>CAWUFW010001712.1:0-2645773 GCA_963921515.1 Calotriton arnoldi | reverse complement strand
TAAAGTTCTGTTTTTCCACTACCGTTGACTACTGGACTTCATGACCTTGGGGGAGGGTCCGGGGGTGCCTGGGGGTGGTGGCGGTGGGTGTTGTGGCCCTCTTGGGTCTCCGAGCTGCATGATCAGTGTCTCCATGGCATCTGTTGGTCTTCAGATGTGGCTCTGGGCTGGGCTCCCTTTCTACTGCAGTTGGTCGTCCTGCTTAACACCAGTAAAAGGCAGGTGTTAAATCCCTGCTGCTAACGCGCCTTATCGCCTGTTCTTGGTTCACATCGCAGATCTGACTGGTCGTTGTGAATCTCGTAAAGTGGTGTTTTCGTGTGTTTTTGCACGGGAACGCCTACTCTGCATATCATTAGCGTTAGTTGTCGCACTCATCCGTGGCGATGTTTTTGCAGCAGCTATCGCTGGTAAACTGGCGATATCGGCAGTTTGCACCAGCTTGAAAATAGGGCGATAAATCTATCGCCACTTTTGCGGCGCTAAAGTGCAGATAAATCGGCGATGAGTCCTTGAGAATATGCCCCTTAGTGTTTTGAATGCTTGCTTTGGTGACGGCCTCTAAGGTCAGCACCAGGGTCATGACAATTATGCATTTACCCTTAGCCAGGGCTCGCTCTCTCACCACAGCAGTCTGCACTGCTGTCAGGATTTGTTCAATTGGTGCAAAACGCATTTCAGCATTAGTATATAAATGCGATTTATATTCAATTGGTACTGTGTCACCTTCACTGAACATGACGTAAGTGTATCCTGATGCCCCTGCAATAACGATGATCACCAGGTTCACTGTGTTCACACGTGTGTGTAAATGTTTGGAAGCTATCATGTCAGCTTGTATGGAACGTAAAATATTTGTGTGTTCTTGTGTCCAATGTGAGCTTGAGAAGTCTGGACGGATCAAGTTGTAGAATGGTTTAACCCATTCTGCATAATCTGGAATGCATGCCCTGCCAAAATTTAGGAATACCAATATGGATTGTAGTCTTTTCAATGTCGGAGGTTGAAGCAGCACACATTTCTCTAAGAAGTGTGTCACAAGGGTTTTGCCTTCACTTGACAGCTCATATGCCAGAAAAAGGACATTGAGATGGGCAATTTTTGATTTTTGAAAATTGAATTTGTAGCCCATGTGAGCAAATCCTAAAATTATAAGATCTACTCTTGTCAAGTGTTCCATGAGGTCATCATCCATCAGATATATGTCATCGACATAGGACAATGCCTGGTCATCAACATTGTGTAGTAGCTCTGTTACTCTGGCTGAAAACAGCCATGGGCTATTCTTATACCCCTGGGACAATCAATAGAATTGCCACTGAGAGCCTACCGCTGAAAATGCAGTCAGATCTCTGCTTCCTTGAACTATGTTCTGGCAGAAACATCCATTAGAGATATAAAGTTATCTTTTGTATTTCTTGCGCACAATGTTGTTCATTAGTGTGGCACTATGTGCATTCTGTACTGCAAATGTGTGAGTAGCTGTGTTTAAGTGTCTGTAATATAATACTAGATGATATGAATTGTCTGGTTTCATTACGAGAAACAAATGATTATTCATAGATGAGGTGCAACTTTCGATTACACATTGGTGTTCAAGTTGTTCTAGGATTTCCCTAGCTTATTTTTTACCTTCATGTTCAATTGGGTATTGTCGCTGAGGTTGTGGAGTCGTCCTCAATGGGATCTCATGATAAGGGCAACCGTCATCCTACCCCACATGGTTGCAGTATAACGCAGAAGCTAGTGCTAATGCCCACTCCTTGGCGTATGAATGTTTTACTGATTCTGGAACGAGGTCGGAGAAAGCAGGTAAAATTACCGTTTTCCCATTTGGGCACTACATTATGAAATCAGGTGGCCAATCCTTTTCAGCCAAAAGAATATCGTATCCTTGCGTTATGTCCTCCCAAAAGAGAACATTGATGTTTCTCTGCATGTCCCCCTTTAATTGGAGTTGTATTTCGTATAAACTATGTGGGACACTTACCCTGGTATTAGGTGTTTCTACAGTGATATACTCACTCAGCGCTACTCCCACAAGACAGTCTATCAGGTTCTGGCAAACTATTGTGACTTCTGCTGCACTGTCTAGCATTGTCACTGCTTATCCCCTGCTCAGAAGCAGAGTCCTCAAGTTCGGCTACCTTCTTCTTTTTGAATTGAGGCTTGGAAGGTTTCAGTTTATTTTCCTGTATAATTATGTAGTCAGATGAGCGTTGTTAGTATTTCACTTTCACATGCTCTTTCAATCTGCGCTCTGACTGTCCACCTCTCTCCAAATGTTCATCGGATGACTCCTGAAAGGAACAAGATGAACGTGTATCAATATCCTGATACCTGTCAAGCAGTCTAATATTATCACAGTTTTGAAGATTATATCGTTTTTCAGTGGCTTCCTGTGGAGGAGAACCACCCAGTAATTTTGCCTTGTCTATAATATTTTGTCGATTCCATTTCTTCTTTGTTGTGGAGTCAGGTGCTTGCTTTGAATTATCCTTTTCAGAATTACTCTTCAATTGTGGCTTATCAGGTCTGGCTCCCAAATTATCTCTACCTAGCAAAGCATAGGTTTCTTCAATAATTGTAGGTAATTTGCGCTCCTGCTGTGCAGGAGTCAAATCCCGTATGCACTCGCGTATAGCCAATTCTGGTGCTTCCCCCTTTATGTTGCTTAACTTAATCGTGAATACTGCAGCAAAATTGTCCATCAGTTTCATCCCCAAGGCCAAGTCAGGTGCTGCACCGTACTCATTCTGAAGCTGTTTCAGCACCTCCGGCAAAACAGCCAGGGAAGGGGCACCATGCGTTGTGGTATATACATCAGCAAAGAATGTGCCCCAAGTTGTGCAGTATTCCGCATGGGGGCCATCCCCATCGGCAAGCAAATAGTTAACATTCTGTGTTTTTCCTGCAGGGCCGTATGGGCAAACACTGCTTCAAGCTGGCTTGTTTTTGTGCAATCCAGAACAGAATTTCCTCCCGTCTGACAGGAACTTTAAAACATATAGGAGTAATGATGCCTGCACACATGCACGCTCCTAATTTACAGCTCCTCACATAATTATGCACAATTGATAAAATGTTGATGGGCTAATTTATTCATTTAGAGTCCACATCTTTATTTTTAAGAACTGAAATTTAAGTAAAACAGCCATAACAAGAGAGCTAGACATCTTCATGCTAAAATGAGCAGAATATTTAAAGGAATTTCCATTACAGCAAACAGCAGGTTCTATCCTCTTCTGATCTTCCTTAGGTCCAGCGTGTTCTGAATTGGGTGCTTGGAGGTGCCACATTTATGCCTAGCATGAGCTAGTGGGCGGGAAGGACTCCTGGGTCACACCCTAACCAATAGGGTAAAAGTTCCTTGGGGCCAGCCCTACCCACTTTGGGCCTTTTCAAGATGATTAAAGTCTTCGGCTGCACTAAACTTGGGCTCTGAGGGTTGGGTGTGTGTGTGTGGGAGAGTGCTATGGTAACCCTAGTGTCACCACACATTAACAGTAAAATTTAGCTTGGGGCAGTCACTCTACCCATAATGAGCCCAGAGACAGAAGTCTGGTAGAACAAAAGTAGGGTTTTCCAGCAACCAGACAGTGACTCCCCAAGAACTGTTTTGGCATCCTGGTCCCTTTCTTTCAAGTGCATCCCAGAGTGTTACATTTAAACCCAATCGACCTGTCAAGCAGGATTTATCACTCAAGCAGGATGTGACATTGTAATGTCAAAAAGTAGGCTCAAAACCCATCTTGCATATTCTATTAGGTTCAGAGGAGTCATCTCTGTCTATTCGGGTCAGCCTACTGTAATCTCCTGGGAGGTACCCTGCACCTTTTCACAACTATTCAAATGCGAAATAGTGACTGGCAGATGCAAATTTAGCCATCAGGAACTTCAGGCATGGAAAAGGTAACGTTTCCTTAATAGTTATTAAAAATCTGACTTCACCATGAATTGCTTATTTATAAATATTAACAATAGTTCTTAATTTTTCTAGCTAGTCCCATTCCCATGATACAGTATTAGGATTGTTTATCTGTACTCTGGTTTTCTAAACACACTGAAAACAGCTTTTGGGTGCAGGTGACTCTAAGGGCATATTAACATTACATTTCTTCATGTCCTACTTTTAAATACCATTCACCCTGTCTTGTAGGTGACAACGCTTACATAAGGGTTAATTATCAATATTTAAGAGGGAGGTTTGGATCTGTCAAAAAGGTTTATTTTAACAGGTTGAATTGCAGTGTTTACACTGCTACGATCAGGCTAAACTGTAGGCCTGAAGTCATGTTTTACACTATCACTTTAGCGGATGGCCTAATAGGTGCTGCACTCTATTTGTGACATTCAACTTACATGTCCTAGGTGCATTCTGTATCATACATTAGGGACTTATAGGTCAATTAAATATACCAATTAGGAATATGCTAATTCAATCATGTGTAAAGGGGAGCACAATCAGTTGCTACTGGTTAGCAGGGGTAAAGTGCACATAGTCCTAATGCCAGCACAAATAGGGTCCAGCAAAATGTGAATAACATGGTGACCAGGCAGAAAAGGATTTCCAGCAATTCCCCTATAGCTATAGATACATAGATCCCAGGATCATTTGTGCCAACAGTTTAGATTCACTAGTTGAGAAAATTCTCAGGGATAATTGATCATGATTATTCTCCAAACCCGGATCAAGTGGGCAAAGTGCTGTTGCTTGTTTGGCTTAGTGGTGTGATTTGTGTATATGCCATATATCTGTGATGCTTGGTGCTTTTGAGCTCATGGATATGAGGATGATGTGTATAAGTCTATGTTGTGGTCCATGTGACACACGTGCCAGGGCACTTTTTTGCAGATAACCTAATTCATTCGACTACATAGTTACCAAACAGTGCATTCGATCTGTTTAATAACTCCCTTTCTGTTTCTGAATGAGCATTTATCTAAGCTATTGGACAAATGTTATTGCCACTGGATGGCCAGAGGCAGCATTAGGAACTTAAAGACAACTAGACAATCATTGTATTTTTTCCCTGAAATCTTGGGAACCACATACCAATGTTAGCTCACTGAATGCCAAGAATCTCTATTTTAGGTTTTGACTATCAGGGAGTTGCGATGTTGAGCAAGCCAAACTTATGGCCTTATTTATAGTATGGTGGACAGGATACTCCTTCACAAACATGGCAGATGTCCCTTCCTCCAAAAAACAATACATTTCAGCCAATAGCAGGTACAGTTGGCACTAAAATAGTCAACAATAATCGTTATGTAGAAGCAATGTTGTAGTATTATAAAAATACATGACTTTAATTCACAACAAAAGGCTGCGTTTCATAGTAAAAATGTCTTTTGTTAGCCACGTATTGGGCTTGATCTCCACCTGCATGCACTTTTCCTTATTTCTAGACTTTACTGTCTCTTTTAGGAACTATTATAATGGAAGAAAACCATGGTGTCAGACTAGTAGAGTGTTTAATTATGTCATGATTAAGCAACAAATTAAGTTTCTTTTCAACAGCTTCGTGCAAGTGAAATTCAACTCAGCTGTGCCTTTGAGCAACAGGACGCACAACCTTATTTATGTGTAAATTTACTTTCATTCGTTTGAGTTTTCATAACACATGAAATAATGAAGGAATTTGACTTACAATTTCATAATAAGCATTCATATTGTAGTTCACTGATATCGGTCTCATATCAACAGCAGTGTTGAAACTCAGCAACATGCACTTGAAGATGTTCCTTGAAGTACATGAATAGGGGCTTGTAGCACAGTTTTCATATGTTTCATCGTGCCTACAAATGAACATTGACTTTTTAAGGATGTTGAGTCGGCCCATGTGTATACTTTAGTCTTTGATTTCGTAAGTTGTGGTAATGGAGATAATTCTTGATACTTCTCCTCATTCATGATATTTATCGATGCACGGCTATCAATTATGAATGGTACTGATCACCTGATTAGCTTTAGAGTAATCTTCGGACAATGTTTGAATGTTTGTGGTGCGTTTTCATGTCGATTTTTCTTACTTTGGATTGTTCCTCACATTTGACCAATCCCACATGTGCATGCCTCTTTGACATTGCACAGTTGCCATTGTCACTTTCACTGGAAACTGATACTGAGGAACTCTTTGTCGATGATTTAGATGACGGTCGACTTCGTTTGGTGTTGATTTGCCTCAGTTGGTGTGACCTTTTGCCATGTGGAAGTGTTGAACATCGCTGAGGTCGGCCATTTTGTCTTCATGCTGTAACGCACTTACTTTTCTCTTCGCCTTGCAAGTCGTCACAAAATGGTTTGCTTTACCACAGCCAATGCTTATCTGTATCTATATTTGTGTGTCTTTTGCACATCTGTCCAATGGCGGGACATTTATCTTTGTGTTCACATCTGTAGCAAGTTTTCTTTTTCTCTGGACACATACCTTGTGTTCCTTGGCATTGTATCTTGGCTTACTTTTCATGCTCATGACTGACACACTTTGGGTGCCTCTGGCCTCCATGTCAGTCACTTGAGAATCAGCACGCTCCTCAGCGTGGATAGCCCTGAGGACTTGTTCTCAGCTCAGACTTTCTTTCAGCATTCGTCGTGAAAATGAATCTGACAGACATCCATCGATTACTCAGAGGCGGGTAACTTCCACATCATTAAATTCATTTAATTTACAGTGTTTCACCAGAACATCCAGTCTCTCAACAAACTCATCTATGGTTTAACCTGGTCTCTGGCATTCTTGACTGAATATGTATCTTTCAAAATGTGCATTTGGCACCGGATTAAATTTAACATTTGAGGCTGTTTTGATTTGAACGTACTTCACTTGTGGTATTTTTTTCATGGCTTCTTTCACTCCTGCACCAGCCATGGTTCTCAGATGCTTTATGATCTTTTTCTGATCTTTTTCATCTATTTCATCTATGAATTCTTCAAAAGTTTCTATCCATACAGTCCATTTATTGCCAATATTGTGTTTTTTGGCAGTATGAAATGCAGTTGGTGGCTTTAAGAATGCAGAAGCCGTAAATACATTGGTGGACAGTAGTGGTCTCTTAGATGCTTCTTGTGGAACTTGAGTAAGCAGATGTTCTCTAGAACCTTGTGATGTGGTGGTTACAGGGACAGTCTTAATAACTTTTGGAGCTTGGATCTCGCTCTGACTTTCCATCAGAGCTCTTTACTCGTTGACGGCCTAGGGAGTTGTTCTGAGCCCCTACCCAGCAGCTTTGGTGGTGGGTCGCTTCGTTGGGGAGCACGCCGCTAGCACAACCGCCGACCCTCTTTCTGGGGCTGCTACACTGCACGTTGTTGCACGATCAGTCATTAGTGGTTTCAGTAAGTAGATAAACCTTGTATTCTACTTGTCCATGAAAGCAGATAATGTTATGATATTTGGTCGCTGTTGTGTTTAAATGTTTCTTTACAAACACCTGGTTAATCTCTGTTTCATGCACATGAATTTCAGTTTGACTTGTACTGACTATGGCTGTGTGCTGCTTTTGTAACCTGGTTGCATCCGCCTTTAACGTTCTTACTTCGTATAGCATATGGCATTAATTTGCAAAATGCCTTTTTTTGCGGTTGTTTCATTCAGCTCCTGGCCACCGACACGTAGACTTTCAATGCTGCTTTCTTTATCTTTAAGTGTTTTATACAGGCTGGCTTTGGGCTGAGACTCCACCGGGGCCAGCGACGATTCTGCACTTTGACTGCGGCACACGTGGCACACACGAGCAGTTTGCTGGACCACAGCAAATGCTCTTATAGAGTGCTTTCAGTGTATGGGCTTCGTATCCCCTATCTTGCCGCCAGTTGTAGCATCCTGCCATCCCAGGTGCTAGCCAATAACCACACCACACATGGAGAGTAATTTTACACGTCTTCATTTCGCTGCGTGTAAGTCAGAACTCAACATTCCAAGCCTCTCTTCAACTCATCTCCCCAAAGACTACATCACGGACTTATGGTGTACAGTGGTGTATAGAGGGAACCAAAAGAGTTCCAGCATTCTTTTATTTACAAGATACTACAGTAGTTATGGTGGGTAGGTTTGGTAAGTGTTATAGTAAGACATACTAGGCAAGGTATGGTAAGCAGGTTAGATATGGCAGGTAAGTATGTCATGTAGTTATGGTAGGTATGTCAGATAGGTATGATAAATATGTTGGTTTGGTATGTATGGTAGGTATGGTATGTGTTAGATGTTGGGGGTTTATTTACAAGCCCCTTGCACCGCCTGTGTGTCTCCTTTTATGTGATAAGTCAGATACACACCATAAATTAACCTGTCCTCAACCTCTGGTAGCTTGGCACAGAGCAGGCAGGCTTAACTTAGGAGGCAATGTGTAAATATTTGTGCAACACTTCAAACAGTAACACAGTGAAAACAACACAAAAAGACTCCACACCAAGTTAGAAAAATAGATAATGTTTTGTAACTAAAACAAGACCAAAACAACAAATATCCAATAAGGGGAAATCAAGGGGGAGAAATCAGCCAATTAAATGCTTTCAGATTCACAAAGTAAAAGCATCAAAGGAGATATTCTGACTCTGATATATAAGCTACAGGTTATGTTGCTTCTGAAGTTGAACAAAAGGACGGCCTCATGCCCCACCACCAACACCTAATTGTAGCACAAATTTGATAACATAACCATCCACAAAATGCCAAAGCCTTGATGGGCAGCAAATTCAAGCCAGTGACAAATACCTGTAAGTTAATGGCTGAAGTGGACTGGCCCAAAGCCCACTCTGTCTTTGTACTCCTTATTGTACTTTTTAAAAAATTAATGACGTGTTCTTCGTGATCTAAAGGCATAAATACCATAATGACTATGCATTATAAAAGAGCAGACCTTCTAAAATAACAATTGTCTTATTTGTACAGCACTGTAAAAATTAACATTCTCTTCTGTAGTTTCAGATTTCATCAAGGTGATCACCTATGACTCAAATAAGACTTTTCTTAAATAATCGTAATCTTATGTACAACCTTCCAAATTTGCCATATCAGGCTAAAATGTATTCATGAGTTGTGGTAAGAGGCAGAAGTTGTTTTCTTGTCTTACAATGTTTCTCGTCCCCGCCTATGCAAGTGAGCTAATAGACCTCTATTTTCTAAATTCAGTTCAACAAGGGCGAAATGACCTTGTGGTATTACATTCGTTTTCTTGGCATATTTGCAGTAATCACATGTACACTCTGATCCCTCGTGTACCTATTAATCAGAAGCACTGGTCACTGTATCCTGCGCTACACCTACAATGATACTCTCCAACTGAAGCACATTTCTTTTTACTGCCTTGGAGCTGGGCACCTATGCAAACAAACGCTAACAGGTTTAATGTTCACTTTTTCGGATTTATTGTTCAGACGTGTCTGCTCTAAAATTGTACTCGAAATAATTAGGCGATGTTAAAGCAGTAAAGAAAAGGTCGCAAGAGAGGTTCATGTTGAAACAGGTTAGTCCTCACACTGTTTAGCAGTGACTGTAAAGCAGGCGAGTTAACAGTACACAGCTGCACTTTTAGTGTTTCTCTAGTCACGTTGAAATGAAAATCTTGAAACCTTGCATCTCACGAACAAGCAATTGACATTGCAATCATAGTAACATTGTCAACTCCATGAGGAAGTTTGAATGGTTTCTTTAGGGCATAGTGCACAGGTCAGGGTCCGAGTTTTATAGAATTATAAGGAGGCATCTTTCTTATATAACGAACTGAACCCTAAAGCAAAACTGGGTGCTATCCAATGGAAGAGAGCGAATAAAACGGGAGAAATGTACCTCTTATGTTAACTACGAAATATTCAACAAAAGTGCTGTACAACCACCCTTAAAGTGGTAGGTTGGAATGTGTCTCCATATTCTGTATGTTTCTTTTGCAGAGGACTCGTGTCTGGAGCAGGTGCTCCTCGTGAATTTGGTAAAGTTGTTCCCCTGCTTGAGATAGGGATCCCTAGTACAGGAGAATGCATTGTAATGTGTGTCAGCATCACTTCCGTGTCTAGTGCTGACATGGCTGATGGCAACTGACAGTCTTTGGATACAAGCATTTTTACATGAACCCAGGTTTGGAATGGGGTCTCTACCAGCCTTTCCCAGTAAACTTGTAAAGTCTGTAATGTACATGTGTGTGAAGGTGTAAAGCATGAACCTAGCAACGAAGTTATAGGACATTTTTCATTGAACTGGAGGTTTTTCAAGTGGGGTGAGAGCAGGGGTGGCATGGAAAGGGTAAGGCAGAGGGCAGATGGAGGAGGAGGAGGATAGTGGGTGAGTAGTCACCAACTACTTCAGTGCAGGGAAGAGGAGTGATGAATCTGGATGCATACTGTGGTAGGGCCAGTTCATCAAATATCGTGATTATTAACTGCTTACATGATGATCAGGTATTCATCGATAAGCAGTGGTTTGAGCTCTTTTATGAAAGTGAGGATTGAAGCTCCTTCTCAGATTCCTGCCAGGATGCTGTTTCATCACGATGTAGCAGAGGAAGGTGCGGCATCTTTTCTTCTCCTGCCTAATACTCCTGGTATAAAGTATTGTGATGCAGTCATTGCAGGGTTTGCAGAGTCCACCAGATACCTGGAGTTTGTATGCCAGGGTTGGTGTAGTGCCGCTGGTGACCACCTACTAGATGATGCAGCAAATCTTGAAGGTGATGCAGTTGGGAAGCCAAGATCTATGAGCATTGGTGTCATCATGTCAGACCTTTGTAAGCCATTTCAAGGTTATCAAATTGATTTCTGGGATGCTTAGAAGTAGGGAATTGTTTTCCGAAAGGTTAGACAGGGACAACGCTTGTAAGGCTGTTCTAGACGCAATGGTGTTACTCTGCAGAGCAGGCATAATTCTCTTGATTTTGTGTGCAGCATGACTTTTAATGCTGAGGTTACTGTCAATACTACATCTCGGGGACTTGGCACTGCTGACAAGGCATGACGTAAATTCCTGTTATTCAGCCAATACAGAGCCTGTTATAAAACCTAAGAATTGATCCTGGCCATATTCAGCTTGAGATACACCCTGGATATCTATGCTTGGATGGTTGTACGGTAAGTCTTAAACAGTGTATGCTTTGGTCGGGTGTGACCTTATGTATAACAATAAGTCACATTCCTATTGGAGGATGCTGATGCCCGTATCTCCCAGCAGGGCTTTCAGCGGCTCCTTATTTAGATTCAAGAGTAATGGCATGAGGATGGAGTGTTGAGGAAGCTGCATTTGAGAGAAACAGGCGGGGATCTTGGGTATTTTATTTGAAACAGTTGGGCTTTGTTCTTCAGTTATGGTCTGGATCACTATACAATACAACCTTCGAGTCCTTTCACTAATTTAGAAGACATATGTATTCTCTAATAGCATTTTGGAAGTTCTGCTATCACGATGAGGTCACAGTTATTTTCACTATTATGAGATTTGTTCAATATTCCCAAGTTCAGCACCATATTTGTGTGTCCTGTCGTTGGCTAGCTAGGCACTAAATACCACAACTTCGGCACATTAAGTTGCCTTGTGAGTCCACAAATATAATTCACCTTTCTGTAGGGCATTTTTCTGTGGACCTTCACAGAAGAATGGATTAGACCAGCAGCATGAAACTTAACTTCTCTCATAATTCAGTGAGCAGAACTCAGGAATGAGCAAGAAATTCCTGTAGGTGCTTGCACCTGAGAAGCAGGGGTGAGGGCCAGGAAGATCTAGTTCAGGAGCTCTCCTGACTCAAGCATAAATGAACAATTTTCATAAAATTATCTTTGGAGTACATATACTAAAAATCACTATGTTTCGGTTTATGTTTGGGGATTTTAAAGCGCATGGCTGCCTAAGGGCTTCCCCACGCTGATAGAGAGTACTGTACTGATTAGCTTTGCCGATTTAAGATTTCTGGGGGTATAAGTATGTCTTCAGTTTTTTCCTAAATGTGAGTTCCTCTTCCAGCAATCTTATTCAGAGTGGCAGGTCAATCCATAGCTTTGGGATCAGATGTGCGAATGATCTGCCGCCCCATCTCGCTCTTTAGATTCTGGAAGTTCTGAGGAGGTGTTTTTGGGATGATATCAGGTGTCTGGCAGAAATATAGTGGGCCTCTAATTTTAGCAGGTCCTTTTTATTTATTGCCTTGTGTGCGATGCAAAGAGATTTAAATGTTATCCTTGCGTTCACAGGCAGCCAATGGAGCTGTTTCAAAGACTCCCTCACCGATTTGTGATTTGTGATTTGGAATCTTGAGGAGAAGCCTAGCCGCTGCATTTTATACAACCTGGAGTCGTTTTATAACATATTTCTGTGAACACAAATAAAGGGAGTTACCTTAATCAAGGCGGGAGACTATCAAGGCTTGGATCACCGTTTTCATAAGTGCTCCGGATAAGTTCCAGAATCTTCCTGACCATTCTGAACAATTTTTACAACTGCCGCATGTAAACATTAAACAAAGTGGGGCTGAGTGACGACCCCTGTGGCACCCCGCAAATAGATGGCATACTATCAGAGAAACATGTAGTTTCCATGACCTGGTAAGATCTATCTTTTAAAAGGAGGTAAGCCACTCCAGTGCTTTGTCCAAGATCCCCACCTCCCTGAGCCTATCTGTCAGGATGGCGTGATCTAAAGCGTCGACAAATGCGCTCAGATCTAGGGGCAAGATAGCGGCCGATCCACCTTTGTCTAGTATGCCTTTAAGCCCCTCAGTGACTACCAGAAGGGCAGCTTCAGTGCTATGCTGAGCACGGAAACCCATCTGTGTGGGATTAAGATAATGACTGTCTTCCAGAAAACTGGACAACACGAGATTCACATGTTTCTCTAACAGTTTTCCTACAAAAGGTAAGAGTGAGATAGGGCGATAGTTACAAGGCGTTGCTGGATCTAGATGGGGTTTCTTAAGTAGAGGCCTGATAATTGCATGTTTCGAATTTATGGGGACGGTTTCTGAGTCTAGTGAGTGGTTGAGTAGCTCAAGTAACAATGGAAGGATGACATCCTTGCCTTTAGATAGAATGTGGGGGTGCTGGGTCTAGAGGGGATCCTGAGTTAATCTCATTCATGAGGATGTGTATATCATCCTTGTTCAATAGTGGAAAAAAGTTAAAACTGGGGGAGCTGGATTCTCCCTAATATCCTCTATGCGACTGGGGTCTCTTTCTGTGTTGCCCTGAAATGAATCATAGATATCTAGAACTGTTTTCTGGCAGAAGGCTGCTATCTCTTCGCATCTTTCTTTGGTGGATTACAGAAGGGTATTACCCTGGTGTACTGTAGTCAATGCTTTAACAACCTTGAAAAGTTCCTTGGGGAGTTTGAGGCCTGATTAATCTTATCCTCATAGAATTTGGTCTGGACTTTCTTAATTTCATTATGGTAGAGCCTAATGTTTGCTTTATATTCCATTTTTAAAGCTGGTTCGTAATATTTCTGACATTTCATCTCAAGTTTCTTACAGTCTTTTTTAGGGAAGTTAGATGGGTATTGAACCAAGGGGCTCCTTATGTATTTGTTTTGGGTTTTGTTCCCATTTTTGGGATGCACTCATCAAGTGATTGTGCAATCCAGTTCTCCCTTCGCTCATAAACCTCATCTAAATTGCCCTTTAGATTTGGAGTCAAGGACACCAGGGATTTGATCCATACTTCAGGGACCAGTTTTGAGCAGCTCCTCGTTGGAATAGACAGGGCCTTTTAATAGCTATGTCTGCTTGGTTTAGATAGTGTAAAAGGGTTGAAGTAGTGATCTGACCATGAGTACGGGGATCGGGCGGAAACTTGAATCTTCGGATAATTGGAAAATATTGGGTCAAGTATGTGCCCTTTCTCATGTGTGGGTGCACTAATACATTAGATTTTAGTGTGACCTGCCAGCATTAGGGTAGTCTTACCCCAAACGTTTTGTCTCTCTTACTCCATTTTGCTGAACCTATTTTTGTTGGCCTTAGGACTCTGTGCACTTTACCACTGCTAACTAGTACTAAAGTGCTTGTGCTCCCTCCCTAAAGCATGGTTAAATTGTCTTATACCTAATTGGCATATTTCATTTACTTAGAAGTCCCTTGTACAGTAGTATACCATATACCCAGGGCTTCTAAATTAAATGCAAACAGTGGCCAGCAGCATCTATTGTGCCACCCTCTTAAGTAGCACTCTAAAACATGTCCCAGGCCTGCCATCAGTGCCAGAATGCAGTTTTAAACTGCCATGTCAACTTGGCATTAAAACCCCCTTGCCAAGCCTTAAACTCCCCTTTTATTACATAGAAGTCACCCCTAAAGTAGGCCCTAGGTAGTCCATATGGCAGGGTGCTGTGTAATTAAAAGGTTAGGCATGTACTCTTGAGTGTTTCATGCCCTGTTAGTGAAAAACTCCTGAATTCATTTTTTACTACTATGAGGCCTACCCTCCCACTGGATAGCATTAGGGATTCCATACTTAATAAGCTGTAATTTCCAATTGGGAGCTGGTGGCTATGTCATGTTTGGTTTCTATGGAATAGTAATAATAAACCCACTTTAATAGTTGGATTTTTTATTACAATTTTGAAAATGCCACTTTTAGAAAGTTTGCTTCGAAGGGCACATAACTCACCCACTGTCGCACTGCGGTATGGGAAATCATCCCTCACCTTAAGTAACTCCCTTCTAAATTATCCATTTTCACCACTGAATCCACTTGCTGACACAGATCCAATTAGTTCCATCTTTCAAGCTTGTGTAATCACTGCGGAGACAGCAAGATTTTCCTTCGTTTTTTATTTAACTTTTTCTTATGCCTACTGCATACCCATCCAGGTCTTCTACAGTGACACGTAAAGGTCAATCATACATCAGAGTAGGCTCCTAATCTTATACCCAATGCATTTCGAGCCCAGTGGCTCTTCGTCAGGGGTCTCTGTAACAGATAAAAGAAACAGCTAAGCTGACTGCTGAAATTAGCCCATCAAATTTGAAAAACGATGTTGTTTCACCCAAATCAACCCTCTAATTCCCCAAATACCTAAACACAATCAAAAATGTTCAAACTATTACAAAACCCCTTAAGTGCCAACAATCCACCCACTATTGATTCTCCCTGTTTCACAAATAATACCTCCCTGCTACCCCTTCAAAATCACCTACTCCATAGCCCCTCTAATTTAAACTTCACCAATTACCTCGCAGAGCCTTAACCATCAGCTTAATCTCCTCGTACACTTCTCACCATTTTCCCTCAAACTATTCTGGCGTCGGTCGGTCCATAATTTAAATTGTGCTCGCCCACATGCTCCCAACCAATCCTAGGTAATCACTAGTTAACTCTAGTTTGAACATTTTCTTACATTGGTGATCAGCATGGAGGATCAGGACTTGTGATTGTGCAGTGCCATACCATGACTTGGTGTACACTACCATCCCATATTTGAGACCATCAATAGTTTTTAAATTCTTTCTGATTTGCCTTTTTGCTGTTTTTAACTTCATTCCTACTATACCTGACTGTTTGTGCATGTGGCCCCACCTGCAAGGATGAAGTTTGAGCTTGCCAATATGGAGTGCTACACGGTGGTTGAACTCCAGGAGCTTTGCCAGGAGAGGGGCTGCCCGCCAAAAGGAGCACCAGGAATGCAGAGCTCCAAAAGGCATTGAGGGCATAGGCAGAGGCCCACCAGTCACCAACAGATGATCAGGAGGGAGAGGATGATGAAGAAAGATTAGAGTAGGACCTGCAGGAGGGTCTTGGAATGCAGCCTGGGGGGTAACCTACTTCCAGTATTGGAAATCCCTCCCCGTGCAGCAAGCAGTGTATCTTCCAGGGGCCTGACCCCCAGAGGACTTGGAAGACAGGAGAGAGGAAAGGAAGCTCAAGCTAGAGCTGGCCCAATTAAAGCTGTAAGAAGAGGAGAAGAGGGCTGAGAGAGCCTTGGCGAAGGCTGAGAGGGCCTTGGATGAGAAAAAGCTACTGCTGGACGCAACAGTGACGGTGGCAGTGTACCAACAGTGTCTTCTGGAGAGGTGAGAGTCCACATATCCCAGGAACTGGTGCCTAACTATGTGGTGGGAGATGATATAGCAGTGGTGTTTTCTTGCTGTGGGCGAAGGGCCTCCCCATACGGCCAATTTCCTTCAAAATTAACAGGCCCTTTATATAATTTCTACTGTAATGATTACAAAAGTAATAAAAACAATTGGTTTTGCCTGGTTTGCTCTTGCTCTCTGATGCTCTCATCAGCGTGGGTCCGTCAGCCAGGCATTTTTCACTGACTAATGCACAAGTGCACGTTTTTACCTTTGCAGCTATGTTGGGTTAAACCAGGGCTTACAGTGTTCCAGCCCTGGCCTGCTAATATTCAGGCCCTCCTGGGCAAACCCATTAAGATGCACTGCAAGCATCTCTTTTAAAGGTAGCCCACGGGCGATGTGTGTTTCGCCCTATCCTGTGCAGGGCTACGTGTCAATCACGGAAGGCTCAGGTAAAAGGCTGCCCGTGCAGGAGGGAGGAGGGCAGATTAAGCCTTCTCCATGTGACTTGGCATCATCAGAAGCTCTAATGATTCTGTGAAGTCAGGTCACATGCAGTAAGCAGATACAATGTGCATGCTTTAGCTCTTCATGCACAGTGTAACTGTTTACTTCCACTTTCTCCTTGCTTGGAAAACTGGAGTTCGAGAACCATGTTGTCAGTCTGTCCCAGTGTAACAGCCGATATACTGTGTGAGCTGCGTCTCTGTGGCGACATGTTTACCAACACACTGCTGGATGATGTACACACACCCCTGATTCTGTAAATGGGGATGCTTATTTCCATTTGCTTTCTCAGTAGACACTGCCTCTTTCAGAATACCTGTATCAGTGTTGCACACCTGAAGAATCTGTCATCCTGTAATTTCATAGTCTAGCAATAAAAACTGCAGAACGATCCCCAAACATAGGCTAGAGGTGTAGGGTTGGGAGCTACCCGCTCTGGGATGTAGGTTGTGCAGTGTTGCAGATACAGTCCTTGACACTGACACTCAGAGGTCTGAAGGAACCACTACACCACATTTACGGTTGATTGTTAATGCCAAACCTGGGAGAATGGAGGAATGCTTAGGGCATGTGTGGCACCCCTAGCATGCTTGGGCCTGGCAAAGGGTTTATTTTCCTAGGTCAAAATTGCAGTTTAAACTGCACACACAGGGTCTGCAATGGCAGCCCTGAGATATGTTTATAGGGGTACTTAAGTGGGTGGTTCAATCAGTGCTTCAAGCCCATTAGAAGCATTTAATTTACAGGCCCTGGGTACATGTAGTACCCTTTACTAGGGACCTAGAAGTAAATTAAAGATGCCAATTGGGTATAAGCCAATCCTACCAAGTTTTAAGGAGCACAAGCACTTTAGCACTGGTTAGCAGTGGTAACGTGAAAAGAGTCCTACTTCAGCAAAAATTAGGAGGAGGAAGGGACAAAGTCTGGGTTATGACCCTGCAGAGGTGAAACAGAAAGTTATGGGATTTAGCCCATTTGAACTTTTGTATGGCCACCCTGTAACAGGATTTCTCAGTCTGGTCAGAGAGGGTCGGAGCAAGCTCCCAAAACCCCCTCCCCAAGATGCGGTTAGCTATATGCTAGCCCTCAGGAACCAGAAGGCCAAGTTCTGGAAGAAGGCTTTTAAGAACTCGGCGGCTGGCAAAGGAGTTAATGAAGCATTGGTATGACCAATCAGCTAAAATGGTGTAATTCCAACCTGGGCAGAAAGTGTGTGTGATGGAGCCAGTAGATCCCAAGGCTCTCCAGGACTGCTAAACTGGCCCATATGAGGTGTGGAGAGAAAGGGGAGTCCACCTACCTGGTGGGTCCCAAAGCTACCCAGGAACCCCTTAAGGGTACTCCATCTCAACCGTCTCATACCCCACTGTGAGAGGTCTGAGGTCATCATGCTGCTGGTGACAGACGATGGGGAGGAGGAGGAGAATGAACCTATCCCTGATCTCCCGTCATCTAAAGAGAAGGATGGGTCAGTGGAGTATCAACCTCTCCCCCAACCTTACCCCCGAGCAGCAGAGGGACTGTTGCCAGTTGCTGAAACAGTTTGCCTCCCTATTTTCGCTCACTCTGGGGCTTACACACTTGTGTACCCATGGAAAAGACACTGGGGATAGACTGCCTGTCAAAACTAAAGTGTACAGGCTGTCTGATAAAGCGAGAGCCAGCATTAAAGCAGAAAGCACAAAGATGCTGGAATTGGAGGTGATTGAGCCCTCCAGTACTCCCTGATCCAGTTCAGTGGTGCTGTACCACTGGCGGCCCCACCTGGCATCATCCCAGAACTCAGGTTCTGTGTTGACTACTGGGGACTCAACTCAGTCACCATTCCCCGAGCTGATGAGCTCATTGATAGGTTAGGGGCTGCCTTTTGATTTGACTTCAGGGTACTGGCAGATTGCCATGACCGAGGGAGCCAAAGAGAGGTCAGCCTTCTTTACCTCCGATGGCCATTGTTCAGTTTAAAGTGATGCCCTTTGGACTCAAGAGTGTCCCTGCCACCTTCCAGAGGCTAGTGAACCGGGTCTTAGCT
Source organism: Calotriton arnoldi (assembly GCA_963921515.1). Classification (NCBI taxonomy): domain Eukaryota; kingdom Metazoa; phylum Chordata; class Amphibia; order Caudata; family Salamandridae; genus Calotriton; species Calotriton arnoldi. The sequence continues at coordinate 2,627,241 of CAWUFW010001712.1, read as the reverse complement.
ATGATGGAGGCCTTCAGTGCTGTCTATTTAGATGACAAAGCTGTCTTCATCAGCACCTGTCAGGGGATGTATGACTAAACCACTACCACTTTTCCAGCATGTGGGCATAAAGAAGCACAGTGCGTGCTGGCTCACCTGCCACATGAGGTGAAAGAGATCTGTGCCTTCAAGAAGGAGAATAAGGTTTCATTATGCTCACAGGCTGGAGGCACACTGACACTGAGCAATGAAAGATTATTCTTAAAATTAAAAAAGTGGCGAGGATAAATCTGTTATTTGTATAATGATGCCCTTGCACTGCCTGAACAGCGAATTGCTTCTTGGGTAACTAATATTGTCAAGACCCTGAGGGCCTGTGTGCACACAAGAGTAACCTCAACAAACTGAAATAAGTTCAGCAAAGGCATACAACATGTGAAATATGTATATATTAACACACGTGTTTATTTATTTGAATACAATTATATTTTACACATTCATATATATAAATAAATGGTCATAACGCATTGAAGTAATGTGCAGTGCTATATGAAGTGAATGTAATCCTAAAGACCCGTAGTGTCTGGAGAACATAGTTGAAATGGATAGACCTGAAATTCAAAAGCATAAAAGTTACAAAAGAATTGTTATGTAGTTTGGTGGATAAACCAAGCTTAATGCCGTTTTCCTGTAAAAGTACTACAACTGCGTTGACACATTTGCCATTAGAAACTTAAAAATGCACAGAAGTAAATTGGTCCAATAATGCTAAAGTGGAGCAATAGAAATTCATGTCTAAAATTGGCATTATTACATGCTACAGCACATCATAAATCAGGATCTGAGATATAAACCAAAAGAGTTGGAATGTGGTAAAGAAACTATCAAATTCAATAACTATAGTTAGTGTTGATAATGACTACATCTATAAAGCCTTACGAAGCACCGGGATGTTTTGAAACTGGACAAAGATTATAGTAAGTAAATTACTTCAAATCCATTAATGACGTGTAGAAGACCACCTACCTCTAAAACATTATTGAGTCCTAGTGCACTTCCCGTTTTGGTAGTTCAGCAACTAGTGACAGACTAATTGAGCAATGGTTTCCCAGGCAATCCGAGGGGTAATTTTAAGTGCCACAAATGCACTTGTTGTAAATATGTATTTAACAATAAACAAGAATTTCAAGCTACTGACCGTCTAAAAACCTCCCAGTTCAGGTTTTTCATCACTTGTAACACCAAGAACTGTGTGTGCCTGATCATTTGCCGACGTGGGTTATAGTACGTAGGCTCCACAATAGGAAAATTGAAGGAATAGTAGAGAGCACCCATCAGATGACTGAAAAACAATTATACCTACATAAAAGAACAACATCAGGAAGGTGACAACGGAAGGATAGGATTCATAGATAGAAGACCACGAGAGGACGAGATATTGAACCAAGAGTAATATGTATGTAGACCTTTTGAATTAAGAAATTTAACATAATTTGAAATGGATTGAATAAGAATAAGGAACTGTATACATTCCTTTAAGCTGTTTTTTTCTCACTGTCAATGACTACATAGACCGTTGTAGTGCTATTTTCTGTTCTATCCAGAATAGCATTTGCGCCTGGTTAGTGGGCATTCTTCCCATAATCGCGTTCAGCATTTGTGGGCTGATATTTGTCGGAGTCATTTGAGGTTGACCAGCTTGAGTAATCCGCGCAGGTTGAATTGTAAGTGTTCGCATTACAAACTGTGTAAGGTTTCTCTATAGTTTTACTACGTCTCTGTAAAGTGTACGTAATTCTGCTGCTGGCGGTGTGTAAGCAACTAGGACCGGCTAGGTCGATCCTTCTCTATGGTCTAAATCTACGCATTCCCGTTGTGTGATGGGCACGATGTTATGTTCCCATGCCCTTTCAGCATCATGGATGATGGTGATGCTCAGGTATCGGAAGGGTTCAGTGGAAATCTTCAATCGTGGTTCTGACATTGGGGTGGGAGATGGGCCTGTCAAGTGAATATATAACGATTTTCCCAGTTCGCCTAGAGGCCTGCAGCATCTATGTAAATATTAAGCATGTGTACTAAGCGGGACAGAGTGAACTGTAGGGATTGGATATACAGCAGCATGTCGTCTACATATAATGCCACCCTATCTTTGTGGTCTGGCACCCACTAAAAGCCCTGTATCTGTGCATCTGCTCTGTTTCACAAGGCCAGGTGCTCAATAGCTATGGCAAACAGAAGGGGAGAGAAGCCAGCCCTGTCTCCTTCCTTGGTATATAGGAAATGTAGATGAAAGTGTGCCATTTACACAGATTCGAGAGCAAGGCTCGTCATAGAGCGAAACAATCAAAGATTGGAATTTCAGATCAAAATTCATTCAGCGCAATATATGGAAGATGAAGAGCCAATATACCATGTCTAAAGCCTTCTCGTGATCAACAGAGCTGCAGGTCCCTCTACTCGATCTAGCTGGGATAGGGCTACTTGGTGCCTGCATAGGCAGTGCAGGTGCTTCTACCTGGCATTAAGCCACTTTCTGTATTTTGCACTTTAAGAACTTAAAATTAACTTGCTTTTAAAACAACAAAAGTTTTTAAATAAAACAATATATAGCTTATTATATGTTTGAGTTTTGAGTTTCATTGCAACACATTCACAGCAACTTGTAAATGAAAAGTTTCTTTCAAGTAAAATTTGTGGTTATTGTTGCAACTATTTCTTGCACAAAGTACCTATAGCACATGATCCGGATTTTAGGTTGACTTACAGTATTTACCTATATATTTACCTCACTCACATTCTAGTCTATTGGTAAGGGATCTTTTTGTTTTATGTTTCATAAACCCGTCCCTTTTCTGAGTATCAGGGTACCTCCCTCACATTTTGGCATTTTGCGAGTATAGCTTGTTAGCTGGGGAGCCTTTTCGCTTTAGTAGTGATTCATCACTTTATATTACACGTGTTCCAATCTATTATGGACGCTTTAAAAACGTAGGGTTTTTCGGAAGACCAGTTTAATAAGATTATCAATGTTACTTCCAAAAACATTAATACCATCACAATGAGTAATAGTGATGAAGAACACTGGAGAAATATATGGAATATGAAAAAGAAGGCCATTAGGACAGAATTACATGCGACTTTTTAATAGAATACTGTAAAAAGGCATTATTCCAAAAGGCCTACAAGTAAAAAATGAGCCAGGACTTTTTATTAAAAATGAGAAATTTGTAGAGAACTGGACATTTATAGCAAACAGATGTAGTCGCGACTGGATGCTGTTAATAATAGAAACGGCACATGAAGTACTAGTAATTGAAAAGAGGGAAATAGATGATATGGAATTAAAACTAAAAGAGAGTACTCCCTTAGAGGAAGCGAAGAGAAAATTGGAAGAAATACAAGGAGCTCTTAATGGATATAAAGAATATCTCCTCAACAAAAAGTCAAATAAATTTAGAAAAGATGTCAGCAAATATAACATTGGAAAATGTCTATCCATACTTACAAAAAGATTACTATGATAAACAAGGGAGGAATATTCTAATAGAAACAACTGGCAACAGAATAGGAGAACTTTTCCTAAGAAAAGGGTTACGTTTTTGATACCTCCTATACGAGTTCAGACTCTGAAAATGATATAGCTCAGGATACACGACTAGGTGAAGACAGAGAACTGGCTCCTGGCCCGAGCAGAGATAATTTCACTTTCTTGGAACAACGCCAGATGAACTATGGCCAAAACAACAGGGGAGATGCCGAGGGAGAAGGGGCTTCTATCCCCAAAATCAGACACAAAAACGAACATATATGAAGTCGAGGATTCAAAAGAATTGGGACTAGATAATAAAGCTCCAATCATAAATTTATCTAGGAGAGTCTTAACGAGGGACGAAATAGGGATTTTAGAGAAGGGATTAGGTTTTGCTATTTCCTCTCCTATTGACAGGTTTAATTTAGAAAGAGATTTGCAGAGTTTTTTTCGAAAAATCAGATTGAACAGATTTTTTGAAGAGAAAGAAAGAATACTCTCGGAAAACAAATCTGGACTTAAACCTAAATCCACTTGGACACCATCTATACAGATGGTGAATAAGGAAATAGAGATCTTTGAAAAAGTGGTAGAGAAGGGTGCTGAGGACCTTTTAGACAAAAAAATATGGGTCAATAACAACCTCACCCAACAACAAGGTAGTGCATTACATGATTCAGAACAATGCAAAGAAATCACCATAAAACCTGGCGATAAAGGAGGCAGCATCGTATTCTTAGATACTATTGGTTATGATAGAAGGATGGTGTGAGAAGTTGGCCTGGCATATGCTGTCCACTAATTATAGTGGGCACCTTGCACCAGTCCAAACAACCCCTTATTGGAGATAGGTTAAAGACAACCTTATTGAAAGCTATCCTAGTGGTAGCTATGGAGAGCAGCCTTCAGGCTAAGTCTTGAAGGAATGTAAAGCAGCTTGTTTTACCAGTCTATAATTTCTTGAATGACCAAATGAAAGAGCACCACAACAGGTATATATTCAAAATATATGTATTTTTGCTAAACACACCCCTCTAGTCTCTTTATGAGGCTAGAGTTCGAAATACACAAGTTATAAGTTATTTAAACACAGTAATAGCACAAATACACGTTTGGGCCCTAGGGGCGTACCAAACCATATACCAATAAAGTGGTATAAGAACCACGACTGAACTAGACACTAGGCCTAGAGCCTCTAGAAGTGCTTGGACCACAAGGAACCACCCAAGGTAGTGACACAGGGGACCCACGGGGGACGCGTGCAGTGTAAATACACAACCGCGATACGCCGTTAACTTCTATGGAGAAAGTCGCGATCAGGAAATTAAAGAAAAGGGACACTTAAAGGAGGACTTGGAGCAAACCCTTTGAGAACTAGGTCGTTCTAGAGTCTCTACCCACGGGAGCACCGGAGTACTCGTGTTACCTCACCCAGGGAAGCCGGGTGCATAGGTGCCTTTCGGGGACGGTTTCGTCGTCGATTTGAATGGCGATCTGCTGCAAAGTGCTGCTGGCGACCAAGTGGAAAGTGTCCGGGTGGATCCAAGAGTGGATCGGAGATCTGAAGAACCTGAAAGCAGAGGGGACAGAGTCTGGGTCACTAGCCAGTGACCAGGAAGGCGATGGACAGATGCCCACCGATGTCGAGTGCTTCAGGTGCGTTGACGGTCGTCTTGACTCTTCAGCCACGAGGTCCAGGAGGCGTTGTCGGTGACCAGGAGCAGGATTCGGGCTGGTACACAATGTCTGTCGAGTGCTGAGGTGTCGGCAACCGGATTGGACCCAACAAGCCTTGGCAACGGCAAGTCTCGGTGAAGATGAAGATCGTCGATGGTGCAGACCAGCAAGGTCTGAGGAACTCACCCAGCAAGGGTAAGTGAGGGCAGGCCTGGAGCAACCAGGGTACCCAAGAAGAAAAGGATTGGCCTTCGTGAAGGGCTACTAGCCAACGGGCTAGCAACTGCGAAGGAGCCTCGAGACATCGCACGTGGATCTGGCTCACAGGACACTTGTGGAGTGGAGGCCAGTGATCTTCGGTGCAGTTGGTGCTGGAGGCTAGGGCTATTCGGAGCCCAAAGCACGACTTCGTGGGAGACCCAGAAGAGGATGCACTAGCAAATGCGTGCGGTGTCCAGGGGTCATGGTTCCACGTTACCCACGACAGCTACGGGCCTCAGCTTTGCTGGGGACTCAGGGCAGCCTTGAGGAAGTCTGGAAATCCACCTCTGGTGATGCAAAGACTTCGGCGTCCGACGGGAGTTTAGGCGATGCAGACCGGACAATTGCTTCTTTGGTGCCTGCCAAGCAGGGGAGTCACTCCTTGACCCCAAGGGAGATTCTTCTGTCCTCTAGTCTTTAGTAGAGCATCGAAGGTCCAGGATTCTGTTTCAGAGTTTCGTCCAGGGATAATCTAAAGTCCTAAGGACTGGGTCCCTATACTTATACCAAGTTTAGGGGTTGGACTACTCTGTGGCCCCACCTATGGGTGGGTCAGGGCAGAGGGGTGGCTACACCCCTTTCCCTTTGTCCAGTTCGCGCCAAAGCAGGGGCTGCAAGCCCTGATCCGGTTTGAACTGGGGTATGCACAGGGACACCAAATGTGCCCCCAGTGCAGGACTTCAAAGCACCCGAAAGTGCTCCCGCCCAGCCCCAATACACATTATCCTGTCTGGGGAGGTGGTCACACCTCCCTGGGACAGAAACCTGTTGTCCAGGCCTCCCCTGCTGAAGTTTCGTCCAGCAGCAGGAGGCCAGACTCGTGTCTGTGGCAGCAGCATCCATTTTGTGATGCCAGGGCTTTAGAAAGAAGTTACCGGGCTAGCCAGAGTTAACATATCTTTCCCTCTAGAAGGGTGGAATGCTACCCCCGCCGCCAGAATTGGCGGGGGGTAGTATTCCAAGATGTTTGACACCAAACACGACATGTTTAGGTGCAGCCATTCCAAAGTTAGCATTTAACGCGAGGTTATAATGCGCTTAAGAGTATATGGTCAGGCTGCACTACAAACAGCATCAGAGAAGGGTCTCCGAACGCTGCAGAGGGGCCCTGCTCATGCAGGGGCACCCTCTCACATAGGAACCACGCACTCTGCCTTCAGGATTGATAAGGCCGGCCATAGGAGTGACTTATAGGTTTATATGTGTGTATGTATTTAGTGATATAGGTAACCTATATCACAGTAAGAGGTGCATGCACCACCTTACCCAGGCTGCAGTAGCAGACCTGTGGTGTCAGTTTGGATGGCCTTCCAGGGGTGGCATAATACATGCTGCAGCCCCTGGTAGGCCTCTGAGGTACCTATGCCCTTGGTACATAGTATACCATATACTAGGGACTTAGAAGGGCACTCCAGATTCAATCAGTGATGTGCCTAAGGCACATGGAAACCATTTTAGAGAGAAAGCAGCTAGGCTGGGGTTCTGATTAGCAGGGCCCCAGCCAGACTAATGTCGAAAAACAGTGAAGCATCAGCAAAAAGTGGGGGTACCCATGTGAAGCAGATCCTACTCTCCTACAGATGGGCTTGCTTTTAAATAATGAACTACACTACAAAAAATCTAACAGAGAGGAATGGAAAATTTTAAGTAGACAGGTAGGTAACTTACTCAGGTTAGCTAAGGAAGACAGTATAATCTGCCAAGAAGAATATGATTTCTTATATAATGAAAACCCTACTATACCTGCATTATACGGGCTACCAAAAGTCCATAAGGATATTCAAAATCCACCTATGCGGCCGATAGTCTCCAGCATAGATTCATTAACAGAACCTTTGACTAAGTATGTAGATATGTTTCTACAACCTCTGGTAATAAAACAAAAGGCCTATATTAAAGACACAACGGCCATGATCCACAAAGTAGAAAATATCCCATTTGATGCTGACAAACAATGCCTTGTCACGTTAGATATAGAGGCCCTTTACACAAATATACCACAGGATGATACTATCCAGATGGTAAAGGATCTCTTTATAAATGAAGATGGAGATCTATCTCCACATTGAGCATTCATTGTAGAGTCTGTTGAGATTATTTTAAAGAACAACATATTTCTCTTCAATGTAGAATATTTCCGACAAATCAAAGGGACCAGCATGGGGGCCACGTGTGCTCCCAGTTTAGCATGTCTCTGCATTTGAAGATAAACATATCTTTAACGAACTAGCCCCTTTTTATGAGAATGTAAAAAACTGGTCTCAATATATTGACGACGTTTTCTTCCTGTGGCAGGGCTCTAGAGAATCTTTGGAAGCATTTATTCTGTGGCTCAATCTGGGTGATGAGAACCTTAAGTTCACCTCATCTGTTGATAATGAGAGTTGTGATTTTCTGGATATTAGGATTAAAAACAACAACGGCACTTTGAAAGTTGAGTTATACACTAAACCAACTGACCGGAACACGATGCTTCACTATGAGAGTAATCATCCCCTGAGTCAAAAAGATAACATCCCTTTCGGTCAATTTCTCAGGGTACGCCATAATTGTACCAACTTGAGAGATTTTCAGTTTCATGCTAAAAAGTTGATTAAAAATTTACTGATAGGGGTTACCCCAAAAAATTTGTGAAAAGAGCTTACAATAGAGCTAAGTATTACAATAGGGACTCATTATTTGAACCCAAAATTAAAAATATGGATATGAAGAAACAACAAATCACATTTGTCACTAATTTCAGTAATATTAGCAATAAAATAAAAAAATGTGATCAATAGAAATTGGCATCTTCTTAATAGTAAGGAAGTCACTACACTACAAAAACCTATTTTCTCATACAGAAGAAACCGTACCATCAGAAACTGTCTAGTACACACTTGCAGGACAAACTCGGATAGTAAACAACTTAGGGGTCGATTCCGATCTCGGTCGGAGGCGCACCCAATACCATTCGGTCGGGAAAAAGCCATGCGAATGCCTGTTTCCCGACCGATCCGTACAACATACCGAACGAGTAAGTACGATGCGCACAACAGCACAGAATCCGGCCGAGTCGTACTCACCCAATCCAGGTCCTGTTCTCCGACCAGGCGAATCCGGAAACGCTGAATCGAGTCGCACGGAAGGGAAAATGCAGCTCCGTCCGGCCGAACAAGTACGATGCGCTTTCCGTACGCGCCCGAACCCGTCGCTACGCACGGCACGTCAAAGCATCTGGGAGAGGCGCACATAAGCTCCGATTCGCGCCACAACATGATCCACGGCTACGAGGCGAACACGCCAGCGACGAGGACGACGCGAGCGTCGAGGACGACGCGAAGCAACGAGAAGGACGAGCGACACGAACCAACCATGAATCCCTTCGTCCCGATCATACCAATATTCTACATTTACTACCGGAACAGGCACGGACGCGTACGGCGCAGAAGGTAAGTCAGACACCAACCACAAAACACATACAACACGTACACGACACATCACACACACACAGAGGGATGCAGAATTTACTTACACCAGCAACAGCAGCACCATAGGGGCGGGATGCCCATCACCAATGCCACATATGCACACAGGGGCCTGAATGCGCACCACCACCCCTACCCAGGGGGGCCGGATGCCAACCACCACTACCACCCTTAGCCAAGGGGGTGCCAGATGCCCACCACCACTACCACCCTTACCCAGGGGGCTGGATGCCTACCACTACTACCACCCTTAGCCAGGGGGTGCCAGATGCCTACCACCACTACCACCCTTACCCAGGGGGGCTGGATGCCTACCACTACTACCACCTTTACCCAGGGGGTGCCAGATGCCCACCACCACTACCACCCTTAGCCATGGGGGTGCCAGATGCCCACCACCACTACCACCCTTACCCAGGGGGCTGGAGGCCTACCACTACTACCACCCTCACCCAGGGGGGCTGGATGCCTACCACTACTACCACCCTTAGCCAGGGGGTGCCAGATGCCCACCACCACTACCACCCTCACCCAGGGGGGCTGGATGCCTACCACTACTACCACCCTTAGCCAGGGGGTGCCAGATGCCTACCACCACTACCGCCCTTACCCAAAGGGGGCTGGATGCCTACCACTACTACCACCCTTAGCCAGGGGGTGCCAGATGCCTAACACCACTACCACCCTTACCCAGGGGGGCTGGATGCCATCCACCACTACCACCCTTAGCCAGGGGGTGCCAGATGCTCACCACCACTACCACCCTTAGCCATGGGGGTGCCAGATGCCTACCACTACTACCACCCTTTGCCAGGGGGGCTGGATGCCTACCACTACTACCACCCTTACCCAGGGGGCTGGATGCCTGTCACTACTACCACCTCTACCCATGGGGGCTGGATGCCTACCACCAACACCACCCCCACTCATAGGATGGACAATGCATGACACAACCAGCACACCACAACCTAGGGAATGCAAGAAAAAGACATCCCCCAACACCATGACAAGCGTGTGTAGACTGTGTCAAATGCCTACAACACTGAACATGACTTTGAACATATAATGTGACCCCTAGCACATATGCCACACATATATGTGTGTGGCCCCCACAATGCAAGCAGGCCATGACCATTGTGGCAATGGGGTCCAAACCCCATCATCACAGTGACCAAAAGGTAAGTGTGGGGTCCATAGCTGAAGCACATTTTGAACAGTGTGGCAATGGGGTCCAAACCCCCATCATCACAGTGACCAAAATGTAAGTGTGGGGTCCATAGCTGAAGCACATTTTGAACATTGTGGCAATGGGGTCTAACGCCCCATCACCACAGTGACCAAAAGGTAAGTGTGGGGTCCATAGCTGAAGCACATTTTGAACAGTGTGGCAATGGGGTCCAAACCCCCATCATCACAGTGACCAAAATGTAAGTGTGGGGTCCATAGCTGAAGCACATTTTGAACATTGTGGCAATGGGGTCTAACGCCCCATCACCACAGTGACCAAAAGGTAAGTGTGGGGTCCATAGCTGAAGCACATTTTGAACAGTGTGGCAATGGGGTCCAAACCCCCATCATCACAGTGACCAAAATGTAAGTGTGGGGTCCATAGCTGAAGCACATTTTGAACATTGTGGCAATGGGGTCTAACGCCCCATCACCACAGTGACCAAAAGGTAAGTGTAGGGTCCATAGCTGAAGCACATTTTGAACATTGTGGCAATGGGGTCCAAACCCCCATCATCACAGTGACCAAAATGTAAGTGTGGGGTCCATAGCTGAAGCACATTTTGAACAGTGTGGCAATGGGGTCCAAACCCCCATCATCACAGTGACCAAAATGTAAGTGTGGGGTCCATAGCTGAAGCACATTTTGAACATTGTGGCAATGGGGTTTAACGCCCCATCACCACAGTGACCAAAAGGTAAGTGTGGGGTCCATAGCTGAAGCACATTTTGAACATTGTGGCAATGGGGTCTAACGCCCCATCACCACAGTGACCAAAAGGTAAGTGTGGGGTCCATAGCTGAAGCACATTTTGAACATTGTGGCAATGGGGTCCAAACCCCCATCATCACAGTGACCAAAAGGTAAGTGTTGACAAAGAAAGAGCTGCAACTGCCAAACTGCATGGATGATTCCTGGTCACAGAACATAAAACACATCAGTGGCAAAGTAGTGCATGTGTCCCATTGCAACATAAATTGGGGGAGCCAAATACTGCAGTGCAAATAAGACATACCTTTGGCCATGTGCAGACAAACAACACCCATGGGGGCTGACACTGTCAACATTCATCAATGACACAATGACAGAAGTGACCATCAGAATGCAGACCCACATATTTGCACCAATGGGCACACAAATGCAGATACCCTGTGGAGACTGTAGATGTGAGGTGAACAGATACCATACCATGGCAGCAATGGGACACACAAACCATGATCATTGTGCTGACCGATGACCTAGGAGTCCCAGGGACAGCAGGGGAAACCCACCAAACTACATACAGCCAATGGCACACCCAAGATATGCCAATGCAGTGGTGCAGATGCACAAACACAAACAGGCAGACCCACACTGCACATCATACACAACAGGTGAGGGGGTGCCAGTGTCCCCAGGCAACCACACAACACATGAGGAGACCTGAATACCAATCATACAGATGTGCATACAGTGCCACACAAAGGTAACTCATGGATCCAAATCCCCTATGTGGGCAAGCAGGCATTGTCAGATGAGAGGGAGCACAAATCACACATGTCACACAGGCACGTAGGAACAGCAACTGACACAGCAAGACACAGACACACCACAGCACTACCCCCAGGGCCCCCACAATGTGGTGACCCTGGGCTGCATTACAATCCCACTGTGATGACAAAGCTAAATGTCGTTCACACTGTGAACCACAGTCATGTGTCCTGAGCAACAAACTACCATCACACCTACACAAGCACAAATCAATCAGCATGGCCAGTAAGCCAAGGCCAACATGGAGGCAGGGGCCTAGCCGGGCAACAACTCACATCTGCACACACTCAACACCACACCTCTCGACCTCCAACAATGTGCAGCAGTGAAGCACACATGCACTGGTGATATTGCACATGCACCCATGACTATTCCAGGGTGGTGGGTGGGAACCAAGGTGCAGAAACACATCACACATGGCCACTCAACAAGACTCCTGAATGTCTGACACACTGCACACTACGCTGTACATGGACATGACGGCAATACCACACCAACCAATGGGATCCCAGCCACAGTCACACACCAATGAAGAAGCCAAGGTCACCCACAAAGAACACACATAGACAACAACCAACATTGCAGCCCGGACCCTGAGGAGTGCCAGCAGTCACACACACAACGTGTCACAATCACTGAAAGATAACACAAACTGGAAATCACATGACAGGGGCAAACAACAAGTGCCAAGGGGAAACCTGACTGTGACCCATCTGCGTCTGCACACAAACTCAGCCCTGACAGCAAACACACCTATGGGTGACACCCTGATGACCAGTAATGTGCCATGCACCCACATCACAGAGAACCCAGGGAGAAGACTTTGGGGGAACATAGGTCAACTCAGCAAGCATCACAAACAGGTACAACACTAGGGATCACAGCATGCACAGCTAAACGGAAGTGAACACACAGACATGCACATACAACACACACCTTGGGCGCAGGCAATGTCACAGGAGTACACACTGCCATGAGGGGACTCCACTCCTGTGTGAGGAAAGCTGTGCCATATGTTGCCTCAGTAGGGCCCCATCATGTCAGCTGAGCACTTGGTCACACAATCAACAATTAGCACCAAATGAGGGCTCCCGTCACATCAGCCTGGTCATGGAAGTGCCAACGAAATCATCAGCACAGATCCAACACACTTGTATAGCAATGTTGCACTGACAACACAGATGAGTCCTTCCCCATTGATGCCCAAACCTGCATGTCCAGTGGAGATGGCCACACGGTCAGGGAAGTAGACGAATTGAACAATGGCAGGCACAACAGATGTGCAGGGGTGGAAGCCACAGATGTGAAATAGCTAATCTAAGTAGGAAATCCCATTGCCAAATACTGAACACATGACACCCTCAGATGCTGCTATGGATGACATGGATACACCACAGGATAGGACACATTCCCCCTGGACCACATGGGTTCCTGCACAGTAACACTTCATTATCATGAGACCAAATATCACCATCACTGCAGCAAGGGCATGGTTAGCATCATCAACAACATGTACATCAGAAGCATAAGCACTAGAGAACAGAAAGTTGCTTTATTCAGCATATGTGTGTAATGAAAACAAAGTCCAGAAAAAACACAAAGGCCAATGGCCAGTCCATTGTCAAAGTCCAAACAGGGTGACAGTGGCAGATGTCACCCTACGCATGCCTGCACAAAACCAGGGACAATCCACTAGGAGGGGCAACCGGGGGGCAGGCCAGGCACCGCAGGGACAGGATCAGGGCTCACCAGGAGGAAGCAGGGAAGGGGTGGTGGGTGCTGGAGAGCCACTGACAACTGCAGTGGAGGTGTCTGACATGGTGTGTGCCGGCACAACTGGGGGGCATGACTCAGATGTTGTGGGTGCCGGCACGACTGCAGTGGACCCTGCAGATGGAGTGGACAGGTCCGCCACTGCAGTGCCCAAGTCAGACAGGGTGGTAGTGGACTCCACTGCAGTGCCTACCACCAGGGGAGGAGAATGGGGAACAGGCAAGGTGGGCTGGACAGAGGGGGAGGACACCCTCACCACATCAGTGGCACAGACAAGCGCAGCGGGGGTGTGGTGCCGGGAGAGCAAGTGGCAGGGGGAGAAGGCCGGATCCTCTTGGGGATGGTATATCTGTGGGTGGGGGAACCTGGGGCAGGGTGTGGTGGGGGCACCTGTGGAGTGGGGGCCTGAGGGATGGAGGAAGGAGACCTGGTGCCTGAGCTGCAGGGCGGCGGCGGGGTCTTGCTCTTACGACTCCGGGGGACTTGCGGGTGGGGGCCTCAGTCTGTCTGCGCCTGGGGGAGGGTGTCCGGGGGCGAGGGGCACTCTGCTCCGTGTGGGTGGGCTTCCTCTTCCCCCTGAATGCTGTATCAGCTGGATCGGAGGGGAAGAGGCCGAGGTCACTGAGGAAGAGCCGCTGGGTCTTTGGGGTTGCAGGTGAGGCAAGGGAGGGTGCTTTGGAGGGAGAGGCAACTGAGGACTGCGCAGTGCTCGTGGATGCGTGTGTGTGTTCCAGGGCCCCATCCCCTGTGAGTCTGGTTTCAGTCCCCTGACTGTGCGTGCGTGTGCGTTTTGTTTGTGGCGTGTGTGTCTGTGTGCTGGATGTGTGTGTGCTGGTGTGTGCCTGTGCCGGTGTGTGTGTGCTTGGGACGGGTAAGGTGCTGGGGAGTGTGGATGGAGCAGAGGCAGGAGGGGTGAGGGACTGTCTGAGGAGGGACACTGCTGCCGTCAGGGAGGAGTCCATGGACCTATTGCCCCTCTGTAGGTCAGACATGCCCGATGAGATGCCCTCCATGAACGACACCAGCTGAGTCAACAGAGCGGTGTGCGCATGGAGGACACTCAGCATGGCTGTCTGCCCTACATGGAGCTGGCGAAGGAGGTACACAGACTCCTCACTCAGGGCAGCAGGGGACACAGGGGCAGGGGGTGCGGTGCCTGGCCCAAAGGAGACACGCTCCCGAACATGGGAGCCTCCACGGACCTGGGGAATGGGAGCCGATGGGAGGGCGGTGGTGGTGCTGGTGGTGGCGGGGACAGCAACACTAGCTGGGGTGTGGTGGCTGCTGACACCCGCCTCCATAAGGGAGTCATCCTCCGAGTTGCTCTGGTCCTCAGCTGAGGTGGATGGTGCTGAGGACTCCTCGGTGTGGCTCCCCTCGCCCTCCGTGCCACTGGGTCCCTCCGACCACTCCTCGGCTGCTGACCCAGTCTGGCTCTCCGGCTCCTCCTGGTCCGTGGAGCTGTCCCCTTCCGTGGCCGTGGATGTATCTGCAAACAATGGGGAAACAGACAGACATCAGTCACCTGCACCAAACGCACACACCACTGTGAGCACAGCACATTACAGAGCAAGCCCTGGCATCATTAGTTGTACACTGCTAAAAGTGCCCTAACTGAACAGGAGAAGCCAATTGTCAGTCTGATGCCAACCATGGCACTCACATCCCACATGGCCTTGCACCCATCTGTCTGGTGTCTGTTGGATAGCAACACCCCAGTGTGGACACATGCACCAACTACACAGTAGTTGGACAGTGCAGAGGACACGGTGTAGCATGTGGACATGCACACATCACAACTCTTGCCACTGAGTCAGTACAGGTTTCCGGATGAAAGGGACGCCCAGAGTCAAATAGGAAATGCATGTGATGCATACCAGCGACAGACACCATGATGCACCCATGTCCTGATAGCCATCGCCACAATGGTGTGCATGTAGCACATGTCACTCCCCTGCAGGATCACCAATAAGTAGACACATGCCATGGCGGAGGCATGACTGCTAAGTCATACATCACTGTCTCAGTGATGTATGACTTGGCAGCCAGACAACAACACTCTGCACTGTGTCACAATAGTAGGTCATGGGGAATGCAAGTCCTGGAGCTGCACAAGTGCACATGTACATCCCCCACACAACACATCATCTTAACCCTCATCTGTCCAGGTCATACCGATTGGACATATGGGAGACCTGTGACACTACCCTCTGAACCTGAGCCCCTCACAATCTGCTGTGAATGGGGAACAGCTGCCTGAACTTCACATTCGCATACCCCAGTCTGCACGGGCAGCTGATCAAACACCTATGTGACACACAAGTATCGTCTCCTATGGTCACATCTCCAGTGGCATGCTGAGCCCCTACCGAGAAACACCCCAGCAGTCCTGGCAACAAATCCACAGCACACTGACACAGAGGCAGACACCTGAGGGGTCAAATCACTGCGCACAATGTGTCAGCTGATACACGGGAGTGGGAGTACAGAGTGCATTGCATGGCCTGGAGTAGGCATGACTGTCCTGCCCCACATGAATGAGGGATGAGCCCTGGACAGTGGATAGCTGGCTATGTATGTGTGACACACGTAATCTGCACACTCCTGGGGCCCAAACATTGTTCCCACCCGCTGCATGGGTGTGTGCCACATACCCCAGGCACATGTGGTGGCTCAGCTCAGCAAGTGGACCGCATATCAAAGCAACACGCAGATTACATGTCCGAACACAGGCGTTGTGTGAACAATGGACCCACCCATGATGCCCACAACAGAGTTAGGGAAACAGATGCTGTCCCCCACCTTTAGTGAAGCAAACTGCAAGGACACAGTCCCAAGTGACACAATTCCCTGAATGTAAGGGCCACACCTGGGTATCAGATGAGGAGTGGGCAGTGCACAATAGAGGGACATGGCTCCTGGACAACATGACTGCTGTACTGTGGCAGTTGAACTAGGCCAGAGGAGGGCACATAGCATGTAATACAGAGTTCACAGTGCAGTCTTTGACTCACCCCCTCCTTGCTGCTGTCTGGCCTTCAGCTGCCCATCCAGGTCTGGAAACACCACCGCCAGGATCTGGAGCATGTGGGGGGTCAGGGTCCGTGTTCCGCCCCTCCTGCGAGGAGGCGACAGCTTCAGCTGGACCCGTGCAATCCTCCGGGTCCAGCCCCGAAGGTCCTGCCACCTCTTCTGGCAGTTGCGGATCCGGCGCTTGTAGACCCCCACGGACCGGACAGCCCGGACGATGTCCTTCCAGATCTCCTGCTTCCGATGGGCATTAACCTGTCAGGATGACAAAGTGAAAAGGCCATTACTACACATGCAACATATCCGTGCATGACACAGTTGTATATACATGTCTCAATCACAGGGGCACATGATGTACACAGGCAGTGCAAAGCTGCCCATGGACAGTTTGCCAGAAGTCACTACATGGTATCATTGCATGGGAAGTAAAACCTTGTTCAAATGCACTGTCACTGCACCATACCTGTCCAGTGCATGTCACTACACACTATGGGGGGTGACAACTACTCAGTGAGCCTGCTAGCCAGTGGCGTGCAGACTTTCAGCCTTGCTAGTCAGACAAAATGCACATTCAGAAAGGCAGTGCACAGAACACTCACCTGCTCCCCTGGTGTCCCATACAGCTTGCTGTACTGTGGAAGTAGGCTGTCCAGCAGGGCCTGGTTCTCCTCAAGGCTGAAGGCTGGGGCTCTCTCCACAGTACGTGCCATTGCAGGGTCCAGAGGGGCAGAGACAGCAGCAGTGCAGTGGCAGATGTCGTCCTGGAGCATGTAGTGCAGGCAAGTGAGCTCTCAGGGGAACAGCCAGCAATATATATGTGCTGGAGAGGCAGATACTGTCCCTTGTGTCCAAAGTGATAGGTCCAAGTCGTTTGCATCTTCTGAATCTGGCCAATCCATGGAATAGCAGCACCAATACACGCCCACAGCATCCTTCAAATCTTCAACTTCATGACATACATGATTTTGCAACATTGTTGTGGGTGACCAACTGAATTTCCAGCAACCGACTCGTTCGAATTTCGAAAACGCGTCCGTTGCCAGGCTAGGCCATTGTCAATGGGTGCGCACCGATCGGTCCATTGCTGGTACAACGCGTACAGGGGTACAACGCGTACCCGCACACATTGAATGCAATGGGCCGGCCGGGGGCACCGATCGGTCCATTGCGGTACAACGCGTACAGGGGTACAACGCGTACCCGCACACATTGAATGCAATGGGCCGGCCGGGGGCACCGATCGGTCCATTGCGGTATCAACGCGTACAGGGGTACAACGCGTACCCGCACACATTGAATGCAATGGGCCGGCCGGGGCACCGATCGGTCCATTGCGGTACAACGCGTACAGGGGTACAACGCGTACCCGCACACATTGAATGCAATGGGCCGGCCGGGGGCACCGATCGGTCCATTGCGGTACAACGCGTACAGGGGTACAACGCGTACCCGCACACATTGAATGCAATGGGCCGGCCGGGGGCACCGATCGGTCCATTGCGGTATCAACGCGTACAGGGGTACAACGCGTACCCGCACACATTGAATGCAATGGGCCGGCCGGGGGCACCGATCGGTCCATTGCTGATCAACGCGTACAGGGGTACAACGCGTACCCGCACATTGAATGCAATGGGCCGGCCGGGGGCACCGATCGGTCCATTGCGGTACTAACGCGTACAGGGGTACAACGCGTACCCGCACACATTGAATGCAATGGGCCGGCCGGGGGCACCGATCGGTCCATTGCGGTACAACGCGTACAGGGGTACAACGCGTACCCGCACACATTGAATGCAATGGGCCGGCCGGGGGCACCGATCGGTCCATTGCTGATACAACGCGTACAGGGGTACAACGCGTACCCGCACACATTGAATGCAATGGGCCGGCCGGGGGCACCGATCGGTCCATTGCTGATACTACTGCGTACAGGGGTACAACGCGTACCTGCACACATTGAATGCAATGGGCCGGCCGGGGGCACCGATCGGTCCATTGCTGTTCAACGCATCCCTGTACAAGTGACTGGCATATGTCACCATGCCTGTCTCAGATGGACATATGCCAGCCACAGATAGCTCCCAGGGAGTGAGGGGCACACCTACAACACGACAGCCTGTCCAAACTGTATGATAAGGCATGTAAGGCTGCATTTCCTATTGTGTGTATGTTGGTGTACATGTTGTCCTGTGGGTGTCACCTGGGGGCAGCCACCCCCAGGCTGTGCACGTGTTCATGGGGACAGGATCCTGGGTGTTACGTGTACATGACCACTGTGATGTGCAACTGTTCATATCTGTGCATGTGCCATGGTCACATTTCACGGTGGTGTATGTGTATGTCATGTCACATACCCCGTGAGTCCCATGTGGGACGGTATGTTTGAGCCAGGGTGTCCCAGTGGCACAATAGTGATGGTCCTCCACAGTCTGTGTGCATGTAGTGTTTACAATGTCTCTGATTTCATGTGCACAATGGGAGACAGTCTCCACATCCACGTTGTGTGTGCATGGACTTTGATGTTGTGCGTGTGTGTGTCACAGACGTCCATGTCTGTCCTGCAGTGGCAAGTGGGACCACTACCTGTGGGGGTCATAGTTGTTTTGCTGTGGTGTATACATGATACTCCATGTAATGCCAGTGTCCATGTGGCAATACAGGGTCCCTGGGAATGTACCTGTCGTTGAGCTGTGATGCCTGGGGCACATCTGTCCTCACATGTCACTGTGGGGGGTGATTGTGACACGGCAGCAGGAGATGGGAACTGTGACACGGCCTCATGATATCCAATGGGCCAACCTGGGACTTATTGATGCCACTTGTTGAACCGTGATGACAGATGTTGGCCATGTATGTACCATACATGTCCTTACGGAACTGCACACTTCATGTAGTTGTGCCTCATAATGATGTATGTTGGGATATTGAGTGTGTTCAATGCCGCATATGTGGGCTGACTGACAATCTTGCTTTCTTCTCCTCTGCACTGCAGGGCTCCTGCTGTCCATCGACCATTCCCAGACCTGGCAACGATGGTGGAACGGGACAGCATCCGACGGTACCGCTTCACCAGGCAGCTGATTGAGGATTTGGCAGTGCAGTTGGCCCCACATTTGCAGCCTGGCCGGCCGTATCCTACAGCGCTGACCCCCAAGGTGAAGGTGATGGCAGCCCTACACTTCTTTGCCACCGGTACCTTCCAACATACTGTGGCGACTGCTGGTGGGATGTCACAGACCATGTTGAGCCGTGTGCTCCGCGATGTTTTGGTGGCAATGTTGCTATTCCTGAACCGGTACATCTATTTCCCTAGACTGCAACGACTCACTGACGTGAAGAGTGACTTCTATGCCCTGGGGAGGATGCCGCATGTCATTGGCTCCATTGATGGGACACATGTGGCTTTGGTACCACCACAGGCCCAGGAGCAGGCCTACAGGAACCGCAAGCACTACCACTCGGTCAATGCACTGGTGGTGTGTCTTGCAGATATGACCATCACACACGTGTGTGCCCGTTTCCCTGGTTCAGCACACGATGCCTTTGTGATGAGGAGTAGTCGCATCCCCAGGATGATGGCACAGATGCAGAACCAGCGTGCCTGGCTTGTCGGTGTGTACTGACTTTGTGCCATTGTGTGTGATCTGATCTGTAGTATTCCGCCCACTTTTCCAAGTCAGCTAATGTGCACTTGTCTGTCCGTAGGTGACTCGGGATACCCCAACATGCCGTGGTTGCTGACACCCCTCAGGAACCCTGTGACACCAGCCCAGATGCGCTACAATGAGGCACATGGTCGGACCAGGAGAGTGATTGAGCGGACATTTGGTCTCCTGAAGAGCCGCTTCCGCTGCCTGGACAAGACCGGAGGGTCCCTCCCATATGCCCCTGCGAAAGTGTGCAAGATTATCATCGTCTGCTGCATGCTCCACAACCTGGCAGTGCGGAAGGAGTTGCCTCTCATCCAGGATGACAATGACCAACATCCGCCACCTGTGGAGGATCCTGGCCTGGACCACGATGCCAGTGATGATGATGATGATGATGAGGGTGATGTCCGCACACAGCTCATCACCAACTTCTTTAGCTGAATGTGAGTATCCTGAGGTGTCATGTCAATGATGTGAGTTGGCATGATATGTGTAGGTGGTGCTCTGGTGCTGTTGGAGTGTGTCCATGGGCTACTTGACTGGATGTGTGTAGCGATGTGTGCTTACAGGTGGTCTGTACTCCCCAACAGTGTTGACATGCTAACTTGGTTCTGGGTGGGTATCTTGTAACATGTATTGTGCATGAGTTTTGCTGTTCTGTCCTGTTCTCCATTGCTTTTGACTGTGTGTCATTTCTGTCCTTCACAGGGTACTTTCAGATTCGTTTGGTCAACTGTGTCCACCGACGACGTGATTGTACTTCCAGGGTGGTAGCTGTTGTGTCCCTACAGGTGATGTGCGCCACACCCATGGACTTCCTTCCTTCTACAGTTGTTGACTGTGTGCCCGCTGCCAGGTGGGATTACCTTGCATCTGTAGTGGTTACGACATGTTGCAACTGTGTAATAAACCTGTGCTTCACTTTGTGATGTGCGTTGTCTGTGGTCACACATTTGACTGCCATTTGCTTACTGCACCTGTGGGCTACTTGACTACAACTGGGAATAGGTGTGGTGTCTGTGCATTGCACCGTCTTCCCTGGCAACATCAGTGTAGGCAATGAGTCAGATGGCCTAGGTGTGTATGTGTTGTGTAGCCCTGGTGGTGTGTCTCCCTCATATGTGTCACGTTGCCTTTACTCACATGCCTGTGTTGTACTTGCTGTTGCAGTTCGCATACACAGTGTAATTTTGCAGTTCATCATCCCCATAACAGCACCCACGTTGGAATCACAACAGAGGCAAGTATGGTGTATTAGTGTGTTTATTGTGATACATTTGTGTGAATAGTGCATAGGATGGGTAGTGCTGTACATATATCTTGCAATCAGAAGTTCCTAGGTGAATTGAAAGTCCTGGTAGACAAAATCCCCGGTATCGGGGCCACAGTTGTCTGAGACATTGGTCCAACTTGTACTCCCCATGCAATGTGTGGGAGTTGTGTTGCCGTCAACAGGGTGAACAGTCTGTGCACAAAGGTGAACATCCAGAACAGGTTCAGGCTTCCTGGGAGTTGCGCTTGGCCATCGGCCTCTCACTTGCCCCTCCTCGGACGACCCCTCTTCTTTGGGGGGGCCCCTCAAGTACAGGCTGCTGCGGTGCAGGGGACTCTCCGCCAGAGTCATCCTCCCTCCCTGTGGCAGTTGCAGTTTGTTCAGCACCAGATGTTGTTGGCACACAGGGAGGTGTGGACTGGTTGCTGTTCATCTGGCGGAGGCATTGTAAAATGTCCCTGTGCACCGCCGTCATCTCATGCAGTGCGTCCCACTTGGACTCCACGCGGGACATGTGTGAGTCCACGCGGGACATGTGTGAGTCCAAGCGGGCATGATGGGCAGCCTGCTGCTGTTTCATGTCTCTGAGGAGCCCCACTACCTGGCTGAGATCTCCGGTGCTGGACTGGTACGCATCAGCTATGCGTACCAGTTGTGGGTCATCATGCACACCAGCAACCTCTGCAAGCAGCGACCTCTGTCTCCCACCCCTCCCACCACCCCTGCCGACATGTGCAGTGCGTGCAGTGGCACGCACAGATGACCCTGGTCCACCTTGGGGGGTGGTGGTGGTGGTGGTGTCCATGGCCCCACGTTGGTCCAGGGTCCCTGTGCTGGTGTTGCTCCTTGTTCTGTCCATGTCGGCGGGGATGGTATTTGTGGTGACAGTCGTTGGAGGGGTGGGTGCAGGGGGTGCAGCTGGTGGTCCTGCTGGTGCTGCAGCTGGTGGTCCTGCTGGTGCTGCATGTAGACTTGCACCGGATGTGCCAGGTTGGTCTTCTTCGTCCGAGGAGGGCAGAGGCTGTACGACACCAGTGAGCTCCGCATCCTCTTGAGCCTGGGACTGGGACTCCTCAGCGTCTGCTGCTGTGTCCCCATCATCACCTGTTTTTGGGAGACACACACAATGTATGTTATGTTTCTGCAGGCATCAATGGTTGACACACCTGACAGTTGTGACTGTGCCTCTGGGTGCGGGCCTGTACATTGCATTGTCCTAAGTCGTCACAGTCAGGGGTTGATATTGGTGTGGCACATTGTCCTGCATTATTTGGGCATTTCTATGTATTTGTTGGGGTGTGAACATGGTCTGCATTGGTTGTATTTGGTTGACAGCCGGCCCTCCTTCCCACCCAGCCAGTCAGTTATCCCACCATGGACTGTGCTTGCATTGCAGGGAGTGGAAGTTGTCTCTCAGGATGTCAGTCAGTGGTGTCCTGCTGTTTGTTGGTGCACAGTTGCCAGCAGGGCCTTGTGCTCCCCACAGCAGTAGCCAGTGTCAGCCATCTTGTGAGTCCTTCTCCACTCCCTGTGATGTGAGCATGGTTCAGGGTGGTGTTGATGGGACAGTTGTGGGGGTGAGCTATGTCTGTGACTGTGACTCCCATCATGCTATTGCCTCCACCCCACTTCCCAGCATTCCCATACTTACTTGCTTTTGTGGGGAGTTCAGTGTGTGTGGGTGTGAGGGCAATGGCAAGATGGCTGACAGTGGTGTCCTGCTGTTGGTTGGTGTGCAGTTCCCAGCATGCCCTTGTGCTCCCCACAGCAGTAGCCAGTGTCAGCCATCTTGTGTGTCCTTATCCACTCCCTGTGATGTGAGCATGGTTCAGGGTGGTGTTGATGGGCCAGTTGTGAGGCTGAGCAATATCTGTGACTACTACTCCCATCATGCTATTGCCTCCACCCCCTTCCCAGCATGCCCATGCTTCCTTCCTTTTGACTCTGCTTCCCTGTGGGGTGGGCTGGCTGTGCTGACAGGATGGCTGGGAGTGTTGTCCTGGCAGTTGTTTGGCTAAAAGTCCCAAGAGTGTCCCTGTGCTTCACACAACATAACCCAGGGTGGTGGTTCTTTGTGGGATCTTGAGTTAGGATGTGAGGCATTGCATTCTCCCAGGTGGGTTCTGTGGAGTTTGTGTTGAGGGGGTGTGAGGGGAGGTGCTTGTGACTATGGTCAGTGCTGCAAGTCCTCCTTCCCACCCAGCCAGCCAGATATCCCACCATGGAACGTGCTTCCATTGCAGGGAGTGGAAGTTGTCTCTCAGGATGTCAGTCAGTGGTGTCCTGCTGTTTGTTGGTGCACAGTTGCCAGCAGGGCCTTGTGCTCCCCACAGCAGTAGCCAGTGTCAGCCATCTTGTGAGTCCTTCTCCACTCCCTGTGATGTGAGCATGGTTCAGGGTGGTGTTGATGGGACAGTTGTGGGGGTGAGCTATGTCTGTGACTGTGACTCCCATCATGCTATTGCCTCCACCCCACTTCCCAGCATTCCCATACTTACTTGCTTTTGTGGGGAGTTCAGTGTGTGTGGGTGTGAGAGCAATGGCAAGATGGCTGACAGTGGTGTCCTGCTGTTGGTTGGTGTGCAGTTCCCAGCATGCCCTTGTGCTCCCCACGACACAGCAACAGTGTCAGACATCTTTGATGGGCCTTTCCACTCTCTGTGGGATGTGCATGCGTGAGTGTGAGCTTGCTGGGCCATGTGGTGGGGGATGTAGAGCTGTGACTACGACTCCCATCATGCTATTGCCTCCACCCCCTTCCCAGCATGCCCATCCTTCCTTCCTTTTGACTCTGCTTCCCTGTGGGGTGGGCTGCCTGTGCTGACAGGATGGCTGGGAGTGTTGTCCTGGCAGTTGTTTGGCTGAAAGTCCCAAGAGTGTCCCTGTGCTTCACACGACATAACCCAGGGTGGAGGTTCTTTGTGGGATCTTGAGTTAGGATGTGTGGCATTGCATTCTCCCAGGTGGGTTATGTGGAGTATGTGTTGAGGGTGTGTGTGAGGGGAGGTGCTTGTGACTATGGTCAGTGGTGCGAGTCCTCCTTCCCACCCAGCCAGCCAGATATCCCACCATGGAACGTGCTTCCATTGCAGGGAGTGGAAGTTGTCTCTCAGGATGTCAGTCAGTGGTGTCCTGCTGTTGGTTGTTGCACAGTTGCCAGCAGGGCCTTGTGCTCCCCACAGCAGTAGCCAGTGTCAGCCATCTTGTGAGTCCTTTTCCACTCCCTGTGATGTGCGCATGGTTCATGGTGGTGTTGATGGGACAGTTGTGGGGGGGCAATATGTGTGACTACGACTCCCATGATGCTATTGGCTACACTGACTTGCCCAGCATACACAGAATTCCTTTCTTTCAGTGGTCTTCACTGTGTGTTGGTGTTGTAGTGGTGGCTACATGTCTGGATGTGTTTGTTAGTTCTATTTGTGCCACTGCCTAGCTGTAGTTGTAGTTGTGTTTGTACATGTGATGGCACGGTTAAATGTAACTTTGAGATGGCATGTGTTGTGTTTATCTGACTGACATACACATTTTGGGATGATTCTGTTCTGGTTGCTGTGTAATTGCTATGAGTGCATGGTTTGACTCTCCCCTTGACAGTGATGTGTGTGTGTATTGTGGCAGAATATTGTGTACATTTGTTGTGTACTCACCAGGCTCTGGGATGTTCTCTAGTCCATATACGCTCACTGGCGGAAGGATGGCCCGCACCTTCTCCTCCCAGGGCCTGAGGTATACTGGCTTGGCAGGAGGGCCACTGCCGGTGTATTGGCTCAGGAGGTAGTCTTTCTTGAGCAGCTCCCGGACCCTCCTGCGCACGTCATACCACCTGTTCTGGATGTCGGTCTTTGTGCGCAGACATGGTGATTGTGCGTTCACCCTGTTGATGATCCTCTCCCACATCTTGGTTTTCTGGGAGATGGGGGTCTGTTGGACCAGTGTGCCAAACAGCTGTGGCTCTACCCTGAGGATCTCGTCTACCAGGACTTCCAATTCACAATCTAGGAACTTGTGATTCTTCTTGGGGGGCATGGTGATGGGTGGTGATGGTGAGTGATGTGTGTGTTGGTGTGCAGGTGAGGGTGTGTGGGTGTGTGTTTTGCTGGGTGTATGTGAGGTAGGTATTTGTTGGTGTGCTGATGGTGTGTGGCTTGTGTGAGGGATGAGATGTGGGTGTGTGGTTGCTGTCTGTTGGGTGCTGGCAGTAGAATGGCATTTGCAAAGGATCATGGTTGGGATTTGTGTCCTTTATATGGGTGGAGTTGTGGGTGTGTCTTTGTTCTCTGTCCCCACCCCCCCAGTATTTATTGGCTTTGTAATTGCTTGTTTGGCCTTTTTTTGTGTAATTTTTCCTTTGTACTGTCTGTGCATGTTGGAAACGTTCTTGTGACCGAGTCGGACCCTGCATTTGTCTCGTACGGTGTTCTCCGTTTCGTTCACGCTGTGTTTGTGCAGTTTTCTATGCTGCGTACGCGTCGGTCGCGGTGTTTTGTGTTACTTCGGCTCGGTTTTGTATGCGTGTCGGTCGTACGGCTTGTCCTCCGTACGACTCGGTCGTGGTTTTCGCGCCTTGCATCGTACTTTGCGGTTTGGAGTTCGCGTGTACGTTTCGGTTGGATTTGTTCCGGGTGCGTGTCGGTCGGTTCGATTCGCGTGTTTTTCCGGCCGGATTGCTGTTTTCCGTGCGGCTCGGTCGTTCGGCTTGGGTTCGGTACGTGTCGGTCGGATTTTGCACGCCTTGCATCGTACTTGGCGTGTCGGGCGCCACAGGTACGTGTCGGTCGGAATAAATTCCGGCTCCGAGTCGGTCGGTGCTTTTTCCGGCCCGAATTGGAATCGACCCCTTATTGTTGTCTCCAGATCTGAACTGTTAAATAACATAAAAAGATTGAACCTTGGTGAGGCATCCTTGTTTAACAGTAGTTTCCCAGCAACCAAAGGCGCAGTGAAATTCTCACATGGAAACAAATGGTCATCTTCCAATAACTCATTGTCCAAACAAACAAATTCGTATTGTTACACAATTTCACACTGTTAGAGTATCCAAGCATTTGTGTAGCAGTGTGTGACATAGAGCTACTATCACTAGTACAACAAGAGTGAGCAATATGTGTCACATGCTACCACCCCCATATATCTCAGGTAGCATAGTTGGATACAAGAAGAAAACATCTTGCGAATTAAGAGCCTGACCTATGTCGTGCATTGTCAAATATCTATGAAAGTATCCTATATACATCACAATAGAGGATGGTGTCAAAGTTAACAACTGGATCTTGCAGTGCTAAAGAATTCAGTCAGTTAAAAGACATGTAATTCTCTCTCAATATTGAGACCCTTGTTCACTGCCCTCAATTTAATTAACCATTTGGTTTCCAGTCTTTTTAGAACAAGTGTTCTGACTCCCCCTCATGGATTCTTCTCAGCCAGGGTAAAGCCATGAAATTTTATACGAATCAGCTCTGTTTCCGCATGCACGGAATTGAAATGTACTGCAAGTAGATAGTTAGGATTCCTGTTCCTAATTGCCCTAATATGTTCTTGTATCCGCTCTTTTAGTGGTCTAATCGTACTGCCTATGTAGATTAGACCGCAGTGACAAATAATGCAATACACAACAAATTTTGTGTTGCAGTTAATAAACTGCTTGATGTGATAAACGCATGTGGCATTGTATTGGAAGGCAGTAGTTTTGTCAGCCGCAAATTGGCATATATTGCACTGAGTACATCTGAAAAAACCTTTAGGTTTACAAGAGAGCCAAGCCGTACCTTGATGTAGTAACTTCGGCAGGATGTAGCTTGATCACAGTGTATTTCTAAGGGTGGTTCCCCTACTGTATGTGATTCTCGGTTTGTCGGTGATGTATTTGGATATACCCTGATCCAGATTCAAAAGATGCCAATGTTTGCGCAGTATTTTATAGAGGTCCTGACTATAAGTGTTGTAACCAGTGATCAATGCCAGCTTATATGTCTCCCGTTTCTTCTTAACCTTGTCCATTAAAAGGGACTGGCGTGGTTTATTCAAGATCTTGTACTTGGCCTGCTCTAAGACCTTTCTTTTGTAGCCCCTGGTTAAAAAGTGGGCGTCCAACAGTTTCAGTTCTTGTAAAAAAGACTTCATTATTACTAGAATTACGTTTTAGGGGCCGATTATGATGTCGTTCGGAAACTCTTTCGACCGAATCGGTTTCGGAATTCTTTTTGACCGAATCAGGTTCTGCGAGTCCGACCGACCGATTACGATGCTTCCGAACATCGTTCGGTCGGACTCGCATTGACTTCAATGGGAGCCTGTGTTCTGAACGAGAACACAGGCTCCCATTGAAAAAAGGGGTGGTTGGGGAAAACCTTGCACCCTGTGGCGTGCACCCCATGGTGCCTGCCACACTGTGCATGGTTGGAAAGAGGGGTCCCTTGGGTACCCCCACAGGCTCCAACCGGAGGCCTACGGGTGAAGGGGGGGCTGCTACAGGCCCCCAAAGTCAGATTCCGACAGCCATTTCAGTTTGGGCAGACCGAATCGGAAGGCTTTTCGAATCAGTCATCGTAATCGCTTGTTCGGAAACCGTGTCCATGGAGCTGTACAATTCGGCTCCGAACGACTCGGTCTGTCTGAATGCCGTTCGGAACCGATTCGGACAGCCCAAATGGTTTCCTTGCATCGTAATCGGCCGTTCGGAAATGTGTCTGATTCGGTCGGAAACGGAAACACAGGTTCCGAATCGGATTCACCGAATCCGAATCCCGTTCGGACCCTTTCCAAGTGCCATCGTAATCGACCTCTTAGACGTGTCATTTCTCCTAGCTAGATGGCATTGATCTGTGTACCAGAATGAGCGCTACTGGAATGTAGAATAGAATTACATGCAGTTGGTTTACGATATAGCCATGAGGCTATCCTGTTACTGTCTAGATAGAGGGTCACATCCAAAAAGTCAATTGCTGTGGTACTCGTGTTGTGTGTGAACCGTAGATTAAACATATTGTTGTTCAGATGAGACAGAAAGTCATCAAGTATTGTTATGCCTCCATTCCAAATCATGAAGATGTCATCAATGTATCGTCCCCAATATATAATATGTTGTGTGATATTGGAAGGGCAAGTAGCCCAAATGTGTTGTTGTTCACAATAACCCACATAGATGTTTGCATATGAAGGTGAAAATGTGGAACCCAAAGCAACTCCGGATGCCTGTCTAAACCAAATGCCATTGTGCAGGAAAAAAATATTTTCCAAAATGAGGCGTGTCATATCTAAAATCATTTGGGTATGTTCGTACAAGGTGGCCTCCCTGTTAGAGAGAAAAGTAGTGAGAGCTTGCATGCCTATTTCAAGGGGGATGTATGTATAATGTGAACTCAAATCCAGAGTCACAACATTGAAGTCACCCGCCCACTTCAGATCATCCAATTTGTTGAGCAGATCTTTTGTGTCTCTAATGTATGACGGAATATTTTGTACTATGGGTTGGAGGAAAACATCGCTGTATTCTGAGATGTGTTCAGTAGGTGAACCGATACCTGAAATGATCGGTCTACTCGGAGGGAAAACTCTCTTTTTAGGTATTTTGGGTAAAGTATAGATACACGGAGCTCTAGGTGATGGGTTGAACATGTACTTGTATTCTACATCCGTCAGTAGACCAAGATCATGCCAATGGGTGAGTCTTTGTCCAATCAATTTGGTCACATCATGCAACGGGTTATTTGGTAACTTAATATAAGCTAGCTCATTGATCAATTGATTGTCAATTTCCTTGATGTAGTCCTCATTGTCCATCAACACCATGCTACCTCCCTTGTCAGCTTCTTTGATTATTACATCAGGAAGGTTGGACAGTGTGTAAATTGCTGTGCGCTCATTACTGGTAAGATTGTCCCTAAGGATGCCTCGTCTTTTGGGTAATTTGTCCTTTAGTTCATACAAGTCGTGAGTCACCGCTTTATTGAACAAGCCTATACGGTTGTCTGTTGGTAATAAGGGAACAAATATAGATTTGAGTTTGAGCCCACTGTCAATGTTCAAGTTGGAGACTATGGGGCCGATTACGAAGCTGTAGGAAATGGCTCCGACCCTCGGTCGGAGCCGTTCCTACGGCATCGTAATCTCCTGTTTCTATTAATTTCCGACGACTCATTTTGTTGGAGTCGGTCGGAAATTAATCCAAACAGGATTTCCGAATGGCTTACGACGGGCTCGGAGACCGGCTGCCATTCGGAAATGGGCCTGTAATCCCAAGGGCGGCTCTTTCCGCCTGAGGGATTACGATGGCAGATTCCTACAGCCTTTCTGTGTCGGCCTATCGACACAGAAAGGCTGTGGGAATCCAACTTTGGTGGCCCCCAGCAGGGCCCCCATGGGTGCAAGCCCCCTGGATGGTGGTCTAGGGGGCAACGTAGGTGCCCCCCTGTTGATCCCTGCACCCAGTGGCAGGCACCTTGAGGTGCCTGCCTCGGGGTGCAGGGATGAACTGCACCTCAGCTCTTTACAATGAGAGCATGCAATCCGGCCGGAATGCATGCTCCCATTGTAAAGAATAGGATTGCGACCCAACAGTGTTCGGCCGCATCCTAATTGCTGGTATGGGACCGCAGACAGGAGGTCGGTCGGTCCCAGTTCCAGATCGATGTCGGACGGACTCAGGTCCGCCTGGCATCGAAATAGGCCCCTACGTCCAAATCTTCTAGTATATCAAGCACGTGTTGGTTGTGCTTCTTCTGGACATTTCAATATGAACTAAGGCTGCGTTTCATCTTACTAACTACATGCTATAATCTTTTAGACCGTACAACTGTATTATCACAGATGTGTTAAAATAAACGGAACAGCCGTGTTTGTTAAAACAGTCCATATTAGTCTGGACAGTATATTTACTAAGTTTATATATATTGCAGAGTGCTTAGGTGTTTTGTATAACTTACATTATATAAGTTGCCTTAGTCATTGTATAATTGCATCTTTGGTAGTAGGGTCCCTTAGCCATTACAGCACCTCTATTTTTTACTGTTTTTGTTTCGGAATTGATTACTTTTCCCATGAAATTTTCTTGATGTTATTATAACAAGGTGTGATAATTCTAACCACTACTGCCCCATTGTTTTTTAATTTAAACCCTATAATGACAGGGCTGAAATGACCATGGTCATAGATGAGGATCACAAGGGTTGTATGATGTTACATCGCATTCCGTTGTGAGGCATGCCTTTACAACGCATTCGTTACAAAGTGAATGCCATTAGAACGCAAACCTTTACCACACATTTTTTCAACAAATATGCCTTTACCATGCATGGCTTTGCAACGACATTTGTTGTAAAAGCATGTATGATAAAAGCATATGCATGGTAAAGGTTTCCCTGACCCCTACTTTAAACCTTAATCCCGGTTCCTGGTGCACCCCACCCCAGCCCCCATCCCTTCTAAAACAAATACCCTTCCCCTGCCCTAAACCCTAATACAATACCTCAATGCGCCTCCCCCGGCCCCCAACCCTTCCCATGCCCTAAACCCTAATACCCTACCCCTGCGTGAACCCCCATTCCCCAGCCCTTTCCCTACCCTAAACCCTAAAACCCTGCGCGACTTCCCTTGGCCCCCAGCCCTTTCCCTACCGTAAACCCTAAAACACTTCCCCTGCCCGACCCCTTCTGGCCATCATCCCTTTCTCTACCCTAAACCCCTACCCCTGTGCGATCCCTCCCCGGCCCACAGCCCTTTCCCTACTGTAAACCCTAAAACACTACCTCTGCACAACCTCTTCTGGCCCCCAGCCCCTTCCCTACCCTAAACCCTAAAACACTACTCCTGTGCGACCCCCCTGGGCCCTAGCCCTTTCCCTACCCTAAACTCTAAAACACTACCCCTGCGCAACCTCACCTGCCCCCCCAGCCCCTAAAACAGTAGCCCCCCTCCCCAGGTCCAATCCCCCTTACCTCTCTCCTCGTGGTTCATGCAGGCAGCTCATCTGAGGTGGCGGTGCACGTCGTTGTGAGGAAGCGGAAGAGTCTCTTCATTTCCTGTAATGATGTGGATCGCCTAGCAACACAGCTGTTCCCACGCATATGCATATATTTGTTTACTACACATATGCCTTTACCATACATACCTTTACAACGAAATTCATTGTAAAGGCATGTGTGTTAAAAGCATATGCATAGTAGAAAAATGCGTAGTAAAGTCTATGTGTTGTAATGACGGGTTTACTGACACAACAGCGATGTAAAAAATATCGATGTTGAAAATATTGAGTAAAAAATAGACAAAATTATCGACTCCTATACTTAAACAGGGAAGTACAAAAATATCGACTAAAAAACATTGATGTAAAAAATATAGATGTATAAAATATTGACTTTTATATAAATATAAAATAAAATAATATATATTAAATATATTAAATATAATTTCAACAAAATAAAATACATTTAATATACATTTTAATAAAATATAACAAATAAACTTAATACAAAAATAAACACACAAACATAATAATGTATACATATATATTTACTTTAAAACAAACTATTATTTTTAATTTATGTTAAAAGTTTAAAATAATATAAAAAAAATATATATATATTAATGATTAAAAATATTAAAAAAATAAAAATCTATAATAAATACATTAAACTATTAAAAAATATTCAAACTTAAATTTCACAATAGAATCAGTGCAACAGTAGGGAAAGTGTTAGATAGCGGAGAAATTAAAATGACTATTCCCACTCCAGTGACAGCAACCGTAGGGAAAGTGTTAGATGGCGGAGGGGCAAAAATTACTATTCCCACTCCAAAGAGTGAACTGTAGGGAAAGTGTTGGATAGTGGAGGGGTAAAAATTACTATTCCCACACCAAAAAGTGCAACAGTAGGGAAAGTGTAGGATAGCGGAAGGGTAAAAATTACTATTCCCACTCCACTGAGTGCAACAGTAGGATAAGTGTTGGATAGGGGAGGGGTAAAATTTACTATTCCCACTCCACTGAGTGCAACAGTAGGGAAAGAGCTGGATAGCAAAGGGGTAAAAATTTATATTCCCACTCCAGTGAGTGCAACAGTAGGGAAAGTGTTGGATAGCGGAGGAGTAAAAATAACTACTCCAACTGGAGTGAGTGCAACAGTAGGGAAAGTGTTGGATAGCAGAGGAGTAACATTTACTATTCCCACTCCAGTGAGAGCAACAGTAGGGAAAGTGTTGGATAGCGGAGGGGCAAAAATTATTATTCCCACTCCAAAGACTGCAACAGTAGAGAAAGTGTTGGATAGCGGAGGGGTAAAAAAAGTTATTCCCACTTCGGTGAGTGCAACACTAGGGAAAGTGTTGGATAGTGGAGAGGTAAAAATTACTATTCCAACTCCAGTGAGTGCAACAGTAGGGAAAGTGCTTGATAGCGGAGGGGTAAAAATTACTATTCCCACTCCAGTAAGTGCAACAGTAGGGAAAGTGTTGGATAGCGGAGAGGTAGAAATTACTATTCCCACTCCAGTGAGTGCAACAGTAGCGAAAGTGTTGGATAGCGGAGAGACAAAAATTACTATTCACACTCAGTTATAAAAAATATATAAATATTAAAAATTAAAGAAATTATCAAAATAAGCAATATTTTAAAAAAACATTAAATATATAAAAAGAAAACATTTTATAATATTAATTACATATAACAAAAACCTACAAATATATAAAATAAAAATAAATACATTTAAAAAAATATTTTTTTAAACTAGAAATTATTGAGAAACAAAAAAATTAATTAATACATAAAACACCACACCAAAAACAAAACACTTCAACATTTGAAATAAATTTACTTCCATAAGTAACATAATTAATAATCAAGTACAAAAATATTATTAATAAAAAAAACTAAAACATTAATTGACTACACTCACTTTAACACTATAATATTCACAACACACACCGAAATTAAACTATAAAATAATAAAACACAATTAAAACTTATTTTTAAATTAAAAACTATCACTATTTACAACTAATAATAAAGTAAATAAAATGTATTTAATACCCACCCTTTACCCCTTTAAAAGTAAAAAGAACACCCAAAAAAATAAACACTTACCCAAAATAAATATCAAATAATTAACATTAACAACTATATATTAATTAATTAAACACAAATTACTTCCCACCCTTTACACCTATAAACAACGCAACACACACCTAAAATTAATTACACAATTACCATAATTAATTACCAATTAATTAAAATTAATTAAACAATTATTAATTAATAATACATTTCTTTACACATTTAAAACTATAAAATCTCAATGAAACAAATATTAATAAATAAAAAATAATCAATTAATTTAATATAATTAAATTACTTCCCACCCTATTCCCCTATAAACCCACAACCCGCTACGGAACGTAAAACGCAAAATTCAAATAAAAAATTCAATAACTACTAAAAATGTAACATATATTAAAAATACAAATAATTTTTATACAAAAAAAATACATCAGATACATATAAAATATATACTAAAATACATAACATTAATTTAAAAAACGATATTTTTAACAACTATATTTTTGCAAACGATATTAAACACTTCGATATTTTTAAAATCGATATTACTTACCTTAAGTCGATATTCTTGACCGCGATATTCTTGCTGTCGATATTTCTGAACCACGATATTTATTACTCGATGTTCTGTCTGCACACCGTAATGACGCATGCATTGTAACGCTTGCGTTGTAATTGCATGCATGGAAACATCCGCGTTGCAATGGCTGTTTCTCAGCAGTGAGTTAACCTCTCCCTGACCTCCTCTCAAACAACCCTAAAGATAGGTCAGTTGAAGGAGTGGTCTTGTCAGATATCCTCACTGCCCGACAGAAGACTGATTGCAGGCAAGTTCTTAATCAGTTTGCTGAGCTCTTCTCTTTGATCCCTGGTCAGACTCACTGGTGTACACATGGTGTGGACACTGGTGACAGCCTTCCTGTCGAAAATAAAATCTACAGGCAGTCTGATCATGTCAAAGAGAGCATCAAGGCTGAAGTAAGCAATATGCTGGAATTGGGTGTTATTGAACCCTCAAAGAGTCCCTGGGCCAGCCAAGTTGTTTTAGTCCCCAAACCTTACTCCCAGGGTGACAAGAAAGAAATCAGATTTTGTGTAGATCTGTAACAAAAACTGATGCACATCCACTTCCCAGGGCTGAGGAACTGATTGACAGGTTAGGAGCAGCAAAATATCTCAGTACTTTTGGTCTAACAACAGGGTACTGGCAGATAGGTCTGACTCCTGGAGCCAAAGAAAAAATCAGCATTCTCAACCACAGATGGGCACTATCAGTTTACTGTGATGCCCTTTGGACTAAAGAATGCCCCTGACACCTTCCAAAGGCTTATGAACAAAATTCTTGCTGAGCTGGAGTCCTTTAGTGCAGCATATCTTAATGTCTTTAGCTCCACCTGGCAGGACCACCTGATCCACCTTGGGGAGGTCCTGAAGGCTCTGCAGAGTGCAGGTCTTACTATCAAGGCAAGCAAACGCAAGATAGGACAGGGCACAGTAGTATACTTGGGTCACCTTGTAGGTGGAGGTCAAGTTCAACCCCTACAACCCAAGATCCTGACTATTCTAGAGTGGGTAGCTCCAACCACCCAGACTCAATTCAGGGCATCCCGTGGCTTGACTGGGTACTAAAGGAGATTTGTGAAGGGATATATGTCCATTGTGGCTTCCCTTACTGAATTGACCTCCAAAAAGATGCCTAAAAAGGTTAACTGAACAGCGGGCTGTCAAAAGGCTTTTGACACTGTGAAGGAAGCACTGTGCTCAGCACCCATTCTAAAAGCTCCAGATTATACCAAGCAGTTCATAGTGCAGACAGATGCCTCTGAACATGGAATAAAAGCAGTCCTATCCAAAACCAATGATAATGGCCCTGACCAACCAGTTGCTTTCATTAGCAGGAGGCTTCTCCACATAGAGCAGTGTTGGAGTGCCATTGAGAGAGAAGACTTTGCTATGGTTTAGTCCCTAAAAAGCGGAGCTCATACTGGTTTGGTTCTCACTTCTTAATTCAAACTAACCACAGGCCTCTCAGATGGCTACTGCAAATGAAAGGTAAAAATCCCAAACTGTTAAGGTGGTCCATATCTCTACAGGGAATGGACTTTAAAGTGGAACACAGACCTGTGACTGACCATGCCAATGCAGATGGCCTTTCCAGGTTCTTCCACTTAGACGATGAAGACTCTCTAGGCAAAGGTTAGTCTCATCCTCTCTCGGGGGGGGTGTAGGAAAATGCCTCTTTTGACATGGATAGCCCCCACCTTTTTGGCTGGTGTATGATGTCATTTTGAACTGAAAGTGCACTGGGTCCCTGCCAACCAAGTTGGCAGTGCCAGATCTCTTTCCAAAAACTACAACGATTAGCACAACTTCAGCCACCCCTGCAAGTCCCTAGTAAATGGTATCCCTGGTACCTAGGGCATTGGTACTAAAGAGGGCCCACTGGGTCTGCAGCACCAATTGTGCCATCCCAGAGACCCCTCACCAAGACTATGCAAACTGCCATTGCAGGCTGCGTGTCTTGGTGCAGAGAAAACCAAAGAGTCGACATGGCACACAGCCCTGTGTTTCATGCCCCCATATACTGCATGAAGTACAGGTAAGTCACAGCTACTGCAGACCTTACAGCCCTAAGGCAGTGTGCACTATAGCCCAAGTGTGGACATAT
Source organism: Calotriton arnoldi (assembly GCA_963921515.1). Taxonomy (NCBI): domain Eukaryota; kingdom Metazoa; phylum Chordata; class Amphibia; order Caudata; family Salamandridae; genus Calotriton; species Calotriton arnoldi. Next base: position 2,591,118 of record CAWUFW010001712.1, on the reverse strand, counting down.
CTGCATGAGCAGATATCATCCTACAATATCAAGTCCATTCTTGGATATTGTAAGTGCACAGGGAAGTCATAGAGACTACGTGGGCCGGATACTTGTCACTACAAGTTTCATAGCTCCATGATGGCTTGACTGTACCCCAAGATGTTTGATAACAAATATCTTGGCTTAATAAATCCTTACTGATGCCAGTGATGGATTTATTAATAAATGCACACAGGAGACCCTTTAGAGGGTCCCCTGAAACCTACCAAGCACTAGTGTGTTCTCTGACTAGTCTCATCCAGTCTGCCACCACCAGATACATTATTGACCTTATAGAGTGAGTGCAAGCGCTTTTAGAGGCCAGGAACTAAGCCTCCTCTGGCTGGAGGTGCTTCACACCTACCCCAGGACAGGATGGCCTTCCAAGGTGGGAAGCTTCAAAGGCGATGCAGCGTTTGAAATGCGACCCAGGCAACTCCAGCTAGTGGAGGATGCCGATGCAGCATTTGAAATGCGACCCAGTCCAGCTAGTGGAGGATGCCAACCCTCCTTTCCTGCTCTGCATTTGGCGGGAGGACAGGTGGGAAAATTAGATAAATTAGAAGGTGGGTCCCCAATCAGCCAGCATCATTGCCTGTCCTAAGGTAGGACAGGCAATGTGTACCCCACTTCTCATCTCCCTCTATCTTGGTTTGTGAGGAAATTATCCAATTAGGGTCAGGGTAGTGCCCTTTCTAACTGGAAGTGCTCACATAGAGATTGTAGACACTATAGAGGTAGGTAGCCCATTGGCTAATTCCTGTCTCCCCCTTTAACGTCCCTAAATTTAGTATTTAGGTTGCATCCCTGAACCCTGAGCTTAGATTCGATGGACACAGAGAAGAAAGAGACAAAGAAGAGCTGCTGACCCGAGGACTGAAGCCCTGCTGCAGAAAATTAGCGCCAAACCCTGCCTGCTGCCTTAAGGACTCGAAAATTGTGGTGTGCTGTTTTGTCCTGCAACTGCAAGGCCTCCAAGAACCCCGGAGCTCCTCCAGCCTTCGACAAACTGTCAAGAACCTCTGTTGGAGTAGAGGAGCTACTCCCCTGCAGCCTGGAGGCACAGAATTGCAAAGTCCGGTTAACCGATCTGCTGCTCCCCAGTGACTCCGACACAGCACCCAAGCAAGAAGAGGTACATCCACCCCGGAGGGTCAGATCTGTCCCCTTCCAAGTGAGAGGACACCAGGACCTACCGGAGCCGTGCCGTACCAAGACCCCTTACACCGAAGACTGAGAAGAAACAGTCCAATCGGACTCCAACAACACAGAATGCAGACACTCATCGAGGGACTGTGAGACCCCCGAGACCCACTCCGTGAGTGGCCCAGCTGACCCGGAATCGCCTCTTTAACCTGCCTGTCCCTGACCTCGAGGACCATCTCAACGCATGATGCTTGGCTGCCCTATCTGCTCTGCACCCAGCCCACTGGCCTGGGTAACGACCAGCCAGCTGTGCTCCAGTAGTCCTGAGGCCCGTGCAACCTGCTCCCTCGAGTTGCACGCCCCAGACTTACCTTTAAGTCCAGCTGTGCAGTGTGTTTTCAGATGGTCCCCCTTCTTCATAGTGCCTGATACCCACACACCCAGAGCACCTTGCTTCCAGCTGTATACGGGATGCTCCCGAACTTCTGCTGCTGGAACATTGAACCTGGTTTTACTACTTAACTGACTCCAGAAGGTGAACCTCGAGAACCCACAGTTTTATTAACATGTTTCCAAGCTTTGTCAATCTGTGGACAGAATTGATTTGACCACTTCCATTTCTGCTTTTGGCATATGTTGGAGTACGCCAAGACAGTGTGAGGGAAAAGTGTCATTAATTATGCAAAGGTATCCTTCATTATGATTTCCAGTCTACCCCAGTCAGTGTGGCTAGGTCATTGCCACCACAGTGCACAATAATGAGGTCATGAGGTTGGCAATCTACATGCTTTTAACCAAAGGCAGCAATTGATGCCACTTCAACCCTCTCTGGCTCATCAAAGTAATGTCCACATTAGCCAAAACCAAGTCCCAGTCAATACCACTCTTTCTAGCGACTCTTTAGCCCAAAACACATTGCTGTGGCCCACAATCCATTTTGAAGTGAAGTAGCAGACAGGAGAAGGCTGGAGCTGAATGAGACAGTTTTCAAAATGAAAGGCAGTTAAAATGGAGGAGTGCTTCTCATTTAAAACAATATATTTGATTGGATGCTGTGAATATGCAGTTGAATAAAATTTGGTAGTGTCTTAAAAGGATAAGTAACTAGATCTGCGATTGGCTGTGGTAAAAAAAAAAATATTGTAAGACAGTCTTAGATATGCTTTTAATTCTGAATAGTCAACCCCACCTGTTGCAGGTGATTTTGTAACTAGTATGGTCCTTCGAGAATATGCTGCGAACTTGTAACCTACTAGTTCTAGTGGGTTGCTATGGAGACTCTGCTAAGACTGTATTGGGGAAGGGGGTTAAAGAGAGAGTTTTCTGTTTTTAAAAATTAGAGGTGTTTAGACTCATTATTGCATAATTAGGGTTTGAGTTCCTAGTGAGGGCTTGCTAATAAAGTGTACTGTAGTTTTAAAGTTATAAAACTACAAAGCTAAATATGTTTTTGGACTCCCGCAATTTTTCGCAAATTTGTCATGCCGATCGTGAATAAGTCGCAAATGTGCACAAATACCCTACGATATTGGGCTTCTTTATAAAAGTACATAAGAGAGTTAACACATACTAACCATTCAGAAGTGGAGTTACAGAACTAAACTATGAAAGATAAGTTTTTAGTTGCTGCCTTCCTCAGTATCAGAGAGTGCAAAGTTGAAAAGGTTGCCATTAATGGTTGCTTTGTATGAGAGTGGTGTGCCATTCTTATGTTTAATTTTCTCATTTCCTGAGAGTATTGAATCTATCTAATAAGAGCAATAAAAACTGTTTCACCAATGAACTCAATTTTCAGGTATGTGAATTACATTGAATTTTGAGAAAATAAATTGATTGAAAAGGTATATTTGTATGTGAGGTTCATAAAAGTGAGCATGAAATTTATAGAAAAGTATTGAAACTTTATTAGATGATCTATGAGTGGTAGTGTGAGTGTTTTTATATATTTATTAATGGGTTATTAAGACTTTTTGTGAGTGTGTAAGTATGTAACTGTTTGTCTGAGGTGCAGATTATGTGTGTGAGAAATTGATTCACAATGTGTTGCTGTGGAACTGTACATTGTACATCTGCTGTTTTACTGCATGATCTAATTGCTAGAAAAAAACTGCTTGCTAATGGCTAAACTTATACTTAACAATGTATTAGAAGATCTGCAAAGTTTTACATATCTATACATGATGTGCTGCTCACAAAAAAAAAAATTCTTTGAACTCTGGGACTTGTCTCAGAATTTAAAGGAAAAAAACATGCACCATAGATGTACATAATGCATGAACCTGATTACCGCTAGACTGTTGACTAGCTACCACCCACAAACCGACGGTAAAAACTGAGCACCTAAATCAAACGCTAGAGCAATACCTCAGGTGTTTAGCCTTACAACAAGGGGAAGATTGGAGTCCATTTTTGTGGATGGCCGAATTTGCGAATGAGCACGCTACAGTGTATGAATGGGTTCCACCCACACGCTATCCCTTTTGACTGGCTGACAACGTCCACCCATCCCTCAATAGGCGAACAACATGAACACCTATGTGGCATCTTGAAGGATGCCAGGACACACTTAGAACAAGCACAACGTGCAACCAAATGATTTGCAGATCACAAGCGCACAGTAGAACCTCCTTATCTGATTAAGGATAGAGTTTGGCTTGCCACGAAACAATTATCTTTGAAAGGTGTCCGAAAACTAAAGTCTAAATACATAGGACCCTACAATATTGCAAAAGTCATCAATCCAGTGGCCATGCGATTGACGTTTCCACCTACATGATACATACATCCTGTATTTCATGTGTCCCTCCTTCGGCCATGTCCTCCAACTACACGTCTAGGAAACCCACCTCATCCAATTGAAATTGAGAGTGAGTTAGAGTACGAAGCACCTCAAATACTGGACTCTAAACTGATACGGGGACAGTTTCATTATCTGATAGACTGGAAGGGGTTGGGGCCCGAGGAGTGGTCATCGGAACCACAGTGCAATTTCTGCTGCCCTGCGCTTTTGCAACTTTTTGACGCCCAAAACCCTTCTAAACCGTGACAACCACAGAGACTGCGGTCTTTAAGGGGGTAAACTGTTATAAGCGTCCACGATTCCCAGCGCAACACTTTAGCTGTGGTCACCACCTATCTCAGTACATGGACAGGCAGGGTCCGTCAATGGCGCTCTAGGTATTGGCACACGGCTCCCACACACCATGTTATGTTATGTTAATATATTTATTAAGCGCACGAATACCAAGAAGTGTCTTGGCGCTGTAAAAAAATGAGCATCAGTATGCTAGCAGGCATGAATTAATGATAAAACACGTGTCTTGCTGTTTTTAAGACTTACACCAGACTACATTTCCCAGTATGCCCAGGCCAGCACAGGAAGTGAGGCATAAACACATGACCATCGGCCATCTTGGACGACTGGAAGGCTTAAACAGCCACACCCAACGCCACGACGAAGGCAGTCTCCTTGCTTCCAGCACCTGATTCCATTTGAGCCACTGGCCCAGACCCTCGTCGAGACTCTCCTCTGGACTGACACCAGCATATGACTTCCCCGGCTGGGGCCCCGACGTCAGCCGCATCGCCTGCACAACCCAGCTAAGCGCACCATGACACTCATGTGAGTTTGAGCACATGCATGCTAAGCATCGCACTTTGAGGCCGCTTCGCCCTCACAACCTAGCTAAGTGCACCGTGACATTACAAGTGTGCATGCATGCTGAGCAACGCACTTTGAGACAGCAACGAACAGTAAGCCTGACGCGCTGTGAGCACCTCCTAGTATTTAGTTTGATCTTGCAGTGACATTATCTTTGGCCAAGAAACTGCAGGGCACCCATTTTGGGCCGTACTCTGACCGTCTTATGATGGATGTTTGACTTACATCACACATGACTGAATGCACATGGTCTACTTGGCTCATGGCTGCCTGAAGCGTGAGACACGAGGCATGACTAATTGGAAGTCTTGGTAGAGGTTAGGTTGTGCATGACTGTAGAACAGTGTCTGTCGCATTCAAGTGGCACAAGCCAACCTACAGTGGACCGCTAAGGAAACTGAACTACTGGGGTTCCATTTCCATGCATAGCTAATGATTCCGAAGGAATGCTAATCCAAACTCCGAATCACTGACAAAATATCGACCTCAAAAATATCGTGGTACAAAATATCGTGACAAAAATATCGAAGTCAAGAATATTGACATCCTATCTACATCATGGTAAGTACAAAAATATCGAAAATTAAATATCGATGTCAAAAATATCGTAAAAAATATCGTTTTTTTAAATGTTAAAAAAATAATCTAAAATAAAGTAAATAATACATATAATTAAAAGAAACACTTAAAATTATTTTAAAATGTTTAAAAATAAAAACTGATACATATAATGTTAAAATAAATGAAATATACATATAAAATATAATATATATACTTACTTAATATTCATGAATAATTATTTTCATAACTTATAAATTGTTAAAAATATTTTATAAATTATAAATACTGACATACACATACAAAAATATTATAAAAAAATTAAAAAATATATTTAACAAATTAAAAAAATTACAATATTTTTAATTTTTGTAAAATAAATTATACACAACATTAAGTAAAACAATACAGATAAATAATGGATAGCAGAGGGAAAAAAATTACTATTCCCACTCCAAAGAGTGCAACAGTAGGGAAAGTGTTGGATAGCGTAGGGGTAAAAATTACTATTCCCACTCCAAAGAGTGCAACAGTAGGAAAAGAGTTGGATAGCGTAGGGGTTATAATTGCTATTCTAACTCCATAAAGTGCAACAGTAGAGAAAGTGTTGGATAGAGTAGGGGTAAAAATTACTATTCCAACTCCAGAGAGTGCAACAGTAGGGAAAGTGTTTGATAGCGTAGGGGTAAAATTACTATTCCCACTCCAGAGAGTGCAACAGTAGGGAAAGTGTTGGATAGCGTAGGGGTAAAAATTACTATTCCAACTCCAGAGAGTGCAACAGTAGGGAAAGTGTTGGATAGCGTAGGGGTAAAAATTACTATTCCCACTCCAGAGAGTGCAACAGTAGGGAAAGTGTTGGATAGCGTAGGGGTAAAAATTACTATTCCCACTCCAGAGAGTGCAACAGTAGGGAAAGTGTTGGATAGCGTAGGGGTAAAAATTACTATTCCAACTCCAGAGAGTGCAACAGTAGGGAAAGTGTTGGATAGCGTAGGGGTAAAAATTACTATTCCCACTCCAGAGAGTGCAACAGTAGGGAAAGTGTTGGATAGCGTAGGGGTTAAAAATAACATACTTATCAATTAAATAATTGTTTTAATTAAATAATGATTTATTAATAAATTCACAATAAATTATTTATAAATACCAATAAATGAAAATTAATAATTACTTTAACATTAAATTTCTTCCCACCCTATTCCCCAATAAACACAAAACCCTCTCCACATAAAATTTAACACAATTGATATAATTATCAATTAATCAATTAATAAAAATTAATTAACAATTACATAATTATCAATACCAATAAATAATAATTAATAAAAATTAATTGCCAATTAATACTTAATGAACGATAAATTAATTATCAATACCAATAATTATTAATAAATAATTACTTAATTATAATAAATTACTTCCAACCCTATTCCCCTATAACCCACTCCTAAACTAAATTAACACAATTAATATATTTATCAATTAATTAATTAATAAAAATTAATTACCAATTAATAATTAATAAACAATAAATTACTTATCAATACCAAAAATAATAATTAATTACTTTATTATAATTAATTTACTTCCCACCCTATTCCCCTATAAACCCACAACCCGCTCCACTAAAAAATGTATACAATTAATATAATTATCAATTAATCAATTAATAAAAATTAATTACCAATTAATAATTAATTAACAATAAATTAAATATCAATAACAATAAATAAAAATTAATAATTACTCAATTACAATTAAATTACTTCCCACCCTATTCCCCTATAAACCCACAACCCGCTACAGAACTAAAATGCAAAATTTAATTAAAAATAATTAATAATTCCTAAAAATTATGAATTAATTTACTATAATTAAATTACTTCCCACCCTATTCCCCTATAAACCCACAACCCGCTACGGTACTAAAATGAAAAATTTACTTTAAAAAAAATTACTAACTTCTAAACAATTAATACATATATTTAAAAAAATAATACAAAACATAACAAAGCATGTGGAACACATACATATCAAATACATACTAAAATACATAACACTAACATAAACATCGATATTATTAACATCGATATTTTTACTATCGATATTAACAACTTCGATATTAACAAAAACGATATTTCTTACCTTCAGGTCGATATTCTGGTCACCGATATTCTTGATGTCGATATTCTGTCCCTACGATATTTAAAACTCGATATTAATGTAGGTCGATATTTAAAAGTCGATATTTTGACTGTGCACGCCAAACTCCGTCATAACTGCTGCGAACACGCTATACAGCCAATAACTAGTTGTGAGTGCATTAATAAATGCATGAATGAGCAAGTATGAGGAGAGAGAATAAGGGGAGTGTTGTGAGTAAGTGTCGCACGTTCACTTATACCATTTCCACCATCTCCTTCTATACAGATACCAGTGGATTGCCAGGTCAATCCAGAATACAAGTATTCTCCGGAGACGCAGCAGGCAACACAGCACAAGATTCCAGGATGCAGACCACAGTAGGCTGTCTTTGTTATTTTATCCACACCCCTGTTCCCCTGGGTGCGCTACTTGGCGAACAGTATCCTTTGTGCCCTCACATATCGCTAAAAGGAGTGGACAGACTATCTTCTCACCATTGCCCCCACTAGCCCAGGATATCAGGTTAGTGCTTGCTGAGTGAGTGTGCAGGCTTCAGACACCATTTCTGCTGAGATAGCCAGGCAGAGTTCACTAAGCAGCCAAAGTTCTGCACCAGCCAGTCAAGATCCTCTTGGAAAACCAATAACTCAAAATGAAGCAGCTATAGCTATGAATGAGGTGGAGAATGCAATGCAGCAAGCAAGAGAGGAAACTGTGGATTTTGAACAGCTAGTAGAACAACTGAACAGTGAACAGAAAGAAATTAAAGATAAAATAGAGCAAGGATTTCTCCATGAGAGAAAACAGTGGTCAAGCTCGCACTGGAAAAAGCTTCCTAATTAAAGTTCTCACTGATTATCTACAGAAGACTACATAATTTGTAATGTGTAGTAACAGCACCAACAGGATTAGCTGCACATAGTATTAAAGGAATTGCTCTACATTGACTAATAATGCTACCTGTTGAACATGACAAACTGGAATAGCAGAAATTATCTGGTGATGCTTATCATGAGGTTTCAAGAGCATTGAAAAATCTGAAGCTTCTAATCATTGATAAAGTGACCATGGTATTGAACACAATCCTTGCCTTCATACACTTAAGAATGCAGCAGATTTCAAGAACAAACTACAAAGTACTCTTTGGAGGAAAGCATTTAATTGTGTTTGGTGACCTACTGCAACTTATCCCTGTAAAAGGACAAACTATTTTCAAAACACTTGTGCATAATGAAACAAGAAATTCTCTGGAAAGTATTAGTAATGTACATATTTGGTTAAACTTTGAATACATGAAACTAGTTAAAAATATGCATTAAGCATCTGATGTGGAATATGGAGATATACTGAAGGCATTAGAGTAGGAGTTCTGACAACAGAGGGGAAACGTGCTTTGGAAAGTCACCTTATCAAGAAACTATTTCCATCTAATATTACAGCAGCAGAACTAATGTACAATTTTATTGAAGAACAGATATCTATAGTTTGTTTAATGCCAACACTTCAAGAGTGCTCCAAGTTTAATGAACAATTACTACAACTGGAGAAAGAAGATATTTTAGAAATTACAGCTATTGATAAAATAGAACATCAGGGAGTCCCAATACTACTCACAGATAAACTACAAGCAAAATTGGATTGTTTGGAGAAGTCTGTAACCAAAACTGCAGGATTAGAAAAACTTTTATCCATGAGCAAAAACTGTTGTCATTTTGCAACGTAATTTAAATGCTGAGGAAGGGTTAGTAAATGGTGCAATGGGTAACATTATTGATTTAATTAATTTCCCAAATAGAGATGAGGTTGAATACTTTGCCATAAAATGTGATCAGATTGATGGTGTCAAACAGATTGGCCGATGCGTTGTATTTTGTTTGCTAGTGAAAGACTTATATGTGCAGCGCCAGCAGTTCCCACTCTCTCTAGAGTATGCTGTAACTATCCATAAATCACAAGGTTTAAGTGAAGATGCAGCTTTTCTTAATATTGGAACTACTGTATTTAAAGAAGGAATGTCATATGCAGGGGAGAGGATGTAGCCTTACAGCTAGAGCGGTCAATCTCGAAGCTGGGGAACCGGGTTCCAGTCTCGGCAACGACGCTCTACATCCTGTGATTCTGGGCAAATCACATCGGGCCAGATGTACGACCAATTTTAGCATGCGCAAACGGGTTAGCGACCCATTTGTGCATGCTAAAATTGGTATGGCCATGTACTAACACAATTTTGCGAGTCGCAAATTAATTGCGACTCGCAAAAAAGTGTTGAGACTCGCTATTTGGAAGGAGCGTTCCCTTCCAAATAGCGACTCTCTAACCCATGTACTAATGTTTTGCAACCCCAATTGCGGTCGCAAAACACTCGCAATTACCACCTACTTCAAGTATGTGGTAATGCATTCGCAAATGGGAAGGGGTCCCCATGTTGTCTTGCTGTCTCCAAAATCACATAGACAACCTGCACACCAGCCCTAAGTTGGCAGGGTATGCCCAGACGTGGGTCCCTTGCTCACTTTGCCACTGGATTCAAGCTAGCCTGGCTGATGAGGGCTGTTAGCCCGAAACCGGTCCCAGGATGCTTGATTCCGGTCCAGGGAAGACACGGCATGGCAGTTCGGTCTGGACTGTTCCCATGAGGCACAGGGTCAAGACTGATTTGCATATAGCTGTGTCTGAACTGGGGTGGCAAAGTGAGCTAAAGAATGATGATGGATTCAACCCAGATCTGTGACTGGGGGTGAGTGTTTGAAAAGTTTCAGCACTCCGTCCATCATCTCCTTGTGTTTACTTTGTTCGCCCTAAGTTGGCAGGGTATGCCCAGACGTGGGTACCTTGCCCACTTTGCCACTGGATTCAAGCTAGCCTGGCTGATGAGGGCTGTTAGCCCGAAACCGGTCCCAGGATGCTTGATTCCGGTCCAGGGAAGACATGGCTTGGCAGTTCGGTCTGGACTGTTCCCAGGAGGCACAGGGTCAAGACTGATTTGCATATAGCTGTGTCTGAACTGGGGTGGCAAAGTGAGCTAAAAAATGATGATGGATTCAACCCAGATCTGTGACTGTGGGTGAGTGTTTGAAAAGTTTCAGCACTCAGTCCATCATCTCCTTGTGTTTGCTTTGTTCGCCGTAAGTTGGCAGGGTATGCCCAGACGTGGGTCCCTTGCTCACTTTGCTACTGGATTCAAGCTAGCCTGGCTGATGAGGGCTGTTAGCCCGAAACCGGTCCCAGGATGCTTGATTCCGGTCCAGGGAAGACACGGCTTGGCAGTTCGGTCTGGACTGTTCCCATGAGGCACAGGGTCAAGACTGATTTGCATATAGCTGTGTCTGAACTGGGGTGGCAAAGTTAACTAAAGAATGATGATGGATTCAACCCAGATCTGTGACTGGGGGTGAGTGTTTGAAAAGTTTCAGCACTCCGTCCATCATCTCCTTGTGTTTGCTTTGTTCGCCCTAAGTTGGCAGGGTATGCCCAGACGTGGGTCCCTTGCTCACTTTGCCACTGGATTCAAGCTAGCCTAGCTTATGAGGGCTGTTAGCCTGAAACCGGTCCCAGGAAGACACAGCTTGGCAGTTCGGTCTGGACTGTTCCCATGAGGCACAGGGTCAAGACTGATTTGCATATAGCTGTGACTGAACTGGGGTGGCAAAGTGAGCTAAAGAATGATGATGGATTCAACCCAGATCTGTGACTGGGGGTGAGTGTTTGAAAAGTTTCAGCACTCTGTCCATCATCTCCTTGTGTTTGCTTTGTTCGCCCTAAGTTGGCAGGGTATGCCCAGACGTGGGTCCCTTGCTCACTTTGCCACTGGATTCAAGCTAGCCTGGCTGATGAGGGCTGTTAGCCCGAAACCGGTCCCAGGATGCTTGATTCGGTCCAGGGAAGACACGGCTTGGCAGTTCGGTCTGGACTGTTCCCATGAGGCACAGGGTCAAGACTGATTTGCATATAGCTGTGTCTGAACTGGGGTGGCAAAGTGAGCCAAAGAATGATGATGGATTCAACCCAGATCTGTGACTGGGGGTGAGTGTTTGAAAAGTTTCAGCACTCCGTCCATCATCTCCTTCTGTTTGCTTTGTTCGCCCTAAGTTGGCAGGGTATGCCCAGACGTGGGCCCCTTGCTCACTTTGCCACTGGATTCAAGCTAGCCTGGCTGATGAGGGCTGTTAGCCCGAAACCGGTCCCAGGATACTTGATTCCGGTCCAGGGAAGACACGGCTTGGCAGTTCGGTCTGGACTGTTCCCATGAGGCACAGGGTCAAGACTGATTTGCATATAGCTGTGTCTGAACTGGGGTGGCAAAGTGAGCTAAAGAATGAGGATGGATTCAACCCAGATCTGTGACTGGGGGCGAGTGTTTGAAAAGTTTCAGCACTCCGTCCATCATCTCCTTGTGTTTCCAAAATCACATAAACAACAGGCACACCAGCTGTCAGGGTGGTGTTTCAGTCAAGGCAAAATGTCCCAATATGTTTTAACTCAGGAGATATTTGTGGCAGCCAGCTCTCACTTCTGCTGGTACCCTCTCTCCAGGAGCAGGTGGTGCAGCCCTGAGGTTGATGGCCTCTCTCCTTCTGTGCCCTTTTAAGATTGTTTTTATTGTAAATTTTTAAGTGGAACAACATACTTGTTGTACCACATGAATATTTTTTTGCCGTGCCCCTTGATAGGGTTTTATCGCAAAAGGTGCACTTGACAAACTTCGCTTCAGTTTTAGATTCACCAGATGGGATGGTGAAAAAATACCAAGCTATGCTTGGTTTCTTGGCCCGTGGTTCCTCATCAAGAGAGTCTTCTGCTTGTGCCGGTTCCTCTTGCTCTTCAGCTTCTTGATGGAGTTCCTCCTCCTCCTCACTTCTTACAGATGCCATTTTATTTTAGAAAAGATGCCCAAAAAATACAGAAACCACAGTTCTGCACTCAAAGTACAGCACACCTCCAAGAATGAACCAAATAGCAACTGAAATCTTCAAGAAGAAAGAAATAGGTGGGAACTTCCTTTGAAGGTTAAAGAAAAGTGTCTCCTCCAATCATATTTCTTTGTTACCAAATCTCATGATATTCGTGAATGCCGACATCATCGTGACAATGTGAAATGCAATTAAAAAGTGCTCTACGTTAATATTAGTAACAGAAATACAAGTTTAAACACTACATTAGTAAACAGCTGTTGTCAAACATTAATTACAATATGTGTATATATGTGTTTTACACTTTTTCAAAATCACACTATCTTCGTGACTTTTCCACAAAACTGGAACATACGTGCCGCGATATTTCACGATGAATACAAAATTTAGAAAATAAAATACAGTTATTAACCCACTGAAATAAATGGCAAGGAGAGACACAGAAAAATATGCAAATAGGTGGTCCATTGCGCAGCTGTAATGCACAATATACACTTGGCATTTACACATTGGGAAACCATTTGTTATTTTGCCAGTAGAAAGTACTGCAGTTGGGTAGACATCTTTTAGGCAAAATTGTAAATTCTTCTTGATAAAATGAGGTTGCATTATGGCCCTGATGCTTGTTTCAGATTAATTAAACCTCAACAGGAAGCACTTACAAATATAAACATAGCAGGCGCCTCAGGTGAAGCTCCGCTTGAGTAAAGTAGAAACAATCCTAACTTCTTGGGCTGTGCAAATGCAAAGCAGATATGTTATCTGTAATATTCTAAGTTGAAAAATGATCTGAAATCCTTAATAGAAGTGAATGCTACGTTAATCTATTGGAGCGCAATCTGAGCTTGGATGACTGTGATGAGTGGTTTCTTTATTGACGTGCCCTTGTAAGAGCAGAGTGTATGGTTCTCCCTTTTAAATACCCTAAGTATGCAAATGCAGAAGTCTATTCCACAGCTCAAACACATGCACTCACAGATCCATACAGTCACTCACACATCCACCGACAGACCCATAGGAGCACTCACACAGCAACTCACAGACATACACAGGCACTGACAACAACTCACAGACCCACATAACCACTCACAAACCCACTGACAGACCCATAGTGCCACTCACAGTCACAGTCACAGACCCACACAGCTACTCACACACCTACTCACAGACCCATAGCACTATTCACAGACCCACACACAGACCCATACAGCTACTCACACACCCACTCACAGACCCATACAGCTACTCATACACCCCCTCATGACCTATACAGCCACTAACACACCCAGTTCAAACTTTACAGGTTACAGTTAGGAAATAAAATGAAAAAAAACATAGAAATTCACAGAAAAATAAAAGGTTACGGGGATGTTATAGTTAGGAAATCGAATTTAAAAAACAGTAGAAATTCACTGAAAAAACCAAAGTTTATCGGGGCGTTATAGTTAGGAAAAAGTATTAAAAAAAACCTTCGATATTCACAACCACTCACATACCCATTCACATACCCATAAAAGTTCTCACACAACCACTCACTCATCCATAGAACCACTCACACACCCACTCACTCACTCTTCAGCCACTCACAAAACCCCTCACTCACCCATTCAGCTACTCATACAACCAGTCACTCACCCATACAGCTGCTCACACAGCCACACACTGACCCATACAGCTACTCATATACCCACATATTCACCTATACAGCCACTCACACACCCACTCACCCATACAGACTCTCAACACAGCCACTCACTCATCCATACAAGCACTCGCACACCCACACAACCACTTCCATACCCATGCACACATCCATACAAGTGCTCCCACACCTGCTAACTCACCCATACAGACACTTACACATCCCCAGTCTCACACTCATACGGCCATTCAGATATCCACTCACTCACCCATACAGTTACTTACACACCCACTCACTCACCCACCCATAAAACCACTCACACAGCTACTAACTCATCCATACAGCCACTGACACACCCACTCACTCACCACTACAGCCATTCACCAATACAGCCACTCACACAGCCACTCACTCACCCACACAGCTACTCACACACCCGTACAGCCACTCAGACACCCACTCACACACGGATACAGTCACTCAGATAATTTATGTTAGAAGTAGTACCACTCATTAGTAGTATACTAATTTAACTTTTGTAGTAGCTTAATATAAATGTTTAACAATCAAACTCCTACTAAAAAACGTACTCTCACTGGATGATATCATCAGTGATGTCATATGAGATGTCATCAGTGATGTCACTGACCATGTCATGAGCGATGTAATATGTGAGGTCATAAGCAGTGCATTGTGGGGTGTACTTTATAGTTAGGTAAGGTAACTATAACTGCTGAATTTCTATGGTTGTGTACGAATGAAATCTGAGCCTAAATATAACGTCCCTGTAACCTTTGGTTTTTTTCAGTGAATATATATATATATATCAGTCAGTCAAAAAGCTTTATTTTGACCGTGCAGGCCATAAAATCACATAAAAAAGACAATACAATTCATTTTAGTAAGAAAAGAGAACAAAACAATATCATCATAAAAGTTATGTACATTATTTCTGTGTTTAAAATTAAAACACTTCAAGTTGTGCAGATTTTTAGTGCATTTTTTAATTAGCTCCCTCGTGGCTATTTGTAGTTCTATAGCTGAGCAAAATACAATGTACAACAAAGTTTATAGTTTCTACATTGAATGTGAGGGGGGTAGAGTAGCACATATTATAGGAAGTAACTAATTCATTGATAAATAAAACGCCTAGCGGTTATTAAGAGCTTTTGACTTTATCTGATAGATAATTATAACAAGTAATAAAAGATCCGAATAAAAACAAATAAAATTATATGATTAGAAGGCCTAGGGAAAGGGTTGATTACAGTGGGGATAATCATACAGTAGATGTGTGCAAACCGCGTTATTTCAGCTAATGCATAGCATAACCTAGCATATGTAAAGGTTGCTATGGAGCTGGGAGTTTCCTAAGTGATTTTTCTTTAGGATAGCTCTGCGAATGCACCACATCGAGTAAAGGAACCTAGAAATGGAAAACACAATAAGTGTATCGGTTTCGCACTTAAAAAGCCTGTACACCTCTGCACAGTTGTAGCAGCCACCGAGACCTTGGCTTTCCATAGGCGGGGCAAAAAAAGAGGACATGCATTTCAGTTTCCTCAGCTCGGTCGCACCCTGGACAATCTAGTGTGTGGGATCCCTGCCATTTATTAGTAAATGCTCGTAGCAGGAGCGCCCCACGTCTAAATTGGAGAAAAAGTTTCTTTGCTATAAGCGGTTGGATGTGGTAGAGAGCCGCTTCTAACCTATATTGCTGCTTAATATCCAGAAACCTAGAGGTTAAACAACCAGGCTTAGTCCCCTGCCATAGAGGGTGCTCTATATATATATATATATGTATGTGTGTGTCAAAACAATACACTTTCAGGCTTAGAGTGATGCATAAATTATGCAGAAAAGAAGCAGAGAACTCTGGGTAGTTCTCAAGTTTAGGTGGAAAGCAGCTCCTGAATAGAGCACCCTCAACATCAGTGACACTGTAAATTTGCTCACCTCAAATGTCTGCTTTTCTATCAAAGTCTTTAAGCGTAGGATTAGCACAGTGCCATCCACACTGAGATGGAAAGGGACAAAGTCTTTTGCCATTTCTACAGCAAAGTTTTTAAGCATAGGACTAGAACAGTGCTATCCATGCCGAGCTGTAAAATGACAAAAGCCTTTTACCACTGCAGGCGCAGTATTACAGCTTTGAATTGGTAATGTACCAACCAAGCCAACCTGAAATTAACAAAAGCAACCCCTGACACGTGTTTCGCTCTCATTAGAGCTCTTCAGAGAGGTATAGCTTTGTCCAGACACAGGGGAGCACCCAGTATAAGTCAAAGCAATATACTTTCAGGCTTAGAGTGATGCTAAAAGGCTTTTGTCATTTTACAGCTCGGCATGGATAGCACTGTTTTGACTTATACAGGGTGCTATCTTGTGTCTGGACAAAGCTATACCTCTCTGAAGAGCTCTAATGAGAGCAAAACACCTGTCAGGGGTTGCTTTTGTTCATGTAAGGTTGGCTTGGTTGTTACTTTACCAATTCAAAGCTATAATACTGTGTCTGGAGTGGTAAAAGGCTTTTGTCATTTTACAGCTTGCCATGGATAGCACTGTGCTAGTCCTACGCTTGAAAACTTTGCTGTAGAAATGTCAAAATACTTTGTCCCTTTCTATCTCGGCGTGGATGGCACTGTGCTAATCCTATGCTTAAAGACTTTAATAGAAAAGAGCACCCTACAACACCAGCGACTCTCTAAATTTGCTCCCCTCAATTGTCTGCTTTTCTATCAAAGTTTTTAAGCATAGGATTAGCACAGTGCCATCCACGCAGAGATAGAAAGGGACAAAGTCTTTTGCCTTTCCTACAGCAAAGTCTTTAAGCATTAGGATTAGTTTAAAGAGTTTGCTGTAGAAATGGCAAGACTTTGTCCCTTTCTATCTCGGCGTGGATGGCACTGTGCTCTCTACTTCTTTTTTGCATATATATTTATATACATTTATATTACCCACTGGCATTCACAAGTAGGTCGATATAGTTAAGAACTAGTTTCCATAGGAAATGCATTTTTTGTGTTGCATAGAACTTTGGTGCTGTTGGACGAATTTTCACGAAATTTTCAAACTTACTTTGCCACTAACTTCAGCTGCTGTTTGGAAAGTTTCGGGGTGATTCTCAAGGGGGGACTAAAAAGAAGGTGAGGTCCCAAAATGTGTTTTTCCCATGCAATTTCCCATAGGGATTTTAGACACGACTACAGCCCGAACCACTGAATGGAATTACACCAAGTTTAGCAGAAAGCTAGATCTTGGCCCAGAAAGATCCCTTTTCATAATATGGTGTAAATCTGTTCAGTTGTTTTGGAGTTATTAAAGAAAAAAGATGTATGTATATTTAGGGACGCACATGCTCTGTGGATCCGACAGATCTCATGATGAGATCCGATTGGTTGCCATCACTTCAATCAGGCAGTCGTGGCAGCCATCTTGGGACTCTGACTTGTCGGAGTCCCAAGGAAAAATGCAAAAAAAAACATAAGGGGCAGGGTAGGAATACCCTGACCGCCTAGACCTGGTGGTGTGGTCTCACAGGGACAAAGCCTTGGGCTAAAAACATTTTTTTTTTAATTTTGCTGCGGATTCGCAGAGGATCTGTGGCACCATTTTTTAAGAAAACAAGTTCGGTCCACGCGCTACTTTTTTTTTTTGCCCCAGGTTGGGTGAGGTCCCGGGGGGATATTTATAGATTTGGTGGGAGGAGGTGCAAGTGGCCCCCTCCTCAGACTGATTTTGGCCCTGGGGACCCCATCCCCCGGGTCCCGGCCTTTAGAAAAAATTGGGAGGGGGCAACACAGCCTCCCCATCCCAGGTAGATTTTGGCCCCAAGGACTCCATCCCCCAGGTCCTGGCCATGTTGGTAATGGGGAGGGGGGCCAAGCGGCACCCCTACTGGAGCCATTAATGGCCCTGGTGACACCATCCCCAGTGCCATTAATGCCCTCCCCCTGGGACATAGCGGTTTCCTTGCCCGCACTAGTGCAGTCAGGAAAACCTGTTTTTGTTCTCGCATGGCAGGAGCAATTTCAAAGCTTCCGCCAAGCGAGAACAAACACAAAGTCAGATCTCAACTGGCGGGAGCTTTAAAAATGCTCCCACCAGCTGGGAGCGGACTTCAGATCTTTTTCCCTGCCCTCAGTGATGCGGGCAAGAAACCAGATCTGAATATTGCTCCCGCCCTCAGGGAGCAGCATTTTTAGCTAATCCCTGGGGGCAGGGGCAATGCCGGCTACCACTAGATGCGGGGAGCTGGCTGGACGGTTGCAGTGTGTATCACCTTTCTCAATGCTCTAATGCTCATTACAAGGTACATGGTGTTTGGTTGGATAAATGTACTGTATTCCCCTTCACCATTGGTGTATTCCTGGCCAATAGGATAGCTGCTATTACTCAAACTGCTTAGTTTCTCTTTATGGCCAACATGCTGTTTTGATATTGTATTCCTCATACTTGATTTTATGAGTCTTTGTTGATGGCAAAAAATCCCCACATGTTGATTTTGTCCTTGATGGACAAACAATGGGGGTGCGATGCCTCACAGCATTTGCTGGTGATTGCCCAACAGTCGCTTCAAATTTAATGCCCTACATGGGCTGCCATTCCATTATCTATACCGGCAACCAAACATCTGTGTGCCAACACATCTCTCGCCACAGCCGCCATATTAAACACACCGATGATCCCATAGGCGTCGGTTCAATAACTGTGCATTCCTGAGTCTGAATAACTCATGAATCCTCTACAGTCAACGAGAAAATCTTGTCTGCGGCGATTCAGGAGATCGAATTTATGTCACCATTACAGCTCCCACCTCGATCTCCAAACTCAGGACAGGTGTTTTATTCCTGGAGTGAGGTTGGGACCTCACTTTTGCTACACAGCAACTTAGAATCAATTTGGAGCTCTCACAGGTTTATTTAAAAGCTCTTTATTACCAGAAGATGCCTTTTTGACATGTATCGCCTTTCTCAATGCTGGAATGCTCATTACAAGGTGCACGGTGCTTGGTTGGATAAAAGTATTTTATCCGCCTTCGCCATTGGTGTATTCCTGACCAAAAGGATGGCTGCTCAGACTCAAACTGCTTAGTTCCTCTTTATGGCTAACATATCATTTTGATTTTGCATCACCCATACTGATTTTACGAGTCTTTGTTAACACCAAAATTGCGGGCACAAGTTGGTAGGT
The DNA here is from genome assembly GCA_963921515.1 of Calotriton arnoldi. NCBI lineage: Eukaryota > Metazoa > Chordata > Amphibia > Caudata > Salamandridae > Calotriton > Calotriton arnoldi. The sequence goes on along the minus strand of CAWUFW010001712.1, from coordinate 2,571,839 downwards.
ATAGTTAGGACCATGTTTCCATGGAAAAAGCGTTATTTTGACTTGCTTATATTTTTGGTGCCATTTGATAAATCTTCACAAACCTTTCCAAAAAAAGCGCACCATTGATTCTTGTTGTGCATGGAAAGTTTTGTGGTGATCTGTCAAGCGGGGCTGAGAAAAAGGGGGAGGGTCAAAAAAGTACGTTTCCCATGGTAATTTCCATAGGAGCTTTGAACACGACTACAGCCCGAACCGCTGGACAGAATTACACCAAATTTGGCAGAAAGCTAGCTTTTGGTCCGCAGATTGTGCTTTTGGTGTAAATCTGTTCAGTAGTTGTTGAGAAATTTACTGAAATCCAAATTTGTATATCTGGGATCACAACGACTTCATGAATAGTAACAAGCTTGTGCAGGGAAATGCAGAGCTCTGATTGGCTGCCAAAACTTCAACCAAGAAGTGTTGTCAGCCATCTTGGGACTCAGCTTCAGCCGAGTCCCACAAAAAAAGGGTAAAAAAAGAAAAGGGGGCAGGGTAGGAATACCCTGACATCCAAGTCTTGGTCTTGGGTTTCCCTGCAACCCCACCACGGCAGAAAAGTATTTTTTTTAAATCCAGGCCGATGTTTGCGAAATACTTGCAAAAACCGCAGTGAATTCAAAATGAAAAACAAGCATAGGCTCCTGTGCTTGTTTTAATTGTAGCTTGGTGGGCCAGGTCCCAGGGGCATGCAGGATTTTTTTTTTTAAATGGAGGGGGTGCATCGGCCCCATACACAGCTTTAAAAATGCCTCAGGGACCACCACCTTCCTGGGCTAAATGTATTAAGAAGTGGGGGTCTGGATGGACCCTCCCAGGGCTACAGTGACCACCACCTCCCTAGGGCTACATATTAAATGCCTGTGGGGGCCTCGTGGACCCCCCCTCCCCCCAAGCCATGGGGATGACCATCTCCCTGGGGCTTAAAAAAATGCTTAGGGGGGCCGCATAGACCCCCGAACCGCAGGGACCACCACCTCCTTGGAGACTAACTTAACTATGGAGAGGGGGGCTGCACGGATCCCCCCCCATGCTCTGGGGACCACCACCTCACTGGGTCTTTCTTTTTTAAAGGAGGAGGGGGCCATGCAGCCCCCCCCCCTCCGGGCCGTTCTCAGCCCCAGGGACCACCAATTCCCTGGGGCAGGCCTGTGAAAGTGAAAAGAGTGGGCCCACCATGTCAGAGCAAACACTCCGCTTCCAGCAAGCGGGAGCTGAAAAAATGCTCTTGCTTGCTGGAAGCAGAGATTTCATCTATCCCATGCATGCTGTCAAGCTTGCAGGGAAACAGACTAAACAATTGCTCTCACAGACCGGGAGCTGCTTGTTTAGCAGCTCCCTATCTGTGAGAGCAATGCTGGCTTCCGCAGGAGGCGGGGAACCGGCAGGGACCTTGAGGGCCATTAGGCACCCCCAGTGGTCTGGAGAGAGAAGAGCAGAAAGAGGTAAAAAAAGATGAGAAACTAGCAGAAAGTGGCAGAATAAAGGTCAGCAACAAGCAGAAAGAGGCAAGGTAAAGGTGAGAAACTAGCAGAAAGAGAGAGAATAAAGGTAAGAAGCAAGCAGAAAGGCAGAATAAAGGTCAGCAACGAGCAGAAAGAGGCAGAATAAAGTTCAGAAATGTGAAGAAAGAGGCAGAATAAAGGTCAGCAATGAGCAGAAAGAGGCAAAATAAAGGTCAGCAACAAGCAGAAAGAGATGAAATAGAGGTCAGAAACAAGCAGTAAGAGGCAGAATAAAGGTTAAAAACTAGCAGAAAGAGGCAGAATAAAGGTGAAAGCCGAGCAGAAAGAGGGAGAATAAAAGTGAGAAACGAACAGAAAGAGGCAAAATAAAGGTCAGCAATGAGCAGAAAATAAAAAAAAAGGTGAGGAAAGAGCGAAAAGAGGCTGAATAAAGGTCAGAAATGAGCAGAAAGAGGCAAATTAGAGGTCAGAAATGAGCACCAAGAGGCAGAATAAAGGTCCGAAGGGAGCTGAAAGGCAGAATAGAGATCAGAAACGAGCAGGAAAAGGCAAACTAAAGGTCAGCAACAAGCAGAAAAGGCAAAATAAAGGTCAGAAACTAGCAGAAAGAGGCAAAATAGAGATCAGAAACGAGAAGAAAGGCATTCAGACACTCACACGCTCACTTACAGACCCACAGAGACTCGTGCATTCTCTCACAGACACAGTCAGACACTCCTGCATCCACTCACAGACCCACTCAGAGACTCACACACCCAAACACACACACACACTCAGACTCATGCACCCACTCAAAGACCCACTTGGATATTCACACACCCACTCACAGACCCATACAGCCACTCACCCATAAACCCACTCAGAGACTCATGCAGCCACTCACACACCCACTCACCTACCTATACAGCCACTTTCACACCCACTCTCAAAGGTTACAGGTTACAGTTAGGAAATAAAAAAATTAAAAACGTTGAAATTCACTGAAAAAACGAAGTTTACAGGGACATTATAGTTAGGAAATAGAATTTAAAATACCTTAGAGGTTCACTGGAAAAACCAAATGTTACAGGGACGTTATAGTTAGGCTCAGATTTTACTCGTACAAAACCATTGAAATTCAGCAGTTATAGTTACCTAATCTAACTATAACTTACTCCTCCCCTGCACAATGCACTGCTTATGACCTCACATATTACATCACTCATGACATGATCAGTGACATCACTGGTAACATCATTGATGACATCTGCATAGATGTGGAGTTAAGAATACTAAATCTATACTTACCTATATATACTTACCTTCTCAATATTTTGTTTGTCGATATTTAAGCCACTATATTACCACCCATCAGCATCTCTCAGAGGCTACAGGCATTTCCACACTATCTGTTCCATTGTGACAAATTGCACCACTCCTTTACTCACCGTCACTTCATATTACTTTCATGTAACTCCAATCATAATAGCCTCTGCTATTACCACTTGTTCCAGTTGTATCCTCTAAGCACTACCAGGTATTACCCTCACCCAGCTGGCCTTCTTAGTACCCCAGACTGTGCCGAGGTATCCACCTAGTCACAATTTCCCCCTTCACGTGTCTCCACCTGATGGATTTCCATAACCCCAAGTACCACTAGCTGCAATTCCCCAAAGCCAATTGCTGTCCTCATATCCCCAAGTTGTTTACTACTAATTGCCCCCTGCATGTCTCTACCTTAATAGCAGCACTCTTTCTGGCCTCATGTGTTCCCTTCCTCTGCGTTCCACCATGAAACTCACTGCAGTACTTCTTAGACTGCCCCTCAAATCCCTCCTTAGTGGTCTCAGCCCCAGTTGCCTACTCGCATGCTTACATGCACTGTACCTATAGATTAAATAGCTCCATCAAAGTACTCCCAGTTGCTCTACCCAACTTACAATTAGTCCCTCTAACTAGACCCTTTGTGCAGCCTCACTTTAGGCCCTAGAAGCACCTCTCTATACTCCCATTATATCCTCTCTTGGTGCCACAATACATCACTTTTTTAGTCACAGATGGTTGCCCAATGTCAATAACCCTCTCCAAGTAACCTTGATGTGTAGCCATTCTCAATTGCCTCCTTTATCTGCCCCATTTCACCAGCTGCATTCTTCAGACCATCTATTTCCCAAAGTGGCACCTAATGTGGCAGTTCCTTTACAACTGAAAGCATAATCTATCAACGATTAAACACTGTGCCTTTGTTCTGATTGTCCATCTATATATTAGCAGACACTGCACACACAAACATGAATCGGGCCTTGCAAGAAACCCAAGATACCTTATTCCTCTGTGCGCTAGATGTTCCTTTTATGTACCTCTATTAGCCCTTACTCCACTCCTTTCTGTGTAACCAGTGTCCATGCATCAGCTTCTATTGCCCATTCCAAGTGCTGTCAGCCCAGTTTGAACATTCAGATGCTTTGCCTACTGTAACAGCAGCTCCACTCCAAGCATCCCTTGGTACTGTGTCCACTGGCCAACAGAGCCTTTTCTTAGCCTCCCAGGCATCCCTCTTCTCCTGTGCCCCATTTGGTGTCTCATCCATGTGCAACCAGGCACTGTACTTCCCTTTAACTGACTCAAGGAGACCCCTCTGCCCCAGTTTCCAAGTCCTCATGCCTCCAGCCACTAAAAATTCTCTGAATGTACTCTCGAGGCTCCATCGTTATGCCCCATCTGAACAGCTTCCTGTAAGTGCCAGTCTTCTGCTTCTTCTATGCTCAAGAAGCACCCCTCTCTATACCCTGTAACCCAATTGCCTTCTCCATGTGCCCCAGGCTACTTTCTCTCACACAGCCCAGTTGCACCCTTTGCAGGGCAAAACCACCATGTTCTTGGAGTCTCAACTTGCTCTCAGCCTCAGGTACCTATATCTCATTCCACTCAACACTAAAATCCTCCTATGTGCACAAGCTGGCACCCAATCCCTCTGTGTTTATGCTACAACATCTCTGTGCCTCTCATCACAATGACCTAAGCCTAGGCACAGTTTCCTCGTGCACCCCAGCTGGGAACGAGGCCTCTCCATACTACTCCCTGTTTGTTCTAAGTGCCCAGGACTGACTTGTATCAGAGATACCCACTGTATGTCCCCAACACTACCCACGTTACTCTTCCACTGTATACCTCAGGTGCCTTGTTAGTATGCCAACAATTCCTCCTTTTCTGAGTACCCTGGATATCCATTTTAGTTTCCCTATTCCCATGGTGCTCCCAGATTCCCTTAACAGTTCCCAGTCAAGCCCTCCCTTTCTATGGTCACTGAACAGTTGCCCTCTCTAAAAACTCTGAGGGGTCTCACCTCCTCTGCGCATCAAGTTCCCCCTCCACAACAATTGCTCCCTCTATATTTCCCCACCCTCTGTGACTGAGATATGTCCTGTCCTACCACCTGAATTGCCCATATTAGATACTGCTTGTGCCTCTAGCACTATGCTTGGTCTTGCTGTCCTTGCTCTGTACCAATTGCCTTTTAGGTGTCGCTCACTCTGTGCCTCAGATGCCTCTACTCCATATCCACTCCCTAGATGTTTCCCTCACGTTCCCTTAGAATATCATCACTCTGTGACCCAGATATCTACAGTGCACTGTTAATTGCCTGCAGCCATTTCTCCCTCTGTTTAATGCTCCATCTTTATATATTCCACCCCAATTCTACTCTGTAAGTACTACAGTCTTCCCTTTCTGCTGTGTCCAGAAGGGAGCTCTCCATGACCCCACTCCTAATTGTGCTCTTCAATTTTTCTGAGGAGCCCTCCTCTTTGTGCCTCAGAAACCCCATCCCAGTATCCCCCATTCCCAGCTTTGTTCTCTACAATCCTACAAGCACCACTGACATCTTTGCCCCATATGCTCCCTCACCATGGCCCCAAACCCAATAGCCTAGTTCCCAAAGAACACCTACTACATAAGCATTGGAATCCACATATGTGTCCCAGCTGTCTCTCTACATGCCACACAATACCCAGTCCTTCAGACCACTGATACCTTGTCTCCATTCCACCCTCCAACAATTTGTATCTCTAGATTTCACACTTCCTATGCCCCATATGTCCCAAAACAATTAGTCTCATACAACTGTCCATGGTGGGGTGCATCCCTTACCAATGTACCTCTTTATGTACCCCCTTCCTCTGTGCCCCTCATTTCCTTCACCATCACATTTGCCCTTTGGGTCCCTCCAGATGCTGCCTCCCTACATACCTTTCATGGCTCCTACCACCATTATCGCTTATACTTACCTAAAGCACCCCTTTTCCCCATTTGCTTTTACACAAATGCCACTCCCAATTTACCTGCACAAATTTCTACAGATGCTTCCCTCTGTTCCCCAGATGCCTCCTCTCCTCTCCCTCAACACAAACTGCTACCCTCCTTATGTATACATATGCCCCATTTGTGTACCTACAACAGAAGGTGCCTCAAAATGTCATGGGTACTCATTGCCTATGTCCCCGATGCTACTTTGCAATGTCTACAACCCACCTGCACTCTACAGGTCCCCCTCATTCTCTCTCTTTTTTTCCAATGGCCCCCCTAGGTGCCCCATGGCACCTCCTGTGCTCCAGGCTACCCATCTCCATGCCTCAGCATTAATTGCACATTGTGCCTCTATATGGCCACTCCCTATTGCCCAGATGGCCTCTCAATGCCCCAATCAGTTTGCCACAGGAAACCTCTTCCTGTCCCACCTACCGAAACGTTCCACCCTCCAACTGGCCAGTACCCACTGTACCACAGATGCCCATAATAGCAACTGATCCCTTTAAGTGTCACCGGTGCTCCCCTCTCTCTGTGCACCATATTCCCCAACTACAACTGCACTCTAATTATCCAGAGAAAATCCCCATTCCATGCTTACTAATAATGAAATAGTTACTTACCGGTAGGAGTCATTTTTACAGCTTGAAGAATTTTCTGGATTCCCATGCTGTGCATTATTCCGCAATCTAGTTGCTGGGTCTGGTACTCTCCCTTTGCAGTCTTTTTTGTTGTTGTTGGGTTTCGTCTGTTGCCACCATTTAGGGGTCGATTCCGATTCGGGCCGGAAGCGCACCTAACACTATTCGTCCGGAAAAAAACCCAGCCGAATGCGTGTTTCCTGACCGATTCGAACAGTCGTCCCAACGAGCAAGTACGATGCGCATAACAGCCCAGATTCCGAGCGAGCCGTACTCACCCATTTCAGCTCCTGCTCCCCGCCCGAGCCGAATCCGTAAACGCCGAATCGAGTCGCACGGAACCAAATACACAGCACCTTCCGGCCGGACTAGTACGATGCGCACTCCGTACGGCACGTCAGAGCATCCGGGAGAGCTGCACATAAGCTCCGATTCGCGCCACAAGACGATCCACGGCTACGAGACGAACAAGCCAGCGATGAGTACGAGTCGAAGCCACGAGAAACCCGAACGAGACGAACAAACCATGAATCCCATCGCGCAAGTCCTACCAATACTCTACATCTATTACCGGGACCGGTACGGACGCGTACGGCGAAGACGGTAAGTCAAACACCCACTACACAAAGAAACGACATGTACCCAACATATGTCACACACACATAGGGATGCAGAAATGACATACACTAGCAACAGCATAACCATAGGGGCGGGATGGCTACCACCAATGCCATACACACCCATAGGGGGATGGATGCCTACCACTACCACCACCCCTACTCAGGGGGGCCTGGATGCCTGTCACTACTACCATCCCCACTCATAGAGGGATGGATGCCTACCACTACCACCATCCCCACTCATAGGGGGATGGATGCCTACCACTACCACCATCCCCACTCATAGGGGATGGATGCCTACAACTACCACCACCCCTACTCAGGGGTGCCAGGATGCCTACCACTACCACCTCCCCTACTCATGGGGGCCTGGATGCCTGTCACTACTACCATCCCCACTCATAGGGGGATGGATGCCTACCACTACCACCATCCCCACTCATAGGGGGATGGATGCCTACCACTACTACCATCCCCACTCATAGGGGGATGGATGCCTACCACTACCACCATCCCCACTCATAGGGAGGGATGCCTACCACTACCACCACCACCCCTACTCAGGGGGGCCTGGATGCCTGTCACTACTACCATCCCCACCCATAGGGGGATGGATGCCTACCACTACTACCATCCCCACTCATAGGGGAATGGATGCCTACCACTACCACCACCCCTACTCAGGGGGGCCTGGATGCTTGTCACTACTACCATCCCCACTAATAGGGGGATAGATGCCTACCACTACCACCACCCCTACTCAGGGGGGCCTGGATGCCTACCACTACCACCACCCCTACTCATGGGGGCCTGGATGGCTGTCACTACTACCATCCCCACTCATAGGGGGATGGATGCCTACCACTACCACCATCCCCACTCATAGGGGGATGGATGCCTACCACTACCACCACCCCTATTCAGGGGTGCCTGTCACTACTACCATCCCCACCCATAGGGGGATGGATGCCTACCACTACTACCATCCCCACTCATGGGGGGATGGATGCCTACCACTACCACCACCCCTACTCAGGGGGGCCTGGATGCCTGTCACTACTACCATCCCTACTCATAGGGGGATGGATGCCTACCACTACCACCAACACCACTCATAGGGGGATGAATGCCTACCACCCACACCACCCCTACACATAGGATGGGAAATGCATGACACAACCAGCATACTCCAACATAAGGAATGTCTGAAAATACATCCCACCAACACCATGACAAGCGTGTGTAGTCTGTGTCAAATGCCTACAACACTGAACATGACATTGAGCATACAATGTGACCCCCATCACATGTGTCACACATAAATGTGTGTGGCCTCCACAATGCAAGCAGACCATGACCACTGTGGCAATGGGGTATAACACCCCATCATCACAGTGACCAAAAGGGAAGTGTGGGGTCCATAGCTGAAGCCCAATTGAACATTGTGGCAATGGGGTCTAAACACCCATCATCACAGTGACCAAAAGGGAAGTGTGGGGTCCATAGCTGAGGCACATTTTGAACATTGTGGCAATGGGGTCTAAACCCCCATCACCACAGTGACCAAAAGGTAAGTGTGGGATCCATACCTGAGGCACATTTTGAACATTGTGGCAATGGGGTCTAAACATCCATCACCACAGTGACCAAAAGGTAAGTGTGGGGTCTATAGCTGAAGCACATTTTGAACATTGTGGCAATGGGGTCTAAAACCCCATCATCACAGTGACCAAAATGTAAGTGTCGTCATGGGAAAAGCTGCAAATGCCAAACAGCATGGATGATTCCTGGTCACAGAACAACAAACACATCTGTGGCATAGTAGTGCTTGTGTCCCATAGCAACATACATTGGGTGAGGCAAACAGTGCAGTGCAAATAAGATATACCTTTGGCCATGTGCAGACAAACATCACCCATGGGGGCTGACATTGTCAACATTCGTCAATAACACAATGACAGAAGTGACCATCATAATGCAGCCCCACATATCTGCACCAATGGACACACAAATGTAGATATCCTGTGGAGACTGTAGATGTCAGGTGAACAAATACCATACCATGGCAGCAATGGGACATACAAACCATGATCATTGTGCTGACTGATGACCTAGGAGTCCCAGGGACAGCAGGGGAAAGCCACCAAACAACATACAGCCAATGGCACACTAAAGATATGCCAATGCAGTGGTGCAGATGCACAAACACAAACAGGCAGCCTCACACTGCATATCAAACACAACAGGTGATGGGGGGTGTGCCAGTGTCCCCAGGCAACCACACAACACATGAGGAGGCCTGAATCACAATTACACATTATGTGTATACAGTGCCACACAAAAGTAACTCATGGATCGGATTCCCCTATGTGGGCAATCAGGCATTGTTAGATGACAGGGAGCCCAAATTACACATGTCACACAAGCTTGTAGGTACAGCAAATAACACAGCAAGAGACAGACCCACCACAGCACTACCCCCAGGGACCCCACATTGTGGTGACCCTGGCCTGCATGATAATCCCACTGTGATGACAAAGCTAGATGTCGTTCACACTGTGAACCACAGTCATGTGTCCTGAGCAACAAACTACCATCACACCTACACAAGCACAAATCAATCAGCACGGCCTGTCAGCCAAGGCCAACATGGAGGTAGGGGTGCAACAACTCTCATTTGCACACACTCAACACCACACACCTTGATCTCCACCAATGTGCAGCTGTGAAGCTCACATGGACTGGTGACATTGCACATGCACCCATGACAATCCCAGGGGTGGTGGTGGGAACTAAGGTGCAGGAACCCATCACACATGGCCAGTCAACAAGACTCGTGAATGTCTGACACACTGCACAGTACGCCGTACATGGGCATGACGTGAAATCCACCACAATCAATGGGATCCCGGACAAAGTCACACACCAATGAAGATGTCAAGGTCACCCACAAAGAACACACATAGACAACTTACAACATTGCAGCTCTGACCCTGAGGAGTGGCAGCAGTCACACACACAACGTGTCACAATCACTGAAAGCTAACACAAACTGTAAATTACATGACTTGTGTAACCAACAAGTGCCAAGGGGAATCCTGACTGTGTCTCATCTGCGTTTGCCCACAAACTCAGCCCTGACAGCAAACACACCTATGGATGACACCCTGATGACCAGTAATGTGCCATGCACCCACATCCCAGAGAACCCAGTGCGAAGATTTGGGGGGAACATAGGTCAACTCAGCAAGCATCACAAACAGGAACATCACTAGGGATCCCAGCCTGCGTTGCAAAATGGAAGTGAACACACACAGACATGCTCACACAACACACACCTTGGGCTCAGGCAATGTCACGGAATTACACACTGCCATGAGGGGACTCCACTCCTGTGTAAGGAAAGCTGTGCCATACGTTGTCTCTGCAGGGCTCTATCATGTCAGCAGTACACTTGGTCACTCAGTCAACAATTAGCACAAAATGAAGGCTCTCGTCACATCAGCCTGGTCATGGGAGTGTCACCGAAATCATCTGCACAGATCCAACACACATGTATAGCAAGTTGCACTGATAACACAGATGAGTCCTTCCCCATTGATGCCCAAACTTGCATGTCCAGTGGAGATGGTCACACGGTCAGGGAAACAGACAAATAGACAAATTGAACAATGGCAAGCACAACTGATGTGCAGGGGTGTAAGCCACAGATGTGATATTGCTAATAAATGTAGGAAATCCCATTGGCAAATATTGAAAACATGACACCCTCATATTGCTGCAAAGGCTGACATGGCTACACACCAATATAGGACACATTCCCCCTGGACCACATGGGGTCCTGCACAGTAACACTTCATTTTCATGATATCAAAAATCACCATCACTGCAGCAAGGGCATGGTTAGCATCATCAACATCATGTACATCTGAAGCAAAACCACCAGAGAACAGAAAGGAGCTTTATTCAGCATATGTGGGTGAAATAGAAAAGTCCAATGGCCAGTCCAACAGTTAAGTCCGAACAGGGTGACAGTGGCAGATGTCACCCTCTGCTTGCCTGCACTGATACGGACCAGGGACATTCCCCTCGGAGGGGCATACGGGGGGCAGGCCAGGCACCGCAGGGACAGGATCAGGGCTCACCAGAAGGAGGCAGGGAAGGGGTGGCTGGTGCTGGAGAGTCACTGACAACTGCAGTGGAGGTGTCTGACATGGTGTGTGCCGGCACAACTGGGGGGCATGAGTCAGATAGTGTGGGTGCCGGCACGACTGCAGTGGTCTGGCCAGATGGAGTGACAGGTTCCCCACTGCAGTGCCCAAGTCAGACGGGGTGGTAGTGGACTCCACTGCAGTGCCTATCTCCAGGGGAGTAGATTGGGGTTCAGGTAAGGTGGGCAGGACAGAGGGGAAGGACACGGTCTCCTCACCAGTGGCACAAACATGTGCAGCGGGGTGTGTGAGGCTGGAAGAGCAAGTGGTAGGTGGAGAAGGCCGGATCATTTTGGGGATGGTTATCTGTGGGTGGGGGAACCTGGGGCAGGGTGTGGTGGGGGAACCAGTGTTGTGGGGGCCTGAGGGATGGAGGAAGGAGACTGTGTGGTTGAGCTGCAGGGCGGTGGCGGGGTCTTGCTCTTCCGGGACCAAGGGGACTTGCGTGTGGGGGCCTTAGTTTGTCTGTGCCTGGGGGAGGGTGTCCGGGGGTGAGGGGCACTCCCCTCTGTGTGGGTGGACTTCCTCTTCCCCTTGTATGCTGGATCAGCTGGATCGGAGGGGAAGAGGCCGAGGTCACAGAGGAAGAGCTGCTGTTTAGGTGCGGTTGCAGGTGAGGCAAGGGAAGGGGTCTTGGAGGGAGAGGATTTGGAGGACTGCGGCGTGACTGTGGATGCCTGTGTGTGTGTCTGTTCCCCATCCCCTGTGGGTGTGGTATCAGTCCCCTGAGGATGCTTGCGTGCACGTTTTGCCTTTGTTTTGGGTGTTTCTGTGCTGCTTGTGTCTGTGTGTTTGGGTGATTGTGCAGGTGTGCATGTGCTTGGGACAGGTAGGGTGCCAGGAAGTGTGGATGGGGCAGAGGTAGGAGGGGTGAGGGACTGTTGGAGGTGCCTGGCACGAAGGAGACACGCTCCCGAACACGGGAGCCTCCACGGACCTCTAAAATGGGAGCAAATGGGAGGGCGGTGGTGGTGGTGGTGGCGGGGCCAGCCATACTAGCTGGGGTGTGGTGGCTGCTGACACCCACCTCCACAAGGGAGTCATCCTCCGAGCTGCTGTGGCCCTCAGCTGAGGTGGATGGTGCTGAGGACTCCTCGGTGTGGCTCCCCTCGCCCTCCGTGCCACTGGGTCCCTCCGACCACTCATCGGCTGCTGACCCAGTCTGGCTCTGCAGCTCCTCCTGGTCCGTGGAGCTGTCCCCTCCTGTGGCCGTGGATGTATCTGCAAACAATTAGGAAACAGACAAACATCAGTCACCTGCACTGACCGCACACACCACAGTAAGTACAGCACATTACAGAGCAAGCCCTGGCATCCTTAGTTGAACATTGCCAAAAGTGCTCACACAGATTAGGAGAAGCCAATTGTCAGTCTGATGGTCAACCATGGCACTCACACCCCTCCTGGCCTTTGTAGTAGGGTTCTGTTCTACCATATAACACAGACCTATGTACCTTTCTGCTCTGCCCATGAAACATGGCACTTCCATATAGGCCCCACCAGTCAGACCCTGATAGATGACCTAAGCTGTCCATTTTTCTTTTAGCCTTTTAGTACCTGTCACAGTGGTCCACCCCCCTTAGATACATACACTTAGGCCCAAGCCCTCACAGTGGTCCACACCCCCTTAGATACATACACTTAGGCCCAAACCCACCTCCTTAGATGCACACACACACACATGTAGGCCCAAGAGGCCACTGCCTCATGCTATCATTTTTCTAATACAACAAATCTTGTAGGCCTTTCTGACCTGACAGCAGGGACCTGTGCCATCCACCGCGGCACCAGCCCCCCCCTTGTAAATATCCACAGTCACAAGAATAAGGTTAGCCCACACATATGTGACACTCTGCTGGTACATCTTGCTCTTTCACAAGCAATGTTTGCAAAATTTTAACTTATGAAACTTTCCACGCTTGCTCCACTGAAACTGAAAAGGCGGCTACGTGACAGAGAAATAATAAATAAAATTCTCAATTTCTGAGCATCTTACGGTAAAAGTTATATTTTTCTTATGTTTGCGGTCAAGAGCACTGACCACCTGCTAAAAGCCCCTGTTTTCACCATGATACCACTTCTCTGTTCTTCAAAAAACTTTCCACAGTTACTGTAAGCGTGTGGTCAAGGACCCACGTCAGGGCCCACGTCAACTGTGGGTAGGAGTTCTGCATTAAGCCATATAAAGGTTTGCACCCATGTCCACGCCCTGAACTCTTCATACCAGTGCATTGCATGGGGAGGGTTCCCGGTCGGCCGTTCTCCTGATCTTGGGCCTAGAACTTCTACTCTCAAGGTGGTAATGCTCTTTTCTGATTGCTAGCCTTTTGGCTTTGTCAGCCTCTCTAATTTAGCTCATCCACACCCAATTCATTGCATTTATCCTAGCTTAAACTGTGTAGCCTTGGATGATTCTTGATCTCTTATTTAAGATTTGCCTTCTAGGCGCTTGCCTATTCATGATCCCTCTTTTAAGACTTGCCCCATAAGCTGTAGCTCACTGATAGTTACATAGATCTTTGTGCTTCACTTAAAATATGATTAGTAATATTGTTGATGCTTTCATTTTCATCCTGCTCATGTGTTGACGAGCAGCATTAAATGAACAGTTCTCGGTGTTACTGAATTGCTTAACAAAGTGCCACTGTATTTCACACCGTTGTTCCTTCTTTTCAAGTGAGCAGAGCAGAGTGCGGGTCGTGCTCTCATGAGCCGGTAAGCAGAAGGGTGTGACCACCCATTTACCCTCAAACAGCTTGCACCCATCTGTCTGGTGCCTGCCAGATGGTAATACCCCAGTGTGGACACATGCACCACCTACCCAGTTGTTGGACATTGCAGGGAACACGGTGAAGTATGTGAACATGCAAACATCACATCTCTTGCCACTGAGTCAGTACAGGTGTCCGGATAAAGGGATGGCCAGAGTCTAATTTGAAATGCATGTGATGCATACCAGCACCAGACACCATGATGCACCCATGTCCTCATAGTCAATGCCACAATGGGGTGCATGTTGCACATGTCACTCCCCTGCAGGATCACTCTTAGGAAGTTTAATGCCATGGCACATGCATGCCTGCAAAGTCATACATTACTGTCTCCAGTCACATGGGCAGGGCTGCCAGCCAACAACAGTCTGCACTGTGTCACAATCCTAGGTCATGGGGAATGCAAGTTCTGTAGCTGACAAGTGCACATGTCCATCCCCCACACACCACATCATCTGAACTCTTATTTGTCCACGTCATACCAATTGGACATATGGGAGACATGAAACACAACTCTCTGAACCTGAGCACCTCACAGTCTGCTGTGAAAGAAAAACAGCTGCCTGAACTTCAGTCGCATGCACCAGTCTGCACAGTCAAGTGATCAAACACCTATATGTCACCCAAGTAGCGTCTCTCATGGTCACATCTCAGATGGCATGCTGAGCCATAACCGATAAACACCCCAATAGTCCTGACAACGAAGCCACAGCACAATGACACAGAGGCAGACACCTGAGGGAACATTTCACTGAGCACAACGTGTCAGCTGATACACGGGAGTGGGAGTACAGAGTGTATTGTATGCCCTGGAGTAGGCATGACTGTCCTGCTCCACGTGAAAGAGGGATGAGCCCTGGACAGTAGGCATGTGGCTAAGCATGTGTGACACACTTGATATACATACTCCTGAGGCCCAAACATTGTTCCCACCCGCAGCATGGGGGTGTGCCAAATACCCCAGGCACATGTGGTGAGTCAGATCAGCAATTGGACCACATATCAAAGTTACACGCAGATTACATGTCAGAACTCAGGCATTGTGTAAGCAATTGACCCACCCATGAAGCCCACCACAAAGGTACGGTAACAAATGCTGTCCCCCACCCTGAGCTAAGCAAAATGCAAGGACACAGTACCCAAGTGACACAATTTCCATACTGTAAGGGCCACACCTGGGTATCAGACGAGGAGTAGGCATGTCACAATTGAGGGACATGGGTCCTGGACCACAAGACTGATGTACTGTGGAGGTTTAACCAGGCCAGAGGAGGGCACATAGCATGTCAGACAAAGTTCACAGTGCAGTCATGGACTCACCCCCTCCTTGCTGCTGTCTGGCCTTCAGCTGCCCATCCAGGTCAGGGAAGACCACCGCCAGGATCCGGAGCATGTGGGGGGTCAGGGTCCGGTGTCCGCCCCTCCTGCGAGGAGGCGACAGCTTCAGCTGGACCCTTGCGATCCTCCGGGTCCAGCCCCGAAGGTCCTGCCTCCTCTTCTGGCAGTTGCGGATCCGGCGCTTGTAGTCCCCCACGGATCGTACTGCCCGGACGATGGTCAGCCAGATCTCCTGCTTCTGGTGGGCATCAACCTGTGAGGATGACAAAGTGAAAAGGCCATTACTACACATGCAACATATCCGTGCATCACACAGTTGGATATACATGTCTCAATCACAGGGGCACATGATGTACACAGGCAGTGCAACTATGGCTATGAACAGTTTACCAGCAGTTACTAAATGGTATCATTGCCTGGGAAGTAAAACCTTGTTGGAATGCACTGTTACTGCACTATACCTGTTCAGTGCATGTAACTACACACTTTGGGGGTGAGAACTACTCAGTGAGCATGCTAGCCAGTGGTGTGCACACTGGAAGTCTTGCTAGTCAGACAACATGCACATTTAGTAAGGCAGTGGACAGCACACTCACCTGCTCCCCTGGTTTCCCATACAGCTTGGTGTACTGTGGAAGGAGGCTGTCCAGCAGGGCCTGGTTCTCCTCAGCGCTGAAGGCTGGGGCTCTCTCCACAGTACGTGCCATTGCAGTAGCCAGAGGATGCAGAGACAGCAGCAGTGTTGGTGGCAGATGTCGTCCTGGAGCATGTAGTGCAGGCAAGTGAGCTCTCAGGGGAACAGCCAGCATTATATGTGTGCTGCAGAGGCAGATACTGTCCCATGTGTCCAAAGTGATAGGTCCAAGTCGTTTGCATCTTCTGAATCTGGCCAATCCATGGAATTGCACCACTTATACACGCCCACAGCATCCTTCAAAAGTTAAACTTCATGACACCCATGAATTTGCAACATTGTTGTGGCTGGCCAACTGAATTCACTGCATCAGACTCGTTAAAGCTTCGAAAACGCGTCTGTTGCAATGCCAGGCCCTAGCCAATGCGTGCGCACCGATCGGACCATTGCTGTACAACGAGTATTTCAAATAACAACGCGTACCCGTTCACATCAAATGCAATGTCCAATGCGTGTGCACCGATCGGTCCATTGCTGTACAACGCGTACCCGCTCACATCATATGCAATGGCCAATGCATGCGCACCGATCGGTCCATTGCTGTACAACGCGTACCCGCTCACATCATATGCAATGGCCAATGCGTGCGCACCGATCGGTCCATTGCTGTACAACGCGTACCCGCTCACATCATATGCAATGGCCAATGCGTGCGCACCGATCGGTCCATTGCTGTACAACGCGTACCCGCTCACATCATATGCAATGGCCAATGCGTGCGCACCGATCGGTCCATTGCTGTACAACGCGTCCCTGTACAAGTCACTCGCATATGTCACCATGCTTGTCACTGGTGAACGTATGCCAGCCACATTTACTTGCCAGGGACTCAGGGGCACACCTACGACACCACAGCCTGTCCACACTGTATCCTAAGGCATGTAAGGCTGCATTACCTTTTCTGTGTATGGGGGGCAACATGTGGTTTTTTGGGTGGCACTTGGGGGCAGCCACTCCCAGGCTGTGCACGTGTTCATGGGGACAGAATCCTTTGTGTGTTGTGCACATGACCACTGTGATGTGCAACTGTTCATTTCAGAGCATGTGACATGGTCACATTTCCAGGTTGTGTATGTGTATGTCATGTCACATACCCCCTGAGTCCCATGTGGGAAGGTAGGTACGTCACAGGGTGACCCATTGCCACAATAGTGATGGCCCTCCACAGTCTGTGTGCATGTTGTGTTTCTGATGTCTCTGATTCCATGTGCACAATGGGAGACAGTCTCCACATCCACGTTGTTTGTGCATGGACTTTGATGTTGTGCATGTGTGTGTCACAGACGTCCATGTCTGTCCTGCAGAGGCAACTCGGGCCACTACCTGTGGGAGTCATGATTGTTTTGCTGACGTGTACATGATACGCCATGTCATGCCAGTGTCCATGTGGCAATACAGGGTCCCTGGGAATCTGTCAATGAGCTGTGATGCCTGTGGCACATCTGTCCTGACATGTCACTGTGGTGTGTGTTTGGAACGTGACAGCAGTAAATGGGTACTGTGACACAGCCTAATGATTTCCCATAGCACAACCTGGAACTTGTTGTCAACACATGTTGAACTGTGATGTTAGATGTTGGCCATGTAGGTGCCATATATGTCCATACAGAACGGCACACACATCAGGTACTTGTGTCTCGTAATGATGTATCATGTGATATTGAGTATGGTCAATAGCACATATGTGGGGTGACTGACAATCTTTCTTTCTTCACCTATGCACTGCAGGGCACCAGCTGTCCATAGACCATTCCCTGACCTTGCAACGATGGTGGAACGTGACTGCATCCGACGGTACCGCTTCAACAGGCCGCTGATTGAGGAATTGACGGTGCGGTTGGCCCCACATTTGCAACCTGGCCGGCAATACCCTACAGCGCAGACCCCCAAGGTGAAGGTGATGGCAGCCCTACACTTCTTTGCCACTGGTACCTTTCAACACACTGTGGCGTCTGCTGGTGGGATGTCACAGACCATGTTCAGCCGTGTGCTACGCGATGTTTTGGAGGCAATGTTGAGATACCTGTACCAGTACATCTATTTCCCTAAACGTCAACAACTCACTGACGTCAAGAGTGACTTCTTTGCCCTGGGGAGGATGCCACGTCATTGGCTCCATTGATGGGACACATGTGGCTTTGGTACCACCACAGGCACATGAGCAGGCATACAGGAACAGGAAACATTATCATTCGATCAATGCTCTGGTGGTATGTCTTGCAGATATGAGCATCTCACATGTGTGTGCCCGTTTCCCCGGTTCAGCACACAATGCCTACGTGATGAGGAGTAGTCGCATCCTGAGGATGATGTCACAGATGCAGAACCAGCGTGCCTGGCTTGTCGGTGTGTACTGACTTTGTACCATTGTGTGTGTTCTGCTATGTTGTATTCCGCCCTCTTTTCCAACTCAGCTAATGTGCAATTGTCTGTCTGTAGGTGACTCCAGATACCCCAACATGCCGTGGTTGCTGACACCCCTCAGGAACCCTGTGACACCAGCACAGATGCGCTACAATGAGGCACATGGTCGGAGCAGGAGAGTGATTGAGCGGACATTTGGTCTCCTGAAGAGCCGCTTCCGCTGCCTAGACAAGACAGGAGGGGCCCTCCCATATGCCCCAGCAAAGGTGTGCAAGATTGTCATTGTCTGCTGCATGCTACACAACCTGGCAGTGCGGAAGGAGTTGCCTCTCATCTTGGATGACGATGACCAACATCCGCCACCTGTGGAGGATCCTGGCCTGGGCCACGATGCCAGTGATGATGATGATGTCCGCACACAGCTCATCACCAACTTCTTCAGCTGAATGCGAGTATCCAGAGATGTCATGTCAATGATGTGAGTTGGCATGATATGTGTGGGTGGTGCTCTGGTGCTGTTTGAGTGTGGCCATGTGCTACTTGACTGGATGCGTGCAGCGATGTGTCCTTACAGGTAGTCTGTACTCCCCAACAGTGTTGACATGCTAACTTGGTTTTGTGTAGGTATCTTGTGACATGTATTGGGCATGAGTATTGCAGTTCTGTCCTGTTCTTCAGTGCTTTTGACTGTGTGTCATGTCTGTCCTTCACAGGGTGCTGCCGGAGTTGTTTGGTCAACTTGGATCCCTCGACACCATGATTCAGCTTTCAGGGTGGCAGCAGACGTTTCCCTACAGGTGATGTGCCACACACCCCTGGACTTTCTTTCTTCTACACTTGTTGACTGTGTGGCCACTGCCACGTGGGATTACCTTGCATCTGTAGTGCAAACAACATGTTGCAAATGTGTAATAAACCTGTGCTTCACTTTGGGATGTGCGTTGTCTGTGGTCATACATCTGACTGACATTTGCTTACTGCACCTGTGGGCTAGTTAACACAGACTCTGAATAGGTGTGTTGTCTGTGCATTCCACTGTATTTCCTGGCAACATCAGTGTAGGCGATGAGTCCGATGGCCCTGATGTGTATGTGCTGTGTAGCCCTAGTGGTGTGTCTCCCTCAGATGTGTCACGTCGCCATGACTCACATGACGGTGTTGTACTTGCTGTAGCAGTTAGCATGCACAGTGTCATTTAGCAGATCATCATCTCCATGACAGAAACCACGTTGGAATCACAACAGATGAGTTGGAAGTCTTGGTAGCAGAAATGTCCTGAGTAAAGTCAACAGTCATCTGATACATTGGTCCAACTTAAACTCCCCATGTCATGTGGGAGAGTTGGGTTGCATTCGACAGGGTGAACAGTTTGCACACAAAGGAGAATTTCCAGAACAGGTGTTGGGTTCCTGGGGGATGTACATGGCCAACGGCCTCTCAGTTTTCCTTCCTCGGACGACCCCTCTTCTTTGGAGGGGGGACCTTCACATGCAGGCTGCTGCGGTGCAGGGGACTCTCCGCCAGAGTCCTCCTCCCTCCCTGTGGCAGTTGCAGTTGTTGCAGCACCAGATGTTGTGGGCACACAGGGAGGTGTGGCCATGTTGGTGCTATTCTGGCGGAGGCATGTCAATATGTCCCTATACACCGCTGTCAGTTCTTCCAATGTGTCCCACTGTGGACTGGTTGCTGTTCATCTGGCGGAGGCATTGTAAAATGTCCCTGTGCACCGCCGTCATCTCATGCAGTGCGTCCCACTTGGACTCCACGCGGGGCATGTGTGTCTCCACACGGGACATGTGTGAGTCCAAGCGGGCATGATGGGCAGCCTGCTGCTGTTGAATGTCTTTGAGGATCTCCACTACCTGGCTGACCTCTCCGGTGCTATTCTGGTACGCATCAGCAATGCGTACCAGTTGTGGGTCATCATGCAGTCCAGACCCCTCTGCAAACAGCGACCTATGTCTACCACCCCTCCCACCACCCCTGGCGACACGTGCGGTACCTGCGGTGGCACGCACAGGTGACCCTAGGCCCCCTTGGGGGTTGTTACTGGGGTCGTTGTCCGTAGCTCGACGTTGGGCCAGGGTCCCTGTGCTGTTGTCATCGGTGGTCCTTGGTCTGTCCGTGTCGGCGGGGGTGGTCTGTGTGTTGGCAGTTTTTGGAGGGGTGGGTGCAGGGGGTGCAGATGTTGGTCCTGCTGGTGCTGCATGATGACTCACACCGGAGGGGCCAGGTAGGTCTTTGCCATCCGAGGAGGGCAGAGGCTGTTCCACACCAGTACGCTCAGTGTCCCCCGGAGCCTGGGACAGGGACTCCTCATCGTATGCTGCTGTGTCCCCATCATCACCTGTTTTTGGAAGAGACACACAATGTATGTTATGTTTCTACAGGCATCAAGGGTTCACACACCTGACAGTTGTGACTGTACCTCTGGATGCGGGCCTGTACATTGCATTGTCCTAAGTTGTCACAGTAAGAGGTTGATATTGGTGTAGCACATTGTCCTGCAAACCTGAGGCATTTCAATGTGACTGTTGAGGTGTGTGCATGGCCAGCATTGGTTGTATTTGGTGGACATCCGGCCCTCCTTCTCCCCCCAGCCCAGTTATCCCACCATGAAGCATGCCACCCTTGCAGTGGGTTCAGGTTAACTCTCAGGATGTCAGTCAGTGGTGTCCTGCTGTTGGTTGGTGCCCAGTTCCCAGCAGGGTCTGGTACTCCCCACGACAGAGGACCATTGTTAGACATCTTAGAAGTGGCTTTTCACTCCCTGTGAGGTGTGCATGCTTCAGTGTGAGCTTGCTGGGCCATGTGGGTGGGGGATGTTGAGCTGTGACTACCACTCCCATCATGCTATTGCCTACTCCCCCTTCCCAGCATGCCCATACTTCCTTCCTTTTGACTCTGCTTCCCTGTGGGGTAGTGTGCCTGTGCTGACAGGATGGCTGACAGTGTTGTCCTGGCGTTTGTTTGGCTACAAGTCCCAAAAGTGTCCCTGTGCTTCACACAGCATAACCCGGTGTGGTAGTTCTTTGTGGGATATTTAATTAGAGTGTGAGGCAATGCATTCTCCCAGGTGAGTTGTGTGGAGTTTGTGTTAAGGGGGTGTGTGAGTAAAGCTGCTGGTAACTATGGTCAGAGCTGTCAGTCCTCCTTCCCACCCAGCCAGATATCTCACCATGGAACATGCTTCCATTTCAGGGAGTGCAAGTTGGCTTTCAGGATGTCAGTCAGTGGTGTCCTGCTGTTGGTTGTTGCACAGTTCCCAGCAGGGCCTTGTGCTCCCCACAGCAGTACCCAGTGTCAGCCATCTTGTCAGTTCTTTTCCACTCCCTGTGATGTGAGCATGGTTCAGGGTGGTGTTGATGGGCCAATTGTGAGGGTGACCAATATCTGTGACTACAACTCCCATCATGCTATTGGCTACACTGACTTCACCAGCATACACAGAATTCCTTCCTTTCAGTGAGCTTCCCTGTGAGGTGGTGTTCTGGTGGTGGCAACATGTCGGACTGTGTTTGTTTGTTATATTTGTGCCACTGCCTTGCTCTATTTGTTGTTAGGTTTGTACATGTGATGACACAGTTACATATCACTATGAGATGGCAGGTATTGTGTTTCTCTGACTAACATACACATCTTGGGATGATTATCTTTTGGTTGCTGTGGATTTGCTAAGGGTGCATGGTTTGACTATCCCCTTGACAGTGATGTGTGTGTATTGTCACACAATATTGGGTATATTAGTTGTGTACTCACCAGGCTCTGGGATGTTTGATAGTCCATATACGCTCACTGGTGGTAGGATGGCCCGCACCTTCTCCTCCCAGGGCCTGAGGTATACTGGTTTGGCAGGAGGGCCACTGCCGGTGCGCTGACTCAAGATGTAATCCTTCTTTAGTAGGTCCTTGACCCTCCTGTGCACATCATACCTGTTCTGGATGTCTTCCTTTGTGCACAAACATGGTGATTGTGCGTTCACCCGGTCGACGATCCTCTCCCACATCTTTGTTTTCTGCGACATGGGGGTCTGTTGGACCAATGTACCAAATAACTGAGGCTCTACCCTGAGGATCTCATCTACCAGGACTTCCAATTCACTGTCTAGGAACTTTGGATTCTTCTTTGGGGGCATGGTGATGGGTGGTGAGATATATATATATATGTGTGTGTGTGTGTGTGTGTGTGTGTGTGTGTGTGTGTGTGTGTGTGTGTGTAAGTGAGGGTGTGTAAGTGAGGGTGTGTAAGTGAGGGTGTGTGAGTGTAGGTTTTGCTGGGTGTATGTGAGGGTGCTATTTGTTGAGGTGCTAATGGTGTGTGGCTTGTGTGATGGATGAGCTGTGAGTGTGTCTGTGGTTGCTGTGTGATGGTGTTCTGTGCTGGCAGGTCAGTTGAATTTGCAAAGGATCATGGTAGGGATTTGTGGCCTTTATATGGGTGGAGTTGTGGGTGTGTCTTTGTTCCATGTTTCCCCCCACCCCCCCCCCCAGTATTTATTGGCTTTGTAATTGCTTGTTTGGCCCTTTTTTTTGTATTTTTCCCTTTGTACTTTTTGTGCATGTAGGAGACGTTCTTCTGACCGAGTAGGACGCTGCAGTTGTCTTGTGCGAGCTTCTCCGAGTCGTTCACGCTGTGTTTCTGCTAGGTTTCATGTGCGGCGTACACGTCGGTCGCGGAGTATTGGGTTGCTTCGGCTGGGTTTTGTATGCGTGTCGGTCGTACGGCTTGGGCTCCGTGCGACTCGGTCTGGTTTTACACGCATTGCATCGTACTGCGCGGGTCGGATTTCGCTGGTACGTTTCGGTCGGGTTCATTACTGGTGTGTGTCGGTCGGGTCGATTCTCATGGTTTCCCGGCCAGATAGCTTGTTTCCGTGCGGGTCGGTCGTTCGGCTTGTGTTCCATACGAGTCGGTTGTGATTCACATGCATTTCATCGTACTACGCAGGTCGGGCAGCGCCGGTACGTGTTGGTCGGACTATATTCCCGTACCGAGTCGGTCAGTATGTTTTCCGGCCCGAATCGGAATCGGCCCCTTAGTGTCTAGTCTGGCCTTCTCCTGATGTCGACACCTGCCCCGGAAGCCCCTGTGCGTGGTCCCCATCTTTGGATTCTTTTTTCTGATTGTCCTATTTAATATCTCGTAGGCATCCCCTTGACTTGTACTTTTCTTGTCTTCTTTATCTGGTCTCATATCTTGGGGAGGTGGGTGAGTCGCATGTGAATCCAGAAAATGTTTCAAGCTGCTAAACTACTCCTACAGGTGAGTAACCGTTTTGTTTTGGAGCATGAATCTTTTCTGGATTCACATGCGGTGCATTGATTTTGTAGCAGTTTAATCACTGCAGTCATTGGGTTAGAAATTAGGTTGACCTTGCAAACATAGTTTTCAGTACATTTTGTTCCATTTGTGACTCCCTATTCACCTATATATCAATGCAGTAATGTTTTGTGAATATGTGGACTGATGACCATGTGGCTGCCAAGCATATGTCACTGAATGGGACGTTTGCCAGAAGGCTATGGTTGCTCCTTTCTTCCTTGTGGAGTGTGCTCTTGGCTTTGGTCCCAGTTGCATGCCTGCCTTTTTGTGACACATTTGGATTGTCTGGGCTATCCACCTTGCAATTGTGTTCTTGGTAACTGGCATCCCTTCGCTCTGGCCTGTGAACGATAAAAAATAATTGTTTCCCTTTCCTGATTTGTTTTGTTCTCTTTAGGTAATACATTATTGCTCTGCGATCATCCAGAGTATGTAGGATTTTGATTGCCTTGGCTTGGTTCTTGAAAAAAGTCAGGTATTTCAATAGTCTGGCTTATGTGCAAATGTGATATGACTTTTAGCAAGAAGCATGGGTTGGTTTGCGTGGCTACCCTGTCCTTGTGTATTTGAAGGTATGGTTACTGAATGGTAAGTGCTTGTAGCTCACTATTTCTGTGTAGCAATGAAATTGCAATTAAAAAGGCTGTCTTTAGTGTGACAAACTTTAGGGATGTCTTGTGCAGTGGTTCAAAGGGATCTTTCATCAGTTGTGTTTGCACTACGTTCAGATTCCATATGGGTGTTGGTATGCATCTTTGTGGGGCTATTCTCTTGGCCTCTTCTAGGACCGTTTCACCACTGGCTCAGTGAAGAAACTTTTCCCCATCTGTCCCTTTGTATAAGCACCTATCACTGCCAGGTGCGTTTGTAGTGATTTATAGGTTATTTTGCTGTCCAGCTGGTGTGTATGGTATCTGATGACACTGGCGTCTTGTGACCTGTGTAGGAAGAGGACTGATTCCTGGCACCACCTTGTGTATCTCTCCCATTTGACTGTGTAACATTTTGTTCTAGTTGGCCTTCTTGCTTCCCTTAGGACTTCCATAGCTCTCTCTGGGAGGCCCAGATGTCTGTATTCTATGTCCTCAAGAGCCATGCACATTGTTGTGTGCCATCTCTATCAGCTTGGAGAACCAGGTTTGTCTTGCTCACTACGGGGCGATGAGGATTAGTGTAATCTGTGACTGTTTCACTTGTTTATCACTAGTGGAAAGAGGGGGATTGGGGGAAAGGTGTATGCAAATGTCCATAACCAGTCTAGCGACACTGCATTTCCCAGTGAATGAAAGTTTATGCTTGGATGTAAAGAGTTGACATTTTGCTTTCTCTGGCATTGCATACCTGCCTCTGGTGTCCTCCACTTTTGGAACATCCATTCGACCCCTGTCAGCTTCAGTTCCCAATAGTATGAGATGGATTCTTGTCTGCTCAGCTTGTCCGCATCCATGTTGTCTACCTCTGGTTGATGTATTGCAGTTAAAGTTATATGTTTCTGGATGGCCAACTTCCATGCCTCTTGTCCTAGTTTCGATAGGGTGAAGGACTTTGTTCCTCCGCTTGCTGAGGTAGGACATTTTCGATATGTTGTCCATCTGACCTTTTATTGATTTTGCCCATAGCTGTTTCTGAAAGGGTTTTAAGGCTAGGAACACTGTTTTTAGTTCC
The DNA here is from genome assembly GCA_963921515.1 of Calotriton arnoldi. Lineage (NCBI taxonomy): Eukaryota > Metazoa > Chordata > Amphibia > Caudata > Salamandridae > Calotriton > Calotriton arnoldi. The sequence goes on along the minus strand of CAWUFW010001712.1, from coordinate 2,546,442 downwards.
AGTACATAAAAGTGCTGTAGCAACTCTTGTTTCCAGACTCCCCTGATGTTAAGCTTCCCCATGTGTGCTCCCCATCCCGTGAGAGAGGATTCTGTGATAATGGTCACTGTTGGAGTTGGACTGCATGAAGGGTCTCCTACTATTATGTTGTCTCTGTTTCACCACGCCATTTCCTTCTGTACCCTTTGCATGCCAACCACTAGATCCTCGCAACTCCCTGCCACCTGTGACCATTAGTTCTGGATCCATTCCCAGATCAGTCTCATGTGTAGCATCACTTATGGGATCAGTGGTATGCAGGAGGCAATCATTACCAGCAACTTCCCCACTGTTCTGACTGTCAGAGACTGACTGCTCTGTGGTATCGCTAGAACTCTCGTCGCAGGGTAACGTTCTTGCTTGCGTTGTATTGATTCTTGATCCTAGGATTATCTTCTCCTTTTCTGGTTTAGTTGAGGACTTATCTAGGTTTATGGAGAACCCCAGTATGTGGAGCGCTTGCATCACTGTTTTTATGCTTTCTCTTCTCTTGGAAAAGGAACTCGCTTTTAACCAGCCAGTCGTCTAGGTAGGGATATAAGTGTATTCCCTTTCTTCTTAACTGTGCAGCTATGGTCCCCAAGCAATTTGAGAACATCCTGGATGCTGATTTTATTCCGAATTGTAGTACTCTGAATCAGTAGTGCGTCTTGTCTACTATGATTAGTAGGACCTTTTGTGTCTGCGGCTCATTGGGATTTGTAAATAGGCAACCTTTAAGTCTGTGATGTTGTGCTGTCAGCTTCCCGGAGTTGTGGATTTCCATCTGGCAATGTTGTCGTCTTGAATTTTTGTGTCTTTATGAACCTGTTTAGGAAGCGGAGATCTAATATTGGTCATAGCCATCTGTCTGGTTTTGGGACCATGAACTATGTTGAGTAGTTCCCTTGGTTGATCTCCTTTGGGGCTACTTTTTCTATCACTTGCTTCTGTAACAATTCTTTTGCCTCTCAGTATAGAAACTATTTTTCCTCCTTCGTATGAGTGGTTTTCTTTGGCCCCTGCTTTAGTGGGTCTCTTATTAGTTCTATGCAATAGCTGTGTTGGATGATGTTGAGTATCCATTTGTCTGATGGGATCACCCTCCACTCTTGGAGGAAGGCTCTTATTCTTCCCCCCACAAGAGTTGCAAGTGGTGAGAGGCTCTGGTTTTGTGAGTCACTTGTTTGCTGGGGCCGTCCCTATGGATGGTTGTCCTCTGTCCCTTGCTGGTCCGCAAAAGGGCTGCCTATGTGGCTTCTGATACTGCCATTGGTGTGTTGACACCTGGGCCTGGCTTGCCTGTTGAAAGGGTTGGTGTGGGGTGGGGTGGGGTTGGTGTGAGCTGGAACTCCTCTCCCCCTTCCTCCTGGCCTTTTTGTGGAGGTGGCTTTCCTCCTTTGGTGACCTCTAAACCCTAGGGCTCCCATTGACTGCCGTATTGCTGTCCTTTTTCAATTGTTCTAGTGTGTCATCCACCACGCTACCAAAGAGTTATTCTCCATTGAAAGGAGTATTTATTATGTTAGCTTGAACTTGATTCTTGAAGCTTCAAACCCTCAGCCAGGAGTCTTCTCAATGTTCAATGTCGTCCCTGAGACCAGTTATGTCAGTAGTGTCCAGTGCTGATTTTACGCACGTGTTGACTATAGTCTTACCCTCTTCCACAAAAGAGCTAGCTCTCTTCTGATACTCTCTGGCAGGGGCTTCAGCAGTTCCCCCATCTGTGCGGATGGGCATATCTGTTGGGCAGGGCGTTGGAGTTTGAGATGCGGCACAGAATGGTGGTCACCCTTTCGAATTTGCACCCCACCATTTCCATTGTCTTACTTTCTTTGCCAGGGGATGGCCCAGATGAATTTGGCACATTATCTCTTTTTCTAGTGGTGGCCACAATAATGAAGTCTGCTGCGTTGCCCTGTAAATAAGCAGGGTTTCTTGAGGAGCATTATACTTTTTCTCTACTCTAGGTGTCGCTGAATGGCAGGTTGCTGGCTCTCTCAAGGCTTCCCTCCCCTGTTCCAGAATGCTAGGAGGCACTGGCAGGTACTTGCATTTACTCTGAGTGTTATCGGAGGAGAGTTTTAAGTTCAAAGCAAACTTGGGACTTGTTCTCTTCTAGATGGATATCATACCTGTTTGCTGCTTTTATAACAATGTTATACATGGCAATGTCATCCGGAGGCGAAGGTCTTGATGAATACTTGTCTACCCCTTCTTCTGGGGAGTCGGTCTTTCATGCCTTCCATGGCCTAGGTGTCAAGGAACAGGCCCTGGGACTCTGGGAGGTCTTCTTCATAGTAGATCTGATGCTTTTCCTCTTCCTGGGTCTATGGGGTCAGTGGTGACTCCACATCCCTGTCTCCCTCTCTTCCTGTGTTTTTTCTGATGAAGGCTTTGATGAAATACAGAACTCTCAGAAGGAGGCGTAAAATGTCCTTTTTCTTTTGAAGAATTGCCGCAATCTCTGCTTCAAGCCGCCTCCTTTTCCACTCGATCTCTTGCTCATCGACGTCGACTCCACTGGCTGGCATCTTTCACGACGTTGGCACCTCAGATGCCAATGTTTTGGCTGGCGACTTCTATTTCTCTCAACCTCTGTCATCCTTCGACGCTGGTGTCTTTTCGGAGGATCGACCTTCTGCGGTGTCCTTGGTGAGGGACTCGAGGGGTCCTTTTGATGTCAACTTGCCTTTAGTCAGTGAGATTTTCGGCGCCGCGCCAGTCTCTTATGTTTTGGAGTCCGAAGTTCTTGGCTTGCTAGTGTCTTGCTTTTTTTGCATTACCTGACCACGCTTTTCTTTGTGCTTGTGTTCCCGCTCAACGTCGGTTATCTAAATTGAAGGGATGATGAATAGATATTGTTTCCCTGTTCCTTTCTAACAACTTATGTGCTGTTTATCTGCTGTTCCTAATACTCCTCAAAGGGGCTCCGAAGTTTCCATGCACCATTACCCCAGGCCCCTGTGTTGTTTGTGGTTTGGAGGTTAGGGTTACTACTTATTAATGAATTGTCAGCAGATCCAAGTTGCACTGAATGTTGCTTTTTCCTCCATATGGTGTTGATTCCACCCGTATTTGTTCAATAAACAGATAATTTGCAGTTTTTCAGCTCAACAGTAGGTGAAATCTGCACCTTAAAAAACTTGCTTAGGCTCGGCTTGTGTCGCTGTCTGTGATTACTGTTCCAGTTGTAATTGGAGTTGCAGAGAGGTAGGCCACATCTCTGCTTTCGAAAGGTTGCTGCTCAGGCCGCCACCTGGAATATTGGGGTGATGTAGTGACTAGGCTCCTTTACGAAAATACACACAGAACTACATTGCACTAGGACACTAGCCTTACTGCCAACCAGCATGGCCACCTGAGAATGGTGTTCCTTTCCTATTTGAGTGCATCTGCCTCCGAAACTTGTGTGGATTACGAGGGCTCTGATCCGTTCTGATATCACTGCACTGTAAGCAAAGCAAACATAAGGAAACAAAGTAGACCCAATTCTGCATGCATTTTCAAGGTCCACCCACTTTCTCCTTCCCCCTTCTCTTACTGTTTCTTCGGGCATCCCAGACAGAAGAACAAGTTACTTACCTTCAGTAACACCTTTTCTGGTAGAGACTCTAACCACAGATTCTTCACCTTTTGAATATTCATATCAGACTGGATCTGGAATCTTATCCAGCGGTATCTCTGTGCGCCGGTAGTAGGGGCCATGAGGCTCCGAAGTGACGCTGTTCCCCTTCAGAAATGATGTGCAGAACCTATATAGGCGCCACTCCTGTGCACTGTCAGTTGCTTTCGAGATTGTCCACACCACCAGACGCAGAACCCCAATTGCAAATTAATGTGATGTGACCTGTGTGCAGATTCCTAGACTTGGGATCTAATTAATGGATCGAGTCCAATCACAGAACGGGGAGGAAGGGAGGGTTGGTGAGGAATCTGTGGTTAGATAGTCTCTACCAGAAAAGGCACTACCAAAGGTAAGTAACATGTTCTTCTGATAGAGACTTTTAAATATAGAGTCCTCACCTTTTGAAACAATACCATAGCAGTACCTATTTGGAGGCAGATCTGTGGATTGACTCAAACCAGAAGGACCGAGCGGGCGAAACGCCCCTCTCAACGAACGTGGCTGTTCAGACTGTGGTGATTCATAAACGTATGGAATGACTCCAACATAGCCACCTGGCAGATGCTCAGGACAGAAACTCCATGTGCCAACGCAGTGGTAACAGCTTTAGTCTTGGTGAAACAAGTGTGCAGTCCTTCTAGAGGCTGATTTTTGGCCAGTGTGTGGTTGAGCCTAATGCAGAACATGATTCAGCAAGAGTTGGTCGTTTTTTGCACAGACTTGCCATTTTTCACTGCAGTGAACCCCACACAGATCTGATCGTCCACCCAGTGTTCTCTGGTATGATTTATGAAAAAGCTCAGTGCTATTTTGGGGTCCAAGCGATGAGCCTCTCATCCTCATTCAAGATGCGAGGAGGAGCAAAGATCACCAGTAAGGTGATATTTTTACTGATGTGGAACGGCGTCAAAGATTTCAGTAAGAAGGATAGTTGCGTCTACCAAACTAGTTTGTCTGGGAAGAAGGTAGTGTAAGCCAGGCTAACACAGAGAGTTTGAAGCAGCTCACTTACTCACCGTGCCGATATTATGGCAACAAGAACATGGTCTTCCAGGTAAGAAGCCCCTAATGACAGCTGTGAAGCAGCTCAAAACGAGTGCACATTAAGTACAAGAGAAAGAAGTTAAGGTCACACTGTGGCAGGACAAAGGGAGAGAATAAAAACAGATGTTGTAAGCCTTTCAAAAAACACTTCACAACAGGTGATTTAAAAAATTGAAGACTGGTCCTGCAACGTAAGAAGGCCGAAAGAGACGAAAGGTACCCTAATTGCCCAAAGCAAGTCCTTGCCAGGCAAGGGACAAAACAAACAACAGAATGTCAGATAACTTTGCCTGGAGGGTCCTAACTGCCGTGTGCGGCACCAAACCACAAACTTGTCCCAACGTCAGACGTATGCAGTTTTTGTCAAGGGACGCTTGGCTGCTAAGATGACAACAACCACCTCCAGAGGACGGCTGAAGGTGTTAAGCTGTCGCCGCTCAATGGCTGTGCACAAAGGGGAAGATGCAAAGGCCTGGGAGCAGAACCCTGCCCTGCTTCTGAGACAGCAGATGCTCCCGAAGTGGCAGCCTGATCGGAGGACAGATGCTCATCCCCAGGCATTTCAGATACCATACTCTCTGAGCCCAATCTGCAGCTACTAAGATGACTTAGGCCTGGTTAGTCCTAATCTTTTTAAGAACTCGGGCAGGAAAGGTATTGGTAGGAAGGCATACAAGAGTCCTGAATTCTAGTTTAGGCAGGAAGTGTCTATTAGCGAGGGATGCCTTGGAAACTCCAGTGCACAGAACTGCTGACATTGACCATTCTCAGCGGTGGCGAATAGCTCAAGCCAAGGTTCTCCCGACTCGCAGAAGAGACCCTGATCCACCTCTGGGTGTAACTGCTCCGCTAGGAGTCAACAGCTGAGCTTGCTCACCTTCGCATTCAAAGATCATGCCAGGTGGTTCACCACCAGGAAATTTCCTTGATGGGCCAGCCATTTCCAGAGGCACAGGGACTGTGACTCCACCCTGCCCTGTTTGCTGCAATACCACATGGCAGTAATGTTGTCTGTAAGCAATTGTATCAGCTTCCCCTTGATAGATGGGAGGAAGGATTTCAATGCCAAATGGATTGCCCTCAGCCCCAAATGTTTGATGTGTAGCCAGGACTCTGCAGGAGAACAGAGGCCTCTGATCTCTACCTCTCCCAGGTGGCTGCCGACCCAGAACTGACGCATCAGTCAGCTCTGGATGAGGAAGGGAGAGGGGTTTGCAAATGGCCCTATCTCAGTCCAGTAATCACCACTGTATCTTTTCCTGTCCCCCCCGAAAACTGAAAGTGGTAAGAAAGGTCCCCTGATGTTGGGCCCACTGAGACTTCAGATCCCATTGCAGAGCCCTCATTTTCCACCTAGCATGCTTGACCAGAAGGCCATCAGTCCCAGCCGCCTCAGATTTGACCTCACTGAAGCCCAGAAAAGAGGCAGAAGGATTGAGATCATAGGCTAAATAACCTGGACACTTTTCCGGGCAAAAGGCAAGAAACCCAGCAGTGTCCAGAAAGGTTCCAATGAAGGGGAGTGTCCAAGAAGGAGTCAGATGTGACTTAGGCACATTGATAATGAACCTCAAAAGATCACGGGGTTTGCCGTAGTCTGGAGATGGTTGACAGCTGCCTGGGTCGAGCCTACCTTCAACAGCAAATTGTCAAGGTAGAGGAAGACAGAGACTCTGGACCTCAAAAGATGCCATCACTTTTGTGAACACCCGGGCAAGGGATGGGGTTGTTATGAGTGAGACATAAGGGGAGCATAGCAAATTGAAAATGCTCCTATCCTATCACAAACCGCAGATACCACCAATTGGGCCTGCAGGATGGGTATATGGAAAAAGATGTCCTACAGATCCAACACCACCATCCATTCTCCAGGGTTGAAGGCAGACAAGAGCTGGGGCAGGGTAAGCATTATGAACTTGTCCTTCCAGGGGAAGGTATTGAGAGGGTGCACGACTAAAATATGATGAAGGCCTCCGTCCTTTCACCCCAAAAAGTAGAGGAAGTAACATCTGTGACCCACTTGTGATACAGGCATTCTGTCAATAGCCCCTGTGTCTAAAAGGGCTTGCACTTCCTGCCATGACAGGCTGATGGTCCTCAGTCTGGCATTCTGAGGATTTTGAAAGATGTGGTGGAGCAGCCAGGAAAGGTAGGGCGTACCCCATATGAACAATTCACAGGACCAACCTGTCTGATGTTATGGTCTGCCAATCCTGTAAAATCTGTTGGATCCTGCCTCCAACTGGTTGGTTGTGTTCCACCAAAGAAACGCTAAAGGGGTTAGGTAGGTGGGGGCCGTGGGTGGGTGTGGGGGCGAGATACTGGCTGTCCCATTATTCATAACCATGGGACCAGTTGGTATCACAACCTCGGCTATGAAAAGGCTGTGAACCCTGCTGATGCTGGAGTGGCTGTCTGTATGGACTGCCCCTGCAAAAACCACAGAAAGAACGATCTGATTTATGTGGTTGGCATGGTGGAGCTGACAAGCCCAAGAAGTGAGCTGCGGCTCTGCTATCTTTAAAGCACTACAGAGCTGAATTTGATTGTCCCCAAAAAGTCTTGTCTCATCAAAGGGCATGTCTATAATAGACAACTCAACGTCACTTGAGAAACCAGTGCATCTCATCCAGGCATGATGGAGGATGTCTACACTGGAAGCAATGGCCCAGCCTATGAAGTCCAGGTAGCAACAGATGGGGAATTTTGCTGCGTCATGTCCATCCTGCATGGCTTGAGTCGGGGGGGATGCATAGGAATAACATCCCAAGAGACAACTGCATTGACTGAGTGCAGTGCAATGCTTGTGGAAAAAAAATACCCTCTTTCATAAGGTCTCAATTTTTTTGGACACCCTGTCCAGAGGTATAGTTGGAAAGGCATCTGGGTTCGTTTTGCTGGTTCAAGCTTACACCACCAAGCTTTCAGATAAAGGGTGTTATGTCAATAAGGTAGGATCACTGGAGCCATGGCTCTGGAGCCAGGAAATCTGGCGATTCACCCGAGGGCCAGAGTAAGGATTGGCCTACGACCCTAGGAAAATTTCGCTGAGGGCCTTGTTAAAGGGCAAGAGGGTTCAGAGGTGGTCTGCCCTGGCTGCAGAACTTCGGTGATGTTAGTTTTGATCGGAAAAAACCTAACCTATGGGGGAACTAGGATTCAACGAAGTGGCAGCACGCCTCAATCCGTAGAGGATTGAGAGGAACCCCAATGATGAAGCATGCCACCTAAGGGAAACCCTGGTGGGTGAGGGGTCTCTAGAAAGAGTCTTTTTTCAAGTAAGGTGATTACAACGAACTTTCGTTGAATCCTAGTTCCCCCATAGGTTAGGTTTTTTTCGATATACTCGAATTTTGTGAAACTATATACAGTAAGGAGGGTAAACCTAGCCTTAACCTCTACCTCCCCCGATTTTTTGGTTGTTAGTTTTGATCCCCATGATGGAGAGTAGGAAGTTCCCTTCAGCGGCAGGGCCTGGCGGTGAGACTAGGCTAGTGTCAGGAGAGGTTTCGAGGCCACTTGCATCCTAGAGGTCCTCATAATTTTCCTCATGTTAAGGGTGCCCAGCTCATCTGTATCATCGTTATCAGAGATTTTGCCAAAAACAGAATATACACTATCTGTGCTGCGTTCCAGTAATGGGGAAGTAAACGATTCAGGCGTGGCATACAAGGCTGCGGCTTGATGGCCAACGAGTGTGGTCTCGGTCGAGCCAGCGCCGACTCAGAGAGCACAGTGGGCTCGTGGTCCTCCAGCATTGATGGAGTCATCGATGCTTGGGGAACCAGCATGGATCGTGTAGCCAGAGGAGGAGTCGGTACGTTCACCAAAAGAGGCTCAGTGGTGGGTTTGGAGGGTCCAACTGATGCCAAGGGTGAACTCACCAACAGTATTCCAGATGGGAGGCCTCTTGGCTCCTTTGGCCCCAAAGGCACACCAGAGGGAGTCGGAAGGGGTCAGAAGAGTCGGAGTATGGCCTCACAGACCTCCTGGATTTATCTCAGTGTCACAGATGGACCTGGAAATTCGGGTTGCGCCTTGGCTAGTTGCGGAATGGGCTCAGACGTTGATGGACTTCAGGAGCGAAATCGAGAGGCATGGCGACACCCATGCACATTCTCAGGTGTGCAAGTGTGTGAAGTCTCACTTGGAATTTTTATGTTTTTTCTTTAACTTACCTGAGGATTTGGAGTGCGACAATGATTGACCTTGGGACCGACTTCTGGACAAGGAAAGGGACCAAGACTGGATCCTGGATTGGGACCAGTCACTGCGCATGGTCTCTCTATTTTTGGCAACGTATAGTTTCTTACCTGTTGGTGTAGTTTTGCAGCTTGAAGAAATTTCAGGATTCACATGCTGTGCATTATTCCGCCATCTAGTGGTTGAGTTAGGAATTGTTGTATTTGTCCCCCTTTTTTGTTTGTTGGTGGGCGTCGACCCACCACCATTTGGTGTCCCTTTGTGACGTTGCCGTGCTTCCTCCTGAAGCTCCCATCTTTTGTCGCCATCTTCAGATTCATTTTCTCTTCTTCATCTTCCTTGGTGGAGGAGGGTGGGTTTGCTAGTGAATCCAGAAAATTCTTCAAGCTGCAAAACTACACCAACAGGTAAGAAACTATACGTTTTGCAGCGTAAATCTTTTCTGGATTCACATGCTGTGCATACATTTTGTAGCGGTTTGTTACTACTGAGGCGACTGGGTTGAAGATGTGTTGATTTGAGAATAGATGTAAGACCTTTTGTCCTACTTGGGCTTCCTTGTTCATTTGCATGTCCACACAGTAGTGCTTTGTGAATGTATGCACTGAAGACCATGTTCCTGCCATGCCAATGTTTTGAAGTGGTGCGTTGGATAGAAAAGCGATCGTTGCCCATTTCTTCCTTGCCAAATGCACCCCTGGGGCCCTTTGTAATGTCTCCCCTGCTTCCTTGTGACACAATTGTACTGTTTGTGCTATCCATCTTGCAATTGTGTTCTTGGTTACTGGTCTCCCTAGAAAACTGTTTGCAAATGATACAAAGTTGTTTTGTTTTTCTGTATTCGCTTGTTCTTTCCAGCTTCCAGGAAGGAATGAAAGACGTTGCAGCTTGGATGAGCAGCAGCTGTCTGAAGCTCATCTCGGAGAAGACAGAAGTCCTCGTCCTTGGACCCACCGCCTCAGCTTGGGACAACACCTGGTGGCCCACCGCCCTCGGCAACCCCCCACCCCCACGGACCACAACCCAAACCTCGACATGATACTCGACTCCTCCCTCACCATGCCCCGCCAGATCAATGCCGTCGCCTCCACCTGCTTCAACACCCTAAGCATCCTTCGCAAGACCTTCAAGTGGATCCCCCCCGAAGCCAGAAAGACCGTCACCCACGCACTCATAACTAGCAGACTGGACTATGGAAACGCCCTCTACGCTGGAATCAACAAATCCCTGCTAAGCAAACTCCAGACCATCCAGAACACCGCGGCCAGACTCGTCCTCGGCATCCCACGACATGAGCACATCACCCAACACCTGCGAGACCTCAACTGGCTCCCTGTCGAGAAGAGAGTAACCTTCAAACTTCTCACCCACAAGTCTCTCCACAACACCGGACCCAAATACCTCAACAAAAGAATCTCCTTCCACGTACCCAAAAGAAACCTCCGTTTTGCCAACCTCACCCTAGCAGAAACCCTGCGCATCCGCAGAACCAGAGCGGGTGGAAGAGCCTTCTCCTACGTCGCGGCTAAAGCCTGGAACGAGCTCCCGGTCAATATCAGACACTCCCCTACTCTGCACACCTTCAGGAAGAGCCTCAAGACCTGGCTCTTCGGCTGACCCGGAGCTGCACCCCCACCCCCAGAGCCTTGAGACCCTCACGGGTGAGTAGCGCGCTTCACAATTCCCTTCTAACGTCAAGAGTGTGTAACGTCCTTTCTGCATGTGTCTTTGGTTTCTGGAAGAAACTTGGTATCTGTATGGTTTGATTCATATGGAACTGTGAGATCACCTTTTGTTAAAAAAGGTGTTTATTGATTTTCACCAGGTACAAGTACACAACAAGTAACATTTTCCCCCAACATAGTCCTCTGTGGCGAATTTGCACATTGTCCAGATTCTCATCACATGAAATACAATATTCAGCGTACATGTCTATTCGGAAGCAAATACAGCATTAGTAAGTAACCATCTTGTCTTCCTGTGACCCTTTCTGCCTATGGTACCGTGTCTGATCATTCAATGATGAGCGCATCTTAAAGAGCTATAGCTCAGCACAGCATTTAACTATGTGGGTGGTGTGTCAGGGTTTGGTGTGGCTGTTCTGTCTGTGCCAATCTGTCTAAGTTAAGACGCAAAAGGTTCCCAAAATGTCCCTGGGGCGTGTTGCTAAGGCCATCAGGTCCCAATATGTTGCAGTTGCTCCCCCAGTGTATCGCTACTCTACGCTTAGCCAACAGCATCGCAGTGAGGCGTCAATTTCCCTCTGGGAATTCTTTCACAAAGCCCAGTAGGCACACAATGGGATCTGGTGGGAATGGGGTCCCGTGATGGCACTCACCGTGTCCCACAACTCAGCCCGGACGTTTGCCACTTCAGGGCAGGTCCATGCTAAGTGTAAGAAAGTGGCTCCAGCCCGTGGCATCGCAAGCAATGAGAGTCAGCTGTTAGACCAATTTTATGAAGGTGTGATGATGTACGATATGTTCTATGTAGGTGATTACAATTTGTGAGATCACCTTTGGCATGAATAGTGGATCCGTTCTCATGACAATTATGTTATGTATTTGGAAATAGGGTTCCTGTAACGTTAGTGCCTGTAACTCACTTACTCTACGTAGTGATATAATTGCTACCAAAACTGCTGTTTTTAGTCTGAGCATTTGCAGCGAGGCCTTGTGTATTGGTTCATTAGTTGAGAGAGTATGTTATTTAGATTCCACATGGGTGCCGGAACCCTCTTTGAAGGGGCAATTCTTTTGGCTCCTTCCAGGAACATTTTGACCACTGGTGAAGTGAAGAAGCTTCTTCCTGTGTGGCCCTTTGTATATGCTACTATTGCTACTAGGTGAACCTTTAGTGATGCGCAGGTACGCTTACAATCCAGTAAATGTGTTAAGTACCTTAGCACTGTTTTATCCTTTGTGTTCTTTGAGAAGTTTACCTTGAGACACAATAGAGAGTATTGTTTCCACTTTGTCGTATAACAAATCCTAGTGGTAGGTCTTCTTGCCTCCCTTAGGATTCCCATTGTGTTCTCCGGTAACTTTAGGTGCCCAAACTTTAAATCCTCAGGAGCCATGCTGCTAGGCTTAAGGCCTCTGGTTCTGGGTGGAGCACTCTTCCTTCTTGCATTGCAAACAAGTCTTGTCTCCTTAGAAATTTGTGAATGGATCCCTGTGATATTTCCATTATTTCCGAGAACCAGGTTTGTCTTGCCCATTGTGGAGCAATAAGTATCTTTATGCTGCTGGTTCTGCATTTGCTGATCACCTTGTGGAGTAGTGGTATCAGGGGGAAAACGTATGCAAATATCCCTGACCATTCTATCCATAGTGCATTCCCTATGGACTGTTGGTAATGTTGCCTGGATGCGAAGCGTTGGCATTTTGCCTTCTGGGGTGTTGCGAAGAGGTTGATCTCCGGAGTTCTCCATTTCAGAAATTTTTTCCTGAGTTCTGACTGATTCAGTTCCCATTCATGAGACCATGAAGCTTCCCTGCTCAGTCTGTCCGCTTCTACATTGTCCTTCTCCGGTAGGTGAATTGATACAATGTTAATTTCCCGTGAAATTGCTTAGTTCCACAACTGTTGCGCTAGTGTTGAGAGTGGTATTGATTGAGTTCCCCCTTATTTGTTTATGTAGAACATGGTGGTTGTGCTGTCTGTTTGTATTAGTATTGTTTTTTTCCGCAGAGCTCTTTCTGAAAGGCTTTTAAGGCTAGGAACACTGTCTTTAATTTCAGGATGTTGATGTGCTGTATTGCATCCTGCTCCTTCCACACACACTATTTACTTTGAGGTTGTTCATGTGTGCTCCCCAACCGATCTGGGAGGCATCTGTAGTTATGGTTAAAGTTGGAGTTGGTTGTGTAAAAGGTCTCCTTTGTGCTATGTTTGCTCTGTTCCACCAGGCTATCTATTCCTGTATCCTTTGCCTGACAACCACTAGATCTTTCCAACTCCCTGTTGCCTGTGATCATTGTACTTGAAGCCATTCCTGGAACGGTCTCATGTGTAGTCGTATGTTTGGTATCAAGTGGATGCAGGAAGCTATCATCCCCAGCAGTTTCCCCACTGTGCTTACTGTCAGAGCTTGCCCCTTCTGGTATAGCTGTGTTTCCTTCAGCAGAGCTGCTGTTCTCTTTTCGCTCGGGAAAACTTTCCCTTGGACTGAACCTATGTTTGCCCCCAAGAACACCTTCTCCTGTTCTGGTTCCTGGGAAGACTTCTCCCAGTTTATGGAGAAACCCAGCTGATATAGTGTCTCGAATACCTGATGCATATGTTGCTTGCAGGCTTTGTACGAGTTTGCCCTTACTAGCCAGTCGTCTAGGTAAGGGCACACATGTATTCCTTGTCTTCTTAGGTATGCGGCCACCGCTGCTAGGCACTGTGTGAATACTCTTGGTGCCGATTTTATACCGAAAGCCAGCACTTTGAATTGGTTGTGCGTCTTGATGATCACAAACCTTAAGATTTTTGTGTGTTTTTCGTTCATGGGAATGTGCAGATAGGCGTCCTTTAAATCTATTGTAGCCATGTAGTCCCCTCTTTGTAGTTGTGGTATTACCTCCTGCAGGGTGGTCATCATGAACTTTTGCGTTTTTATAAATTTGTTCAGGAACCTTAGATCCAGAATAGGGTATAGTGTCCCGTCTATCTTTGTAACTAGGAAATATGTGGAGTAGTTTCCTTTGTCTATCTCCTTGTTTGGCACTAACTCTACTGCTTCCTTAGTCAACATTTCCTCTACTTCTTTGAGTAGTTGTGTTGTTTCTCCCTAGGAATGTACCTTCCTTCTTGGGCCTCTGTTTGGAAGTGTTTTGATTAGTTCTCTCCAGTAACCATATTGTATTATGTTTAGAATCCATTTGTCCAAAGTGATTTGCTTCCATTTTTGAAGGAAGTGTAGAATGCTGGAGTAACTGTTTGTTTGATATTTGTCGCTTTGTCTTCTTTGCGGAAACACTCTGTGGTCTTTTTGGGGAATGTATTGTGTCTGATGTTAAGTCACTTGGTTGTAGGGGGAGCTCCCCCCTTTGCGATTGACCTCTTCCACGAGGGGCTCCTCGAAAGGACCGTCTTCCTTGCTGGTACTGCCAACTTTGTTGCTGTCCCTGCTGCTGAGATTGGTTTCCTCCTTCGTAAGTTTGGTAGTAGGTTTGATGCGAGGTTGTGGGGTGTAGATTCTCCCTACCCGCTGGCCTTCTTGAGGGGGTGGTTCCTCTACGCATGCCCCCTTTGAACTGTAGAGCCCCCATGTTGTCCTTCTTTAATTGGTTTAGGGTGTCATCTACCACGCTTGAAAGAGCTGTTACCCATTGAATGGTGCATTAAGGATGTTGTTTTGCACTTCTGGCTTGAATCCGGAGATGCGTAGCCATGCATGTCTTCTCTCCCTGATACCCATCATCCTTTGCCTGCTTGATGTTTCTGTTGCATCCAGGGCTGATTTCAGGCACGTATTGGCTCTGGTCTTCCCCTCGTCTACCAAATGTGTTGCCTTTTTTTAGGATTGTTCTGGTAGGTGCTTTAGCAGGTCTCCTATCTCCTCCCAGGGCTGATCGGCGTGGCGGTTGAGCACAGCATTTGAATTTGCGATGCGCCATTGGTTTGCCGCACTTCTCTCGACCTTCCTGCCCATAAGGTCCATTCTTTTGCTTTCTTTATCTAGGGGTGGGGGGTTCCGGTTGTACTTGGGACAATTGTCCTCTTCCTGGCCGTGTATTCCATGATGGAATCTGCAGGCACTGACACATTGATGGAATTTTGGTTCCTTGGAGAAGTGTTTGTATTTTTTTTCCCCTCTAGGTGTAACTGCTTTGTATGTGGCAGGCTCCTTGAAGCTTCCTTTCCCTGGCCTAGCACAGTTGGTAACATAGGGAGGAATTGGTTCCAAGATTGTGTAGGCAGTAGAGTTTCTAGCAAGAAGCATAACTGAGGTTTCTCAACTTCAAGTTGAACTCCATATGTATCTGCTGCCTTTTTAGTGATTTGGTTGTACATACCAATATCATCTGGTGGAGAAGGCCTCGAAGGATAGGTGTCGACAGCCTCGTCTGGGGAATCTGTGTCTAGGTCTTGCCATTGTACCTCGTGAAACTCAGAGCTTTCTGACCCTATGTAAGTTTGTTCTTCTTTGAAAAAGAACTCCTCTTCCTGTTCCTCTCGGGGGTTAAGGGAGGCTCTATGTCCTTGATGCTTTTCTCCAGTGTCGTCGAGTTTTTGGGCGGTATTTTAAATTGTTTCAGACTTTCACCGAAATCCTTCTTTCGTTGTAAAATATTTGCCATTTTGGCTTCGAGCCTCTTTCTCTTCTTTTCGATCTCCGACGCGTGTGTTTCAGTGTCGAGAACTTTGGCATTTCTTTTTGAGGTTGAAGGCTCTTTCGTGCATGGCGCCGGCCCATGTCTTTTAGATTTTGACCTCTCTTGCTTACACGTCGATGCGTCCTTTCCTTGACAGTCTTTCGACGTCTTTGTTCTTTCAAGAGTCTTTCCCCCTACAAAGTCCTTCTCAAAAGATCCTACAGTATGTTTATCTCGGAACGCGGCTGTGGTCGTCAAATGTTTGGACGCCGAGGCTCCCTTTGAGGCCCTTGAGTCAGTTTTCCGAGACTCGCCTAGTTTCTTTGAGGACGTCGAATCTTACCGCTCTAGAAAACTTCATTACAACCTCCACCACTTGGACGTCTGTCTCAGTCTCTCTTTGTGGACCTTCTACAAGATTGTGCTCCTCCTCGCTCGAGAGGCCCAGGTCTCGTAGCGATGGTGCTGCACTCTGCCCAGCATGTTGCAGTTGACTCTTCTCTGCCTCTCCCTCACCCGAAGGGTCTTTGGGGTGAATGACGAACACGTGTTGCACTTTGGTGGTCTACCGGTAAGCAGAGGTTTCAGACTAGATGTTGGTCCTTCTGGGCGAACTTGTGATGGCAGTTCTGGTAGAACTTGAACTGTGTTTTTTCCATCACCATGCACAGGGAGCCCCCTGCACATGCATTGTTCTCCGGTTGTCAATGAGGTTGTTCCTTCCCCTCTCTGCGCCCTCCAAGACCTTGATCCGATGTCCTGTCGATTTTTTTCCCGATTTTTCGCCGATTCTTCCCTCCAAAGTTTGGAGCTCCTTCTGTATCAGTCCAGACCCAATGGCGGAAAAAAAATCTGAAGATGGCGACCAAAGGTTGGAGCATCCGGAGAAAGCACAGCGACCTCACAAGGGGACACCCAATGGTGGTACGTCAACGCCCACCAACAAAAAAAACAAAAAAAAGGGACAAATACAACAATTCCGGACCCAACCACTAGATGGCAGAATAATGCACAGCATGTGAATCCAGAAAAGAATGACGCTGCAAAACAGAGTTTCACCTCACGGTCGCGTACGGCCTTCGGATTAATCAGTGAGCAGTCACAGTAGGCATTATATCCCTGGGCCGACCACAGGCAAACATTTTTTTTTTTTTTTGCAATCTGTTTTTTATTAAATTTTAAATTTTCAACATTTTGGCAACCGTACACACACATTGTAAACAGATCATTAAGTAGCTGACATGCAGTGGAGATTGTGGCAGTGAGCATTCCATATTAAAAAAAAAATACTTGCAAGTGCGACTGAAACTGTAATTTACCATATATATAGAACTGAAATATTTATATAGGAGGTCCTTGACAATGGTTATTAGTTTCCACTTGCTGCCAATAGTGCTCATTTATACAATGTGTATCAGCGCTATATGTCTTCATTATGGATTCTGTAATGTATTTTGGAGGCGGATGATAATGGAATGGGGCAACTCAAAACATAAAATGTGGGTGCATAACTATGTTGAAGCTTTCCACTGATTCCCCCGCCTGGTGTGTTTTGTGTATTATTTTTCACAGTGAGTACTTCTGTATGTCTCTAAGGGATAGTGTTAGGTGATGCGTGCTCCTATTCATTGTTGTGTCTGTTCACTCCATGCCGTTTCATACCCTTTCTGCACTGAGAGTGTGCTTCCCTATGCTGTGGGGCTTCCTGAGGATATGGTTTCCATAATGGTGTTGTGAATGTGTAGCAGCGCAGTTAGCATCACGTCCCAGCTTGCAGCAAGTGGGATCTGGCTTATACACATTGTATCTTCTCGGCGAAGCGCAATAATTTCATCCTTGGCCCATGTAAGCATAGATCGTCACCATGCCTATATATGAGGTGGGTCTGTTTTTTCCATCTTTTTGTGATCAGCCTCTTCGCGACCGCCATTCCCAAGTCTAAAAACCGGGAGGTCACTTCATTGCTCCAGCTCCTGCGATAGAGAAGCAGGATTTAGATGTGCCATTCAAATAGATGTGCCATTTAAATGGTAACATGCGGTCCGTGAAACGAGTCGGTATATCTGCGACTCCCCCCCCCCCCTTGTAGGCACGCAGGAATGGGCAGTCCCACAGCATATGTATCAGCTCTGCGCCCCAAGGGAGCAGCGGGGGGCAGGCGTCATCCGTACCGTTGAAATATCTATTGATTTTGGCAGGTGTAAGATATGCCCTTTGCGTGACATAATACTGTATTTGACGTAAGCGCATATTTCTGGGGATATGCACAGGACTTTGGAGCACTGAGGTCCACTCTGAGTCTGTAAACTGACGCTGCATAACTCATTCCTAGCGGAGCAAAGGGGCGTTAGGCTGACTGCTGTGTGGTGTCGCAGAGAATCAGCAAACTACCCTATAAGATGCCATGTACCTGGATGTGAGGGCGGTCAACAATGATCAATGTAGTAGGAATTGGCCTGAGGGTAGTTCAATCTCTTCTATTAGTGTCTCGTATGGGACCAGGGAGCCCTCCTGATATAGATCTCCTATGTCTTGGATTCCCGATTCACACCAGCTTCTCAGTTCGGTTGCTGTAGTCACAGCCTGACCTCTGGGTGTACCCTCCAATGGTAAAGAAGGTGCATACGGTGTAACATTCCGGGTGAGACATAGGCTCCTGCGGAAGCATCTGTGTACTACGTTAAGCAACAATGATTCTGGCGGCTTGATCTTCGCACAAGGGTGGAACAGTCGCCGCAACTCTGCCAGGATATTGGTCGGGTGTCGTCACGATAACGATCTGCCATCTATCTGGCCACCCACTGCAGTTGGGCAGCTAGGTAACACTGCTCCAAGTTCGGAGCCACTAGGCCTCCTCTATCTGTGGGCAGGCAGAGTTTTTCAAACGCTACTCTATGCCGGGCGTCTCCCCATATAAAGTCTCTAAACAATTTGTCCAGTAGGCGGAAGAAAGAAGGGGGGATATATAGTGGCAGATTCGCAAAGTAGTAAAGGAACCGTGTGAGTATCACCATTTTAGTGAGAGCTACTCTACCTGTCACCGAAAACAGAAGTTTACTCCAAAAGGTAATTTGGTAGCGAATAGCTGTTGATGCTCTACTTAGATTACCTTCAAGCAGGTCCATTGGCTGCCTATATATCCTTATGCCTAAATACCTGAATGTGTCCGCCTTCCACTGTACGCACACCCCAATGAGGACATAGCCCGGTCTCTACTTGCTTCATTAAAGGGATAAAGACAGGATTTAGCGCCATTGACCTTCTGCCCTGAAAAGGAGGCGAAGTCTCTCAGGATATGTGCCAGATGTTGAGGAATCTGACCGATGTCTCTAATGTATACCAACAGGTCATCTGCATATAGCGATATCGTATGTGTGGTATCTCCTAGTGGGATGCCATTGCTTATCTGAGAGCGAATTATTACTGCTAGCGGTTCTATTGCCAGCGAGAAAAGGAGGGGGGAGAGAGGGCAACCCGGTCTTGTCCCCCTTCCCACCAGAATCGGGTCAGATATATATGGGCCTACTCTCACTCGAACTGTTGGTGCAGCGTACAGTAGTTGGACCATGCGTATAAACGTGTCCCCTAGGTCGTATCTTGTCAATGCAGCGAATAGGAAGTCCCCTTCCAGGGAGTCAAAAGCTTTTTCGAGGTCCAATATGAGGCAGCCGGATTGTGGCCAGTTAGTTACAGAGTAAGTTGCGACTCTGAAGAAGCGTCTCAGATTCAAGGAGGTGCTTCAAAAGGCACAAACCCATTTTGGTCTTCATGAACTAAGGCCGGGACTACTTGCGCGAGTCTGTCTGCCAAAATCTTAGCTAATATTTTATAGTCAACGTTAAGAAGGGCTAGTGGTCTTTAGGAAGCTTGGTCCATGAGGTCTTTGTCAAGTTTGAGTAAGGACACCAAGTTTGCCTCACGCATCGACGGGGGGAGTTTTCGCTCAGTCAGGGCTGTGGCATAAAGTGCGTGCAACTGTGGGATAAACAGCGTGGCATATGCCTTGTAGTACTCTGCCAGGAACCCATCTGGTCCCAGCGTTTTCCCTTTTTCCAGGGCTGCTATCACTCTTTGAATGTCCTCAGGCGAAATTGGCTCATTCAGGATTTCTTTCTGCTCTGGCGTTGTCCTCGGTAGATGCACTGATTCTAGGAAATCGGCTAGGCGGCGTTAGTCGCATTGTCTAGATGACTGATAGAGCTTAGTGTAGTGAAGCGTCATAGCTGCGTGTATTTCATGTTGTGTGTATAGTGTGTGCCCCGTCTCTGTTTGTAAAGCGCATATGGGCTGGCGAGTTTGTTCCCGACGCAGAAGCCATGCCAACATCCGTCCCGCCCGGTCTGCTGTGGCATGTGTGCGTGCGGAATGTGCTGCATAATTATGACACCAAAGCCTTTCCAGTAAGTCAGTGTGTTCTGCGCACAATTCCTCTAGACGCTGGGCGCCCTCGGCGTCCCCCTCATGGCGTAATAGTTGTCTCTTCACTTTACTAAGTGTGTCATTCAACTGTTTGCGTATGTTCCAGGTGGCCCCCAAGCAATGTCCCCTTATGGTTACATTGAAGGCTTCCCATTCTAGCATTGTCGTGTGCAATACCTTCATTCACCTCAAAGAATTGTAGGATTGCTGTTCCCAGGGAGGAAAGGAACGCCTGGTCCTCTAGCGCCGCTGGCTGGAGTCGCCATGTAGTGATCAGGGAGGGCCCGCCTCCCATATAAGTTGCAGCAGTTGGGGGTTGTGATCGGAGTGTGTGCGCCCAAGGTATTCAACCGTTTTGATGAGTGGCGAGAGAGCGTGTGACCCCACTATACGGTCTAGTCATACATGCAATCTGTGAACAGGGGGATTAGAACGAGTAGATACGAGTGTTAGGGTTGGGGGCGCGCCAGATGTCGGCCAACGACCAGTGAGCCAGCCATTCCATTAGAGCCTGTGCATTAGACGTCTGTGTGGTTCTCGTCAGGGGTGGGAAGGACTTGTCTAGATTTACATCAAGCACAGAATTAAAATCTCCCCCTAGAAGCCACGGGATTCCGCTCCATTTTGCCAACAGCCCAGTTAGTTTGTTAAGGAATAGTGTTTGCTCCACATTAGGATCATATATGGAGCCTATGATGAGCGTTCGGCCATTCAGCCTACCTTTAACAAACATGTATCTACCTTCTGTTATCACCTCTTCATTCACTTAAGGGACCCCAGATTTTATCCATATTAATGCCCCACGTGCCTGGGAAGAGTAGTTAGTACAATATACCTGCCCCCTCCATCGCCGGTGAAGTTGCTCATTTTCCGTCTGGGTCAGGTGTGTTTCCTGCAGGAGGGCTATGCTTGTAGATCTGCGTTGCAGCTAGAAGTATATGGAGTATCTGCGTGTGGGTGTGTGCATTCCTCTCACATTCCACATAAGTATGGTTGTCTGTGTCAAAGTTAAGTGATGTTGCCTTTACCTTGAAGTTTCGTAAATGCGAGACGGAGGAACGGTTGGTCACCTATAGCACCTAGGGGTAATACAAAGAAAATGAGAACAAGGGGTTTAACTACGTTGTACATAACTGTATGAGGGGGAATTCAAAGTTGAGATTTGTCCAAACTAAAATGCCCAACTACGGCAACTGTTATGTTAGCGCGTCATTGGCTGTGTGGGTATGCGGTGTGGGCTTATGTGGTTTTGACCCTCCCTCGATGTTCTGTGAAAAGTGGAAGTAGAGTTCAGGCAATCCCACCTGCTTTGTAGGCACGAGTGTGCGTACAGCCCAGGCCATGGGGATGGTGGGCCTTGGACGGTCTTCCCGCCCGGCAGATAGCTAACTGATCCGTCTGTTCGCCAAGCGTGTGCCAATAGGGGCAACACATACAGATAAGACACTGCATCATGCGTATATTATGCCATAGCAGCCACCTCAGTCGATGATCTATAAATGCTTATATAATGTCGTTCACTGTCTGTGGTGTGACGTGTGGTGGATGTAGAGAGTCCAGGTCTTCTGATCTGGCAGGTGTCGACCCAGCTGTGCTTAACGAATGTGCGGACCTTACTTCGTGATCAGAGTTCTGAGACGCGGATTGGATATTTGCAGCCACTTGAATTGCTTCCAGTTTTTCCATTAATTTTTGTTCTAGGTCCGGGACCGCCATCAATGACTTAACATGACTAGGACCTCTTCTCCTGCCGTGACAGTGAGCCTTCCTACTCCGCCAAGGTACTGTGCTGTGCTCATCACCCTCCGCCTGGGACGACTCCTGGTGGCCCCCGGCCCTGGGCACCGCACCCAAGCCAACGGACCACGCACGCAACCTGGGCTTCATCCTGGACTCCTCCCTGTCGATGACCAGACAAGTCAACGCCGTCTCATCTTCATGCTTCAACACCCTGCGCATGCTCCGCAAGATCTTCAGATGGATCCCCACTGAAACCAGGAAGACCGTCACCCAGGCACTCGTCACCAGCCGACTGGACTATGGGAACACCCTCTACGCCGGAACCACAGCCAAACTTCAAAAAGACTCCAGCGCATCCAGAACGCCTCCGCACGACTCATCCTGGACATCCCCCGACACAGCCACATCACCGGACACCTGAAAGACCTGCACTGGCTCCCCGTCAGCAAGAGAATCACGTTCAGACTCCTCACCCACGCACACAAGGCCCTCCACGACCTGGGCCCAAAGTACCTCAACGACCGCGTGACCTTCTACACGCCCACACGCCAGCTACGATCAACCAGCCACGCCCTCGCCACCGTACCACGCATCCGCAGAACCACCGCCGGAGGAAGATCCTTCTCCTACCTGGCAGCCAAGACCTGGAACTCCCTCCCCACTCACCTTCGGCGAACCCAGGACCATCTCTCCTTCAGGAAGCAGCTCAAGACCTGGCTGTTCGAGCAGTAACTTACCCCCTCCCCCAGCGCCTTGAGACCCTCCCGGGTGAGTAGCGCGCTCTATAAATGCCGTGATTGATTGATTGATTGCTGTCTGCGGATGGCTTGGGTCTTGTGAGCAGGCCTGACTCTTCCAGCCAGTTCCAGAAATCAGCAGGTGTGTCAAAGAAGCGGGTGTTACCTTTCGTTGTTAGTCCGAGCTTTGCAGGGAACATCAGAGTATCGGATGTCTAGTAATCTAAGCTGGTGTTTCACTTCTGTGAAGGATCCTCGCCGTCTCTGTACCTGTGCGGTGTAGTCTGGGAATAGCATTATGGGGCTGTTTTGTATCTTAATGTCCGGTATTTTGTGCGCTTCTCTCAGTATTGTGTCCCGGTCTCTGTAGTTTAGCACTTTAAAAAGGAACGGTCTTGGTCTGGCCCATGGATGTGGTTTACAGGCAGGCACCCGGTGCGCATGCTCTACCACAAATTGTAGCGGCAGTGCGCCTTCTGTGAGCAACTCCCACAGCCAACGTTCGGAATATGTTACAGGGTCTTGTCCTCCTTCAGGAAGGCCCACTACGCGAATATTGTTGTGGTGTGAGCGTCCCTCCGCATCTTCTAACTTGTCTTCTAAAGTATTTACGCGGTCCAGGAGGTCCTGTAAAGTGGCTGCATGGCTGCAGGTGCTTGGCTTCAGCTCTGAAATGTTTAGCTCGTTAGCTTGGACTTTCTCTGTTAATTTGCGGTGGCCAGCTCGCAGTAGCATGAAATCCGAGGTGACTGTCTATTCTGGACTCTAGTGATGTCCGCGTTTGCTCTAGTGCAGTTCCGATTTTTTCTACTGCAGCCAAAACAGAATCCAGTTTAGTGGCTAGCGCCAAGTGTGCAACTTCAGATGTTGCGTCATTCTCTGAATGTGGGTTTTCTTGTGCTTCCGAGCGTGTGGTTGATGACTGTTTGCGCGCAATCTGCCCATGACTAACTTTTGTGCGGAGGACATACAGGAGTGCTTAGTTAGACTTTCCCAGCACTGGTGGACTTGCTGGGATCTTTGGGTTGAGAACTGAGAGAAGGCGAGGTGTTTATTAACAGTTGTTGCTTTGCTACTAAGCTAATGATTGTCCCTCGCCAACAATCGAAGAAGCACCTGACAGTGTTTTCAGTGTCTCACCGTTTGCGTCTTTGATGTGGCACAGTGAAGCCCCCCCTATCTGGTCCGGTTCGGCACCTAAGATGCTCGTTTGAGTCTCCTCCTCGTGCCACAGTCGGGCTTTACGGAGCCATCGCAATCGCACCCTGGCTTCTTGTACCTAAGGTTCTTCTTTTCTCTTGGTACAGTATGGAGCTCAGGATATTTTCACTTCACTGCATCCAGTCTGGCCTCCAGTTCTCTCATGCTTATGAGGCACCGCGGCTAATGGCCTATACGGATGCTTCGGGCAGATTTGCTACCAGACACCTTTTTGGGCTTTCCTTAGACTGGTCAGTCTGCTCTCGACATATTAATGCCTGTATGTAGCTTCATATATTTCCTGTGTTGTAGGTCGGGTTTCCCTAGACTGAGATGGCCCAGCTTGTTCGACTGTCCATAAGCGTATTCTTTCCGCTTCTCACGAGGCCTCTCTCTTCCTCGATGCTTGTGTCGCAACTTGGGTTCTGGCACCGCAGCTGGTCTTTCGGGATTGTTTTAAGCTTCTTTTATTTGCAGGGATTTCCAGTCTGTGGACGCGTGTCTGCACATGTGCGTGCTTCTTTGTGTGGCACAGTTGTGTTCCCTCACGGGTCTTCTGTGGCCACTATAAGCGGTTTGTAAGTGTTGACCCAATGACACAGGGTAATGTCCACTCACCACCATGCAGCCCCAGCCCTGCTTCCACTCTGGAGCTCCCACTAGCTCTGGGCAAGGCCGCTGATTTCAGGCCTTTCCTACTGTGTTTTTGGGTCTGCCGCTGTCGTCCACGTCTTCTCCTTCCCGGTTTTTGCTGATTTTTCACCCGTTTGAGTTCAGGTGCAGCCGCGGCCTCCATGACAGGCGGGCTTTCCGCGATTGGGTCCACCGGTGCTGCAGAGCACCATGGCCGACCCTTCTCTTTCGGTGCAGGGGCAGCGTTCACTCACCACCATGCAGTTCCGGTCCCGTTCTTTAGTTCCCGCCAATTCGGAGCTGTGCCGCTGGTCTCTCCTTCTGCGCTTTCGGGCCCAACTCCAACTCCCACGCCTTCTCCACTCCAATTTTCAGTTGAGCTTTCACCCGTTTGAACCCGGGTGCGCCCACAGTCTCTGTAACAGGTGGGTTATTTGCGGTCAGAACCGCCTGTGTAGCAGATCAGCGCAGCCGCCCCCTCTCCAGTGGCGGCGGCCACTCACCACCGCTGAAGCCTCCACCCGCTCTGGTTAGTCCCGCTTGTCTCAGGCCTCTATATCTGTGCTCCCGTGCCCATCGCTGGCTCCTTCGTCTTCTGCTCCGTGCTTTTGGGCCTTCTGCCGTATCCCACATCTTCTCCTCCACGGTTTTGGCTGTGTTTTCACCCGCTTGAATCCGAGTGCAATTGCAGCCTCCGCGACAGACAGGCTTTCCACAATTGCGTCCACCGGCGTAGCATGCCAGCACGACCGATCCCTCTCCAGTGGCACAGGGGCAATGCTCATTTGCCATCGCGCGGTTCCGGTCCCACTCTTAAGCGCTCACCAGCTCTGGGCAGTACCTCTGGCCTCTCCTTCTGCGCTCTCGGGCCAGTCTCTGGCTCCCACGCCTACCCCACTCTGATTGTTTGTTAAATTTCCTCCTGTTCGAGCCCGGGTCCGTCCGCGCCGCTAGAACGGGTAGGGTATCTGCAATCGGGACGTCAATGCAGCAGGCCCGCACGGCCAACTCTTCCCCAGTGACACTGGGGTGGCATGCACTTACCACTGCGCGGCCCCGGACTCGCTCTGAAGCCTCCACTAGCTCTGGGCAGCGCTGCTGGTCTCAGGCCTCTCCTTCTGTGCTCTCGGGCCCATCAGCTCCTTCGTCGTTTCCTCTGCAGCTTTTCTCAGGGTGTTCACAGGCTTGAACTTGGGCGAACTCACGGCCTCTCCGACAGGCGGGCTCTCTGCGATCGGAACCGCCGGGTCGCCACCACCATGATCTTTCCTCTCACAGCAACCACGATCACCAGGCTGGAACTACCCACGATCCGAAAGGAGGTAGGATGCAGGTTATAGATTAATGCGGTTGGATTACTTGGCTTTTAACAGGATAATCGAGGGTGCGTTTGTGGAGCGTTAGAAGCTCGCGTCCACCATCTTAGCCGGTTGGCCACGCCCCCCCCCACACTACAGGCAAACATGATGAGGATCTGTCACAGACATTAGCTTGCGACAGTCTCTACAAGGTTTTAATCCTGTAGTTTGGGGGGGGGGGGGAGAGAGGGTGATATTTCCCTTGCACGCTGGTATTAGTCATAATTTCTGAGTTAAAATGTGCTCTAGAGATACAGGAGGAAGCTCCGGATCTGCGTCTGGTGGCGCAGAAAGAACGGAACTGATGTCCGTGCATGATTGTGGTGCCTATAATGGCCCATCATGTCCTTTCCAGGACAGCACACATCAGAGCACAGCCACACAACACCACCTACAAGCATGCATTTACTGCTCAAAAGTTTCCTGATCCAGTCCGACGCCTAGAAATATTCATAAGTTGAGAAATCTGCAGTTAGAAGTCTCTATGAGAAACCCTTGCCATTGATTTGATCCCAAATAGAAACACTGAACTGATGTTAAAGTCAGAATAAATGTCAAAAATCAAAATGGGCCTCATCTTCCAAAAGGAGGTGCATATCCTGCAGGATTGGAGCATTCCTCTTCTGTCTTGGCAAAAGCATGTCTCCTGAACCCTCCATATTTGCACAGTAAGCCAAGATGGTCTTACCTCCGTGCACTAGTTTTAGGCTTAAAGAGCAAACATGCATAAAAGTCTTCAGAAGTAGGGTCCCTTGTAAGACAGAACATAGAGAGTGGTTGCTAATAACTGCAAACTCTTAGGTGCAGTTAGAGCAAAATGTATATAACGATATATGATAATGCACAATGAAACAAAAGAAACTTAAAGACAATGTTCACAAAAAAGTTCTCCGACATAGTTAAAGACTTCCACTAAAAATCTGATTTACGCAATGTTGATCAACTTATCAAAGTCTGATTCTTGTTCTCTCCACGTTTTTTCAAGTTTTTGAAATCTTTGAGAGCTTGTAACAAAACATGTCCAAGCCCATCGGCAGTAAAAAGAAATAAAGAGTCAAAAGTGAAGGTCAGGCATTGGAGTACTGAGGGACCAAGCCCTGCCCCCATAAGATGCTAAATCGCTAAAATACATATGAGATCAGACCACTTTCTCTTCCTTTCAAGCCTGCCAGCTCTGTGCAGAATGATGGGTACTGCTGGTGGCTGCAAATCCTACCTCCCCAGCTGCCCTTACTAGAGTACTGCAGCAAGAGGAGGAGGGACTTATAGAGGGTCATGCGATGATCTAAGTAGTGGGGTAATTTGGAGGGAGAAAAGAAAGACAAACACAGACACTTCCCTGGATTAAGGAATAGAAAACAACAAATGAAGCCAAGAAAAGTGAACTGCTGCAACAACCATATGACAGAATGATGATGGATCAGACTGTGACTCCTTCCCAAGCGAGAAAAGTTAGCTTTTGCCACACATCCACTGTACAGGATGGACCCATAAGCCTTGTGAGGACAATGTTAAGGTTCCAGACAGGTGCAGGTGGTACCCTGGGTGGTATTATTAGTTTAAGACCTTCCATAAAAGCTTATATTACTGGAACTTTAAATAATGATAAATGTGGTCTGTTCTGCAGATATACAGCTACTGCAGCAAGGTGCAGTCGAATTGAGGTTTAGGCTAAGCCAACTTGCTGTAAATGCAAAAGATAACAAATAATATGTATAGATTCATCTAGATGATCAATTGTATTATTATTACAATATATAATAAACCTTTTCCACTTTGCTGCATAACATGCTCTAGTGGTAGGTTTTCTTGCTTCTTTAAGAATTGTCATACAATCTGGTGGTAGGTTTAGGTATCCAAACTCTATGATTTCAGGAGACAAATGGCTAGGTTGAGCTCCTTGGGGGTTGGGTGTCTGATTTCTCCATGGTTCTGTGCGAGAAGGTTGGAAGTGAGGTGTAACATTTGGTGTGGAACCACTGACCATTTTAGTAGTGTGGTGAACCATGGTTGACGAGCCCATGTGGGAGCCACTAGAATTAGTGTGAGTGATGTCTGCCAGAGTTTCCGAACCAGAAATGGACCAGAAATGGAAGGAGAGGGAGACGCGGAAAAGCGTAAGCAAATATCCCTGACCAATTCATCCATAGGTCATTGCCTTTGGATAGATGGTGTGGGAATCTGGAGGCGAAGTCTGGGCATGTTGAGTTATTTGTGTGGCAAAGAGGTCTATGTGGAGAAATCTCTATTTTTGGATGTATGGAAGGAGAACTTGGGATGAAGTTCCCATTCGTGGTCTTGTTGCCGCATTCTGCTGAGGAGGTCGGCAAACTGGTTGTGCATGCCTGGAAGGTGTTCTGCCAGGAGATTAATTTTGTGATACATCGCCCAAAGCCAAATGGTCCGAGACAGGCGTGACAGTTGTAGAGAATGTGTCTCCCCTTGCTTTTGTACATAGTACATGGCTGTCATTGTCCGTGCGGACTAGGACAACTTTCCCTATGAGGTGAGGCTGAAAGGCTTTTAGTGCTAGATAAACAGCTAGAAGCTCCAAGTAATTGATGTGGAGACTTTTTTGCTTGGTGTCCCATAAACCTTGAATTGTGAGATGGTGGAGATGGGCACCCCACCCTATGAGAGATGCATCTTCTGTTAGCACAACTTATGGAATGGGGTCGATGAAGGGCCGCCCTTTGGATGTGTTCCACCATTGCAGAGATTGATGCGTGCGGCTGTCTATCAACACTAGATCTGTTAATTGACCCTGTGATTGATTCCACTGCATTGGGAGAGGCTAGAGCTGTGTGAGTGTTTAGCATTGCCCCCAGATTTGTTTGCAGTTGTGAGGGTTGAAGATGGGACTTTTGAGCAAGGACTGTAAATCCCAGTTGATGGAAAAGGTTTATGGTGTTTTGAGTGTGTTGTAAGCACTTTTGTTGTGTGTTGGCTTTGATGAGCCAATCATCCAGGTATGGGAAGACATGAATTTAATGACTTCTTAAATGATCTGCTACTACTGCTAAACTTTTTGTGAATACTCTGGGTGCAGTAGTCACTCCGAATGGGAGTATTTTGAATTGATAGTGATTTCCTGCTATCACAAATCTGAGGTATTTGCGATGTGCTGGATGGATGAGAATATGGAGGTATGCATCCTTTAAGTTTATTGTGGACATAAAGTCACCTTGTTGTAGAAGTGGAAGCACTTGTTGAAGGGTAACCATATGGAAGTGTTAAGACACTATGTATAGTGTGAGATCTAAGATTGGTCTTAGGGACCCGTCTTTCTTGGGAATTAGGAAGTAAAGGGAGTAAACTCCTGATCATTGTTGTTGTAAAGAAACTGGTTCTTTAGCTCCTTTTGTTAGAAGAGCTTGTACTTCTTGCTTGAGGAGCTGTTGGTGTTTTAGCGAGATTCTGTGAGTAAGAGGTGGAATATTGGGTGGATTGCTGGTAAGTTCCAGGCAGCAACCATGTTGGATAACGTCTAATACCCATTTGTCTGATGTTACAGATTGCCAAATGGGTAAGAATTGTTGTAATCTTCCCCCGACAGGTGTAAAATGGTCGGGGGGAATTGTGAGAAAGTCACTGTTTGTTGGGAGATGGAGAGGTACGCGTTGGTGTACCTTTTCCTCTGCCCTTGCAATTGTTTCCTCTATAGCCACCTTTATAAAATCCTCTTGATGGTGAGGGTTGTGTGTTTGACCTGTATGATGACACATTTGGATCTGAGGAATTACCTTTGGATCCTCCTCTGTAAAATGAGTGGCGAAAGGAGCCTCTATTGGATGGTGACTGAAGGGCTCCCATTGATTTTGCCACTTCTGTGTCTTTTTTCATTTTCTCAAGTGACTCATCTACTTGAGGTCCAAAAAGATTTTGTTTATCAAAGGGGGTATTAAGAATGGTTTGCTGAACCTCTGGTTTAAAACCAGAGATTCTAAGCCATGCATGCCTTCTAAGAATAATGCTCGTATTAATACCTCTTGCTGCGGTATCGGCAGCATCTAGTGAACATCTGATAGATGAATTAGATATCAGTTTTCCCTCCTGCACTAATTCCTGCCCTTTTTTCTTGTGTTCATCTGGGAGATATTGAAGTAACTGCTCCATTTCATCCCAGTGGGCCCTGTCATATCTAGCTAATAGGTCTTGTGTATTAGCTATTCGCCAATGGTTGGTGGATTGTGCAGCTTCCCATTTCCCTGATGAATCTATTAGCTTAGACTCCTTGTCCGGAGGTGGTGCAGCTGCTGTAGTTTGGGAATTTGCTCTTTTCCGAGCATTTGACACAACTACGGAATTCAAAGGCAACTGTCCTCTAATAAAAATCGGATCAGTTGGGGGCGCTTTGTATTTCTTGTCAACCCTAGGTGTTAAAATACGAGCCCGTACAGGGTCTTTAAAAATCCCATCAGCATGGCGCATCATGCCCTTTAACATAGGTAAAGAGCGTGTTGTTCTATGTGATGTTCTTAAGGTCTCAAATAGAAAATCCTCCTCCAAGGATTCCTTATGTAGTGTGACCCCATAGTATGATGCTGCTCTGGAAATTAACTCTTGATATGATGTGTTGTCATCAGGAGGTGATGGCTTTGTAGGGTACAAGTCAGGATCATTATCCATTGGAGGATCAATGTTATAATCGTTCCATGGATCTATAGGTGGGGGACTATCACCACCTGTGTAATCAATATCAGGCTGTGTATGCAGTGAACCCTGTGGTGTGATAGCTAAAGGGTTTGAGCCTGGTGGTGGTGAAGATGGTGGAGGGGTCTGATGAACAGGATAAATAGGACGTGTAGCTATGTCCTTCTTTAGAGGGATTTTGTAACTTAAATCCTCTGAAGGAATGTTCCTTTTAGAAGGTGTAACATGTTTAGCTAATATGCGTCGAGTGTCTGTGTTAATGTAGATCTTTTTCTGCTTAGGATCCAGCTTTTCTTGCATAACCTCTAGGATCGGTACCGGAGGCTTATGATGTATATCTTTTGTAAAGGGGCTTTGTTACTCATGGCACCCTGTCCCGCTGGAATGTCTTCAGACTCGAGCTCGATTTCTAGTTCGGGATCCGATTCTTGGATAGAGAAGGCCTCCTCCTCTTCTGCTGTCGACGCCTCCATTTCCTCGTGCTCGGTATGTTCTCCAAAGATATCCGGGGTGTGTTCGATGTTCTGCCTCTGCATGTCCCTACGGCCCCGCAAAGTCTTTTTGGACCGGTATGATCGACAAGCATCACAATCCTCTTCCTTGTGCTCCGGTGAGAGGCACAAGTTTCAAACTTTATGCAGTTCGGTGCGCAAGTACTTGGAGTGGCACCGAGGACAAAATTGAAACGGAGTCCGTTCCATGGGCAGAAGACTGGATACTATGAAACGGATTGTAAGTCGACCGACGCGGCTAGGCCTGAAGGCCGCCAACGATGTCCTCTATACCGAAGATCGTGTTTTCCTATTTTTTCGACACGCAGAGAATGGTGAAACGAGTACGAAACAATACCGACGAGGGTACTGTGTGTTGCGCACCGAGAGGATCCCAAAGAACGGTGTCGAACCGGAGCACCGCAAACCACGTCCGAACCTGATGGCGGAAAGAAAACAATCTAACAATCGAGTCGATGCCCATGCGCACTATTACCGAAAGCAGGAGTCACCTTACCGCGTGACTGGAAAATACTTTTTCGAAGGAAAACAACTTGCAAACATCCAGACCCAACACGAGATGGCAGGAGTATGCAAAGCATGTGTATCTACAGCACACATGCCTCGAACATATAATTATAGCTTTGATCAAGTAATGAGGTCAAAAGCCTATTCCATAAATTGAGTAGTGAACCATTAGAGCGGGCAAGAACATTTTTTTAGACCTTATGGAGTCCCAGTGGACTCTGCCTCCTCAAAAAACATTCTACACATATGCAGTAAGATGAGTAAAGCTATGTACTGCATGACTTATACAGAGTAAGTGGCAAGGTATATTTTAAGCAAGTGGTGGGAAACTAAGAGCAGAGTGGTAGGGCTTTAAGTCAGTTTGCAAGGTAAGCAGTTCATATGTACAAAAATCAAGAGCTCAATTTAAGGACTGTGTTTTAGTTTACTGGAACAGAGAGGTTTACAATGAGTAACTGAGAAGAGATGGCTTTTCCTCAAATATAGACTTGATAATGCAGGGGTACGTAACAGTTGCGTCCAATACATTGTGCTCTACTAAGACTGTAGTTGCTGTTGTAATGCACAAGTTACTAACTTGTGTAACGATATATCTGTAAGAGACAGTAGTTAGTGACAGATTCCTTACCTTAGAATATCCCCAGGAGTCAGGCTGGATCCGGAAAGTTTTGCGTAGCAGTACCCCTGCGCGTCGGTAGGCGGCGTCGTGCGGCTCTGCGTCCGTCGTCGTGATCGCCGGGATGACGTCGCGGCCAGTACTTAGACGCCGCCCATGCGCGCTGGCGTCAGTTCTGTACACTACTTTCCGCGCCAGAAACGCAGAGCCATGCAAGAAACTGACACTGGTGTCTGAAAACTAGGGCCCTGAAAGGGATGACCTTAATTCTAGAAATCAGTTCGCAGAACGGGGAGGATGGGTGGGGCGGTAAGGAATCTGTCACTAACTACTGTCTCTTACAGATATATCGTTACACAAGTTAGTAACTTGTGCATCTGAAAGAGACACGTTAGTGACAGATTCCTTACCTTAGAATAGATACCCCAGCAATACCAACCCCGGTGGTGGGTCTGCGAACAAAGATCAGACGAGGAAGTCTCGGAGAACAGAACGTCTAAAGAAGCAGTCTCTCCGGACTTGGATGTCCAGGCAGTAATGCTTGGTAAACGTGTGCAGCGAGGCCCACGTAGCTGCCTGACAAATGTCCTGCAATGGGACACCACGTCCCAAAGCCGTGGTGGCGGCTGTCGCCCTGGTGGAATGGGCACGTAGCCCAACAGGGGGCTCCTTCTTAGCCAAAGAATAGCAGGCTTTGATACACAAGACAACCCAGCGGGAGATGGTTCGCTTGTGTACCGCCCAACCTTTTTTGGCACCCACGTAGCCAACAAAGAGCTGGTCATCCACCCGGAACTGTTGTGTGCGGTTCAGATAGAAAGAAATCGCACGTTTTGGGTCCAGACGGTGGAGCCTCTCTTCCTCTCTGGAAGGATGCGGTGGCGGAAAGAAGGTGGGCAAAGTGATGGTCTGCCCAATGTGGAAGGCAGTAACCACCTTTGGCAAGAAGGACTTACGCGTCCGAAGAACAACCTTGTCTGGATGGACAGACAGAAAGGGGGGCTTGCAAGAAAGAGCCTGGAGCTCACTCACCCGCCGAGCGGAGGTGAGAGCCACCAGAAAGGCTGTCTTCAGAGTGAGAAGACGAAGAGGACAGTTATGGAGAGGCTCAAAGGGAGCGCACATTAAAAAGGTAAGAACCAAGTTCAAGTCCCACTGAGGCATCACAAACGGAACAGGAGGGAAGAGGTGTGTAATGCCTTTAAGAAACCTGTTAACAACAAGGGACTTGAAAAGGGAGGGCTGATCAGGAAGCCTGAGGAAGGCCGAGATTGCACAAAGATAGCCCTTGATGGTACACAGGGCAGAACCCTGTTGGGCCAGAGAAAGAAGGAACAGTAGAACCTCAGAAAGAGGGGCAGAAAGGGGATTCACAGCCTTTGCTGTGCACCATGCCACAAACTTGTTCCACCTGCAGGCGTATACCACCTTAGTGGAGGGACGCCTGGCTGCCAGAATCACATCACAAACTTCGGGAGGCAAGTCGAAAGGAATCAACTGCCGCCGCTCAATCTCCATGCAAGGAGGTGGAGATTGGACAGGTTCGGGTGGAGGACCGTCCCCTGCTGCTGCGACAGAAGATCCTCCCGAAGAGGCAGACGGATCGGGGGATCGATGCTCATACTGAGTAGCTCGGGATACCAAACTCTTCGAGCCCAGTCCGGAGCCACAAGAATGACTTGGGCCCGGTCGCGCCGAATCTTCTTCAACACTCTGGGCAGAAGTGGTATAGGCGGAAAGGCGTACAACAGACCGCAACTCCACTCGCGACGAAAAGCGTCGCAGAGCGAGTGGCGCTTTGGAAATTCCAACGCGCAGATCTGCTGACATTGCGCGTTCTCTTCGGTGGCGAATAGATCTAACCAAGGCTCTCCCCACTGTAGAAAGAGTCCTTGCGCCACCTCAGAGTGAAGACGCCATTCGTGATCCATCATGCACCTGCGGCCGAGTTCGTCCGCCCTGGCGTTCAGGGAACCTGCCAGGTGTTGAACCATCAGGGATATGCCCTGATGTTCCAGCCATGTCCAGAGACGCAGAGCCTCCTGACATAGGGTCCACGACCCCACCCCGCCTTGTTTGTTGCAGTACCACATCGTGGTGGTGTTGTCGGTGAACACCTGCACTACCTTCCCCTTGACAGAGGGAAGGAATGCCTTCAGTGCAAGTCGGATCGCCCGGAGCTCCAGAAGGTTGATATGGAGCCGGGACTCCGCCGGAGACCAGAGGCCTCTGATCTCCGCTTCTCCCATGTGACCGCCCCATCCCAGAAGGGACGCATCCGTCACAACTGTGTGCTCTGGCTGGGGAAGGGAGAGGGATCTGCCCGTGACCCATTGCCGGTTCGAGAGCCACCACTGCAATTGTCGTGCAGTTCCCTCCGAGATCTGGACGTAATTGGACAGGTTCCCCATATGCTGCGTCCACTGGAACTTCAGGTCCCACTGCAGAGCCCGCATATGCCATCTGGCATGATCGACCAGCAGGATGCAGGAGGCCATGAGGCCCAGCAGCCTCCGGGTCATCCGTACTGAAACCCAGGGTAGAGGCTGAAAGATCTGAATCATAGCCTGTATATCCTGGACTCGCAGTTCGCGAGGATAGGCCCGAAACTGCGTTGTGTCCAGAACTGCTCCGATGAAAAGGAGCTGTGGAGAAAGAATCAGGTGCGACTTCGGCACGTTGATGGAGAACCCCAGCGAGTGCAGGAGTCCGGCCGTAGTCTGGAGGTGGGAGACGACTGCCTGGGACGAGCCCGCCTTCAGCAACCAGTCGTCGAGGTAGGGGAAGACTGGAACCCTGCCCGGCGCAGATGAGCTGCGACCACCGCCATCACTTTTGTGAACACCCGAGGGGCGCTGGTAAGGCCAAAGGGAAGCACGGTGAACTGAAAGTGCTCGAGGCCTACCGTGAACCGCAGGTAACGCCGATGGGCCGGCAGGACGGGGATGTGAAAATATGCGTCCTGCAAGTCCAACGCTACCATCCAGTCTCCAGGGTCGAGGGCAGTCAAGACCTGAGCTAGGGTGAGCATCTTGAACTTCTCCTTCCGGAGGAAGCGATTGACGTTCCGGAGGTCCAAGATAGGACGCATGTCCTCCTTGTCCTTTTTGGGCACCAGAAAGTAGTGGGAATAACAACCACGCCCTACTTCTGGGGTCGGAACGCGCTCGATGGCCCCCTTGGCCAAGAGGGCCGCAACATCCTTTCGAAGAAGTACCAAATGGTCCCCCGACATGCGGTGGTGCTGAGGTGGCATGGCTGGGGGGGGGGTAGTCTCGAAGGGGAGGGAGTAGCCCCTTCGGACAATGTCCAAAACCCACCGGTCCGATGTGATGGTGCGCCAGTGGGGAAGGTGATGGCGGACTCTGCCCCCCACTGGCGGGCTGTGGACCTGAAAGGATGGACTAGGAGGGTTTGGAGGCCGCGGACGGGGCGGAGGTGGTGGCCTGACCCGCACGCTTGTTACCCGACCCGCCTCGGCGGGAGCCACGTCCTCGGCCACGCGAAGGCGCTTGCTGCGCGGACCGGTGGCTGGGCAATGGACGTGACTGGGCGCCCCTTCCGTGGCCACGAAAGGGGCGAAAAGCAGACTGCTGCGGAGGGCGCGAGGCGGAGAGGCCCAAGGACTTGGCCATAGCCCGCAAGTCCTTAAAGCGCTCCAGCGCGCTGTCTGCCTTATTGCCAAAAAGGCGGATACCATCGAAGGGCATGTCCATAAGGGTGTTTTGGACATCGCCCGAGAAACCAGTGGTCCTCAGCCAGGCGTGACGGCGCAGCGCCACTGTCGTAGCAAGCGATCTGCCCAGCGAGTCAGCGGTGTCTAGGCCACATCGGATTGTGAACTTCGCCGCGCCTCTCCCGTCTGCAATAACACGGGAGAGCAGTGTCTGGACCTCCTCAGGACACTTAGGCAGCACTTGCGCCACCGAATCCCACAGAGAGTGGGAATAACGGCCCAAAAGGCAAGCGGTGTTCACGGACCGCAAGCCAGCACTGGAGGAAGAAAAAATCTTCTTCCCAAACTGTTCCAGTTTGTTGGATTCCCTGTCCGGCGGAGCCGTAGGGAAGGCGCTCTGAGAGGTAGAGGCTTGGACAACCAAGCTCTAGGGGGTGGGGTGTTGGGAGAGGAACAAGGGGTCGCCTGGGGCCGGGCGATGGCGTCAGGCTACGTTCCTGTCCACAGGAGCCCCTGTGGTGGGCCTGGACCAGGTGCCCAAAAGAACGTCAGAAAGTGCGTCGTTGAACGGCAGCAGTGGCTCCGAAGAGGTAGCCGCCGGCTGAAGCACTTCCGTCAGGAGGTTAGTCCTGACTGCCACTGTAGGGAGCTCGAGCCGCAAGGCCGCGGCCTCCCTACGCAACACCGTTGCATAACTTGCTCCCTCCTCCGTAGCCACGGAAGGAGGAGACAGCATGCCAAGGTCTGGAGAGGTGTCCAGGTCACTGGCATCACCCAGTTCCTCAGCCCAGTCCTGATAA
Organism: Calotriton arnoldi; assembly: GCA_963921515.1. NCBI lineage: Eukaryota > Metazoa > Chordata > Amphibia > Caudata > Salamandridae > Calotriton > Calotriton arnoldi. The sequence goes on along the minus strand of CAWUFW010001712.1, from coordinate 2,510,390 downwards.
GGCTCACATTGAGCTGTGAGAGGGTCTTCCGACCCCTCCCAGTCCTCCCCGTCCTCCAAAACAGGTGAAAAGTATGGAGGACAGACATGAGGGAAGAAAAGTCCCATCGGCGTCGGAATCGGCGTCGGGCGACGTCGATCCGGCTCCGTGTCCGGTTCCGGGGAGAACCTGGAGACGGCGTCGCCCGGGGCCTCGGACGGCGCCGTGAACGGTACCGGTGAGGTCGGCGCCGGTGGAGGTGTTATTAGGTCAACCGGCGTCGACCGGGATCCAGGCCTGGATCCGAGGGGGTCCTGCGGCGCCGGGGCCGGAGACACCGGTGGTGCCGAGGGAGGACTCCCACTGGGGCCCGAAGGCGCACCGGGGTAACCCTAAGGCCCGAAGATGCGAACCATGGCCGACAAGAAGTCTTGGATGTCGGCCGGAGTCGACGTCGGGCCTGGAACAGGCGGGTAGGCCGGCGTCAGCTGTTCGGGAACCCCCGGAGCTGCGGGGGCGGTACCAACTGGACCCTCGGCCGAGTCGTGAGACCGGCGAGGGGAGGTCTTAGAGCGACGCTTCTTAGACCTCTTGTGCTTCGCCTTACCTGAAGACGAAGACTTCGACCCCGACGAATGACGACGGCTCCGCGACCGGCCCCTCGACCTCTCCCGGGACCTCGATCTGCGCGGAGCCGAGTGCCGGGCCTCGAGAAGCTTTCGAGACCGCTCTCGCAAAGCCTTCGGGGCAAGGGACCGACACTCGGGGCACGACTTGGGGTCGTGGCCGCACCCCAGGCAGAAGAGACACTCTCGGTGCGGATCCGTAATCGACATCATGCGATTACAGACCTCGCATGGCTTGAAGCCGGGCATCCCTACTGACACCTTGGAGTCGAAACGACTCGAAAACTCGGACAAAAAGTCTAAAAAAATACTCAGTCAAAAAATGACTGGGGCACTGCTCAATCCGGATCTGCGCTTACTGGCGCGGAAAAATAAAGAACTGACGCCAGCGCGCATGGGTGGCGTCTAAGTACTGGCCGCGACGTTATTCCGGCGATCACGACGCAGACGACGAACGCGGAGCCGCACAACGCCGCCTACCGACGAGCAGGGGTACTGCTACGCAAAACTTTCCGGATCCAGCCTGACGCCTGGGGATATTCTAAGGTAAGGAATCTGTCACTAACGTGTCTCTTTCAGATAGGGTAGTTAACTGAAGAAAGGTAGTGTTGAGTTTCACCCAAGAGAGCTTTGCAAACTGACAATGCCTGATGTGAGCGGAGATACAGAAATCTGGCAGAGGACATTTACCAATGCCAGAATACGAACGCTGCAGTGGTTTACTTGAATCTAGCATTGATTTCAATGGTCAGTAAAAATGACCTGTTGATATAGATAGCTTAATAGTACACAAGCACTTTAAGGAGAATAAACCAAATCCAGTGAGTGACTGTATTTGGAACTCTTAAGATTTATTTCTAATTTTATTTCAAATTACCTTCATATATTTGTTATATTAATGTCAGAGTCGATTTGACAATGAGAGAACTGGGTAAGTAAAGATCTATTCTGGGTCCATTAGAAGGTTCAAAGACTTAGGCATGTTCTTGTCACTCAGTTATAAATCTTCAGAAAAGATAAGGGAGGAAAAGCAAATTGCGATCTGATGTGAACAAGCGTTGTAGACTATTACAATTAAAAATATACATACTATATATGTTAATAGTCTGTGGTTGTGATGCTCTCCATGCCTGTTCAATTAATTCTTTGTGGCCAAGTTCTACGAAGTAACCCTTGACAAAAATGTAAGTAGCCATGTAATTATTTTCAGGAAAATCTGTGGAGGTGTTATCACTGATAGTCAGATTGTCTGTAAGAATGTGTTTGGCCTAGGATAGGAAGGGGGAGTAAGGACCCGATATACCATTTTACTAAATAAGCTGTATTAATAAGGATGATGGTAAATCGCACAGATTTATCAGAAAAATGCTTTTATGCTGAATTAAGCATTAAACTGTTGGACAAGATGTTCTGCTTCTCACCATACCCTGATATTGGGCTAAAATGAGAAGAAAGAAAAGATATTGCACAATTTATATCCTCAAATGTTTTATATATAAAAATGTATTAACTGATTCCTTTGATTACTGTATCACCCGACCCTTTATTGTGCCCACTTTTAACCATTTCTCTCCCTTTGAGCAAGTCGATTGACTCTATGCACAAGAAGCAATGACCCCCTCAGTCAACGGCCTCTAGAACAGGGGTGTTAGATAATATTGCTAGTGTATATACATCTCTGAGGAATGTCATTGTGGTCGTAGTAAACACACCTCTTAATGGGCTAGTAATGTTGGAAAATACACCTTTTTCATAAATAGGCAGGGGTCACGCTGACAACTATGGAATAACGAGTCTATAAGCATTGAAAGCTTCCACACATCAGGGATTATTGATAATGTGGTTTTAGAAAATAAGCCCCGTTCATGGCTAGCGAGTATGGCAAATTCAACTACTTTAAATACAGTTTTGGGCTCTGTCGGGAATACTGGCAATAGCGATTTTATAAGTAGACATGACGCATCTTCCAAAAATGATGTCACTACCTTTGGCAGCCTGTTCTTGAACGTGGCTGGTCTATCAAACAAAGTGTGGAATGAGGACTGGCTAACACTAAATAAGGGCTATACTGTTATTTGTCTCCAAGAAACCTGGGCCCAGGGAAACAGTTAATATAGACGGATTTGTTTCCATTCACACTCCAGCTGGTTAGGCTCTGGAGGGTCATCACAAAGGCATTAGTAGCAACTACCTTAGGAAATAAGGTCTGCAAGATAGAACTAGGTTGCCAACACTCAAATTATCAATGTTGTATTTGGGAAAAATGTACCTTTGGTTATTGTTAATTTTTACTATAACTTCTTTGTATATACAAACACTGAAATAGCACAGAAGTTGGAACATGCTCGAGGCGATCATTTAAGGGATATCAAGACTGACTATATTTTGCTTTGGGGACGGGATTTCAATTGTAAACTGTGCCCCTTATCCAAGGTGCCTGCTTGCAGCCTGGGGGTTGGGGACAAGGAAGAAAGGTGATATTTCGAGCATAATCCATGTGGTGATATTTTTAACTCTATATTGTCAAAATGCTCTCTTTTTTTGTCAGCTGAGCTTTCTATGCAGTCGACACCAGATCAAATTTCTTATATGGGCAGAGGACAAGGCAGTCTAATTGATTTTATTGCTCCTTCGGATTACTATAAACCACAATTGGTGAGCTTTTCTATCTTTGAAGAATGCTTTAGTGACCATTTTCCGCTATCACTCTTTGTTGAATCTCATAATAAGAAAACTAGTGGGGCACTTAAATTACATCCTATATCATATCACAACAATAAGGGTATATTAAGGAAATGGTCTACTGTAAAACCAGACGTTATTTTGGAACAGTTGATGTTGAATAACAGGGCCCAAATAGAGGAGTGTTTGAAGTGCACCATGAATCCAAATTGTGTGCTTGCAGCCTATGCTGATACTACTCAGTCAATAAATGTAGCATTACAGGGGGGCAGAAGACCTACATCACAAAAATCTTTCAATTTTCTTACTCACTCTGTTGAAACACTGGAAGCCTGTGAAATATGGGCCGCCTCCATACCTACACCGGCGGCGGCAAAACTCTTAATAAAACAGGCAAAAATAATGTCAGAGGTCAATGATGCAACAAGCTTAAAAAACCTTAAGCACGGAAGCTGGGCTTCAAAACTATACAACAGCAGAGGCTTACCACACTATCTGTCGTCCCCCATAAAGCCAATAATGAAGTGCCAACTAATGAGGCTATGATTTGGCTTGATCCCTCTAATGGCATACAAGTATGGGAAAGGCTACCAAGAAATGTCATCCACGCAGTGCCGCGCTTGTGGGGGAGAAGAAGAAACGTTAACTCGCATATTATGTATCTGCGAGACACTGCGCCCTTTAAGAACTTATTGGCTTCGACCCATCTGGCGCATTTTAAACATTCGGACATGCCAGGACGCCATGGTGGAATGTTTTAAGGGCGACTCAGCACAGTTGTCGGCGTGCTTTATGAAATTTGATGGCCGCAAAGGACATTCTGGCCTCCGAAAAATCCATAGAACCATAAAGCTCATTCCACCATTATCAGTTTTAATCCTTTTAATGTAAATGCCTAAAATTTTTAAATTGAAGCTTATGCACTTTATTCTGTATCTCAGTATTCGCGATTGCAATGATTTTAATTAATTGTGCAATAAAATTCTATTCTATTCTTTCAAATGGTTTGACAGCGACTGTACAAGGGCTCACAGTAACCTTAGAATGGCCCTTAAGCAAAAGCCTAGGGACAATATGAGGGTACAATCCTGCCAATACTTTTACAAACAAGCTCTTGTGAGTTGAAAGGTGACTATTAGACAGGAAACTTCACGAAGCCAGTTTCAATAAGGATGCTAGCCTATTTTGCAAGCCTGTCAATGCCCTTTTTTTCCCAGGAGAGCCATAATAGCACAGTTGATGCTGTTATTACCCCCCAAGAAATGTGTTGAGCACTTCTCCACAGTATACAGAAGTGAGGGGCGTTCTACACGGCCTTTAAGGCTTATGGGTGGTTACCCAGATGTAAATGTTGGGCATTTGTCACCACCCACCTATGAGGAAGTCACAAAAGCCCTAAGTCAAATCACTGCAAATAAAGCATTGGGACCAGATGGTGTACCGACTCCTTTCCTGACCGACCCCGATCTTTTGGACGCCAGTGTTAACCAATATTCTGAGGTGTGTAGCCCATTTGGGTCCACTCAAATCATGGACTAATGTACCCATTTTCAAGAAAGGGGATAGAGCAGATCCTAAATGTTATTGCCCAATTTCGCAGATTGACTGTACCTGCAATCTAAAGGGAAGGGTCATATTGGACCGCTTAGAAACCTGGGTAGCCGAGAGAGGGAAGTTTTCTGATATCCAATACGGTTTCAGAAGAGGTTTGGGCACTGTTGAGCAGTGCCTAAATCTACACTTGCTTATAAGCAAGTATATGCTAGCTAAGAATGGAGCCCTCCATCTAGGTTTCATGGACCCAACATCCGCCTTGGGTGGACAGAGGGAAAGTGTGGCCAAAAATGTTAGATATGGGGATAGATGCCACCCTGGTCCATTTTTTAGTGCAGGTGCATCCAGATGTAGGTGGCAGAGTCAGATGTGGAGCTGATGGTGAACTCTCCTCCCCTATTAAAATGAATTGTGGAATTCGCCAAGGGTATGTGTTAGCGCCTTTCCTATTTTGCCTTTACATTAATGATTTGGAGAACTATTTCGGACAGGGGCAGGTTGATGTTCCAAGAGTGGGGTCTAGAAATTTGCCAGCCTTGCTCTATGCAGACTATGTGCTGATGTCCAGAACTGGTGTGGGCTTGCAAATGCTTTTAAGTAGATTCAATGATTCCATGCATGTTCTTGGGTTAAAAACCAACACGGCTAAGTCCTACATCATGGGGGCCGGGAACCCTCCCAGTTCTCTGAAATCTTGTTTTATTATTGGTGATAAACTGTCTTATGTCCCAACTTTTTTGTACTTGGGTATTCCCTTCGATCAGAAAGAAACCTGGCGCCATCTTGTGGATTCAAGGAAAAGATGTTATGAACGAAATGTAGAGGCACTATTTAGGTTTGCAAAGAAAGTGGGCTCCAGACCTATGGGGCTACTGCAATCCATTGTCCTTATAGGCAGCAGAGAACTCCTTCCTTAGACGTCTTTTGGCAACTCCTAAGACTTTGCCAGCTATATTATGTCAAATTGAAATAGGCTTGATTCCCTTGGCTCATAGTTTAAAAATTGCTCCAACGATGCTGTGGCACTTTTTGTGGGTTAAATAAGAACCTGCACTTAATCGTGCAATAATATTAGACTGTATGAGCCTAGATCATATGCAGAAAATTCTGTGGCATATAAAAAAACAGTTTGAACAAGTAGGGAGAGCGGATTGCTTCAGAAATCCGGAATTGTCTGCAAAAATCCCAAATTTTCCGCTAAAAAAGGATCTGTTATCTGTGTTAAAGCTGAATAATGAGCGCATGGAGCAGGTAGAGTTGAGGAATACCTTGCGATGGTTTGTACTGAATGCACAGAACCATATTTACTGTTCCCTTTCAGTCATTCATAAAGGTTTTATCTTGTCAGGTTTAGTATAACACACCTACTGGTTTTGTATCCCCTTAAGGTATATTGTGACTCTGAGCTTTATCTATGTCGCTGTGACTCTGTCAAAACAGAACATGGTCCACGTTTTATTTTTTGTCAGCTATATTCTAAGCTGCGGAGAAATTTTATTGTCCCTTTACTAAGGGCTTCGAATATTAGGAAATGCAGGCCGGCCCTGTATTACCTACAGCTTTTGAAAACAGAACATATATGTCAAATGGTTTACAAATGTATTTCCTCTGCAGTTTGCTTGCGCAAGCAAGTAGGGAAATGATTAACCTACTCTTCTGCTTGATGACGAAGCATACATATTTTGCAAAATGCACTTTATTTGCTGGGTCTGATGTGTTTGTTATGGATTTATATAGAGTTTATTGATTTATGGTGACTTTTGACAGGCTCAAAGGGTTTTTATGTATTGCATGTTGCTCATGCTGTTTGGATTATATACTCGCTGTTTTTTTTTTTTTTTTACGTGAATGTACCTTTGCACATGCGCCCTTTGTTCCCTGACCCTTTGCAATACTATTGTGAATTGTTTTTAACTGTTATGGAAAATAACCAAATAAAAAATATTTGACTGTATTAATAGATTTTTTTTTAAAAGATCATGAAGCACTATAGGAAAATTTGAGGAAAACACGCAGTAGGATTAATATAGCACCTGGGCATATTAAAATAGTCATTCTGAATATCATTCACTTAAACCAAGGCACTCAGAGTTATACTGTTAAGGACAAAGTAATTTTATAATCAAGCATTTTCAAATAATTTCACATAAACTGAAAATGGTTAACAGAAAACAGGACTCCTTAATTCACTGATCTTTTTTATTCAAAAGTTTTCAAAAGAAACAAAACAGAAAAAAAGCTAACAACTGAATCAAATTTACAGTTCAAAAATGTGTTTTGGCATTTAACAAGTCCTAGGAAACAGAACTACAGAGTTATCTTAAACCGGACAAATAAGTTACCACTGGCAAGTTTGTGGCAATAGTAAAACAAAAATAAAAAATTAACTCTCTTGATCATATAGATATCTCTATGAAAATCTTTTTTTTCAGTCTGTACAAAAGGTCTTTCTTCATAAATTAACTTTTTTTCATAATTTAATGGCTGTCTACTATGTGATGTTTGAGTAACTGATTACTTCTTTATGTACAGAGGTTATGTTTCCCAACTCTTACCTAGACACTAAGTATGGCACATAGTTCAGACATAGGCGACAGCCCTTTCCTAGCTCTAAGGAAGCTGTTTTGTTTAATTCTGGAAAATAAAGCCAAAGCTCCAGATTTGGGAACGTTTTAAACATAGGGATGGTGCTGCATCTAGTCTGAACTTTGACAAAGCATTATATTCCAGAGAGCATAGAACCAATGATACCACAACTTTTAATTTCTTAAAAAAATAATAATAAAAAAACATTTCCAATGACTATGTAATTCACTAGAATCTAAACTTCTCAGAGCAGCAAATGCTTTTGAAACTATGAAACGTCACTGATAGCTACACTCCGATAGACACAAACCACTGAAAAACTAGAAATACTTGAAAGAACTGCTTCAACCCAGCTCCCGAGCTAGGATAATTTGGTCGGTGGAAACAGGGAGGGCCAGCAACCTGTCCCAATACAAAAGGAAATAAAAATCTGAGGTAGATAACTGACCAGAAGCTGCTGATCAGAAAAGTACACAGTTTTGGAAGACAACTTAATATCTTTTTAACATATGCAACCATAATGAAAGCGCTTAAAGAGTACGGAGCAACCAAATATGGATTATTCATAATAACTAAGTATTTGCTAATCAGGAATTTCATAGTTTCAAAATGTGTTTTCTTTACAGTTAACACTTGTAGTGATGATGTAAAGTGTGGCACTGCTTGGATCCAAGTCTTCCTTCATGCTTTTTTGTGTCCATACATTAATTAAAACTACAAAACCAAAATGCAAATGTACAAAAAAAGGCACATTCTCCTAACCGCAAACTGGTCCGGCAAAATAAAAAGAGTACAGAAAATTGAATGCTGAGACAAATCAAAACTACTGGCTACTGGCTCTTTGTTCTTTGGTAAAGTTACCTTTAAAAGTGCCATATCTTTATTCTTTCACCTAATATTGAGAGCTAGTACCCAGTCAACAACGTTTCTACAAATGTCTCAGCTCATGAAGATTTTTTTTTTTTTTAAGTCCTTTAGCTTTTGCCATTTTGCTATAAGAGCAACTTTTTGTTTGCTGTGTCAGAGCACAATCATCAATAATAGCACTGTCATTAGTATAAAGAAAAGACAAAAAACATTTGGTAATTCCCCACCCAAATCTCTAATCTACCTACACTAAAGCTACAACATCAAGTTAGTTTTAGAAAAAAAGCAAAGCCATTTTGCATTGCATCATACAGAAGATTTCCTACATCATTCAAACTACCAGAGGAAACTGTTGGCATATGGCCTTACAAACAATTTATCCTATTAAAATTTCCCCATCAGAAAATGTGTTTCACACAAAACGTTTCCCCTGCTTGCATTTCACTACCTTACCTAAAGTGAAAAATCATTAAAAACATCTACAACACATTTTAAAAAATCCGGATTTTCAGCAATTCTTCTTCAACTACCTTTTGAAAGTCCTATGCTGCTGTTTTACAAGGCATAAAAGACCAGCTTATTTGGTCAAAGCGTTCTACATCATTATTTTTGACTAATTAATGAAACAGTTACAGCATTGAAAAATTTAAGGCAAATTGGAATTTATACAAAAAGGATAGGACACTTCACACTACATCAGAGAATGACGGAAGGCTAAGAAAACGGACACTGCAACACTGCACCAGAGCAACATTCACACTGCAAGCACATATCATCTTTGATGTTTTACTATTTAAAACTTCAGAAACCAATGGCATACAACAGTAAAAAAAAATAAGGTAAAACAAAACAAAAATGTAACACAAAACTTCTGTCATGTACATGGACAAGTCTGCACGACATCCATTCATGGCCAGAAAAAAAAAAAGTTTTTCCTTTTGTGTTATAATACTTGATAAAAAAAAATCTTAATAAAATAAACCTGTTCGTGGGGGAACAGACACTAGACGAATTGAAGGATTTTTATGCACCTCATAGAACTTATAGCAAAAATAGTTTTCGTTGATTTCATTATAAATAACTTTTTTTTCAAGAACCTGTGCAAAACTGTCAATAATTCCCAAAGCACAATTGATCAGAAATATCCATGATTGTTTCAGCCTTTGCACCTCCAGGCAAGGTCATGACTGCACGTCTAAAAGAAAAAAGGAGGAGAATGTATCAGTAAAGGAGAATGAAGCAGGTTTGATGACAACAGGGAGCTGGAGATGAAAGATTTTGAAGCAGAGGTTATGCTTGTAGGTCATCACTATAGAAGGTACAACTGCACTAGTTATTGACAAGACAAAACCTGTTTAGATTGAAATACAGCACATTAATCGCCTGGAAATTTTCTTCTAGTGAAATTTTACTTCTAAAAGTCGACTCAAGGCTGAGTCAGTATCTCCCAATAATGAGGACAGTAAGCACACAACTATATGCAGATCCACTGAAATCCAGATCTTCTAAAAATCCAAACCATACTTCTAAGAGTGGGACTGATTCTTTCTCTGTTTTCACTATTCATAACACCGGTTTTTTGTTAGCTTTAACATTTTGGACTGTTGAAGTAAGAATGTCTACTTTTTCTGCAAGTGAAGCAGGGATTATAGCTTACTTTCTGTTAAATGCTCTCTGGTGAGCAGAGCTCTTATTAAGCTTTTGGTTTGATAGGGTGCTGGATAGCTCGGTACAGTGGGAGTACAACCTCACAGAGAAAAACATTTACTTTACATACAGTTTCCAGACCCAACAACCACTACATAATGGAATAATGCACAGCATGATTATCTAGAAGAGATTCATGCTGCAAAACAAATTATTACAGGGAGCTCTTATTTTCTTATTACAAGCAAGTTCTGATCTTAAAACTCACAATAAAAATCATTTTTATTACATGCTCTACGTATTATATAAATTTATGTTGATAGTATTTTACAATTCCAGACGGCTTATATCTTAAGCTATACATCCCAATTTATAGGGTTTCTGGTCTGCCTTACTCAACAACATGGTAGCTCATCTGTTTGTGGTTTCTAACATTGTTATTTCTAGAGATTTGGGTATAAGAATTGGACGAGACAGTTAGGTGAAGCACCTAGGTTTTATACAGATTTGCCTTTTTTAATGCAAGTACATTCCCTTCCCCAGCACCCTCTGTACACCTACATTCCCAAGGAACGTTTTAGATATTGCCTGAGCAAACTTTCTTAACTGTTCGGAAATGCTATTAGAGAAGATATTCTAAAGATTTTTATTTACACTGATGGCCATCATTGCATACCAACCAACCCTCCATCTTGTAAAACACAAAATCTATCTGCCGAAAAGTATTTCTGTAGGGAAGTGGATGAACAAGCACAACAAGCTTAACCAACACTTAGCTGACGAAACAAACTTGGACCCACGCAGCCTGCAATTGAGTGAGCACAAATATGGTTTTAGCTTGAAAAATTGCCTAATGGGTGTTTCCCCATGGGCGGAGCAGATATGTTTCAGCACTTTACACAGCCTAATGGTCTTACAATGTTGTCTGTCTCGACTGGGAACATTATTGATGGGTATGTCCTTCAATCACTGCTAAATTAAAGCAAAAGGGATCTGTGATAAAACGCATTCTGTGCCAACAGCACATCTTTGGATCAGATCTTTTTTTTTTTTTTATGTTGCAAACTGCATCCAGGCACAGAAAAAATTCGAGGACCCACTAAATATGGGCCTCTGCCGAAAGGAAACAGTTACCGAAGGACAACTAAGAAACTTATTTAAAATAAACATAAAGAAAGCATTCTGCTAATACATGACCAGCAGACCCCATGAAAGTAAGTATTGCACTTGACTCATTTAAAACTGGTCTAATTTGTCTTCAGAATGACTACAAAAACAGATGCAACTTTACCTCCTGAAATTACCTTCTTTCCTCTTCACATTAAGGTTTCAGAAATATATACCAATAATATGCCAATTTTCTACTTCTCTTAAATATAATTATTGATTTATTTGTACAATATTAAACATTTTTGCAGTTCTTTTTAATAAAGAGACTTGTAAAAATGGCTTAAACTATAGTAACCTGAAAAATGATACTGAGTGAGAATAAAATGTAAGTAAAGCACAATATACCGGCAGAGAAGAGTACTGGAAGATATTTACTTGAGTTATTTGTTTTGTTGATAGGTGTAGGGTGAATGTTCGCTGGATGTCTCTACGGTCACCTGCTGCTGGCCGCTGGCATCCTGTATCATAATGAAAGAAAAGTTGAGGAAAATAGAAGTTTTTGCAACTGCAAACAAATGCTAACATAACTCAAAATGCCTGACCACAAGCAAGGAAATTCAACACAGCAATAATCTCAATAGCAAGTTTCAGTGACAGTAGTAAAACTAGACGAATCTTGAAATACATAATTACAAGTGCTACGGAATTTCCGATTTCGCTGGTATTCATTCACATTACTAGGCAAATCAAGAATTACGAGTGCTGCGGTAGTGCAGCGTGCAATAATTTTGCATGTAGTATTACACTGGTTGCTCCCAGTGGCACATTTACTAGGTCAAACCTAGCATGTTTTGTCTGCAGAAATCACTGGGGTAGCATCAATTTTCCTGGCAGTCCCCATTCAACCGAGGATTATAGCAATCCTGCAGTAATACTGCATCCCAGAATTATTACTGTTCCACTCAGTATCCAGTAACATCTGGTGGTGGGGTATAATCTTTGGCTCGAATTACAATGAGCGACCCAGAGTTTTTGGTGGGTTAGTTAGGGGGGGATGGGGTACTCAGTCTCTCAGTCCCACTATGACTTACTCACTTATTCTCACTCCTTCTCAGTCAGTCTAACTTAGTCTCGCTCAAACTCATTCATTCTCACTCATCCCCACTCTTTCTCCTCACTCACTCAATCTTACTTTGACTCACCCAGTCACAGTTGTTTCCACTTAGTCCCACTCATTCCTACTCACTGTGTCCCACTCATTAGCTGACACAGACTGTGACTCACTAACTCAGTCTTACTCACTCTCAGTCGATCTCACTTAGTCCCACTCGTTTTCACTCATTCTCAGTCAATAAATCTCACTTTGATTCATTCAATCTCACTCATTCCTACTCAGTTCCACTCATCCAGACTGACACTGACAAAATCAGACCCACTGATTCTCACTATATCATTCATGCCGACTCACTCAGACTGTAATTTACTCAGTCTTACACATAGTAACAGTTACTCATTGTCATTCCCCCTCACTATCATTCATTCTCGCTCATAGCCACTCTTCCTATCCCTAACACACATTCTCTCACTGACTCCCTCCACTGATTCTCACTTGAACCCGTACAGTCCTGTTCTCATATACACACGCTCTCTCAAAGAAACACTTTTACCCACAAACACATTCTTACTCATTTGCAAAGCACACAACATTTAAAATGCTTAAAGCTTTTTTTTTTTTTAACTTGTCAGGTCCCATTTGGACTCTTGCTCCTTTCTACTTCTGGCACAGGGGCATTAAACTGAAATATTGAACCTGCACAGTTGCATATTTCGCCACATTTCACCAACACTGCGAGCCCCGTCACTAAAAGTATGTACATTTACCGCAAATACATATGACCAGAAAAATGCACAAGAACACTAAGAGCTCGCCAAAACACCAAACAAAAAAAGTCGTCCTCAACCAGTCTATAATTAAAGTTGTAGAAATTTTAAAAATACATCTGTATGTATGCTTGTATTTTTTGTACGATTGTATGTATGCTTGTATTTCGCATTAAGGTATGGCATGGGAAATGCTTAATTTATTTAGGTGTTTTTTACATTTCCCCTCATAAGCAGCAGTTTGCTAGGGAATGCCATTATACTGTATAGCCTACATCTGGGACGCATAAGCACCATACTTTTAGTATGGTGTGCCATACTTTCAGTATGGTGTGGCTGTTTCCAGTCTGCATGGGTTATGGAAGGTTAGTAACAAAATGGTTACTTACCAGTAGGAGTAGTTTTGCCGCTTGAAGAATTTCCTGGATTCACATGCTGTGCATCATTCCGCCATCTAGTGGTTGGGTCCGGAATTGTCTTTTTTTTTTCTTGTTTTGGTCGCTGTCGACCACCATTTGGTGCCAGGTACGTCCCCTATGTGACATCAGATGGTATCCTGGAGGTCGACGTGCGTGGTGGCCATCTTCGGATTCTTTTTTCTGCTTTTCTTCTGTTTTGTAATCCTTGAGGTGGTTTTGAAAAATACTGAAGTAGTCCTTTACTCAGCTGATTTCCTCACTAACAGCGAAGGAAAGGTCCCCTATTTTTACACACTGCCCAAAATGCACAAGAACAAAAACCCTCCCCCTGGCAGACCCCATTGTGTCCGGAATCGGGTCACTCCTTGAACCTCTTTCACGCTTTTGTGATTACTTTCTAAAAACCCTGGTTCAAGACACAGAAACCTATTTGCAAGACACCAAAAGTCTACTTAATCTCCTAAAGGACATCATCGTTGACGAGACAACGATCCTGGTGAGCTTCGATATTGAAAGCCTCTACACCAGCATACCCCAGGATGACACCCTGGAGGTTCTCAGAAAGGCTTTGAATGAGACAGAATGGACATACGCAGCACCTAAACATTTTATTCTTGAGTGCGCTACGTTAGCCCTTAAGAGGAACTACTTTGAATTAGAGGGGGACTTGTACCTCCAAATAGGCGTAACTTCAATGGGGAGCACCTTTGCCCCAAGTGTGGCAGGGCTCTACCTCTTTGATTTCGAAAAGAAATTTATACTAGTTGATGCCAACCCTTTTTCTACACACATAGTGTTTTGGAAGAGATACATTGATGACGTCCTTGCCATTTGGCAAGGACCCATTAACCTCTTAATGGATTTCGTATCATGGATTAATACCCGTGACAGGAACTTGAGGTTCACCCATTCGGTGGATCGTAACATCATGGTGTTCCTGGACATCGTAATCACGAAGGAAAATGGGAAACTGGAAACTCGCACTTACCACAAACCGACTGCGAAGAACAACTTGCTCAGATTTGAAAGTTTTCACCCCAGGGCTCTGAGGGAAAACCTAACTTATGGGCAGTATCTTAGATTATGGCGCAATTGTAGCAAACTGACTGACTACAAAAGCCAGGCAGCCGACCTCTCTAAAAAACTAAAGGAGAGGGGATATCCTGAGAGAATACTGAATAGTTGCCAAAAACGTGCACGCAATCAACATCGTGAGGCCCTTTTGGACGAAAATGGAACCGCAATAAAAGACATTCCATTAACGTGTGTTACAACATATATAGCACGGTCTCCAACCATCAATAAACATTGGGGGATCCTCCAGACCGGTGCACATCATTGGGATAAACCACTATTTTCATTCAAAGAAGGCAAGGAGTCTTAAAGACATACTGGTAACCACCCGTCCCCGGAAAAAGGAACAGCACAAGACACCCACAGTGTTGAACGCTTGGGGCCTACCAAACATCACAGGCCATTATCCCTGCGGTAATTGCAGCGTGTGTCATCTCACCACTGCAACTAAAACACTGAATCTGGAATCTGGGAGTGTGTGGGCATTACGTGCACACATCAACTGTAATAGCACGCATGTTGTATACCTTATAGCATGCCCTTGTGGACTTCGATACGTTGGTATGACTGGAAGAAAAATCAAGCAAAGAATTTGTGAACATCGGAGCACAGTCAGGTGCAAAAAAGGAACAACCAAACTGACTGAGCATTTCCTCCAGGTCAACCACACTACCAACGACATGAAATGGACAATTATTGAACAAGTCAACTCTAATGAGCAGACTCAACAACGCCGCTTTGAAAAAGAGCAACGTTGGATATACAGATTGTCTTCTAACATAAATGGGCTTAATGACAACGTACCGTGGAATTCAGTCAAACAGAGATGAGTTTCCCCTGTAGTATTTCTTCCCACTCATAAGAGAACATCTGTGATGCACCACTGCTGAGTTACACAGACTGTGCTTCTCTAACAGTGGATTTAATGATTGAGAACCTAAAGTCTGAGAGAGATACCAACCCACTACTAATTATGAGTCCATGACAGAATGACTCTTACTTCTGTCCGCTTGTCCCGAAATACATTGAATTTGTCAATTCTTATCACTGTCATTGAAAACGAAGTGTCGATAACATATGACAAAGACGCGCGATGTTCATCAGTCATTATACTTCTATTTGAATGCGCATTCACATTTAATAAACTTCCCTAGGTTTTGGCGAGCTCAACCATTCATGCAATCTTCATAGTAGTGTGAGTTCCGACAACCACATATCATTATGCAAGAGACCCGCCCACTAATACGCCCCCATTTTCGTAACCACACGTGTGCTCGATTACGTCACGCGCCACGTGACAGGAAGCATATCGCAACCTTCCGGGTTATAAGCCACAGGGACGCCCAAACGCTGGATCCTTGGGACTCCGTGCAGGGCTTCACCATAGGCAGGACAACGGGCGGCATGGTTTGATGTAGTAAGTAAAATTGGCAAACGCAGGTGGGCTCCGCTTTACTTACTCTCCTTACGAAAGCAATTATTTGTAAAAACTGTAATGCTTCATATTTTTATTGTCTGCAGAGTGTGACTAGAGCCAGCGCCCCCCCCCTCCCCCCTCCACGGTCTCCATGAGGCGAGGCAGGAACTAGCCTCCAGTAAGCTTTAACCTTGATTCTCTTTGTTTTTACCCGACGTGTCTTTAGAAAGCCCAATCGCATTTGCACTAGTCGTGCAGACAAACTTTCGAATAGCTCTTACATAATCAAACACGCTCACGTCATGGTGAGCATTAAGACACCCACTTGAAAAATGTTCACTGTGGGTATGTGTGCACTATCAGGAGTGTTCTCACTCCTGTTGAAAAAGGGACACCATCACCAATATCATGGGATTTCATAATGCACTAACTGCTTATGGTGCATGGCGTGTGTGCGACACTGCACGTACCAAGTGTTAGAACTCATAAATATCATATGATATTTTGATCATCACACAGTATTGACTTATACTATGTATGACTGTTCATTTATTTTTCAGATGGTTTTCCTTTCACAGAAGGCTGAGAGATGACTTTATTATTATTGTCGTTTCACAGAAGGCTGAGAGGTTACCATACTGTGAGTACACGGCATGGTCCACGAGTGACCCAGAGACGTGGTGCACCTTAGTGTGTGCATACCGCTCGGGTCATTACATAGGTCCTGATGAAAACCTAGTATTACCACCTACAGGTTGAAACATGTAGACCACCACGATCACTTTTCTTTGTAGATAACTCAGGCCAGTTAAGCCTACTTAGGTATCACACACTGTTTTTAATCTGGTCTTATTGCTCCGCATTAAACTCTTAGGGAGTACAATAAAGACATTTTTAAACTCACTTTGTCACTCACTGGCACCATTGTTGCAAAAAAAAAAAAAAAACAGCTCCACTGTAAAGCAGGTGTTGAAGCACACCCGGGTAACATTCGGTTACTCGGGTGGGACCCCTATGATGAAGCATGTCATCAACTAGGTTGGTGAGGGAGGGGTCTTTTTAAAAAGGATTTTTTTTTTCCCTTTTTGCTTTTATTCTCGTCGGATCTTGTTGATTTCATTTTTGATTTCTCCGGGGTATACTCCTTCTAGTGTTTATACTATCATTTTCAAGGGGAATAGGAGTATCCCTTATTGTTATAACCCTTTCTCTCTTTTTGTTGGAAGTAGTCCTTTACTCCCCACCTGTTTGTTTTCCTTATAGGGGAGGCCGGGTGGGTCGCATGTGAATCCAGAAAATTCTTCAAGCTGCAAAACTACTCCTACTGGTAAGTAACCGTTTCGTTTTGCAGCGTGAACCCTTTTCTGGATTCACATGCTGCGCATCAGATTATGTAGCGGTTTCTCCTGTGTCTGGGAGGCTGTGGTGAAAGGTAGACCTTGCAAACAGGTGTTGAAGCACCCTCTGTCCAATTTGAGCTTCCTTATTCATTTGTATGTCCACACAGTAATGCTTCGTAAAGGTGTGTGGTGATGCCCATGTTGCTGCTGCGCAAATGGAATCAATGGCTACATTGGCCATAAATGCCAGCGTTGCTCCTTTCTTTCTAGTGGAGTGAGCTGTTGGTTGCATTGTTAGTTCCTTTTTGGCATTGGCATAGCATAATTGGATAGCTTGAACTATCCATCTTGCAATAGTTGCTTTTGTGACAGCTGATCCGGTGTTGGTATGTGCGTAAGCAACAAACAATTGCTTTGTTTTCCTGATTTCTGCAAATAATACAGTAAAGCCCTCCTTACATCCAGGGTATGGAGGCTTCTCTCAGCTTTAGTTTTTTGGTTCTGGAAGAAAACTGGCAGGAGAATGTTTTGATTTAAGTGATACTTAGATACCACTTTTGGCAATGTGGTATTGTGGGTTAGTCTTTAAGATTACTTTATCCTTGTGGATTTGTAAGTAGGGTTCTTGTATTGTTAATGCTTGCAGTTCACTTACTCTTCGTAGTGATGTTATAGCAATGAGAAAGGCTGTCTTTAGAGTAATATGTTTGAGGTCCGCTGCATGCATGGGCTCAAAGGGCTTTGTCATCAGTTGAGAAAGTACTGTGTTTATGCTCCATGTTGGCACAGGAGCAGCTCTTGGTGGAGCTATTCTTTTTGCTCCTTCTAAGAACCTTTTGATGACTGGTCTTGTAAAAAAGCTTTTGCATGATTTTCCTCTTGTGTATGCCACTATGGCAGCAAGGTGCACTTTAAGGCTGGAAAAGTTGATGTTGCTATCCAAGAGGTAAGATTTGTAATAACTGTTTCTTGTGTATTGATTGAACTAGTGTTGTTGTTAGCGGTGCACCATATGGTATAGCGCTTCCATTTTGCTGTATAGCATATTCTTGTTGACTCTTTTCTTGCTTCTTTTAGAATTTCCATGGTTCTCAGCGGTAGATTGAGATGCCCAAATTCTATGTATTCAGGCGCCAGGCTGCTAGTTGTAGCATTGCTGGTTCCGGGGGGAAAATCTGGCCCTGTTGCATTGTCAGCAGGTCTTTTTCTGCTTTGATCCTGACCATTTCTCCTTTGGATAGTTCTAGGAGAGTTGAGTACCATGTTTGCCTTGGCCAATGAGGAGCAATGAGAATCATTTGTTCCTGGTTCCTTTGCTTTTTGTAGCACTCTTTTCATCAGGGGTATTGGTGGAAAGGCGTAAACAAATGTCTGTGACCAATTGAGTGAAAGCGCATTTCCCTTTGACAGGTGATAACGGGCCGGGGAGGTTGATGGGCATATCCTTTCTGCTTTATGTTAAGTGTCACTGTTTATAAATTCTTTCTGTTCTGGTGATTAGGGTTGGGTGTTTATCCGCAACCCGATTCTGCTTATCGTTTGCTGCAATGTAGCGATTCTTCAGTCTTCTGATCAGAACGATAAGCAGAATCGGGTTGCGGATAAACACCCAACCCTAATCACCAGAACGGAAAGAATTTATAAACAGTGACACTTAACATAAAGCAGAAAGGATATGCCCATCAACCTCCCCGGCCCGTTATCAACTAGGGCCTACATTGCTTAATTTCTCAAGACTACAGAACAGGGGATGATTCGTTCCGCATATCCACTCAAAAACATTAAGAATAAATAGAATTGTGAATGAGGAGTGAATTGTTTTTAAATAAAGCATATCTGATCTTGGTAGAAAGGATAGACGAACAATTTGGTAACACACTGCTTGAGTGGGTGAAATGTTTACGTAGACTACTCAACTGTGATTTACTATTACTGTTATCAACTTTTAGTGTGTTTCAAAGGGAGGAGTGTAACACTTTAAACTCTTTTGTCCTGAGGAAGGTGGGGCCTATAGTGCCAAGACCACCGAAACGCGTCGACGCTGTATTTTACTTCTGAATCCACTTACGAGAGAAAAGCTGTAAAAATGATGGACAGCATAAAAACTATGAGGTCTACGTAATTGATTGGATCAAATTCTGTGACAGTATATATTTTCTCCACTGTACAATAGGGCCTCCCTACTGGTTATTTTTTCTTATAGGCAATGTTTTATTAATTTTTCTTTGACTGTGATTTTTTATTATTAAATGCACGTGTAATACAATGTAATGTTTTTTAATATGTACTAGGAACTAGTGTATTGGGAGATTTGTTAATCTATGACAAAATATTTTGTGTTACAACCAAGCGGTACCTCGACTAGGCACTGTGTTTTTATCTGTACTAGATTTTTTTTAAATTAAAGAATTTTGTCACTACATCTTTTGGCTTGGTGGTGTTACAATTGAGGTGTTGTGTTTGAAGTGTATTCTGTTTTGATTTGGAATGTCATGCATATAATTGAGGTATGATGTGCATGAATTAGCGTGAACTTGATTTCCCTACGGGATTTATACTTTTTTACCACTATTAAGTAGTGCCCTGGTCCCTTGGGTTAGTGGGGCCTCCTCTCTCTTTACTAATTAACCTTTTGTTGCAGGTGCCAGAGTTTCTAGTAGGAAACATGTGTCCCCTTTTTCTTCCGGTAAAGGAACACCAAATTGGTTTGCTGCCCTTTTTATATTGTCATTATAGAAAGCAATGTCATCTGGTGGTGATGCTTTCGAAGGATAGCAGATCTCTTCCTTTGGACTCTCGGTGTCTGTATCCTCGAAGGTTTTGGAGTTTTACTCCTCCTCCGGTACGTCTCCGTATTCCTCTGGATCTTCGCCTCGAGGTTCCGGTGTTGATGGAGATTCGAAGATACCTTCCTCCTCCCCCTCGGCGTCTTCAGCCTCTTCGGCGTCGACGGTTTCCTGTTTGGCAGTCTGTCTTAGGGATTCGAAAATCTTTTAGTGAGGCGTTGAATTCCTTTTTCTTTTGTATGAGCGTAGCCATCTCCTCCTCGAGTCTTCTCCTTTTCCTTTCGACCTCGAGGGCCCTCTTGGCGTCGGAGGCCGGGGACTTTCTTTTCTTCCCGGCGTCGACATTAGTCTTCGGCGGTGTTGTGCTCTTTTTTGCGGGTTCATTGTCGACCCTTGGCTTGGTGCCTTCGGCGATCTTCCCTCTTCGGCAACCTTTGGATGGGTTCCGTGGGGTTCTTTCAATCGCGGCTGACCCTCTATCACCTTTTTGCTCGGCGTCGGGGCTGCCTTGGGCGCCTTATGTTCGTGGCCCTTCGGTTCCGACGGATCTTTATGGTGTCTCACCTTCTCCGTCTTCTTTTCCGACTCTCTCGCCTTCTTTTTGGCGTTGATCTTTTCGGAGTCCTTTTCTAGGATCTCGACATCCGATCATTCGTGTGTCGACTCTGCTGGAGCTCTCTGCTTTTCTTCGTCACTAGAGAAACCCAGGTCCCTCATGGAAGGTTTCTTCGTCGACTGCGACATTGTGGTGTAGTGGGCCTGTCTTTAGTTTCGGCGTGTCCTGAGCGTCTTCGGCAGGATCGCTGCGCAGGCCTCACAGTCCCTGTCCTAATGATCTTCGGGCAGGCAAAGGTTGCACACGTCGTGTGGGTCGCGTTGTGTGTATTTGTGGTGGCACTTGGGGCAGAATTTGAAAGGGGTATTCTCCATGACCCCTACCTCGCCATTTGTGGACCGGAGTGGTCCTTTGGTGTTCAAACGGACGCTCTGCTCCTGCCTTCGGCTACGACGTCGGTTGATCGATTATACTTCGATGATCCTTCAATGATAATCTTATTTTGAAGCTTTTTCGGGAAAAACAACAACTTTCTTCGGAGCTTCCAGTCTTGCTTCCAGACCCAACGGCGGAAAAAAGAATCTGAAGATGGCGACCACGCACGTCGACCTCCAGGATACCGTCTGACGTCACATAGGGGACGTACCTGGCTCAAATGGTGTTCGACAGCGACCAAAACAAGAAAAAAAAAAACACAAAGACAATTTCGGACCCAACCACTAGATGGCGGAATGATGCACAGCATGTGAATCCAGAAAAGGATTCACGTTGCAAAACCCATGTGATGACATTTACAGGTTGCAGGATTGACTGAAAGGGGAGGAAGAGGCAGAGGGTGAGATGTTCTTGAACTGATTTGAATTGTGCAGCTAGGAGGCAATATGGTACAACACTTTGAAGCAAGGAGCTTGAGAGAGCCAATCAATGCGGGAGAATTATTCAAACTAGAAAAGGATCATCCGACTAAGAGAAGGTTTTCTTCAGAAATTCTGGAATAATAGTTTCACGTGACCAATTTAGAGTGGATTTGAGGTTCAGGAACTCGTGCAGATCCATTGGGAGTGTTATTCCCCGATGTGTGTGTTAAAAAATTCATCTCTGGTTTTGATTATTCTGTCAATCTGGTCAGTCAGGAGGGCCGCTATTAGTTTGCGATGTAATGATTAAAAATGTTTGTTTTATTTTGTTCTGATTTAATTTGGGAGTTTGGACAGAAATCTTTTGTACAGAGATTTTGAGCCGATTATGGGAGACCATGGCTTAGACAACTCTCTAAATTCATTCAGATTTGCAGACTGAGGGTCCATTCAGGATGAACCATTTAAAAGCTTTGATTTAGGGCGATCCTAGATAGAAGCTGTGAACATCAAAGGTGACTTTTAGAGAATAGCCGAGGTTCTGAAAAAGAAACTTGGTGTAAATGTGGTTAGAAACTGCAGTCAAGGGAGGAGGAGATCAAAGAGCTCAAGGCTTCTTGGTCTTGGCTTCTGGAACATGGGACTAAGAGGTTTCAATAAAGATTGAGAATGGCATCAGAAATGGTCGGATCAATCAATGTTAACAGGGCCAGAGATTTTCATGTAGTTTAGCAATTTCCATTTCCAGCACCCCTATTATGAGCTGGGTTGAGCCAATATTGTATGAGGTTGTTGGCTATCATCACAATTCCAGGTATTAAGTCTGGACTGACTAGAGGTCAGGCGGGAGTTTGACCAAAAGACTTATAATGATATATGTGCTCGAAAGAATGGACACCAATTCTTGGAGATAGCAGGAAGATTCTTTATGCACTTTACAAACTTGAGCAACCTGAACTTGAGTAGGGCTCTATTCCGCATAATCTATACGAAGCATCCGTTGTAGGTCTGAAGCAAGTGGATTGTTTCTGCATGTCTATGAGCAAATACTGCTTGTGAGTTAAGAAGGACGCTTAAACAATGTGTTTCTCTGGCCTGGATGTTGAGGCAACTGCAAATGTTTCAGCTGCATTCGGGATGATTGACTGTGCCTGCAGGGAGTGATTTCTGAGTGCTCTTGGCTGGTGGGTATATGGCGTATATGTATGAATGCTCTGGAAAACTTCAGTGGGAAAGGGCACTGGATAAACTCAGTGGGAAAGGGCAGAGCAGGCTGCACACAGAGAGAAGTTTGCAGTCAAGCTACTTGTGGGACAGCCAGGTAAGACCTTGAAGTTACCTTTCTACCATGGTGCAGAAAGGGAAAGAGAACTCTGAGCACTGGGAACCGGATACAGCAGATGGCGTGGAGCTGAGGCAACCTCATGATTTCTTTGTAGTAAGGTAAGTGGGTGACACACTGCAGATCGATAGGGTTGGTAGAACATCCAACTCAGTCTGGTGATAGCACTACGTGATAGAGACTTCAGCTAGACACAAGCTAGTTTCCTAGCATTGCACGAAAAGTATAATCACATAACAGATGTACCCTCAGGTGGTGAACCTCTCAAAGATTCAGATTACATACACCCACTCTGTTGATTGTCAGAAACCCTCACAGCAATGGAAGAACACTTCTGGCTTACCGAGTGCCCAGCACTAGTGATGTAGGACTTCCAAGAACAAAAACAGGAGCAACAAAGAAGGCTATGCTTTTTTTAAAGGGATATATGCAACTAATTAAATGTGCAGTTTAGCTAGCCAAAACATATTACAATTATCATACACTTGTTAGATATATCTATAGTCATCCCATTTTACAGTTACTTTGTTTTTCACGAATGTACCAACCTCAACAGAAACAGCTGCGGTCTGAACATGTGTATATTGGGGTATGTAGGCTCCCTGCATAGCTGTTGTGGCCGGCATGTACTAAAGAGAAAGAAATAAAACCAGTTACTATGATGTTCAAGAAGAGCTTAATACAATTCTTTAAAAAGAAATGAGAAACATCAGAGTCTCTCTTAATGCATATAATAAGTTAAAATATTTTCGTGGCTTAAGAGATGTAACCCTTTGTTTACCAAGAGGTTAGCTACTGTGCACAGATTATGAAAGTGCATGTTTAAGTGCTGGAGAATCATCTCAATTTTGGATGGCAGTACTCCCAAAACCATTAGTACACTTCTATGACGTCCTTGTGTAATGTCACAAAGCCAAGTGGCAAGTTGATAAAGGTATCTTCATCAGGAATCATTTCTAAGATATCATGCACTTTTTCACGCTGTCAACTTGGGGTGTTTTCATCCACTAAATGAAGGGAGACTATACTCTTCAAGAACTATTCACTTAAGCAGAGCAATAGCAGGAAGGGCTTCAATATTTCCCTACCTCTATAGATTAAAGACTTCTCCTCTGGGCAAAGTGGATGACCCTTTGAATTAGAAGGAACGGATCTGAAAACTAGGCTAGGTAAAGCCAATCTGGAGTGACCAGGATAACTCAGCCCATCTGGCTCTCCTTATAAGAGGGGATATACTTGACCATTAATTTCATCTTCATTCCATCACTCGGGGAACCAGACTGCCAATCCATGAAGTGAACTGATCACACAGAAGAGGGCTGCGGTGCTTTCTTTGTGGAGTATCTCAATTCTGGATCACACAACTGGAATAAAGGCCTTTTGAATTACATTGAAGGCCTCCTGCTCCAACAGGTTTCTCATGTGAGGGAGCAGGGATCTACTTTGCTTGTCTGAGAAGGCACCAATGGAGACTTACCCACAATGTGACCCCTCCCCTGCCACACATAGTTTGAGAACTCGGTGGTGACCACATTCCTCAAAGACGTTGAGCACACGAGCTCACAATCCCAAGGTTAAACCAAGAAAAAATGAGGCAGAAAAAGCCTTAACTAGTCCTCCAGAAGTTATCTGAATGCTCTGCTAGATGGAGTTGGTAGGATTGTAAGTAAAGGATGGCATTGTGCACCACCATCATGCAGGAAATCTGTAGTTCCAAAGCCTCTAAAACCACCAGGCCTTCATGGCATATGGAGTGAACCACTATCTGGGAGATTGGCATTATCCTCTTTAAGGAGGAGGAAATGCTTTTGCCAAGGTGAAGTCCAGCCTCGCACCTATGAACTGAAGCCTCTTGGAAGAAAGCAAGAAGGAAGTGCCTCCCATAACACCATCTTGATTAAATAATAATGTAGTTTCTGCTGTCGCCAAAAGTCTGTTTCTGTGGCTAGGATCGTGGTAAAGGCTCAAGAGGTGGCACTGAGATTGAATGGCAGTGCCATGTACAGGTAGTGCCTGTTTTCCAATGTGAAACAGATGTACTTCTTCTGTTCTACCTACATGGATATATGGAACCAGATGTCTTGTTTTAAAGCTCCAAGATGGGAAACCCTCCCTTTTTACATACAAGGAAATAGTAGGAGAAATATCCCTGCCTCGTTTCTGGTATGAGACCATCTTGATTGTTCCTAGAAGTACACACCCCTAGCAGGCGTTCTTAGTATCCTGTCTGGGGCAGAGGCAGCATGGATGGGGAGGCACTGGTAGGTGTGGAGTATAGTAATTCTTTACCACTGTGAAGATTCATGCGACCATGATTATTTCAGTCCAATGGCAGTAAAGGAGGGAATGCCTTCCTGTCACAGAAGTGCAGTGGGCCTCCAAAGATGGTGTAGAGGAGGGTAAGTGGTTCCCAAGGAAGTCACTGAAACTTGCTCTTTCATCTGAAGCTCTTCCACTTCTTGAGGAACATGAGGCTCCAGAGAGGGGCTTGAAACAGTAAGACTTCTGAAGTTCAAACAAAATGCAAGGCCTTTGCTAGATGGTAAAAAAGGATAGTCTTGGTGGTCCTTGGGTGGCATTCCTTTATTTAGCCACAACTGCACCTGAAGAACCTTCCTCCAATGGCCTGACAGTGTAGGGGCCATTAGAGGATTGACAGTCTATTTGTCTTTTTTTTACCCATCTGTCACCATCAGGAAAAGCCTGGCTGTGAGGGACAGAAAAAAAGCAATAATGACCCCCCCATACTCTGGGAGAAAACTCACTGGGTGTTGGGGGCATTAGAGAAACAAACTCCTGGAAGCAACTCATAGGAAGCAACCACCGTGATGCCGCCTTTTAAGGTACAGAGATGACCGCTGGGCTGGGGGTCATCTCTAAATGTGGCAGAAGGAGTACCATTGTGATGGCAGAGGTAATGCCTTCCGTCATCCTGACAAACTACTCCATCTGTCAAACCCTAAACCGGGCCCAGAGCTTTTGGTCTGGAGGCTGCATCAATGAGATATCAGGAGTCTCTGCTCCATGACTTTGTTGCCCAAGGTTAGTATGAATTTTTCCTAGGTTCAGGTCAAGAACAATCAGATGAACCAACTGAACTGGTGTCAAAGATGGAAACCTTATCTGGCCACAATGGCATTGGCCTGTCACAGGAAACGACTTGCGGACGGGTACAATTTCTTACCATATGCCTCCAGATACTTCTCCTCCTCTTCTTCCTCCTCCATGTGAGAAGATGATACTTTACTCTTCAGTGAAGCCACAATCACCATTACAGAGTGAGCTCAGGAATTCCCTCACATATGCAGTGTAGTGTACTTGGTAACATGATACACATTATCCAACAACTGAGATGGCAAGCTAGGATAAATTTTCCTCCAAATCTTCTGAGCTTGCTTCAGCAGCACCTGTGGTTCCAGGGCTGCGGCTGGCTTTTGTTAGGTAACGGTTGTGGCCAGAAAGGAAATATGCTCTCATTCTATGGCAGGGGCATCGATGACTCAATCAATGGGCAGCATTTTCAAAGCATTGACAATAGTAGCATCTGACTGGATGCAGGCCCTTCTGGTGACATGGTACCGCTCTCTGAATAGGAGTACAGCTGCCCCAGACAAACTATGTGAGGAGGGGGCCTGAGAGATTGATCCACAGGACACCTTCCAACCCGATGATGTAGCTGGAGCAGCTAGGACAAAGGCTGAGACTGACAACTAGTTTGTTACTTACTATACTAGGTGAAATAGAAGAACTAGTACCATAGGCTGGTCTGGAAGAACGGGGTATCTGTAGACTTCATCACTGTGCTCTAAACATTCAACAAGCATGGCAAAGCCAGTCAGTTTCATTTTGCCATACCATGGTCGCTGTAATTGACTTTGCCTATGTTGGATGATTTAAAAATGCACGAGCATTGGCCAAAATATCAGTAATGACTGGACATCTTGAAATTCTACTGTTTTTATACGTACAAGATGGCCACCACTTTGCGTGATGGGATAAGGCATGATGCAACTGCCATCTCGAAAGTATTGTCTTGCGTGATGCAACACAAAATCCATCTTGAAAGTATAAATTCTATACAAGATGGTTGTCATGTTGCATCATGTTAGGGTATGTCATGTAATGTGGCGATCACTATGAAAGCATTAAAACATTTTCTCAGTAGGAAGAGATGAAGGGGGAGAGGGAGAAAGAGTAAGACTACTAAAAGAAAGGAAGACATGAACTCCTATGGATTACTAAAGAAGAAATGAACCACAGAAACAAATAAAATAAAACACAATTAGCTCCATGATGTAAACAGTGGAAAGATACTACTTAGTCAATCAAAAGTGAGGGTAAGAAGAAATGCTGCAGGGGTGGAACTAACACAAGAATCTGGAGGAAAGCAATTCAATAAAGAGCTGAGAATGGAGACAGACAAAAAAAGCCACCCAATCATGAGCAAGTGGCCAACCCAAAAGCCCACCGTACGTATTATTAGCAGTGTGACTTTTCTGAAGTGTGATACAAAAAAATCTAAGATATCTGTGTTCCTGTGCATTGTGATTTTCAGGAGACATGATCACGAGTAGCACATGACATGCATAAAACTGAAACTCAGATTTCAGAGAAAAGCCAATTGTAATATTCCAAGTCCATAACTAAATGGAAAGAGAGTGTCTAAAATGTGATTATACAACACACTGTAAACCCCAAACTGAGGGTTACTGGTACTTAGCGGTTTCCTTGACTTTAATTAAAAACGTTTCAAGAATAATGGTTATTTAATAATCTCTTGTAGTGATGCCCGAGTAGTTCTCATATGAGCATTGACACAGTAATTGACATCTTTTCCACTTTCCCGTCCATAGGTTGGGCATGAATTCTGAAGGCAGCTGTAAATTAAACCAAAGCAGACATCAGGTGCCAAATTGCTAGATTTAAGGATCGTAGAATTGGATATACAACAATCTCTTATTGACTTAAGTCAGAAGGAGTGACTGGTTTATAAACATATCAAGCACCTAAAAACAGCATGATTAATGTGCTCATGTTTGGGCTACAGGTATCATTACTACTCGAGTCTGGCACAGCTTCCGTATTACATATGGTATCCGAGACAGAGAAGGAAAAGCATAAGCAAATGCTCCTCACTTATCTATCGCAAGGGCGTTAGCTGGAGATTGTGGGTACGGACATCTAGAGTTGCAAAGTTGGCATGCTCTGTTTGTTGAGCTAGGCACAGGCCTACTTGTGGCACCCCCACCCAAAACCCTGGATGAAGTACTGCTGGACGTTGATCCTGAGTGTCCACTCGTGGATTTTCTGATGAATTCTGCTCAAGAGACCTGAAAATCATTGTCCTCCTAGGCAGACATTCTTTTATAAGTATATGTGATTTCCTCACGCCCAATACCACATTCACCGTGCTTATTTGAACAGCAGATGCAAGATGTGCACCACTGTTTTTGTTTGTAATGTATACCTGTCATGTCAGAGCGAACCAGCACAACCTGTTGTGAAAGCTCTCATTGGAAAGCCTTAAGTAATAGTTCGACTACTGTCACTCCAACAAACTGATGTGTTGGTTTTGGACTGTCAATACTAATATTTGTCCACCCCATCCCAGAATAGACACGTCTGTTACAATAGACACCTGTGTCTTTCAGTCCATGAAAGGTCTTCCCAGCAAAAGATTGCATTTGTTCCAGCACTGAACTTTGAGCTTTTCCTAAGCTGTAAAAACACTTAATCCTCCCAAGTAGCTTATGAAAGGGAACGCTTCTCAGCTGTATGGAAAACATTGGGATTGGGTCCTGTGGATGCGCATTAAAAGTACTTTTGTACTCTGATGTAATTACTCTTGTTTTAATTGGCCTTTGAAGTTCTCTTTAGTGGATCTGGTCTTTAGCACTTGTTTGTCTTCTCTATGCAGTTTGAATAAGAAACTCCTCTTGCTCAGTTTGCCTGGTTACTCCATGTTGAAAGGCAACTCTATGGATAACAGCTTAGCAGGAGGAGACTTTCTGTGGTAAAGATTTGCACCATCCATATGATGATCTTCTGCTGTAAATCCCCTCTTATGTGTAGTGAGAAGGTGGAGGTCTTGGCTCAGGTACCTTATTGGTCCTTTTTTTTTTTGGAGCATTCCTTTTGATAGAATCTTCAATTTGAGGTTGAATTTCTTAATTTGTGCATTTCAGCTAAATTGGCCAAATGGGCTTAATGACACATCACCCTATTTCAGCCTGAAGGAATGCTAATCTCTAAAGATTCCTTAACATAAGTAATTTAAGACCAAGGTTCGTAAACATTTGCCAGTGTGCGCACACAGACAAGGTACCTAAGCCCACCCAACGAATAAACGTATCTCCCCAAACTTTCTCATTCTCATACTCCTCCATTAAGGCTTCATGATCCATTCAACAATAAGGAGATCACAATCTGACTTGCTTATGAGTTCATCATCGCTTAATGCACAAGTTACTAACTTGTGTAACGATATATCTGTAAGAGACAGTAGTTAGTGACAGATTCCTTACCTTAGAATATCCCCAGGCGTCAGGCTGGATCCGGAAAGTTTTTTGCGTAGCAGTACCCTTGCGCGTCGGTAGGCGGCGTCGTGCGGCTCCGCGTCCGTCGTCGGCGTCGTGATCGCCGGGATGACGTCGCGGGCAGTACTTAGGCGCCGCCCCTGCGCGCTGACGTCAGTTCTGTACACGACTTTCCGCGCCAGGAACGCAGAGCCATGCAAGAAGCTGACATAGGTGTCTGAAAAATACTAGGGCCCTGAAAGGGATGTCCTTAACCCTAGAAATCAGTTCGCAGAACGGGGAGGATGGGTGGGGCGGTAGGAATCTGTCACTAACTACTGTCTCTTACAGATATATCGTTACACAAGTTAGTAACTTGTGCATCTGAAAGAGACACGTTAGTGACAGATTCCTTACCTTAGAATAGATACCCCAGCAATACCAACCCCGGTGGTGGGTCTGCGAACAAAGATCAGACAAGGAAGTCCTGGAGGACAGAACGGCCAAAGAAGCCGTCCCTCCGGACCTGACTGTCAAGGCAGTAATGCTTTGTAAACGTGTGCAGCGAGGCCCACGTAGCTGCCTGACAGATAACCGGCAGCGGAACACCGCGGCCCAAGGCCGTGGTAGCAGCCGTTGCCCTGGTGGAATGGGCACGCAGCCCAACAGGAGGCTCCTTTTAGCCAAAGAATAGCAGGTCTTGATGCACAAGGTAACCCAGCGGGAGATGGTCCTCTTGTGCACAGCCCGACCTTTTTGGCGCCCACGTAGCCAATAAAGAGCTGGTCATCCACCCGGAAGTGTTTTGTGCGGTCAATATAGAAGGAGAGCGCACGTGTTGGGTCCAGACGGTGGAGCCTCTCTTCCTCTCTGGAAGGATGCGGAGGCGGAAAGAAGGTGGGCAAAGTGATGGTCTGCCCAATGTGGAAAGCAGTAACCACCTTTGGCAAGAAGGACGGACGCGTCCGAAGAACAACCTTGTCTGGATGAACAGACAGAAAGGGAGGTTTGCAAGATAGAGCCTGGAGCTCACTCACCCGCCGAGCGGAGGTGATGGCCACCAGAAAGGCTGTCTTCAGAGTCAGAAGACGAAGAGGACAGTTATGTAGAGGCTCAAAGGGAGCGCACATTAAAAAGGTAAGAACCAAGTTTAAGTCCCACTGAGGCATCACAAACGGAACAGGAGGGAAGAGGTGAGTAATGCCTTTTAAGAACCTGTTAACAACAGGGGACTTGAAAAGGGAGGGCTGATCAGGGAGCCTGAGGAAGGCCGAGATAGCACAAAGATAACCCTTGATGGTACCCAGGGCAGAACCCTGTTGGGCCAGAGAGAGAAGGAACAGAAGGACCTCAGAAAGAGGGGCAGAAAGGGGAACCACAGCCTTTGCTGTGCACCATGCCACAAATTTGTTCCACCTGCAGGCGTATACCACCTTAGTGGAGGGACGCCTGGCTGCCAGAATCACATCACAAACTTCGGGAGGCAAGTCGAAAGGAATCAACTGCCGCCGCTCAATCTCCACGCAAGCAGGTGTAGACTGGACAGGTTCGGGTGGAGGACCGTCCCCTGCTGCTGCGACAGAAGATCCTCCCGAAGAGGCAGACGGATCGGGGGATCTACGCTCATATTGAGTAGCTCGGGATACCAAACTCTTCGAGCCCAGTCCGGAGCCACAAGAATGACTTGGGCCCGGTCGTGCCGAATCTTCTTCAACACTCTGGGTAGAAGTGGTATAGGCGGAAAGGCGTACAATAGACCGCAACTCCACTCGTGACGAAAAGCGTCGCCGAGCGAGTGCCGCCTTGGAAATTCCAACGCGCAGAACTGATGACATTGCGCGTTCTCTTCGGTGGCGAATAGATCTAACCAAGGCTCTCCCCACTGTAGAAAGAGTCCTTGCGCCACTTCCGAGTGAAGACGCCATTCGTGATCCATCATGCACCTGCGGCTGGAGTTCGTCCGCCCCTGGCGTTCAGGGAACCTGCCAGGTGTTGAACCACCAGGAACATGCCCTGGTGTTCCAGCCATGTCCAGAGGCGCAGAGCCTCCTGACAAAGGGTCCACGACCCCACCCCGCCTTGTTTGTTGCAGTACCACATGGCAGTGGTGTTGTCTGTGAACACCTGCACTACCTTCCCTTTGACAGAGGGAAGGAATGCCTTGAGTGCAAGTCGGATCGCCCGGAGCTCCAGAAGGTTGATATGGAGCCGGGACTCCGCCGGAGACCAGAGGCCTCTGATCTCCGCCTCTCCCATGTGACCGCCCCATCCCAGAAGGGACGCGTCCGTCACAACTGTGTGCTCTGGCTGGGGAAGGGAGAGGGATCTGCCCATGACCCATTGCCGGTTCGAGAGCCACCACTGCAACTGTTTTGCAGTCCCCTCCGAGATCTGGACGTGATCGGACAGGTCGCCCTGGTGCTGCGCCCACTGGAACTTCAGGTCCCACTGCAGAGCCCGCATATGCCATCTGGCATGAGTGACCAGCAGGATGCAGGAGGCCATGAGGCCCAGCAGCCTCAGGGTCATCCGTACCGAAACCCAGGATAAGGGCTGAAAGATCGGAATCATAGCCTGAATATCCCGGACTCGCCGTTCGGGAGGATAGGCCCGAAACTGCGTCGTGTCCAGAACTGCTCCGATGAAAAGGAGCTGTGGAGAAGGAATCAGATGCGACTTTGGCACATTGATGGAGAACCCCAGCGAGTGCAGGAGTTCGGCCGTAGTCTGGAGGTGGGAGACAACTGCCTGGGACGAGCCCGCCTTCAGCAGCCAGTCGTCGAGGTAGGGGAAGACTGAAACCCCTGCCCGGCGCAGATGAGCTGCGACCACCGCCATCACTTTCGTGAACACCCGAGGGGCACTGGTAAGGCCAAAGGGGAGCACGGTGAACTGAAAATGCTCGAGGCCTACCGTGAACCGAAGGTAACGCCGGTGGGCCGGCAGGACGGGGATGTGGAAATAGGCGTCCTGCAAGTCCAACGCTACCAACCAGTCTCCGGGGTCGAGGGCAGTCAAGACCTGAGCTAGGGTGAGCATCTTGAACTTCTCCTTCCGGAGGAAGCGATTGACGTTCCGGAGGTCCAAGATAGGACGCATGTCCTCCTTGTCCTTTTGGGCACCAGAAAGTAGTGGGAGTAGCAACCACGCCCTACTTCTGGGGTCGGAACATGCTCGATGGCCCTCTTGGCCAAGAGGGCCGTGACTTCCTTCTGTAGAAGCACCAAGTGATCCCCTGACATGCGGTGGAATTGAGGTGGCATGGCTGGGGGGTGGTCTCGAAGGGGAGGGAGTAGCCCCTTCGGACAATGTCCAAGACCCACTTGTCCGAGGTGATGGGACGCCAGTGGTGAAGGTGATGGCGGACCCTGCCCCCGACTGGCGTGCTGTGCACCTGAAAGGAGGGACTAGGAGAGCTTGGAGGCCGCGGACGGGTTGGAGGTGGTGGCCTGACCCGCACGCTGGTTGCCCGAACCGCCACGGCGGTATCCACGTCCTCGGCCACGCGAAGGCGCTTGCTGCGCGGGCCGTTGGCCGGGCTGTGGACGTGACTGGGCGCCCCTTCCGTGGCCACGAAAGGGGCGAAAAGCAGACGTTTGCGGAGGGCGCACAACAGCAAGGCCCAGGGACTTAGCAGTAGCCCGTGAATCCTTGAAACGCTCCAGCGCATGGTCCGCCTTTGAACCAAAGAGACCGACTCCATCAAAGGGCATGTCCATGAGAGTATTCTGGACATCCCCTGAAAAACCAGTGGTTCTCAGCCAGGCGTGGCGACGCAGCGCCACCGTCGTTGCAAGCGATCTGCCCAGCGAGTCGGCGGTATCAAGGCCACAGCGGATGGTATACTTAGCCGCATCACGCCCTTCCGCAATAGCGCGGGTAAGCAGTGTCTGGACCTCCTCAGAACACTGCGGCAAAACATCAGCCACCGAATCCCACAGGGAGTGGGTGTATCGGCCCAAGAGGCAAGCGGTATTAACAGACCGCAAGCCAGCACTGGAGGAAGAGAAAGCCTTCTTCCCAAAGTGATCCAGGCGCTTGGATTCCCTATCCGGAGGGCGGTAGGGAAGGCTGTTTGGGAGGCAGAGGCTTGGACAACCAAGCTCTCAGGGGTGGGGTGTTGGGAGAGAAACAGGGGGTCGCCCGGAGCCGGGCGATGGCGTCGGGCCACGTTCCTATCCACAGGAGCCCCTGTGGTGGGTTTGGACCAGGCACCCAAAGAACGTCAGTGAGTGCATCGTTGAACGGCAGCACAGGCTCCGAAGAGGAGGCCGCCGGCTGAAGCACTTCAGTCAGGAGGTTAGTCCTGGCGGCCACTGTAGGCAACTGGAGATTTAAGGCTCCAGCAGCTCTACGCAACACCGTTGCAAAATTAGCCCCCTCCTCCGTTGCCACGGGAGGAGACAGCATGCCAGAGTCGGGGGAGGTATCCAGCCCACTGGCATCCCCAAGTTCCTCAACCCAGTCCGGGTCAAACTCGCACTGTTGTGTGAGAGGGTCGTCAGACCCCTCCCAGCTCTCCTGGTCCTCCTCAGGTTGAAAAGATGGAGGAGGAGGGACATAAGGGACCCAAGGCCTCACCGGCGCCGGAACCGGCGTCGGGCGGCGCCGGTCCGGCTCCATGTCCGGACCCGGGGAGAACCGGGGAACGACGCCGCCCGGAGCCCCGGACGGCGTCGGAAATGGCACCGGGGACATCGGCGTCGGCGGAGGCGTGGTTAGGTCAACCGGCGTCGATGGAGGTTGCGGCACCACCGGAACCGGGGTCGAGGCCGGGGCCGGAGCCGAGGCCGGGACGAAGGCTGGTGGGACAGGCGACGCCGGGACCGGAGTCGACGGCGGCGCCGGAGCAACCCCATCTGGGCCCGCGGGGCCCGAAGGCGCACCGGAGGGACCTTGAGGCCCGAAGAGGCGGGCCATGGCCGACAGGAATTTCTGTACTCGGCCGGAGTCGCCCCCGAACCCGGGAAGGACGGGTAATGCGGGGGCAACTCGACAGGCACGTCCGGGGCCGCGGGGCGGGGACGGTGCCGACAGGGACCTCAGCCGAGTCGCGCGACCGGCGAGGCGAAGTCTTAGAGCGATGACGCCGCTTAGACTTCTTGTGCTTCGACTTACCGGAGGAGCGCGAAGACTTGGATTCCGACGAACGGCGGGGACTCCGCGTCCGGCCCCTCGACCTCTCCCGGGACCGGGGCTTGCTGCGGCGCGGAGCCGACTGCCGGACTTCAAGGAGCTTTCGAGACCGCTCTCGCAAAGCCTTCGGATGAAGTTTCCGGCAGTCAGGGCACGACTTCGTGTCGTGGCCTCGGCCGAGGCAGAAGAGACACTCGAGGTGGGGGTCCGTGATGGACATCATACGACCACATACCTCGCAGGGCTTAAAGCCGGGCATCCCTACGACACCTTAGGAGTCGTGAAGACTCGTTGAAGAGAACAGTGAAAAATTTCACAAAAGATAGTCAAAAAGTGACTAGGGCACTGCTCTTCCCGGATCTGCGCTTACTGGCGCGGAAAAAGAAGAACTGACGTCAGCGCGCAGGGGCGGCGCCTAAGTACTGCCCGCGACGTCATCCCGGCGATCACGACGCCGACGACGGACGCGGAGCCGCACGACGCCGCCTACCGACGCGCAAGGGTACTGCTACGCAAAAAACTTTCCGGATCCAGCCTGACGCCTGGGGATATTCTAAGGTAAGGAATCTGTCACTAACGTGTCTCTTTCAGATATGCTGGATCACAAGATCTGAATTGACTGTGGTTTCAAGGTACACTCAGTACACTAAAATACTCACAAAGAGCCACATTCCACGAGGAGATCTCTAGAGCATATTGCTCACAACTTTGTCAAAGAAGTCTCGTAATTAGATATAAAACAGACAAGGTTGATAGCATAAAATGGAACTGCATAAACTCCAGCAGTCGGACTTTGCCAATTAAGACTGATTTATGAATTACACATTTTTCAAAATGAGTGCAAGGTTTTCCTCACATCTTGAACTAAGTTCTGCATTTCCTGACAAAAAGCCTTATCTGGAAAGCTAGTATCTGACGAACTCACTCATGTAATGGAGCCTATTCACCAACCCCTTTGTTCATCAACTGTTTAGGCAAATCTGAGAAGACAATTTATGGTGGTTCAAGTAAGAGAACTATTCTGTGCACTTATACAAGCACTTATGCATGTCTTTAGATGGTTAGAGTAGACTTACTGTTCCGGTGCTGCCTAGTGAAAGGTGACTCATCTGCTGCGCCAGAGGGCTCATCATGGAGGCCGGCTGTAGCGACATGGTGTGATCCATGGAGGGAGTTAATACCGCCCCCTACAAGCAAGCAGAAGAACATTACTCGATCCAAACCTCATAGTTGCCCATTGAAAGTTACATGCATGAAAAACATTCTATATAATAACCAAGGATCGATGAAACATGTAGTCTCACCAATATGTTAACCTACATGCTTTTCTGGAAGTGCAAACACTGTAGTGCTGAACCTATGGGCTTTGCAAACATACGGCTTGGAGAAGGAGTCACCTTATCCAAATATTGTGACAGAAAATAGCATTATTTATCTGGTACTAGTAGTGTGACTTTTCATGGTGCACAGAGAGATGAGGAAGGTCAAATAGCAACGTATTTACAACTACAAAAAACACTTAGCAAACGTGCAGGTATAGGTGAGAAGCCTAAAAGAAGACAAAGGCAAATCTAAATGTTTGATTGGCACATGTACTGAAACAGCTTTACATTTTAATATTAAAAAGACTTGATTAACAAAATTACATTGAAATGAGGCATTGTGACAGAAATTGGATGCGAATAGTGATGCTAGGTTTGACTTCAGAATTGACGTTTGAATCTTTCAAAGTCGGCTTTGCTGCACGCGAATGGCATGCAATGCAATTTAATATTGCACTGACACTTGGCGAATACATACGTTTCCAGTGCTTAGATAGCCTACATTAGATTGACTCAATCAACCAAGAGGGACTATGGGGCTTTTTTATATAGAGGTCCAGCATACATGCCCTGTCAAGCAGTAGGAGAAAAGGGTATGCAGTTCCTCGGGTGGGTGAGAGAGAGAAAACAGAGGAAACACAACAGTAGAGGAAGGGAATTCCTCTTGTCGGAACTAGGGTCCTCACACACCCAGCAAGCTAGGTGTCATGCTTCATCATATGGACCTGCTCCTCGTCGGGTCGGCGCTGCAATACCCGACGGGTACCCATAAAGGGGCTCTTTAGCGGAGATCTTTTGTTCCTGGCCGTATGGTGCGGTGCATGTGAGGGGCCTAGTGGTGTAGATGTGAGTGAATAGAGGTGGTTTTAAAACAAGTTGGATAGTCCAAAATGTGACTTTATTCAGGCTGGCTATCCACCTGATTAAAAACAAACTAAGAGTGGCAGCTTGCTGTCGTAGGGGTTCAGCTCAGCTATGCTCATCTCTGACGGTCAACATGTTCCATGCCTCGCGGTCCTAGTGATCCTCGGCAATTCTTCAGGAGCTAGTGTAAAAGAACTATCTACACACTATGGTGGGTGCGGATGCTACCTACCACGTTTAGTACTATGGAAACAGTCTCTCCATGAATGTCGGGTAACCTAACTCAGTGCTAGCACACCGCCCTTCCCGGTTCGAGCGGCGAGGGGTAGGTCTTCCAGCCCACTCCGGAGAAAATCAAATCGACACCAGATTATAGGTGTCCCGGTACCGCTTCGGACACGGATTCGAGCATGTGGTAGCACTGAGTTAGGTTACCCGACATTCATGGAAAGACTGTTTCCATAGTACTAAACATGGTAGGTAGCATCCGCACCCACCATAGTGTGTAGATAGTTCTTTTACACTAGGTCCTGAAGAATTGCTGAGGATCACTAGGACTGCGAGGCATGAAACATGTTGACCGTCAGAGATGAGCATAGCTGAGCTGAACCCCTACGACAGCAAGCTGCCACTCTTAGTTTGTTTTTAATCAGGTGGATAGCCAGCCTGAATAAAGTCACATTTTGGACTATCCAACTTGTTTTAAAACCACCTCTATTCACTCACATTTACACCACTAGGCCCCTCACCCGCACCGCACCGCACCATACGGCCAGGAACAAAAGATCTCCGCTAAAGAGCCCCTTTATGGGTGCCCGTCGGGTATTGGAGCGCCGAGCCGACGAGGAGCAGGTCCATATGATGAAGCATGACACCTAGCTTGCTGGGTGTGTGAGGACCCTAGTTCCGACAAGAGGAATTCCCTTCCTCTACTGTTGTGTTTCCTATGTTTTCTCTCTCTCACCCACCCGAGGAACTGCATACCCTTTTCTCCTACTACATTAGATTGACCCACACAATTAAACATGTTACATGAA
The DNA here is from genome assembly GCA_963921515.1 of Calotriton arnoldi. Classification (NCBI taxonomy): domain Eukaryota; kingdom Metazoa; phylum Chordata; class Amphibia; order Caudata; family Salamandridae; genus Calotriton; species Calotriton arnoldi. The sequence goes on along the minus strand of CAWUFW010001712.1, from coordinate 2,472,793 downwards.
GCTTCTCAAGCTTGTTACCTCGAAACGCGCTGTGTCTGCAGACACCATTGAGTCAGAGTGGTGGGAATCGAAGCGCCATCAAAAACCACAAAAAGCACCAGCCCACCTACCCAGTAGAGGCATCTCCTTCTGATGGTGTGTAGCAGAAGTGCCCATGCTATTGGCATTTAAGATAGCTCAGTGGACAAATGCAATCATTATAGAGATCAATGTGTAACCTGAAGGAAATGCCTTGCAATTCCAAAGGTTCCAGACAATCTTTCATCCTTCTGAGAATTATAAAATGGGTACAACTGAGTTGGATAACAAATAACCGGTTATTAGTGCCTAGAGACCAGGCAAACGGTAGTGAGTGCTATACAAGTGAAGTAACCATCATTATAAGTAGAAGCTTACTATGAAGTGTACTTCAACACTTTCAAAGATTTGCTATTAAGGTTTCAAAATGTGGATATTGTTGCAAAGGAACTTTTTTTTTTTTTTTAAACTTGGTTATGAAAACAAAGGCTCCTAGTGTGCAAGGTGTGCACAGAGTATGCAGAAGTGGATGGTCTAAGGTAATGCAGCACCAATCATACTTTGAGCCAGAAGACGTCGCTGATGGATGCTTTCTTTTGTACTCCTTCAGCTGCTCCAGAGACCGAACTGCCAGAGTGTCCTCGGGCTGCTGAAGGTCACAAGGCTATATGAAGTAGGAGTACAAGCTCTGAGTGGACAGTTGATATGTCTTTTCCTTCCTTAACCCGGAGTCCATGGAGCATGGTGGGCTAGCATGCTCTCCCCCTTTACTGACAGAGGGAAACATGATAGCGCCCACTAGATGCGGGACACTTCCTGAACATTGTTTCCCCCTAACAGAGGGGTGCATGTATTACTCTGGGGCAGAGGAGAATGCATGGACGTAGAATAAAGTACTTGAGACCTCTCTTGCGCTGATGGAGGTTGGCAAATGTGGATCTACCTTGATCTCAGCAGTCGGAGGAGCCTGAGCAGAGGCAAATGGGGACAACATAGGCACGTGCTCCGAAGAGGGAGTGGAGATCAACACAATCTGCAATTTGGTGGTGCACTTGCCTGCCAAGGGAGCTAATGTAGGAGTCACTTCATTTCAAATGGTAGGGTAACACTATAAAGAGATGAACAGGATTTACTCATCCCTCAATCATTTCAACAGAGGGAGCGGTTGGAGATGCTGGTAACCCCACTGTTCAACTGCATGATGGTCAGGAAGAAACAATTACACCATCTGAAGGTATCATAGTACAGCTTGGAAAAGTGGAGCGGGCTGTCACTGCGATATACTCGTGCATGGTTAAAGAGGCGATCAGGATGACTAGCATGGAAACTTTGATGGCTACTATGGACAACAGGCTTAAGAAACTGAAGATGTGAATTAAAGTGACTGATAAAGGGGCTGCAAAAATGGAGGTGGCGTGATGTATCAATTAAAGGGCAGTGACACACTGGACAATGAAAGGAGGGAAGCCAATTTGAAAGCACTGGGGTTCCCACTCACCTGTAGAGGAGGATATTGCAGTAGCAGTTAAAGTTTTTTGCTGCTAATTTTACTAGATCGGACTGTGGTGGTGAAGAATGTGAAGAGGCTCCAGATGCAGAAGGTCACTGCTGACTGGAATACTAAATGAAATGACCAATCAAGCTGCACCTTGTAGTATGAGGTGCTACACGCAAGCGCAGGGCTTACGCTGGGAAGCTGGAACAAGTCTTACATGGTCAGAACAACTGCACTGCTGCCCAAAGCAGCGTGTGCGATGACTATACAGCAGGCAGAAGCAATGAGGTCAGGGCCATTTGCAGTAAGAAACATCTGCACTCATCTCACTTGATGTTTTTATAAAGTTTGCCCAAATCCGGAAACTCTCGATTTCAGTGAGCTTTCTAAACCCAAGATCACTGAAAACACTCCTTTTGACTGAACTCTACTGTTAAAATGGGAACTCAATTGTGAGAGAAAAAAATTGTTTGCTATAAGTCCTTTACAATGGAGTCGGTCAAATATTTACTTTATATACTGAGAACAGTTAATTACACTGAGTATGGTTAAGGCCAGCTCTAACAACTGTGTAAGACACTGATTTTGGAGTTTGAACAGGAGTTTACCGTCTGTCTCTGCAACTTAAACAATGAATGAGATCTGAAAAGCCACCTAACTCAAAGTGAGTCCAATGCTCACATATGAACTGTTGGATTTAAAAGACCCTTAACGTGGGCTTTGCAACATAAAGGCAGCACAGTCATACCTTACATATACATTAGTTGCTACCTAGCAGTCGAACTGTGGAAGTAGCTCAATTCCTGGGACGTGTTCCTTCTGGGTGACCAACCAGGGAGCAGACATGTACTCTCTCCTGACAAGTGAGAGCTTAACACAATATCCAAGGCCTCGGTTGACACGATACATACATGTCTACAGCAGTAGTGGTCTCAGGTTAGATTGGTCAAGGACCTTTTTAAACATCTTTGACTCTATAACCACTGCCTTCTCTCCTCGCTTTCATGGACCTAAGAAGACTTCAGAAGGTCAGGGATAACACAGGGTGTTTACTCATCCTAATGGTCCTAACCTAGCCACACCAAGTATTGTCCTCTGACACCCTGCACTTCTTCCAGAATAAAGGCAGGGGGTTTACATTGATTGTGAGGATGAGAGGTAGAATTCTCCATGCCTATTACAAATGCTTAGCTTGACCGCCAACTTGAGAAGAAGATAGCCTCCATTCACCTAAGCCTCTCCTCCAATAACCTCAAAGTGCAGACAGTTGCTAACATGTCCACTGCAAAATCTCCATACATAAGCCAAAGGCCACTCAGCTCTGCCAAAAAGCATCAAATCCCTGACTTCATTAGTTGATGACATTATGTGATTCTCCAGTTGCCTCACACTATCAAGTGTAAATAAGGACACATGTAAGACTTGCCTAGAAGTCACCAGATCCTAAAAAAAAATGGCCACCAGCATCATTTTCCCCCTCGGAAAGTCAATGAAAAATCATTTGACTGGCCTGTTGCATTGATCGCTCTGGTGGGAAGGCCTACTTCCAAGAGGGATCTCAGTCTTGTTCTTTCTTGTCTGAAGCATGAGCCCATTCAGCAGCTGGCTTCATGCCAAATGAAACTGCTTTAATGGAAGCCAGCACTTCCAATAGCCTTTACTTTGCCAGGATATGTAAGTAAAATGAAAGCCCTTTGCACTTTTGTTGTCAATTAGAACAAGGTGGTACTTCAAACTCGCCCCTCCTACAATATGTTGGCTGAATTTTGCTTAGATGTGGAGAGTACCAGTGAGGCTATGGATCTTTGGTTCCACAGCTTTGCACCCACTTCCATCTTGTTTCGCTCATCACCCGTTTCCTCATTTTCTGTCCAGCTTTACACTACCACTCCTCAATGTCCCATCACAATGTAAACGCACAACATCTCGTAATCTTCCCCACTGCTCATTTCTAAGTGCTACCCTGGTAATCACTCATCACCTTGATGCACTAGTTTAAAAATGATTAGCAGCAAATACAACCAGAGGGAACCGGGATGATGGTAATGACCAATAACACTTACTGTTGAGCCAGTGTGGCACAGGTCACACAGTTAATTGGAGTTTAAAGTTCACCATGTTGGTGATTTGACGGCATTATGAACCCGCCTATTCATTGAAGGTCCATACCAGAGCAAGGAAGAAAATTTAGTATCAAGAGACAGCTTGGCACAAACGGTGATAAGCAAAGCGCCTTCAACTAAACATTACTGCTCCTGAAAAAACGACTGAGCGGGTGGAGTGGTCTAAAAAACAAAAGCCTTAGCCCCAAGAAATAAAGAGTAAAACAAATGAAAAATCAATACAGCTGCATAATGCTGACAGGTAGTTCGATCCAGGCTGCATGTGAAACTTCTCAGCTCTTTAGCCGAGTACGGTGTCTGACAAACAAGCCTGACAACAGTTTCTGTCCATTAGGCTGTGAACTACTTGAAAATGGCAGATGAAACTATATAGGGACACGAAAGCATTAATAAGAACAGGTTAAACAAGCCAGTTATCAGTGACCTATCAGGTGGTAGATGGCAAATACACAAAAAATATATTAAGAGATGAGTGGCAGAAATTTGTATCAGAGACGAGTACATGGCAAAGGTTCTTAAGATGTTTTGAAATCCACGACATTCCTCGTCTCCATGATAATGACGACGACTCCGCTTTGCAGAAGGAGGAAATTATGCATTTTTTAATTACTTACAGAAAATCGTGCCAACTCTTTTGATGATGATATTGAAGTATAAGAGAAATATATTTGGGACTTGAAAGGACAACCATTAAGCATGAAAAATACTGAAAGCACTCAAATCTCAAAAGAAGCATTTTCCCGAGCAAGAGTTGGTTTGTGACATGGCACCTATTTGGCTTTAGAAGTAATAATGGCAGCACATAATCACACCATTGCAACAAATTCAAAATGGGAATTGGAGAACAAAATATTTTCTTTTAAATTTAAGGAAACAACGTTTTAGATTTTAAAAGTGCACGGGAACGCTGCTGGATTCTATATTTCTCCTAAAACATTTGAGTTGCAGACAGGAAAAACATATGTCAGATATTTGCCGAAGTGACTCACGAGCACATTATGTACTGAAGAGTTTCCTGTTCAGCTACAAGTTTCTGGGAAGCCACACAAATGGTAATGAATAAAAGATGTGACTACCGACTGCCTGCAAGTCATACATTAACTTTTCACATTTATTTAGTATATTTACATGACAAACAGTGAAATGCAAAGCATTTAACACTGTTGGCAAAAAGTAATTCACTACTAGAAGGAACAGTGAAGAAAAGGCGAGAAAAAAAGCAGGAAGGTTATCATAGAAACGTCATATTAGCTCTTCCTTTAGGCAAGGTCCGATCGGTTTAGCAGCTGGCGTTAAAATGGATTTGTTCTTTACTGCTTACTGAAAACCATATCAAGGAGTCTCAGAATAGCGAGAGGTTCTGTTTTATGAAATGTGTTTTGTAAGGCACTCACTCATCTTTATGTTAAAATAAAATATTATTTTCTACAGAAACATTGATCTTGTCAATCGCTGTGATAAATGGGGCTTTCTTCCGAATCTTTAGACATGTGGCATGGGTTAATAGGAGGCGGTCACATAATACTGAGTAAATCAGTGGACACGTTATTCTCTTCATAAGAGTAATTTCAACGAGAGAAGTTTCTGCAAGAAACATCATCACCATGCTACAGCAATACAGTGGTAAATCCTCTGGTGAAGAAATTTCACCTGGGTTTCTCCACATTGATATGATACATTCAAGGAGGTGTAATTCCTGTGAGACACCACTCACTGGTGTAAATTCACGCATGGAGGTAATTATGGGCTCGATTTACATTTTAGTGGCAAGGATACACTGTCGTGATGGAGTATGTTTAGCTCCAAGTTAATGGTCTGCCCACTCGATTTAGATACAGGTGGACCATAGGTTTGGCTATGGTGGTGACTACTCCACCGACATAGGCAAACCTCTCCGACTGCCTGACGGAGTAAGGGCCATCTGCGAAATGGCTATATTGCCATCCACCCAATTAAGATGGGCAGAGATATAGCTGTCCTTTTAATGTCCGTCACCGCCATGCAAAACCTGGTGGTAAAGGATATTAAACAAGCATTGGCATAGCCAATAGGTCTCGCTTTTGGGACCTTATAAGTGAATAGCCATGCAACACTTGATGTTGTTTAATCAAGGATATTGTGCTGGATACCTAAACATTTATAATGTCCCAAAGGCGCGACCTATTGGCTATGCATTGGGGGGCCTTATAAGTGTTTAGGTAGAGCTATTGACTTTGCCAATGTTTCTAAGCTGTGCTGTAGAGAAGTGTGGCTGCTGTGCAGCATGCTGAGAAGTTGTAATTAAGTGATGCTGTGGTGTCGTTGAGTGATGCTGTGGTGGCCCTGAGTGATGCTGTGGTGGCCCTGAGTGATGCTGTGGTGGCCCTGAGTGATGCTGTGCTGGCCGCGAGTGATGCTGTGCTGGCAGCGAGTGATGCTGTGCTGGCCGCGAGTGATGCTGTGCTGGCCGCGAGTGATGCTGTGCTGGCCGCGAGTGATGCTGTGCTGGCCGCGAGTGATGCTGTGGTGGCCGCGAGTGATGCTGTGGTGGCCGCGAGTGATGCTGTGGTGGCCGCGAGTGATGCTGTGGTGGCCGCGAGTGATGCTGTGGTGGCCGCGAGTGATGCTGTGGTGGCCGCGAGTGATGCTGTGGTGGCCGCGAGTGATGCTGTGGTGGCCCCGAGTGATGCTGTGGTGGCCCCGAGTGATGCTGTGGTGGCCCGAGTGATGCTGTGGTGGCCCCGAGTGATGCTGTGGTGGCCCCGAGTGATGCTGTGGTGGCCCCGAGTGATGCTGTGGTGGCCCCGAGTGATGCTGTGGTGGCCCGAGTGATGCTGTGGTGGCTCCGAGTGATGCTGTGGTGGCCCGAGTGATGCTGTGGTGGCCCCGAGTGATGCTGTGGTGGCCCGAGTGATGCTGTGGTGGCCCCGAGTGATGCTGTGGTGGCCCGAGTGATGCTGTGGTGGCCCCGAGTGATGCTGTGGTGGCCCCGAGTGATGCTGTGGTGGCCCGAGTGATGCTGTGGTGGCCCGAGTGATGCTGTGGTGGCCCCGAGTGATGCTGTGGTGGCCCCGAGTGATGCTGTGGTGGCCCCGAGTGATGCTGTGGTGGCCCCGAGTGATGCTGTGGTGGCCCCGAGTGATGCTGTGGTGGCCCCGAGTGATGCTGTGGTGGCCCGAGTGATGCTGTGGTGGCCCCGAGTGATGCTGTGGTGGCCCGAGTGATGCTGTGGTGGCCCCGAGTGATGCTGTGGTGGCCCCGAGTGATGCTGTGGTGGCCCCGAGTGATGCTGTGGTGGCCCCGAGTGATGCTGTGGTGGCCCCGAGTGATGCTGTGGTGGCCCCGAGTGATGCTGTGGTGGCCCCGAGTGATGCTGTGGTGGCCCCGAGTGATGCTGTGGTGGCCCCGAGTGATGCTGTGGTGGCCCCGAGTGATGCTGTGGTGGCCCCGAGTGATGCTGTGGTGGCCCTGAGTGATGCTGTGGTGGCCCCGAGTGATGCTGTGGTGGCCCGAGTGATGCTGTGGTGCCCCGAGTGATGCTGTGGTGGCCCCGAGTGATGCTGTGGTGGCCCCGAGTGATGCTGTGGTGGCCCCGAGTGATGCTGTGGTGGCCCCGAGTGATGCTGTGGTAGCCCCGAGTGATGCTGTGGTGGCCCCGAGTGATGCTGTGGTGGTGCTGTCGTGATGCAGAGTGATGCTGTGGCGCTGCAGAGTGATGCTGTGGTAGTGCTTAGTGATGCTGTTGTGGTACTGAGTGATGCTGTTGTGGTACTGAGTGATGCTCTGGTGTTCCTGAGTGATGCTCTGGTGTTCCTGAGTGATGCTGTGGTGAAGGTGAGTGATGCTGTGGTGAAGGTGAGTGATGCTGTGGTGAAGGTGAGTGATGCTGTGGTGAAGGTGAGTGACGCTGTGGTGAAGGTGAGTGACGCTGTGGTGAAGGTGAGTGACGCTGTGGTGGCCCCGAGTGACGCTGTGGTGGCCCCGAGTGACGCTTTGGTGGCCCCGAGTGATGCTGTGGTGGCCCCGAGTGACGCTGTGGTGGCCCCGAGTGACGCTGTGGTGGCCCCGAGTGACGCTGTGGTGGCCCCGAGTGACGCTGTGGTGGCCCCGAGTGACGCTGTGGTGGCCCCGAGTGACACTGTGGTGGCCCCGAGTGACACTGTGGTGGCCCCGAGTGACGCTGTGGTGGCCCCGAGTGACGCTGTGGTGGCCCCGAGTGACGCTGTGGTGGCCCCGAGTGACGCTGTGGTGGCCCCGAGTGACGCTGTGGTGGCCCCGAGTGATGCTGTGGTGGCCCCGAGTGATGCTGTGGTGGCGCTGACTGATGCTGTGGTGATGCAGATTGATGCTGTGGTGATGCAGATTGATGCTGTGGTGATGCAGATTGATGCTGTGGTGATGCAGAGTGATGCTGTGGTGCTGCAGAGTGATGCTGTGGTGCTGCAGAGGTGATGCAGATTGATGCTGTGGTGCTGCAGAGTGATGCTGTGGTGCTGCAGAGTGATGCTGTGGTGCTGCAGAGTGATGCTGTGGTGCTGCTGCAGAGTGATGCTGTGGTGCTGCTGCAGAGTGATGCTGTGGTGCTGCTGCAGAGTGATGCTGTGGTGCTGCAGAGTGATGCTGTGGTGCTGCAGAGTGATGCTGTGGTGCTGCAGAGTGATGCTGTGGTGCTGCAGAGTGATGCTGTGGTGATGCAGATTGATGCTGTGGTGATGCAGATTGGTGCTGTGGTGATGCAGATTGATGCTGTGGTGATGCAGATTGATGCTGTGGTGCTGCAGAGTGATGCTGCAGAGTAATGCTGTGGTGCTGCAGAGTGATGCTGTGGTGCTGCTGCAGAGTGATGCTGTGGTGCTGCAGAGTGATGCTGTGGTGCTGCAGAGTGATGCTGCAGAGTAATGCTGTGGTGCTGCAGAGTGATGCTGTGGTGCTGCTGCAGAGTGATGCTGTGGTGCTGCAGAGTGATGCTGTGGTGCTGCAGAGTGATGCTGTGGTGCTGCAGAGTGATGCTGTTGTGCTGCAGAGTGATGCTGTGGTGCTGCAGAGTGATGCTGTGGTGCTGCAGAGTGATGCTGTGGTGCTGCAGAGTGATGCTGTGGTGCTGCAGAGTGATGCTGTGGTGCTGCAGAGTGATGCTGTGGTGCTGCAGAGTGATGCTGTGGTGCTGCAGAGTGATGCTGTGGTGTTCCTGAGTGATGCTGTGGTGGTGCTGAGTGATGTTGTGGTGGTGCTGAGTGATGTTGTGGTGAAGGTGAGTGATGCTGTGGTGGTGCTGAGTGATGATGTGGTGGTGCTGAGTGATAATGTGGTGGTGCCGAGTGATAATGTGGTGGTGCCGAGTGATAATGTGGTGGTGCTGAGTGGCGCTGTGGTGATGCTGAGTGGCGCTGTGGTGGTGCTGACTGATGCTGTGGTGGTGCTGACTGATGCTGTGGTGGTGCTGACTGATGCTGTGGTGGTGCTGACTGATGCTGTGGTAGTGCTGACTGATGCTGTGGTGGTGCTGAGTGATATTGTTGTGTCCCTGAGTGATGCTGTGGTGGTGCTGAGTGATGCTGCTGATTGATCCTGTGGTGTTGTTGAGTGATGCAGTGTTGGCCCTGAGTGATGAGGTGCAACTAACAACCATTGACAAAGCCAATAGTCCTGACTTGTAGGTATGATGTTACTTGTTGTATCATATCTGGATGCAATGACAGTAACAGCAAAATACAAGTTGGGTGGCACACTATGCTAAACACAGATTTTTAAAGTACTGTTTTTAAGTCACGCACTTAATTACAATGGCCACGCCCCCTTGAGACCCCCCAGTTTTTTCATCCCACTTAAAGCCCTGGCTAGTGCCTTTAGCATGGGTGGGACTGCGAACACCACAACTACGCACGAGGTGGAAGGCTTGGGTCCCGATTATTGCAGCTCGCAGAGCGACATTCAAGTGGGGATGCCGTTGGCCAACGTGACAAAACACTTTGAAGAAAAGCATCACAACATAAGAACGGACTCCGCATAACAAAGAAGCAGTGAGACAGCCAAGCCCACAGGAGCCTGCCACAATAATACAGGAGATTAGACTGCAGCGCGCACCACGGGAAGCTAAAAGAAATACTATCTGTGGCGGGGGAGGGGCTGTTAACTGAGAGGGGGAGCAGGAGGTGAGTCTGCGAGTGGTGCGCGCGGCAAAAGTGAAAGTGATCGCGAGCGATGTGCGCGCACCATGACGAGAGAGGAAAGCCAGATGGCGCCTCTGCTCGTCATTGTGCGCGTAACCGCACACTCTGTGCCACCCCAAAAGCTGTGGTCTAAATGTCTCGCCAGAGCAGCGCATGCGCTGGCTCAGGCGAGACCTAAAAAGGAATAATGCACTCCACGCCATGGGAGATGACTACCATGGCAAGGGGGGCATTTTCTATTTTATTTTCAAAAAGCAAATCCCGTTTTGCGACTTTCTTTTTGAAAATAAATAAGTGAATTATTTGGTGCAGGGCTCAGTCATGTAGCTGCAGTCCTGCACTAAACAGCGAAAAGCATTGGCATGAAGCGCTGTGAATGCGGTTCCAGCCAATGCGCTATAAATGACTACCAGCTTGGCGGCAGGTAGTCCCCCAAACATGGTGACAGAGTAATCTACTCTGTCCCCCTGGCAGAACAACAGGCCGTCCACTGAATTGTAAATCGAGCCCTGTGTAACGAATGCTTTTCAGCGGAATACAAGTCCCTAACCTATCAAAATGAGACCCATAGATTGCACAATAAAAACATGAAAATTTACTTGGTCTTCTACCCACCCTGTTTGATGACTTTGTACCAAGCTAGTGTTAGATACCAAACCTTTACCACAGGTCAGTCCAACTAATATTTCCTCTGATCATACTCGGTAAGTTCCATATCCAAGAAAGGTTTGATCCTCTTGCCTTGGCAAGACGCTTTCTAATGATATCTTTTTATGTTAACATCGGTTCACATCTATGCCTTATCAGTGCAACGTGGAGCCCAGAAACTGAAGTGCTGGGGCAAAACATAATAACCCGTTTTAAACAACCACGGTGACTGCTGCTATTTTGGCATATTGGACCTTACCAGTTTAAGACATATGGGATTAATCTTCTGTAAGCATTACACGATCAAGCGGCAAACTAACACAAAACCCAGTTGATATCTTAAATTAAAAATAAACAGCAAGTTTTTGCAGTGTGAAGTCTCTTCTAGATTCACAAACATTGAATAATTATACCATCGAGTGATTGTGTCTGAAATGTTATTGTCAGATCACAAGCTAATACCTTTTCAACTCACCAAACCTGCTGCCGAAATGGCCAAATTGTAAATGGTCAACACAGGGCGCAACTGGGCCAAGCTCAATACGAGAAATTTGGAAACCTTGCTAGAAAACACTCATTCGGAGTTAACGGGAGATCTAGAAAACAGATATAACTCCTTTGTAAAATGGCTTCATAATGCCCCCAATGTTGTGCTGCCCGCACAGTCAAGGAAGACACCTTGTACAGGAGGAAAATGTCCCTGGTTTACTCTCGATCTCTCGGAATTGAAAAACGAAACTAAAAGACTAGAAAGAGACTGGAGAAAAAACTATGATGGGTCCAAGAAACTGACTTATAAAGGCACAGTCAGGAAATATCATGTCATTAGGCTGCGAGAATTAGCTATACTGCTAAAAAGAAATCTAGACTGCTTCAAATTCCTCTAAAGAGTTATATCAAATTGTAAATAATCTTATGACAATCGGCAAGAATGTAAATAAGCCTATCCCCTCAGAAGATCACTGTAATGATTTAGCAAACTCTTTCAGGGAAAAGGTAGAAAACATCAGACACACTTTTGGTGGAGTCATAGAAACCCTTTCCACAGATAACCTAATTTATGGAAAATGGAATACTTTTGCAGAGATGACGATTGAGAAAACTACTGAGATTCTCTTCTCCCTTAGGTCAGGATCTCCTTCTGATCCAGTCCCCCAGATGTTCTATTAAAAGGAGGTGATATACTCCTACGTACCCTCCAACATCTTTAATCTTTCTCTCAACTCGGGTACAATACCAGCAGCATGGAAACACGCTATTGTGAAGCCACTACTGAAAAAGGTCCAGCCAACCCTTTTATAAATGACAACTATCGCCTTATTTCTTTGTTGCCAGGACCTAGTAAAATCCTGGAAAAATAGGTAAATTCCATCCTGACCTCCTACCTTGAGGAAAATAATATTTTACACCCATCACAAACCGGCTTCAGAACCGGTAATAGCACTGAGACTGCCCTCCTCGCCGCCACAGTGAGCTCAAAGTGACACTAGATAATGGAGGAAGAGCAGACCTTACCCTCCTTGACCTGAATACCGCTTTTGACACGGTCTCTCACCCAATCCTTATCAATAGACTAGGTCAAGAAGGGATATCTGGAACTGTGCTGAAATGGTTAGCGGCCTTTCTTAAAAATAGAACTTTTCAAGTCATTGAAGAAAACAAATACTCCAACACTCTTCCCTTGAAATGTGGGGTACCACAGGGGTCTTTCCTTAGTCCTACACTTCTTAACAAATATGTAAGTCCATTAGCTGAGATTATAAAAAAACATGGCATTAGAGCCATTTCTTATGCGGATGATACTCAAATCATCATAAGTCTTTCAAATCAAACAGAATTCACCTCTGCATTTCTAGATAAATGCCTAAATCAGGTTGTGAGCTGGTTGGCAGCTAGTAGCCTTAAACTCAACGGAAATAAAACCGAACTACAGGTACTAGGGAAAAACTCATTGCTTTAGGGAGAATTGAATTGGCCAGTATCTATGGGAACCAAACCCTCCCCCAAGGAAGAAGTAAAATGTCTTGGTGTTTGCCTCGACCAAGAACTTACTATGGCCTCCCAAGCCAAGAAATTGGCGGCCACCTGCTTTAGCCTCCTTCGCACCCTCAGCAGAGTGCGGAGATGGCTGTCTAAATCCACACGCAGAACCATCATTCAGGGCCTGATTTTGTCTCGCCTTGACTATAGTAACTCTCTATATCTATTCAGCCCCGAATTTGTCATAAATAGGCTTCAGAGGATACAAAATGCAGCAGTTCGCATGTTGCAGAACATCCCAAAGTTTTAATCAGTCACTGCAGCAAGATCCTCATTACACAGGCTTCCGGTGAAAAAGAGGATACAAAATTAAAGTGCTCTGTCATGCCTACAAAGCAATACACAAGAAAGGCTCTACAGTTATACAAAACCTATTGACAATCCATCAGCTTGCAAGACATCTGCGATCTGCCTCCCAGCTACATCAGATTGTCCCCAGATTCAGAACAGCGAGAGCCGGAAGATGGTCCTTCCCTGTCCTAGTACCTAGGCTATCGAATGCCCTCCCTCTCCAAATTACGAAAGCAGAATCTGAGCTTTACTTTAGGAAACTGTTAAAGACCTTTCTTTTCGAATAAGTAGTTTCCTTTTCCCCTTCCTCTGCCTAGCGCTGGGAAGCCCTATTGGGCAGCCATGCGATATACAAATCTCAGAGAATAATCAATCAATCAATCAATCCATTTGTAAAGCGCACTACTCACCCGTGAGGGTCTCAAGGCGCTGGGGGGGGAGGGGTGCTGCTACTGCTCGAATAGCCAGGTCTTGAGAAGCCTCCTGAAGGTTAGTAGGTCCTGTGTCTGCCGTAGGAGGATGGGGAGGGTGTTCCAGGTCTTGGCGGCGAGGTGGGAGAACGATCTGCTGCCGGTGGTCGCTCTTCGGATGCGGGGGACGGTGGCGAGGGCGAGGTCGGCGGAGCGGAGCTGTTGGTTCGGGGTGTAGAAGGCGAGTCGTCTGTTGAGGTATGCTGGTCCGGTGTTGTGGAGCGCCTTGTGTGCGTGGGTGAGGAGCTTGAAGGTGATCCTCTTGTTGACGGGGAGCCAGTGCAGGTCTCTCAGGTGTGGTGTGATGTGGCTGTGGCGCGGGATGTCGAGGATCAGGCGTGCAGAGGCGTTCTGTATGCGTTGTAGTCATTTCAGGAGTTTGGCCGAGGCTCCTGCGTAGAGGGCGTTTCCGTAGTCCAGCCTGCTGCTGACGAGGGCTTGGGTGACCGTTCTTCTAGTTTCGGTGGGCATCCACCTGTAGATCTTGCGGAGGATGAGGAGGGTGTTGAAGCAGGAGGATGTGACGGCGTTGACTCGCTTGGTCATGGAGAGTGTTGAGTCGAGGATAAACCCCAGGTTGCGTGCGTGGTCGGTGGGTATCGGTGCTGTTCCCGGTTCGGACGGCCACCAGGAGTCGTCCCAGGCTGAGGGGGTGGGGCCGATGATGAGGACCTCTGTCTTGTCCGAGTTCAGTTTCAGACGGCTGTTCTTCATCCACTCGGCGACGGCTTTCATTCCTTCGTGGAGGTTGGTTTTGGCGGTGAGGGGGTCCTTGGTGAGGGAGAGGATCAGCTGGGTGTCGTCGGCGTAGGAGATGATGTTGAGGTCATGCAGTCGGGCGACTTGGGCGAGCGGTGCCATGTAGACGTTGAACAATGTCGGGCTGAGGGATGATCCTTGGGGTACGCCGCAGGTGATCTCGGAGGCTTCGGAACGGAAAGGGGGGAGGCGGACGCTCTGGGTTCTGCCGGAGAGGAAGGAGGTGGTCCATTCCAGAGCCCTGTCACGGATCCCTGCATTGTGGAGGCGCGTGCGTAGGGTGCGGTGGCAGACAGTGTCGAAGGCGGCTGAAAGGTCCAGGAGGATGAGGGCCGCGGTTTCGCCATTGTCCAGCAGGGCCCTGATGTCATCGGTGGCGGCGATGAGGGCAGTCTCGGTACTGTGGTTGCTGCGGAACCCGGACTGGGACGGGTCCAGGATGTTGTTCTCCTCGAGGTAGCGGGTCAGCTGTCTGTTGACGGTCTTCTCAATGACCTTCGCCGGGAACGGGAGCAGGGAGATGGGCCGGAAGTTCTTGAGGTCCCTCTGATCCGCCTTGGGTTTCTTCAGTAAGGCGTTGATCTCGGCGTGCTTCCAGCTCTCCGGGAAGGTTGCGGTCTCGAAGGAAATGTTGATGGTCTTGCGGAGATGGGGTGCGATGGTGGCGCTAGCTTTGTTGAAGATGTGGTGTGGGCATGGATCTGACGGGAAGCCGGAGTGGATGGTGTTCATGATTTTGATGGTGTCGTCGTTTATGTTGGTCCAGGTGAGCAGGGGATCAATGTGGGTGGTGGCCGCGGGGTCTGAGGTGTCGGTGGTTGTCGGGGCGGTCAGGTTGTTGAAGCTGTCGTGGATGTCTGCGATCTTGCGATGGAAGAAGGTGGCAAGGGAGTCGCATAGGTCTTGCGATGGTGGGATGTCGTTGGTGTCGGCGCTGGGGTTGGAGAGTTCCTTCACGATGTTGAAGAGCTCTTTGCTGTTGTGCGCGTTGTTGTCGAGTCGGTCCTTGAAGGAGGCCCTTTTGGCGGATCTGACGAGGTGATGGTGTCTGCGGATGGCGTTCTAGTGTTAGGATTCAAAACTTCCTAACTGTAGGTAGGCGTCAACATAGGTGTAGCCTGAGTATGATGTTGATTGTAAACCCACAATGCACCATTACTTGAGCATCAGTTTGGATTCTTTTTTTCCACCACTGGATATGTAGGCTCTCTGATGCAGTTTCCTAAGATATGCCAAGATGAATGCTGAAACTTCGACGGGCATAGGATCTTGGGGGATTTATTGGGGGAGTTTCAACACAGTCAGAGAATGACTATTGATCACTGTGGTGTCACTGAGATTCTTCAATGGCATCTTCTAGCATGAGCACATTCTTCAAGTTTTCACCCTTAACAACGAACATACAGTAAGTATGTTCTGCACATAGAGGAACTAGAATCCAGAAGATTGTTATGCTTGCTCACAATTTTAGCTAGGACTTTAATACACGCAAGGATTTAACTGCTCACTGAGCAGCGGCAGGGATTTTTGAGCAACAGGGGCAGAAAATAAACACTGAGTCGTTCGAGTAGAAGGGTTTTTCTGAAGATGATGACAGAGGCCGAGGAGGCTCAGGGAGAACACCAGTAGGACCAAGACCTTGAGGAAACTCTTCTGGAGATTCGAGGTCTTCTCATAAAATATACCCTAATTCTACTGTGCCTAACGCAAGAAAAATCAGGAGCTGTCAAAAGACAAGGCATCTAAGTTGCAGATTAGGACATGTTTCTGCGTCTAGTCACAGCACAAACTTATATTTCCCAGGGTCCAAATAAATTTTACTCCCATCTTTGACAGATCTGCCAATAAGGATTATGTTGTTTACCCTGTTAAACATCTGTTCGTGGCATGTAGTGCTGTAGATTCACATGCTCTGCATACTCCTGCCATCTAGTATTAGGTTTGGAGATGTGAATCTTGTTTTTCTTCGAAGAAATCTTTCGAGTCACGAGGTAGAGTTACTCTTCCTCTTGGTGGTATTGCGCATGGTCATCGACTCCTTTGTTAGATTAATTTCCCGCAGGCGGGTGAGAAATTAGTGTCCGTGAAGTGTCAGTGTAAAGATGTCCATGCTAAGAGAATTGTGTAAAACATAACTGCAACAGCCACAAACATCTGGGGAGAAGGGAAGGCGCATGTGAATCAACAGCGCTACATGCCACGAACAGATGCTTACAGGTTAAGTAACAATCCGTTCGATGGCATGTATGGCTGTAGATACACATGCGCTGCTTAGACTGTAAAGCAGTCCCTCCTAAGAAGCTGTGGCTAGCGTGTGAGTTGCAGTAGTTTGAAAAGGTGTACGTAGAACTGCCTTACCCGCATAGGCTTGTTGGCATGCAAACACATCTACACAGTAGAGTTTAGTAAATGTATGTGGTGTAAACCATGTAGCTGCCTTACAAATTTCAGCTATGGATATATGTCCTAAAAAAGCCATTGTTTCTCCCTTTTTAAGAGTAGAGTTTGCTCTGAGAGTTACAGGTAAAGGTCTTTTGGCTATAATTTAGCAGGTTTTAATGCATTTTACTATCCAGCAGTCTATGCCAGATTTGGATATAGGGATACCTTTATGTGGTGGCGAAAAGGCTACAGTTGTTTTGCTGAAAGTTTTGGTTCTATCTGCGTAGAACAGGAGTGCTCTTTTTTACATATAATGTGTGAGGAGCTCTTTCTGCTACAGAAACCGGGTTAGGGAAAAAACAGGTAGTTCAATGGATTAAGATGAAATTGAGAAACTACCTTTGGTATGAATTTTGGGTTAATCTGAAGTACTAATTTTTGTTTATGTATTTGAAAGAATGGTTCTTCTAAGGTAAATGCCTGGAGATCACCAACACACCTGAGTGAGGTAATGGCAACTAGAAATGCCACTTTCCATGATAGAAATTGAAGTGGGCATGAGTGTAAACGCTCAAAAGTAGGACCCATGTCTAGTAAGCACAATGCTTAGGTTCAAGGAGGGTGCTGGAGGCACACGAGGTGGAATGACTCGTTTGAGGCCTTCCATAAATGCTTTAATGACAGGAATTATGAAGAGTGACAGATACTGTCTATTTTGGCGATAGGCAGCTATTGCAGCAAGATGTAATGGAATGGAAGTGTATGCCAAATTGGACTTTTGCAAATGAAGTAAATAGCAACAAATAATGTCCTGCACAGTGGCCTTGATTGGATTCATATTTTAGGTTCGCAATAGCAAACAAAACACTTCCATTTTGCAGCATAACAGGCTTTATTTGTGGGTCTGCGTGCCGGTTTAAGACTATCAATGCATTCTGATGGTAAGTTTAAATAACCAAACGTTTAGACCTCAGGAGCCAAATCGTTACGTTGAGCATCTTGGGGTCTGGGTGCCCGATTTGTCCTTGATCCTGAGTGAGAAGGTCTGGCCTGCTGGGGAGCTTCTTGTGTGGGACTACTGAGAGATCCAGAAGCGTTGTGAACCAGGGCTGACGTGCCCAAGTGGGAGCTACTAGGATCATGGTGAGAGATGTTTGCCTGAGTTTCCAAATCAGAAAAGGAATGAAAGGGAGAGATGGAAAAGCGTAGGCAAATATCCCTGACCAACTCATCCAGAGTGCGTTGCCTTTGGATAGTGGGTGTGGAAACCTGGATGCGAAGTCTGGTCATTTTGAGTTTTCTTTTGTGGCGAACAGGTCTATGTGAGGAGCCCCCCATTTTTTAAAATAGGGACTGCAAACTTGTGGGTTCAGTTCCCATTTGTGAGTCTGTTGGTGCATCCTGCTGTGCAGGGCCGCAAGATGGTTGTTCGTCCCCAGCAGATATTCCACCAACAAATGAATGTGATGGTGAAGAGCACAGTTCCATATGGTCTGAGAGAGGAGTGACAACTGGGAAGACCGTGTCCCTCCCTGTTTTTTTATAGCTAGTACATGGCTGTCATATTGTCCATCCGGACTAGGGCAACCTTGTGAGATAAATGGGGAAGAAATGCTTTCAGTGCAAGGAACACTGCCTTATGTTCCAAGTAGTCGATGTGTAGGGATTGATGTTTGGCATCTAACAGACCTTGTATTGTGTGGTTTTTGAGATGTGCACCCCAACCTGTCTCTGAAGTGTCTGTAGTTGGAGTGATTTGAGGTACAGGGTCCAGAAAAGGCCACCCCTTCAACAAATTGTTGGGGTTCCACCATTGCAGAGAACAGTGAGTCTGGTGATCTAGCAACACTAGATCCTCGAGATGACCCTGTGACCGAGACCACTGACTAGAGAGACATTGTGTACTGTGTGTCTGAAATTGAGGTAGACGTGCCTGAAAGTTTTGTATCTGAACGGAATTAAGGTAAGTTAGTCCTAACTTTGTGTTGAGGATTGCTCCTAAGTATGTTCGATGTTAATGAGGTTGAAACTGAGACTTGGGAACAATGATGGTAAACCCCAATTTGTCTAGCAGGTCTATTGTCATCTGTATGTGTTGCTGACACTGTAGCTGGGTGTTAGCTTTGATTAGCCAATCGTACAAGTACAGGAATACATGAATTTTTTATCGACGTAGGTGTGCTGCTAGTACTGCTAGGCACTTTGTAAAAACCCTTGGTGCGGTAGTAACATCGAAGAGGAGAACTTTGAATTGGTAGTGTTTTCCTGCTATGACAAACCTGAGGTATTTGCGATGAGCAGGATGAATGGGTATATGGAAGTAGGCATCCTTTAGGACCAAAGTGGCCATAAAGTCGCCCATCTGTAGAAGTGGAATGACATCTTGTACAGTGACAATGTGAAAGTGTTCTGATAGAATGTAGTAATTGAGAGGTCTGAAATCTAGGATTGGCCTCAGTGACCCGTCCTTTGGCATTAGAAAGTACAGGGAATACACCCCCTGTGCCTTGTTGATGAAGGGAAACTGGTTCTATAGCCCCTATGAGAAGAAGGGCTTGGACCTCTTGTTTTAGAAGAGTTAAGTGATCTTGTGATAGTCTGTGATTGCGAGGTGGAATGATGGGTGGTGTGGTAATGAGCTCCAGACAGTAGCCATGTTGGAAAATGTCTAGTACCCACTGGGCTGTTCTGATGGTTTCCCAGACCGGGTGAAAGGACTGTAGTCTTCCCCCGACAGGTGTGATTGGAGGAAGGATAGGGCAGTCAGTGTTTGGGGGCGCAGGCAGCACCACGTGTTGAAGTGCTCCTACCTTTTCCTCTATTATTATTGCCTCTAAAGTAGCCTTTGTAAAATCCTTTAGTGTAAGTGGATTGCCCCTGCTTTTGCTGGGAAGTGGAGGCATCTGTGGCATAGGATTTGTATCTGTCCTTGTAGCCTGAGCGGCTACAGGAACCGCAAGGTGTAGGAGTTTGAAGTGTCTGTTGAACCTGTGGCTTAAAACCTGAGCACCTGAGCCAGGCATGCCTTCAGAGCAAATATTCTGGTGTTGTCTGTTGCGTCTCAGGCAAATCTGATTGAATTATTGGTGATGGCCAGACCTTCGCTAACTACTTGTTGACCCCTTTTTTTGTGTTCTTCTGAGTGATAGTCTGGCAGTTCTTCCATTTCATCCAAGTGGGCCCTATTGTAACGTACGAGTAGGGCTTGGACGTTATCAATACGCCAATGATTGACTGCTTGAGTTTTAAGCCGTTTCCCAGCAGCATCAATACGTTTCCTCTCCTTTTCAGGAGGTGGGGTATCTCCACTCGTCTGACTATTTGCTCGTTTACGAGCTGTGGTAGGCACAATGGAGTCTGGTGGGACCTGGCTACGTATACAAAGTGGGTCAGATGGAGCTACTTTATATTTTTATATCAACCTGTGGGGTTATAACTCTGTTTCATACAGGTTCTTTAAATATGTGCTGCACATGCCTGGAAACATGGGCAGAAACTGGGTGTCCGTAAAGGTGGATGACAACGTGTCAAATAGGAAGTCCTGTCCTAGAGATTCCCTATGAAGTTGAACTCCATGATAGGTAGCTGCCCTGGCAATTACTTGTTGGTAAGCAATAGCATCCTCTGGTGGTGAAGGGCGAGCTGGGTAAAGATCTGGGTATGGGTCTGTATCATAAACATCCTAAGGTTCTGCAAAAAACAACAAGATGGTAGTGGAACAAAATGTCACAGCTCGTAAAAGTAAGCAATTTAGTGGGCATATTGTGAAAAAAATAATCACAGTATATCGAGGTTAATTAATTAATGGTGCCATATCAGGGTAATGCCACACCCTACCACCTGAGCCGTGATTGTACACATGGAAAACATTAGAATTCAAATATTATTGAGAAATATACCCCGGCACTCCACATTTACATATGATCACTGTTACTGACATTCATTGGTCTTCATAAAGATATGTTTAATTATTTTCACAGGTGTAAGTCATCAGAGAGAAAAAAAAACTATTGCACAGAAAGAAAGAACGGTTTCTTGTTGAGCTTTTCTGTAACAGTTTCTTGCAGTTCAGTTAAGGCCAAAATACAATTGTTTCCAATTCCATTCAAAGCAGCAATGTTCAGTGATGATGGAAAGCAGCAGACATGTCTTTCGTCACTGATGTGACTTTTTCAAGGCTGTGTAATAATACAATAAGATAGGTGTCAACAATACTGTAGGTACCACTAGTCAGTAAATAAGAAGATAGTTGATTTAGTGACCAACCTAAAATGAGTGTGGAGATAGGAAGTTATATGCCAGATGTAGACCCAAAGAGAAATCTTTTAAAGAAAATAGTGGGTCAAAAATATTTAGAGTGACTGCATAATAAAAAAAAAAAATTAAAACATGCAAGGAAGTGATAACCTGTTAGCCTTATAAGTGCATATAGGCTAGGGATAGTAGGAGAAACGTTAACCAGCTGTGGAAGGTTAGATAAATTCAAAATATGGTCTACCTTCAAAAAGATTGTTTCAGCGTAGCATGCAGGCAAATATTGGGGCAAAAGAAGGAAGTCGTCCCAGAATTTCTTAATAGTCTTAGCTGTTAAATGCATAAAAGTAAAATGCAAAAAATGGGTCGGAGATTAACATCCTCATGTTGAAGGTCGAATACAGTTCATGGCCTTCATAATAGTAAACTTACATATGCTGGTGCGGTAATGTCTCCAATTGTGGAAATCCTCTAAGTAACTATGACGTATGGTAAATACCGCACTCGACAACAGCCTGTCAGCCCCACTATACAAAAATAGAAAAGAACTGCTTCAACAAATTGTCGTTAAACATATAGGAGGGAGATAAGGAAGGAGGAGTCTGGCAGAGAAAAAACCTGAAGAGTCTATAATTTTAATGCTAACATTGATCTAGCGCGATATGAGCGAAGTTGTGTTCAGATTTAAGTATTTTAATAGTTATAGTCTACTAGTGTTTTATTGGGGATTAGTAATATGTTGTAAAACATAAGTTACAAGAAAGATATCAAACATAAATAAGCGACTAAGTACTTATGGTATGGAACCATGAATCAGACACGGTATCCCAATGAGTGGTTAGACCGTGTAATAGACAGTACTCTTGTATATATATATGTACTGAGGAAGGGTCTTTTCCTCTTAAAATGCAAAAATCCAATAAGACAGATCGTATTAGGTGAGAACTGACCTCGTAGGGTAATGTCAACTCGATTTAAATGGGACTCTCTTGTATTCTATCCAAACACGGACCATGTTAAGTCCCTGTGTAGAGGAAAAAGTAAAATAAGACGGGGAGAAAAAGGTTATCCGTAAGTCATCATATATTGATTTAAACTGACAAACTGCACCCCCAAATTTCCCAGTTTTTGGAAGTATAGGAATGTTCAAGTCCTCCTCAAATGCCAACTGCCTCTTAGGAGGAGGTGAGACTGTGATTCACCCTGTGCCTTCTTGAATATGGATCTTTCTCTGTTTACTGTCCATCTTTTCAAGAATTGGCTTGATCAAAGACAAAGTAACTGAAGAATGCTTTGAGGGTTTGAGTTCGATCGATTTTGGAATCGAGGTTTTAGATGACTTCTTTTCCACCACCGAAGGAGATGGAGTTGGCTGCCACCTCGGTTCCGAAGGCTTGGCGGAGACCAAAGAATGCGCTTGATCTGATGAGGTGTGTGCCGAAGCAGAAGACTTAGGTTTAACTGCAGTTTCCGGTGCCAAGGCGGGGCATCCAAAGTCTCTTTTCAGGTCGAACTTTGGCGCGAAGGCTGTGGCGGTCCGGCAACCTCAAAGTGGAAGGGGCAAGTTTTTAGAACTCTTTTTCGCAGGGTTCGGGGCAACAGTACTCACGTGCTGCCTGAGAGGAAGGGTGTATTCGAGCTCTTCCTCCACATCGGAGCTGGAGATCTCCTTGACAGAGAATGCTGCATCCTCCTCCTCAGTTTCCGGCTCTTCCTGAGCTTGCTCCTCACCAAAGATGCGATTCTAACAAACAGGGGCAACCCTGTAACCCAAACCTGGGGAGTGATTCCAACAAACAAGGACAGCCCTGTAACCCAATCCTGACTTTTGCAGTGGATATTCTTCTCGAAGCAATTTATACGGACTGGATTGGATCTTGGAGGGATCAATTAATTCTATACCCTAAGATTCCCTCAGCCATGCCAAATTTCTCTCGGATTCACATGCTTTATAATCCGAATAACCCGTGGTACAGGTTTTGTACTTTCTGGGTGTTTGGGACGGACCAGCCCTGTTTGAACAACTGATGGTTGCTCCCCAACTGTTTTGTCCTGATGATGACCAGATAAATGAATATGGTCGAAATGCCGTTGACGCCTTCCTTGGCAAAAACAAGAGGAAGATTTGAGTGTTTGTTTTTGTGATCTCACAAACCTGCTTTTGTATATTATTCTTTCCTTCTTTGCCTTGATTATTATTCATGTTTACACCTTAGTTTGTCCCTTGTTGTTGACATATGTTTGTGTAACCTTTGGAACACCTTTTGTATTATTGTATATTGAAATTTTTTTTAATGAAAAATATAATTTTTGATAAGTTTCTAAAGGGTACTGAATTTTTTCATGATTTTGCTAAAATTGGATCTGTATGAACCATTAGAAGTTGTAAAAGGTTTTGTTTTTGAATTGGGAACCTGAACCATTGTAGCAAGACGTTTATAGTTGACCCGCCCTTCGATCACAAAGTGTTTTCTTGGATCAGAAAGATTTCTAGGTGTGTCAGTCGGCTTCGTGGTGGTCTGGCGACAGACAGAGGTTACACCCCTGGTGAAGGTAGGTGTGTGGATATTTGGCGTGACACTGCGGGCAGAATCGAAAAGATGTTCGTTCCATCAGGAACACATCTTCCGTGCCAACGGTGAAAGGTAGGCCGAGATGGGCGGCGCCCGAAGGGCGATTGATCATTGTCTGACCCCAGGATTATCAAGCGGCAGCCGTTTGGAAAAGCATGATCGAGATTTACTATACTGCTGAAGACAGGATAGGACCGAAGACTCGTACCGAATAGAGTTGAACACGGAGGAGGGGGCACACATGTCTGAAACCGACAGGGGAGAGAAAACAATCTAACAAAGGAGTCGATGCCTATAGGTAATATCACGGAGAGAAGGAGTCACGCTACCTTGTGACTCAAAAGACTTCTTCAAAGAAAAACAAGTTGCACAAATCCGAACCCAACACTAGAAGGCAGGAGTATGCAGAGCACGTGTATCTACAGCCACACATGCCACTGAACATATATTTATTTCCCAGCGGAAAATATCGGTGATACTCTTGATGTATGCATCAACAGTGTCTGTCTGGCACTGCAATTTCATGTAGAGTATGGACACATGAGGCAATGTCATTGGTGTTAACAAGGGCCGGTAGAGTTTTAGACTCAATGAGCAGCAAATACATATGAACATCTGTAAGAAGCTGGCTCTTTATATAGTGGACCAAAAAGAGGTATACTGTGTAAAGATTCCAAGCAAACCCCAGAGGAATTAACGAGGCACAGATGACACCCCAAATGCTCTCTTTGTGGTAGTGTAGGCAAGAAGTTAGGCATATCAGAGGGTAGTGCTAAGCATTTATTTCACACACAAAGGCAGTAAGTGAAACCACACTCAATAAAGATACCCAACACCAATTTATAAAAAGAACACATACTTTTATATAAAGTGCATTACTCCACACCTAAACATGCTTGGTAGTCTGATGCTACTGAATTAAGTAACCTTCTAATGTCCTACAATGGTTGATTGCTCTCTTCAACTAACAAAAGCAAATATTTACAAACTCTTTCACTTGGGATGCCTAAAATTGAAAAACATGATAGTTGCAACTAGAGTCTGTTATGAGTAGTGAAGAAAGGAGCCTGAAAAAAGCTTGTGAAACAGACACCACCAATTTGAAAAGTGTCCTTATATATTCACATGTATGTGGTAGATTCTATAAATATCCCATGCTAATCAGGACAATGCTTTCAAAACCGATATGGCAGAAAATAGAATATAAAGATAGTGTTTACATTGTGGGTCACTGTGGGCTTCTGGTTGACATCCTCAAGAGCCCTATGGACTCTGACTTGGATGTTCATCTGACCCAAAGTCATACATGGTAGGATAATGCACAGCACAAGTCTCAACCGATTGAACTTTAAGGTTAGAGAAAGAGAGCAAGAAGTCCAGTGGCGGCTGGTGACATTTGAAAGTGGTGAGGCGTAACATGACTGTCGCACTGCTAGTTTTGTTTCGGAAGGATATTCTTGTTTGCACCTGAAATGGAATTCCAAGTTGAGCAGTATTTACCCACCTGCTAATTGCATGTGTGTCATTTGCCCATTTGTAAACTGCGTACCCCTTGCTATTTTCCCACAGGCTTTCAACAGGTAAAACCTGGCAAGAATCTTGCGGGAAAATAGCATAAAATTATGATCCACACAGACTGGTACAATTTTCCAGGATACACAAATCACAATTTTGCACCCATTTTCCTTTGCCAACAAGATCCTCACCATGTTTTACCTGCTAGGTGCTTATGGACAGAAAGTGTGGGGTACATAATTTGCAATGTGAAATAGCACGTGGGCAATCATTGCCCAATTTGGAATCCAATTTCAGGAGAAAACTGGAGTTTATATCCAAAATGGAATTTTCTATTTAGTTGTAATCAGTAGTTGTAGAGAGTCCAAGAGTGAAAAATGAATCCTCTCTAAGCCCAAGATATATCTCAAAACAAGGACCTCTCTTGCTACCGTTCACTTTCCTATTTTAACTTTGGGTAATTAAAAAAAGTCCATAAAATATATGCTGACGAAATGTTATGTTTGCAATCTTAAACCTAAACGCACTGAAATGTCCCACCGATATACTGCTCATCATCTCACAAACGTCAGGATCACACGCATCACTGATGACATCACCGTCATAGACCATGCCCCATTGTGTTTTTGATTATGTGTGCACATCATAGAGACGTGCTCTGTGCCACGCTGTAGCACAGGACATGCCTGTGTGCGCACTGCAAGTAAACAATGGCCAAAGGCCAACGTCTACTCTGTATCCTACAAACAGGTGTGACTGTGACCCTTTGTGGCTACACTGAGTGTAGGGTCACCTGCTATACTCAACATGTATAAACCACCAAGGATTTCATTAGTGGTTTGTAGTCGAAATGTCGTCATTGTGAGGTCCTGTGTAAAGTGATGAGCAGTGCATTGGTCCGAAGTTGAACTCACACCCTAACTCTAATTATTTCAATTTACAAATTAGGGAATGCGTATAATTTACACAAACGGCAGATTTAAAAGATACAGAACCCGTTTCCAAATTGGTTTCCGAGGTACGTAATCGGCGGCGAAATGGCGGATCCAAGGAGTCCATGCCATTTCCCTGCCGTCACTTTGCACCCATAACCACACCTCAGAACAACCCCTAACCTTGCCATTATTAAAGAAAGCACAACAAACAAACCACGCTGCCTTGTTAATAACTTGTGCAACTAAATTATTTACTCCGTGCGGCTTCCGTGGTCCAGGCCTGCATCTGCTCAGCGCGCGCACCAAACCCCGAACTCCTCCCTAACAAGCCCAAGCCCATCGCACCCGTTCCGAATCCGTTCTTTCCAGCCCGCGCTCTCACCTCTCTGACGACCGGTACTGTGGAAACTGGCAATGGGGTATCACTACAAACAACATGCTCAGATGAGATACCCTTAAATAAAACTTAACTCACCTTTCCCGGGTCCCGCGTTTTCTGAGCTCCAGCTCCGGCTCCTGCTGCTCCCGCCTCCCGGCCGGGCCTGCGTTTTACCGAGGCAGCCTCCCTCCCCTAAGGCAAGCCAATCACAACGCTGCATGGCAGCGTTGTGATTGGTGAGGCGCAGCAGAGAGCGCCCCAGTCGGGCCATTTTCTCTATGTAGGCTGCATGCAGCAGCCTACATAGAGAAAAGGGGGGAGTGCGCATGACTGCTTTGTTCGGCCCTGGGGCCGACCAAACAGTGGGTAAGCCACTCCCCCCCTGCCCGCGAGCAGCACCGCCCACCCGCCCTCCCACAACCAGGCACTCCAGGCACTTCTGCTTTCTCGCAGTGCGAGAAGCAGAAACATAAAATGGTAGTTTTTACCATTTTATGTTTCTGCTTGTCGCACTGCGAGAAAGCAGTGGGGCGACGCCCCCACGCCCATATGGAGGAGCCGCCACTGAAGAAGTCTCAGAAATATTAAATTAACATCTTGACTAGTATTTGATCTGCACTGAATCAAATGCTAATTTTGAGAGCCTTGGAAGGACCTCTTTATTCCTCTCTAGCTTTCCCCTGATCAACTTTGTTTTTTGCCCCTAAAATCCAGAAGAAACATTGCATAAGTTGGTATGAAATCAATGCCTCAAAATAACTAGACTTTTGGAAGTTACTTTCCTTAAACAAAACACCTTAAAGTGCAATGCATTACTACCATACAGTGGCCTACGTTGGAAGAGATGGAGCATTGGGATCCTATGAAAACATCTTTAAAAATAAGTAATGCAATATAGATTTCAGAGGCCAAACCAATATGCAAGCAAACATGATTGAGAGCACATTTCCTATTTTAATTTTGTCTCACTCTAGCAGCAACAAATTCTCTACAACATGAAAGTTCAATAGTTCTGATAGCTTACCTAACAAAGCACTAATTTTGTTAAGGCCTTTTGGTTTTGAAATGTATCATCATGAGAGGCAAGCTGTGCTGTAAACTATTTTCTCAAAAGCAATGCAATCACATAGGATTGTGCAACTCCTCAAGAGTGCATATCTTTTTTCATACCTCAGCAGCCCTTCAAATTATTGGATTGTACGAAGGTGGTGAGGAGCAAGCTAAAAAGAGTCTAAAATCGCTAAAGGTGGTGCTAACGTGTGATATGAGACAGGGTATGCCTTCTTTCTCTTTTTAAACTGTAGCAGTGGAAGAGATCTAAACTTACAGGGTGTTGCATGATGTATTGTTGAGGCTGCATCCATGACGGACTCTGAACCTAAAAAGACAAAAAATGTAGGCGAGTCAAATTAACTGTTGCAGAAAATAATTCAAGTTACGTGAATTCAACAAGCTTTCAGTTAACATGTACAAAGTTTTGAGAATCTTTAGTGGCATCAAACATAAGTAGTTCTGTGAAGGAGGAGATACTGTGAAACCTAGGACCAAGATCATGACAAAAGAATGTCGTTGCTTCAATTACATACACAGCGAGCATCTGAAAATTCAAGTACTGTCATACTGCATCTTACTGTTTTAGTCTGCTCATTCGGTCTCCAGCTCTGCACATGCTTTCGTTGGTACCACTGCTCTCTGCAATGAAGCAACATTTCTGCCTCATCAGACTCCCTTGACTTCGCTCTATGATTAGTCTATGGCACATGAAAATTTGGATTTTCCCTACTTATCCAGCTTACGTGAGGATCTCCGAGTTCAGAAACTAAGCTATTTTCCAAGCTGCTCTTTCTTGCATTTATTCCACAGCCCAATTACTATTTCCTGATCTCTGTCAGGACATTGGATCATTGCCCAAAAGACTAGACAGCTGACCCAGACGCTGCATGAAACCCAAATGTAATTGTTAAAATTCGAGATTGAGAAAACAAATACAATAATTAAGTGCTATTGCCCGCTGCTCTGCAAATTAACAGTATATATATTTGCCTCTGCGGACGACAAAAGGTGCTATTAAATGCATGCCTTGCAATGCTAGATTTGAGCAGAGGGCAGAATACATAATAAATGAAAAGGGTCATCAATAGCTCAAAATACTCAACAGCATGTAGGCAATGTACTCTTACTACCTGAACCCTCAAATTCACAGAACACAGGTAGAAAAAGAAGTCGAATCATATCGCAGTCTACATCCTGACCATGCTTTACAACATCACTGCAGAAAAAATGGAGGCAGAAACAATAGGGAGTACTCGTACTCTAAGCATTCTGATTGGCTTAGGCGATTTCAGCAAGGATGATAGTGAATAATATATTCTAGATGAACAAGTTTTTTAACTTTGACAATGCTCCTTCTGGTGGATACTCTATATAACCGCAGATTCTTCACCTGCATAAAATCCCTAGGTGCCAGACTGGATGTGGAAGTTTTTTCAGCACAGTCCCTATGTGCCTATAAGTGGCGCTGTGTGGCTCCATGTACTCTGCTCGACTAACGACTGGAACCCTATACAAGTGCCACCCAGGTGCGCTGATGTTAGTTTCTTTCTGGACATCGTCCGTGCCCTAGGACGCAAAGCCCAACAGTAATCATTTGTGCCAGTGTGAAGATCTCCTATTTTGGGCCTTTTTAGAAGGAAATAGTCCATTCCATAGATAACGGCGGTGAGGAATATGCGGTTAGATAGTGTATCCACAAGAAAGAGCATTACAGAAGGCAAGCAACTTGCTCTTTAGAACAGATACCAAAGCAGTACCTCTATGGGCTGGCCGAAAAGACCTGGAGGACGGATCAGCCAAATGTCCTTCTCTGCAGACCTGGCTATTGAGGCAGTAGTGCTTTGTCAATGTGTGCGTGGATGCTCATGGTGCAGCCTGACAAATATCCGTCACAGGCACCCCGTGTCCTAACGAAGTGGTAGCAGCCTTAACCCTGGAGGAATAGGCCCTGAACCCTTCTGGAGGCTCCTTCTTTGCCATCACAACAGGTTTTAGAACAGAGGACTTTCCATCTGGACAAAGTCTGATTCTGCATGGCTTTGTCTTTGTTTGCCTGCAAAAAACGCCACAAAAAGTGGACTGTCAACACAATAGTCTTTGGTACAATCAATATAAAACAAGGCTCTCTTTTGGGGTATGGCTTATGGAGTCTATTCTCATCTTTTGAGGGGTGGGCAAAGAATCTCAGAAGACTGATGGATTGGCGGATGTGAAAAGGTCACAACCTTTAGGAGAAAAGCCACTTTGGTCCTTAACACCAGCTTGTCCAGAAAGAAGGTACTGTAAGGCAGCTGAACTCATGCAACAAACTGATGAAACTGGGGTTTAAGGTCAACAGAAGCCTTGAAGCGGTTCAAAGCGAGTATACATCAGAGAAGTAAGGACCAAGTTAAGTTCCCACTATGGCATCACAAACACTTTTAAAGGGAACAAATGAACCAAACCATCAAGAAAACACAAGACAACAGGCGATTTAAACAAGGACGGTTGGTCCAGCAAATGTAAGATGGCCAAAGCGTAACCTTTAACAGTGTCCATTCCAAGTCCTTGCTGGGCAAAGACAGAATGAACAGTTAACAGATCCTACAAATTGGCTTGCAGGGAGTCGGCATTGTGGGTGGTACCACAAGCTACAAAGTTGTCCCAGCATCCTCCTAAATCGATTATGCAGAAGGATGCCTGAATGCAAGAAACACATCCACTACATTGATCATCTGGAGCCGACTACATTCACTCTCCCTCCCAATCTCCATGCATGGCATTCTATATTGCGCAGACACAGGTGCATGACCCTGCCCTGTTGCTGCAACAGAAAGGTACTCCCAAAACGAAAGCCTGATTGGAGGACGGATGCCCATGTCCAGAAGTTGTCACCCTCCTGACCCAATCCGAGATCACTAGAAGGACTTGGGCTTGGTTATTTTTGATCTTCTTAAGAACTCAGTGCAGGACATATAGTGGCGGAAAGGCATACAGGAGTCCCGAGCCCCACTCTAAGCAGAATGCACCTCCAAAAGAGCGCCTTCTTGGAAACTCCAACACGCAAAGTGTTGACATTGTACATTCTCAGTGATGTTGAAGAGATAGAGCCAGGGCTCTCCCTATTGTTGGAAGAAGTCTTGCGATCTCCAGGTGCAGCTGCCATTCGTGATCCTCTAAGCGTTGCAGGCGGAGTACATCCGCCTTGACGTATAACGATCCTGTTAGGTGGTGTACAAAAAGGGTGATGCCTTAACGATTCAGCCAGGTCCAGAGGCACAGGGCCTCTTGGGAGAGAGTCTAGAACCCCACTTCATTCTGATAGCAACAATATCACATAGTGGTGGTGTGGTCTTTGAGGACCTGCACCAGCCTCTTTTAATGAATGGCAGAGAAAGTTTTAGCAGGTTGATGTGAAGGCAGGCCTCTGCTGGATACCGGAGTACTTTGACCTCCACCTCTCCTAGATGACCTTCCCAGCCCTGCAGTGACGGGAACTGCTGCTGTACTGAAGAGTCGGCATCTGCCATCTGGCAAGATCGACGAGCAGAATGCTGGAGGCCAATAGATCCAGAAGGCTCAGAGCCATCCTCAGTGTGACCCAGGACTGATACTGAAACATTGGCATCACAGCCCGAATGTCCTGGACTCATTTCAGAGGGAAGGCTCGGATATGCACCGCATCCATGAAATCCGATCCGATAAAATGGAGCCTCTGCAAAGAAGTCAGGTGTGACTTCAGCACACTCATCGTAAGCCCCCAAAGAGGTACCGAAGTTTGCCGATATCTGGAAGTTGTCTACTACTAACTGTGATGAGCCTGCCTTCAACAGTCAGTCAATGAGGTGGGGGAAGACTATTAGCCTGGACCCCAGCAGGTAAGCTTAAATCACCGCCATCATCTTTATGAACTAGTGAGGGGGAAAGGGGAGCACGGCAGAATGAAAAGGCCCATATTGAACCGCAGGTAGTGTCTGTAGGCCTGGAACATGGAAATAGGCGTCCTATAACTCCAACGCCATCATCCTGTCTCCAGGATCCAGAGCAGATAGAAACTGGGGTACAGTAAGAACCTTGAATTTGTCCTCCCTCAGGAAGAAATTGAGGGGTCGATGATCAAATAATATGGCAACGTTTTCTGCCCTTCTACAACACCAGGAAACTGCAGCACTGACACCCAGTTTCAATACCAGAGGCTGGGACCCTCTCTATGTGTCCTTTCTCTAAAAGATCCGGGACTTCCAACAGCAAAATGAAGAAATGGTTCTCAGAGAGCAGCTCTGATGTAGGCGAATGGTTGGCAGGGCGGAAAGGAATGGCAAGGCATAGCATCTTTGGAATATCTGTAGGACCCACCTGTCGGATGTTATTGCTTGCCACCTGTGGAAAAAATGAGTGATCCTGCCTCCTGTGTGGTGGGTGTGTGCCACCAGACAAAACTAAAGCAGCATGTGTGCTGCTGCTGGTCTGGGGGTGGGGGAGGTGTTTGGCAAGTAAGTTGTCCCTGGTGGCCTGGGCATTGCCTGACAGATCCCCTTCTGTGCCTTTGAAAGAGTTGGGACATTTGCTGTTGGGATGATGCGCCTTTAAACTTTCTGAAGGCAAAGCGCCTACAGAAATTGATGTGGGTACTTCATTGTGAGTTGAGAAACGATAAGGAAGAGTGCAGCTGCTCTTCTTTCTTTAAAGGACTCAAGGGCGGAGTCAGCCTTCTCACCAAAGAGGCACAACCCATTGAAAGGCAAGTTCATGAGTAGCACCTGGACATCACATGAAAAGCCCATGGATCTCATCCACATGTGGTGCCACAGCACAATGTTAGTTCAGACTGCTCAGCCCAAGCAGTCTGTGGTGTCTAGTCCTTAGGGGATGACCTACTTGGCCACATCTCTGCCATCCTGAATCATCTGTGCAATACTGATCCGAAACTCCTCAGGGCCGCAGGCAAAATTTCAGCCACTGAGTTTCCATAATGTATGGGAGAAGTATCCCAGCAAACAGCTGCTATTGACAGACCTGAAGGGCAAGGCTAGCAAAAGAAAACATCCTTTTTCCAAACGCTTCCATACTCCTTGACGCCATATTGGGTGGGGTCATAGGAAAGGAATTCGCAGAGATCGTTACGGATTTGGCTTGAAGTCAGACAGAACTATTAACTCAATGTCTTCTAGCGGGGTCGGTTCTGGTGTCGAGACATGCTCAGGAGCCATAGCTGGTGCCAAGAGTGGACCTGCTTGGGTCTCCACTGAACCATCGAACCGTTGGGCCGGAAGGCATACCAAAGGAAACGAAGATGAAGCATAGATTCTTTAAACACTTAAATTTGGTATGGCATCGGTGACATACCCAGAAACCCAAGGTACATTGGAACCAGTTGCGGCTTAAGTCGTTACTTCCGGGATGGAGTAGAGTTGATGCGAGCTACATGTAGCCACCTATTGGTGTGCAGGGACATGTTGAAAAATCTTCTGGATCCTGCCTGAAGCTTCCATGGAGCTTGGGGATATTCTAAAGGTGAGTAATCCGCAGTTAGATATATCCATCAGAAGCACTTCTATAGGTTTGACTATCAGGTACATTCAGATGACTATAAAAATAGAAATGCATTTCTAGTCTAAGCATTACTATGGAAAATGTTTATAAACATATAGAGAAACAAAACTTAAAATGGCTCCGTCTAGGTCTTAAAAGTGTATCCTCTGTGGAACCCCATACTACAGTCATTCCCCTAAGGTAGGGATTGTAAACTTTGCTTTAGAGATATAAAACTGAATTAATTGTACTATTTAATCACAACAAACTCTCAAATACATGATTTAACTCTACTTTTCAAAAGCAAAAACAAACAATAAAGCATACCAAGTCGTGTCAGTGCTTTTCATCTCCTCGGGTGTGGGGAATACCTGATCTGTATTCAAGACTCTTATATACATACTAAATTACTACAAATAATTACATACTTATTTTAATACTTATAGTAAAGCTTTAACATATGCCAGAAGAACTGAAAATGAGATGAAAATGTGTTAATCATTTGTCAAACCGTATGAACAACTTGCTATTTAGATGAAGCAAAAAATGAAACACTGGCCACAAAGAGTAACACAATTACGTCCCCATTAGGTCCCAACATGCAACCCAGTTCACCCCCACAACAACCCATAAAAAAAACTTCTTTCACAAAATTCTTTGGTGAACTCTATTTAGCATACCGATACACACACCCACACTTAATAAAGAAGGTCACCCCTTAATCTAAGACTACCTGGTATTCATAAGACATTAATAACAAGAGAACCATCGGAGAACTAGAAAAATACAATCATGCTCCAGAACGCCTTCTAATACAGACTAGCGTATAGTTTCTTACCGGTCGGTGTAGTTTTGCAGCTTGAAGACTTTCTGGATTCACTATGCTGTGCATTATTCCGCCATCTAGTGGTTGGATCCGGAATTGTTGTATTTCTTCTGTGTTTTTTTTTTTTTTTTCCGTGGCCCAGGTGGTCGTCGACATACCACCATTTGGTGCCCTTCGTGACATCGACGTGCTTCCTCCGGAAGCTCCCACCTTTAGTCGCCATCTTCGGATTCTTTTTTTTTCTTCTTTTTTCTTGTCCTTTTCTAGTCTTCCTCCTGTTTTAATAGTCTTCCTCCTGTCTCATCTTTCTGACGGAGGAGGGTGGGATCGCTAGTGAATCTAGAAAGTCTTCAAGCTGCAAAACTACACCGACAGGTAAGAAACTATACGTTTTGCAGCGTGAATCTTTCTGGATTCACTATGCTGTGCATAGACTTTGTAGCGGTTTGCTAGGTTTGTGGTGGCTGGGTGGAAGATGAGCGTTGGTTACTGAATATGTGTTGTAAGACCTTCTGTCCCACTTGTGCTTCCTTGATCATCTGAATATCTACGCAGTTGTGCTTAGTGAACGAGTGCACTGAGGACCATGTTGCTGCTTGGCAAATGTCTTGAATCGGTGTATTTGCTTACAACGCAATTGTTGCTCCTTTTTTCCTTGTTGAGTGAGCATGCGTTGCTCCTTGTAATTCTTGCCCTGCTTGTTTGTGGCAGAATTGTATGGTTTGTGCAATCCATCGTGCAATGGTATTTTTGGTAACTGGTCGTCCCAAAAATTTGCTGGCAAAAGACACAAAGAATTGCATTGTCTTCCTGGATTCTTTTGTCCTTTCTATATAGTGCATTACTGCCCTCCTGGCGTCCAGTGTGTGTAACGCCTTTTCTGTGCTTGTGGTTGGTTTTTGGAAAAAACTTGGTATTTGTATTGTCTGGTTTATGTGGAACCTTGACACCACCTTTGCCATGAAATGTGGGTCCATTCTCATTACGATCCTGTCATTGTGTATTTGTAGGTAGGGCTCTTGTAGTGTTAGCGCTTGTAATTTGCTTACTCTTCCTAGCGATGTGATAGCTACTAAGAAGGCTGTCTTTAGCGTGAGCATATGCAGCGTTGTTTTATGAATAAGCTCAAATGGTGCCTTCATCAATTGAGTTAGCACTACGTTGAGGTTCCATGCCGGAGATGGCATTCTGTTTGGCGGTGCGATTCTCTTTGCCCCTTCTAGAAATCTTTTTACTACTTGGGAAGTGAAGAAACTCTTCCCCGTTTCTCCTCTTGTGTAAGCCACTATTGCCGCTAGGTGCACCCTTAGTGATGTGTAGCTTAGTTTATTTTGTAGTAGATGTGTTAAGTATTTTAGTACTGTTGATTCCTTGGTAATTCTTCTTTGTAGTTTCTCCCTAATGCACCATTTGGAGAATCTTTTCCACTTTTCTACGTAGCACTTCCTTGTGGTAGGCCTCCTTGTCTCTCTTAGCACCGCCATTGTGCTTGCTGGTAGTTTGAGGTGTGCAAACATGCTGCGAGGCTGAGGCTCTCTGGCTCTGGGTGTAGCACCCTTCCGTTTTGCATTGTTAACAGGTCCTTTCTTGTGGGGAACCTGTGTGCAGGTGCTTGTGCCATCTCCATAATCTGTGAGAACCAGGTTTTTCTGGCCCACTGAGGTGCTATCAGTATTAGCGTCATGTTGCTGACTCTGCATTTGTTTAGTACCCTGTGTAGCAGTGGTATCGGTGGAAAAGCGTAGGCAAATGTCCCTGACCAGCTTATCCATAGCGCATTCCCTAGGGACCGTTTGCACGGTTGCCTGGATGCGAAGTCTTGGCATTTTGGCGTGTTGCAAATTGGTCTATTTGCGGAGTTCCCCATTTGTGGAATATCTTCTGGATTTCTTGTTGATTGATTTCCCCATTCGTGGGATGCTGACGTCGGTCTGCTGAGTCTGTCTGCTTCCAAATTGTCCTTTCCTGGTAGATGTATTGCTAGCAAGTCTATTTGTCTTGGAATTGCCCATCTCCATATTTCCTGTGCTAGCACCGATAGGGTCACTGATTGTGTTCCTCCTTGTTTGTTGATGTAGAACATGGTGGTTGTATTGTCTGTTTGGATTTGTACCCTGTGTCCGTACAGTTGTTTCTGAAAGGCTTTTAAGGCTAGGAACACGGTCTTCAGCTCTAGGTAGTCGATGTGTTTTATCGCATCCTGTTGTGACCACAATCCCCTTACCTTGAGGGTGTTTGTGTGCGCTCCCCACCCCATCTGGGAGGCATCTGTTGTGATGGTCACTGTTGGAGTTGGTTGTGTGAATGGTTTCCCTTGTGTTATGTTCTTCGTGTTCCACCACGCTATTTCGTGCTGTACTGTTTGTGTGACAACCACTAGATCTTCCCAACTCCCAGTTGCCTGTGACCATTGTTGTTGGATCCATTCTTGGAATGGTCTCATGTGGAGGCGGATATTTGGGACCAAATGTATGCATGACGCCATCATTCCCATCAGTTTGCCCACTATCCTCACTGTCAGAGCTTGCCCCTTGTGGTAAAGACGTGTCTCCTTCAATATTGCCAAAGTTCTCTTTGTGCTCGGAAACACTTTGCCCTGTATGGTGTTGATCTCCGCCCCTAAGAAT
This sequence comes from Calotriton arnoldi, assembly GCA_963921515.1. Lineage (NCBI taxonomy): Eukaryota > Metazoa > Chordata > Amphibia > Caudata > Salamandridae > Calotriton > Calotriton arnoldi. The sequence continues at coordinate 2,436,745 of CAWUFW010001712.1, read as the reverse complement.
ATCTTCACTGGTTCTGGTTCTATTGATGACTTTCCCCAATGGATTGAAAACCCTAGTTGGACTAGTGTTTGTAGGACCTCTTTCATGTGCCACTTGCATTGGTTGTATGAGCTTGCTTTTACCAGCCAGTCGTCGAGGTACGGGTATACATGTATTCCTTGCCTCCTTAAGTGTGCTGCTACTGCTGCCAGGCATTTTGTGAAAACCCTTGGTGCAGACTTGAGTCCGAATGCAAGCACCGTGAACTGGTAGTGAGTCTTGTTGATCATAAACCTTAGTAAATGTTTGTGTTTGCGGTTGATGGGGATGTGCAAGTAAGCGTCCTTTAAGTCGATGGTTGCCATGTAATCCCTTTCCTGTAACTGGGGTATTACTTCTTGGATAGATGTCATTTTGAATTTTTGAGTCTTTATGAACTTGTTTAAGAACCTTAGATCCAGAATTGGTCGTAATGTTTTGTCCACCTTTGGTATGAGGAAGTAGGTGGAGTAGACACCCTTGTTCCGTTCCCTGTATGGTACTATTTCTATGGCCCTTTTCTTTAGAAGTTCCTGTGCTTCTTGCAGTAAGTGAGAACGCTCCTTTGCGGAGTGTACTCTGCTTTTTGGTCTTTTGTTTGGAGGTGGTTTTTCTAGCTCGATACAGTAACCGTATTGTATGAGGTTTAGTATCCATTTGTCTGATGTGATCTTCCTCCACTCCTGGAAGAAGTGTTTTATCCTGCCTCCTACTGGTGTTGTGTGCTGGAGGAACTGTTATTGGTCTTGAGTTAGTTCTTGTTTTTGTGTTATCCTTAGCTGCACCCCTAGAGATGTTGACTGGGTGTGCGTCGGTCCTACAGCGGAGTCACTTGGATGTGGGTTGTTGACCCCCTCTCTGTCCGTTTCATCTGCCTAGTGCGCGCCCTCGAAAGGATTGTCCTCGGGGCTGGTACTGCCAGTTTTGCTGCTGTAGTCCCTGCTGTTGGCCCTGGTTACCCCCTTGGTAACCTTGTTGGAAGGTTTGGTGTGATGCCACAGGTTGGTGGTTCCCCCTACCCGCTGGTCTTCTTGAAGGCGTTCCTCTTCTCATTCCTCTGAACTGTAGTGCCCCCATGGACCTAGCTGTCTCATTGTCCTTCTTGAGCTGATTCAGTTTCTCGTCAACTGGAGCACCGAAAAGCTGTTCCCCGTTGAAGGGTGTGTTGAGGATGTTGTTTTGTACTTCAGTCTTGAAGCCTGAAATCCTTAGCCAGGCATGCCTTCTCTCTGTTACTCCCAGCATCATCTGCCTGCTAGATGTCTCCGCTGCATCCAGGGCCGACTTCAGACATGTATTTGCCATGTTCTTTCCTTCCTCTACCAGGTGGTTCACCCTTCTCTGGTATTGCTCTGGTAGGTGTTTTAGGAGTTCGCCCACTTCTTCCCAGTGCTGGTATGCATGTCTGTTGATGAGCGCATTGGAATTGGCAATGCGCCATTGGATCGCCGCACTCCTTTCCATCTTCTTCCCCATTAGGTCCATTCTCCTGCTCTCTTTGTCTGGAGGTGGTCCTGTATTTGTGGGTATATTTGTCCTCTTCCTAGCCGTGGATGTGATGATTGAATCCGCTGGTACGGATCCCTTAATATACATAGGGTCCTTAGAAGAGTGTTTGTACTTCTTTTCTGCCCTTGGGGTTACTGCTTTACACATAGCAGGTTCCTTGAAGGCTTCCTTCCCCTGGTCCAGCACACTTGGGAGCATGGGTAGGAACTGGCTTCTTGTCTGTGATGGCAACAATGTCTCCAACAGGAAGCAAGATTGGGGTTTCTTCTCCTCTAGCTGAACTCCATGTGTGTCAGCAGCCCTCTTGATGACCTGGTTATAGATTCCTATGTCGTCCGGCGGCGAAGGCCTCGAAGGATAGGATTCTACTCCCTCTTCCGGGGATTCGGCGTAGAGATCTTGCCACTGCAAGTCCTGTGTCTCCGAGGATGTCGAGCCCTGGTACGTTTGTTAGTCTTCCTCACCTTCGGCATCGCCGTAATACAGCTCTTCCTCCTCCTGTTCCTCGACAGGCTCTGGTGTTGTCGGTGGTTGGATTTCCTCAACGCACCTTTCGGCTTGGGCCGTGGACTTCGGCGGAATCGTGAACTGTTGCATCTTTTCGTCGAAGTTTTTCTTGCGTTGCAAGATGCTCGCCATTTCGGCCTCGAGCCTTTTCTTTTCCATCTCGGACGCGTGTTCGGCGTCGAGAGTTTCGGCCTTTCTCTTCGCGGTTGTCGACGTCGAAGCCGCTTTCAACCCCTCCTTCTTCGACGTCGAAGAGTCCCTTTCGCGACTGGTCTTCGACGCCTTTGCCTTCTTTTGGGTTTTCGCCGTCTGGGACTCCTTGTCGAAAGAACCGACGGGCTGTTTGTCCTTGGATGCAGTTGCGGACGTCGAGTGTTTCGACGGCAATGCTCCTTTCGAGGACTTTGACTCACTCTTTCGAGTATAAGTGGGATGCCTGGGGTTCGACGACTCTCTTACCTCCTTTGGCGTTTTCTTTTCGACCTAGACTATGGCGTCCTCCGGTCCTTCGACAATGTTGTCCTCTTCTCCACTGGAGAGTCCCAAATCTCGGAGCGATGGAGGTGTCCCCTGCCCCTGCATGCTGTAGTTTGCTCTTTTTTGCCTCCCTCTTACTCTGAGGGTCTTCGGAGTGAATGCCCCGCAGGCGTTGTAGTCCTCGCTTCGATGGTCGAGCGGCAGGCAGAGATTGCAAACTGGGTGTTGGTCCTTTTGCGCGTACTTGTGGTGGCAGTTGGCATAGAATTTAAAGGGAGTTTTGTCCATCACCGCGCCCAGGGAGCCCCCTGTGTGCGCATTCTACGTAGAAACGTCAAAGTTCTCGGTGTTTCTGACCCCTCTTTCGTCGTCCTTGTTACGTGACTCGTAATCCGCTATGTTCTAACGGTGATTTTTCGATTTTTCTGTTGTTTTCCGTGGATTCTTCTCCAAAGTTGTGGAGCTCCTTCACTGACGATCCAGACCCAATGGCGGAAAAAAAGAATCTGAAGATGGCGACCAAAGGTGGGAGCTTCCGGAGGAAGTGCGTCAACGTCACGAAGGGCACCAAATGGTGGTATGTCGACGCCCACCTGGGCCACGAAAAAACCCCCAAAAAACCAGAAGAAATACAACAATTCCGGACCCAACCACTAGATGGCGGAATAATGCACAGCATAGCGAATCCAGAAAGATTCACGCTGGAAAAGTATGGAGCTGCATGGGCTGCATCCAAGCTCACCACCCATGAAGCCAAATACAAGTGAAACAGTCACATAGGCTTACCAATTCAAGACAGTTAAGCACTACATTAATTAATTTATGCTGCCAGTCATCCCAGGACTGCACTTAAAAGTCAGCTGACACCAATCATCATTTCATCAACTCAAGTGACCACACTAATCCCAACACAATCCCCTTCATTTCCCAGTCCTCGTAGAACTTTGAACCACTTCTAAACAATGCCATGACAAAAATTCTGTAATCCCTGAAGGCCACATCATACATAAAGGAAAGCCTATCCTCGTTTAACAAATACTCTACTTTACGTCATTGCACCCTATCTTCATCTCCTCCCTTTGCAGTGGTCCCCTTCCCATCCTCCCAAAACAATTGGCTGTATACATGCTCTCCCTGCTTCTACTAAATTGCATTATATTTTTATGTATGTAATACTTCATCCACAGCCTGCATTATGCAATCAATTTTTTATTGAGTCATCCAACAGCACTTTCTCCCACCAGCTACTTACTACACTTATACATTTGTCACAGAATAAAAATCAGTACCAATCACAGTAATGTGTAGGTAAATTTGCAAAGATCCTTGCAAACCACTAAACTGAAATACTCCCTATAGTGGCCACTTCTGTTCACAAAACTGAACCGGACTTCAGTCTGAGATGGCAAAATTTGGAAAGACATACCTCAGTCTACAGAAATGGTATGTGATGCATCACCAATGAGTGACTGTGCACTGTACATGTGCTAATTAAGAGCAACAAATTATTTTGTAATGTGGATCTTACTACTGAATCACATGCTGCGCATCACTTCTGCACTTTTTCGTAATGTAGACATTTTGTTTGTTTTAGTATTTACTGTTTTTACCACGAATTCCGACCATGCATGTACATCAAGACAAAGACATGTGGAAATAGGTACAGAAATTGATGTGACAGACATTTATCCATAACACATCTTCACAAGAGAAATAGTGTCAGAGGATTTTCTCTCGTAGTGTATGCCTTGGTGCATTTGGCAATTGCCTAGAGCCAGGGAATAACAGGTTTAAGAGCAGGTCACTATCCATCGTGTGTAGTAGCTTTTCCATGGGTTGGTATCCAAGAACTACAAAGTGTTGACTTGTTTTTATGAACTATCTCGTCATGTCTAAATAATACATTAGCTCTCTCATGATATCACACAGACATACTAATCTTTCAAATGGTGACTGAGGATTGGAAAGAATGTTGCCACTAGCATGAATGAAAGAAATAACCTTTCGCAACACCGTAGGTTGGGTGCATTTTAAGGACAACCTTATCCTTCTGAATTTATAAGAAAAGTTAGTCTGCTGTGAGCATTTGTTGCACACTGATTTGCCAGAGGAATGTGAACACAAATAAAAAAATACCTCGGGTGGAAGGTCTATTATTAGGCATTTGCACATCAGTGACGACATTACAGAGGCCACACTATTTATAGGTGTGTGGGTATAAGTTGCCATCCTTTGGTGAGATTACACATTTAAAGGAATGCTAATAACTAGTGTCTTGAATAAAATACTTTATTTCACTACAGCCAAGGCCACTGAAATTATTGTGCTCACACTGTTCTCAATAAAATTATGGATTTGCAGCATGCCACATGATATACCATCTACTGCATAATTTGAGCTTTTAAAGAACATCTATTGTTCTCTGAAATGGAAAGGACATTAACAAGAACACTGTATATAAGGAATCTCATTCAGCTACTCGCGCTTTGATAATGCTAACTAGCCCTCTTTCTCCAGTGGTTTTCTGGTCAAGAGGTGAGAATTTCAAGCAGATGGTGTTGCCAACCTTAAAACATGGATTGGTTGCAGGGAAATTCTGACCACAGAAGGAAAGAAAACCCTTCACATGTAATCATATTTTAAAATTGGGCGGATAGAAGGATTCATGTTTTGACAGAGGATGTCACTCAAGGTTCTATCATGGGTTTCAAAGCAGTAGTTTTTTCCCCAAAAAACTCTCTAAACAGTCTAAGAAATTTTGATTCTCGTTTTAAGGTCTCATATTTTTACTATTACAGCGCTTTATACTGTCAGACATTTACAAATTAAAAATATAACAAATGAGACTGTTCTTTAATGCGGTTTGATGGCAAGGGATGGTTTGAGAAGCCCTATGGTGTGAACAGAGAATAACTAGGCACTGATCTCCAGAATCCAGTTTTTGAACCAAAGCTCGCATGAGTAGTGTAAAAGAAGTATACCTTCAAGAGGAAATGTGGAAATATCCGTTTGTGTTCTGCAGAGTGCAACAATGTATGTGTCTTACACTAATGATTTTACTCTTTGATGTAGAAACAGTCTTCATAAAATTGGGTGCTCTCACTTTCAGGCTGGACAATAGGTATGATCTTCAGGCTTTGAATTATTTTAAGAAGTCCTATTACTCGGCCCTGACCCTTAAGCGTGCCATGACTGTTAATATTATCGGTTGTAATGTGCCTTAATGTTTAGAAGTGCAAAAGAAACAATTGATGGACGGAATGCTGAACAATGCAAACATTCACCCCCAGTCACAAGGATCTGGGTTAAATCCATCATTCTTTTGCTCACCACACCACCCCAGTTTGGACCCAGCCATATGCAAATCAGTCTTGACCCTGTTCCTTGTGGAACAGTCCAGCTCGAACTGCCAAGCCAGGTCCTCCTGGACAGGAAACAAGCATCCTGGGACCGGTTTCAGGGCATCACCCTTCTTCAGCCAGGCTAGCTTGAATCCAGTGGTGTAGTGAGCACGGGACTACGTCTGGGCATACTCTTCCCACTTAGGGCAACAAATGCAAAAGAAACAATTCTTTTGCATTTGTCGCCCTAAGTGGGAAGGGTATGCCCAGACGTGGGTCCCGTGCTCACTACACCACTGGATTCAAGCTAGCCTGGCAGAGGAAGGGTGATGCCCTGAAACCGGTCCTAGGATGCTTGTTTCCTGTCCAGGGAGGACCTGGCTTGGCAGTTCGGGCTGGACTGTTCCCACAAGGAACAGGGTCAAGACTGATTTGCATATGGCTGGGTCCAAACTGGGGTGGTGTGGTGAGCAAAAGAATGATGGATTTAACCCAGATCCTTGTGACTGGGGGTGAATGTTTGCATTGTCCAGCATTCCGTCCATCAATTGTTTTCTTTGCATTTGTCGCCCTAAGTGGGAAGGGTATGCCCAGACGTGGGTCCCGTACTCACTACACCACTGGATTCAAGCTAGCCTGGCAGAGGAAGGGTGATGCCCTGAAACCGGTCCTAGGATGCTTGTTTCCTGTCCAGGGAGGACCTGGCTTGGCAGTTCGGGCTGGACTGTTCCCACAAGGAACAGGGTCAAGACTGATTTGCATATGGCTGGGTCCAAACTGGGGTGGTGTGGTGAGCAAAAGAATGATGGATTTAACCCAGATCCTTGTGACTGGGGGTGAATGTTTGCATTGTCCAGCATTCCGTCCATCAATTGTTTTCTTTTGCATTTGTCGCCCTAAGTGGGAAGGGTATGCCCAGACGTGGGTCCCGTGCTCACTACACCACTGGATTCAAGCTAGCCTGGCAGAGGAAGGGTGATGCCCTGAAACCGGTCCTAGGATGCTTGTTTCCTGTCCAGGGAGGACCTGGCTTGGCAGTTCGGGCTGGACTGTTCCCACAAGGAACAGGGTCAAGACTGATTTGCATATGGCTGGGTCCAAACTGGGGTGGTGTGGTGAGCAAAAGAATGATGGATTTAACCCAGATCCTTGTGACTGGGGGTGAATGTTTGCATTGTCCAGCATTCCGTCCATCAATTGTTTTCTTTTGCATTTGTCGCCCTAAGTGGGAAGGGTATGCCCAGACGTGGGTCCCGTGCTCACTACACCACTGGATTCAAGCTAGCCTGGCAGAGGAAGGGTGATGCCCTGAAACCGGTCCTAGGATGCTTGTTTCCTGTCCAGGGAGGACCTGGCTTGGCAGTTCGGGCTGGACTGTTCCCACAAGGAACAGGGTCAAGACTGATTTGCATATGGCTGGGTCCAAACTGGGGTGGTGTGGTGAGCAAAAGAATGATGGATTTAACCCAGATCCTTGTGACTGGGGGTGAATGTTTGCATTGTCCAGCATTCCGTCCATCAATTGTTTTCTTTTGCATTTGTCGCCCTAAGTGGGAAGGGTATGCCCAGACGTGGGTCCCGTGCTCACTACACCACTGGATTCAAGCTAGCCTGGCAGAGGAAGGGTGATGCCCTGAAACCGGTCCTAGGATGCTTGTTTCCTGTCCAGGGAGGACCTGGCTTGGCAGTTCGGGCTGGACTGTTCCCACAAGGAACAGGGTCAAGACTGATTTGCATATGGCTGGGTCCAAACTGGGGTGGTGTGGTGAGCAAAAGAATGATGGATTTAACCCAGATCCTTGTGACTGGGGGTGAATGTTTGCATTGTCCAGCATTCCGTCCATCAATTGTTTTCTTTTGCATTTGTCGCCCTAAGTGGGAAGGGTATGCCCAGACGTGGGTCCCGTGCTCACTACACCACTGGATTCAAGCTAGCCTGGCAGAGGAAGGGTGATGCCCTGAAACCGGTCCTAGGATGCTTGTTTCCTGTCCAGGGAGGACCTGGCTTGGCAGTTCGGGCTGGACTGTTCCCACAAGGAACAGGGTCAAGACTGATTTGCATATGGCTGGGTCCAAACTGGGGTGGTGTGGTGAGCAAAAGAATGATGGATTTAACCCAGATCCTTGTGACTGGGGTGAATGTTTGCATTGTCCAGCATTCCGTCCATCAATTGTTTTCTTTTGCATTTGTCGCCCTAAGTGGGAAGGGTATGCCCAGACGTGGGTCCCGTGCTCACTACACCACTGGATTCAAGCTAGCCTGGCAGAGGAAGGGTGATGCCCTGAAACCGGTCCTAGGATGCTTGTTTCCTGTCCAGGGAGGACCTGGCTTGGCAGTTCGGGATGGACTGTTCCCACAAGGAACAGGGTCAAGACTGATTTGCATATGGCTGGGTCCAAACTGGGGTGGTGTGGTGAGCAAAAGAATGATGGATTTAACCCAGATCCTTGTGACTGGGGGTGAATGTTTGCATTGTCCAGCATTCCGTCCATCAATTGTTTTCTTTTGCATTTGTCGCCCTAAGTGGGAAGGGTATGCCCAGACGTGGGTCCCGTACTCACTACACCACTGGATTCAAGCTAGCCTGGCAGAGGAAGGGTGATGCCCTGAAACCGGTCCTAGGATACTTGTTTCCTGTCCAGGGAGGACCTGGCTTGGCAGTTCGGGCTGGACTGTTCCCACAAGGAACAGGGTCAAGACTGATTTGCATATGGCTGGGTCCAAACTGGGGTGGTGTGGTGAGCAAAAGAATGATGGATTTAACCCAGATCCTTGTGACTGGGGGTGAATGTTTGCATTGTCCAGCATTCCGTCCATCAATTGTTTTCTTTTGCATTTGTCGCCCTAAGTGGGAAGGGTATGCCCAGACGTGGGTCCCGTGCTCACTACACCACTGGATTCAAGCTAGCCTGGCAGAGGAAGGGTGATGCCCTGAAACCGGTCCTAGGATGCTTGTTTCCTGTCCAGGGAGGACCTGGCTTGGCAGTTCGGGCTGGACTGTTCCCACAAGGAACAGGGTCAAGACTGATTTGCATATGGCTGGGTCCAAACTGGGGTGGTGTGGTGAGCAAAAGAATGATGGATTTAACCCAGATCCTTGTGACTGGGGGTGAATGTTTGCATTGTCCAGCATTCCGTCCATCAATTGTTTTCTTTTGCATTTGTCGCCCTAAGTGGGAAGGGTATGCCCAGACGTGGGTCCCGTGCTCACTACACCACTGGATTCAAGCTAGCCTGGCAGAGGAAGGGTGATGCCCTGAAACCGGTCCTAGGATGCTTGTTTCCTGTCCAGGGAGGACCTGGCTTGGCAGTTCGGGCTGGACTGTTCCCACAAGGAACAGGGTCAAGACTGATTTGCATATGGCTGGGTCCAAACTGGGGTGGTGTGGTGAGCAAAAGAATGATGGATTTAACCCAGATCCTTGTGACTGGGGGTGAATGTTTGCATTGTCCAGCATTCCGTCCATCAATTGTTTTCTTTTGCATTTGTCGCCCTAAGTGGGAAGGGTATGCCCAGACGTGGGTCCCGTGCTCACTACACCACTGGATTCAAGCTAGCCTGGCAGAGGAAGGGTGATGCCCTGAAACCGGTCCTAGGATGCTTGTTTCCTGTCCAGGGAGGACCTGGCTTGGCAGTTCGGGCTGGACTGTTCCCACAAGGAACAGGGTCAAGACTGATTTGCATATGGCTGGGTCCAAACTGGGGTGGTGTGGTGAGCAAAAGAATGATGGATTTAACCCAGATCCTTGTGACTGGGGGTGAATGTTTGCATTGTCCAGCATTCCGTCCATCAATTGTTTTCTTTTGCATTTGTCGCCCTAAGTGGGAAGGGTATGCCCAGACGTGGGTCCCGTGCTCACTACACCACTGGATTCAAGCTAGCCTGGCAGAGGAAGGGTGATGCCCTGAAACCGGTCCTAGGATGCTTGTTTCCTGTCCAGGGAGGACCTGGCTTGGCAGTTCGGGCTGGACTGTTCCCACAAGGAACAGGGTCAAGACTGATTTGCATATGGCTGGGTCCAAACTGGGGTGGTGTGGTGAGCAAAAGAATGATGGATTTAACCCAGATCCTTGTGACTGGGGGTGAATGTTTGCATTGTCCAGCATTCCGTTCATCAATTGTTTTCTTTTGCATTTGTCGCCCTAAGTGGGAAGGGTATGCCCAGACGTGGGTCCCGTGCTCACTACACCACTGGATTCAAGCTAGCCTGGCAGAGGAAGGGTGATGCCCTGAAACCGGTCCTAGGATGCTTGTTTCCTGTCCAGGGAGGACCTGGCTTGGCAGTTCGGGCTGGACTGTTCCCACAAGGAACAGGGTCAAGACTGATTTGCATATGGCTGGGTCCAAACTGGGGTGGTGTGGTGAGCAAAAGAATGATGGATTTAACCCAGATCCTTGTGACTGGGGGAGAATGTTTGCATTGTCCAGCATTCCGTCCATCAATTGTTTTCTTTTGCATTTGTCGCCCTAAGTGGGAAGGGTATGCCCAGACGTGGGTCCCGTGCTCACTACACCACTGGATTCAAGCTAGCCTGGCAGAGGAAGGGTGATGCCCTGAAACCAGTCCTAGGATGCTTGTTTCCTGTCCAGGGAGGACCTGGCTTGGCAGTTCGGGCTGGACTGTTCCCACAAGGAACAGGGTCAAGACTGATTTGCATATGGCTGGGTCCAAACTGGGGTGGTCTGGTGAGCAAAAGAATGATGGATTTAACCCAGATCCTTGTGACTGGGGGTGAATGTTTGCATTGTCCAGCATTCCGTCCATCAATTGTTTTCTTTTGCATTTGTCGCCCTAAGTGGGAAGGGTATGCCCAGACGTGGGTCCCGTGCTCACTACACCACTGGATTCAAGCTAGCCTGGCAGAGGAAGGGTGATGCCCTGAAACCGGTCCTAGGATGCTTGTTTCCTGTCCAGGGAGGACCTGGCTTGGCAGTTCGGGCTGGACTGTTCCCACAAGGAACAGGGTCAAGACTGATTTGCATATGGCTGGGTCCAAACTGGGGTGGTGTGGTGAGCAAAAGAATGATGGATTTAACCCAGATCCTTGTGACTGGGGGTGAATGTTTGCATTGTCCAGCATTCCGTCCATCAATTGTTTTCTTTTGCATTTGTCGCCCTAAGTGGGAAGGGTATGCCCAGACGTGGGTCCCGTGCTCACTACACCACTGGATTCAAGCTAGCCTGGCAGAGGAAGGGTGATGCCCTGAAACCGGTCCTAGGATGCTTGTTTCCTGTCCAGGGAGGACCTGGCTTGGCAGTTCGGGCTGGACTGTTCCCACAAGGAACAGGGTCAAGACTGATTTGCATATGGCTGGGTCCAAACTGGGGTGGTGTGGTGAGCAAAAGAATGATGGATTTAACCCAGATCCTTGTGACTGGGGTGAATGTTTGCATTGTCCAGCATTCCGTCCATCAATTGTTTTCTTTTGCATTTGTCGCCCTAAGTGGGAAGGGTATGCCCAGACGTGGGTCCCGTGCTCACTACACCACTGGATTCAAGCTAGCCTGGCAGAGGAAGGGTGATGCCCTGAAACCGGTCCTAGGATGCTTGTTTCCTGTCCAGGGAGGACCTGGCTTGGCAGTTCGGGCTGGACTGTTCCCACAAGGAACAGGGTCAAGACTGATTTGCATATGGCTGGGTCCAAACTGGGGTGGTGTGGTGAGCAAAAGAATGATGGATTTAACCCAGATCCTTGTGACTGGGGGTGAATGTTTGCATTGTCCAACATTCCGTCCATCAATTGTTTTCTTTTGCATTTGTTGCCCTAAGTGGGAAGGGTATGCCCAGACGTGGGTCCCGTGCTCACCTCACCACTGGATTCAAGCTAGCCTGGCAGAGGAAGGGTGATGCCCTGAAACCGGTCCTAGGATGCTTGTTTCCTGTCCAGGGAGGACCTGGCTTGGCAGTTCGGGCTGGACTGTTCCCACAAGGAACAGGGTCAAGACTGATTTGCATATGGCTGGGTCCAAACTGGGGTGGTGTGGTGAGCAAAAGAATGATGGATTTAACCCAGATCCTTGTGACTGGGGGTGAATGTTTGCATTGTCCAGCATTCCGTCCATCAATTGTTTTCTTTTGCATTTGTCGCCCTAAGTGGGAAGGGTATGCCCAGACGTGGGTCCCGTGCTCACTACACCACTGGATTCAAGCTAGCCTGGCAGAGGAAGGGTGATGTCCTGAAACCGGTCCTAGGATGCTTGTTTCCTGTCCAGGGAGGACCTGGCTTGGCAGTTCGGGCTGGACTGTTCCCACAAGGAACAGGGTCAAGACTGATTTGCATATGGCTGGGTCCAAACTGGGGTGGTGTGGTGAGCAAAAGAATGATGGATTTAACCCAGATCCTTGTGACTGGGGGTGAATGTTTGCATTGTCCAGCATTCCGTCCATCAATTGTTTTCTTTTGCATTTGTCGCCCTAAGTGGGAAGGGTATGCCCAGACGTGGGTCCCGTGCTCACTACACCACTGGATTCAAGCTAGCCTGGCAGAGGAAGGGTGATGCCCTGAAACCGGTCCTAGGATGCTTGTTTCCTGTCCAGGGAGGACCTGGCTTGGCAGTTCGGGCTGGACTGTTCCCACAAGGAACAGGGTCAAGACTGATTTGCATATGGCTGGGTCCAAACTGGGGTGGTGTGGTGAGCAAAAGAATGATGGATTTAACCCAGATCCTTGTGACTGGGGTGAATGTTTGCATTGTCCAGCATTCCGTCCATCAATTGTTTTCTTTTCCATTTGTCGCCCTAAGTGGGAAGGGTATGCCCAGACGTGGGTCCCGTGCTCACTACACCACTGGATTCAAGCTAGCCTGGCAGAGGAAGGGTGATGCCCTGAAACCGGTCCTAGGATGCTTGTTTCCTGTCCAGGGAGGACCTGGCTTGGCAGTTCGGGCTGGACTGTTCCCACAAGGAACAGGGTCAAGACTGATTTGCATATGGCTGGGTCCAAACTGGGGTGGTGTGGTGAGCAAAAGAATGATGGATTTAACCCAGATCCTTGTGACTGGGGGTGAATGTTTGCATTGTCCAGCATTCCGTCCATCAATTGTTTTCTTTTGCATTTGTCGCCCTAAGTGGGAAGGGTATGCCCAGACGTGGGTCCCGTGCTCACTACACCACTGGATTCAAGCTAGCCTGGCAGAGGAAGGGTGATGCCCTGAAACCGGTCCTAGGATGCTTGTTTCCTGTCCAGGGAGGACCTGGCTTGGCAGTTCGGGCTGGACTGTTCCCACAAGGAACAGGGTCAAGACTGATTTGCATATGGCTGGGTCCAAACTGGGGTGGTGTGGTGAGCAAAAGAATGATGGATTTAACCCAGATCCTTGTGACTGGGGGTGAATGTTTGCATTGTCCAGCATTCCGTCCATCAATTGTTTTCTTTTGCATTTGTCGCCCTAAGTGGGAAGGGTATGCCCAGACGTGGGTCCCGTGCTCACTACACCACTGGATTCAAGCTAGCCTGGCAGAGGAAGGGTGATGCCCTGAAACCGGTCCTAGGATGCTTGTTTCCTGTCCAGGGAGGACCTGGCTTGGCAGTTCGGGCTGGACTGTTCCCACAAGGAACAGGGTCAAGACTGATTTGCATATGGCTGGGTCCAAACTGGGGTGGTGTGGTGAGCAAAAGAATGATGGATTTAACCCAGATCCTTGTGACTGGGGGTGAATGTTTGCATTGTCCAGCATTCCGTCCATCAATTGTTTTCTTTTGCATTTGTCGCCCTAAGTGGGAAGGGTATGCCCAGACGTGGGTCCCGTGCTCACTACACCACTGGATTCAAGCTAGCCTGGCAGAGGAAGGGTGATGCCCTGAAACCGGTCCTAGGATGCTTGTTTCCTGTCCAGGGAGGACCTGGCTTGGCAGTTCGGGCTGGACTGTTCCCACAAGGAACAGGGTCAAGACTGATTTGCATATGGCTGGGTCCAAACTGGGGTGGTGTGGTGAGCAAAAGAATGATGGATTTAACCCAGATCCTTGTGACTGGGGGTGAATGTTTGCATTGTCCAGCATTCCGTCCATCAATTGTTTTCTTTTGCATTTGTCGCCCTAAGTGGGAAGGGTATGCCCAGACGTGGGTCCCGTGCTCACTACACCACTGGATTCAAGCTAGCCTGGCAGAGGAAGGGTGATGCCCTGAAACCGGTCCTAGGATGCTTGTTTCCTGTCCAGGGAGGACCTGGCTTGGCAGTTCGGGCTGGACTGTTCCCACAAGGAACAGGGTCAAGACTGATTTGCATATGGCTGGGTCCAAACTGGGGTGGTGTGGTGAGCAAAAGAATGATGGATTTAACCCAGATCCTTGTGACTGGGGGTGAATGTTTGCATTGTCCAGCATTCCGTCCATCAATTGTTTTCTTTTGCATTTGTCGCCCTAAGTGGGAAGGGTATGCCCAGACGTGGGTCCCGTGCTCACTACACCACTGGATTCAAGCTAGCCTGGCAGAGGAAGGGTGATGCCCTGAAACCGGTCCTAGGATGCTTGTTTCCTGTCCAGGGAGGACCTGGCTTGGCAGTTCGGGCTGGACTGTTCCCACAAGGAACAGGGTCAAGACTGATTTGCATATGGCTGGGTCCAAACTGGGGTGGTGTGGTGAGCAAAAGAATGATGGATTTAACCCAGATCCTTGTGACTGGGGGTGAATGTTTGCATTGTCCAGCATTCCGTCCATCAATTGTTTTCTTTTGCATTTGTCGCCCTAAGTGGGAAGGGTATGCCCAGACGTGGGTCCCGTGCTCACTACACCACTGGATTCAAGCTAGCCTGGCAGAGGAAGGGTGATGCCCTGAAACCGGTCCTAGGATGCTTGTTTCCTGTCCAGGGAGGACCTGGCTTGGCAGTTCGGGCTGGACTGTTCCCACAAGGAACAGGGTCAAGACTGATTTGCATATGGCTGGGTCCAAACTGGGGTGGTGTGGTGAGCAAAAGAATGATGGATTTAACCCAGATCCTTGTGACTGGGGGTGAATGTTTGCATTGTCCAGCATTCCGTCCATCAATTGTTTTCTTTTGCATTTGTCGCCCTAAGTGGGAAGGGTATGCCCAGACGTGGGTCCCGTGCTCACTACACCACTGGATTCAAGCTAGCCTGGCAGAGGAAGGGTGATGCCCTGAAACCGGTCCTAGGATGCTTGTTTCCTGTCCAGGGAGGACCTGGCTTGGCAGTTCGGGCTGGACTGTTCCCACAAGGAACAGGGTCAAGACTGATTTGCATATGGCTGGGTCCAAACTGGGGTGGTGTGGTGAGCAAAAGAATGATGGATTTAACCCAGATCCTTGTGACTGGGGGTGAATGTTTGCATTGTCCAGCATTCCGTCCATCAATTGTTTTCTTTTGCATTTGTCGCCCTAAGTGGGAAGGGTATGCCCAGACGTGGGTCCCGTGCTCACTACACCACTGGATTCAAGCTAGCCTGGCAGAGGAAGGGTGATGCCCTGAAACCGGTCCTAGGATGCTTGTTTCCTGTCCAGGAGGACCTGGCTTGGCAGTTCGGGCTGGACTGTTCCCACAAGGAACAGGGTCAAGACTGATTTGCATATGGCTGGGTCCAAACTGGGGTGGTGTGGTGAGCAAAAGAATGATGGATTTAACCCAGATCCTTGTGACTGGGGGTGAATGTTTGCATTGTCCAGCATTCCGTCCATCAATTGTTTTCTTTTGCATTTGTCGCCCTAAGTGGGAAGGGTATGCCCAGACGTGGGTCCCGTGCTCACTACACCACTGGATTCAAGCTAGCCTGGCAGAGGAAGGGTGATGCCCTGAAACCGGTCCTAGGATGCTTGTTTCCTGTCCAGGGAGGACCTGGCTTGGCAGTTCGGGCTGGACTGTTCCCACAAGGAACAGGGTCAAGACTGATTTGCATATGGCTGGGTCCAAACTGGGGTGGTGTGGTGAGCAAAAGAATGATGGATTTAACCCAGATCCTTGTGACTGGGGGTGAATGTTTGCATTGTCCAGCATTCCGTCCATCAATTGTTTTCTTTTACATTAATGTTTAGAAGGACACAGCCTCAAAAGAATCCACCTACTCTTCATGATTTTGTGGAGTTTCTTCTAACAAGGCCTGTTCATGAACCAACTGCCTGGTTCAGAATCAACCACAGCCACATCACTGGACAGATGTCAAACTGCTTTATAATCTGAAGCCTTGGTACAAGTACCCTAATTATGTACTATTATAACTGTGAAGCCCTTATACTCAAAATGCAGACAAGCCTTGCACAGTGGAATAAGGGTATTATAAGCAGAGTGGAAGCAAAGCCATGTAAACCTCAAGGAGCACCAGTGACACCCTTTAAAAGTAGTTTTTTCTTTAAACATCAAGGCAATGAACCCTTGAAAGGTACCCATTACATCTTGGGAAAACGACGTCCTCTATCTTGGTGGTGCTTTGTGTTTTTTCGAACAATATGAGTGCTTGCGAATCAGACGTAAGAAAAAAACTATCTGAAGATGCTTTGAAGTTGAGGGGCAACGCTGACAATGAATCACGGTCATTATTAGTCATCTGACCTGCACAGCACCAATGCAAAGATTTACTCTTGGGAAAAAGAACTTAACATTTTGATCTCAACTACTTGATAGCAGTATTAGGACTAGAGTATGGGCCTATAATAAGATTCAAGCTGCAAAGCAAAAGATTTCCATTATTAAAATAATTTGTTTTTGTTTAACTTCTAATGGCAGTATCTGAAAAGTAGTAGAGGCACTACATTCTACGAACACTTCATTATTCCTTTAGCTATTTATTACCTTACTGTTTCATATTATTAATCTCTTACTATATTATCTTTATCTTGCTGTTATGACTAACTCACCAGACACTTACAACACTAATACTTTTTTGGGAAATGTACTCATTCTCTCCCTGCAATATGTACACTAGTCTTAAGTTAGCTCACCTTTGTGAAATCATACTGGAGTAAATTTCAATATTCTTGGCCCTTTTTATGTACATGTCTACATTAAACTGTTACATTATTTGTGCACTACTATCCTATATTATGTAGACATATCCTCGGTCTGCTTTGTCTCGATAAGTATTTAATTTTTATTGTGACACAATTATTTCTCTATAAGGGTGATGTAAATTTGTAATGCTGGTTTGATGCTACTTATTTGTATCCTTATTTGATTGTACGCACTTGCCTTCTCCTCCTTGTTAAATGCTCTGCTGCCTATTCTTAGGCTGTACATGCTACATAAACGATGGTTAAATTTACATAGGATACCCAAAAAGCAATTTATGTATACAAGCTGTACAGCAATTCCAAATACATTAAAATCCCAATTACTTTGTGGGGCATGAGAATTTGTTGTACAAACCTGGTATGTTGAAACTGGTGAAGCAATGTATGGCGTAATAGATGTCTGAGTGATCATTCGGTTTGTTGCAATACTGTATGGTGAAGGATAAAACCTGTATTTAAAAATAAAAAAAACAAGGTTATTTGAAATACACTGAAACAAGAATGTTCAAAACTACAAGGCTACATACTACAAACTAAAAGATGTAGTTTTTAGTTTTAGAATATCACCTTCTGACATACCCATTTTGCAAGGCAGCTGTCGTCGGATCATAGGTCAATGTCATCCCAGCCTAGAAAGAATTAAAAAAAAATATTCGAGGAATCTGACACATTTTTTAAATAACCTCTTCTCATAAATATCGCTTACATTTTTCTTAAATGTATTATCCAACTGTATTTTAGCTCAGCAGTCACTTCACTCTCTTGTACAGGTGACTTGATAAATGGACCGAATAATTTAAATAAACTCACATTGCCAACTTTTTTAGTACACTGATTTCTAATTGTAGACAGCTGAAACTGTCTACCATAATAGTACACACTTTATCTATTTCTTTCGTGAGGTCTACTGCTAGCTCCATGTAAACTACATTCATATAAAAGATTAAACAAATTGTGTGATTTCGTAGTGCACAGACCAGTGGAAGGATATTGGCTCTAAACACTATGTTCAGAGAGAGAAGAGGGATACACTGGCTTGTTTATTCAGAAGGCCATATGGTTGGAAAATCTACACAGGAGGTAATTCGACAGAGTAGAAGACCTGACACCCCGAGCCTTGGGGTGCGCAAATGACCTAGTTGCATCTGTCATACATGGTACAAAGCAGCTGATGGAGCATGATTTTTGTTAATAAAATCTGCTCGGGAAAATCCACCCATATGTGTGTTTAAATAAATTACTAACGTGTGTGAAAACCATAATTACTAAAATGTGAAGACTAAAAAGGTACGACCGAAATTGTGCAAAGCTGCACGTATTTTTAAGAGTCAGAATAACATGTAGAATGGAAGATTTCTCTATAGGGTTATGAATAACAATAGAATGAAAAAAATTTATTAATTTGCGTCTAATATTAATGTTATGTTTTCTGAACTGCAGGAATATTCAAGCATAAACAGGAGAAAGCTCTTTTATTCTTCGTGAAAGTAGAGTAGGCCTAGAAATGTAGAATTTTTTTTTTTTTCTCTGTCTTTCTTGCTAAAACATGCAGGCCTAAGCAAATATATTAGTTAGGGGATGTGCTTCCGTGCTCCTTTGTTTTTCTTACGTTGTTTCCTGATGTCCTTGTAAAGAATAACATTTACATCCTTAGAGAGCAGAGAATAGTATGACTCTTTCCTGTCAAGGCGAGGATTCAGAATGAAACTGTTGCTATGTAGTTACAAAATGTGTAAATTGTAGTTTTCTTCTTCCTCTCTAGGTTTTTCCTCTCTAGGAAGTTATACAATTTTAGACAAAGACTGTTCAGAGAAAATTGTAAAGTCATAGTTAGGAGTTGTTCTTCCTCCCCTAGTTCTGACCAATGAGAATGGCTTGTAGGGTTTAGGAAAGTTGTTAACTTAGTGTAACAAAGTTGCGAAGACAGTATTAAGACGCTGGTGGGAAAATGATCAACGGCTCGTTCACATTCTGGTGACCTGTCCTACATCCGTGGTATGCTGTAGTGTGCTGATTCCCGATCTGGCTGGCAATCCTGACTGCACAGAACTCTTTCCCTAGAGACTTTGCACATCATCGGCTGGTGATGCTGCCTACACTATTCTCCTACGTCCGTGGAGATAGTTTTCTAGACTAATTGCACGCTGAGCATTCGTTTTCTGAACTGTGATTTTCCCTTACGTTTCCTTGTTTCTCTCTCCCTCCTATTTTCTCACCTGATTTTGATGATCTCTGAATTACTCTGCTTAAGATGACTGATGTTTTACCTGTGAAACTATGAGCAAAGTTTTCTTATGATTTGTATTTGTGTATGACCATTCATATTTTCTGAAATAATACCAAAAAGATATTTAGAAAGAATAGTGTGTCATTATTTCCTGAGTCATGACTTATTTTAGGATAACATTTGCCATATTATTAATGTAATTGTGGTGCATTTTATGGTATAACTGTTTCTTCATTACAGGTCCTCATGAAGAAATGGTCCTCTGATTTCTCTACTTAGTCCCTTTTAGCTCTACCAAAGATCCATTGGAGGACCTTTGATATTGCTGACAGAAATGATAATGACTTATGGGCCCGTCATTATCGTATTTACGCTTCTTTAGATATTGTAAAGGTTGGTGTGGGATATTATATGACCCCTACCGCTTCCGCTGCATCAGTTTTTGGTAGTTGCATCGGATGGTTAGTTTAGACTAAAATACTAGGTGGAGAAAAAGGGAGTTTTTACTGACTAGATAGAATTGACGGTTAAAATACATGTTAAGTTAGTTTTGTCACATTGAGTTTTTGTTGGACGGGTCCGTCGAGGCCTGAGATCCCGGGATATGCCTAAGGGCTGTTCTTAGTGTTTGTGTACACTAAGGTGATGTACATTGTCTGCTGGTAATACAATACTAGGCGGTCGTCGAACTGAAAGTATTGTAAAGGGAACTTTGTTGAATGAGATAGTGGGGTAATTTGGGTCACTTCAGTAAGTGCAACTGGGGAAGTCCCGAGAGTCCTCCGTTTTGTAAGAGAACAAGAATCACGCTGGTCGTGGTTTTTTGTTGGAGTGTAGCGTTTTCTCTTTGAGTGCATGAATATACTTTAGATTTTTTCCTTTTAGTGGAGCAGACAATTTGTGTTTATGTAGTTTATTTTATTTGTTTTTACAAGACCTTAAAGACATTGACGCTGATTTTGTAAAGGGAGGGTCAGTAGAAGGAGTGATACTGACGTCACAAAGCAGGTATTGGATAGTTGGTGAACAACGTCGCAGAGGTGCCGCGCTGGTACTGGTTAGTTGGTGTGAGCTGCGCTGTTATTGGATAGCGGAAAATAACGGATTGGAAGTTGAAAACATACCACGGAAGAGAGTGTTGTTAGGATTTACGTAGATTAGAATCATTAATAATATTTTACTTACAGTAAGCAGAAAAAATGAAGATTATAAAGTTGTTAAAGACTTTGTTTAGTAAGGATCAACCAATTCCAATTAGAGAAGGGATTCCAATAGCTCCTGAAGGTACGCCAGCAGCATTTATGGCATTAGAAAGGGGTTACCATACGTATGCATGGTTGGAGAATTGGGTGAAATATACAGAGGATCAAGGTGAATTAGCTTTTCCTGAAAATGGTACTTTCAATGCAAGGATTTTCGAAAACCTAAGGTTTTGGATGAATGGTTTGAATCCAAACCCAAGACCAATGCAGTATGAGGCATTAGAAGAATGGGAATATGAAGCATACAAGAGAGAAAGAGACCAGCATCAGAATAGATATAAAAATACAGTGAGTAGATATTCTGAAGCAAAGTGGGATGCTCGCAAGAAAATGTGGAGAAGAGGTACTGTTAAAGAAACAAATGGATTATTCCCGGTTAGAGAAATTGATGAGACTGAAACGGGAACGTCAAAAGAGAAAAAGAATAATACAGAAATACAAGATAAGAATGTGAATGTGAATTTAATGGATTCAGATGACCTTGATGAGGATTTCCTAAATGAATTATTAATGAACAGACCACCCCCATATCAAGAGGAACAGATTAGTTTAAGTACAGATGATACACAGGCTTCAAATGTTATACCTAGTGCTCCTTTGATTCAAATTGAAGAACAACCTCAGAATAGAGTGACAAATGGAGTAAGACCAGATCAGATCGAGAACAGGCAAAGGACAATTGTTAGGAAGGAAGCAGCAAGAAACCCAGAAGTGTTGTCAGTGCCAGTGATGATTGATCCAGTAGTTCCATTATATAGTGGACAGAGTGTTACGGGAGTACAAGCTTTGGCAGTCCCAGAAGTGACTAGGTCTAATGAAAAAAGTAGTGGAAGTAATAGTGCAAATGTGAGTATAGTTTTGAGACATGTTGAACAATTAATTGATGTTTCAGGGAGAAATGAGACACCAAAAAGGGTGGTGTATCAAGAACCTAGGAGATTAATTCAGACTGAAGAAAGATTGAATACACAAGTATCTGCTAAACCTAGAAGTGAGTTCGGTGAAGATGTACAAAGATCAATGGGTCCATCGCCAGAAGAATTAGATCAGTGGATTCGAGATATAGCTCCTGGTTGTAGTAGTCAGGGTAAGGAGGATTGTGTCGATGTGGCCAAATTAAAAGGAGTACTAGAAGAAATGATTATAGGTACAATTAGCCCAGAGAGATTGAATAAATTTCAGGATGATGAGTTGTTGTTTCTATGTAAGACGATTACTCGAGTATGGAGTGACATTGAGAAGTCAAAAGAATTACAAAAGATGTATAGATTAGATTTTACAGACCGATTTGGAAAATTTAAATGTTTCAGGGAAATGATTGTAAATTAAAGAATTGATAAGCATACTAAAGCGTTGGGGTGAATTGGACAAGTGGAAAGGAAGATGGGCTAAAAAGAAAAAAGATGAAAATGCCGAAGCGAATGTAGCTTCTCCATCGTACCCTTTGAGAGAGCCAGAGAAGAAGACCGAATCGGATGATGCTGTTGGGGCTTATCCAATGAGAGAAGTACCTGGAGGTGGTTATGTCCATGTTTCATGGTCAAGACAGGACATCTTGTCATTTAAGAATGATTTTCCGAGATTGAGAGAAAAGCATGTTGAATGGTACAGACAAGTTGAAAGATTTGTGAAAGTATTAAAAGTTTTGTGGGTTGATTTAGAGGGTCTTTTTGATATAGTAGTTCCAGCTGATTTGTGGATTGAGTGTAAAATTGCTGTAGATTGGCCAAATAAAGAATACCCGAGAGATCCTAAAACAGGAGCACCTTCTGATGAGGTTATGAAAAAATATAATCAGGTTATTACATACCTGAAAGGGAAGATTTCTCCAAAAGAGACAGATTGGGTGAAGATTGACAGAACGACTCAAGAAGTGAAAGAAACAGTGCATGCATATTATGAAAGGCTTCTTCAGGTCTTTAAGCAGTTTAGTGGTATAGAAAATATCACTGAAAAGGATATGGGACATTTTGTATATCGTTTTGTTTATGGCTTGAGACCGGAAATAAGTGCCATGATTCAACAACATTTAATATGTTGGCAGAGTAAATCAGTTGATGAGATTCTTCGTTATGCGAAGTATTGAGGAGATAACAGAGATGAGACATAAGAAATAAAAGGAGAAATTGATGTTAGCACAAATGAGATCAGCCAAGAAAGGAGGATATCTGAGTGGAGATGCGATTGATGATGGCCACACTACAACTGGTATAAAAGGTTTAGTTTCAAATGGCAATACAGTGACACAAATGATTCCGATGGGTCAAGGAAGAGGTAGAGGAAATTTTGCTAACATAGAAGATTTAAAACAAAAACGTCCTTGTTTTAATTGTGGCAAATTTGGACATTGGCGTCGCGAGTGTAGGGTGGTGTTGAATAATAATGGGGACGTAGGTTCATTTGATCAGGGACAAGAGCAGATGCAGAGCCAAAATCAGAACTATCTAGTGCAGACGAATCAGGTGCAGACCCAGAATCAACAAGTGCAGATGACAAACAGGGGACAGAATTTAAAGATTCCACAAGCTCCAATGCCTAATAATAATGTGAATGGTCAAATGCAAAGACAAAGCGTAAATACTGGTTTACGTACAAATGCTCAAACAAATTCAAATGTGCAGGTTGTTTCGCAGTATGTTTTGCAAACAGATGGAAGTGATTCGGATTCATCACAATGACGGTGCCTGAGGGGGGAGGAAGAGTGCGTTCTTGGCGCATCTCTAGTGGTAGATCAGTCGGGCCCATATGTGGATGGCGAGGTTGATGGTAATGCAATTACTTTCCTCCTAGATACTGGTGCTATCCGTTCCACTGTGAGAACTGTGGGACCTGTGGAAATTCCAAACCTACCCCTCTCTGGAGAAAATATCCAAGTTGTCGGAGTATCAAACAAACTCATTAGAACACCAATAACGAATAGTTTCTTACCTGTCGGTGTAGTTTTGCAGCTTGAAGACTTTCTGGATTCACTATGCTGTGCATTATTCCGCGGTCTAGTGGTTGGGTCCGGAATCGTAGTCTCTTTTCTCTTTTTTTTTTTTCGGTGTAGCCCAGGTGGGCGTTGACGCCCCACCATTTGGTGTCCTCCCATGACGTTGGCGCGCTTCCTCCGGAAGCTCCCACCCTTGGGCGCCATCTTCGGATTCTTTTTTTCTTGTCTTGTGTTTTTCTCGTTTATCTTATTACCTTTGAAGGTTTTTTGAAGTTTTGTTATCCACATCTTCCTCCTGTCTCATCTTTCTGGTGGAGGCGGGTGGGTTCGCTAGTGAATCCAGAAAGTCTTCAAGCTGCAAAACTACACCGACAGGTAAGAAACTATTCGTTTTGCAGCGTGAATCTTTCTGGATTCACTATGCTGTGCATAGACTTTGTAGCGGTTTGCTAGGTTTGTGGCGGCTGGGTGGAAGATGAGCGATGGTTGTTGAATATATGTTGAAGCACCTTTTGACCTACTTGTGCTTCTTTGTTTATCTGTATATCCACGCAGTAGTGCTTAGTGAATGTGTGCACTGAAGCCCATGTTGCCGCCAGGCAAATGTCTTGGATAGGTGTGTTTGCCAGGAAGGCGATTGTTGCTCCCTTTTTCCTGGTTGAGTGAGCCTGAGCTGCCCCTTGTAGCTCCTGGCCTGCTTGTTTGTGGCAGTATTGAATTGTTTGTGTGATCCATCGTGCAATGGTATTTTTTGTTACTGGCCTGCCCAGGAAACTGCTTGCGAAGGACACAAAGAATTGCTTTGTCTTCCTACAACCTTTAGTCCTTTAAATGTAGTGCATTACTGCTCTTCTGGCGTCTAGCGTGTGCAGCACCTTTTCTGCGCTGGTGGATGGTTTTTGGAAGAAACTGGGAATGTGTATTGTTTGGCTTATATGGAACTTGGACACCACCTTAGGCATGAAGTGTGGGTCAGTTCTCATTACCACCCTGTCATTGTGAATTTGAATGTAGGGTTCTTGTAGTGTAAGGGCCTGCAACTCGCTCACCCTTCGGAGCGAGGTAATCGCTACCAGGAATGCTGTTTTTATGGTGAGCATATGAAGCGAGGCCTTGTGAATAGGTTCGAAAGGTGCTTTCATAAGTAGAGTTAAAACCACGTTGAGGTTCCATGCCGGCGGCGGCATCCTCTTTGGCGGGGCTATTCTTTTGGCTCCCTCTAGGAATCTTTTTACCACTTGAGATGTAAAGAAGCTTTTCCCCGTTTCTCCTCTTGTATAGGCTACTATTGCTGCCAGGTGCACCCTTAGTGATGTGCAGCTCAGGTTACTCTTTAGTAAGTGTGTTAAGTATCTTAGCACAGTTGATTCTCTGGTGATTCTATTGTGGAGCCTCTCCTTGATGCACCACTCAGTGAATCTCTTCCATTTTGCTGCATAGCATTTCCTTGTGGTGGGCCTCCTCGCTTCTCGCAGTACCGCAAGCGTGCTTTGCGGAAGCTTGAGGTGGGCGAACTCTAGGTCTTCAGGAGCCATGCTGCTAGGCTGAGGCTCTCTGGTTCTGGATGGAGTACTCTTCCGTTTTGCATCGAGAGCAGGTCCCTTCTTTTTGGGAACTTGTGTGGCGGTTCCTGTGCCATTTCCACGATCTGTGAGAACCAGGACTGCCTGGCCCACTGTGGTGCCACTAGAATTAGTGTCATGTTGCTTGTTCTGCACTTGCTGAGCACTTTGTGTATCAGCGGTATCGGTGGAAAAGCGTAGGCAAATGTCTTTGACCAGCTCATCCATAGGGCATTTCCCTGGGATTGATGTCCTGGTTGCCTGGATGCGAAGTATTGGCATTTTGCATTCTGGTGTGTTGCAAACAGGTCTAGTTGTGGGGTCCCCCACTTTTTGAATAGTTTTTGCGTCTCCTGAGCGTTGAGCTCCCACTCGTGTGAGGTTGACGTTTGTCTGCTCAGTCTGTCTGCTTCCACATTGTCCTTCCCCGGCAGATGTATTGCCAGTAGGTCTATTTGTAATGGGAAAGCCCATTTCCATATTTGTTGCGCTAGATCTGACAGCGCCACCGACTGTGTTCCTCCCTGCTTGTTGATGTAGAACATCGTTGTTGTGTTGTCTGTTTGTACTAACACCCTTTGGCCGTACAGCTGTTTCTGGAATGCTTTCAGGGCAAGGAATACGGTCTTGAGTTCTAGGTAGTTGATGTGTTTGACGGCACCGGTTTGCGTCCATAAACCCCTCACTTTGAGCAGCTTCATGTGCGCTCCCCACCCCATTTGGGATGCGTCTGTTGTGATGGTCACTGTTGGAGTTGGTGGTGTGAACGGGTTTCCCCTTGTTATGTTGTCCCTGTTCCACCATGCTATCTCTTCCTGCACTGCGTGCGTTACAACCACTAGATCTTCCCAACTCCCTGTTGCCTGTGACCACTGCTGTTGCAGCCATTCCTGGAATGGTCTCATGTGTAGCCGAATATTGGGGACTAAGTGTATGCATGATGCCATCATGCCCATGAGCTTGCTCACTGTCCTCACTGTCAGACGTTGCCCCTTCAGGTAGTGGCGAGTCTCCTTCAGTAGTGCGAGGGTCCTCTTCTCGCTGGGGAACACTCTTCCTTGAATGGTGTTGATTCTCGCACCCAGGAAGATCTTCACTTGTTCTGGTTCCAGCGATGACTTCTCCTTTTGTATGGAGAAGCCCAGTTTTGTCAGCGTTTGTGTGCCCTGCTGAGCATGTAGTTTGCACTGGTTGTATGAGTTTGCCTTTACCAACCAGTCGTCTAGGTAGGGGTATACGTGTATTCCCTGTCTTCGCAGATGCGCTGCTACGGCAGCTAGGCATTTGGTGAATACTCTTGGCGCTGATTTTAGGCCGAAGGCTAGGGCCGTGAACTGGTAGTGCATCTTGCTGATGGTAAATCTGAGCAGATGCTTGTGTTTTTTGTTCATGGGGATGTGTAGGTAGGCATCCTTGAGGTCTATTGTGGCCATAAAATCCCCATGCCTTATTTGAGGTATGACTTCCTGCAAGGACGTCATCTTGAACTTTTGAGTCTTTATGTATTTGTTTAGGAACCGTAGGTCCAGTATGGGCCTTAATGTTTCGTCTACCTTTGGTACGAGGAAGTAGTTGGATTACACTCCTGTGCCCTTTTCTCTGTATGGCACCCTTTCTATAGCCTGTTTGTGGAGGAGTTCTTGTGCTTCCTGCCACAATAGTGACAGCTCTTCTGTTGAGCGTCTTTTGTTTGCTGGCCTCCTGTTTGGTGGCTTCCTTACCAGTTCTATGCAGTAGCCGAACTGTATGATGTTGAGTATCCACTTGTCGGTTATCTTCTCCCACTCCTGGGAGAAGTGTTTTAGTCTGCCTCCTACGGGCGTTGTATGATGGTAAATTTGTAAGTGTTGTCCGTGTCTTTTGTTGTGCCGCGCCACTAGAGATGTTGGGAGCGCGGGCACGTTTTGTATTGTTAAGTCACTTGGGGGCGGGTTGCTGGCCGCCTCTTCTCGTTTGGCCTCGTCCGTTTGGTCGGCTTCGAAAGGACTGGCCCCTTTGTTGGTTCTGCCAGCCTTGTTGCTGCTGACCCTGTTGCGCCTGGCTGCTTCCCTGAAATGTTTGCTGGAAGGCCTGGTGCGATGTTCCTGGCTGGTTCCCACCTCTGCCATTTGGTCTTCGTGAGGGGGTGCCCCTTCTCATACCCCTGAACTGCAGTGCTCCCATGGACCTTGCAAGTTTCGTTATCTTTTTTGAGCTGCGTCCGCGTCTCGTCCACGGGCGTGCCGAACAGCTTTTTCCCGTCAAAGGGCAACTTCAGGATGTTGTTTTGCACCTCTGGCTTGAACCCAGAGATCCTGAGCCAGGCATGTCTTCTCTCTGTTACCCCGATCATCATCAGCCTGCTTGATGTATCAGCTGCGTCCAAGGCCGACTTCAGGCAGGTGTTGGTCATATTTTTCCCCTCCTCTACGAGGTGTGCCGCTCTTTGCTGTTGTTCGGTGGGGATCAGTTTGAGCAACTGCCCAACTTCTTCCCAGTGCTGGTAGGCGTGCCTATTTATAAGGGCATTGGAGTTGGCAAAGCGCCAATGTATTGCCGCATTCCTTTCGATTTTCCTCTCTGTGAGGTCTATCCTCCTGCTCTCCTTGTCTGGAGGCGGTCCGGAGTTTGTGGGAACGTTGGCCCTCTTCCTGGATGTTGCTGTTATGATGGAATCAGCCGGTACAGATCCCTGGATGTATGGTGGGTCTTTGGAAGAATGTTTATATTTTTTCTCAGCCCTGGGGGTGACAGATCTGCAGGTAGAAGGCTCCTTGAAAGCTTCCCTGCCTTGGTCTAGCACACTAGGGAGCATAGGAAGGAATTGGCTCCTAGTTTGTGTTGGCAGCAGTGTTTCCAGGAGAAAACAGGCTTTTGGCTTTTCCTCCTCCATTTACACTCTATAGGTGGCTGCCGCGTTCCTGACGACCATGTTGTAAATTCCTATGTCGTCCGGCGGCGAAGGCCTCGACGGATACGTTTCCACGGCCTCCTCCGGGTTTTCGGCGTCGAGATCCTGCCATTCCAGGTCTTGAGCCTCCGAGGGTGTTTAGCCGAAGTGCGATTGCTGGTCGTCATCACCCTCCGTATAATAGAACAGGCCCTCTTCGTCCTGTTGTTCCGATGGTTCGGGAGTTTTCGGCGGCTCGGTGGTGTCGAACTCCTCTTGTGCCTCCGCTTCGACGACCGTCAAGGGCTTCGAAGGGATGGAGTATCTACTCATCCGTTCGTCGAAGTCCTTCTTCCTTTGGAGGATACTGGCCATTTCGGCCCCGAGCCTTTTCTTCTTCCTCTCCATGTCTGCCGATTGTTCGGCGTCGAGAGTTTCGGCTGTTCTCTTCGAGGTCGTTGAAGTTGCGTTTTGCTCTTTCGCTTTCGGCGTCGGGTGCGGCTTCTGGGAACCGTGCTTCGACGACCTGGGTGATTCTAGTGCTTTCGCCGACCGGGAGTCCTTTCCGAAGGATCCGCTGGGCTGTTTGTCCGTGGACGCAGCTGCGGTCGTCGAGTGCTTCGACGCCGGTGCTCCTTTCGTGGACTTTGGCTCAGACTTTCGAGAGTCTGTCGGGGTTTTTGGGGTCGACGTCTCTCTTACCTCCTTCCTCGACGTGTTATCGGTCTCTACGACCGTGCAGTCCTCTGGTCCCTTGGCGACGTTGTCCTCTTCCCCACTGGAGAGGCCCAGGTCCCGCAGCGAGGGGGGGTGGCCCTTGGCCCTGCATGCTGTAGTTAGCTCTCCTCTGTCTGTCCCTCACCCTGAGGGTCTTGGGGGCGAATGCCGAGCAGGCGTTGCAGTCGGCGCTTTGATGGTCGATTGGTAAGGAGAGGTTGCAAACTGGATGCTGGTCCTTCTGCGCGAACTTGTGGTGGCAGTTACGACAGAATTTGAATGGTGTCTTGTCCATTCCAGCGCTCAGGGAGCCCCCTGAGTGCGCATTCTCCGTTGGACGTCGAAGTTTCTTCTATTTCTCACCCACTTCGTCGTCCCGGTAGTATGTTCTTTATCTTCTGATGAAGATCTCCAATTTTCCTTGGTTCTTTCTGCTTTTTCTTACTTCTTCTCTCCTTTTCCAACTCTGGAGCTCCTCACGACGATCCAGACCCAACGGCGGAAAAAAGAATCTGAAGATGGCGCCCAAGGGTGGGAGCTTCCGGAGGAAGCGCGCCGACGTCACGGGAGGACACCAAATAATGGGGCGTCGACGCCCACCTGGGCTACACCGAAAAAAAAAAGCAAAAAAAGGGACTACGATTCCGGACCCAACCACTAGACCGCGAAATAATGCACAGCATAGTGAATCCAGAAAGATTCACGCTGCAAAACTAAGCCAATGAAAGTTCAAATTGGGAACTTCAAGGAATTACACAATTTTGTTGTGTGTGATTCAAGTCCTGTTAATTTACTAGGTAGGGATCTGTTGTGCAAGATTAACTGTTCCGGATGGAATAGCTTTTCATACAAAAGATGAAGATGTGGTCTTCAAAATGCTGAATCAAGGGACAGAAGTGAATGAGTTGTACCCATTACTCACAGAGAATGATTTGCCTGTTGAGTTGAGAAAAACGGTGTTGTCTGATGTGTGGGATTTTTCTGGGAAAGATATCTGTCTGATGAAAGGACTTGCTCTGATTCAGATTACAGTCAAACCTAATGCAGAGTTTCCGAAAACACCACAATATAAAATGAGTCCTGATATTATTGCAGGAGTGACACCAGTGCTAGACATGCTAATTGAACAAGGAATTTTGAGAGAGATACTAGGAAGTCCATGCAATTAACCTATAATGGGAATTCGCAAGCCTAATGAAAAATACAGGATCGTACAGGACCTTAGAAAGGTTAATCAAATTGTTATACCTTGCTGTCCTATGTACCGAATCCAGCAGTGATCCTATATCAAATTCCATTTGACGCAGAATGGTTCACTGTAATCGATCTGTGTCGAGCGTTTTTCTCAATACCTTTGCATCCGGATAGCCAATATTTATTTGCATTCCGGTTTGGAAACCGTGTATTGGTATGGTGCCGAGTTCCTCAAGGGTATACAGAGAGCTCCTCGATTTTCAATCAGATGCTGAAAAAGTGTTTGGAGTCTTTGGTCATGCCCAGAAATTCAGTTTTAGTTTAGTATATTGATGAGTTACTAGTAGCATCAAGGACTAAAGAAGATTGTGTGACAGATACAATCGCTTTGCTGAATCATTTGGCAGTAAGTGGTCACAAAGTATCACCAACAAAATTACAATTTTGTAAAACTGAAGTGCTTTATCTTGGACATATCATTGAAAAGGGAATTCAAAAAGTTTCTCAGGATCGAATAAATGCCATCATGCGAATTAATCCACCAAAAACTCAGAAAGAAGTTTGAATGTTTTTGGGAATGGTTGGTTACTGCAGAGAGTGGATTATGAATTTTTCACTGATCGCAAAACCACTTCAGAGACTGACGCACAAAGATGTGAGAGATCCAATACATCTTGATGAGGAATGTATGAAGACGTTCCTAGAGTTGCGAGACAGTTTATGTCGAGCACCAGCATTAGGGATGCCAGACTTTGAGAAAGAATTTGCATTGTTTTGCAATGAGAGTGAGGGTTGCGCACTCTCAGTTTTAACGCAAACGCACGGGACAGCACGAAGACCAGTGGCATATTTTTCTGCTACTTTGGATCCCGTCACTGCAGCATTACCAGGATGTTTGAAAGCAGTTGCTGCTACTTGTGTGAGTCTTGAACAAAGTGAATCGATTGTTATGGGACATCCATTGAGAGTGTTTGTTCCACATTCAGTTGAGATTCTGTTAACGCGCACTCGAACACAACATTTGACGAGTAGCCGTTTAGCAAAATATGAAGAAGTGATCTTAGGTGCTGAAAATGTGACAATAACGAGGTGTACTAGCTTAAACCCAGCTACGTTATTGCCAACCCCAGACTGTGAGGTAGTCCTTGATGAGGTGGATCATGATTGCCTGGATATGACAGAATTGTGCACAAAACCAAGGCCTGATATAAAGGATACACAGCTTCCTGAATCTGATGTTTTTTTTGTGGGTGGCTCATGTTTGAGAGATTCAGAAGGTTGCTTGAGAGCTGCCTATGCAATTTGCACAATAGCAAATGTGATTGAAGCATCGTGGTTGAAAGGAGTGAGTTCTGCACAAGTGGCTGAATTGAAAGCGCTCACCCGAGCTTGTATCTTGTCAAGACAAATGAGGGTTACAATTTTTACGGATAGTCAATACGGCTTTGGTGTCGTACATGACTTTGAGCAGTTGTGGTCCCAACGTGGATTGTTGACCTCTTCGGGTTCACCGATCAGAAAAGGAGAGTGTGTAAAACACCTACTGATGGCATTACAATTGCCAGCACAAATTGGGGGGATGAAGTGCAGTGCACATAGATCTGGTTGTGAGTACATCACACTGGGTAACAGATATGCAGATGAAATAGCTAAATTTTGTGCTTTGAATGCATACTCGATTAATGTGGAACCATCAGTAAATGAGCAAACTGAACAAACAGAATGCAAATTATTGTTCACATCTGTTGAGACTTGGGATGAAGTGAGACACTTACAAGAAGAGGCAAGTGACTCTGAAAAAGAGAGGTGGATTAAATTGGGGTGCACACGCAGGTCAGATGATGAGGTCTGGGTGTACACTGATGGGAGAATAGTTATGCCAGACAGTCTTCTTTATCAGACGGCTAGAGTCCATCAAGGGCCAACACATATTGGAAGAGATGCAATGATTAGATTGTTTCAATAGACATGGTTCAATCCCAGATTCAGAGTGATTGCAGAGAGTCTCTGTCAGAGGTGTACAACTTGTCAGCAGCAAAACCCAGGTAGAAAGACAGTGGTTAGCATGGGACGGATTGGGAAAGCAGCTGGTCCATTTACCAAAATGCAGCTAGACTTTATTGAGATGCCCCCTTGCAATGGATTAAAATATGTCCTTGTGGTTGTTTGCTTGTTTTCTTGTTGGGTCGAAGCATATCCAACAAGACGTAATGACAGCTTAACAGTTGCTAAATTGCTTCTTAGAGAGATTATTCCTAGATTTGGTTTTCCAGTCTCGTTGGAATCAGATAGAAGAACACATTTTAATAATGAAATAATTTGGATGCTTTGTGCAGCATTACAAATTGAGCAAAAACTGCACTGTGCGTACAGACCTGAGGCTTCAGGTGTAGTTGAGCAAGTCAACGGCACAATAAAATCAAGGTTGGCTAAAGTTTGTGCTTCTACAACATTGAAATGGCCTGATGCTTTACCATTAGTGTTAATGAGCCTAAGAAGTATCCCAGACAAGAAAACTGGATTGTCACCACACGAAATCATTATGGGCAGGGCTATGAGGCAGCCAACAGTTCCTGCAAATCAACTAATGAACATTACTGATGACTTGTTACTGGATTATTGTAAAGGATTGGCTGATGTAGTGCGTTCTGTGTCTCATCAGGTTGGAGAATTTGCGACAACAACACAACGGGAACAAGGCCACGATCTAAGCCCAGGAGTCTGGGTTATGGTGAAGAAACATGTCAGAAAGTCCTGTTTAGAACCTCGTTGGCATGGCCCTTATCAGATCATACTGGTGACTACAACAGCTGTCAAGTGTGTTGGTCTGTCGAATTGGATTCATGCAAATCACACAAGGAAAGTCCCAAGTCCACTTGAAAACGAAGAAACTGCTGAAGAAGAAAGACGTGAACAAAGAAATGTTCCAGAGCAGGTTGAAGTTGGAGTAGAGTGGGCACAAGTTATTGGGACGAGTGAAGATAACGTTGTTGATGGGGAGAACAGAGTGATTCCTTCAGCTTCTGTAGTCAGACAAGAGAAAGAGGAACTCATCTGAAGAAAGTTCAGAAACAAATGAAAATGGAAAAAGGGCAAAGAAGGGAGACAAGTGGCCAAAAGGAGTAAAAAAGCTGAAATACACTGTCAATAGCAAGGTTCCTGAAACAATACTTGAAGTATCGAGTCAATCGGAACAAAGTGAAACAGAAGAAGAGAATCAAGTACGAAGAACAAAGAGAGTGAAAGTACCGAGCAAGAAATACTCAGCACCAGAATGGACTTATGTGGTTGTAGGTGCAAATGAAAGTGTTTTAAATAATGCTTGGGAAAAATTATTTTTAAAATTCTGTGCGAAAAAGGACAATTCTTTTAAACCACCATAAGTGAATTGCTGATTTGAAGAGAGTGATCAAAAAGAGAGAGGAGATACATGTGATACATTTTTATGTGATACATTTCCAGAAAAGGTTTCCGAAGCTGTGGATTTTGGATTTTGAAGAAGAGCTCAAGGCTCAGGTCTTTGCTGTGGAGAGCACAAACTAAACTAGCCTAGTGAAATTACTAATTATTTTTTAGTACATTTTTAGTTAGAATTTTTGTCTATTTTTTTCTTTTTTACATAATTTTTGAAGAGGATTAGAACTGAGACTGGTAAACAGAATCAGGGAATATGTAGGCGAAAATGCTTCAATGTTTGTGTTTTCTGTGTATTATGAACAATGTCTGTATGGTTGGTTTTAACATTTGTGATACCTCGCTTTAGTAGTAGTATTAATATAGTAAATACTACTACTAATAATAATGAGCATGTGACTTTGGTTACTAAAAGTGTTCTAAAAGAAGATTCTGAGACTAATATGAAAGAAATAACCGGTAGTGTCTTACATTTGGATAAATCTATTAGTGATTATTCGTTAAATGTACTTACAAAATTACTTTATGAATATGTGGACACAATGGATGCAAGAGATTGTTATGTGCGCATGCAATTACCCACGTCTGTGTCCACCATTTGCCACTAACATATGGTACATCGTGCAGTGTACTAACCAGCTTATTTTATGCTAAAGGGGCTTTTCAATATTTTAATTCAAATTATGGCTTAGTCTTTTCAGAAATTCCTATTAGAAAAAATATGAATATAGTATATAGTGCTAGAGATGCAGAATATTTGGGAGAGTTTTTCCACACCACTAAAACGATAGATACAGTTTATGCACATAGGCATAATTTAACATGTAGGTTACACAGTATA
Source organism: Calotriton arnoldi (assembly GCA_963921515.1). NCBI lineage: Eukaryota > Metazoa > Chordata > Amphibia > Caudata > Salamandridae > Calotriton > Calotriton arnoldi. The sequence continues at coordinate 2,402,909 of CAWUFW010001712.1, read as the reverse complement.
GAGATTGATTTTTATAAATTCTGTAGAGGATAGACGTAGAGAGTTTAAAGGCAGGGCTGCTGAACAGAAGAGTAAAGAGTCTCCATGGGCACATAAAGAAGGAAATTATCAGTGGGCGTGGCTAGCTAGCCAAGATGGCGGACGCACTGTAGCGACGCTCCGCCATAAAATCCGCAGATCCGTCATTTATCCTACGCATGCTAGCGCCATCGTGAGGGTTACTAACGCCTACCTGAAAGTAGACCTTCTGCAGAGCATGCCCGGCGAATTTGAGCTGGCTGGTCGCTGTTGTTGACCTGATAGGACCGCCGGCGAGAAGTGGGCACTGTGAGCCGGGACGGAGCGCCGAGCGGTCTTGCCGGGAGGGACTGCTGGAACGGGGAATCAGAGGTCCTGCTGGAGGCTGTGCAGCGGTGGCCGATCGATGCATGAGGCGGCTGGGCACTGAGGTACGGGATCTAGCCCTTGGATCTGGCAGAGGCAGGTCCCGACTGGACTGGCGGGGATCCGCTTTGGAGAGCTGGTGCGTGCCGTGGGATCACCCGGTGGTGTGCGGCGTCCTGGCCGCGCGTGACTGAGCGGGTGTGGCAGGAGTGGTCCCCAAGAGGCGGAACGCGGTGCCGAGACTTGCTGCCGTGACCATAGGTGAGCTGCGGAGCTGGAGGTGCGACCTCCGGATGGAAGCCTGTTGGGTGCTGGGTAGGCGGGAGGAGCCGCTCCGGAGGACAACGTTCGGCTCCCTGCGACACTCCCGAGCGCAACAGACACAGAGGGCACCGCCGCGAGCAGAGTGAGCAGCTGAGGATTGTGTCTTCACCGGTTGCTGCCAGCGAGAGGGGGCGATAAGAGAAGTCGAGGATTTCCCTGTTCACACGGTCTCGGACCCTGGGGGTCTCCCTCCTTCCCCCCCTCTCTACGCGTCTCACGTAGGTTGGATTTGCCCCCACAGAGGGCGCGGGCAGTTACAAGTCGTGATCGCTTCTGTCGCCCCACGTGGCTCCCACAGTGTGGTGCGCAGCAGGGCCATCACTTGTGAGTAACCTAGTGGCCACAATACTCCTGAGACTTGTGGGCGGACATCCGCGAGGTGCAGTCCAACAGCGCATCTACACGGATACCGGGGGCTACTGGAGGGCCTGCCACAGTCAGTAGGGAAGGCGCAGGTGTTCCCAGAGCACGCGTGAAGGAGATTAAGCAGGTGTCGGCGCCTGGGACCAGCTTCCTCGCCCTGAACTGCCACCACTAAGGTGCACAGATCTACTGTATGTACTGCACTGACTCAGCCAGCTGGCGATAATCAATACAGCGCCAGATACGTGGCCACCCTCTGAACTGTACAGGCGAGACCAACTCAGCGAGTGGCAACAGGAGTGGAGCATAAAACACTACACCATCCCCTACGCGCAGGAGATATTACGTGCACAGCAGGATGGGCAGACATCGTGTGGGCACGGGTGCTGCGCCTGTGCGCTCGATGCTGGGCCCGACTCAGTCGGATCAAGAGTCTGAATCGACGGACACTACGAGGACCCTCAGTCTGGAGTCAAAGATAGACTCGGTGCTACAGGCCGTAACGCAAATGAGCGAAGCATTGACGCAAACTCGTACGTCTCTCGAAGGCTGCATCGATAAGGTGACATCGGACTTCACGCTCCTACATGCTGACCACAGTAAATTGTCTGGGAAGGTCCATGAACTGGAGAGGGAAGTGACAAAGATTGCCCCGGTGGCCTCAACGGTGTCTACGGAAGTGCGTGACCTCACGGCCAGACTACACTCCCTTGAGCGCAGAATGGACGATGCTGAAGGCCGCTCACGGCGCAACAACGTACGCCTAGTGGGTCTGCCGGAAGGCACGGAGGGGGCCGATGCAGTTGCATACACCGAGGACTGGCTGAAAACGTTGCTGCCTGTGGGTGTACTCTCTCCCTTCTTCGTGGTGGAAACAGCGCATAGGGTTCTGGGACACCGCCCGCCGCCGGGCGCTGGGCCGCTGCCTTTCTTAGTTCGCCTCATGAACTTTAAAGACAGGGATGCGGTGCTCAGAGAGGCCAGAAAACTGGAGGTGATAAAGGTGAACAACTCGCAAGTTCTCTTCTTCCCAGACTATGCCCTGGGAGTGCAAAGGCAGCGGATCACCTTCCTCGCCGTCAAGAGAAGAATGCGAGAACTCAACTTAAAATACTCTCTCATATTCCCGGCCAGGCTGCGAGTAGTAGCGGACGGCTCCACACACTTCTTCGAAGCGGCAGAAGACGCCTGGGAATGGCTCGAATCCAAAGGACACCACACCTCGCCGAGCCAGACACACAATGGCCCGGGCCCGCGGATGGGCACCCGAAGAGGTCGAAGGACCAGGCGTGGGCAACGAGCAGCGGGCCGGCCGGTCAGTCAGTAGCGGCCCCAGACCGTGAGCAGGTGCTCCGCGAGAGGAGGGACGCACTACGGGCAGTGGCGGACATGAGAGACCGTCGAGATAGCGGGGACGCTGAAGTCTGGTCTGAGCAGTCATTGAGCGAGGCCGGCTCGCAGACTGGTTGGCCGATTCATGAAGACTCGCAGCCACCCCTAGATGAAACGCCTCAGAATGCGGACGATCTGATGTAAAAGAATGCTATGCTTCACAGACACGCAAGTATTGGGCAAGGAGAGCTCATTGCTACAGAGACTTTTGCAAAAAGACTATGACTCACACAGTGGTTGTCCTATCATGTAGGATGGGACGCAACGATGGGGCGGGGCTTGTTGTCTTTGACTCATAATAGATAGACAAACTGCGGAGGCATAACACGCGCAATAGGGCAAAGCACACACCTATATGCACTGGGCGGATCTACCTACATGCTTCCCTACACATTCAGCTTTAGCCCATCCCACACTTCAGTACGATCTAAGCGGCGTTTCAAGCCGTGTGTTGCCTTAGGGCGTTTTTAATAGTTTGGGCGGATATGAGTTCTTCATCTGCTCTTCCCAAGTTCACCCACATTAGGGTTCCCTACACACCCCCCTACACGAGTTTCTAAACCCCTGCACCTGTGGGCACTGCAGCCGCGCTTAGTGCGGATTAGACCCTACATGGGCTGCCCCTGCCGGTGCCCCATGTAGTCTGGACCACTATCAGCACACCACATGCCCCCCACAAACGTAGTCACCTGGAATGTTAGGGGGCTTCACACACCAGCAAGCAGATATGGCACGTATGCATACCTTAAGCGGCGTGCTGCACACGTCGCGCTCCTCCAGGAAACGCACATATCACAGCCAGAAATTCGTAGGCTGCAGCAAAGGTGGAGAGGGCAGGTCTTTGCCACAGGCTACTCGGCCTATGCCAGAGGGGCCCTGGTTTGGATACGCCCGGGCACCCACTTCATATTTGAAGACACTAGCATAGATATATATGGCCGATATGTGCTTGTGAAGGGTTGTTTGAATGGCATACTCCATCTATGCCCCGAACGCAGAGCATGGCCCATTTTGGCAGGCGCTGACTAGCTTATTGTCTCAGTGGTGTGACGTTACCTGGCTCCTGGGTGGAGACTTTAATGCAGTACTGGACACGACACTAGATCGGTCATTCCCGCCGCTGGCGCAGACGGTGGCAACTACAAATGCCAGAGTTCTGGGGGAATGGTTACGCAGGTGGGACTTAACAGATGTATGGAGGTCTCTCCATCCACAGACACGCAGATATTCCTACTATTCGCACCCACATCGATTACACGTACGCATTGATCGCTTTGTTGCAAGCGCGCCGGTGCTCCCACAGTGTGCCAAGGCAGAGTATCTTGGCAAGACATATTCGGACCATAATCCGCATATGCTGACACTACAGGGAGAAGCGGGGGGACCTATAACTCACCTGTTGCGATTGCAACCACTGGCCTTGGAGGACCCACCGTTTAAAGAGGCGGTAGGCGCGGCGCTAGAAGCATACTTCGCCAACAATGAAGGGTCTGTTGAGGATGTGGGCACCTTATGGGACGCAGGCAAGGCGGTGGTAAGAGGCCACAGTATGGGGTTGAGTTGAAGCATTAGGAAGCAGTTGGATGACGAAGTAAAAAGCATTGAAGACACCTTGACTCGGCTGGAGGCTGGTTTGGCGCAGGGCGATGATGTGCAACATGACATGGAGGCGCAGCGCGCTCAGCATGCTGAGGTGATGGAGTGACTACACTGCCTGAATTATGCTTCCCATGCAGCACGTACGCATGCAGCGGCAGATAGGGCGGGCAGGTTGTTGGCACGCATGATTCGGCAGGAAGCCACACGGACGCCTATACTGAGACTTCGGTCTGCGGAGGGCGTGATACTTAGTACACAACACGACATACATGGGGCGTTCACCAGCCACTGCACTAGAGTATACCAGTTGATATGCTGCGCAACACTAGCGGACGTAGACGCATTCCTTGCCCCTCTACCCCTGGGCCAGATCACAGATGACCAAAGTGTCGAGTTAGATGAACCGCTCACACTGTCGGAAGTGCAGATGGCCATCAGCTCATTAGCCACCGGCAAGGCACCGGGGTCGGACGGCTACCCGGCTGAATATTATAAAGCCTATACACAGACTCTGGCGCCGCACCTACTTGCAATATATCAAAGTGCCCAGGAGAAAGGCATTCTTCCGGATACACTTCGAGAGTCCCTGCTTGTGTCCCTCCCCAAGCCGCACAGAGCTGCGGAGCTCCTGGGGTCCTATCGCCCGCTAGCACTACTCAACTAGGATTATAAGATCCTTGCAAAAATACTTGCGGGTAGGCTGGCCCCCCTGGTGCCGCAATTAGTGCATGTGGACCACAATGGCTTAGTGCCAGCGCGCAACACATCGCTAAACCTGCGGCGATTCTTTCGTGTGGCGCATTATTCGGGGCACGGCTGGCCGCATGCTGGATGCCTAGTGTTAGACCTTGAGAAGGCGTTTGACACCCTGGAGTGGGGGTTTCGGTTTGCTGCGCTGCATCGCTATGGCGTAGGGGACACCTTTTTGAATCTTGTCAAGCTGCTCTATACGTGTCCCACGGCCAGAGTCAAGACAGGCCCGTATGTTTCGGGGCGCGTCTCCATTGAACGGGGCACGAGACAGGGCTGCCCGCTGCCTGCTATTCGCGCTCGCCATTGAACCATTGGCGGTGGCACTTCGGGCCACGCAGGATGGATGGGGAATACCGCTGGGGGACGGTATACATGCCGTCTCCTTATATGCAGACGACCTGTTGATCTATCTTAGGGACGTGGGGCAGGGGCATGCAGCTATTGAAGCCACACTTCTTGAGTTCGCATCAGTGTCAGGCCTGAGAGTGAACTGGGACAAGTCGTGCTTATACCCATTCGCAGTAGCCACTCCCTATCCACACCTAGTTATCAGTGGCAGAAGTGTCCATTGGCAGACCGAGGCGTTTCGGTATCTGGGGATCCTGATCTATAGAGATACACAAGACCTGCTGGAGGGGAACCTGACCCGAGCTGTCACGGCGATACGAGCGCAGATGTCTTTTTGGTCTACCTTGCCACTGGCAGTCATGGGTAGGATTGCACTACTAAAAATGGTGGTACTGCCGCGCCTTCTCTACCATTTTACAAACTTGCCGTTACACCTTAGACCACCGTTTTTTAAATCTCTGGAATCGGACGTGAGGCGATTCATATGGCATGGGACACGTAGTAGGGTGTCACTAGCTAAAATGTATCAGCCAACCAACCGGGGCGGACTCTCACTACCCAATTTGGAGCAATATTAATTAGCGTCGCAGCTCCAATGGGTGGTGCGTTGGATTGGCGCACGTCAGCTGTCGGACACAGCGACACAGGAACCTGAGCTCACACAGGCTCAGATAGTAACATTGTTTCACCCGGGCCGGACAGGCAGTGCGCCTCTACAGCTTTTGGTAGGGGTGGCATATCAATGTTATCGGCGCAGCCTTTACATCACGCGTAGTGTCGCGCCCTACGCGCCATCACTCCCGATCCTGGGTACCCCCAGATGGCTTCGGGCAATAACCAGTGCAGAGCTTGGGATGATACCAGGGTGCAGACGCTGTCTGACTTGTATAATGATGGGCTGCTCCTCCCGTTTGCAGAACTAGCCGAGAGTTCAGACTTGCCACAGGGCCAATTCCTCCTGCATACCGCAATAGTTCGGTCACTTGGCGCACTGTGGGGCGATGTAACGCAGGAACCTGCCACCCACTTAACTATACAGTATTTGCACGAGTTGGGCACAGGTAGGCACCTAACCAAGTCCCTCCGAGTGCACACGGCGCCGCACCTGCTATCCCTCCGAGCCCGATGGGACGCGGATCTGCAGAGGCCCGCCTCGGACAGGGACTGGGAAAATATTCGAGAGCCCGGTGCGAATACCTCAGAACGTTCGATTCCGGCTCATACAATACTATATTATTCACAGAGCTTACCTAACACCAGAGCGCATAAATAGATATTTTGATCGCACCGATGCCAGATGTGCGAGATGCGATGAAATAGGAGCAGACCTACTGCATATGCTGTGGTCATGCGCCGCCATTCGTACTACTGGGGCGTGGTCACCAGTTGTTTAGCTCAGTGCACGGAGCGGGAACTGGACTGGACGTGGGAGCAATGCGTCTTGGGGCTCTACCCCAGATCCAGAAAACACAAGGTGACCTCCAGGTACATAGACCTGGGACTCATAGTCGCCAAGAGGCTACTCACACGCCGTTGGAAATCTCCGGACCCCCCGGCAGCGGAGGCCTGGTACCAATCACTACTATGCTGGGCGCAGGCAGAAAGCGTGACTCTTAAGCGTGAGGATGCTAGAAGACTGCGTTAGCAACCGCTAGCCGCGGCGTGGGACGCAATAATTTTGGACTTTCGTATGGCTTGGCGAGACCACCCGCAGTCGCCACGGGGAGCGCCCGCACTTGATAGCGGGCATACGAGTGTCGAAGGCTTATAATACGGGGAGGAGGGGGAGGCGATCATTGCCTCGGCCGGCCATCCTACATGGACTCGGGCATGCATAGTTGGCCTTCCTGCTTAGGTGTATATACTTAGCCCCCACATGGCAGGGTATATCGTCTGTCTGGTATTCATTATGTATTAAGGGGATTGGGTGACTGAGTAAACAAAAAGCACAGACGAAATGATATGTTGGGTCGGGTGCGCGGGGGGGATTGCGGATACAACACAAGAAGACGTGTATGGGCGCGCTGTAAGTGTTCCGGGTGTAGGTCATTCAGTTTTATGTTATGTTGGTGCCTACATATTAAGTACGTTCAAACAGTATATTATGATGTTCAATCGATTATTGGGCAAGAACCCTGTACCAGTTGAAATTGGCTGATGTGTAGGTAGTAAATGCGTGATCTATTTCTATAACGCCATGATCTGTCTTGTATTAACAATGTGGACTAAACACAGAAAAGATACTAATACACTGTAAACTACAAATGGTTGTAAAAATCAATAAAAACAAAGTTAAACAAGAAAAAAGAAGGAAATTATCAGAGGACAGACTTTTGCTGCAATGGCTCTGGATTGGCCTCATAGGGGAAAGCTTTGCATACTAAGGCAGAAAACAGATTATAATAATCATTTCATTGGTTCCAGTGAATGCGAACACACTTTCTTAATTACTGGTGGTTGGGGATTAAAGGGTGGTACAGATCCCATTTACCCTGGGGTGTATTTCATATGTGGTAAAAAAGCCTACTAAAGGTTGCCACCACATTGGTATGGATGTTGTTATATGGGAATTGTCTTTCCTAAAATTTATCATGTGAATGATGAACAAGGAACCAATGAAAAGCAACTAACACGGAGAAAAAGGGGTTTGAGTGCTGCTGAAATAATTGGGGATATATTTGGTGCATTGATACCTTCAGTTGGGGTTATTCTAAATTCACAGAAAATTCGAAAATTGTCTACAGTGGTTGACCGTTTATCTACGGATACCGCTGGAGGGTTCTTGATGGTTGATACTGAAATGGTTGCTATGAGGACCATGGTTTTAAAAAATAGACTTGCCTTAGATGTATTATTGGCAAAAGAAGGCGGAGTCTGTAGTATGTTAAAGATTCAACAATGTTTCACTTATATCCCTGATAAAAGTAAGGATTTGGAGGGATATATTAGTAACATTACTCATTTGCATGATGATTTGTCAAAACTGAAGGCTGATGGTGCATGGGAGAAAATTGGTAAGAGTATTTCTTCCATAGGTAACTGGTTTTCTAATTTTTCTAACAGCCTATTAGGGAGGATATTAACACCGATAATTGCTATTGCTACAAGCATACTAATGATAATGCTGCTTTATAAGTGTGGCAGGAGTAAGCCTATTGAGGGAAAGCGACGAGTAAGGAAAAGGAAAAGAGAAGAAATAGAAATGGAAGATCGAAGAGGGATTTATTACGATGTCTGGAAGGATATAGAGGGTGTTAGGCTGAAACAGATGAGAACCACTGTATTCTGATTGTTCATTATCAGATAGTAATCTGATATGGGTTGGTGTGATGGTTTGGGATACCATCAAATGGGGATTGATGGAGCATGATTTTTGTTAATAAAATCTGCTCTGGAAAATCCACCCATGTGTGTGTTTAAATAAATTACTAACGTGTGTGAAAACCATAATTACTAAAATGTGAAGACTAAAAAGGTACAACCAAGATTGTGCAAAGCTGCACATATTTTTAAGAGTCAGAATAACATGTAGAATGGAAGATTTCTCTATAGGGTTATGAATAATAATAGAACGGGAAGAAATTATTAATTTGCGTGTCTAATATTAATGTTTTTATGTTTCCTGAACTGCAGGAATATTCAAGCATAAACATGAGAAAGCTCTTTTATTCTTCGTGAAAGTAGAGTAGGCCTAGAAATGTAGAAATAATTTTTTTTTTCTCTCCGTCTTTCTTTCTAAAACATGCAGGCCTAAGCAAATGTATTAGTTCGGGGATGTGCTTCCATGCTCCTTTGTTTTTCTTACGTTGTGTCCTGATGTCCTTGTAAAGAATAACATTTACATCCTTAAAGAGTGGAGAATAGTACGACTCTTTCCTGTCTAGGCGAGGATTCAGAATTAAACTGTTGCTATGTAGTTACAAAATGTGTAAATTGTAGTTTTCTTCTTCCTCTCTAGGAAATTATACAATTTAAGACAGACTGTTTAGAGAAAATTGTAAAGTCATTGTTAAGAGTTGTTTTCCTCCCCTAGTTCTGACCAATGAGAATGGCTTGTAGGATTTAGGAAAGTTGTTAACTTAGTGTAACAAAGTTGCGAAGTCAGTATAAAGACGCTGGTGGGAAAATGATCGGCTCGTTCACATTCTGGTGACCTGTCCTGCATCCGTGGTATGCTGTATGCTGTGGTGTGCCGATTCCTGATCTGGCTGGCAATCCTGACTGCAGAGAACTCTTTCCCTAGAGACTTTGCACATCATCGGCTGGTGATGCTGCCTACACTATTCTCCTACGGCCGTGGAGATAGTTTTCTAGACTAATTGCACGCTGTGCATTCGTTTTCTCTAAAATTACCGAGAGGTAACTGAACTGTGAATTTCCCTTATGTTTCCTTGTTTCTCTCTCCCTCCTATTTTCTCACCTGATTTTGATGATCTCTGAATTACTCTGCTTAAGATGACAGTGATGTTTTACCTGTGAAACTATGAGCAAAGTTTTCTTATGATTTGTCTTTGTGTATGACCATATTTTCTGAAATAATACCAAAAAGATATTTAGAAAGAATAGTGTCTGTCATTATTTCCTGAGTCATGACTTATTTTAGGATAACATTTGCCATATTATTAATGTAATTGTGGTGCATTTTATGGTATAACTGTTTCTTCATTACAGGTCCTCATGAAGAAATGGTCCTCTGATTTCTCTACTTAGTCCCTTTTAGCTCTACCAAAGATCCATTGGAGGACCTTTGATATTGCTGACAGAAATGATAATGACTTATGGGCCCGTCATTATAGTATTTACGCTTCCTTAGATATTGTAAAGGTTGGTGTGGGATATTATATGATCCCCATCGCTTCCGCTGCATCACAGCCGTAGCACAATTTACTCTATGGGTAAGGTCGGGCAGCAGGTGCAAAAGAACACTTTAGCATGTACCTAAAGGCAACTCCAAGTCGCAATAAGCAGTCTCCAACAGCTGATAACATTACCTTCGTTGACTGTGCTGTAGAGCAGCGAGAGTGGCCTCAACATTAATGTTAAGGGAGGAACAGGCGCACACCTGAACCACAGGCACAACATGGAAACCTCATAGTATCTACCACATGCGGCAAAAAGCACCTGCCGCAAAATCTCATACCTGGTTAAATTTAAAAGGCCGGAGATAATATCTTGGCTTGGTATCACATCGCTTAATTCATTCGACGAAAATATGTCCTCCAATGCCTTGGGAGTACGGTAGGCTTGAGACAATGCAACAACCACTGGAGGTCTATGTAGCTAGGCAGTGTCAAGAAACAGCTTGTGAGACAAAAGGTCTGGTAAAGTCTCATCTTTTTGGTCAAAGTAGAATTCAAGGGCTCTCTGCCTCTTGAACCCTGGAAAGAATAGCAGACACTAACAGTTGACTAAGGTGAAACTCTGTAGTGATATTTGTAATGTAGAGAGTCTGAGTTCCAAGTCTACGTTAATGTTGTGGAAAGCACTGAAGGCTTCAATACCTTTAATTTCCTTATAGTATTAAACCAAACAAACTTAGTGTACTTTGGGAAACTAAAGGGAAAAAGAAGCTATTTTATGCAAACCTCACCATTTCTGTTTAAGTATTTTACCTGAACCTGAAACAATCTAGCTTAATGTTAATTCCCCTTCGAAAATACATTTCGGAATGTCCACTGCCATACTATACTTACCTGAAAGTATTTGTATTTATAACATTTTAATATTTTCTGTTCCAGCAATTTTAAATCCTCAAGACTCCTCTTAGAGGATCAGATGTGAATAACCTATTGCATTTCGGTTCCCTGTAGTCGGCTTTCTCTAGCTACTGGTTCAGAGACATCCCTCCTCAAACAGATATACTGCTAGTGGTAATGGATCACTGCTTCTTCTGTTGTTTACCTTGCGCCTTTCTATTTTTCTTTTTATTTATTTGTTCTTTCTGGGCAAAGTTTATTGAATAACCATTAGTGAAACCGAGTCCATGAACACAATATGGTATACTGTGAAAATACAGTCCTCTTCGCAAGGAATTTACAACAGCATTGCGAGGAGACTGGAACTGATAAAGTTGGAATGTTTGCTCCTTTCTATTTGAGCCAAAACAAACAATTGGCCCTTTTCTCTGCCGTAAAAGATGATTTGATAAGCTTTGGTTCATAAGGCTACCCTTATATTATGTAACCTTGTAGTGGGCGCCACTTTCTGTACTGCCCAGGTGTTTCTACCACTGTGTCCCTATACCTCATAGCTAGATTCAACAGTTATAAGAATTAAAATTATTGACCAATCTTCAAACTTTTATTCTGCCTGAACCCAATGGCAGAAGTACTTCGGTTGATACGACACCTCTCCGTGAAAAGGGAATGATATCCTTTGCAACCACCTGCAGTGTTACTTCAGAAGGCCTTACCAAGAATCTCTCGTAGACGCGTTCCATGTGTCTTACTGTTGGTCAAGCATCAATCTGCAACCCGATCACTGTTTACCAGAATCCTTTCTTCTTAATACAGTTTATTAGTCTAATTCCTGCAGGCAGTCTATTTGCTTGTAGGTAAACCCTTGGCACCTGTTTGGAAGGCTTTGCTGTAATGTAAGTGGAAACCCTTTACAGCCATCTCAATTATTCTATGTGCCACAAGTCAGACTGATGAGCCTGCATTCTTAGCCTCCTCTCTCAGCCTCCAATTTCTCTTGTACTCAGTAATACTCATCTGTTTGGATTACTGTTCAAAATAACTGTAGGCGGGTTTAAGCTAACGAGCTGGAGTATAAATACATTCTATACTTCCTTATTCACTGCACTGTAAATGTGAGTAAGGACACTGACATTTCCTGGGCTGGGCTTCCTGCGCTGGGCTACCCCTGGCCTGAGCTAGGTCAGAGAGCTCAGCAACAGCAGCTGCGTGGTCCGTCAAAGGTCTGAATGCAGATTTTTTAGTCATCCCACATAAGCGGCTGCCGGCAGAGCATGGTGCCGACAGACAATTTTTGTCTGCCCATTCTTTTACGCCTGGTTCCCTTCTGATAGAGGTACTTGCTCGTATTTCCAGATCTTGTGCATGGTTTCATTCCAGGGCCTACTATTCAAGACTATCTTGCTGCCAAATGTTCTCTAAATATCCTCACTCTTGAAATCTCCTCCTGGAGGTAAGCCAAGGTACAATAAGTGGTCCTCATATTCAGTAGCAGGCGACCATAAGCACAGCAGGAGGGACAGTAGCCACATGCACTTTAAGAGGAGCCGTGAACCGAATCACACTGAATGGGGATGCAGCTAGAGAGGCCCAGACATGGTAAAAGGTGCTACAGTAACAAGCAGAGAAATATGACCCAAACACAGACATGTGATAACATGTGGCTATTAAATGGCTAGCTCTACTTTTCATAGTACAATACACAATCCTACACCTTACAGAACGAGAATTTTATCTGGCACTAAAAAGATTTTAGTAATACAAAAACAACCTACTTGTGACTTACAGAGGCAACAACAGTACAACACATGCCCCCCATATAGCATTGTGAAATAACATTTATTCATCCGCAAATTAAATTTGCCATGGCCCTTGGACTCGAAGTATAAAATATAAATAACAAAAAAATATGAAGCATTTAGCTTGCTCAATTAATAAAAGGAGAGTCCAAAACAACTAACAACTGGCTACAAGTGCGTTTGTGTTACCGATAGCTCTCCGATTTCTCGAGACCACAGAAAATGGGACTCATTATGTCCATAAAGTATATTTCATGTGTACTCAGTGCTAACTGTTTTTCATAGTTCAAAGCCTTTTTAAGTGTGTTAAAGTAAAACCGTGTTTGATAAAACCCTATAGTTTACACCCACCCATATCTGTAATGAGACAAATACAAAACTACTGAGTGACCAGGTTCATGTTCCGAATTGTTCATTAATACACACCCACACGGAAGCATTAATAAAAGGACTTACAAGTCTCACCTCGCCCTCTCTAGGCCACGCTCTACCATTCTGGACATATTTGTTCTGATTCTGTCGCTTCTTCTGCCCTCCATCAGCAAACTTACACAACAGAGGTTCTGAAGGAACTAGTAGAGGAGGAAACAAAATGCACACAAAATATTACAATATCATTCCCAGCAGCAATATATAAATAACAAGCATTGGCAACGCCAGTAGGTGTTGCCTCTGCAAAAGCTACTAGCTTTGTCAATTTCTTTTAGCTGTGAAACCTTGTTTTTAAACAAAGACAACATCCTTCTTTTACAATTATTTAGTGTGAACGTAGTAGTGCGGCGTTTTGGATTGTGACCAGTGATGCTGAAATTATTCTAAGTGGCATTGTTTGTAGTTCGCAGCATGGCTCTAAGAAACAAGCATTGGCATAGCCAATAGGTCTCGCCTTTGGGACCTTATAAGTGTTTAGCCATGCAACAGTTGTGTAACTAAATACTTATAAGGTCCCAAAAGCGAGACCTATTGGCTACACCATTATAATCGCGGCACCCGCGTTTTACTTTTAACATTAAAAGTAAAGCGCTTTAACATTAAAAGTAAAGCGCGGGTGCCGCGATTATAGCAAAAGTAAAGAAATAGAAAAATAATCTATTTCTTAACTTTTGCTATAATCGTGCACCCGCGCTTACTTTTAATGTTAAAAGTAAAGCGCCGGTGCCGCGATTGTAGCAAAAGTAAAGAAACAGATTATTTTCTATTTCTTTACTTTTGCTATAATCGCGGCACCCGCGCTTAAAGTAAAGCGCAGGTGCCGCGATTATAACAAAAGTAAAGAAATAGAAAAATAATCTATTTCTTTACTTCAAAGCCGGGAAAGTGAAAGTGATCGCGATGCACTTAATGACCCGTGACGCGCGTGCACGCTCACGTGAATGCAAGCTGGTCGCCAGTGCTGTTTGCACTTCCAAAACCCGCTTACTAAAACTCTCGCCAGAGCAGCACATGCGCTGGTTCAGGAGAGACCTAAAAAGCGGTTCTTTTATCTTTGCCAGGAATTTGTTTTAACTTCAAAAGAGACCTAAAACAACATATGTTGCTAGCTGCAAAACTGTCCCAAGGGCTTTTGGAGGATGAAGCAAGGAGATGTGATTACGGGCAGAGCTGTGGACTTTGGAACTGGGGAGGTAGGTTCAAGTCTCTGCAGCTGAACATCCTGTGATTCTGGACACATCACTTAATCTCCCTGTGCATAAAACATGAATGTGATTTTATGATAAAACAAACAGAGCAGCTCTTAAAATGATGTAAATCCATCCCAGCAGTGTGCACGAGAGAGCAGCACAAGCCTCATGGTATGTTAGGGTCAGATGTTTTATGCTTGCTACAGGCTTCAGGTGCCATGTCAAAGGTGGCATAAGGGCCGGACTGGGAACCCGAAGCAGCCTTGGCAATTTTGTCCCCGTGGGGGCTGCGGGTGTGCAAGTGTGAAGTGCTACCGCTTTTTTTTTTTTACTGAGGGCAGATATTGCAGCACTGCTGCAAAACAGGACCCCAGTAACAAAACCGGCCCAAACGGCTGCAAAACCGACCACCACTGCTGCAAAACCGTCCCCGCCCTTCCAGCCTCCCAGGGAAGTGCCCGATGCCCACTACGGCCAGTCCGGCCCTGGGTGACATGTGTGCCCACCAGTTTGGTGGCTTGATGCTGCACTTTAGGATAGGTGGAGCAATTAACATGCCAGAACAGGCGGGGATACTTCATGCATATACTTTTGCAGTGTGGTGTTTACCTTTACTATATAGTGCTCGCCCTGAAAACATATATACACTTCAAAGTAAACGGTGTTGCACCACGAATTAAACACGGTCACACCAAGACAGAGAGGCAATGTTAAATGGATACAAACACGCGATGTCGCAAAAAAACTGAACCTTGGCAAAGAAAAATGTTAATCTGCTGAGAGAAGCATTGCCCCGAAGTTCTGCTAGAACAACATGCCATGGCAACAGTACGAGCTCTGGGCAGCAATGCCCCTGACATAGCAATCAATCGGCAATTTAATAGTACCTTCAATGGCATGATCCGAACAAGTATAATAAACATTCACAACAGTTTGCTGTTGGGTCATTAACAATGGTAAACCTAACACACTAGTTATCAAAAAAGAAAAGGCTGTTTCGGTTAATGTGCCGTAGGTATGCACCCCCCCCCCTTTTTTCTGTAAGCACTGTAAGTGCCCGCAGTCTTTAACTGCCTTTGTGAGGGTTAATATGGCGACAGCCCCTGGAACCACACCTGCATGACTGCCACTTTCAAGCTTCTCTTACGTATGCCAATGTTAAATTCAGTGCAGCATGCCAGAATTTAGCTTTATTTAATTATTTTAGCTCCATGTCCATATACATATAACTATATGTATGCTGCATGAATTTTAACACAATTGTGGGAGGGGGGCTTAAACCATACCATCTTCTGCAGTGTGTTAGCATCCCAATTGTGTGCCCTTGAGGGGCCTTTTCCTTCCACTCTCAAGCTACCTGAGGCCTTCTTTCCGCATGCCCCGTGCGCCTGTACTAGAAGTGGAAATTGGGACACACTGAATATCAGTGCCTCTGTTGACTTTCAAACATGCAGAACTCAACACAATTATTGTGCTTTTGTTTGTGGTATATACACGGAGGCCTCCCTGAACCCTGGCTGGCATGAGTAGCATTTGGGGCTTTCGAGTCGCTAAACATGCACTGACCTCTTCTGCATAAAGTTGTTCGACGCATTAATTTCAGACCAGAAGTAGAGCTTTAGATCGGCATTAGTTACATTAAGCATGTTTCTATATTAGGCATGGGAATATTAAGTGATATGCCCAGAATCACAGGATGGTGGTTCGACGTGTAGACGCGAACCTGGTTCACCAACTGTCAAGTAGGCAGCTCTGGCCGTAATGCCTCATCCTCTATCCTGTCAGTTTTGCGCCGATGTTTCATGCTGATAAGCAAACCGACAAGATGCCTCGGACTCACTGCTAGGGACGAGTTGTATTAATATCCACTTTTCTTGTTCAACTCAATACTATAACTAAAGATCAGTCCGAAATAATGTTGCTGCTTTAAGAAAGAAAGTCACATGGGATGCTTATGGATGTAATCTACGGTTCCATATAGTGCACACTCTATGGCAGCATTTCAGTGCTTCGCAACACAACTATACTGTTATCATGCGAGTGTACATTTTAAACATTTGCTCAGCTGTTTACCATAGAGTGTGGAGCGCTGCATCACAAAATATTGAGTTGAGGCTGGGACTCCCACCTGGTTCCTTAATCACGATGATAGCAGCTCTCGCCATTGGGCCACATTGCTTGCACATCTCAGAGATGTAAACTCGTTCATAGCGACCGCCTGCCTTTTCACCACTAACGTGCCAAATTACAAAGGAAAATGACCAGGAAGCTGGGAGCGAAAGTACTGATATTGCTCAGGAACGAGGGTGGGGAGGGGTGGTATTAGAACCCATGCCTAGCTGGAGCAGGTGTTCCCAAACTGTAGCAGCGGGGAATGCTGAAACAGGGCAAGACTTCCGATTGTACTGCCCTAAACCCCATGTACCCTGCTCATCTGATAACCGTCAAAGGGAGGTTCAAACGCCAATAAAACACAGCAGGCGAGACGTGCACTCGCGGGGATGGTTCGAAGATGAAGAAAAAAGTAGTCCCCAGAAGAAAAGCAGTGGATGGACACTAGTACTTAGGTGATGGGAGGGGTAAGCAGACAAAAAAAGAGATGCCAGCAAGCAGACCATTTTGAAGCCGAAAAATTAGAGTGACAAGCTGCCAAACAATGGAAAGCAATGGGCGGACTGTAAGCCCACTCACTGTATGTAAACAAAATATCTCGCCGAGACAGGGCATGCGTTGTCTAGGCAAGACCTAAAAAGTGAAAAGCTGCCTAACTTTGCTGCAACTAAACATACATATGAGAGTTTCCTGGGAACAACTGCAATGCAGGTTTATAAGGAAATACACCATTAGTGTGTGATTACAGCAATGGTATTCTATGTTTATATTGTAGATGTCAACTGACATCACTTGATGAACAGTGGCATGATTGAGATAATGAACAGTGCATTGTGGTTATGAGCGTGTAGCTAACCATGAAAGTGGAATTTTAGTGGTTGTAGGCTTTTTGAATATAACCATACTGTCTCTTCAACTATATATTTTAAGGGACTTGCTATCTATTTCAAAGAATATAAACTTTTATCAAAACCAAACAGGAAGAGTAAATATAACCTTTCTTTAACGTACAGTTCTCCTGCACTAGTACTTTTAATCGATCCATATGCAAGCCACTCTAGTCCCCGCTGATGTATAACATGGTAGCCAACATTGCATACATGTGCTCAAGAATCTAAAGGTGAAATCTGATGAACATCTTACACTCACTCACTCACCTTATTGGTTGAAATATGGATTGACGTTCAAAGTGGCGGAAAGGCTATTATTTATTTTGTGGGCGATTCTCAGAGAGTTACTGGAGTTAATTAAAAAGCATGTGACTGTGAGGATACCAACAGGGGTCAACTGGAGTTACATGTAACTAGCTTTTTCTTATGTACAGTGCTGTCTCGGGAGAGAAGTCTGGACATTCATATACATCACTCTATATTAGTGAAAAAATAACAGTTACTATCCTTTGAGTGGCAAATTATGAGTCTATTTATCCAAAACAAAGAACATAAATTGGTTCTGAATGCCATCATCTGACTAAATAACTTTTCACTTTTTACACCCGATTGGTCTTTAAAAATAAAAAAATTATTACATTTTTACTAAACCGACATGTAAACTCCCTGCCACCTAAGAACCCTTGGGGCTTTAGGAAGCATAAGATGCAGAAACAAAACTTTCAGAGAAAGCGAAGGCAAAGAGATGGAAAACAATTAAAAGACTACAACAGTAGAAGTCACCAGCTCACATATATAAAACGGAATTATTTAAAATAGTAAATAATTATTTATTTATTGCCCTCTATGCTACGAGTTTCTATCTTGTTACACCATACACAAAAAACATAAGTTTAATTGACTCATACTGCGCACCCCTGACAAAATTATATACCATGTCCTTAAGAAAAGAAATCTTCAAAATGCAACACACGAGAGGGAACCCTGCATATACTTTTTCTTCAGCACTTTATCAACTCCATTACATGGGGCTGTGCACATGCTTGACATCTGAGATGTATATATAGACAGATCCATAAAGCAGTCAAGCAGTTTCCATGAGAACTCCCTGCCCTGCCTATTCAGCGGGTGGACGCAATGGTGTGAAACTACGCACAACAATGCCCTGCAGGGACAGCCCATAACTCAAACTGCATACCTGCCTAATAGGTGACGCGCCTTTATCTCTCCATACCTAAGAACACACCCGGGTGAAGCATGTCGAGATCTGAAAGCACGTGGTTTGCAGGGGCGGCTGGTGACATTTGAAAGTGGTGAGGCGTAAGACAATTGTTGTACTTTACTGCGTAGCGAGCGAGCCTGAACCACCTACGGGGGGGTTGTCCCCCCGGGAAATTTTTGACGCCCCCACGCCCCTATGAAGGAGCCGCCACTGCAAACATGCATGTTGCATGAATTCCTCTTTCTGTCAGCTGTTCATTTTATTAAGTTTATATCATAAATTGTAGTCTAGGGTTGTGTTTGTAAAACTGACATTTGTCAGAATGTGTAATATTCTCGCTTTGGTGGTGATCCCAGGCAACACCCTACCCAGGACACTGCATTATTAACCCAAACCACTGGAATGTCAACACACGGCACCCCAAATCCAACCCCATCACTACTGCCCCTAATCCCACAAAAGCACCTTAAAGGACATTCATTTTTCACTGCCTCACTACGGTCCACCCCACCAATACTTCCACACCACTGCATCACCACCCACTGGAAGTACAACATCACCCCTGGGACCATGTTCCATCTCTGAGCCGCACTACCACCCAACAACAATGCAAAATCATCTTAGAACCACACTACTGCACTGCAACCACCAGTACACAATCACCTTTATAGCACCCCCATCCATTATTCTCACACTACACCACACAGTACCACACTATGGCCCCAACCCTGGATTAGCTTCGCCAGTATGGCAAAATCACATCCAGCACCACCCTACCTACGTCATCAGTGTTCTAACACTCATACTGCCCAACTACTAATGCCACATCACCATCCTATAGCCCCAGAACAGTTCAACCCCCAACATCACCAGCCAACTACCCTACAACTGCATGCCTATCAGAGCACTAACACACCACAGCAACAGTCACTCTTGTACCCTACAATTACACTTATAGAACCATTCACGGAACCAAGATGTCTGGCTATTTTTACAGTGCCATCATTATTTCGGAGAAAACTGACTTTCTGCTTGCTGTGCCTCGTTCCTTTCTTGGTAGGGTGGCTGGACAACAGAACACACTGGAATGTGCTGGGCGAGCCCATGGAGGGCGAGCAACCTGCTCACGGTCACACTCGGCGTCTGCATGCAGCTCCGACCCTCTGTAGCCTTTGCAAACCTAGGCAGACCCCCATCGGGAAGACAGTGTCAGGGATGGAGAAATGCATGATCTTGGTTTAAATGCGGGGGCAGAGTGAGAATGTATAAACCGAGGCAGACTGTATGCAAATAGCTCCCATTCATCAGAGAAATGTGAACTTTGCTCGTAGCGAGGTTGAAATGAAATAAACACTTTAGCTGATATAAAGTACAGAGAGCATTGCGAATAGACATGAATTTTGTGACTCAAAGAATGTTGCACACAGAGACACAAAAGCCAAGCCTAAGATTGCTGCCTGTGATACCACCGAATAGTGAGACTACAGTTTTGCATGTACTCGCAACTCGAATCGCAATACTCGCGCGGGGGGGGGGGGGGGACTTACCTGACCGCCGGTCCGCGCCGCCTCTGCTTGGCCCTTGGCGCCTTCACTGGAGTGGCAACCCCACAGCCAATCCTGGGGCTGCTCCAGCAGCGCCAGGATAGGCTCAGAGCGGGGTTACTCGCCGCCCGCCTGCCCATTAGGAGACCGAGGGTTGAGCCTTTGATCAACCCTCGCTCTCCTAATGGGCATGCGCCAGCCAGAGCAGACACTAGTGCGCATGACTGGGCGCGGCGGAAAAATTTGCCGACCTTCACCAGTCGTGCGCACTTGTCCCCCTGGTGACGGTCTGACAATGCATGTCAGTCAGCATGACGCCGGATCGCCCACCCCTTCAGACTCTGAAGGGGGTGGGCGGTCTGACGTCATATGCTGACTGACATGATTGTCAGTTCTCCCTCGACGTCTGTGAACTTAAGTAAACTGAGGCAGTTTACTTAAGTTCACAGACGCCGAGGGAGCTGCGGGCGCAGGCGGCTTGTGGGGCAACGCCCGAGCGCCCTAATGGACGCACCGCCACTGGTGGTTTGTGGTGCACTTCAGAATGCCAACCGAGCCTGTGGTGCAGGTGTGAGGCCTCGTCTCTGTCAGAATACCTGAACTGCCGTGACAAAAAGAAAACCCCTCCTGCTGATACCGTCAGTCAACATGCCTGGTTTATAGCCAATGGCTGGAGTAAAACAGACTCCATTTTATCGTCATGCAATGACGCACTTTTAAGAACACTCTACTCCACCATTGGGCTGAAACAGGTTTTCATCTGTATTATGGACCTCAATATTACTCTGGTGGTGTTTTATCACTTGTCCTAGTTTTAGTTTGAATTACTACAACGATAAAACAATTTCGAGTTAGAAATGTGAAATACAAATGTTCCCCTTTAGGTGCTGGATCCTTTGGACTCCTTTATTAACCCATGTTGTGTGTCCATGATTTAGGTGTTATGTCTATTCTAATCTTATCTTTGGTGATTTTATGCTTACACCCCACAAAATGCCATAATATGCTGCTAAGTATTTATTCAGTGCTCTTTCGCGGAACCACCGCTTTGTGCTACTGCAGCTTCCGTCAGATATTAGAGCACTATGGAGAAAAGCCAAAACGTACATTTTTATCCTATAAATAGTGCTGCAAATCAGTGACCCCATACAAAGCAAAGATTTAAATAGTATGGACAAGTAACCTTGCTGCACATATGTTATTTTCCTAACTAAACCTTTCTTAGAGGTTGGGAACATTCTAGATCTATCTAAAGAGACATGACATCTCTTTGTAGGCTTCGGACTAAATTCATACTCAGATTGTGGTTGGTTGCAGGGTAATTTGTTGTCTTCCATTTTTAAATTCTTTAACATGTCTGGAACTACAAATTAAACAAGCATTGGCATAGCCAATAGGTCTCGCCTTTGGGGCGTTATAAGTGTTTAGACAGAGCTATTGGCTTTGTTAACGTTTTTAATATGTGTTGTAGAGCAATGTGAATGTTGTGCAGCATGTTGAAAATTAATAAGTTGTAATAAAAAAGTGTTAACTATTTCTGTCACCTTATATCTAACCGAAAAAACATTATATACAACTGAAGTATACATATAGGGTGAGAATTAGGGTAGTGCAAAAGAGGTTTGAGATGAGTCAGAGTTGAGGTAGTTGAGTTGAGAGTATATGTAACTAAAATTGTGTCCTACGTGAGATCTAAAGTGCAATAGACATATTAATAAAAAATTGATGAAGAGGGATTCACTGAGGCTGTGTTGATAATCAATTCAAGGTAGATTTAGATGCAAAACAGAAAACACACTACATTCGAGTTCTCACACTGTATATAATGCAGCCGTATATGACCATCCCAGGGCATCCCAGTGGTTCTCTCCTGCAAAGTCTGCCAAAGATTGGTAATCAGATCCGAATGGGCTGAAGCCCGAGACGAAGCACCACCTAGGATAAAAGTAATGTGCCATTTGAGGTGCTGTACAGAGCAGAAGCACTTGGGCTATTTAGTACTTTTGTTCTCTCAGGCGTGCTTTGGCAAAAACAAAGTGCACTATCACTCAGTGCGTAAGACTGCGTAAGTAATCTAAGTGTTTATTTACACGCTTATATCTCCGGACCCAGACTGGATAACCTCTAAAGTTAATCAAATCTGCTTTAAGTGAGGGAAAGATATGTATTTGTTGCAGTTCCATATAGTAGCAGTTGCGCGTGGTTGATTTCCCCAGGATATCTCGCTGGGATCAGCACATGATGTGGAGACGTGTGCATCCTGCAGGTCTCAGGTTCAAGATACTTGCAGGGCCGACGCTGCCTTTCATTCTTCTGAGATGGGTAAAATGAGTGCCGCCAGCTTCGTACTAATAACAAGCATTGGCATAGCCAATAGGTCTCGTCTTTGGGACCGTATAAGTGTTTAGTTATGCAGCACAATATAAGAATTATAGCGAGTCTCTTTAAAGTTACATCACAGGCAGTGAAGGGTGGCACGCTGCAGAGTGAAGACTTTTTTTTCACACTGAGGGCAAAAATGGAGAGCCTGCTAGAGACCCGTCTCAGCACCTGCTTTTTTAGAACTGCCAACAGTGCTGAGCACCGGCAGGACCCGGCCCACTTAAAGCCCTGGGCTCAAAAATACTTTGGTCTGGGTTTGGATGTGTCACTGGTTATAAGGGGTAGAGAAATGTGTGCGTCCTACGAATCACGACACAACGTGCTCGTAACTGTGTGCGGCACATTCTCCTCTTCTTCAATCCAATCAAACTGAAAACAGGTTTGCTCCAAGCATCCTCCAGTATGATAAAACTGCAGTGGTGTAATAAACCAATTTGAAGTTTATTTAGGTCTTTTTACGCTGGGTGTTTTGAAGAGTGCTGTGATGCTATCTGCCACTTCTGAGCGCTAAGCCCGATAATAAACAAGTTTAAGGTCCTGGTCGAGCTACAAAGTGTATGTAGTCCGATCGGAATGAAGGCTGTGCCCAAATTCTCGATATATCCACACCGTCGAGTGCTTAGAAGCCAATATGAAGCGCTGTAAATACCACAAACTTCCCACTGACGTCCTAAACATATTTTCTTTCATATATTTGGCGAGAGAAGCAAGGGTAAAACGCCAGGTTCTGCTTCTGTTTTTTAAAAACAAAGGGTTGGACCTCACAGTGCTGACGTTTTTAAAATATAAGCTTCTTCCTCTAAATTGCTTTCAGTGCTCCTTCGTCCATACATTCAAATATGCCCGACTTCCACACAGTGCCGCGGTCCTCTTAAACAACACAAATGGGGACGGGACGGAAAACAGAGAGAGGAGACGGAAAACAAACAGCTGTGTGTGGCAGACGAGTCCGATGCTTTGGAATTGCTCAAAAGCGGCACGGTTTGTTTGACCGGAAGCTCTCCGCAAAAAACACAGCTGCCCGAAACTCGCACGCAGCGTGTGACTCGGTGGCTGGCGGCACTTGTTACAAACTGTAGCCCCCTGGTCACAGTGTACGCAAGAGTGTATCCTCCCCTAAAATACATGGCCGTATGTGACGCTGCAGCATGTACGGGACATAACGGGGGTCAAGGGGACACAGAGTACGATTAAAAGAAGAAACGGCTGCACTTAACTCTACACCTTGTGAGTTTATTCTCTTCCAAAACGAGGGTGAGGCAGGCAGGGGAGAGAGAGTAGAGAAATGTAAACAAGCGCGCGCGGCCACGCTAATTAGAAACAGATGGCCCCTGCGCGCCGCTGCTCGCTCCCACAAGGTGGATGCCGCCACACGCACGAGTGTTAGGAAAGTACAGACCAATTCCAAAAGGTCATCTCCTAGAGCAGCGCATGCGCTCTGCGCTAGGCTCGACCTAAACACACTTGGGATTGATTAGGCTAAGAAACCTAGCGCCTACAGCAGGCTAGCGATATACCGACACTACATAGTTCATCATTACCACTGATTTCCAGTTATCAGGAAGACCAGCAGCGATGATTTGAAGCCGTCACCGGAAACAAATCAATTAACTGCTCACAACAGATCCCTGCTGCACGAGGAGCGGGAAAGCTGCCAGGAAATCATTTATTCGAAGCAACGAAAGCCTTAAAGGCACCAAGAGCGTGCGAATAACGACTTTCAAACTCGTCAGCCTTCCTCGGCATTACTAAACAATCTGCGCAGAAAAAAAACCAAAAAACACACGTGTTTCCGCATCTCAGACACTTAGGGAAAAAAGAATTTGCTTGCACAAGTCCACTGCATAAAATAAAGTTACTAAAATTAACTCACTGAAGCTATAATGTAGGGCCAACGCTGCCTTCATTCTTCTGAGATGGGTAAAATGAGTGCCGCCAGCTTCGTACTAATAAAAACACTTGGGATTGATTAGGCTAAGAAACCTAGCGCCTACAGCAGGCTAGCGCTATACCGACACTACATGGTTCATCATTACCACTGATTTCCAGTTATCAGGAAGACCAGCAGCGATGATTTGAAGCGGTCACCGGAAACAAATCAATTAACTGCTCACAACAGATCCCTGCTGCACGAGGAGCGGGAAAGCTACCAGGAAATCATTTATTCGAAGCAACGAAAGCCTGACAGGCACCAAGAGCGTGCGAATAACGACTTTCCGTGGGAAAAAGAAAGGAAAAAGGGAAAAAAAGTGTGTACCCTTGGACATCAGGCACCGTTTCTCCACTGCTTGAGTCTATGCTATGCAGAATTATACATTAGGAGAACTAGAGTGCTGTGAATGTCACATGACATTTCCAACAGTATGCCTCGTAACTTTCCAGATGTACTACTGAGAAGTCTGTGAATTCTAAAAATAAAGGAGTTAATATGCGCCCACTCCTACGAGTGCAGATTCACTATTTTATGTATTAGGTCTGAGGTGTTCCTCCCAGCCAAAGAGGTAAGCAGCGTACTAGCTTCTTTTGCTGAATATAATCAAATATTATCATTTGACAACAAAATAGCCACCAACAGATACACAAGGGCTCTTATCTGTGCTTCCAACAAGTTTAGAAATATTCTCAACAGGAACAGGAATTCCTTTTTTACTCAAATGCTTATACTCCAGACTTCCAAAGGTGTGCATTAAAATATCTCTGATTAGTACTCTTGTTGGAGCCCCGATTTTCAAAGGCAGGAGTTCCAGACATGCGGACTAGCCACGAAGATGCTCAAGCAGAAATCAGAAATATGTAAAAGATGTAATCTGCAGCACCACTTTAAGGGGTGAAAGCCACCTGGAAACCCAGAATTGTTGGCAGTGAATGAAGGATGCGCCAGGGCCATTATTAAAAGGTGACCAGGCCGGCGAGCCTATAAAGAGCATGATAATTACCCGCACCTCAGTGCCACTGAAATCTCATTGTGGGCGGGGTCAACAAATCACTGTAAACCACACATAAAAAGTAACCTGTGAGATATGACTGACTCCTCCCCCTGCAGCTCTTTCTTCATTTCAAACTCCACAGAGCTCTGCCCCCCTCACAAGCCCCCCGGTTGCCTCCGCCAAGCGTGCCGAGGCGCGTCGGGGTATGGAAACAAGGCAATCACCGTGACGTATAACAGTTATAGCATACACATGTCACATAATTACACATTTTTAACGGCTAAACCCTTGCTGCGGCCTACTACATGTGAGGTTATAGCAAACGTATCCAATCAGCGCCAAAGAGGGCAATGGCCAGAAGAGGCCCCTGGAGTCTCTCCTGCGCCGAGGTCCCCCCACCCCCCACTCCCTCCTGCTTAGACCGGTCTCGGCACTGTTCTGGAAACACCGAATTTGAAGCCAGCGAATACTTACCCTCCGCTGTGGCAGGAAAGCTAAACCGGCCCTACACCACACCTTCTTGCACTGTAAACCTAGTGTTATACACATTTGAATACAAGGTCTCTCACACAGAGTCTCTCAAAACAAGTCGAATGCACCACGAGTTAGGGGGTCCTGGAGCATGGGTCCGGGGGGAGGGTTTGCTGGAGCATGGGTCAGAGGAGGGGGGGGGGAGGGGTGCAGATGGGGGGGTGGGGGGGAAAGAGTCCTGGATCATGGGTTCGCGATCTCTACACAAGTCATCTACCCAGTCACTACCCACCGTCTGAGTAAGCAGTGAGCTTTTGGCGTATCCCTAGTCACCTGAAGGTAAACAAATATGAGCATGGAGGAAAGGCGGCGGCACGGTACAGAACACTCATCCATGAAAGCCCAGCTGAATTAACTCCTCAGGTGGCACCTGATATTTCACCCAAAAGTGAAAAACGCAAGAGGTGTAATAGAACTGGTAAACAGACCCAAACACCAACAAGATCCGGAGTTGAAAAGCACTGCACTAAGAAGATCATCTGCGTGAAAGGGTCTGTGCAAAAATCAAGGACAGAGGAAATTAGGCATGAAGCCTGTCTAGGCACCTAATGCCACAACCAATAAACTGAGCTGCCGACTTTGGGACAGAGGAACCGGGTTCAAACCTCAGCATTGGCTTTCCCCATGTCTACAAAAACAAGCGCGCCCGCACGGCCGCGAAAGTAAAAGCGACCTTTGTAATATGACCCAGAACAGATGGCACCTTGCGCGCCGCTGCTCGCTCCCCACAGCTGTAGGCCGTGGGAGGAAACATTTACTGGGAAAGGCGGGATATGCACCCACCTTTGGCCAATTGCGTGCTTTCATTACACGCAATGGCCAATACAACGTGTGCAAAAAAAAAAAAGGCACACTCACGAGTTTGCTGAAAAGCTGGAGTGATTCCAAGAGGTCATCTCCTAGAGCAGCGCATGCGCACTGCGCTACGCTCGACCTAAAAAGGAGTGAAAATGCAGTGAAGCAGATTACAGAAGCATTGTTGTTATATTTTTGGGCATAAAACTTCAAATGTTAATCATGGTGTCTCCCAATACATAAGTATGCATGATATTTCATAGAGGATGGGAATTACTTTTTTGGTTTCAACAAATTGTGCAGTTTTAAATGAACTGCATTGATTCATTAGGAAGTTCTTAGAAAGTGCTGAAATATTCTTGCTATCAATCAAGTTGCATTAAAAGGAATTTACATAGAAACATTGCAACTGTACACCATTTGCTAAGGAACGGTGTTTTGAAATCAACAGACTCTGCCCAAACAACGGATAAGTCTCATAAACCGGCTACCTCTATTCACATAACTTTACCACAGTGTGTAGAAACGCAAGATCACGTACAATAATCCTTGAGTCACTCCAACCTTAGCAATGAGACAGATGGTTCAGAGAATTCAGTCACCTTACATTTAAAGGGTCTGTGTTCCAGAAACTGTGTTCAATGTTTTCAATGACATGGAACCGAAATGACATTTTCATTCAGCTTCGTTCTGACCACTGCTTCGGTCTAAACAACAAAGAGGATCCAGTATTGATGTACGGCATCATAATCTTCAAAGTTCATAAAGCATATTAACTCCAGCAGACAGGAATCAGTAGTAAGACTCTTCCTTCTTGGAAAGATAAAGGAACCAAGAAAACCACCTACATTGATCTGTACAAGTCAGTGAATTCAAGGGCCTATTCAGAGTCTGCCATTTGTATACATATTAATATTAAACCTGCTGAGCAGAGCACCAGGAGGGGTGAGAGAGGAGTGGAGAGAAGAAAGAAAAGGTCTAATGCTTTCATTAGGCAGTAATATTCAAAATTACCTGAATGACTTGCATAGCATGAACTAGCAATGTTTCGCATGCAAGGTTGTGTAACAACCATTTGAAGCTTACTGTTGGGAAGATAACGTGTTCCTTAACATCCTCCAAAATCTATCATTTGCACATCAACGTGTTGACACTGCTACTACAACCAGAAAAGCCACAGTCATAATACAACATGGTGGATGATTCTGGTGGTTATGTTCCAACCTGCAATAGCTTTCAAAGCTCTGTATGGTAATTAGAGTTCTTCAAAAGAGTCCGATGTGTTCATCTCACTGGCCCTGGATCTGGGCACATATCCAAATGTCCTTGATAAAGCACTGTTTCCCCTTCTTGGGGCCTATCAACTCAAAACATTATAAGTGAAGTGAATAAACAAGCACTGGCAAAGTCAAGATCCAAAAATTATACAAATCTAGACTTCTAAATGACAACGATTGTACAGTGTATGCGTATGTGTGTGCTCAGAGACCCTCAGTGACTCACAAGCACTTCAAAACCAATTAAAGTATCTTGATTACTACGTACTACATCAATGATAAAAAGACACTTTCTGGTCATGCAGTTTTCACTGCTTTTCTACCTCAGTGGGTAGGTGCAGATAACCATGCAAAAAGTAAGCCACCTAGTCCTTTGACAAGCTTGACCAATCTATATTGATTTTTCATGCACAAACGACATGATGCCAAGCGAACAACTGACTGTACTACTACAGAAACTACATGAGGAGGATAATGGTCATTAAACATTGGAACGCTCAGAGCAGCACTGAAGGCAATGGATTGACAGCAGGCTATAACCACTTGCCTAGTCTCGCTGACTAACATTAAAATGCTGTAATCCATATCTTCAGTCTCTGCCTCCCCTTAGGATGTTTGGAGTTGTATTGAAGAGTGAGCGAGACGGAGGCTGTGGCCGAGGGAAATATTGCAGAATCCCCCCTTTTTCCTCAGGCAGCTGTCACTGTCACAGTGGCAAAGTGTGATTTGGGAACGACTGAGGAGTCTCCTTCCCTTGTTATATTATGTTATTGATTTTTGTAAAGCGTGAGTTGATACTTGCAAGCATGCGTCAGAGCACCAAGGACAGCCAAAAACTACTAATGAAAGCAGGATTTAGGGCGGAGTGAACAACCAGGTTTTGAGTTTCATTTTGAATGAACTGAAGCAGGGTGAATTCTTAATTTCTAGAGTGAGCGTGCTTCACAATTTAGAGGTCAACTAGGAAAAAGAACGACCACCAAAGTGACTGCGCCGGATGCCTGGCACCAGCACCAGGAAGAAAAGCAAAGGTAACATTGACATAAGCGGGATCCTGATTATTAAGTGCTTTCACACAAACCCAAGGACTTGAAAATTGACCATTTAGGGATGGGGAGCCAATGCACATTATTATATTTAGATGATTAGACCCCCGAAGATAGCAGGGTATTCTGAGAACGGCACAGGCTGTAGCAATGTGGATGATCAGGCTCTGAAGTAACAATTCGGGGCAACTCAGTTAGAGTGAGCTGCCAGAATCCAATAATGATGTTACAATGGCTTAAGCGACAGTGCTGCAAACAGTGAGAGGGAAGGGAACAATTTCTTAAGCATTTTGTACCAACAAGGAGTAACAAGGATTGCTTTGCTGTGCAAAAGAAACAGCGGAGTCAAACTGAAACCAGATTTATGGCAGCACTTTCAGGGGAAGGAGGGCAGCCAAATTCTAGAGGCCACCAAAGAGAAGACCATGGGGAAGGTTTTTTACCGAAGGTGATAACCTCACTTTTATCGCCTGTCTTTTAGATTGCTGGAATTCATCCATTCTTAGAATTTTTTTTTACAGCTCTTGCAGTTCTTACATCTTTGACTATTTGTGGCGTTTCTTCATGTCAGTTACTGCTAGACTGAGAACAACGGTGTGGGCCACCTCACAATAACTGACATGGAGGGACAGAAAGCAGGCGCTATCAGAGGAGGCCAGGAGAACCTACTGAGAACCAATTGAGTTTTTAAACCAGCGTTTTGTGACAGGCAATTTTGTATTTGTTTTCCAATCACGACATTCCATCCTTATTGGGTGTTATTGTGTCAACAGCATTATAGCCTGCAACATTGGGCGGTACTGGCTAATAAAGTTCCACTCTGAAGTTACTGGCCCCTGCCTTCAGCTGAAGCAAATAAAGTTGGCACAAGCCTTTAATAGCCAGGATAGCATACTGAGGCAGGCTCTAAGGCTGTATTACAGGACTATTTTTGTATAATCTAAATTTCCATAGCCTGAATTTTAGAAAGGGCACATCTTTTGTAATTGGATTTGCTGATGGACGGACAACAGGTTCAGCTTTGAATCCATCAAAACTTTTAGGTGATCTACTTCAGAACTCAAATGAAAATGTATCTGCAGTAGGTATTATATTTCAAAGTATTCTAGTCCCTTCTACCTCAGCTGCTACTTCTTTAAGTGAAATCTTAACACTTTAATTTACATTTGAATCCTTTTCGCCTTAGGATCATACATCCCCTCAACAAAACACCCTCCCAGGATCCAAATAATCTAGGAAAGTACAGACTTACATAAATGTCCTCCATTCATATTACGAATTCAAATGTCCAGTGATTTATAATTTCTGAAAAGTTTGCACATATAAACTTTTTCTACCTACCCAATAAGCTCTAATTTGGCAACAGAAACAGTATCCTTGATGGCATACATTCTGGAGAACTAGAAATATATTGTGGTGAAGACAGAGCTTTGATTCGGTTATAACTCTCAGGAGGCTTTGCAAATGTTGATCAGTGTTCTTTTTGACAGAGGTAATCAAACTAACCATGGTCAGACTCAAGGCTGGATTACATTATTTTAGAATGAAATGGACCTATACTACTGGTAAATCTCAATATCGGTCTCTACGTATAAGCCATATGCGAGGGAGGTCTCAGAGCTCTGTCATGTCACCCTTTCGATTCAATTACACAAAGGACATTCAGATTCTGCTAAAGCTCAGTGTAGGGATGGAATTCTGGCCAGTCTTCGAAGTTTGTAGAACATATGCAACTCACAGACAACTGCATGAGCCACCGCAGCTTAAAAGTAAATCTAACAAAGACTGAAGTCCTCTTGCCGGGGTCTTTTAAAAACTTTTGTCTACCATAATTGCCATATACCCAACCATGCTGTGCAATGGTGAAGCATCTTGGTACTTTAATAGATACCTGTCACTCTGTGGCCCTTTGGGTCATAAGGGTGGCACTAATGCTTTCTACCATCTAAGTACATTGAAAAGACCCCTCACATGCCTGTCCTTCGCACAAAACAGTTAATAACTTGGTCCTTTCATGCTTGGATTAAGTCAAGGTGAGGATAACAGTGGGGTTGTGGGAGTGTGCATCTGCTTGTTTTGCCACCACAGATGTTAGATTTCTCCTGCTCTGGAAATGTTGGTTTACAATAGCTAAAGCAGTGCAATTTAACGTACGTAGCATGCATTGCCCACCAGGCATTCCATTAGAGAGGACAGAGGTCATTAACTACATTTATTAAAAGTCAAACTTTGCACTCCTCAAACACCTTGCACCAACAGGTACTTAAGCTGTGCAAGTTACAGAGGGCTGGTAGGGTACTTTATGTACAGGCAAGTGGTCAATCAGGGCCTTGAAGAGCCTCATTTTTCCCAGCAAAGCACTTAACATCTTCCTGCTTCCACCTTTGATGCATTCAGTTGTTTAAAATAGTCAATTTTAGCGCTGAGAGGACATATCAAAGGCGAACAAGTGCTACAGAAGTGTCAAACAACATAACATAGCATTGTGCAATCTCAGTTCTTTCATTCACTTTCTATCTAGCTACAAAATGTAAATGGATATCAGCCTTTTGATGTAGCTAAAAGGCCCTCCTGTCCTCCAGCAGTGCACGCCGGTTTCCATCGACTTGCTCTGGTCAGGAGAAGAAAATAAGAGCCGTTCTCGCATGACTCAGACACCAGTGATTCTCATCACATGGCCACGCCTGATCAAACGAGGATCTTAACATTTTCGTGGAAGGAAACCAGTACAAAGAAAACAGAGAGCCGGCTTACTGAGAAACAGCTTCTGCCTGTGGCAAAACTATGGATGGGTTTCCTAAACTGGCGCTCCACACTAACAAAGCAAAGGGTGTTTTGCAGATGCTTTGGAAAGGGCAGCAAAGCGGTTTGCTTCATAATTAGGGCTTCTGGTTTTATGGTATTTATTGTTTTAACATTTCCGTCTGTATTTATCCATTTTTATATTTTGGCCATCTTATTGGTATTTATCCATATTTATTCTTTGTTTTGTGAACAGATGAGTTGATAACTCGTATATTTCCGCATTTAACAGATAAACATGCACACATACTTTTATGCCTGTCACGTTTTAGCACATTACACAGCCCAAAGTAATACAATAATAAACTCACGTGAAAAAAATAGCGTAATAGCACAAATACATGTTGAGATATGCAGTAATTTAAGCAAATCTCATCCAGCTTTGTAACTCCCCATGCTGCCAATATGTTCCGCTATTGACCTAAAAGCCAATAATCTCATCATAGAGAGTCACTCAAAAGAAGTCAAATTATCTGTATTTTTCTGCTTTTAAAATTAAATACAGACAGGAACACAATGTTTTCTATCTTTAGAAATCAGTAAAAACGGAAAACAGGGAGCCCTATTCATAATTGTTCTCTCACTGAAAATATCCCATATTAAACAAGGTTGATAGATTCATATAGTAAGTGCAGGCATCACCGTTCATTGCCTCTATGAAAAACGTGACAAAATAAATACATATTTCCAAAGAAGGAGAGTTATTGTATGCAACCGAAAACGTACTACATTCTACGTTTGCAATAACAGAAATAAACAAGTTCATTTTGCTGAGGTCCATTTAGAAAAACTGATATTGTTAATAAACTCGACATGGAATAACAGCACCCGCTTCCTTCTGTCGATTACCCAGGGGAAGGTCATTAATAATGCATTATGCCCAGTTACCGCTTAACGAGCCTAAGATGCAGCAAAGATTTGTTACAGGAAAAAAAGCAAATGGCCGCTCATGGGCTTGCACACTTTAGAACCATTTTGGTGCAACCTACCGGAAATTCCCTGCGGCGTTTTGATGAATTTGCCGTTAAAGTGAGCAATCACTGCTTCACATTTTTCTGTCGACTCCATCCTACATGGATAAATAACAAAATAAAAATTGCATACTGCTTCCGCAGACAGTCCCCGAGAGATGTACAGCTTGCAGGTCACATTTACCAACTGAACGTGTAATGTTTTAAACGTTTTCATGCACAAGGGCATTAAAAATGCACAGGTAGCATTAATATTGTTACTAATATTTGTTAATTGCACAGAGCACAACATGCCTTTTGTATGGCTACAATCTTTTGAGAGGTCAGGGTTTTGGTACACAGGCAAACGAGAACATGCATTTCAGAAATTATTCACAATACGTGTTTAGGAGTAGTCACAAAGAAGCCATTTGTTTACACATCTGCTACAGAGAAGGACACTGTTTACAAATCTGACAATTTTTGAATGTGTTGGCTCTACCAAGAAGTTCTTTACCAATATGCCATTTCAACGTAAAACAAAAAAAAATGATATTAAGAAGCTATTATTGCAAGGAAAGGATGAATGACAAGAGCAGAGCTGTGTTTGACCTGAGAGGCAAGGAGTACCATTTAGAGGATGACCCTATTTGTAAGGACTTGACTCCTTCTTCGGTAAGTACAAAGGATAAGTGAACGAAAACATTTATTTAGCCCAGTGACGTGGTAGTAATTGTGAAAGACCAATCTACGAAACGACTCTCAACCTGGAGAGTAAGGAACATAGGGCCTGATTTAGCGCTTGGCAAATGGGATACACAGGATATTCTTTCCGGTGTATGACAGGTGCATTATATTCTATGGCACTTGTAATACGGTGGACGGGATATCCACACTCTTAAATCAGGCCCTAGTTCGAACAAGGGTGCAAGTAACAGCAAAGAACAAGACTATGAGAGCTGTGCTCTAATTTGGTGTTGATTTGGAAATTTAAGGAAGGTTGTCTCAAATGTTGCTCTTAACTCTGGCTTCCCAAAACGTGCTGTATTTCATGCAGGTGTGAATAGCGTCTGTGGCTCGTTAAGTGAGCTAGCAGACTACCCATCATCTAACCAGTATAGGTTACTGTCCTCTAGGGAAGGGAGCTGGTGCAACATTATGGTGGCTGTAGGCAATTGCCATTAGCGCCCCCAAAGGGTGAGCGAGAGTGCAGCAAACAGTCTAAAAAAAAATAGCCTTTATGCTGGGAAGGATGACAACCCAAATGGCAAAATGCAATTTTGCTGGGGCTCCAATAATCTTTGCATCAACGGTGCCACAGAAAACAAGCACTGACAAAGCCAATAGGTCTTGCCTATACAAGAGTTATTGGCAATGTGTTTTAGCCATGCTGTACACCACTGCGGCTACTGTTCAGCATGGCTAAACGTTAGTGGCCTGGTGTGGGGTAGGGCAGATTGGAGTTGGGTAGAGTGGAATGGGGTAGATTGGAGCACTGTGGAGTGGGGTAGATTGGGATGGAGTGGAGTACATTGGGGTAGACTGGAGTGGAATAGATTGGGGTGAGTGGGGTAGATTAGGGTGGACTGGAGTAGACTGGGGTGGAGTGGGGGGAATTGGGAGTTGAGTTGATTTTTAGAGGAGTAGAGTGAGGTAGATTGTAGTGGAGTAGAGTGGGGTAGATTGAAGTGGAGTAGAGTGGGGTAGGATGCAGTGGGGTAGATTGGAGTAGGGTAGATTGGGGTGGAGTTGGTTCGATTGAGGTGGGGTAGATTGGAGTGGGGTGTAGAAGATTGAGGTGGAGTGGGGTGTAGAAGATTGAGGTGGAGAGGGGTAGATTGTGGTGGAGTGGGGTAGGGGTACATTGGGGTGGAGTGGATTGAGGTGAAGTGTGTTAGATTGGGGTGGAGTGGGTTAGATTGAAGTGGAGTAAGTTGGAGTGGGTAGAGTGTGGTAGAGTGGGGTGAAGTTGAGTGCAGTAGATTGAGGTGGAGTGGAGTGGGGTAGAGTGGAGTGGGTTAGATTGGGGTGGAGTGGGATAAGATTTGAGTGCATTGAGGTAGATTTGCGTGGAGTGGGGTGGACAGGGGTAGATTAGAGTGAGGTAGATTGGAATGGGGTGGGATAGACTGAGGTGGAGTGGGGTGGGGATGAGTGGGGTAGATTTGATTGTAATGGGGTAGATTGGAGTGGGATAGATTGAGTTGCAGTGGGGTGGGGTAGATCGGGGTGGGGAGGAGCGAGGTAGATTTGAGTGGAGTAGATTGGAGTGGGGAGATTGGAGAGGAGTAGATGGGAGTGAAGTAGATAGGAGTGGAGTGGGGTAGATTGTGGTGGAGTGAAGTGGGACAGATTTGAGGGGGTAGATTGGAGTGGAGCAGAGATTGGAGAGGAGTAGATTGGGGAAGAGTAGCTGGATTGCAGTAGATTAGAATGGATTGCAGTAGATTAGAATGGAGTGGGGTAGATTGGGGTGCAGTGGGGTAGATTAGGAATAAGTGGAGTGGAGTAGATTGGATTGGTATAGATTGGGTGGATTAGAGTAGGTTAGATTGGAGTGGAGAGGGATAGATTGGAGTGGGGGAGATTGGAGCGAGGTAGAGTGGAGTGCGGTGGTGTAGATTGGGATCGAGTGGAGTGCGGTAGATTGGAGTGGGGCAGATGGGAGTGGGGTAGACTGGGGTGGAGTGGGGTAGACTGGGGTGGAGTGGGGGTAGACTGGGGTGGAGTGGGGGTAGACTGGGGTGGAGTGGGGGTAGACTGGGGTGGAGTGGGGGTAGACTGGGGTGGAGTGGGGGTAGACTGGGGTAGACTGAGTGGAGGGAGTGGGGTAGACTGAGTGGAGAGGATTGGGGAAGATTGAAGAGGAGTAGGGTAGATTGGAGTGGGGTGGGGTAAGAGGTGTGTGGGGCATGTATTGGTACGGACGTGGAGGGGAGGGGCATGCCGTAGATTGGAGTGTTATAGAATGGAGTCGCATGGTGTAGATCAGAACGGTATGGAGTGGAGTGGTGTAGTGAGGAGTGGCACAGTGTGGAGTATGCATGGTGTGGTAGCGCACTGCAAATGCAGATAACACCTTTTCTATTGAAATTACCATTACATATGCACAGACATAATTTTACTGCCGACAAACGATAACGTGTGGAAATATAATCACCTAGTGTATTGATGCATTTTGATTGTATTCAAATAATTTTTTCCACCACACTTCAAAATTACAAAAAATTGTGTGTAATTTCTACTTTCCTAATTCTGATATATTCTGAATATCACCACAGTTAATTTTTGTTGTGTGCTAGAAAAAAATAACATCCTCCAGTCTGTCCTTTCACATGAGTACCAGACAGGAAGGATTGTCCCATAAATTCTCTCACTTTGAAGTCAGGAAAGAAAAGCAAACACCAAGCTCCCTTGAAATACAAAGCCTGACAGTTGACCTCTGTCTTTGAATGCACAGCAAATGTGACGAGATAAGAACAAGATTTAAAGGCCTGTTCACAGAAACAGAGTGATTAGAAGGATACAGCAAACAAAGGATGCTCACTGGAGGGACGAACTGACGAACTCAAGCTGGACAGCAAAAAGCAAATAAAGCCAGCAAATTGAAAGCAAGCAAATGTTAGTTACCAACCACTAAGCCAATAGTAAGAAATGGGTAGAATGCATTCCCAGGGAAGCTTTCAGAATCCCCAAAAGAAGTCATGAGCAAACCAGAGGAGCGCTGTCTGGTAGGCTTCAACCTAAAAAGCGTACATTTACCATTAACAACAAAAGTCATATTTTACAGGCTATTTTATTAGAAGCTTAATTGTTTTGAGTCATGAAAAATGTATATTGTTCAAGCCAAACTCTTAACGGCCCTACCATCTTTTTTATCATTTACTGTAATATACAAATTTGCCGACAATACTCATTAAATGTTTATTAAAATACTGCATGCTGATACTGCATGATCATCTTTTACCATCATCTTTCTGTGAAAAAATGTCCATAAATCATAACCTTCAACTCGTCGCTTTATCTGGTAACATATTTGTGCTCAAAAAGTTTAAATTACATGTTTTCTGGATAGGCATTTTCCATTTGCAGACAATTTCCCTTCTTAATTTGCCTCTTTTCTCACAAAATGTCAAGTGAGTGACTTGGTGCAGTGTACAAGCGTCAACAGATCATTAATATTCTCTAAGCAGGTGCGTTACACTTTTGCCTTCTTTAATTAAAATGCAGGTAGCAGTCGTTCCCTAATCAATGGATTTCTAATTTCAAACTGTATCTTTCAGCACCAAGTTCACCATAATATAATAATTTGTTAGATGGTTTGCCAACCAGGTCAGTGTAGAACAAAATGCAATTAAAGAACAAGTTACTTACCTTCGGTAACGATATATCTGTAAGAAACATAGGTTAGTTATAGATTCCTTACCTTAGAATTACCCCCAGGCGTCAGACTGGATCCGGAAAGTTTTTTGTCAGCAGTACCCCTGCGCGTCGAAAGGTGGCGTCGGTCGGCTCCGCGTTCGTCGTTGGCGTCGTGGTCGCCGGGATGACGTCGCGGTAGCTACATAGGCACCGCCCTCGCGCGCTGACGTCAGTTCTGTACACGACTTTTCACGCCAGAAGCACAGAGCCATGCAAGACACTGACCACTGGTGCACAAAACTAGGGCCCTGAAAGGAAGTCCTTAACCCTAGAAGTCAGTTCGCAGAACGGGGAGGGTGGGTGGGGGGGCGTAAGGAATCTATAACTAACCTATGTTTCTTACAGATATATCGTTACCGAAGGTAAGTAACTTGTTCATCTGAAAGAAACAGTTATAGATTCCTTACCTTAGGATAGATACCCCAGCAATACCAACCCCGGAGATGGGCATGTGAACTAAGTTCACACCAGGAAGTACAGGAGAACAGAACGGCCAAAGAAGCCGTCTCTCCGGACTTGGCTGTCCAGGCAGTAGAGTCTTGTAAACGTGTGCAGCGATGCCCAAGTAGCTGCCTGACAGATGTCATTAAGGGGGACTCCACGTCCCAAAGCAGTGGTAGATGCCGACGCCCTGGTGGAATCGGCGCGCAACCCCACTGGAGGCTCCTTCTTTGCCAAGGAATAACAAGCTTTGATGCACAAAACGACCCATCTAGAAATGGTCCATTTGTGCACGGCCCGACCTTTCTTGGCGCCCGCGTAGCCAACAAAGAGCTAGTCATCCACCCGGAATTGTTTTGTGCAATCCAAGTAAAAGGAAAGCGCACGCTTTGGATCCAGACGGTGGAGCCTCTCTTCCTCTTTAGAAGGATGCGGAGGCGGAAAGAAGGTGGGCAAAGTGATGGTCTGTCCAATATGGAAAGGAGTAACCACTTTGGGAAGGAAGGAAGGACGAGTGCGAAGGACAACTTTGTCCGGATGAACAGTCAGAAAAGGAGGCTTAGAAGAAAGTGCTTGAAGCTCACTCACCCTGCGAGCAGAGGCGATGGCCACCAGAAAGACAGTTTTTAAGGTCAGAAGCCTGAGAGGACAGTTATGTAGCGGCTTAAAGGGAGCGCACATAAGATGTGTAAGAACCAAGTTCAAGTCCCACTGAGGCATTACGAAGGGAACAGGAGGAAAAAGATGAGTAATGCCCTTAAGGAAGCGATTTACAACAGGGGACTTGAAAAGAGAAGGCTGATCAGGAAGCCTAAGAAAGGCTGAAATGGCCGAGAGGTAGCCCTTTAGAGTGCCCAGAGCAGAGCCCTGCTGAGCCAAAGAAAGGAGGAACAAGAGAACCTCAGAAAGAGGGGCGGAAAGGGGATCCACAGCCTTTGCTGTGCACCATGCCACAAATTTGTTCCATCTACAGGCGTATACCGTCTTAGTGGAGGGACACCTGGCTGCCAAGATAACATCACAGACTTCGGGAGGCAGGTCAAACGACATCAACTGCCGCCGCTCAATCTCCACGCAAGGAGGTGGAGGCTGGACAGGTTCGGGTGGAGGACAGTCCCCTGCTGCTGCGACAGAAGATCCTACCGAAGAGGCAGTCTGATCAGAGGATCGATGGCCATGTGTAACAGCTCGGGATACCAGACTTTTCGTGCCCAATCCGGAGCCACAAGAATGACTTGGGCCCGGTCGCGCTTGATCTTCTTCAGCACTCTGGGCAGAAGTGGTATAGGCGGAAAGGCGTATAGAAGACCGCAACTCCACTCGCAACGAAAAGCATCGGCTAGCGAGTGCCGCCTTGGAAATTCCAACGCGCAGAATTGCTGACATTGCGTGTTCTCTTCGGTGGCGAATAGATCTAACCAAGGCTCTCCCTACGGTCGAAAGAGACCTTGCACCACCTCCGAGTGAAGACGCCATTTGTGATCCATCATGCACCTGCGGCTGAGTTCGTCCGCCCTGGCGTTCAGCGAACCTGCCAGGTGTTGTACCACCAGGGATATGCCCTGATGTTCCAGCCATGTCCAGAGGCGGAGGGCCTCTTGACATAGGGTCCACGACCCCACCGCCTTGTTTGTTGCAGTAGCAC
Organism: Calotriton arnoldi; assembly: GCA_963921515.1. Lineage (NCBI taxonomy): Eukaryota > Metazoa > Chordata > Amphibia > Caudata > Salamandridae > Calotriton > Calotriton arnoldi. The sequence goes on along the minus strand of CAWUFW010001712.1, from coordinate 2,363,643 downwards.
ATGGCAATGGTGTTGTCCGTGAACACCTGCACTACTCTTCCCCGGACAGAGGGAAGGAATGCTTTGAGTGCAAGACGAATCGCCCGAAGCTCAAGAAGGTTGATGTGGAGCCCAGACTCCGCCGGAGACCAGAGGCCTCTGATCTCCGCCTCCCCCATTTGGCCGCCCCATCCCAGAAGTGATGCATCTGTCACCACTGTGAACTCTGGTTGGGGAAGGGAGAGGGATCTACCGTCGACCCAATCCTGGTTCGTTAGCCACCACTGCAATTGGTGTGCAGAGCCCTCCGAGATCTGGACAGGTTCCCCTGATGTTTTGCCCACTGGAACTTCAGGTCCCACTGCAGAGCCCGCATATGCCATCTGGCATGGTCCACCAGCAGGATGCAGGAGGCCATCAGGCGCAGTAGCCTGAGGGTCATCCTGACCGAAACCCGGGATAGAGGCTGAAAGATTGGAATCGTAGCCCGAATATCCCGGACTCGCTGTTCGGGAGGATAGACCCGAAACTGCGTCGTGTCCAGAACCGCTCCGATGAAGAGGAGCTTCTGAGAGGGAGTCAGGTGTGACTTCGGCACGTTGATGGAGAACCCCAGCGAATGCAGGAGGTCGGCCGTAGTCTGGAGGTGGGAGACGACAGCCTGGGGCGAGCCCGCCTTCAACAGCCAGTCGTCGAGATAGGGGAAGACTGGAACCCCTGATCTGCGCAGATGAGCTGCGACCACTGCCAACACTTTCGTGAACACCCGAGGGGCGCTGGTAAGGCCAAAGGGGAGCACGGTAAACTTAAAGTGCTGAAAGTGGGCCGGCAGGATGGGGATGTGAAAATAAGCGTCCTGCAAGTCTAACGCTACCATCCAGTCTCCAGGGTCGAGGGCAGACAGGACCTGAGCTAGCGTCAACATTTTGAACTTCTCCTTCCGGAGGAAGCGGTTGACATTCCTGAGATCCAAGATAGGACGCAGGCCTTTGTCCTTCTTGGGCACCAGAAAGTAGTGGGAATAGCAACCACGAGCTACTTCTGGGACAGGAACTCGCTCGATGGCTCCCTTGGCCAAGAGTGCCGAAACTTACTGTTGGAGAAGGGCCAGATGATCCTCCAACATGCAATGGTACTGAGGTGGCATGGATGGAGGGGTAGTCTCGAAGGGGAGGGAGTAGCCCCTTCGGACTATTTGCAAAACCCACCTGTCCGACGTGATGGTGCGCCAGTGGGGGAGGTGATGGCGAATCCTGCCGCCCACTGGCGTTTGGTGGCCCTGAAAGGTCGGACTAGGAGGGTTTGGAGGATGCTGCAGGGAGGGCTGTGGTGGACTGGCCCGCCCGCTGGCCCCCAGAACCACGGCGGTGGTTTCCACGTCCCCGGCCGCGCAGGGGCTGAACAGCTTGCACTGGCCTGTGGCTCTGGGCGGGACGCGGCGGGGCACCCCTTCCGTAGCCACGAAAGGGGCGAAAGGCAGACTGCGCAGGACGAGGGGTGGAGAGGCCCAAGTACCTGGCCGTAGCCTGAGAGTCTTTAAAGCGCTCCAGCGCGCTGTCTGCCTTGTCGCAGAATAGGCGACGGCCATCAAAGGGCATGTCCATAAGAGTGGATTGGACATCCCCTGAAAAACCAGTCGACCTCAACCAGGCGTAGCGTTGAAGGGCTACCGACGTGGAAATCGTCCTGCCTAGTGAGTCGGCGGTATCCAGCCCACAGCAGTGGTAAACTTTGCTGCGTCTCTCCTTTCGGCAACTGCACGGGAGAGTACGGCCCGGGCCGCCTCCGGGCACTGGGGCAGCACTTGCGCCACCGTATCCCACACGGAGAGGGTGTAACGGCCCAACAGACATGCAGTGTTTACTGACCGCAGTCCCAAGCTGGAGGAAGAAAACATCTTCTTCCCAAGATGGTCCAGCTTTTTGGATTCCTTATCAGGTGGTGCGTTAATGTGAGAAAGTGCCCTCTTTCTTGCATGGTATGCCCCCACTTTTTGCTGAATTGCTGATGTTCTTTGACTTGAGTGTGCCCTGGGCTCCTGCTAATCAGGTACCCAGGGCCTATGTTCCTTCCCTAAACCTGCATTGAAGCCTAAACCCAATTGGCATCTCTGGCCACATGTCAGCCCCTGGTAAATGGTACCATAGGTACCCAGGGCACTGTGACCAGAGAAGGCCTCTAAGGGCTGCAGCACTTATTGTGCCACCCTTAGAGGCCCTGTACCCTGGCACTCACACACTGCCTTTGCAGGCTGCGTGTCTTGGTGCAGAACAAAGTGAAGAGTCGACATGGCACACATCCCTGTGTGCCATGCCCACAAACCACTGCCCTGGCATACATCAGTCACCCCTCTAGCTGGGTGCCCTATGCCAGTGGTGAGGGTACAGGTGCATGAGCCCTGTACCCCTACAGTACCCAGGTCCATTCCTGGGCACTGTAAGTGCAGTGCTGCCATTAAGAGTATATGGTGCTGGGAGTTTGTCATTACGAAATCCACAGCACCATAATAGCTACACTGAAGACTGGGAAGTTTGGTATCAAACTTCTCAGCAAATTAAACCCACACTGATGCCAGTGTGGGATTTAATGTAAAATGCACCTTAGAGATGCCCCCTGAAACTCGACCAACCTCCAGTGACCTGACTGAGTGGCTGCCTAGGCTGCCACCAACAGACATGTTTCTGGACCCCTGGGTCGAGAGCTTGCTGCTCTCGGGGGCCTGAAACAATGCACATCCTGGGACGAGGTGCCAAGACTCCTCCCCCAGGATGGGCAAGGTTCACGAAGGAGAAGCTTCAAAGGCATGCCGCCTTTGTGAGCCTCTCCAGACCATTTGCTGCTTTCAGCAACTGGTCCCCACTGGTTCTACCCCCCACTTTGGGCGGGAGAACCGGCGGGAAAAACCAGTGAGGAAGAGAGGTGTGCCCACCTCTGCCAACTCCACCCCTAAGGTGGGGGAGGCGAGGTGAAGCACAACCTCGAGTCCCCGCCATCTTGAGGATGGGGGGACCCAGCCAACCAGGGACAGGCTCCTGCCCCCTCCCACTGGAGAGTGGCAGAATAAGGGTGTACCCACCCCAGGGAAGTGACCCATTGGTCCCTGCCCTTTACCTACCTGTAACGCCCCTAAATTTAGTATTTAGGGGCACCCTGAACCTTCCTTCCTCAGATCCAGCAAGTACAAGAAAAAGAAGAGAAGAAGGACGAGAAGCCGTGCAGAGCTAACAAGAGGACGACGCCCACTGACTTGGCACCAGCCCTACAGGCCTGTCTCCCCTCGAACCTGCTCCTGCAAAACTCCGGCGTGTCCAGCGGCCAGCAACCTCAAAAACCCCGGAGGACCTGCCTGCCTTCACTTTCCAAGCTGTTTCTCCCGTGAACACCGGACGTGTTTGAACTGCAGCTTCTGGTGCCAGCCAGGAACCGCGAATCCCGCCCACTCTGCACCCGCCGAACCCGGACACCACACCCGGCCCGAGCTAGAGTGGAAAAATAACCCGAGGCGGTCCCCCCGGCGATCCTGACCCGAGATCCGGCAACCCCTGACCTGCCTCACGACGACGCCTGCAGCCTCAATCCAGAGGACCCCCCTACCGTGACCAGAGCGGGTAAGAAAATCCGACGTCCCAAGGCACCCCTGCACCCGACGCCCCACGGCCTTGTGTGCCCAACCCAGCGGTGCCTAACCAACCCTCAACATCCCAACTTACCCCTCGAAGTGGTGGTCACTCATGGAAGATCCTCGTCCCTGAGCCTGCAGTGTTTCTTTGTCCCGGAGAATCTCCATTGAAATCAACAGGGCACCAGACCTCAAAACAGCACCCTGCACCCGGCCGCCCTAGTGCCGCTGAGGGTGCCCCTTTTGTGCTAACTTGGTCCCCAACTTGCCCTGGGCTTAACCCTAGGAGCTTTGCTCCCACAACCCCGTGGCCTGCTTGCCAGCAGCCACCAACCGGAGTCCCCCTATCCTCCATAGGATAACATTGGGCCTCAACACTCTGCACCCGGCCGCCCTAGTGCCGCTGAAGGAGCAACAACAGTGCATCACTGACCCTGGGAGACCCCCCCCCACCTCCCGAGTCTAACCCCAGAACCCTAACTCAAAAGACCGATTACTTACCTCGAAACCGATAACCTGTTTTTCCTCATAGAATAACATTGACACTTTTTCTCCCAAAAAGCTTCTAAGTGTCGACTTTTGAAAACTAAGAATATTCCTTAAAAATCACACAAATAACCAAAACGCATTTTCTCACCTGTTTTCAGGAAATGTCCCAGTGCTGAATCTAGGCATCCAGCACTGAGTAAGAAAAGTAACGTTAAAGTAACTTACCTGTGAATTGAATTCCCTTCCATAGGATAACATTGGTGGTTCTAGGTGAAAAAGTTTCGAAGTGTCAACTTTTGAAATACAAGAATATTCTTTAAAAATCGTACAAACTACAAAAACGTAATTACTTACCTGTTTTAAGTAAATGTCCCAGTGCTGAATCAAGGAGTCCAGCACTGGATTACAAAAATAACGCAAAAGTAATTTTACCTGCATTTACCTTAAAAAGCCATTCATTTCAATGTACTGCATTTACTAAGTATTGCAACCTACTGCATCCCCTGTAAATAAAATCAAGTACAATCTTCATTGCTTTTTAAAACTGTGTACAACAAGTAACTTATTACTGAAAAGAATTGAATGCTTACCTGTATCAGGCTTGCTTGGTTCTAAAATAAACAGTATATTTTGTTATACAAAACAATTGGCCTAGAGTTTAGTTCTTGAGTGTGTGAATTCATTTGCTGACTGAGTGTGTACATCAAATGCTTAACACTGTCCTCTGATACTGCCTTACTGCTCGACCAAGCTACCACTTTAGAGAGTAAGGTTCTATCTAACTTTAACCTCTGCCAAACCTCTGGAGACCCTTGGACTCTATACACAGTGTACCTCACTTTGGTGCAGTATATATAGAGCCAGCTTCTTACAGTTAAGGAATGCGCCTTTGGAGGTGGAGGCTTGGACCACCAAGCTCTCAGGGGTGGGGTGTTGGGAGAGGAAAGTGGGGTCGCCTGGAGCCGTGGCGTCGGGCAATCATCCTATCCACAGGAGCCCCTGTGTTGGGCCTGGACCAGGTGCCCAAAAGGATGTCGGTAAGGGCTTCATTAAACGGCAGCAGGGGCTCCGAAGAGCTTGCTGCCGGTTGAAGCACCTCTCTCAGGAGGTTATTCCTGACTGCCACCGTAGGTAGCTCGAGGTTGAGCGCCTCGGCTGCCCTACGCAACACCACAGCGTAAGACGCTCCCTCCTCCGTAGCCACAGTAGGAGGAGACAACATGCCACTGTCTGGTGAGGTATCCAAACCACTGGCTTCCCCCAGTTCCTCTCTCCAGTCCAGTTCATAGCCCAACTAGTCAGTTAAAGGGTCTCCAGACCCCACCCAGTCCTCCTCACCCTCCTCTGGCTGCCAATCTGGTCTAAAAGAGCCAGGGTAGAACAAGGGCACAATAGTACCGGTCGGCGCCGGATCCGGCGTCAGTCGACGCCGGTCCGGCTCCGTATCTACATCGGGATGGAGACTGGGGTCGACGCCGGCTGGGGACACAACCGGCGTCTGCTGCGGACGTGGTGCCGGTGGAATCGGCGCCGGGGGAGGCGTAACGAGGTCGACCGGCGCTGATCCGGATACAGGCCTGGATCCAGGGGGATCCTGCGGTGCCGGAGCTGCCGGCGTCGAAGACCCAGGGCCCCCAGCAGAGTCCGCGGGGCCTGAAGGCGCGCCGGCGGAGTCTGGCTGCTCAAAGATGGCATGCATCGCTTCGTAAAATTGACGAAGCTGGGCAGGGGTCGCTCCAGGTCCCGGAAAGGGAGGGAAACCCGGAGTTGACCCTTCGGGCTCCGCACGAGGAACCGCAGGAGGGGCACCATCTGCATCCCTCGTCGCGTCGGCCGACGGACGGGGAGAAGTCGAAGAGCGACGATGCTTCTTCGACTTCTTCTTGTGCTTCGACTTACCTGACCCAGAGTGCGAAGACTTGGAGAAGAATGATGATGATGATGATGACTTCGCAACCAGTCCCTCGACCTGCCACACGACCGGGACCTCGAACGGCGCGGAGCCGACTGCCGGGCCTCGAGAAGCTTTCGGGACCGCTCCTGCAAAGATTTCTGATTCATGGTTCGGCAGTCGGAGCACGGCTTGGGGTCATGGTCGCGCTCCAGGCAGAACAGGCACACGCGGTGTGGATCCGTCACCGACATCAGTCGGCTACAGGAACCGCAAGCCTTGAAGCCGGGCATCCCTGACGCGCACCAGGAGTCGAAGACTCGAAAACGGTGTCGACAAAAGTCGGCAAAAAGTCAGCCAAAAAGTGACTGGAGGTACCGCTCTCTCCGGATCTGCGCTGGCTGGCGCAGAAAAAGAAAGAGCGGACGTCAGCACGCGAGGGCGGCGTCTATGTAGCTACCGCCACGTCATCCCGGCGACCACGACGCCAACAACGAACGCAGAGCCGACCGACGCCACCTTTCGACGCGCAGGGGTACGAAAAACTTTCCGGATCCAGTCTGACGCCTGCGGGTAATTCTAAGGTAAGGAATCTATAACTAACTGTTTCTTTCAGATACATTACTTAATAAAATGATGGAGTGAAAGATTTTCAGTTCATTTTTACGCATTAGACCCAATGGCCTGCACCTTTGGTTACTTCTCTGATCTACCTCTGTAGTGTGTAGGTCAAATCTTGAGTTATCCTAAGTCTGTTTCTGGACAGGCAGTAGGAAAATGTATATGTATATTTGTTTACGGATGCAATTATATATGCATACAGGCATGATCGTTTGCATGACTTCAGAAATGGGAGCAGGCATAATCTCAAGCTGGACCGCCCACAAGACTACCTGCATGCCCACAACAACAGCCAGTGTGATCACCTGCATGACCAATTGCATGATCACCTCAGAGCAAATTGCATGACAGTTTGTGACAAAGTTACATAACAGATTGCATGACAAATTGCACGGCAGAGTGCTTACAAACTGCATGACAACTGTGTGGTTATCAACATGACACATTCTAACTCCATGTGCATGACAAAATCTCTAATGTAAGCATCCCAGAGAGTAGCATGCTACTCCTCAGTCAAGTGCTTCAACATCTCATCTGGGGTAGAAAATGCTACATTAATGCCACAAAAATTCAATACAACACATCTCGGTTGGGGTCCGCACCTTTGCTTCTATAATACCAAGGTCTCTCCTCCTTTACCTGTAATGGAATGTTTATCATCTACCCTTCTGAATGCACAGTCTATCCCCCTAATTTCCTTTACAGTGATAGTCTTTATGCCAACTGGCCTGATGCAAGGGCACAATTCTTGTCCCTCACAGTCTTAAATTTAGGGCACTGGGTGGGAAAAGAAGTAGCTTCTTGGTAGAGCGGTTGGATCTTGACTGAACAATCAATGTTTGGAAAAGGCAAGTAGCTAACATTTGCAACCCGCAACACATTTAGCCATGTTTCATAATCCATACTCTGGTGCCCAAAGCAGAGTGGGAAGATGTCATGGTGCCTCACACGTTGCAATTGAGGTGGAACTCAAAGGATCTTTTTCTGCTGCCCTTCCTTGGCCCTTGTACAGGATCACGAGATCCACCTCTTTCCAGGAATGCTGCTCCCAGGAATGCTAAAATGAGCTTGATGTAAGCAAAAGTTGGCCTTTTTTTGCCCAGTCACTTTAGGTTTTGTTTCTGGCCTTCATTTGGTTAACGTTTTGCTTGGTTTTTTTTCCCCACTTAATCAGGCTGACATACAGACCACAAAAGTTAGTTTCGATACTGAAACGTTCACATGCACAAAGAAGAGTTGACAATATAGATTTTCATATAATGTACATTGTGTTACTGTGATGTGCTAAAGTGTGTCTAACTCTGTAAAACATTCCACTGTAAAGTTAATCCATATTTTATTGGGGATTGGCTTCCGTGATAGACTTCAAGGGCCTTTTTAAATCCTTTCCTCACAGAGGCCTGATGCAACTCTTTTTTTTTTTTTTTTAAAGGGGGAGAAACCAACAACAGCAACGTAGGCAGCACTTTGTAACCATCACTTTGAAAACCTAAAGAATTGATAGGAAACTTACGACCGGATGTGATATTTTTCAAACCTGTTAAAATATGATACCTGGAGGATTCGGAATTTAATGGGAACCGCCAAAATGAGGAAAGCCTTTCAAAAAGATATAATAAACAGAATTTGGAACTCTCTGCACCCAAATCCGCATGTCATGGTAATTCTGCGCATTTCCATTCAGTAAACGTCAGCGTGTTTACCCTGCCGATATACACCCTGGGGAAAATAGCAGAAGTGCTGCACACTACGAATAATTATGATCCCCGCGCAAACAAGTGATTGCACGGGGGTGGGAAATATAAGGCCCCCTAATAATTAGGGCCAAAGTGTATGCTTATAACACCTCTTACTTTCTTCAACCTTGAAACTAATGTTTTTGCACTTATGCCAAGTTATATGATATGCCATCGCTTCTTGATTAAAATTATTCAGACCAACTAACATGAAACCTGCTGTAATTCACTTTTGGGAAACGTGTGTGGCTAAAAGTGCTCCAACACTCCAGATACAGCGATTTGCATATATCAAGAACCATAGGGGGAAAAAACGAAAACACCATACATTTTATGCACCTATATGAGCACAGAGAGACACTAAAGCAAACGAGGTAATACCACACGCAAATAAGTAAATTTAAAATGGGATCCTTTCAGAGAAAAATAGAAGAAAGTGAGGTTTCAGGACTGACAAAGGAAAATATCCAAATATGGGCCACAGACTTGAGGAAAGCAGTGAGAGGCCTTAGATTAGAAGGGGCAAGAAAGCATTTATTGGGTTTCAGGTTTGTGTTTTTAATTGTATTTACTGCTTGTCCTTGGTCTTGTAAATCTCTTCTCCATGTTTTGCTAAAACCTGCGAGTTAAAGGAGCAGATGAGACCATACCAAGAACCTCTTACCTTGCAAACCCAACTCCTCGACTTGTGCCGTTGGAATCCCTTAGTATTCTTGTAGAGATTACTTGTCCAAAGGGTTTCAACATATTTTCAAGCTCTTGTTCATCCATTGAGATAGGCAAATTAGAAATATAGAGGTTCGTTGGATCTTGCTCCTGTTGCTGAAAAACAAAATGGTAAAATATTGATTTCAGTACTTATGTCATAATTTCGGGTATAATCAAATATGATCACTTCCCCCATTGCTGACTTTTAGAGAAAAAAAACGTAGAAAATTCCAACTTGTCAAGAGAACTGGACCCTTAATTAAATATTGCATGTTGTGTTTAAAATAAGAACACTACTCACAAGACATTTGTTTCCAATTCACTATTAGTATACATCAAGCCATCGCTTTTAACAAGGTGGTTTGTGCAACAGAAAAAAAACAAGCAAGTTTCTCAATTAATGTCAGTAGAGAAGATTTACTAACAAGCAAATTGTACAACTGGCAAGCACAGATTCGATATTGACAAGCTAGAACCATGAAACTGAGTGACTGAGGGAGCTTCATGAACAGCAGAGGGTGAGCAACTACCAATCCGAAATTCCTCCTCACCCACAGCAATGAACATAAAAAACCTGGCCGGGGAGGATATAAACTACCTACTTCCGTTTAATGGTTCGTAAATCCATACAATATCATCATACCCAATGCAGCACCTCAGTAATTGGTTACCCACTAAAATATGAGCAATCACTTTGGGGGCCTTGGTTTATGAAGTAAAGGCGGTGTTTCATTTGAGCCAATGGTTGCAGGTGGGGGGGGGACTTGCACTCAGTTTTAGGGAGTGGCATTCACTTTTCCGCATCATACAATTACAAGGGCAAGATAGGGGAAAAACACACAAAAGGGAGAGAATGAGGGAAAAATCGTGACAAAGTGAGAAAGCAGGAACGTGGAAGATTGAGATTAACGGGCAGGGAGTTTCTGGTAATGGACTAAGGAGGTACGAGGTGGATTTAGAACTACGCAGCCTTCATAGACGGCGCGGTGCCAGCCGCGGGCTTCGGAGCAGAGCCCTGGGCACCTGCCGTCATTCTTTTACAAGTTAAGCATTGGAAAAAGAGAACTTAAAGCCCCTTTTAAATTATTAAGACTTTGCTTTAAGTAACAGAGAGGAAAAAAAACATTTTATGAAGATTCAAAGTTCTTTATTACTAAGAATAGAGGGCCAGATGTATCAAGCAAAATTGCGTTCGCAAACGCCGAAATTCTGCGAATTTCGGCGTTTGCGAACGCAATTTTGCTTAGTGGTATGTATTAAGGCAAAACTGCCTCTAAAATAAGTAATCGCAAAATTTGCGATTCCCTATTTTGCGATTGCATTTAAGGAATCGCAAATTGCGATTCCTTAAATCCAATGTAAGAAGCACCAAAAAAGTGCAATTTGGCTTTAAGGAATCGCAAATTACCACCAACTTCAAGTTGGTGGTAATATGCGATTTCTTTGAAAAATTCACTTTTTAGCATTTTTCAAAGTGCCATGTGGCGCACAAACATGCCATTAGGGCATGTATGTGCGCCACATGTGCACACATACATATTTCAGGGGTGCCACAGGGTGTCAAAAGGACACCCTGGCACCCTTGAAATTGCATTCTCAATTTGCGATTCTCTAATTGCGATTCGCAAATTGAGAATGTCTTCCCATTCATTCCTATGGGCCTCTACACCCATAGGAATGAATGGGAAGGTATTCTTTAATTGCGAATCACAATTTGCAATTCGCAATTAAGGAATATTAAGTAATCGCAATTATTATTGCGATTCCTACATACATAGCATTTTGCGATTCCTTAATAGCAATTCGCTAAAATTCGCTATTAAGGAATCGCAAATGCAATCCTTGATACATCTGCCCCTGTGTGCTTTGACAACTAGAGTGGTTTGAAGACTCAACGATAGGACTGCCACTAACTGGAGTACGCTCTAGCATAAAAAATGAGAGCAGCCAACTCCATGATCCTGTTTGATTTCTTACCAAGCGATGTCCATTCTAAATGCCAGCATGAGGGATCAATGAAGGGTGTGGTGGAAGGCCACCAGGATGACCTCCTGTTCGAAGGGTCATGCTTTAGGAAGCAGTGGATCATTCAGTGGCTGATGGCATGCAGAAAGTCAACATGTGCTGTACTTCTATGATGGGTAAGATGCAAGATAACAATGTGTAACTTAGCTCTCCCAATACCTTCTGGTAGAGATAAAAAGCAAACCATATTGACCACAGCGAACCTCAAACGGAATAAGAGGAGAATAAAGCTCGGCAATTACAGGCAGGACCTTCGGCTCCCATACAGAGCAATCATGTGATAGGAGATTCCAAACATTAATGGTATAAAACACCAAAGAGAGATTCAGAAGTACCTGCAGAGCTGTACTTGCGGGCAATGTAGGTCTCCTAAGATTTTTTACTAAATGATTTGATACATTAGCGTTTTCTGGAAGCAGGAAGGCTGTTGCTTAGCAGGTTGTTCACTGCATTGTGTATTCGATAAGACACTCCTGACCGTCTTACTCAAGGAATGTGGGTTTCAGATGTAGTGATAGGACAAAGCATTTTAATGCTGGAACCTACTTGCATGGCACTAGCTCCGGATTTATCCAGTGATCTCATGATAAGGTATGCAGCAGCCGAGCTGAGATGTTTGATTATAAGAAGTCAACCAACAAAATTTGAGATGGAGAAGAGTTAAAGCTTCAAGAACATGTAATAAAGAAGAATCGACAACGCCAATTGATCTTGCATTTTAGAAACGAGTACCAAGATACTGGATTTGCAATGCTAATTTCTTTTGGCAGAGGCCAATGCTTTCTGCCAGTGCTGTTCAGCATTGGTAAATAAATTATAGATATTGACAATTCTCTACAACAAGAAAAAAATAAAATAAAAAGTGCAAGGACGTACAGTCGTGCACGTGTCATCACGCATGTGCGTGCAAATGTCACGTCGCAGCTGCCATTCAAAATCAAAATAATTTCACACAAAGCCCTAAATTACTTAAGGCAGAATGGATGTATGAAATAATAAATTGCGATATTACACAAGCCCAAAAGGTAATTGCTAGTGGTGGCATCGCAGGCAGTAAGAAAGCAAAAGCGATGAATACTTTCAAGACATATCAATTGCTTCGTACTTATGTGCACTTTCTAGGAAAGTTTCAGGCCCAAGTTGGTGTATGCAGGGACAGACGTGATTGTCGGATTATCTTTCTCTATTCTCTTAGTAGTGGTTCTCAATGTGCTATGAAAACAACAGGCAATTGGTTACAGTTGGAAAGAAGCAATTAGGAGTCCTACATGTCCTAGTTCTCATCATAAAGAAATTAGAAAATTAAGAAAATCTCCAGGAACTGTCTAAAAAAACTCGAGAAAGAAGTCTTGCAGGCCTCATAACATCTATTTTCTCTGGTTTTGAAACAGTAGTAATACACAATCATGGGATTAAACCGTGTTTCGAGCAGGATGGTGCATCCTACTCGGTAACTAAGGGAATTAATGATGTTACCTCATTCAAAGAAATTATTTTCAAGTGTTCTATATAGGACCTCATTTTGATGTCCCTGGTACATCCAATTGAGAACCTAACAAGAATTACCAGCCCCGTCGGAATTACACAGTCTGTGGTAACTGTGAGGGCTAGTTGTTTTTCACCCTGAAAGCAGTTGCCAACTCTGGGTGAAAGTCCAGGGACAAATGAGGAATTGGTAGCAGAACTGGATCCAGAATTACTGATTCTACGCAAATTCCTCATTTCTAAGGAAACCCTCATGACCCCACTTGCAGTTATCTTTAACTGTGCCCGATCTCCTCCCCCCAATGCACAAGTTACTTACTTGTGTAACGATACATCTGTAAGAGACATTAGTTAGTGATAGATTCCTTACCTTAGAATATCCCCAGGCGTCAGACTGGATCTGGAAAGTTTTCGTCAGCAGTACCCCTGCGCGTCGGTAGGCGTCGTCGTGCGGTTCCGCGTACGTCGCTGGCGTCGTAGTCGCCGAGATGACATCGTCGGAGCTACTTAGACACGCCCACGCGCGCTGACGTCAGTTCTGTACACGACTTTCCACGCCAGGAACGCAGAGCCATGCCAGAGACCGACTACTGGTGTAATAGAACTAGGGCCCTGAAAGGGACTAGCTGAACCCTAGAGAACAGTTCGCAGAACGGGGAGGATGGGTGGGCGGTAAGGAATCTATCACTAACTAATGTCTCTTACAGATATATCGTTGCACAAGTAAGTAACTTGTGCATCTGAAAGAGACACGTTAGTGATAGATTCCTTACCTTAGAATACATACCCAAGCAATACCAACCCCGGTGGTGGGTCTGCGAAGTGAGATTACACCAGAAAGTCACGGAGAACCGAACGGCCAAAGAAGCTGTCTCTCCGGACTTGACTGTCAAGGCAATAGTGCTTAGTGAAAGTATGCAGCGAGGCCCACGTGGCTGCCTGACAGATGTCTTGCAGGGGGACGTCCCAATGCTGTAGTAGCTGCCGTCGCCCTGGTAGAATGGGCGCGCAGCCCTACCGGAGGTTCCTTTTTAGCCAGAGAGTAACAGGCTTTAATACACAAGACAACCCATCGGGAGATAGTCCGCTTGTGTACAGCTCGACCTTTCTTGGCGCCCACGTAGCCAACAAAGAGCTGGTCATCCACCCGGAACTGTTGTGTGCGGTTGAGATAGAATGAAAGCACACGTTTCGGGTCCAGACGGTGGAGCCTCTCTTCCTCTCCCGAAGGGTGCGGAGGCAGAAAGAAAGTGGGCAGAGTGACAGTTTGCCCAAGATGAAAGGCAGTGACTACTTTCGGTAGAAAGGAGGGACGTGGGCGAAGCACAACCTTGTCCGGATGAATCGCCAGGAAAGGAGGTTTACATGAAAGAGCCTGGAGCTCACTCACGCGCCAAGCGGAGGTGATGGCCACCAGGAAGACAGTTTATAAAAGTTAATAACCGCAAAGGACAGTTATGAAGAGGCTCAAAGGGAGCGCACATTAAGTATGTGAGAACCAAGTTCAAGTCCCACTGAGGCATCACAAAGGGAATAGGAGGGAAAAGGTGAGTAATGCCTTTGAGAAATCTATTGACAACAGGGGACTTGAAAAGAGAGGGCTGATCAGGCAGCCTGAGAAAGGCTGAAAGAGCAGAAAGGTAGCCCTTGAGAGTGCCCAGAGCAGAGCCCTGCTGGGCCAAAAAGAGAGGGAACAATAGGACCTCAGAAAGAGGGGCAGAAAGGGGATCTACAGCTTTGGCTGTGCACCATGCCACAAATTTGTTCCACCGGCAGGCGTATACAGTTTTAGTCGAGGGACTCCTGGCTGCCAGGATCACATTACAGACTTCAGGAGGCAAGTCAAATGGAATCAACTGTTGCCGCTCAATCTCCATGCAAGGAGGTGGAGGCTGGACAGGTTCGGGTGGAGGAACGTCCCCTGTTGCTGCGACAGAAGATCCTCCCGAAGAGGCAGTCGGATCGATGGATCCACGCTCACACGGAGTAGCTCGGGATACCAAACTCTTCGAGCCCAGTCCGGTGCCACAAGAATGACTTGGGCCCAGTCGCGTCTGATCTTCTTCAGCACTCTGGGTAGAAGTGGTATAGGCGGAAATGCGTACAACAGACCGCAACTACACTCGCAACGAAAAGCGTCTCCGAGCGAGTGCCGCCTTGGAAACTCCAACGCGCAGAACTGCTGACATTGCGCGTTCTCTTCGGTGGCGAATAGACCTAACCAAGGTTCTTCCCACTGCTGAAAGAGACCTTGTGCCACCTCCGAGTGAAGACGCCATTCGTGATCCATCATGCACCGGCGGCTGAGTTTGTCCGCCCTGGCGTTCAAAGAACCTGCCAAGTGTTGAACCACCAGGATAATGTCCTGGTGTTCCACCCACGTCATGAGGCGCGGAGCCTCCTGACATAGGGTCCACGACCCCACCCCGCCTTGCTTGTTGCAGTACCACATGGCGGTGGTGTTGTCTGTGAACACCTGCACTACCCTCCCCTTGACAGAGGGAAGGAATGCCTTCAGTGCAAGTAGGATCGCCCGGAGCTCCAAAAGATTTATATGGAGCTTGGACTACGCCGGAGACCAGAGGCCTCTGTTATGTTATGTTATTTGGATTTGTAACGCTCACAGCTACTCATGAGTGTCCCGGCGCGATGTCTTAAGGGAAGCAGGAGACTAGCAGACGAAAAGATACGTTTTAAGATTTTTCTTGACTGCTGACAGGTCTTCAATATTGCGTAAAACCAGGGGAAGTGCATTCCACGCTGCCGCAGCCCTTCGAGTCAGAGACCTGCCTCCCAACCTCTGGAACTGAAATCGGGGAACCCTTGCGAGTCGGTGGGATGTCGATCGCAACAGTCTAATGGGCACGTAGAAGGTAAAGTGCTTTTGCAGATAAGATGGACCACTGCCATGTAGGGCACAGTGGGCTAGGACCAGCGATTTGAACTTTACCCGTTCCGCTACGGGAAGCCAGTGAAGGGAGCGCAAATGGAGCCGCACGCTATGTCTGGTGGAAATACCCAGCAGAAGCCTGGCTGCCGAGTTCTGGACTACCTGAAGCTTTTTGATCAGGTAGCCAGGAATGCCAATGTAAAGTGCATTGGCATAATCCAGCCGTGACAGAATGAGGGCACAAATGACCGTTTCTCTAGCTGCTTGAGGCAGGAGAGGAAAGAATTTTCTTAAAGTCTTGAGAAGGCCAAAGCAAGTACCGGCCAGCTTCGTAATGTGAAAAGAGAAAGAAAGACTCATCAAACCATACCCCCAGGTTCTTTGCCGCATTCCCTTCAGAGGAGGGCAGGGGAAAATCAGGTGGCCACAGAGCTTCCCGGAACCTGGGGGGGGAATTTTCCAAACAGGGGAATCTCCGCCTCTCCCATGTGGCCGCCCCATCCCAGGAGGGACGCATCCGTCACTACTGTGTGCTCCGGTTGGGGAAGGGAGCGGGATCTGCCGCTGACCCAACGCTGGTTCGTGAGCCACCACTGCAAGTCCTGTGCAGTGCCCTCCGAGATCTGGACGTAGTCGGACAGATTTCCCTGATGCTGCGTCCATTGGAACTTCAGGTCCCACTGCAGAGCCCGCATATGCCATCTGGCATGATTGATTAGCAGGATGCAGGAGGCCATGAGGTCCAGCAGTCTCAGTGTCTTCTTGACCGAAACCCAGGGCTGAAAGATCGGAATCATAGCCCGAATGTCCCGGACTCGCTGTTCGGGAGGATAAACCCGAAATTGCGCAGTGTCCAGAACCGCCCCGATGAAGAGGAGCTTCTGAGAGGGAATCAGATGCGACTTCGGCACGTTGATGGAGAACCCCAGCGAATGCAGGAGGTCGGCCGTAGTCTGGAGGTGGGAGACGACTGCCTGGGGCGAGCCCGCCTTCAACAGCCAGTCATCGAGATAGGGGAAGACTGAGACCCCTGATCTGCGCAGATGAGCTGCGACCACCGCCATCACTTTCGTGAACACCCGAGGGGCGCTGGTAAGGTCGAAAGGGAGCACGGTGAACTGAAAGTGCTCGTGGCCTACCGTGAACCGCAGGTAACGCCGGTGGGCCGGCAGGATGGGGATATGAAAATAAGCATCCTGCAAGTCCAATGCTACCATCCAGTCTTGCGGGTCTAGGGCAGACAAGACCCGAGCAAGCGTGAGCATCTTGAACTTCTACTTCCGGAGGAAGCGATTGACGTTCCGGAGGTCTAAGATAGGACGCAGGCCCTTGTCCTTCTTTGGAACCAGGAAGTAGTGGGAGTAACAACCACGACCTACTTCTGGCAATGGAACGCGCTCGATGGCCCCCTTGGCCAAGAGGGCCGCAACTTCCTGCTGGAGAAGCGCCAAGTGATCCCCCGACATGCGGTGGTACTGAGGTGGCATGGCTGGAGGGGTAGTCTGGAAGGGGAGGGAGTAGCCCCTTCGGACTATCTGCAGAACCCACCTGTCCGAAGTGATGGTGCGCCAGTGGGGGAGGTGATGGTGAATCCTGCTGCCCACTGGCGTTCGGTGGGCCTGAAACACCGGACTAGGAAGGTTTTGAGGCAGTGGTGGCAGGGGCGGTGGTGGACTGACCCGCCCGCTGGCCCCTTGACCCACCTCGGCGGGCCCCCCGTCCGCGGCTGCGCTGAGACTGTTGCTGCACAGGCCGGCGGCTCTGAAAGGAACGCGTTTGGGCGCCTCGACCCTGACCTCGAAAGGAGCGAAAGGCAGACCCTATGGGAGTGCGCGCGGTGGCAAGGCCCAAGGACTGAGCCGTAGCCCGGGAGTCTTTGAAGCGTTCCAATGTGCTATCCGCTTTGTCACCAAAGAGGCGTGTGCCATCAAAGGGCATATCCAACAAAGTGCTCTGGACATCCCCAGAGAAGCCAGTTGTTCTGAGCCAGGCGTAACGGCGGAGCGCCACTGTCGTGGAAATTGCTCTGCCGAGGGAGTCGGCGGTGTCAAGGCCACAACGTATAGTGAATTTCGCGGCATCTCTCCCCTCGGTAATGGCTTGGGAGAGCACCGCCCGAGCTTCCACCGGACACTGAGGCAGCACCTGTGCCACAGGGTCCCATACAGAGTGGGAATAGCAGCCCAAAAGGCATGCAGTATTCACCGCCCGTAAACCTGAACTGGCAGAGGTGAAAATCTTTTTCCCAAACTGCTCAAGTTTTTTGGATTCCTTGTCCGGAGGGGCGGAAGGGAATGCGCTTGGAGAGGCAGAGGCCTGGACAACCAGACTCTCAGGCGTTGGGTGTTGCGTGAGAAAACTGGGGTCACCCGGGGCCGGGCGATGGCATCGGGGCACACTCATATCCACAGGAACCCTGGTTAGGCTTGGTCCAGGTGCTTAACAGAATGTCTGTAAGCGCGTCATTAAAGGGCAGCAGCGGTTCCGCCGAGGAGGTCGCTGGCTGCAGCACCTCAGTCAGGAGATTGGTCCTGACAGGCACCGATGGGAGCTCGAGGTTAAGACCCTCAGCTGCCCTACACAACACCACAGAGAAGGACCCAACCTCCTCCGTAGCTACGGAAGAAGGGGACAGGTACCAGGGTGCGGAGAGAAATCTAGATCGCCTGGACCCTCCACATCGCCCTCCCATTCTAGGTCATCCTCACACTGAGCTGTGAGAGGGTCCTCAGAGCCCTCCCAGTACTCCCCTGCGTCCACCGACTGCTGGTAAGGACGAGGGCCCGGGGAAAGGGAATAAATTCCCCTCCTGGAATAGGAATTGGAGGATAATAGACCAATCCAGGCTCGACGTAGTCCGAGCCCATAGGCAACGGCGTCCCGGCGTCGGCCCCGACGCCGGAAGCAGCGCCGGCCTCGGCGCCGGTCTCTGCGCTGAGGCCGGAGCCAACGGCGCTGCAGGGTATCTTGCCGGCGTAGCCGGGGCCAAAGGCGGCGGCACCGGGGCAGAACCACCCAACGGGTCCATGGGGCCCGAAGGCGCTCCGGAGGGACCCGATGGGGCAAATAAACGGCCCATGGCCGACAGGAATACCTGCATTTCTTCCGGAGTCGCGTACGGCCCCGGGAAAGGCAGGTAGGCCGCAGGCAACAACGGAGGCTCCACCTGAGAAGCGGGGGAGTGACCGCCCGCCCCCTCCACCACGTCCCGCGACCGGCGAGGGTAGACGAAGAGCGATGTCGCTTCTTCGACTTTTTGTGGCGCCTGGACTTACCTGTCCCAGATTCCGACGAACTATGGTGTCGGCTCCGCGACCTGTCCCTCGACCTCCCACAGGAGTGGAACCTTGAGCGGCGCGGAACCGATTGCCGGGCATCCAATAACTTTCGGGAACGCTCCCGCAAAGCCTTCGGCGCCATGGCCCGACAATCGGGGCACTTCTCGGGGTCATGGGCGTGCCCCAAGCAGAAGAGACACGTCATGCGGGTCCGCCACCGACATGGTCCGACGGCAGTCCCTACAGGACTTAAACCCGGGCATCCCTACTGCACCAGAAGTCGAGTACTCGACAAAACAAGAGAAACAAGTCTCAGAACCAAGTTAAAATATTAACTAGGAGTACCGCTCTCTCTCGGATCTGCGCTTGCTGGCGCGGAAAAAGAAAGAACCGATGTCAGCGCGCGTGGGCGCGTCTAAGTAGCTCCGACGACGTCATCTCTGCGACTACGACGCCAGCGACGTATGCGGAGCCGCACGACGACGCCTACCGACGCGCAGGGGTACTGCTGACGAAAACTTTCCGGATCCAGGCTGACGCCTGGGGATATTATAAGGTAAGGAATCTATCACTAACGGGTCTCTTTCAGATACCAATTTTCCCACTCCCCTCCATGAGGTTTCAAAGAGTACTGCAAAATGAGGCTCACATTAGACTGCTGTCAGCTGAGAAAGAACTTGCTATGATGCTACGCTGCCTACAATCCATGTCTTAAATGATTAGATCTGAAATACTGATGTCCATTTACCTTTTCAATGTAAAACTGAAAAAACGCTATAAACAAATCCCAGCATGGAAAATTATTTTGTTGCTGTACAAGCTTCAGCAAAAACATATAGCAGCAAGCTACTGTCTGGTTCTCTGATACAATCTACAACCTCACTGTTTAGGTCGAGCATTCGAGACCTCTTGTATATGTGTATGTACTTTGTGGGCTCTGGAGATCAGCCCTAGGACTCGTCTGCTTCCGCTTAGGGACTTTTTTTTCTGTTTAACTGCCTCTATTTAACGGTTTTGATAGAAAACGACCAGTAGAGGTCAGTAAAATACCAGAATTGCTTTCTGCTGAGGGAGTTTCTTTGTTGTATTTTTCTGGCAACTGCCTCTATTTAACTTTCTTGAAAGAAAATGACAAGCAGAGGTCAGTAAAATACCAGAATTACTTTAGCATTCTCTAGATTCCAGTCCATAGAAATTGTCTTCCACAAGCACCGGCAGACCATAATATTTTTTTCAAATCTTGTTTTTTCAATGATATGACCACCGAAGGCCCTGATTTTATATTAAAAACAGAGCTTTGGACTATACCATTTCCCGCTGAAAGGCAATATTTCTCTCCATGTGTTCCCATACCTGGCGTGTCACGCAGTTTGGTGCTTACTTTCCATACATGTTAAGGAACAGTAGATATTTCAGCACCCAGGCTAATGTGCTGCATAGCTAAATACATATAAGTTCCCAAAGGCGAGACCGACTGCATTGCAAATGCTTGTTTTAGAAATAGTTAATCACCTGATTTTATTTGATTTTATGAACAGTTTGGTATCGTGCCAATAAAGCAACACAAACATTTCATATACATACAGATCAAAAATGCACAATACTACTTAAAATATAACTCCAATTAATCTAAAAACATGGCATTGATCTTATACAGATTATTGCCTTTATACAGAATAAAAACAAAAATTACAGCATAAAAATATATTTATACAATAATACTATTATTTAAAAAGAGCAACCAGAAGATACCTTTCCATTTATACAAGATAAACCCCCAACAATACAGCATGTAGATATATTTGTATAAAGAGGCTATAATTGTGCAAAAAATACTATTTCTTTTATACCAAGTGAACCATGGTCATACAACTTATCAGTATATTTGTGCAAAAAATGCTATTTATAACAAAAGAGACCCAAAGGATCGCTATATAGTCCAACATAAGTCTGATTCGAATACATGAGTGACCCTCGAAGATCCTGTACTGTCCTTCTAATGACCTTCTAATCACCTGCTATCGTCTTATTGTGTGCGTGTTAAGTTTTAATTGCTTTACTATATTTGTGCTGTAGCATTTTTTGATTAGAAAACAATGAGGCTATTTTCTGATTAGGCAGCTTTATGACTTAATTTGATGCTACTAAAATATAGCGCTGAATTCCAGTTCAAAGTGGAGTATAAACAACAGTAATAAAACATTAACTACATCCTCTTCCTCATCCAACAAAATTCAGAATATGAGTGAGTCCTCACCTGACAGGTAGGCACACTACTGCCTTACAAGTAATCAACTTACAGATGTGTTATTGGTTTATTTGATATGAGACATGTTGGCATTACACTCCAAGCCCTCGAAGAGTGACAGAGAACGTTACATCAAAGGTTAATAGAGAAGATATAAAATCGCACATCTGGAGGCGGAATATGTATATATACTATAATACGCACAATAGCGAGGCAAGAGAGAGAGTGATAAATGTGGTCTGCATTAGTACCACTTAAAGGATATGTACATGACCCCAGTTTGTTTCTGGAAGAATCTGAGGGAGTTCAATGTCATGGACAGTTGGGCGTGGTACTGGTTAGTTTATGCGTATGATAGGTGGAGAGACTAGAACATGTAGAGGAAGCGCCCACATGGAAGCCAAGATGTCAATAGTCGCAGTAGGTTTGGGAGTATGCTAGTTTGTGCGTATGATTGGTGCGGAGAATAGATAGGATAGAGGAAGCTTAGTAGATTGATATAAGGCAAGTGATTACCAGTTTGTAAGAAGGAAGGGGTTTTGGCCTATTAGTTGGGATAGGGCAATTCACAGAAGTACATGTTGGAGATAAGCCAGAGGGCGTGCAGCTTGGTTTAGGAGTCAAATAAAAACATGAACTTTGGAATAGGAATAGGGCACGCAGAAGGTTATGGGTATTCACTGGTCATAATTCTGAATTATTTTTAGAGAACAGCAGTACATCAGTAAGTCATACAAGATAAATATAGTTGTAGTAGCTGGAGATGTTGATTTAGTTAGCACGTGAAGAAGACATGAGATTTGCTCAAACCTCTGAGAGGCAACAAGGGATCGATATATTTGAGTCAGCACTGGAACAAAGGACATGCTATATTGCCTTTGAGGTCAGCAGCAGTGCACCGGTGGTGCAACTGCAGGAAGTCTCCAACATTAAACGGATATGGTTAATGGCCCGAACAAAGTGGGCAATGCTAGGGCAGCTGAGTGGATGATGCTTTAGTCTGTCTGAGGCTATGTACTGAGGGAGCAGTCAATGAGAAGATACAAGATAGTGGACTTTTATTTTTTTTGTTGCAAAAGGTACTTTGAAACATAGTGCTGATTTGCTTCATACATTTCAATTTTTATAGGAAAATTCATTTTTATTTTTTTTCTCATTAGGCGAGTGGGTGGGTGCATTGCATTCAAGGTGTATGGCTCTGTGAGTTTAGAATGTAATCTCCTGAGCCACAAACTCTAACTTATTGCCAGATTTTAACTTACTGTAACACAGTGAAGGTGGCCAATGAAGGATCTCATAATAGTTTAATATGGCTGATGCAGCTGCCTGCATACTTAACTTCACCTCTCCCAAAGTTGCAGAAACACCAGCTGATGCGACTAAGACTTGGCCTGATTCTCTTCAAAGGGTACAAATACGGTAGACTGAAGGGATCCACGGACTCTGTATGCCGGTTATGTAATTATCCCACAGAATCACTTACCCATATTGTGTGCATTTGTGGAAAGCACTCCCCGCAGAGAAAATTTTGGTTAAGGTCGATGTTCAGAATCCTCAATGTCCGTTCTTGTAATGAGGCATTAGAAACCCATTTAAAGGGAGAGTCCACGCAATTAACGTCAAGATTTTTGAAATTTTTGATGACAGAAACAAGTGCCTTGGGGATTATAACCAATCCTAAAGTATGTGGCAGTGAGGGCTAAATTATGGTGGGACTGTTTTAAATTTTGATTCTCAGAACTGTGAGATCCCCTTCCGGCCAACTATGGGTGAACTGGGCCTAATTTTTAATTTCCCGTATTTAACGGTGGAGCCGAAGTGCCAATCGGAACCTTCCCCTGCTTTATATTTTATGCAGTATCGTACTTTTAAAGCATTACTCAGTTTTTAGTTTTATTGTGTACAAATGTGGATTCTATGTCTATCCCCTGTGAAGGATGAGCCAAGGTTTGAGGCTCCTCCTCCTTGCTGTTTTGCATCAATCACTGTTGATTTGTAATTGATTATAACATTTTGTATAGGTCTGCCTGCATGATAATGTTTTAACTATTACGGCAATTATTTTTTATTAATTGTGGCAAATAAAATCTAATCTAAATCAAAATCTGTAAGTGAGTTATTCTGTTGAAGTTTCTCATGTGGTGGCTCAGTAGCATGGTCTATAGCGTTTACAGCAGAGCTTCCTAACCTGCCACTGTTTAGAAAAGTAAACAGTGTTAGAGGATTAATAAAATATCTACACATAAAAACGCTCTGAGTATGAAGCAATTTTAAAATGTAGAGGCTAAAAATTAAGGTAGTATCTTTAGCTTGATTCGTGGGGGCAGAGCAAGTACAGCAAACAGTAGTATAGATAATTGGTGGTTGCAATTTAACCACTAGTATGTGATAACAAAAAGAGGATGCATTAGGAGCAATGCGTCCCCGGCTTCCAATAGTGATTCAGTAGGGGTCTACCGAAGTCAAAAGGTTAAGAACCGCTGTTTTAGAGTGTTGAACCAAGACTCGGGTAGTCTGGTTAATGAAGGGTTCCTGAGTTCTGAGAGTCATCACAACTGCCTGTACAGGGGCTTTGAATTCACATTTAGGAAGAAAGGGATTGATCTTGTGACAATGGTAAAGCCACCCACATCGGCTAACAGTCTATGCCTACTACAAAAATCTCTTCTCTTATTAATACCAACCATTGCGCAAAGACAATCTCAATTCAATGTTGTGCATCAGTGGAGATAGATTCAACAGTCACTGATATGTGCAGCTAGTAGGCCTCGAAAAATCTTAAAAATATTAACGGACATGCAGGCTTAGTGACCTGAATTATCTACTCGACCAAACTGCAATGCACTCGACCCACAAATTGGTCTCACACACATTTTCTTCAAAACATTTGCAGCGCCACCAACCCAAAAACTGTGGCCCACCATATTACCAGCAAATGTGAATTTGTCACTAAAGTACCTCCTGAGAAATGTGCATCAGAGGTGATGGTCATTTGCAAGTATACCAACATATTAAATATGCCAGAAAAGCCCCAAAACTTTAATACGTTACTGAAATAACCTCTCTGAACAGATCATGCACTTACTTGCGCAGACACACATACACACTCCCAACCCTCTGCAGAAGCAGTACAAGCGCCCCCAAATACAATAGATATACCATATGTAGTCGCGCAAACATCACAGTGTGGTAGTTGTATAACCTTTCTCCAAAACTCAAAACGGGTACAACGTGAAAGAGCAATACAAGCCAACACCGATACCACCAATAGTGAGCCACAAACTCGAGTCACTGGGCACCCGCAGCTGCCTCAAGACTGGGTAGACCTCACTGGACAGACGTGCAGACAGCCTCTGAGCAGAGTTCTTCGAGTTCTCAGCCAGTGTGCAAATCTCATGCTTTCGCCAGTCAGGCCAGTCATGATTCCCCTATGAATCAAAGGCCCAATGCTTTCCCACCAGCAAATGAGTAGGTTTCCTTCTACCAGGCCTTACGCTTTATTATGTGATGAGAAACTTGTGAACACATTATGTGGCCCTAATACAAGGTTATATGTCATGTTTAATCCACATATCTTTGTGGTCACCGGTTTGATTGCACAATGTATTTCCATACTGTGGGATCATATGCTTGCTCCTTGGTAGTTGATAGATACAACTAGACCAAAGTGATATTTTTCATATTCAAACCTTTATCATGGTCAATCAGTGTATGTGCAAGTCTTTTTTAAGTCTTTTTTAATGCTGATTCATTAAACGGCCAGCCTTTGCTTTCAATTGAGGAAGAGGTGCTGTCTACTTATTAACCTATTAGAGGTGCAACCCGCATGACTGTATACCTCAGCTCCATTACCTGCCAAAAGTAAAATCATCTAGAAACAGTGTCTTTACTGGTAACATGCACTGTACATAAACTATGTTTACGGTGAGGCCAATTAATCCCCTACGTGCCACAAATTGATTACCTTGAAGATTCCATTATATTTTACCATTTTCTTTAAAAGGCCTTTTCCCCGATGGGCTCACAGAATATCAGCTAAAAATCTGGACCTTCAGCAGTTTTCCCTGTGGGGTTTCCACTTTTTAGTGGAAATGTAAATGAGAGAATGTATTCCAGTTTTAGACAGGCGAGTCATGCACCCTTTGTATTGTTTAATTGCTTCACATTTAAAAAGGCAAATACTGTGTGTTTAAATAGTAAAATGTTGGGAGACTCGAAATACGTTTCTGGAAAGACCTTTTGATGTTCAGAATATGCAGGACAACCATTTTCCGTTCAAATAAGAGCAAAAAAATCTGTGACGTTCCCCTCTGTCCATTTGCTATATGAGGGTGTGGGCTACATTTTCCATGCCCTTCTAGTTAGGGTTAATGAGAGACCGACACTTCCAGAGACAGCCAGCCAGACAGACACACACACTTTGTCCTCACTCTATGGAAAAAAAAGATCTCTACATCGAAGAAGGTAAGGAGTTTGCCTTTTAACACTTGAATCACAAATTTAAGTCACTAAAAAAATGGATAATATTTGCCGCTGGGCAGGACAGATGGGTGTACTATTTCACAGTAATATATGCTCTCTGGTAGATAAAGGTGTCATAATCCAGTTTGAATTGGGCACAGTCAGAAGGTTCTGACAAGTGAATTATTTCTTGTCTGAGCTTACCTAGAAAGAACACGATACAAATTGTGCAGTAGTATGTCTGTGGGGGGGGGGGTCTTATGTCTACAAACCGGCTCAATGAAATGAGGGGCTGGTTTAATCAAGCCAGGTTCTTTTGTCCAGCAGGATTTTGCATACTCTAGCATGTACTTTCTATTTTTATGCTCAAGTGTGGAAACAAGTACCAACATGCAGTGCACAGTTGCTTTTCCCCCCTTAGATTTTAGCAATGTTGAACAGCAGTAGCGCTGCTGTACAACATCGCTAAAAGACATTGACAAACCCAATAGCTCTCGCACAGACAATGCCTGCTAATAACACCACGGACTCTTGACAGGCTAGCTTCTGTCTCACTTGTTGGGAATGCATGCTTGAGTGGGGTAGCAAAAGTGCCATGGGGCATTAATAAAGGCAAAGAGTTGGAACCCTTCTGTCTGTTTTATTGTGGTCGTGTAAGTGAATGAATGGAAAAATGAATAAGTGGGTGGATGTACGTATTCATACCCACTCCCCCCCAACCCCCCAATGACTGGTAAGGAACTTTCATTGATAAGGCAACCTACTGGCATTGTGAATGTGTGTTTAACAAGCAGAGGCAAAGCAACAGGTGTGACTTTGACAAGCCTAATTTGTATGTATTTTTGCAACATATACAATAGGCCTTATAAGTTCAAATGTAATAAAGAGTGAAAATAGTGCTGTCTTAAGGTTATGTGTGTATGCTTGTACAGAGTAAAATAAGAAAAAATTAAACGACTATTGCAAAAACAAATTAACCTTGAAAAGTAAACAGAAAATGGCTCACCCTCCCTGGGCCTGTTGTGAACTACTTTTTAGGTAGATGTGCACAAGGATAAAGGCCATCCTCGCAGTGAAGAGAGCCCACGGCTGAGGTGGACTGGCCCACTTAAGCAGGTTCCTCCTAGGATTGACCTTCACCCAGGGAAGGCCCTGTCAGACCCCGCTCCGGTGCGGTCAGAGGCACCCACCTCGCTCCTTTTGCTGTGTCACCCCCTCTCTTAAGGTTTGTTCTCGCTTTTGCCACTGTTGTTATAACTTTGTTTTTGACAATGTGCTACAGTTTGATCTCTGCCCACCTCTGCATTTTTGTCTTTTACTACTGTTGTTACGGACTTGTTTCTGCCTTTGCTTCCCTGTTCTACTTTCGCTAATCCCCACTGTATTTTCTCTTTCGCCCTATCGCTCATCTCCCACTCTCCCTCAATTTCAGCTTTCTCTATGCCACACAGCCCTTTCTGCTTGCATCTTGCTTTACCACCTTTGCTCTTCTCTGATTTCTTTACGTTTGGCTTCTTGCTTTTTTCTGATTTCTCTCCTTTTTCCAGTTTTTGTTCTGGGTGTTCCTACTTTGCTCTCCCCCTCTTGGCCTTTTCCTGCCCTTTTCTCCCACGGCCTCCCTGCATGTTCCATACCTGCTCCCACGCTCACCCACTTCCTGCCTCCTGTGCCTCTACCAACCCTACCCACCCACTCCTCCCCCGCTCCTCCCCCTCCCCGGGACTACTTAATGGCAGCTGCTGGAGCACCAAAGACCAGCCAGCCCGTGCTCTGCAACAGGACCCCTGGTACTCCCCTCCACCCACTGCCACCCTCTGCGACCTCAACCCTGGCCGCCACTCAGCGCATTGCTGCCACACAGCAGCACACAACACGGAGGGGGCGTTCACCTGCACCACCTGCAAGTTCTCTTGCATTCTCCCACACTCACTGCTCACAACTCACACTCAGAGCAACCCACTCCCATTGTCAGAGCGGCCTGCTCCGACAGCACCCCACACTTGGCACTCTCATACCAATACTTACCAGCCACCAAGCACTGAACACTCCACGCTCTTATGCATGCTACTCAGAACCCGGTCACTCAAACACACCACAGTTATCTGGGACCTGCTGCACAACCACACACAGGACCTGGTGTTCCTAATGCAGACCTGGCTTAAGCCCCTGACATCACCACAGCCATCCCTCCCAGGTACAGAATCACCAGGTAAGGCAGACAGCACAAGCCCAGAGTCAGAATTGGCTTCATCTTAATGGACACTTCAACAGACACATCCACCAGCAACATGGAAAACCTGTTGTTCAAACATCACGTAGCAGCCAACTCATCTGCAGACCACCAGGACCGTGTGCTGACTTCTTTAAAACCAGTGCAGACTTCATCGTACCCCTCATCCTAGACTCTAGCACCTTCATTCTCCAGGAAGACCTGAACTTCCAGCTGGAAGACAGTGCTGACCAAAACTCAACAGGTGTACTCGAAGACCTCGAGAGCCTAGGCCTCACCCACACACTCTGCCAGACACCTTCTGGACCCGATCTTCACCTCCTTTAACATCTTGGCCAACAAGCCCACATATGCTCATCAAGTACAGCATTCCCATCCGTACAAGCCCAGATAGTCTACCGCCAGACCAGCCACCGAAACGAACAACATCCCAGAGGAAGACTTGACTATTGCACTCACAACACACAGACCTGGACACAAGCCATCGTACATGCATGGCCGAACACAGCAGCAACCTACCCAATTCCAATTATTTATTTATTTTGTTTTGGAACTCCCACGGAGGTCCACAAAAACACACCAACAATTAAAAGGGCAAACTTTACATACAATACAAAATTCTTCCTTCTACATTGCTATAAAAATTATATCAAACATACTAAGAAATGTGCAGATAATGCTATAAATACATAAGACAATCAAATAACCGACCAATAAAAATTCTTATATCAAACATACTATAAAATGTGCAAATAATGCTATGAATACATGAAACAATCAAATAACCAACCAGTTGGTATTAAATCATAACCAGAAAGCTACTGATAGAAAATTTTCTAGTAAATAGGCAAAAATGTTTTAAAAAATTGATATATCGTAAAACAAACCATTTCATTCGGAGGGGACAAGACCAAAGATAGTGCGTCCTGAGCCGAGTGAATATTAAATCTGATAAAAACTGGTTTTAAGAACACTCGCCTGGCACTTTGCAGCTTTGAACATACAAATAAAACATGATTTAGATCTTGGATTTGCAACTGGCACAATTCACAAATTCTCTTCTCTCTAGGTGTCTTATCGCAGATGCCAGTAACTTCTCTTAGAGGCAGCAGATTGAGTCTCAGTAGGAGTATCAGCCTTCTAATCCTCGCGAGGGACATTCCAAGTTAAATAAGGCTGTGGTTTATTCCCCAAAGTGCTCCCACTGACCGCCACATTACTGGACCTGGACTGGCTCAAAGCAGCATCTCTCGCCAAACTGATAGGAGATCTAAACTTCTTTAAGAACTGTTTCAGAACAGATTTAGACATAAAAGAAACGGGATTTAAACTAAGACCGAAAGTATCATTTGCACATACAAAAGACCTAAAAAACCTTGATTGTTCTTTTAGTATGCCAAAGATTTCTATTCTCAGGGCGGCCCTAAGTGTACCCTCTTCCCCCAGAAGGAGGGAGTTACCCCACCTGAGAACCGCTGCCTGGGCTAAAATGAAGGACGAGACTAATCTAAATTCAAGGCGCAGTACATGTGGGGCAGCCAAAGAGTTTAAATTGCAAATTTGACGCATAATTCGCCCTTCCGCCTTATCAAACAAGAGCCAATAATTCATGTCCAACACCTCAGCAGCATATATTAATGAGGGAGGGATTTTGACCTTAAAAACAGATAAGACATGGCTAAAATGGCGTCTCCCGCAAGTTTTATAAAATCTGTTTAATGCACTTGCCTGGGAGACAGCTTTACTAACACAATGTTTAGTATGCTCCAAGTCTCGACCTGTTTTGGAAAAAACTTTCCCTAAGTATACATATGAGTCAACCAGTTCCAGTTTTTCAGAACCAAGCATCCACCTTAGACATCTCATTATTCTAATCCCCTTCTTGCGAAAAACCAAAATCTTGCTTTTTGCAATATTAATTTTCAAGAAGTGAGCCTCTGCATATTTACTTAAAGCATCCAGACGACGTTGCAGGCCAATAGGCGTTAGATCGAATATTGCAACATCGTCTGCATATAATAGAGAGCCAATGGACATTGTACCAATTTTGGGGGCATCCCCCCTTACAGAGTTCAGAGCGCCAGGGAGATCAGCGATATACAAAGAAAATAAAAGTGGTGCCAATAGACAACCCTGCTTAAGCCCATTATGCGTTCTAATTTTACATGATAACTCCCGCGAACCTCCCATCAGAACCTGGTACCAGGTGTCTGTATGCAATTCCATAATCAGACCCAAAAGATGATTAGGTATGCCAAGGAAGACAAGTTTTCTCCACAGCGTCCGGCGGTCCACCTTGTCAAACGCTGTGGAGAAATCGATAAAAGCTGTATAAATTGGCATCCCTCGGGAGAAAACTTATTTCTCTACAATTGTCTGAACAACCGCTATATTATCCAGGGTGCCATGGTTCTTTCTAAAGCCAGCTTGTTCCGGTGGAAGAATATCCTGATCATAAACCCATTGTTGTAAATGGCATAATATGCTTTTTGCAAATAGTTTGCCTGAGGCATCCAGGAGGGCAATCTGTCTAAAACTAGTCGGCACCGTTTTCGGTCCTTTTTTATACAAGGGGACTATAATGCTTCCCTTCCAAGAGGGGGGGATTTTATTCATAAAGAAACAATATTTAACAAGCATTGGCATAGCCAATAGGTCTCGCCTTTGGGGCCTTATAAGTGTTTAGCCAGAGCTATTGACTTTGCCAATGTCTTCAAGCTGTGCTGTAGAGAAGTGTGGCTGCTGTGCAGCATGCTGAAAAGTTATAATAAAAAAGTGTCAGAAGCGTTTTTGTTACTTTATATATGACCAAGAAGGCATTATGTAAAACTGAACGACCATATTAAAAAAACTATTTACAATAAAAAATGTCCTCAGTTTTCTTTTGTTCTTGCAATGCTGGCAACTTGTTTCTGCCTATTGCAATGGTTGTTTGTTAAAGCTTTTTTTTTTTTTGAGGGGGCATAAACAATCGGAGGGTGAAGGTTGGGAACTAGTACCTGTATTATAACACTAGCAGCGGCCAGACGCTAGGGGAGAATCAACAGATGCCAGATTCCGAGAGCAGGCTGAGGTGGTGCTGAGTGATACTCAGGTCTTGCTGAGCGATGCTGTGGTGGCGCTGAGCGATGCTGTGGTGGCCCTGAGCGATGCTGTGGTGGCCCTGAGCGATGCTGTGGCGGCCCTGAGCGATGCTGTGGCGGCCCTGAGCGATGCTGTGGCGGCCCTGAGCGATGCTGTGGCGGCCCTGAGCGATGCTGTGGCGGCCCTGAGCGATGCTGTGGCGGCCCTGAGCGATGCTGTGGCGGCCCTGAGCGATGCTGTGGCGGCCCTGAGCGATGCTGTGGCGGCCCTGAGCGATGCTGTGGCGGCGCTGAGCGATGCTGTGGCGGCGCTGAGCGATGCTGTGGCGGCGCTGAGCGATGCTGTGGCGGCGCTGAGCGATGCTGTGGCGGCGCTGAGCGATGCTGTGGTGGCGCTGAGTGATGCTGTGGTGGTGCTGAGTGATATTGTTGTGGCGCTGTGGTGATGCTGTGGTAGTTCTGAGTGATGCTGTGGTGATGCTGTGGTAGTTCTGAGTGATGCTGTGGTAGTTCTGAGTGATGCTGTGGTGGCGCTGAGTGATGCTGTGGTGGCGCTGAGTGATGCTGTGGTGGCGCTGAGTGATGCTGTGGTGGCGCTGAGTGATGCTGTGGTGGCGCTGAGTCATCCTGTGGTGGTGCTGAGTCATCCTGTGGTGGTGCTGAGTCATCCTGTGGTGGTGCTGAGTGATCCTGTGGTGGTGCTGAGTGATCCTGTGGTGGTGCTCAGTGATCCTGTGGTGGTGCTCAGTGATCCTGTGGTGGTGCGGAGTGATCCTGTGGTGGTGCGGAGTGATGCTGTGGTTGCGCTGAGTGATGCTGTGGTTGCGCTGAGTGATGCTGTGGTGCTGCTGTGGTGCTGCTGAGTGATCCTGTGGTGGTGCTGAGTGATCCTGTGGTGGTGCTGAGTGATCCTGTGGTGGTGCTGAGTGATCCTGTGGTGGTGCTGAGTGATCCTGTGGTGGTGCGGAGTGATCCTGTGGTGGTGCGGAGTGATCCTGTGGTGGTGCGGAGTGATCCTGTGGTGGCGCGGAGTGATGCTGTGGTGGCGCGGAGTGATGCTGTGGTGGCGCGGAGTGATGCTGTGGTGGCGCGGAGTGATGCTGTGGTGGCGCGGAGTGATGCTGTGGTGGCGCGGAGTGATGCTGTGGTGGCGCGGAGTGATGCTGTGGTGGCGCGGAGTGATGCTGTGGTGGCGCTGAGTGATGCTGTGGTGCTGCTGAGTGATGCTGTGGTGGCGCTGAGTGATGCTGTGGTGGCGCTGAGTGATGCTGTGGTGGCGCTGAGTGATGCTGTGGTAGCGCTGAGTGATGCTGTGGTGGCGCTGAGTGATGCTGTGGTGGCGCTGAGTGATGCTGTGGTGGCGCTGAGTGATGCTGTGGTGGCGCTGAGTGATGCTGTGGTGGCGCTGAGTGATGCTGTGGTGGTGCTGAGTGATGCTGTGATGGCGCTGAGTGATGCTGTGATGGCGTTGAGTGATGCTGTGATGGCGTTGAGTGATGCTGTGATGGCGTTGAGTGATGCTGTGATGGCGTTGAGTGATGCTGTGATGGCGTTGAGTGATGCTGTGATGGCGTTGAGTGATGCTGTGATGGCGTTGAGTGATGCTGTGATGGCGTTGAGTGATGCTGTGATGGCGTTGAGTGATGCTGTTGAGTGATGTTGTGTTGGTGCTGAGTGATGCTGTGCTGGCTCTGATTGATGGTGTGCTGGCTCTGATTGATGCTGTGGTTGCGCTGAGTGATGCTGTGGTGATGCTGTGGTGTTGCAGAGTGAGAGATAGAGTGAAGATATAATGCCCAATTAGAGAGGGTGGTGAGAGAGAAAGAGAGAGAAAGGGTGTACATAGAATAAAGAGTGGAGCGGGATGGAGAGAGAGAAAGAAGGGGAGAGAGAGTGAATGAAGGAGTTTGAAAGAGAAACAGATAAAGGGGTGAGAGAGAATGAAAGGCTAAAAAAGATAGAGAGGGGAGAGTTAATTAAGTAGAGAGAGAATTAGAGAGGGGAGAGAGAGAGAAGGAGAGAGACAATAAGAGTGGGGGTGTGGAGTTTAAATAGAGTGAAGAAGTGACGCGGAAAAAGTAACCTTAAATATAGCTTTGTGCTTTGCTCGAATAAATATTTTTTTAAAAACAGAGTGAGACAAAAATACTGGTAATTAGGCTGTGACTCCCAATATAAAACAAATAGCGATATAAGGTGAAATCAACCCACCGAAGCAATATTTCTAACTAGACAAAAAAAGCTTGCATTTCAATGCTAATCGCTGTTGTTTTTCATGTGACTGTAGTCCAGGGCCGTCAGTTGGTAATGTGAGCTGCTGCTGCAATTGAAACATCAGAGTCCAGAGAGTTAATGAGCCATGACGAGGAAATGAGGAAGAAATAGGAAACCCAGATGGCAGCTGCGTGCGTGCACGCCATCGTGAACACAAGCTGGTCGCCAGCCGAAAGCCAGTGGGTTTGCACTTCCAAAACCCGCTTACTAAAACTCTCGGCCAGACCAGCGCAAGCGCTGGTGCAGGCCGAGACCTAAAAAGTGGCTCTAAAAAATCACCCCATGCTTCTGGCTCCTTTTTAGGTCGAGCCTCGAGTAGCGCGCAAGCGCTGCTTAGAGGCGAAGACTTTTAGTAAGCAAGTTTGAAAAGCAGTCCCAAAACGCTCGTGCGTCGTGGCTGGCCTTTTGGGATGGGTACGCGCGGCAAACATGTGTTTCCAATTATCGTGCCCAGACGCGGGCGCGATAAGTGGAAACACATGTCTGCCGCGCGTACCCATCCAAAGGCCAGCCACGACGCACGAGCTTTTGGGACTGCTTGCAGGCTGCCGCGCTCGCTCGCCCTCGCTCCCGCTCCTCTCTTGTTCAGTTTACGTTTGCAAACTACTCGCATGTTCGTTCATGCGTTTTATATGATCTTTAATCTTCCAACAGACTATGTGTTTTCTTGGCTCAATACATGTGGATGGATGGCACGCCGTCTGTTGTGTGTATGCTCTCTTCGAATGCTATGTTTGTTCACTGGCTATTCTTTACAAGTTCGTTTCAACTAACGTACAAATGGCATTTTACGAGTTTTTCATATTGTAATTATTCTTGACGTGTTTTTACTGACCTTTATGGGCATGTTGCAATTTATGTCCTAAACATCATCGGTAGAAAAAACACATACAGCAGCAGCACACACAAATCCTTCTATGCCCCTCCCCTCCGGGACTGTAGTGAGGGGCGACGCAAGCGCCTCCCAAAGGGTTGGCTCAGGAAGCTGCAGTGAAGAGAATAAGTGTGGCCCATACTAGCGAGGAGGGGGCAGCTAACCAATAAGCAACAGGTGTGATCCTGGGCCCGCCCCCACGTGGCCTTGAAAAGCTGCAACAGCTCACAGCCCGTTCGTCCGCCGTCTGCCCAATCAACGGTCGAGAAAACGAGAATCTCTCATTTAATTGGCAAGTCGAGTTCTCGCCATTCCCTTCTCTATATTAACCCTTCCTTGTGAGTGGTAAACTGAGAACTATTATATTGGCAGAAAAGAGAATGTAGCGCTAGATGGATATTACGTACCATGTACAGCTAATGTGGCCCTAAAGATGCATTCAGATGAGGCTTGGTAGAAAGAGACATCCGAAGATGTCACGAGGCGTCGTAGCTTAGAGACTGACTGTGGAAAGGGGCAATTTGTGGCGGGGGAGCGAGGAAAGGGAAAAATACTCGATGGAGATGCCGCTATTGATGGAAATGGATGTTAAACATAATGATAATCGATTGTGGTGTGCTAACGGCACGCCCACCCCGCAGAATGCAGAGACCGATGTGAAGGAGACGTTGGCATGCGGTGGTTTCTTTCCAGAAGGATCCTCGAGCGTGTAGGGGAAGACGGTCTAGTACCCTAAGTAGTATCATCACCTCACCCAGGAGTGAGAAGAATGCGTTCATTGTGCAAGGGCAGCGCTTATTTGATCAACCTTGGAAGGATGAAGGGCTGAGCCCGCCCCACTGGAATCTGTATCAGGGACCCGGATTCAACACGATGATGGTTCCCTGCACTTGACAAAAGGAACGAAATCGGTCATCGTAACGGCTGTTTGACTAGATGCACCTCCTTATACCATGGAACACCGCGCATCACAGATCCCAGCGGCTCGCGTAAAATAGTGCTGATCTGCCCCTCCCCAGCACCCTCCATAGCGGTTCCAATGCATTTACTTAAACATGGCATGCAGCGTTCCGTATGTTTTTTGCAGTAAAAGCTAGCATACATTAACAAGCATTGGCATAGCCAATAGGTCTCGCCTTTGGGACCTTATAAGTATTTAGTTATGCAGCACAATATCCTTGGTGCAACAACATCAACTGTTGCATGGCTAAACACTTATAAGGTCCCAAAGGCGAGACCTATTGGCTATGCCAATGCTTGTTCATTAATGCAATTGGGATTCCATCCGGCCCTTGTGCGCCGGAGGTTCTAGCGATCTTTATATACTTTACCAATTCCTTTCCTGACGGGGGACCAAATTCAGTAAATTCAGTAGACACGGATTTAACCCCATCAGTCATCACGGGAGAAACTGGACTATTATTTCCATATAATAGGGAGATGTAATCCACCCAGTCCTTTTCTGGAATCGGTATGGGTGTAGCTCTCTGCCTTGAATCGCAATATTCAGCAATCAAGTGCCAATATTTTCTTGAATCCTTGGCCCTTGCGGCTTCCCTCAGCCCTATCCACTTAGCATCAAGCTCCCTTCTTTTTTCACTGAGCATGAGGCGTCTTCTCACTCGCTTAAGGCGATTGACCTTGAGAGCCTAGGACTCACCCAATGCGTGAAAAGACCCACACACTCTGCCAGACACCTTCTGGACCCGATCTTCACCTCCTTTAACATCTTGGCCAACAAGCCCACATATGCTCATCAAGTACAGCATTCCCATCCGTACAACCCCAGATAGTCTACCGCCAGACCAGCCACCGAAACTGGAACAACATCCCAGAGGAAGACTTGACTATTGCACTCACAACACACAGACCTGGACACATAAGCCATCGTACATGCATGGCCGAACACAGCAGCAACCTACCCGAATCCATCAACATTTGGATCACCACCTGCATCAACACCCTGGCCCCTTTCAAGCCCAGCAAAGTTGCAACATCCATACCACTAGCCAATTGGTACATGGAGGAACTCTGGATGACAAAAGACTACTACAAACAAATGAAACACATAGGGATATTGAGTCAAGAGCTCACGGACAGGAACTCCTTCAAACCTGCCCTGAGATAATACCACCAACTGATCTGAACCACTAAACACACTGTACTTGTAGACCGCATCAACACCAACAGCACAAATAGATCTTCGCCATCGTGAAAGATTTCATCTCATAATTGGCTGCCTCCAACAGCATCACCTCTTCACAGGACCTCTTCAATAGCCTCTCGCTGTTCTTGTGCAGCAAAATATTCTCCATATACAGCAACTTCAACCCTCAACCTGGCCCAACAGACCTTGCAACTCAAATCCCTGTCTCCTCCAAGGATTCAACTCCGACCAAGTGGCCCACCATCACCAGACGAAACTGCCATCACCATACAGTCCATCCACTCCAGGGACCCATCGGACCCTTTTTCCACCACCTCTTCACCACAAGTATGTATGCACTCACTCACCTCATGAACGCTATCATCTCATCCCACCTTCCTGGATATGTGGAAACATGCCACAGTCCTCTTGCCCAGCTCAAGAAACTCACCCCAGACCCATTAACGCTTAACAACTACAGACCGATCTTCCTGCTCCAGTACATAGCCAAAGTTCCAGAGAAACAACGCCTCACCAACTATCTCGATCACCACCAACTCCTCGACATCACACAGTCCGGCTAAAGACCCAACCACAGCATGGAAACAACCTTCATTGCAGCAACAGACGGCATCTGCATGATTCTGGACAGAGGAGAGATGGCTGCCCTCATCGTCCTGGACCTTTCAGCTGCTTTCAACACTGTATCCCACCTAATCCCCCTCCAACGCCAGAATCAAATGATCCACTATTTGCTGGATCTGCTCCTTCCTGACTGGCAGGACACATGCAACCAGGCTGGCCTCCTACACCTCAGACGCTTGCAACCTCATCTGCAGAGTACAGCAAGGGTCATTCCTTATTCTGACCCTCTTCAACGTACACAGGATCCCATGTGCAAGTATCATCCACATCCACAACATCCTCTCCTACGCCGATGACACTTAGCTCATTCTCCCTACCAGGCATGACTCCTAATAGCAGGAACAAGCTCACCATCTGCATGACCGAAGTCCTCAACTGGATAAAGACCAACTGACTCAAGCAAACCACTGACACGACAGAAGTCATGGTCTTCTGGAAGAACTCCTCACTGTGGAACTCCACATGGTGAACCATGCCACACTCACCACCCATGCTGGGACCCTCTGGATCATCACTGACAGCAAACTCAACATGTCCGCTCAAGTCAATGCGGTCAGTCTCCTGCTTCCACACCCTGAAAATACTGAGGAAAATTGTCAAATGTCTCCCGACCAGTACCAATAAAACAGTTACACATGCCCTCATTACTAGAATACATCATTTGCCAGGATCGTCAAATAACACATTAGACACGTACAAACCATGAAGAACTTGACAGCCCGAATCACTCTCAACCTCTCACATCACACCCCACCTCAAGGAGCACCACTGGCTCCCTATACACAAATGCACAGAGTTCAAACTCCTCACTCACACCTTCAAGGCACTACACAACACTGGCCTAGCCAACCTCAATAGCTGTATCTCCCGTCACAAATCATTCAGGCACCTCACCTCAGCCACACTCATTGCACACATCCCTTGCATACCCAGAACCAGATCCAGAGGTTGGGATGTCTCCCACATCGCTCCTAAAGCATGGAACGACCTGCCATTAGACATTAGAGCCTCTTCTTCACTTCTGCAGGAAGCTGAAGACATGGCTTTTCGATTAGTCACACATGGGTAGTATCACACTTGCTCAGCGCCAGAGTACCCTCCAGGGTGATGGTGAAATTTATAAACGCACATAACATAAATTATAGCTGTCCAATGCTGTGTGCTATGTTAGATAGCAGCAAATTGTGAATGGCAGCCGAACAGTCCATTGGACGAAGAGAGCTGTGTGAAAGACCCTAAAATTGTATTAAAATCAAAAAGGTCTTGGCTAACACCACACTTATAAATGTGGTGCAAAATAAAGAAGCTGCTTGAGGAAAAGGACACACCGAAAAAGGACTAAAACATAAGGAGGCTTCACCGGCGTTAATGTGGAAGAGGAGCGTGGATTGCTGCATGTGCATGCATTGCACAGGATTGTGTCAATTAGCGATCAGAATACATCGTCAGTCATACCAAACTTCATTCCAGCTGAAAAGAACCAGTTTGATTGTATATAAACCCATGAATTCATACCGATATAGAACTTCGGAACTGGAGCCAAGGAAGAAAAATAAGAACTGGCAAAGCCAATAGGTCTTGCTTTTGAGACCTGTAAGCTCTGCTAATGCCTTTTTTGTGTTGCTCATGTTGAACAGCATCAGCAATGCTGAGAAGCATCGTGATGCATGCGTATGAACTGGTGACATTATTTTATTTACTTATCAAAGATGGATCAGTAAATAAAAATATATGAAAATATCAAAATGCTTTGATTCCTAAAGTGGAAAGACAAGAAGCAATTTACTGCCTGGACCTCCCCCAAAAATAAAATGTAAAAAAAAAAAAAAAAAAAAAAAAAGAACTGGACAGAGGAATGGAGGGGGTGGGGGGGCAACATAGGACGGGGTCAGAATAGCGGGTGGGAGATGGTGGGGTGGAGTAAAGGAAAAGATGCAAACGAGGGAGGGAGCAACAAATCGGTTGGGGGAGTTGCACACGAGGGAGAAGACCGTATGAGGGCAAATGGAGAATCACACTGATGAGAGCAACACGGAGCGCGGGGGAAGAAAACCACATGAGCGAGAGAAAGCACCTTGGATTAGAGCGCAGGCTAGAAGTACATGAATGAAAGACAGCAACACTGAGCAAGGGTGGGAAGAGAGGCACATGAGGAAGACCGATGGAGAGCACATATACTCTCATGGAGTGCTTAAAACAAAAAGTTAACAAATAGTTTCCTAAACGGGAGCAGTGGTAGGACAGAAGCTAAAAAGCTATGCTCAATGTCAGGAAGAAACACCTGATGGTCACAAGGGAAATAATCAAATTAGAACCACACGAATGGGAGTGATAATGAAGCCAACCAAAAGTAAGAAACGGGCGGGTATAAGTCCCTGTGTGATCTTAGTAAGCACAATAAATTTTTTGCAACCAGACTGGTAGGCCGGACTTAAAAAACATTTTGCATTCTTCCAATGAACTGATCAATGGACCAGCGTGAAAATGAAAAACATAATAATCAAAAACTCCATCTTGCTTGCAGGATCAAATGTGCAAATTAGGAGTCCCTTCACCTCTACTTTTCCCTTTTGTTAAGAGAACAATAATGTCTCTCATCCATTATCCACGCTCTGAACATGTTTCTTCCTCTCAAAGACAGTAAGAAATACTGCTAAAAATTGTCCAGGATAGCGCAGAGTAAAATAAAATGTAGGCATGTGAGGCACTGGACTGTGCTTGTTTGTGTGAATGTGTGTTAGTTAGCAAGGCGCACAAGTGAGCGTGTCTGGGGCCGAGTGCGCCGAGGTGAAAGAAAGACAGAGTGAGTGCTTGAGAGTTTTGAGCCAACGCCCTGCTGAACGGGAAGTGACGAAGGACAATGTGCCAGATATAAAGAGAGAAAATGTGCCTGCTGCATACATCTGCATCAGCATACGGGATGCAGCGCGACACCAGCATGACAGGACATGCTTCCTGTCCTGCCGCCGACCACATTTCCGCTGAGCTAGGCTTCTCCCTTGAAAACCTTTATGAGGCCAGGTTCGTTGGACCGGCAATGGGCGCTCGCCAGCCCCTCCTCGGCTCATGAACAGTTCTCCCTCAGTAATGCCTCCTCCACTCCCTTCATGGGAGGTGCCACTTGCGCCCTTTGTGCTGATTCTCTGCTCCCCTGCTCTCCTTCGAACATGGACTAGCTCGGGGAGGAAGTAGTTTCGGTTCGTTTACATAACAGCTGTAATTTGAAAATCACAAACCCAACCGATCCTACTGACATGCAATACTGGTCCGGTCTGGCCTCGAGACGGCTTATGCGGTCTCATCATCCTCATGTATTTACAAAAACAGGCATTAGCAAAGCCAACAGGCCTTGCCTTGGCAAGCCACTGAGATTAGTTATTTTTATTGAACATGTGCCACACAAAAAAACACATGCTGCATTATAATGGCAGTCTTATGCGTGCAATAAACATTTTGAATAAAAAAATAAATCCCTGATGTGGCTGTTTTTATTAGTGCTTCTTTTTAATAACCAGCCTTACAATTGTTTCATGCAGTCATTATTTGTGAAAGAGACAAAAAAAAATCACAACCTAACCAAAGCGCTCAAGTCCCTGCCAGCTGCAATGCTACAATGCCACTTAAATACTTTACAACAGCAACTTTAACAAGCATTAACAAAACCAATATGTCTCGCATTTAGGCTTTTCCAATATTGTTTAGCCATGCTGCACAGCATCAGCACGGCTTGAGGATAATTTTTTTTTTTTTTTTTAAAGCCTTTGACACAGCTGCCCATGTCATTTTGTATGTGCTCACACCTACAAAATGACTCTGGTGGTTTTTTGTGTTTAGTTACTGAAGCAAGTTGGACTGGTAACTAAAAAAACAAAAATAATGAGCGAAAACGTTTTTTGGTTTTTTAAATATAGGTGGAGCATAAGGTACACACAGAGGTGGGGAGGAGACGCAAAGGGTGAAAGAGCAACGTGGGGCACTAGGGGGAGAAGCACACGGTTGAGCAGGCAACAGAGGGGAGTACATGGGTGGGGAGGCGAAGCAGCTGGTGAGACAGGAGTGTGTGTGAGAGGAGGGAAAGCAGGGCAGAGGTGGAGAGGAGAAGCAATGAGCAGGAGAGCAACATGGAGCGGGAAGGAGAGAAGCTCATGGGCGAGAAAACTATTGGGAAAGTACACGAGGGAAGGAGCAACATGGAGGGGGGGTGGCAGGCAGAAGCACATGGATGATAGAGCACAACACGGAGGGCAAATACAAGATTGAAAAGTTGGGACATGAATTAGAAGCAGGAAAATGAGTGACAGGAAAACCAACCAATAATAAACAATGGGTGGGCTTCCAAGACCCTGTATGTTCTTGTT
The DNA here is from genome assembly GCA_963921515.1 of Calotriton arnoldi. Taxonomy (NCBI): domain Eukaryota; kingdom Metazoa; phylum Chordata; class Amphibia; order Caudata; family Salamandridae; genus Calotriton; species Calotriton arnoldi. The sequence goes on along the minus strand of CAWUFW010001712.1, from coordinate 2,322,603 downwards.
AGGTCCACAATATATCTTGCAACAGACAGCGCATGGGCTGTCTAGTCGGTGAAACCTAAAAGGTGCTCTTCAATTCCAGGGCTGATGGGTCAATACTTTATCAGTGTGTTTTTCTTAATGTACTTTAGCCTAATTATTTATATCCTTTATTTTTCTTTAGTCATCCTTATGTGTTTCAACAAACTCTTCAGGTTGGAGAAATTCAAGCCAAAAGTACATTTTCTATTCAACAGTAAGATTTACATGGGTTTCCATACCGGTTTCTAAGTACACCTGCTTACTAAGAAGCAAACAAACACTTCCTTTTAAAATGAAATGATTATATATTTTTAACAATTTTATTGCAAACAAGTGGTTTCACGTGTAGGCAACTGCATTGTTTCCTTCTTTTTTGTGGCATTTGCTTGCAATAATAAAAAACCACACAGCTAGCCACGGTCAAAACTATTGTTTTTGCCAATGCTTGTTTATGGTAATTACTTAAAGTGTGACCCACAGAAACTAAGAACTGTTTTTGGCGATGGTCACATCTCGAAGAACAGGAACTGCTGCCTGTCACACAATATCACAACAAACTGAGTTTGGAAACGAAGTCATTCAGAATTGGCTGGCAACAGAAACTCCTCAGATTTCTGGGAGGGTGGAGAATCCACAGCTGAATTCCCTTCACCATACAGAAGTATGGTGTAGGAAATTCCACCAAAGGATCTGTTCCTCTAGAAGCAAGGGGATTTTCTGTTACCTGCCAAAAGAATGACTTTTAATATCGTATAAGTGGTGCAGCCTCTGAGAGGGAGTGTGACTTTTCACATCAACAGAAAATGTTCGTTAGCGGTAATTAGTCGAATATGTGTTCTCAGACAAATGAAATGACAATTAATGATCCGAGGGGCAGCACTCTATTTTAATTCTGCAAGAGCAACCGAAGAGACCTCTGCCCAGGCGCCTCACAGAGCTCTGGCTGCAAAATTCCAGACTATTTTTAAGCAACGGCGCCAAAGCTGTATTACACAAGTTACTATAGCAACAACGAACTATTTACTTCCTTATTGTGCTTGGATGACCTAACCTGAAAACAATTCACGTCATTAAAATAACCAAGCAAGACTTGTGACATGCATTTAAAACATAAACAAATAACACCCTTCTCTTCAAAGGTAACCCAAGGCTGTTTACCCCAAGAAGACAAATCGGAACTTTAAATTAGCTTATTACAAAGTTGTAGGCAGCTTCCACATATCTAATCAATGCATGAATGCCAGGGAGGGTGCTGACAAGCTGTCTGATGTGTCTTTTATACCAAAGGTTTCCAAGCTACAACCCCACAATATGCCGTAATACTAATTGATTCTTGGCCATATAGCGGTCACATGAGTTACACAAAAATAAAATAGCACCCCTTTAGAGATGCTCCACATTGCTAGGTCTGCAAATTGAATTTGAGACATTCTGCACCATTGAAAATGAGTCACTTACCCGTGCAGGCAGACCCCCGTCTTGCGGCCTCAGTGCATACACAGAAGCAGCAGTTAATCCTTGTGGGATTGCACACTGGTTGTCTCCCAAGAGGAACACCAACTCTTTGAGGCAACCTCTGAGGTGCCTTTAAAGAACGAGCAGAGGCAGATGGTTAGTGGTAAAGGGGGTTTACAAGGGATAGCGTTCATGTAGCCCCTCTGAATTGCACGAGGCAGATGTGGTAATCTGTAGGCCTGGGACTAAATTTAACTTCACCATAGTAATCGGAATAATTTTGGTTACTTCGTGTTGCTCTTGTTATGCAGAATTCCAGAAAGTTACGCGATTATGCCGGCTTGAAAAGTAATTTGTTGGAAAAATGTCACAGCAGAGGCACAACAACAATGAACATGCTTGGGTCCATTTTGGAAGTGAGGGTGCATCTTACGCTACGAAAATGGTGCTAAACGCACGGTTATGCAATTTGCTTAATTTTTTCTGTAATTCTGCATAATAATGCTACAACCAACTACGCGAGTTAACCTCATCGCTAGTAATCATAGCTCATCTTTTTGGACATTTGGTTGCGAAGTGGTACTTTGCCACAACAGAGGTGGTGGGTGTGCCCTATGAATCATATTAATGTAGGGCATTGGGTTGATGGTGACAAGGACACTTAAGCCAGGTCACTTGAGTGTCACAAAAATTAACAAAGATGCATATGTTTAATCACGCACACACACTGGAATAGGCAAATGGGTCAAGTGCATTAGCAGAATCAGTGACTTGATCCCCAGAGAGGACAGCTTTCCAGGTAGGGATATTTCAAAACTGTGTTCATCATTAGACCAGATGGTTCTCATAAACAACAGTGAAAAAATGCAATTTACACAAGCAATTTATTAAACAATGAATGAATAATTGTTACACTGGGTCGAGCACACAGATTATTTTAAATACAGAAAGTCCGCAAAGTAAATGCTCTGTTACAATTTATTTTAAGATATCCCATAGGAAGTTCCACTTTGCCACATCTACTCCTGGGAAATCGAAACTATAAAGTATCTGGTTTTATGTCACGTCTACTAACACCAGGAATCTTTGTAATTTCCTCGACCAGCCCTACAACTGGCAAGTTTTCAGTAAAGAGGAAAGATTATAGACATGCATAGTCCACAATCCCACAACCCCAATCCCTCAACCAATTTTTTTCACCCTGAAGTACGAGTCACAAAAGCATTTACGAGTATGGAAAGTAGTGCTACAGCATTACTCTTATATGTACTCTTGCATGCCTCTGTGACTCCGCATCGAAAAGTCTAACTTGCAAGGAGGATATGGTCCTCTCTATTTGTAGTAATTGTATATGAATTGATCTTTTTTATTTGTTTTGGGGCTGATTAACCAAGGCGTAGAAGAGAACGTAAAAAAGTACTACAGGAGTACTACTTTACATACTATAAAATGCCTTTGTGAGCAGGCCCCTAAGTAGCTACTGTGGAAAAGTATGTCTGTTGTCTTGCCATTAGCTCAGCCATTTTGCGCTTCATCCTCCATTGCGACCTCTCTACAGGGGTCACAAATGCTCTGTGGCTTCACATCTTGATTCACCTCACCTCTGCACTGCCACCAACGCCCTGTTTCTGACCTGACCTGCCGCCACCTGCCTGGACTCATGCTAAAACCAGTCGAGCAGGACTGCCCATGCCCTTGTTTGCCACAATCTGACTGAACTCTTGCTAAACCCCAGTTTAACAGGACTGTCCACCTGCGCTTACTGTCCTCACCCTGCCCTTCGCCCTACAGGGCTTGACAGCTACCATCTTTGGACTTATCAGATTGTCCTCTGCTTGTTGTGTAATTAAGAGCTTCACCTACACCCTGCAGGGGCCCAACAGTGACCATCTGCTAACTTATCAGATTGACCTCTGCCTGTATAATTATGGTGTTCATTGTTTTATGGTACACGTTTCCCTTTGTATAATTATGGTGTTCATCGTTTTCTGTATACAGCCCCCCTTTTCATAATCATGGTGTTCTTTCTTTACTATACACGCCTGGGGTGGGGATGAAGGGTATATAAGACGTGGAACCAAAGTGCTTGGCAGATTGCCTCCTCAGACAAGCTGCGGGTGTCTGTTGCTGATGCTCTCTCTCTCCATCTCATGAGATTGTAATAAATATCCTCTCTCTCGGCGCTCCAGTGTTGTTCTCAGTTTGTATCCCGGTCCCGTGGACGAAGGGTGGACCCTGCACCTTTGGGTGGTCTTCCAAGGAGACCCCCAAATCCACAATTGGCGCCCAAACGTGGTCCCCATCAGTGACGCGGCTGCACGGTCGAGGGGTCCCTACGAGGCAGTTTGAACGGACGGTGGTGGAGTATACCTACGCGAAAGAGACCCTCATCTTCGTAGCCCCCACCCGACCTTCGCTGCATCTGAAAAGACCCCCGCAAGTGGCACCGGTCCTGACTGGAGCCCCCGATAGACTTGGACGAGCTTTGCAGTAAAGAGACCGCCTGGAGAACGAGACAAAGGATTCTGGTAGGATCGCCGGTTGGCGATACCTTTTGTTTGTTTGGTATTGGTTATCTGGTTTTTGTTCACTCTTTGCAAAGAGCGAAGGCAAAACGGGTAATGTGGACTTTTTTTTGTCCGGTTTAGAAACTTGTAGAGACGTTTTTGGTAAAATAATATAGAAAAACATGCCCGTGTTTAGTAAGTTTGCACAATGGTATTTTTGTTGCTAATCTCCATCAAGGGTGCTGGAAGATAGTCAGCCGGCTCCCCGGAAGGTATCCCGAGTAAGGATATGTACATAAGATATGGTATTGCTCCCATAATATACAACTCATTGTCAGCGCTGAAACTATTCCTTTTTCCATACAACGTGCTTTCAAGCAATGACATGGAAAACTCCCATATGGATATATGCATTTCATCAAATTAATAACAATCATCTTTAGCCACGTCATAGTCTCAATGCTCAAACGTCATCTCGATGAGTAACTGTTAGGATAGGACATGGCTAAAGGGTTTAATGTGCTGTGTGCTATGCGGGTAGAAAGACAAGTGTACTAATCTGCTACGCCTGTATATGGTTAAGCTGATGACTGCACTGAAGCTGCTGTGGTGGAGTAAGATTAAATAAATGAATGCATGAAATCTATGTTGATATATGCCGATCTTCCAAAGCACCTGCAAAATCGACTTTTGCGTGAAAACCACAGGACAACCATAATCAATTCATTTTTTGGAGAGTTTAAAGAGTATTTATTCTTTATTTTTCAGACAAACAGTTAATGCACAAAAAGTAGAGAGTAGCTGAAGAGTCAAATACAAATGTACTTAAAGGAGAAGGGGTAAAATATACAATCACTAAGGAAACAAGTATCAGGGAAAGAAATTGGCAGAGGGTGAAAGCAGGAAAAGCCTTGGGTGTGATTAAAAATGTTTGTTTTTAAAAGTAGGTGAAGAGGAGAGGAGCGTAGCATGTCTAAATTCTAATTTAGTATACAGCATTTCAAACAAATCTTTTAAAATACGCTGCTTTGAATATGGAAGTGTGTCTGACTTTTTATTCTGAACAAACATTATGCAAAGTATTATGGACAAACTCCGAATTACAATTTAGAGGAAACTGTAACTTAAGTACAAATTATAGGGAATTTACATTTGTCTAGAGAGACCGAGCCCTTGAAAGACGTGTAATAATTGCTAAGTCTTTCAGGAAAGGATTGTAGCATAATATTTTTTTTTTTAAAGACAGGCCTCCCACAACAAGGAAGGCAAGTGATATCTTCTGTATTTTCATCGTGCACAAGCGTACCTGGTTTTTAATGAACACCATTCCATTCCATGTAATGAATATTGACCACTGTATCACATTAACATGGATATTGACATGCAATTCCACTTTGTATATCTTTTTCAGTATACTTTCATTTCTTACCTCTGCAAACATGTTTTGAGCAGAGCACTGGTCCAGCAACTCAGCGCAGATAATCAGTAATTACTGTACCCATTTCCCCAATCCTGTCAAACTTAACTGCACCTCGTGGTCACACAATGCATCAGCAAAATGCAACCTGTAGTTAATGAGGGACACAGTGCCAAGAAGCTAAACAAACTGCAGCTGTTGGTGAGGGTAGAAGGCAAATAAAAGGCACAACAAAGCCTACTGCAAATGTGAGGATAACAGACGGTAAAGCAAATGAGGCACAGCCAAACACACTGCAGTTGTTGGGAGAACAGAAAACCAAGAACATTAGATACAACCTAGGACGAGTGTGGAGTAGAAAGGAGAATGTAAAACGAATTACATGATGAGTAAGCCTTAGGGACTGACTTTGTTTTCATACAGTTATTGTATTATGTACTTGGTACAGCCAGGCAGCAAACACAGCGCAGCCTGGCACACAGGCCAAGTGCAAACACTTCCCCATTTAAAATTTCACAATTAGTCCTTTTCTTGAACAGGAGAATAGATTTAAGACGTCCCTATTCTCACGTTCTAGGAAATTATGGCGTCACTCGCGTTTCTCCACATTTACTGCACCACGTGCACATGGGCTATTTAGGTGTAAATTGGGAAGTACAGATTGGTGTAAGGGAGGCATTGCAGATGTTTTTGAGTAACCACGAAGTTGAAACTTCGGTGTTCGCCTCAGGTGCATGCCCTGCCTTCCCAGGACCATATCCCGCCTGAAACATTTGCACCCGGGGTAACACATCCACAGGTGTAATTAAAAGCTCGGCATGAACACCTACACCGATCCGACATTTCAAAGGGACGGGTTCTGCCTGCAGAAGTGCCCACTCTTTCCACTGATATATGCTTTGAAAAGGTTTCTGGAATCAGGCCCACTATTGCTTACACTCCAAATAATAACTGTGCCATTTACTAACCCAAGAGTTATTTGTGCTGTGAACCCATGGAAACTACACCTGAAAATACTAAATATTACAACCTAATACAAAGCAGTCATGATTTTTTTAATGTGGCTATTTGGCAAAACCCCTAAAACCACGCTGTAGGAATGCGAAATGTTCCTGAGACAGATTGGATGGTCTGAATTCAAAAACTTGTCATTTTGCATCCCAACATGGAGGCCTCGTTCTGGTTTTGTCCCAATAGTAATGGCTTGGAGTTATTCATTTCTTTTCCCTGAAACAGTTGTTCTTACTGGCCTCTACCGACAGTTTGCTTGTCCTACCTGTTCCTTTACTTTTAAACATCTTGATCCATTTGCTTCAACCGTCTCCTTTACCAGCCCGTGTGTTTTAGGTTGAATTAATTTATTTACTTCAAATTGTGATGTGCAAGCTGATGATACGAAAACAACTTTCTCCCTGCCACTGTCGAGCGACAGAAATAAAACCGGAAATGCATGTAGGCACTGCGATGTAGAGCTCTCGTACAATCAAGGATCAGTTGTATTTCTTGGAATAAAAAATAAAAAAAGGGGCAATATTGCTAAACTTTTAGAGTGTGATTGAAGCATCTTTTAGTAAGAATTAGGGGGAGAGGGGGCAAGTTGAATGATAGAAGCTGACACTAGAAATAACTTGAGTGAAACAGTTGACAAGGTACAGTAGTGATGTGTGCTCTAGCAGAATGGCAGAAGTTGTTTCCTCTTCCTATCTTGTCGCAACTGTTCCTTTTACACTAAACAAAATTAGCATGAGTTTCAGGTTTGCATTTCGACGCTATTCCTCAGAATAACCTAACAATTCTTGTGTGAAACAGTAGATAAAAAAAAAGAAAAGGTTGCACCTCAACTAAAAATTCTGTTTAACAAACAAATCTAGCAAGTCTACTGGGAGCATAAACATATATGTTTCCTAAATTAAATATTTAAGACATTATTTTTTAGGTGTATGAATTGTCTGGCTATGTAGAGCTGTGTTACGAAAATTACTCGAGCAGCCATTTTGTATGCCAGCTAATAACAGACCAAGCTCTCAAGATGCTGCACCACTGCAGGTGTGTTGCAGGAGGGTGATATTTCCATTCTCCTTAATATTCTACTTATGAGCTGCCAGCAGGTATCAGAAATCACTGAATCGCCTCCCACCAGCTGTGTTTATTGCTTTGCCGGTAACTAAGCTACCCACAGTATTTGGCTAACCTAATGCTAATGCAGTTGGTAATAAGTTGGAACGTCCCAAACTCAAATACTTTGGCCCTGGCCTGCACCGCATCACTTACTACTTTACACTTTCTCGCGTCACAGGGCCATAAGGTGTCCAAGAATAAGTTACAGTATTGTAGACAGCAGGTGACCTACCTCGGCCATCTGCTGTCTAAGGAGGGACGTACCCTCACACCTGACCGCATCCAAACAATACTACGCCTTTTTTCTCCTACTACCCAAAGAGATGTTCGTGCATTAATTGGCCTCACTTATTTTTGTCGTCAATGGATTCCGAATTTTTCCCTCATAGTTAAGCCACTCCTTGCTTTACTTACAAAAGACACACCCACACCCCTCCCTTGGACACATGAACATGACCAAGCCTTTGAAGACTTACGTCACGCTCTTTGCTCTGCGCCAGTACTGGGCACGCCTGATTCAGATGGTACCACATCTGCTGCCTATGCCGTCACTACTACCAACACCATTGTTGAGACTGCACGCATACCTCACCCGCGCGTGTACCCTTAGCCAGGATCTCGCTGTCACCATCTATACCGACAGCCAGTACTGTGGAGTGACAGCGGGAGGAGCCACTTCATTGGAGAGGTAGTTGGACACATATTAACTGGACTAGGGGTCAAACAAAAATTCCACGCAGTCTTCCACCCCCAGTCAGCAGGCTTGGTGGAAAGATGCAATGCTACCATCAAATCAAAACTAGCCAAAATAGTGGAGACTACGGGGCTTAGATGGCCCGATGCATTACCACTAGCACTCCTATCAATAAGGTCTGTCCAACACTCCCGCACCTCGTTGACCCCATACGAGGTAATTTTTGGCCGCCCAATGAACATCTGGGGTGCTCCTCCGGCTACCACCTTGTCGGATTCTCCTTGTGAATTGCTGAGCGACTACTTGTCTGTACTTACACGAACTTTGTCTTCTATTAATCAGCAGGTTCAGGAAGCGTTGCCCGACCGATCCACGGGGCCGGCCACCTACAAGGAAGTGCTGACGCACGACCACCCAGTGTACGGCCACCAAAAACCAGAGCTTGAACTGTTTGAAGACAACACAGTACCAGCCAAAGAGGGATACAACCTCCGTCCTCGCACAACCTCTGAAGCTCCAGCGACTGGACAGGAAGGCTGAACAAAAAGTCTCAGGGCGGTAGTACAGTCTGGAAGGGTGGATTGATACTCCTTATAGGGGGGTATTAAGAAGCCTAGCCAGTGAAGCAACCACCAGCTACCGGCGACGCGTAGGGCTCAGCCTCCCTCTCCGACAGCTGTAGAGCCCAAAAGAAGATCGACTATGCCTAAAAACGCAGACCAGAAGAAGGCATTTCATAACAGACTGTATAATCGAAGGTCAATAGTGCTAACAGTATTTCTCTGCCTCACGATCATTCTTACCATCATCTTCTGGATTATAGAGGAAAAAGCACCGGCAAAAGGTACCATATTGCCGACTGATGCCACACCTACTGAACACTCGCAGGTGTCCTTGCCCCCTTATCTCCAACACAGAAGACAAGACTTTTGGAACAACACTTTTATTCAAATGTTGCATCAACATAATATGGTCCTGAACAAAACGAACTGTTGGGTCTGTGGTCTTCTGCCTCAATCCACGGAAAACCCAATATCGCTTTTTCCTTCCCCTACTCTGTACATGCCTCTTGCCTTGCCTGGATTATGCTCATCATGGATGCCCAGCAGACTGGCAACACCGCTGATACCATTCTCCAGCAATTCCGGGACGAATTTTGGTAGAACAAGACAGGCAACACCATCAACCCTTTCTGTCCAACTAACAGTCCATGAAAATATCGGAAGATGAACAAGAGGAAATGCTGATCTTCAACACCACTGACCGTCTTCGCTTTTCTAGCTTCAAAAAGAAGGCCCCCGCCAAGCGAACATTGCCCCTATCAGTTGTTCGCATTCCTGGACTTATATGCATCAAAGGCTTAGGTACTGAGTACGTTGGGGACAGCTCTTGTGCCATAACAGCAACTCTGAACACGACATTTCCACCACCGCTTGTTGCCTCCCCAAACACCTATTTCGTGTGTGGGACAAAAGCATACACCTGGCTTCACAAAAACTGGGGAGGCACATGTTATATAGCGTTTCTCCTTCCTCCTGCCTATATTGCTCTTCCTATTGTGAGGGTGTTCACGGCACGGGGATAGGCGTTTATCCACTTCCGCCTTCCCCACCGGGTCAGCAGTCTAGTTGCTGGTCTCGGCGCCATTTTAGCCGGATAAAGGCGCGTTATGACGCGACCCCGCCCGGACTGACTCTAGACTGGAGGCAGAGACTTCTCTGTCGGTCTTGCTGGTACTTACAAACTGCCTTGAATTTGTTTTGCTGTGAATATTTTATATGTGGCATTGAAAAGCCGAGTAGTTTTTAAACTCTGTTTTACATGCACTTTTAATTTTCTGCCAGGATTTTAAGGGGAAGGAGCTTCTTTCCATTGTTTTTTTAAAAAAGAAAAGAAAGTGTCCTCTCTCTGACTATCTGAGCATTTGTGGGGGTAATTGTGAGGGTGTTCACGGCACGGGGATAGGCGTTTATCCACTTCCGCCTTCCCCACCGGGTCAGCAGTCTAGTTGCTGGTCTCGGCGCCATTTTAGCCGGATAAAGGCGCGTTATGACGCGACCGCGCAGCGGACGCGCGCAGCGGGCGCGCCTAAGGCAAGCCTGTCTGCGCCCGTCCGCGTCCGAATGGGTCCAGGGGCCAGAACCCCTGCCCTTTCACCACGTCAGTCATATACTAGTGCCCGGTTGAAACAGATTAATAGGTTCTCGGGCACGCTTTGTACTCACGCCTACCATCCTGAACTGCTACCTGCATTATGCCCAGATTGCAGGTGTTCCTTTAACATTAGTCCCCTAGTAACCACCATTGTTAAGATGCAGTATAAAATTCTCTTGCTGAACTGCAGATCCCTGCCTAAACATACGGTAGAGATCTGGATGCTTCTTAAAGATGCCGACCCGGATGTTCTATTTCTAACAGAAACCTGGCTTAACGCCAGTTCGGAACCCGATATCGTGCAATCACTTCCACCAGGCTTCCTGATGCAGAGGGTTGATAGACCTTCCGGTAAAGGTGGGGGGATCGCTATTATTTATAAGGAACAATATACCTGTCGCCTGCTTGGGACTCCCTTCTAGATTGTGAGAATACTCACTTTTCTCTAGAACTTACACCCTTGGCCTCCCTCACAGGCATTCTTATTTACCGCCCACCGGGAGCGCTTGGCGCCTTCAGCAAATCACTGCTGGAAGCAGCGGTCAACTTGGCAAGTTCAGCGGCAAACTTAACCTTGCTTGGAGACCTCAATCTTCATTTTGACGACCCTCTAGCCTTCAATGCATCTGAACTGGCCCATGACCTCGCGTCATTTCAGTTGCGACAAATAATTTCTCTCCCTACTCACGTTAAAGGCCACCTTCTGGACCAGGTGTTTTCTAACTTAGATGATCTTAAAGGGGAGGGGCCCTTACCCCTCCCATGCACGGATCATTTATTAGTCTCCCTCGCCTGGTCACCTAACGTCCCCGAACCTTTAATACAACCTAAATGGACTCGAGGTCGTCTCTGGTCCAAACTCCCTCTAGAGAATTGGACCCAAGAACTGGAACGAACCTGCCCCATATCCGATCCATGCCCAGTCAAAGCTAATGATAACTTCGTGAGCTGGATTTCGGATACTCTGGATGTGGTCCTCCCAAAGACTAGGATAAAAAAGACCAATGGTCCCCACAACTCTCCTTGGTTCTCAGCAGAGTTGCGCATCTTAAAACAGCATTGTAAGGTCAAAGAAAGGCTTTGGAGGAAGGATTTTTCACCCAGTAAGAAGCTGGAGTATAAGGTTGCTATCAGCGCCTACAAAGTGGAGATAAAAAAGCTCAAGCAATCTTTTACGAATCCAAAATTTTGTCAGCCTCTAATTCACCCAGAGAAACTTTCAATGTTATTAAAAAGCTACTCAAAGCCCCGGATCCGTATATAGCTCCAGACCTCTCCGGGATACGCTGTAATAAACTGGCAGAATACTTCTCCACCAAGGTCATAAATATCCTTAAATCACTGCCGCATATGGCAGATATAGACGATATGTCTATTAGACACTTGACCCCCGACCCTTATTCTTTGCAACCTACACTTGAGGCTTTTCCCCCTCTCGCTTGAAGTCTGCTGTTCCCTGCTTTCTAAGATGAAAAGCGGATCACCCAAGGACCCCGCCCCAATTAATATACTTAAACAGGTGGGACCTATAATAGCCCCCATCCTGACCGATCTAATTAATGTATCTTTGTCCTCAGGAATAGTGCCCCCTGCCTGGAAATCAGCTATGGTGAAAGCTCTGTTAAAAAAAACCAATCTTGATACGGCAGATTTAGCTAACTATCGTCCCATATCTCTCTTACCAGGCATAGGAAAGATGACAGAGAAATATGTTAATCAACATCTGTCAGGCTTTCTTGAAACGCATAATTTATTGCACTCTTCGCAAACAGGTTTCCGCCCGCGTCAGAGTACTGAGACGGCCCTTTTAGCAGTGGTGGAGGAAAGGAGAAAAATACTGGATTCAGGAGGATCCTCGGCCATTATACTCCTTGACTCGAGCGCAGCATTTGATACGGTGAACCATAGGATTTTGGTTCACCGTCTCAGGACGCTTGGAGTTACTGGCCTAGCATTGAAGTGGCTGGATTCTTTCCTAGAGGAAAGATGCTTTCAGGTATTCGAGGAGAATACACTATCCAATCCAACCCCTCTAAAGAACGGGGTGCCTCAGGGTTCCTCGCTCAGTCCTACCCTTTTTAATGTATATATGGCTCCTTTGGCTGCAATTATTGCCCCATCCGGAATTCGTATGGTGACTTATGCTGACGACACCCAATTGGTGGTTGCACTCAATCAGATGGACCAAGAAACTAACACCCTCCGCTCCTGCTTGGAAGATATTTCAAACTGGATGGATACATCTCAGCTCAAGCTCAATGGGGGAAGACTGAGCTTATGATCTTAGGCAACCCTCTCTGCTTTCAATCTAGCTCCATGTGGCCAGCGTGTATGGGACCACCCCCTATCCCCAAGCCAGAAATTAAGAGCCTGGGTATCTGGTTGGACCAGGATCTGAGCTTTAGAGCTCAAGCGAGGAAGACGGCAGGCATCTGCTATGGCCTACTTAGAATGGCCCGCAAAGTGCTCCCTCTGCTCCCCCTAGCAAAAAGTACTTGTGCAAGCACTTATACTCTCTAGGCTAGACTATGGTAATGCGCTCTATCTGGGCTCCCCCTCTACTGTAGTCTCTAAACTACAGTCTGTGCAAAATAGTGCTGCCAGACTTTTAACCGGAACCAACAACCGACACTCGGCTAAACCGGCACTTGCGTCCCTTCACTGGCTCCCTATCCAGGAACGCATTAGATTTAAGACACTCTGTCTAGTACATAAATCTATGCAGGGGACTGGCCCCTCCATCAACTCAGCCATGATTCGTCCCTATAAGGCCAAACGCAACCTTCGATCTGATAATCTCTACCTGGCCGAAGTACCTAAGATCAGGAGGGCCAGGAAGGGCGGACGGTTGTTTTCATATAATGCCTCCAAACTCTGGAACTTGCTCCCACTCCAGCTACGCCTTGTTCAAAACCACGGATCCTTCCGCAAACAACTTAAGACTCTCTTGTTCCCACAGCCTGCATAATTTCCCTGTCTTCGGCAGTAGTCAGCTCCAGCGCTGGGATGCTTCCGGGTAGCCATGCGCTTTATAAATGTGTCTTTCATTTCATTTCATTTCATTTCATCATCGCATCCGCCGCAGCAACGAAGTGGTCGACCAAGCAGACACTACCTCTCAACTGTTCCTGGATGCCATGAAAGGCATCCTTCCCTTCTGGGGACCGATGGAAAACAACAGAGACATTCGCCACCTCATCAGGGTCATGGAAGAAACTGTCAACATCACAGCTAGTATTCTGGCCAACAACACAGCGGAGCTCCAAGCGGTACGCCTCGTCGTTTTACAAAACCGCATGGTCCTTGACGTCATCCTTGCTGACCGCGGAGGAGCGTGCCGCATCATCGGCACCAGCTGCTGTGTGTACATCCCAGACCATTCCTCATCTGTCTATGAGGCTATTTCCACACTTCATCAAATCACCTCTGATCTTCATCAAGATACCGGCTCATGGTCCCTTGGCCCCTGGTTGTGGCAACTTCTATTGACTTGGGGATGGAAAGTCCTAATGATCGTTCTGATACCTCTTGTATTGATTTTCTTTTGCTGTCTTTGCATTCAATGTGGTCCCCCACTTTGCGGCCTCTGCGCAAGTGCTATCAAGCCAGTCCCTATAAATACTCATGTCAAGAACAATAAAATAATGATTGAACGTGAGATACAACTATTGATGGACATTGCAATTGACTAAAAATGATTTCGCTTATGGCAAAAGGAGGGACTGTGGAAAAGTAGGTCTGTTGTCTTACCATTAGCTCAGCCATTTTGCGCTTCATCCTCCATTGCGACCTCTCTACAGGGGTCACAAATGCTCTGTGGCTTCACATCTTGATTCACCTCAACTCTGCACTGCCACCAACGCCCTGTTTCTGACCTGACCTGCCGCCACCTGCCTGGACTCATGCTAAAACCAGTCGAGCAGGACTGCCCATGCCCTTGTTTGCCACAATCTGACTGAACTCTTGCTAAACCCCAGTTTAACAGGACTGTCCACCTGCGCTTACTGTCCTCACCCTGCCCTTCGCCCTACAGGGCTTGACAGCTACCATCCTCGGACTTATCAGATTGTCCTCTGCTTGTTGTGTAATTAAGAGCTTCATCTACACCCTGCAGGGGCCCAACAGTGACCATCTGCTAACATCAGATTGACCTCTGCCTGTATAATTATGGTGTTCATTGTTTTACTGTACACGTCTCCCTTTGTATAATTATGGTGTTCATCGTTTTCTGTATACATCCCCCTTTTCATAATCATGGTGTTCTTTCTTTACTATACACGCCTGGGGTGGGGATGAAGGGTATATAAGACGTGGAACCAAAGTGCTTGGCAGATTGCCTCCTCAGACAAGCTGCGGGTGTCTGTTGCTGATGCTCTCTCTCTCCATCTCATGAGATTGTAATAAATATCCTTTCTCTCGGCGCTCCAGTGTTGGTCTCAGTTTGTATCCCGGATCCGTGGACGAAGGGTGGACGAAGGGTGGACCCTGCACCTTTGGGTGGTCTTCCAAGGAGACCCCCAAATCCACACTACAGACATGCTCAAGGGAACGTTTCACTGTTAGTGACTTAAGATTGGTCATAATAAGCCAATGCTACTGAACGTCTGTAGCCAAACCACCAATTTTTCCATATTTCTGGATTAAACCAGTAAAACATTCCAAGACACTATGCAACCAGGCATTGTGACTAGCCACCATTCACTCGTAGATAAGGCACTACAGACAGGGCCACTATAATTATGCAGCACGGGAACCAAATTATGCAGCAGAGTTGACTAAACTATGTGGCAAGAGGGGGCAAGTTATGCATTGTAAAGCAGCACATTTTATGGAATATTTTTCAATTTTTAGGCTTTGGCTAGCAGACAGCGCAAGCTGTCTGTTTGCACAAGGACCCATTGTCAGCTTATTGTGGGTTTAGAGGCCATCCATTGCTCACTATTAATTGGCTTTGTCACACTGACTTGCTTACTGTTTGTTAGCTTGTGTGGATTCTCCTTCCCCGTATTGGGATTGTTCCACCCGTGGAGCATGGCCTCATTACTTGTGCCTGCTTACTTTTCAGGCACTACTTTTTCCTTTTTGGATAAGTACTCCAAGAGCGTATATGTGTTTTAAAGCTGTTTCCCTCAAGTACTTTTCTTTCCCTCACAGCTGCCCTCCGTGTTGCTATCTCTCCTTTGTGTGCTTCTCCCTGCCCCCCTCCGTGATGTGCTTGCCCTTGTGTGTTTCTCCCCTCTATGTTACTTTCTTGCTTGTTTGCTTCTCCTATCCCAGCCCAATATTGCTGTCTCTAGCCCAAGTGTTACTCTCCACCAACTACACATTTCTGTCTGGCACATTTGCGTCTCTTCCAACCCCATGCTCCACATTCCTCTCCCTCACCTGTATTGTTTCCCTCTCTCATGTTGCTTCATCCTCCGTGCTGCTTCCTTCCCTTCGTTTTGCTTCCCTGTGCCCTCTGCGTTGCTTCTCCCACACGCTTAAAAAAAAAGTATTGCGCTACTGAGTCCTGCAATAGCGGTCACAACATTTATCCTCATGTTGCAATCAGCAAATCACTTCACTCGGTCCCGCGGGACCAGCCAATCAGCAGTGTTTATTTTCCTTGAGGGACAGCTGCAGCACTTGATAACGCTATTTTTTTTAGCTTGGATTTCTCAAACATTGATGGACAGATTTATACCAAATCACAAAAAAGCACGCTTTCCGAGTAAAGATCTAGCTCTCTGTTAAATTTGGTGGAATTTCTTTCAGCCGTTTTCACTGTATAGCTGCTCTTATGACATTTTCATGGGGAAAAAAGTATTTTGAGACCCTGCCGTTTTCATAGCTCCGCTTAACGGATCACCCAGAAAGGTTTGAGAAAGAAGCGCACGTAAACTCACTTTTTTGGGGGAAAGTTTCATTATGATTTGTCAAGTGGTGCCACAGTTACTGACAAAAAAAGCTCTTCCCATGGAAACTCTGATTTACGTGTAACTACACATTCACCTAAACTTTGCAGTAAAGTACTATTGATGTCTGTCACATCTCAGATTCTATCTGGAATAGGATTTAGACACTGAATATTTGTGGATCGTGGGATATGTGTTAAGAGGTTTTAGAACACTTCACTATGGCACAGTCGCCAACGCATTCTAGGTACCAGTGACTGTCTTGCCGTCAATTCTCCATGAAGTACCTGTGGCTGCCCACTGCACCAATCCCCTGCATACTATTCTTTTCAAGTCTCACATTTCCCTTCACATTCTGACATTTCCATATACTTTTTAATTTTTATTAATAATCTCCGGAGTGAAAATTATTTGCTTAATAAACTATGTCATTTATAAAGAATGAAAACATTGAATTCAATGTATAGTTTAGAAATACCATAAGATATGCGTTTGCTCTTCTTTCAGTATTGAAATTTTTTTTTCGTATACTTTTTTTAAATATTAGATTTTAGACAAACATTGGCAAAGTCAACAGCAAGGAACTTGCATTATAAAAGTGAGAACTATTGGCTTTGCCAATGTTCGTTTTGTTTTGCTTCTCTTCTGTGCAGGGGGAAAAGTTTGCTAGACTGAAGGCCACAGAAATTAGACTGCTTACTGAATTAAGATTACACTAGTCTACCATGACCATTAAAGGTCCAGGCTCTTGTGTTATTGTTGGTCACCTTGCAGATCTCTACTTAACTGCTGAAAACCAACCTCTGAATCTTCGATAATGAAGGACTACACAAAGTATATTAGACTTGCTGCTGTACTTCTAATTAATTCCCTTAAGGAAATTCACTATATTTTCTTTGTTTTCTATCTCTTGTGGAAATATGTGACAACGTTATAGAGGACTGCCTTTGATTTAAAATATCAAACCTTAAAAAGTGATACAAAAGGTTTGAGATTCTTTTTTAATTCTTAAATACCATCTTAAAATACACGCTACTTTGAGGAAGGTGTAATGTAAACATGAGCATAAATGAATAGTTATACACAGCTTTTCTTTTTATAACAATAGAGGAATCATTTTTCCCACCTTGTTTAATTACATTTATATACTTAGACTTGCGTTTCCTTCTTCAGGAAAATGCCCTTCCCATGCAGCCATCAATAGAGGATAATAACTAATACAGGTGTGAGAAAGTTGAATAACTTGCTTTTGCACAATTTCGTGAAATTTCTGAAATATTACTCATAATTAAGCACAATTCAAATCCAGTCATTTGGCACTATATTTTAGCAGGAAATGCGTCCTTTGTCAATTTATGACAAGGACACATTTCATGTGAAGAAAATGCAAATAAGCCAAACGAATTCTGCATGCATTTGCTGTAAATTATTACCGTGAATGGTGCATATTTATACAACATAGAATTATTTCAGGAATTCTGCGCATCAAGCGTAACGCGATATTCCTGAAGTTAGGCTAGCGAAATTTGAATTTCACCAAGGCCTAATTATAACACCATCGAAACACAATGCTCACAACTGTAGTGCTTGAATACAGTGATCAACAGATTAAAGGTGACCAATTAACTTTTACAAAGAGTTGGGAGTTGTGTTGTACGTCATGTGCAGCTTTTATGTAATGTTGGCTTTGACGTAGGTACATTTTTGTTGCCGATACTTGCAAATTAAACACGGGGATATAGTTTAGGATTTTGCTGTCATAGTCGTCATAACATGTTTTAAAGTTGCTCCAAAAAGTTTTTCTTCAAATGTGGTACTTATTATGCTGACAGTTACAGGGTCATTTAAACCCATGAGCTGACAACAGGTGCAACACACACTGATGCAGACAACATTAGTTAGGTATCGTGTGTCCTGGCACCTGATTACGACCACAATTGTAGGTAAACGCAATGGCTTTAGAGAACTGTTTTGCACGTCTTGCTACAAGCTGGTGGTTACTGCCTGGGCAAAAACAAGAGCAAGGGCAATTTGCACTCAGTTTCTAAAGGGTGATATTGCTGAACCGGTTGTAAAGGCTATTTGCACCCACTTACCCACGAGCTAAATGATCCAGTCAACTGTAGATGGTCTACAATCACACATGGATCTGGAATTGAGCTTGCATTCCCCAAGAAAGATGATGCAACTGCAGTCTCAGAGGGATGTGTACATTTTTGCAACCGAGGTGTCTGACTGGAAGCTTCGTTGTGGGTTGGTAGTATCGCTGATGATCATCAACAGTCAAAAGAAGGATTTGTAACCAGTTTTCTGCTTGCGTGCGATTCAGACTATGCATGCTGGTTTGTCTGCCTGCTAAGACTTGGCTGACTCCTGGCCGATTTAGCATTTTATGGCACTGCATGTTTTCTCCCCACTTTTAGTGACTGTGTCACCTTCAGACACTCAACCAAGCACGAATAACTATGTCTGGATGGCCCTTGAAGAAATGGACTAATGGGTGTTGCACACAGGTGAGATCGTATGTTTTTCTTTAAAAATTAACTTGTTTCTCAACACTGATATTTGAGGAGCAGAGAGGTGTCAGGCTGTGTAATTTTATCAGTGAGCAGGTGTGTGTTTTAATAACATCTAATCAGCATTGTTTTAATGCTTATAAATTGTGTGGGATGGTGAGCGAATCGGCCTTTGAGCACTGGCGGACAATATTTTTGTCAACCTTCATGGCTGCTTGCCTAAAAAAATAGATCCTTCTATATGATTTATGTGTTGTCAATAATGGCAGATTGTCTTCTTCATAGAGGCCTCCTGGTAAGGGTGACGGTCTGAATACGCTTTTGTGTAAATTGCACTGTTGGTGCAATTGCCCGTTGGCAAATGTTTATCTAATACGGTCTATGGTGCCAAATGCGCATTAGCATCACGTCCCCACACATCCTTTAATTTGAGCAATTCTCTTGTGCCGCTATAATTTTCCTGGCGTTTGAAAACATCCAACACTTATCAATTAGAGTCATGGCTGCAACTTGCCTTTTAGGCACACTTAGTGCTATTAGTTTTGTAGATATTCCAGCTGTCCCTTCTTTGAAATCCATAAATTGGTTTCCAACATTCTTTCTTTATTATTTAATAACTAGTACTTTATAATTTTGCCTCAATTCCCAGATACGTAATAAGACTGAAATAGCTAAACTGCAATTACTAAGCGTGTGTATGCGACAGTTAGGGATGCAATATGCCGAATTATGTTCCCTTAAGTTAGCTCACCAAGATCAATTCTTGACATACACGCGGTGTACATCTCGAACACCTATTTAAGACCCAGGCCTTTATAGTTACAGTCCCATTTCATTAAAAGCAGTTTAGTTTCACGTATGCTGGCTGCCTCCTCTTTGTAATTTTCATAAAGGGTGTATTGTGTTCATTAGCTCCTTACGGGAACGTGAGAATGATGCAAATGCGTCCGTATATTTCAGCTGTGCATTGAGTATATTTTCAAAGACTTCCCATCAGCGTTCCCATTGCAGCCAAACACACCGGCTAATTTCTCCCCACACACCTCCATATTCCCACAAAGCTACTTTCCTCAGAATTCGGGCGTCAGATAAAATGTGAAATTATTAAATATGCTTTTACATGCATATAAAGATTGTTTTCACCACTTTCCCACTTACAATTCAGCTTGGTTTCAGGATTGGCTTTTGAAACCTGGATTTTACATCAACATTCATCCTGAGAGCTTTAGGCACAAAGTGCTGTCCAAATGCTATTACATAATTAATTAAGAATTGTTGCCTTCTGTTCAGGCAGTTAACAGTGGTTAACATCCTTTGGCAAGGGCGTTCACTACTAGTAACAGTCCGCCATGCAACTAGTGGGTTCAGACAAACGCAAAAGCGCCTAATGAGAGAAACAGGCAGTTAATAGCTGTAAAGGCCCGCCTATAGGAGGGCAGTAATGCTACCAGCACTCCTCACTCTTCTCTTGTTCAACCCAGGCAGACAATCACACCCACTGTCCGTGTGTCTCGTGGTTGCTCCACACTCATTGGAAGAAGAATGCAGGCGAACAGCACTAATTAATGTCAGCATGAAAATGATTTGAATTACCTGAACCAAAGTCCTCATTCCATACAGCGTGTTAGTATTAAAAAGATAAGATTCCTAAATGAAGTCTATTTATATTATAAATTGTATCCTTACCATTAAATACCCATAAAAGTTCTGCTGAACAATTTGATGGTATTTTAATGTGCATAACATGCAGATACCTTGTCCTTGAGGATGTCTATTAAGTGAGGATTGTAACGTTTCTAAATGCGCCAATTGCAAGTCCCATTAGAATTCAAACACCTCCCGAAGCCAATGGCTCATAGATTTCTATTTCAGTATTCACGCTAAAACTTATAAGAAGCTTGCCTAGTCCTTAAAATGGTCCGGTTACTGCTGTGTTAATGCACTATCAGCCTCATAGGTAACACCACAACTGTGCCTTTTGTTCTCCTGCTCTGTTGTCGTAGTCTATTCTTGATTCTTTAAGTTATCAACCTGCTTATTTCTTTTCTTTTATGGACAATCCTCTTTCTTCCTTTCGATGTTGCTTCAACATTTTCTCTGATGCAGAGTGCCTCTCCTGCTTCTGAACCCAACGCCGGGAAAAAGAATTTAAAGATGGCATCTATGTGCTGGGGCACTGCATGTTTATGCTCAACCTTAAAGGGAGGTCACCTCGACCTTGCATTGGCCAATGTCCACAAAGAAAAACACCCTTATATACGGTTTCCATACCAAACACCTAGATGGCAGAATAATGCACAGCATGGGAATGTAAGGGAGATTCAAGCTGCAAAATAGTAATTTCCCTTTAGATCCTACAAGAACCTATATAACTCATTAGCACATTTATATTGGTACCAAAGCTGTATAGAGAGGTGAAGCAAAAAACGATATTTATTGTAATATTAAGTCTATGGAACAATTTGGGTTAATTCTGCATATATCCGTTTCTTTGAGCAAGGTTGTTAATTAATAAAGCACCTGCCACACACGGAATACTCTCAATATAGGTCTCTTTTTCTCAAAAGCTTAATGGATTTGTTAAATCGTTAACAACCTAGCTTCACTCTGCATCCACTTCTGCAAAGTGAATTTGTGAAACAGGTCTGCACCCATATTTACACTCACAACGGTTCTGAGCATCACCTGATGCACATCTTTGCGTGGGGCGTCATCATACGACGCAGGATCAGCAAACCTCAAAAAGCAAAGTAACACTTTGCTGGCATGCATGAAGTAATGGTGGAGAGAAATATCTTTAATGTGGTAAATTGCGATACCTTTCTCACTTGTTTTGCAGACATCCACTTAATCCAAATCTGAGCATCCACAGAACACTTTTTTCACATTATTCCCATTCATTTAATGTTTTGTAATCTACCACTAACACTGCCCAAGGGGTAACAATAATCAACATTTCCCTAGATTAGTCCCTCGCCACATATAGTTCTTCAAGAACATTATATGACATGAACTGTATGCAAGTATCGAGGACAATACAATGTTAATAAAGGGGCAGATAATCTAAAGAGACATTTGCACCCAGTGACACCATAGATTTGCCATTTTACCAGCTTTGTTGCCAGCAACACAGCCTTGGAGGAATCTTCTCTTTTAACCGCTAGCTAGCCACGTACCACAGTCTGGCCCGACAGCGCAGCAGTCTACATAATGTATTGTGAACAGTTCTAGCAATTGGATTATTTTTCTCTAACCTCATGTTATTGGCTGTTTGGTGTAACATTCCATCCCCTCTGGAGTGCTTGCATTGCCATGCAGCGGGAAAGTTGTACATCCCAAAAGTACATTAAATCACCAAACATGAAATTTCTTATCACATTGAAGGATTGAACAAATAACGCAAACGAGAGCTACTCATTTTGCCAATGCTTGGTTAGTGTTACACTTTCTGTATGGCTTGGAAATGCAAAGCATTAATTAAGCTTGTCTTTCCTATCCAGAATAGTTCTCTCTGCCATCTTCATATCAGAGCCTAATGAAAGATCCAAGCCCCTCCACTGTTATCACTTTAATGGTATTTTCGACTATTATTCTCACTCGGTTCCCTTTTATGATGAGTTTATTGAACAAACACAGGAAGCTTTCTGCAATATTACACCCAACATCTATTTAGAAATCCTCCAATACTTACAAAAAGCTTCTATAACATCATAGCCTTTCACCAATGAACAGAAAGCACAAATAAAAGTGTATCTTATTTTTAGACAAGCAACGGGGATTCTACACAAGACAACTATTTTACAACCAGTGATTGATGGAGTGAGAATTATCGTAAAACAACAAATAAACCCTTTATGCCTTTGCAAGGGTTTTAGGTCAACAAATTAAAATTCACGTAAACTGCAATATGTAAAAAGATTTGGATTCTGTACAAAATTGCCTCCTTGTGTTTTACAGCTCAACCTTTCATAAAACATTCACAAACAGAAAATGTATGAGAACACGCATGCGTGTTCCTATCCACACAGTATCTTTACAAACAGAGATCCGTCACCATACTCCTGCTGTAAAGCTGCTGCAGCTGGTTAAATATATGCCCTCGGTTAGACGATGCTCTTGTCAGTCCAAAAGCAATTTAATTGTTCCGTGGCGGCAGCTCCGAATTGGTATTAACAAATACTGACAAAGCCAGTAGGTCTGACCCATGTTCATAGTAAACACTTGTGCTTCAGCAATCATGTTCAGTTGAGGGTAAGTAGAGTGAGCACTGCTGGAGAATGTTTTTTACAGTCCTTTGGGATGACAGTGCTTTATGGAAGGAGGGCCTATTAAGAGCAGTGCACGGAGTGGAGGGTTTGTAGTGCAATGCGAGGGGGGGGGGGGGAGTGGCAGAAATGATGGTGCTGTACAGTGGAGTAGTGCTGTAACTCTTACCTATTCCCATGTAGCGCTGATTTGTTACAGTTTATCATGCTTTGGATTAGGATTTTGGCTTTTCTTTGTGCACGAATTTTTAGAATACACTGGGACCTTGAAATGTCCCGCATGATAGAATGTAGTTCCTTACTATGAAGTGATAGTAAATAAAGTGATTAGGGACAAGCCCTGTTTGAGACACCTGGGAATACCCCACATACCTGATTTTTCCATGTAAGCTTTTTGCATGGTAATACCTTACAATATGTGCATTGAGAAAAGAGAACTGACCGATGGAGATTGTGCAGAAGCAGATGCGCTAACTTCGATCACACACATTATCCCTCATTCAGATTATGGAAAATTGGAATGGGGTGGCAAAAATCATCCCAGGGTAAAACTGTAAAACGTTGTAACCCATTTACCCAGGGCAGATTTTACCACCTGGTATCCCCGGCCTTAGGGATGAGGGCTTAGGCTTGAATGAATGTATAGGCGGTGATATTGCACATCGGAGTGCATGCTAATAGCCCTTCTTTGTAGCACCCCCTTGCTATGTATATCTCGGTTTACAGGTATGCACAAGCAGCGACATCAAAGGCCACTGCATTCCGGCAAGGGATATTTCTCAGATATACAAAATATTCTTATAGCTGCAACAGGCCACTATAAACTGCGATTTAATTGGTAAAGGATATTGATGACGCACCCTTCATTAATAAACGTGGAACGACCTGCCGCTACACATAAGAGCCTCCCCCTCACTTCTTGAAATCCGCAAGAAGCTGAAGACCTGGCTTTTCAAGTAGTCCCGCTAGGCCCTACGTGTGGCTAGTGACACATACTCAGCGTCAGGATACCCGCCTGTGTGATTTGTAGTGTGCTCTACAAATCTACATAACAAACATAAGCAAAAACGAGTTTTTTGGTTTACAGTGACAAGAATATAAAACTACACATTTATAGGTCTTTCATATCAGTAGACACGAGCAAATGCCACGGCTTCTTACCTTTGCCATTTGCGCTTGTACCCCAGTTGATTTCAGAGCAGACACTGCTTTTTGAGCAGCTGCAGGGCTGTCAAAATCTACAAAACCATAACCTGTAAAACAGACAAAATAGGTCAGGGTAATCAAGTCACACAAAAAGAAAGGAAAACCAGAACCACAAGCCTTGCAATCACACAATTTGCTGAGTGTACAGCAGCACCCTTTTTCGGACAGAGATATGGGTTTTAATACAAAATAAATATATGACTACCTTTGTCCGAGACACATGAAAACTTCATTCTTAAATGACATTTTTTAAACTAGCGAAAAATTAAATGTATAGCAGAACGCCACAATATCTCGCAGACTTCACACAATGATTTATCAAAAGAGAAATAAATTAAAAATACACGTGAAATCTAATGACATTACTATTAAAAGAAAGAACAAACAATGAAAAGGTCATGGCGATTGTTTAATTGCTCGTTTTTCAAAATTATGCTCTTTGCCCCACTAACTGTAAGCTGTGATGGCTTGCCCAGTTCTGGCCTGGGAGATTTTCTACACATTAAAACAATTGATTGCCTCTTAAAGCTGTAGGCATGATTGCTTGAATGTATTAAATAAACTTCATTTTGACGATTGCTTTAAGTTTATGAAATATTGTTGGGATCTGAAATATGTTGAGGTAATGTATTGGACTTGCAATATGAGTAATTTCGTTTTATGATTAACTTTGTATTCGTGCTGGAAGGTTTTAATATAAATAAATACTGAGTTGGTAGCAGATGACAGACGTGGCTAATAACCCTATCCTTTTCAGTGCTATGAATTTGAAATGGATATATGAAGCGCTGTATGACAGACAATATTAATGTGCTCTATTACAAACTGTTACACAAGACTGAAAGGCATCCCTGTATAAATTATATTTCACTGAATAGTACGCCAGTTTTGCAGTCACACCATGGCAATTTTCTTTTTTTGTTTTATTTTGTACACGGACCTTGTTACTTGTGTTTTGGTTGTGTGTTTTGTGAGGTTCCAGTCGACTGTGCAGCCTGGACCCTGTTAGCTCGCCCCCCATGTCGGCCACACTCCCCATGGCGAGAATGGACATAACAAGCGCTGCACGATACAATCACTGTGCACAACCACAAATTCTAGCAAAAATTCAACATGGATCATTTTAGAAAGTCTACACTGTGGAGGCTAATATGTCTGTCATGCATAGGGTATTAGTAAAGCACATACATTGCCACTGGTAGTTCCGCACAGCGTTGAATTCTTTAAAAGCAAATAACGATTTAAGAATGAGAGAGTATTTGCTGCGTGCACAATAAATAGGGGATCCAGGCAAATGTAGTGAACAACCACAATGTTGTAACTATGTGGGTATTTATAAACATTTTTTTTAAAAACAGGAGATCCAGGCTGGTGTAGCTGTTGCAGGGTGTATACAGCGAAGCCAAGGTTCCCAATGTCTAAGTAACACATCCCGACCTGCCGATAAAAGCGCATTGAGTAGTGTATTTCCTGGCCATCATCCATGGTACATAATAGGAGGATAAATGGTCAAGCCAAACGTTGTACCGGAACAGAAGGAACAAGTAATTGATGCTAATTACATTTCTTTTTTTATTCCAGCTGGCAGCAGCTGCATCCAGGGAGCAGGAGAGAAGGAACGAGGAGGATCCAGCAGTTGGCAAAGGATTCGCTGTGGCTGCGATGAACTCCAAAAAAAGCACTATTACCTTATATGAAAAGATAATAATTAAGGAGCTTTTAAGGAGATGTTTCCTAAACTTTTTCTAATGAGGATATACATGCCTCGGTGATCTAATAGGCAACTCGATGGGAACTCTACTTTCGAAGTTAATAATAGTCGATCATAAAGCTACTGTTCGACGATGTTAAAGCTACTGATCATATATTTTAGAACTACTAATTGTGGATCTTAGAACCACTGATTGTCAACTTACAAGATACTGATCAACAATCTTAAAGCTACTGGTCATCGACATAACGCTACTGATCATCAATCTTTAAGATACTGGCCGTCTATGGTAAAGGTACTGATCGTCTCAAAGCTATTTATTATTGACTTATAGCTACTGATCACTGACATAAAGCCTTTAATGACTTAAAGATACTGATTGCCAATCATACACCAAGCAGTTCAACGGCTTTCAGCTTAAAATACAGACACCACCTTTTGCAGCGCTCCCTTTCAAGTCCAACACTGCCCTTCCGGGTGAAGTGCCTGCAGTCAAGATCTTTAACTCCAGGTGTGTTAGTTTGCACTATCAGCGTTTCAATCTGCAGAGAGCAGGTGTTTGGCAGACCTTTCATTATACGTAGAAGTGTATACGCTTTCTGAATTTGCAGGCAAAAAGGCCAATCTTGCCAGTGAGGTCAGAGTACAAGACCCTTTCAAGGAGCCATGTAGAAGTCCCTCAAAAAAGTGAAAAGGGAGCACCAAGTGACCCGCGAAGTCCTTCATACTGTCATGGCGCTCAGTATGAGATACATCAGCGGCTGCTTTCTCTCACCACAGATGAGTCACTTCACATGCATCAACTCCACCCAACATATTATTTACTCCACCTTAACTAGAAACACATCTGGTTAGTTCCCAAACTTTAGGCAACATTTTCGGTTAAGTATGTGTTAATACTGCAAAGCATTTTACTGGCCTTTTCATTAATCTTTGCTAAGATTCGGGGCATATTGTGAAATTTTTGCACGATAGACACCTCACACATGGGCCATAGCACTAGGTTGTAAGCTCATAAAAATGTACTAAAAGGAGACAGCCGATGCAGTGTGTGCACGTGTAGATGATGTTGAGAGATGAGATGTCCCACCCAGGGCACGAGCTTCTGGATTCACCAAGTTTAGCCAAATGCTGCTTGACCTATACATGTATAGGTCAATAGGCTCCACTTTATAGTGGCTAATGGTTAAATGAAGATTGCTGCAGAGACTGAATCTTCAACTATTGGAAAAATAACTCCTTAGAGACACCCCACCCCCGTCTACCCTCTTTCCGAAATAACACAAAAGTCTTTTTTTTTGTAAACCGTAAGCAGCAAGTTCTAAACTTCATGCATTAGCAGTTTTTTTTAAACTTTTATATTTGGGATTATATATTGTTATCTGTCCTTTGCTTGTGAGCAGGTAAAATGTGTTTTCATTTTATGTGCGCGTTTCGGACATTCAGATGGACCACAGACGCTCCATGACACAGACTAGCAAATTCGGGATAGTGGTGGGAGAAGCATTAATGGCCCCAGCCGCTCTCGTCTGTACAGACGTACTGCAGCTGCTACTGACAGCCTAGTACGCCCAAAGTCCCACTGATTGTTTAATTTTTTTATTTATTAACACGACTAAATATATTGTATTCAAAAATCAGGAGTTAATCTTTTTTTTTGATCTTTATGTTTGTTATTCAAAATATGTACGTTTGCGGATGGTATTTAAGGGACAGATAAACATGGTGATACTGGAGATAGGTAGTGTTTTCTGCAAGTACACAGAAAAAGCTGCCGTAACATGTAAGCAAATTGCAATGGAACTATCCTAGGGTGAATTCACCTGAAGTTACTTGCTTTCATTCCTCAGTACTGGATCCTAATGTCAGCATCTATCCAAAGGGAAATATTAATTTGCAGCCAGCCAGTGCTGTGTACTTACTTCATCAAAGCCAGATTTTCAGTTTTTGCGCAGCGCTGTGTATGGACTGCATTCCAACTCTGCTGGCTACAACTAATCCCACAAGGCAAAAGACCAAAAGGACAAAATACGAGGTGATGGGGCAAGATATAAGGCGAGTGGGACAAGGCTAAATGCCAATGGGGCGAGACAGCGGGCCAATGGGGCGAGACACGCGGGCCAATGGGGCGAGACACGCGGGCCAATGGGGCGAGACACGCGGGCCAATGGGGCGAGACACGCGGGCCAATGGGGCGAGACACGCGGGCCAATGGGGCGAGACACGCGGGCCAATCGGGGCGAGACACGCGGGCCAATGGGGCGAGACACGCGGGCCACATGGGGGCGAGACACGCGGGCCAATGGGGCGAGACACGGGGCCAATGGGGGCGAGACACGCGGGCCAGCCGGGACGAGACACGCGGGCCAATGGGGCGAGACACGCGGGCCAATGGGACGAGACACGCGGGCCAATGGGACGAGACACACGCGGGCCAATGGGACGAGACACACGCGGGCCAATGGGGACGAGACACACGCGGGCCAATGGGACGAGACACACGCGGGCCAATGGGACGAGACACACGCGGGCCAATGGGACGAGACACACGCGGGCCAATGGGACGAGACACACGCGGGCCAATGGGACGAGACACACGCGGGCCAATGGGACGAGACAGGAGGTCAAGGGGACATGACAGGAGGTCAAGGGGACATGACAGGAGGCCAAGGGGACATGACAGGAGGCCAAGGGGACATGACAGGAGGTCAAGGGGACATGACAGGAGGCCAAGGGGACATGACAGGAGGCCAAGGGGACATGACAGGAGGCCAAGGGGACATGACAGGTGGCCAAGGGGGACATGACAGGAGGCCAAGGGGACATGACAGGAGGCCAAGGGGACATGGACAGGAGGCCAAGGGGACATGACAGGAGGCCAAGGGGACATGACAGGAGGCCAAGGGGACATGACAGGAGGCCAAGGGGACATGACAGGAGGCCAAGGGGACATGACAGGAGGCCAAGGGGACATGACAGGAGGTCAAGGAGACATGACAGGAGGTCAAGGGGACATGACAGGAGGTCAAGGGGACATGACAGGAGGTCAAGGGGACATGACAGGAGGTCAAGGGGACATGACAGGAGGTCAAGGGGACATGACAGGAGGTCAAGGGGACATGACAGGAGGTCAAGGGGACATGACAGGAGGTCAAGGGGACATGACAGGAGGTCAAGGGGATAAGATATTAGAGCAATGGAATAAGACCTGAAGCCAGCAAGAGGGCAGTGGGACAAGACACCAGGGGAATGGAACAAGACAAGGGCACTAGGACAAGGCACAAGGCGACTGGGACAAGACAATGGAAATGGGACAAGACACAAGGTCCGGAGGCCAATGGGACAAGACCCGAGGCCAACAAGAGGCCAGTGATAACAGACACGAGGCCGGTGGGACAAGACACAAGTCCAGTTGGACAAGACATGAGATAAGGCCAGTGGAACAGGACATGAAGCTAGTGGGACAAGACATGAGGCTAGTGGGACAAGACATGAGGCCAGTGAGCCAAGACATGATACCAATAGTGCATTCCTCTTACAAATACTTACAAACAGGAAAAGCAACCAAACAACATTTCAATGAACAGTGAAATGTCATGGACATAATTAACTACAGAGAAGGAACTACATGTTGAAA
This sequence comes from Calotriton arnoldi, assembly GCA_963921515.1. Classification (NCBI taxonomy): domain Eukaryota; kingdom Metazoa; phylum Chordata; class Amphibia; order Caudata; family Salamandridae; genus Calotriton; species Calotriton arnoldi. Next base: position 2,293,008 of record CAWUFW010001712.1, on the reverse strand, counting down.
AAAATCGAATTACATTTAATTTAGATTTCAGTTTTTAGTCACCTCTGAATTGCCAGGGTTCAGGAGGCAGAAGAGAACAGGGACAAGAATGGTATATGTAGCAAAAAGGTAGCCATATTCTGGGCACAGTGTACACCAATTATTATTTGCAGTAACCCTGCACTGAATTCCTAATCTCACGAGTTACACCACACCCTGTGATTCTAGAGTTAACCTTCAATGAAGAAATATTCAGCATTAAATATGTCCAAATTTACTTTCCAAGAAGAGAGCAGGGCCTACCAAGTACACTTCACTCACACTGCAAGTTACTATCTTAAACTTTAAAGCTCTTTATATCCAACAGGTCAGAACATGTAACCATTGAAAAAAATTAAATAAAACATACCTTTGCACTTATTTGTCGTTTTATCCAATATAGCTTTTGTTGAAACTATTTTGCCGTACCTAAGAAAGCAATGAAAAGCGTTAGCATTCTGACATAACAAACATTACGCATTATTTAAGAATGTTCCAAGTAGATGCCACAGTAGCTTCATCCCACAGTATCCATATGCTCCTCGTGGGCATGCCTGGGGATGCCGTGCTTTTGACACAGTGACTGATAAGAGATAGATAGATACGTTTACAAAATACAGAAACAGTTCTTTAAAAATAGTTTCCCTTCCTCTCCACCATCTTTCTACGTAAGAAGTTCTTAGTGGGGCAAGAGCTTACACTATATAAGGGGACCTTTTCCCATAAATGCAGTAGGGTTATCTGCCCCATGCTTGTGGTGGGAGAATCATGGCAATGGTAACCACGCCAAACGACCAAGCACTCACTTTATTCTCAGCAAAGGCTACATAGATGATATTTTTAGACTAGCCCTATAACATTATGGATTTTTACTTCACCGCTATCTCATTCTTTTTAGTGAGAATTCCCTCTTTCTTGGGAGAAGATGCAACCTTAGTGTTTGGCTTGTTGCTTTCACCATGGGAAAGACCTGCAACCTTGCTCAAAAAGATCTGAGTATTACTGTCAATAGGTGAATGGATATGACAACGACTACTTAGAAAGTTGTAAGCGCATCTAGAGAACACATTTATCCTGTTGACTGTTGCGAATGGGAACAGCACTGGTCCTGTGGCATTAACAACAGAACCTATTTGTTGCACTGCTTAGAGTGAACAGCAGACAACAAGGCAGCTCTCTTCCTAAAGCAACAACACGAACATGTCCACAGCTCCAAATACTGTTGGTAAATTGAAACTCTTAGGACAGTGGTTCTTAACCTGTGGTCCTAGGATCCTTGGGTGTCTGGGAGGCCTACTAAGGGGCTCCTCGACTCATTTACAAAATTAAATAGTGAAATTAATCAATTAAAATTAATAAGGTATATACAAATAAAGAAGTAACATTGAACATGTGAAAACCTTTTTATATCCGATTGTGGATTACACAAAATATTTAAATATTTGAGCATTTCTTTGGTGTATACTTGTTTTTGTATTTTTGTATTTTGTTTTGAGGTCCAAATCAGAGGAATTGCTTAGGCAGGGGTCCCCAGCTTCCAATAATGATTCAGTGGGGGTCCACAGAAGACAAAAGTTAAAAACCACTGTCTTACGATATCAAGTGGTGGCTAATCACTGGCGCTTTAAAGTGCACACCTGTTCGGACAAGGATACAATTAAGGATAGGACATGGGGATCCCTAGCATTTCACCAAGTACTTTGCAGGTAAACTCTGCAGTAGCGGCTGCAGCAAATCCCTTTTCTCTTTGACCAAGGAATTGGAGCCAGAACAACAAATTAAACCGAATGACAAGCCCATGTAAATGGGTGCTGGCATACCAGTGGATTCCAGGTGTTGTAGCTCCGGAACACACCTACTACTGGCTTTACAAGCGCATTCACCAGCATGCAATTAATAGCAAACCTGAGGAATCGAGGTTATTGCCCCATTGGGCATTGCTGGGCCCCAGCTAATTGTATAATCTGTATAGCCATGAAATATAAGCCAGAGGAGGCCAAAGAGCCTCCCTGTTTATTTTGGATTCTGACCAGTATGTTATGAAGTCTTTGAAGAACATCTGTATGACCCTGTGCACAGACATCAAGCAAGGTTAGCATTGAGTTGCACCGCAATGTTCCGCAATGCATGAGATGTTGCCAAGCTGAATTATCTTAAAATTCATATACGCATGGACATTGATGGGTGCATAAATTGATGGGAGAAGAACATACAATGAGAACTAACATTAGTACAGAAACAATCTGTCTTCCGTGTAACAGCCATTTCTCATGTCAAGCACACTATTAGAATAGAATGCCAACCAGTACCAAATGTGACAAGGAACAGCATGCAAAGAACTTCGATTTCTGGGAGTACACAAGCACTTGCATGGCATGATGAATCAGTGAATCGAATTTTGTTTTTTAATGCAACATGCAATGTGCAGATGCAACTAGGTCCAGCCTTGCAAGGGCAGGGTCTTAATGGGCTGATTTCCTAAAATAGAGGCATTGTCCCCAACATAACGGGCCAGGATATATCCAGGAACATGTTTCACGATCCATTAAAAAAAAAAAAATAATAATAATAAGGCTAACAGTAAACAGGCTACTAAATGTTTTAGGGCGTAGATCATGTTAGTGTCTCGGAATACAAGCAAGCAACAGCTAAGCACTTCCTAGAGCCCCATTTCAAGACAAATACATTTTCAAAGCTCTTCTTACTTTAACATAAAAAGTTCGGTGGCAGAAGGTTTACTGGCTAGATTAAAAAATATATATATATATTCTAATTTAAATGCACGTCTTCAGCCACCACAAAAACACGAGGATGATGTCTGTGATGCGCCACTAGGCTGTGGTGAAATCTAGCACATGATTCATGAACGCATCAAGCGTGTGACTAGTTAACCCATTCCTACCGATGATAAAACGCTGATGCAGGCAAGCCACCTTGCTTAATCATTTCTTGCTTGGCTCAATATTGTGCTTTATGTTTTTTAAGTTTTCCCATGGGAAGCCGAAGTCTCCACAACGCATCTTAAATAATTCATCAGCTTTTTGAGTACTCCGGTCGTTTTCTGAAATCTAGGACGAGTATCACATGCAAATATTGGCCTAAGGTTAATGTCCCATAAAAATAAATGTTCCAAAGGTTGCAAGCATTTAGGTTAGGAAAGACTCCAATGTAAGAATAAATAGTCCCCCAAAATCCACAACAAAGAAGATACCAGAATTCCAACACACAAACGGACACCACATAACAGCACTAAAATTATATTTACATTTTACAGTAGTATTATTTACAACTAGAGGTTTCACTGTTCTGGGCAGCACGAAAGAATACTAGCACAACAAGTAACATACTAAGACCCCAATTACAAGGCTGGCTGTCCACGGACCGACAGACTCGCGGTGGTCTCCCGACTGCCCAATTAGGACCCTGGCGGTGTTGCAGAGGTCAGGAGGCCGCAATATGCTTGGCAGGACCACCGCAGTCCCGCCAAGCATATTACGAGTTCCCTACCTGCCAGCGGTGTCATGGAGGTTCCTCCTCCATAAACACCATAGCGGAGAGGAAACAAGAGGGCCCTGCAAGGCCCCCTGTGGCTCCTCCCATGGGGATGCACACGGGGGGGGGGGCACAACATGTGCCCCCCTGTGTGCATGCGCCCCAGTTCCTGCACGGCATGGACTTTTCAGTCTATGCCATGCAGGAACTGTTTTTGGCATTCCCAATGTGGTGCCCGTTTTTCGAGGCACCGCCGTGGGAACGCCAAAAACCAGCCCACCAGACAGGAAGAAACTCCTAATCTGGCAGGCGCTCTGACCACGGGTTTGGCAGTGCGGCAGCGGGCGGACCCGGAGCTGCACCGCCAAAGTCATAATCGGGCCCTAAACGTTTAAGCAGTTACAGCGACTGATGTATAGATTTCATTGTGTTGGTTTTGATATGGTGTTGGGGTCAAACAACAAATCTGCCCAGCGCTGTCAGTGTTCCCAGCTACAACATCCACATTTAGCGAAAATATATCCCAATTAAAGACAAGCATTGGCAAAGTCAATAGGTCTGGCTTATAATTGAAAGTGCCTCTACAGTAACTGGTGAGTTGAAGTTCTCAATGCTGCATCACAGGTGACCTCTGTCACTCATCCTTGTACCCATGCATGCTTCATCCACCTATTGTTTATTTCTTAAACCGATGTGTACTCACCCATCCAGGATAAAACACACACAACTTAACAAGCATTAGCCTGATAAATTAAAAGAATGGCAGTAGAAGAGAGAAAAATACCACTGCATAAACATGACTGGCATGTTCCCGCACTTAATAGCTGTGCACTACAGAAGAAATGATCAGTAAACAAGAAACACGGTAGCACTAGCTAGGGAATGGCAGGAGGCTAAAAAAAGAGAAGGATGGGAAAAGGCTAAAAAAAAAAAAAGAGAGAAGGAAGGGAAAAAGGGGTGGGGGGCTATAAAAGCAAGAACATGCAAAAGTCAAGTGACTTGAGAACAAACCCTCGCACTGAAGTGCATTAAATTTCAAGTGAATATGTGCATGTGATCAGGCAAAAGGCTGTAACTCAGATCGCTAATTAAACCAAAGACTGAAGTGGGCCGCTTGACTGTCCTATGTTATCTGCTGTCATGGACAAAACAGAACACAAATAACAGTCGAATAGCCCAATGGGTGGAGAAGAATGACCCAAAGCCCTCTGTGTATGTAGCTTTATGCATGTAATTGTTATGAATACTTTTAAATACAAATGATTGGCAGACAGCAGATCTAACAGTACTGTAATGCACGCACGGCTAAATGCCAGGCATAAAATTACAAATACGTACAAAATGACAGTTGGCAAAACAGTATACAACTGCTGGTCAGAGGGTCTATCAAGGGATTATCCCAGAAAAAAATATTTTACCCCAGGATTTGCTAGAGGTCTTAAGCAACAGGAAAACCCTTACAGTAATTTATCTGATTCCATGTTACAAAAACATAGGGTAGTAACAGTCCACCCTAAGAGGCCTATTGGCTTTAACATATGTTTATGATTATAAATAAGGCAGCATTACTGCATTTGTTGTAACTTTTCACAATAAACATATTAGATATATGGCGTCTGACATCTTTCTTAATCAACTAATCTGGTTTAGAGCCTTTATCATTTGTTTGTTACCATAACTAATTTAAGCCTACTGCAGTGAACATAAGCTTTCCCACATGGCAACCATAGGCATACAGTCAAAATTACGAATGGGTACAAAATTACAGTCCGCAAAAAATAGAGAGCACTTCCCAATTGGACCTTACAGGGATTCTCGCAGTGCAAATCATCTACCCCAACGGCTTGTCAAAGAGTAACCAATAAAAAAAAAAACTTCCCTACTATGGTAATGTGTGAGATTCCCCATGTGACCAAATTTGAGTGTACAGACTTTACCAGAGATTTAAAAATCCACCTTGCAGACCTATTGACATTAACACTGTACATACAACTTCTCCCAATCAAATCCTATAGTTAAGGGGATCAGGGTGTTGGTGGAGACGAAGTGCCTCTCGGCTCGTGCTTCTTAAAGTTCTTTCTGTTCATGACATAAGGTCAGGTGACAGATTCACTATCAGCAGGACCTAAAAAGCTTGGTGTAAGTATTTTAACATTGATATATTAATCACATCACCATAAATTATGCTATTACTCACTTTTCATCTTGAAAAGGCCAGATATTTTTATTTTATAGCTCTCCATTCAAATTAAAAACTGATTTATATTTCCATGAAGTCAAATTGAGTGAAGGGATTCATTAAAATATTATTAAAACTGTGCCTCCAAACTTTTCTTTAACTAATTTGGGAATGTTATGGAAGTGCGATCCAGTAAATCATGCATACCATGTCTTTTAGTGGTGCTTGCCTCTTCCCTTTCATCATGACTCTTTGCAAGGCTTGCACCCGGTGCAAGCCAAGTGATCAGGTCACCGTGAGTGTCTACTTTTCGTGACATGGCATATTGCTGCTTGTAAATCAGGTCTAAAGACTCAGCCCCGGGAAGTGAGTTAGTCAAGTCAGCTTGCTATGGGCCCAATTCGAAAGATGAAGTCTATCTTGTCTGCTAGAACGATGAAATTTATAGCACATTTAATACATGAAAAAGCTGCAGACATCTTAAGAACACTTGGGGCAGACTACAATCGAAAATTGGCCCGTAGATAGGCATAATATTTGTAATCACAGGCAAACGTGGGCACAGCTCACCTCTTACTTGTTGTTTCTTGGCTGATTAGTAACAGTGGACAGCTTAGGCAGTTCTCACCAACCAAGAGGGCCAAGGGCATCTTTTATCAAGTAGGTATACCATGTCTGACTGATCTTTATTTGGAAAGATGCTGCACTGCACTGCTCCAAGTGTCTAAAGAGTATGAATGGCCAGCTTTTGATCAAACCGAACAAGAAGATCCATGAACTGACCTGCCACATCCATGCTCTGTAAACGGAGTGCCATCAAGAACGAAGAGGGAGCCCAGTAAGTTCTGCCACCTACATGAATTAGGTGGTTGTAGGGAAGGTTAGGCAGTACTACATATGTCTGAAGTTGTACGGTCACTAGAGCTTGTGAAAAATGAGACTGGACAATAATTGGGCATTATTTTCAAGAGGGGATGGCCATTATCTTCTTCAGGTAGGCATGAAACAATATGTATTTGGAAAACTACAGCTGTAATCAGTCTTGTTCTCAGTGAGCAACCAGACCATGTACTTTTTATCTAAACAGAGGACAATCACATTCAGGATTTTGGTGCTTGCCCAAAACATTCATCTTCTATCTAGATAAAGTGTACAACAAAATTGAAGCTGTCGCATTGCTAGTCCATACAATGCTTAGTTAGATCGGAGTTATGGCACTGTTAAGTATTCTAAATAGGCCTAGGCAAAATTTGAATTATGCGGGTGAAAGTTGTAAAAATCCTGAATTTCTAGTTACATGAAATTTGCAAAATTTCACATTATGCCATTTCAACTGGTTTGCCCATAAATATCTTACATAAGGGTAATTTTGTGCTTGAAAAAGTCTCCTGCCAGCATAGTGCTTTTTTTTTTAAATTAGGCAAGGCATACCCTTGTGGAAAATAAATCTCATAAGGTTCCAGCAAAACAAATTTCCCACTTAAAGGATAATTTCGCAAATTTCTAATGAAATTTTACAAAATTTAGAGCGAACAATTAAGCAATTTTGCAATGTCCTAGTTCTAACCAATTGAAAACAGATGTAATGAATTGTGATACGTTGCCACAGCAATGTTTTATGGTCAACAGTCTTTACATATGAGATAGAGTTGAATCAAACTTGCCTATTTCAAAAAATCCAAATAACCCGAGCCCCGTTTTCAACTAACTGAATGCAATACTATACAGCAGCTAACCTCACCACGTTCCTCAAATGAGCACAATTTAATGTACCTTCCATTTACCTGTACTACTGGCTCAGGCTCAATCATCCACCTCAAAACTTCTTCAATGTCTTTGAAACACCCTTGACTCTCCTCAACGGCATCCGATTGCCGTCACTCTAAGTAATTATTCTTCAGTCGCCAGACGATTATGGTGTATAAATCACATATGCTTGATAACTTGGTTATTTTTCTACCTGATCTATTCAAATATTCAGGCATTTTGCAATCCCATTCGGGCCATGGGGAATTGGATCTGATAGCATGCGTTATCTTTACTGTTCGTCTCTGAAGTATTTTCTTATTTCGTTCCCACTCATGTTTTTTTCTAATTGCATATTCATTATTTCTTGCATACGTCATCTGGTCTGCGCCCAGGCAAAGCATCACAATAATTGCTGGGATATTGCAAAACCAGCCTGCGGAAAGGCTTGGGAAACCCTGGTTTCCCAAGTCAAAATATGCAAATGTATGCAGAAATCCATACTGCTGTCAGCTGTTGAGCAGAAACAATATGGGGATATGCAAATAGCCATTTCACGCGGACAATTTTAAAATCATTTTTAAATACACGCCTGCCCTAAAATCCGGAACTTGGAGTTACTGAACCATGACACCACCCTTCTCATTATCAATGGTGTAACACTATGGAGCCAGTCATGACTGGCCAGGATTTGGTGGGGGCAATTGTATTCCACTGGAGTTAGTGAGAACAGTATACAGTTATCTCCGAGGCTGCGGATTTACCAGGCATCATAAGTGGAACTCTGAGAAATGGGGAATTACCAGGGAGCTGACAAATCCCGGTCCAATTCCCTGGTTAATTCCTTATTTCACCCCAGAGTTAAATCGGGACATTTCAGCTGCTTTTAGAAGGCAACATTTCTAGGTGTAACACAAATCCATGGTGTTCCTATGAATTTTGTAGTTTGAAGGAGCTAGTTACTCCGGTAACTGGTCCCATCCGAATTACGACATAACTTGTAAGCGTCTTAGTGTACAATTGCACCACTGCCATTTAACCCAAGTGGAGTATCTAGCAACCAGGCTAGGAAGCGCACTGCTAACAAAAGCAAGTCACGCACGACAGCAGAAATTTATGTCGTGCTATTTCTAATTAAGACGTACCTCAATGCTGTGTGGTTCTGTTAAAGTGGAATGTTTAACATGGGTATTTTTTCCTGTCTTGGATAATTAAGTGTTTCGCCTAAAAAAAATACACTTCTGTTTAAAAGCATAACCTTGAACACCGATAATGCACAGGCATGTTTGTGAATAGCACCCTGGAAATTCCAAAAGGGCACTAGGGCGTTTTGCTTAAATTCATTTTGTAGGATGCTTGACGTGCCTCTGGTTACAAAAAAGCACTTCCAAGACGGATCAACTTGAAACTAAGGTGAGAGCATGAATAAGGGCATAGCCTACGCATCTAAGCCTGCCATTTCACACCCCCATAACACAGCACACTATCCTTTGCACCACTCACCAGATACTGTTCATAAGACATTTCTTAGAAGAATTAAGCAGGCGACCAACTCATCAAAGTGACCATTCCGGTTTATTGACCAAGGAGAACGCTTTCTATTTAGGGAGTAAATGGTACTCGCAATTTCATCAATGGAAAGAGTGCGGTACCCAGACATGGCAAATCTTTTAATCTGGGTTGTTGAGCATAAAACTCACACAGTGGAAGAGCATTCATTGCCCACCAGTAGAAAGCATTACTTCATAAGGATTGCATCCAGTGCATCTTTGTGAGTGGGTCACACACCTAGGTGAAGTTTACATTATGTTGGGAAAATCTTGTAAAATGTATGTATTTTGCATTACATTAATGTTGTGAAATTTGCTATTTTGCAGGTGTGAAATTTTGCACATAATTTGCTACTGGGATACTGGTTCAATCAGAAAAGGTCTCACAAGAACAGCAAAACCGCAGTCGAACAGCATTTTCTCCTCGAACTAGTCACCTGCCTGTAGCTTTTGTGACTTTTCCACAAGGCATGGCCTCACTTGTAATTTTCACGGAATATTAGGCAAAGACATGTAATGCACATAATTTTGTGAAATTCTTCCACAAATTACCTTCCCTACAAAAAAAGTTACAATACCACCAACCATGTCCAGGACCTTCGTTTGTACGCTTGACATACACAGTGCACAATCCCGTCTTGGCAGTCAGTCTGCATCTACATTTCAGGATAACAATGCATTTACAAGAAATACAGGAAATGGGATGTGACGTATTATGCAATCGTTTGTGCTACAATGAACACCGCAAATGAAAAAGATTACAGGTTTCTGACAACTGTGGAAGCTAGTGGCACAGACGGATGATCAGTCTGGGTTATTAAACTAGTTCAGACATAGGCCCTGAAATGAATGGTACAAAAAAATGCTGCAATGCAAAACATGAAAAAAGTAAATATTAAATGGGTTCTTGCAAGATGCACTTTTAGAATGTAATACACATTCCACGCTCATGCACAGTGGCACTATCCACACCGTACCACCTCTTCTATCCACAACCACACCAAGTGTATGAAGCGCTATGCAAATAATTCAATTGGACCACCCATAAAGCACTTCAGGGGTGTGAAAAGTGCTATGTTGAAATCAATACACATAATGCTTTCAGTGTTGTACTAATGTATGCTAAATCATCTAACTAGCATGAGATTACACAAGGCTTGGCTTGTACCAAACGGTATTGAAATCTACAGCCCAATTGTAGTTTGTGATCTTGAAACCATATCATAACCACAGCTGGGCCTTTATATTTGAAATCTAAAACACAGTCTGCATGCAAACTAACAATGGGGTCCATAATGCAATTTACTGTCCTCTGAAGCAGAGCACTCGGCATCCTGTCATTTTAGGGGATATAGCTTGCTGGATTGATTCTGCAGTGCATTTGGAGACAGGCAGTCTGTGCTGCAGACACACACTCTCAAAAATTAACAACCAGGGAGCACTGTGCTGTTCAATTTCATGTATAATTCAAGCCCTGATGAGCATCAAACTCACATTGATTAAGAACACAAAAACGAGCCTTTGCAAAGAACTAAAACAGAAACGCAGTTCTATTATTGACTAAAATCTATTTTCCTTACATGGAGGCAGCAATAGGTTTTGAGATACATTGCTAGAGTGACAGCTCAATTTACCCATAATGTACAACAAACAAAAGCCTGTCATTTTGAAACATTGGCCTTTGTTCGCCTGAAACAAAATTGCCTTCTATAACTAATCTATGCAGAAAATGGTAATACTAATTTGATTGTTTTGATCTGACACGAGGGCAGTGTATTAAGTGGAAGGCACCAAGTGTACAAATACAACTCATTTTGAAAATTGGGCAATCTGCATCTGTTGTCACCTTCCTTACTTTACAGTTTCTCATTTTTTGAGGACTGGAGGATGTGTATAAAGTAGTTAAATATGGCCGAATAGAGACACAATTTTTTAATTAGGTTCAGTATTCTCAGATACGAAAAAAATATCTTACATTTTAGCAACACATCACTCTAAACAGAGCGATACAGTTAAACAAAACACTGATTAAGCCAACCTTTGTCGATGCTTTTTGGCAATGCTGGACAGCAGCCATAACAAAATAAATAAAAAAGCATCATGACGCGATGCACACATAACACATCATAAGTGTTGTGATGCTACTGACGCAGCATCATTCAGCAGGATGAAGTGTGCACAGGCATGCAAACATGCATCACCACCCATGTGCCCATCTGATTGGCGTGGGCGCCATTTTCTTTTCTTTTTTTAATTTACTGACCCAAGATAATGAACGCCACTTGGATCAGCAAATAAAAAAATGACGATTTTTACCTGCGTAAAAGCACTTTTTTTAAAGTGGAACGGACCGACAGCAAATAGCTGCAGCCCGGCCGTCCCCAAAAAATATATCATTTTTTAATGATTGCAAGGGTTGGGGGAGCAACAAAGGGGTGGGAGAGAAACAACGGAGGGAGCAACAGATGGGTGGAGCTACAGAAGGGACGGGTAGAAGAATAATTTCTAAAACTCAGGGCTTTGGTGGGAAGGTAACTGCACGCTTGGGAAAGATCCTGAAAACACATGTAATCTCATGGAGTGCTCAAAAAAGTAGTTCCATAAATGTGAGCGGTGAAAGGATACAAGTCAGCAAAATCAAAAGGATGGTTAAGAGGCTATATGCCAGGAAAGGAACTATCACAAGGAGGTGAGGCAAACCATGAAACAAGCATTGGCATAGCCAATAGGTCTCGCCTTTGGGACCTTATAAGTGTTTAGTTATCCAGCACAATATCCTTGGTGCAACAACATCAAGTGTTGCATGGCTAAACACTTATAAGGTCCCAAAGGCGAGACCTATTGGCTATGCCAATGCTTGTTTTTGTACCTTGCGGAATGATTGTGGGGCTGTATGACTGGAGTATTTGGAAATGAGGTGTGCTGTGCAAGTGTGCAGGTACGATGAATGTGCGCTACATGCTATTTTGAAACATAAAAGGAGCTGCTGTTTCACGAGTGTATGGTGGTTGGCTGGGTTTCGTCTGTGTGTATAAAAAGGGCACATGTTCGGAAGGGGTCTGTGTGCTAGATGCTTATGGAGAAGGCTGTAGTGTACTGAATGGATATAGCGCAGGCACAAGCCTCGTCTGTATGAAAGGAAAAAGTGTGTAGGATCTGCACATGGAAGGGAATCGTATGACATTATAAGGAGGCTGTGTGCTGCAGTGATATATGGAAAGGAACTTTATGCCCCACGTGATTATGGAATGTAGTAGTCTGCTGCATGTTTTATGGTAAAGTAGTGTGCAACATACATATATTGCAGGGGCTGCATGCAAATGCGTGCTTTAAAGGCGTATGACGTCACGGGATAGTGAAGAGCACTGTGTGCTACATATGTACTTTAAAGGCAGTAGTGTGCTGCTTCTGTAGGAAGTATTATGCTGCATGTGTCTACTCAAAGGTATTGTGTGCTTCCTTTGTACTTCAGAGGATGAACTGTACAGTATGTGTTCCTACCCCACCCACCCCCTAAAGTGGTACCACGGGCCATAATGAAAGCAAAAACTAAGCCTACCTCTCAAAACTGTGAATATATAGCATATTAGCGCCCTAACTGAAGTGTAGTGACCCCACACCCTGGGCCTCAGCGCCACTGTACTTACTGCAGTATTCATAGACTGTAATATTAGCAGTGTCCTTATACACAGGCCCACACACGTGCTCTAAACGTACTGGAAGATTGGACGATGCGTACAGAGATAATCAAAATCAAAATCATTGGAAATGCAATTGATGAATAGAAAAATAGTGCAAGTAAAATTAAAGCAGGCAACTGCTGTACAAGAAAAACACTTTCCAAATAAGAACTGACAGCTTTGTTTCAAACATTCCATCACCAAATATGGAGGGACTGGCAAAAAAAGGTGAACCGTTTATAGCGATGCATGAGAGGGAGAGATAGAGTAATTATCGGATGCGAGTGCTCGTTACCAGAAGCAGCAGGGCGATCCAGAAAAGTCCATTTGGACACTCCAGGATGTCTTGTAATTCCCGTTTGGAAGTCTCAAAAGAGGCTGCAGCGTGGGCCCAAGAGCAGTAAAGTCATAGGGGCTGGGGTAAGCCGCTGCAAAAATCGCATACAGAAGGCTTGTGCATTTACACAAGTCGAGCGTCACTTGGTGAACAATAGCTGGTGAGGCGGCTCAGGGCTTCATAGTTACGTGAAGCATGCCTTATGCCTGCAATAAATGAGCAAATGAGAGCTGGAAAGGAATTTGCTTGACAAGTCCCACCCTTCAGCAGGCATTGTTGGGGGAAGGGGTGAGGGGGTGGGGGGAAGGACTGCTTGAAAATCAAGCTGCGCGCCTGCGCTAAAAGTTAAAAAACAAGAGAAAGTACTCTAGGAAAGCGTGAAGCATAGAAGAGTTGCCAATCGTGGGTCTGTTGAAAAGGGAAGGCGAAATACCTGGGAAGATAAATCAACAGTGGAGGGAAAGACAGGAGAGGATGGCAGCTGAGCTGTAAGAACAAGCCCGGGAGTTGTGCGCACGCTAAAAGGAAATTTTAAAAAAGCACGCGAGTGGTGCGCGCGCGGCGGCAAAAGTGAAAGCAGCTGCAGCATCTCGCGAGTGTAAGGGTGCCCGCAACCATGACGAGAGAGGAAAGCCAGATGGCGCCTGTGCGCGTAACCGTGCACGTAACCGCACGCTTTAGGCCACACAAAAAGCGTGTGGTCGGATTTTTAAAGCCCACTTACTAAAAGTCTCTCTCGCCAGAGCAGCGCATGCGCTGGCTCAGGCGAGACCTAAAAAGAAGCAAGCAAAGTAAGTTTTCAGTATTGTCCACAAAAGGCATTCATCAACAAAGATGAAAGCTGCTGGGTAGGCGAGACCTAAAAATGTATTTCTGAAATGTCCCTTTTGTAATGGTTATCATGGAGGCATTAGTGATACCTCCTCGAAGTAAGATTTAAGCCCTATGTTCTTTACTCTCAACTTTTAAAATCCACCTGTAAAAGGAATTTGTAAAGCAAATTGCTTTTTGGTTAAAACTGCACAATATACAAGAGTTAAAACCTATTTAAAACTATTTCAAAACCAGTGCAGTATTAACTATTGTGAATTGTAATCGCTTCTAAACCATTTAACAGGGTTCAAGGCTAAAACTGTACAGTTATGAGCACACAAAAACATGTACAGATGCATAAAGTGTAGAGATTAAAAATTAAAACAATGCCTTATATGCACAATTTTATTGCTAAAAAAGAGCATATATATGTCATGTGTGAACATCACAGGTCCACAAACCCCACATTGGCATGATATGAAGCCCAGAATCCCACATTTCCCACGGTGAAGGGAAGGAGCAGACAATCATGTCACAGCAGTTCTCAAATCCTTTTACAGGCAACCTGAAGAGGCGCGGATCAAGTACACGCCAGTACCAATGTTACACACAAAGCCATCGACTCAGCCTCCAGGGCTTTTAAACTGTAAAACAACCTCCTCGTAGCCTGATCCCTCTACCTTCACTTAAACCAGCCAATGCAGCAATAAAACGCATCCGAACTTGCACATTGTGTATGTTCTCATCTCTGTATTCATCCTTGATCTAATAAAATAATCTCATACTTAAAATATATATATATACATACATACATACATACATACACACACACACACACGTTTTTGTTAAAATCATAAATTACCTCACTGTATTTATTTTTAAAGATTTTTTTCTATAGGCGTACAAGGGCCCTAGAGCGCTTCACAGAGGACACTTTACCTCTTAACCGAAGCAGTAAAAAAAATAAAAAATAAAAAAAAATAATGAATAATATAATGATAGTACACAAAACATCAACTATAGCTGTCGGTAATAATATACAACAGAGGCATATAAACAATATTACTTCTTTATGCAGTTTCACAAACTAAAATCTAGAGACAGACGTTGTAACATACCTACTGAATCGGCAACACCCCTCGTAGGTCTATGCATTATACTGCAAGCGTCTACAGCCAGACTAAGAACGTACTGAACCAGAGAAAGGTGCCAAGTGGTCGATGAGGAGTGAAGGGCATTCATGTATGGTAATATAAAAAGTACAGGTAGCATGAAAAACATTGAGATTGGCTGGAGATAGAAGCACTCGTGGGCAGGAGTTACTCTTCTTTAGTGCGTCCGTACTGCAGCAAAAGTCAGTGTAAAAACATTCAGAACAGTGGATTTGAGCCAAAAACCCTCAGCCATCTCGCCCCTGCACTCAATTGAGCTAGGCAGAGATCACAGAAAAATACTTCTTGAAAGAAGTCTTGTGAAGGCAGGTGCTGATTGTCAAGCGGGTGGAATTCTATACTTTGGTGTTGGATGAACAATGGAGAAATAACGGTTAGAGTCACTCTTTTTTGTTAAAAGCAAAGATTTCAAATAATAGGCAGTCAAAGCTGCAAACTTGTTGGGACCCACTGTAGAACTTCAGTTTATTAGCTAGGTGGTGTGAATGGTCAGAGTTTTGGAACTATGCAGGAAAGTCTGAGAGTGGAACTACCATCAATCGGAAAATAATATATATGATAGGAATGATATGATTAAAGGGCTCTGCTCCTGAGATCAGGCGTGCTGGCTGCATGTGGAGAAGCAATTGTGGGGGAGATGGAGTTCACTATTTGGATTGCCGGATAAACAGCATTCCCCCGACAGGACCAGAGCTTGAAAAACTTTGTTTAGGTCCTGTTCAGCAAGAATAATTTGAGTTCAAGTTGGTGTTTTGAGTCTTTAGCCAAGGAACTGATAGGTCTATGAACGTTGAGTCAATTGTCCGAAAATAAAAAAGCTGAGAGATTGAATGTGTTCAATGATGGCATGAGAGAAGCCTTGTAGATTAGTAGAATCTAACCATTCTTGTATTGCTGTGGAGGAAGCCTTGTATGAGAGGAAGTTGTTTTTTGGGGGGGTGAACATGAGATGGTGCCTCGTCAACCAAGACCGTATATTGACCAGAGTCAAAGTCAGTTGAGAGATATCAGAAGGGGGTAAAACTTTCTGGTAGAGCTTGGTGATATCACAATATTGATGGGAAGATATGCTGGATTTATTTATGAGGTTCCACACAAACTGAAGAGGAAAGGGGCTTGTACAGAGATTTCAGGAACCCTGCGAGGTATGGCTACTGAACTGGAGAATGAGAGACCCCATTTTATCAGTTGTGAGCACTCAGTTAGATAAGATTTGAACCAGTCTCAGACTGTTCTTTTAATGGCCATATGCCTTTTCAAAGTGTGACTAAGAAGGTCATGGTTAACAGTATCCAATGCTGCTGAGAGATCATCAGGCAAGATTCACCATTGTCCAAGATGCAAAGCACATCATCAGTGATTTGCAGAATGGGTGTCTGTACTGCAACCGACTCTAAAATCTGTTTATTGCCTTATTCAGATAGATTAAACAATTACATGCATTTAACTCTGTTCGGTTTGATTATCAATAAAAGGCCTGTTTTTGCAATGCAGAACCGGAAACCTCACTATTTGGCAAAGTGACGCAATTTAAGCATTTTATATGGCAACATTGAAAGGCTGCAAATCGGGCCAGAGTGTTGTGCAGATTTCAGAATAAGATCAAAACTATCAAACTTCCATTTCAGCTACTTCTGTGGAATGATAGGGTAAGTGTGAACTGTGCTACCTTAGAGAATTATACATTGCACATGCTCTTTTAGAATGAAGAGGGAATAGATCATTTCAGATGCAAATAACTAATGATGAAAACTCATAAGCTAAATAAACTAAGTAGTCAATTTAACATGTAAATGGCTAATTTATTTAAGTCCTGAATTGGTGTTTGTACGAACGGGGTTCAAATAAATAAAGCATAAGTAAGGAAAAATAAGACAAACGAGAAGCAAGCAAATTAGTGTTACGATAAAGCCACGCAATAGTATGCAATGGACAAGCTCTAAGCCCACTGAAAGCTAACAAAATGTTTTGCACGCGAGAGTGCATGTCCTGTCTCAGACAAGTCCTAAAAGCAGCACTTGAAATGCAGCAGTGAAAACAAAGGTGCCAGCCAATCTTAGAGATGGTAAATAGTCAATGCTCCAAGGGAGGCACAAACACAAGATACACAAACTGGGACACAAATAAGAAGCAGGCAATGAGAGTAACAGGAAAGCCAATCAATTGTCAGCAATGGGTGGGCTCTAAGCCCCTCTATGTTCTTGGTAAGCCACAAAAAGATAGCGCACGCTCTGTCTAGTATGCTCGACCTAAATAGATGCCACACTAGTAGGAGAGCTATAGAGAAATACTCCACAAAACATTTCTCCTGGAAAATATGTTTTGTATTGCATAGCAATGGCTCGTTGTTGTTAACCTGTAGGCAACCAAAAGCCTAGCATTTTCAGAAAACACTGCCAAAAAAAAAGTCTGTTAGATTAGTTGGAGTAAATCAATGGGGCGTGGTGTGGAGGCTTTCCTTCTGTGCAGGTGAAGCATGTGTGATTGCAACAGTATTCAAAGTTCAGCAGTATTCTTGGGTCCAACAGCAAAGCTCAATGACTTCCAAATATACTGCTTCCATGAAGGTAGATCACAATATGGCTCCCCATTTCTGTCCAAGAAGCACTTAATTGGTCTAATACATCTCATTTCAAACAACAAAACATGGGCAACAGCTAGGCTGGTGTGCAAATTAACACTTGGTTGCAACTATGCACCCCCAAACAACCTTCTGTGGAAACACTAACCTGAAATGAGCATGGGCAAAGTGTAATAACTAGTAATCCAAATAACTTTGAGAAGACATTGCAGTTTTTGCTGCTTTTATGACCTTTGCAACACATTTATTTCATCCTTCCATTCTACTGAGGACAACTTAATTTTTCTTAGGAAGAAAAAATAGGTTTAAATTTCCATAGCACACATGCCAGCCATAGCTTCTAGATATTATTTGTTTTGCAAATATGAGAAGAACATTCCCACAAGTTTGAGATTAATGAGTTTTGAAGGTATGGAAACATTAAAGCAAAATTGCAATCCAATTTTGTTTAAGATGAGTTGCAGTGCTTCTACTCTCAGGTTACTGGCTCTTTCTTATACCTTTCTGTGAAACAAAGTTTGTTTTCAGTGCCGTAGAGTCAGGGGGAATGTAAGCATTCACTGTATACAGGATGAACTTCCTCGAGAGTCGTGCTCGCATAATGCATCTATAAATGAAAACAGGCCAGGAAAAAACTGATGGTGACTACTTAAACACGAGAAATTCAGATATCATATGTCTGAAACAATGAGCAAACCTAATATTTTACTGATAGCTTCCCTGGTACTGAAAAACTGTAGGCAGCTTTTATGGGTGGTCACAGTACTCGGAGTTCAGATATATAAAATGTGCTTTCTTACTTTTGACAAACAGTGTTCTAAGTCACTGGGCATGGCAGACAACAAAATTGATGCACAACAGAGTGCAAGCACAGTATACTGGCGCCAACTGAAAAAAAAAACACCTTAGATAAATTCAGTGGATCTGACTTTGTAATCATGGCACAACATCGTTTTTGTGAGCATCAAGATGTTGTGCACCATCTTTGGAAGCTTATGTGCTGGAACTGGGGTAGAGTACTGATTATTAGTATTACTTTCTACCCATACCATTCAAACAAAAAGGAAAGTGGGGGTTTGGCTGCTGGGAACACAAACTCTCTAGCGACCACCATTATCAAAGATCACTTAACCCCATTAGTGTGAATTCTTTCTTGTTCACAGTTAACCACTTCAGACTTTTGGTGCCTCATTCCTTCTCAGTACCAACCAAAGAAGCCTTTGGTGATGCCCTTCAAAACTCACTTATTACCATCAGCTAGTCACTGGGCTGACACCTGAGAAGGGCTGTGCCCCTTGATGCTATTGTTGCTTGTATCAAATTTCCGTAAAAAACAAAAGACTAGTGGTGTTTGGCAAAACAAGAACAGTTTGCTTAATTAAACAGTTTGGTCGGGAGAACAGTTAGAGTCACTAGGGCTGAGGATGGTCTCAATTTACATCGAGTTTGAGGTCTCTTTATAGACAATATTACAACAAGCAATAATGGTTTCCGGCGTACTATATATAGTGAGGAACGTTGGTTGCTGCCTTTAGGGTCATAAATTAATGGTCAATGGTTACTACAGGTGGATTTTGACCTGTGTGGACACAGTGTGGCCAGTGGTGAATGTGTCGGGATGTCCAGCATGGAGAGTGAGTGATCACTACGTAAGCTAGGCCCGGATTGATTGTGTTCCTAACTCATGTGTCATCTGACTTTATGGTGTTTTTAGGAGCACGTACCCCCACCAGTCATGTGAGCTTTATTGGGGCAATCTCCCCTAACTATTGTAATGTTGCTGCGCCTATCTGTGGAATTGATTAAGAGTTAACTGCCCGTGTGTTTGCCTGCCAGCTATGCACCCTCCCACCTGTGCCCATCAATTTGTAATCTAGGGCGAAGGTCGCAGGGCCTGCCCGACTACATACTTTTGTGTCGAGGTAGATTTGGAGTTCAGAACAGGCGATTCTATTAATAAAGACGATAGTTCATTTTTGTCGACAAACAGATTTATATCCATATTAACACTGCATTCGCTTCAAAAGATCTTACCTCAATCTTAGAAACCTATTGCACCTTGTGGTGTCATCACCATATGAATAATGTAAGTGTTACACTCACAAATACAGCATCGTTACCAATAGAATCGAAATTTATAACCCTTAACTGGCCATGGAAAAGCTTCAATGTTGACTCCTTCTGGGCAGAACACTCGTACACGCAGGCACTTAGCTCTGTCAATCAATTTCACCGCTGACTCGCCAGGATGTTTGACAAAATAGCTTCCCTGAGAGCTTCACAACACAAGCAACTCTGACAGAAGACCAGGCACTTGCACAAAAGTACATTTCTTAAAGCAGAGCAGCCTGGTAGCAAATGTGAGGTGCTGGGCCTCAGCAAGGGGTGAGGGTACAATGGAGGAGTGGGTGGGATAAGGCAACTTGGAAGTGGGGGGCGGGGTTTAAATAAAAAATAAATAGGAAAGGTGGGGCTGGGAAGAAGGGAGGAACAAGTAGTGATATAGACACGAAGAGCAGCACACCAGAGTGAAAACAAGTAGAGAGATGATGAAGCTGGAATTATGGGAACAGCAGCACATGAGTGAGAGAGCAAATGGAGGAGTAGAGAGCAACACGGAGCATGTGTGGCAGGCCTTTGAGGGAAGAAGCACATAAGGGAGAGAACATGGAGTGGCTAAAGAAAACAAGCATTTGCAATGCAATAGGTCTCGCATTACGAGAGTTTAAGCTATTGTCATTTACAATGGCAATAGCTCCCTCTCATAAATGCGAGACCTATTTCACTTCAAAGAAATGGCCGCCATTGTCTGGGGCTGCTTGAAAGTGAAAACTTGCATGGCGAGGAAAGCACGTCGTGCCTGCAGTAGTAGAAACCCCTTAAAGAAAAGAGTGCTTACAGACTAAATAAGACATACCATGTCACAACAGAAGTAAAAGGGCCAGACGCCATGGGAGGTTACAAATGCAGACACGGCGGTACCAAGGAGGGATTAACAAGCCTAATAACAACTTGCAAGCCAACGTTTACGAGGGACAATGACACAAGTCAATGACAAATATGGGCGGAGAGTGGGCGGGGCTTCAAAGCCATACTCCAATACTGCATGCCTCGCAGCAGCGCATGCGCTGCCCAGGCTCGACCTAAAAAAGTAGGTACCTAAATTTGAGCAGCGGAAGAATAGAAGTAGCCAATCAAAAGAGTGGTAAAAAGAGTACAGAGGCTATGCTTCAGGGGAGGGACAAACACAAGAAGGCAAGCCATCAATTAAGAAGCAAGGAAGAGTAACAACAAAGCCAAACTATGGTAAGCAATAGTTAGGCTGTAAGCCCACAGTAGGTTTCTGGTATGGTCCACATAAGTCTTTGCACTACAGACAGCTAAAAGCTATCTGGTAGGCAAGACCTAGAAACTGTATGCAGCAACAGTACGAAATGTATAAAGGAAGTATGAAAAAGCCAAGAAACCTCGCCACTCTCAACACATTTCAGATGGCACTTGGCCAACCAAAGAACTTTTCAAAATCAACAGAGAATGTTGAAAACGCATACAAAATCTCATACTCTACTAACAATTCTCAAGAATCCTGCATCTGTATTACAGAATAACAGACTAAAAAAGAAATATTGACCTGGAGACTTACTTCCTAATAAAGGCAGTCCCTATCCATGTCACATTACCAACAGAGCGAAATTCTGTCCATGTTAATACACACCTAAACTCTGTTTGTTTTATGTGCTTTGCATAAAAGAAACTAATGAACTAATCACAACTGTAAGCACTCCAATCCAACTATATTTAACAACAACCCTCTAGGATCATACATGCCCACGGTAGCCGTAGGATGATACATGCAAGTCTGTTAACTTCAGACTTCAACGGTGAATCAAAAACATCAAGCTTCAAACCAGTCCTGAAGTAGCAAGGTCTCATCCATGTTGACAACAAACTACAAACCTCTATGAAATTGCCCGTTTCCGAGTAAGTTCACTGAAAATGAACTGTTTACTGCCATATTAATGTTTTTTTTTTGTTTGTTTTTAAAGACCATTCCCAACTAGCTGCCAACGTAGAAGAGGCAGTAAATCGGCTTTAACTGCATAAAATGTTGACTCAAATAGAGGTGCCACACTCCTCCTACTTGATCTCTCAGCAGCCTTTGGTACAGCGGACCATCAACTGCACCTCTGAGGTCTAAACAATACAAGGATGTAGTGCATGGTCATAAAATGGTTTAAGTCCTACCTCACAGATGGAAAGAAAATTGAACTTTAGCCTTCACTCATCTCAATAACATTCTAGCAAAACTTAGGTGCTCAACAGTCGCCCCTTTTCTCTTCAATGTTTACCTCTCCACACGGAGCTTAGCAGCTCTCAAAAATGTACCCAAGCAGGTGATGCAGATATTATTCTAAAATTTGAAGAACGAAAAATACAAACAGAGACATGTTGACTGTCCAAAGGCAGAAAACAATTTAAATGCAACAAAATCACTTGAAACTCAACCCAGAAAAGCAAATATCTTCACATTCGGAATATGGAAATCACATGAGACCAGTATGGCCAAGCCAAAGGAGACTGGATCTCCCCTACTACGATCAACTGAAGAAAATTATTTCAGCCTGATTACAGACTCCAGGCTCTCTATTCCAAGATCAGTTTGAAAGTGTGACAAAACGTTCTTTCAACACTACAAGAACATGATATACATTTCCATACCTGGGTTTCTACAAGGTCCCAGCCTGAACACAACATAATGTTACACCTTTACTACATCAATGACTTTCACAGCAAGTTCATACCAACAAACTTCAACAAATCCAGAATGCCTCTGACAGACAAGTTCTAGCCTAAAGTGACATGACTATTTCCCTCCTGCCATGGGCTACTTGTCACAAGAAAAAGGTCTTCCAAATCTCTCTGCATCATTCACCGGTCAATATTTGGACTGCCCAATTTTTCTACAGTCCAATTTCAGTCGCAGCAAAAGGAGGAACCTTAGACAAGGAATGCACCACTCCTGATCATCTCAACTTTCAGGACAACTTGTGTAGGTGTGAGCGCCTTTTCTGTGAAAACTTTAAACAATGAAGAGATACCCAAGCAAATAAAAATTATTAACACCCACCAAAATTCAGAAAGCAATACAAATGTGGCTTTTCCCTAAAATAGGACACAGCTCACTCCAAGGCAACAAGTTCACATATCTATACACTCCTATAATCCTGCAGCCAGCTGCAGAGGTCCTTACACACCTTGAATCACTCCATATGGTTCTTACACAGTGGCATGGCAGCGCCTTATGTGTGTTGATCAACCAACAATTCTGGTTAAACTGGACACAGTGTCACCTTAATGATCTGAATAATATTCTGTGCAGGTTGGTCCTTCTGCCACCATTGGATGGGCCCAAATAACTGGAGGGCTCTTATTTCCACTAGTTGAAGCAGTCCATACATTATTTACCCTGAAGACCACACACCGAGGCCAATCAAGGTTAATTTCTACACACGTCGCAGCCCATGCTGCTGAATCAATCCTCACACTTTCTACAACACACAATGCTTATTCTCAGCATTGTTCATGCTGCTGTACGTGATTTCATTAAAAAAACGATTTCATGGATACCATTACAGAGAAACTATTTCATCTAACTGTTTAATTGAAATTTCCCGAATGAATAGCATTTTCCTTTTCGCAGAAACCAATTCATAGAATGTCTTTTTGGTCGAAATTGGCTTTTGAATACTTATTTGTTTAAGGGTAAATGCAATGGTGCAAGGTCTTACTTTCAGTAACAGTTTTGCCGGAGATATTTATTTCAGTGTTTTACTTCAGAGGATATTACTTCATGTTTATATCTTTCATACTATCAAACAAGTACTTTGGATGCTTCTAATTCTCTGACCCATCACCACCCGTAAACACCATCCATTGATGGCCCCTCTCAATCCCTAAACACCATCAACCCCTGTTCCCTAATGCCCCGGACTACACTCTTCCAGAAACCTAAAAGCCCTTTCTACACCACAAATCCACCATCCCTGAACCATAAAATCCCTCACTACTCCCAACTCCATCCATTCCTGAACCCTAAAAAAAAACCTTTCTATGCCTAAACCTCACCCAACCCATACCCCTTAAAACCCCTTAGCATACCTGAACTCTGCCCATCCTTGAACCCTAAAAACACCTTTCTACATCTAAACTCCACTGATCTCTGAATCCTTAAACCCCCTCACCACCCTAAATTCCACCCTCTTCCCAACCCTTTAAATTCTTCACCACCCTAGCCGCTGCCCATAACTGAACCTTAAAAACCTACACCAGCCCTAAACTCTGCCCATCCTTGAACTCTAAAACCCCCTCAACACCCTTATACTCCATTCGTGAAACCTAGAAACACCTCACACACCTAAACACCAATCATTTGTGAACCCTAAAAACCCCTCACCACCCCTACACCTCACCCATCTCTGAACCCTATAAACCCCTCATTACCCTAAACATTACCCAACCCTGAACCCAAAAACCCCACAGTAGTCCTAAACTCCATCCAAGTATAATGTAATTTTCGATTTTTCCTTAAAATTATCTTCCCTCTAAAATGTTTCCTTTAATTTTCGATTTGTTTCCTTACAACTGCCTTTCCTTAAAATTGGTTTTCCATGATTTTGTTCCTCTAATATGGTTTCTGTTTTCATTTTCCAGTAATTCAGACAGATCATGTTCATGCACCAAACGATACTACACCTTCAAACCTCACTCACTTCACCACCCCGTTCCCATATAGGTCAAACAGAAGCCAACCCTTTTCTACCATTCACATAAAGTGCATCCTGCATATTGGTGTAAACCAGAGAAATTTACAACTTTGTCAGGTGAATAGTCTACCTTCACCACTCATTAATATTAAGAAGAGATTGTTTAACAACTTCAAGAAGCAAACATAAGTTGAAGTACCTTTCGGTATATGTTATGTGAAGGTGAAAAGCAGGTTGGTCCAGCCACAATTATTTGTCCAGGATATAGTGCTTTTTCAAGGCTATATACTTGTCTTTAATGACTTGTGAAGAGGGGGGGAATTACTGATTTAACAGAAGTCTGTATGGTGTGGGTTCTACAGAACGGTGAAGCAGTGTGGCAGATCGGAGTCGGAGTGCAGCAGTGTCTTACTTACAGTTCTAGAGATGGGTGGTTGTGATGTGCCCATTGAATTTCCAGTGACTCTGAAAGGGCGACTGTTGCATAATATCATAGTGAGAAAAGGCCACTGTACCTGAAGTCATGACATGGGCTTCCTCTTTTGGGGTGTTGCATGGGGTACGTAAAGGGCACAAGGTGCAGAGTATAAAGAACAGAATGTATTCGCTCTTGCTGTACCTCAATATATGCAGAAGGCTTTGCCTCAGGAAATACTTAGTTGGCCGGGCTCCATGGTGGGCTGTGAGGGCTTCAGGTGATAGTTTTAGATGAGCCGAGGGGGCTGACAGATAAGTCATCCTGCAATAGCAGAAAAAATGCCTTAACAAGATGAGGATAAAAATGGCCATCCAGATAGGCAAAGACAGCTGGAATAGGCGAATGCCTTTTTAGGTCGAGCATTCGAGACCTCTTGTAATATACTTTAGTATATACTTATATACTTTAGTATATACTTATATGTGTATGTACTTTATGGGCTCTGGAGATCAGCCATAGGACTTGTCTGCTTCCGCTTAGGGACTTTTTTTCTGTTCAACTGCCTCTATTTAACTGTCTTGGTAGAAAACGACCAGCAGAGGTCAGTAAAATACTAGAATTGCTTTCTGCTGAGGGACTTTCCTTTTTTTTTTTTTCTGGCAACTGCCTCTATTTAACTTTCTTGAAAGAAAACGACCAGCAGAGGTCATTAAAATACCAGAATCACTTTAGCATTCTCTAGATTCCAGTCCATAGAAATTGTCTTCCACGAGCACCAATAGACAATAATATTTTTTTCAAATCTTGTATTTTCAGCAATATGACAACCGAAGGCCCTGATTTTATATTAAAAACAGAGTTTTGGACTATACCATTTCCCGCTGAAAGGCAATATTTCTCTCCATGTGTTCCCATACCTGGCGTGTCACGCAGTTTGGTGCTTACTTTCCCTCCATGTTAAAGAACAGTAGATGTTTCAGCACCCAGGCTAATGTGCTGCATTGCTAAATACATACAAGGTCCCAAAGGCGAGCCTGATTGCATTGCAAATGCTTGTTCATTCTCCCAGGTGTATGTGTGAATATTCAGGGGGTCCTCACTCGAGCACGCTCAATAGCTGGATCTTTTATGGTGCTGAGTGCATGTGCAACGGGAGAAGAAACCTCCAGCCCAACATGCTCAGTGGATCTCCATTCCCTGAGCCACTCCTCCACTGCACCAAGTGAAAACTTTAAACCACAGAGAATAAGAGGTCACTCCACTTAACTTTCAGGGATTCACAACTTTGATTCTACAGAATACAGGTTCACCATCCTGTTTTCTTGTTCGAGCTGCTACATTTTCCTTTCTCCAATCAATATTGCACTTATATCCCTGCCTCGTCATTTCCTGTCTTACTCCACTGAAGGGTGTGGTGCCATCCTTTAATGCATTTCTTTAGGCCCTCCTGCTTGCAACGTTTCTCCATGCCTTCTAAGCTGACATATGCTTGCTTACATCTCAGTAGTCTACAAGCTTCAGTATCCTGCTACTCCCAGATCCCTCGCTACTTCCTCCTCAGTGGCAACTTCTGCTTCAGGGTCTCAGCTTTCCCTCTGCCTTGCTCTCACAAGGGAGTCAGAAACTAAAGGATAAGGCACATCATAATACATTCCTACCACCCAATCTGACAGAGTGATAATTAATAGCAGGTCATTGATGCACCCGTTGTTAAGTCTGAATCTCTATGTGCATTCCTGGTACTTGTCCTTGAATGCTGTCCCTGGAGTAAGCCTTCTTTTCCTGTTTGCTCTTCTACTCATGTGGTGCTGAACGTGATGACATGCAGGGCATGATTCAAGGAAGCAAAATTCAAGTCTTGTGAGGTTTTCTGCCGCACGCCTTCCATGGTATGTTGGTTTGTCCATGCATAAGTGCTGAAGTGTGCAGCAATTCTTTTATGGTGTGTGCAGGTGTCATCTCCGTCCAGTACAAGGCATCCAGTGCAATGATATTTATCGACCTTCGTCACCTTTAGTGGCCGTGTGCCCTTTGGTTTGTGCTCTTCGTTGCTTGCAATGCTCACCTGATTAGGTTTCTCCTTACAGGCACCTTTAGCTGTCAGTTGGCAGAACTACTGTAAATAATATACTTAAAGGGAGCTTTGGGCTTGCCGATTGCTCTTTATTCGGTGCAGTGCTTTAAGGGGGTGAAAAGGGTAGGGGCACTAAAAGGGCCATGTAAAGCAAAGTAACTAGCAATCCTTTGCAAGAGGTATGGTCTATGGGGGCTTAAAACACATGAACTAATATCCTGTGCTTCACACAGTGACCTGACCAGTATTTAGGTACCTCTGAGTTTTCTGCTATAGCATATAGATGTACAGGGTTGGATTGGTAAGGCAGCCGCTCAGGCAATGCGCTGGTATTGGAGTTACAGCTTCGGGACACTTTTTTAGCCAGTGTGGTGGCCTATTTACGCTGTGGCGTTGCTGTTCAGATGCCGTCAGCGACCCAGTGGGAGCCTGAGCGGCCTTTCCGGAGGCAGATGGGCCTCTATTACCTCCCTTTTACCAACAGAGTGGGGGTGTAATTCCCAGCCTCTCGTTTGGCTGGACCATTAATAAATGCAGACTGAGCAGAAGTGGCCTCGCTTATATTCAGGTGTGGTTCACCATTGTGAACTAATCCGTGCACAAAGAGTTCTGGCAACATTTGCATTTTTTTTTATCTCAGGGAAGTTAAGAAAACATTCCTCTTTTAGAAACCCCCCCACTCCTTTTCATGATACTGAAAACACTGAATCAGTGCTTTGCAAAAAGGCACAATCCGTAAATGTGGGATGCCTTTTTTTTTGGGGGGGGGGAGTGCCCGGGCCTATTTTTGATCCCAATCCAACCCTGCAGATTTATCACACAACAACGAATATACATCTGAAACAACCTGGTCCTACTAGTTTTGCCAATGCTTATTAGCAGTATCAGATAAATAGGCAACAATGATTTTGCTGTGAATAGTTACAATTGAAAATATTTTTATTTCTGAAAATACAAGACTGTGTATTATTAGATATCACTAAAACCTATGGTAGGGGTAGTGGTCTTTAGACTGTCTAAATCACTCTTGTTCACCTCTTCACACCACTTTGCCCTAAGGTCGCTCATTCACTCGTGTGCCATTTTCTCCCCACATCTCACTGAAATCCTTCATCATTGTCTTTTCAATCTGTCCTTCTTTGCGTAGCCTTCCCTTCTCTCTCTCTCCCTCCCTCCAGTGGCGGCTGGCATCTACGGGAAGGCGAGGCGACTGGGCGCAAATATTAATATTAAAAATAAAAGTTACCTGAAGCGACGTCCTCCGCTCCGGGGCTCTTCTGAGGAACGGGATGCTGCAGTGCGGGCGACTTTGCTTTAGTGCCCGATTACACTGACTAAATGCTTTCTTATTACATTCTTTAGATAAGACTAATTTTGTTTCATTTGCTCGCTTTTTATGGAGGTTTTCACAAGTGCTAGCTGAGTGAACTGATTGATCTAGGACATTCTTGCTGTTGAAGTAATTTTTGCAATTTTAATACACAGAATGGGATAGCGCCAAGAAGCATCAAAACATAACTCCAGTGTTTACACATTCTTGCAGCCACACAGGTTTAGAATATCAAGAAATGATGGCCGCCTTCTCCCTCATCATGCGCTATAACTACCAGAGCAGACAATTCAACACCGTGCGGCCGTGTATGTTACACGACATCGATGCACTTCAAGCAGTCGCACAGGGAGGAGGAGACTTTTTCACGTGTATCCAAGGTGAGCTGGGAAATCGTACACAGTGCAGCTTCCTAACTCGAGGAATCTCTGCTGTGTTGTAATCCACTGCAGGTTTACAAAGAACCCACGGCATAGGGGCAGCCAAAAATGCCTCTGTGCCATTGGAAGGCAGGTGACGGACTTAGGCAGCGATTGAAAGGTCTAGCGCTTTCTGCATTGTGCTCAGCCACTCACGCAGCACCCCTTTACGACTTCATAAGCCCCGACCCCCCAAGGTCATCAAACTGGGGCTAAACCATCAACAGTGGTTAGGAGTTTTAGGAGCCCCCTGCGCCCCAAAAATGCATTTATTTTGCTTCCCGGCTGATGGGGGGGGGGGTAATGGGGGACTCTGTCTTTACCATGGCACCCTTGCTATGCCACAGCCTAGCCTCAAAACAGAGGTGCCCAAGCAGAATTGCACCTTGGGAGGGAGGGGTGGGGGGAAGCAGACCACAAACCAGTGACTGTGTAAAAGGCCGCTTTTATTGAACAGGTGCACATAACAATATAAATACCTCGGCAAACAGCCTTACAAAACTAGGCCTCACTAAATAAACCATTTACCTAACACCCCGAGCCCCGCCCCCACCCCTAGCATTTTCTTTGAGCCCGCCCCCACCCGTACATTACAACATTACAAACCATAGCAAACAATACATCAACGTATAACCCTATAAATTCAACCCGTCCGTTAAACGCCTTCCCCTGCCTGCCCCTTTCCAGCTGTCAAACCCCCAACCTGTGTAACCGAAATAACAAGTAACCTGCCTACCCTTTCCCTGTCGATAAATCCCAACTTCAAAATTAATCACCAAAACCCCTGCCAACCCTGGCAAACTTCAAATGACCCCCGCACAGCACCTGTTCAAGCGACAGTACATAATAGCACCCTGTACACCTGTCTCGTAAAGCCCCCTTAAAATATTTTTTAGCCCAAGAAAAAAGAGGGGAAACCCAGAGAAGAAAAAGGTTATAATAATGTTTTAATAAAATTTTATAATGAAGGGAGGGAGGGTGGGACAAATTATTTTCTAAGCTGAAGCTCCCGGCCACCAGGTCACCAAACCTAAAATGGTGGCCGGGAGCAGGAGCCCAAAGCATTTATGCTTGGGCTCCAATTGGGCTACAAAAAACAAGCCCAAAGGTAAAATGGCTGGTTGTCAGCCCGCTCCCCCGCCTCTTCGCCCCTCCCAAACTGCCCGGGGGGGGGGACCTCCCTGCGGTCGGCAACCCCCCCCAAGCCCCACTTGGGAGGGAGGGGTGGGGGGGGGAAGCAGACCACAAACCAGTGACTGTGTGTAAAAGGCCGCTTTTATTGAACAGGTGCACATAACAATATAAATACCTCGGCAAACAGCCTTACAAAACTAGGCCTCACTAAATAAACCATTTACCTAACACCCCCGAGCCCCGCCCCCACCCCTAGCATTTTCTTTGAGCCCGCCCCCACCCGTACATTACAACATTACAAACCATAGCAAACAATACATCAACGTATAACCCTATAAATTCAACCCGTCCGTTAAACGCCTTCCCCTGCCTGCCCCTTTCCAGCTGTCAAACCCCCAACCTGTGTAACCGAAATAACAAGTAACCTGCCTACCCTTTCCCTGTCGATAAATCCCAACTTCAAAATTAATCACCAAAACCCCTGCCAACCCTGGCAAACTTCAAATGACCCCCGCCACCCAGAAAGTAGGGGGGGACCACCCCCCTCTTTCTGCCCCCCCAGAGTAGGCTATTCCCTCTCCAACTTAAACCACATGTCTCTGAACATTCAAGCATCTCGCCAATACCTCCCGAATCTCAAGTAAATAGAGGTCCATTCCAAGCCTGGATAAATGCACTCCGTCATCCCGAAAAAACTCCCCATTCTCAAATCGTATCTCTTTGTGTGTCACTCTCCCAAAACCTAGTCCCCGACAAAACCTAGAAATTTCCGAGTTCACTTTCCTACGTGCCTTGTCAATGGCCCGGGGTTCACAGCCCCCTCCAAACCCTGCGCGGGACCAATTCAGTCCACAAAACGTGGCACCCTGACCATCGTTCCCTTAAAAGAGACAGATCCCTCTTCATTGCCCTTAGCAACACCACCCCTTTACTCCACATAAATCATTCTCGCCCAGGTGGATCAACAGGACATCCGGGCACTGACCCCTCACCATCCATTTATTTAGACATGTTAACAGTTCTTTCCAAAGCATACCTCCCTTGCCTTTCCAAACAATTTTAAATACACTGTCATTGAAACCCAACATTTCCCCAAAATAGCTGCGTCGTGCCTGAATCTGCGCCCACTTGATGAATGAATGCCCCACTATCCAAATGGTCAATTCCTTGGATTGAGGCCCAGCCACCGAACCTGAAATGAGAAAATTAGAATAAGACTCACAACAACGAGGATGACGCATGCGCCTCCTCCGCGGTCCTTCTCACATAGCGCTGAAAACAGTCTGACGACCAGCGCCCCAGCCGCATAATGTCCCCCTGTGACCAACCCCGGTTGTGCGCTTCTGTTGCTGCCCCAATCCTGAATGAATGTGTCCCATAACGCGCCCCAACCAGCCCGATGCTCTGTAATGCCTTACGCAGTACCATGCGCAACTGATAATCCGTTACCCGGGACCCATTGTGGTGCCGAAAAACCCCATCGGCCCCGACGCCTTCCGCCAAAGATCTCCAACGGCGCGCCCACTGCAAAGGACATGTTGCAGCTGGGGACGCTGCTTCCAACCAAATTCCTTTCCCTAGGCTTCTCTGATCAGTTTTAGAATTGGCCAGCCAAATTTGTATCCCCTTCTCCGCAAAAAAACACATCGTGCCAACTGATGCCCCTTTTTAACTTGGTCCCCAGGAGTTCCGATACTCTAAAAGCCCCAAAAAACATGAACACCATCAAAGTAGAAAACAAACATGTTTCAAAACCGTCCCAACAAACCCCTGGTAAAGCTTCCAACAACCTGGCCAGAATCTGCCATGAAAGGGGCACCTAGAAAAACGCACCCTTCCCTGCTCCCTAGCCCAGCCTTCTAGCATCCTCCTCCCCACTTCCCCTGCTGAGGGGGAGTAACCCCAAAGAGTTTTCCCATAAAAGAGATTCCCGCCAATTTCCCGGCGATAGTCACCCTGGAAAGGCCTCTCTCTATAAGGCCTAGGATAAACTGGATCACATCCTCAGACCGCCGCCAACTCTCCTCACGCCTGCAGGCTCCTGATGCCAGGAAATCCCTCCATGCCAGCGCATAAGCCGCCCGCGTGGCCACAGACAAAGAACCTACCACCAATTGTAGCACCCTACGTTGCCTACATACCAAAGATGTTCCGGCATTGGGGTTGGTGTCCTGTCCGCCTCCTTGGCCAGTCCACGGAATCTCCCCCACTGCGAACGAGACAAGGCATCCGCTATGTCATTGTCCACACCAGGGATGTGCAAGGCCCTGAATGCAATGTCGTGTCTAAGGCAGCCTAACACAAACACTCGCAGCAACTTGAGAATCTGTTCATCTCTGGCCGACTGTCTGTTAACAATGTCTACCACTGCCATGTTGTCCACACGAAACAAGACCCTCTTGTGCGCCAACTCCTCGCCCCACAGGGTCAAAGCCACCAATAACGGGAAAAGCTCCAGAAAGGCTATGCTCCTCCCCCATCCTTCCATTGTGGGGGCCACTTCTCCGCACACCACCTACCTTGCCAATAAATGCCAAAGCCGTCACTGCCTGCGGCATCAGAAAAGATTTGCACGTCCCACCGGACGTCATCCCCCCTGGCCAATGGCACTCCATTAAAAGAGTGTAGAAAAACTGACCACATCCGCAAATCCTCCTTCACCCCTGCCGCCAAGCGCACATGGTGATGCGGCAAATGCTGTCTTGCTAGTGCCCGGCCCAACCTCCTACAAAACGTCCTCCCCGCTCTGACTACCCTACAGGCAAAATTAAGGTGACCCAGCAACACCTGAATGCTCTTTACTGTCACTTTCTGCTTTGCCAACATCATGTCCAGTAACTCCAACATTTTCACTTTTTTATCCTCTGGCAAGCGAGCCCGCATTGCCACTGCATCAATTTCGATCCCCAAAAAGGACAAAGTTGTAGATGGACCCATTGTCTTCTCGGGTGCCAATGGCACCCCCAGTTCCCTCATGAGCTCATGGAAAGTGTCCAGAGCTATCTGGCATTCCGTGGAGCCGGGGGAACCTACAAAGAAGAAATCGTCCAAGTAGTGCGTCACCAATGTGTGACCGGTGTGCTGCGTGAAATGCCACTGCAAAAAGGTGCTGAAACGTTCAAATAAAGCACATGACATAGAGCAACCCATCGGCAATGCTTTGTCCACGTACCATTTACCCTCAAAATGGATACCCAGAGAGATCCCAATCATCTGGATGGACTGGAAGCAGCCGGAATGCAGATTTAATGTCACACTTTGCCATTTTTGCAGTTGCGCCCGCGGTCACAACAAGTGACATGTGCCACGTCAACCGAAGAATATGACACTGAGGCAGCCTCCTCATCGATAAAATCATTAACTGACGCCCCCTCCGGCCATGACAAGTGTTGAATCAGTCTGTATTGTCCTTCTTCCTTTTTGGGGACCACCCCAATGGGTGATATGATCAAGTTGTCTACTGGCCAGTCGGTCAAAGGGGCCCGCCATCCTCCCTTCCCTTACCTCCTTGTTTAATTTATCCTGGACTACCTCCCTGTGTTCTGCCGCTGACTTCAGGTTATCCGCCCACCTTCTCTGCCTTGGACCCTGGTAACCCAAACGAAACCCCCACTGAAATCCCTCCAGAAGCACCCGTTGAGCCCCCAAATCCCCATACCCCTGGAGTACTTCCGCCAGCTTTGGTACCCTAACTGGCGTAGGAGCCTTTGGGCCCA
Organism: Calotriton arnoldi; assembly: GCA_963921515.1. Taxonomy (NCBI): domain Eukaryota; kingdom Metazoa; phylum Chordata; class Amphibia; order Caudata; family Salamandridae; genus Calotriton; species Calotriton arnoldi. Next base: position 2,259,585 of record CAWUFW010001712.1, on the reverse strand, counting down.
GTACCCTGTGGTCCTTTCCCACCCCTGCCGCTCTGGAATTGATGCGGAGAGGCAGATGTGCCGGCTCCTGACTGCTGCCACTGCTGACCTCCCTGTGGCTTAACGCCCCAACAGTTAACCAGGGGATGGCGCTTCCCGCATTTGGAACATTCGTGGCGGTACTTGCAATACTCCCTCGTGCATAAGCCCTTATTGAAGTCCCAGCACGCCCCCGTTCCAGCTTGTGTCGTGGCTGCGCCTCCCACCCCCACCCCGGGTGGGCTTCCCCTGAAAGGGCCGGTATCCAACTCAACGGCAAATCCCACCGACGCTGCCCCCATTGTATGCTGCCATAAGTCTGTATCTAACTCCCCCATTTTGCCTCAGGGTCCCAAGCCATACGAGCCCTGAACTCTTCGTCATATTGGGCCCAAGCGTACCCTCCACTTGTGATTTGCGCCTTCCGTATCACATCGATATATTTAAATATGGCTACGCTGCGCTCCGGGAACTTTTCGCAGTACACACTAGCATATATTAAAAATGCTGCCGTCCAATTCTCAATGGTCAACGGCACCTTAGGCCGCTTGGCCAGCTCATATTCCTCCTCTTTTGAGCCCTCTTTGGACCACACCTCCCTATGCAGGAGCTTCAGTATCTCCACATATTCCCCTTTCCATATACGTTCTTTGGTTAAAAGCATTAAATGGGCCCCCAAAGGTTTTGTCACACCCATGTAGGGAAGCTTCTTAATCTTCAATTCCTTACTCTCCAACGGTTCCTTACCCCCACCGCTGCTTCCGTGTTTGTTCCACTTTCTACCTTGTCGCCCAGTGCTATCCCCCTACACCTGTTCCCACCCCCGTATCCTTCACGTATTTACCCTTATATAATCTCCCTTCCGTCACTCCCCCAACCCCCGTCACCCGTCCCCACAGACACCATCTTTGGTTTGGCCTGTGTTCTACCGGTCTCACCTGGCTCTAACGAGGATGCCCGGACGGACACCGACCTCCTTGCCCCAGTCTCTGCCTGATCCACACTCCGGGGAACCCTCACTGCGGGGCCGCGCTCCCTCCTGGATCCAGATGCCACTGCCGTTCTGTGCGGCACCACTCCCGGAACCTGCAAAAAACTAGGAAAAACATGAGAGGGCCCCCCTCCTCAGTCTCCCGCAATTCCCCTTCCTCGGGGCTCTCCTCGTCATAGTCCAACACAATGGGCTCCTCCACTTGGAGCACCTCTGGATCAAATACCACAGCACGGGCCCTACCGGACCCAACCTCACTGGCCCTAACGGCCCCAGAATGTCCTTGCGGGGGAGCCGACTGTACTCGCCGATACTCCCCATGCGTTGACCTCTCTGTGCATCCATCGCCGCTGTAATGTCGGACCACCGTGACCTGTCCTTCGGTGGGGCCAGCGAGGTCGTACCGGACCTTCGTGTGCTGGCCGCGACGGGATCCCCCGCCGGTACGGGATGCGCCGCGCAAGGCTCCACCCTCCCCTTCTCCTCGGTGTAATTGGGCCGCACCGCGCCCTGCCGAGTCCGCAACACTGCGACGCTCCCTACCCTGTGAAGAAAAAGTTTGGACTGATGTGCCGGTTCCCTCACACCTGCCTGAAAACACGGCCCCCGCAAATCCGGCGAAAACTCCCTATTATGGCTAAACCGCCTAGACCTCACTGAACCCCCCAGAGGGGGGGAATCCCCCCCCCTCTTCCTCCCCACTCCATACCAGCCCCGCCTGTACCACTGCTGCCGCTGAATCCCAACCCTGGCCTGTACCCCTCCCTTCCAACGTATCCCCAAACCCTACCTGTCCCGCTCCCTTTCCCCCCTCCCCCACCGGTGGCCTACTTAGCCCCCGCGTTCCCCCTAAGCTCCTGCGCCCGCTGTGCCTCTTGCCTCTCTCCCATACCCAGGCCCCGCACCCCTCCGCCCAAGACGGAAAGATATCTAACCCCTCCCAAGCCTGGTCCCCTCCGGCCGCATCTAAATTCCCCAAATTAATATCCCCCTTGCCCCCCAGCTCCATATGGGTACCCTCCCTGGCTGCCCCATCTCTGACCGAGGGAAAAAAGGTCTGCTGGCTGCCCCACCCTCCCACTTGGGCCCACTCTCCCTCCCCCAAGGAGCTGCCCCCCACCGACCCCATCTCGGCCCTTCCAGAATAAGGGGGAAAAAGGAGGGGACTGTACATCTGCCGATCACCTGCCTCCCCCTCCCTGCCTGCCACAAAATCAGCGCTGCCCCTGCTCTCCACAACAATATCAGCCCAGTCCAATACCACATGGCCACTGACACCAGGTCCAGCTTCCCCCCACTCCCTATTAGCTGGATCTGCTGCCTCCGTCACACGAGCAGGAGGGGGGCATAAGCTCTCCCCCTCACCATGTCGCTGCTGGCTGCCCTGCTCAAAAACCCTGCCTCAGGCTCCCCCGCCTCCCCAGATGCTGTCACTACCATCGCGCAAGGAACAGAGGCGGATCGCCGCTCCCGCCCCGCCTTCCCCCACGCTGAAACACCCCGCGGGGAGGAACACGAGCGCGCAACTGGCGCTAAGGCCGCTACCGGCCCTACAGATGCAGTGGCCCTTTCCCTTGCCTTAGCCGGTGTAACACCACCCCCGCGCCTCACAACTCCTGAGGCCCCTGCCCTACCACCCTCTCCAGGCTCCAAAAACACTGTTGGGGCCGTCTTTTTCGCTCGCGGGCGGCCCCGCTCACTTACCGCCAGTCGTTGTCGCTTCGGCGACGTGCAGGCGGCAACGGCCGCTGCCACTCCCGCCGAGGCCTGCCGCACCGGGCGCGCCGTCCCTGCCCCTGCGCCAATTACCAGGTCCATCCGGCCCGCCTCGCTCAGGAGCCGGAGGGCCTCCAAAACGCGGTAGTCTTCTCCCGACATCACGCGACTTCCTACTGTACTCTTGACGCTGACAACAGTAAAACCCTAAAGACCCTACCTGACACAAATTATTTTCTAAGCTGAAGCTCCCGGCCACCAGGTCACCAAACCTAAAATGGTGGCCGGGAGCAGGAGCCCAAAGCATTTATGCTTGGGCTCCAATTGGGCTACAAAAAACAAGCCCAAAGGTAAAATGGCTGGTTGTCAGCCCGCTCCCCCCGCCCCTTCGCCCCTCCCAAACTGCCCAGGGGGGGGGGGGGGAAGGGGGGGGGACCTCCCTGCGGTCGGCAACCCCCCCCAAGCCCCCCTTGGGAATTCCTCCAAGGTCGGCAAGTCACTCATGTTATTCCATCAGTTTCATATTAGGTAACACGGTTACCTGCACTCCCTGGGGGTGCCTTCTCTGGGCAGGGCCGCTGCGTACAGCAAGACTCCTTTTCTGTACCCTCGCTGTGGTCCAGGATGAAACGAAGACCGGAATCTCAGGTTTCTCAACTTCAAAAGGCTTTAAAGTGGCTCGCCCCAGGCGACGCAATATCACAGGAGGAGATATAAGTGACTTTTATGTTATTGACACGAAATACCGGGACACATTACATTGATCGGCCGTGGGAATGCCTACAGTGCTTTGATGAGACGGCGCTGCCACGCACAGTTGAGGAAGGCCCATCTGAAGAGACGCCACGCATTAACAAAACGCCGCCTGCCCTCGAGAGCGCTGCTCAGCTGAGCGTCCGCGAGACAAAGCCCGCGGCCGGCAGTCAGGAGGAGCACGCGCTGCCGGCCGGGCCCTCCATTCACAGCTGCTGGCTCGAGACGGCCAAATCCAGTTACTATTGATTGGGCGCAGCACGGGGCCTTCGAGTGCCCTGGATAGCTCGGCTTTGTACCGCTTTGTGAAGAAAAGAAAGCATCTCGCTTCGCGCATGAATCAATGGGCGCTGCAATCAAAAATGGATTATAAAGTCATAAAACCCAGTTGCCTGCTGCAGATTGATTACGAAGAACAGAAAATCTACTTTGAGCAGCACACATTCATAAGAAGAAACTGCAAAATGACACGAATCGGCTTTTAATCCAGGGCAATTGATATACACTGAAGATAAAAAGCAGTCGTACGGGTGGCACAGCAACAAAAAAGGGACGCGTGTGGTTGGTTTAAAGCACTTGCCCAGTGTTGGGTTTTTACACATTATGGCACTTGCACACTTATGTTAACTCTCACTAGGCTATGTAACATTTACATTTTTACGTCCTAATATAAACCACAACTTGTATAGTGAGGTGAAAAAATGAATATTTTACTGCATTGAAAGAATCGTCTCAAAATAAACTATGGTTAAAGTTAGTCGCGGGGGAATGACAGGTGACGCATTTGTACTTGGTAAAGTGGCGTCTCACATGACCACACACACATTTTATATAGTCGTCTCCTCACACACCTTGGTGGTTTTCTATTCAAGGTTCCCACTGCAAAAAAAGCACGTTTCCATCAATGGTAACACTGAGCTGCTGTCCTAGGCAAACAGCTGTCCAAACACAACAATGCACAAACCCAGGGGTAAACGCGGCAGTCATTCCCAACAAAGAGCCGGCATGGGAGTGAGCCTTATGAAAATAGACGGCACCGGCGCAGTCCATTCAGCAATGTCAAAACGGGTTTATCCGCCCACTATCTAGGCCTGTCCGATCCCTACAAGCAAGCCAGGGGCTTTTGCGAAGCACGTCGGGACAAAGCACTGTCATCTGGCCTCCCAGCTCATTTATTGTGCCTCTCTGAATTACTATTTGTTAATTAGGTGTCATGTTACCATCTCCCACGTGGCCCCGTGTGCAGCAGACGTCACTCACTCGTAGCGGAGACAGCCAGGAAGCACGGCTTCTTGAGAAGCACAAACGCCAACACATTTTGCAAAGGATTCTACGACCGCATTTCTAAAATTAAATATTTGTATTTGAAAGCTTACAATCTGTAAATCTGGGGACAGGCACATTTAAAAAATGAATTCTACTGTGGCAGGCGCCTGTGCAGAGAACATGCACTTTACAACGAACCCACCAACGCCTCCTTGCAGCTGTTTCTTTTAACTGTCCGCATGGGATGACATTTTGCAATGCATACAAGTACAACTGCAGGGCTCCCTGCTAAGTGGACTGCTCCGACAAGTTAGGTGTCCGCCACTTTAAGTCACACTAATACCAGGGTACGTGTCCCGATAAAAAGCCAGTCGGAGGGTTTGTTTGTAGGTAGAATTCGACTGGACCAGTGGTGGGCGTAGCCCCGGAAAGCGTGTTCATACCAACACTTTGTTACATCAATGACTGTGGCGACTGAGCTGTACTGTCTTCTGGAGTTTGGGGAAGGGGCGAGGTATACACGTGCCTACAAATTGTGAGCGTTTCCTCAGAGCGGTTTGCCTGGCTGCATAGCTAATGATCCTTCCGGGTTGCCCACCCGTAAAATCAACACCCAGGTCCCCAGTCTCTCGGAGCACTTCCTTTGTCCTATATGGCCAGCCCAGTCCCCTGCTGGATTTTTAAAAGTACATCAGGCAAAAATCTGCCCACGTCCAACTTCGGTCATATATACTCTGTGTTACAGCAATGCCCTGCCGAGGCAACGTCCGAAGACATGGGCATTTATATTAGTTAATCCAACCCGGCTAAGTAAGCCCTTCATTATAAGTTAGGAGCATGTATTTCAATCAACCACATTTTTTTTGCACCCGGTTTCCACCTTGCACTGATAAGAGATTTTCTCAAATTGCGCTCACCGCCTTGTTTTGCACAGCTATTTCGTCCATGCTCTACCAGGGGAAAACCATGCAAGGAGGAATACTGCGTGCTAAGATCTTTTTCGCATGTTTTTGCCCATTGCATGTCACAAAAAGTGTAACTGGATGCAAAAACCGACCAAACACCACGCAAAAATGTATTCCATCAAGGGGTGTTTTGCACCCACACTTGAGACACAAGGAGATGATGAACGGAGCGCTGAAACTTTTCAGACACTCACCCCCCAGTCACAGATCTGGGTTGAATCCATCATCGTTCTTTAGTTCACTTCGCACCCACACTTCTGCATCCCTCACCATAAGGGATCCTGTAAATGTAGACAGGGTCTACCCTCTGAGAAGCACGCAAACTACACTCACAGCAATACAATTGCTGGACGGCTTTAAGAATCACTGCCATGGTTAGCACGAACAATTTATAGCCGTACCCATGTAAGTTGGTTCAGCTGTTTCCAGAGGGAACAAAAAACACAGCTCCCAAAGCCTAAAAAAACAGGCCGGCCTCCCACCAAGGCATTGTTAGAAGCAGATCATAACAGGGTCTTCCCGAGAAGTCAGGAGTTCAACAGAAAGAGAGCTAAATGAACTCGGGAGCAACCGACCGGGTCTTTAACCTCAAATGAGGCGAAATAGCACGGGATAGAGCAAGGATGGTGAATAACCTAGCCAATTACCAAACGAAAGGTTTTTCATGTGCACTTTTCGAAATTCGACGACCAGGAATCCCCTTAGATGGTAATTCATTAAAATTTAATTATATCACCTCTTCCTTTTTTGTTAAGCTATTCACTTTCTAAATACAGGGGGTTACCTACATCTTATTTAATGTAAGCTTTTTAATTCACTCCTCGATAACATACACATTACCAGTTAAAGAAAACAATCCCCTGAATGTACAAAAGAGGTCTCATATTGCTGCCACAGCAAACAGAAGATCTCCACTAGTCAATCAAGAAGGTGAAGCATCACAGAATGAAACACCAATAGCTTAGAAGATGGAAGCCTGCTGCCAGGCCTAGGAATGATCTAAAACCACATCACTGCTTAATCAAGCCACCATCTTGGAGGTCATTCCAAAACAGGTGCAAATTTGTTGTGGTCATTGTGCAGACGGCAATGTGTGTTACTGCAGGGTGAAATTTTTAACGGGCACATTGTTGCCTCTTCATTGTAAGCCTCACCTCTGTAAAGTGCTCAACACCCCCAACAGTGCATGTTTTGCCCTCTGAGCTGTGCAAACTCAAAATGTGCAATATCTCCCAAGGTTTTACCAAGTGCAAACTGCATATTTGGCACCTGACTTGTAATTCAGAAATAGGAATTTGTGCTCAAATCGGAATTTGCGCTCAAGTCAGAAGAAAAGCCTTTGCATTTTATTTCAATATTTTTTTTTAGTTTTAATGTTTACAGCAAAATGAAAGATAAGATAGAACACTAATGACAAGGCGTTTCAGAAAGCACTACACATCATACCCAAAGACAAGAAGCATAATCAACACTTCTACCTATAAACATGCAAGAAAGTGGTGGAGGGATGATCGGATAAGGTTAATGAAGTGAACAAGCTCTAGCCACTAGATATATGGGAAAGATTAGTCGGAGACCAATATCAGATCTGCAGTGGACGATACTGAACTAGTAAGTTATTCTTCTAGTTGATAAATAACCCACAAGAGCTAAGGAACATTATCCTCTCAATTGAGTTTAAGCATGGGATGATCACTAACCCAATTCAACCAACAAATCTACCTGAATGGCCAGCTTCCAGGTGAACGGCGATAGTGATGTGCTCGCAAACTTAGACCAAGGTCTCTAGTGAATACTGCTTTAAGAATATGCTGATCAGCCCTTGAAGAGTTTGTTGCTTGGAGAACAGCCATGATTGGATCTTAAACTTCAGCACAGACTCCCGTAAATCAAAATGAAACGGCAATGTCAACTATCTGAATTCCAAACTGAAGTTTTTTAGCGTACTAATAGCCACTGTTTTTGTTTTTTTGTTTTTTGTTTTTTAACTCCCTAGAGTGTTAAATGACCCAATGGGCAAGCTTTGGTTTCTCTAACAAAGCCTCGAGTTTGGGCTGTAATTGTGTGGTAGTCGTTGTTCGGATTTGTTCACAGAACATAACCTAAAAAATATGTGTGTTTTGTCCACATTTCTAGTTAACGGTTGCAGGTACAGTTGTGCAACACAGACACTTAGGACGAGCAGGTAATCAAAGAAGTTCATGAGGCAACGCACAAAAACCAAGAACGCAGTATGCATTTGTAGAGAGCAAAATTACATTAAATCACACAGAGGCACGCTTCAGTACACAAAAACAGCTTGATATTAAGAAACATACTGCAGTTCGGGGCCAAACCTAACATAGATGTAGCACCCTTATTTAAAAATACTTCACTATACGCTTTCTGCATTACTCATCTTCCCACAAAGCATTAACAAGCCAAAATGCATGTCATTTATGCATTATATTTTTCCCCACTATAGAATGACTTCATACAAGACTGTTTTGGCAAAAAAAGAAATCACGAGGAAGCCATGAGCCAAACTATGCAGTATTCTGAAATCCAGCCTTAGGCAGTGAACTATTTCTCAGAGCAGACTTCTTCAATATTTCTTTTTGTTTGGGTGACAAGCTTTTCGACTACTGTTCCTGTCAAAGTGGATGAAGTTAGAGAAATCTGTTACACATGCTAATCTTGAAAACATGTAACATTTTGAGTTTCATTATTTGAAAGGAGTCTTCACATTACAGCCCAAAATGTGGTAAAAACTTAAAAATAACGTACATTACACCATGAATGGAGCTGAAACGATTTAACGGTCAGCGAGCGGGTCCTTGTTCAATCGGGATGACTACTGCAGACTGCCAATGCCCTCCCATTTTTAAATGAAGCATTCATAATAGGAATAAGGGAGGCCATTCTAATGCTCACCACTGGTAATGCTATGGACTTCCCTTTTACATCACATGCCACTGACTCACACCATTCAAGCTTCGAACTTGAATGAGAGAGGGGATGAATGGCATGCGAGTCAGAGGTCATCTGCTCTTTTGTGGTTGACAGCTAGTCATGGAGAGACAGTATGCTTCCACAGAAGCCTTGCCGTGAGACTGACTTCTACGATGAATAAGGGCTTCTCATGAGAACCCTATGGCAATCAGCAGCTCTTTGTTAGGGAGCAATGCCTGAAAAGACATGCTCTGATGAACTGCTACAGGAATAGTACGGGACACGTGTATGCGCCATTTTATTCTCAAAGGCGCTTATGTTGGCTATGGGTGTGCATAAAAGGGCAGTACAAAGTTAAAACATCAATTATTACAAAATAATAAGTTATTTTGCAAGTTAGGAAATGCTAAAAATAACCGCTCCAAGTAAGTTTGGTAAAGTTGGTGTGTAGGGTGACCACAAAACTACCCGTCACTGGGGCACCATGTCTCCAGCTACAGGCTTTACGTTAACAAATGGAAACATTCTTGATGTTGCAGTCTTGGTTAAACTTAAATCACGCCGAGTGGACGGAAGGAGCCGAATTACCAGTACTGAAAGTCCTAATACTGGAAAAACGGTGTTCCAGTGCCATGAAGCTAAATCGTGACCCTAGTACCACCCTGCTCCCCCTGCGTTTGAGACGATAACAAATCATTTCCCTTGTTTCAGTAGCATTTACATTTAAAACTTGAATGTTGCCTTTACAATTAAAAAAATTATATCTGATCAAGCAAAGTACTGCATTTTTTGATTCAGAAAATCAGATAATTGACAATAGAGGTAATGAGATGGAAACTTGCTGAAAGTAGTGCGCATCTAATCTTTGAACACAATGATTTTGCGGGAAGCATGCTATCGAAAGCAAAAGCAAAACTCGCAGTCAGACACACACACACTCACACAAGCACAAACACACAATGTTCTGCTTCCACAATTTTAAATATCCAGAAAAATGTTTTAATGGTGGTCACTTCAAACTTGACTTTGCTATTCTAAAACTAAGAGCTCTTGAAAATGTCCGACAGTCACAGGCAGATTTCACGAAGTTTGTGGCTCTCTAGTAGGGGTGGGCGGAACTCCGCAGAGTTAGATAAAAACTGTGCGAGATTCTGCGGAGTTCTGAGAGTGGGTGGAATTCGGCACGCTGTGCTGCTCATGCTCATTTTTAACACAGAGCTTGTTTCACCCTGTAAAATCAGCATTAACAGCACCACGTGGCGTGCCAGAATGCGCTGCTTCTTTCTGCCACTCAAGTAGATTTTTTTACTTGAGTGGCAGCTTTCTTAACGTGAACGGTTGCGATATGCCGTGACCACCCGCATTGTGAAAACCTCACTGGGTGGCTTTGTAGCGCCTGAAAATCACGCTAATGGACACAAATTCTTACTCGAGCTCCCCAACTTAATGCTGGCGAGCTGCACGTGAGAAAAAATCTCCACCATGCGGCGATTGGTGGAGTTTGCAGGAACTCACATTACAAGCATGACCAGGAGTGGGCAAAACTCAGCGAACTTTGCCCGTGGGGCGGAGTTTATCACCCACCCGTACTCTAGTCTGTTGTACTTCACATGGTTTGAAAGTGCACAAGTTGGAAAAGTTGAACACTTCAAAGTTTTGGCCATAGCACATCTGGATCGAGACAATGGTGCTCTCTCTAGCATACTAAATTCTCCTCTGACCGACATCAAATCAGCAAAACACGCTGAGAAGCTTATCACAAGGAAACACAAATTTGACCATTCTGCCCCTCACTGATCAGATCCTTCGGCTCCCCTAGCAAGCAGGGTCATCAAATCCACCTACATCATAAATACAACAACAAAACCAGGAGGGCAAACTCTTATTTGTTGCTAACAAACAACTGTCTCCTCCACATCAGACAACCACCACCCCCCCTTTAATTCATGAAGATAAACAACTCACATAGGAATACCTTTACCTTTCAAGTACAAAGTGCATCTCTCCAACCAAATAGTCAATTGAAATGATTAATTCATTCTCTCCAGACGCTAAATGAACTCCCCGATGCCCCAGAAAGTATCCACCACCAGACTCTTGCTTGTCAACGATCTCATCACCGCCCCACCAACATGGGTGAAGTATTGTTAACCATCCCGGTTCACTGTAGAAGTGCTGCATTGTCTTTCAAAGCTAGTTATGAACTTATAAACTTCAGAGGTAAGATAAAATACAATAAAAAGGGAAGAAAATAATCTACTTTAATGTGAAGTGAAAATTAAATTAAACTACCATCTGTGCATCAATCCAAGATTTTACCCAAAATCAAGATAGCTCTAGCTCATACTAAATGATTACTTTTTATAAGATAGTCAAATCATGTTAGTGACATATCAAACACCCATATAGGCCTGTTAGCATACAAAGTATTAGTCCCCTTTGCTAATTCGCCCAGACACACCCTCATTCACATGTTTTGCAAGTACCATAGACTTTACTTTGGTGCAATGGTTGACGCTGAGCAGACAGTGTTTTTTTTTTTTGACTAGGCGTAAAAAAATCTTTGATGCCTGAACCAACTTATTGAGAATGTGTGATCTCATTGTAATATTCAGACTACAGTCACGTCACTATGTGAGAAACGAAAACAATAGATGAAATGTTCACATGTAAATTGGTAAAATTGAAAAAAAAAAATTGCGTCTGATTTTCTTTAGACTTGTAGCATTTTTTTAATGTTACTTCAAAGTAAAATAGGTAGGTTACACATGAGCAAGCCACCACTTAATTATCTAGCAATTTTAACAGTCATATTTAGTCTAGAAATTAAAAAGGTCCTACAAATACTCTTCACACAACCTATCGCAAACCCAGGCGAATGTGGAGAGCAGAAAAGCAGAACACACCATAATGCCCTCCCTGTCCCTCTACGGACGCCAACTTCTACCACGTAGAACTGGCATGCTCAGTGATAGTAAAATATTGGAAAGCTGCAGAGACTACACTGACAGATCTAGTGGAAGCCAGTGGACCTCTCCTCCAGAGTGGCATTATTGGGCATCCTAGAAGACTTACGAGGCCCCCTGGGGTGAACACATGCTGGTGGGCATTGCCACATTGTTGGCCAAGAGGTACAACTTGCCACAATCATTGAGAACCTGTAAATCACTCATAGAAGCATTTCATAAGCTGCTCAAAACATGGCCGTTTCCATCTTCTCATTAACAGTCTCCTTGGTCTCTGCAAACCCGGTCTATTGAGGTGTCAGCGCTGGGAGACGTTTATTAGGTAGCCATGCACTCTACCAATTGCATAAATAAATAACATAAATAGCATGTCACTGAAAACCCCAGGCGGCCCCAATATCTCGACGTGGATCACCGCTATGGATTGGCGTGCGAAGCTTGAGTAACCCATATAGAGAGTCTGGGGTTGCCCCCATAAGCACAACAAATATGCAGATACTGGTGGCGTTAATCCGGGATACTTAATGATCATGCCAATAGGTGAAGGGGTGAACTGTACAGCGATGACCCGGACAGGGGCATTTGAGTGCTGCAAGGGGTGCAATGTAAAGTTGTGGTATTATGGTGCGATACCCAAAACAATAAAATTTGGTTTAAAAAAAAAAAAAGGGAACAATCACAGAGTGGCTTGAAGCTGATGTGCCTTAATCTTTGCCAAGCAAGGCTGGCATGCAGTAAATGCTACTTGTGGTACGAGGATGTGGTGGAACATCAGCAAGATCCTCAGTGTGCCAAACTGAAGCCAAGAATGTTGTAGGAGAATCCAAGCAGCCTCCCACAACATGTAAGGCCAGAAACCTAGGCATCATCGTTTGGTGAAAATAAAAGGTTAGTAGCACTGATGTCATAGAAAGTTATAACAAGCATTGGCATAGCCAATAGGTCTCGCTTTTAGGTCTGTATATGTGTTTAGCCATGCAGCAGATTAACCTGGGTGCTACAACATCTATTGTTACTAAATGAGCAGCACATTATCCAGTGTGTGTGTGTTAGGGTGCACTATTCCAGTGTGTGTAGCCTATCCCTGCGGTTCCTTCTCTGACTATTCTGTGACCCATGCCAGTGATCCCATCCCGAGAGCAGCGTGGGAGAGACTGTAGGAGTATGTATAACTTGTGACAGAAGTGTGGGGAGCAAGTGACTGAAGGAATGTATGTGACGTGCACAGCAGTGGCGGGTTGAAACTGCAGGAATGTGTATAGCTCCTCAGAGCAGTGAGAGATTGTGCAAAAGTATGAGCTGCTCTTGAAGGCAGTGTGGTAGAGAGTGCCGAAATGCATGTAACGGGCGGCAATGTGTTGGGGTGAGCATACAGAAGTGCATGCAACTCGACGAAACATGTTTAACTCGATACCAGGCAGATATGGATTTCATTCATGTATGGTCGGTTTGTGCATCCGTATGTGTGTTTGGTTGTGTGTTTGAGAGCCAGAGAGAGAAAGAATGTGAGTCCTCTGAATGTTTAGTAGAGGGCCGGCAGAGGTGTGTGGGCTTGGAGAGCAGTGGGGGAGATATATTCCGCTCTTCACCATCCCGAAGTAGATAACACAAGTACTACTGCCATGATTATCAATGCACCTTTTATTTTAAAGTCAATTCTGTTTTTTTGTATTTTTTGTCTAAATATTATGATGTAATTATTATGTAAAGCACCCACCCCTCTAGCAGGGTGCCGGACTTGTGTAGTCTCGGCTGTATAAATAAGGGACACAGTTACTTTAAATCTGTAGAACGCACATAGTAAATAAAAATGAATGAAATTAGCCAGAGGCGGAGTTGACTTTCCAAAGTCAACATAATGAGAGTTGCGGAGGTTAATCAGTAACCGGGGTGGGGGTATGCAGCAAGCCTGGGGTCTGGCTGATGAGTTCTTCCCGCTATGTGTTAGGTATAGCACATGTTGAATAGAGCTGCAAAAATTAGGAGTTACTATCGCTCCATTCAGTGGTACTCCTTTTATCAGTCTTAGCAGGACCTGCTGCTTAGACATAAAAATTCGCGATACATAGACCTGTGCTGCTTGCTTCACATGGAAAATTGTAAACACAGTTTTCTCCTATGCATATTTCAGAATGTTGTTTGTGGCAAAACATGGAGGAAACTGAAATTAGTTAATTAATCGCTTTTTACTGAATGATAAAATAAACAAATGTGCACACATGGTCTGATTCAGCGGGAGGAGGGTGATTGGGGAACGGGACAAGGAACCAGATAAGTAAGACAAGAGTAGCGCCCACCCAATGAAGTGTTTTAGGTTCTCCCAGTACTTTATTCAGTAAACACCAGAATGTCCAGATTCCAGACAGGTCAGAAGATGCTGAAAGGCAGTCTGGTGCTCATGCAAAGCAGAATGGTGGGCCTTCGTCTCATCCCGCTGCGGGCACCTGACTGCATCAGTAGTACGGACATCAGTGGCATCCTTTTCTACACATGGTGCCATCTGAAAGCAGACTAGGCAGCATGACTGAAGCCAGCACTTCCTTCCATTCACAAAGAGCAGCACATGACCCATTGCCACGGAGAAAACTAAGCTGAAGCAAGCTAGTGCGTCCTTAGAGACGTCAGCAAGAGTCCACACCGACTGAAGAACGATTACATGATGAAAAGAACCAGGTGCTATGGGGTCAGAAGGTGCGTATACAAATTGGGGCCCTTTGCTTTTATTGTTAAAGAAACACAAGAATCACATGGAAATCGAAATTGTTATTTAAAATGCGTGGCCTAATGAAGCATCAAGGAAAATGGATTCCTTAAGTAGATCTTAATTTTCAGATAAGATCTCCAACAAAGCAAGCACAGGACTTCCCGCCCCCCGTGCACGCGTGTTCCACAAAGGACCCTCTTACCTTCCGCATTCATCAGCAGAGCTCCATGAACCTCTGCTGGGACGATGAGCAGTTTCTCCTCTGCAGCTTAATGGAGGCAAACATCATCTATTGTAACCTGACCCTGGGTTCTCTGCCCTCTCTCCTTCGCATCCCATCCAGCCACGCTCGCTTCTCTTGTTTACTTTGCTTACCCTTCATCCCATCTTCCTTTCAGTAGAAAAGCCACACACAAACCCCAGCCTCTTCGCCGGACGCCTTTATTTTTTTTGGTTTCGACCCCTTAGAAAAACTTTCTTTGGTGACGGCATTTGCTGCTCCCGAGCATATTCCCCTGCCGAGTGCAAATGCGCTCCAGACTTTCTGGCATGATGTCAGCGCCGCGGTCACATGACCCGAGCCGTGGCGCTCTCCGGGGAGAGGGGGGGGGGGCTGTGCTAAGTGGAGTCGGAAGGAAGGCCGTGCACGTGCCCACGCCTCCTGCCCATGCTCTTCCGTCAACAGTGGCAGAAGGGGCAGATCAATGGAATCCAGTGAAAACCGGGGGCAGTGGGCAGTTGTGGCCCAGTGATCACACCAGCCTGAAAAACAAGCATTTGCAATGCAATAGGTCTCGCATTTGCGAGAGTTTAAACTATTGGCATTGTAAATGACAATGACTTTTTTTAATCTGTTTTGATAATTAACACATAAATAAAAGGTATTATCAATTACAATGCCAATAGCTCAAACTTTTGTAAATGCGAGACCTACTTCATTTTTAAAGAAGTGGCTGCCATTGTCCCGGGCTGCTTGGAAAGTGAAAGTGCGCATGGCTCACTGAATGTTGCAGGAAAGCATGCCATGCCTCCAGTAGGAGCGACTCATTAAAGAAAGTAGTGCTTAGAGCAAATGTCTTCAAACTGTGGGGCGCGCCCCCCTAGGGGTCCGTGACTACATTCCCAGGGGGGCGCAACTGCGTCTGCAAGGAAGGAATTGTAAATGAAGATGGCCTGGAAGCGGCAACGTTTAGCTGTCCCGTTCTCAGGCGGTCTTCTTTTGTATGCAGAGGTTAAACTGCATAAAAAGTTTGCAACTGTAATCTTGATGTTTCCCGGGGCACAGTCAGTGAATTGGGCTCATGGCTAAACACAGTATGCTAACTAAGTAATTTTTTCACCTTCGGATAATTGCATATTAAAAAAAAACACGCACACACACTAAATGAAAAAATAAAGCAAATAAAACTAATTTTTGGAAAATATTACTCTCTTACGTTATAAACCTTAGTTAGCTAAAACAATAACTGCAGATTTCTGTGTCTTACCAGAGTCGCCGATTTGAATCCTGGTTTTCACAGTGGGAAATAGTAACTAGTGTATGTATAGAGCTACAACTTCCATGCCTGTGGTAACAAGCATTTACAATGCAATCGGTCTTGCTTTCGGGACCTTATAAGTGTTTAGCAAGACCTAGTGGCTCTGCTAATGCACAATTGGGGTTACAGAAGAGTTAGGTTTCAAGGCACATCTGGGGCCCCCTTCGCACATACCCATATAACCAATATAGTGTGCACTGAACCTGTGTTGAAGACATGGGCCATGTTATAAGGTGACACACGAACGCAGAGCTTTTTAACTGTGCCAACAGCTGCCTAAATCCCCCTTCACATCTGGCACTCTTGAGGCAACAGTGAAAATCAAAACACTACTATGCCACCTGGGGATCGTTGCAGACTTGCATCTCCTTGACCCCCTCTTGCCTGACAGGTGCACACAGCTCTTGCTGGAGAGGGACTGCACACTGAGAAGGAAAAGAGGGAGACACATGGATGAGAATCCAAGACACAGGGCGATCGGAGATGTCGGGGAGTTAGGCAGAGAGTGGAGGGAGGCGATTTAAGGTAGAGAAAAGGTGAGGCAGCAGTGCACTGATGGAGAGAGCAAGGAGATAGATACAAAGTCCAAATGGGATCAGGAAGCCCTTCTGCAACCTCTTCCCAACACCTGCGTAAAACAACAAGCAATGACAGGCATGCACTTCATACGTATGTATACATGAACCCACAGCCCTGGCACTGATGCACGCATTTTCAGGCAGTAGTGGGCACGTCATCACAGTGCAAGACAGCCACTGAATGAAGCAGGCTGACTCATTACTCCATGCTGTAACGGCAGATGGAACAAGATTTGTGCAATTGTAAATCAGACACTCTATATGGCCTTATGGAAAGTTGGAAACATTGACTTTAATAACATGGGATAGGCAAAAAATATGACAAATTACTGATTCCTGGTTATGACGTCAATGTAGGCCAGCTGACTGCCTGCTCCCGCTGCTGAAGGCCTCATCTATGTGCCAGAACCTTCTGCAGAGCAGTGCATGAACATCAGAACAAACGTGCGTGACACGTACCTTCTACAACGTCCTCGTTGATCCGCTTGGGATCCCTGTCCACCAGGTCGATCTCCTTGGTGTGCTGGTCCCGTATGATCTTCTCCTCGTAGAAGCTCTGCTCTTCCGACATGTCTCCTCCTCTTGCAGGCCCAAGGTGCGGGTACGGCTGACGGCGGCTCTCAAGCTCTCCTGGGCGGGTGGCGCACGAGGTGGTCGGGCGGTGGTTGCGTGCTCGGGGTCCCGGGGCGGTGTGAGCTGCTCTCCGGCTGCCGACCCCACCCTGCGTGCCACACGACAGCTGCCTCACATAACTTCACCCGGGCCCGCCGACGCCGTCAGAGCTGTCTGCGTCCCACTCCCGAGCTAAAAACGAGATGGCATTACCTAATTTGTTTAAGGGAGCCCGAGTCATGACAACGAGAACCAGGCTGCAAAATGAAAAAGAAATGGCGGCCGCGCGGTTTAAAAAAAAAAATAAACAGTGGTTCGCGCGCACCACAGAGGAGCGGAGGGGGGGGGGGGGAGGGAGCGCGGCAGCCTGCTCAGCTGACCAGACGCTCGTGCGTCATGGCCTTTTGCCGGCATGTGTTTACAATTATCGCGCCCGCGTCTGGGCACGATAATTGGAAACACATGTTTGCCGCGCGTACCCATCCCAAAAAGGCCAGCCACGACGCACGAGCGTTTTTTGGACTGCTTTTCAAACTCACTTACTAAAAGTCTACGCCTCTAGCAGCGCTTGCGCGCTACTCGAGGCTCGACCTAACAAGAGAGGAGCGGGGGCGAGCGAGCGCGGCAGCCTGCTGAGCTGACCAGACGCTCGTGCGTCATGGCCTTTTCCCCCGCACTGCCGGCATGTGTTTCCAATTATCGCGCCCTCGTCTGGGCACGATAGTGGAAACCACATGTCTGCCGCGCGCGTAACCGCAGGGGAAAAGGCCATGACGCACGAGCGTCTGGTCAGCTTTTCAAACTCCCTAACTAGAAGTCTCGCAGAGCAGCGCTTGCGCGCTACTCGAGGCTCGACCTAAAAATGGGAATACAGTTCTCAAACCCTCTAAAAACATACATTTCTACATCCGATCCTCTTTTGTGGGCTGAAAAAAATGGTGCAAGTGTTTGTACTGTGAGTCAAAGGAAAACACAATTTATTTATGGAGTTACAAAAACCTATACAGCACCCATGACCCTAGATGACAATAACCCATGTGAAAACAATAATTTTATTTCTGGTTTGCCATTAAGTGGTCGATTTGATTTGTGCCCCTAAGTAACATTAATCAGTGACAAAACTACCTATATACTTTTTGATGGGAAGAAGGTAAAAAAAATGCAATACCTGTTTTCAGAAGCAAAATGGATTGCGTTTGAGTATGGGCTGGACTGCCATGGATTTTCTTAGCAACTCAGCCAAAATATTTTATTAATAACGGTCAAGAACATTTCAAGAGTATGCCATGTGACATATGATTTAAGTACAGGCGACTTTGGACAATTTGTTTTTCGCACCACTTCAATTTCTTGATGTATGGAAGTAAGTTCAGCTTATATAGGAAAATAAAAAAGAACCGAAAATCAGTTCTTTAGCTCCTGGATACTTTTAGCTGATGAAAAAATAAAGCTTTTAGAACAATCCATCTGGGCCCACATACATTCTTCAGGGAGGATGGAAGGGAATCTCGAATCTGACGAAATTGAGCTCCTATGATCTGACCATGGTTGAAACAGGGGGAGAATATCCCTTTAAAATGCCCTAGTATAAAACACCTAGACTGTGGAATTCACAATAGAAGTCCAACTTTACTCTTCTGACTATATTGGCATGGAGGACACGACACTCACCTGACTCTACACCACTGACCTGTGGCAAACTACCAGATAAATCAACCAACCAAGAGAACATGATCACTGGCTCATAGAGACAATCAAAAAAAGGGTAGAAGGAGCAAACATCAAACAGCACTTGTGGCCACAACAAAACCATGGTCCAGCTGCAACGTAAGAAACTACAACTCCGACCTAATATTATTTACGTGTAACATATCAAACATGCAATACAGATAAACCGACAGTAGAATTGCATGAAGCACCACCAAGGGTAACGGCCAAACAAAATAGACTATTTTATAAAATCACACAACAGACAAAGCATTCAGAAAAATTAACTATGCAAATCTTTCACTTGCAAACACACTGATTGCCAAATTCTAGCTAACCATTTCCATGAACCAATTTTGATTCTTAGCTATGAATGTCAAATGCTAAAACGTCCACCATCCGAGAATTATCCAGATACTCTATTTTAATGTGATAAAAACATTTAAATAAATCAAGATTATGCTGAAAGAACTAGCTATTTCAAAATCAAATCTGTAGCGAATTTAAGTCTTAATAGTGGATTTTAGGCACACTTAAAGCCTTGCTGTAATTTCACGATCACTACAAAAAGCAAAGAAAAAAGCAAATGTTTGTAGTGATCACGAAAGAGCAAACAATGGCAGCTTATCTTTTATTTTTGCTTGCTCCTGCACCCGGGTTTAATAATCAAATGCACTTTAGTGGCTTAATTCACTTAAATTGGACCAAGTGGACTAATACACCCAATAACAATGCACTGCTAAAGAAAAGCACAAGAGTGGAAAATTGGTGTACCAGTGTAATAAAGTTACACAAGTGACCGTAGCCATGCGAGCTGGCAAAGGAGGTGGGGCGCAAATATAGGAAATGTCACAAAAGAAAATGTCTGCTGCAAATGTTCTTTTTTTGGAGTAAAATTTCAAAATCCATGCCACAATATGTGGTAGAGAGAGGTCTATGTATGAAGATATTGCGAACGTGAAGGCTGAAATTGTTCTCGTGAAAGATCCACATTACAAGAACTTGAAGTATGCAAGTTTCATTTCTTTGCCTTGTGATGGCACTTTTTATTAAATTCTGTTCCGGTGAAAGATGAGTGATTTATTTGAACTAAATGAGAAGTAAACACTTTTATAATGAAATAGGCAACACTGGCAAAGTGTAAATAACACAAGAGTACTAGCAGGGGCTTTCCAAAGACAGACTAGAACCCACAAGTACATCTGTTCCTATTTTATTAAATATAATGTTTTTAAAACAACGGGAGTATATTAGTGTATACAGTAGAGAAGACATCTGCAAATATACAGTAGCTGGGCAGGATGGCTCAGTGAAATAAACACACTATTCACATAGGGCAGGTTTCTATTTCGAATCCCAGCAAGGCCGAATCAGCCTACCATCATTTTGCAGGTGACAAACAGAGTAGGATTAAAAGCCAATTGTACTACCTGCTATTCACAGCGCTTAGAAAAGTATAAGAAGCGCTATATATAGCAGCGGCCCGTGCAGGTAAGTGTGTGGCCGGGTGGAGGGGGAATTTTGACAGACGACGAAGGAAAATTAAATATTTATTTAATTTTCCCTCGTGGTCTGTCGAATCCCCCCTCCTCCCCCCCCAAACTGGCCCCACCACTCTTACCTGCACCGGCCGCTCCTGGCTAGATACCAACACGTTACTATTATTGTTATTATTATTAGGCCGCCTATCTTTCTAAGTGAGGCATTTAACAGTGAAGTCTTCGCAGAAGAAACAAATTCACTACTACTGACTGAATGGCAGAGAGAGAGCAACAGTGAAATCAGTGTGGGACAGTGACAAGAGGCATATAGTTTATAGGCAATAAATCACTATACATCAGTAGTTTCCTTCCCAAGTCCAGGAAACCTGCGAGCCTGAGGAACCCTCAACTAACTGACAAAAAAAGCCACCTCTAAAAGCAGCAGCGACAGTCTGCGTCCTGTTACCTTCACGGTGAACCCGGTGATTCATTTAAGTAGATCGTTATTTATATTTTTAGATTTCTTCGCCATGGCAGACTATAGTAATAACTGCTGTATACAGAAAAAAACATTCAATGGATATATATATTCCTTTATATTCGTGTGTATGCGTTTATTTTCTTCCACATTTTCAATACTAATGATTTCAGTATCCAACGAGTTGCAAGATTCTTCTTCTTCAGGGGAACAAATAGTAGTATGGAAAAGAGTAAGGTGGGCCTTGGGCACACGGGGGCAAATTCGCTTTAATTTAGAAGAAACTGGTAAATTCATGAAGCTTTATTCGGCTCCCACACTGGGCGACAGATTCCAGACTTTCTGGGGATTCACAGATATCTCCAGGACGGACATGGTGGACTTCCCCGACTACTCCTCTTCTGCATCTACTGCTAATTCTCTGCAGGAGGATAATCTGCAGGAGTGCACCAGAAAAGTCCACTTGGACATGAACTTGTTGTCTCGTCTGGAGGTAAATCAGGCTTGCCTGTGGAGAATCCTCTTACTCTACAACCACCCAAACAAGCATTGGCATAGCCAATAGGTCTCGCCTTTGGGACCTTATAAGTGTTTAGTTATCCAGCACAATATCCTTGTTGCAACAACATCAACTGTTGCATGGCTAAACACTTATAAGGTCCCAAAGGCGAGACCTATTGGCTATGCCAATGCTGGTTATACCTGTGTCCACTTTGAAGTGGAAAAAACTTCTTGAGTCTTCCCCCCCACAGAAATGTCTGGAATTTTCTGTCTCCCTGCCTTGGTCCCAGGCTGTCTGCAGGCACAATTGGCTAGTGTGAAGTCCTTTGTGTGTAAGCTGCGGCTGTCTTTAAAGTGCAAGTGTGAAAGGTAACTGCTCTGCACCTCTCATCAAGTCAGGGTGGCCCATCCTACCCAGACCCTCTATTCTGTAGCTGTCTAGGAGGAATACACAAAAGCCAACTGTCAACTTCACCTAGTCATGAGACAGAGGAAACAGGCTGCAGGCACCAAATGGTTAGGACAAGAAAATGCCAACTTTCTAAAAGTGACATTTTCAGAATTGTGACTTAAATCTGACTTTACCATTAAAGAGGGTTTTAAATTACAATTCCTCGGACACCAAACATGACATTCCTACCTGCTCTCAAACAAAAGTTATCACTTATTAAATGTAATAAGGTATCCCAATGTAATCCTATTGGAAAGGTAAGCCTTGCAATAGGAAAAAAACAAACTTGAGAGACATGTAAAAGTTCCAAGTGCATATCCAATTTTTAAATACAACGCATCCTGCCCTATGGGTTGTTTAGGGCTTACCCTACGGGTGACATATATATTACAAAGGGAGGTTTAGGCCTGGCAAAAGGTTTATTTTGTCAGGCTGAAATGGCAGTTTAAAACTGCACACACTGGCTGCAATGGCCGATCTGAGATGGGGTTTAAAAAGGCTACTTCAGTGGGTGGCACAATAAATGCTGCAGGCCCATTAGTAACATTTAATTTACAGGCCCGGGGTACATGTAGTACCACTTTACTAGGACTTACAAGTAAATTAAATACTGCAATTGGGTATAAGCCAATTTTACCATGCTTAAATGAGAGAGCACAAACACTTTATCACAGTGGTAAACTGCTCAGAGTCCTAAAAGCCAACAAAAACTGGTTCAGAAAACAGATGGGGTGAAGGCAAAAAGATTGGGGGTGACCCGACAGAGGGCTAGGTACAACAATCCTGAACTCACTTTGCTCAGTGGGGATCGCTGTCCCAGTGCAGGTTCTGCAGCTTGATTTTGGTTCATCAAGCATCCTCACCTAGCCCTGGCTGCGGTTATCCACTGCGGGCACCAACAGATGCACTCAAAGGAGGGCTCGCTGAAGTTAGTTTTAAAACAAGACTTAACTTCAAATCATTCATAACATTGGGTTTTTTCTAGGCATTTCAATGAAGCACTACTGAGTTTTGAATTGACTTCAAAGGATCTAACAGATAGTTCACCAGCCAATTAAAATTGTCCTTGAAAAGAGCCATCCCACGGGCTATTTACCTATTAGATAGGGAACACTGCTTGACTGCATGAAATTTAAGTGAAAAAGATCTTAGCTTACTCAGCCTCGGTCAATATGATGCAATCCTATATCAATTTCTCTTGAACACAAGGGTAGAATTATATTTTTGTTGAGAACAGTTAGATCACTATTACAAGCTTCAATAGGGGTCTGGTGGCCAAAACCCGAGACCGGCTGATTTGTCATCGCTGCAAGGGAGGTGTGTATAACCTTCATCGCATATTATTTACCCGAGATTAAAACGCAGCCATGTAGGTTTTTATATCCACAGTTTATGAAATGTGCAGTAAAATCATCAAGTGATGTCTACACATAAATATTGTCTCTTCTCAATCAACATATCGGTTACTGTATATTTACATTTTTAAAAAGCTTCTTAAATATATATTAATGTATAGTATAACAATCTTTATTTCTCACTTTACTATTGTGTTTTTAACGTCCTTGAAGGCTCTTATACATTTATGATAATGTATATCATGATAAATCTTTTTTTGTACTTTGTTGACCTCGGTCGAGGTCTATATAAATGACCGGATTGACTAAGTCTGACGCCTGGCTCCGCCACCTACAACACACACTGCATTCTGCACCCTTACTGAATTGGCATGCATGAATATAGGTTTCATAAAGTACACTGTTACTAAAACAAAGTGTCTGTCCTAGGTCTGGCCAAACACCAGCGCCAACAAAAAATACCCAAAGTGTCGGTCCTAGGTCTGGCCAAACAACAGCGCCAAGAAAAATACCCAAAGTGTCGGTCCTAGGTCTGGCCAAACACCAGCACCAACAAAAATACCCAAAGTGTCGGTCCTAGGTCTGGCCAAACACCAGCACCAACAAAAATACCCAAAGTGTCGGTCCTAGGTCTGGCCAAACACCAGCACCAACAAAAATACCCAAAGTGTCGGTCCTAGGTCTGGCCAAACACCAGCACCAACAAAAATACCCAAAGTGTCGGTCCTAGGTCTAGCCAAACACCAGCGCCAACAAAAGAAAAACCAAATAAGTGGAAAACAGCCCAGTTTGGACAAACTGAAACCAACACCCAGCTCAAAAAGAGATCCCAGGACTCCTTAAGAAGTATAAAGAGATATGTAATTACTACAATGAAATACACTAATAATAGGTTGTTTGTACACAGTCATAGTGTACTACTGCCATTTCTGCATGCTGTAAGTAATAGATATTATTTTTACCCAGTTTATGGCGCTCATTTTACCAACCTCGAGGGCATGGAAGTCTGAGCCTTACCAGAATCGGAACTCCTGACATTCAGATCACTCAGCAGTGAACCTTCCTGCTCATTGAGCCACTGCCGGCTTACCTGGTTAGGAAAATATACCCAAGATGAGATATTACACCTCAAAAGTATTAACTTCGAAGGCGGGGCTTTCAATACTGATCATGGATTTGGACAGGTTCAATTAACTTTCATATTAAGTCAATTAATCATTTTCTAGAAATTTCACCTGACATTCAATTTTCGGGGCCTGCGGCAGGTGCTGTGCATAACTACGCTGTCAGATTGCCCTACATGTTTTCACAACTCACCTCTTTTAACTGCATTATAGGGCCTAAGTTTCAGCGCTCAATGTGTTGCAAAATTTGTTATTAATTTATTTATTTAACAATTTGCGCATCAAGCCTTAGCATCTGGTGGTTCAGTGGATATTTGCTACCTTTGAGTCCATGTTTATAGGTTCAATTCCTGGCGGGTCCACACAGGCTTTCATCTTTTCGAGGATGATAACGTGAGTATCAATGGGCTGGGTAACAATAAACATCTGTTAACTGTCAATAGCGCCAAGAGTCACTTCGGAGTGGCCATGCAGTCTACAAATATGACAGTCTTATGAGTGACCTGCTTATTGCCGTAGTACCTGAGCAACCACAACATTAGTGACCAACAAGTTTCACAAAGTACAACTTACACAATTTACACATCCACAGACAACCACATGTCTCTCCCTGGCCAGCTCTCGTCGTGCACCAGGACGCGACCCAACAAATACCAAAGCCTCCTGGAATGGATTAAAACAGGAAGAAACAAGAAAAAAAAATGAACTTAAGAGGGGAAGGCAATGAACTACCGACTGCTGACCTTGCATAGCTGTAATATACTGCAAGACAGCAGTGTTTTGATAAATTGGTAAATATTTCACATCTGTTTAACGTCAAGATTCGATTAGGAGGGCTGCTACTTTCAGATATACGGCCAAGATGGAAACTTCAGCGCTCAAAAGAAATTCAAGTAGTCGAAGTATTGGCGGCCTCAGTTCAACGCTCAAATAAATATTCAGCACCGCCCCTACGCTTTGCTTTGGACTCCTTCCTGAAAGACCTCGGCATGGTGGCAGTTACCAAGATTGGGGAAGTGGAGTTACGGTTACTAGGGGAGAGAGGGATGGAATGACGAATGATGGGTTGCTTGACGTCACGAGGGACCACGTGGTGTCCAGAGAGTCGTAGTGGTGAAAGAATGTTCATGGTGGAAAGACAGAGACAAGCCTTTGAGTGAGAGTATTAAAGCTATCGCTATGCAGGTGGCAGAGTGTCGGAAAGGGTAATATGAGGAGGTGGGCAGGATTTTGTAAGCAAGGGGGGCAGAAGGGTGGGGGCAGAAGATGAGTGGGGGGTCCATCAAGTGTGGAATATTCCAGCTGTGTAGAGATGTTTCTGTAGAGGATAAGGTCTAGACTGTGGCCTTTGTAGTGGGTGAGAGTTGAAAATTCACATTGCAGTTTGGGTTGCAGGTGTGTATTATAGTTTTGTTTGAATGTGCCCTGATTGGATGAAAGTTTAACATTGCGCCTTTTGAAACAAGCGCGCGCGCTTCGCACGGCAGCAGGGGGAGGGGGGAGAGGAGGGAGCCTGCACGATTCACTTGCGGGAGCGAGCGGTGCCAGGAGCGATAATTGCTACCATATGTCGCCGCTCGCTCCCGCAAGTGAATCGCCAAACATGCACGCGTTGCCATTGAAGGCAATGGAACGCGTGCACGTTTTAGGCTGAAAAGCCGAATCAATGGCAAAAGGTCTTTTTGCCTATGCAGCGCATGCGCGCTGCGTAGGCGAGACCTAAAAACAGAGCAGTTGGGAAATCATTTGCACCCGATATACACACTTACTCCAGCCTTTTTTTGGAGTATTTTGCCCTATTTAAATAAGGATGAAAAAAGCAATGGAAAAGGTGGTGATAAGCCAAAATGTTGCAACTTTGTGGGTGTTTACAGCGTTTCAAATAACCACCAGGCTATACCTGCCTGCCCAGGGAATATTCATGTTCTCGCAAGTAAACGCAGTACTCAGGAAAATGCATGCTAGAGGTGGATTTCCAATAGTAACAAGAAGCCTCTTAGGATGTGAATGGAAACAAGTCCTAATTTTGTGAATCTAGATCTGCAGAATAAAGTCCACAGATGTTTAACAAAGTAAGCGGGTTGAACGTAGGTGTAAAGAGACTTCAGAATTGGGCCTTGTATACGCATCGCAAATGTGACAGACCCATCAAATCTTGTAGGATGCTACAAGTCTGGTACATCTGTCAATGCTGGCACACTCCTCTCTATACCTACGTTTATTTTAGTTCTTCCCGATAGAAAAATCTGATCAAAACTGGTATTCACTTCTTTCCCCCCTTTGATGGAATGGTTCCCGACAAATTCTTACGGAAAAGCACGAGCATGCACGAGTCACTCACATTGTTCGTTCTTCATTAGACTCACTTTTGATGTCAGGGATGCATGTCTCCATTGAAGAGGACACTAACTATCCACCCATGCAAGCCTTGTGGGCAAATGGTGCAAATGATTACCCCTGCTAAAGGGTAGGTTGTGATGGGATTTATTTAGGGATGGGCAAAATTTGCATAATTTACTTTTGCCTAATTATGCAACGTTTTAGAAAAAGTATGTGAAGTGACGCGAAATGTGTAATTTAGCAGAATATGCTAATGTGAAATGCGTCCTCTCATCCATTTTGGACATAAAGATGGATTTTGAGCCCAAAAAAAAAATTCTAAACAATACAAGTGCTGCTCGAGTCCTGGTTGTTCGGGATGTTTCTGTGCTCCCACAATAGAATTTTTGCGCAAATGGTCTTTAATTGTGCGACCAGGCGTAAAGGTGTACTTTTGCATAAAGCAGAAGGCTGAAAAACTATACACGATTATGCCAGGGTAACGAAAATTTCACCCAGGCTTAGATTTACTCCTCAAACAAGCTTTCTGTTACTTTTAAGTCTGATGCACAACAGAAGCCCCGTCAAAGATGGTTTTGTGTTAGGCACAGCATCAGTATTGACATCCAATGGAGGGTGTGCTCGGAAACTTACACATGTGGCCTTATAGCCCAGTAGCCACATTCTGTACTTTTTATTACCTGGGGAATCCAACAATCTTAAACAATTATGGTACAGACTTTTGCATCTAGCCAATCTATACATACTGACAAAATCAACCATAGTTTCCCCACACAGGACCAGGTAGGAAAATGAAAGGGTGTGAGATTTTCCTTTAAAAATACAGTTCCACTATATTAAGAGTACGTGATTAGGAAAAACGTTGTGCAAAAGCTAGATGCCAACTGACCACAACGTACTTCCTAAAACGTTTGAAAAACCTGATAACCTGAAAATATGTTTATCAGTGACATGTACTGTTAACAGTAAATGTGGTAGCAAAAAAGACAAAGTGAGTGCAGGTAGATAATTGGAATTAATTGAAGAATCTATACAAACTGGTTTCAGCAATTCAGGGGATGCCAATGAGACAAGATGTCTTTTAAAACCGGCAAATCCCTCTAGCTAGCTTTTGTTCACAATCCGAGGTTCATCAATTCTAAGACAGCTTGAGAAGGAAGACAGGGGCCCTAATTGGCACTAACATCCTCTTTATAAAAGTGCAAGTTGGCCCAATACTTGAAAATGTCACAACTATCAGTTATACCATAAAACATGTGACCATTTTGGGTCATAAAGCAGAATACAGTTGTCTTCTGTATCTCTTATCAATATGCCGATTATCAGCATGCAGGCAGACTGTCAACATAAGACACACTCAGACATACTGAATAACCCCTCTGGAGGGAGAGGTGATACTAACCATACAAAGAAAAGGTGTATATAGTAAAGACATACACAAAATTAGACTAAAATTAGCACATGGTGGGAACACACTAGAAAACAGTTTCTGTGACTCACCCAAACCAGTGCATTACTCTCATACGTCCAATCTTAAAGAAATGTGTGAGTGGAGGTACACCTGTGCAGAGCCCACAGACACCTTTACCGGGTGCACAAAGAAGATAGATGCAGAAATCACATACAAAATAAGCAAACCTTTTCTCAGGTCACTCTGAGGATCCACTGGCTACGCCATCTTGTGGGAACACAAATTGCACCAAAACATTTCTCTCTACTGGAAGGACAAACAACAAAACTTTGTAAACGAGTCAATTGTGCAAGCAGTGCCTTCTACAACAATAACAATCTGGAAACCACTTAACATATTAAATGGAGATACCGGATATATAACGTTTGCCATCTAAGCATCGCAGATTTGGAATGTGCGTATATCGAGAGATATCACGCTCACTGGCTCGACTTGTCATCTGCCAATTGAGAGCTTTGCAGCGGGTGCAGTCACCCACTTTTACCATGACTTCATCAATATGTCAGGGAGACAATTTGAGGACGAGTTCAGTATGCAACTTTCAAGCGGTTTAAAACCTGCTGGCAGAATCAACGCCCATTGGAAATGTGAAAAATATTTGTTTTTATTGTTATACCTTAAGCGAGGAAACACTGGAAAGGACAATGCCCAACAAAACAAATGACTGTCCAGATAAAAGGGTGCAACTTTTTTATTCGCAGCCGTTGCAAGAAAATAATTCAACATTTTTAAGGCGTTACGCTTTTTCACTAACTGTGCATTTGTAAAACTATGCAAAAGATACATTTGCAAAGAAAAGGTCTGCAATCATTTCCTATCTTGACTTGGACTTGATTGGAGTGAAAATATCTTGAATTGCGCTGAAAGGTATCTAGCAAAGAGCCTAAACACTGGGAAGGGCAACAATAAATGTTAACCACAAAAAGCTGCTCCTAAAGAAGTAACCACTGTGAGGTTTGGGTTATATTAGGAGTGAAGGCATCTCACATAATGTAACGGACTGGTCTCACACACCACCTGGTGTCATGCTTCATCATTGACCAGTCCTCGCCCTCTAAAACCTTGGTTTGATAGAGGGCGGGCATACACCTGACGACAGGGATGCACTTCTAAACTAAGTGGGGGCCCATGTACAAGTGAGTGTGTTTAAAAATCATTATAGTTATCCTTGTTGAGTTTTTTAATGTGAAAGGTAACTATATGATATTAAAATCAGATGACGGTATGTGAGGGAGTTAATGTCCCCTAACCGTTATGTGAGAGGTCGACATGTTTCTGCCGTGTTGGCCCAGGTGGGTCCAGGGCATTCATCAGGACCTAAATGTATAGCGAGGGGCTCCGTTCTTACCAACTGGTGGCAAGAGAATACCACTGTGTGGGCGTGATCAGTGTCACTTTCCACAATGTGATGGCTTCTAAATTCAAGCCTGTAAAAGAAAATATTGAAAAAAACATATAAACCAACAAACCATCATCGTGGTGGAGTACTGAACACAATACATGCATTGTTTCAGTAAAACGTGAGTGACTACTCGTGTGACATGTGACACTCTATTTGTGTACACGATTCCAGAGATGCAAATGGTGAGAACAAGGGTCTCACTATTCTTAACCTAAGTACCAAAGCTACTTGCCCCATGGAAGGAGGGGAGGGGAAACCCCTGAAGTCAAACCCTGTTGAAAGAAACACAGATCACAATTGGCGTGAAAAAATGCGGTCTATGATGAGAAAAAGCCCACATAGCATTCAACCACATTTATACCTGGGGTGGTTAGATTAACCATATATTCATTCAGCCTTCATTCAAACCCTTACTGTCTGAAGGGAAGTTTCCCGCGTGGTTCCTAGGCGACTGCTCCCGTTCCTCCCCGATGTAGAAATGAGGAGAAAGTCATCGCGCTATATATAGTGCATCCTCTTGAGTTAATTGGTGTTAAGTGGTGCTAGGTATTGTCAGGTGT
The DNA here is from genome assembly GCA_963921515.1 of Calotriton arnoldi. NCBI lineage: Eukaryota > Metazoa > Chordata > Amphibia > Caudata > Salamandridae > Calotriton > Calotriton arnoldi. The sequence goes on along the minus strand of CAWUFW010001712.1, from coordinate 2,229,677 downwards.
GTGGTTTCCTGTGTCCCTAAAAAGGGGAAGCCTGATCTAACCATGGCGGCCATGCGTGCATGTTCAGTGCGGTATTCTGAGCTAGCTCTGACTCAGCTGTGGAAGTTATTATCAGGTGCGCGACTTCCTGTGTCCTGCGTACGAGTGCCTGATTAAAAGATGGCCGGTGTTCGCGCATGCTCTATGTTGCAGAGTGTAGCGCGTGAGTGGAAAAGTTCCACTGAATGTATTTACTGGTGAAGGGCGGTATTATCTGGTGCGCGATTACCTATGTTCTTCGTGCGAGTGCCTAATTAAGGGATGACCGGTGTACGCGCATGCTCTATGTTGCGGAGTGAAGTACCACCGATGTCTTAGCTGATGAAGGGCGGGTCACTCGAAGCGAGTGGGCCTCTAGGAAAAATCTATGTGCAGCCGGGAACCGCCCAAATAAGGACGTGGCTGTGCATGTGTGAAGCGACGAGTTGTGATCGGATCTGCTGGTGTCCGTTCGTATGTATATTATGCCACAGTATTTATGGCCATGCCTCCAAAATATGAGCCCTAATTAAAAGGAAAAAATGAGTGCGAGGAAGTGCTTTTATGTGCAAAAATAGGAGGCCACAGTTTGCATTTGTTGTCATAAAGGGATGGCTGCGCTTCAAGGAACTTATCCTGAAGTTTGTATCCAGCCCGGGTCGCTGAGGGTCCCAAATGAGGATCGGTGGAAGGTGTCAGCGACCGTGTTGGGACACGAGACCCGGTTCTCTCAGGAATTTATTAAGTGACCATCGCAGTGTGCTGGTCATTGGATGGGTAAATCACTCGCTTTTCATTATTCAGTCTAGGCAAAGGGGCCACGACACAGTATGTGACGGTGGAATCAAATCGCTGAGTGATTGTAAAGCAGATATGCCCAATATATATTGATAGTGTATGGTAGTGTGTGTTTATCTGCAGGTGGTGTTTGGAGGTTCTCATTGTCCCATCTGGAGCCATGGTATTTCGTCATTGAGACCTTTCTCCCAGGACCGTAGGCGGAATACCCATCGTTGTTCCCTTATATGTAGGGCTTTTGTCAGGTCAAACTTGCGTTTTTTCATTACTTCCAGAACTGACCATCTCAGGTCTGTGTCTTTATGGTTTTTTTCAGTGAAATGGCATGTCAGTTTGGTGTTAGTCTTTTTACATCGGATGGTGCTCCGGTGTTCGCTGTTACGCACCTTGATTTTTCTGGTGGTCATGCCTACGTATCTGAGGCCGCAGGGACAGTTTAGGAGGTACACGACGTTCTACGTGTTACAGTTACTGAATTCTCATAACTGCCAGGGTTTTCCGGTCCCTATATCTACCTCCTTGGTGTTGGTAGTAAGAGTGCAGGATGTACAGCTTCCACAAGAGAAGTGGCCGACGGGCCGTGGGTGGCTCCACAAAGTCTGTTGTTCTTCTCCATCAGTTGTTTGCATCTTCGCGTGTACCAGTTCGTCACGCAGGCTCCTGTTCCGTCTGAAGGCGAACAGAGGTGGTTGCCACTGGTTACCTGCGCTGTTTAGAATGTGCCAGTTTTTTCTCACGATTTTCTGTACTGTATTGGAAATCGGGGTGTATGTGGTAACGCATACCAGTCTTTTGGTGTCTTCTTTTATCACGTCCTCTAATAGTGATTCTCTTGGATTGTTCCTGGCTCGTTTCCTTGCTCTTCTCACCATTTTCTTCGGGTAGTGGCGTTCCAGAAGTTTGTTCTCCAGTTGTTCTGCCTGTTCCTCAAAAGTTGTTGTGTTTGAACAGTTCCGTCGGATTCGAAGGAACTGGCCTCCCGGGAGATTTTGTCTCAGGGCCCTCGGGTGGTAGCTCTCATAGAGAAGTAAACTATTTCTATCTGTAGTTTTGTTATGAACCTTTGTCGTGAACCCTTCTTGAGTTATGGTGATGTCCAGATCCAGAAAGATTGCGTGGTTCTTGTCAATCGTATGTGTGAATCTGAGATGATTATCTTTGGAATTGACCCATTGGACAAATTCTGTTGCTTCCTCCTCTGTCCCGTGCCATACAATCAACACGTCATCAATGTAGCGCTTCCAGATTTTTAGGTGTTTCAGAAATGGGTTATTTGGGTTGAGGATGTAGTCTTCCTCAAATTGTTGGACATAGAGGCATGCCATACTTGGGGCAAAAGTGCTGCCCATCGATGTCCCGGTGATCTGGTGGTAGATGGTGTCCTCAAATTCGAACAAATTCTCCGTTAGTGCTAATTCGGCAAATTCCATCACAAAATGTTGGGGGGTGATGAAATTCCAATCCATGTTTAGGATATGTTCCACCACTTCCAAGGTTCGTCTCTGTGGTATGCTCGTATAAAGAGCTTCTATGTCCATTGTTATAAGTAGGTTCTCAGTTGGATCTACTTCCAGATCTCGAAGAAGGCAAAGGACATCCTTAGTGTCCCTAAGGTAGGAATGTGATTTCTTCACAATCGGTCTGAGGAACCAATCGCAGAACTGCGATAAAGATTCCAGAACTGATCCAATCCCGGATACGATGGGTCTACCGGGTGGGGGGGTCCGGTTCTTGTGGATCTTGGGAAGCGTGTAGAACCTAGGCATCCTAGGGTTCTCATTGATAAGGAAGCTTGCCTCTTGTCTAGTAATCCAATCGTTGGTGAAGGCCTCCTCTACCATGTTTCTAATTCTTGTCATTAGGGGGCCTGTCGGGTCATTTCTGTGTATGGCATAACTGACTGGGTCTGAGAGAAGTCTTTTACACTCCTCTTGGTACATCTCCTGGTACATAATCACAATTGCTCCCCCTTTGTCCGCGGGTTTAATCACGAGATCGTGGTTGTTCTTCAGGCTCCGCAGTGCTGTATGTTCATTTCTTGTGAGGTTTTGAAATTCCTTGGTACTCTGGAAGTTGATACCCTCGATTTCATGGAGTACTGCTTCCTCAAAGGCTTGTACTTGGCAGGAGGTGTTCTGGGCAGGTGGCTGGAAGGATGACTTTTTCCTAAGTCCCGTCGTCATTTTTTCTTCAGTTTTATCCTCATTATCACCGAAGTAGTCGCGCAGCTTGATTTTCTGAAGAACTGTGCAAGTTCTGTATGAAGTACAAAGGGGTCATTCTTGGGTGTGGGGACGAAACCCAGTCTTTTGGAGAGGACCGTTTCCTCATTGGTAGTCAATGTGTGCTTACTGAGGTTAACAATGTTTGTTATTCCCTGCTTGTCGAGGGCATATTCGCCCTCCCTTTGCTCCTGGTGACCACCGCAGTGGGCGGTTGGTCTTCCCACTGTACCCTTGTGTTCCTTCTTTTTTGTCGGCCTCTGCCTCTGCCCCCGCCCCGGTATAAAAAAGGCTGGGGGCCTTGTGGAAAGCCAAAACCTGGTGGAAAGTAAGGTTGTTGCCAATATCCAAAAGGGGGTGGTGGTTGTTGTGCCATTATTTGGCGATATCCCTGTTGCCTGCTCTGCTGTTGTCCTGAGCTTTCGTCACTGCTGCTGTCACTCCTTTCGTCCCCCGAACTGAAAGTCCAATTCAGTGGGGTGGGTCTGAACCATTGTTTTCTACCTGTTTGTTGTTGTGCAGGTTTGTCATAATGTTCGTCTGTTATGTATGGATACACTGTTTCTCTGCTAAACTTCTGCACATCTTTTTTGAGTTTCATCAACTTTGATTGTGTGAGATAGTCTTTGTACTCGGTATGGTCGTTGTTGATTTCTTCGAGCTTTTTCTTAAAGACAGATAGCTGTACTGTAGTTTTCAATCTGCACTCGCTTTGTTGAATTTCAACAAGGAGGGCATCTGCCAACTGCCTGGCGGTGTTGATGATCAAAATGAGCCAATCTTTTGTACACTTCCAGGCAATACACGACCAATTTGTGCGGAACTCCTTATTGTTAATAAACAGCCTTGGTTCATTGGAGACTATGAGTCCTCTCGGAGCGGTGTTTTTTCTGAGGTACTCTGTCATAAATGCCCCATGGAGGGCTGTGCGTATCTGTTCCTTTGCTGACAATGCTTCCCATTCGTCAGAGATTTTTACTGTTTGAGCTACCACAGTTTCGGCTAGCAGGGATGGGGCGTTGAGGATCTCAGCTAAGACATCATCCCCAAACGAGAGTTCTGTATCCATGGTTAAAGTAGGGTAAATGGGTGGGTGGGTGGGCTGGATCAATTTGTGATCCGCTCCTTTAAATTTACTTGAATGGGACTGGGAATTCACTATATCAGTCCGTTTATAGTCTGATCCCTGAGTAATCAGTATTTCTTCCTGATATTTGGAAGAGGTTACCCCTAATTATGTTCCCACAGCCGTCAGCTGTACAAAATCAAAAAAACACATGAGCTCCACACTGTGTGGAGAGGGGAACAAGAGGCGCGGGGTTCTAGGAGTTAGCAGCCTCCAACAATAAATGTTAACCACAAAAAGCTGCTCCTAAAGAAGTAACCACTGTGAGGTTTGGGTTATATTATGAGTGAAGGCATCTCACAAAATGTAACGTTCTGGTCTCACACACCACCTGGTGTCATGCTTCATCATTGACCAGTCCTCGCCCCCTAAAACCTTGGTTTGATAGAGGGCGGGCATACACCTGACGACAGGGATGCACTTCTAAACTAAGTGGGGGCCCATGTACAAGTGAGTGTGGTTAAAAATCATTATAGTTATCCTTGTTGTGTTTTTTAATGTGAAAAGTAACTATATGATATTAAAATCAGATGACGGTATGTGAGGGCAACAATAAACCTGAAAACCTGACACTTAGTTAACATAAAAAAATAACTTTGCAAACCTTAAGTGGACCTTCAAACACGGAGACATATCAATAATATGTAATTGTCTGAATAAACCTTCCTCAACATTGTCGCAGGAACTCTTGGGTATGAAGCACTGCTGCCCCCTCTTGTCATTAATTAATGTAGTGTTGCCATTTACTACATTTCCAAATGATATTTCAGTTCTGATGCCCCCGGCCAGGTGACCACTAGCTCTGTATTTTATTTATAAGAGTGTTCTGCTGTAAATGTTACCCCAAAGTGGATATGGTGGCCACTTGTGCTATTTCTGCCATTAACACTTGTCGCACTCTTTGAGGCACGGTTGTATCCTATTTATAAGGTGCAGAAATAACCACATTTAGTAATTGCCGTTGCTACTCACTTTAGAAAGAGCAAACTCTGAACAACACATGCTTTGTGAAGGATCCCTTCCCGTGAAGATTTCACTTCATTTGTAGTGGTGCTCCAAAGCAAATCAGCTAGCCATTGCTCTGCTAAGAAATCATTTGTTAGCCATTATAATAAAAGTAAAAATTAACAACACTTGAAGTTCAATTGTTCCACAATGTAGGTCATGTTTTAATTGAATATACAAGCTTTAGTGAAAGTCTGCTTTCTTGAAACATTTCTGAATCGTAGAAACATTAACCAGCAGAGGACAGCATGTGTTTGAGTCCTCTTTCACGCTCTACTTTACAGTTGTGAAATGGCTCAAAGCATGCACACATATAATTAAACTACAATTTATATTTTATATAAACAACACGTGCTACTTTGAAGGCCTTTAAGCTTTCCTTAATTCATGTCTAGGTTATACAAATGTTCCCTCCATCCTCTGTAGCACACAGCCTGGGGCAGTGGCTCAGCCCACTTTAGTCATTGGTTAACTCACTGTAAGTGATGGCATTCTACTCTTATACAAGAAACACACCATCACAAAAAGTAATTCCCTTCAGTGCCAGGCATTATGAGGCAATGGGTGCTTTTCGAGACCAAAAATACTTTTAGTTATGGCTATTTTTCTTGCAAAAAAAAAAAAAAAAATCACATAAGAAAACAAGAAGTAACAAAGCAAAACGACTGGCAGCCAACACCAGACTACTAGTTTTGCCAATGTTCATTAGATTGAGCACTCAAGACCTCTTATATATATTTTAGTATATACTTTTGTTAGGTCGAGCATTCACTTGCTTTTCATTTGTTTGTTTCAGTGTCCTTTAAAAATCCTTGCTTACTAGTGGTCAGTCCTGCCTCTTTGTCCCTCCTTTCTGTTGTTCGTTTCCTCCCACGGAGCATGGACTAAGTACTGTATCTTTACGATTTGGTAGTTTATATGTTGTTTGAGGGGCTATTTTTTTTCTTGAATTCCTGCTGGTGTTACTGTTTGCCTTTGTACAGCTGACACTTGGCTGCATTGTCCTTTACAAACTGCGGTCAAAACAAGCAACGTCAAACGGCTTATTTATGTGCCCTGAAGCGCATGACCCGACACAGCGGAGAAGCAACTACTGCTCATCAGATCACGGGCAAAAGCTTCATCAGTGGCATTGAGATGCAATTCAATTTTCGGTTTCATTTCCGCGAATACGTCTACTGGGCTATACCAATGCAAGCGTACAACGGGGGATCCGCCAGCTCTGTGAAACTTGCGGATGTTCGTTTATGTCATACTAAGCTGAAAAGACACAGTGCCCCTGACAACGTACATAAAGCACCAAGAGAGTAGCTACTCACTAAGCAGTGTTTACACACAGGAGAGGTAATTCTCCACCAGGTAACTGGGCGAGTCCATTATTGCTGCTCGCCACGCTACAACAGGATGCTGCGGGGGGGGGAATCAAACCAGCCTTCCTTCAGTGGAAAGAACACTACCCTGGATGAATCCACAGTCCATCCGGTCTCCCTTTCAGGACAGGAACTCGTACAATTCAGTGAATGGAGAACCTCATGGAAAAGGTTCCACAAACCCCATTTTCAACTCCAGAGCACCCCAGGGACCCTCAGGCACAGGGGCTTGTGTCGGGACACACCCTTGCAGAGGGCAGAGTGAGTATTGTTTGTAATCTGTATTCCCTTTGGATCCTTTTTTAATGTTGATAATGATGAATACACCCGCAGCCACATTAATGTGATTCTAGTAACGCCCCAAGTCCCCACCTGGCCCCTGCTTCTTTTTACTTTTTACAAAGTTAGGTTCTCCAGCTACTGTGCGATTGGGCGTGTGAATGGCACGCACAAATGTGTGTTTACATTTGGGCACTCAATTTATGCAGATGCAAGGAGTGCCATCAATTCAGGTACCTACTTTGTTTTTGAAAATGTGTTCTAATAAAGAAAAGGAAAATTGGCAGTGTTTTTTCATTGCATGACTGATGAGTTTCTTTAAGTGCTCAATGGCTACATTTCTGGTGCAGTTGCATTATTTTACCCATGTTTGTGTTGTACACTATAAACTAAGGGAGGTCACACATGACACCTGGGATCGCAAAGCCTGGTCGTTTACTAATGGGGTAATTGAGAAAATACTTGAGAATAAAGGGGTGAAGTAAACGTTTTCCTCCTCAGAACCTACCTGTTGATATTGTGGCAGGTGACAACAGTATATTTCTGTAAGGCATCCTGCAGCATGCACCTTTGAGGTACCCGCAAGACCTTTGAGGCACTATTACCGGTATCTGTATTTAAACTTGCCTGCCTCCATGGGGGTAGAGCAGATTACATATTAGACATTGGAAACATTACTCTAAAATGAGCAATTGAGCGTTCTGCAAATTGTCCATTAAGAAAAACGGGCAAAATAAAAATATATTTCCATTTGTTAGTATTGTAAGCGCTAAATTTTACCAGTATCAACTGTATAGCACATATTTCTATTCCGAGCAGTCAGGCAAAATGTGTCACATTAAATATGCCAGGTTCTAAGAATAATAAGCCACAAAATAGAAATATTATTTTAATCCTTCCCACCCCTTTGGCTAGATCTTGACTGCTTGTCTGAAATAAATCTTCATTTATGTCTAAATATGCTACGGACTTGTGTACTCAGATACTGACCCTTGGACAGACATATAGAATAGTGTCCATTTAAGAGACATAGGCATCCCCTGCTTAAAAGTTTTTGGTATATATTCCTTGAGCTCTAAGAAAATTCAGGACTACTCTTCAATCAAGTAATTTGATATTTCACTGCTTGAGAATATCAGATGAAAATAATAATCACACTCCGATATTTTCGACAGTAAATGCATAAAGTGAGAAACTTGCTACGTCATGTCTACATGACCATTTCAAACACTGGCAGAGCACCACAGCGATATCTTTAATACAGACGAAACAGGATGGGTTCACATACTCGGCAGGGCATTCCATTTCTAGGGTTATGCTTGCAGGGCACATGGAAAGCCCAATTTTCTGTCATACCCCTGGACTCTTGTGATACGATGAAGCTGATTTCCTCCTCGAGAAATAAGCAATTTGCTGAAATATTGATGTGTTACAAAATGGTCATTCCGTATTGATTTTGACTGCTGGGGCACCAGAAGCGGACATGTTAATGGTGATCCCACTAGAAGCAAAAAAGAATTTGTGAAGAAGTATTTGGCATAGGTGTCACTGCTATGGGCCAGAAGGTGTAAGACTGAAGTAGGGGTTGTTACTATTTATGTGACCACCCTGTTGTCCATCCTGCAAATACTCGAGAAACCGTATGCTTTCCCAACTTTGCCACCTGAATGTCTAAGAAGATACTCAATGGAAAAGCTGGCTTTGTCTTTGGTTCTTTGCAAGGTACTTGTTTTCCCATTTTCGGATAGTAGAAGGTGTGATTGAATCCAATGTTGATGACAAGGTAGAAGCTTAGAAACTTATCTAATGATAGTCTAACCTAATGCTCTGCATTCTGTTGCTTGATCTACGACAACTGCAGCAGCCATGCAAAAACATGCATGACAAAGACTATTAAGTTTTCTCAAGAAATGCAGTGTAAACTTATCCATTTGTCTTTCAAAATGAGGGAAGCATGTTAGAGGCAATGTTGCCCAAACTTTAGCAGTTTTAAAATCTAGGCAAATAAACAGCCTGTGATTTGGGTTTATCGGCTCGCTAAGCCGTTTCAAGTTATGCCTTTTACTTTACAAAATGGCAAAGATGTGGCTGTAGCCTGCCATTACTTAGCCACCAGCAATGCAAAATGTCTGTCTGAGTAAGAGGACTAACAGTACAATGGCACAGGGTTCAAATGGTACTTATCAAGTCACTTTGTCACCATTAGAGTGCAAAATACTATTGCGGGGAGGGCTGAGAGAATATATCCTAGAATGCTATGACAGACCAAGGATCCGTGGTCCCTATGAATTAAATAAAAGTGGTACTGCCTCCTTATAGAAAATTATTCCCTAGTTTTCCCTCTACCATAAAACTCAAGATCATAAAATCCTATGGAAATGTTACGAGAAGTACAAACTGTTCTATAAAAGAATGAGTTTCTTAGCTTTAATAATCTTCTTTCCTTATGAATGAGTCCGCTCCTAAATGGACCTTTTCACTAGGTGCCAGACTAGGTTTCTGTAACAGCAGGAGGCATTGCAAGGACATTGGACTTGACATTCACACTGGTTATTCAGGCACTATCTTCCCAGTGATGTTAGTACCATCTGGTTTTTTCCCCTAATGCTCTAGCGGCTAGAGATGCACAGGATGGAGCATAACATTTCTGTAAGCTTATTAGGAGTTCCCTATCCTCGAGAGGTAAGGCTGGAAGGGATCTGCAGGAGTTCCACCAAAAAGAACCTTATTCTTCTTGTTCTTCTAATAAATGCTTACACTAGAAGAGTCCATACACGAACCACTCCTACAGCATCTTGTCCTGGAGGAAAGTGCGGATAATCATTATAAACTAGAAGAAGATCTGATGCGCTGTGTCACATTGAGCTTTAAGCCTTTCGGCCAGTTGCCACTTAACAGATGTTTAGAAGTGGGACAACTCATAACATCACAGATGAATGACCCTAGTGGAGTGCTTGACTGTTACAGAAACATAATGGGAAACATTTTCCTTTCCCACACTTACCTATAATATTGCCCTGGAAGTCAATAATCAAATTATCAACAATCCGAAAGTATTGTGTCCTATGGATATAATGACTGAGCATCCTTCCCGGGTCTAATCTATATAGTCTTTCCTCATCTTTGGAAGGGTGAAGAGGGGGAAAGAATAAATGTGGAGAAAGCAGGTGCTTAGTGGGAATCTAAGAAACAATCTTTGGGACATGGAAAGCTTATCCTCGAATGTAACTGTTTTTTCCACTTTTTCACAGCAACATTGATCCTGTTACAGTGATTCATATGATAAATGTTTCATAAGTATTATTTTTCATGATTCTGTCTATTATTAAACCTTTATGCTTGAAGACTTACCAGACCAACACAGCATTATTACGATCTGTACTTTTTCTATGTGAAGTGCAGGGTTGAGGCTGGGATATGATGTGCTACTCATCCTGCAGTGCCCCTGCCTCTAGGAACAGAAGTAGGAAGAAGTGCAATGTCAGATTGGATTACTGTGATTCTCAAAGTGGAAAATAACCAGTACCAAGACATGGATATCTTTTTCAACTGCACGACTGTTATCCGATGATATTCACCAATGCCTCTTCAACAGCAACTAGGTCAGATGTCTCTTCCAAAGGTTTCAGGGTTCAAGCACTGTTGTGACTGCTGCAAGCGGATATCTTTATCAGATCCTCATGACATTGCATTTGGTGTCTTGGATCCGACAATGACTCAGAGGCCTGGGATTCATGTTCCCCGATGCACCAGAAGGCCATCAGAGAGCAGGAGGCCAATTTATTCTTGGCCACGGTCTGGAGGGACATGCCAAAGCATAATCCCATTTCTACGTGTAAATGTTCTGTGAGGGAATGATTTCCTGAAAGTTTTTCCCACAAAAAAACAAAAAGGTCTTATAGGAAGGAGAAATCCTCTTCCACACAGAAACATTCCCATTCTCAGGAAGATTCAGAGCCTCAACACAGTTCCTGGATGCCAGGTATGTCACTGGAGCCAATTCTGAAGTTGCAGAGGATTCAGATGGAATTTTCAACACCATCTTCTGAGTCCACGCAGGTTGAGGTCTTCAATCAGGCCACGTTGGACAGCTTGAGGATGGCTTCGATAACCTCTGGGCAATTCCCCAGGGATAGATCCGCTCCTTTGGCTTTGAGACTCAAGTTGCTCCAACCATAATAACTCCAGAATCTGTACCTCCACAGACTCTGGCTTTAGCACCATCCCTTGTCAACCCTGTGCCATCCAAAATGTTGCTTCCTGAGCTGGCCTCGGAGCCACGCTCAGAGTCAGTACCGGTGCTGCCTGCTAAGTCAGCTGAAATTATCCAGATGGCACAAGAAAAGGTCGGAACTTGCCCCGAGGAACAATCTCTTCCTAGGGCCTAGAAATTTGCACTAATGGAGGAGTTATTTGATTCAGTCTCCGACACCATATCTGTGCTTGGTGAGGAGTAAGATTGGACAGAAAATGACAATTCTGAGGCAAAAATCTGCTTTTTCCTCCTTACTCCAATGCTGGCCTTTATCTTGACTTACGAAATGCCATTCATTGGACTAAATACCTCTCCAGATGGGGATGTCTTACCCCTCTGGGGCTCTAACAGAGGAAATATTCTTCTTTGCCACAGTGGTGCGTAAAGCTGCAAAACCACTGGCTCTGATTTTGTCCTTCCGGGAACCAATGTCTATTTTGGTCTATTGTTTAGGTCTCACCTAGGCAGACATGCTGTATCTACTCTGTGGGCTTTCATCATGCCTATCGCTTTTCATTCATTGTTTCGTGTGCCTTTCTAAATTACTTAATTTTTAGTGGTAAATTGGGCCATTTGTCCCTCCTTTTGGTGTGTCGTTCTCTCCCATGGTGAGTTGCCCTGTTACATGTCTTATTTTGCTTTTTGCCATTTTAGTTAGTTACGGCGCACTTTTCTTTTCAATTGCCTCGGTCCGTGTGTTTGGACTGTTGTGTTTGTTGGCTTTCTGAAACAAACGCGCGCAGCTGATGTTTGCAACCACACACTTTTTTTTTGTTGAGAAACACACAGGTTACTTTGATTGCCTTGGCTCGGAAACAAACGGGCTCCGCTGACAGCATTATTTTGTTTGAATAACACACCGCATCCACGCTTTTAAAAAAAAATTAACAATAAATACACAGGTTACTTTGATTGCCTCGGCCCAGCAAATCAAATCACTTAACGTACGGGAAAAGCCGATGCTGAGACCCCTCCTACACCCCGATGCTACTGCCCAATGCCCAGGCATAGCAACCAGGGCAGTCTAAGCGGTAGGAGCAGCAGCGCCAGCAATACCAAGCACCATGGCATGGTGCAAACCCAGGATCTCTGTTTGGCATAGCACCAGTCGCCGCGAAGGGAGACAAAAAGTGGCGAGACGCAGACTAAAACTCAGTTACGACACCGGCAATATCTGTGCACACTTCAGTAAGAAACTAAACGTCAATACAGGTCATCTGCACCGTATAACAATCACAACACTTCCATGGTAGGTGAGGCATTGGTATAAGACTATAAACCTCCCTGCCCATCGTGTCAGGAGAGGTTGCAGTCAGCGTAAGAATAGGGACATTAACAGGAAAGACCCAAATCATCTGTTGATATTGATGCTCTCTCATAGACTAGATCATAATAGTATACCACCAGCGGTACCAAATAGACTCCAACATGCAACACTTCTAATGTAATAATTCAAAGATGGCTGACATGTATGTGGAAATTGCAAAAAGGCACATAAGCCGCTCGATTTGGTTTCGAGAGACAGAGCCTTTTAAGACTCCCTTTGAATTCAGTGCATCATTTCGGATCTGCCTTTTCCTGAAGGTTTTCCCACTCTTCTGTAGGAAGACTGTACTAACAGTCTCAGGCAATTGGTCAGAAGTGTGCCGACGTTACCTATTGTGATTGGCCAAGTAACATTCATTTCTGTGGTCACTCGAAGTGCATTTTATAGATTGGAATTTAATCGCCTTTAAGATTTTATGGCAGCATTTCTATTGTAGACAGGTGAAAATCTGTGGGAAATTGCACTGTGCGTGAGCGCATGCGTAGATAGATAATGCTGCTCACGCATATACGTGTGTTGTGTTTGTGTATACGTGTGCACATATATAATATTGTACTTGCAATATAAATAGGTTATGGAATGCATACAGACCCGAGTACATACCACTCTCTGCCCCTGTGATACCTCACTGACCGCAGCTGGACCACCACAGAACAATGGCCTTGGTCTGACAGAGGAGTGCGGATGAGGGAGTGGCCCTCTTTTAATCAAAATCCGGTGTTTGCTTTTACAGTCGTGAAGTGTTAGTGATGACCTACATCAGCACCACCAGGACCTAGTGTGTAGCAATTGTATGGCTCTTCAATCCCTGGCGGGACAACACCCAGGATAATTTACTGCGTGGCTAAACACTTATAAGGTCCCAAAGGCCAGACCTATTGGCTATGCCAAAGCTTAGTTTTTTTTCTGCGATGTCCTGTAGTCTGTGACATTCATTTCAGTCCACACACACTAACCCCAGCAATGTTGCTGAGGGTGGGAACCAGAGGCACGGGGCCAAAGGGCGATCCAGCCTCCACTATCTCATGAAAACACAAAAGTGGGCTGCCCCTTGAATCAATTCCTATGTTTATCTACAGAGTTCTATAGAAATGCACTACCAGTGGGGGCATCTCATAAAAAGTTACGGACTGGCCACACACACCGCCCGGTGTCATGCTTCATCATCGGCTGTCCTCGCCCTCTAAAAACTTGGTTTGATAGAGGGCGGGCATACACCTGGAGACAGGGATGCACTTCTAAATCTAAGTGATGGCCGTGGGGGAGTGATAATTGATTTAAAAACCATTACATTAGTCCATGTGCTATGCTTTATTCAAATGGTAAATGTATGGTGGTTAAAAACTAAGTGAACGGTGGTATGGGATATTATTCTCCCTTCACCGTATGAAATGCGGTCGACATGTTTCTGCTGAGGTGTCCCCGAAGGGTACGTAGCATTCTTCAGGACCTAAAAAGGGGGGGAAAGGGAGGGGGGTTATATACCCTATGTGTTCACTTCCTTCCAAAGCTCTGTTTTTAATATATAATCAGTGCCTTCGGTGGTCATATCAAGATTTGAAAAAAATATTATTGTCTACGGGTGCTCGTGGAAGACAATTTCTATGGACTGGAATCTAGAGAATGCTAAAGTAATTCTGGTATTTTACTGACTTCTGCTGGTCGTTTTCTATCAAGCCAGTTAAATAGAGGCAGTTGAACAGAAAAAAAGTCCCTAAGCGGAAGCAGACGAGTCATAGGGCTGATCTCCAGAACCCACAAAGTACATACACATATAAGTATACAATAAGTATATACTAAAGTATATACAAGAGGTCTCGAATGCTCGACCTAAACATCAAACTGGCTCAGAAGAAACACAGACGGCAGTTAATATGTACTAATGAGAAAGAGGAAAAACATACAAGTAAAGGTAAGTCGAGGTTATGCAGATAAACAAATTAGGACTATAAAATATTTTCACTCGTGCAGATATCCAGCCCTCTTTAGCCATTGGTCTTTTGTTATGTCCGTCACATTTTTCTTCCACCCACTATAGATTACAACATGGGGCAGTGGGTCAGCCCACATTAGCCTACATAGAGTCTTCGGTAAGGGTGGAAAGGTCTGCTAAAATTGATGCTATTGAACAAGTGATATTGTATGTGAGCTGAATCGTGGGTTTTAGAGCGACCTATTGATGGCTTATAATTAGCATGATCTAAGAAGTCACTTCTCTGCGGAGTTCCTCTTTTCTTTCACACCTAAGGTCTTGCACAGGATTTGTGAGTACACTAGATTGTATTAGCAGAGTATTGCACTGTCTTCAGCCATTACAGCAAGTCATGCCGTCTAATTTGCCAGCTCCAAGAAAGTAGAGGCCTTCTGTGGACATCATTAAGGCCGCAACGGTCAACATTTCCACAAACTGTGCAACAGTCTTATTTCTAGGCCATCAACAGAAATGTCAAAAGGCACTCAATTCAATTCAATACAACATCTTATGGAGTTCGATGAATAAATAATAGGCATCCAACCCAAAGGTAAATTATGTCATACTAGCAGCAAAAATACAAAGGGTGAAAGAGATAACAAGGACAAGAGGAACAGAGCTTAGACCATGTAAAAAACCACAACACAGAAAAACACCCTACTAACAGATTAGCAAGAGCCTGTCAATAAAGTGGAAGTAACTGGATTCTACTGGGAAACACAATCCACACAAAAATAGCACACTTTACATCTTAAATTTAAATGACAGTGAAGAGGATTGGGTCGAACAAAGTTGCACGGCTAAATCTCAGGTCTCCAACATGTACTCAATTTCAGACTTTGAAGTTGAATGCTTAATAGTCGGAAGAGGTTTCAGTATGGTGCAAAATGGAAACTCTATAAGAAAATAAAAGAATAACAGAAGCCACAAATTACGGAAAGCAATCCACACACTACGAAAATAAGGGCTAGATAACACTCAGGGCCACTGGAATTATGCAGCAAGGGAGGGCCAAATTATGCAGAAAGGTTGAGTAAATTATGCAGCAAGAAAACACAAAATATGTGGCATAATGTGGCACATTTTGTGATAGTATTACTTTATTATTTTCTCATTTTTAAACTTGCTAGCACTGTCAGTGCACTGGTTGCTTTTCATTAGTATCAGTTTCCCACCCAAATATAGCAATAATCAACAGAAAGGTGACTACTCATCCTTTGCGAAGGGCCTTCCACTACGCAGCAAAACGTGTTGCTGTGTTTCTAGTAACGTTTGAACCAATTGAGCTAGAAACAACATTTTCTATTTCTTATGTGAGAAATGCGGCAAATCCATAATTATTGTATTGTAATTGCATTTATATAGCGCTTACTACCCCTGACGAGGCGTCGAAGCGCTTTTTCTGCGAGTAGCACGCTAATCCGGAACCCATTAGGATTAGTGTTGAATTAGTATAGTGAAATATGAAAATAATTTGAGTGCTGGATAGGTTAGTCAGTTATTTGGATTGAGAAGGATAGCGGAGGGATAGAAGAGGGGAAAAAAGTTTGCATTTATATAGCGCTCGTTACCCCTCATGGGGTGTTGAAGCGCTTTTTTGGAGAGTAGCACGCTACTCCGGAACCCATAAAGGATTAGTGTTGAATTTGTATAGTGAAATATGAAAGTAATTTGAGTGGTGGACTTGTTAGTCAGTTATTTGGATTGAGGAGGGTAGCGGAGGGATAAAAGAGGGAAAAAGGTTTGCAATTATGTGAAAAATAACCACTCCTGCATCATTGCAAAATTCTAGTGGCCCTGATAACACCCAAGGAATTCATTCACCATCATTCACCACGTAACATTTAGTTAATGGAGACAGTGCACAACCACCAATACTTAATCCCAAGGATTCCTACCCGTATGAGAAAGCCAGCAACACTAGCATACATAAACATTAGCCACAAAACCAACATAACTATACCGACAATCAAAAGCAGTGAACAGCAATAGCCACAGTCCAAGCAGGAGAAGCTCACATAACCACACTATAGAGCCTTTATGTCTATAGGAAAGAGAATCGTGTGTAAAATGCACCGAATCATCAGTAACATCTGCACTTACATAGGGGACTCAATACAGCATAAACATAGCACTTCAGAGGTCCAACGAAAACATGGCTTGCAGACAGTTTCTTCACAGCACTGGTTGACTTAGTCCCCCATGGTTACACAATCAATCAGAGAAAAGAGACTTGGGCTTGGGAATAGGAGGGATAGAGACTAATATAAACATTGAATAAATACCATGAAATGGAATCCTACCATAAACACAAGTATTTCAAAATATTCTTCTTAGTTGATACAAGTGGATATAAACGCCCTATTCATCTCACCAATGTTCTTCTTGATACCGGGACATGGTAGTTCATTCTTCATACTCAATCTGATTTTACACTTAGAACCCAGGCCCAGAAATCTTAGCTACTAAACACATTAAACTATGGTTGGACAACCTCGGGCCATAAATAAATGGCACATATTTAAGAAAAAAATGCATGTTCGACCACCTAGTGTGCGGAAGAAAACTAAACAAAGTCAAAAGTTGCCTTTCAGAACATCTATAGTGTCATATATTTAAAGCCAACAAACACTAAGGCGTGTAGTGTGGGCTAGTAACAACTTCATAATGACCAAAAAGTGCTCGACAAAATTGCTCCACTTCAGAAAGAAAAGAAAACAATAGGTATACAGACTTGATGAAGGTTAATGGAGGATGAAATGTCACCATCTTAAAGTCGAGACCAATCAACCTGGAGAAATGTGCAATATCGTTGATGAACTTACCACCTGGATTCTATAACAAAAACAAAGTGTGTATCATCTAACATAGATCACATACGGCACTACACTCCAAAACATCCATCTACACTGCAATCTACCCTGCAAGGAAACTGCCCATTCTCAGGACCAGTGCCAACTCCAGAGCTCAGAGAGCCTTGATCTTAACATTCCAGCCTTTAAGAAGTCAAGGACTCTTAAGCAACCCTTCTCCGGGAGCCCAGACTCCCTCCCTTTCCCCCAAGGGTCTGGATACCTTAAGCAATCGGGGCAATCACTTCCTAGGACACCTTCAGAAGTACTAAAAGGCCTATTGTTCCAAAGCTACCTCACTTTATAACAAGCATTGGCATAGCCAATAGGTCTCGCCTTTGGGACCTTATAAGTGTTTAGTTAACCAGCACAATATCCTTGCTGCAACAACATCAACTGTTGCATAGCTAAACACTTATAAGGTCCCAAAGGCGAGACCTATTGGCTATGCCAATGCTTGTTACTTAAAGGTGCTAATCAGGTAAGTAGCAGCACTTACGTGTTGTCATGAATCACAGCAGCTCGCATTGACTGCTCGGCTCTCTCCCATTGGACAATCAACTGTCCAAAGGCCGTAACTGGTATTGTACTTAGATTAAAACAGCTAAGGTCCGAGACTCTAATGGTAAGCAGCAGCACCCTACATGGATACTGCCTAGAGACCACCGATGGTCTCAGGACCACGGAAGTGGCGACGGGAGTCCTGCAGGATTCCAATCCTGGTTGTACAGGGTGCCTGATGGAACAGGAAGGTCCTGTCGCCCAATTAACTATGATCATCAGGTGATGAAGCAGCTTTTTCTATCGTGTCTAGAGCGGATTAGCACTCGAAG
This sequence comes from Calotriton arnoldi, assembly GCA_963921515.1. Classification (NCBI taxonomy): domain Eukaryota; kingdom Metazoa; phylum Chordata; class Amphibia; order Caudata; family Salamandridae; genus Calotriton; species Calotriton arnoldi. The sequence continues at coordinate 2,211,620 of CAWUFW010001712.1, read as the reverse complement.
GTGCTTTCAATGTAATTTCATCAGCTGAGCTAGTGCCCATTATAGGCTTTTGACTTATTGCAACTGGTCACACGCCGCAGTGCATGGTACAAGAACTGTTCTGAAGCAGAGGGAAATTGAAACGGATGCATGCTATTCTGCAATTCACAGTTTGGTAGCAGCTGTGCCTCTGAAATCTGCTCTCCTGTAACATCTCCACAATCTCAAACTGTATCTAATAGACGTATGCAATGATGTGCATAGCATGAACCTAGCTGGGAAACAGCTGAGCGCAGGTGAGCGCCCAGGGGTGCGAATCAAAATCCAACTAAAGTCATGATATTCTGTAGAAATCCAAGTTACAAGGCTGTTCGTGAGTAGCTGCAAAGAGCCATGCCAGTTCTGGCAGTGGTCAGTGGTCCTGATGCTCTCCCTGATCTGAGTGAAAGGTTCTCATTCACAATAAAGTTTAAGACAATGTTGTGGCTCATCGATCCAGCAAAATGTGATAGGCCACACAAAGCGCTGGCAGATGCGGTGGCATAAAAAAAAAATTGATTCGTTTTTGCGTTTATTTAGCACAAACCGAGCCTGTAAATGCACCTCAAAATCCCATTTTCTCAGTTGTTTGAAAGTTATATATGTGACAAACCGTGAAACTGACAACCTTAAGGCGTTGCGCCTAAAAAACAAAACATATTCCCCTGCGTTAATACCAATTTTACCTAGTGCGAGTCTACGTGAAAACTTTGCAAATGGCACTTCCTGGAAAGTGAGAACATGGCCCAAGGGGCAATGTCTGTGTGAGGCTGTTTAGGTGGCAGTCACATTTGCTGCCATTGAACACATCCATGTTGGACTCGTTGGCACAAGGATAGCCTTTGGAAGGTGAAAGCACAAAATACAGACACTCATGAACCCGGAGGCAAGCTGGAGCAGGAACACAGCAGAATGGATCACAAGTCGAATCGGTCCACTTTACAAAAACACGGTCAGTCTTACACACAAATAAGCAACTTTCACCCATGAGAGAGGAAAGTCCTCAATCTTGGGTTTCATCTGGAAAGTTAGAGCAGCAAGAGACTTGCAGTGAGCCTCTCCTCGTCAGGATAAGCTTGGGAAGCCCGAATTACTGCGAGGGTCACCACCTCATACTTTTAATTTCACAACACTAATGTGTGAGAACAAAGATCTGAACATTTTTTGAAGGTGACCGTCTCTGCGGCTTCTTACTGTTTACTTCTACATTTTCACTCAGTTGTGTACTACGTTAAGAATTCACAGGACGCTCCTAGTTGCATGAGACTCTTCAATCAAATACAATAAATAAGCATTGGTAAGGTGTACAGGTCTGGGTTCAATATGCTAGCTCATGCAGTATTAGCACATTACAATAAGACACTAGAGAGGGAACCAGCAGGCTAGAGATGGAACCAGCAGGAGCAGCCATCTGTAAAGTAGTCCGTCTTGCAATTCAATGTGAGCAGGGGAGTAAAGGAGGGAGACAATCAAACAGCAAATGGCGTTAGGTGAGAAATAGCTACTCTGCCAGACTGACGCAAGATGTTTTTGTCAATGTAAGAGAGGCTGTTCGATAAAAACCAGGGGCTGAAAGATACGTACTCAAAATACACTGTGCATATTGTTAGTGATAGGTCTGTTTGGCAGCTGCGCTGTCAAAACCCAGTCCCAACAACATCCTCAAGTAAATCTCACATTGAACACACAGCAAGTGAAACCTTGAGAGGAGCTAACCCCGCCACACTCCTCTGCTATCCTCATGCCACCAAGAGTTAGCATAAAAAAAGCCTGCAGTCAAAATAAAATAACTAATTTCCATTCGTATGACATAAAATACTAGATTACGTCTATTAAAAGGCAATTTCCTATGATGGTTATATATGTCAAAATACAGAGTTTGTATCCAGGTACAAGCGAAGCAACTTGGATGGCAAAGTTATATGTTTTCATTTTATGGAACTCAGTCATATTATTCCTAGTGCTCACCACCATAGGCAAAAAAAATTATTATTACTGCATTTATATAGCACTTATTACTCCTGGTAAGGTGTGGAAGCACTTAACCCCTTCGGTGCGCGGCCGATTTTCGCCCTGTGCGGGGCGTTTCATTGAGTGGGCGGGTTCATGACGAGCTCAGCTCGTCATGCGCACACGAGCACTGCGCAGCATGACGAGCTGAGCTCGTCATGAGCACCAAAGGGGTTAATGCCTGGCAGCAGGCTAATCCGGGAACCAATGTTACCTGTTAGTTCAGTGTTATTGTATTTCAATATGTTTAAGAGAGCGGTCACAAAAACTAAGGCCACAGTGGATCCAAAAGATCACAGAAGAGAAGATTGGAAAAAAAGTGTTCATTTTTTGCAAACCTAAATTAAAACTAACCGGCGTCTTTAGAACTTTGGAAATTCCAGGGGTGATTGGCTTAGGCAATTCGGGTTTCACTGTACAAGTAAAAACGCAAAATAACCCTTGGGAGGTCAGTCTTAGGAGCCTAGTAACAACAAGAAACAAGCAATGGCAGCGCGGCCGCGAAAGTGAAAGTAATCGCGAGGGAAGCCATATGGCGCCTGATCGCGCGTGCACGCTCGCGTGAACGCAAGCTGGTCGCTGGCAACCTGCTATTTGCACTTCCAAAACCCGTTTACTAAAACTCTCGCCAGAGCAGCGCATGCGCTGGCTCAGGCGAGACCTAAAAAGGGCCATGGCAGTGCCAAGCCATATCTATGCCAGGCTGCCTCTGCACAGCTATTAAAGTATTAATGTGTACATGGATAATATATGGTTTTAGGTTTCTGTTTTTTCATGGTTTACTCACCTACACTAATGTCTTGCATTGTTTGCTTTCATGCCTTTTTATATATCTGATGTCAACATGTTATTTCATTTTTTCTTCCATCTGTACCAGCATTGCACATAGCGAAAGTTCTGGTTACATTTATTTTAGATTTGTTGTGTGATATTCTGTTACTTTTTTATCTACTGAATTTTTTGCATCAATCACTCATTTATACTGCTATTCCTAACACAGTCCTGTCTAAAACACATTGCCAACCACTTGGTCTTGTCCGTGCTATAAAAAGCAGAAAATAAAGAGGCAAATAATAAAATGAATACATCTGGATGAAAACCACACAAGGCTGTCTTAATTCTTCTCAACTAATAACATATGATATTACAGAAAACAAGCATTGGAAAAGTCAATAAGTATGGTTTTATATGCAAACACATAGTAACAGAGTAATTCACAAAAGGTGTACATGTATGTTGCTTTCACAAATGTGTTGTATCCCGTTGAAACCTCCGCTATCGCCTTTGCTAATACTATGAAAAAAGTAGCAAATAGTACTGCTGTCTGTACAGAAATCATATTGGAGGTTAAGAATTGAATGGGAGAAAATGGTGATGATAGAGTGTAATTCTCAGATGTAAAGTAGTCCCTCGTGCATTAGCATGAGCTCAGAGGTTCATACTCCTCTGGTGAAGATAAACTCCACTCTGTATAGTGTAAAGAACTGATAGCAATACCTAAGCAGACAGCTCAGCTGTCTAGCCAGACCTAAAAAGTCAAAGTGAGTGGAAGGAAATCTCATGCATGGCTTTTGATAGATTACATCACATCCAACAGATAAGATAGGGTCATGTGAATCTTTGGAGCACCGAGTACCATAGCAGTTAATCCTATCACCAGTTCTCTAATGTATAGCTAGGCCATTAACTCTGAACATTCAATAGGACCAGCTAAAATTCAAAATGTACGCAGACTGCTCCCAAATGCACCTTAGGCTTCGAGTCAAACTAATGTTAGAGATTTCTTGCATCACATCTATTGCTAGATGAGAAAGGATTCTTTAGCTGAATGGTACTACATAGAAAATGTTGTCGATAGGAGGCAAAAAGGATGGAATACTTATATTTCAGTGACCTTCCTCCTGTGGCGCAACAAATACAGTCTTGGGTTATCATAACATTTTCTATTTCCTGTGTAGACCATGCAATCAGCGTGCATGCAAGTGGTCTTCAGGCTGCCGGTAAAAAAGGCAACTTTAAAAATATTCATGCTAGACCAAACCAATTGTTACCAATGCTCCAAATAAACAATTAAGTGGAAATGACCAGAGCAATGATTGTGGCACAACTGTAACTTTGCAATGTAGCCTACACTAGCTTTACCACAACGCTATCTGCTAGGGCACAGTAACAGAACTAGGCAGCAAGGCTGTCCCTCAACCGGAGGACATGCAAATGTTTTGAAATCAACTTAAAACCCTTTGGCTTTCGATTGAGGCTAGAGTCGAGTCAAACTCGTATGCCACATGCATAAGGCACTTTGGCAAATGCGTCTAGGCTCCTTGCAGAAGGTAACCTCCCTTGAGAAACCTCAAGCAATCTACTAGAAGAGACTAAAACATCAACTATACAAGGGCATGAGCCACACTGTTCGTTGACCATGCACAGCACATTTCCCCCAATTAGTGCCATCACTAACCGCTCCTTGAAAGTCGGCAGAATCCTTACATAGGTTAGAAAGTTAACTGACTAACCTAAAGCCGTACTCTACCCCTGTTAATCGGTAATACCATATTTTTGCCTCGGAGGCCTTCGCACATTCGTACACAATAGACTGTAAACACAGTACAGTTAAGTGACCAAAATGTGACACTTTGCACTACTAAAGACAAAACTGAACAAGTGCAATGCGTTCCCATGGAGTAAAAGCACACTATAAATGGACTATGTATAGATGGTAATGCTAAGTGCTGTTTAACAATTATTAGATGGCTATCTGCAAAATAAATTAAATTAAGACATTAGTACCTAGCAATTTTCTAAACACAGTCGGACATGCTCCGCAATGCAGTACCACGCCCACTCCCATGGGTTAATCTTCTGGCCCACAATGGTGTTTACATCTACTCTTGTTTTTGCGCTCAATTGTTATGGATATCCACCATGCATACCAATAAAGAATACCTGCACATCCCTTCATCAGCTGATGGCAAGAGCAGGAAGGCCACAAACTATTTACCTGCTACTGCTTGGCCTGAGTAGTGTGGGAAGGAGGGGGGCTAAAGGGTATTCTGAGAAATGGATGGAGACCCCAAGACGAGACGACCGAATCACTTATCGGTGTTGCAAGGCATCTTAGCTGGTCTAGAGCTCTCTCTGACATTAATTCACTTACCCTGATCAATAATATAATACCCCCATACAGAGACCTACAAATGTTTATAATGTAAATTACCTTGTATAAAGCTTGATTACTAGAATCTGTAACAGTCACGTTTTCTTGACCATACTAAAACTAGCTCCCCTCTTTTAGACACGAGCAATCTTGGTATCAAAAGTGTAGTTTTCTCAAAAACTGATACTGCTGTAGAAAATCTGTTAGTATTTTGACACTTTTGAAGGTCATCTGCTCTGACTGTCATGATTTAACCTCTGCACCAGCTAGTTATGGTATTTTAACTTCTCAGACGTGTGGCCGATTGTATTCAGGTACAAATGTGCGCTTCACTTCACTTCAGGGAGCTCGACTCCTTAGCCGATACCGGGGATTCTCTTGCACCATTTTTTCTGGACTTCACAACTCGTTTCAATAAATCCATTTTCAAACTTACCTAAATCATGAAATTGGAACTTTCTTCCATACTTCTGCAAAGACCACCATCTCGACCGAGATCCTCAATATCAAAAAAACGCACGATTTCCTAAGAGCAGAATTGGCTTGAATACAGTGAAACTGTATTTAATTAGCCAGGGTATTAAATCACCCTACACATGTGACTGCACTCTCCAATGTCTCTACCGTCCACTGTTATAGGTTTAAGAACATCTTCCTGAGCATTGTTAACTTTCTTACACTTATTTTTTACCTAATCATCGCCATATGCCTCCAACAAACAAACACATTTTTAAAACTGCATGACGCTGACATTATTTTCAATGGGTTTTATACGCCAGCCATTATTTCACAGACACCAATTTCCAACTCTTTTTTTCCCCACACAAGTGATTTTCAGCAATTGGCTCTTCACTTTCATAATTATAAAAACTTTTTATACAACACTTTTGGTGTTTTAAAGCATTGTAGAACACAGGTGTTATTTTCCACTTTAACATTCAATCTACCGCGGAGGGAATGGTGATGTGTACCGCGGAGGGAAGGGTGATGGGGCCTTTCTGGGATCCAAACTTGTGACCTTCCACTCCAGTAGATGTCACGGAAATATCTGGAGGCCCGACATCTTCTCAATCTACCCATCCGGACTCTGATCTCACCAGCCCTCAGATGGTTATACTGACTTCCTATGGCTAGATGTGTCTCTTTAAAGCAATGGGCATCACACATCGAGCAATTAATGGTACACAACCACACTTCCTTCAGCACATCCTTCGCATCTACCACCAAACAGGGCAACTTTGCAACTTTGTTCAAGTTTAGACCTACTGATGACCGTTCCTACACTTTCACCCAATGTTGAACTGGTGAAAGCTTCTTCTCTGTTCAGGTGGCTAAGCTCCGGTATGCTACTTCAACTAAATTATGATCAATTTACGATCACCTTGACTTTCAGACAGCACTAAAGACATGGCACTACCCATGCGATTAGTAGCTTGAAACGGAGTACCAAAACCAATATTTGTACCTACATGAGTCTACACCAGGGGTCTCCAACCAGTAGCTTGCGAGCTACTGTAGCTATCCAGCTACCTGTGAGTAGCTCACCTGTGTGCAGCCCAGCTTATTACATTAGAACGCTTTTACCTGGTTGAATTATTATACATTTAAAGCATTTGAAATTATACAACACTAATAATATTAGTAACTCTCAATGCGTTTCATTGAACATAAGTATCTCTCTGTACAGAAAAGGCTGGAGACCCCTGGTCTACACTCAAACTTCTTTGCAACACATCATGTTTATAAGCAGCTATAAGTCCTCTTGGAAACAAGTTTGGAGTCTTCGAACTGCACCTCTGCCAACACCTCCATACAGGCCATTCTGCAGCAACCCTATATCAACCATGCACTTCAAAACGGTGCAAAAATGTGATGCTATGTAAAATGCTTCATGCTGCATCAAAGGCATGAAGAACTCTGCAAATACTACAATACAATAATGCCCCAAAATCACTCAGTTCCATATGCACATCTCGGGATGTTTCATCAATATAAATTTACAGCTTCCCTTAGTATTTCAGCATAGGGCTTCTCATGTTTCTCTTCTGTACTCCTTAGTAAGGTATTTTAACTCCAAAACAGTCAACGCAGAAAATTAAAATAAATCTATTTCAATTTACATGATTTTCTCATTTTCCTATGAGCTCAGTGAACACCAGAAATACTCTTCAGAAATGTATTTACACTTAAAGAGCAAGTACCTTAATGAATCTACCATTAGTGGCATCTTATCACTCCTCCGAGCATTAATCATGGCTCAATCATCAGTTTTCATTTTACAGTCACCTTTTTTATATAAGATATTGCATCGAAGGGAGGAAAGGTATATTCATAGTGCCTCACTGGTTTTTTATTTTACTGGCAGCAAACATGTTGTTAGCAGGTCATGAACAGTAGTACATTATGTTTAGGGCTCCCGATTTTATGGTATTTATTTTTTTGATATTTCTGTCTGTATTTATCCATATTTATTTTTTGCTAATTTTATCTGTATTTATCCATATTTGGGGTTTTGAGGAAAAATTAAGCTGAAATTAACATATTTCCACATTTATTATTTAACTGGTAAATTTGCATGCATGCTTGAATGCCTACTAGGTTTCAATGCTGTAAACACCTGCAGAAGATAAATCAATGCACTTATAAGAAAATATGCACATTTCAGTATCAACCTTGTGCATATCTACCGCTGTTAAACCCTCTTTACTAAAAGTCCTTTCTTTTTTAACCCCTTTACCCAATAAATCCACACAGCTATTGGCCTGGCAGTCATGGCAGACAATATTTAGAATTATGGAAAAACCCACCCAATTTCCGTTTTCATCCACATTTAAAAATAAATCCAGACAAGAAAATAAATGTTTTCGGTCTGTATTTATCTGTAAAGATCAGTAAAAACGGAAATCAGGGAGCCTTAATTATGTTAGGCCCCCATAGCAGAGAGACTGTTTCTGCTTCTTGCGTCCACTGCATTTCTAGGAGTAATCTGCGAGTAAACGCTATAAATGTAAGGGGTCCCAGCTATGTGAACTACAAATAAATCTTATGGTGCACATTAGTTGCAAGAGCAAAACCACTCGTTTTGTTCCTGCAGGGGAAAAGAGTAGGAACCAATGCCATCTTGGAATGTTTTCTTTACTCTGGCAATGGCGACATATTCACATTTTTCCACAGACCGATACTTAGCAATTTGAATTTAAGTAAACATAACTGTGGCACTCTTTAATGAATTTGGCAAGTAGCCCATGTACACAAGTAGCACGACATAGCACTTTTCCTCTGACAGGATGAGAAATTAACTCCGAAACATCCCACCATGAAAATTCCTAGTGGTAGCTTCAGAAAACATTTTTGCGATAGGAAATACCAGATAGCCTGTAGGTTTAAATCAAAATCAGCGTTTTGGTCTAGAAATGCACTCACGCGATTAACAGCCAACTAAACATCCTCACGATCAATTAAACAGTGAAAATCTCTTTGCAAAAATGTAAATTATACTACATAAGTGTAAGTGACCAGTTAAGAAACCTGTATCTTAGGTTTGAGTAACTGATTTACTTCACTAATTTTTCAACGTACGATTCTATTTGAGGTTACCACCCAAATAACACACATTAAAATTTAAATGTTGTTTCCACTGGGAAAAAACAGTACTTACGGCTGGCACAGTTTGACCAGATCCTGGTCAGTGGTGTTTGGAGGAAGCCCTCGGATGTACAGGTTTGTTTTGCTTAACTGGTCCCATCCTGAGCTGCTACTGCTGCTACTACTGTTGTTGTTGGTACCGGTGGTACTGGGGCTCGGTGGCGTCATCGGGTGGGCTGGGATAATAGACTGCTGTAAAGAATAGGGCAGTGGTTACGTTGTGCTCTTATTGCTTGGGTAGTTGAACATACTATATACGATGCGCCATTCTGAAACGAACATGCATGCAAATAAATACATGGCGTTTCGCAAACAATTGGTCCAATACTATTGGCAATTGACAAGGTAATTGGACTTATGCGGCAGCTGACGACCAAACATTATGGCAGGGTCGACTATACTATAGAAAGGAAAGTCAGATTACGCAGCAACTACCTTTCCATTAAAGAACAGCCAGTGCTTTACACATTTATTGGGGTACATGTTTCACTAGGAAGCCATCAAAGCAGATGCAGCACGTTTGTTAGAGTTATAAAAGTTGGAGCGCCCCGCCTAAATAATGTTGCTGCGAGACTGGATGCTGAAATAGTTGCTTATTCAACTCGAGATAACTGGAAATGTAATAAAAACCGCGATTCGGAAAGTAAGTAACCTCATTCACAAAATGTTAGCACTAAAAAAAAAACTGTTTGTATGTATAACAGGTGGAGACTGAGAGGGTTGTGTCAACAGCTCGTGAGGACTTAATTGAGGGACAAGAGGTGCTTTACAAAGGACAGCTTTTAAATCTTCAGGGATACGTGCCTACACAAGAAAAGGAATTATCCGTTAAGTGCAGACTTCCTTCTGAAGAAGTCCGCAGTTAACATAATGAGACCCTCTAGCGTTCTATAATTACTGTGGAGAGAACAGCCTTTCTGTAGTAGAAACAGTAAAATGAAAATACAACTTCCACAGGCACTCAAGAACAGGGTCCTCAGGTCGCACATCCCTTACAGTGGCACAGTCAGCCATCATATCATATCCAGGATGCCCTAAAACTTACAGTGGGCAAGAACAGAGAGGCTGCTCTATTGCTTCTGGACTCATCAGCTGCACTTGCAATGTCCACTACACGCTACTACAAAGACTCCATCATCCCAGAATATGTGAAAATGCTCTAAAATGGATTGCTTCTCATCTCACAGACAAAGTGTGGTTTGCCTACCAACTTTCACACCAGCTCTTCACACTCAACACACTGTGGCGTGTCTTGAGGGCCCATCATGTCTCTTTCTTTGTCCACTATCTAGCGAACTCTGTTACCAGACCTGGTTAAATCATTTAACCTCACCCATTACATCTATGCAGATGACATGGAAAACATTCTAAACATGGATGGCCCAGATGATCTCTACAGCTCAAAGCCTGCAGAATGCCTGCGCCATAAATACATGGATGATGAGTAACCACCTAAAGCTCAACACAGAGCTGAAGACAGAAATCATGACCTAGGGCAATGGTTAAAAATACCAGCATACTGTCATATGGGCCAAAGAACTTGAGGCCCCTCCTACAACATTGAGAAGTCAGAAACCAATCAGTAACCATGGATTCATAAGTATCCTTGACACCACGTCAACGTGACAAAGAGCGCCTACTACAAAATTAAAAGATGCATCTACCAATACCTTAAACACCAACAAAAAATTACAACCACTCCCGACACTAATCTCCAAGCTTGACAATGCCAACAGCCTATACCATGGCGCACCCAGATTCACCATAAATAAAATACACTAATCCAAAATCCTGCAGCAGGACTAGTTCTCCACGTCACCCAATACAAAGCATAACTCCAGTCCTACAATCAGTCCACAGGTTACCTATAGTTAGAGGTACCAAAGGGGATGATGGACGGAGCGTTAGAGCAAATCAAACACTCCCCCCCCCAGTCAACTGATCTGGGTTTAATCCATCATCATTCTTTAGCTCACTCCACCACCCCAGTTCAGACATGGCCATATGCAAATCAGTCTGACCCTGTGCCTCATGGGAACAGTCCAGCCCGAACTGCCAAGCCATGTCTTCACTGGACCGGAAACAAGCATCCTGGGACCGGTTCCGGGCAAACAGCCCTCATCAGCCCGGCTGGACTATTCCCATCAGTGTAGGACTGGAGATCCTAATGAAAGATACCCTTGCACAATTAATGACACGTTTCCCTCACACTGCCTTAGTGTACTCCAACATATGCCAAAGGCAGAAACAGAAGTGGTCTAATCAGTTCTGACCACAGGCTTGGCAGTTCGGGCTGGACGGTTCCCATGAGGCACAGGGTCAGAGTGATTTGCATATGGCCATGTCTGAACTGGGGTGGTGGAGTGAGCTAAAGAATGATGATGGATTAAACCCAGATCAGTTGACTGGGGGTGAGTGTTTGATTTGCTCAAGCGCTCCGTCCATCATCCCCTTTGGTATCGCTTTGTTCGCCCTAAGTTGGCAGGGTATGCCCAGACGTGGGTCCCTTGCTCACTTTGCCACTGGATTCAAGCTAGCCTGGCTGATGACGGCTGAATAGCCAGAAACCGGTCCCAGGATGCTTGTTTCCGGTCCAGGGAAGACATGGCTTGGCAGTTCGGCCTGGACTGTTCCCATGAGGCACAGGGTCAGACTGATTTGCATATGGCCATGTCTGAACTGGGGTGGTGGAGTGAGCTAAAGAATGATGATGGATTAAACCCAGATCAGTTGACTGGGGGTGAGTTTGATTTGCTCAAGCGCTCCGTCCATCATTCCCTTTGGCATCGTATAGTTAGAGGGGCAGTGTTCAAGGAACTCTGCTTAGTCCACACAACCTCCCAAGGAACAGGACTAAGATAACAAAAAATTTAAGACAAGCAATACAAACAAAACAGAACATTGGGCGCTCCAGGCTTACACAAAATCATACCACCTTGCCATAAGGAATCCATGGGAGGCACTAATTTGTGAGTAGAGGCTGACAAGCCCTGGAACTCACTACCAACCAACATTCATATATTTCAGGAGCGCATATACTTAGGAAGACTCTTTTAACACTATGGCTATTTCCAAGATAACTACATCATCCCACAACCCCGGGACAGAGCCTGGAAGGATAATTGAACTTTCAAATAAAATGTACACTTTACAGCCCACATATATGAAACAATCCAACCAGCACATTACTTTATATGTTCAAAAAAGATAAAGAATAGCTGGCGTACTAACGGTTAGCCTGAGTAGTATATAGTAATGTCAATTCATAAAGAACCCTTCTGGCCCACACTTCATACAGAACCCTTCTGACCCACACAAATACTAATACCATAGAATTGTTACGTATTCCTCTTACACTCACATAAGACATATCTGCTACAATCTTGTACATCAACTAATACTGTACCAGCCCATAAACCACCCAGCATGGAATAACTGAAGAGGTAAGTCCTATACTGCTGGCCAATTGGAGAACTTTAATATACTCCATCACTGCAGGTTCTCAGTAGCCACACACTATGACCATTTCTTTACATCTGAGAATGACATTCAGCTTTGGGATGATAGTAATAAAGCCCATCCCAGCAGATCACGCCACCACCTCTCTCGCCAACCATGCATACTCAGGAGCAAAAAAAAAAAAAAAAAATCTCAACTTGGACAACTCAGTGCAGTAACCAGCTACGGTTGGAACTATGATCATAAGAAATACCACAAGCATTGGCATAGCCAATAGATCTCGCCTTTGGGACCTTATAAGTGTCTAGCCATGCAACAGTTGATGTTGGGATATTGTGCTGCATAACTAAATACTAATAAGGTCCCAAAAGCGAGACCTATTAAGTGGGATGAAAAAACTGGGGGGGTGTGGAGTGTCTCTCAAAGGGGCGTGGCCAATGTAATTAAGGGCGTGGCTTAAAAACACATAAGCGAAAAATGTGTGCTTGGCATAGTGTGCCACCGGACTTGTATTTTGCTGTTACCGTCATTGCATCCTGATATGCAATGGGGGGCGGGGGGCACGCTGTGTCAGCTGCAATACTCGCTCTCATTGGTGGAGACAGGCTGCCCATCTGATTGGTCTGCCTGCGGGAAGAAGAAGTCATGCTTCAAAATCAAAAGGGAAACAGAGACCCTTCTTATCTTTTCATCGCCCATCGCACAGTGAGGATACTGCCTTGTCAATGTTAAACGCGCTGATTGTTACATTTACCGCAGGTTTACAAGCAAAGCTACATTTGTAGAGCAACGATTAATGACAGTGCCACGGAAATCAAAAGACAAACAACAACATTATACGTAGCATGTTGTCTGGATAAATGCTCTATCAAAAGATAGCGGCCATCTTTGTATGGGAACGCGATTCTTAAAGGTCTTTGTAGTCTCAATGTTGGGTGACCAGATTGCTGTCCTCCCTCCTTCTGATGTAGCAAGTCAACCCCGCCATATAATTTTGTCCTTTGCCGCATAATTCAAGTGGATTTAGCTAAAAAACAAATCAATAAAGCAGCACTGAACAGAATCGAGAAAAGCGATGGAAAGATTAAAATAGACATAAAGACATCCCGGGGGGGGCAAAAAAGAGGGGGAGGACGATAAACAGAGGGAGAGAGAAAGGAGAGAGTGGAGAGTGAGAGTGAGAGAGGGAGGAGAGATGGAGAGATAGAGAGAGAGAGAGAGAGAGGGAGGGAGAGAGAGTGAGAGAGAGTGAGAGAAAAAGGGGGGAGAGAGAGGAGAGGTAAAGAGAGAGGGAGGGAAAGAGAGAAAGAGGGAGGGAGGGAAAGAGAGCGGGAGAGACAGAGAGAGAGCGAGAGAGAGAGAAAGAGAGGAGAGAGACAGAAAGAAAGGGAGGAGAGCTAAAGAGAGGGGGAGAGAGAGAAAGAGGGGGAGAGAGAGAAAGAGAGGGAGAGAGAGAAAGAGGGGGAGAGAGAGAAAGAGGGGGAGAGAGAGAAAGAGGGGGAGAGAGAGAAAGAGGGGGAGAGAGAGCGAGAGAGAAAGAGAGCGGGAGTGACAGAAAGAGTGAGGAGAGATAAAGAGAGAGGGAGGGAGATAAAGAGAGAGGGAGGGAGAGAAAGAGGGAGGGAGAGAAGGAGGGAGAGAGAAAGAGGGAGAGAGAGAAAGGGAAAGAGTGAGAAAGAGAGAGAGGGGGAGAGAGAGCGAGAGAGGGGGAGAGAGCGAGAGAGGGAGAGAGAGCGAGAAAGAGAGAGCGGGAGAGAAAGTGAGAGAGAGAGAGAGAGAGAGAGAGAGAGAGAGAGAGAGAGAGAGAGAGAGCGAGAGAGAGAGAGCGAGAGAGAGAGAGCGAGAGAGAGAGAGAGAGCGAGAGAGAGCGAGAGAGAGAGAGAGAGCGAGAGAGAGCGCGCGCCCTGGTGGGAGCTGCGGCCCCCGCAATATTTCTAAAGAATAACGTAATGTAATTTTAATTTTCTTCCCTATCTATAGAGTTATTTTGAGAATTTCCCTCGTTTTTTCTATTCCGGTATTTTTCGCTGGCACATTTTTTCGCTGGCTCATTTTTATTGTTCGTGGAGGAAGAAAGAGCTGGCGGGGATGGGTGGGGGGAGGGCGGTGAGGAGGGGAGTGAAGTGGAGAGACCGGGAGGAAGAGGAGGATGAGAGTGAGAGAGCGTGAAAGGAAGAGAGTCGACGAGCGAGAAGCAGACGGAGTGGAGATGGGGGTGAGGAGGGGTGAACACGAGAGGAGGAGACAGAGGGTGGACGCTGGGCTGAAGAGGGGGGAGGGCGAGTGAGAGACCCATGAGGTGGACACTGGAGAAAGCGGGAAAGAAGGGGAGAGAGAGACTGACAGAGTGAGAAAGAAAAGATGGAACGGATGGGGGGGGGGGGGGGAGAGGAGGTAGACGAGCGATATCGAGAAAGACCCCATAACTGAGTGCCTCGGTTATACTTAGTGCGCCTCACTGCCCCACGGTTGAAGGTGCTAGGTGTGTCAGTGTCTCCCTTGCTGGCCTTCTCATCCCGGCCCACGTCCAGCCTCTCATGAAAGAGTCAGAGTAGGGCATTAACTCTGCATTAAAGCCTCGTGTATCACAGGCCTTGAATTTAGACTGTGACTGCAGGGGCGGGGGTCTGCTGTCCCTCGCCGGCCTCCGTACCACCCCAGCCCTTTCAGTAGGGTTCAAACAAAATCTGCTGGTATTGCTGCTTCAGGATTCCAGTTGCAAACCTGTTGGCAGCTGTGCAAAGCCTTGTTGCATGTCTTCTTAGGCGGGGCCCCACTCGCTGGATTTTAAACCTCCGCCGAGTGAGACACGAAGTGTGATATGCTGTTTTACACTAGAGCAGAGAACGGACGGGGAAGGGAGAGCAGACGGGAAAGGGAGAGCAGAGAGCGGACGTGAAAGGGAGAGCAGAGAGCGGACGTGAAAGGGAGAGCAGAGAGCGGACGTGAAAGGGAGAGCGAGAGAGCGAAAGGGAGAGCGAGGGAGCGCGAGAGAGCGAAAGAAAGAGCGAGAGAAAGATAGAGAAAAAGAGAGAGAAAGAGCGAGCAAGAGCAGCAAGAGAGGCAGCAAGAACGAGCAGAGAGAGAAAGAGCACGGGGGAGAGAGAAAGAAAGAGTAGAGAGAGAGAAAGCGGGAGGGGGGCGAGCCCCTTCAAGATACAAGCGCAAACCTGGCGCAGTCTGACAGGCGCTCCCAAGCCCCCCTCTCCACCGCGCTCCTCTCTGCAGCTGTAAACAAACTCCCTTGCATGTCAACGTGGCTCACTCAGCCCATGCATTTCTAGTTGAGTGATAATTATAGCGCGTGCCACAGAGAGGCTGCATTTCGTAGTGCTGTAAGTAACGGGAGTGCAGTTAGAGCAGCGCTTGTTTGATGGCATCGAAGCGCTTCAGACGCCCTGGGAGGCATGATGTGGAAGCGTGTAGGCGTGACCTCGTACTGTGGTGTAGAGCAGTGTGTGATTTGGGGTGGGTGGGTCATTGGAAAGGAGGGGAAATACACAACTATGGGTTTAGGGGTGGAATGTGTCGATCCTAGAGCCGGAGGGAGGTTTCAGGGCAGAAAGTCTGCAGTCTGTCAGCGGCTCGGAAATGCTGGCTGTTTGTGCCCGAGGCGACATCTGTAGATACGCACTAATCTCGCACTCGGACTCAATAGAGCATTAATATTCTGAACCTTTATGGATGAAACGTCTAACTGGCAAAGAGATATCCAGGCACGCACACATCACAGCTTCAGGCGCGTTTACCCGCCAAGATGTCTTCCCAGCAACAAGTACACGTTCTGGGCATTTCGAGTGAGCTTGTTAGTTTGCCGCAAGAGGAGCTAGAAAAAAAATACGGGGATTTTAAAAGCAGCGATATTAAAGCTGCTAACGAGCTAGCTGGCAAAAGCATAAGCTTTTGAAGCACGAGCTAAGTGACACGGACCAAAGTGGGAGGGGTGGGGGGAGTGCGGCCGAGAGCACACACAGCGGTTCCCTTGCGGGAGCGAGCAGGGGCACCATCTGTTTGAAAGTTAATTTCAAACAGATGTTGCCAAAGCTCGCTCCCGCAAGGGAATCGCCAAACGTGCACGCGATGCCATTGAAAGCAATGCAAAGCGTGCACGTTTTTGGCAGAAAAAGCGAATCGATTCCTAAAGGTCTCCTCCTATGCAACGCATGCGCGCTGCGTAGGCGAGACCTAATAAAGGGACCTACAGGGCAGCCCAAAGCTGCTCGCTTACTGAAAACCATAATTTGTACGCCTTTCTCTCACACCTCTTAATCCACCACACTGCGCTGCATCCCATAAAAAGATAACCGCACCTCCGTGATCATCACGCACAACATGGAAACACTTCCTGCATAGGATCCAAAAAAAACACACAAATTCACACGCTTCCAACCACACCCCAATCATGGCATAGTTTACTGCCCATGTAGGCAAGAGCTTCAGTACCCAACATAGGAGTAGTCAATGCTAAATAAACGCTGCAATACAATAAAATACAAGTGTGCCATTTGGTTCCCATGGATACCACAGGGATTGGTGTTGTGAAATCTTGGGGTAACAATGCACATATTAAACCCTGGGCGAGGACATATGATTGGTTGTGGTTTTATTAGTATAATTATCAACCTTTATAAATTAATACATGCTTTTGAGAGTGATTCACAATTGGCCAACACAATTGGCTAACAAGCCCATGCCAAAATCTCAGCATTATCAGTAACGTGAGTGACTATTAGCAACAGTATGCACATCCACACAGAATTATATCATTATGGCACCTTTTTTTTTTTTTTTTAAACAAATCTGAACACACCACACCTTTTCAATGGATGAAGATATTGGCCACTAAGAAGACACTTGTCAATTTAATACAAGATCTAGCAGTCTTCTCGAATACAGTGAACACTAGGAACCTTTAGGCGAACAATGTACTTCATGCAGACACAGCACAGTACAGAGGGGCAAACATCAGCTTCAGCGTCATGTGGTTCATTCAGAGACCAATGAACAGCAAAGGGAGCCGCTGCTCGCCTGTGACTGCTGTCAATTGGGCAATTAGTATTAATAGTGGCCCAGTTTAGATCGCCATTGCTTTCATTGGTGGTAAGTAGTTTAAAGGGCAGCAATGGCAGATTTTCTTGGTTTCGCTGACACTGGGGAACTGGGGGCTGACTGCAAGGTGTTGTGCGAGAGGGGCTGGTAAAGAGGTGTAGGATATTCCAGACAGAAGGACAAAACTGGAGACATAAATGTGTTTCTAAAGAACCGGTGCATCTCATACATTGTGCAATGGTTTCTATAAAGAAAGCAACATACACGGAACAAGATGGAACATGGAAAATCTATGTTTAATTGGCTGCAAGTAACTTTAGGCAAACTGTGCTAAATTCCCACTTGCACATTAAAAACAAACGCATCTGCAAAACCATGTAAGCGTGCATGCTGAAAAAATACCTCAACTGAACAGATTGTTTGTAGAACTGTAAACCTACTCCAGAGTAGTGCCGCATTTTAGGTACAAAATATGCAAAAACAGGACTAATTAAGTCTGCACTAGAATTAAGTGCTTGCATCTGCAGAATCAAAATAATTGGCCAATACTGAAAATAACCCAATTCAAAAAAATTCTATAAACCCAATGTGATCAGAATAAGAAGTCGGTATACAGAGCTGAAATCCTTCAAGAAAATGCTACATTTCTCATATAGTTTAAAAAATGTTTAACAATTTGCTGTGTGCTGGAAAACAGCACTGGTATTGACATTTTGGGGATGCTTTGTAACTCTACTTTACCAATTTCCACAGTATAAAGTTTAATAAAGGGTTGATGAATACTTACAATAAGAAAAAAATATTTTTTAAATTGCTATAAAAGCATCAGCAAAGATGTTTCCCACATCCTACTCCAGATTCGCAGATCAAAGTAACCCATTTCCCTCCACAGCCTACTCGAACAGGTCAACATCAAATTTTAAAATAAAAAAGTAAGTTTCACTGTATGGAGATGATCATCTCTCATTACTGAATGGTTATTTTTAGATAGCACATAATGGCAATTGCACCATTCATGGCAAATAATTGCGTCTAACGTGCAAGATGAGCCTACTACATAGGGCTGCTCCGTAAGCACTTTGAAGAGAGAGGCGTGCTAGTGTCAGAACATAGAAATGAAGTGCAGATTCTGAGAAGCATATACAATTTTTGCTGCTTTCATTTGTGGCCCCCAGGCACCGATAGAAACAAAGTGCTGTATGAACAACGCACTCCGAGCTGGACAATGTTGCAATAGGTAGGTGATCCAGGCAGGTGCCTGGTTGGCTGATGGTAACATCCTTGATTACAAAGTATGGCTCTGTGCGCTGCCCCCTTCCTCACGTCATAGTGATTTGTTGCACAGAAGCAACTCTCAGCAAAAAAAAAAAAAAAAATGCAGTTAAACTAACAAGCATTGGCAATGCCAATAGGACTGGCTTTAAAGGAATGTTTATTAGTAATGTGAAGCATTACTAGTAAATAGCATAGGAATGGATATCTATTTGTGTGGAAGCAAAGAACTGTAGAATAATATTGGTGGAGGTTAAAAGGTCAGGTGAATGAATGCCAAACCAGACCTAAAAATCTATGTGGGTTAATGACTTCCCTCCTCCCATTTGTGCTGCTTCTAGACAACATAAATTATCTAGTTATCGAAGAGTAATAGTGTTCCAATGTCATGCGTGTACCCTTGAAAGTTCAAGCTTAGGCAGCTGGATAAATAAAATTGTCACAGCTGTGTGGAGGCCATGCACTTTTTTTGGAAGCACAAATATTCTAGCCAATCAAAACATGTACTCCTAGTTCCCAACATATGGGCGGAGCCAAATCCCCTCTCTAGTGATGCTCACCTAATTGTCTGGTGACAGCTGCGCTGTCAGGCCAGGGGGTAAAAAAAGAACATTTGCATTGATTGATACTCTTGTTGCCAAAGAGCAAGAAAACATTTGTTTGAACTCTGGAAGAAGAAAATACAAGAACACCAAACGCTTGTAAATTACAGCAAAATAACTCACATGAATGTAAATCGCATTTTCTTTTACTTTTTTCACGTTGCTGAGAAAAGCCAAAATACATTGATTTTGTTTGAAAGGAAGATCATTTGAAAGTAAACATTTAGCTAGTGTGTATAATTATTCCAGGCACTGTGGTTTGGTCCGTCTTTCATTTATCAAATCAATGTAGTTAGAATTGTAGCCTTCACTTGCTTCAATGAACTTGTCCCATTTGGTGCCATGTAAGGAGGTGATATATTATGCCAGTATTCTCATTATCTCCAGGGTCATTGGACTTAATGGGCAGGGGAGGGCCACATTATGCAGCAGTGTGGACTAAATTATGCAGCAAGAAAAGGCAAATCATGTGGCACATTTTGTGATAGCAAATGTAAAAAAGACAATATAATGTAGTAATGCTAACGCTCTTTGAGCATAGGTTGTGCCTCACTCGTACCAGTTTAACGCATAAATATGCAATAAGGAACAGAAAGGTGACCAGTCAACCTTTGCAAAGGGCCTTCCACTGCAACATGTCACTGCGTTTTTAGTAACTTTTGAACCGAATGAGTTAGAAATAATTTTTTCTAAAATCTGCAGATTATACAGCAGATAATTGATTTATGTAACAAATGTGGCAAATCCGCAATTATGCCAAAAAAGCCGCAGCATCACATAATCCCAGTTGCCCTGATCATATCACAGATATGATAACATCCTCTGTGATTATGATAGGGTCACATTAGGTCAAAGTTTGGATTCTAGAATGACTCTGGATCAAACACCTTTTGAATTATACCTGACTCTGAACATTCAAAGCGTGTTTATCTGAAATCTTTCAATATGCACCGGCTGTGCTTGGGCAGAGGCTCTATTTAAGGGTGGCCACTCTATAGGCTTTGTGACCATGACGGCGCTCTGAATACATTAGCATGGTCATTATGCCAGATTTTGGATTATCAGAGCGCTCAGGATAGATCACTGCTGTCCTCCTTACTTTCGTTTCTGAGGAAGCGTCTTGTGAATTGATCTGACAAGTTTACTTTTATGCAGTCACTTGATTTACAAACTGTTACTATAAATGAGCTCAGATTCCTTATGCGGTCCAGCACTTACGTTGCCAACTGAGGATCAAGAAGATTGCCCTGCCGCCCTGGCTGATATTCTCCAGTTGAACACATTGTGCAATTCTTGGACAGATCACTGTGCCACGGTTCGCTTGCTTGCATAATTGTAAGCACATACTAAGTGATATGTCAATGACTGTAGAATGTATCCACTGGTAAAATGCCAATGCTTCTCGGATTCAAATAAAAGCTTTAAAAAGTGATTTTGCACTTGCCGGGCAGAGTTTGCATGAGCAAATATACGCATGAATATTTGTTCACATGAACACGAAATTCACAAACGTTTGCTAATAGCAGGCCTGGAAAACTGCAACTGTCACAGGTTTCCAGGCCTACTCCTGTAAACTCTTGTGAATTCTTGAAAGTCATAAATGTGCACAAAAGCAAGGACAGAGACTTGTAGGTGCACTCTCGCGACTTTTTAAGAATTGGGCCCGTATTGTTTTCACACTAATTCTTCATTATTATTTTTTAGAGATATTTTTTTTAATATTTGGCATACAAACACATTTAATTAAAAGCTGCACTATAATTTTGTAAATTGTGTGTGACCTTTGTACATTTTGTCATATTTTTAAGTACATGGTTTGCTTTGAAAATACAATGGCCAATCTTGCTTCCATTCTTCTACACATAGTAAACTAGCATTAGGGGAGAACCATAAATAGCCAAAAATTGTTATATTTTGCACGCATGCTACGCTTTTTTATACTGAACCAGCGTGATGAATGCAAGCTGCACTGAGCTTACAACTCGCTGCATTTCTTTAGAGCACCCCACCCCCAACAGTAAAGTTTTTGCTTTAATGAACAATGTACCACAGATGGCTTCTTAACAAGCCTTAGCAAAAGACAATCCTCGTTCCCACAACCACGCTGGGGCACTGTAAACTGGCAGCCAAAGGGTGTGTGCTGCAGGGGCGTGGAACCTACATGTCCAGTGGACAAAAAAATCATGCATACTTGTTGTCCTTGACCCTAAATAATACACCCTGGGCATTGGGAAATGGGAATTTCACACTCCTGAACAAATCCTCCTGATGCCCATGATTTGAAAAGGGCAAATTTAGAAATGGAAACATAGTGCTAAGTAAAGATGGAGGGATGCAGCAAACTGATCTGTGTCATATGATACTCACCCATCAAACACCTTAAACATTTACCCACAACGGACTGCTGCTCACATATTCTCCTAACACAAAAACATGTGTTAATGACTATTGCCACCACATTTTCATAAACCAAATCAAACTCGGATCTGTCTTTTACAAACATATACATAAACACTCACTCACTCATGCATTCACACATGCACATACACACAAATACACACACATCGATACGCAACACTCACTCCCATATATACATGTGCGCATGGACCAAACATTAAAAATAAAATCTAACTTACCTGCGCAGCCAACGAGGGAAGGCAGCAGTGAGACTGCTTACCCCACCCCACTTTGTGACGAGGTGTAAGTGGTTGGCACTCAGCCATTGGCCCTTCAAAGCTTAGAACTGAAGGGCCCAGGTCCGAGGCAATCAGTGACACTCCCCCTCGTCATGAGGGGAAGGGCCTCAAGGTGCGTTGCCAGGCTGAAGAGGTCACGCCCACAGGAGCTGTGACTTCTTCAGCCCGACACAGTTCAGCTAAGGCAACCAGGAGCCTGCACATTTAGCGTATGTCTAGCTCCTGGCTGCCTGACTTGAAAATAAAGAGAGTGTCTGTCCTTTGCTCAGCCTGACAGACATTCTTTATAGTGTCCAAAAGAGGAGGGTGCGCGGCCCCTCTGCCCATTAGGACGGGCTGCAGCTGCCTCGCACTACCAAAAGCACAGAAATGCCAAATGTCATAGTGCGTTGTACAAATGCCAAGACAAGGTAGTATCAAACATATGAAGTTATAGAATTTCAGAACTACATATGTAGGATTGTAATAAAAAGGTCGAGAAAGAAGGAATGGGCATGCACAGAGCATTGCATTGTTGCTTAGAGGTAATTTATACAACAATAGCGATGATTGACTAAGCATGCAGAATGAAGTTCCCATCATCCTTTAGAAGTGATTTCTTCAAGGAGATGCCATAGACCTATTATGCAGACACCAATCTTTCCCTCTACCTCAAATCTACAGATTACCCGTTTACTGCTTCCACACATTCTGTCAATGTGTCCCCCAGTCTCTCCATATATGCCTGTATGTGTGTAGTCTCACTGCATCCAAGGTGCGTGTGGCTGAAAGCCTTTGTCTCTGTGGATCAGCCTCACTATGCTGGTGTATGGACATGGGCAATTGGCCTCCTGGCATTTCCTAACAGACTACCACTCCTAACTCAATGTTATGTCACAATTCCTTACACTCATTGCCCTCACCCTTGAATTATAGGTCCTACCTTCAGCTCAGTCCTTCCCTCTCCTTGCTCCTCCTCTCTCTCCCTCCTTCACAGCTCTCTCTCTCATTTAGTGCTCTGGACTTGCCTTGAAGCAGCACGACGTGTTCCAGGTAGGGGGGCGTGGGGGGAGATAATATGCCGCACAACTGCGAGATGCCGTGTGTTTTTATATATATATATCTGCAAGCATAAATGCAATAGTGCCTGAATGTCAGCTTATCTGGAAACACCGGAGACTATTGGTGTGTTGATCTGGGTGCAGGCATATTTGCAGGTTATGTTGTGGAATGCATATATGGGCATCTACACAGTGTATGTGTGTGTGTGCGCGCATGCGTGTCTGCACGTACCATATAAAGATCCAACCTATTGGTTGTGTCAATGCTTGAAAGGCGAGTTTAAACCCAGACACCATTTCTTAGTGGTGATTCTCTGGCAGGTGTTGCCAATAGCCAGTTCCGCAAATGCTAACCTTCATTTTGCTTCCGTTCAAGCAATTAGGTAGAAACACTCGGACTAATTACAGTAAGACTGCTTTCAATGCTTCATTCTCAACCCTACTTTCCTCCACTTCTGGCCAGCTAAAGCATGTGCAGCTAAGTGAGATAAACACAGAATCTGGGCCCTCCTTAGTGGGAAGACTAGTATCTTAACTTTTTTGTCAACCATATCGGTGGCACAGTGGTCCAAGTAGATGCAGTTGCATATACAGTGTGTGTCTCTGTGTCTGTGTTTGCCTACAGTCGTTTGGAGGACGTGTCCCTTCAGTGTAATGTATCTTAAGATGTAGCAGACGCTCCAATGCGTAATGCTGCATTCGGAGTTCTTCAGGAGGGCATGCATTTGTGACGCACAGCTTTGTGGAAGTTAAAACTTAAGTGTTGTGGGAGCTGCGTGATGGTGGCATTATGCAGCTAGTTCCCTTGTGGTTAGGAATATTTGGGGGAGGCAACCTAGATTGATGAATTTGGAAGAATGTGTATGCTATTGAGAGCAATATGTTGCCAGTCAGTTGGCCTTGCCACTGCATTGGTTCCAATTCTTCCACGCAATGTGCAGGGCAGCTCCTCCGCTAAGGCGGAGGAGCATGGCCTCACTGCTCTCAGAGCAGGAAAAATAAAATGATAATAACATAGTTATTATTATTTTATTTTTTGCAGGTTCGGGGCTCGGTTAGGGCGGGGCTAGTGGCAAAAGGGGAGGAGTCGCTTGCACACCCCAAGTGCACCCGACTGCTTGGCCGGCCAAACAGTCATGCGCACTCTGCATGTTCCCCACCAGCTTGCATTACACAGCTTGGTGGGGAACATGCCCAGGCCCCCAGTCCCTGTCTGAGCGCCTATCCACAGCGCTCAGACCAATCACAACGCTGCATCTGTTTGTTGTTATATATATATATATATATATATATTCACTGAAAAAACCATAGGTTTCAGATAAGTTATAGTTAGAAATTAGCATTTAAAAAACCTTTGAAATTCACTGAAAAAACCATAGGTTTTAGGGACAGTTATAGTTAGTTGGACATTGCACTCGTACAAAACCCGTGAAATTCCCCCGTTATAGTTAGTTCAGCTAACTATAACTCGCGCCCGCAATGCACTGCTGATGACGTCACATATTACATCACTCATGACATGGTCAGTGACATCACTGATGACATCACTGATGACATCTCAAATGACATCACTGATGACATCATCCAGTGACTGTGTGTTTCTGTAAAGTTTAAATATTTTTAATATATATAGGGAAAGGCGTATTGAAGAATGAGTGGGTGTATAAGTGTGTGTATGGATGATTTAGTAGGTGCGTGACTAATTCTATAAGTGAGTGATTAAACGTATCTTACTGAATGCATGGGTTAGTGACTAAACTGGGTTAATGTCTGTATCTGTCTGTTGCTGTGTAAGTGGCTGCATGGGTTTGTGAATAGCTACATGAGTGTCTATAAGAGTTATTGATTTGTTGTCTGAGTATCTGTATGGGTGCCTGAGTGTTTGTGTGGATGGGGTGTGTGCGACTGTGCATAGATTTGTGAGTGGGTGATTCACTGGGTGGATGGTTTCAAGAGTGCATCTGTGATAGACTGTATGGGTGGGTAAGTGTGTGTAAGAGTGTGTTAGTGAGTGAATGTATGTCCCAGTGGTACATGTGTGAGTAACTACATATGTGAAAGGCAGTATATATGTGTATTGGAGTATATAAATAGCTATAAGCGAGAGTGAGTGATTGTGATAGTGGCTGTATGGATGAGTGTGTGCTTGTATCAGTGATTGTATAAGAGCGTAACAATGTGCTAGTATTTGTATGATTAAGTGAGCTGGTGTGTGTATAACTGTATAGGTGAGTAAATGGCAGTGTGTTTAATTATTTGCATGACTGACTAGGTGTGTGAGTACCTCTATGGATTAGTGGCAGTGTTTGAGTGTCTATATAGGAGTAAGAGTGCATATGATTGTCCTGTACTGAGTGACCATAAGTATGAGTGACTGTACGGGTGAGTGAGTGGATGTGTGTGTGTAGACCTAAGAATCAGTGAGTGGGTATGTAGTTATTGGTGTTGGAGTGTCTATGGTTTTGCGAATGGCAGTCTGTAATTTAGATTGGGTGTATCAAAGGTTATATTAGGGTGTGAGGAGGTGCATCAGATTATCACGTGGATGATGTCATCAGTGATGTCATTTGAGATGTCATCAGTGATGTCATCAGTGATGTCACTGACCATGTCATGAGTGATGTAATATGTGACGTCATCAGCAGTGCATTGCGGGGCGCGAGTTATAGTTAGCTGAACTAACTATAACGGGGGAATTTCACGGGTTTTGTACGAGTGCAATGTCCAACTAACTATAACTGTCCCTAAAACCTATGGTTTTTTCAGTGAATTTCAAAGGTTTTTTAAATGCTAATTTCTAACTATAACTTATCTGAAACCTATGGTTTTTTCAGTGAATTTCAAAGGTTTTTTAAATGCTAATTCCTAACTATAACATGTCTGAAACCTACGGTTTTTTCAGTGAATTTCAAAGGTTTTGTAAATGACAATTTTTAAATGTATTAATTGTTATATTAATTTTTTTCATACTGATTTATTACATTTTTAGATTTTTTTTTTTTACATATTTTATTTTTTAAATTACATTGTAATTACATTATACATTACATTACAAAAAATACTGTCTCAGAATGAATTACTTTAGTTTAAATACTTTGCACATAGGCAATAGACTTTTAAGTACAGTAGTTACAGTTGTTGCAATGGGCACCACATTTTCAAACACAATGCAACATTCAGCTCAATGTGAATTTCTAGTTAAATGCAATTAGTTACTTTATGGATTACTTTTCTAACCACAGGACTGGATCCTAGATTCAGTCCTGGTACATCTCCTGTAAACAGTTGAGTAAAAGCGTTTTGGTTACAGTCGTGATTTTTAAGGAATATTATTGTATTTTAAAAGTTGACACTTAGAAACTTTTTCTCATAGAATCACCAATGTTATCCTATGGAAGGAAATTCACTTAGCAGGTAAAAACTGTTATCGTTACTTTTTCTTACTCGGTGTTGGATCCTGGATCCAGCACTGGTGCATCTCCTGTAAACAGTTGAAAGAATTTGTTTAAGTCAATCAGGCGATTTTTAAGGAATATTTGTAGTTTGTGAAAATCGACACTTTGAAACTTTTCTGCTGAAAACCAGACAATGGATTCCTATGGAAGAAAATATAAGTTACTGGTAAGTACGGTTAAAATTACTTTTCAGGACCAGTACTGGGCTGAAAGATACAGCACTGAGGTCTCTCCTTATAACAGGTGAGTAAATCGGAATTCGTATTTCGGCTGATTTTAGAGGAATATTTGTATGTTTCAAAAATCAACACTTCGAAACTTTTTCAGCAAAAAGCAGGCAATTATATCCTATGGAAGGAAATTCAAGATACTGGTAAGTACGGTTAAAATTACTTTTGAGGATCAGTACTGGGCTGAAAGATGCAGCACTGAGGTCTCTCATGATAACAGGTGAGTAAATCGGAATTCGTATTTCGGCTGATTTTAGAGGAATATTTGCACAATGGTGAAGGGAGGGCGGGGCCTGAGGTGACATCTGTGCAAACGCGCCCCGTGGCGCGTTTTAAGTTGGGGATTAAGTCCCCTTGAATCATGAGGGTCCCTACGGGCCAACTAGCCCACCAGGAACCTCCAGTATGCGCCAGGGGCTGCGTTGCAGAGACATGTACAGAGGCCACACCCCTTTTACACCTCTCTGCAACGCAGCTCTGTGGCGCTTTCTGGACGTACCTGTTGGGCTAGTTGGGACCCTCAGGATTGAAGGGGATTTAATTCCCCATCTTAAAACGCGCCACGGGGCCTGTTTGCACACATGTCACCTGAAGCCCCGCCCCCTCCCTTCACCACTGTGCAAACGCGCCCCGTGGCGCGTTTTAAGTCGGGGATTAACTCCCTTGAATCCTGAGGGTCCCTGGGGTGCAACTAGCCCACCATATACCTCCAAAAGCGCCACAGAGCTGCGTTGCAGAGAGGTGTAAAAGGGCGTGGCCTCTGTACACCTCTCTGCAAGGCAGCCCCTGGCGCATACTGGAGGTTCCTGGTGGGCTAGTTGGCCCCCAGGGACCCCCAGTATTCAAGGGAGTCGGTTCCCCCTGCAAACGCGCCAGGGGCGCGTTTGCAGGGTGGTGAAGGAAGGGGGCGGGGCCTGCGGGCGCGATCGTTTTTTTTTGTTTTTTTCCCTGAAGGGGGCTGTGTAGCCCCCCTTCCTTTTTCCTATTTTTAGGCCCTGGGGACCCCATCCCCCAGGGCCTTACCCCTTTTTTTTAAATTAAAATTTGAAAAAAAACGGGAAGGGGGCCGCGTGGCCCCCCTTCCCTGGGCCTGTATTGGCCCCGGGGACCCCATCCCCCGGGGCATGGCCTCTTTTTTATTTGGAGGGGGGCCGAGTGGCCCCCCTCCCTCCTCAGGCCATTTAAGGCCCCGGGGACCCCATCCCCCGGGGCCGGCCTTGCACTTTTTTTTTTTTTTAAACTTTTTTTACCTTTGGGGAGGGGGGCTGCGTGGCCCCCCTCCGTGGCCACTTATGGCCCCGGGGACCCCATCCCCCGGGGCCTGGCCGCTCGTTGGGGACTGTGGGGGGGTCCCCAAACCCCCACAGTCCCGCCGGCTCCCCGTGTCCTACGGGAGCCGGCATTGCTTACACATGGGGAGCAGCTAACATGCTGCTCCCCATGTGGAAAAGCAATCAGCTTTGGATATTGGAAGAGAGAGCAGGTTTCCTGCTCTCTCTTCCAATATCCAAAGCAGTTTGCAATGACAGGACGGGAGCCGCGAGGCTCCCGTCCTGTCATTGCAAACAGCAGTGTCCCGGGGGTAGGCACCCCGGGACACTGCAGGAGCCGGCCCTGGGGGGTGGCGGTCCCCAGGGCCACCACAGGCTCCATGAGGGGGGCCGCGCGGCCCCCCTCCTTACATTTTGAAAGCCCCGGGGAGGTGGTGGTCCCCGGGGCTTGGGGGTCCAAAACGGACCCCCATTGTAATTTTTCTTAGTGCCCCGGGGAGGTGGTGGTCCCCGGGGCGTGTGGGGGGGCTGGAGCCCCCCACACAGGTTTTTCAAAAATAAAAAAAGAAGCCCCGGGGAGGTGGCGGTCCCCGGGGCTGCGGGAGGGCTCAGAGCCCTCCCGCACCATTATACATAAAGCCCCGGGGGGTGGTGGTCCCCGGGGCTTGGGGGGCCCTTAGAGGCCCCCACACATAAAATTATCCCCCCCCCCAGCATGCCCCCGGGACTTGGCCCACCCGGGGACCAATTAATATCGAAGCGCGGGAGACCGCGCTTCGATTTTTTTTTTTTTTTCGGCAGGATTCGCGCACCCTGAGCGCATCCTGCCGATTTAAAAAAAAATATATATATTTTTTTTTTGCCCAGGGGGTCTTTGTGGGACCCCCTGAGCAGACCTAGGGGGTCAGGGTGTTTCTACCCTGCCCCCTTTGTGCGCTTTGCGCACTTGTTTCTGTCCCTCGGTTCTACCGAGGGACAAAATGGCTGCCAACACTTCCTGATTTGGAGTGTTGACAGCCAATTAGCATGCAGCTCGTGATCGGGAGGGTGCGCGAATCCGACGCGGCCATAGATATATATATACTTTTACTTTTGATTTTCTCAGCAACTACTGAACGGATTTACACCATTTAACAAAAAGGGTTCTTTCTGAATCAAGAACTACCTCTTTGCCAAATTTGGTGTAATTCCGTTCAGCAGTTCGGGCTGTAGCCGTGTCTAAAGTTTCCTATGGAAAATTGCATGGGGAAAACACGTTTTGGGACCCCCCTTTTTTCTCGGCCCCCGCTTGACGAATCCCCCCGAGACTTTCAGGGTAGGAGCAAACCGGAGCGCCCCACAAAGTTTGAAAATTTTGCGAAGATACGTCAACCGGCAAGAGAGTTATTTCAAATAGAATGTCGCGGATCTCCTATGGATAATAGGTTGTAACTATAACTATCTACTGGCGACCGCCAGTAGATAATATATATATATATATATATATATATATATATATATATATATATAATCCAACAAATGATTAAATACACGGCACTCTCCTTGGCTTGAATTCGATTCTTTATTTAGACCATTCCTCTCCTCCTCCTACGCGTTTCGAACACAAAGTTGGTGATCAAGAACTTTGTGTTCGAAACGCGTAGGAGGAGGAGAGGAATGGTCTAAATAAAGAATCGAATTCAAGCCAAGGAGAGTGCCGTGTATTTAATAATTTGTTGGATTATATTTTGCGAGAATTGGCCTGTTCTCGCCACGAGCACCAGCTGGATCGTGCTCCCCCGTAAAGGACCGTGTTGTTGAAATATATATATATATATAAGAAAAAACCATAGGTTTCAGACACGTTATAGTTAGAAATTAGCATTTAAAAAACCTTTGAAATTCACTGAAAAAAACCATAGGTTTTAGGGACAGTTATAGTTAGTTGGACATTGCACTCGTACAAAACACGTGAAATTCCCCCGTTGTAGTTAGTTCAGCTAACTATAACTCGCGCCCCCGCAATGCACTGCTGATGACGTCACATATTACATCACTCATGACATGGTCAGTGACATCACTGATGACACCCCTGATGACATCATCCAGTGACTGTGTTTCTGTAAAGTTTGAATATGTTTAATATATATAGGCAAAGGCGTATTGAAGAATGAGAGGGTGTATAAGTGTCTGTATGGATGATTTAGTAGGTGCGTGACTAACTCTATAAGTGAGTGATTAAACGTATCTTACTGAATGCATGGGTTAGTGACTAAACTGGGTGAATGTCTGTATCCGTCTGTCTGTTGGTGTGTAAGTGGATGCATGGATTTGCGAATAGCTACATGAGTGTCTATATGAGTTATTGATTGGTTCTCTGAGTATCTGTATGGGTGCCTGAGTTTTTGTGTGGGTGGGGTGTGTGTGACTCTGTACATAGATGTGTGAGTGGGTGATTCACTGGGTGCATGATTTGAAGAGTGCATCTGTGATGGACTGCTTCGGTGGGTGAGTGTGTGTATGGGTGTGTTAGTGAGTGAATGTATATCTCAGTGGTACATGTGCGAGTAACTACATATGTAAAAGGCAGTATATATGTGTGTTAAGAGTATTTAAAAGGCTATAAGTGAGAGTGTGTGTGATTGTGAGAGTGGCTGTATGGATGCGTGTGTGCTTGTATCAGTTATTGTATAAGAGCGTAAGAATGTGCTAGTATTTGTATGCGTAAGTGAGTTGGTGTGTGTATAACTGTATAGGTGAGTAAATGGGTGTGTGATTAATTTTTTGCATGACTGACTAGGTGTGTGAGTACCTCTATGGATGAGTGGCGGTGTGTGAGTGTTTATATAGGTGTATGAGTGCATATGATAGTCCTGTACTGAGTGACTGTAAGTATGAGTGACTGTACGGGTGAGTGAGTAGATGTGTGTGTGTGTAGACCTAAGAATCAGTGAGTGGGTATGTAGTTATTGGTATTGGAGTGTGTATGGTTTTGAGAATGGCAGTCTGTAATTTAGAGTGGGTGTATCAAAGGTTATATTAGGGTGTGAGAAGAGGCATGAAATTATCACATGGATGATGTCATCAGTGATGTCATCAGTGATGTCACTGACCATGTCATGAGTGATGTAATATGTGACGTCATCAGCAGTGCATTGCGGGGGCGCGAGTTATAGTTAGCTGAACTAACTAGAACGGGGGAATTTCACGGGTTTTCTACAAGTGCAATGTCCAACTAACTATAACTGTCCCTAAAACCTATGGTTTTTTCAGTGAATTTCAAAGGTTTTTTAAATGCTAATTTCTAACTAGAACGTGTGTGAAACCTATGGTTTTTTCAGTGAATTTCAAAGGTTTTTTAAATGCTAATTTCTAACTATAACGTGCTTGAAACCTATGGTTTTTTAAGTGAATTTCAAAGGTTTTTTAAATGCTAATTTCTAACTCTAACGTGCCCCGCCCCCTCCCTTCACCACTGTGCAAACGCGCCCCGTGGCGAGTTTTAAGTTGGGGGATTAAGTCCCCTTGAATCATGAGGGTCCCTGGGGTCCAACTAGCCCACCCTGTACCTCCAGTATGCGCCAGGGAGCTGCGTTGCAGAGAGGTGTTCAGAGGCCACGTCCCTTTTTACACCTCTCTGCAACGCAGCTCTGTGGCGCTTTCTTGACGTACCTGGTGGGCTAGTTGGCCCCCAGGGACCCTCAGGATTGAAGGGGATTTAATTCCCCATCTTAAAACGCGCCACGGGGCCTGTTTGCACACATGTCACCTGAAGCCCCGCCCCCTCCCTTCACCACTGTGCAAACGCGCCCCGTGGCGCGTTTTAAGTTGGGGTATTGAGTCCCCTTGAATCCTGAGGGTCCCTGGAGTCCAACTAGCGCACCAAGTAGCTCCAAAAAGCGCCACAGAGCTGCGTTGCAGAGAGGTGTAAAAAGGGGCGTGGCCTCTGTACACCTCTCTGCAACGCAGCTCCCTGGCGCATACTGGAGGTTCCTGGTGGGCTAGTTGGTCCCCAGGGACCTCCAGTATTCAAGGGGAATTACTTCCCCTTCTTACAACGCGCCAGGGGGCGCGTTTGCAGACTGGTGCAGGGAGGGGGCGGGGCCTCCGGCACGATGCCGGTCTTTTTTTGTTTGTTTTATTTTTTATTTGATTTTTTAATGGGAGGGGGGCTGCGTGGCCCCCCTTCCCTCGGCCACTTTTGGCCCCGGGGACCCCATCCCCCGGGGCCTGAGGATTTTCTTTTTTTTTTTTTAAATAAAAAAAAAACGGGAAGGGGGCCGCGTGGCCCCCCCTTCCCTGGGCCTCTATTTGCCCCAAGGACCCCATCCCCCGGGGCTGGCCTTTACGTTTTTTTTCCCCAAAATGTTTCTTCTTGGGGAGGGGGGCTGCGTGGCCCCCCTCCCGGGCCACTAATGGCCCCGGGGACCCCATCCCCCGGGGCCTGGCCACTGGTTGGGGACCGTGGGGGGTCCCCAATCCCAGCACGGTTGGCCGGCTCCCCGCGTCCTGCGGGAGCCGGCATTGCTTTTCCATAAGGGGAGCTGCTGACATGCAGCTCCCCTTATGGAAAAGCAATCTGCTTTGCTTCATTGAAGCGAGAGCAGGTTTCCCTGCTCTCGCTTCAATGAAGCAAAGTAACTTTGCAATGACAGGACAGGAGCCGCCCGGCTCCCGTCCTGCCATTGCAAACAGCAGTGTCCCGGGGGTAGGCACCCCGGGACACTGCAGGAGCCGGCCCTGGGGGGTGGCGGTCCCCAGGGCCACCACATGCTCCAGGAGGGGGGCCGCGCGGCCCCCCTCCCAACAATTGCACAGCCCCGGGGAGGTGGTGATCCCCGGGGCTCGGGGGTCCGAAACGGACCCCCACATTCCAATTGTTAGTGCCCCGGGGAGGTGGCGGTCCCCGGGGCGTGTGGGGGGGCTCGAGCCCCCCCACACAGGTAATTTAATTATAAAAAAATGAAGCCCCGGGGGGTGGCGGTCCCTGGGGCTGCGGGAGGGCCGAATGCCCTCCCACTCCATTTTTATTTCAAAGCCCCGGGGGGTGGCGGTCCCCGGGACTTAGGGGGGGGCCTTAGAGGCCCCCCCACACATTTTTATTAACCCCCCACATGCCCCCGGGACTTGGCCCACCTAGGGGCCAAATCCCATCAAAGCGCTGGAGACCGCGCTTCGGCTTTTTGTTTCTCGGCGGGATCCGCGCACCCTAAGCGCATCCCGCCGATTTTTTTTTTAAATGCTTTTTTTGGCCCTGGGGGTCCTTGTGGGACCCCCTAAGCAGGCCTAGGGGTACAGGGTGTTTCTACCCTGCCCCCTTTTTGCGTTTTGCGTGTTTTTTTTCCTGTTTTCTTGTGCCTCGGTTCTACCGAGGAACAGGATGGCTGCCAACACTTCCTGGTTTGGAGTGTTGACAGCCACTTGTCAGCCAATTAGCATGCAGCTCGTGATCGGGAGGGTACGCGGACCCTAAGCGGCCATAGATATGTGATTTTACTTTTGATTTTCTCTGCAACTACTGAACGGATTTACACCATTTTTAAAAAGGGTGCTTTCTGAACCAAGCGCTACCTTTTTGCCAAATTTGGTGTAATTCCGTTCAGCAGTTCGGGAGGGAGGGGGCGGGGCCTGAGGTGACATCTTGCCCCAAGGACCCCATCCCCCGGGGCATGCCCTCTTTTTTTTTTTAAAAACCAAATTATTTTGAGGGGGGGCTGTGTGGCCCCCCTCCTCAGGCCATTTAAGGCCCCGGGGACCCCATCCCCCGGGGCCGGCCTTTACGTTTTGACCATGAGTGATGTCATGAGTGATGTAATATGTGACGTCATCAGCAGTGCATTGCGGGGGGGCGAGTTATAGTTAGCTGAACTAACTATAACGGGGGAATTTCACGGGTTTTGTACGAGTGCAATGTCCAACTAACTATAACTGTCCCTAAAACCTATGGTTTTTTCAGTGAATTTGTAAGGTTTTTTAAATGCTAATTTCTAACTATAACGTGCCTGAAACCTATGGTTTTTTTCAGTGAATTTCAAAGGTTTTGTAAATGACAATTTTTAAATGAATTAATTGTTATATTTATTTTTTTGATACTGATTTACTACATTTTTTTAAACTATTTATTTTTAGATATTTTATTTTTTAAATTACATTGTAATTACATTATACATTACATTAAAAAATATACTTTCTCAGAATGAATTACTTTAGTTTAAATACTTTGCAAATAGGCAATAGACTTTTAAGTACAGTAGTTACAGTTGTTGCAATGGGCAACACAATTTCAAACACAATGCAACATTGAGCTCAATGTGAATTTCTAGTTAAATGCAATTAGTTACTTTATGGATTACTTTTCTAACCACAGGACTGGATCCTAGATTCAGTCCTGGGACATCTCCTGTAAACAGTTGAGTAAAAGCGTTTTGGTTACAGTAGTGATTTTTAAGGAATATTATTGTATTTTAAAAGTTGACAAACTTTTTCACATAGAATCACAATGTTATCCTATGGGAGGAAATTCACTTAGCAGGTAAGTAGTGTTATCGTTACTTTTTCTTACTCAGTGGTGGATCCTGGATCCAGCACTGGTGCATCTCCTGTACACAGTTGAAAGAATGCGTTTAAGTCATACAGGCGATTTTTAAGGATAATTTGTAGTTTGTGAAAATCAACACTGAGAAACTTTTCTGCTGAAAACCAGACAATGGATTCCTATGGAAGGAAATACAAGTTACTGGTAAGTACGGTTAGAATTACTTTTCAGGGTCAGTGCTGGGCTAAAAGATGCAGCACTGGGTTCTCTCCTGATAACAGGTGAGTAATTCAGAATTCGTAGTTCGGCTGATTTTAGAGGAATATTATAAAGTTCCAAAACTCCACACTTAGAAGAATTTCCAAGTGAAACCAGTCAATGTTAGCCTATGGAAGGAAATTCAAGTTACTGGTAAGTACGGTTAAAATTACTTTTCAGGATCAGTACTGGGCTCAAAGATGCAGCACTGACGTCTCTCCTGATAACAGGTGAGTAAATCGGAATTCGTAGTTCGGCTGATTTTAGAGGAATATTTGCACAATGGTGAAGGAAGGGGGTGGGGCCTGAGGTGACATGTCTGCAAACACGCCCTGTGGCACGTTTTAAGTTGGAGAATTAATTCCTCCTCAATCCCGAGGGTCCCTAGGGGCCAACTAGCCCACCAGATACCTCCAGTATGCGCCAGAGAGCTGCGTTGCAGAGAGGTGTTCAGAGGCCACGCCCCTTTTTGCAACACTCTGCAACGCAGCTCTGTGGCGCTTTCTGGACGTACCTGGTGGGCTAGTTGGCCCCCAGGGAACCTCAGGATTGAAGGGGATTTAATTCCCCATCTAAACGCGCCACGGGGCCTGTTTGCACACATGTCACCTGAAGCCCCGCCCCCTCCCTACACCACTGTGCAAACGCGCCCCGTGGCGCGTTTTAAGTTGGGGTATTAAGTCCCCTTGAATCATGAGGGTCCCTGGGGTCCAACTAGCCCACCCTGTACCTCCAGTATGCGCCAGGGAGCTGCGTTGCAGAGAGGTGTTCAGAGGCCACGCCCCTTTTTACACCTCTCTGCAACGCAGCTCAGTGGCGCTTTCTGGACGTACCTTGTGGGCTAGTTGTCCCCCAGGAACCCTCAGGATTGAAGGGGATTTAATTCCCCATCTTAAAACGCGCCACGGGGCCTGTTTGCACACATGTCACCTTTAGCCCCGCCCCCTCCCTTCACCACTGTGCAAACGCACCCCGTGGCGCGTTTTAAGTTGGGGGATTAAGTCCCCTTGAATCCTGAGGGTCCCTGGGGTCCAACTATCCCCCCAGGTACCTCCAGTAAGTGCCACAGAGCTGCGTTGCAGAGAGGTGTAAAAAGGGGCGTGGCCTGCACCACCTCTCTGCAACCCAGCCCTGTGGCGCTTACTGGAGGTACCTGGTGGGCTAGTTGGCCCCCAGGGACCCCCAGTATTGAATGTGAATTATTTCCCCAATTTAAAACGTGCCACAGGGCGCGTTTGCAGAGTGGTTAAGGGAGGGGGCGGGGCCTGACGCTCGATCGCGTCTTTCTTTTTTTGAAGGGGGGCTGTGTGGCCCCCCTTCTTTTTTACTTTTTGGGGCCCTGGGGACCCCATCCCCCATGGCCTTATTCCTTTTCCTTTTTAAAAAAAAAATACTGTAGGGTAAGGGGGCCGCGTGCCCCACCTCCCGTGGCCGATTCCGGCCCCGGGGACCCCATCCCCCGGGGCATGGCCACTTTTTGAGACATATTTTTGGAGGAGGGGGGCTGCGTGGCCCCCCTCCTAAGGCCTCTATTGGCCCCGGGGACCCCATCCCCCGGGGCCGGCCTTTATTTATTTATTTTTTTTAATTATTTTTGGGGCGGGGGGCCGCGTGGCCCCCCTCCCGGGCCACTACTTGCCCCGGGGACCCCACCCCCCGGTGCTGGCCCTATCCTTTGGGGTCCGTGGGGGGACCCCAACTCCCCCACGGACCCTGCCGGCTCCCCGCCTCCTGCGGGAGCCGGCATTGCTTTCCACATGGGGAGCTGCTAACATGCAGCTCCCCGTGTGAAAGCAATGTGCTTTGGATATTGGAAGCGAGAGCAGGTTTCCCTGCTCTCGTTTCCAATATCCAAAGCAGTTTTCAATGACAGGGCGGGAGCCGCGAGGCTCCCGCCCTGTCATTGCAAACAGCAGTGTCCCGGGGGTGGGCACCCCGGGACACTGCAGGAGCCGGCCCTGGGGGGTGGCGGTCCCCAGGGCCACCACAGGCTCCAGGAGGGGGGCCGCGCGGCCCCCCTCCCCACATCTGCATAGCCCCGGGGAGGTGGTGGTCCCCGGGGCTTCGGGGGTCCGAAACGGACTCCCACATTTGTTTAATTTGTGCCCCGGGGAGGTGAGGGTCCCCGGGGCGTGTGGGGGGGCACAAGCCCCCCCCACACAGGTTAATTTATTTTTAAAAAAAGAAGCCCCTGGGGGGTGGCGGTCCCCGGGGCTGCGGGAGGGCCCAGAGCCCTCCCGCACCATTTTTTTTTTTACAAAGCCCCGGGGGTGGCGGTCCCCGGGGCTTGGGGGGGCCTTAGAGGCCCCCCACATAAATATACATTAACCCCTGCATGCCCCCGGGACTTGGCCCACCCGGGGGCCAATTAACCACGAAGCGCGGGAGACCGCGCTCCGTTTTTGTTTGTTTTTTGTTTTTTTAAAAATCAGCAGGTTCCGCGCACCCAGCGCGTTTTTTGCCGATTTTTTTTAAAAGCAGGCCTAGGGGGTCAGGGTGTTTCTACCCTGCCCCCTTTTTTGCGTTTTTTGCGTCTGTTTTCGTCTTTTCTTGTGCCTCGGTTCTACCGAGGCACAAGATGGCTGCCAACACTTCCTGGTTTGGAGTGTTGACAGCCAATTAGCATGCAGCTCGTGATCGGGAGGGTGCGCGGATCCACCGCGGCCATAGATATCGAAACTTTTATTTTGGATTTTCTCAGCAACTACTGAACGGATTCACACCATTTTTAAAAAGGGTGCTTTCTGAACCAAGCACTACCTTTTTGCCAAATTTGGTGTAATTCCGTTCAGCAGTTCGGGCTGTAGCCTTGCATAAAGTTTCCTATGGGAAATTGATTTTTTCACTCTTATTTTTTGAATTTCTCCGCAACTACTGAACGGATTTACACCATTTAAACAAAAAGGTCGCTTTCTGAACCAAGCGCTACCTTTTTGCAAAATTTGGTGTAATTCCGTTCAGCAGTTCGGGCTGTAGCCGTGGCTAAAATTTCCTATGGGAATTAACATGGAGAAAACACGTTTTGGGACCCCCCTTTTTTCTCGGCCCTCGCTTGATGAATCACCCCGAAACTTTCAAGACAGGAGCGGACCGGAGCGCCCCACTAGTTTTGAAAATTTCGCGAAGATTCGTCAAACGACGCCAAAGTTATTGGGAATAGAATGTTACGAATTTCCTATGGATAATAGGTCCTAACTATAACTATCTACTGGCGACCGCCAGTAGATAATATAACAAACAGATATCAAAGACATGGCAAATAATAAACAATGATGTACAGTAGTAATACGGGGGAGCACCCAACTGGAGAACAAACAAATCACTGCCTACAAATTACCATCCAAGGAACAAATGCAATTGGGAGCAACCCTTGATAAATAACCACAGGTTTATTCTAGTGTTGGTTAAAATCTGGTATCACCGAGTCAGTGGGAATGGAAGGTTGTTCTATTGTTGACGAGCAGAAGCTCTCCATCTCCTGAAACGGAGACCAGTGAGGACA
The DNA here is from genome assembly GCA_963921515.1 of Calotriton arnoldi. Taxonomy (NCBI): domain Eukaryota; kingdom Metazoa; phylum Chordata; class Amphibia; order Caudata; family Salamandridae; genus Calotriton; species Calotriton arnoldi. Next base: position 2,173,445 of record CAWUFW010001712.1, on the reverse strand, counting down.
AAGAACATATGCCATCAATTCAAGTTCAACCCACCATGCACAAAGAAGAAGAATCAAAGTTTGCCATTGAATGAAGAAGGCGACACATTTTTGTTGCTTGCAGTCATTTAATATTAGTTTGCACACAAACACCTGCTAAGTAGCAACACATTTTACTTGTGGGGTCAAGGGAACTTACATACAGCACAAAATGTATTAAAGGAAGAGGTAAGTTGGACATGTTTCTGCTAACAAGTTGCTATTCAAGGCTTCCTCCAAAGGTTTTCCAAACACAGGAGTAAGACAATGGGTGTTATGGAGTGTGTAGCTGCACAAGTGTTGTCACGTCCACTGAGAAGAAAGAAATTTACGCAGGAAGGGACAAAAACTGGTTATATTTAAAAAACCAAATAATAATAAACTACCATGCGGACATTTTTTGTGGGTCTACTTTAACTTTCACCTTATAGCATACAATGTCTAGGATTACTGAGTAGTCTCAGAAAAAATACATTCCAGAAGAAAGTAGAAATGTACAAAATGATTACTTTCCACTGTCTGAAACTATATTTTGCAGCTGTACCAAGAGATTCAGGATGAATAGAATACGCTTCTATTGCGCAGTCACAGGAAGACATGGTTATCAGACTATAAAGTATGTCTGACATTCACTTGGCACGCGATATTAGTAATATCAAGGGTATCTGCAATTGCTCCTGGTTAGAAAGTGCATTTCTAACCCCTATATAAAAACTAGCAATCATCTCCTCAGTGCTGCTCCATTTATTTCTCTCCGACACTTCACAAGTGCGCTCAGTTCATCAACTCAAGAAATGTGCTGAATAAACGGAGTTAATGGTGTGACTCAGTAACAGTGTGAACAGTCTCCAGATAGAACTTTCAACACCAGGGCTTTCTCTTACCAGACAGGTACTTTATAATAAACGAAATGTATATTTTCTGATTTTACGCAGCTAAACCACCGAGTGTGAATTACAGAATCTGGTTCGCAGGTAATATCAAACGAAACCTTTCCTTGTTAGCATCCGGCTCCAGGTAGCTTTAGCGTCCTGCAAGAGCCAGGCAGCGCAAATCTGTCAGCTACAGTTGCAACTTTAGCAGTCCAGGTAGGGGCTACACACCAGAGTCTCGCAGTATCACTTTTGGCACTCTCCAAGCCAGGTCCCACTAGGCGCTCTGCAGAGCTCTTCACAAGCCAGATGAGTTGACTTTGCCAAGGCTTCGTGTTTTTGTTTACTTCCCTGCTCTCCCTCGCACCCACTATCACTGATATTAATAGGGAACATATTGAACTTCTGAAGACACGCCCTAGAAAAGGAGCAGGTTCTTTATTGGGAGACTGCACACCTGTACCTGTGGTGGTAGTCGGTCCACTGTTATTTGCTCAGAGCTAAGCCACATATTGGAATTTACTGTAGAACAGCTTCCACGTCAACAATAATAGTCACCCCATTTTTCCCTGAAAAACTGCGTTTGAAATGTTTAGTTGCCTTCCAGATTTTTATTGCATTATTTCATAAGTGTAACTTATGTTTAAGTAAAGATCAGCCCGAAACTAAGTGCAGAAAACAGTCCTGTAAAGACCTTCTGGTAAAACTGCTTATTGTCCTATAAGCTCCGCCTTCATGCTCAAGCTAATTTCACCAGCCGTAAGCAGGGCCGGACTGGCCATAGCAGGCACTGGGCGTTTCTCTGTGGGCCACCAGGGTGGGGGCCGGTTTTGGACCCCAGGGGGGCCGTTTTTATTACCAGCGGCCGGTTTTGCAGCATAGCTGCAATATCGGCCCCCTGTAACAAAAGCGGCAGCGAAAAGACGGGAGTGGTGCTTTCCACTAGCACCCCCCCTCCTAAAACCCAACCGCCCCTTCCCGGAGAGGCGGGCCGAGCTGTTTGCCAGGGCCGGTTTAAGTTCCCAGTCCGGCCGTAAGTGATGGATGAGCACAGAAAATATCAATACATCCCTCTGCCATCCATTCAATGCGGTATCTCCCTGGGGATACCTAGATAGCCAGCGATATTCCCAAAAAAAGTGGATACAAACCACAGGCTACTGTGGTTGAAGCAGTTCCTGATCATTTCCAATTCTATGTCAGGACCGGAGGCAAGGATTATGCCTTATCTTCCTTTGCTTTAATAACATATCTTCAAACAGTAGCCACTTTAAGATTTTTAAAAACTCCTTTTCCCATTAACATCAGAAAAAACAAACAAACAGTTCAGGAGTACTTCTTTAACGTCCACAACATGGAACCCCATAGTCCTTCATCACTGCCTGGTACCCCTCTTTCTTCGCTGCTCAGCAGCCAGTTAAGATCTCTTCCAGTTTACTTTGGTGCTTTCCACAGATACTTTTATGTGTTTTTTTGTAAGGGTTAATGCTTTTGGTGAACTTTGCCACCGAGGTGAAGTATCTGGGTGGTATTGTATTTAGGTTTCAGATCCCTGGTTAGGTCACGGGCCCGCTTTTGTGCTCCTCACACAACCGTGCGCATTATTATTATTATTATTGACTAGCGCAGTGGGGCTCTCGCCCGCTAGATGGCACTGCTGTGGCGCGTCTCGCTCTCCCATTCACATAAGGTCAGAGCGCGTTGCCGGAGACCGCAAGCCGCTGGGATTGTCCCACTGTTCAGGGTTACACCCTGTCAACCGGGTCAGTATTTTCCCTGCATTTCCATTGTTCACGCCCCCGCTGGGGGTTTGCATTGCGAGCCTCGCTCGCGCTGATGCCCTACCGGGCCAGACTTGCCCTGCAGGCTTTCAGGCCTTCTGTGGGACACGTCACGGACAGCAAAGCTCAGGAATTGAAAGGGCGTGCACGTGTTCCCGGGATTGGTGCATCCCAATCGTGAGACTTTGGCCCACCCACATTGTCTGGGCCTCCCCCAGCATCCAATATTGCACGTGGGTGTGTGTGTGTGTGCTGCAGATGGAAAAATAAAAGGTTACCTCCGTTTGTCTCAGTTTAGTGACATTATTTGAGGGTTTTTATCCTGCAGAAGCATTAATTAAAACATGGAGGCATACGAGGCCACCTATGAGGAGGATTCCCTTGCCTACCTGCAGTGGGATGAAGATTTTTACGAGACGGTTGACACCTCAATTTCCAGGGCAGTAAAAGAGCTTATGGGGCCTATGGAGCAGTGCCTCTCAGATAGGATCGCCCAAGAGTGCACCAAAATGGCCAAAATCCACGCACCTGCACCCGGAGAAGCCCCGTCCCCCACAAGGATGTCCCAGGGGAAGGATCCCACCCACCAAAGAAGAAACACGAGGAAGGTGTAGATGGAGACGCATCAGTGCGCCTTAAGCAAGCCTTCTTGGCCAAGTCCACCCCTTGAGAGGCCCCCCTTGAACCTGCTCGTTTTTTCCCCCCCCCTCGAGCCTCCATACCCCCTGACAAGCAGGACGGAGATTCCCCATGGGACTTGAAGGATGAGGTGGATTCCTTGAGGCCTTGGTGCCAGGATCCCAGCCATATTTCCCCTCAAGAAGGCGATTCGGATACGTTAGATCCGGATGACATCATCCACCCGAGATCAGGCGTGTGGGCCCCGGAGGGGGCAAAGTTTGTTGCTAGGCGCCTCCGCAAACCACTAGAGAAGGAAGCCCGAAATCACCTCAGGGCAGAGTGTCCATGGCCTACCCTATCGAGAAAAGTGGCCCTCACCTCTGATATGGATTCATAAATGGTCACCTTCTTAGCGAAGTACATGAAGGACCCTAAGAAAGGTATAGCTAGGTTGTGACGCTCGTGCCAGGACAAGCTTTTAGACGCCATAGGCCCTATGATCAAGACCTAGGACATGGTGTAAGAGGCCAAAGTGTCAGATTCCCTCATTTCCCCGAAGGTCCTTTAGAATTGTCACAGCATGCAATCATTTTTATGGGCATCGCTAACTGCCCCCTCTTGACAGAGCGGTGCCACTCTTTGCTTATCAAACTTGACTGCAAGCTGAAGGACCTTGCCACCTCCGAGGCAGGGGCGCTGGCGGGGCTGTTCGGTGACTGCTTTGTTAAAGAACTTGGAAAATTTGTAGCGACTTTCACTTATTAGGAAAAAGAGCAGTCCAACATCAAGCACATATTCACACCACAGTTTTTCCAGGGGGGCGGTCGTGACAGGGGCCGCTCAACCAGCCATCCCTCCTACCAAATCCCTCCCAGAGGGCAAGACTCCAGGCACGGCCAGTACCAGAATAATGCACGCTTCAACAACCTCTACCCGACAAGAGGGCAACGCTTCCTTTTTACGGGGTGGATACAGAGGACAGGCCAGCGGCACCAAAGCAAACAGTAAGTGTCCTTCCCTCTGCTCAATTTAGGTGGGAGGTCGTTTGGCGGGTTTCCTCTCGGCCTGGGCTTCCATCACCTCAGACGCTTGGGTGTTGCAGACTGTACAGAGTTTCCACATAGAGTTTTACGGCCAAGCATTCGAGGTTACCGAACCATGGCCCATATGTTTCTCCGCCCGGGATGAAGCACTACTAGAAGACGAAGTCTGGGCTCTCCTCCACAAAGGCGCTATCGGTCATTCAGACCTGCATCCCAATGGTTTTTTAAGCAACAACTTTCTAGTTGACAAGTCCGACGCCGGTCGCAGGCCAGTTATCAACCTCTGAGACTTCAACAAGTGGCTGGTGTACCGTCACTTCAAGATGGAAGGCATCTATCTACTCATGGATGTCTTGCTTCAGTCGGACTGGATGGTGCATCTGGACCTGAAGGACGTTTACCTGTCCATCCCAGTTTTGCCCCCACGTCGCAGATTTCTCCAATTCCGGTGGTGGCCTCAGGTTTTTGGAGTTCACCGCACTCCCACTCGGCCTCTTGTTGGTGCCTTGGTGTTTCACCAAGGTCCTCAAACCGGCGATAGAGTTCCTTAGAGCACAGGGCATCAGTTAATTGTTTACCTCAACAACATGTTGCTCATGGCTCAATGCCCCCAGAAACTGATTTCACAGCTCCCGAAAGCGATAGACCTTTTGCAGGGCCTGGGTTTGTGATCAACGAGAAGTCGTCGATTCTCGCCCCTGCACAAAGAGCGACCTTCTTGGGTTTCATTGTGGACGCCACATCGGTTTCCCTCAGCCTCCCCTCATGGAATACGGCAAAAATACGGCACAAGCTCCGCCAGGCGCTAACCAGGTGTTGCATGTCACTCCGACAGATTGCCCGCCAGGTAGGCCTCCTCTCCTCCACGATACAGGCAGTCTTCCCTGGTCTGCTCCATTATCGGGCCCTACAGCGCCTCAAGGCGCACCACCTGAGGAGGTGTTTGACATATGCCCAATTGGTGCCCCTGATACACATTACAAGACACACCCAAACAGCCAATAGAAAAACACCAAGACTGCAATACTCCTGTGGGCTGAGCGAAGATGTGATTGAAAATGTCTTAGACCAATTACTGAAGGTTTACAATCAAGAAACACTAAGAATTGAATCAGGCTGACATGAAGTCCCTTAACAAATGTATAGATAGATGTCTAAATGGCACAAGATCTATATACGTCAAACCTAATAAGCAGATCTGGCCTTGGCAACCTGGTGTGATGGTTATTATTCATTTCTTTTTTCGCAAGTATGCGGCATAATAAAGAATGAAAAATGCTGATGCAGGAATGTGGAAGTCATAAGCTTGCAATATAAAGTCTAAATACAAAAAAATAACCACTGAATATAATTTTAATCGAGCAGTCCGGGTGCTTTTTTGAAGTACTCAGAGCAGGTATAGAAAATCCTTTATCATTTTAATGTGTAACATAGGAAAATATAAGTCTTCTTGGCACCAAGGAAAGATACTGTTGACTTTGAGTTACTGTTACCAGAAAACAATTTAAAAATACACAGATAACAGGAAAAAAGGTTAAAGAATGGAAAGAGAAAAAAAGGCATTAGCAAAGTAAAGTTTGGCCCACCAACTCTGGTATTAAAATGCACTACTTTTTAGGCTGATGTGCACGTGATCAACCAAAAATCTATTAATAACTCACAGTGCAAGAGAGTCAATTGCTGAAGTGGGACGAACTACTGCTCTATGCTGTAGCATGTGGAAGTAAAATGTGAATTATTCCCGAACAAAGCAATTGAAGAAGGGAGCTAACCTAAGGGCCCTCTGTTTATATAGGTGTGTGTGTGTGTTTTTTATTATGATTTTAATTATTCCATAAGGCTGGTGACACAAATAGAGCTGCTCTATGCAATATCAAAAACAGACTTAAATGTAAATCTGGCACTTGAGCTTTAATTTTGCACATACATATTTGTACTAATAAGACAGATTTCAGCAGAGCAAAAGGAAGTGCCCAGCATGGCGAAGTGCCCCTACATTCACCACGAGCCTGATGCGGCAGAACCTCAAGAATTTTTGTTTAAAAAAAAGGTAGACTGCAAAGAGGTATATATTCATAAAAATGCCCAGCACACCCCGAGCCCTACTTTGAGCACCAAGGTACTACTACACTAGAGCAGAGACTTTTCCATGTAGAATGATATGGGCTAGAAAATCAGGGGGGTCTGGGAATGTGGGTCAACAGAAAGTACTTAAGGTAAGACCTATTAGCAGGGCCACTGGAATTATGCGATTGTAGCGATTTTGAATAATTATAAATTTGCCACATAATCCATCATCTGCTGCATAATCTGCAGATTTTAACAAGGTTTTTTTTCTAGGTCAAGCGGTTCAAAAGGTACTAAAAAAGCAGCGGCACGTGTTGCCGCGCAGTGGAAGCCCTTCTGTCTGGTCACCTTTCTGTTGCTGACTGCTATATCTGGGTGTTAAACTGGTACTAATGAGGTGCACCCAATGCCCAGACAGTGTTAACAAGTGTAAAAAGTACAAAATAACCAAGTAAAACTATTTTAAAATGTGCAGCATTACGCCGCATAATTTGCCATTTCTGGCCGCATAATTTACTCTCCTGCCGCATAATTCCAGTGGCCGCATAATTTACTCTCCTGCCGCATAATTCCAATGGCCTTGCCTATTAGTAGTCGGTAAACAACGTGTTCTTCGCTACAATTTAGTTAGCCACGCTGACCCTCTTTAATGGAACTGTAATTACCAACCAACAGAGAAGAGGAAAAGAGCAACCTATTCAGTAGAAAATAGAGATACTACAACCCAGTCTTGCCAAAGTGATCTTCGGCACCAACTTGCCTTGCTTAATCCCCAAGAATTATACTGTTTTCAGTGTGGCACATTTACACCACATCGTTTTCAGGGCACCGAAAAGCTCACAATTCAATATCTCAGAAATATGCAGACATTTTATATTTTACAAAATAGTTGCTGAAACTTTTTTCCAACTTTAACAACTGAAAGACAACACTTGGCAGCCGCCACCATTCCCCTACGGATACATTTCGAAGTGGTGAGACGGTGTTATTTTGTTACTTTATTTGAAGCATTTATGCCAGTGCATTCATACAAAATAACAAAGTAACATGCGCCTCTCTTCCACTTGTAACAGTAGTGAGAGAGAAAATTGATGGCTGCCAAAACCTAATATAACTATATTGTGGGCGATTTAAGGCCTAAAGAAAACATGGCAGACTTAACATGGCGGGCGTAACTTCCGGTTTAACCATCAAGCCTCTAAGCCAAATAACGGAAACGATTCATTACTGGGCTGGTCCAGCACTAGCTCAAGAAGAGAGAGCACGAGCTCTGTCTACATTAAAAAGGTAAGCCAGAAGGACATCTTGAAATGTTCTTTTCTAACAGAGAGAAGGCTGTCTACCAGATCCAGAAGGGTGCCCTGAATCCTTTTTGTCTCACAGAAAATATTGTAAACTTAACAGTGTGGTAAAGAATGTTAGCGGTGCTATTGAACGAGGGGGTAGTTTTATTCTCAGGCCATGCTGCAAGAGAGTGCTTTGTCTTGTTATTTTATAGGCAGTTCTTGAGTGCGGCTAGCAACAATAGGCCCCAATGTTGCTATTAGATATTACGAAGGAGGTGATGTTTTGGCTAAAGATAGTTTCAGTCTCTGGCACACAGCAAGCGACAGATTTCCGCTCTGTATGTAGGTTATAGAGTGCCACATACAACAGTAGCCATTTGATATTACGGGGTGATGTCTGTGCTGGAGGGTTTATGTCTTTGACTGACAGATCTTCAAATCAAATCTCAGAAATATGTTGCAGCCATACATTCTGGCTGGCACGCTCAGATCTAGAGAGCTACTACTTTTACGCCCTAAGCGCATTCATATAGTTAGGAACGGGCCACTCTCTCTTTTTTGGCCCCCAAATATTGGAATCAACTACCCCTTCAGTCACGTTACTGTTCAGACATATCCTCTTTTAAGAAATCTGTGAAAACCTGGGTATATGATCTTGAACACCTCCATTGAAGTGCGACCTGTGTGGGCTGCTCAAGCGCCGAGAGATCCCCTTGGGAATGATTTGCGCGCTTAATAAATAAAGAAATAAATAAAACTCAATTTGGCTAATAGAAACTGAGACAGAACACTCCTTGTAACAGAACTGTCAGACAATTTGAAACATTAGCAGTATGACCAAATGATTACTCACTGGACAACTAAGCAAAACAGTAGAGGTGAAGCGCTAGAAAACCATATTAATGTGCAAATTAGAATGATAACTGAAAATAGCAAGTGCTGTGCATATTGTAACATTTCTACGGATTATTCCCTGATGAAGTCCCATGTAAGGGACGAAATGCGTTGGCTGGGCTAACATCTCCTATGACTGCAAGTAAAGAGAAGGCAGAAGAATAGCAGATTGAAAAATACATCTGTCTTTGATGGCCTCTTCAAAATAATTGTCATGACAATGTTCACAATCATCTTGAGAATGTAATGTGTTAAGAGTAGGAAAATACAGGAAGTAGTAACTGTTGATTTTCAGGTCTGTTCTCCCTTTATCTGTGTAGCACATACTTATAGTAAGGAAACAAGTAGTCTAACTCGCAGTCAGAACATCAAATTGGTAGTAGACAAGATTTTATTGTTGGTTCACATCAACAAAGACAGAATGTTCAGCTTTATGGAAAGGTTGCAGTGCTTTCAGTATTAGAGAAGCTATTCCAGTTTACAAGAAATGTTCTCCAAAGAACCAAGTTTTATCTTGGAGGGCAGACAAAAAAAAATTAATAGGAGGGTGCATTACATTTTGTACGTCCGTGGCCCGCATAATTTAGTGTATGATTCTGGACTTCGCATATGCTTTGTTGAACATAAATTTCGAGAACTCTGACTGCTGCTGGTGTCAGGCCACCATAATAAATGAGGAAAACACAAGGATAATTTGTACTGAAATTACTGTTGGGCGAGTTAAGACCAGGACGCAGAGCGTGCCATTTGCAGCTCTAAACCAATCAGAACTAACAGGACAGAGAGCCTAGCCGTGTTTTGTGAATAATGTGCTTATTACATAGCGGTGATTGGTTGGTTGTTTTCACGCAGTGGGACCAGTTACACACACACACACACACACACACACACACACAAAGATACCAAATTACTAGGTCGCGCAGAATGCTTCAGTTCCAGCAGACCTAACACCACCAATTTTAATGTTCATAAAACAGTCATGTAAAGCCAAGGAGTCCGTTTTTTTTTTACTTTGTTTCCTGTTCACCTTGAAACACAGGAAGCGGTGTCATTATCTTGTGTTTAAACAGATGGCAGAGCTCGAAGGCTAGCTGTGCTCAGACTAAGAGGCGGATATTTTGACGGTTGCAGAAGGTTCCTAAAATTCTCATTCAAAGCGTTTCAGGACATTCGTGAACAAAATAAATATTAGGCAAAAATCGAGACTGTACTTCAGTTTCTTTTTATAAATCTAGAATGATATTAATACAGATATCGCATTTAATACGTTTTAGCCCAGAGCAAATTAAATACACCGTTGCTAATGCTTCTTATAAATCACAAACACCTTTCTGAATTTTTTTCCATTTTCTTGAAACCTAAAACTGTAGAACGACAGGATGTAACGTGACAACTTAAATCTCGACTATAGTTTCTTGTCGACATCCCCCATCCCATGGGGACAATTTGCGTCCGCAGTAATGCTTGGACAGCAGAAAAGAGAGGAATGGGCCTTCATCAGGCTAGAATTCTATCGAAACCGCAGATGCTCACGTTTCCTCTCAGTTTATAAAATGGCGGGCCACGCTACAGAAAATAAAGAACGAGCACACAGAAGGACGCCCTTATTACACATATGTAGCGTGTAACATTCCAATCAGGAGTAGAATTCAGGCTGTCCCTACAATGCAATGCCAATAAAAAGCTTGAAATCAATCTCAAACAAAAGGCAGTTTCGAAATCACAATTTGCTTTTGTGTAGGTAGACGCACTCCATTTCTGTAGTGTCTAAGGGGTCAGATGCACGACCATTCCGTTTTTTTCGGATCACAAATTGCGATTTTTTTGCGAATTGCAAAACAAAATGTAGTCATGTGTCTCAGACATATTTAGGGATTCCCAATGGGGTCGCAAATGACCTGCCTGATCAATATTCATGAGGCAGGTCGCAATGTGCGAACCATTGGGAATGGGCTACAATCACAGGGATAGTGAGTGGCCTGTTGGGGACAGCAGACCACCATGTCTGTGTTTGCTTTTTAAATAAAGCAACTTTTTTTTCTCCAAATGCAGCCCGTTTTCCTTAAAGGAAAACAGGATGCGTTTAAAAGAAAAAAATGAAAAGTTTTCTTTATTTTCGCTGCCAGGCACAACGGGGAAGGGGCCCCCTGGGGACCCCTTCCTATTTTCGACTGGCCTACCACCATTTTGAGATTGGTGGTAACTGTGATTGTTTTGCGGCCGCATTTGCGGTCACAAAACAATCGTACATCCCCCTGCGACTCGCTATTAGGAAGGGACGCCCTTGGCACGCCCCTTCCTAATAGCGACTCGCAAACCCTATTTTGCGAGTCGGTAATAGGTTACTGAGTCGTAAATTAGGGTTTGTACATGCTACAACCCTTTTTAGCAGTCGAAAACAGGCAGATTTTTCATTTGCGCCCGCTAAAAACGGTCATACATCTGGTCCTAAGTGTTTTAAATAAAAGGTGTTTCTTTTACTGAAGTTAGATGTAATCAATTTACTGACTTCAGAAGGAAGAAAGGCTGAGATGGCCTTGCGGAGATTCAAATATGCCACCTTCATATCAATGCACGTTTCAGTGGCGATAGGTTAACTCACTGCGTTATTCATAACCTGAAATAAACGCATTGCATAAAGATGTAACGAGCCAAGACATCGAAAAAGGACCAGCAGGAGTTTTGCTTTCAAGAGACCCTGATGTTGCAATTGTAGCATGCGTTTTCCAGCTGCAATTCGTCCATTACATTGAGCATTAAAAGAAAACCGCCCTGAAAAGGGTGAATCATTACAGTGTGGAAAAAAAAAACTGCGAGCAGCACTTAAAGCATCAGTGCTGTGCTACAGCACACTCCACAACCGGCCAGGCTCTTGGCACAGGGCCACAGGCCACAGGCGGCGCAGACAAGCTATTCCTGTGACCCCTCTCAAATCTGATGTGAAACGGCTGCACATTCCAAAGCTTAGGTTGTGAATGTTGCAAGTTGGCGTACCAACATCTGGCGGGTCTGCACCAGTCAATGCCATGATACAAAGCCTGGGTAACGAAGCACAGAAGCAGAAAACCTGGTTAATGGGTAGGCCCGGCTATGCTCTGGTGTTCGCCTCATTGTGAATTTTCCACTGTGAGCCTTGAAAGTAACTGGAGAGAAAAATGGACAGGCAACTGGGTCTTTCCTGCTTAGAACTAACACTGCAATCTTTCCTAGTTCACCTTTAGGACTCCTCGGGCACTTGCATTACTTATGCACGCAATGGGCGCTACCACCAGAAGACCGGTGCAGCCTGGGGGGGCCTGGATCTCGGCCTTCCAAGCTAATGGCGGTAAGCTTAGAGGAACCAAAATGTTGCTGCATACAGATGGAGAAGAAAGAGAAAGAATGCCAAGCACAGCCAAGGGAATAACAACAACAAAAAGACAACATGAGAGCTCTTTGTCCCCCGATGTAAGTCAACAGACAGATGTATGTCAGAACGTATGCGCGAGACTCGAGCTGCCCCAAGGCTGCTAAGAATAAAAGAACACGAATATCTGAGGAAAGGAGACTTCAATGATACAAGGGAAAGACAATGCTAATATCACCATTAAAGTAAGAGTATATCAGAACAATAATATCGAAGTATCCTTGGAACTGGCGCCAATACGGGGGAAGAGAACATCGCTCAAGTCACCTAGCAGGAGTCACATATCGGAGTGTTGCTTGTGCGCCTGTTCAGAGGGCAGGTGGTCTAATGGATGATGTCTAGGGCACTTACCAGTGGCTTAGATTCAAGTGCTTCCATACATCGCATTTTGGCGAGGATTCTTACGCTTGCCTTGAAGAGCTTGGCCCCTATTCCCCATCAAACCACAAGAGACATGAAAGTCACACTATCATAAAGGAGCGCCTCTGTATTCTCCAAGTGGGTGCTGCATTGCAAAGCCTTGCTATTTTATGTTACTCCAGACAGGAGCCAACCACAACATACCCCAAGCAAACAAGACGAACTATGGCACAGCGAGGACACTGGCCACCCAGAGATGTTCATCTCACAGCTGAACTGAAGGCAGGTACCCAAGTGAATCAAGACAGCTACTTAAACCACAGCTTACTTCTAAGGCCCCTCACTAGGAGTTTCTGGATTTCACCTACAGAGTTGACCCGGGGTGTAATTCCACCAATTCCAAGTATGTAGATGCTGAAACAAAACGTCAGACCTGATAATTCCGAGTCCAGAGACACCGGACCCTGTAGGGTGAGGGTTGAGGTTGCTGCCAGCAGCACAGTCTGACCCCTCCTGACGCCCGTAGCAGCACGGGTGGAGCAGTCAATGAACCCCACCCACTTCCCCAGGTACAGGCTTGTCCGGTTCCCTAGCCCCCACCCACCGGCCCTTTGACTGACACTTTCCTCCAGCACACAGCAGGCAGAAACTGCCTGCAATTTTCTCCTCAGAGTCAGGGAAAAAAACACACAGAAAATGCCTTCCTAGCTTTGGGTCTGTGAGATTATTCTCAATTCTGTGAAGAATAAGAGTAATTAATTGATTTTGGGTGTGGGAATTTCGGTTAGAATCCGGAATTCAGGCCCTCGGATATCCCCTCGCAAAATCCACTGAATCCAAATGAGGGTCTAAGCGGTAATCCTTAAAGCAGATGCAAATTCACATTCTCAGCTAACTGAAAGGGACTCCGATAACGACTACCTACTAGTAGGCGAGATGTACACCCCAAAGCGCCAATCATGGACTAGCAGGGACTTTAGGCCACCTGCTTCATCGGTCCAGTCCGAAAGCTTCCCATACAAATGCTCCTTTCCTTGGTCCTGTAAGAAGAGAGAGCTCTGTAGACCAGACTTCAAACATCTGCTACAGCTGTTCAGAGTTGGAGGCGGGAAGGAAGGGAAACTAATTGAAACCAGCGACATCGGGGGAACTGGGAAAGTTTGCCACGGGCGGGAGGAAAACTCACTGCTTAATACATACAAAGTTTTCAGAGCTCGCGCGTTTTCCAGGCTCAGGCACGAGCAGCTCGCCAGATTCAGATTTTGGAACTTGTATTCTGGTTAGTAAGTAATGTATTGTTCAATTAATTACAATTGTTATAATTTACATGACACTCCAAAGACTATTTCCTGCACCCCATGATGCCACTTCCGGTTTTGAAGTTTGTACGATAATAGGTAGCCTTAGCACGAAAGCAACTTCCAGAGAAATTATAATTACAAATAATTTTTATTGGGCATTCCCGAGAAAAATAAGAAGTAATACTAAGACTGATATTAATAAAAACTGTTTTTGTGAAAAAGTATGTGTTGTTAATCACGGGCAATAAAACTTACCAAATTATTTCAACGTCCCATTAAGCATGTACAGGAGGTGGCCTATAGTAATAGAAAATATAAATATAAACGACTTTGAAAGTAATCCTCCAAATGCAACCATAGCTATAAAAGCATGGAACCAAGGTCATATCCGTATAGAGGCGCAAAACAATGTACACATGGCTATTTGGCCACTCCCTCCAGAATTTGGCTCTTTTCCATGCTAAATATGTTTTATATTTATTTGAGTGGATGTCAAACCTCCAAACCAAAATTGTAACCGAATCACAGGGGTACAGAGAAAGAGTCGTTAGAGAGTCAGATAGCAGGATCAAACGGCGTGTCAGTCAACACACAAGGCTCGGCAGTGAATCACTGCTCAAGGCCGCCCAGCTAATCTGAGGGAATTCAACCAAGTATGTAAATCGACTCACTCCAGTGGCATGCACACTTCATCCATCTGAGAGCACGGGGAAGGCAGGGAGGGGCTGTAGAAGGACAGAAATGGGCGGGGAAGTGTACAGGGGCACAAGTGAGGATGAATACATACCACGGAATCAGAAACAAGCAGCCAAACCACACAGGCACCACGCCCGAGTGCTGAGACCAAGGATTCAGTTCTAGTCCTGTGAACAAAAAAGTAGCTTGCCAAGTTTCCCACTCCATGTGCTCTCGGCTTTTTAACCAACAGAATGTTCGGACTTTTGAGCCTATAGTTATAATGTTCTGTGCTGATCTACAAGTCCCAGAATGCAACGTGCTGCTGACTTTAAAGCCTGAACTGGATAAGGGCGTCACACAGCATGAGGCTGTGATGCTTATTATACCAACCCAGTTCAAGCAAACATTGCAAAAACGCGAAGTCCATATTTTTGTATTGTTTTCCTGTGAATTGTCAACGAGCTTCCAGAAGTCAACTTTCGTTGATGCTGCGATGACAAAAACACATTAAAATATCTGACAGGATGTTGTTGACCCATGTAAATGAAACCTTTGCAAACCTGGTCTGTCGCTAGAGAACTGGAAAGGCATGGTGTACGTGTTTGAGGTTTTGAACTTTAAGTACTAAACATAAATGTCTTGTGGACTGTCTTCGTGTGCAATGGATGCATGTGTGCAATGTTTTGCATCTGTGGAAGCTGTGTGTGACTTTTTAGTGACAAGGGATGCCACAATTACGGTGGAAAAAAATAATCACATTTTTTATTTGTTTAGAAAGTACTCTGTCATTGCTTAAAGTGAGAGCTGCCATGGAACTACTAATCTGCTTCCCAAGCAGAAATTCAAGTTGACCAGTTACAAATGATTTATACTGGTTTCAGGTGCAATGTATTTGTTTTGGCGATTGCTCTGTATATGCCCAGTAGGTAGAACGACATAAACTTTACTAGCTAAATAAAAATACCAGGCAAAACCAATGACTGCTATTAGGACACTAATACTCAGAAGATATAATAAGTACAGACCTCACCCGACCTGTACATTAGTGGTGAAAAAGGCACCTTCCACAGCTACTGAATGAAACGGAAACTATCTGCAGCTGGTCAAATGAAATTCCTACTACAGCCACCAAGGACAGTCTTACAAAAATATGTCATACTGCGACACGTTTCTCTTCTGAGCTGTGAAATAATGGAATAAACACGATACCCACTGTTGAACTCAGAAGCTTGGTCTACAAGCGTTAGCACCACATACACACTTATGGAGTGGGACGTATATTTTAATTACAAAGAGCATCTCCCAAAAACACCGACTGTGTTCACACTAGACATCCTTCCCATCGATGAGCTAATGCTCATTTCAACTGTATACAGTTTGATATGTATCTATCACCATGCACAACTTCAAGCCAGTTCCACATCTCCTTTACGTACTAATCACATGCTCTTTCCCACAACTCAGGGCTTTAAGTGGGCGGGGTCTTGCCAGTGCTCAGCACCAGTCGTTCTAAAAAGCAGGTGTTGAGACGGGTCCCTGTCGGGCTCTCCATTTTTGCCCTCACCATCAGGGTGAAAAACAAAATCTTAACTCTGCAGCAGTACCACCCTTCACAGCCTTTGATGTAACTTCAGAGTGACTCGGACTAGTACTTTCAGTCCCATCATTTCAGAACAGAAGCATTTGCAATATTATATGCAATGAAGTCATAGTTATTGCTTATTTATCTTACACAACTAACAACCATTGACAAAGCTAACAGTCCTGGCTTGTTGTAGGAGTAATGTTACTTGTATTATATATCTGGATGCAATGACAGAAGCAGCAAAATACCAGTCGGGCTGCACACTAAGCTAAGCACAGATTTTTAGCTTAAGTGTTTTAAGCCACGCCCTTAATTACATCGGCCCGCACCTTAGAGAGACCCCCCCAGTTTTTCATCCCACTCAAAGCCCTAACACAACTACTGCTTATTACAACTGCACAGATCTCACGTCAGTGTTTCCCAAACTGTGGGTCTATCATGAGCAAATTTGGTGGGACCAGAAAGTCTGAGCAATGAATAAAGATACCTTTAAATTATGTTTATCTTGTCACATTTGCGGGAACTTCAAAGTGAAGGTCAAATGTCAGGCTATATCTTCCGACAAATTACTGCTTATTATTTTAACATGGGATTGGCGTTTACATTTCTTTCTCTGGCTGCAAAGTGGGAGGGGGTTTCTAAAGTGAATTAAGTGACAATTTTGCTGGAGTACAGGAAGTCTGAATGGAAAGGCTGAAGGAGGTCTTTTTTTGTATAAATTCAGGGTTAGGAGAGCAAAAATGAAGGACTTTTTTGCAGTTCTGAAGTGTGCTAGAATAAAGACTATAAAAGGATCTAAGCAAATCAAGACATTTTACTTAGTAATGCACAAATGATAAATATTCACAGAAACCTGATTTCAACACGTCATCATTTGAGTGCTATACAGTTTTATCAGAAAAACTGTATGGCTGTGCAAAGTTAGTGGCCACTTCAATGGAAAATGTGCTGTCTATACCTTAAAAAATTGCCTCATCACATCTCCATTAAAGATCGTAAAAGATTGTCGTTCCAAAAAGTGGGTCGTGGTTCTAAAACGTTTGGGAACAACCGTCTTTTGTATACCTTTGTACTGCTCTTCTCTAGATGTGCTTAATCACTGCTGACTACAAACGTATGCATGTTTTAAATGCGTGGGGGCTGCACTGATGCCAACCACAGACATATATAGCTCGCACTTATGTATGTGTCATTTCTCTATCGCCTCCAGATGCTGTGCAAGTTATCTTATGACCCTTTATTTTAAAGCGCACTGTCACTTGTCCAAGGTCCAGAGCGCTGTAGCAAAAACTTTACAGTGAATAAATGGGGTTATTTTTCATCTGCTTTAAGAAAATACCACAAAACAAAAAAAGCATTTTACTGTGTGGCTGTGTATTGACAATAGAGATGGAGCTATTGGCTTCTTGGTTATAAACTGCTAGGGTTATCTTTTCCCTGAGTTTAAAGAAGCTATGTGGCCTTTAATTAAGAAGGACCGTTGCGCCTGACAACCCAGAGTCCCTCCTGGAGGTGGTAATTGGCCCAGGAGAGCCCCGCAGAGTCTCCTGTGAAGCAGAGGGCTGAGGAATGTCCGCATTCCGCAGCCCCTTTAATCTCGGGGCAGGAGCGCGCATCTGACTGCTGCCAGCAAAAAAATAAAAATAAAAAAATAAATCGCAGCTTCAAAAGGTTTTACTGGCCGTAAATAATGTGTGAAGAAAGCACGGTTGGACTATTATGTCTAAAAAAAAAAACTGTACCCTGGACAAATAACATAAGGGAACAGTTTTTTTATCAAAAGGCAAGTTAGTATCTACCCCGTTCAATTTCCATTGCAGCGCTCCCCATGACAAGTCACGTGAAGCGTATTGGGTTTTTTTTTGGGGGGGGGGGGGGGGTGACCTCTTCTGAACCTGTCCAGATGATGCTGTAATTGCCCCTGATAAACACCAGGGCGAGAACCCTTGAGTGAACGCAAACACTCCTCTCTGGAAAAAGAACACAGCGCGGGCCTGGGGGAGGAGTGGGCATACACTGCTGGGCGATAAACCGACTCTGTATTGCATAAACAAATACAGAGTTTTACATGCAGCTGCTGCATGGGAGAGCCCGGGCTGGGGCTGCACCAGGCCCCGCCTCGGCCCCTGTGGACCGGCGCCTGGCTGCCTGCAGAAAGGAAGAGACGGAAAGTCATTCGGCTAAAAGCAGCAGTAATAACCACATGACTCCAAGGAAAGGGAAAGGCCGCAGCCCAACAATGCACAGCCTTTTCCGGACATATATTATTCACTGGCAGAGAAAGGAGTAACCAGGCCCCGCCCTTCAAACAGAAAACGAACTCGGCCCTATCGGCGCGGGGTGTTCAATTTAAGCAGGAAACTGGCGTCACCGAATGTTAGGATCACTTGCCTGCAGCACACCGGCCAAGAGCTGCATTTGGACAGACTAGATGTACCCTGTCGCGCTACATAATCACGGTATACCATTTATTTATATGCGCGTGCATCATTTTTTTTAAACACCTAAAAAACGCATCCAGCAGCCAAATAGCTGAATTTAAACGGCACGTGTATCAAATTCCCTAGGTCCATGTGTGATGCCTTCCAATCCTGGTTTTTCCGCTTTCCATGCCGGGACTGGGGCGAAACAGGACTGCAAGCCATGACCTGCTCACGCGAGGGCCCGAGAAACTGGAGAGCTCTGAGGTAAATCCGTGAGTGCGACCCTCGGGAGGCCGGCGCTTCACAGGACGCCTTCTAGCCATCCAAATACTAAAGCAGATATGGTGGGTTCCTTTCAGGGCAGTGGAGTGCTCGATGGAGGCAAGTCGCCCTTATCAGGGCGGCGCAGAGGCCGGGGAGTCACCCTGCCGCCGTACATGCTAGCGCCTGCAGAGGGGTCATGCTGCTCTTCCCGGCAGTGAGGCGGCCTGTGAAGAAGTACTACAGAGCTCTCGCCATGCAGCGCTCTGGTCACCAGACTGCACTGCCGAACACAGCACTACGAACAAGGTGCATGCATGTCCGCAGTCCCGCCAACCCCCCGCAGATAAGTATACAGCTCTCTCCGTGCAGCCATCCCTACAAACAGATGCACAGCCCTGCGAGAAGCTTGCACTGGCATACACAGCCCACAAACACCGGGCAGTGCAACATGCAGCTCTTTCCGTGCAGCCAACCTTACACAGCCCTGCACACAGCTCTCGTCACACTACCGTCCACGCGCACAGCATGCATCCATGGGCGCACAGACGGACCCCTCGGCCTGCACTCACTCTCCACACAGAGCCTGAGAGTGAGGAGAGCAGGCCTCCACCGGCGCGCATTGAGGGCATCTTACAGACCAGTCATAGTCACTGCGTCTTTATTTCAGCAAAATGCCATAAAAAGCATGTAACACACAACATGAATACAATTCAATATAAAAACAGCAATGGTCAATAAAACACATAGAAATTGCATTAAATAATATCTCTAAAAGACTAGTTATTGACTTGCTATCTCCCACGCTACGAATACCTAAGTAATAGACATCACACTGAGCTACAGAAAAGCACCCCCTATGATTACATCTGCTGGGGAGGGGGAGACAGCTTAACCTCCCCACTAGAATCACCATCAATGGACGAGGGGTGAGCGCGAGCAGGCGACAGGCCTCACACAAGGGGCCATTGTGTTTCAGGTTTTAATTAGTCTAAGCCTATATTATCAAAGCAGGCGCAGCCCGCGATCTACAGTCGTCGTTCCCTTCAAACACTCAAGATCCACATTAAATCAACATCTTGAAACACGTTTTTTGGGGTCCACAAAAATAAACGCCTGTTCAGATATTAAGCTCCTTCCGGGTAGCGCAGCTAATCAGAGACTGCAAATCTACTGCCCGCCTGTGTTCGCCACACGAGACCAAATGACAATTAACAGCATTTATTAAGAGTCATTCCCACACATTATCTGCGAGCAGGTTCTGTCTGTGCCTCTCCCCTGACACCGCCGGTAACTCCCAAAAGAAACACCAACTGCAAGATCAACGCGAGCCCTGACCCCGTGAGAAAAGCACGGGCGTGGGGGAGGGGTGAAGAAACCTGGAGATGATTAGAAAATACAGAAAGATGCAGAGCCTCCGTCTCCACCAAACTGCTGGTCCCCAGCCAGCAGCCGCTAGACCGAACAGCTCTTCACACACTGGAATCCATTACCACCCAAGGGCAAAGTAATCACAAATAAACCAAAATCCACTTTATCATACACATCAGACCATACACAATGGAATCCGTCTCTTCCAATGGTCACACACATCGGACTTGTATATGAATCAATCCCAGCAAAATCTCACAACCACCAGCTCATGCACATTGGAATACAACTCTAATTTTGGACGCAATCAGCAGGCCATACCAAATAGAATCCATCCATCCCAATGCTCCTACATACCAGACTATATATAATGGGAACAATCACCACGGCTAACAAAGCGCGCGAAATTGACTCAAGCTCAACCTTTCCTCAAAAACACCAATAGAATGAACCCTGCAGAAAAGGACACACACAATGGAATCCATCAAAGTAAAAGAACACAACCATCAGCTTATACACAATGGACTACCAACACCACTCTTCGACACAACCACAAGACCATAGTAAATGGATAGATAATAGTACAGTATTATAAACAACACAATCCAAGTTTAGCACTGGACACAAACACCAGACCATAAATAACGTGCAAAAAGAAAAGACCATCATCTTCTCCTTCTAGGAATGGAGCTGCCAGGCCATAGACAATAAAATACATTAACACCCAGGCACAAACACAATTAACTGTAATTGTGTTATTCAAAACGGACATGGCCTCCAGAGATATAGCAAACAAACTATCTACATATCAATCAGTACCCAAACTTAAACCATATACTGAATGTTTCACATCCACCCATTGGCACAACCACCAATCAACCCAGAATGTCAGCCATTTCCAACTAAGGGCGCAGCCGATGGCCCAGACACATTATTATTCAAAACAAAGTCTAGGCAGATTGCGGTTTTATGAAAAAAGGGTTTATCAACGAGTATAGTCACAGGAATAACAACGGACATCAATTTCAAAACTGCCTGTAACCTCTCCAAGCAAGACTGCATCACTATCGTCTCTCTTGGCACACGTTACACTGCATCTCTGTACACTTTTACCCGTCGGTACAAATGTGGCGAGGCGTTGCATGGTCAGAAGGCAGCTTCTAATATTATAGCATTGTAATACGTCCAGCAGATTCAAGGAGTGAGCAGCACCCAACCTCGTCCCCCACCTCCAGTTTTTGGTTGAAAGGAGAACGCAGTTTTGGTTTCGATTCGTGACCATGATGCTGGGCCCTGCCCTCCCTACAGTCGAGGCTCTCCTATACAGAGGACGCTGTAGCTTACAGGCTTTTCCAGGCGGTGTCATGGGGATTGTGTGAGCCCCGCCCCCACCCGCTAATAGCCATAGTGCACAGCTGCCCTGCTCTGAATGTGGGGTGTAGCTGCAGCAGGCCTGAGGCAGGAATGTAGCCCACGCCCCTTTTAACCATCTTTGGGGGAAAAGGTCAGAACTTTAGTATTTTATCGCGATCTGCCTCTACTGAGGTACTATTTGCCCTACGGTACGCTGTCGTAGAAGCACTATAGAACAGGTCCTGCGTGCTGCTATGAAATACCAAGTGGAGGTGGGTTACCAAGTCACGCTTTTCCATCGCAGTACCCTTGTTTCTTCACAAAGCACTACAGAGACTTGGATGCACGGAGGAGACCATCTTTAGCACGGGGTCACAATCAGAGTGCCAGTGACATCTTTCAGCAGTGCCAGGACACTCATTCAAGGGCAGGTACTTTGCTGCTGCCATCCCTTCTCTCCCAGTCTGAGGAAGATAAAAGGCGCGCGGGTATCATTAATAGGGGGAAAGCAGTAGGCCGGAACTCTGCTGGAGTCCTACTAGGAGAAGGGGGCCATCGACGGCCGATGACACGGCACCACACCCATGTGATGCAGCTGTAGGAGTAGAAAGGCCTTATAGGCTGTTCCCAACTTTATAAGTCGTTGCAAGCATGCCATGGCCGTAATACGCCTTAGTCCCGAGTTGCTGCTTGCCAGGGTTGTGTTGGCAGAGCTCCAGTCCCTTTTGGCCTCCCACGCCGAACTTACACGACCTAGCCGGCACAGTTGGGAGCCAGTTCAGTTTGGGCAGCGCTGGGCTCAGCAGCAGTCTTTACCTGGAACTGTCATCACGACAGCAAGGGGCTTTACTGCCGACCCCCCCTCCCTCCCCCCAACCTCTGGCGCAGTTTAAACTCCCGACAAAAAAAAGAGCTGATTTTAAGACCTGCAACTATTGAGACCTGGATGTGACTGCCGGTACTTTGTGGTTGACTGATCTGAGGCTAAAGCTGCTAGGTGACTGCCCCACTCCAGAGACTGCCGTACTTAAGTACATGGGCCGCATGAATATTAACTTGAGCCTCTCGTGTATTTCAACGCGGATCCCGTCCTGTAGCTGCCACTGACCCCCACCCCTGAGCTGCCCCCTGCTAGGCCAGGTCTCGCTGCACTGCTGGAGGCTGCAGCCCTGCCCCATGGCTCCCTGCAGCTGGCCGGGGCCTCCCCTTGTGCGCCCCGCGCTGAGGGTGGAGTCTGCGTCTGTGGGAGTGATCGTGAGTGAATTCCAGAGCCCGCTCCTTCGCCGGGGCCGGGGCCCTACCCCCGCGGGGCCTCTCACCTGCTTCCGATAGCCGCTCCTCACCGGGTAGCTGCTGTTGGGGACAATCATTCCTGGAGCGCTGGGTCCTCGGCTCCCGATGGGCGGGCGGGGGCGGCGCGGCCAGGGGCTCCCGAGCAGGGACAGGCTGACAACTTCCAGCCTGCTAACTTTCTGTGGCTCCGGCGGGGCCTGAGGTGGGCGGCGGGGCCGGCCTGCGGGAGCGGCGGCGGTGCACGGGCGGGGCAAGACGGCGGCGCAGGAGTCCGAGCCTGTGCAATATTTGGTATCCCATACAGTCCCGTAGCCCCTGCCCTTCGGCCGTCTCCGGGGCTCCGCCCCTCTCCCGCACCATTGGCTCTGCGCCCCTCAGCGATGGCTCGTCACCAGACCTCCGTTCTAGTCCCGCCCCTTACCGAAAGGAGTGTCTCGACCCCGCCTCGGCGCAACCAGACATTACAGCGGCACGCCGATCCGAAGTGCTTCTAGTGTGCACACGCCGCTTGGACTGATGCGTGCTCTTGCTTTAGCCAGGGTAAGGGTACTTAACCTTTCGACTTCTGTGGACCCTTCTCAATAATTATTAGAATTCGGGGACCTCCACTGAGGCACTACTGGAAGCAGGGGACCCTGGTCTAAGCAGCTTCGAAGGCTTGAAACCCAAAACAATACACAAAAATACAGAAACAAGCATCTATCACACAAGTGAGCAAATTATTAAATATTTTATTTAATCCACAAAAAAATATTTCAAAAAATACATTTTTACAGGGAAGATTGGAGCTTTTCGATTGAGGCCACACATCTATACTATATCCTGTAGGATGCACTTGCATTGTTCCCGCAAATCAATCTGAGGATAGTAACTTAATTTTTTGCCTTCCAGTTTGAAATTCCTTCACATTTATAGATCATTTAAAATGTTTCAATTTTGCTTCTTTATTTATGTACACTTTATTAATCTGTTATTATGATTTAACTTTCTAAGTAGTCACGGACCCCCTGAATCAGTATCATGGACCCCCAGGGGTTGGGGATCCACAGACCACAGGTTGTGAACTGCTGCTTTATGGTATACCATGGGGCCAACAAATAATAGAGATCAGAGTGGCAGCAATTGCAAAGGTGTTCTTCCTCTGCAAAAGGGTACTTTCTTTGTATTGGTTGCTCTTGATGTGTTAAAATTTGCTTCTATAAGCTTTTATGAGGCATTAACCAGCTGCTGGGGATCTTGATGTGCCATTTGCTGGAAAAGCACTTTTATTCGTCTACCAAGTGGTCATTGTGTGTGAAAGACGCCATAAAAAATCCCCAAATCCCACCATTCTAAAAGTCAGAGTTCTTGAGTTCCTGGGTCTACGTGTGAGTACCTCAACCAATCCAGTTATTTTTCTTTGCATTCTAGGAGTTGTAGTCAACTTTATACCATTATAGATTCAGGACTACTTGTTATCTCTGTATTGTGGAAGGCGAACCCTGCCCCATGTGGGCCTTTACTACGGTTTAACATCACAAGCAATGGTAAGCTCATGGTTGAATCAAAAAGTTTGGGAATGAAGACAGTCTCCCAGCTTGCTATGTCTATACAAGTTGTAGCCACTGTCTCTGTATGTACTTATCACATTAGAATTTTACAGAAAATATTATTTTATCTTTCAATCAAGGGTAGGTACATGCAGGGCTGGCTTTAGGGCAGTGCAGCCGCACTGGGCGCTGACCACTGGAGGAGGTGCTGACCTCGGAGGAGGGGGGGGGGGAACGCTCTGTTTAGCAATAACTTATGATTGGAGAGATGAGGGGCACTTTTGCCCAGTGGTAGTGAGAGAATCCGAGAAGGCAGTCATGGGATGTGGAGGCACCAAAATGATTGTCGCACAGGGCGCCACCAGCACTAAAGCCGGCACTGGGTACATGGCTGTTACTGCTCTGAGTGGCTCGCAATTGGATTATGCCAGCACCTAGTACTTGGAGTTAGCCCAAGCTCTAATTAATAAACTCCAGTGGATTGTCCACAACTGGCACACTTAGCAAACAAAGCAACTGGAGCCACAACCCCATACTTGCCAAAAGATCTCATTCAGGAGAGTGACTCCTGATTTGTGGCTCTAAAAATGGCTCTAATTTAGCTTTCCCTTGCCTGAAATTGCCCCTTTTCAATACAAGTCAATGGGGAAAATAAATTCCTCCAAATATTTTTCTATAATCAACCTCTTCCTGCTTCCCAAATATTGGTATGTATGCCACCCCTAAACCCAAGGGTAGATTTGAACTAATGTAACTATTCTGTGTAAAAGTGAAATTGACTACTGCTGCCCTTGCTGCACCCACTCTGTGTGAGCTCAATTCAACCACACCCTTAGATGTCAAGTGACCTTCATGTCTGCCAAATCTGGCTTTTTAAGCCAATAGCATTGTCTTAAGGTTCTTCAAAAGTATATATTTTCAATGTTTGATGAGAAAGTCCCAGGATGCAACGTGTAAGCTACAAAGAGAGGAGTGACAGACATCACACGCGGCACACAGTTACTTAGCTCCTATGTGTACATGTTGTATGCATTCAAACAGCCCCTCTTGCTTTACCTGCATAGCGTCTGTGAATGAACAGCTATAAAACTTTACACTATAGATAAACCAAAACGTTTTCAGTTTCTGGTAACCTCTCCTGCCTTTTCATATTCTCTATTTCTTTCCACCATCCTTTATTTTTTCTCTATTTGTTGTTTTTTCCGGTTTCATTATTTTTCATCCTTCCACTCCCTCATTGCATCGAGGTCTTGGTTACTTTTCTCTGTCACTTTACGTTTCAGGTTCTGTATTTCACCCTTCTACGCCATTCTCTTCTTGCTCAAAGGTTTAAACACTACAGCTACGGGCAAGCTTTAGATTATATGCACAGTCTGAGTCTTAGCATTTTTATTATTTATTTGCTTGTTGTTTCGTATAGCGCGAACTTCACCAAGCAGGGTTTCAAAGCGCTGATCCAAGCTTAAGGGTGTTGTACAATAGTTGGTATCTTATGGAATAATGTGTCTGTTAACAGCTCTGGGATAAGATCTGCTACTTCTCACGGTTTCCACATGTGAGGAGTTATTTTCCGAAGTCAGCTGAATGGCAGTGCAGTCGGTGCACGAATTATCTGGGACACCAAATATTGTACAACACTGGCCATGAAAGTCACTTCATTGATCTGCTCTGACTTCCCCACTGCCACACCATCCAGCGCCCGGGGACAGGGGGAGGCGCCAATTCAGGACTCCAGCCCGGCCCCTCCTGCGCAACCAGCCCCCTTGTCAGGCCTCCAGTCGTTGACTTGAGGACAAGGCCAAAGCGCATGAACTACCCAAGCTCTCCTTGCAGGAGGCCCCTTGTCCTGCGAAGGAATGTCCTGTGGTCCAACACCCCCGCTCAGGAGAATGGTTTAGTCTGGCTGGCATACCAGACATTCCAGAGTACTGCCATCTCCTCTTTCTGCTGCAGCCCCAAGAGAACAGGGCGGGGGTGCCCGGCCTGCAGTTTACAGGGCGATCCGTGCACAACCTCTGTCGACATCCCCTGGCCATGTACACAGCCCTTAAAGTGCCGTGCCGTAATGAGCAGACTGACCCATCACCTATACACAGCTAGAGCGGGAGCGAGGCACCTCTCTTCGGCGGAGGTGTGCACAAACAGTACTACTTTACAATAGCCAGCCTGGCGTTACTACTAGCACCCCGTACCCTTCTTCTTCTTCTTTTTTTTTTTTTTTTTTTATAACACAGACCAGATCTACTACTGCGTACTCTGCAAAGCCTAGCTATTGTACATGGTCGCCCATATGACTGAACGCAGCCTAAAACGCCACCACACAGCTCGCCCGGTCCTCGTGCTCTGGATTGCTCAACTCTGCTAATTTATAGACTTCATTCACCTCATAAAGATGTTCCTGTGTCGTGTGTTTTGAGAGGCATTTCTTATTTTCTGGACAAAATAGACCGTGTCGAACTATTCTGCAAAATTTAAACAGCTAGCAAAAAAAAAACGGGAACATATGCCTTTCGTCAATCAGAACACCATACTTTCACACAATACATTCCTCAACGCACTGATAGAACATTTCCCATGTTATCAATTCCTGTCAGAATTCGAGTACTACCAAAACTATCCCAAAATAAAGAACTGTCCTTCCTCGTCAGGGGCAGAAAGCGCTATAGAAATGACGCAATACAATTTTACAAATCAAATTGGGGCAAGTCCAGTCGGCACGGGCCATGCTACAAATAACTCAATGAACACAGCAGGGAAGGCCCCCACACAACAGAACCCCTCTATACAACAAAAGGAGGTCGTGACTGGGGACGGCACCATCAGAGCAGTGTAGAGCAATAAACACAGAAACTGTTGTTTTTCTTTTTTACCTTAACGACAAAACAGACAAAGCAAAGGTCACCGATGGGGTCACACAAGACAAAGCCTGTCCTGTTTTGTCACAGTGCCAGGAAAACTGCAATGGCGAATTTGAAGAAAAAAAACGTACACAAACTCACGGCCAGTAGGTTTGACAGGAAAGACTAAGGGTATATGATGAAAGAAACCGTGCTGAAATTGGAATAATTTACTTCAGGATCTCATAAATTGGGGGTCCGTTTGCGGCTGAGGAAAGGGGGTGGGGTTTGAGTCGCGAGGGGAGGAGTCATGGGCAGCAGACTGTGGCAGTCAACCTATATATTTATTTTTTAAAAATCTGTAGCAAAAAAATTGGCGACAAGGACAAACGTGACAGTAAATCTGTTGTTGCTGAGCTAAGTGGTCACACAGAGGCTGCACTTTCAGGGAATTATAATAATAGTAAGATAACTCTGGGGGTTAATGCAGTTATGGGAGAATTCTGTGTTTTGTCCAGTCACAGTTTTGAATTATAAGGAAGCATAGAGGGTTTCTGTGCTTGCTGCAAAGCACATCATTTAACATGCAGATCACAGATTTGTAATTTTATGTAGATGGGTAAGTGGGTGACTGCTTTTGACACATATCATTTTGTTCGTCCAGTTAATAAATTGCAATCTTTTTGATAAAGCACAGTGATCTATGAATCAGCATCAAGGAGCTACATGCAAACTGCAAGTCATGAGTTTAGATTCTTATTTTTTTTCTTCTCAATCCGTTGTTCTGGTAAGTTTGCAAATAAGGGTTACTCTAGGCCTGTAGGTAGTAACAAAGACTTCTTGGTACAGAAAACCCCAATCACTGGATTACATTTCCTTCTTTGCGTTCCTCCCGACCATGCACTCAACATAAGATGGCTACAAGTACAGCCGATATGAGATTACTACTCCTTATAAATTGTCTTATGTAACATTTCCTGTACTTTGATTTACACACCTATATGGTTTGTCTCTTTGTGCTTGATGTAAAGCGCACTGACAACGTACACATGGATGAGTAGTGCTATATGAGAAATACTAAATAAATTAGTAAGTGACATTTAAATCATTACTTATACACACAGAAACATCTGTAATTCTTATGGTGAATGCACATCTCTTACATGAAGGGTTGAACAAAGTCAAAAAGCCTCCAAATCATAGTTTCTCCTAAGTACCTTTGAAGTGATAAGGTGTAGGCTTTGTTTCCTTCCACTGCATGATTGTCTAGGTGTTAGACTCTAGATGGTTCCCAGCCAGGATGATACTTGAAAAAAGCATTTGCAATGCAATAGGTCTCACATTTACGCAGGTTTAAGCTATTGGCATAGAAAATGACAATGCCTTTTATTTATGTTTTAAAAATCAAAACATAAATAAAAAGCATTGTCCATTACAATGCCAATAGCTCAAACTCACGTAGATGCGAGACCTATTGCATTGCAAATGCTCTACCGGACAGAAGGCATAAGGTCAGCAACGTGAGACATTAGAACGTGGTGTCCCTGAAGCGGGCACCGTGCTCACTATTGAAGTTTAAAAAAAAGTTGAAATGGAGCGCAGTGTCCCAGATGCTGGCGCTGCGCTCAACATGAAAGTTAAAAAAAAAATAATTGTAACTGAGTGCGGTGTCCCTAAAGTGGGTGCCGCGCTCAGCATGCAAGTTAGAGCGGCATAGCGTGCTATAAAAAAAAGCGCCTGCCATTGTCCTGTGTGGGCGCGCTCAAATACAAAAAGCAGCCACCATTGCCCCCATCAGTGTTAATAAACAAAGTAGTGCTCACCCACTAGATAAAGCAGACCGTGTAACAAGCCAAGTAAAAGGTCCAGTTGTTATGGGAGGTAACAAATACAGACAAGGCAGTAACAAGGAGGGACTAACAGGCCTATTTATGAATCAGAAGCCAGCATTTACGAAGGACAATGACACAAGCCAATGACAAATATGGGCGGAGAGTGGGCGGGGCTTCCAGTGCATACTCCAATACAGCATGCCTCACAGAGCGAGCAGCGCATGCGCGCTGCCACTAGGCTCAACCTAAAAAGGAGGGCTGAAGGCCCTTGAAACCAGGCCTTTTTTGTGCCCAGCTGGAAGTTAAAATAAGAAAGCCCTCTCAGCACCTGCAGGAAACTCCTCCTCTGAACAGATAGCACACAACGTGTGGGCACTGCTGAACTGTGTCCCAGTGTCGGAAAATAACAGCAGGAGGAATTCAGTATATTTTACTGGTCAGTTGGATCCCAGATCTGCCTCAGAAATTGCTGCTGGATCTGGGATCTGTCTGGATCCATATCTTTTCCTGCACTGAAAAGAAACCAAAATATGACAGATTTATAAAGATGTGCTGAAATGGCTTTTATGGCATCTTCTTAATGAAGAGTTTCTAATTCCTGGCAGCATATCGAAACATATAAAAATCTATTAAAATAATGATGTTACATGCTCAATTTATTTCACGCTTGGACTGAGAAACATCATTTCGTTTGGAAATATAATGGAATGTAAATATGAGTTTTGCCCAAGGCCAATTCATAGCTCCTGCCACAGCCTTTTGTGAGTTCCCGGGAGGACAGTACATCTTTATACACAATAAAACAATGACATTGCAGAGCGGGTACCTGCCCCTATGTAATAGGTTTCACACTCAGCCTGTTTGACTGCTTAGCCAGCAGTACTTTGTATGGTGGCAATTAGAGACTCATAATGTTTACACCTGGACAACAATGAATTACCCGAGGGGCAAAACAAAAAAGGAAACAACTTATTTGACGAGTTCGGCACAGATTGTCCAGCACATAAAAAGCACTCTCGTTTACCTTTGAGAAACAGTGGCGCTCGGCTAGTGTTGAAGCATAGTTCTTGGACTTGAGAGGAAACTATAAGAAATTATTATTACGAAAAAAGTTAGCAGCTCAATCTAGACTCTGGTTCAAACTCCTTGATACTGTAAAATCGAATGGGGTCAGAAGTTTTTGGAATCTGGTATTAGCAGGCTATAATGAAGAAAATCAGAACATAAAGCACTAAATTGGAGAGAATGTCCGTGTTTCTCACTTTAAACAACTGTATAAGCAGGAGCCTGATACAGATTGCCCCAAGCAAGACATTATAAGCCCAGGCAACATGTAAGCAGCCACCAGCCTGGGCATTCTTCCCCCCGCACCGAGGTGGTAAGAGCAATAAGAGAACAAAAGGCCAACAAAGTCCCAGGCTCAGATCTGGCTCCTGTAGATTTCTTTTTAGAAGATCCAAAATACTGAGAAGCTATAACCACAAACATTTATAATGAAGCACTTAAGTTAAACTGTATCCCGATGTCCTCGCACAGCAATCCGGCAAATTATAGGCTTACCTCTCTACTGGACCGAGTGGTAAACATTTTGAAGCGCGTGCTCTTAAACGACAACATAGTTGAGCTGCAAATAATATCTTAACCAATTGTCAAGCGAGATTTTGAAAGGGGTTTGGAATTTGGAACAGGCATTGCACTTATGCTTGATATATGCTATGTATGCTGCTATTAAGAAAAGCCTATTGTACCTGACATTCAATTCAATATTCAATTCATGGCATTTCTAGAGAGCGCACAGCTGCCTCCGGAGAGGCGTCCTGGTGCTAGCGGAAAGTTCAAGGCAGAAAAAGCCTAAAAAGAGAACAGGACCAATCATTTGTTGATCCAAAGTCAGCATTTGACTTGGTGTGTAGAACTAAACTTTGGAGTACTCGTTCTTATCTGGGAATCAATCCATTTCTGCAATAAGCAATCAGAGGTCTTCACACTGGAAATACGGTGAAGGTAATGCCCTCCTTTTGTTTATAAATGATGTTACTGCCCAACTGGAGGAGTTCAGCTTCGATGCCCCCAAGCTGCTTGATATCAACGTATCTTTTTTGCTATATGCAGATGATGCCGTTTCATTGTCCCTGACAGAAAACTCTATGCATGTTATGCTTGATAAATTCTTTATGTATTGTAGGAGCAAAGATTTTTTCCTCAATGTGAATAAAACTGAGATCATGATGATGAAAGCTGTGCTAGCTTTAAAAATATAGTTGAAAATAAATGGTGAACTACTAGAAATGTTAGATCATTGCAATTATTTAGACATGCGCTTTGACCACAACCTTAGTTGGTGCATGCATATGGAAAAGATAATTTAAGCATGCTACAATGTGGTATTAAGGTTCACCAACAGAGTAGACACCCAACAAATAACCACCATGTTCAAATTTTACAGGCAGAATGCATTTGCAGCCGCACATAAGGGAGCAGAGATCTGTGGATATCATAAAGCTAAGGAACTACAGGTAATAGAAAGTAACTTCCTACTGACTTTGGTCAAATTGGGCCCGGGGACTCCACTGACCCCATTGTTTTTGGAGCTGGGTATAAAATCAATTTGCAACCAAACTGCCCTCTATCTAGCCTTGTACTGGATTCGACTAAATAGGAACCACCTTGCAAAGTTAACCTAAAATCAGAATTGGGAGTGATGACTCTAAAAGGCATCAACTTGGAAAGGCATGTAAACAGTCTACTCAATAAACAGAATCTGAGCCATCTATGGAAGACCCCAGGCCAAATTAATGCTGAGAGTACTATAGCCTTAAAGGGGAGAGGGATGGGGGTACTGACTAAGGAAGTCTATCAGTGATACTCAATAGCAGGCTCTTTGACTGCTAAATATCAGTCACATTATTAGGGGTGTGAGCCTCACCTAGACCAGTTATATCCATAAATGAAGCGTCCTATATATATTAAATTTAAACTAGGGACATTTCCAACCAGAGTTAATCACTCAAAATGGGATGCACAACTGTCACAATTTTGTAATTGCAAGTTAGGGGGTAGAGACACAATATTGCATTTCATGCTTTTTTGTTATAAAACAGGTGGTGCATAACAGAACTGGCCAGGGCCGGACTGGGAACCCAAAGCATCCCTGGCAATGTTGACAGACCAGCCCCCCTGCTGCTTTTGTTACTGGGGGCCGATATAGTAGCACCACTGCAAAATCGGCCCCAGTAACAAAAACGGCCCCCTACACTGCAAAATCGGCCTCTACCCTTCCAGCCTTCTGGGAAAACGCCCGATGCCCGCTACGGCCAGTCCGGCTCTGGAACTGGCTCCTTCCCTTATTTAACAACAGTGGTGTTAGACATTATTCCGATACTTTATCACTTTGTTACATGACTGATGATATTGTATTTGTTTCCTCAGTTACATTTGATGTATCGTCTGCTTGGCTTATGCTAAGGAAAGGTTTGTAATTAACTTTTAGTTTTTAAGATTGGATGCTAGAGTTTATTAATTTTCTTATGTTTTTACTGGTCGTCGGACCGGCACATATTATCTGTGTGCAATATGTAATTGCTACACATTGTTATTTATCATGTTATGGCTAAAGGTGAAAACATGAAACTTTGATTGGCTTGTTCCATCATAATCTAAACCCCAGCATGCAATGTGCTGCTGTTTTTAAGCCAGGGCACCCCTAAGGTGACCATTATTACATGGGTGCAACCTACAGTTATGGTTTAGGTAACAGTAGAATTTCTGAAAGACAGGGTTTTGCACTGATGTTTCTGGTTTGTGGTTTTTTGATGAGATCTAATGCGTTCCATAGCAGGGAACCATTGACTCCTAAAGCTGATTCTTTGGGTTTAGACATATTTTTGCTACCTGGTTATGCACGCTTGTAAATTGTATCACTGCATTCCCTCACCACTTCCCAGCAACCTCCCTTGGTCAAGACTCTCAAAGAACATTGGCTGATGGGACTGCGGAGGTCCAGGGAGTGGGGGTAGGGGGTCAGTGAGCATCTGAATCTCTCCAAGAGTCAGAGTGGCCTACAGTACAACAATTTTCCCGAAAGCCAGGCGCTTATCAAAGACTGGTAGAACCTATAATATTTCCTGACAAGCTGAAGCCTCTACAATGCTATAGCACCGTGGAAGAATTGATGAGGTCAGGATCCTCAGACCGATTACTGACTTTCATCCAACCTCAGTGCCCCTTCAATGAGGCTGAATGATATTTCAAGAGCTCTCTAGATTTTCCTGCTAGCTGACTCCCTCAGGGAAGAGTATGCGTCAACGGTTAAATAAATGTCAATATTTTCTCATGCTCTCTGCTCTTAGACTGATGTGGGAGACATGGATGGAAACATTATCGCCGCAGCTGCTGGCAAACCCGTTTGCGGATGCAAAATAGGGTCGTACATCTGGCCCTATATCTTTTCCTGGCTCTAAAATATTGTGTGCATAGTGTGTAAGCCATGTGTTTTATCAATGGAATGGAGAGAGGAGGGCAGCCCAGACTCCTTCCTAGACCAAATGTAATTTTCCAGGCTTTAATCTGTTGCACAGTAACAGCGCCCAGAATCATTACACTTTTCCTTTTTTGTAAGTTTAAATGTACCTCTACAACCAGTTTAAAGAGAAAACTCCCTTCAATAGCGGTGCAATTGAAGCAAATATATTGGCATTAGGTTACTTGTATGGACCTTTACTACAGGCGTTCCTTTTCATTCTGTGACACACAGCAGCCCTAGCCATCTAAAACACTAGGGGTTTCTTTCAGAACGTGGGAGGTGGTGCACTGGTCCACCAAGTCAGCAGAGTCCATAGGCTCACCTCTACTGTTTGAGGACCACATGCCAAATTTCGAGGTTCTCCCCAGGCAGGTGAGAATCTACATGCCTTTAGTGTAGCTATGAGTGTGGTAGTTCTACTGAAGCCACTAAACTTAGTAGAATGGGTTCCATGGGTGATGCACCAGCTCAGCAAAGTGTATTGATCTGCATGAACTCCTGCTGTACCACTTGCGCCTGTGAAATCCAGGTGTAAGATTAGAAGCGCCTTCAAGAGTGAGAAAATGCATAACCTCATACCACATTTCATGGTGTTGTGGTTGAGAGAAACCTTCATAGAGAAGCAAGTGTTCGGTGTGAAGGGAAAAAAATGTTTAAAAAAAAACAACATTTTTAGATAGTTCATGAGTGTCCTAACATTACAAATTGCCCTTTCTCAGTGCTCTTTTGCTTTGTTGCGATAATCGTGCTGTAGAAGTACCAGCACATACATGCATAAATACAACTGCAGAATTTAAACAATACAGGCAATCTGCAGCCATATATTTGGGTGACACAGGCGTGTACCCCAGGAAAAGTTAGAAAACTAAACATTGGCTGGTGTATGCCAGAGGCGTTTCTGATGGGGTCTGGAACGTGGGGTGCCCTCTCCATGTACTTTGCAGGGGGCCCCCTCAATTTTCGTTACGCCACAGCGAACGACAACACAACACTCCAAATGCGATGGAAAGTTACTCGAGACTGCCAAAAGTACAACAGAAGACTAATGGCAGACTGTGTACCATACAGAAGGATAACAGCACTTTTCCCAAACTCATCCTACCCGTAAGCGGGGTCAGAATGCCAAAAGATTTCAAATTGTGGCAAATTTGTACTAGAACTAAGGTTTCAGTTTTAACTGATTTATACGAGTAAATACATGCACGAAATGTCATGCATCCCTGTTTATATTTATTTTTAAAAAACGGAATAAAACAGAAATTAGGTCTGGAAGCCTCGCCATGCTCTTAGTCATGACTGCCCGACAATAACTGTACATATAAACAAAAGATGGAATTACAAAAAGGGATGAGGTTTCCTAATGATGAAAAAAGAGCTGCAAATGAGCTAGTATAACAATGCTCATGTTTTCAGGTGAGTGTTTTATGGTATATGGTTACTTGAAGCACTAAAGTCCTATAGATTAAAAGAAGCTGTGCACATTTTACTCTCTAATACATGAGCAAATATACCAGTTGTAATCACATTTTTCATTGAGTAAAATATAAATATAGATAGATCGTGGAAAGAATGGCAAAACTATGAATAATTACAGACGGAAATGTAAAAATAAATTCTAGCTGAACTGGAGAAGCAGAAGTGAAAACACAATCACTTACTGACTGAATGAGATGATGAGTCTTAGAGAATACAAAGCCAAAAAGTGAGCCATTTTAGTGCTAAGACGTTCGCTGGATCCTTACTCCATGCCTTACTGAAACATTATTTATGTATAGGTAAAATCAGGGTATCATTAAGGCACGCACACATTGGTAGAATCTGTGACTGAGTCACTATAATCTGGATGGTGGAATGGGTTGTGTGTAATTTCATTGAAAAACAATTTCCTGGAATACCATTACTGAGAAACCATTTCACCTAAAGTGTTTAGTGGAAATTTCCAAGATTAATGGGAATTAATATTTTATAGAAACCAATTCTAGGATGCATTTTTTCAAAATCGACTTTTGCATGCTTAGTTCTTAAAGTGTAAATACAATTAATATTGAATAAGAGTATTCCCTGCTGGTTCTTCTGCCAAGTTCACATAGATCATCTATCCATCCATCCACAATTGTTTTATACTCTATATGTATGTATATATATATATATATGTGCCTCAATGAAGGGTAAGAAATAAAAAGAAAATGCATAGATTTCTTTATGAAATTTAAAAATGGTTCATTTGTGATACATGCACATATTCACTAAAAAACAAAGGTTAAAGGGATGTTTTAGTCAGGTGAAAATGTCATTTTAAAGATTGTTTTAAACTAACTAAATTCACCAGTTAAAGTTATCTCAAGTAACTGTAACACATGCCCTAAAGTAAGCATACTCATGCCCCCGCCATGCACAGTGTTGTCATAAATGATGTTATTTCAGATGTCATTAGGGATGTTATCAATTGCAGTTATTGAACATGTCATGAGTGATGTAATAAGTGAGGGTATAGGCAGGGCCACTGGAATTATGCGGCTCGGGAGGGTCAAAGTATGTGGCAGAGTTGAGTAAATTATGAAGGAAGAAAAGGCAAATGATGCTGCCAAATGCGCGACATTTTTTTGATAGTAATACTTCATTATTTTGTACTTTTTTACACTTGATATTCCTGTCTGGCCATTTGGTGCAACTCAGTGATACCAGTTTAACACCTAAATTTAGCAATAAGACATAGAAAGCAGTGGCGTAACAAATGCTCCTGAAGCCCACGCAGTGCGGGGGGCCTGAGCTCCAGGGGCCCCCT
The DNA here is from genome assembly GCA_963921515.1 of Calotriton arnoldi. Classification (NCBI taxonomy): domain Eukaryota; kingdom Metazoa; phylum Chordata; class Amphibia; order Caudata; family Salamandridae; genus Calotriton; species Calotriton arnoldi. Next base: position 2,137,327 of record CAWUFW010001712.1, on the reverse strand, counting down.
CAGAACAGTACCTTGGCCAGAAAGCTCCTAGGTGAGGCCCGAGGGGTCCCCTCTATGTACTATGCAGGGCGGGCCCCCTCAAGCTTTGTTACGCCACTGATAGAAAGGTAACCAGTCAAGCTTTGCAAAGGGCTTTCCACTGCGTGGTAACATATGTTGCTGCGTTTTTAGTAACATTTGACCTGTTTGAGCTAGAAACAAAATTTGTTTTTGTTAAAATCTGCAGATTATGGATTGTGATGGATTATGTGGGAAATGCGGCAAATTTATAATTATGCAAAAATCACTGCGGCCGCACCATCGCATAATTCCAGTGGACCTGCTATATGCAGGTCCAGGATGCAAATTATAGTTACTTTAGGGCACACATTTATAGTTACTTCAGATAACTATAACTGGTGAATTTCAGTGGTTTTACCATATAGGCCAGTCCGACCTAGCATGTGACTGCTGGTGGGGGCTTACAAGTATAAAAAAAAAATAGTTGAGGGGCCAATAAGGAGGAGGCAGTGAGCGCTACTACCTTTCAAACTGTTTAGACTGCACCATTCTTTAGTTGCCTATGTAGAGGGGAGACTCTGCACTGCAGGGGCCTGATATCTTTTACTAGCGGGAAAACATACCCCTACTTCATCAAATTGTTTTGTTAATCTAGAGACGGCTCAGAAGAAGAGTTTTCCTTTCTATGATCGATTCTTCCATGAGAAAGTGTGATAGCATTTTTTTCAGTTTCCTAGGAACATGCAAAGAAAATGTAAATGCAGTGGCGTAGCTAGACTAGTTGTCGCCATGGTGCTCCTTGCAGCCGCTGCCCTGTGGCCTTATGTAAGAGTGGGGGGAATGGAGGGGGGGGGGTGCTGGTTGGCAATGCCCACAGGAAAGAGTGGGGGCGAGGGAGCCCGCCACCCCCAAAACTCGTGCCCCCCGCCACCACTTGCTACACCACTGTGTAAATGACATCTCTAGGGACTATATGACACTACGAAATCCAGCTCTTCAGAGGTATTGGCCATTTCTCCATAATCTCTACAAACCAAAGATGTTGATCTTTCACTGTAACTGCTGTTGCATCTGTATCCTTGAAAGGTAAGCAACACAGCAGCACTGCTAGTTGCTAATAGCATTACATTAAACACAAATAAAATGACAATAAGTGGGAAGTATATAGTAAAATAGTAAACATTACATACCCACAGTGCTTAGGCCATTGCTCTGCATTTTCAGGTCTGGGTTTTGACAGAACAGCTGTTAAGCATTATTCTTGCTAACAATATACATAGCGGGGGCTTTGGGCCCACCTCTTTCAGCCGTTGGTTAGAGACTTTGTCAAGCACGACTTGGCTCAGCCAAACGGAGTATTCACCTGGCACTTAATGCTGTTGGCTCTTCAGGGGTATCCTTCCACTTCCACTCAAGTGTCTGCATTCAGCTGTACGATGGACTTCTTTGTAAATATACCCCCCTTAGCCTGCTCCTGCAGGCTCCCCCACTGTGTCTCGCACTAATGTGCTAACACTGAATCTATTAGCACATTAAACTCAGACCTATTGACCTTGCTAAGGCTTGTTTAATAAACACGCATTAGCAAGGCCAATAGGTCTGAACAAGAGAACTTTTTTCTAGGACTGATACCGCATCTGATTTTTCGTGTTTTATTATGATCAATGGTGATGGCAGCTGTACCCAGTAATTATATAAAAATGCATGTTTAAAAATACAATAAAAGCTGAGCTTGGGTTCGTTTTTCAGTAAACAACACATGTTTTAAACTACCAAAACAATGTCTTATGAGTTTTCAATAACAAGTGGGAGTGAATAAACATGTTCACAAGTACCTCATTTCTGGGACGGGCAGTAAGTAGCATTTTTAGTTAAGGAAAATTTTCTATAAGACCACGGGAGCCTGGAATGCTGAACACTGCTCAAAACCAGACAATGGTTGACTAATGTTATACGTATTCTGATAAACACGTGCATCCCATCCACATACTGGTAAAGGGGTGTATGCTTCTCTAAATATAATTATCACTAACTTGCACCCCTTATGCCTGTCTCAGCAAAGGCCAAGCGCAAAAAGAACAATTGCTGAACAGAATGTTGAACAATGTCAAACATTCACCCCAGTACAGAGATCTGGGCCTAAATCCATCATTTTTTTGCTCTCCATGCCATTCCAGTTTAAACTCAGCCATATGCAAATCAGTCTTGACCCTGTGCCCAATGGGAACAGTCCAGCCCGAACTGCCAGGCCAGGTTCTCCCTGGACTGAAAAATAAGCACCCTAGGACCGGTTTTGGGGTTTCACCCCTCATCAGCCAGGCTAGCTTGACTCCAGTGGCATGGAGAGCACGGGATCCACGTCTGGGCATACCCGTCCGACTCGGGGTGACAAATGCATAAAGAACAATTGATGAACAGAATGTTGAACAATGTCAAACATTCACCGAGACTCCAGTGCCATGGAGAGCATGCGACCCACGTCTGGGCAGGTGATGCCTCGAAACCGGTTCCAGGATGCTTGTTTCCAGTCCAGGGAGGACCTGGCATGGCAGTTTGGGCTGGACTGTTCCCATGAGGCACAGGGTCAAGACTGATTTGCATATGGCTAGGTCTAAACTGGGGAGGCATGGTGAGCAAAAGAACAATGGATTCAACCCAGATCTCTTCACTGGGCGTGAATGTTTAATTTGCTCTGCATTCCGCCGTTCATCTTTGTGTCTTTTGCTTTCTCAGCAAAGGCCAGAAAAGACTTGCAGGATGAATTTGCCCCTTCACCCCAATAGTGGTTCCTGCTGATATATCCACACCTGAATGCAGCCAATATTAGTTTAATTCCTTGCAACAGAGAATAACATGCAGATCTAGGCCACACGTATATAAAGCAAAGTATATTTTTCAGAATCTTGTCTTTTATTTCCATCGATATGATTCTGTATTCGAAAACAATGAAAAATAAGTGTTATTGTGTCGTCTTTTAGTTTTCAGGTTATACAATATATTTACAATGTATTGGTGAATTGCCTAGAAATAATGCTTTGATTGGCTGATAATTTTGGCAAGATACACTCTGTGGTGATTAGTTGTTAGTGGTACTTTACCAACTTCCTAAGGAAATAAATACACCCTGCCATATGAAAATGGCATAACACTTGCCCTTTTTAGAGTATGCTAATATAGTCGAGAATCCTGGGCCAGACATACTAAACGTTTTTTATGGTCGCAAACACTCCGAATCGGGACTTGCGACTGCAAAAAAGGGGTTTCCTACAGTCACGGCTTGCAATACTCGCGGGTGGGAGGGTAGGGAGGAGGTGTTGAGCGGGGGGGGGGTTAAAGAAAAAAAAAACTTACCTGACCGGGTCCCGCGCCGCCTCTGCTCCCTGGGCCGGGTCCCGCGTTTGGCGTTTTTCTGCTCTTGAACAGGAACAGGCATGCTCCCTCTCCTCCCGTAAGGCAATCACAATGCTGCAATGGCAGCGTTGTGATTGGTGCGGACAGCGCCCAGCCGGGCACCTGTTGGGAGGCCATTTTCTCGAAAATGTAGAGTGCGCATGACTGGTTTGGTCGACCCCAGAGGGCCGACCAAACAGTCAGGGCCCACAACAGTGGGCAAGCCACTCCTCCCCGACTCACCCGCCCGACCCCAACCAGGCATACCCTCCCACCCGCCCCCAACCAGGCATACCCTCCCACCCGCCCCCAACCAGGCATACCCTGCCTTCTGCTTTCTCGCAGTGTGAGAAGCAGAAACATAAAATGGTATTTAAAATACAATTTTATTTTTCTGCTTCTCGCACTGCGAGCAAGCAGTGGGGCAACGCTCCTCCCCCCTAATGGAGGAGCCGCCCCTGGTTTCCTCTAATTCAAATCCATTTTAGGAGTGATCAAGTTTTACCGACTCCTAAAATGCTATTGTGACTGGATACTCATTCGGTATTTGGAAGGAGTGTTTTGGGCATCCCTTCAGAACACCAAATCTGTATCCTATGAATCAAAGGTTTTTGCCCGTAATTTTAGTTGCAAACTGTTGAGAGGTTATCAACCTCCAAGTTGAGGTGATAACTCATTTGCAAAAGTGTAGGGGTCCCCTTGGATCCTTTCCCATTGTAAATTGCGGAACAAGTTTTTGGGGTATTTGGCAGTACAACAGGTGACCACTGCCAACTCTTAGAGAAACGTTTAAATCAGTGATGCTCAAAGTAAGGCCTGGGGGCCACTTGCGGCCCTCTTGACCTTTACGTGCGGCCCCCTAGTGAACAGCGGCTCAAGCAGCAGTTTACTTGCTGAGCACTAATATTCAGAACAAATGTTAAATAAATGGGCAAGCATTTATTTGCAGGTTAAATGAAGGTATGAAGTAACTAAGGTGGTGTCCTGCACCACTTAACTTTAGTTAACCTGCAAATGAATGCTTGCCCATTTATTAACATTTTTTTAGACCTCCTTATACAATCCCTGATCAATCAATCAGGGAATTGTAAGCGCGCTACTCACCCGTGAGGGTCTCAAGGCGCTGAGGGGGGGGGTCCGCAGATCTGTTTAGCCGAAGAGCCAGGTCTTGAGGGTCTTCCTGAAGTTGTTCAGGGAGGGGGCGCGTCTGATGTCTGCCGGTAGCTCGTTCCAGGTCTTGGCTGCAATGTGAGAGAAGGATCTTCTGCCTGCTCTGGCTCTGTGGATGCGGGGGTTTCGGCCAGTGCGAGGTTGGAAGATCGGAGGTTTCTTTTGGGTACGTGGAAGTTGATTCTGTCGTTGAGGTATTTGGGTCCGTTGTTGTGTAGGCATTTGTAGGCGTGAGTGAGGATTTTGAAAGTGACTCTTTTCTCCACGGGGAGCCAGTGGAGACTTCGTAGGTGTTGGCTGATGTGTTCGTGTCGGGGGATGCCGAGGACGAGTCTGGCGGCGGTGTTCTGTACTGTCTGGAGTTTGCGGAGTAGGGACTTGTTGATGTCGGCGTAGAGTGCGTTTCCATAATCCAGTCTGCTGGTGATGAGTGCGTGGGTGACTGTCTTCCTTGACTTAGGGGGGATCCACTTGAAGGTCTTGCGGAGGATGCGGAGGGTGTTGAAGCAGCTGGAGGTGACGGCGTTGACCTGTCGGTTCATGGAGAGTGATGAGTCGAGTACGATGCCGAGGTTCTTGGCGTGGTCTGAGGGGGTAGGTGGGCTTCCGAGGGCGGTCGATCCACCCAGACCCCGTACCCCCACCCTGCTGGCATCAGTGCAGCCCTCGGTCACACCACAGACCATACTTTGTGGCCCCATGGCAAATGTTTGCAGGTACCCATGGTTTAAATAGAGAAAACATTTTTTTAAAAGCAACCCTATTACCTTCAAGGATATATGACTGCTTTAAAAAAAACGTTTCTTTATTTAAATGCAATCACAGTTTTGGTGGTCTGCCAGCCCCAGCACACCAACATTCCTGTGATTGCATTCCATCAGAGTGAGTGGTAATTTGGGCCCTGGCTAATGTATATTATTAATTAGGTAGTTCGGATTGCGACCCACTCTAATTCGAAATTTTGCAAACCGACCTATTTCTACATTGAAATTGCATAATTCACTATTAGATACTAAAATACTAATCACAATGTGAGACCAGTTTTTACAGCCGGTCTAAAGATACATCTGGCCCATGGTTCGAATCGTCATCGGAATTTCCAAATTCCACTCAGACCACTGCTACAGATACCCACCAATCAAGGAGCAGCACACAGGCATGTTAAATAAAGAGGCTTTTAGAAAGCACCAATCACCAGAGTTCAAGCACATAAGTGGAGAATTTAAGTCACAGTGGGATTCTGTGAACATCTACAAGTATAAATGAGCATTTAACCGCTAAGTGGCTTGCCGTTCCCTAGCAACGGAGATGTGAGGTGACATTCGTTTTGGGATACACTTTATTCTTTTGGTAGCTGATTGGTGCAAGGTCCTTGTACAGGGGAAGCCATTTCACAACTCCTTACACAGTACCAGGGAAGTTTCTGGGAGGAGTATGCAAGTCCTTCTGGAATTATGAGAATGCTGCTCATGAGGGCACCCGCCGGGCTGTTCCAAAAAAGAGGCGCAGTGGAGTCCTCACATGGATCTTTTGACGTGAGAGGTGATGAGCAATGGACCCTGGTGCAGCACGTTCCCTGTTTGCTGGCCTCAAAGTACAGGTGGGCAAGCTAGCACATTTATACGGCCAGAGCCAACCAAGGGCCACGATATCAGAAGATTGTTTATTTCCTTAAAATTTTAATTAAAACTGTTTTAATTTAGCATGATGACACATTTGTTAAAAATAATAGTTTCTAAAACAAATCAACATGTCAGTGAACAACTGCACACTCAATACAAGGCTAATATTGTTATTATATATGCATTTATTTAATAGATAAAAATGTCAACACCACAAACCCAACTATCTTTAGATGCTAGAATGAGATCAAGAGATCATGACCACCATCCGAGAGCCGGGGACCAAAAAGGCATTTCTTCGATGCTTTTCGAAAAGGTAGTAAGAGTTGTTCCTGTTAAATCTGGGTTATAGGAAGTTCCACCACTTAGGACCAAGAACCTCAAACCTTCACTTTAGCTGTGTGAGGAACCACAAGGAGGGACACCGCAGCTGAACTCAAAGACCTAATGGAATAACACCAAGGAAGCTTTTCTCTCAAATAAACCTCCTCAATACAGAGGTAAGTGATTGCATCATGCTCAGGATTTTAAAGCTCAGTTTCTCCCACACACATAGCCAATGAATGAATTTCATCAGACTAGAAAGGGGATACCGTATCTTCAACCAAGATTTTACCTACCTGTCACATTTTGGATTTACTGTAGATTACGTACTTGTATTTCGGGGAGCCAAATGTAGATGACATTTCTCTAGTCCAGTCTAGCTTTTACAACAGATCCCACCACCTATATATGGGTTTCTCAGGCTGGAAAGGCAGCATCATGGAGAGGTGACATAGCTTGAGCTACTAACCACTAGTTACTGTGTGTATTTGAGTGCTCGAACTAAGACCCGATGTTCAAATAAAACCCACATTTGTAACTTTATTTGCAAACTTTGTAGGGATGGCAAGAAGAAATAAAAGTTGTAGTTGAAGTTTGGGGGGGGGGAATTTTTAAGAGCCAGTAAAAAAAACTTCTGTATTGGCTGGATTTAGTTTCAGCCCACAGACCCCCTAGCCTCCCTTTGCATTTTTGCTGAGGCTGGAGGTAACTTCTTCAAATTTTCTTCAGGACTATTTATGTGTAAGAAGATTTAAATTGTCTGCGCATGAATGGAACCTAAGCCCTCCCAAATTTATCATTTGTAATCAACTTTAAGAGGGACCTAATTTATTTATTTATTAATGCAATCTTGAAGAGTGTGCTCTGCCTGAGAATATGTGTGGTGTACATAAAACAGGGCGAAATTTGCATACTTCAGTATTACATAACACTAGATATAACAATGATTTAATTGAGGAAGATGTTGATGTACAAGCAAAATCAGTATGTAGGGAGGCCAGGGGTTAAAGAAAGATGAGAGAGAAGACAGGAGAAAGTAGAAACAAGATCTTCAACTGAAGTAAATTGCTGACAGGAGGAGAGCAGTCTCAGGTTATAAAGATGGGGAGAGATGAGAAAAGCAAACACCAGCTAACGCAGAGATCCCCTAGTCAATTGTTCAGATCATCAAAGATGACTTTTAGTGAAGGGCTGGAGAAGGCTGGATCTTGAGCACCTCAGCAAATGATGAGTAGAAGTGCTGAAACATTGAAGACAATTTTACCATATTGTTATCTTCCATCTAAGAAATAAGTTAACCACCTGAGAGTTTGACCACATGCCTCAACCACTGACTTCAGCAGAACTTTATTAATGTGTCAAACGCTGCAGAGAACTCTAGAATAACACGAACAGACGTTATAAATATAGGTACAGCCTTTCATCCCCCATATTCACCAGTTCGGTCTCATTGCCATGATTCGGGCAAAAACCTGATTGGTGGGTATCATTATGCTGCTTCAATAAATCCTATGCCTGGCCTCTAATAGCTTATTGTAAGATGTTCCCTATCCATGGCAATTCCATAAAAGGGTGATAGCTATTAAGAAATGCTAGAGGCTTTTCTTCATAGGCAGAACCTCTGCAGCCTACTTCAATGTGGAAAGGAGTATTCCTTTGGTTAATTATCTGTTCACTAACAATGTATCTGTGGGTACCAGGAATTCAGTATGCATTGCACCCCTGAAAGAGGGCAGTCAGCAAGAGGGGAATGCTTGCATGTAAGTATAAGGGATATTAGCCAGTTTTGATATTCCGATTCAGGCATTTCCTAAAATTTAAAAACTGGATCAGGGGCTAATCTAACTGCTGGGTGTACTCCCTCCTGAAGGCTATCCACATTCATCAAATGTAGAACAAACCGAATCTCCTTGGTCTTAAAAATAAAGAAGGAATCAAGGGTAACATTATGATCCATTAACCTGTATTTGGGTCATCTTTTTGTACAGTGCACACTCTGACTTACTTCCAGCTGCTCTCAAATTTGACAGTCACAAAAAAATGAGACATTGTGAAGTAACTATTTGCCTACGATCACACACTTTGGTAAAGTAGAAAGGTTGAGATTTAAGCCTAGGTTCCCTGATCATGCAGCCTAAAATCCATTCTATCTCTGCTTTAACACAAAGAAAAATGCTTTGTGTAGTACTGTGATGTATCATTTTTATAGTGCTTCATACCTCTGACTAGCCCCGTGCTGCAGTTTTATTGAGTTCCTGGTTCACTTTTGGAATGCATGGAGGATAGGGCGTCTGATATAGTTTTAACTATACATAAGGTGATGGGTGAGATGCATGAGTTTCATTAAACATGCATTGACGTGCATCAAACATGGTGCAGTGAATGTTGCTGAGCATAAGCCAGTGGTGTTACAGAGAGTGTGGTATTAATCATAACTGTGTATACATACGATTTTAGGAGTGATTAGCTTCCTGTGACTGAGTGCACAACATGTGGATAACGGTACTCCACCGGGTACACGGAGAAGCAACAGAGACCCAACCCATTCAGGCACTGTTAAACAAACAGGTTGTACACCGTGAGGTTTGACCCAGATGAAAACAGAGGCATAAACACTGGAGGCACTGCCAAAATACCACGCAATAGGTAGTCCTGTTTGGGCAAGAGGACTCAAACATATAGGGAGCTACATAGTGCTAAACTAGCCAGAGAGGTAAAACTCTCAAATTTCCCAGGTCCATTCATGAGTAGCTCACCCAGATCGGGTTTTTTGATTGCATTCTCGAAGGTCTAATCCGGATGTCTGGAGACCATAACACTAGCAGACTCGATGTGCAAAGTGTGTTCATCTTGCTTCTGTGCTATTAGATCAGAAGGACACACGGGAAAAAAATCTAGTGGTTTCCCTATTTTAAGGTTTGGATTTAGAGACCTAGTTATGTAGTTCGCTTGGGAATGTATACAATGCTACAATTTGAAATTGTTCTATTTTAATTTCTGAAGGTATTGTACTGCACGGCTTCTCAAATGGAGGAAAAGAGACTAACTAGGGCACACCTCCAACGAGTAAATGTGGCCCGTATATCTCACCTTAGAAGGAATTAGTGGTTTACTCAAGTAAAAATATATTACATTATATAATTTTTTAGTAAACCAAAGTTTCCACCCCCATCAACTTCTGAACAGTCCTTAATAAAAGTGAATGTAAGTGGTATATCAAAATCACTCACGCTGAATTAAACCTCACTCCTGTCAACAGAGCAGCGGGTACACATGTACACAGCTGGGATGGCCAAACTGTGGTAGACAGTAGAACATCAAGCTGGATGTGCAACCTCATCAGTATACGGAAATGAGTATGTTGAGGGTATTACCTAAAAGCCTTTGAAGAAGGTGTGACCGCTGAGATCTTACTGACCAACTGAGGTAGAAATCGATGGGAACCCTTCTCAGCAAATCGTGATAGGTTTTATTGTAAACGTAGCCCAGAAGGGTCTAAGAAATGGAAGCTGAAGATGATTGCTAACAGAAATACATCACACGTGCTAGGCGTGAAGACCTTTCAGACCCAATGTTTAAGACTATGCCATTGGTCAACAGAAACACGTTCTCTCATACTCACACTAGAACTGGGTGGGATAGTATTTCAAACTTGTTTAGTATACCCACACCCGGGTAAATTGTGATCACACCTTGTAAAGGAATTGGCATTTACCCAACGACCTCAGAATTGATTGGAACGTTAACTTAAAAATCAAACTGATGATGAATACTTATTACGGGTGCCGTAGTAATACTGCACCCAGGAATTCTGATATTCTGGAGTGTGGTAATTTATAGGTGCTATACAACTGAACTCAACTGCGGAATCGGGGATGACTGTGGGAAAGAGGGCATCCGCACCAGTTCCTGCATTCCATGTGATTTCCCATGAAGAGTACCCCAGGTTTTTCCTGGTGAAATAAGCACATGAAATAAAGTGGAGCGTTTGGTGTGGGGTCTCCAACCTTTTCTGTACTGAGAGCTACTTATTTTCAATTAAATGCATTGAGAGCTACTAAAATTATTAGTGTTGGTTAATCTCAATTTTGGTATATTTTGGTGTTTGTAGCCTGTGTTGCCATGTATACCAATCAGCTATTAATATCCTGCTGATCTACTCATGCTTTTTAATTGAGGGGGGATACTTCCAACCATTTTTTTAAATAGTGGTATTCGGACAAGTGATGCGGTTTTAATCTTGTGCTTTCTGGTCCCTACTAATGCTGTGTGTGCCTGCGTGGTGACGTACTGATGTGTTACAACTAAGTAACATAACTATTTGGAACTCTGGTACCTTGCAGCTTGCTGAGAAGAATTAAACTACATATATCCTCCACTTAGGACAAGAGCTGTGAAATGAGCTGCTATTATGGTTTTAATACTCAGGCATACACCAAGATTAAATTACTGGGTAAGACATTTGAATGTGTAAGATTAATATAATATTTATCTCACTATTAACTTGCACTTAAATGTTAATTTGATCAATTATACAGTGCCGCACACACAGTATTAACTACACACTTTGGATCGTGCAAATAGAGGTCTAGGGCAGGCATGTGATTTTTTTACTGTCATCTTTTTTCATTATTTGTTCAGTGGATTGTGTGTTTTATTATTGCAGAATGATTTATAAACCAAACACTAAAGATTGCACAACCCCTGCTGTTAATAAACCCGTACTCAAGTGGGTCACATCTACCAGGACTTTCTTTCCTAACTATTGATGGGGTGGCTTCAATATTTCACCCCTTTTCTTTCCCATAGATGCTACGGGATTCCCTTCCAAATCAATCCCCTGAAGGCAATTAAATCTCTTCTAAACAGACCTCACAGGAAGGCTACCTAACTTCTTCTGGAGCACTTACCCTGAGGAGTGCAACGGCTGTGGGGTATTGTTAGCACACAAAGTACCACAGACACACAAAATCTGATTAACATACATTTGAGTGCCTTAATGTCCTATATTTTTAGTTCTCTTGAATATAGTAAAATCCGTATTTGATCTTTCTATTGATTTTTTTTTTTAGGAGGAATTTGAAAGTCAAAATTTATTTCTAGCCTATCGAACCTTTCCATTTAACCTTTCTCCAGAAAATATACAACAATGTTTCTTGTTTAGTAAAAATTGGAGCAAATGTACTCTGCACCATGTTTGCTAGCTGCAAGGATTGAATCATAGCAACACCAGAATCATAACACTGAAGAAGTCATTCAATGCTGCGTGAATAAAAGGAAAACATGAAGTACTGTACTGGACTAATCTAGTATAAATGAATGTCTTTTTTTTAATGTCCTCATATCACATCCAGAGAGCACAATCCGGCTTTTGACAACCCATCGTGCTCAATATCAGGTCAACGTCAGTCAATTATCTTGGCTGTGGCTCCTTGGCAGGACCTCCCCAGCCACTGCTGACTTTCAGAGGTTTAATCATTGGATGCGGTGTTACTCATCCTATCTTCAGCATGTTCTAAAACCCTACCTCCTCTACCCATTCCTACTTATCCTGTCCAGCTCCTTAAAATACCTCACAGACCTCTGCCAGTCACACCATGTTGGGGCTAGGAGTTGGCACCACTAAATGAATGGCTTAGGGTAGATCCTTTCCCTGTTAAAAAAGTACTTCACAAGAGCAATGTAGTAGAAATAAATGTCTACGGTGGTCCTACCCCTGCCAAAAAGGTACTTTAGCTGACCAATATTGAGATGAGGGGTTATTTCCAGTGCTGTTGAATTGTCTTTTGTGGGGAAATCCTGGTCATGACAATTTAAATATATAAGGTGACATCACATCTTAATGCATAAATATGCCTAGCCTTGCATTAAGGTGGTCGTGGACCGGGGAGGCCTATGTGAACGAGATGCATGTCTAAACATTGTCAAGACTCTACAATGGTCTTTCAGACTCCATACCTGAATTTGTGCCTTATGCTTAAAAGACATCACATGAAAATATTGCTTTTCACAGTGCACCGCTGTGTTACAAGAAAGTTGTATCTTACAAAGGAGGCACAGTAACCCAACATCAATGTTACAGTACTGAACAAGAAGTCACGGTGCACCATTACTAATACTGATTGAAGTCTTTAAAAATACTTCAGAGTCACAGCAGGAGGGTCAGAGAGGAAAGCTGGGGTCAAGTAAATTTTTGTCTCCGCTAGTGTGCCAATCCACCCCATTGTGACACCGATGGGAAGAAATGGGAGTGTACTCCCTAGCCCTAGGTGCAGAGTTTAACTTGGGAAAACTTGATCAATGTTGAGTTTTTGCATTGGGACTAGAGGAGAATTAACTGCCCTCATGGCCCTAAACTCTACTGCTGTTGCTCCCACTGGTGCTTTCCCTGGGAAATATATGGTTCTGCAACTGGAGTAAAGTAGATGGTACCCTAGCTACATGGACTTCTCGCTCTTTTCCTTTTTCTACTCCTAATCCACATGAGCACCTTCTCTGAGCACTCACCTTTATCACTTTATCCGTTTTGGAGCTAAGAGTTTTCGATACAATGTGCAAATAAGGATGTTGTTTGAGACTGACTTATAAGTGATTTAGGTAAACTTTCAGAAATGTAGTTATGTGTATGTGTCTTAATCTTCTGTTTTTGAAATCTTGTCTGCTGCCCTAACTTCGTAACTGTGGATTGAATCTATGAGATTGTTCTTCTTTTCCATATAGTTGTAGGAGATCTTTTGATATATTCAGTTCTCCTATGCCTCTTGTTGCTTTTTCCGATCGGACCATTGTTTGTCTGTATCATCTATGCATTCTAGAGGCACATGCAGCAGACCTTTGAATTCGAATTTCTCCTATTCGATTCTCGGTTGTGCTACACTATATCGAGGTCAATACTATTTTCCTACAATAATTTTGCAACCACTACATCACCCATCACTAGATCAGAAGGTAAGTAAGTAATTGCTACTTCTTACTGCAACCCATAATAACCTTGGGCAGAGTACTATAAATGGAAATATTCAAGTGTAGGTACTCACTATTTAGAGTACCTGTTTGTTCCTGAGAAGTGCTGTACTCTCTCCATAAATGCATTGAAGCAGTGCTGTGAAGTGCAGGTACTCTGCATTTTAAACTGTAGAAGTGCAGGTACTTGGTATGTAAGTACGTTTATAGATTTATATATCGCGGCGTATCACCATGAGGGTATTCAGGCGCTGGCCATGGGACGGGGAGATTAAGTGATTTGCCCAGAATCACAGGATGTTGCGCTGATGCCAAGACTCAAGCCTGGATCCCAAACTCCTGAGTCGGTAGCTCTGGCAGCTGCGCCACATCCAGTACCTGCCCACTTAAAGTACTGCTTGGGCAGTAAGCATATAATTGCTGTTCTTACCGTCACATATCTGTATCATGTGAAGTGGTGGTTAGGATGATTTAGTGGATGAAATAATATTGTCTTGCAATATAACACATGATATATTGATGTATACTTTGGTATCACACCACAGGCGTCTTTTCTTCTAGGACCTGGTCACAATGCTTTTTTGTGGATAAGTGTGTCTTATTCCACGGGCTAAACATAATCTCCTACGCCGACTACACTCAACTAATCCTCTCACTCACCGAGGACCCCCCCCAACACCAAAACCAACTTCTGCAATGCCATGACCAACGTATCCAAATGGATGAGAGACAACTGCCTCCAATTCAACTTTGCCAAAACTGAAGTACTGATCTTCGAGAAGAACACCTCCACATGGGACCACAGCTGGTGGCCTGCAGAACATCGATGATGTCGAGGATGGCATCATCCTCGACAGCCAACTAACCATGAAACGACAAGTCCACGCAGTTGCCTCCTCCTGTTTCCACACACTTCGCATGCTCCACAGAATCTTCAGATGGATCCCAACCAACACTAGAAAGACAGTCAATCAGGCCCTTGTCACCAGCCGCCTCGACTACGGCAACACCCTCTATGCCGGCTTCTCCACCCAGCTCCTCAGAAGACTCCAGACCATACAGAACACCGCAGCCAGACTCATCCTGCAACTCCCCAAATTAACCCACATCACCCCCATCTGAGAGACCTCCACTGGCTCCCCATCCAGAAGAGATGCCAGTTCAAGATCCTCACACACGCATACAAAGCCCTCCATGACCTAGGACCTACCTACATCAACCATCGACTGAACTTCCACCAACCCTCTAGACACCTGCGCTCCTCTTCACTCGCCCTCGCACACACCCCCCGCATCCGTCGCAGCTGCAGCAGTGGCCGTTCCTTCTCCTACATCGCTGCCAAAACCTGGAATGACCTTCCCCTCCAGCTCCGTACAGCCCCCTCGCTGGCAGACTTCAGAAAGAGACTCAAGACCTGGTTCTTCAACGGAGACACAGCGCCCAGATACCCCTAGGGGTGACAGTGTTGCCTTGTACAAATGCTGTTTGGTTGATGGTTTGATTGTTCATTCCTGAAAATTTAAAAGACAACTATCAACAGAAAAAACGTGGCGAACTGGGCACATAGTATTCTATCTCACGTACTAATTTATTCTGTGCCCCATTCATAACTGTCTTTATCTGAATAGCTGTCACTTACTCCTGACTTACTCCTAAATTTCCACGCGAACATCACACTTACGCATGAAAAAAATCTTCGTTAAATTGAGCCTTCTCTGTTTTTGAACATCTTTTGCTCCAGATCTGGCACCATTGGTTCTCTTGCTGCCATGGGCTGATTTATAGTTTTCAGGCATCAGTACTAATGTATTGGGCCTCACTGTCCATGCCTTGGACCATTGTCCAATTGGTCTGACAGCCTAGTGGCCAGAAGCCAGACCAAGGTGTTTCCTGGGATTCAGAGGAGTATTCTAGGCATGATTTGTATTTATTTATTTTGTTGAGCCTCTCATTCAGAAATACTGTTTAGCAAAGACATCAAATGGTCCATAAAAACGTTAGCATAGACACCATCGGTGTGAGACTTTGTGTTGAGTTAGACATGACAAAATGATTGACAGTTTTATTTGAATCCAGGATGTGCTGGTGATATCTTTGGTGAATGTAAAATCGATGATGGGTGGTAGACACAGGGGAACCTTTGCATTCGGTTAGGTGGTGACTGATAACCATTTTGGAAGATGTTCAGAAAGAGGCAGGTCTTATCTAAAGGGTTTTGCTGTCATCCAGGAGCAAAAATAACTTGAATGTTGAGAGTATGTGGCAGTTTGCGGGTGGCAAGGTGATGCTAGGTATGAAGATGCAAGGGTGGCTCATGGCTTTAACTGAGACTGACTGCATCAGGTCAAGGGAACAACACTGTGCCCAGCATTAATTGCTAGAATAAGGAATGTGATTAGCAACATGAGGTACAATTTGAGCTGGCAGGTTGGTGGATTCAGATCTATGATAGAACAAGCACTTTTTTGGAGGTTGTTGGAGGACTCATGGGAAGCCTAAGGAGACTGCTTCAGTAGTACTGTTGTTGATAACCAAAGAAATATACAAGTTCTTGGCAGAGTGAAAGGAAAGTGGGGCCAGGTTTTATGGTTGCTGAACAATCAGCAGAAAGCAGATGTGATGTTAGTTGAGCTAATAAAAATGACAGCATTTCAAAGTTAAAAACAATCCTATGGTTGCCCCCCATAGGGAGATTGAAAGAGAGAGGTATTAATGGTTTTGGTACAACAGAATAAGTTAATTTTCTCTCCTGGGTTAGGAATTAATCTGAGTAAGGCCACCCAGTTTTCAACTACAGAGATTACTATTCACACCAAATAAGTGCAAGCTAAAAAACTAAAATATTGGACTAATAAATTTCATTTATTTTTTACAAAGAACTCTTACAAGCTGAGCTTCAGTGCTCTGTTGAAAAATTCTCTACTAACGCAATGTAAGTTCTTCAAGGATCTATCGAGTAATGTTTACAAAGTATTAAACAGTCCATCGTTTGAAAGTGGTAATTTCTGAGCACTGGAGCTAAGTATTTGCAATGCTTTTCTGAATGGGTGCAAAATAGGGAATTGCATCATTGGTTGTATTCTTAGCCAGCTGAGTACTCTGTAATGATGGGCACCCTCCTCTACAGCTAGATAGCAGCATGATAGCTCAATTCAGCATCACTTCTAGCTGAGTGGTAGATTCTACTTAATGGTATGTTGTTTGACAAATGGGCATGAGACATTGCTCACCTGGCTCATTTTCTTTCATTCAGAGCAGTAAGAAGGAGATCTGTGCATTGGCAATAACCTAGAGCTAGGTCAGTTTTATGAAGGCCTTACATTAACTGGTGCATGTAAGAGTGGCATTTGTGGTGTTATTGGCTCTGAGTGAAGTATAGATATAAATGAGTATTATCAGCATAGATATTCGGTGGAAGTGATAAGTCATCAGTTTAGCCAACTAGAAGATATAGGTAGTGAAATAAACAGGTTTGAAGGGAGGTGTTGATCAGTGTGGTTCATGATTTAACTAGCACGGCAGGGTCTATTTCTCGTTTAGGAAGGGCGTACAACATTGTGTCAGTAATCCCATATTTCACAGCAGCACTTCTTGATCAATAATGTAAAATTCAACAGACATATCTTGAAGGCCAATATAGTGGCTCACATGAGGCAGCTGGTAGTTAATTAATTTATTATGTACATATCTATGACGCAATATATCACAAAAGCCTCGGATTACCCTTCCCAAGAATGTAATGGCACACCATGTATCGTAACGTAAACATTATTAAAAGTCAGCCTTCAAAACATATGCAATGTTTAGAGAAACTGGACAGAGGCAAACTAAATGCTGACACACACATTTTTCTTGGCCTGTCTGAAAGGAACTTCCACCCACCCCAAGCCAGTGCAAAAAGCCCCTACACTGAGTGTTCCCTTTGACTTCCTTTTCTCTGCAAATAAATACAAATGATCATCTTTGTATACTGGTCTGTGTCGAATGAACCACATACCACCCACCCACCATCTGGCCAAACAAGTCTCACCCATCTCCAAAGCCATCACACGATGCAAGAAATTGTGTGTTAATGGATTCGAAGTGCTTCCTGATTCCTTCATTGAATCAATTTACAAGTGAATACTTTTACATGATGAGATGCTTATATTTATTTCCCCTCATACCGATTTCCCTCAAAGAGTACACACCAATGTTAACTTAATACTCTCCCATACTGAATATGGATCGGTGTAATACACAAGTTGCCGACAATTCAGATGCTGTGATGAGACAACCTAATATCCTTAAATTCCGGATTCACATTTCATCTGTCCTTTAGCCCCTTCTCTGGCTGTCTGTTTCCAGACCTCTGTCATTCAAAGCAATGTGCATTACTCATCGTGCCATGTAGTGTTCCGGACGTCTATTTCTTCAGCCCAAACTCTGTACTTCCCACCAAATAAGTGCTCTTGGATATTGGTTGGCTCCACTCCTGATCATCTCTTCTTACCTTGCACTGGAGAAAACTCCTTCTCAGTTCAAAGGACAAACATTTAGAATTCACTCCCTTCTTGACTAAGAATGATTTACAATCTTCTCAAATGCATTAAAAAACCTTTTTATTCCTATGCATATAATACAGTTACTCTTAGGGCCTTATTATGAGTTTGGTGGTCCAGCCGCCGTTGGACCGCGTCTGCCCCTGCCAGCTGCCCACGGCACTGGCGGTCCAAAGACCGCCGTATTACGAGGTGACCACGGGGCCGGCGGTGTGGAGGCGGGGATTTTGCAGCGGTGGTGAATACTTTTCACTAATATATCGATGCAGATGTGTCGGATACACACATATGCGTGATATATGTTGAGAAATACCATATACCTATTACCGAGGTTCAGCCCATATGTGGGGAGTCCTGGCAATGGGTATATGGTTCGAAAAGGACTCGGCTGTAGATCGCCACAAACAGGGTAGTAATCCTCGGTGTGAAGATCCTGCTGTGAAGGGGGACCTGGAGAAGGGGATCCATGCCGGAATCTGCCTGGAAGAAGAAGAAAGGGGTGAGTATGCACCCCAAATCCTTTGGCACTGCCACCTTGAAGCAGGGGGCTGGACTGTCGCAGTCCGCTCGTGGAACAGGCAACTCGTAATACGGACGGCAGTGCAGCTCCCCTGTACCGCCCTATGGAGGCTACCTTTCCCCGACCGCGAACCTGGCTGTCGGCGGTCTGCTGGCTGTCTCGGCGGTCCAGTGGCAGTCTTCACAAAGCCGATCCACCCAACTCGCAGTATGGCGGTCAGAAAGCCAAGCTCACAGCACTCGGGCTGCCGCAGCCGATACAGTGGTCCATTGGACCGCCAAACTCATAATAAGGCCCTTAGAGAACATATGTAAGTGCTTCTATTCTCACACTATTCTTCTCCACTTTATGCTTATGCACAGTAGCGCCACTAAACCATGTTTTGATCATTAAGCTCCAAATTAAATAGATGCCTCTCTTTGATCTGGAGAGGCGAGATGACATCACACCATTAAACTGGCTCATTGTGAAAGATAGAGCACAAATAAAAATCTAAAGCCTAGTTCATTAGGCAGTCCATGGACAGAGCCCCCACGTACCTATCCAAGGTTTTTCTTACCAGACAGTGAGGCATATAAAATCCATCTCTCTGATCTTTTTGGTCAAAACTTAATGCGTTGTAGAGAAAATGTAGTGATTCAGTGAGTGATATATTCATGTCGAGGTTCCATACCCTGGACACTCCTTCCACCACATGAAAACCTCAACGGATTGTGAGTGACACAATAACATTCTGAAGAGGACTGAAGAGTCACCTCATCTGATGTTTGACTTCCCCCTTCACAATGTAGCTATGAGGCTGTGCTCTAATCCCCTCATCCTTCCATTGTTTTCCAAGTCATATGCTTATGACCTCTCTCGATCCCGGCTTCATTTCCAGTATAACAATGGTTCTGTATGGTTTTCCACACATGACAAACAAAACTCTTTGATGTTCTGCCAGGCCAAAAAAATCTGCCTCTTTACTCAGTAAGGAGTGGTACATTGTTCCTTCCTCTAATGAGTGGCTCCAGTAAACCACCTTCTTATCAATATTATTGGTAGCAGTTGTATTACTATTTACAAATATGCCTAGAATTGATAGATTCTGTAAGACAAACACTGTTCATCCCCGGAGAGGCTCAGGATGCCTTATGGAGGGATTAAGAAGAAATGCAAAATCCAAAAGAATATGAGATGGGACTCATTTGTTTAGAGAATAAAAAGATGAGTGTGTGCCACTGAAAATCATAAATATTGCATAGGTCTCATGTGTTCTGGGCCACTCACTGCTGTTTGTCTTTACCATGCCAACCGCGTGCATTGCATTGCACTGTACTTGGCTGTCAAATTGGTTGTAACTCTAAGGGAAGCACTATCTCTCAAATATTGCACGAAATATTACATGAGCCGCATTTCAATAGTGATCTACACAGTCATAGAAGATTATGAAGCAAAGTCTGTGCAAGATGACATATTATGTGGATATTTCACATTTCCATACACTTTTGGGTCTTTGGAAAGATGTCTTTCACAATCTCACAAATATTTCTTAAAGAGCTGCTATGTATTAACCAATTACAATTAGTATTTTTTATCTGCTATGCAGAATGAGACTCTGAGATTGTGCCGCTGAGATTTTACTCTGGAAGTTTCTGGTGACACATACCTAACTGATTTGCATTCTAGATATCTGATCAGTTATGGGGCTGACTTTATAGCATTGTAAGTATGCATTGTCAAAGGGATACCAGACGGCTCAGCATCACCACGGACCCCATGTTTCCAGCTCTGGGCTTTCCATTAACAACCATAGGCACAGTGGGAGCTGTAGTCTTTTCACAATTGTACTGAACTAAATAGTGAAAACTACTAGATGACAATAAATTAGAAGCGAATGCCAATAAAACCAAAATTATAGTCTCTGGCAAAGGGTTGCCATAGATATTCTTTGTATTGAATGAGTGGTGTTCCTATATTTACTTGGGGATACAGGTAAACAGTTACGGTGGCGTCAAATGTTATCAAACATGCGTGAAACATACAGCTTCTGTTCTAAATTTTCCATTATGTAAATTTTCAGTCAATTGCCCAGTCCATCTCCCTAGAGTATTTTAAAAGTTATCCTGGGTAAACTTCTACTGCCCTTACGCCCACAAAGCATTTCATGACAGTTTTTAAAAGTGGTTAGACCGCCCCTGAGGGTGTTCCATCTAATTAGGGGTATCTTAAAAAAGTATTTCTAGATACCACTCCTTTCAACTGATATACGTTTCTGGGCTATAACTCTAACTTACCGCGTTGTATCCACCATAAGTTTAGGGAGAGCTGGGAGGCCGCTAAACTTTACACCTTGGGACAAATGTTTGAGGGTGACGCACTTCTGCCCTACGAGAACCTGCAGCAATGGCTTTCTCTTCCCTGTCTGGGCTTTTTTAGATATTTACAATTTCGACATTTTATAACAGGTATTAAAAAAGATGAGATTGGTTGTTTGCAATTTAATCTCTTATGATTTTCTAATGAGAGGCTGCAGAAGGGGAATATTAGCCTGGTTAATTCTTTTGGGTGAGCTGGAGCGGGGTTGGGGGGTTGATCTCTTCCAGCTAAGGGCAGACAAATGGAGCAGATATCTTGGCATGGAAGTGACTGCTGATGATATGCGGCTTGGCTATTCTCTATCGTAGAGTGTCCTTAAGGTTTCTCGAATAAAGGCCCATCATATCAAATGTATTAATGACTTCTATTATACACCCCATTGTTTATTCATTATGAAGGATGAGAAATGTTTTCGGTGTGGAGCTGATGTGTCAAATGCAGTTCATATTTATGCTGAGTGTCCGGTTATATGTAACTACTGGGTCTTTGTTTGTAGGAAAGTTACTATCTCTCATGTTGATCGGGATTCGAAATTAATTATGTTGGGGCACTCACCTACTATTCCACTCAATATTGTGGGGATATATTTTTTCGATCTTCCTTGCCAGACTTTTCCTGGCACGATACTGGTTAGTAAGAGAAGCTCCAAGTCCCTTAGTATAGTACATGAATTTCTCAATACGTGCTTTCTGGAAATGTCTCTTCTAAATAATGATGTTCGTAGAATGAGGCTGGGAAGGATTTGGGATCCAGTCAGGGTCAGGATGAGTCAGTCTTTGGCTGGGCAAGACACCTTGTCGCACAAGTTACTACTTGTGTAACAATATATCTGTAAGAGACATTAGTTAGTGATAGATTCCTTACCTTAGAATATCCCCAGGCGTCAGACTGGATCCGGAAAGTTTTGCTAGCAGTACCCCTGCGCGCCAGTAGGTGGCGTCGTGCGGCTCCGCATCCGTCGCTGGCGTCGTAAGCGCCGAGATGATGCCACGGAGACTACTTAGGCGCCACCCATGCGCGCTGACGTCAGTTCTGTACACGACTTTCCGCGCCAGGAACGCAGAGCCATGCAAGAAACTGACCTCTGGTGCCATGAAACTAGGGCCCTAAAAGGGATGACCTTAACCCTAGAAATCAGTTCGCAGAACGGGGAGGATGGGTGGGGCGGTAAGGAATCTATCACTAACTAATGTCTCTTACAGATATATCGTTACACAAGTAGTAACTTGTGCATCTGAAAGAGACACGTTAGTGATAGATTCCTTACCTTAGAATAGATACCCCAGCAATACCAACCCCGGTGGTGGGTCTGCGAACAAGATTACACCAGAAAGTCACGGAGAACAGAACGGCCAAAGAAGCCGTCTCTCCGGACTTGACTGTCAAGGCAGTAATGCTTGGTAAACGTGTGCAGCGAAGCCCACGTAGCTGCCTGACAAATGTCCTGCAAGGGAACGCCGCGTCCCAAGGCAGTAGTGGCTGCCGTCGCCCTGGTGGAATGGGCACGCAGCCCCACAGGAGGCTCCTTCTTAGCCAACGAGTAACAGGCTTTGATGCAGAGAACGACCCACCGAGAGATGGTCCGTTTGTGCACGGCCCGACCTTTTTTGGCACCAACATAGCCAACAAAGAGCTGGTCATCCACCCGGAACTGTTGCGTGCGCTTCAGGTAGAACGAGAGCGCACGTTTTGGGTCCAGACGGTGGAGCCTCTCCTCCTCTTTTGAAGGGTGCGGAGGCGGAGGCGGAAAGAAGGTGGGCAAAGTGATGGTCTGCCCGATGTGGAAGGGCGTGACAACCTTTGGCAAGAAAGAAGGACGGGTCCTTAAAACCACCTTGTCCGGATGAACAGAAAGGAAAGGAGGTTTGGAAGAAAGAGCCTGGAGCTCACTCACTCTTCTGGCAGAGGTGATAGCTACCAGGAAAGCCATCTTGAGAGTGAGAAGACGCAAAGGACAGGTATGAAGGGGCTCGAAGGGAGCGCACATCAGATATGTCAAGACAAGGTTTAAGTCCCATTGAGGCATAATGAACGGCACGGGAGGAAACGTGTGCGTAATGCCTCTCAGGAAACGGTTAACAACCGGGGACTTAAAAAGAGAAGGCTGATCTGGAAGCCGGAGAAAGGCAGAGATGGCCGAAAGATAACCTTTGATAGTGCCCAGAGCAGAGCCCTGCTGGGCCAAAGAAAGAAGGAACAGAAGGACCTCGGAAAGAGGGGCAGAAAGGGGATCCACAGCCTTAGCTGTGCACCATGCCACAAACTTGTTCCACCTGCAGGCGTATACCGTTTTAGTGGAGGGACGCCTGGCTGCCAGAATGACATCACAGACTTCGGGGGGGAAGATCGAAGGCTGTCAACTGCTGCCGCTCAATCTCCACGCATGGAGGTGGAGGCTGGACAGGTTCGGGTGGAGGACCGTCCCCTGCTGCTGCGACAGAAGATCCTCCCGAAGAGGCAGTCGGATCGGGGGATCGATCGCCATGTTGAGTAGCTCGGGATACCAGTATCTTCGTGCCCAATCCGGAGCCACAAGGATGACTTGGGCCCAGTCGCACCGAATCTTCTTCAGCACTCTGGGCAGAAGTGGTATAGGCGGAAAGGCTTACAACAGACCGCAACTCCACTCGCGACGAAAAGCGTCGCCGAGCGAGTGCCGCCTTGGAACTTCCAACGCGCAGAACTGATGACATTGCGCGTTCTCTTCGGTGGCGAATAGATCTAACCAAGGCTCTCCCCACTGCAGAAAGAGACCTTGCGCCACGTCCGAGTTCAGATGCCATTCGTGATCCATCAAGCACCGGCGGCTGAGTTCGTCCGCCCTGGCGTTCAGAGAACCTGCCAGGTGTTGAACCACCAAGGTAATGCCTTGATGTTCCAGCCATGTCCAGAGGCGCAGAGCCTCCTGACATAGGGTCCACGACCCCACCCCGCCCTGCTTGTTGCAATACCACATGGCGGTGGTGTTGTCCGTGAACACCTGCACTACACTTCCCCGGCCAGAGGGAAGGAATGCCTTCAGTGCAAGTCGGATCGCCCGAAGCTCCAAAAGATTGATATGGAGCCGGGACTCCGCCGGAGACCAGAGGCCTCTGATCTCCGCCTCTCCCAAGTGGCCGCCCCATCCCAGGAGGGACGCATCCGTCACCACTGTGTGCTCTGGTTGGGGAAGGGAGAGGGATCTGCCATTGACCCAATCGCGATTCGTGAGCCACCACTGCAATTGTCGTGCAGTGCCCTCCGAGATCTGGACATGATCGGACAGGTTGCCCTGATGCTGTGCCCACTGGAAATTCAGGTCCCACTGCAGAGCCCGCATGTGCCATCTGGCATGTTGCACCAGCAGGATGCAGGAGGCCATCAGGCCCAGGAGCCGGAGGGTCATCCTGACTGAAACCCGGGATAGAGGCTGAAAGATCGGAATCATAGCCTGAATATCCCGGACTCGCTGCTCGGGAGGATAAACCCGAAACAGCGTCGAATCCAGAACCGCTCCGATGAAGGGGAGCTGCTGAGAGGGACACAGGTGCGACTTCGGCACGTTGATGGAGAACCCCAGCAAATGCAGGAGGTCGGCCGTAGTCTGAAGATGGTTGACGACTGCCTGGGGCGAGCCCGCCTTCAACAACCAGTCGTCGAGGTAGGGGAAGACTGACACCCCTGATCTGCGCAGATGAGCTGCGACCACCGTCATCACCTTCGTGAACACCCGAGGGGCTCTGGTAAGGCCGAAGGGGAGCACTGCAAACTGAAAATGCTCCTGGCCTACCGCAGGTAACGCCGGTGGGCCTGCAGGACGGGGATGTGAAAATATGCGTCCTGCAAGTCCAACGCTACCATCCAGTCTCCAGGGTCGAGGGCAGCCAGGACCTGAGCTAGAGTCAACATCTTGAACTTCTCCTTCCGAAGGAAGCTATTGACGTTCCTGAGGTCCAGGATGGGGCGCAAGCCCCTCTTGTCCTTCTTGGGGACCAGAAAGTAGTGGGAATAACAACCACTCCCTACTTCTGGCCCAGGAACACGTTCGATGGCCCCTTTGGCCAAGAGGGCCGTGACTTCCTGCCGGAGAAGTGCCAAGTGTTCCCCCGACAGGCGGTGGAACTGAGGCGGCATGGCTGGAGGGGTGGACTGGAAGGGAAGGGCGTAACCCTTGCGGATGATCTGCAACACCCACTTGTCCGAAGTGATAGCGTGCCAGTGGGAGAGATGAAGGCGGACCCTGCCACCCACTGGCGTGGAATGCCCCACAAGTCTCGGATTAGGAAGGTTTGGAGGCCGAAGCGGCGGGGGCGGAGGTGGACTGACCCCCACGCTGATTCCCAGATCCGCCCCTGTGGAAACCGCGACCGCGCTGAGGCTCGTTCTGCACAGGCTTGTTGAAAGAACGTGCCTGGGCGCCCCTCCCGTTGTTACGAAAGGAACGAAACCCAGGAGTGGCTGGGCTTTTCGTGGAAAGACCTAAGGACTTGGCCGTGGCCCGCGAGTCCTTAAAACGCTCCAGCGCACTGTCGGCCTTATCGCCAAACAGGCGAGTGCCATCAAAGGGCATGTCCATGAGTGAGTTTTGGACATCTGGCGAGAACCCGGTAGATCTGAGCCAGGCGTGGCGACGAAGCGCCACAGTCGTAGAAATCGCTCTACCTAAGGAGTCTGCGGTGTCTAAACCACACCGAATGGCAAACTTAGCCGCATCTTTACCTTCTGCAATGGCTTGGGACAATACAGCTTGGGTCTCCTCAGGACACTGAGGTAACACCTGCGCAACTGTGTCCCACACCGCGTGGGAATAGCGGCCCAATAGGCAGGCGGTATTCACTGACCGCAGCCCCAAGCTGGCCGAAGAGAACAAACGTTTACCGAACTGTTCGAGCTTCTTAGAGTCCTTATCCGGCGGAGCCGTGGGAAAGGCACTCTGCGACGTCGAAGCTTGGATGACCAGACTCTCAGGCGTAGGATGAGTGGTCAAAAAAGCGGGGTCATCCGGCGCCGGGCGATGACGCCTGGCGACATTCTTGTCCACAGGGGCCCCAGTGGATGGCTGCGACCAAGTGCCCAGCAAGACGTCGGTAAGGGCGTCGTTAAACGGGAGCAGGGGCTCCGACGAGGTGGTCGCCATCTGGAGCACCTCAGTAAGGAGGTTAGTTTTGAGGGCCACCATAGGGAGATCAAGGTTGAGGACCTCAGCTGCCTGACGGAGCACCATCGTGTAGGAGGCGCCCTCCTCCATAGTAGGCGGGGGAGAGGCAAACCCCGGGTCAGAAGAGACGTTGAGGTCGCCGGCGTCCTCCAAGTCGTCCGCCCAGTCCTGCTCGGAGTCACACTGATGGGCGAGAGGGTCCTCGGACCCCTCCCAGTCGTCCTCCACCTCCGCCGCCGGTGGTACCGACCGCGGGGCAGGAGCCGGAGAGGGAACATACGGCGTCGGAAACGGCACCGAGAACGGCGCCGGTCGGGGCCAAACCGGTGCTGTGCCCCGATGCGGATCCCAGGTGGGAACAAAATGGTCCTGGAACCTGGGTAATGGTGGGACAAAAGGCACCCACTGCGGCGCCGGAGGCGGAGCCGAGGACGGCGCTGGGGCCGGAGCCGGCAGCGTTGGACCTTGTGGCGCCGTGGCCGGAGCCAGCAGCGCAGGATCCTGTGGCGCCGAAGCTGGATCCGCCGGCGGTCCAACAGGATCCAGACACGGGACCGCGGGGCCCGAGGGCGCGCCGGCGGGAGCCCAAGGCCTAAAAAGGGGGTCCATGGTAGCAAGAAATTCTTGCACCTGTGCGGGAGTCGCCGACGTTCCCGGGTAAGGCGGGTAGGCCGCGGAACTCTCGAGCTCCAAAGGAGCCGCAGGGGCAAGGCACCTGTCCCCCTCATCCGCATCCGAGGACCGGCGGGGGGACGTCGGAGAGCGAACCCGATTCTTCGACTTCTTTTTGTGTCGTCTCTTACCCGAATCCGAGGGTGAAGACCTGGAACCCGAATCCGAGGGTGAAGACCTGGAGCCCGAGGAGCGATGGCTGTGGCCCCGCGAGCGTTCCCTGGAACGGCCTCTGGACCGGGAACGGCGCAGGGACGAGTGCCGGACCTCCAGCAGTTTCCGGCGCCACTCCCGCAAGGCCTTCGGAGCCATGGCCGGACAAGACCGAGAGTCGTGGTCGGTCTCCAGGCAGTAGAGGCAGACATCGTGGGGGTCCGCCACCAACATGTTGCGACGGCAGGCCCCACAAGACTTAAATCCAGGCATCCCTACGTGCACCAGGAAACCAACTGGAAAAAGGGAGACAAAAGTCTCAAAAGAGATAGTCAAAAAGTGACTAGGGTACGTGCTCTAACCGGATCTGCGCTTTCTGGCGCGGAAAAAGAAAGAACTGACGTCAGCGCGCATGGGTGGCGCCTAAGTAGTCTCCGTGACGTCATCTCGGCGCTTACGACGCCAGCGACGGACGCGGTGCCGCACAACGCCACCTACTGGCGCGCAGGGGTACTGCTAGCAAAACTTTCCGGATCCAGTCTGACGCCTGGGGATATTCTAAGGTAAGGAATCTATCACTAACGTGTCTCTTTCAGATCTGTCTATACTGTTTTCTTTTGGGCTTTAAATTATTTGTTTTGGTATGATGCTTCATGTATTATTGTATTGCCGTTTCATCATTTCTTCACTTCGTCTGTCCTCATGATAGTTTTAATATCTTTGATTTTTCTGGTATTGCTTTGTCAAATGTTACGCTCATAATTTTATTGTTGATAATGTTCTCCAGTAAAGGAAGAAAAATGGCTAGACCTTGCCCATTGCTCGTCACTTAGGTTTCTATTTGCATTGCCATGCTCTTTAGGGCAATCTTGAATCACAATGGCGTTTTGCCTTTTGAATCAAAATCTTGTGGCAATGGCAAACTTTGTTAATTTGTTTTAAGGGCAAGTGTCACCTTTGGAGATTGTGTCAAAGCACAGATTTGGGGTGAAATTCAGTATTGTTTGAGTGAACACATTGTTTTATCAGATTTAATTATAGCCTTTTATTCTTTATTTTATTGTTACCAACATTTATTACAATAGCCTAGCAAAGTGTATTTAAGTGTTGAATTAAATATTTTTCTGTTTTGGGCTTTAATGGGATGTTACATCATTCCCATAAGGGCAGTAATGTTCATTTTGCAATTCTTTAAAGGAATCACACAATAAAATATTCTGAGTCTGATTCCCCTGGATGACAAAATTATGTAATGGGCATTAGTACTGCACACAATCTGGTATATGTTTGCAGCACCCCTGTCAGTCCTGAGATGATTTTGGAGGTGGTACTGAGGTTTGTGTAAATGGGAATGCTTCTCTCGTAGGTGAACGTGTCGATTCCAAAGAGTTGTCAGCAGCCGCAGCCCATGCAGGTAAGAGCGGTAGGGCGGTGGGGCCGGGTTGGAGGGAAGGGAGGTTTCGACAGACGACCCTGTGGGGAAATTAAATAAATAATTAATTTTCCTTCGTCATCTGTCGAAATCCCCCCACTTCCCCCCCACCCGTCCCCACCGCCCACTGCTCTTACCTGCAAAGGCCGCGGCTGGTTGTCAGTAAAGGTTCTTGTTTTCTGAAGGGTGACACCAGAGGACTGTACGAAATGTATATGCTTCTTCTTGGCAAGTAAGTGTGCCAATTGCATGCTGGATGTGCATGTGTGGAAAGTCATTGGAGGGGCATGTGCTCTTGGGCACCCAATATCCATTTAATTGAATAGTTGAATTGAATTGAAATGTAAAGACCTCCTTTGAAGTGTTTCTTCTGTTGTCAGCAAGTGCTTGATGTGCCTAAGTAAAGAATGTTGTTGCGATCACTATGTTTTCTTACTATTGGGCATATTTGTGGAGTGTTCGATGTTGGATCTTATGTATGTGGTGCATTGATTAGTGGTTTGTAAAAGTAAAACCCTGTCTTAGACACAACGTGTTCTCATTAATATAAAGTTATCTGAAAAACCTACAATGGGACTTAAATTTAAAAATAAAATAAAAATAATCTTAAACATTAATGAGCAACCCTTGACAAAAATATGCAATTATTTCAGACTGACAGTCAGTCAGAAAAATGCTCTTCATTTTTTTAAAGCCTTAAAAGACACCACACCATAAAAACAAGATGATAAACACTGCACAAATCAGGTTAATCACATCTAAAATTATTTTCTCAAACATTAGCAAATCATAGGTACTTTTAGAGAAACTAACATATTTTCCTCTTAAAGCTCTGTCATTCGTTTCCTAATTCTGATAGACTGCTGGATAAAACTAAGCACCACAAAACATTCATTGTTTGAAGTTATTGCAAAAAACAGCTGGTCTACATTGTCTAAATTAAAATGAATGCAATAACAGTGCTAAAGCTGTTTCCTTGTGCCATATAAAATTGGCAAAAAAACATAAAAATTGACTCGAACCAAAAAGAACGCGTAGAAAACAGATTACTTTCCAGGAGCTCATGTAGCCACTTGTGCTAATGGAGTACACAGAAAATGGCCATAGGCGATGCCAAACTATGCTCCGCAAAACCGTGTGTGAATGAAGAAATAAACACCAGGATGACCTCAGGTGGGTGAAGGGAGCAAAGGCAGGTCCCAGAAAGCACAGGCACTCTCACTGGCAGACCACTAGGAAAGATGTATTGTGCCTTCATAGGGTGCAAAATGCCCTGCAGCCAGAGGTCTCTGGGAAAGAATCAGATTGAGGGACGCCATGTGTGGTTGAGGTTTATTTAGCAGGGTCCATTGGCCCCGAAAAAGACTAAGCAAGTGAGCAATGAACTAGTTGCCCAGGAGGAGGATGGGCTTCTCAGACTAGCTCAGGTACACTTCGAGAAGAAGAATAAACAGCTAAAGAGCCTCATAACAAGGCATGATAGCAGACAGGGCCGGACTGGGAAACAAAACCGGCCCTAGCAAAGTGCTCGGCCGCCCCCCCGGGTGATTGGGGGTGCGGCCGAGCTGTTTGCCAGGGCCGGTTTTGGCCGATTTTGTTACAGAGGCCGATAAGGCAGCTATACTGCAAGCGCGGCGCTGTAACAAAAACGGCCCCCCAGGCAGGGGCGGTGCGTCCATTGGGGCGTTGGGGCATAGCCCCCCCGCCCGCAGCTCCCTCGGCGTCTTTGAACCTAAGTAAACAATCAGTTTACTTAAGTTCAAAGAGCCGAGGGAGAACTGACAATCATGTCAGTCAGCATGACGTCGGACCGCCCACCCCCTTCAGAGTCTGAAGGGGGTGGGGCGGTCCTGCGTCATGTTGACTGACATGATTGTCAGAGGGACCAGGGGCAGCAGGCAGCACTGCAGCACAAGTGCGCATGAGTGGGGAAGGGCACCGAATTCTCGCGCCGTGCCCAGTCATGCGCACTTGTGTGTGCACTGGCTTGCGCATGCCCATTAGGAGAGCGAGGGTTGAGCAAAGGCTCAAACCTTGGTCTCCTAATGGGCAGGCGGGCGAGAGGTAACCGTGCCCTAAGCCAATCCTGGCGCTGCCAGCAGCGCCAGGATTGGCTGAAAGGGGCTGTAGGCAGGGCCAAACGGAGTCGGACCCGAGGCGGCGCGGACGGCGGACCTCCTCAGAGTCAGGTAGGATTTTGTTTGTTATTTCAAAAATCCCCCGGGCCCCCGGCACAACCCCCCCCCCGCAAGCCCCCCCACGAGCCGCATCTGCCATGACTCGTTTTCATGTTGATGTGGCATGATTCATTGCCACAAATATCTCAGATGACGTTCCAACGGAATTGTAACATATCACATATCCCACTCCTTGGGGGAGCTATCCTTGTTATATTTCAGGGAACAGAGTCCCCTCCACTGGCCCTGATGTCTCCTTAGAAAGAATGTAGATTATTCACTGGCACAACTCTGATTTATGCGGAAATGTAGATTAGTGAGGGCGTATGTAGATATGAAGTTAAACGTGTCTACTATTGAAGACAACGGTACTCGTCGTCTTGTTCCTGCTCGCATATTACACCCGGCCATGTTCCATGAGCACCAATGAGTTGGGTAAAAATACGCATCTGTCATTCTGCGCCAAGATACCCTTCGCGGTTAAACGTGCGCTTTACAAATACGCACGTTACGTCATGTAGGTCGAGGCATGTCACCGCCGACACTCTCCAAAACAGTGGGTGCGGTCACTCTGCCCCCTACCTCCTCAGCTGGGTAGACCTGCCCAGTGCCTTCGGTCTTGACATCTAGTGAAAATGTTTCCAGACCCCTTTGACACCTCCCTGCTTTTCTGATATACGTAAATATCTGTTTTTTATATGCCTTTATATTTCTGATGTGCCCACACAATATATGATAATAGTGGCATGACGCTGTGTTTGTCAGTACGTTCATGGCACCCTGTATTTTGCAATTTTCTGTTCCTTTTCACAAACCGGCGCGGAGTTGTCAAACACCTTGTAGCATGTGAAGTCACAACGGGGGCGTTATTGATGTGATGGGACATATGGCATTACCACTGGTGTTTGATTCCTGCATTTCACAATGGGCATGCTGTGATGGAGAGATGTGTGTTCAATAGTCATGAGAGGTTCTTACACTCTCCTTTCCCCAGCCAGTTTTATATAGCGCGAGCTCGAGCCGAAGGTATTGGAGCGCTTTACATCAGCACCGTTACATTAGCCCAGTTCACAGCAAAATATTCTTAGCTCAGATTTCTTTTTTTTAAAAGCACCAATAAATAAGTAAATGTTTTCACAATGTTTCAAATAGGGTGTGAATGCTAGGTATGCTACCTTACGACTAGAGCGGTCGACTCCGAAGGAGGGGACCCAGTGTCGAGTCTAGGCAGGAACCTTGTGATTCTGGGCAAATCACTTGATCTCCTCGTGCCTAAAAAAATGAATGTGTCTGTCTGTAACGCAACTGGTGCTCATGTAAAGCGCTCTGATCCCTTTGTTTCGAGTTCACGCTATATAAAACTCAATTTAAAAAAGAGTACTCTTCGAGTGCCCACCTGGCTCAGCAGGTGCAACTATTGTGTTTCCCACTCGAGAACAGCAATCCCAATTTATTGTGCTGCATGAAACTGAAAAGGTGATCAAACATTATAAAAACGTTCATTTATTTAAGATTGGTTTTGTAGCTGAGGTAAGTAGAATTCCTCTTGCTGCCGACTTCATAGTTATAATTGAGTGTTTCTGACATAATACTAACACGATAACAACCACTACATACTTTTCTAAAATGCCTGAGGGTTATGCTGCAATTTGAGAACGAAGATTTATGACGTGCCCGTGACTGAAACCATGCATGCTTGGATTGCTGTTAACCAACCTGAAGATTTCGGTACGAGATCTGTGTAACATGTGTCAGCTCCATGAAACGTACGAGGCCCTGAACATCATACCTGCGAGTTAATTTATTGTAAAACACGGATAATCGGACAAAACGGGGTCAGCAAGCATAATTGATTCTACAGAAAGTTGACGCTACACAATACCAAAACATACACCCTCTGTGTTCAATATACTAAAGCTGGACGTTTAAAATATTATTAAGAACCAAGAAAATATTTTTTTCAGGAGGAATTCATTCGTACTGCCATTAAGAGCACTTTTACAAAATCAAATAAGCATAAACACCAATAACGGTTAAACTAGAAAACAAGCCTATTGTTAAAAAAATGAGACTGTTTCAATATTAAACTTATATTAGTTAAAACAGATTGCAACCAAACCCAAAAGCATAACTTAAAAAAAAAAAAAAAATCTGTATAAGTTTGTAAATGGAAGGCTAACACTGTAAACCTAGAAATCCTACTAAAAGATTGGTCAAAGCATTTCAGAGTAATTCCACCTCTCTGGATAGGGGGCAGTGCTGAAGTACGGAATGCACACACAAAGACAAGTAGAGGGAGAAAATGGAAGCCCTCGCTAAAACAATATCAAATTCCTCACCTGTAATTCCTCCAACCATAGTTCTCATCCCTTATTCATTATACCTCAATCTTTACCCTTTTCATCCCTTTCCATCCCTCTAACCTCTAAGTAATTTCTCAATCTTCACCCCTCAACCGTCACTCGTCTGTCACCATTCCTTGCCACGGACTGACCAGCCCGCTCCCTCACTTCAAGAGCGACGAGTGACATTGGCAAAGGATGATCATCCATCTCTCTTCACCCCTCTAGTGCGGGGACTGAAACTTCACTTTTGCCTATTGATAGCCGTAAAGCAACCAACCTGGGAGAGAAAGAGGGTTACTCACTGAACAACAGAACGAGCTGACCAAATATGCCTTGAATAAAGGGGATGTGTTGAGAATTGGTCTGGTTCTAGTAAAGTATTCCTTCACACGTAAAGGAAGTCTTCTCCTTCACTCAGTTGCTTATTTATGTTAGGGCAACAGGTATTTCGCACATTGGCAGATGAGTTACTGCAATTCACCGTGTTCCCACATATCCTCATTTAAGGACTCACGTTGGAGGAGGAGCCATATTGTCACCGACATCGGACATTGGAAGAGTCTTCAAAAAGTAAGCAAGGGTGACCAGGTTCTTAATGTGAATGATGTGAGTGAGTGAAGCCGGGAGTAGTAGTACAAACACTCCAGAGACACAGACCAGATTTAAGGCTGCCGCAGGAAAACCAACTAACAGGCAATGAGCACCACTTTATTGGGAGGGAGACAAGCAGGTTTGTGCAGTAGAATGTGATGAGTTTTCAACTTCCAGAGAAAATATAGAGAGTACATGAGATGAGAGAACTCTCTTAAGGGCATACTTTTGAGGAGGCCCTCTGCTTTTGATTGCAATGGCTCAGTTTATTTGGTGATTCACAATTCCAATCATGGGTAAAACATGGCTTGTTGAACATAGATGAGATGTACTTGCAAATTGTTTGATTGCATATTGCATTTCAGGTTTTCAATTTGACCAATCCTTTGACTTCTTACCAACGAAATATGAGTGTCTTCCTGGTCGAGGACCACACTGCTTTTTCTCTTATCTGTCTTGTATCAAGACCCTGCTGGACTATGGGGTGAAAGAAAGCTTGAATAAGCAGCTACCTATGTTATATGACATCTCTTTATTAATGTAATAACTGCACTTTCACAATTGCTTTATTAACCTTCCTGCTTTCTCAAATTTGCTTGAAAATGCAGCATTTGTCCACTCTTTTTTCAAAATTTTCTCGGGGGGAGAACCCCCCCGAACCCCCCTTAGGTTGTTCGGGCTCGCTCGCTACGCTCGCTCGCTGCGGTGCAGTATGCCAATAATTTTACGCCCCACCACTTTCAAATGTCACCAGCCACCACTGCCCCCAGGGGCCCAATACCGGCCCCCACCCTGGCGGTCCACCGGGGAAATGCCCGGTGCCCGCTACGGCCAGTCCGGCCCTGATAGCAGAACCTTGAAAAGCCCAAAAAACAGAAGACAGGTGAAGCTGAAGAACTGAACAGTTGGTCAGACAGTGAAAAAACAGAACATAATTGAAGGACCACAGGCTGGATCACAATACATTTTTGAATGGCGCTATTTCGTGCCCCTGATGGTAAGTTAACAAGGTGCTTGCCCCAAACACTTTTTACCACTGTATTGTGAACAGGATTGTGTAGGTGGTAATATGTGAGGAGAATGTTTGTGGATATTTGTTGTGTTGTACTTTTTTATGGTGGGCATGTGTTCTTTTGATTTTTTTGTGTAGCTGTGTACGTATGCGCCATTATTTCAATGTGAGTTTGGTTGTTGTTCTCCGGTTGTTGCATCGCATTCTGTTTTGAATGGTTGTGATAGGCCCTGTTACAATTTAATTGTGTATACTATTGTGTTATGTTCTGTTGTTTACTTTAGGGAT
Organism: Calotriton arnoldi; assembly: GCA_963921515.1. NCBI lineage: Eukaryota > Metazoa > Chordata > Amphibia > Caudata > Salamandridae > Calotriton > Calotriton arnoldi. The sequence goes on along the minus strand of CAWUFW010001712.1, from coordinate 2,102,632 downwards.
GTCAACAAATGCCGCTACATTTCCGGCCAAAAGTAGCACATGTCTTTAAATAATGTTCATGCAGCAGGCAACCATTTAGTGACTAAGGTGGTAAAATATCACTGCTCCTGCTCTTCAAATACTTCAGAGACCAGTTAGCCCAAAACTGTGAGGCTGAATCTTAGCTTAGCACTCCCAATACTCATTTTATGTGATAGGGCCCCAATAGGGCTAGAAGAGAAAAAGGAATGAACACCTTTCTGAAAGGAATGAAGTGAATGTATTTAGAACTAGGAGCCAATCGTAAATATTTCTTTGACATTAAGTATGACGTGTTTAATCCTATGCAGCAGAAAGAGCCAACTAATAATCGAGACTTTGAAAGGTTAAAAATAAGATTATGTGAGTGTTAAGCAACACAACATTTCCTGATGCTTCGTTATGTGAGAAAGGCAGTTACGAGGGCAGGGTTTGTCAACACACCGAATACCAAAATCCAGTCTGGGTTTCACAATTCCAAAAATATCAACCTCTTTGCACCCTTGAGATTGAAGTATCTGATGTGGTAGAGGCTATTAATAGGTGCCCCACTGCAAAAGCCCCAGGCCCAGATGCGATACCAGCAGATCTCTTCAAGGCAAATCTTCCACTCTGGGCTCCTCTCCTGTCAAATGTTCTCAAGGCTGTCTTAGGTACCGGCCCACCCACGGCCTGGTCTCACGTGACAATAGTCCAGATCTTTAAAAAAGGATCCAAGGGGGACCCAAAGTGCTATCGCCCTATTTCTCTAATAGACTGCACTGCTAAAATAATGGGCAGGATCCTGTTAAAGCGAATGCAAAACTTGGCAACAGAAAATAATGTGCTTTCGGATCTTCAGTTTGGGTTTTGTGTTGGCCTCAGGACCGTAGGGCAATGTTTCAATCTTTTCCTTCTAATCAATAAATACACTATAGCAAGAAGGTAAAATGTATGCAGCTATTATGGATCTGAGCTTGGCCTTCGACTCCGTCAATAGATCAAAACTATGGGCAATTATAATGGAGCTGAGGGTCAAGCCCAGCATCATAAACATTTTAAAAGAACTCCATCTGGAAGTGACAGCTAACGTCCGGTATGGCCCAGCAGGGGAAGAAACAGACAGTTTCAAACTCAACCGAGGTATGTACTGGCCCCTCCTTTTCTCTTTATATGTCAACGGCCTAGAAAAACATCGACAGAAATTTAGAGTTGATTGCCTCATAGTTGGCAAACGTAGTATACCAGCCTTAATCTATGCTGATAACACTGTTTTATTAGCACAAACTGCAATTGGATTGCAGCGCTTATTAGATCAGTTTTATGTGTTCATGAGCAGCTTAGATTTGATGGTAATTTAATCTAAAACACATATAATGATTTTTGGATCTCCAACAAGGGATAATATGCCTTTCTTTGTCAATGGTGCTAAAATTAGAAAGGACCCATCTTATCCATACCTGGGAATATTATTTGACGACGGAATGGTTTAGGGCACTTTGAAAGCAGGCAGGGCAGCTGCACTAGCTAGAAATAGCGAAGGAGTTTGGGGTTTTGCAGCCAGACTACGTGGAAAGCCAATTAATGAGCTGAAAAAAATATATAAAGCTAAGTGTCACCCGGCCGCCACATATGGGGCTGCTGTTTGGGGCTTATGTGATCAATTGGGTCTGAAAAAGGTAGAGAATGGTTTTATAAATAGGTTGCTAGCTGTTCCACCAGTAACTTTGTATGCCATACGGAAGTTGGACTAGGGTACATATGTGACTCAGTGAGCGTCCAACCACTTCTATTATGGCTGAAAATTTGGTCTAAGGAAGAAACTCTAGTGAACTGTACAATCTTAAACAATAGTTTGCAAATGGAAAAGAGTTTTAAACTTCTATGGATCGCACCTATATGCAAGATTTGTAACTGGCTGGATCTAGATGAGCTGTTTCTGAATCCCTGTGCTTTTTCCCCCAGCTTTTCTAGACCATCGAAGAAATTATTTTTAGCTAAATATGCTGAGGATAGAATGTCAAAAAATGCAGAGATGCCAACAGTTGCTGTCCATGATCAGATCTGCATGTGTTGCGGTACAGGGCCTTATTTGACATGGGTTAGCAATTTACGTCACAGGTTCTTTCTTATCTGATTACATCTGAATTCTGTACATTTCCTGTAGCTTTACTGAGGCAAGGTATGTTTGCTGTTTGCCCATGTGATGGTCAGTCTCCACAAAGCACAATGCACTTTATACTTTTCTGCAAATGTTATTCCTTGTTAAGGAAAGTGCTTATTTTACCCTTCCTGAAGAAAGTGAAATATAGACAGTGCAGGGCTGCTATGGAGTTTTTGCAAACATTACAATCTGTAGCAATATGTTTTGCAATTGCAACCTATCGATACGCCTGTGCTCTGCAACCATTGTATGAATTGTCATTCCTGTATGATCTGCTCTAGTTATTACTGTCATATTTTAATTGATCTGTTGTACATGACCCTTTCTGCAGGGTCCCCCCCCAAACTTTACGCTTTCCTCCTCCTTTTTTCTGACCTCGTTTTTGCAGGCTTTAGGACTCTGCGCATTTTACCACTGCTTACCAGTGCTAAAGTGCATGTGCTCGCTCCGTAAAACATGGTAACATTGGCTCGTGTCAATTGGCATATTTAATTTACTTATACGCACCTAGTAAAGTGCACTACATGTGCCCAGGGGCTGTAAATTAAATGCTACTAGTAGGCCTGCAGCACTGCTTATGCCACCCACCGAAGTAGCCCTTTAACCATGTCTCAGGCCAGCCATTGCAGGGCATGTGTGTGAAGTTTACTGCCACCTCGAAGTGGCATTTAAAATCCCTTGCCAAGCCTTAAACTCCCCTTTTATTACACAGAAGTCACCCCTAAGGAAGGCCCTAGGTAGCCCATAGGGCATGCTGCTGTGTAGCAAAAAAGGTAGGACATGCGCTTATATGTTTTTCATGTCCTGGTAGAGACAAACATCTAAATTTGTATTTCACTACTGTGAGGCCTACTCGTATCATAGGCTAACATTGGGAATTCCTTTAAGTACCTTTAAGCTGTAATTCCTGATTAGAAAGGAGTAGCAGCATCATTTTTCATATCTTTGGAATGGTAATGATAAATCCTCTTTACTGGTAAAGTTGGATTTAGCATTACTATTTTAGAAATGACACTTTTAAAAAGTGGGCATTTCTCAGCTCTTACTGCTCTGTGTGTCTTGCAGCCTGTCTCAAATACATGTTTGGGCTGAATGACCGTTACACTTTGTGCATTCCCTCCAGACAGCCACAAACACAGGAAGGCTAGATGTAGCTGAGTACCCATCTACATACAGCTGCATTCTGATGGCCCTTCCTAGGCAGGAAGGGAGGAAGGGGCTCACACTTACACTTCAAAGGATAGTGGCCTGACCCCACACAAAGGACTGATTACCCCCCACAGATAGCCTGGCAGACAGGACTGGGTTGAAAGGTAACTGGTGCACTTCAAAGCCATTCTTTGAAGTCTCCCCCACTTCAAAGGCATATTTGGGTATAAGTACTGGGTCTGTGACCCCAGCAAATCAGACACTTCTGGACGTACACCTGAATCTCTGTTGGAAGAACTGCTGTGCTTCTCAAATGACTGGACTCGAGCACACCAACTGGAACCCCCCCCCCCGGGCTGTGCGCAGACTGATTAATTGAGATGCAGTGGGCGATTGATTGATTCCTTCAACACTGCAAAGTTCTTTCCTGAATTAACCCTTAACACACCACACTCCCATTGCGGACCAGCACTTCAAAACTAAGGGGCTGTACCTTGACTGTATCTCACCCAAGACCAGTTGCTCCCCTCACCCTGCTGCCCCCCCCCTCCGCCCTGAGGAGGACCCGCCTGCGGAGGATACAAACTGCCCTCACTGCAACAGGGTCGAAACGTCGACATCTTCCCCCATTAGGGCCTGTACCTGATATCACCCTAGCCCTGCCCTCTTACAGATGAACTTTGTCTGTACATCATCAAAAATAATGAAATGAATAACAATTGTGAATTTCACTAGGGACAGGCCTTTCTGTAGAACTGGTGCCACTATGAACTACTACCAGTTTCTAAGTACGGAAATGTTCAAAATGACTGATTATTGAATTTACCTCTTAGATTCCCTTCCTGTATGTCTATCCTACCTCACGAGCACTTTCCTTCTTCACACTCCCTTTGGAGCAACTCCCTCTCTATTTAGAGTATTGAATATGATAAATGTGTTATGAAAAGTGACTAAATAAAATAACAGTCCCCATCTGAGCAATAGTGTGTGCCCTTCTATTGATCTTTTGGAGGATATATTTGTTTGCATTTTGAAGAAAAGAGTGGTACATTACTGTTACAACATTATTTATGAATGTTCTGCGCAACTGAACTTTAGCGTAAAACCAGTCTAGGACCATTGTTTCCTATACTAATCTTTACCCAGGTCCATAGACTGCTGTGGGTTACCCCATTATATCTTAATGATGGACTGCTAAGCTGGCAGGCCTACTTTATTGTTTGTTGCCCTGCTGCTCTCTCTGACTCTGCTGAAGGAGAGCTGGACTCTCCCTTCTTCCAAGTGATCTCCAAGGGCTTCATGGCTTGCCTCCTGTTGCTTGAGACTCAGGGATATTGTAGTCTCTACCCCTGCTCCTGAATCACTGGAAGTGGCCCAGGGACTTGTAAGACGGATTTCAATGCATCTCCTGTCTGCGGCAATGACCTGGTTGTGGGAGCAAAATCGGCGCATCTCTTCGGAACCAGTGCTTTGCCTCCTGAGATCAACACATCGGACAGCATAGCGCCGTTGCTGCAGCTTGTTGAGGTCAACGCATCCCCTCAACTGCATGGCAGAAACCAATGCATTGCTTGACGTCTCTGGACTCCAGCACCCGTCTTCGAAACTGATGCATCACCTTCACTGCATGGAGAAGATCGACGCATCTCGCTGCTTGTGATCAGGAAAGCACTTTGTTCACCGGGCCTGAGTGGGTCCTGTAGCCCTTCATCACACCTAAAAAGAAAGGGACGAGAGGATAAAGCTTCCCTAGTCCTCCCTAAGAAATGTCTATAAACACACAAAAAGAAGAGAAAGCCTCTAAATTCAATTAGTTTTTCATAATCTGCATTTTGGGAAAACCCACAGAGTTTTTAAATACTGCCTTCACCCACTAGTTAGTGGCGTGCTTCATCATAGGGCCGCTACGACACCCTGCCGCAGGCCAACATACAGGGTTTTAAAACACTCTAGGGATCCATTTATGCAGAGGCAGTAATTCAATTAAAACTATCTAGGAGGGTTCCCTCTATATTACTTTATTCCTGGGTCCTTCCTGATAGGGCTAAAAATGTATGTTGCGGGTGTACTTAGTGAATTAGCATCCTTGTCACCCTCTCTGCTTTATATCGACCTGTTTCTTGCCAAATTCTGATAGCACTGATTTGTTAAATGAAAACTCAGGGTTAGAAGCTTTTTGTTTAGTATACATGGCTCAATCTGGTTGCACAATGCACTATGCATGCATTAACTATAGCACATTTTATTCTGTACACAATATGTAAAATGTCACCTAATATTACTTGTTCCTTCTTTCAAAGGATTCCTGTATTTTTTTTTATCAAAGTGTGCTAGGCTGTCAAGCAATTGTGTTTGCATGTATTTGTTTACATTAAAATCTGAAAATTGTTTGTATCATATTACAGTATTTATATAGCGCTTACTCCCCCCTATGTGGGGTACTAAAGCACTTGCCTACACGGGTACCACTCTACACCATTTAGGGGTGTATGGTTGGAAGATTGCTGTCTTTGTTTTGATCCTCCTATGTGGGAAGTGTTTCCATGCCATGTGTGATGACCACTGAGGAGCGGTTATCGTGTTACAGGATGCAACGCGTTGCAATGTAGTGGATGCTGAAGCGTGAGAGACAGACACGCAGTTTTATGATTTTCAGTGTGCTGGTAACTTCTAACAGTCCTGGGCTGCTATCTCATCCCTTGGAATCAACCTCATTGCACTGCTTTCTATCCAGAATTATCACACCTACTGCCCCAAACCCAATAACATACCTAACTGCCACAAACCCTCTTGGTGACATGACTTACAAAACAGACCAACAGCTTTCAAGACCATCACAAGACCCGTTTCTTATGTCACACCCCCCTTACATTCCATCCAACTCCAGATCGACATACCATTTATTGGTGTCCAAGCAACAATAGGATGTCATTCGGTTTCAGGCCCTCAGGATGACATCATTTCAAAAACCCACAGCTAAAAATACCACCTTTTAACATGACTACCACTATATCCCATCCTGTTTTAGAATACCACACCTCTTCTTGCCGTAAACCCACATAGCACAATTTCTAGGTTTAGGAGACTGTCTGTCCCAAACTTTCAAAACATCACATCTTGTCCAGTTATATATGACGTCACTTCCGGTCCACGCACCTTGTCCTGGTTGCATGAAATACATCTTCATAATGGGCCTTGTGGAACGGAAGAGAGCTTTGAAATGTGTGACTTGGTCAGGCAAGTGCATTCATTTACCAAGACGTTCGACCAGCACCAACCAATGAAAATAGCAGATGCCATATGAAGAATTTGGCGAAGATGCCCAATGAAAAATATGGTGTCTGCTTCTGGGATAAAATCCTTGTACACCTCTCTTGTTCAACCATTCTCAAAGCCAGCAATTTCCAGTACTGCATATTCTTATGATATATTCAATTGGATCCAGCATATTTAACAAAAAAACCTGAGAAACGGAGGGGAATTCTTACATACCAAGGCGGTCACCTGTCATCTCCAGCAGGAAGCCCTCTTCCAGATTGCTAGCAATCTTCAGCCCTTTCTAAAGGAGGGCGAAATGGCAAGAGATATTATCCAGGAAACCCACCCAACTGTAAGCCTTCGGACAAGTAACAATCTGACCCAAATGATTGCCAAATGCAGATTCACAAACTATAAAACAGAACTGGGGACAAGCCCCAAAAACACAAATGAGGCATGACGTCAACCTACCACAAACCATACAAGACCTCAGAATATAACCTGCTCAAGTGGCACAAAAGGCCCAGTGGGATTTTCAGTGTTGGCAATGTGGGGCAGATACACCAACAAAGTCTCAACATGCATTGCAACAGAATTCCTCACAAAGAGGGACAATCTTGAACGGGAACTTCTAAATGTAGAGAAAATAGAGAACAGATGACCTGAAAGTGGGAGCATCATTGGGGTGTACACACGATGACAAGCACAGGGGATTTAGATCCCAAACTAACCCCGTCTCGCAAACTCCCCCCTACTAAATCTGCAATAAAAATAGGGGCACACAGAAACATCCCCGGCTTCCGTGGTCCTTTTAGCGGCTGTGAGCCATTTCCCTTTCCGCAAACAACAGCTTGTCAGTTTGCATCAAGGGGGCTCAGAATACGTCACTGAATGTTGCCCGCACACTCCTTCAGTCAATCATTCGGAACAACAGCGAGCGCAGCACATCACAGAAATGCACAACAATGCATCTTTCCTTTTTAGCAAGCCCACAGTTCCCTTTTCCACACAGTAAACTGCATCTAGAATGAACGAAACCAAGAGCAATATACATTTCCGGTTTTAACTTTTTTATGTAACCCACAGTTCCCTTCATATACTGTAACACCCCAATCAGTATCAATGAAGCTGACATCTTTTTCTTGCTATTGTTTCCTAAGTATACATCTATTGTAATTTTACTATAACTTCCTCAAAAATTGGACCTATGTAGCCTTGAAAGTCAAGAGCTAAAAATAAGAGCTAACCAATAAAGGTTTCATGTTTTCAAGATCAGTGCTTGACCTCTTTCTTTTTATTTAAAGAGAAAAAAAGACAGATAGTAACTAAACCTTTTTGTAGACTACACAGCTGTTGTCATCCAATCCATTTTCACGCTCACGCTTTGCCTTTCACCTGTCTGGCATTAAGAAATACTCAAGTACATTATTTTGTAAAAAATAAAAAATAGCAAGACTTTTGAAACCAAATGGCATACATAGAAGTAGCTACATTTATATTTTTACACAATAAGTTTGCAGACCCGAAGAAAAAACCCAAATCTGAGCTTGAAAAGGGTAGCAAGTTTGGTTGTTCGCTCTAAAGATGTTGAATCCAGGCAATCTTGAAAATGAAGTGCTGCTGGCTCAGTTTTGAAGAATGTTAAATTATCGGCTTACGCGGTAAGTTTGGCAGTTTAGTGGCAGATTGCTCCATATTTTTGGCTAAGGCTATTGTATGACCCTGGGGAGTACAGATTTTCGGTTTGCAGTTCCAGAAATACATGAGTGGAAAGGAAATGCTTTTGAGGATGTAAAATGGGAGCCAACCAGAAATATGCTATGTTTAGTGCAATGACTGCTCTTGTCAAATCATATTAGACTTTGCCCAAATGTCTCTCTGAAGGCGAGCTGTAGGTAGTGGGGTGAGTGTGGGCAAACAGGAAGTTTGTGTCTTGATCTAATGTGCAATCTATGAAGAACCGCCTGATACCGAGAGTAAAATCTGAGTCCCACTCAATGGAGTCTTTAGCCAGCGTAACCCTGATGAACCTTATGTTGAGTGCCATGAGTTGCAATGACTGTTCATATTTGTATCTATTTATCAGCTAAATTAATGGGTGTCCTGGAGAGAACTGGATTACCGCTGTGAGTCTCTCCCAACTTTCGCCCCATTGCCGCACCGGTGCGTTCTCCTTGAGATCCTGGTTTACCCATTTTCTGAGAGGTGGTGTTCCAGGACATGCATATGCATGGTTCTACTAAAATACCAGCTACTGCCTGACTATAAGCGCAGTCCACTTAGTCTGCCCTTATCTTTGCAAAGTCACACTTTTAACAGTTGCTGTCAACTAGATGGTCAGTAGTGGGCACTGGTATTCATTGTTGGGACTAGGATGTAGTTTTATCAACAGATATTGACCCAACTGAAGAGAGAGAAAAGCAGAACAGGAAAAAAGAAGAAGGAAAAAGACAGACAAAGTCTGACAAAAGGAGAAAGCCAAGGCAAAAAGAAAAATAACCAGCGAGAGGAATAATGAGACGGGGAGTGGAGAGTGATGGGAATAAGAGGCTTGAGATGAAATCATGCGTAGGCACCCTTAGTATTTGTTAACCCTGGCATTCAGCAGCACCTGCAGCATGCTTCTAAGAAAAAATTAGGCATGTCATGAGTGATGTAATATGTGAGGTCATAAGCAGTGCATTGCTGGGGTGTAGGTTATAGTTAGCTCAGGTAACTACAACTGCTGAATTTCACTGGTTTTCTACGAGTGAAATCTGAGCCTAACTATAACATCCCTGTAACCTTTGTTTTTTTCAGGGAATTCCTCAGGTTTTTAAAAATATATTTCCTAACTATAATGTCCCTGTAACCTTTCAGCAATATATATATATATATATATATATATATATATATATATATATATATATATATATATATATATAGGGACTGCTGAAGATACTGTGGTACTGTTCTTCAAACACACCATTGTTTTAATGTTCCTTTGTCATAACAGTCTTCGAGTCTCTTGCTGCATTTGTGAAATTAGGTTTAAGAATGTATATGGGGAATAGAATCAATCCAGGTGGTAAATCATATCATTATTACATTTTATGTTTGGTAGAATAGTCACTGAAGAAGGTTTTATAAAAATCTTAATGCATGTGAAAGTCATGTTGGAACTATAAATGCAATTTTGAAGGATGAAATTACCTATTGATTTACGATGGTAATTACATTTTGAAGAGGTATACTTTGGATTTGAATAATTGCTTTAACTGAAGGAGAAGAAACTTTTTTTACAATTGGTTGAGTATTGCAGTAGTGATTATATCATATGGAAGGGTGTATACCATACATAGGGAAAACGAAACCCCATTCTTTATGTATTTATGTATGTCCAAGGTAGTGGTCCCGAATGATACAACACCTAAGGTTAAGTGAGAAGAGAAAATCTAATTAAAAGTAAGGGATGCGAGAAATATATATTTGTCCATTCGTCCCACAGCGCACCCTTCAACCGCACTTGCATTTGTTTTGGCTTGTGATGTGTTATTAGATTTGTGTCACGTACCACTTATGGTGGTGCCTAGTGCATTAGTAGCACATCTAACACCTTCACTTCCGTTTTGCACTTGCAAGCCAAACCTGGTTCCCTATTATTTCTTCTCATTAAGTTCAATTTGGAGCACCGTGGCTTTAAATTACTGCATGCAATGACTTCATCATACATCTTCTCTATTGTCTCTGTCTAGTTTCCTCCCCTAATAAAACTCCTGCCCTGTCACATCCCCATGTCATGTCCTCATCTTCAGAGTATTTTTCAGAATTCTGCTGCTCAGTGCAATCACCTAAAGCGTTGGCACTTCGCACACTACCAGAAGCTCTTCTCTCAGCCACCACATCTGTAAATCACATCAAAAACCCTTTATCTTTGGTATAACTTATGCTTCCTCCATATCCTATCCTTACATCTAATACAGTTTTGCATCACTCTTGTGCTTCTGTTTCCTATTTTTCATTAGAGCTTTCTTAAGAGAGCAAAACAATCTGCTAACAACATCTAACATTCATAGAACAACGATTTAGTCTCAGTAAACGCATCTATCTACCTTGTAAAGTTTAAATGGTGGAAGCCTGTTTATTATGTTTCTTGATGAGTGGTACGTGTGGTAAGAAACACATTTCGGAATGTTTGGCCTGGAGATACAGAACCACAGAAAAATAAAAAGCAGAAACAGCTAATGTCAAAAATCCTCCAGAGTAGTTAGTATCAGCTGCTATATTTGGACATTTATAGCCATCACCAGCATGTTCTTTCTTTTTATCCCCTGTTCCTAGATCCTAACATTACTTTCCTTCACATCCTACAAATAGCCATGACACATTTTCCCTCTGGAGGTATCATGTTTTCTTCATTCACATTTCTGTTTTCTGTCTCCTCTCCCCTCACCAACGCTTTTAAAAAGGCTTCAGATGTTGGTCGTGCAAGAGCCTGAATTAGGCCAAATTGAACATGAAATTGATTGAAATTGCAACCAACAACAGCAGTGAGCATGTGTCGTACCAGAGTGCAGTATGCATTAAGTGTATTGTAATACCACTGCTTGCCCTCCACTATTAGGGTGACCAGATTTTGAAAACCAACAGCTAGGACATTTCACAAACACAGAAGCAGGGTTACAATTACCCTTGGACCTAGGAGCACAGAATGACTTAAAAGACAGCGCTGACCAACATAAACAAGCATTTGCAAAGCAATAGGTCTCGCATTTGCAACAGCAGGCAGGACAACGCTATTTGAGCAAATAGTGCTCAGAGGCTGTAATTAAAGCATACCAAACAACAACACACGTAACAGGGGGTGTCGCCATGGGAGGTTACAAAATGAGACAAGGCGGCACTAAGGAGGGACTACTAAGCCTTTTAACCAATGGACAGCCACAGTTTACAGTGGACAATGACACAAGCCAATGAAAAATGCGGGCCGAGACTAGGGGGAGCTTCAAGTCCCTACCTCAATATAGCATGCCTCGCAGAGCAGCGCATGCGCTGCCCAGGCTCGACCTAAAAACACAGGAAACGAGTCCGCAAGGGGAAAAAATAAATTAAAGTGATTTCTGAAAAGGCTGGTAACTAATCCTGCACTGGAACACATTTAAGTTTGACTTCCTCTGTGCTCAGTTGACCCTCTCTGGCACGGGTGGCACAAAAACATATAGCACAGAAAGCATACGAAAGGACACACATGCTGAGTCAAAAGAAGGGCAGGCTCAAGGGCCCTGGGATCCCCTAACAGGAACCCCTCCTTTTTGGGCTCCCAGCCCACTTTTCTAGACTGGTTACTGATCCATAGGACAGTTCTCTCGACTCCACATACACATACTCACAGATGTGAGAGTAAGGATGGTGGGGCCTCTTTACATTATGGGCTGAGCCATGATACGGCACACGTGGACCATAGTTCCTGTAAAATAGAACAAACTTTTTCAAGGGTCAAGGCACCACTTAACAAGCAGGTCTATTTCCAGCAGTAAGCCTGTATTTCTAGATCCATAATTGATCAAGAAAGGACTGTTCTTTTGGTTCCCATACTCACAGGAGTAGGAGCAGGTATGTAAAGCCCTCTTGATTGATTTTTATAAGACCATGCTGGGCACACTTCCACTGAATGTGACTTCTGCCCAGCCAATGCTCTATCGCCCGTTTCCAAGGCCTAAACCCCGTCCTGGAACTAGGGCCATCGGCCTCTAACCGCAATTCCTTGAGACTTTCCTGAAGAGGCCTCCTAAGTAATTTATGTTGACACTTCATTGGGAGACAACTCACAATAGGAACGTGGATTTAAATTAAGGACTTTTGAGTATGTTGGGACGAAATGTTTGGGGAAAAAACTGATTCAGCCCATAGAATTATGGGCTTCTGCAAATTAAGTGAGCATGGACGTCTTCCAAAAACTATCTCAAGGACATTCTCTTTTGAACAAATTGGTTAACTTTATATTTATCTATATGAATTTTTCCAAATGAATTTTTCTACATGGACTTTTGAGACAGGCCTGTGAATGTACTGGACATAGGTGTGATTATGATGTAATATATGGATAGTCTATGAATTCATTTTGTACAGGATTGTTCCTAGTGTATTGCAAGTAACTAGCAATCCACACCCTAGTCCTTTTGGGGGGGCAGATTTTCCTCTTAAGAGTGCAACTTGGCTATTTGTTTGACTTCCTAATCTCTCTGGGATCAAAGGGGACACCCTAGGCTTAGCCTCTCTGCTGAATCTAGTGAAATCGGCTGGGGCAGATAAAGAAACCCAACATATCCAGGAAGCCTGTTCACCCTATCTACTATTCTTCTTACTCTGACAATTTCTGAGTGGGATTAAGCGCACTTGAGGGATGGCTTCTTGTCGTGTGGGTGCAGGTCACCTCCTAGCCAGCATTCAGTGATGAAGAGGATGCCTGCGAGGAGATTAGGTTATAGGTTATAAAAGGCGTTGACTAGTATGCCAAATAGATGGTTCTTGGGCCAGCCGGGAGTAGAGAAATTCACTGGTCAGTTATATATTGTGGTTGTTTCTTTTGCAGAACCACATGTATGGGAGTTGTTGAGGACGACAATGGATGTAATGTCTCGAATTATGATTTTTCTAATTCCCCTGGCTGAAATGGCAGGGTAGAGGAGATACAAATGTTTGTTCCTCTTGCCTGACTGCAAAAGAGACAAGCTTTTCGATTTTTCCTGAAGTATAGCCAGAGCCACTGGAATTATGCGATCATGCAGAAATGTTCGCATAATTATAGATTTGCCGCATTTGCCACATAATCCATCATCTGCTGCATAATCTGCAGATTTTAACAAAATAAAATTTGTTTCTAGCTCATAGGGTTCAAAAGTTACTATAAATGCAGCAATACATGTTGCTGCGCAGTGGAATGCCCTTTGCAAAGTTGAACTGGTCACCTTTCTGTTGCTTACTGCTATATTTGGGTGTTACACTGGCACTAAAAAGGTGCAACCAATGCTCAGACGGTATTAACAAGCTTAAAATTGAAAAAATATGAAGTAATACTATCAAAAAATTTACCACTTAATGTCGCATAATTTGCCTTTTCCTGCCACATAATTTACAAAACCCCACCGCATAATTTGGCTCTTCACTGCCGCATAGTTCCAGTGGCCCTGAGTATAGCACTGAAATAGAAAGCATGAGCTGGAGGGGAAAATTGTTCCACAGTGTTGTGATGCAGGCAGAGATGGCCTGATTCTGTGAGAGTAGTGTGTATTCCGAGCCTTGTGGTGGAAGCTGTGTGTGAGGCAGGGCTTATGTGGATTTTGCTAGCAATGTAATCTGAGTAAATGGCCTGGGTGGTTTTGTGGATTATTTAGCACGATTTAATTAGGATGGGTTCTAGTGTTTTTCAGAATATATTGATGTTTCTATGTGTTAACGAGTTTTCAGTTTTGCAATTGAAATGCTTTAAAAACTCGCACTTTGTAACGAGTTATGCACTCTGCTCAGCCTGAAGAATTCACGTGAATCAGTCACTACATGATAAGCTTTAATCGCGAAGCCCCGTTAACAAATTTCCTAATTTAGTTTAAACTGTCAGTAAACACAACTTGCTTCTTTCAGTTACGTTTCCATTCACCGTCTCCATTGACCATTCTTGGACATGGTTGTCCCTTCTTTTTCAAATAAATCGATTTATCTCGTCTTTATCCTCTTGAAGGGCAGGCTTGTTAATACATAACGTAAACAAAGGGGAGTGAAGTCCCAAGCAGGCCTGGTCATTTATTTGAGGTGTCAGGGGCACTGAGGCGTGAACGGCGTAGACATTGGTAAAGTATTGAGCTGATAACACAGAGAGGGGGCTGGACATGGGAGCTACGACTATCATAGACACTGAGACTAGGCCCGATTCCGAGCAGGTAATATTTTATTTTTAGGTCGAGCCTGGCGGCATGCGCTGCTCGCTCTGCGAGGCATGCTGTATTATGGTATGTTGTTGAAGCGTCTCCCACACTCTGCCCATATTTGTCATTGGCTTTGTATCATTGTCCTTCTTAAATGGTGGCTTCTGATTCATAAATGGGCTTGTTAGTCCCGCCTTGTCTCCATTTGTTACGGCCCATAGCGACTGGACCTTTTACTTGGCTGGTTACACGGCCTGCTTTCTCTAGGGGGTGAGCACTATTTTTGTTAGTGCCACTTATGGGGACAATGGCGGCTACTTTTTGGGGAATTTGCATAATGATTGCGGCGCCCGCTTTAGGGACACCGCAATCATTTTCAATTCTAATCTTATTAATTTTTCATGTTGAGCGCGACGTCCACTTCTGGGACACCGCGCTCTGTTGATTTTTTTTTTTTTAACTTTCATAGTGAGCGAGGTGCCCGCTTCAGGGACACTGCGCTCTGTTTGTTTATTTTTTTTTTTACTGTAAAACCGAGCACGGCGCTGCTTCAAGGACACCGCGCTCGGTTTCTTTCTTTATTTTTTAACTTTAACACTCAGCACGGCGCCCGCTTCAAGGACACCGCGCTCAGTGTTAAAGTAAAAAAAAAAAAAAAGAAACCAAGCGCGGTGTCCTTGAAGCGGCACCGCGCTCAGTTTTACAGTTAAACAAACATTTGCAATGCAATAGATCTCGCATTTACGCGCGTTTAAGCTATTGGCATTGTCATTTACAATGCCAATAGCTTAAACTTGCGTAAATGCGAGTCTTATTGCATTTTTAAAATGTAACTTTAAATATTTCTTTTCGAAGCCATATTTGTCGAGGAAGGCCCACCATCTGACCAATGTGTCTTCCACGTCTTGAATTAAAAATGACCTTTAGCCGCACATACATACCTCTTTGACTCGGGCACTCAGATTTATAACAAGAAATTGATTGTGACACAAGCAGACCTTGTGTTAGGACCTCACTCGTTGCTTCGCACATAGTCCAAACTAAAGTATACATTCTCCAACCAGATATGCAGGTGTGTCTGTTGTCGCTCTGGGCACTTTTGAGCACTAAGATGCCATGGCATGGCCTGTTTGCAGATGCCTCTCGTAGTATTTTTGCCCTACTATCCTGATTTTGTTTTGCCCGGAACGTTAGGCTGACAAACACCCCAGAAAGCTTGGCGTCTGGGTTGCAGTATGGTTGGATCGCTCAAATTCTGAAACCAGTCCTAGCTCGCAGGTCATTTCTTTGTCAGGTAGGTTTCCCAATTGAAAGTGCTGTACTGCTAAAGCTGCTGGAGACAACCCAGTACTGCTGAGAATTGGTTATTGAGAATAAAGAAACCGTGAAAAAGATCACCTGCTTTGCTCATATTTTGGCACCCACTTAATCAAATTGTACAATCCTGAGAAAAAACACTTAATGTCCCTATTCCTAATCTCTTCTAGCTAATAAAAAGTGGATGTTTCTACAGCTGATTAAGTTTTCAGTGTGTGTTAAGCAGGAACACATATTCACTCATTCATACTAACGCAATGCGAAATTTCCAAATTCTTCTAATGAGTTTGCCTCTCTGACTCTTTCCAATTATCCCAATAGTTCCACATTTTGAAAACTGTGAGTAGGGTTACAGCATACAAGAAGGCTACGGAACAGTAGCGGCCCGTGGAGGGAGTTCCGTGGGGCGGTGAGGCGGGGTGGGGGAGGGGCAGGGTGGGGGGTAGTAAACACCGGAATATGGATGAACGGAGGTAAGTAAACAATTAAATCAATAAAACGAATTTCGTTGCGCGCGCTTCATCGCGCGCATCGCATTTTGCGATGCAGCGCACGCAACGAAATTCGTTTTATTTATTTAATTGTTTACTTACCTCCGTTCATCCATATTCGGTGTTTACTACCCCACCCTGCCCCTCCCCGCCCCGCCTCACCGCCCACGGAACTCCTCCACGGGCCTGCTACTGCTACGGAAGACTAGAACTCCTATGCACAAGTCTAAGGTGAAACAATGTACCATTAAAAGCCAAACCAGACCAGAATTAATGTTCCATAGTCTAGTTTTTACAGCCACCTCCTCATAAACCTGCAATTTAACGTACGGTCTGAGCAATCTTGTGATTATGGAAAAGGCTGTGCATTGGTGCAGTTACGGTGTTTGTAAAAAGAAATATTTTAATTACTTTTACCATAACACTGCTTTTAAGATCTCCGATTTGAATGTTATTGTTTGAAACTGATAGGCTGCTCCACTTGAACCTAAATTTTTAGGTCTCACCTAGAGACAGCTCTGGCTGTCTGTTGTCTAAGACTTATTGTCTCCAGTACATTAAAAGATATACTTATAGTGAGCTTTGGGTGAATCCATTGATTATCATTGGTTGGCTTTCTTGTCAATTTCATACGCTTGCTTATTAAATGGCTTTCCTTACTCTTCCTTTGTTCCTCCCCTGAAGCATAGCTTCTTTACCTTCCTTTCTATTGGATGGCTTGTATCCTTCCACTGCTTACATTCAAGGAACTATAGGCCTGATTACGACTTTGGCGCAGTTGCGCCAGCGCTCCGCCAACACAGCTGCGTCAAAGCCGCGCAAGGACCACCCGCCTTATTATGAGTTGAACTCATTAAGGCGGACAACCCTTTGCCTTTCCCATGGCAGTGCCTGGAAAACAGGCACTGCCATGAGAAAGGCAAAAAAGTTTCAGCATGGCATGGACGTCACCGTCCATGCCGTGCTGGAACTTTGGGGGAATACAGACAGGTGGGCATATGTTGTGCCCCCCTGAATGCCAGGTAGGTCGCTCCCCCACCACACAGCTCCGCCTGTGTTGTCTGCCCGCTGCTTCTGCAGGTAAGATCGCCCTCCGCTTGTGGCCCCGGTGCCCGTATTTTCTGCTTGTCTCCCCATTTTCCTTTCTGTGCCCCTCGCTGCCCCATTGTCGTTGTGCCCGTGATTTTGTCTGCTTTTCTCCCCTTTTTCCTTCTGTGCCCCTCGCTGCCCCATTGTCGTTGTGCCCGTGATTTTGTCTGCTTTTCTCCCCTTTTTCCTTCTGTGCCCCTCGCTGCCCCATTGTCGTTGTGCCCGTGATTTTGTCTGCTTTTCTCCCCTTTTTCCTTCTGTGCCCCTCGCTGCCCCATTGTCGTTGTGCCCGTGATTTTGTCTGCTTTTCTCCCCTTTTTCCTTCTGTGCCCCTCGCTGCCCCATTGTCGTTGTGCCCGTGATTTTGTCTGCTTTTCTCCCCTTTTTCCTTCTGTGCCCCTCGCTGCCCCATTGTCGTTGTGCCCGTGATTTTGTCTGCTTTTCTCCCCTTTTTCCTTCTGTGCCCCTCGCTGCCCCATTGTCGTTGTGCCCGTGGTTTTGTCTGCTTTTCTCCCCTTTTTCCTTCTGTGCCCCTCGCTGCCCCATTGTCGTTGTGCCCGTGATTTTGTCTGCTTTTCTCCCCTTTTTCCTTCTGTGCCCCTCGCTGCCCCATTGTCGTTGTGCCCGTGATTTTGTCTGCTTTTCTCCCCTTTTTCCTTCTGTGCCCCTCGCTGCCCCATTGTCGTTGTGCCCGTGATTTTGTCTGCTTTTCTCCCCTTTTTCCTTCTGTGCCCCTCGCTGCCCCATTGTCGTTGTGCCCGTGATTTTGTCTGCTTTTCTCCCCTTTTTCCTTCTGTGCCCCTCGCTGCCCCATTGTCGTTGTGCCCGTGATTTTGTCTGCTTTTCTCCCCTTTTTCCTTCTGTGCCCCTCGCTGCCCCATTGTCGTTGTGCCCGTGATTTTGTCTGCTTTTCTCCCCTTTTTCCTTCTGTGCCCCTCGCTGCCCCATTGTCGTTGTGCCCGTGATTTTGTCTGCTTTTCTCCCCTTTTTCCTTCTGTGCCCCTCGCTGCCCCATTGTCGTTGTGCCCGTGATTTTGTCTGCTTTTCTCCCCTTTTTCCTTCTGTGCCCCTCGCTGCCCCATTGTCGTTGTGCCCGTGATTTTGTCTGCTTTTCTCCCCTTTTTCCTTCTGTGCCCCTCGCTGCCCCATTGTCGTTGTGCCTGTGATTTTGTCTGCTTTTCTCCCCTTTTTCCTTCTGTGCCCCTCGCTGCCCCATTGTCGTTGTGCCCGTGATTTTGTCTGCTTTTCTCCCCTTTTTCCTTCTGTGCCCCTCGCTGCCCCATTGTCGTTGTGCCCGTGATTTTGTCTGCTTTTCTCCCCTTTTTCCTTCTGTGCCCCTCGCTGCCCCATTGTCGTTGTGCCCGTGATTTTGTCTGCCTTTCCCCCCATTTCCTTTCTGTGCCCCCGCTGCCTCTCGCCATTCCCGCCGCTGCGTCCCTGCGGCCCCGCCCCCTGACTGCCCATTTGCTGCCCCTGCCTCCCGCCTCCCAGCTGCTCCTCCCTCCCACCTCCCCATAAATGGCGGCCGCTGGCGCGCCGAAGGCGCGCCTGAGGCAAGCCCGTCTGCGCCCGTCCGCGACTGGACCGCGCCCAGCGCCAGAACCCCTGGATCCCACCGATGCAACACCACTCGACGGACCTACGACGCCGCCACACTCACCGCACTCAATGCCGGCCGGAACCCTGCCTGCTACCGAGCCTCACCGAGACGCACCCACGGACCCTTCACCTGCCAAACCTGCCGATTCACCTGCCCCCAGACGTGCACCACCTCCGCCAAGTCGAGCACCAGCAGCAACCACCTGAAATGCATCCTGCTGAACACCCGCTCCGTCCACAGGCACGCCGTGGAACTCTGGGACCTGCTCGACGCAACAGCACCGGACATCGCCTTCCTCACCGAAACCTGGATGAACGCCTCCTCAGCGCCCGACATCGCCATAGCCATCCCGGACGGATACAAGATCACCCGGAGGGACCGCGTCAACCAGACGGGAGGAGGCATCGCCATCGTACACAAGAACACCATCCGCATCTCGACTAACTCCGACGAGACCTTCACCGCCGCCGAACACCTACACTTCCAGATACACACTGACCCCAAGACCACCCTCCGAGGCACCCTCATCTACAGACCCCCGGGACCACGCACACTATTCAGCGAAGACATCGCAGACTTCATCAGCCCGCACGCCATGCCCTCCGCCGACTACATCCTCCTAGGGACCTCAACTTCCACCTGGAGAACAACAACAACAGAAACACCACCGCCCTGCTGGACAACCTCGCCAACCTCGGACTCAAGCAACTGGTGAACACGCCCACCCACTACGCCGGCCACACGCTTGACCCCGTCTTCTCGTCCAGCAAGCACATCTCCTTCAGCCACGACACCGGACTCCACTGGACCGACCACAGCTGCGTCCACTTCAGCTTCAGAAAGACTGCGACCCACCACCACCCGCAACAGGCTCCCCGCCGGAGCTGGAGCAAGATCACCGCCGAGCAGCTCACCGCCTCCCTCAGCCAGAACACACCCACCAACACAACGGACCCAAACGAAGCAGCCAGCAACCTCGCCAAGTGGCTGACCGCCTGCGCCGACGACCTCGCACCACTAAAAAACCCTCCCAGCAGACCCGGAAGCAAGAAAACCCCTTGGTTTACCAACGAACTCAAGGAATCCAAGAAGAACTGCCGCACTCTCGAGAAAACCTGGCGACTCGACCAGACCACAGACAACAGGACCGCCCTCAAGCACGCCACCCGCAAACACCACCAGCTGATCCGTGCCACCAAGAAGTCGGCACTCAAAGAACGACTGGACAACAACGCCCATGACAGCAAGGAACTTTTCAGCATCGTCAAAGAGTTCTCCAACCCCAGCGCCGGAAACAACGACATCACCCCCTCGCAAGACCTCTGCAACTCACTCTCCGCGTTCTTCCACCGCAAGATCACCGACATACATAACAGCTTCGACGCACAAACCACGCACCCTACCGCCGAACCAATGCCCGCCACCACCACCCTCTGCAACTGGACCCCGATCAGCACCGAAGACACCACCCGCACGATGAACTCCATCCACTCCGGATCACCAACCGACCCCTGCCCACACCACGTCTTCAACAAAGCCGACGCCACCATCGCACCCCATCTCCGGGACATCATCAACTCCTCCTTCCACACCGCCACCTTCCCGGAGAGCTGGAAGCACGCCGAGCTTACCGCCCTCCTGAAGAAACCAACGGCGGACCCCACCGACCTCAAGAACTACCGTCCCATCTCGCTCCTTCCGTTTCCGGCCAAAGTCATCGAGAAGACCGTCAACAGACAGCTTGCCGCCTTCCTCGAGACGAATGGATCCCTCGACCCCTCGCAGTCCGGGTTTCGGGCCAACCACAGCACCGAGACCGCCCTTATCGCAGCCACCGACGACATCAGAACCCTAACCGACAACGGGGAAACAGCTGCCCTCATCCTCTTGGACCTCTCCGCGGCGTTCGACACCGTCTGCCACCGCACCCTAGTGAAGCGCCTCAGCAACATCGGAATCCGAGAGAAAGCACTGGAATGGATCATCTCGTTCCTCGCCGGAAGAACCCAGAGAGTCCGCCTCCCCCGTTCAGATCCGAAGCCACCGAAGTCATCTGCGGCGTTCCACAAGGATCTTCACTCAGCCCAACCCTCTTCAACGTCTACATGAGCCCCCTCGCAGCCATCGCACGCCAACACAACCTCAACATCATCTCCTACGCCGACGACACCCAGCTGATCCTCTCCCTCACCAACGACCCCACCACCGCCAGAGCCAACCTACACGACGGGATGAGAGACGTCGCCGACTGGATGAGGAACAGCCGCCTCAAACTGAACTCAGACAAGACGGAAGTCCTCATCCTGGGCTCATCACCCTCCGCCTGGGACGACTCCTGGTGGCCCCCGGCCCTGGGCACCGCGCCCAAGCCAACGGACCACGCACGCAACCTGGGCTTCATCCTGGACTCCTCCCTGTCGATGACCAGACAAGTCAACGCCGTCTCATCTTCATGCTTCAACACCCTGCGCATGCTCCGCAAGATCTTCAGATGGATCCCCACTGAAACCAGGAAGACCGTCACCCAGGCACTCGTCACCAGCCGACTGGACTATGGGAACACCCTCTACGCCGGAACCACAGCCAAACTTCAAAAAAGACTCCAGCGCATCCAGAACGCCTCCGCACGACTCATCCTGGACATCCCCCGACACAGCCACATCACCGGACACCTGAAAGACCTGCACTGGCTCCCCGTCAGCAAGAGAATCACGTTCAGACTCCTCACCCACGCACACAAGGCCCTCCACGACCTGGGCCCAAAGTACCTCAACGACCGCATGACCTTCTACACGCCCACACGCCAGCTACGATCAACCAGCCACGCCCTCGCCACCGTACCACGCATCCGCAGAACCACCGCCGGAGGAAGATCCTTCTCCTACCTGGCAGCCAAGACCTGGAACTCCCTCCCCACTCACCTTCGGCGAACCCAGGACCATCTCTCCTTCAGGAAGCAGCTCAAGACCTGGCTGTTCGAGCAGTAACTTACCCCCTCCCCCAGCGCCTTGAGACCCTCCCGGGTGAGTAGCGCGCTCTATAAATGCCGTGATTGATTGATTGATTGAATGTATCCCCATGGCTGGGGAGGCATGGAGGCCCTGTGGGGCCCCCTTTGTTCCTCCACCACCAGCCTTTTCATGGCAGGGCTCTCGCCATGAAATGGCTGGTGGTGGTGGAACTCATAAAATGATGAGCGGGACTGCGCCAGTCCCGCTCTGCATGTTACATTGTGGCACAGTTCTGCCACCGGAGCAGCCTGTGGTCCTCAGCTGGAACGACTTTTGAAGTCGTAATGCGGCAGACGGGCCACCGTGAGCCTGGTGGTCTTACAACCGTCAAACTCTTAATCAGCCCCTATGTTTTTTCCTTACTAATAGCACTCCATGGGACTGCTTGTGTTTTCTTGCTTTCTCCCTTGTGCTGTTTTTCCGCTCTCTGTGTTGCTTCTACCTCCCCGGGCTATTATGTTGCCAACCTGCACCTCGGTGTTTGGCTTTATTTGCATTATTTCAGCACTCGCACTCCAATGTTGCTGTCCCTCCTCCTGTTGCAGCTGCCACTCCCACCCTCCCACCACTCCTCATTGTACCACTGATTTCTTTTAATAAAATATATATATTTTGTTAAATTTTTGAGAGTCTGGCAGCTGAAATTTGCTGCGTTGCCCCTTCATTCTCATTCCTGCTCTTTCCCAGTTATTTTTTAAATTTACTGTTCCAAGAATGGCGCCTGCCAATTAGAAGTAAAAAATGGCTGTCACGCCACTGTGTATCTGCGCATGCGAGGTGACACAAGTGTGCATATGTCATCTCGCGGCAGGCTTCAGGACACTTAAGCGTGGATGGGTAATGATGCATACACGTTTTTATATCATCCCACTTTTTTCTGTCAATATAATTTTTTCTCTCATTGCCAATCCAGAAAAGCATCAGCAAGAACCATGGCGAAGCCAAAAGGTGTGCAATGGCAAAGCCAAAAAATTAGACCAATTGCCTTTGCTAATGCTTGTTTGTTTGTGACTGCTGAACTTTCAAACAGGTGGAGCATGAACACTCTGGCCAGGCTGTACCAAGAGATTGAAGCTAGCAATTCTGTAGTCCCCAACCCATCTGGCCCAATGGAGTGCAGTACCTTCGCCTCCAGACAATATGTTGGCGGAGGGGAAGAAAACAAGCATTGGCATAGCCAATAGGTCTCGCCTTTGGGACCTTATGTGTTTAGCCAGAACTTTTGGCTATGTTGTAGAGCAATGTGGCTGCTGTGCATTATGTTGAAAAGTTATATTAAAAAGTGTGAAGCATTTTTGTTACCTTTATACAAACGAAGACGACATTATATACAACTGAAAAACCTGATTAAAAAAGATTTTAACATAAAAAATGTCTTCTACTTTTTTTGTACTTGCACTGCTGGCAACTTTTTCCTGCACTGAGTGGTATTGTGTGGAGTGTATGTTGCATTCAGTAGAGTGTAATTATGTGGCGTGTAATTATGTGGCGCTGAGTGGTATTTGGAGCTACGTAATAATGTGAGGCAAGCGGGGGGGGAGCAGAGGAAGGGCGGGCAGTAGCACTATGTATATGGGTGCACACAGCGTGTGCATTAGTGAAATAAATATGTGCACAAGCACTAGATGTTAACAGCGCATGTGTTTAGGCCCCAAACAAAATAAATATGTGCACAAGCACTAGATGTTAACAGCGCATGTGTTTAGGCCCCAAACAAAAAAAATATGTCCCAGACGCAAAATACAAAGCGAATGCGCGCCTATCGTAAAATTAATTCGGACAATCCCGTCCCTCCTTGCAGGCACTAACATTACGGCCTTGTATACATCTTCATGCCAAAGCACTTTAAAAATAAAAGCCCTTTCGTGCTTACAATGTTTACAGGAGAAAAGCTTCAAAAAAATTCTAAGCGTCCCGGCACACACCACCCTAAATTAAGCTCCTTACACGTACTAATATTACGGCCCTAATTTGACTACGACCCAACATATTTGCCTAACACACCGCAAAATCAACAGAAAACTGGTAAACAAAATAGGATTACGGAGGAGTAGGCAGTGTTTACCACAAGCTTAATATAATGCCACAGCACGTGATAACATATAAGGCCCCTGAACGCGGTAACAACGGCCCTAATACAACATTTCTTTGTGAACTACGTAATAATATGAGGCAAGGGGGGAGCAGACAAAGAGGGAGCGGGCAGCAGCTCTATGTATATGGGTGCATAACATATAAGACCCCTGAACGCGGTAACAACGGCCCTAATACAACATTTCTTTGTGAACTACGTAATAATATGAGGCAAGGGGGGGAGGGAGCGGGCAGCAGCTCTATGTATATGGGTGCACACAGCGTGTGCTTCAGTGAAGTAAATATATGCACTGGCCTTGGATGTTAACAGCGCATGTGTTTGACGCGAAATACAAAGCGAATGCGCGCCTATCCTAAAATTAATTCGGACAATCCCGTCCCTCCTTGCAGGCACTAACATTACGGCCTTGTATACATCTTCATGCCAAAGCACCTTAAAAATAAAAGCCCTTTCGTGCTTAAAATGTTTACAGGAGAAAAGCTTAAAAAAAATGCTAAGCGTCCCGGCACACACCACCCTAAATTAAGCTCCTTACATGTAGTAATATTACAGCCCTAATTTGACTACGACCCAACATATTTGCCTAACACACCGCAAAATCAACAGAAAACTGGTAAACAAAATAGGATTACGGAGGAGTAGGCAGTGTTTACCACAAGCTTAATATAATGCCACAGCACGTGATAACATATAAGGCCCCTGAACGGGGTAACAACGGCCATAATACAACATTTCTTTGTGAACTACGTAATAATATGAGGCAAGGGGGGGAGCAGACAAAGAGGGAGCGGGCAGCAGCTCTATGTATATGGGTGCACACAGTGTGTGCTTCAGTGAAGTAAATATCTGCACTGCCATTGGATGTTAACAGCGCATGTGTTTAGGCCCGAAAAAAAAAAACATTTCACGGACGCAAAATACAAAGAGACTGCGCGCCTATCCCCCCAAAAAGTCTGACAACCCCGTCACTCCTTGCAAGCACTAACATTACGGCCCTGGATACATCTTTATGCAGAAGCACCTTAGAAATAAAAGCCCTTTCGTGCCTACAATGTTTACAGGAGAAAAGCTTAAAAAAAATTCTCCTAAGGCCGTGAGTGTGGCGGTAGGTAAACTAAAGTTTATTTAAAGTGGGGGAAGTGTGCATGCAAAAGCTGAGCAAAAAAATACAGCTTACAAAAAAATAATTGAGCGCCCGAATCCGTGAGTGTGGCGGTAGGTAAACTATTTTAAAGTGGGGGAAGTGTGCCTAAAGAAACTAACGAGCAAAAAAAAAAAAAAAAAGACCCTGTTAGAACCGGGGTCACCGATTCCGACACGGTAGCTTGGCGCGAGGCAGGAAGGCACCCGAAGGCAATGTGTTAAGCAGTTGTGCAGCACACACTCACTCTGACTCAGTAATGCGCACGCAATGAGGAGACACCACACCAGGCTGATATATAAAACAAGACTCTTTATTTAGTTCAAGTTAGAGCATTAGGTATGGCAGATAATCACAGTGCAACAGCAAATTCATTTCATTCTGGAACATGAGTAAATTCATTCAACCTTAAAACATTAGAACCTCCTGCAGGTCAAAAGAAGCAGTAGCATTAGCCCTCTCAAAGAGCAAGTATCACTGTAGGTAATGCAGTGCATGGGATAACATAGGCATAAGCACACTCAGGTACATTCAATTCAATAAAGACCTTAATGCCGGTATGCAATGCACATTAGAAACACTTTCAATTGGGTAACCTCCCTGATGTAGGCATTCAACTCCAGGAACACCCATTAAGCATGGATTTTCTTGCGAGGCAACATTTCCATCAGAGCAGGTACGTCAGCTCATTGAGGCACCGAGCAGAAGCATTAGCCTAGGCAGGTGTTGAAATACATTAATAGCCACTTCTGCAGTACAACTGGAACCCACCCATGTACTCAGGCTCAATAGGGCAGGTAATAGCAAGCGGCAATCAGGTCACATTTAACTTCACTTTAGGGTCCGGTCTCCTGCACACAAACACAGAGGGAGCAGTTGCAGATGGCAGTACCCTGGGGCATCGGCTCCTCTCGCGTATATTTAGTGCAGGGAGGTTGAAAGGGGAGGTGCCGCGGGAGCTGGTCTCCGTAATGTCTAGGAATCCCCCCAGTCCTCCCTGACTCACCACACGGTCTTGAGCAGGGGACTCGCAGGCACCAATAGCGCCGGACGCCTCCTCCCCGGTCAGCCCGCTCCTCTCTTTACGTGGGGCTCCGGCCGGGGGAGGCGGGTCGGCACGCTGATGACGCTGATGGTATGGCAGGCCTCGCTTGAGGAGGGGGGGCGGCAAGGCTCTCCTTGGACCCCTGGCGCCTCGCAGATGCAGCCGGCGACGGCCCCGGGCCTCCGTAGGCCTCGAGACCCGGGAGCCAATCACAGCGCGGCCTGAGGGGGGGCGCGGCCGGCGCCCTCATTGCTGGACAACGCCTTCCCTTCACTCGGCGGGCCTAGCGAGGCCTTGTCAGCGATCGCGGCTTTGGTTTACGCGGCGCCTGGGCTGCGGCGGTGATCCTGGCACAGCTTCCCTTCGTTCAGCGACCCCGGGGTCGGGGCGGTGAGTTTGGAACCAGCACTTCCTTGATTCTTAGCGCGGGGGCCGCGGCGATGATTTGGGTAGACAGCTGGCACAGCGCTTACACACTTCAAAGCACAGCGCTCGAAAGGACAGTCAGTTTCTCCAGGCCAGCACCTCGTGGGCAGCAGGTTCTGGGGATACAGCGCTAGGGGAGCACCCAGTGCTTGTAACAGGACGCCAAGGGGGTGAAGGCCCAGCGCTTAGAAGCACGGCGCTTTACCTGGTGATCCCCCAGTAGCAGCAGCGCTCACAGGGTCCTCAACGCTTCAGTCCCAGCGCAGGTGGGAGTAGTGTCTTAGTTGCAGTTTCTTGGTGGTAATTTCTTTGGACGCAGTTTCTTGGTTGCAGTCACTTGGGGGAAAGGGTAGGGGTTGAGTTGGCAGGCACAAAAGGCAGGATGGTTCCCTGCGGCACACTGGAGTTGGTCTCCTGGGTTTCCCCTCACTGGGCAAGGTCAGCAGGCTGGCAGAGCCCCTCAGCTATCTTGGGTACAGCAGGGCCTCAGCTCAGTCAGACTCAGTAGTGTAGGTTCCCCCTAGGCCCAACAGCCTATACTCCGGCAGAGGTTCCCCAGGTCCAGTGGTGCCCCAACTGACTAGTTAGGTTTCCCTCCTTTCCTCTTATACCCCTAGGTCAGGTGACCCTCCTGAAAGGCGGCAAAGTATAACTCCTCCCTGGGCTGGAAGGTTCCAGGAGCTTCTATCATGTCTGTCTATGTGACAAAAAGGCGGGACGGCAAGGATACAGTAACAGTATGTCCCAGCCTGATCCTAACTACTGGTGCGTGCATGTACAATGGCCACTCCGCAGTAGCAGGGGCCTGTGGCAGCCATATTATTAGGAGAGAGCACCTGCACCTCAGCACTGTTTGGCAGTGGTAAGGCGCCCGGAGACCTAGGTCCAACAAAAAGATGGTGGCAAAAATGAGGCTCAAAGAGAAAAAAACGGGGTAAGACCACCCTAGGGCTGACAGGTCTAACAGACCCACAAAGCGTTTCCCTTGCGGGAGCGAGCAGGGGCACCATCTGTTTGAAAGTTAATTACAAACAGATGTCGCCAAAGCTCGCTCCCGCAAGGGAATCGCCAAACGTGCACGCGTTGCCATTGAAAGCAATGCAAAGCGTACACGTTTTTGGCGCGAAAAAGCGAATCGATTCCTAAAGGTCTCCTCCTATGCAGCGCATGCGCGCTGCGTAGGCAAGACCTAAAAAGGACTGAATCATACATTTTCCTGAACAATGTTCTGATTAAATTGGCTAAAGAGACACACCCACCCCTGTTTGGGCACTCAGTAAATACTGCATAACATTATGTTCTGTACAACAAGCACCACCATCCTCAGCGGTGCTTGTAGGACTTTCTACTCAAGAGAAATTCTTTTAAAAAGAGATCAAATTGAGCATTTTACAGCGCAATATTAAAAGAAAGGACTAAAACGTGTAAAGTGTCATAGCAATGTAGCTATGCAGTTGAACGCCATCTCTTTCATTTTGAATACTTTGAGGCATGTTCCTTTCATTTTCCTTTTCTTTGATTTTCCCCTTCCGACTAACCCCTTAGTAGATTATTTGTCATGTAACATGACAGAGGCTCTACTTGTAAGTGGAAGGGTGAGAAAATGAGAAGTTACACTGACCTCACAATTTCATGCTTTTTCAGAAGAGCTATCACCCAAACTAAACCGATGTAAGCAACAGATGTAGTTTACACTGATTTACGTGCTCCTGCATTAGACAGCTGTTACATACACCCACTATAAGGTCATAAAATCTATTGCTATAGATTTTGACATGCCGTCTCATGAGTCATGAAAGAATGTCTGGGGCAGCAGGAGGAGCAGTCCCCCCTTCCCGCCCCCCTCCCTCCCCCCCCTGCCACTGTGAAACTTGTCCCACGCTATCAGCAATATGTGAACCCAATCTGCATGAGTTGCAACTTTAAAACCTGCATCATATATTTTGAAAATGCACCAACTGTATCCCAAAACATTAGCTTTAGATTTTCTGTAAAGAAACATATGTTACAATTGCCCTAAACATCAGTATGTCATGTGCTTAAATACACACGTTGTCACTCAAATAACATCTTTCATTTTTAGTAGCTAAACTAGTCGCTGCAAATATCAGCTTGCAATCGTATTAAAATGCAATACATTTGTCAGAAATAGTCTATCTTCTTTCTTAACAAAAACATTTTTTTCAAAATGTTGGCAAGCCATTTCCAGTAAATACACTCATTTTTTTGGGGGGAGGGGGGTATTTGTATTCGGTTTTACAATATAAACAACATTAGCATGTGACAACTTTCGGCGAGTGGTAATAATGCCAGACAGGAAATACATTCTGGTTGTGCTTGAGTGTTTAGCAAACAACATCAGCGCAGGGCACGTAAAGGTACAGAGGTTTGTAGTGTCCTTGTTATACATTGAACTTAAACAGCTGTATATCATCACAGTGGTGTAACTGGGGACAGACATAGAAGCTGGGGCGAGAGGTGGGCGGGCGGGCTTGGTGACAGTGGCAAAGTGTGAAGAGCAAGGCATGCATAGTGGCGGGGGCGGACAGGCACATGGGGTTGTGTTAACTGCGTGAAGGCAGGTGAGGAAGGGCTGTGGATGAGAGCTAGTGTAGGATGGGGTACCGGTTGTGGTATATATGGGGATCGCATGGTGTGATCATGGGGGAAGATCGTTGTTTCCCACCTCCTGCTGGAATTGTGTGAGTAGGGTGGCCCATTGAGCGGAGATAGATTTGTTTAGGCAGAATAGGCACACAGATCAATCCCTTGGGATATTGTGCGTGAAATGCCCAGTGCAGCATGATATGAGATATAAAGAATTAACCACCAAGCATCTATATGGGAAGCTGTTCTCTTCTGCCTAAACAAATCTGTAAGGTAACAGCTATATGCATCATGTACAAGCACGATAGTTCCATTCAATAACGTGCAAAAAGGCAGAATGGATACCATAGCTGTTTTCTTTATTGTTACAGCGCTTATATAAACCAGGGGCACAATTGAGAGTGCTAGTACGGCTAACAGAGAAGAAGGCCCCGTATGTGTCAAACGTTCTGGCACACATGCTTTTACCATTGTGTATAAAGCCAACCTGTACCATTGGTTAGTGACCACATGTCCTATAAATCTCAAAAACGGCATGATACGTGCATACGAGGAGAAGGGATATAATGTACAATATATGATATCTGCATGGGTTTTTTAACTTCCTGAACACTAAGTGAATGAGAAGTTTTACACCATTCTTTATCACTAGATTCTATTTCTTTTTTTTGGGGAATCTTTCCCCGCTATTTTAATTTGTCACTGGGAAAAATGGTGAAGGATATCTACTCTACTTCTAATCACATTTTTCACGCTATGAACCCTACTCTCCTCTAACAAGTGTTATGGGGCAACAGTTACCATCAATTGTATCAGAATAAACTTTTTAGGGCACTATAAATGACTGTAATCCCTTTGCTTTTAGATTCCCCATCTTACTTCCGCTACATAAAGTAATGCAAGTATGTGGTCCTGAAGAAGGTGGATTTATATACCCCAGTTCCACTGAAACGTGCGTCGGCCTGTTGGACCTCCAGCTGGCAGCATAACCATAGACATTAGTGAAGGGTTCTCGCCATGAGTTTGTTGGCATGCCAACCAAAGCTGGAATAGTAATGTATTTGATGTGTGGCTGTGTCTGTATGGTATGCGAGTATGTGATGGAATGTGAGGTGTGATGAGATACGACGTTAGTGTGCATCACAATATGGGGAGATGCATCATCATGTTTTTCTGACTGCATAAGAGATTTACAATCTGTGGAAATATTTATGAATTGCACTGTATTTATGTACATTGAAATTATGTCTATATGTTTTAATGATAACATTTTTTAAAAAAATTGTTTTATACTGTACTCAAAAGATAATAAAGATACAAATAACATGTATTGTGGTTAAATTCACTGATTAATGTAGCACAAGGGAAAAGCCCACTGAGCTAAGATTAGCCATTGGTGAATAGATGTAGGTCGAGTGGGAGTTTGCTCATACAAATATCATGATCTTCTTCCACAACAGAAATGCCGCTTTCATGGGTAAAAATCACCACTTCTGTAAAATCCTAGGCTGCATTTAATTTTGATGCAACTCCTGCTCATGCCACTATCTGCAAATCATCCAGGCCAAGGGTCTGATCAATTGAGGTTTATTATCCAACCAAATCTTATGTGCCACCTGAACAAAACCTGTGGAACCAAGGTCATCAAACGAGTCACTATACCCTCACCCATCTCATCATCAGATAATCATAAATGGCTCTCTAGGTCAAGGAGGCATACCATAACAACTCAAACAGGTGCTGATCACCCTGCTGTGAAAAAGGTCCACTGAAGACCCGGGCCTGCCTTTCAGATATCCACACCTAAATGTATCAGACCTGGCTCTGTCTGATGGCCAAAAGGAAAGAGATAGTACTTTTGGAATTGGGCAGCCCCATCAATCTCCTGTTTGATTGGCCACATCACACATGTCCTCCACCATCCTCATCCTGAAAAGTCTGTAATATGGGAATCACCCGAGATGCAGATCTGTCCGTTGTTCCCCAAATCAACAACATCGCCAAGAACACCTTCTGCCATCTAAATGAATGTTGTCCTGCGGCTCCTGCCTCAAGGCATCATGCTTTTTATTGCACCAGCGGTTTCTCCCTTGATTCAATGTAGTGATACTTATAAGGGACTTCACACTAAGAATTTCACCAAGCTCCAGGGAGTTCAGAGTCATGCTGCTGGATTTATAGAACTGAAGCAATTAGATCATGCGCATCCTGCTCTAATAGCTCTGCGTTAACTTCCTATTAAGTAACAGATTGAATTTAAGATCATTTGCTTAGTGCAAAAGGATCTACAAAGAGGGCACGTCGCTACATAACTAGACTGATGATGCCGTAGCAGGAGACTATCAGCCTCTGACCTTCCGCACAGAATAGATTCTCCATTTATCTGGACCAAGAGTTTTGGGCACAGAGCTCTTCATGTTCAAGATCCCTGCTTTTGACTTTACTTCCACCATTTCTTTAGCAAAGAGACCTATGGAACTTCCACAAAGGCCTATGGATCAATAGGTTCTGAGAGGCCTATGATTTGCATCCCTGTTGAACTACTCCAATAGTCTGATTATGCATTGCATCCAAACACTATATTTTCTACGCAGTCATCCTCTCAGCATTGTAGTATTTCCCTTCTCCTCCCAGAAAGAAATATGAGGCAATCTTCTGGCATTGCTGAGAGTTATACAAAACCAATATTCAAAAGAAAACATATTTTTCCAAGTGTCCGGTGAATCAGGGGCAGTAGTTGCACTGCACGATGCCCCAAGGAGAATAGAGAAATCAAATGCCATTGCATAGCACTACACCTTGCAGCCCCCATTTGCTTTTCAGTCCACTGCATGTCAACAGAAAATCAGGCCCAAGCCACACTGCAACTTTCTGAAGCCTTAACTGCTTATCACACAAATGCAGACAATACGAACAGACATGAACCACCAATCTACCCTGCTGTGGCCTTGGCTGTGTCCATCGAACATTGCACGTTCAAAGGTTGCTGCTGGGGGCTGGCCAGACAGCCCTCGAGTCCCTTATTTTATCAGCTTTCTCCTCTTCTGATTTTTCGGAAATGGCGCCATTGCATCATCACTGAAGAGGCACGCGCAGGGCCTTCCCTGGGCACAGGGAAGGCTGGTACCAGGTCAATAGACTGTGTTTTCTTTGCACTTGGTGTCCGGCTGTTTGCAGTCATTTCCTAAATTGTCAGTCAGTGATCCTGTCCTGTTCTAAAACTAACTAACCATTGGAACTAACGTTCAAAATGCAGGCTGCATTCTCGGCCGCGCTCAGGGGCATCGATGCAACTCAATGCCAACTAATCCCCGGCTACTGTACAGACAATAGAGTGATTGCTGGCTTAACTACTGCCTTTAATTGGTGCCTTATCTTGAGTAAACACAAATGCTACGGCCAGCAGTTTGAGTGGCTCGAGCCAAACGGCTGTTCCAAGCGTTAATTTGTTAAAACAGGATTCGTTTTTGCACCGACGCTTGTGTTGAGCGCTGGCACGCTCTCCAGTTGACGTGAAAACAGAGATAATCCCAACGGCACTCATGTTCTTTATCTACTAAACATGAGCAAAATATGATGTGCAGGAAGCAATCACGGTACGCGTCACGTGACTGGGTACAAACGGTCATGAAATGCACATGACAGCTCAACCCGTGTCTCCTTACCAGACCCCGGCTGGACTCATTTCAAGGAAACATTTCAGTTTTCCACCACGTGCTTAACGACAGGCTTACATGTTTGTTGTGATTTCTGCATTAATTTTCCTTTCTAACCTAGCACCCCATTAAAAATACTCCTTATGCAAGCTGTTGACAGAAGAGACGTAGCTTTGATCTTTTAAGGCATGGGCAAAGTAAGCCATTGCCCAGGGCCACCAACTTCCAGGTGGCCCTCTGTGAAAGTGAACCTTCTTTCTATTTGACTCGGTCTATGCTATATTTGTATCTAAACTGCTCTCCCTCTCTGCCTACCGCTACCTGGGGCCATATTATGTATTAGGGCGCACTTTCCCCGTTTGGGCATGGCGCAACTTAAACCGGTGCGCCGGGGCAAACAGAGAAAGTGCGCCCTATTACATAAAATGCGCTGCCCCATGGCCACTTACTCATGCTGCCCAGAAGGCAGCACATTCAAGTGAAATATGGAGCGGTTTTGTTTCACTGTGCAGGCGGCAACCCGCCTGCACTTTGAAGGGGGATTAGAGATTCCCCTGCAGGTGGGTGCAGTGAGTGACTGCACCCACCTGCAAGGGGATGTCTGGGGGGGGGTCCATAGGACCCCCTTTCTTCCCTCCAGAGGGCTGCTATCAGGGGGCGCACTGAGAGTGCGCCTCCTGAGAGTGTCTTTGCCTCTGCACCCGCATCTGTAATACGGCGCAGAGGCAAAGGGATTCCCTCATTTGCATGGGACACGCCCCCATGCAAATGAGGGAACTCCTTCTGATGGTATTGCTGGCGCTTTAAGTGTGCCAGCGCTATCGGAAGGGGCAGCACAAGCGTCTGCCGCTCCTTCTGTATTACCAAAGTGCCCCGGGGGGGGGGGCACACAAAGCGGGCGCAAAAAGCCGTTGCACCCCCGGGGCACTTTCATGATACGGCCCCTGGACTCTTTCTCTCTATGCAGTGCCATCTTAAGGATTTTTGAGGTCATGGGCAAGACATATTTCAACTGTTTTTTCAGTGAAGCTGTTAATGTTTAACATATAATTTAGTATTTTTTGTCATCACGTGGGGTTGAAATAGCAGGAAATGGGTAATGAAATTGAAAGTTACTCCATAAGGGGCACCAAAATACGATTTGGCCGGTTCCCCAAAATCCTTAAGACGACACTGCCAACATCAAATTAGAATGAATAAAAGTTGTTTTATTTTCATAACAATCCAGAGATTTCCTAGAGGGCTGTGGGAGAAGTATGCTTGTGAATAGATCTGACCTCATTCTAGCACTTCTCCAGTGTATGATTAAGTATCTAGCACCAGAGCTCAAGGCTGAGAAGAGAACCAGGATTACCTGGGATATCCATCCGACTGTTACAGTACCAGTGACGTGGGGTTGATTGAAAGTTACTCGATCTCTGTGAAGCAACAGAAAGGGATCATCCTGTGGACTGTTCTGTTGGCAAAGACAACGAAGAGGCCACTGATGGAAAATTTGGGCTGGTGGTCTAAAAAAAAAAGAAGAAAATGCTGATCCTCGCAGTTGGATTTAAGCAGTAAAAACCCACAATGTTTTCAAGTGATTGGAGCATAAAACTTGTTTTAAGTGCCATGTGCCCATGGGGGCAGTTGCTGGAGCATTGCTTTGTCATGATCAGGGAAACAACCTGAAAACTATATTCACAATGGGGAGAAACACTAAAGCATGCCTTATTTAAATGCCAATATGATATTTCCTGCTTTATACAGTTGCAAGACAGTAACAGGATTGTTTTAATTACTTGTTGATCAGGACTAGCAGTCAAATTTACTATAATGTGAATGAGTTTTTTGTGAAAATTGACGACCCGATTTAGAGTTTGGCAGATGACTGTTCTGTCTCACAAAAGTGATGGATATCCCAAACCTGCATTACAAGTTTATTATATTCTAATGTACTTGCAACAGGGCGTACCGGTATCAGTCACTTTTGTGTGATGGATTTTTGTAATGGAGTACCCATCTGTCAAACTCTAAAGCAGGCCCTAAGTTGGGTACTAGTATGTAACTGCTTGTTGCATACTGTGTATATATATGCAAACACCAATTTGTGTTATAAATCTTTTAACTGGTTTGTTGTAAACCGAAATCAAAGTAACTTTGTAGGGAAGGAGAGACACACTTTTTGACCTCACAATGTAAGAGCATTAGCACTACTATCCATTTACAGTGTTTCCACATCACCTTCTTAGTTGACCTTATCAAATTTATAAAGACAGATTTCATTGTTTAATTTTTCTCCAAAATATGAAGGATCAATAAAAAAATTAATGAAATGTAAAGGTCTGTATAAAACCAAAGTCTTTGGGCTGCTATTGAAAGTATTACTTCATTGCCACCATTTCACACACGTATAATCATCAAATTTGCGCACGGGATGTAATAAAATCCATGTCGCACTTTCATAGAAGATTTATTTTTTGTGAGGGAATTTTTCATGTAAATTTTGCCGCGTTCTGAACAAGAATTCCAGTCACGCTCCAGTCTGGAAGGACAAAAACTCGACCTCCCAGCCCGTCTACACTCAGTGACTCTTATAATTTCTTTACTGATCTGGGAAGTGAGACTCAGGCAGGACTCTGAAAGACTCATTATGCCGGTGCTTGATCTCCTGGGGGAATGACCTCCTTTTGAGTGCTCTGAAGCCGCCAAGCATTCACGCTTCCCGCCTCTCGAGTGCCCTGGAGCACTCTGAGGATTTGCATTGGTAAGCGCCCTCAACAGGATTAACTGCAGGACATACAACTCAATTTGCTTTAATCCTTCTAACGGATTTTCCTCCCATCTCTCAACAAAGCATCAAGGTTCCCAGTATCTATACTGGAAGACTATATTTTTATAGGTTTTAAAATCAATGGAATTGGGAAGAAACTCAGCTTGGTGCCAATGGGGGGGCACACAACCCTACTCATTGGATTTCTTTTCCATAAACAGTAGGGCAAATGACTGTCAACAGGGAGATTGTTGAAGCTTATTCAAAGTATTATACTGCAGCAGTTATATAGTGCTTACTACCCCTATGAGGGGCGCTGAAGCCTTTGTAGGCGAACTGCTGGGCAGAGACAAGATTAGAGTCAGTCGGTTAAAAATTACTTCCCCTTCACTGTTCACCACTTTGCCCATGTCCTCTTTAATTGTAATTAGGGCTCTCGGTTTTATGGTATTTATTTTTTTAACATTTCCATCTGTATTTATCCATATTTATCTTTTGTATTTTTATCTGTATTTATCCATATTTATTTTGGGTTTTGTGGGGAAATGAAGCTGAAATGAGTATATTTCCACATTTATTTAACCAATAAATATGCACTCATGCTTGAATGCCTGCAGGTTTCAATGCTGTGAACATCCGCAGAAGATAAATCAATGCATCTATATGAAAATATGCACATTTCAGTATCAACCTTGTGCATACCTACTGCTGTTAAAGCCTCTTTACTAAAATTCCTTCCTTTTTTAACTCCCTTACCTATCAATCCACACAGCTATGGGCCTGGCAGTCATGGCAGACAGTATTTAGAAAAAAGCAACCCAGTTTCCATTTTTATCCACATTTAAATATAAATACAGACAAGAAAACAAATGATTCTGTCTGTATTTATCTGTAAAAATCAGTAAAAACGGAAAACAGGGAGCCTTAATTGTAATGGACTCGTAGAGGCCCCAGTTGACCGGGGTACACAAGCTGTCACGTTATGGAGGTAGGCACTTCATAGATGTAAGAATGTAATGGAGAGCACATTACCCTGCATGGGTGCAGGTACCCAGATAGGGAGTCAGGAGCTGGAGAAATGCAGGGTGTCTCTGTGTGTGTGTCTGTGTGAGAGTGTGTGAGAGTGTGTGTGTATCAGGACAGGCATCAGAGCATTTCATCTCTTGAAATTAAAGGGGCTCCTTGTTTCTTGGGAGGGGTGGAGCTTGAAACCACAGCACACACCCCCAGCAAGAGACAGGGTAGCTACACATTTTCTTCCCCTCATAGGTTCTTGCGTTGTATGTGTACTATGTGTATGTAAAGCCTTTTGTGTCGTGCATTTTTCTAAGCTTTCATGTTTTATTATACAGTGGTATTGATATTTGCATAGTGCTTGTAAGCATTTGGAGTGGGTCACTGGGTGTAGGCAGGGAGGCCCCAAAATCAGTTTGAAACGGGCCCCTCTTTATCCTCAGCCAGCCCTGGCATATATGTTTGTGAAGAGAGAATGTTCGAGTAATTCAGTGAACTGAGGTAGGAAGCAGTGCCTGAGCTGAGCGTTGATGTGACAGTTAGACACGACAACCCTGGGGGCTGGGCTCCGTCCTAGCTGCCCCAGCAAGGGATGACTAGGTGCACCTTACACCATGCTGTCTCTGCTATGGCAGCAATCACTGGAAATAGGTGTAGACACTAGATCAATAAACTACTGGCATTCAGGTCAGGTCACCACTAAGGCCACTAATCCATAACTGACAGATTTACGATGGGATCCCTCCCCATAACTGTATCTCTTAATTCTGTACAATGTTACACGTCAGGACAAGCTGGGGTTAATCCCACCTGACTGCACCACCTCCCTCTAACAGACTGCAGAACAGAAATAATTTGTGTCATCACTATTGTACAGGTTAGCTTCAGTCCTGATTTAGGAATTTGCAATCCTCATATGGGCAGGGAACAAAGCAGCAACGTGCACATTACATAAATCTTGTTTGTTGACCCTTCTGAGATGTGAGGAAACTTTAGGGTGGTGTAAACTGCAAATAAATCACCAGCATTACATCGCATTCCATTTTCACTGTGATGGACCCAAGCAGTTACAGCTTCTACCAACAAATTATCCATGAGAAATGAATGGAAGAAAACATTTCTTTCAAAATGTAGGAATTTTCCAAAGTGTAAAGAGTGATTTCCTCGCAAAAGAAATGTTAAAGAAAAGCAGAACCTCATCTGTCACGCAATGCCGAGTCACTAGGATTCTCTATGCCATTGCTCACATTCCCAAGAAACACATCTCCAAGAAAACCATGATGGCCTTGTATGAGGTCTCTGTACTAATGAAAGTGAAGCCATTCCTCTGAGAAAGAGACTTCAGAAGTAGAAATGAAACCCTTTTACTATCACATCTGGATAGTGGCAATGCCCTGTTCTGTGGAAAAACAACCTCTAAACTTGCCAGACCCCAGGGTTTCCTACACGCTGCAGCACTTCTCATCTAGGGCCTGGTAAATATGACTACCACATCCCCACCATAATGGAACTCCATTGGCTCCCATCGCCAGCCTACACCATCTTCAAAACGAGCTCTATCATTTACAAAGGCATCATGGCCGTCCCTCCCCCCTCTTATCTGGCTGAGAAGTTCACCATCTCTAAGGCCTCTCGCCACGCCACACCTGCGGCTAGGACGCTATCAGATTGGAGAACAATAAATGGCAAAAGGAAAAAGCAAGGCAACAGGCCTTCTCCAGGTATGCGCCAAGGATCTTGAATGCCATCCCCATATCCATCAGTACTGAAACAATACTCCACTTTAGGAAAAAGCTAAAGGCATCTTATAATATAACACTGCTTCATGATGCAGCGATAGTCCACGTTTGCCCTTAGAAAACTGCTAGCCCTCCAGTCTCTTGTTTACTGCCTTTGATCCTGTCCACCCTGTCCACCTCTCTGCTGCCCTTTGGTTAGGGTCGTATCACATAAATACCACATACATACTTTGCTAATGCCACTAATCTTGGAAAACAGATATTTTAACTCTTATTTCTCAAAATCAGTAGGTTATGAGGGTGGAGCTAGTAGACACAGAAGCAGGAAGTGCTCAATCATAAGCACAACATGATGACTATAAATATCCTGAAGTCCTGAAATGGCTGCCGCAACATTTCTGTTGATGTAATAGCCGGGCAATCAGATTCCTCCATCCTACGGGACCGGGAACCTACTAAAAACCCACCAATGGAAAAATTTGATGGCTGTGGAAGTTTGCTATGCCCACACAAAATTACAAACGCAAATAAGTTAATTTTGCATATATACACCTCAAGCTAGGAGGCATATGCCCATTATTCTGGTTAGTTGTATAAACTTTTCATTGTACTGTATTCAGCGGTCTGTTTGTGCTTGCTGTTCTTGCGCTCATATACCTGATTTCACACATTCCAGCCCAGATTTACACAAAACTAATGCAACGCAGCACAACAAGTATAGTTGCTGCGCTGCACTGCACTGCATGAAAGGGAGAACAGAATAGTGCCATATCTACTAAGATGTGGTGCTGTTCTGCTCTTTCACTTCACTTGAACACTTTTGGCTGCCATGCTCTAACGCATACACCCTTGCACCGCAATGCAAGGGTGACTGCGTTGTGGTAAGCATATGTTTTGTACTGGAAGGAGTCCCTTCCAGTACAAAATCTATGCTTTAAGGCAGTTCCCACTTTTGTATGTGTGCTGTACAAAGCAGCACACATGCAAAGTGGGAAAAGCGTGGAGAAGTGAAAACATTCCTCCTCGTTAGGCCTCCTTCTAGGAGGGTCAGGATTTTGGTGTAAATCCCGGTCTACAATTATTTTCAGATAGAGATTTGCATCAAAACCCATCAGTGGTTGCAGGGAAACGCCCCCTTAACGCAAAGTAAGGCAAGGCAGTGCATACTTTGGGTTACAATTCACTGCAAATCGCCTTTTGCTTTGAATGGTAAATCCCACCACAACACTTTGCGTCTAGTTTGCTTTAGAAAAGTAACCAAAGCCCAATGCAACGTGTTTGAAGATCTGGGCCACCATTTACAACCACACTGTGTTTTTTACATTCCACTCATTCGCCCTGTGTATCCAAATGAAAACCTGACCTAATTTCTCATCCAAACTATCTGCTACTTTTAAATTAAATAATTAAGTCATCCTAATTTGCAAATGGAGCAACATATTGGATTCAGTCTATTCCTCCAAACAATTTTGCAAATGGCTGAAATTATATATTCAGTACCCTACTCCTTCATTCTACAGATTTCTTTTGCATCCAAGAATGCAATGTATTAACTCCTAGGGAGAAATCAGCAGGGCCTGCAACATGTATCTAGTCAGGTCCGAAAGTGGTATACAGAATCCATGGCGGCAGACTACTCGTGTGATGCAATATATATTTTATGTCCCTGTGGTTAGACACTACGGTCATTCTTGGACACAGTAAGAAGGCTTCCCCGCTACTTGCAATCCAGCAGAGCCTTTTTTACATGACGCAATGCTTTGAAGAATGCACGCGCTGCACTGTGTGGCCAAAGCTGAGGCAGCTAGCATGACATTGTGTCATGCATTCTTTGGATTGAAAAGCAGAGCCTTTTTCTTCGAAATTAGAGACATCCTTTTGTATTTTCTGTGCTGCTTACAGCAAATTGAGTTTGGCAGCCAGCTTGTGGCCTTTTCTCCAATTTCAGGGAATGGAAAAGCTGGATCCGACCCTTCAGTAAGAGCTAAGAGTTTATATTTCTGTCAGAGTCACCATTAATACAAGCACCCGGGCCACTGGGCCACGAACCCTGTACCCGTAACACGAAGCTATTTATTTAATTAAAAAACAGCCCACTACGGTTTAAAAACATGCTATATAATATAATGCATCAGTAACTTCAATTTTATGCAATTATCATTTATGAATGATAGGTAATGTACATACTATATTCTGAGATTAGTTACTCTTTGAATTCTACAGAATCTAGGCTTAATTTCCGGTTCCGTTTTTCGATACAGGCCAGCGTCCTGTTGAGCTTGGGATGTGAATGCTGGGTCTGCCTAGACCCTAGAGGCAGCCCCATCCTTTCCCCTTTACCAGCTGGCCCCACCATTTGGCACCCCAAGGCTCACCGGGTAGAAAAACTGTCCCTCTCTGATCGTCATTATGATATCGAGTCTGTT
Organism: Calotriton arnoldi; assembly: GCA_963921515.1. NCBI lineage: Eukaryota > Metazoa > Chordata > Amphibia > Caudata > Salamandridae > Calotriton > Calotriton arnoldi. The sequence continues at coordinate 2,061,754 of CAWUFW010001712.1, read as the reverse complement.
ACCATTAAAATGACCAATAGATGACCACTCGCATCCACTGTCATATGTCATTTTGGTGCACATGTCACATTGCCCCTTTTCTAGGCATGTGTGGGTGGGTCAAACTTCTTGCCACCAATGAGGTGCATAAATCAGCTGTGGACCTTTGGATTGTTAGATCTGGGGGAGCCCGATTGGCCCTTTTGGACATTACCACCCAATCAAACCACTGAAGGCCTACACACCCTTTTTCCTAAACATTCAGACCCCTGCTTTGGTGTGCCTTTCTTTCTTCTGGCCTTTGCTCCCCTCCTTCCTGCCCTATGTGAAAAGAGAGATTGAGCTTGTCCACGATATTTGTGCACATCAGTACACCATCAGCAGGGACTCAGCAGGGTACATTCTGCCAGATTTAAAAGTAGAATAGCTGCACAAATTAGGGGATCTGAGACACTTCCTAATGGGTGTAAAAGTCAAAATGTGAACAAAGATGAGGTCACCCTGCCCCCTTTCCTTCCTGCACAAAAAACAAGAAAAATAAGCTTTGGCAAAGCCAATAGGTCTCGCCTTTCTCTTGCCAATGCAGAGGTTTTTTTAAAACACCATGATGGAAGAGGCAGGGTCGTAATGGTGGAGTGGGTGGAGAGAGAAATTAATGCAGGGGCATTAGGGGAGCACAAAAGGGTTTTGAAAAGACAGTTATAGGTGAGGGGTGGGGAAACAACAGACGAGAGAGGAGTGGTTAAGGGAAGCGGGGGAGCAACAGAGGAGCTTGAGACTTGGAAGAAATGTTTAACATTTTTTTAAAATAATTAAACATTTGGCATTGAAGGAGGGAAGAAGGGAGAAAGACGGAGCACGTGGAGGACAGTTACTTGAGGAGCAAAGCAGCACACTTGGGCGAGAGTAAGAAAACACTTGCACTTTCTGGAAGTGGAGAAAGAAAATTAAAAATAAAAGTTCCCTGAATGTGAGCAGTGGATAGATGCAAGTTATCTAATCAAAGGGTAGTAAATAAGCAATGCTCCGTGGATGGACAAACACAAGAGGAAGAAGGAAAGCTACCCAATAAGAAGCAAGCAAATGAGATTGACGTGAAAGCAAACCAGCGGCAAGAAATAGGCTGGCCCAAAGCGCACTGTAAGCATTGGTATTGCCCACAACAGGTTTTTGACAACTGACAGCTGAATTTTGTCTGTAGGCAAAACAGAGAAGGGCAGGATAGGCTTAAAGCTAGAGCTTAATATAGTGTCTGCCCAAGACTTTTACTATGGTTTTATTTTTAAACTGTTCAGCTTTAAAAGTGGTTGCAACAGCATTTCTTTTTAAAACTTGATTTGAAAACATTTCCCATAAATGCAAAAAAGTAATTGACTAGAAAGAGGTAACACTTCGATGAGCAGAACCTGGCCTGTTTTAAATAAAAAATCTGGTAAAACTTAAAAATAACACTTACCAAAAGGTGCCAGGTTAGAAATACAAAACATTTACAGGAGATAATAAACATAAGAAAGCTTTGTCCTCCAAAATGCATCTGTTGCTTTTGACATGCAAAAATATATATGAAATGCAATGCCCAGGTATGGAGCATCTGTGTGAATGTTAGATGACAGAAAATCAACCCTTTTCTAGAGGTTTCCTTAAGTTTAATGGAGAGGCGGAATAACCTTAAATTGATGCAAACTCTGGCCATGCGTCACAGATTTTGCACTAACGCTTTATTTGAGATTGTGTCCGGATGCAATTCCGGCTTACTAGAGGAATTGTCTTATCACAAGTAAATTCCTGCCAAGTCCTGGCTAGAGCTCCAAACTTGGTTTACCTAATTAACTGACCATCCTTCAGTTCCATAGCACACTAGACTTCCTATGTAAGTGTCCGCGCACAAAGTAGTCTCAAACTCTATCCCATGGGGAACACAAACGACTTGGTACGGGAGCGGTGTAGTCCCGATATGGACTTTGGTGCTTCTCGACTGGAGCCGTAACTATTTCTGATTGGCAAAATTTACACAGTAAGACTGAAACATTCTTGTAAGAATGACAGACAAGTGTTGTTGTTTCAAAGCTTTTTATAAAGATTTAAGGGTCGATTACGATGTCGTTCGGAAAGGCTCCGAACGGCATTCGATTAGTCCGAATCCAATGTGGAACCCGCCTTTCCGACCGACTCGGACACTTTTGCAAACGACCGATTAGGATGGCTGGAAAGCGTTCGAACTGTCTGACTCTGTTCTGAAAGGCATTGGGAGTAACCGAGTTGGGCGGAGCCGAATCATAGCGGTCTACAGACCGTGTTTCCAGCCGAGCGATTAGGATGTCAGATTCGGACAGCTTTTCTGAATCGGTTGTTCTGACACGAATCGGCTGTCGGAATCTGACTTTGGGGGCCCGTAGCAGGCCCCCTTCACCCGGGGCCCTCTGAATCGGGCCCGTGGGGGTACCTATGGGTTTCCCCATCCCATGCATGCACAGTGTAGCAGGCACCATGGGGTGCCCGGTGCAGGGTGCAAGGTTTTCCCCAACCACCCCTTTTGTCAATGGGAGCATGTGTTCTTGTTCGGAACACAGGCTCCCATTGAAGTCAATGCGAGTCTGACCGAACGATGTCCGGAAGCATCATAATCGTTCGGTCAGACTTGCAGAACCTGATTAGGTCGGAAACAATTCCGAAACCGATTCGGTCGGAAGAGTTTCCAGATGATATAGTAATCTGCCCCCTTAATAGGCAAATTACAATGAACATGCCATAAGTAAGTTAGCAGCAATAAACTCTCACATAATCAGTGACCAATTATTGTTCTTGCTTCTGTTCCACCAAAAGTTTACCATAAACGGTAGATGCAGAAAGCCCTGCTTTTCTCGACATTTGTTTTGAAAGCCAAGTAACTGCTGTAAAACACTGATCCAGGATTGCTGTGTGGCCTAGGAGCACCTGCAGTAGACAACTCTGCCAAGTTTCCCAGGTCCTTGTGTGATGTGCTGCTCTAGTCCAGGTTTTTTCTTTCAATTCTGAGACTTGTAGGCTTGTTTATTCCATTACAAAACAGGACTATAAGTCCCAGAATTCAAAGGAAAAAACCTGGAGTGGAGCAGTGCATCATCCGTGGACCTGGGAAACGTGGCAGCTGTGAGAAGAGTGATTCATCTCCCTGTGTATGGTCTGTATTTAAGTAGGGAAAGAAAGCCCTGCAGTTACTCTTGGGGATGATGTTATCTCCAACGCCGATATTTTACCATGTACATTCATCTTCACTGGCCCCTATCCCGTCCACCTCACCTTTGATGAAACAGATGAATTTGCAAATGTCTTAAATTATTTTACCGGTCCGATTATATATCACATTACCATTAACACTATCAGTGAAAAGACTATGAATGAATCATTATTTATTGGTTAGAGTATGTGCTCTTATTTTAGGATGTTGTACTTTTATAAGCAGTTAATTATGAATAAAAATATTTTGAGGTCATAAGCATTATATTTGATGTTTGAATTATTGTTTGCATAGCTATTTCAGGAGTTATTGCTTGATGAGCGAACAATAACTGACAAATTTGAATGTTTTTCTGTTTTAATTTGCAGCAACAACTTTATGTTACTGTAGATAATAATGATAACTAATCCTAACAACATCACTTTAACTGTAGTTTTCTCCTTGAATTTCAGTTTTTTATCATATACTACATGCAACTTCTTTCATGGTATTCCTTTTGCTTGACTGGGCACAACTTGGGTTGACCACATACGTCCAACGTGCCTGGGCTGATCGTCTATGCAGCACACAGCTCTGGCACATCTCTTGAGGACAGCCAATCAGAGCCTTTGGGGCCACAAACTTGACAGAGTTTGTGCACTCCAAATGGACGACGGTGAAAAAAAGCTCCCTTATCCAATCAAAATAAATTATTTTTTAAATTTTGGGTCTGCAAACTGTACTTGAACCGAGGATCATGAGCAGTTTGTGATTGGTCCAATTATCTCTAACGTTTTAACCCTTTCCAGCCCACCGACACATTTTTTGTAACACTAATTTCCCTAAAACTTCTGAACAGATTTACTCTAAATCAAGCAAGGTAACTTTCTTGAGTGAAGTTGTAGTTTCATGGCAAGGTGTGTGTAATTCTGTTCAGCATTTATTTCCCCCTGTAACCCTGAAGGATCTTGTTAAAACTTGGCATGCCAAACTCAAATCACAAGAACTTGCAAAAAAAAGAAAAAAGCTTTTGAGTGGAAACTCCAACCTAACCGTAACTGGACAGACGGACAGAAGAATGGATGGATCTGGGTCTGGTGGCTTAGTGGACTAAAGAGTCCACTGTAGGGGTCTGTGTTCGACCTCATTCATGGTCACAGGTTCAAATCCCGGCAGTCCACTCATTCTTCTGAGGTCGATAAAATTAGTACCATTGACTTGGTAACAATAAACATCTATTATTCAGCGTCAAGATACCTTGCTGGGTGAACTTGCGCTTTACAAATACACATGTTAAGTTTATAGATAGGTGCTACAGAACTTGCGATCCAGGAGGCAGAAACTAAGTAACACGATTATCAATTAAGTAATAATCTAGACAGTCACTTGTCATGACAGCACTGGCAAGGCTGACACCTCTTTGATAAGTGCACAATAGACTAAAGACAATATGACAAACCTTTCTGAGGTGTAATTTATGCAGTGCTCTGTTAGGTTTTCTTAATGCTATTGGCACAGCATTGTGTGGGACATTTTTCTTGCGTCATGCCTAAGGCACAGTACTTTAAAGGGTCATTATTCATAAGTCACAAACTGGAAACGCTCACTACCCCATTCAAGGTGTCACAAAAGTGAAAATCTCTGCACGCTTTCAAAAAATTTGCACTCCATACTTTTACATGCTTAGTTTGAAAATGTGTCTGCGTAGAACTCTGACTTACGCGTGGATAAACAACTCAGAACCAGATCCAAATTCTGATGCTGGACAAAGATTTAATGGAGCACTATGTGTGAAGCGCACAATGTGTTGCTCTATTTTGTTGCCCCTCAATATCCATGATCTTTTTTCTGGTCACATAATCCGTTATACTTCAGTTTCTACTGTAGCACTATTGTTTAGATAACCTTGATGCCACAGGGACAGTCATATACATCGACTAGGCATTCAACATCAACATCAGTGGAACCAGTCCAATTGCCGCTTAGCACTGGCTGGGAGGGTTATGAGCCTAGGAGATGGTTCAATGAGCCAATTGTTCACTGCTATCGGCACATGAACTGCATCCCACATCTGGAGTCTCACAGCAACAACTTAGCCATTCATCCTTCAGAAGATGATAAACAGTGCTACTGAATTAGGCAATAACATAACTACCATCATGGCTGGTAATAAGACTACTATTAATGTGGTTTTAACAATGGCAGGTCTCCTCTGCATATAAAAACCACTATTTTCAGTTGAATGAATGTTAAATGGATGAATCTCAACACATGCACAATAAACAGGGCTATTGATTAGGAATACAGAAAACTATGATTACCTCTTGTTCTCCTCGCTTGTCTCAGTACTTACCCTAGGAGTGACTGCGCCCATTCACTAGCCTTCTATCACCACGTCCTAAGCTGTTTTCTATCTTATTTCTGGGTAGAGGAACGAATAGTTTCTTACCTGTCGGTGTAGTTTTGCAGCTTGAAGACTTTCTGGATTCACTATGCTGTGCATTATTCCGCCATCTCGTGGTTGGGTCCGGATTCGTAGTCTTTTCTTTGTTTTTGTGTTTTTTTTGTGTTGTTTTTTTTTGTTGGCCCAGGTGGGCGGCGACGCCCCACCATTTGGTGTCTTCGGTGACGTCGTCGCGCTTCCGGCGGAAGCTCCCACCTTTGGTAGCCATCTTCGGATTCTTTTTTCTTTTCCTCTTACAGTTTTTTGCTGTCTATGTCTTTAACCTTTAATCCTTCAATTATTCTTTGATCCCTCTAAACCTTGTATGTAGTCTAGTTGTACCCTTAACCTCCTATGTTATCTTCCTGGCGGAGGCGGGTGGGATCGCTAGTGAATCCAGAAAGTCTTCAAGCTGCAAAACTACACCGACAGGTAAGAAACTATTCGTTTTGCAGCGTGAATCTTTCTGGATTCACTATGCTGTGCATAGACTTAGTAGCGGTTTTGTTATTGCGGTGGTTGGGTGGAAGATGAGCATTGGTTGCTGAAAATGTGCTGTAAGACCTTCTGTCCTACTTGTGCCTCTTTGTTCATTTGGATATCAACACAGTAGTGTTTGGTGAACGTGTGCACGGAAGACCATGTTGCCGCTTGGCAAATGTCTTGTATAGGTGTGTTCGCTAGGAACGCAACCGTTGCTCCCTTTTTCCTTGTTGAGTGAGCCTGGGCGGCTCCTTGTAATTCTTGTCCTGCCTGCTTGTGGCAGAGTTGTATTGCTTGTGCAATCCACCGTGCAATGGTATTTTTTGTTACTGGTCGTCCCAGGAAACTGCTTGCGAAGGAAACGAAGAGTTGTTTTGTTTTCCTGCATTCCTTCGTCCTTTCTATGTAGTGCATCACTGCCCTTCTGGCGTCCAGCGTGTGTAGCGCCTTTTCTGAGGGTGTTGAAGGTTTCTGGAAGAAACTTGGTATCTGTATTGTTTGATTGATATGGAACCGCGACACCACCTTTGGCAGGAAGTGTGGGTCCGTCCTCATGACAATTCTGTCCTTGTGTATTTGCAAGTAGGGCTCTTGTAGTGTGAGAGCCTGCAGTTCACTGACTCTTCGCAGTGACGTGATAGCCACTAAGAAAGCCGTTTTTAGTGTGAGCATGTGCAGTGTGATCTTGTGTATGGGTTCAAATGGTGATTTCATCAACTGTGTCAGTACAGTGTTGAGGTTCCAGCTTGGGGCTGGCATCCTTTAGGGAGGGCTATTCTTTTAGCCCCTTCCAGGAATCTTTTGACCACTTGGGAGGTGAAGAAGCTTTTGACCGCTTCTCCCCTGGTGTAGGCCACTATGGCTGCTAGGTGAACCCTTAGTGATGAGTAGCTCAGCCCGCTTTGTAGTAGGTGTGTTAAGTATCGCAGTACTGTTGATTCTTTTGTGACTTTTCATTGCAGTCCCTCTGTAATGCACCATTGTGAGAACCTTTTCCACTTTGCAATGTAGCATTTTCTTGTAGTGGGTCTCCTTGCTTCTCTGAGTACTGCCATGGTGCTTGGAGGTAGTTTGAGGTGTGCGAATTCTAGGTCCTCAGGAGCCATGCTGCTAGGCTGAGGCTGTCTGGTTCTGGGTGGAGCACTTTTCCGTCTTGCATTGTGAGGAGGTCTTTCCTTCTGCTGAACCTGTGTGCTGGTTCCTGCGCCATTTCCATTATCTGTGAGAACCATGATTGTCTGGCCCACTGAGGTGCCACCAATATCAGTGTCATGCTGCTGCTCCTGCATTTGCTGAGTACCTTGTGTAACAGTGGTATCGGGGGAAAAGCGTATGCAAATTCGTTCGACCAACTTATCCATAGCGCATTCCCTAGGGACCTTTGGTCCGGTTGTCTGGATGCGTAATGTTGGCATTTTGCATTGTGGAGTGTTGCAAACAGGTCTATCCGTGGTGTTCCCCACTTTTGGAACAGCCGCTGCACCATCCCTGCTGGTTGAGTTCCCATTCGTGGGATGCAGACGTCTGCCTGCTGAGTCGGTCTGCTTCCACATTGTCTATTCCTGGAAGGTGTATTGCTAGCAGGTCTATCCTTAGAGGGATGGCCCATCTCCAGATCTCTTGTGCCAGGCTTGATAGCGGTGTTGACTGTGTTCCACCCTGTTTGTTGATGTAGAACATTGTTGTTGTGTTGTCTGTTTGTATCAGCACTCGCTTCCCGTAAAGCTGCTTTTGAAAGGCTTTTAAGGCTAGGAACACCGTTTTTAGTTCTAGGACGTTGATGTGTTTCACTGCATCTTGTTGTGACCACAGCCCCCTGACGCGGAGTCTGTCCATGTGTGCGCCCCAGCCCTGCTGTGAGGCGTCCGTTGTGATGGTCACTGTTGGAGTTGGCTGTGTGAATGGCTTCCCTTGTAATATGTTCTTTTCCTTCCACCACGCTATTTCTTGCTGCACTGCGTGTGTGACAACCACTAGATCGTCCCAACTCCCTGTCGCTTGTGACCACTGCTGCTGTATCCATTCTTGGAACGGTCTCATGTGCAGTCTGATATGTGGGACAAGGTGAATGCATGATGCCATCATTCCCATTAGTCTGCTCACCGTCCTCACTGTCAGAACTTGCCCCTTGCGGTAATGACGTGTTTCCCTCAGGAGCGCTATAGTTCTCTTGTCGCTGGGGAACACCTTGGACTGTGTGCTGTCTATTAGCGCCCCTAAGAATATTTTGATCTGCTGAGGTTCTGTTGACGATTTCTCCCAGTGTATTGAGAAACCTAGTGTGGACAGTGTTTGTATGACTTGTTCGATGTGGTCTTTGCAGAGTTTGTATGATCCTGCTTTCACAAGCCAGTCGTCGAGGTAGGGGTATACATGTATGCTCTTTCTCCGAAGGTGCGCAGCAGCTGCTGCTAGGCATTTTGTGAACACCCTTGGTGCGGACTTTAGTCCGAAGGCCAGCACTGTGAACTGGTAGTGTTCGTGGCCTATCACGAATCTTAATAGACGTTTGTGTTTGTGGTTGACGGGTATGTGCAGATATGCATCTTTCAAGTCTAAGGTCGCCATGTAATCCCCTTCTTGGATTTGTGGTATTACTTCCTGAAGTGAAGTCATTTTGAATTTTTGAGTTTTTATGAACTTGTTCAGGAATCTGAGGTCCAGTATTGGTCTTAGTGTTTCGTCTACCTTTGGCACAAGGAAGTATGTTGCGTATACTCCCTTGTTTCTTTGGTTTTTGGGACTAGTTCTATTGCTCTTTTTGTAGCAGCTCCTCTGCTTCTAGACGGAGGAGGGCGAGTTCCCTTGCGGGTATTGTCCGATGTCTTGGTTTTTCCCCGGCGGGTGTTTTAGGAGGTCTATGCAGTACCCGTGCTGTATGGTGTTTAGTATCCACTTGTCCGTGGTAATTTCCCTCCATTGTGTGAGGAATTTTCCTAATCTTCCTCCCACCGGTGTTGTATGCTCGGTGGTTATTTGTTGTATGTGTGTGTTCCTTATTTTGTTCCTTTGTGGACTTCTCCTCTCCCTTGGTGTTAACTGGGGTGGGTGTGGTTTGTGTCTGGAGTCACTTTGAGGTGGGCTGCTGGCCCCCTCTTCGGGTCTGTCCCCGTCCGTACCCGCGCCCTCGAAAGGACCGTCCTCTTGGTTGGTACTGCCAATTTTGCTGCTGTTGTCCCTGCAGGTTTTGGCCCTGGTTGTTCCCCTGATATCCTTGCTGGGGTGATTGGTGTGAAGTGGTGGGTGCATTGCCCCCTCTACCACTGGGTCGCCTTGAGGGGTTTCCTCTTCTCATGCCCCTGAACTGCAGCGCTCCCATGGACCTTGCAGTTTCGTTGTCCGTTTTCAGTTGAGTCAACTTGTTGTCGACTGTTGCCCCAAACAGTTTCTCACCGTCGAAAGGTGTATTGATGATGTTGCTCTGTACTTCTGGCTTGAAGCCGGAGATCCTGAGCCATGCGTGTCTCCTCTCAGTTACTCCTATCATCATTTGCCTGCTGGAGTTCTCTGCTGCGTCCAAAGCTGACTTTAAGCAAGTGTTAGCGATGGCCTTGCCTTCCTCCGCTAGGTAATTTGCCCTTTGTTGGTGTTCTTCTGGCAGGTGTTTAATGAGCTGACTCATTTCTGCCCAATGCTGGTACGCATGCCTGCTGATGAGGGCGTTGGAGTTGGCGATGCGCCAGTGTATGGCTGCGTTCCTCTCCACTTTTCGTCCTGTGAGGTCTATTCGCTTGCTCTCCTTGTCTGGAGGTGGGCCTGTGTTGGTGGGCACACCGGCCCTTTTTCTGGCCGTTGCAGCGATAATGGAGTCTGCTGGTACTGACCCTTGGATGTACGCCGGGTCTTTTGTAGAATGTTTATATTTCTTCTCGCTTCTAGGTGTAACCGCCTTGCAGACTGCCGGTTCCCTGAAGGCCTCCCTTCCCTGGTCGAGGACGCCAGGCAACATGGGTAGGAATTGGCTCCTTGTCTGTTGAGGGAGCAGGGTTTCGAAGAGGAAACCTGCCTTTGTTTTTTCTTCCTGCATTTCGACCCCATATGTCTTTGCAGCTTTCTGGACGACCTCATTGTAGACTCCGATGTCGTCTGGCGGCGAAGGCCTCGAGGGGTAAGAGTCTACCCCTTCTTCTGGTGACTCTGCGTCGAGGTCTTGCCAGTCTATGTCTTGTACCTCCGAGGACGCCGAGTCCCGGTAAGACTGCATCTCTTCTTCGCCTTCGGCTTCGAAGTAGTAGTCTTCTTCGTCCTGGTCTTCGAGTGGTTCAGGTGTTGTCGGGGGCTCGATAGCGGATAGCGTATTGCTTCATCTTGTCGTCGAAGTCTTTTTTCCGTTGCAGGATGCTCGCCATCTCTGCCTCGAGCCTCCTTTTCTTTTTCGCCATCTCGTGGGCCTTTTCGGCGTCGAGTGGTGCAGTGCTTCTCTTCGCGGTCGCGGTCGTCGAAACAGACGCCGGGCCTTCCTTTCTCGGTGCCGAGGCTTCCCTTTCGGAGGTGACCTTCGACGCCTTTGTTTTTCGGAAGCTTTCGCCGATTGTGAGTCCTTGTCAAAGGATCCGCTCGACTGCTTGTCCTTGGACGCTGTTGCTTTCGTCGAGGGTTTCGGCGGCAACGCTCCCTTCGAGGACTTTGCTACACTTCTAGTAGTGTCGCTAGGTGTTCTGGCTTCACTCTTTCGAGCGTCGCTCTGGTGTTTTGGGGTCGACGACTCCCTTACCTCCTTCGACGTTTTCTTATGGACCTCGACGACAGCGCAGTCCTCTGGTCCCTCAGCGATGTTGTCTTCCTCTCCGCTCAAGAGGCCCAGGTCTCGGAGCGATGGTGCTGGTCCCTGGCCCTGCATGTTGTAGTTCGCCCTTCTCTGTCTGTCTCTCACCCGGAGGGTCTTCGGGGTGAACGCCGAGCACGCGTTGCAGTCTTCGCTGATGTGGTCGAGCGGCAAGCAGAGGTTGCAGACTGGGTGCTGGTCTTTTTGGGCGTACTTGTGGTGGCAGTTTTTGCAAAACTTGAACGGAGTCTTGTCCATAACCGCGCTCAGGGAGCCCCCTGCGAGCGCATTCTCCGTAGGCGTCGAGATTTCGGTCGTGGACCTTCTACCTCGTCGTCCTTCTTGTTGTCTCCGGTACTTGTGTCGTCATCCGGTGTCTCAGGAATCCATCCTCTGTGATGATATTTCGACTTTTCGAGATTCTTCGTCCAAAATTTTCTGGAACTTCTCGGCAACGATCCAGACCCCACGGCGGAAAAAAGAATCTGAAGATGGCTACCAAAGGTGGGAGCTTCCGCCGGAAGCGCGACGACGTCACCGAAGACACCAAATGGTGGGGCGTCGCCGCCCACCTGGGCCAACAAAAAAAAAACAAAAAAAAACACAAAAACAAAGAAAAGACTACGAATCCGGACCCAACCACGAGATGGCGGAATAATGCACAGCATAGTGAATCCAGAAAGATTCACGCTGCAAAACTACCTATAAATCCCCTCGCCTCCCTAAGCACTCCCTGTTTTCCTTTTGTGCATTTCTCGTTTCCCTGACTAGGGCTGTTGAGGGTTTTGCATGGGGCAACCTCTCTGTCTGGGGTGTGTGGGCCCCCTTATTTCATTGCCTTCTGTAAAGTAGATTATTTCTTACTTTATCTTCCTTTCGGCTGCAGGGTCACCGCCTTTGGCATTCAATTCACGGGTGCCTGCTTTGGCGTTGTTGTATTTGGCATGGCAGTGGCGTCCCCTCGATTAGGGCGGAGGAGCGCCGCCCCTCTGCCACAACCCTAAAATGAAATGATAATGAAATGGGTTTTAAACCCGTTTTATTATCTTTTTATTTCAAATCTCTGGACCTGCTCCCAGGGCTCTGATGAGTCTTGGGGGCAGGTCCAGGGGATGGCACTGCTGGTGGGGGAGTGGTAGTGCACGCCCTTCACTGTGCATGAGGGTTTGGCTGGCGTTTCAGGCCGTCCAAACCCTCATGCGCAGTGAAGCTCTCTCCAGCCCAAGTTGCGTTGCTGGGGCTGGAGAGAGCAGGCACAGGCTCCCAGTCTTCCTGGGAGCACAAGTTGCCAGCGCTCAGGCCAATCCCGACACTGCTTTCATGCAGCGCCAGGATTGGCCACAGTGTAGCCTGGGAGCCTGTGCCCAGAGCAGGAAGAGCGCGATGCGGCGGGAGACGGCAGTGGCAGCGCTAAGGTAAGTGTTTTTCATTTTTCTTTTTTTTATCCCCGAACCACTCCGCCCCTCCCCAACTCCCTCCCTCCTCTGGCCCGCCCTGCCACTTTGGCAGGGAACGGGCCGCTCCTTGGGCATGGGGGCTGCAGCTTGTCTTACTGCTTGTTGTGTGGGTTGGTGGGCACTGCAGGCAGAGTCTAGTGCTTGTGTCTTAGCACGAGCACCAGCTCTGAAGTCTGTTACACTACGTCGGGGCCTGGCTCTATCCCCCTTTCTCTTTTGGCGTGCGGTGCAGCAAGGAATTTTTCTGCAATAGCTGCGGTTGTTGCTGGTCTCAATTTTCAAAGCTGTGGACAGCTGGTCATTTTAAGACCAGAAGGTGCCTGTTTTTAACATGTATCAATGGCTTGAAAGTTCCTTTATTTTTTTAATTAGAAGCCTGTGTTCCACCATTTGTTGCCTGGTTGAAAAGCAGTTAAGAGGGCTTACTTTATTACTTTTGTCTGTTATCTCTATTCCAGAAAGTGAAAGAGCGCCCTTCCTAGGACCCCTGAGGGTTATTTAAGAATCAAGCCCTCTAGGCCTGTGTGTTGTTCCTGTGACCTTTGTCTAGCATCTCACTATGGGCAAACATTCAAAGAAATCACATTTCTTCTCTACTCCTTCCAAGAGTTATCTACATGGGGTCAAGAATAAAGGCTTGCGTTCCTTCCCTGTTTCAGAAAGGGATTTTCAGGAGATGGTCAAGTCACTGTCTGAGGCCTACAATCGACAGAGCAGGAGGAATCGCCTTCCTTAGGACTCTCCATATTGTGACAAATCTTCTTTTTCTGTTCCCTTTCTTTCCTCCTGCTCTTCTTGAGGTTCCCCGGATTCTGATAAGGAAGATTTGGGCATCAATAGAGATCCTGCTGTGACCAAAGGGGGATATCTTCTAAAGATGACCTTAGGCTTGTTATATCGTACCTATCCTCCAATTTACAGATTCCCGGCTGAGGTGGAACAGCTGCGAACGATCAGTAAGTGGTTCAGACAGTTCCATAGACCTATGTACCCTAAGGTGCCAGTAATTTTGGTGATCCAGACCATCTTGAAGAGAGGGTGGAAGCATCTGGACAGGATCTCGGTGCCTAAGTTTATAGGTAAGCTGTATACAATGGCTTCTAGTGAAACTGAGCTGCCACAATCTTTAATCATAGATCTGTGCTAACCTTTAATCATAGATGAGCTAACTTCATGGGAAAGCCCTCACTGTTCACTGAAGATTTTGTTCTTAGCAATTCTGTTCACAAGAAAGTAGAGGGGCGCTTTAGAGATCTCATGCTTAAAGTATGGCTTTAAGAGCTAGGATTTAAGCTGCATATGTTTCTCAATCTTTAAAGATTTCCAACATTGGCTGTCTGCATCCAAGAGGGGGAGAACTTCTCTCAGTTGCTTGGCAGAATGAACGTCCGCAAAAGATTCATGTCTTACATTGTGTTTGACAATCATAAGGCCTCTTTTGTGGCATTAGCAGGTTGGGTAGCAGCCAGAAGATATCTCCATCTACGAAATAGGAAGGAAGATGAAACTCAAAAGAGCTGCCTCTTAAGGATGTCCTTCTCAGGTACCAAAATCTTTGGTGAGGAGTTGGAGGAAGTACTGAATAGGTCTTTTAAAAGCCATAAATATACACAGCCTTTTTGCCGAAAGTACAAATCCAGGGAAGGAAACAAGAGAAAGTCTGATTACAATAAGAAAAGGAGATCAGACCTCTTCCGGAACAGATTTCACTCCCAACCAAGGTGAGCACAATCAGGACCTGCTTCTCTGCAATCTGATGGGAAAGGAAATCAAAAACAAAATTCCTGACCATGCCAAGGATCCTTATGGCCCAGTGGGGGGTTGCCTTCTGCTTTTTCATCTCAGATGGATACAACTCATTTCAGACAGATGGACTCATCAAGTCACTGCTCAGGGGTACTACATAGAGTTTTCTCAGACTTTGCCAGAACCCTATTTTGTTGAAACCTCTTGGCCAGAGGACACTCTGAAAAGAAAATGTCTCCAGGACAACATTGCCCTGTTGGGGATGAAGAGAGAAATCCTTTCTGTGGCTCCTTGGGAGAGGGATTTAAGGTGCTACTTGAGGATTTTCCGTGTCCAGAAGACCTCAAGTGAATATCGGATGACTATAGATCTACGTTTTCTTAATCAGTTTATTCCCAATATACATTTCAAAATGAACACTCCTCAAAGAGTTATTCCTCTGATTTCCAAAGGGGATTTTTTCAAAAGGATAAATTCACAGGGCGCATACCACCATCTACCAATAGCTCCTGTTCACCAGATGTTTCTCAGGTTTGCCATAGGTAACCTACATTGACAATTCTGAGTATTCAGGCTTGGGCTCAAGACCTCCCCCAGGGTCTTCACCAAGATCCTTGCCCTGGTCATTGGACTGCTCCATTAGCAAGTGATAGTAGTCCACCCCTACTTAGACAATATTCTAATAGAGGCATCCTCTTACGATCAATCGGTGTCAAGCACTGCCCGGAACTTGGACACATTGCAGACCTTCAGTTTTTGGATAAACTGGCAGAAATCTTACCCCAAACTTACTCACAATCTGGAATACATAGGAGGCAGATTGTACACCGTTCAGGGAGCAGGTCTTTGCTGGAGTCCAGAAAGAACAAACTAAAAGCCTACTGCAGAGGATATTGTTGAAGGAGAAAGCACCTGTGAGGGAGTGGTTTTGTAGTCAGGGGAACATGTTAACATTTTTACCCAATTTTAGGCAGCAAAGCTGAGGGTCATCTCTTGGGCCAGATTCCATCTGGGAGAGCTGGTGTCACACATTATCCATGAATGGATTCCTCTCCAGCAGGATTATGACAGTTTAACTGCTGTTACCCTGATAGCCCTAGAATCTCTGACTTAGTGGATGGAGTTCCCATCTCTGGATAGGAGATTGCTCTTTTACTACCCCAACCCCAGTATCCTAGCTACAGATACAAGCAGTTCAGGGTAGAGACTGCGCTAAGACAATTTGGCGGCTCAAGGACTTTTGGATTTAGGGGAGCAACAGAGATCCTCCAATTGGAGAGAGCTGCAGGCTGTACGGAGGGTGATTCAACATTTTTTCAGGGCCTCAGAGAGAGACAGCAGTGGTTATATGGACTGACAACATGACAGCCATATTATATCTAAAGTAGCATATTTCCACAAGCTCCATCAGATCTGGACAACTTCTTACATCTCAGGGCCATCTACAACAAGTGTTCATTAAACTCCCAAGATGGACTCCCTCAGTAGGGTTTACCTTGCTCTCAGAACTTCATGCTAAGTTCAGTGATATTTCAGGAGATTTGCAGGAGATTGGGAGAGGGGGCCTTGAGTGGACCTTTCTGCCTCAGCAGACAACACTCATCTCTCTGTGTTCATGTCCAGATATCATGACCAGCAACTGGTGGGAATATATGCCCTAACCAGTCCTTAGCCAACAGGACTCCTCTATGCCTTCCCTCCCGTTCCATTAATCCCAAGGGTCCTGGCCAGGCTCCAGAGAGAATCACTGGAGGTCCTCATGGTTCTCCCCTTTTGTTTTTGTCAAGGAGACCATGGATTCCACTCCTGAGACTCCTCCAGGTAGAGCCAGAGTGGATTCTCCCAATCTCACCTTCTCCCCTGGCACATCCAGTTCTATCTCAAGAAACCCTAGCCCGGTTAAGTATATCGGTAAGAAGGTTGAAAGGGAGGGCTCTTGAGTTTTGATATTTCTCTCTCAGTCTATACCTCACTACAGGCCTCCAGAAAACAACCCACAAATAAGGCTTAGAACACCATTGGGGGTCCTTCGATTCATGGTGCAGGATAGACAGATTTCTCCCATTACAACCACATCTCCCAATATCCTCCAATTCCAGCAGGAGAGCTTTGAGAAGGAATTATCCATCTCGACACTTGGGTTGCAGTGGTCTGCTATCAGAGCACTCAGATCACCATGGGAGGAGCTATCACCTGTTGAACCTGTAGTAGCAAGTTTTGACTTATTAAGGCCTAACATTCACAACCCATTTCCTTCCTGGGATTTGAATCTAGTCTTAACGACTCTACAGAAACCCCGCTTTGAACCTTTGGATAATGTTTTAGAGACGTTCCTCATTGTGAAAGTTTTCTTTTTAGTATCCATCACGACAGCAAAGCACCTAGGGAGTTAGGAGCTTTGGTGTGCAGACATCCTTATTTGAGATTATTTGAGTATTGTATTATCCTCACCCTCGATCCTAAGTTTATTCCAAAGATCAATTCAGACTTCCACAGAAGCCAAGAAACTGTCCTTCTAAGTGAACAACAAGGTAAAGAGAGTCCAGATCCCTTAATACCCCCCCTGGATGTAATTAGTGCAGTGCAGATTTATCTCAAGAGGTCTCTGGATTATCAAATCTCAGATGCTATTTTAGTTCATTTTGGCCCAATAAGAAAGGGGGAAAATCTTCCTCTCCCACCCTGGCAAGGTGGGTGAAGTTGGTAATTTCCTTAGCATATCAGGATGCTGGTAAAGAGATCCCAAATAAGATCAACGCCCATACTACTGGAGGATGGCAGCTTCATGGGTAGAATGGGTTGGAGTGTCCATTAGAGACATTTGCAGAGCTGCCCTATCTATATTTATTTTGCATTACAAATTGAATGTGGCTCAGGGTACTGAATCGGAATTTAGGTCATGAGTAGTCTTCAGTGCCTTATCATCCTAAATTACTCTTTTCATGTTGTTTTTTCTCTGAGGATTGGGCATTGTTTTTGTATATTTCATGAAAGGAGAAAGAATGTAAGAATAATAAAGTGTTTTTCTCCTCTAAGATTCCTTCTGTGGCCTTTCATTTGTTGATGATCAAGGGTTTGCTTAGGGAGATCTCCTAATGTAAGTAATGGGACAAAGGAAGGAGAAGAGGAGGTGACGCTCAGATTACTAACTGGTAATCTTCATTACTCCGATTCTCACTTACTCGTCCCAAAATTTACGACCATCCTCCTGCCCTGTGTCCAGTTGCGGCTGGCATGACTCGCGGGTGGGGGCACAGGGGGTCGAGCGGGGAGGGAGTCGCGTGCGGGGGGGTTAATTTTAAATTTAAAAAATGTAACTTACCTTCATGGCCCGCTCCGGTCCCGCGTCCTCTCCTGCAAACAGGAAGCAGCCAAGCAGGCATCCTCCCTCCACTCCTCTAAGCCAATCACAATGCTGCAATGGCAGCGTTGTGATTGGCTGGGACGCTGACCGCACAGGCGTCTATGGGGAGGCCGTTTTCTCCATGCAGGCTGCATGCAGCCTACATGGAGAAAATGGAGAGTGTGCATGACTGGTTTGGTCGGCCGTGGGGTCGACCAAACAGTCAGCGCCCACAACAGTGGGCAAGCCACTCCTCCCCTGCCTGGAGCTGGACCGCCCACACACCCGCCCCCAACCAAACCCTTCTGCTTTCTCACACTGCGAGAAGCAGAAACATAAAATAGTAGTCATAATACCATTTTATGTTTCTGCTTCTCGCACTGCGTGAAAGCAGTGGGCCGACTCTCCTCCGCCCACGTGGAGGAGCCGCCCCTGCCTGTGTCCTTCATCAGCCTCTTATCAGGGGCTTGGCAGGAAACAGGAAGTGTTAGGGAGGCAGAGAGATTTATGGGTAGTTCTACTACCTGGGGATAGAGATAGAAAACAGCTTGGGAAGTGGTGATCGAAGGATAGTGAATAGTCAGATTCACTCCTAAAGTACTGGGATGCATAAGTGAGACTTGGAGTAATGAAGATTACCAGTAAGAAATCCAAGCATTTCATGGATACGACCTGTCTCGTTGAAATTGCACCTGGCGATGAGATAGGTAATAGAGGTAGCCAACTGAACTGCAATCTGTCTTGTGTGGCTGTACCTGAAGCACTGCCAATGTTCCTGCCATGAACCCAATGTCTGGCAGTTTGACTGCGGTGGCGCTGCTCTTTCTGCAGGTAGGAACTCGCTGTAGCAATGTGTTTATTGTTCAATGTCTTCAGCATTTTTGCTGCCATATTTATGACTCAATCAGATAATACGAGACTGAGTTCGCTTATGTGTAGGTATAACTGACATCTTACTCAAAAAATGTCACTTCACACTTTAGAGGGCCCACTTGCAGCTTCACTTCTGGTAGCTCTTCAAGAATGCTTCAATGAGGTGCACATTGCTAACTTTTACGTAATCCCGACACCATGGAATGCCTTATTGCTGGCTAAGGTTAGTATTTCACAAAGAGGGAATAAGCTTGAGTGCTGCACAGCAAACCTGCACAGTGCAGTTTTTGAAAAATGGTGACCAATCGAATGCAGCACCCGTGAGTCAGCTGCTGCTGATAACTGCTGAGCGCTCTACCCTGCACCGATCATGGTCTCTGCTGGTATTCCAAATAGCTGAATGTTACCAGCTCCTGAATAATCTTCAGGGTAAGTTGATTCACTCTCCATTGGGCCTCCATTAGAGAGGTAAACAAGCACTGGCAAATCAATAGGTCTTGCCTAAGAGAGCTATTGGCCTTGACAATTTTTATAGCCAACCTGCTGTACAACATGGCTGAAAGTTAAAAGAAACGCTATGATGCAATTCGCTGCTGTGTCATAGTGCTTTTTCTTTTTAACCTTGAGCAATGTTGCACAGCAGCTGCCCTGCCGTACAACATGGCTAACAAAACACTGAGAAGCCAATAGCTCTCGTAGGCTAGACCGATTGGCTTTGCCAGTGCTTGTTCTCAAATCCACACTATGGACTTCGGTTTCAACGTTGATGGGTGGTTGGTGCATAAAGGGGCATTAGGGAGTTGCCGCACCAGAATACACAGAAATAAAAGTTACCCTTTACAACCTGAGCAGCAGAAATGAACACAAATGGCGATATAGTTTTTGCAAAATTATCCTATTTCCTATCAGAAGTCATGCACAGCAGGGCTGGCGAAGGGTTACCACCAACCAAGTCCTACATACCTGTTGATAGTGCTTCTGACACTTAGTGGGCTCTTCATGTGGCCAGGAACAAGCTTGTGGTAGAGCTTGCTTGTTGCAAAGGTGTTATCCTGGTATACTTTAGGCTAGTAATAATAAGGTTGCGGAATTCTTCATGGGTAAGATAGAAAATATATATGCTACTTTCCCTGAAAGCAGCAGGAATTACATCTCTGCTCCAGTTTTAGAAGATTTCGGGTCTGAGGATAGGTTTGTTTTTCGCCCGCCTGTGGAAAGTGACGTTCTAAAACTTATGGAAGCAGTCAAATCTGGGTCCCCCTTGGATCCGATCCCCCCGAAATTCCTATTACGAGGGAAAGAAGTCATTGCACCGGTTCTCACCAAACTTTTGAACATGTCCTTTAATTCGGGACAGGTTCCTAGCAACTGGAAACATGCTATGGTGGTACCATTACTGAAGAAACCCTCTCTAGATCCTGCTCTTCCAGAAAATTTGAGACCTATTTCCTTGCTCCCCTACGTCGCTAAAATCGCGGAGAAACATTTAAATAGCCAATTGTCTATGTTTCTGGAAGAAAGACGGATTCTCCATGAAACCCAGTCTGGCTTTAGGACGCTTCATAGTACCGAGTCGGCCTTACTGCTAGCTTCGGAGGCCTTGAAAACCGCAGTCGATGAGGGAAGAACAACTGCACTGATCCTCTTGGATCTGAGTGCTGCGTTTGACACGGTCTCCCACGGCCTTCTGCTGGAACGGCTA
This sequence comes from Calotriton arnoldi, assembly GCA_963921515.1. Taxonomy (NCBI): domain Eukaryota; kingdom Metazoa; phylum Chordata; class Amphibia; order Caudata; family Salamandridae; genus Calotriton; species Calotriton arnoldi. The sequence continues at coordinate 2,041,767 of CAWUFW010001712.1, read as the reverse complement.
GGGGAGGCCGGGGTCGGTGGCTGTATATGGGAGTGGATTAAACACTTTCTGCAGAACAGATCCTTCCAGGTCCTACAACATCCTTTTAAATCTAAAGTTTGTCCTCTGTCACAAGGGGTACCACAGGGTTCGGCTCTTAGCCCTACCCTATTTAATATTTACATGCGCTCCCTAGCAGATATTGTGTTGAGACATGGGGTGAAACTGGTGTCATATGCCGATGACACTCAGTTGATTGTTACCCTGGAGCAAAAGGGGGCAGGAACGGCATCTGATTTCAAGGTTGGGTGAACTTGCTAACTGGATGAAGTTCAGCTGCCTGCAGTTGAATGCGGGAAAGACGGAGGTGATGTTAGTTGGCAAGCAGCCCTCCTTATGGTCACATTTGTGGTGGCCGGTGGAGTTGGGACCTACTCCGACCCCCAAGGTCAAGGTCAAGAATTTGGGAGTCTGGTTCGATGACACCCTCTCTTATTTAGAGCAGATATCAACTGTGGCAAGAACCTGCTTTGGTATTCTTAAAATGCTGCGAAAATTCCTGGACCTACTCTCACTTGACGCCAAAAGAACCATAATACAGGCGCTTGTTACGTCCCGTCTAGACTACTGTAACATCCTTTACCTAGGGGTGACTAAAGAAATCTGAACATCTTGCAGAAGGTTCAGAATGCTGCAGCTCGGATAATTCTAAATATCCCTAGACGGGCCTCGGTGGGGGCGGCCTTAAAGGAATTACACTGGCTCCCTATGCAGGCTAGAGTCACCTTTAAGGCCTTGTGTTTTGGCCATAGGATCTTCAATGAGAAAGGGCCAAGATTTCTGCGCCCCCTTCTCACCGCTTATAGACCTGCTCGGAACCTGAGATCACTGGGCACGGCGAAGATGATTGTGCCTAAGGTGTAGAAGGTATGGGCAGGAGGCAGCTCCTTTGGCTTCCTTGCGGCTAAGGCCTGGAATGACCTACCTGTGGACTTAAGGACTTACCCATCGGAGATTTTGTTCCGGAAAAGACTTAAAACCTGGCTCTTCCAGCACCCCCGGGGGGGGCGACAGTAGGCCTCTTACTTCTTAGGGCCTCAGGCTAGGGGGTGGGGAGGTGGGTCTGGGCCAGTTGGCTGTGGTCTTAATGGTGCTCTAGCGCGGGGACACTCCGTTGGAGTAACCAGGCGCTCTACAAGCTTAATAATAATAATAATAATAGTAACATTCATGGAGGCAGGGGTTCTTTGCATATGTTACATCAAAGGTAGTGAATATTCCCTGCACTTGAAGATGTGATAAATGTGCTAGCCTTGGCGTCTTGTCCGCAAGTACATGTATGATCAAGTCAAGGTGAACACTAGGCTATCATTTCACTTTTACCCTCATCAGAACTATCCTCTTACATGGGACACAACGGTATCTTTCTTCAAAGTTAAAAGTATTTCAGCCAAGGTGTACAGGAGCACTGAAATAAAGCGCTACAACGCAGCCAACGCTGGCCCCATCATAGTGCTTTTATTTAGCAGGACGGATGAGCCAAGCAACAACAATGTGGGAAATGGCCTGAGGGACATGCCAAGCAACAACTCGGTGTGGGTGTTGGGGGCGGGGGGGAACAAGAAAAGCAACACTATGGGAGGGGATTGTGGTGGACGTGGTAAGCAACAAAGTGGGAGTGGCGGGGCAACCAACAAAGCGTGAGGGGAGCAGGAGGCGGTGGAGGAGCTAGCCACAATCAGGAGGGCGGTGTAAGGGATGGGTCAAACAACAAAGCAGGTGGGGGCAGGAGACACAGGGCAGGCAACAGCATGGGAGGGAGGAGGGAGAGGTGGGGATAAGCAACAACATGGGACGGATGTAGGGTGGAAGGAAAAGCAACAACGTGGGAAGGGGTTGGAGGGGCAGGAGGAGCGGGAGGGAGGGAGAAACCAAAGTAGGAGAGTGATGGGAGGGATGGGGAAATGGCGATCAGTGGAAGGACACACAGTGGGCAAGGAAGCAGTACTTCAACCATGCTCCAAAGTAGAGACAAAAACATGAAAATTACGTGAAGCCGGCACATGCAGATAAAAGAGAAACAAGGAGATGAGAGTGACAAAGAGGGCAACTAATGGTAAGCAATGGGCAGGCCCTAAGGTTCAGGTAAGTAAACAAAATGTCTCACAAACGACAGGCGAGACCTAAAAAAGGGTTTAAATGTGCACATATTTGATCTGCTTATAGAATCATTTTTGGCTAATATTTTTATTACTGCACAATTCCTCCATACATATCTAAGCAGAGAGAGAGAAAAACACAAATGAGGGAATGACAGGAAAAGTAAGCCTGTAAAACAGTGATGAAGGGAGAAAGCAAGGATGAAAAAGAACTTGCAAGAGTGAGAAGATAAGGAGGCAGGTAGTGCCTGGTGGTGGATTAAAGATGCATAAGGTGGTATCAAGGCTATGCAGCCTTGGTAGTCAGCAACACAGCATTCGATAGAGCCAGCCGCAGAATTCTGAGGAAAACTTTGGGCGCCCACACTTATTCGTTTACAAATTAAGCCATGCACACAGCAAATAAATATCAGTGTGAAGGCATCTCACCTAGACACGGAATTATTAAATAATTATATATATACACCAAAGTAACTGTTACTGTTGTACATCACCAATGTTACCCACGATGTACAATTATGGTTATATGCAGTACCCAATAACTCCATTGCTCATAAGTGCTACATAGAATATTCAATAAGTAGATTTGAGTCCACCAACCTCTACAAACAGGGATCACTACCTAAATGAATGTACCTACAACCTTGATTAGAGATCGTTAATTTAGCACAAGGACTGAGAAACAAGTTTACACAATCTGGTTTAAAGTTACCCCAGGCCACAAAGGTGTGGGGGCCGATCAAAGGTGGTGGTAGAGGTCACCATACTCATTTTGAATGTAGTGAAGCATTTAGTTCACATCAGGTAATCTGTGCTGCCCAACCAGCTATGTCCTGGAAGTATTTACCTCGCTAATAGTACCACAGAACTCTTCCTTAGGAACTCCCAAGAAACTACAGTCTGCACGTGCTGATCAAAGGCTTTTGCATTTGTGTGAAACAAAACACAGGTGGAGTCCCAGAAAGCCACCAGCAGAGACAGGGCTGGCTTTAGCACTGGTGGCGCCTGGTGCGACAATCTTTTTTGGCACTCCCCCCCCCCCATGGCCTCCTCTTTGTGCCTCTCATCTCCCCATACCCCTCTCTCACCAAATTTCATTTGTTTTAAAGCGCTGGTAAAGGCTGGCTTTTCTAATCCACTCAACAATCCACAAACAATACAGATCTGTTCCAATAAAATAATTTTGAACACAAAAAAAATACAGATCTGCTCTTTGCAGTAGGCATATTAACCCTCTGCTCTAGTTCACGGCGGAGTCAAAACAGCCTCTAGACAAAACTCCCATCTCTCTCTCTAGCAGGAACATTAATCACAAGAGTTATCTTGACATTTTTATTGTTGCCTGGAAGCTGGATGCACAAGGAACTCTGCAGCAGGTGATTTGCACAAGGAACTCTGCAGAAGGTGCTTTTAAATCGTAAGTTATGGCTAAATACAGCCCCCCCCCCCCAGGGCCAGTGCCGCCGCCCCAGCCGCACCGGCTGCACCGCCCTAAAGCCGGCCCTGAGCAGAGAATGGCACTGCTCACAAGGTCATTCTATACAACTAAGACCAGGTGGAAGGTGCTGCAGTTCACAGACTCACATGTATAAATAATCATGACAAATGGGCCATGAGGTGAACACACCATTGCTCCAATCTTAGTAAAACATGGTTCTGCCCAAGATACCGGGCACGGCTGTGAACTCTGGCAAGGAAGCAAACACTCCAGAACCAGAACTGAGCACTTGATAGAGAAGGACTTGTTAGGTCATCATCTAAAATACATCCTGGAAGCAAAGGAGTACCTTGAGGACCTGCTGGAGGCAGAAGTGAAAGATTATTTTGACAAAGGTTAAAGGGTATTGCAAGTGAAGGGCCAGCCTGTAGGAATGAAAGAATATTTGAAAGGCGGTGAAAGTGAACAATCTCATGGAAGGACTAAATGTTTCGAATTTCGGCAAAGTGGCAGCTACTTGGAAAGCATGAATATCTGCAGGTTACCAGAGGCAGATGCCAACCTTGAAGGAATAAATATTTACAAAGCATTAGAAGTGGGCAGCCACTCAGAAGGAGTGAATATCTGCAGGTTACCAGAAAAGAAAACCAACCTAGAAGGATTAAATATTTACAAGTTATTAGAAGTGGGCAGCCACTCAGAAGGAATAAACATTTAGAGATTACTGAAAGTGAACATCCACGATTACAAGGCTTGAATGTAGTGCACAACAGTCAATATTGAAGGATCATGTTTACGTAATATACAGATCATTAGAAATGCAGTGGGGGCTGGCTTCTACGGGGAGGTGGGGCGGACGCAAATAATATATATTTTTAAAAACGTAAGCGAAATTAATATATAAAAAAAAAAGTACCCTACACGAACACAATGTCCTCTGGTACGGGACTCTTCTTTGGCAGGAACTGGAACCAGATGCAGCAACTCCCTTGGCCAATCCTGGTACTGTTCTCACCAGCATGAGAGCAGCGCTAGGATTGGTGGGAACGACTTCACTCGGCGCTCCACAGCCCTCTGGAGGCTTTGCTTGCTCTAACCCAGCTGTCCTAAGACAGCTGGGTTAGAGATGTTTAAAGTGCGCATGTGTGGCTGGTCATCGCAAGACGGACAGCCGAAAAGACATGCACACTTTTAAACTGTGCACAGCCAGCCCACCCTCCTCCCTGCTACTTTCACTCAGCTGCAGCCCGCGTCCGTCCTGATGCTGTTTGGGACAGGGCATGAAAAATAAAATGGTAATGAATTACAATTTTATTTTTCATCTCTGGGGCTTTGGGGGGGGGGGGGTGTAAGTGGGGCGACGCTCCTACGCTCCAACGGAGGAGCCGCCCATCTGAAAATGAATGATAACCCAGCAACATTTTATTGATCACCAGTCTTGAATGTAGGGCACACAACTAAGTATTGATGGATGATGTGCAACTATTAGATGTTAATGGAAGGGAGTGATCACCCAGTAGGAAGTTTATTGATTACAAACCTTGAATGTAGGGCACAAAACTGAATAACTGATAATGGGTTGTAAGTGAAATCATTGGCTATAAACCTTTGGCCTTTATTCTTTCAAAGCAAACTTGTGTAGTCTGAATGAGCGGGATCTGGGTGGGTGACCAATTGTAGTTTCCACCATTTAGAAGCTCCCATTAAAGCGCTGAGAAACAGAAGCACTTGTATATCAGTTTGCTCCATTTCAGAGCCTAACGCTTTGACCTTAGAACATAATTTCAGGTGGTTTACAGTGTGAGCAGGTAGGTTCACACAGCCAGCATTGCTTCTATGCTTATACAGTGGAACATAATCTTCAAGAGGTAAGAGTGTTCTGTTCTACTATTCACTTCCAGACCTATGCTCTTTGGCACCAGTTGAACTATTAGTTCTTTGACAATACTCAAATCCAAACTTGTTTATCCAGATACAGAAACAGTGCATCCGGCAATGAAGCATGTTAAGAACCCGTGGTTCACAACATGACTTTTAATTTGGATTAAAGAATGCAAATTGATTTTAAATAACTTTGATCTCTGCGTGATAGATGAAGACTGGTAAAATTTCTGACGAAGTAAAAATATATATTTTTGATTTTAAAAATGTAAACTGGTTTGCATCTTCAAAACAAAGTGCATTAAAACTAAGGTTACTAGATGCCCATGTTCTTTTTGCATAATTATAGCTTTGCCACATAATTTATCATCTGCTGCATATTCTGCAGCTTTTAACACAAAAAATGATTTCTAGCTCAAATGGTTCAAACGTTACTTAAAGTGCAGCAACACATGTCGTCGTGCAGTGGAAGGTCCTTTGCAAAGATTGACTGGTCAGCTTTCTGTTGCTTATTGCTATGTTTGGGTGTTAAACTGGTACTAATGAGGTGCAACCAATGCCCGGACAGTGTTCACAAGTGTAAAAATGACAAAATAATTAAGTAATACTATCACAATATGCGCCGCATTATGCGGCATAATTTGCCTTTTCTTGTTAACTAATTAAGTCAATCCTGCCGCATAATTTGAACCTCCCCTGCTGCATAATTGCAGTGGCCCTGGTCATTGCTTTCAGGTGTGTAAGAACAATTGGACTGATTGAAGGGTAGGAGGTCTACAAATCCAGGAATGGATTTAGGTGTCTCAATAAACACCAGAAGTGGCAGTGTGTCCCTGGTACATGGATGGAGTCATCTTGTAATCTTGATTAAAAGGCTGGGGGCGGGGTCATCCAGCCTGCGGAAGTTCGCCTATGACAATAAACAAATGTAAAAACATGTTCAAGGTGTGTTTGAGAGAGGCCTGCCCTCTTATGCTGTCAGCGGTGCAGAATAAATGCAAGCTGGTATGCGAGCGATGTTTGGCTTGTGCGCCGCATTGTTGCCACCCAAGAGTTTTCTGTCCTGGGAATCCTAGGCAGCGTGTTTTGGAGGGATGCGAGAGTACTGTGAAATGTCGCGGGAATCAGAGCCCTCCCGGGGTGCTTTTGTCCTCCCGCCGCCACCACACCCTGTGACTTCTAAGCCGCCTTCGGCCAACGTCCTGGTTTTAATTAGTATTTCACTGCTGGGGGGAGGGGTCGTAAAAGGCAGTTAAAAAGAACGCGTGAAGAAGACGATTTAGACTGTGTTCCTCTGGGCAGCCTGACCTCACACTTCCGAGATAGTAACATGCGTGACGCAGGGTAACGTGCCGTGACATTCGACCCCAGTATGTCTGCGTCTGCCGGGCGCGAGGTTCCAAGAATGCTCAATGTCACCAGAGACGCATCGTCCCCCTAGGTCTTTATTTTACGAAGCATTGCGTTCAGCTGTTAGTTCAATTGGAAGAACTGGCGAAAATTAGGGCCACATCTCCAAGAATGCATTATGTTGCTAAAGAAAGACCCATGACTGGAACACTATTTCCTTGGTTGGTCGGATCATTTGTTAATCATGAACAGGTGGTAAGTACGCTTTCACTTACTTTAAAAGGGTGGCTGATTCATAATTTCACCTAAATCGTTTCAATTTCTAAGTATGGCCTCCTGATTATAGACTTCCTGGCAATTATCAACGCGACAATAATACTAACAGCAAAGCATCTCACCAATTCAACCGTCTGGAACTCAACATCTGTCTTTGGCACCACCCTAAATAATCTGCATGGAAAACATCACACAGAGCTTCCGGATTGTTTCAACTTTAATGTAAGTAAAAAGTCAGAACTGTTTATTTTTGAGTCTGCAGTGCACTTTCCTGTTGTCTTCCTTCTTGCTATTCAGCAATTAAAAAGGAAATAATTAACATACTACAAATCCCAACATGCCATAGGGTTTTTGTAGTTACAAACCCACTCGTAAAAGTGCGTGCAAAGGCAGGCCAATGAACTATCAACGGGGAATATATAGATCATATCTCGGGCGACTAGATATCTTTCTCTGAGTACGTCGAACAAGATAAGAACCCGATTCCAGGTGTTTTTGTTTACATTGATTTGTCTGTAGCCACTTAGTTCTTGTGTCTCCCCAACAACTGGTTATGTGTGGGTGTTTTCGTTGACGCTGTGATGGTGTATTCTTTGGAGCTCTGTAACCGTGCGTTGGACTCTAGTACTGCTTTTCACATCATTTTTCTGTTCATATCTCCATCATGTTTCAACGCAGCTGTAAAAAGGGCCCGTGTCTCATTTCCTTTTATGCCATACACAGCCATGTCCCAGTGAGGATGAATACTTGTTTCTTTTTCAGTACAATATTATCCATTACTTGCTCCTCCGCATTCAGATGAAGCAGTAGTCCTGCCCTGCAACTTTGGAACTGCCAGGGCAAATATTCTGTGAATTCCTTAAAATATGTATATAATAATTGTGGATGATAATTCAACAGCATCTAGAAGATTGTATTAAAAAAAATTATTCAGGGAAATTTTGCATCAGTTTTTTTCCAAATTTTGTAAAGAGATGTTTTTAAAAAAAAAAGCTACACAGACCTAAATGTCCAAAAGAAACTGTAAACGTATATTCAGGAAACGGGTGTTGGCCCAGCCTCCTTCTCATTCAGGTTCAGCCTGGAAAGACCCATGTTTTAGGAAGAAAGTGGTAAGAATATGAACTCCTGTCTTGCTCTGAAGTGGCTTATTTTTAGGTCTCGCCTAGGCAGCGCGCATGCGTTTCTCTAGGAGGGCCTTTAGCCATCGGTCTTCACTTTTCAAGCACTGCACTCGTGCTTGTGGCGGCATCCACCTTGCGGGAGCGAGCAGCGGCGCGCCACAAGCACGAGTGCAGTGCTTGAAAAGTGAAGACTGATCGTGCATGCAGAGCGTTTGCCTTGCGGGAGCGAGCAGCTTATCGCGCCTTGCTGCTCGCTCCCAGAAGGCAATCGCTCTGCATGCACGAGTACTCAATTAACTTTCGCGGCCGCAGGGCCGCGCTTGTGTTTCAGCGCTTGTTTAGTTTTCCTCTTGCATGCTGCCTGCCCGTGAAATACAGCCCAGAAACCTATCGAGAAGAGTGAAGGGAGTCTGCAAGCCCAGGCGCCTCCTCCCATCACCACCACCGACCCTCCACAGATATCCGGCCACCGGGCGACCATCCATAGATATCCGGCCACAGGGAGCGCAGGTCGGGCTGCCAGAGGTGCCCCCAGCTGCCATAAGTTAGCGCACACACTCACAGCAAGCAAAAGGCTCCAGTGAGCCAGGCGCTACAGCAGTCTGCAGATGTGCAGCCAGAGAGCTGGGAGACGTGCATGTGCCCTGCGACCTGCACTGCAGAGTGTGCCTCTCCCCCCATGCCGTACTCTCCGAGCCCCCCACCCCTTCCTCCCCGATGCTCACCTCCGTACAGCGCCTCCTCGGGGGCCCGGAGGGCCGCATGATCACCGCGGGGGCGAGCCGAGCACGGTGCACCGGGGGCAGCGAGCGGTGCTCCGGGCGCACACAGCAATCGGCCCCATTCAGCGCGGAACAGGAATGGGAGGAATGGCAGAGCGGCGGCGGCAGCGCCTCCCGGGTGCCAAAGCTGGGGGCTTCAGCGCTTCCGGCAGCAGAGCGGGGGGCGCACATGGAGCACGGCATGTCCGGCGTTGCCCGCGTGCCCGGGTCGTGGAATGCAGCGCACGGAGCCAGGCTTCTGCATGCAAATACCGACGGAGGGAATGATAGGAATGGCACAGCTTCGGCCGCCGCTGCGGAGCCCGCGGTCCTAGAGCCGCCGTCTGCATGCTCTCCTGTCACAGGCTGCACACAGGCTGAGGCTGCACGGCATGAGGCTGCATGGGACAGGTTACAGCCAGGACCAGTCTCGAACAAAGAGATTATTTATGACAGGCATCCCCAGCCGGCCGTGTCACACACAGGCACACTCACCACAGAGCTATTCAGAGAATGCACTGATTTACAGGTATGAGTGCATGTACCAATGTTATCATCAAAGCTCATCTAGCATTTATTTAGACTTGAGATATCATTTACACGTTAACTACTGTAAGAAAGACACACACGAGGAATTCGGGGTCCACCTCACTCAATGTCAGTGCGGACAATGTCACCAGGTCTGAACTTTTCACCAACAAAATATCGATTTCAGCTGTGTTGGTCTAACTAGTGCCATGGAAGCAAAACTACAACACCCAGAATGCATTTTGCTCTCGCACACAAGCCCAGGACTGAAAAGTGTTCACAATGACCTGGAAGGTCATAGTTACCTCACGATGAATACAGCTAGGGTACTAGTTTAATAAAACTAGCATTGGCTTAGCCAATAGGTCTCGCCTTTGGGACCTTATAAGTGTTTAGCCATGCACAGTTGATGTTGTTGCACCAAGGATATTATGCTGGATAACTAAACACTTATAAGGTTCCCAAAGGCGAGACCTATTGGCTATGCCAATGCTTGTTTATCTTTTGGTGATGAATCTCGCATCCTTCTTTATGGCCACACATATGGCTACATATGGCCCACAAAAGTCAAATCAGTCCAGAGGGGAAAAAAGCTGTCAGCTGACCTCCCAGGAGCACTACACTTGAATATTAAGCACGCCCTTTGTGTTCCTGAACACGTTCAAGAAGCACCACAGCAAGAAACTTCATGGATTTCTGCAAAAATGACAAGGCAATCTTATGTCTTTCAAAAGCCCATAATAAAAATGTGATGTTACGGAGAAGATTTCAAATTGCGATCAACCCTGTTATCCTGGTGGAGCGGAGAGGTAGTAACCCTGATCCCAGTCCTTGTTTGTAAGTCATAGCTTCCTTTTCACAGGAACATTTTCTGCTTATTACTGGAAAAAGAAATATTGGCCATCCTCTGTGCTACCAGAGACAGACTGTTAGCTCAACTCATTTCCTGTTTTGTTTCCTGCCATCAGAAAAGAATGGTTGCGCGAAGGTTTCTTATTGGCTCCTGCTTCGCAAGAGAGTATAGTCTTCTTCAGGGGGAACCAAGATGTGGTACCTATGTAGCAGCTTGCAGGAGGCAAGAATCAGGAAGTTTCAATGCTGAGATGAGTGACTCATCCAATAGCAGACTCACTGTAGGGAGGAATACAGTTTGGGTGATTTGGGCCTGCTGTAGAAAGGGTGACAACAAATAAGAGAGCAGAAGGTAGGAACGAAAATTAAAGTGATGGTCGCTGCATGTGCACTGCACCAGTGCACACTGAACAGAGTGTGAATTGAGAACTTAAGTGACTGCTTTTTTACATTTATGGGACAGTTGTAAGGCAAGTATGGCTTTTGCTCTGCAGCAGTAGGCTTCATCTTGAGGCAACATGCTAACAAATCTAAACACAGAATGTGGGGGGCACTTTTTATGCATAACCATCTTCCTAAGCTCACTAAATGCACAAGCGATCTCGTAGGAAATGACTGGGTTATGAAGGGGGTATCCAGAGAATAGACGAAGGCCATTGTGGAAATGGCCGGAGAAAAGTTTGAGCTCGTAAGCACAATAAATGTTCCTGGTGCGTCCTCTGTACTTATACATCTTCCACCTCCTCTGATCACTGAGATCATTCATCAACTCGGGAGGAATTAGTGGACACTGATCAAAAAGGGAATTAACCTAGGAAGGAGGACCTCCTGCATTAGAAGGAGCACCATCCATCTTTCAGACAGAGAGGTCTAGCTCCTCTGCAGAACAATGCTTGAGACAATTAGTCTTACAACGCTGGTGGGTTTGCACAAATCCACCAGCGTGAAATTTTTAATGCAGTCTAGGTGGGACAAAATAGCAGTATCCTGTATAATGGAGCATAGATGCAGGTCAGAGAAATGCAGTGTCCAAATTTCCTTTGCAGGTAGGCAAGGTGTATGGTGACAAACTTGAGGAAAAGGTACATTGCATCTCAAAGGAAAAGAAGCACACCGGATACTTGAACCAAAAAAATCCCCCAGGTTCTAGGTTAACAAAGGAAGAAATAATCATAAAACCACGGCCTCAAGTTTTCATCAGAAAACCAGCAATGCAAGAAAGAACTAGGCCCCTCCCCACCTGCATAAAAAGTGTGGCCTGTTCAATTATTTTCACGGCAGCAAAGGTATTGGTGCTATTAGTAGATGTATGGTTTTGGCGGTGGTAGTATTGGCCGTGGTGCAGCATTGTTATATTCCATATAGGTACCCCAATATAGGCTCGGGTAACATCCCAACCTTTCACCTATATTCGTCCCTACATTACATACATAACGGGCTACTAGGACTGACCCTTTACCTAGTTACGGTACTCCTTACAGAACATGGGGTTTTCCCTGAACAACAGCCTCAAACGTTATGCATGAGGATTCTTGGATTCTCGGAAACTCAGCAGGGCTACCATCTCCTGCATAATAACTATGTACAAGGTTAATTCCCGACGTCATCCTAAGTCCGACAAGGGGCACAGCAAGGTAGAACCCCCGGGGAGACCTTTAGGTACATAAACATCACATCTTGCTGAGAAAGTCAGAGGAGATCAGGACATCCCTGCCGACACACTGACGCGAGACGCTGAGGTTCCTGCATGCAGATACTCCAGCTCGCAGTGATGTAACATCCCTTGCGGGGTGTCCAACTCGAGACCAAGACGGGGTCCCCCAGTCTCTCACTTCAGGTAATGGGGTTGACTTTATCCTAGAGGGATTCTTGGTTTAACACCTATACACATGCTAGGTACACTTGGGTACATCTAGTTAGGATAGCATCGTAGGAGTACGTGTTTTATTGTCATGTATTTTATATACTTGCCTGTATTCATGGTTATAGCAAGACGGTAGAAATCTACCATCCTTTTACTTTCTTAGTGCTTCGAATCATTTATATCTGTTACTGTCTAGTGGTTGTTTCAGCACACCTATTTTACACTAGAATAACGACTGTTCAATAAATGCTTATTGAAAAACGCCCATACAGTTTATTCTGTGTATCTCTCTGAGACTAAGTGAGCACAAGTGACTGAGCGAAGAGTAGTACACTGTTTCCCCGGTCCTGAGGGATCAGGGTTGTCATGTTCGATAGTTGCCAAGAACTATTCTCTCCTTGGTAAGAGGAGTTTCTAGTGGCACTGTGAGCTAGCAGGTATACAGGCCAACATACCTGGTGGGGGTGTCTAGAATCAGTCTTACACCAATCCTACAGTGTATGTTGTCTAAACGCGCAGATCCTATATAGGTTTATAGGAACTACACGACATAGTGCCCAACGTTGGTTGGGTACTAATTTAACAGTCAAATCTGAGTAGTTCAGTTGTGCTATTCTCAGAGACCCCTACTCACATTTCCCCAGAGACGTCTGGAGTGGGAGGGAACAAAAATCTGTTGCAGCTGAGTGGGCAGAAATCCTAGGTATTGGCTGCTGGTTAATCAAGCTTGAAGGACACATTGTTCCTATTTGTGCATAAAACCTTATCTCAGTTCCCTTGAGAAACTCTTCTTACTAAAAACAATGACTGAGCAGCACGACGAAGCTGTGCGTGAACTAAATCTCTCAGCTGAAGAAGAAGATGCAGATGCTATCCATCTTTCAGAAAATGTTAGAAATGCCATCACCATAAAACTAGCTTCATATGGTTTAACAGCTAGGGGTGGGCCAGTAACCTTCGTGATTGAGACACACGAATCATTTAGAACAGAGGTATTCTATTCATCGGTTAAATTCCCAGAGGCAAATGCACAAAGACATTTCATTACTATACAGAAGATGAAATATCAAACAAATATTGTCCATACGAGGACATTGAAATTCCGCTCACTTACCAGGAGCATTTATACTGGTTTAAAGGTGCCCTCTCCCATACAAGAAATAAAGTAAGACTCGGTCCGCTCGGAAGAGACGGAGCAACATGGCCGGTACTAGCGGCCTACACACCACATCCCGACATTGAAACAATGCCAGCAGAAGACTCACTTACACTTCATAAAGAACTATTAAGACTTTACAGAAACATAACACAGTTCGTGATGAGAACACTCACAGTTCAGCCAGCAGTGGCTACACCAACAAGTCTGACTCAAACAACAACTAAAATTACACCACAAACATTACACGCAGTGATGGGTAAAATGCCCACTAACGTGAACAAATGCCATTCTGGGTGGCTCAAAAAATAACACAGCTGGAGGCGGTATTTCCAAACACCAGCCAACATGAAAAACACAGAATGTTAACAATTTGCTTGCCCATGGAGATAACACCCTAGATAGAGGATTGTACCTCTTTGAGTACAGTGTTCACTGCCATATATATACCAAGATTCATGGTATCCCATCATTAGCAGTAATACCAGATGTATTGAAGACAAATACAGAACGAGTATGGAGCAGAACCTGCTCTGAACTTAGGGATGAAATTACTAGGTAATTTTGCCCAAGTATCAGCCATAATATTAGCAAATATTAAAGAAAGGCAGCATCGGTGGCAATACGCCAACGCCTAAGGGAGTTCACTCCTCTACGACGGGAACATGAATTACCTAAAATAATTGAAACTGCCTATGCAGAATTAGGCAGAGACAGCTTGGGGGCTAGAGCAATAAAACCTCAACTGATGGGTAGTCCCGAAAAAGATACTTTTAAGCAAACACCTGCTTCTTCAAAGAAGAAATGGGATAATAACAAACAACAAAAGAATAAAGAGAACAGATCTCAATTCAGAGGTAGGTCTCCTCAACAGGAGCCCTCCGAAAGGAGGTATAGCCTTAGGAATTGGGACAACATTAGAAAACCTGACCGGTATCAGGACACTGATACACGTTCCTCTCTTTCCTTTCAGGGTTCATCGAAAAACTCAGAGAGGGAAGGATGGTCAGAACACAGACGAGAAGAGCGTACAAAGTCCAGAGACACACAACGCACTTCAGACTACGCTTCCAAAAAAGAAGAAAAGCCTAAAGCAAAACCTCAATTCAAAAGAAGAAAGTAGCAGAATGAGCTCTGACAAGGCTAGACAGCGCAGCAGAAGTAACAATAGCTCGCCAGAACCTGATGGAATTTCTAGTGACAGCGGAGTTGAGTGAACATATCATGGTGGAAACGCCTGATACTAGGGTAAGTGTCCCACATAGGTTACATGAAATAACACTCCAAATGGAAGGGGACAAGCCCAGAAAGATTAAAGGTCTCTTTTGGGAGAACTTGACTTTTGGCTATGACATTCTTTTAGCTGAAAGAGATTGGCTGCCTACTATTTTTATGGATTGCCCAAAGGGGGAAACGGTAATTATGCCAGCTTTCTCCGACCTCATTCCACAATATCTAAAACACACATGCGCGCAGGAGTGGGCGGTAGCCCTTGCACTATATCGCAAACACGTTGGGTGGGATGAAGATTCAACCCACCACGTGATACCATTAAAATCTACTCCAACTCAACAGAGACAGTATCCAATTAAGCAAGAAGCTAAAAAACAGGTCAGGGAGATCTTAGATCAACTTGAATACCAGGGGGTGACTGAAACTTGCACCTCTTCGATGAATGATCCTTTGTTTCCAATAATGAAACCCGATAATTCATATCGTCTAGTTTTAGACTACAGACATCTAAACTCGTGCACAAAAACATTTGCAGTACAGAACGCACACAGTGCCGCATTGATGAATAACATTGTGCAGAAAAATATAAAACAACACTAGATATCTCGAATGGATTTTTCTGCCAAAATATAGCGTCTGAGAGCAGATATTTGACAGCATTCTCAGCGCTGGGGTACCAGCGTCAATTTTGTCGACTTCCCCCAGGGGTATAAGAACAGCCCGGGTTATTCTCAGCTAGAGTAACTGAGTTACTTCAGAATCTGGATGAAGGGGCATTGTCCTATGTAGATGATATTTATCTAACGGATGATGACCTGGAGGAACACTTGACCAGCGTGAGCACCATCATCTTGGGATTCGCCTCTGAGGATTACAAATTCAACTTCAAAAAATCAAAAATAGCCCACCTCAATGTCCTATTTTTGGGATATGAGCTTTCAAGTGAAGGCAAGAGCTTGGCAGCTAACTGTTTAGAAAAGTGTGCACTGCTCCAACCTCCAAAATCATAAAAAAATTTACAATCCATTCTGGGATTCCTGAATTTTGGTAGAACATACATTTTGGATTACGCAGAAAGGGTTAAATCTTTCTGTGACTTAATAAGACCTGATTTTTCAGTTAGTCAATGTACACAGGAACACACAGATGGATCACTGACATAATATCGACGGACCGAATATCGACCTACAACAATATCGAGTCCAGAATATCGATGGACAGAATATCGACATCCTATCTCTACAAAGGTAAGTACAAAAATATCGAAACCAAAATATCGTTGTTTAAAATATCGTTTTTTAAAAATGTCTTAAAAATAATGTTAAATTAATTAAAAAATAAATATAATTAATAAAAACAGTTACAATTATTTAAAATAGTTAAAAATGATAAACAATAGATGTAATATATAAAGAAATAAAACATACATATTTAAAAAAAATTATATATATATTAACTTAAAAATATTAATAAATAATTATAAAATGTCAGAAACATAATAAAAAGTATACATACATATATAATATACATAAAGCTGTAATATAAATATGAAAAATAAATTATATAATACATTAAAATATTAAAATTAATATTTATTTCTAAAACAAATTTTACACTACATTAACTATAACAATAGGAAAATGTTGGATAGCATAGGGAATAAAATTACTATTCCCACTCCAAAAACTGCAACAGTAGGGAAAGTTTTGGATAGCGGAGGGGAATAATTTACTATTCCCACTCCAGCGAGTGCAACAGTAGTGAAAGTGTTGGATAGCGAGTGGAAATAATTTACTATTCCCACTCCACCAAGTGTAACAGTAGGGTAAATGTTGGATAGCGTAGGGGAATAATTTACTATTCCCACTCCAGCAAATGCAACAGTAGGGAAAGTGTTGGATAGCGGAGGGGAATAATTTAGTATTCCCACTCCTGCAAAATAATTGCCATTAATTAACAAATAATTAATTTCTCAAAAATAATTAACCTACCACCATATTCCCCTATAAACAACACCAGCATTATAAAATATTACACAATTAACATAATTAAATATCAATTAATTAATTAATAACAATTAACAAGCAAATTAAAAACCATCAAAAATAAATTAGATCACACAATTAACACTTTAAAATAACTTTAAATAAATATTATATATAAAAATATAAAAAAATGTATTAGTTAAATTACTTCCCACCCTACTCCCCTATCAACCCACAACCCACACCTAAAAAAATCACACAATTGCCATATTTGCCAATTAATTATTAATAATTAATATCTAATTAATAACTAATTAATAAAAAAATAACACAATTAGCAATATAAAATATTAATTGCATACATAATTAATAAAATTAATGAATTGTAATTAAATTACTTCCCACCCTACTCCCCTATAAAACCACAACCCACACCTAAAAAAATTACACATTTACCATATTTACCTATTAATTATTATTAATTAATAATTAAAATGTAATTAATAACCAATTAATTAACACAATTAACATAGTTTATAAATTAAATACATTAATATTAATTAATAAATGTATTAATTAATTTCAACTTACATTACTTCCCACCCTCTTCCCCTATAAACCCACAACCCGCAACGGAACTAAAACGTAATATTTATTTATTTTAAAAATTAATAATAAATTTTTTTTTATTAATTAATATATTATAATTAAATTACTTCCCACCCTATTCCCCTATAAACCCACAACCCGTTACGGAACGAAAATACACAAAAAAAATGTAACATAAAATTAATTACTTATAAAAAATTCAAACATACATTAAAAAAATAACCTATACTTGTAACACATATACTAACATAAAAAACACTAAAAATGTTTTCGATATTATTAACAACAATATTTTGACTTACGATATTACTAACTTCGATATTAAGTAAAACGATATTTCTTACCTGCATGTCGATATTCTTGTAGTCGATATTCTTGCAGGTCGATATTCTGTCATATCAAAATTTAAACATTGATATTATAGCATATCGATATTTACAACTCAATATTATGTCTGCGTACCCACACAGATATCCTTCGTTCCTTACAAGCTGACATGATAGCTTCAAAACACTTGCAGACATGCATAAACGTACGCAATCTGGTGATCCATGTTATAGCGGGTCAATCTGGGTACACCTACCTAACCTTCAATGAAGACGAGACAGTACCCATAGCATACAAATCACATTTGTACACAAAGGCTGAAATGCGTTTTGCTTCTACAGAGAAAATCCTGACAGCAGTACAGACTGCTGTAGTGAGAGAAAGAGCACTGTCTCAGGGGAAATGAATAATTGTTGTGACTCCAGTACCAGCCTTAGAAGCTGCTACAAAGGCAAGCGTTCCTAATGCTAAAGCCTTACATCCAAGATGGATACAATGGGCTAATTCTCTCACTGAATCAGATGTAGAATACAGATACGACCCAAGTCTGAAAACACAAGCATTTTTGCATTATGAACAAGAATATCCTTTCCCAAATGAAATAATGCCTCTAGATCAGTATGAATACATAATTTACACTGACGGATCTGCTCAGCCGGCCACTGGAAGTAAACAGCAATACAACGCCGCATGTGCGATTGTAAAAGGTTGTATGCAGGACGGAAAGTTCCATCCAAGCTGTACAAAAACACAGTCTCTAGGAGACTGCACAGCTCAGCTGGCAGAATTAAAAGCACTATTACTGGCACTGATAAATGCGGATCGAGAATTCCCCACACTAATTGTGTGCGATTCATTTTACTGTGTCCAGTCATACAATGAATATCTTTAGTATTGGGGACAAAATGGATATAAAGACTCAAAAGGTGGCACAATTAAGCATAAAATGCTATGGGCACAGGTAGCTGAGTTGAAAAACGAACTACCAAGAGCTCACGTGATACACACGATGAGTCATCAACGTGATGGCGTTCACGTTGAAGGGAATTCATTGGCTGATGAAGACGCGAAGGGGGCAGTACGGACTGCGTCCGTAGCTGCAATCACTTGTTCTAAAACGAGAATAGACGAACAGATAATGGTAGCTGTCATTGCATCACGCAAAGACAATAAGGCACTTCCGAAAGGTTTTCCACTCAAGTACTCCTACAAGTTAGATGCAAATAACATTCCATTTGCTCAGATTCCCGGAGTGGGGGATAGAGCAATACCAAACATGGATCGCAGATTGGGCTTAATTTTAGCTGCACACGAGGGTCTAGGTTCTGCGCATGCAGGAGTATCGGCGACAGTTTCTTTACTGAAACAACGCTATTGTTGGCCAGGGTTAACGAAGCAGACAAAAAGATTATGTCTTAAAGTTCGACATCTGTCAACAGATGAAGGGCTCCACCGTAACTCACCCAGCGCAGACACCATTGCTTATATCAGACAGACCACTCGTTTGTGTATATCTGGACCACTGCGGCCCCCTACAATATGATGGGGCTTCCAAATATATCATGGTTGCAGTAAATTCCTGCTCGAGATTCCTATGGGCATGGCCTCAGCGCTCGGCTGACGCTCGAACTGTTATCAAAGATTTGCGAGTTTTTATAGGAACAAACGCAGTTGACACATTACATTCTGACCGTGGCCCGCGTTTAACTCTAGGGCTTACAAGGAAGTCATGGGAAGTTTGGGTGTTGCACTGCGGTACTCCTCTTCGTACCATCCAGAGGGAAATTCGGTTGTGGAGAGGAAAAACCGGGACTTAAACCAATCATTAACAGCTAGAGTATTATGCGCGGGTGGTAGTTGGGTCAATCACTTATATGGGGTTCAGAGGGCCTTGAACAACATGCCAAGAAGTTCTCTAGGGGGTGTCACTCCTTACGAGGTCCTTTTTGGAACAAGAATGTGGGTACCTGATCTCGATTGTGAAGGCACAGTGGCGGATGAAAAACCTTTTGACATCAATAAATGTTTGGCTGTTTTACAGGATCTGAATGAATCCAGGGCACTACAGAGCAATGTCCAAGTAAAGTGGACTGCCACTGGGGAAGTCAAGTCAGTCACGGCAAGACCTGTCTGGGTCCCTAAAATTGGGGATCTAGTCAGAGAAAAGATAGTGGACAAAATAGAATTTGGGCCGTCATACAGAAAGCCTGTACCTGTCCTGGCCGTTGAAGGGACAAGAACTGTACTTTTGCCGCCTCTTGCTGGGGAAAAAAGAGAAGAGATTTGTCTCCATTGATCTGATAAAACCACATTATGTGGCCGATACTGAATGGTAGGCCTCGTGGACTCCTGAGTAGCCGACGCCCTCCTCTCGCTACCATACAGGAAGTTCAAACGGAAAGACTCCTCACGTTTGAAGAGTCTCCTATACGGAATGATGGACTATGCAACAATGCCATGGAACTAGTTCCTCTTGAAACAGAAATTCAAAATCAAAATGAAAGACAAATTTCAATTCGACTTAACACTGATGTCTACATAAACATGCCTCAACAAGAGCCATCTACAAGTTCAACAAAACCTGCTGAGCTACCAAAAATAGATTGAACTGCATTTGGCTATTTCATCGACTTCGATACCTTTTCATTGGATCCAAGTGAACCTGAAACAACTCCAGCCCCAATATCTCGTCAACAACAAGTCAAAGACTTCTTCATTTTTCTTAAAAAGACTTACCTGGTGTCACCTTGGCTAGAACTTTGGATAATCACCCGGATACTTTTCTTTCTTTTCTGGATAGGCTTAGTAACTGTCTTCTGCTTATTTGTTAATGGAACTTACCTTCGCCGAAGCTCTGCAGCATCAAAAGTGAACTTGATCCTGAAACCTCATGTTTCATCACATCAAGAACACATTTATTTATTTATTTGAGAAGTTTTATTTAGCGCTGGCTAGACCCGGAGGTATCAGAGCGCTTTACATAAGGATTTGCGAGATTACATGGTTACAAACAGTTTCTGGAGCATAGCATTACATAGGTACAAGACACAAGACGAATGGGGCATAGGAGGAAGAGGGGTATGGAAAAAAGGTTGGAATGTGGTTGGGATTAGGCGGACGGCAGGGGTGAAAGAACTTAAACCAAAAAGTCAAGGTGAGAGTCAACAAACCGGATGAGAACCAGTAATCGAAACGTCCAGAGTCGGGCTCACTTGCTGCATCAGAAGTTCTAGGACATGGAAAAACGGGTTGGGTTGGATTGGGGGGGGAGGGCAAAAAACGCAGTCCAGGGGCATGCATCGACCAATAAATCCATCGGAACCAGGAAATCCCTCGAAGCCTCATGTTGTCGGATCAGGTTAGAGACCCGGTAACATCACAGCAAAATGGTGGTGTAAAAACCAAGCCCAAAACCAAGAGCGTTGAATCCACGGGGAGGAGCTGGAGATAACTGAACCTCAACGGGCCGTCCGCGAGCACAGGTTCAGGGCTGCGGGGGCAGCAAAGTCAACGAACCGTATGCCGCAGGTCAGGGGAAGTCTGTGTTGGTGCCAAGGCAATGGTCCCAGCGATCGGGAGGTAGCAGCGTGGACCAGGAGGGTGCGCCTCTCAGTCTCGGAAAGGAAAGACCATCTCGGGGGCACCGTACCGCAGTGCCATGATTCTTCCCGCCGCTACACCCCCAGATTTGGCAAACAAGACTTATGCGTCCCAGTCGTCAATTACGGAAGGCGAAGCAGGAGGGATGGCCATAGGGCAAGAATCAGCAGTCGAACCCGGCAGGCAGGGGGACGGTCAGGAGGGGTGAACCTCAGCCCAGCTCCTCGACCGCCATCCGGAGAACTCCACCTGGAATCCGCATCGCTGAGATTTGGCTCCGTTGACAGCGGGACATCCGGAGTTTGCGGGAAGGCGGGGGAGGAACGGAGACAGCAGCGGAGAGAAGAGGAGAACAGTGCCCGATGTCCGGCTGGGTAGGTGACGGCCGAGGTGAGGGACCAGGGCCAATCTCCTCTATAGCTGTACGATGCAGCTCCACCGGACATCAGCCATGTTGCTCAGTCTCCGCGTTCAAAACAACGATCCCGTTTTCATCGGAGGATCTAGGGCCCAGAATGCGGGAGATCGGAGAGACGAGGACCGTCGTCTAGGCATGACCAGGTGAGTAACAGGGTCCAAGGAGGGGGGTGGAAATGAGGGGATTTGGGCCAAAAAGTTAATCCCTGGCCAGGAGCTCCTCACCTGTCGGCCATCTTGCCCTTGGTACAAAGAGACTTGTCATCAGTGAACATTACAGCAGTTCCTATACCTGATGGTATAGTATGGGACAAGGTTGATTATGATGTATTTGGTCCGACCAAACTTTTAAAAATACCTCATTTATTTAAAATTTCCTTAAATTATATCATTGCCTCCAGTACATTTTCCGATGATTGGGATTTTGAAACTGTGAATAACATGCTGTCTGATTTAGAACAAAATGCTGCATTTTCTAGCAATGAAATGTTAGAAGACACATCAGACTTTAACACAATGTATTGTTATCAACATTATGGTCATCATTTTCTACACAAATCTAGTACCCCTAGGAATGTTTACACATATCACCAATGGGAACATTGTCCTAGACCACCGAAAAGTAGTTCAAAAACGTTTGCACAGAAATTTTCATATTTGTCAGAGTTCAATATTTCTGACCCAACCTCATATTACTATAAGGTTGCACCTACACCTGCACAGAAAAATATGCAGACTAACACCAAACAGATTTACTCTGCTTCCTTTATTACCCAACTATCTGAACAGGGTTTCAACTTATGGAAAGACACTATAGACTTAAAATCAGTCTGGGGTTCTAGAGACTGGCAAGTCCAGGGAACAGAAGCGCTATTTAGAGCATGCCTCATTCCTCAGCAGATGATATTTCGAAATGATACTGTGCAACAGACTTCCTGTCTTGGAACAGCCAAGAACAAGGATTTGAACACACCTCAGATTCCAACACCATCACATACCGAGGAACATTTTACATCAGAAAAAGGGGCTACGATAGATGACATTTTACAATACAATAGATCAGACCCCAATTGGAAGGGATGGTTGGTTTGGCCCACAGACACTAATAGGTGTCGGGAAAGATTCAGGGGTACCACCGAAGGGTTCAGTATCCGTAGGCCAGACCCACGCTATGTACAAAGAGAACATCCAGGGGTGATGACATCATACAGTGTTGGGAAGTTGTGCCTTGATTGGCTAGAGACCTCAACACTACCGCAGGTGAAACAACACGTATCCTTACTTACAGATGATGTGGACCTACAGGATTTTTTATTAGGTCCCAGAAAGCCACGTCAAAAATGTTTCTACTATGCTGTCTATAATGAAATTTGGAAAATCTCCCAACAAAAAGCACCAGAGAGACTAAGAGAAATAGATAGGATTAACTTACAAAAGGCGTTAGCCGTAGTTGACAATGGTATGACTACGTTAACAGCCAGGATTTATTCACTGGGCAACATTGTATCTTCTGCTTTAGAAGTACTAGAACAAGATTTGTCCCTACAACAGCACGGACAATCGCAATTACGTTCTATCATGTTATTAAGCTGGACGCTGCAATCATTGCGCGCAGGTTATGTGCCTTGGCGTTTTATCAACAGTACGTCACTGTTTTCTGCATACAATCAAATGGAAAAACAGATGAAAATGGCACAGAGGGGAGCAAAATATACAATGCTGCGTATTGAAAAACTGGACAGATTACCTTTTACTGTGGCGGAATCACCGTCCACAGAGTGGTTAATCCATGGCCATATAACGTTACCGATCACAACTTTCCAGTTTCACTATTGCCTAGAACAACAACAGGCGGGCAGATATGAAGAAATGGGTAGGGAATTCATCAAGGAATCTTGGGAATTACCGTATAGATTTCGATGCCGGAGTTGGGATCTAGAAGTGCTTATAAGGGGTACAAACTGCAAGAACGCTTTAAGTGGATCTCTCATATGCCAGGACATTATGCTACACGGGGCCTGCAATGGTTCAGTAGCAAACCTATCCTGTCACTTGAGGGGTACCCCAGCAGCGGTGATTACTCCAGTTTTCAGGCTACTTTCAAATGGGAGTTACTTGATGCTGAATGATCAAGGTTGTTGTGGGATGCTTCCGGGCATATCTAGTCACCGTGAGCTCCTGGGTTACTTGCTGTATGCAAGTATTGTTTCCACCGACACACACAGTCAGGGAGGCATCGCTGTGGCCTTCGTTGAATGTTTCCTTTATACGGTTTGATACTCTGAGCAGAATGAAGCCATGCTTCTACAGAAAACTGTGCCCTTAACCTCCGCCCAGGAGACTTTTGATCTCCAGATTGCAAGGTCCTCTGCTGAGATACAGGAACTCATATGTACGAACTGCCCCTTCCATTTCACAGAAATGGTGAATCGTATCTTTAACATGTCTGAGACGACGGGTACAGTCCACCTATTTAAGACCATAGGTTCGGGACTGTTAAGCACCTTTCAGACGGTCCTCAGAATTATACCAAACTTTATACACTCCGTATTCGGAAGCATTTTTAGAAGACTTCCGCTGATCCTGTTTCTATTAGCAGGTATCCTGATTGTAATTTTTCTGCTCCGCAATGGACTTCCCAGTCACCAAGGAGATGGAAACAGTGCTCCTGGAACGTAAATACCGTGATCGCATGGTACAACATCTGGGCACACCTCCCCTACGGGAACTAAGCGCCTCTTGGTTCCTGTCATTTAGACCAGTCTGGATGGACTGCATCCTACCTGTTCTCCGATGCCTGTTCTGCGGAAAAGAATGCGTGTTGGATCTCTGTCTGACACTTACATCAGTTTACGCAACCGGACGTTGATGCTTTACTGGACCTGATAACGGCCCATGTTCTGCAGTGTCCCCAGCGTATTCCTATGTTGATGGTGGCATTCTTAGAGCCTCCACAGGAAGTCTCTGCTCTTGTTGGAATGGATACCGGCTCTTCCACTGACACCCAGGCCATGGATGGTGCACAGGCTGCCCCAGCATTAGTTGCAGGCTGTACAGAAGATCATCTGTGCTCAATTGACGTAATCTGCGAGGTGTTACAGGGATCGTCGTCTGCGAAGGCAGGCAACATCGATGTTGCGTCTACCAGCCAGGACACATAAATATTTGGCTCGTCATGTGCTGGGAAAAATTCAGCCTTTTTAAACAAACTCAAACTGCAACTCCAAAACAGCTGACACTTTTTATGACCTGCATGGCTTTCCGATGCTTGTAGTCGTTTGAACTATATATGCGGGACATTAGAGCTATTGCTTGAGTGACAATTTCTCTCTTTTCAAACATTTTAGTGTTTTTAACATTTTTTAGCGAAACTATTGTTTTTTTACTATAGTTGCTTGTGTACTAGTGCCTATACAGCCTAGTGGTACGTTAGAATGTAATTATGCCGTCCAGTCAGATGAGGAGTGGGTGTTATATTCCATATAGGTACCCCAATATAGGCTCGGGTAACATCCCAACCTTTCACCTATTTTCGTCCCTACATTACATACATAACGGGCTACTAGGACTGACCCTTTACCTAGTTACGGTACTGCTTACAGAACATGGGGTTTTCCCTGAACAACATCCTCCTACATTATGCATGAGGATTCTTGGATTCTCGGAAACTCAGCAAGACTACCATCTCCTGCATAATAACTATGTACAAGGTTCATTCCCGACGTCATCCTGGCACAAGTGGCACAGCAAGGTAGAACCCCCGGGGAGACCTTTGGGTATATAAACATCACATCTTGCTGAGATAATCAGAGGAGCTCAGGACATCCCTGCCGACACACTGACGCGAGACGTTGAGGTTCCTGCATGCAGATACTCCAGCTCGCAGTGATCTAACATCCCTTGCGGGGTGTCCAACTCGAGACCAAGATGGGGTCCCACAGTCTCTCACTTCAGGTAATGGGGTTGACTTTATCCTAGAGGGGTTCTTGGCTTAACACCTATACGCATGCTAGGTACACTTAGGTATATCTAGTTAGGATAGCATCGTAGGAGTACGCATTTTATTGTCATGTATTTTATAACCTTGCCTGTATTCATGGTTATAGCAAGATGGTAGAAATCTACCATCCTTTTACTTTCTTAGTGCTTCTAATAATTTATATCTGTTATTGTCTAGTGGTTGTTTCAGCACACCTATTTTACACTAGAATAACGACTGTTCAATAAATGCTTATTGAAAAACATCCATACCGTTTATTCTGTGTATCTCTCTGAGACTAAGTGAGCACGAGTGACTGAGCGAAAAGTAGTATACTGTTTCCATGGTCCTGAGGTATCAGGGTTGTCATGTTCGATAGTTGCCAAGAACTATTCTCTCCTTGGTAAGAGGAGTTTCTAGTGGCACTGTGAGCTAGCAGGTATACAGGCCAACATACCCGGTGGGGTTGTCTAGAATCCGTCTTACACCAATCCAACAGTGTATGTTGTCTAAACGCGCAGATCCTATATAGGTTTTTAGGAACTACACGACAGCATTGCTAATGGTAGAACTGGCGATATTAGTGGCATTTGTATTGATGGTGCTGCAGATAGTGGTGGTACTGGTGGCAGTATTAGTGATGATGGTGTTCTTGTATGTATGAGGTAAACAATTAAGTGTGACACAAAGTGTTATGTTTAAGTGTAATTTTTAGATATAATATAGTACCTTGTGAATAAAAGCGGAATGTTACATCAAACAGCCAACAGAATTAGCTGAGAGAAGAATACTCTTTGGATGGAGCAAAACCCTTTTTAAAACAACTGTTAGCTTTAGCTGTTAGCAGGGCTTTTTGTTATCTATTGCCAGACCTAACAAATAGTGCCTTGAATCCTTCCCTTTTAGAGGTGGTATTGCCCCGATTACTTACCGGTAATCTTCATTACTCCGAGTATAGTCTTCCTCGCCACATGAGTAAAGTAGTGAGCTTCAGCTCCACAGCAGAACCCTCCAAAGCAAAAAAGTTAGCCTCCCATGCCTCCCATCCCTTCCCAATATGGCCGACCCATTACACCCTTGACCTCTATAAGAGGCGGGCCGGCCCAACCCTTCAGCCTGAAACTACCAAGCATAAACATGAAGCCGATAGCCAGACAGGGAGGGAGGGAGGGATGGGAACTCATGTGGCAAGGAAGACTATACTCGGAGTAATGAAGATTACCGGTAAGTAATCAGGGCATTACCTCCTCGTAAGTCTTCCTCGCCACATGAGTAACGTAGTGAGCACATACCAAAGCCAAGCGGCTTCATGGAAACTCACAAGAAACCAACGGACCAGAAAAGGATGCCAACGAAGCAGGCAAACCCAAAAGACCAGACGAGTGGAAGGACCACCCAAGAGAGAGGCAACCACGAGCAGGAAGAACCAGCCCGGGACAGACAGACACCGGGCGGGCCGAGAACCCGGACCCCTGGGACTCGCAGGGCCGCCAGAACATCCGCCCGAACCAACCACCGAAGGAGGACAGAGAAGGCACGGAACCAGACCGTACGGGGCCAAAAGCAACAACAAACATGCCCAGAACAGAAAGCAGCAAGCCGGTCCAAACACACCAAGACCGCCCAACGGACAGCCAAAAGCGAGAGGGGAGCAAAAGCCCAGACGTCGGAACCGAAGAAACAGAGGGCAACCCAACCACAGTGACCCAACAAAAAGCCACAGCAGGAAGAGACACAGTCCGACCGAAACACAGCAACACCGCACGGTGGACCACCAACAGCGAGAGAGGCGAACCCACCCGAGGACCGAAGCAGCGGAACCAGACGAAACAACACAGACTGGCAGGAGCCGCAAGAACGGAATGAGGTGCAGAAAGGAACCCAGCACGCCAACCGAACAACAACAAAAACGAAGTCACCAAAACCCCACCAGCAAGGAGAGAAACAGGTGGGACACGGACCCCAGTCGCACAAAGGACCCCCCGGAAGGGAACGCGACACCAATGAGAGAACCCAGGCAGGCACAAGGCAAAAGAGACCTAGTAAGCCGCAGGAACGGCCCGGCCCCCAAGGGAACCCAACCGGCCAACAGCGGAAAGCCCATAAGGACGCCCACGGAGCCCGAAGAGCGGGAGGGACCAGGCCCAAGGCCAAGCCACCAGAAAGGAAGCGAATGCCCACCAGGGGCCACCACGCACAAGAAAGCAACTAGAACCCGGCAGGGAGGGGAACGCAGCACGGAGGAGCGAGACCGCCCCGCTAAGGGGCCAAGCAAAATGCCCCAGGAACACCCCACATGTAGGAAGCGAGCCGCCGAAGCGAGCACCCAGGAGGGCATACAGTCAGCCACCAACCAGGCCAGACCCAGCCGAACAACGAAGAGCCGACAGAAACAGGAGCGGACAGGGAGGTAAGGCCACAGGCAGAAACACACCAAAGGCGAGAAGGACAGAAGAGCTGGGCGATACGAGCCCGAGCAACACCAACACCTCCAGGGGGCCAACCCGAGTCAGCAGGCCCCAGCACTCCAAAACCAGGGACAAAGAAGAAAAGGAAGCAAATACCGCACAGGAATTGCAGGCCCCGCCCGGGGAAGGAGAACCGGGAAATCCCAGCAACCCCGGAGCATGAAAAGCACCGCTCGAACCTACACCAACGTGGGATAATTCGAAGCAGTGGCAGGAGACAAACTCCTGTCCTGTGCAAGCCTGTGCCCCCAGAAGCACAATACAAACCATTGAGATATAGCTCCATTGCCCAACACACGCAGCAGCAGAAAACAAGAGAGAAGCACCCAGAAGAGCACCACCAACAGGTCAAACGCCCCGTCTAGGCCAGACAAGCCCAGACCCCCGCAAGCAGAGGGCCAGAGGAAAGCGCAAAACCGGGAGCCCGGACGAGAAGGCAGATAGAGCCACCACCGGGGACACAAACCGAAACCGGGACAAAAAAGACCCAGTCAAGGACAGCACAACCGTACCAAAAAGCCAAAGTGGCCAACCCAGTAACCCCCCGGAGAACAAGGCAGGTGAAAAAAAAAAACGCCCAGAACAGAAACAAGAAGCCCCCGCAGGGCAGGGGCAAACCCCAGACAAGCCAAGGAACGGCTCACAGAAGCCAGACAAGACACCCGCCAGCAGGGGGACCAATCGACCCGGCACCGACAGGGAACCCAAGCACGCCCCCCAGCCCCACAGGCTGCAGACAGGGCGGAAAAGGGAGCCGAGCGCCCGACCCGCGACCAAAAGGAAGGGGAAGAGAATGGACACCACCAACCCAGACCGGACCGAAACCGTGGAGACATAACCACCGGCAGAGCGGAACCGAGAGCGGGAAAAGGGAAAATACACTCATAGGAACAGGTGAAGACGAGTGTGACCCAGAACCCAGGACGGCCCAGCAGCACGTGAGAACCCCGGATGGTACGAGCTCCCAAGAGAAGTACAATCCAAAGCACCGCCCGCCAACAAGGCACAAGGACACCCGAGACACACACCGAGGGCGATCCCTGCCCCCAACCCAAAGCCAGGGGGCCAGAGGAAAAATCAAGGAGGACCGCCAGGAACAGGAAGAGCCCCAAGACCCCACCTGAACAGGCTCCCCCGGAGGGGAACCAGGAAGATCGAAAAGACCGACAACGGCGTGGCAGTAGGCGGGACCACCAGAACCGCCACAGAGGCCACCCAAGACGTAAGGAGAGGCCACAAACAGCCCCCCACAGAGCCCCAATGGCCAGGAGCCGAGGAGAGGCATGACACGGACAAGAGGCAGAGCAGCCACATGCAGAGCCAAGAATCCGGACGAGAAAAGGGGGGCGCCATGGCAGCGGCCCCGGACAGGAGAGGGCAAGCCCAAAGGAGCAGAAGCAAAAAGCCCACACGACGACCACAGAAGCAGCCCAGAAAAGGACGGACAGGAGGCAAAAGCATCCCGCCCCCAGCAGACCCGCAGCCGCCAACAACCCCCGGAACCCCCAGGAGGACGCCCAACCAGGGACCAACCAGGCCAGACCCCGCACCCCAAGGAGAGCAGGCAGGAACAGGAGCCTACAGGATGGAAGGACCCTAGGCCCAAAGCCCGGAAGGGAAGAAAGAGCCAGGGACAAACACAGCAAACAAAACGAAGCCATGGCCCTGCGACACACTTCCAGTAAAACACCAAGACATGAACATACAAACCATAGGGCAAATGGCCGAAATCAGAGGCCCCACCAGTACGAACATTGATGGCAAAACATTCAGCGCAGCCATATCAGTGTGTATCACTACATTATGGAACCCTTCTCGGTAACCCAAGAATAAAGAAAACATGAAAAAAACACCCGGAAGGGACCAAAGCATGTCATGTAGAGTACGGTACAGTGCACGAACGGCACCTTGAAGCAGCCTAAAAAAAAAAATCACCAAACCGCATTATATAAATAGGCAAAAATGACCAGCATGGAAGAAACACCAAGATTGGGCGCCACAAAAGTAGGACGTAGAGGACATACTCACAAAAAGCACCAATCCGGAAATCGACCGTCTCACACCGCTTTGAAGCGGGCAGCGAACACTAGACAAAGAAGGTGGAAAACCACGATAAACCCGCACCCAGACTGCAAAGGGAGACTACAATCATCCCATAAAAGCAGCTAGGCAAACACAGACATAGCGCCGCCATTGGCAACTGAACCCCAATCAGGAATGCTAAAAGATATAAATAAACACATAGATAAATATATACAGCACTCATTCATAAACGACCACCCAGAGGAGTAGAACTCAAAGCTTATTGGGTCATGAAAATGCCACTCTGCCTACTGTGCCAAGAAGGCCGCCCCAGAGCACGTTGTACCCGTTGTACAGCACCGGGTCACCACGACCCAAAAAACAACGATAAGGTAGAGCCTGAAACGCGACAGCAGCAGGAGAGCCCAGCAGATCCGAGCGCTCCGAAAAGCACTTGCACACCGACAGGAGCACCAAGTACAGGAGTCACTCAAAGGACATAATACATTACCCAAGCCGCACGCCGTCGGCCTGAGGAAAGGAGATTACGGCTACTATGGGGCCCAGGGAATAATAGGCGAAAGAAACGGCCGCCGCCCAGTAATCAGCGGGACCGGCCGCACCTGAGACAAACAGCCGCGCGGGAAGCCAAACGAGCCCGGCCTCGCCCCTTGGAAGCAGGACTAGTAACGCGGCCGGCGGCGGCGGCACCGCGCCCCATAGTGAGACCCGCGAGACATCCCCGCCGATGAGGCCAGAGGAACGGTGAAGGGGCCGGGAGAACAAGCCAGCGTCAGGCCAGGGAACTGCCCCCCGTCCCGGTGGCAATCAGGTAAGCACGGCGAACTCCCTGGAGATCAGAAGCAAAACCAAGAGTCAGCGGGCCTCAGCTGCCGTAGAAAGGAACCTTGCCACTGAATGAGCCCTCACAGCGCGCAGAACGCCAGCATCCCGGGACCCGGGACCCGACCCCTCAAGCCGGCGAGCAGGTAGGGAAAACAGATGAGCCGTACCGCAGCCGACCGCCGCTCAAACCCCGAGGGGCAGGCGGGCGGTTAGAATCAGGGAAAGTAGGCGCTGGAGCGCCGGGCACCCAGCACCACACAGCCCAATAGACGGGGAGGGAGGGACGGGATAACAGAACAGCACACCAGCGGGGCCCCTGAGCGGGAACAACAGGAAAAACCCATTGCCAAGCAAACGAGTGGGGGCGCGGTCATGATACACAGATCGCCGGCCCCCACCACGTAAACCAAAGCCCGGCCCTCGCTGGGACGCTCCCCCCCCCCCAGAGGAAGTGGGAGACAGGGGGAGAAGCCACCCCCAACACAGCGCAGCACCCAGTAGACAAGGCCGGGGAACAAAGGATGCCAAACCGAGCCCCCCCCACCCCGGCCACCCCCCCTGTTGACCACTGGCTCGCTGAGGCAGAGCCTAACCGGCCCTGAACAAACCGGGGGAAGGAAGGGGGGAAGAGGGCCAAGATCCAAGAGTCCGCTAGAGCAGGACCGCCAATCAGAGACCCACGAACCTGCTACAGCAGGAACCACTTACCTGATGGCGCATCTGGAGAGTAATCGTGCGCAGAACCAAAAAAACAGGCTGAAGGGTTGGGCCGGCCCGCCTCTTGTAGAGGTCAAGGGTTTAATGGGTCGGCCATATTGGGAAGGGATGGGAGGCATGGGAGGCTAACTTTTTTGCTTTGGAGGGTTCTGGTGTGGAGCTGAAGCTCACTACGTTACTCATGTGGCGAGGAAGACTTACGAGGAGGTAATAATGGATGCCACAGAGAAGGGAAGGCGCTCTGTATGGCAACAAAAAACACGGTCCGTGGTCCAGAGGGGAGATGTTGGTGGGGGATTAGGAGGAGTTGATGGAGAACTCCAGGGAACTGTAGGAATAGTTTCCCTTAATAAAGCCAGCAGTTGGTTCCAATCTTAATGGACAGCAGTATCACCATGGCCTATATCAATCACCGGGGGGATCCAGGTTAATCTCATATTCGAGATGGGCATAGGGGCAGAGAATAACCTTTTTGCTCTTCCAGCAGCACACCAAGGGGGTTGCCAAAAGACAGTAGAGGAAGAACAAAGCAGCATATTTCCAGCGTTTGAAAACCTGGCCATATGTGCAAGTACTTACAAGTAAGTCTGCAGGTGAATCCAGGCGCAGGTTGTCAATCTATTTGCCTCCCTAGAGAACACACAGCTTCAGAAAATTTAGGCAAGTTGGGCATGGAGGCTCAGATGAGATGAGTTGTTTGCCTCTGACTTGTGGAGCTGCCTTAAACAACTGAACCTTTCTTTCTGCTTCCTCAACTTCTGATCAAAGAGAGACGGGGATTGACAGAAGTACTGGCCATTGCTCTGCTTTTGCACAAGAGATAATGGTTTCTGCTGCTGATCCAAATGGTAATCTTGCTTATGTGAAACAGAAGTTCAGCAGTCTGGCAGCAGGAATTGAAAATATTTCAGTCCTTTAATCACAATAACAAAATTGCAGTGGTACGCCCTAAACTGGTGACATGTTTCGGTCAAACAGACGTTTTTCGAAATACTCCTGTACATTGTGCCAATGTATTTGAAGAACTAGTAACAGTCAGTGGCAGCCTGTACTTTTAGCAGGGTGGGGGGCATTTGGGGGCACACATAAACACTCACTCACACTCATGCGTTCACACATGCATGCACACACACACATCCATTCACAACACTCACTCCCAAATATTCATGTATGCACGCACCAAACATTAAAAATAAAATCATACTTACCTGAACAGCTCTGCCTCGGAGATCCCAGGAGGGTTGGGACTGCTGCCTTCCCTTAAGAAGGCAGCAGTCCCTCACTCGTCACAGTGTGGGATGGGGTCAGTGAGACTGCTGACCCCGCTCAACTCTGTAACGAGGTGCCAGTGATTGGCACTCAGCCCTGGGCACTTCAGGGCTTAGAACTGAAGAACATGGGTCTGAGGCAATCTGTGACGCTCCCCCTCGTCAAGAGGGGAAGGGGCTTGAGGTGATTTGCCAGGCTGAAGAGGTCACGCCCACAGGAGCTGTGACTTCTTCAGCCCAGCAAAGTTCAAATCAGACAGCCAGGAGCCTGCACATTTAGCACATGTCTAGCTCCTGGCTGCCTGACCTGAAAATAAAGAGTGTCTGTCAGCCTGACGTTTGCTCAGCCTGACAGACACTCTTTCTGGTGGCCAAAAGATGAGGGGATGTGGACCCTCCGCCCATTAGGACGGGCCGCGGCTGGTAAGAGTATGTCGGCAGATAGCTGCACTGACAAGCTAGACCTAGAAAGCACAATACTGTGGCCAAGCAATGGACAATTGATCCCCTAAGCGAGAGAAAAATGGAAAGTGCTTTTGACTCACACACTTATACATAGAAAATGCCTCAAAAATCCTACAAGATCGAACTCATTTTTAGGCCGAGCATAGGCAGCCCATGCACTGCTCTGCGAGGCATGCTGTATTGAGGTAGGGACTTGAAGCTCCGCTCACTCTCCGCCCACATTTTTCATTGGCTTGTGTCATTGTCCAATGTAAACTGTGGCTGTTCATTGGTCAAAAGGCTTAGTAGTCCCTCCTTAGTACTGCCTTGTCTCATTTTGTAACCTCCCATGGCAACACCCCCCTGTTACGTGTGTTGTTACTCGGTAGGCTTTAATTACAGCCTCCGAGCACTATTGTCTCAAATAGCTTTGACATGCTCTCTCCTAATGCTTTTTAAAAAAAATGAAAGCACTCATTTGCAGTGCAATAGGTCTCTAATTTATGAGAGTTTGAGCTGTTGGCAACACATAAATTAAAGGCATTGTCATTTACAATGCCAATAGCTCAAACTCTCATAAATTAGAGACCTATTGCATTGCAAATGCTTGTTCTGCTAGTCTAACTGACACAAACCATTTTAAAGCTTAACTCAATAAAAACTCTCTACTATCCACACAAACAAAACCTGCAAAGCAACAGACACTATAAATCGATAGTTCTGCTAGTCCAATTGATGTTCTTCGCAGATCCGCATGGAGGGAGCAAAGGCAGAGAAAGCACTCAGATGCCAAAGCAAGGTTAGCTCCATTCAAATGTGAATACCATAGCACTCTTCACAACCTAGTCCACTGTCTTTATTCTAAGGAAGGACTGACAAGACTGACTTGGAAAAAAAAAGCGAAAAGGCGCGGCTCCTACTTGTCTAGCACGTTTGGCACACTTAAGAGTTGTTTTCACGTTTCGCTACCCTAGCACAGGAATGTGCATGTTTTTAGCCTACACAAGTCAGCATGTTAAGCAGGCTGTCTAAACATCCGTCTATTTGAAGAAAAGACATCTAAGGATACATGTTTGAAGGGCTAATTACATTATTTCCTTTAGTGAACACAAACATGCTCTGTGCACTATCATTGTAAAAGCCAAACTGGTGTCAACCGCAACACAAAATCAATGTACACTGGAAAACACATCATTTGTTGTTGTTTTTTACCCTCTACCCGCTATTAGCTAATTTTCAATGCACTGAAAATACAGATAGTTACAGTAAACACAAACTGGCACAGCCCTCGCCTTACTCATCTCCCCCATTGATGGCTTTCTGGACATAAACTGAGTGTTGATCTGCTGCATATGTGCACACAGCCTCAGAAAACCTAAAAAGTTTCAATGTTCCAGTGTAAGGCAGGGTCAAAAACTTTAAATGCTACACAAAAAAACAGAAAGACAAATGAAAAGGTTTTACCCCAAATCCAGAGGTAATTTATTGTTATGTCACAGTCCGTTGTATAGTGCACGTGATGCCGTCATTTTGACCTCTCAACACTAAAAGATAGGATGCAGTGATGCACAATACCTGACCGCCGTGAGATATGTGGTAAATATTCCTCTGACCGCCACAGCCCACACATCGATGAAATAACTTTCGTCTTTTTATCTCAACAAAAAACGCGTCAGGAGTGTTAACGCAAACGTGCTGCGAGGAATGCTCGCCTCCGCCTTTGTAACACTGATATCGCACCCCTAGAACGATCTGGGTCTGAAAAAGGTCCGTGGTGACAGATAAAGAAACTTTTGAACACTCTAAAATACAAGATTCTTTTTTACTAAGGAAGCAAACAATTTAGTACTGCATAAGACTGTTTTATTTTAGTTTTTTCAAAAGCTTGAAAATTTTAAAAAAAAATTGAATTTATGAAACAAGCACTGAAAAAACCCAACAGGACTCGCCTGTTTTTAAACAAGCACTACCGAAGTGAATAGCACTGACTTGCAACTCAAAATGCAAGCAATCCTATCGGCGTTGGCAATGTTTGTTCATATTTCACACTCGTTGCCACTAATTACTGTTTTTGTGCTTTGCCAAAAGCATGAGATTTAAATAAACAGAAAAGTACAAAAACCCTTCCGAAATACGTTGCATTTGCATGACCTTAGAGTTTTGAAAAACTGCCTTTGCACTTTCTTAATGTAGGCTGTAGTACCTTAGCCTCGTTACTACAGGTCACTCAAGTTAGACACAAGTCCTTGATGTGGCCGGCGGCAGTGCCATGGCCCTTTGCAAGAGATCACTTGAGTCTGACACAAGTTATTCTGTAACTCGTGGCAGTACCAGAGGTACCGCAGGTATCCTGCACCAACCCCTCAATCTCAGGAAGCCAGAGAAATATGATAAATGCTGATTCCCTTGAATGACTCCTTATTATGAAAAAAGGCAAACATTCATTGTCAATTTCAATACACATGGTGTATAAATGAAAACAGAAGCCAAGCATATTGACTTTTCCAGTGATTTTACAAAACTGCAAACACCAAAGTACACTGCACATCCAAAGAGTGTGCCGATTGGCAGCTGCACTAGTTTTCTAGCGCAGTCTGATGCTTAACATCATGGTCTTACTCTATCATTGAAGGCACACCTTAAGACATGGTATTGTGATGGAAAAACAAGGCCAAAAAGTCAACACAGGCTGAATGGGGCCCGTTGGCAGCATGAGAGATCCTTAGCAAAGGGGAGATGCTCACAAGGAGCAGCCTGGAGATATTTGTGAGGTAAACACCCTTTTTTCAGGATGAAACTGAGACTTCAGTGTGTAAACAGGAAGTATGATTATCTTACTAATTCCTGTTTATCTTTGCATTCTGTTACTTGGGTTACCCTGCATGTACAACGGGATAAGTAAAACTACAAATCCCAGAGAAAACAAGCATTGGCAAAGCAAATAGGTCTTTGCAATGCCCAAGCTATGGGCCTTGTCAATGTAAAGGTCTTTTAGCCACGTTGTCCATCAGCACATCTGCTGTTCAGCATGGCTGAAAGTTACTGCAAGCCCAGAATCACAGAATGTTGAGCCGACGCCCAGTCTCTTCGTCCCCCATGTTGAGTTTGTTGTCCTGCTCCTCCTAACACAAAAAAGCTCTATGATGTGGCCTGCCCTGGCCGCATCATAGCGCTTTTTTCCGTGAATTTCAGCCATGCTGAACAGGAGATGTGCTGCTAGACAACATGGTTAAAAGAGTTTCCCATTGACAAGGCCAATAGCTCGGGCATTGCCGATATCTTTTGGCTTTGCCAATGCTTGTTAGGTGTTGACGAGGTCTTACTGAACAAATGTGGAAGTGATAGTGAGAAACAGGTGAGCTTTAACCTCTTGGACGCGCGTGGAATTCCCCCACGGTGCGGGCGAATACCACGCGTGCGCAGATCGGACGGCCCCTGGCCGTCCTACGCACACGCCCACCGTGACGTCGGACGGCCGGGGGCCGTCCGACGCATGCAAGGGGTTAAAGTGAAGTGAAGATGTGGCTTAATGGCCAGAGCTGCCAACAGGGGAACTGGGGAACCAGGTTCGAATCTCGGAGTCGGCTCAACAATTTGTGATTCTGGGCAAATCACTTACACTTCCACCTGCCTACAACAATGAATGTGTCATTGTGCAATGTAACTGGTGAGCACTTAAAGTGCTCCAATACCATCGGCTGGTGTTAGCACTATGGCAAGATGGAGAATGGAATAAGCGCTTCAATACCATCGGATTGTGAAAAAAAAAAAATAAACAAGTGCTTTTTGTGTTTTAAGAAATGCATTTGTTTATGTACATGAGCATGCAATGTAGTGGTATGTGTACAACGGAGATGGTCTGAAAACACAAGTACTCCTATGGAGTGCTTGAAAACAAAGAAAAAAATAGCTCAGCAAACCGGGAGCAGAGTAAGGAGACATGTACTTGGTCCACGCGCTAGGGAAGGGCCAAACACAAGAAGAGGGCATGATGCCCGCATGCAATGACAAATGGCAACAAAGAAATGTGAGCGAAGCTGAAGTTTACCTATGGTAGGAGATGGGCGGCCTGTAAGCCCACAGATAGAACACAACATGTCTCTTTGAGACAGCACATGTACTGTCTAGCTGAGACCTAAAAACCAGTATAGGATGGTCCGCAACACAATCTGGGAAAATCTAGTACTAGTTGGTGACAAGCCACCATGTATGGGTGTCTATTCCATGTATCTTGTCAGGAATTGTTAGCTCGAGTCACTCACTGAAAAAATGAACAAAAGAGCTCACATCATAACACACTCTTACGGAAGGAAAGAACATTCACTAGCACCATATATAAATGCAGAAATCTGGGCTTCTGGACACACAAGGCTGCTTCTTACAGGATGCTTTACAAGGCAAAGGAATGAACCTGAACAAGATACACAACATCACAGAAAATAATTGACAGTCATTAAAGAACACAATCAAGTAGAAAGTATGTATTCTGCCCTGCCATGTTTTTCAGGTCCATAGCTGGCTAGCAGTTGCCCAGGCCCAGACCCCCACTTACCTGGACTAGTCCTCTGACCATTCACTGCCCTTTCAGTACCAGCTCCGCATTGCTGCTGCTGACCTCTCGCTCTTTCTCCATACTCTCTCTGTGACCCTTTTCACTCTTACTTTCAGCTTTTCTCTCTATACCCTATTTTACAATTCCACTCGTCTTTGCTCTCACTCTTGCTCTTTCCAGCTTTTGCCTCTCCTTGTCTCTCTGTGCCTCTTTTTTTCCCCATTCACTCATGTTTTCATTACGATCATTCTTGCTCTTTCCAGCGTTTGCCTCTTTGTGCCTCATTTCTTCCATCTCACTACCTATCTCTCCCTTCCAAAGTCATGGAGAAAGCAATCCATCAGCAACTCGCCAAACACCTGGAACACCACCTACTCCTGGACAGCTCACAAACCGGGTTTCGCAGCCACGGACAACATATGCGCCATATTCGGTAGAAGCAAGACAGCTGCATTCATCCTCCTTGACCTCTCTGCAGCATTCAACACCTTCTCACACCACACGCTCGCCGCCCAACTCCACCACACCGGAATCCAGGGAACAGCACTCAAGTGGATCACCTCCTTTCTCACAGGAAGAACCCAAAGAGTACGCCTCCCTCCTTTCACCTCTGAACCCAAGGAAATCATCTGCGGAGTCCCAACGGGATAGTCTCTCAGCTGTACCCTATTCAACACCTACATGACTCCACTAGCCAACATCATCAGATCACACGGACTCAACATCATCTCCTATGCCGACGACACACAACTCATCCTCTCGCTCTATGAAGCCCCACCAATACCAGGAATAACTTCCACAACTGCATGACCAGTGTCGCAGACTGGATAAAGGAGAACAGCCTGAAGCCTAACACTTACAAGACGGAGGCGCTGATCTTCAGAAGCAAGAACTCCCCATTGGACTCTTCATGATGGCTCTCAGAGCTCAGCCCCACACCAACCCCGACTGAGTGCACTAAAAACCTTGGAATCATCCTCAGCAGCAAACTCTCCATGGCATCAGAAATCTATGTCGTCACACCCTCCTGCTACTTCATCCTGCGCATGCTACACAAGATCTTCAAGTGGCTCCCCCAGGACTCAAGGAACATCGTCGCCCAGGCCATTGTCACAAGCAGACAGGATTACGGCAACACACTCTATGTAGGAATACCAGCCCACCTCCTCCAAAGGCTCCAGACCATCCAGAACACTGCTGCCAAACTCATCCTTGACCTCCCTCGTCGCACCACATCATCCCCCACCTCAGGAATCTGCACTGGTGCTTGGTCCAGAAACTATGCCAGTTCAAGCTCCTCACACACGCATTCAAGGCCCTGCACAACACCGGACCCTCCTACTTCAACCACTGCCTCAATGTACACCAACCCTCCAGGCTCTGCCTCTCTCTCACTCACCCAAGCACCCAGCATACACAGAAGCAGAGTTGTAGGCCGATCCTTCTATCACCTTGCAGCAAAGTCCTGGAACAACCTTCTCCTCCACATCAGAACCTCCATGTTGCTGCTGGATTACTGAAAGAAGCTGAAGACCTGGCTCTTTGAATAGTACACTAGTTCCTCTATCGTCCTGAGCCAGACTCTGATAACACCCTCCTGGTGCCTGGATACCCTCACAGGTGATAAGCCGTGCTCTACAGTTCTACTAACATGACATAACATAACACAACATAGCTGTTCTAGTCCAGGTTTTTTATTTGCATTCTGAGATTTGTAGTCTTGTTTATCCCATTCTACAACCCGATCTACAAGCCCCAGAACTGAAAGAAATTCTGCACTGGAGTAGGTAATCATGCATGGACCTGGGAAACTTTGAAGCTCAAAAATATGTATATGCTATATGTCTGGAAAGAACAAGATGACACTAATTTACAGTTTGTTGAGCAAAAGTAAGTGCCTGACCAAAAATTACAAATTATTGAACTATGTACCATGCATGTTGAAAAGCAAGAGAAAATTTGCAGGGGAGTGATTTGAATGTCTATTAGAAAGGAAGGATGTGTGAATCTAGCAAACTGTACAGAAGAGGGGAAAAGCACTTTAATGCCTCATCAGGAGAAGTAAGCGCTATATAAATGCACTTATAATACAATAAGCTCTTCAATCCCGGCCACACAGTGCACACTTGGGAGCAGCTACTTCTGAGAAGTGGTGGCTCAGCTCGCAAGCTGTCTCAAGTCACACAGGAGTGACTCTCCCACTGCACTTTTTTCTATGGATTTTGGATGTGGTAGTCTTGCAGTTGCATCATTTGCACATCACGAGGACAACTTTCGGCAAGTAGAGTTTCTTAACCAAAATAATGCTAGGAATTGTATATTCCCTTTTCCATAATAACAATAGATATGCCTTTCTGCATGCTTAGTGGTGTCAACAGAAAACAAGGACTGACTAAAAGTCTGCTTCATAAGATGGGGCCAGTTGCAGGTGCATATATACTATACTATAAGAACCAGCACTGAAAGAAACTAGAAGAGGATGAAATATTCACTTATCCTCCGAGTTAATCGGAGAGTTTTAGGGGAGAGAGAGTTGTTTTGATTCAGTGTCCTCGCACGCCTCACCCTGTATACACAATAGGTTCTGCATCACTCTTCACAGCAGGGAGAGCTTATGTTCCCTCACTGTGGAGAGAACAAGGTGGTAAACAGATGTTAATGATTATAAAAGGGAGCGCACAGGGGAGTGGCTTCAAGGGGAGGGGTTTGGGGTATTACACCCCCCTAATAAATGTATTTTCTGGTGAATAGTTGGGTACAGGAACTGTCAGTCGGGTATGATGAGGTGTCTGTTGGATTTCACCTGGGATTTTTGCATGCACACGGATAAACACACACGCTCCCTCTCACCTCACTTTTGAAAGTCCTAAAAATGGTTGATTATTTTACATAATATTGTGTTTCTCTCACATAGTACTCCTACCAATCCACATTCCTTTCCCTTTCCACTGCCTCTTAAGCCTCTCTCAGGCACCCTGCTTGTCATATGTATTTTAACAATATATGCCACAGTGACTGAAATCTGAAGCTCACCCCCACCCCCCCAATCTTACTGACCAAGCTACGCCCTTGGGAACACAGGATGTCCTGTGACACAAATGAAAGTCAGTTGAGTGAGTGTTCTGACCATGTGGTTGCTGCAACTCACCCTTCTCCCTATGCCTGGCATGTTAATTGGCAAGGCTCAATATAACAACTATGCACAACACACACTGTACATTTTATAATTGGCCTCTTCCACCGTTCCCCCCGAACAGTCATGTTTTGCGTGGCAATATTTTAACATTTGTCTACACAAAGTACTCCGTTAGCTGCAAAGAAATTGTAACATTACAAACAAAAACACATGTACATGCCCAAAGCCAATATCTTTTCCAGAAACCTTAGGTATTTGTGAATTTAAAATAACTGGTTAACACCAATTACCATGTCCTATTCCATAGGCACTGGTTTGAAACTTTAGACTTGTTTTAAAGACCATGTGTATTTGTGTTCTTTCGCTCAATACAGAGCACAAGTCCTAAAAAAAGAAGTGGGGGACTAGCTAAGTTAGGCAGTATGCAAGTGATATCATGGCACGTGCCATCACAACACATGAAGTCGTGACACATGACATCGTATGTGGCATCACGTGGCATCACTGAAAGTGACATCACAAAAAGTGACATCAGATATTAAGACCTCACACATACGTTTATCAGGTATATCATGAGTACATTTAAGCATGTTATAAGATTTAACAAATTTGTTTTGCATCAGGTTGTGCCAAATAAGTGGCGCAACCCCAACGCAAAATCTGTGTCTCAACTAATACATTTATGTTTTTTAAAACCCTGTCACAAAAAAATGGCTCCAAGGAGAAGCATGGTAGTAGATCTTTTATGCTTAAATGCAAAGTCTGCATTTTAAAATAACTTATGGGGTTAAGGCACCTGCTGCAGAGATCTTTGTGTGCCCAGTAAATCTCAGGGAATAGTAATAATGGTAAAATAACTCTGGAGGTTAACGCTTTTGCTGGAGAGATCTGTGTTTTGTGTAGTCCCAGATTGAATCAAAGTGTGTTTAAATTGCATTTATATAGCACTTACTACCCCTTGAAGTAGAATAGATGGTTAATCTACTGCAAAGCACATCCTGTAACATGCAAATGACAGATTTTTATTTTATGAAGATAGGTAAGTGGGTTACTGCTTTGAACACAGAGATCCTTTTGTTACTTGTAGTTCATAAATTGTAATTCTTCTCGTATAGCACAGTGAGCTATGAAGGACATGTGACTCCTACACCTTGTAACCCTCACTGTTTTATGTAACACATCTTGTACCTTGATTTA
Source organism: Calotriton arnoldi (assembly GCA_963921515.1). Classification (NCBI taxonomy): domain Eukaryota; kingdom Metazoa; phylum Chordata; class Amphibia; order Caudata; family Salamandridae; genus Calotriton; species Calotriton arnoldi. The sequence goes on along the minus strand of CAWUFW010001712.1, from coordinate 1,999,599 downwards.
CACACTTATATGATTGATTGTCAATGTATAATGTGTATTATACATAAAGCACTCTGACGCCCTACATTGGGATGAGTAGCGCTATAAAAGAAATAAAACAGTGCTATTTAAATTGTTATTTGAGTAAATACTGGGACAGACCAACACATTTGACATTCTTACAGTGCATCCACATATATATATATATATATATATATATATATATATATATATATATATATACAGGGACTGAACAAAGTCAAAGGCATGCCCTTCTCAAGAGCCTGTGAAGTGATAACAAACTGTGTGCTTTTGTTTCCCCTCCTTTGCATATTCATTTAACTGTGGGGCTCCAGGCCACGTCCAGGATACTCGATCAAAATGAGGGGTCATGGCTCCTTAACTTCGGCCTTTATCTTTGGCCTAGCTGGAGGTGAGAATAAAAAGCCCTCCTCGTTGCCTGTACGTTGCTGCCTGGAATGGAAAGCGGACATTTCTGTGGGAGGGTGGACGGCGTCCACCTTGTGAAAATAGTTGGCGGACGACGTCTACCCGCGTGTAACCCCGACTTGTGCTCTGACTCAATATTGCTAAATAGGACTAACCATCTTGTAAGTAAAAAAAACGTAACATGTAATTAAAGTCTTTGGTGTTCTAAGCTACCCCTTCCCTCTCCTCTCCTCTCCTCTCCTCTCTTTGAACTCTGAGCAGTGTGACCCCTGAGACAGCACTCACCTGTCAAAAGCTGCTCACAGGCCCCACCAGGTTGTTACCATTCCTGCAACTCAAGACGGCCAGGGCTATGGGGGAAATAATCAATGGACAACCTGTATCCTTTCCCTGCATTTACCAGCAGCAGGGAGTGCAAACAGTGTGATAGAAAAGGCACTGTAAGCAGGAGCGTTGGCCCATTGCCTTTCAGCACTGCAAAAAAATGTAAATAAAATGATAACTGGATGTTATTATCATTTTATTTTTCCTTGCTGAGGCAGTTTTGTGGGGCAGGGCTAGACTGGGCAGCAGGGGGGAGGAGTGGTGGCACCCTCCTAAATGCACATGAATGTTTTGCCGGCCCTCTGGGGTCGGCCAAACATTCATGCGCACTTTGCATGTTCCCCACCCAGGCTGCATTACAGCCTGCGTGGAGAACATGCCCAGGCTTCCATTCCCCATCTGAGCGCTGAACCACGGCGCTCAGACCAATCACAACGCTGCATTGCAGCATTGTAATTGGCTTAGGGGAGCCTGGGTGCTTCCTGCTTCGTGTTCCAACAGAAGCCAGGAAGAGGACGAGAGGACGGAACATAGGGAGCGACCGGCAGGTAAGTGATTTTTTTTTTTTAACACACCCCCTTCTCCTCATTCCCCTCCTTCACTCCCCCCCCCTCCTCCCCGCCCCACTACTGGTTCGCGGGAGCAGCCGCAACTGGCTCTATGCACCCTCCGCCAGCTGTTTGCTAAGTGTACAGGATGGCTCATGGAACTGACTACTCTCCCTAACAAAATGCAGCGTGCAGGAGGTGAGTAGTCGAATATAGAAGGTCTTGCCAGGGTTTAACAAGCATTGGCAAAGTCAGCTGGTCTCAGCTTATGGTAGCAATGCATGCCCACCTACAAAATTACGTGGCCGCATCATCAAGCCTATTTTTTTCTTTTTAAAGTTATCAATCCCAAAAAGATAGTACAGCAAAAGTGCTTTTTATTAACCTATTTTTAAGGGCAAAGTGTGTTGAGGTAAGGGTGGAAGAAACAGGAGGGCTGGAAAAAGTACAAAATGGAGGAATATGGAGAGGGAGGGGACAGAGAACCACATGTTGGAAAGAAACCAATATGGGTTCAGGTGGAGGAGGGGACAGAATGACATGAGTGAGAGAGCAATGCGGAGCATATGTGCTGCACAGAAACTCACAGTGCGAGAGAGCGACACAAGTCTGGGTGGGAGAAAAGCATACAAGGCAGAGTGCTAGAAAATACATGGATCTCGTGGAGTACTTCAAGAAAAAGAAAAAATTGTTCCTGGATAGCAAGCACACGTGGAAGAATAAAAGGACCCAGTCAGAGAGGTGGTAAACAGGCTATGTGCCACGGGAGAGGCAAGAACAAGCTGGGTTGGCTAAAAGAAATAAAGCCAGCGAATAGAAAGCAATCAAATGGAAGGACAAAAGGCAAAGCCAATGGTACGCAATGGGAGGAATGCATTTCTAGGGAAGCTTTGGCATGTCCCCAATATGTCTTTAATGACCAGACAGTGGTGTGGTCTGATAGGCTTTGACCTAAAAAGGAGGTTCTGCTGCTGGGATGCCCAAGTTCAGACCGCAGGGCCTGCAGTGATCCAAGGGGCATCTGATAAGGGACTGCAACACAGCCCTTGGTGGCACCGCTAGAGAAGCGTTGCTCGCGGGCACCTAGTCTGCCACCGCCTGCCAAGCACTGTACTAAGTAGTAGTAGGCCAACAACAACAGGTCTGTCTGTAGCTGCTTCGTCAAAGAACAAAGGGGCTTTTATTGACGCTTGATTATTGGAAATGGGTTTTAAAACAGAAACATAGCTTGGCAATCATTCGTTGAAAAGCTATCATCCTGAAGGAATTGGAGGGGCACATTTTAGAAATGGTCTTGTTCCCACCGCGGAATGTGAGAGAATTCTACGCTCTCTCCATAGTGGTTGAACAAGTGGCAGAGGATGTATTTAGGAGTCCTCTGTATTTTACAGGCAGCTCTGGTTAGCAATGGGCTGGAAGGAAGGAAGCCTAGTCTATAGTGATTATTTTGATTCTGGGCACGTAGATTTATGGCCAAATTCTCCTCTGCTCAGGACAGTCTCCCACTTGCACGGCACTGTGGGATTACACAGCACAGAAGGCGAATGAGGGAGAAAAATCAAAAGGAGAATCCGGGGCCTGCGGAGAAAAAAGAAAAGCAGGGATTTGGGAAGACTCCCTATGCAACATAAAAGAAAAGGAGAACACCACAAGAAAGAAGATGGCCTGTGATGCCTTCCACTGTAGGATGTTTAGGGAAACAATGGTTCAATGTTGGCCCCAATGGGTCCGGTGCAGAAAGTATGGTCCCTGAGGGGGACACAGGGTTATAATTTAAGCTAGACAATTAATCATCAAGGGAGCACAAAAGTAAGGGAGCATATGTAGTGTAAAATAGACAATTTATTTTACACAGGCATGATTTTCAGTAATCAGAGTAATCAGGTGCTCACATAAAGTGAAAAGTGCGTGATGTGACAAAGTGAGGTGAACTAAAAACATAACATCACATTGACAACAAAAATTGGAACTCCGCATGAGTATATACAATTAAGGAAGTTCCTGTTGTAGGGGTCGACGGCGTTTCGATCTTTTAGGGACTTAAGATCATCTTCAGGACAATAAGTGAGCAATCTGAAATTTCTAATGAGGGCACTGTCCCTGGTGGTGTCGAGGCCGTGGTCTCTTTATTGGTGCATGGAATGCCGCTTGCGTGGGACGTTCTATTGGTTCTTGAGTCATCAGAGGAGGGCCTACTTCCAGCCAGAGGTAGTGCGTGAGGGCAATCTATTCTGAGAATGTTCTAGAACCACTTGTGTGCTCGGAGTTAAAAGTGCCTAATTTCAGGGCATCGGCAGTGAAGTGACAGGGCTCGATGCCGGCACGTAGAGCTCGGCGGTACTTGAGTTGCCGTGCTATTTGGCAGGCGAGGTATCCCTCTAATTAGAGAGCCGCGAGGGTGAGCCGCCAGGATGAATTAGCACAACGTATTGACTTTCGTGATACCTTGTCTGAAATTAAGTCAGAGTCCCGGTGGGGAATGAAGCACCATCCTGGCCGTCGCACAGAAATGATTCAACCTGGAGCGACCAAAGTGTTCCGGGAAAGAGTGGCATTTTATGGGGAAACAAAGTAAGTGGCAGTGTTTGGGGGGAGTGGTTGGGCTGGGAGAGCGAGGCTTACATTTAGAGAAAAGCCATTTGGCAGCTTGATTCTGGCATGATATGCCATAAGTCAGGACCCTGCTGTGCAAAGATTATCAGCTGGTGAAAGAGAATAGGGCTGAAGGAATAGTCCTCATGTGATCATACTTGCTTATCTGTGTTGCAAGATTGCTTTTGCAGAGAGTGATAAAAGCTCTGTTTAAGTTTTTGCTGAAGGAAAATAGTTTTCTGCTAATCGCCTATTTGGTGATTCTCCCCCAGAAAATCTATATTTCTTTGCTTTGATGTGGCCACCTCCCAGGTACCCTTTGTTCAACTGGACCTGTCGAGGAGGAGTTTACAATTTAAGAAAGTATTATTTTGAAGATACTTGCCAAAATAATGAACAAGGAAGAATTTACTGGACAGAGATTCTGAAAAGAAATATTTTTAAATTGGATGCACCAGTCAGACATGAACCCACCTCTTACTATAACCTAAAACAATGTGATGGAATTGAACTTCAGCCAAAAAGAAAACTATTTTGATTTGGCTTCCAATTGATCAGCAGGGAGAGTTCCACACCCCATATGCAACTAATGTGGCTGAGCTCCAGACTAGCTACTTTCCTATGATGCTGCGCTCCATTAGTTCTGATTTCCAGCTTGATCTAGCACAGGCATGAGGATAAGGTAACCCACTGGAGTGGAAAAGCACATGGGGTACACCAAACTGGAAATACTAAAACTATCAATAATAAAACCTATGAAACTGCTCAGGTAGGCATGGGTGGAGAATTGAGCTGTTCCTGGAGAAAATGTGGAAGGTGGCACTTCACCTATGATGGAGGGGCGAAGGCATGACTGAGGCCAATCTACTTGAGCCCAGCATCCGGGGATGAAGCCAGGTGGTATTCATTTCATGGTCGTGTATAATCGAGGGGCATAAATAAGAGGAATTTGTTGCTAGCAGTGACCATCTTTCGGAGAAAGCGCTCAGCTTAGATGGAAAAGATCAGTGGTAAAAAGCACTGTCCTACTGGCCCGTTCTGGGAGCACATGATGCCCAGAGGCAGTGTTTTAAATGTGCTGGCATCCACTGGTACTTAGTACCGGCACAGCTCAGCTTTCTCATCTTGAGTACTGGAACTTCTCCTTGGGCAAGGACAGTACTGTACTCTTAGGGTGGACAGGCAAGCTCAGAGGCATGTGCAGCAAGGCTTTCAGATTACCTGGTATCTATGCACCACAGGCCCTGCATATATGACATAGGGGATGTTGCCTGCCATGTCTGACGGGATGCACAATCCCAAATTTACCTGTGGCCAGACTGAGTCAGAAGTTGGTGATGTAACTAGAGCGTTAGTTGAGGTCCAGCAGACATAACAAAGAATTGGCAAAGTCAAAAGGTCTCGCCTTTGGCACCTTTTGACTTTGTCACTTGCTTTTGGTGATGCTGTACAGCGTCAGGATGCTGTGCAGCACTGTCAAAATAAACAAGCATTGGCATAGCCAATAGGTCTCGCCTTTGGGACCTTATGTGTTTAGCCAGAACTTTTGGCTATGTTGTAGAGCATTGTGGCTGCTGTGCATCATGTTGAAAAGTTATAATAAAAAGTGTTAAGCATTTTTGTTACCTTTATACAAACCAAGACATTATATACAACTGAACAACCTGATTAAAAAAAAGATTTTAACATAAAAAATGTCTTCTAGTTTTTTTGTACTTGCACTGCTGGCAACTTCTTCCTGCCTGTTCTCATGCTTTTTTGTTATAATTTTTTTTGTTATGGGGGAGCGGGACATAAATAACGGGGGAGTGGAGGTTGGAAAACAGTAATTTAATTAGAACACGAGCAGCAAGCGGACACCAGGGGAGAATCAACAGATGCCAGATTCCGAGGGCAGACTGACGTGATGCTCAGGTGATGTTTAGGTGATGCTTAGGTGATGCTTTGAGGTGATGCATTGAGTAGAGTGTAAATATGTGGCATGTAATTATGTGGCACTGAGTGGTATTATATGGAGTGTATTCATGTTGCATTGAGTAGAGTGTAATTATGTGGCTTGTAATTATGTGGTACTGAGTTGTATGTGGGGTGTATTTATGTTGCATTGAGTAGAGTGTAATTATGTGGCGTGTAACTATGTCACACTGAGTGGTATTATGTGGAGTGTATTTTGGTTCCATTGAGTAGAGTGTAATTATGTGGTGTGTAATTATGTGGCACTGAGTGGTATTATGTGGAGTGTATTTATGTTGCATTGAATAGAGTGTAATTGTGACGTGTGATTATGTGGTACTGAGTGGTATTATGTGGAGTGTATTTATGTTGCATTGAGTAGAGTGTAATTATGTGGTGTGTTATTACGTGGCACTGAGTGGTATGTGGAGTGTATTTATGTTGCATTGAGTAGAGTGTAATTATGTGGCATGTAATTATGTGGCACTGAGTGGTATTATGTGGAGTGTATGTTGCATTCAGTCGAGTGTAATTATGTGGCGTGTAATTATGTGGCACTGAGTGGTATTATTTGGAGTGTATGTTGCATTGAGTGCAGTGTAATTATGTAGCATATAATTATGTGGCACTGAGTGGTATTATGTTGAGTGTATTTATGTTGCATTGAGTCTAGTGTAATCATGTGTCATGTAATTATGTGGCGCTGAGTGGTATGTGGAGTGTATTTATGTTGCATTGAGTAGAGTGTAATTATGTGGCGTGTAACTTGTCGCACTGAGTGGTATTTTGTGGAGTGTATTTATGTTGCATTGAGTAGAGTGTAATTATGTGGCGTGTAATTATGTGGCACAGTGGTATTATGTGGAGTGTGCTTGGAAGTTCAGATTTAGAGCCTGACTGGCTGAGTCAGAAGTCAAGCCCATAGCCTTATTACCATACATGTTTTCTGTGACAGCAATACCCTCTGACTCGCACCACATGTGCCCGCAGCCACATTTGACAGCCCAAGAACGCCAGTGTTAGGGTGTGTTTATTGCTCGCATTCTGCCAAGTAAACTTTATGGAGGCGGAAGCGCATCTGCCATCTCTGTACAGTCAATTGGAGTGTAGTTCTGAACTCTGGGTGACCGTGGGAGTGCAATCCCTACCCGCCTTAACTACAAAGCGTCTGCAAAACGCCAGATTTCTTTAACCAAGCTTGAGCTGTTTTAACCGTTCTGACGCCTTGCGCCATTTAGGCGCTCTTTTTATTGACCGGTATATCCAGCACGAGATCCCCCACCCCCCCAAAAAAAAATCCAACTGAGACGCATACATTTAAAGCGCCTTATGTCGAGTGCACTTTGACTGCTCTTCTACCAATCATACCAAACGGCAATATCACCAAAGGATCTCGCAACAAAATGTGAAGGGGTGCTGTCCATGTACAACACCAAAGCAGCCCGACTAGGGCTGCCTGGCCAACATTGTTGAGGGACAGGCCCTGGCTACGCCATCCATCTGTCTTTATTGAACGTCAACCCCCCACTCCAGTGGGGCTGACCACATTTTCATCTTAACCCATGGTTGTGATGAGACGCCCGGCGAAACATTCGCCACAGAAACAGATGTGACCTCCAGAAAAGTCAACATGATGCCGAACTATTGAGGATGCAAGAAGTGACCAGTCCAAAAGCAGAGGGAACCCAAGAGATAGCACAGAAATGTGCAAAGCAGGAGCACGTAAGGACATTTAAACACATTCTCAGAACACATTGACAGGGTCATTGACAGTCTGCAGGGCTCTCTCTGTGCCAATCAAAACCCTTTCTATAGTTGCATTCTCGAAGGCAATTCAGTTATATTGTATGAAACAATAGCTCATCCTCTAATAAAGACAACGGACACAGAGTTGCATTGCATCTGAGCTTCACCCACAGGACCATCGCGTTCAGTGAGAATACACAATTTATTGACATTTTAACTTCGCATGTTCTCTGACGTAGTACAGGCAACAGAAGAACGCCCTTTGAGCTCACTGACCACGTATATATCCGCTCGGGTACTCTACAACAAGAGCATAGCATTCGCTACTGCGCCAAGACAAATTTTCACACCACGTTAGAGGACACTTGTGTAACAGCGAAACCGATGTTCTGGTATACACACAAAATGCACAGCAGTTCAGAGAAACAGCTTGCTGCCTTTGCTGAACCTCTCTCCAGTAATCAGGGTGTCACCTGAACATTTATGCCTTCGCTCAGCCTTTCACCCGCCTATATCATACAGCAAAAGTTATATGTAATGACAGCGCTTAGAAACCCAGCACACAAGTCACTGTAAACCCCGCTAGTAATCACAAGAGCTGCATGAGAGCTATCGATGACCTGCAGAGGAACTTACTTTCAAGCACGTTAGGAAGAAAAAACCTACACGAACAAGCCTGAGTCCATAAACAAACAAGCGTGACCACGCGGCCGCGAAAGGAATAAGAGGTATGCAGCTGGCACCGCTGCTAATTAAAACCAGATGGCACACGGCCCTGCTGCTGCTCGCTCCCGAGCACCCTAGGCCAGGGGACAGAGAAGGCGGGACATGCACCCACCTTGGGCCAATTGCGTGCTGTCTTCCTTAGAAAGCGATACCAAAGGGGATGATGGACGGAGCGTTTGAGCAAATCAAACACTCACCCCCAGTCAACTGATCTGAGTTTAATCCATCATCATTCTTTAGCTCACTCCACCACCCCAGTTCAGACATTGCCATATGCAAATCAGTCTGACCCTGTGCCTCATGGGAACAGTCCAGCCCGAACTGCCAAGCCATGTCTTCCCTGGACCGGAAACAAGCATCCTGGGACCGGTTTCGGGTTCATAACCCTCATCAGCCAGGCTATCTTGAATCCAGTGGCAAAGTGAGCAAGGGACCCACGTCTGGGCATACCCTGCCAACTTAGGGCGAACAAAGCGATACCAAAGGGGATGATGGACGGAGCGTTTGAGCAAATCAAACACTCACCCCCAGTCAACTGATCTGGGTTTAATCCATCATCATTCTTTAGCTCACTCCACCACCCCAGTTCAGACATGGCCATATGCAAATCAGTCTGACCCTGTGCCTCATGGGAACAGTCCAGCCCGAACTGCCAAGCCATGTCTTCCCTGGACCGGAAACAAGCATCCTGGGACCGGTTTCGGGTTCATAACCCTCATCAGCCAGGCTATCTTGAATCCAGTGGCAAAGTGAGCAAGGGACCCACGTCTGGGCATACCCTGCCAACTTAGGGCGAACAAAGCGATACCAAAGGGGATGATGGACGGAGCGTTTGAGCAAATCAAACACTCACCCCCAGTCAAATGATCTGGGTTTAATCCATCATCATTCTTTAGCTCAGTCCACCACCCCAGTTCAGACATGGCCATATGCAAATCAGTCTGACCCTGTGCCTCATGGGAACAGTCCAGCCCGAACTGCCAAGCCATGTCTTCCCTGGACTGGAAACAAGCATCCTGGGACCAGTTTCGGGTTCATAACCCTCATCAGCCAGGCTATCTTGAATCCAGTGGCAAAGTGAGCAAGGGACCCATGTCTGGGCATACCCTGCCAACTTAGGGCGAACAAAGCGATACCAAAGGGGATGATGGACGGAGCGTTTGAGCAAATCAAACACTCACTCCCAGTCAACTGATCTGGGTTTAATCCATCATCATTCTTTAGCTCACTCCACCACCCCAGTTCAGACATGGCCATATGCAAATCAGTCTGACCCTGTGCCTCATGGGAACAGTCCAGCCCGAACTGCCAAGCCATGTCTTCCCTGGACCGGAAACAAGCATCCTGGGACAGGTTTCGGGTTCATAACCCTCATCAGCCAGGCTATCTTGAATCCAGTGGCAAAGTGAGCAAGAGACCCACGTCTGGGCATACCCTGCCAACTTAGGGCAAACAAAGCAATACCAAAGGGGATGATGGACGGAGCGTTTGAGCAAATCAAACACTCAGAGAAGGCGGGACATGCACCCACCTTGGGCCAATTGCGTGCTGTATTCCTTAGAAAGCGATACCCCAGTTCAGACATGGGTCCCTTGCTCACTTTGCCACTGGATTCAAGATAGCCTGGCTGATGAGGGTTTTGAACCCGAAACCGGTCCCAGGATGCTTGTTTCCGGTCCAGGGAAGACATGGCTTGGCAGTTCGGGCTGGACTGTTCCCATGAGGCACAGGGTTAGACTGATTTGCATATGGCCATGTCTGAACTGGGGTGGTGGAGTGAGCTAAAGAATGATGATGGATTAAACCCAGATCAGTTGACTGGGGGTGAGTGTTTGATTTGCTCTAAAGCTCCGTCCATCATCCCCTTTGGTATCGCTCTGTCTTCCTTAGAAAGACGAACGCAAAGGCCAATAGCGGGAGATTAAAAAAAAGCACACGCACGAGCGTGTGTTTTATAGTTCAAAGCCCTTACTAAAGCCTCGCAGAGCAGCGCATGCGCGCTGGCTCAGGCGAGTCCTAAAAAGGACAGAATGGTGGTAGCATCATTACAGACAAAACACATCTATGCGCCAGCAGAGTGATGGGAGACCCTTTAACTGTAATATTTTACTGGAGCGGCCCGTGTAGGTAAGAGTGGTGAGGCGGGGTGTGGGGGAGTCGACAGACACGAGCACAAGGTAAGTGGTTTTCTTTTTTTTAATTTAAATCATCGTCATCTGTTGACTCCCAGAGAGATGGGAGTGGGGAGACGCACAAATGGGAGAGGACACCACAGGCGAACCAGAGAGCAACACTGAGTACTAGTGGAGTGAGAGAAGGGCGAAAGAGAGCAACACAGAACGGGAGGAAGAGAAAGCACACAATAAATATAGCTAGAAAACACATCTACTTGTGGAGTGCTTACACAAAAAGAAACTAAAGGGAGCAGGACAGGGTGGGGGGGAGCAAATGGATGTGATAGACCAACAGGGAGTGGGATGTGGGAGAGGACACACGAGGGAGTCAGCTAGAAAACAAATGCACACTTGTGGCGTGCTTGGAGTAGTTAAGCCAAAAGAAAAAAAGTTGTTTCCTGAAAGTGAGAAGTGGAAGGACACAAAGAGTATATGCTCCAGGGGAGGTACAGAAACAAGATGGCTGAGGCAAGCGATCGAATCAGAAGCAACCAAATGAGAGTAACAATAATACCGTTCAAAGGTAAGTAATGGGCTGGCTTTAAGCCCACTGTACGATCGGGTAAGCTGACAATGGGCATCTGCAACCAGACAGCATGCGCTGTCTGGTAGGCTCAACCTAAAAACGTATTGAATAATTTTGCAAGTGTCAATCTGAGTGATCATGCATGTATGTGTGTGTGTGCGTGTGTGTGTGTGTGTGTGTGAATGTATGTGTGAGTGTGTGCGTTTGCGCCCATCCCTGCTGCCACAGGCCCAGAAGCAATGGCAGAGCTGGAGGGGCAAGGTGGAAGTCTCTACCTCTGAGCCCGTTTCTGCCCTCCAGCATTAAAGTCTAGTTTTTAAAATGTTTACAAAACAAAGCAGCGCCCACCAGGGTGCGCTTGCAGAGATCTCAGGTCAACTTAAATTGTGATGATACCACAGACAAGATTTCATCATGGTCAACCACAGCTTTAGGCTTCACAGGCCCTACAGTCTCCCTGTCCTTTCGCACTGGGGAAGGTGCTGACTTGGGCAGAGGGAAGCGGGTAGGTTTCGAAGTGTTTTGTGTAAGAGAATCTGTCTGCATGCGTGCTCAAGCGTGCACAGGACAGGATCCGGTGTTCACTTTCCTTACTGCTGGCAAGAAAGGGCAGATCATTTGTGTACCCGCTGCAAAAATCTGCTTTCAGTCACTGATTTAGAATCCTGATAAGGCAGCTTCAGCCTTTCATTTGTCTGATTCAGATAAAGTCCTTACCATTGAGACTGCTTGTAGTGACCTGTATTCCCCATTAGCAGCCTCAAGTGCTGGATTAGAAATGAGTGATTACTGCTTTAATACACTGTGGTGCCCAGACAGTCTCCATACTGTAGAATGCTGCCACTAAGGATTTTTTTTCTAAATATGTGAACATTAGAACTATAAATTGCAAATAAACATTTAGCAATGTCTTTCACTCTGAAAAAAGTGATGTGCGAGTAGCTCTGCACAGAAAACATGTACACCTCCATTTCCAGAGTAAGGCTAATATTTCTTCTGTACAGCAGTTTGTATAGAATACTTGATATTTGTAAGCCCATTAATAAACTGATGATAGTTACCAATGCACAAATGTATGATAATAAATGTATCAGCCTCAGCCAGATGAAAGGCTGACCCTCTCATTCCATCGCCTGTAGAGTTCTTCCAAGTGGGAACCCAGCCTCTGCTGAACTATATCAGCAGCCTAAGATCCAAGGGCCTAAGGTGTGGATGTGGGACATTCACTATAGGTTTTGCACCAGTGCATACAAAATATAGATCGAACATCACTAAAGACCATTAGGCAACATTCAGTTTAAAAAACAATTAAGCAGTCTCTATTCCTAGGTAGTGACATTGGCGACCTGCAAGTGGGTGGAGTAATATCAGACTGATATATGCCAGAGACTGAGTCGCACCTTATAGTGCGTTCAGGCTACCCCTATAAATCGCCAATTGGGTTGGAAAAGGGAACTGGCAGAGTGTGGGATAAACTAATTTGGCTAAAAACACACAGAGTGGTGTAGTTCGCGAACCGGGATTAGAATCTGGGTCTCCTGGTTACACAGTTTAAAATTTATGCACTAGGCTGTATCCCCACCACAATGATACAACTTTAACATTTTGTTGTGTTATAATAATATGTTTGTATGGTGCAGTTTCAAAATCTATAGTTTTTTTTGCAAAATTGAGTGAAAAAAATTAGCTGTAAAATACAGTTTTGGTTCGAAGATCGCCACCTGCTGATGGACGTCAAGAAAATGCTTATGTTGCTAAATGCCTGCTTCACCTCCATGTCCCCTAGCAGCCCCTCAAGGTCTAATCCACTCAATTGGGTGAACACCAGCACTTCTTTCTTCCCATTTAATGCACTGCCCAGAGGGCATATTCAAGTTGATTTCCAACAGCTGGTAACTCCACAGCATGGGGAACAGATTCCAAAGTTTAGCTAAAACAATGGAGGGAGCATGTGGAACCCTCTGGAAACATCCTTTACAATAATGTTATAACCATACAGTGCCTTGACCACGCAGCCTTTACCACGCTTGCCTTTATCTCGCATGCAATTTTTGGTGCCTTTATCATGCATTCCTTTACCTCGTATGGTAAGTATAGTTAAGACAAGTATATATTTATATACGTATATATATATATATATATATATATATATATATATATATATATATATATATATATATATATATTGCAAAGAAGACGCTCCTTGCAGAAAGTCTGGTTGTGTCCATCAGACAGGGTCAATGCGAGGTGCTGGTGCAAGTCCCGCAATATAATCCAACGAGCAGTGTGTCTACGGGTATGGACACAGAAGACTCGCACTCCGGGGATAACTTCAAAAAAAGATTTATTGGTGGCTAAGCATTTCAACCATGCGATCTTCCTCACGGCCATAGTAAATCAGTGCACCATCACCCTTAAATAGAGTTTGACAAACAATGGACATAGAAGTTGAAAGTCTATGTCTGCTTTTGTTAAACAAAAAATGTGGTTCACAATAGAACAAAGCAAAATAATAATGTGGGGAGCGATTATACATTTCCCCAGTGCCTGTAAGAATTCAATTGCTGTACATTTCATTATTTTTCAAGGAATGGCTGATACATTGTATTTGGCCAGGTGGCCTCATGTGAATGGGCAAAGAAAATATTGTGTGGCTACAGGTACAAGACAGGGCAAGACAGGGAAAAGAAGCTTAGACTCCTCGAGTCAGAGTAAATCTTTCGCCTCAATTCCAATTCTCTAGCAGGGCTGAATGTGGCTGAGGAACTCTATGTAAACATTGGATGAGTACACATTTTGTATAGTCTGACCTTTATAGTTGTCTCTCTTAAGCTATTCTCTTGAGACTCTTTCATTTGGCTTTCCTCTTTTTGGTTTTCTCTGATTTTTTCTTCTTCTCATCTTATGAGTTTCCATTGTTTTCCCTTTTTGTGCCTCTTTAATATCAATGATTTTATGGAGTTATCTCCAGTAAATGACTATTAGTCAGTGTCTATCAAGAACCTACTGGGTATTTTTGTTTTGGCAACTTAGGGTTTTATGGATCTTGACTATATATATATTTATATATCTTTTCTGCATCTTCTGTTTAGAGGTTTTGTTAGTTCTCTTTGCTGCTGTTTCGTCCCATGACTTATCTTTCTCGCACAAGGAATCTTTTTTGGAATATCATTTACTAAATGGATCATGAAATGCATTTTAAAGACAATAATAGTTTTTGTTGCACAGTAACATCTTTTGATCACGTAGGTGTTAGAGAGGAGTTTGTTTGAAGAATTTTAAGTCCTTTTGAAAAAATATACTCGTGACTACTGTTGATAGCCAATTTGAGAGCCTGCCATTAACAGCTGACTATTATACAGAGTTTTCATTAACATGCTTTTTCACAGGGTTTGGAATGCTGTTTTCATGTCTTCTATTACCATTTTTATTATTTTTTTAGTTGGTTTTAACTTTGAAATCAACTTCTACAATGCCATCTTTCATAAGGCCACTTGGCCTGTAACAAATATGTATATTCTCTGACGAGAGTTTTGTACCTGTTGCCACACAATAAATTCTTTGCCCATTCACATGAGGCCCCTTGACCACATACAATGTATCAGCCATTCCTTGAACAGTAATGAAATGTATCACAATTGATTTCTTGCAGGCACTGGGAAAATGTAAAATCACTCCCTGCTTTATTATTTTGCTTTGTTCTATTGTGAACCACATTTTTTGTTTTACAAAAGCACAGACATAGACTTTCAACTTCTATGTCCATTGTTTGTCAAACTCTATTTAAGGGTGATGATGCACTAAATTACTATGGCCGTGAGGAAGACCGCATGGTCGAAACGTGTAGCCGGCAATAAATCTTTTTTTAAAGTTATCCCTGGAGTGCGAGTCTTTTGTGGCCTGACCCGTAGTCACACTGCTCATTGAGATAATATAGATTATATTATATAGTCACTGAAAAAAACAAAGGTTGCAGGGATGTTATAGTTAGGAAATAGAATTAGGGAAATAGCGGGGCCAAACAGCAAAGCTTCCAAATGATTTGTACATTTGAATACTCGTAGCATTTTAAAGGGAGAACCATGGACTCTGCTCTCACCAGGTAAGGACAGGAAAGGGCACAATCGTCACAGTCACTACAAATTGCCTCCAATAGATCAACGATGCATTCACCTCCACCAAGCATTTCAGATCGTCTTTCAATATGAAATTGCACGGAAACCAAACTTGCTTTGCCTTCCCCAACCCAGGAGTTAAAATCAATGCGCTTCAGCTGGGGCACCTGCTATGTTTATATTTGTAAGTGCTTCCTGTAGAGTTTTAACTTCTGTGAAATGAGCATCAGGGTCTGGCCACAACTTAATTGGGGAGGGGGACTGCGCAGTCCCCCTCCCTGGCCTGATTTCGGCCCAGGGACCCGATCCCCGGGGCCTAGCCACATCTCCATGGGTGCCCTAGCCCCACCCAGGGCACCCAGTGTGCATGGTAGGGACTGCGGGGGAGCCTGAATGCCCCTGAGGTCCCAGCTGGCTCCCCGCCTCCTGCAGGAGCTGGCATTGCTCCCACACACAGGGAGCTCCTGGAAATGCAGCTCCCTGCAAGCAAGAGGAATACTTTCATTTCTTTCCCTACCCGCATGTCTGCGGGCAGGGAAAAAGATGAAAACTGCGCTTCCAGCAAGTGGGAGCATTTGACAGCTCCTGCTTGCTGGGAGCGGAGTGATTGTTTTTGGTTAGTGGGAGCTGTCAGCTCCTGCCAAGCAAAAGCAAACAGCTATCTCCCAAGGGTGGGCACCTCAGGAGATAGCAGGAGCTGGCCATGGGTGGTGGTGGTCCCCAGGGCCATATATATATAGCTCCAGGAGGGGTGGCCACGTGACCCCTCTCCTTTGTTCTGTTCTCCCCGTGGCCATATATGGCCTGGGAGGGGGGCCGTGTGGCCCCCCTCTCTATTTAAAAAATGTAATTGGCCCCAGGGAGGTGGTTGTCCATGTGGACCCCTCTTTAATGTTTAATGTAGCTCCGGAGAGTTGATGGTCCCAGGGGGCCCGCGTGGCCCCGCATCAAATTTTTTATTTATAGTCCCGGGGAGGTGGTGATCCCTGGGGCCGGGGGGGGGGGCCACGAGGCCCCCGATTATAATTAGCATGAGCCCCGTGGAGGTGTTGGTCCCCGGGGCATAAATAAGCCCATGGAGGGAGGCCTTGTGCCTCCCCTCCATTTTTTCCATAAATCTCTTCAATTTTTGGTGCAAATTCGCAAATTTTTGCAATTTAACAGCAACATTTAAAAAAAAAAAAATGCTTTCTTTTCCCTGGCGGGGTCCCTCTAGGACCCCAGGATGAAGGCTAGGAGCTAGGGTATTCGTACCCTGCCCCCTTTTCTTTTTTTGATGTTTTGTTTTGGGATTCAACTGAGTACCAAAATGGCTGCCAACACTTCCTGAGTGAAGTGTTGGCAGCCAGTCAGAGGTCTGCAGATCTCTGCACAAGCTTGTTATTATTCGCGAACGCTTTGTGACCCTAGATATCCAAATTTGGATTTCGTTTAATTTCTCAACAACTACTGAACGGATTTACACCAAATAACTAAAAGCGTGATCTATGAACCAAAAGCTACCTTTCAGCCAAATTTGGTGTAATTCTGTCCAGCGGTTCGGGCCGCAGGCGTGGCTAAAGTCTCTAAGGGAATTAACATGGGAAACACACTTTTTTGACCCTCCCTTTTCTTGGCCCCGGTTTGACGGACCACCCCGAAACTTTCCATGCACAGCTAGAATTACCATTACTCATCTTTGGGAAGATTTCATGAAGCTTCGTCAACCTGTGCCAAAGATATAGGCAAGTCAAAAAATGCTTTTCGTATGGAAACATGGTCCAAAATATAGCTACCTACTTCAACCACCAGTAGGTTATTTATATATGTTATATATTTTCACTGAACAAAAAAAACAAAGGCTACAGGGACGTTATAGTTAGGAAATAGAATTAAATAACCTTAGAAATTCACTGGAAAAAACAAAGGTTACAGGGACGTTATAGTTAGGCTCAGAATTTACTCGTCAAACCCATAGAAGTTCAGCAGTTATAGTTACCTGAGCTAACTATAACTTATACCCCTGCGATGCACTGCTTATGACCTCACATATTGCATCACTCATGACATGGTCAGTGACATCACTGATGACATCATCCAGTGATTGTGAGTGTTTTCTAAAGATTTATGAGGGGTAAACATATATACTAAGGTACTGCAAAAATTAAATTAGTATACTTTGTGTACTATTATGAGTGATACTATTTCTAACATATATTGTGTGAGTGGATTTGTGATTGTGTGTATCCATGTGTGAGTGGTTGCATGGGTGAATAAGTGGGGGGTGAGTAGCTGTATGGGTGAATAAGTAGGTGTGTGAGTAGCTGTATGGGTGAGTGAGTGGCTGTGTGAACAGCTGTATTGGTGAATGAGTGGGAATGTGATTGGCTGTATGGGTGAGGTAGTGGCTGTAAGGATGAGTGACTAGGTGTGTAAGTGGCTGTATGGGAGAGTGAGAGGATGTTTGAGTGGGTGTTTGGCTAACTGTGTGGGTGTGGGAGTGGCTGTATTGGAGACTGACTGCATGAGTGGCTGGATGAGTGAGTGAGTAGACATGTGAGTGCATGTATGGATGTGTGAATGGGTATGTAAGTACGAGTGAAATCTGAGCCTAACTATATCATCCCTGCAACCTTTGGTTTTTGCAGTGAATATATATATAGAGAGATTATTAACTTACCTTAATTATACCTACCTGCATAGTAAAGGCATGTGTGGTAAGGGCATGCGTTGTAAAAGACGCATGGTAAAAGCATGCGTGGTACAGGCAAAGTCGTACAACCGGAACCCTCACTTCCAGAGTCACATGCACAGAGAAATCAATGGAGCATCTAGATGAGAAACTGGCAACATAATGTGCAACACTGATGAATCAGTCTAGAAAATGTGTTCACCTTTCAGCACTGCTGTGCAACAATACATCACCAAGTACTACAGAAGATGGAGAGGGTCAGGAACACATTGAAATTTGCGAAGTTGGTCCCTGTCAAGTCCAAACGTATCCCCAGGTAAACTTAGGTCATCGTTGCGGGGCGGCAACCCCTACTGAAGTCATCACAGTAGCACAGCTTCCCAAAAAAAGGTAAGGAAAGGAATTTGAGAGTTGTGGATATCATCTTGGCCGACCTCACTCTTGGCTAATTGAGAGAAAATGATGTGCAGGGGAAAAAGATTTTGCAATATAGGCTCATGACGATCTTCAAGGATCTGCATTCCTAGACATTCAATTGAAGAAGAAATCACTACAAGAGCTGGGAAACAAGGTAAGAATTCATGATATCAAAACTTATCTGCATCAACACGAATAGGACACTTTACCCCTCACACTTTTACTCCGCGTGCCATTACCCAGCAGTTTTTACACCGCAAAATATTTTACAACGCAGGGCTTTACACCACAAACTATTGCAACGCATTCCCCATTACAACGCAATTTACTATTCTAACTCCACGGTGGTGTTGTAATGGGGAATGCGTTGTAATAGTTTGCGGTGTAAAGCCCTGCGTTGTAAAAGATTTTGCAGTGTAAAAACTGCAGGGTAATGGCACTGCGGAGTATCGCATGCGGGGTAACGGATGTTTCCCCATCAACACACGTTGCTCAGAATTTGCTACCAGGAGGTTGAAATCTGTCACTAAGCCAGGGGTTACAGAGGAGTTTCTGCACTGGGTGAAAGAGGAATCCAGCTGATGCACCATTAATGGAGAAGCTCTGATTAAGGTGCGTCCTGTTGAAGCAATGCATGCAGTCATGTTGGAAAGCCAAGTCGGTCATTCAAAAGGAATGGTGTGAGGGATTCCTGTTATAATTAAAGGCTGAGACCCACCCATAGCTCATCTACCTCCTTCTCCTGTCCCCTTTAACATCCCTGCCACAATTATCCTCTGGTCTGACCCCCTACACTGCGCCTCTATCTCCAACATTAATAAAAATATGTATATGCAGTGCTTAATTTTAGCCACTGTTTGCAGGGGGGCTACCAGCGCTGTTTTTTGGTGACCTGGGCTTATTTTTAATCATCTGACTTTGACCAAGAACAAGCGAGAGTAAGGCAACAGAGGAGTAAAGACGGTAGAACAGTGAAAAGGGGAAAAAGCAGAGATGAAAAAAACCCTGCAAATTACGATGAAAGGGAAGGGAGGTTGTTATTTGGTAACCACAACATTCGGCAGCACCAGCTCCTGAGAAAAATGTGGTTCTTGACACTTTTTATTTAGCAAATTAAACTCTGGTTATACCATAGACCGTTGGAAAAACCTCCCTCCAGGGAACTTTCGACAACTTGAACAAAGTATCTTTGGATTTTGTCAAATGTTGCTTCAGAAGGGGCTGATGTGGTGGAAATCATAGACGGTGTAAGAAATATCAACAGAAATAATTTCACAAGCTTGATGCAATTTCTAAAAGGACGCTGTTACCCTTAAAGGAAGCTTGCCCTTGATTACACACTTCCATTGAGAGCTATTTACAAGAAATTATTACCTCAGCAGGCCAAAGGCGCGTTTCATAATCAAGCTTATTCCACCATCCTATTCCAGCTGCGTATGCATATTAAGTTAAAACTCATTCTTTTCAGGAAGTTGCTGGCCTCGTGATTAAATACAGCTGTAGCACAGTCTACCATCCAGAAACATTTCACTGCGACTTGGAAAAACTCTCTGCAGATGGTAATCCACTTTACATTTTACAACAGTCCAACACACCCAGCGTTGGATTCGGGGCTGGGTCACAGCTTTTAACACTAATTTGAAGAAATGTGTGTATTAAATATCTTACGTTTTAGCTGCAATGTCATCATCATCAATTTCTTTATTCTGTTTTAAAAATAAAATCATAAAAGACAGATCAATTTAAAACAGAGCACAAAGATTAGCTGCAATGAAAAAGAAGGGTACGCCTGATTCTACTCTGTGTGGTAGGCGCCGGTTGTGCCAACGGCCAGGGCATGCCATTAAGACGATTTGTCTGAACATAGATTGCTTTCCCAACTTCACAGAGGTAACTTTTGTTGTAAATGCCAACCTCGCAGAGTTCAGTCCTGCTACAACACGCAGGGGTGAGCTGTGGAAAAATAGAAAGGGGCTTTGCAAAGCACAGGCTGACAGCTGAGAGCACAGGGAGGAGCGGACGCCGCAAGAGGAACTCTTTTCCGTTGAACTATGATTTCATTGTTACATCCTCGCGCCACACTGTCTGTCACACACAAGATAACATGGACAAAATGGAGGCCGGTCCTTCTCGAAAGAGAACAAACGAAACCAGATTTCAAAAGGATTAAAATGAATCCGCTTAACGTGGTAAACAAGACCTTTAAAAAATACCACAGGGTGATATCTAAAGGCGCTTGGCTCCAAGTAGTCAATGAAACAACCATTGTCAAAGCCAATAGGTCTCACCTACGCGATGTGTTGGCTTTGTCAGTGTTTTAGTCATGTTGTATAGCAGCGTGGCTGCTGTGTAGCATGGCTGAAAGTAAAAAAAAAAAAAAAAAATTTTTTAAAAACCGATATGACATCGCCACGTTTTGTAGTGCTTTCTTTTTAACTTTCAGCCATGCTGCACCGCAAACGCGCTGCTGTACAACTTGGCTAAAACATTGACAAAGCCACTACCTCGCATAGACAAGGCCTATTCGCTTTGCCCATGCTTTGTTTTTATGGGTGGGGACGTAAACCATAGTTGCTGAGTGGCCCTGTGCCATATGTAGACAGTTCTGGACTTTAAAAAAAAGATCCTACAGCAGATTGCATTATAGAACGTGTTGTTCCACCTTTTTAACATGTTAAGAATGAACTCGAAAATTCAAATCTCTAAGGGGTTGTTGGATAAAACAAGAGGAATGGATATGGGTGCCTTTGCATTCGGCACCTATAAGGAGGCGCTGATAGAGCTCATTTTTTCCACTGTAAATGGAAGTGGGCCTTAAACAATGCATTGAGACAATCAGGGCTTTAAGTGGTGCGGGTCCTGCCAGTGTTCAACACCGGCAGTTCTAAATAGCAGTTGCTGAGACAGGTCCCTGTTGGGCTCTCCATTTTTGCCCACAGCTCGGTGAAAAAAAAATATTAACTCTGCAGTAGTGCCACCCTTCACTGCCTTTTATGTAACTTCAAAGAAGCTCGTTATAGTTCTTTCACAGTCTCATCATTTCAGAACTGAAGCATTTTCAATGTTAGAAACAACGAAGCCATATTTGGTGTTTATCTTATGCAACTATCAACCATTGACAAAGCCAATAGTCCTGGCTTGTTGTAAGTGTAATGTTACTTGTTGTATTATATATCTTGATGCAAGTACAGAAGCAGCAAAATACCAGTCGGGCGGCACACTATGCTAAACACAGAGTTTTAGTTTACTGTTTTTAAGCCACGCCCCTTTGAGAGTCTCCTCAGTTTTTTCCTCCCTTTTAAAGCCCTAAAGACAATTATAAACAAAACGTCCAAAGTTCAAACTATTTTAGTTGGTGTATAGCTCAACTCTTTGGCTCTGCCATGAACATGACTACAATGTTTGTGCAAACAATTTGGCAGTGACAATCCGTTAAATGATAGCGCTTCGACAATGTCATAACTTTACACCATTTCCCTATTATATTGCCATTTGATTAGCAGCGCTGCGAGGTGACATTATGTCACTGAGGTCTCCTTCAACCAACCCAGCCATTTAAGCCACAGTATTATGCATTCTGGGACTTGTAGTTCTGATTTTGACATTGGCCGATTGGGCTCATAAATCTCAGCATGCAAAGCGCTGTGGACTAAACGTTTTTAACTCGCTGATGGTGTCATACCAGTCACAGGTCGCCTGGCAGCCATTAGAGTGCAGGATATGAATCTTTCTTCCAGCCTAAACAGATAGTGAAGCTGGAGAAGAGCTGAGGGTCATTCTCCTGAAATGTGCACTGCCCAGAGGGGGACAGGATGTTAGAGAAAAGAAGAGATTTCCATTTATACCTACGATTCAGGAATGAGCACGGCTGGAGCGAGTTATTCATGGGTCAGCATCAAGCGCAGTGGCGGCTCCTCCGCTAAGGCGGAGGAGCGTCGCCCCACTGCCTTGATGGAGAAAAAGAAAGGAACAAATAAAATTATAATAATGTAATGTTATTAACATTTTATTTTGCCCTCCTGCCGCGGCAGCTTTGTGTGCCAGGGCGGGGCTGCAGAGCAGGGGAGGAGTGGTAGCACAGTCATGCACACTTTCCCTGTTCTTTATGCAGGCTGCATTACAGCATGCATGGAGAACATGCCCATGCCCCCAGTCCCTGGCTGAGCGCTAACAACAGCGCTCAGACCAATCACAACGCTGCATTGCAGCGTTATGATTGGTCAGGGGAGCCTGCCTGCTTCCCGTTTCATTCCCGAAGCGAGGAGAGACGATGGAGAGACTTGGCGGTAAGGTACTTTTTAAAAAATATCCCGTTAACCCCCCACTGCCTTCTCTCCTCCCCGGCCCACCACACTCGATCCATGGTGGCCGCTACTGCTCAATCGCATGGGGTTTGTAGCAAAAGTGCTGTTGCGGTGGGGGTTGCCACATTCTGAGAGGTAATCTTGGGCGAAAGGCACAGTTCTACTGACATGCTGTTTTGTGTGGAGGGAGTTGCCTTCAATAATAGAGTACAAACATTAAAATAAAAAGTCAAGAAGTGGGGTTTATCGCTATGGGTGTGGCCCTTTCTCACAAAGAGATGTCTTTCTTTCTGGGTTCAGTTGGTTGACTTTGCTAACACATGATGCTGAAAACGCTATTTGCCTCACATTCTCCTTTATGTTAAGCATAGAAGCCCAACATTTAGATGGAGACATTCCCAATACTTGCTGAAAGTGTTGTCACCTCTGAGCTTCTAGCAATGGGACTGCTGTGACATGACCCACGCTGGCTGCATCATATACCTATTTTGATGGCTGGCGGGAGGAAGCAGGACTGGCGCAACATGGAGGGAGGATGGACACAACACGATGGCGGGTGGAGAGAAAAAGAACCATAATGCGGTTGGAGGTGTCCGCATCATAGTGCTTTTATTTTGTTAACAAGAAACATGAGCAACAAGGAAAGGAAGGGACGGGTGGGGGCTAGTAACATGGGCAGCAATGGAACAAAAGGTGGGTAGGGGTCAGCAACACGGGAAACAATGCTGACGGAAGGAAGGGTGGGGTGGGAAGCAACACTATGAAAGGTGGACGGCAACACGGAGGGCGGGTGGTGACAAAAATCGCTATGACGCAGCTAGTGGTGTCTGTGTCATAGTGTTTTTAGGTCGAGCCTGGGCAGTGCATGCGCTGCGAGTCATGCTGTATTCGAGTATGGACTTGAAGCCCCGCCAACTCTCCACCCATATTTTTCATTGCCTTGTGTCATTTTCCTTTGTAAATGCTGGCTTCTAATTCGTTAATAGGCTTATTAGTCCCTCCTTAGTACCACCTTGTCTTCATTTGAAATCTCCCATGAGGACTTCTGTTGTTACATGGTATGTCTTATTTACAGTCTGAGAGCACTATTTTTTTTAATGAGTTTCTCCTACTGCAAGCACAACATGCTTTCCTACAGTATTCAGCATGCCATGCGCGCTTTCACTTTCCAAGCAGCACCGGACAATGGCGGCCGCTTCTTTGAAATAAATAGGTGTCGTATTTACAAGAGTTTGAGCTATTGGCATTGTAAATGACAATGCCTTTTATTTATGTGATGGCTTAAACTCTTGCAAATGCGATACCTATTGCATTGCGAATGCTTGTTTTGTTATGGAGGGTGGTGGTGTAACACAGATAGCAGAGGGAAAGAGGACGAGTGGCAGGGGCAAGTGACACAAAGTCAGACGCACAAGGGCGAGAGGGGCAACATGAGCGTGGGTGGGGTACAGAAGCATATGTGTGAGAGAGAGCAACAAGGAGCGTGGAAGGGGAGAAAGAAGCACAAGAGACAGCCAGCTCTCAAACACATGCACTTTCATGGAGTGCTTCAACAAAAAGGAAAAAGTAGCTCCTAAAACACGGGCAGTAGAAGGACACAAGTACTTTGGCCATGCTCCAGGGAAGAGTCAAACACAAGAAAAGGATGTGAAGGCCGCATTTGTCAACAAACGAGAAGTAGGCAAATGAAAGTGATGATGAAGCCAACCAATGGTAAGCAATGGGTGGGCTTTAAACCCACAGTAAGCTAACAAAATGTCTTGCAAGTGACAGAGCATGCTCTGTCAAGGCGTGACCTAACAAGGCTGAAACGGCCATTGCAGTTCCGTGCTGCCCTACAGGTTACTGTGTCTTGCATTCCCTTCCATAGATATCTAATATGCATATTATTACTTTTCTTCACTTTTCCAGTGGTTTCATCCAATTTCCTCGTTAAGACTCAATTTTCTTTCTATTTGTGCATTTCCTTATTTGCCCGTTTCCAAATGCAGAAGGGGCGCACGCACACACACACACACTCACACACACACTCTCTCTCTCTGGCTCTCTCTCTCTCTCGCTCTCTCTCTCTGTCGCTCTCTCTCTCTCTCTGTCATTCTCTCTCTCTCTCTTTCTTCTTTCTCTCTTACTCTCTCTCCAGGGGCTTCAGGGGCCTTTGAGTCACTGTAAAACATTTTCGGGGGTCATTGCTGTAGGGCGAGGCTACCTTCCTTGAAGCTACTGTTCAGATTTAAGTATTTTAGTCCCCATTTCATTGTGATATCAGCTCTTGTGTTGCGCTAACCTCCTTTCTTTCTTCAGCTGACCACTAAACCACCACTTACAAAGAGAGCTGCATGGTGTGCCCCATAACTCTTTGGGAGATGCAGCTCTAAACCAGTAAAGTCCAGGGCACTACTTACATGAATGATCTATGCATTTGGAAAAGATATATCATGTGCACGTTTAATTGTACATCATTTAGAAAGAACTTAAACCCAAAAGAATACAGGAGGCATGTCAGCGTGCATCTGTTCCTGTGCACTGTTTCTTTACTAAATTTCAAGTGTAACCAGACATTCCAGCAGGAATTAATCATGTCCTGTTTGTGTCACCACAAATAAATCATTGGCTGTGTGCATTGAGGATCCATTAATCACACTACAAACCCCTTCCCCCTTTTTTACTGGGCCGCATCGGGATGCTTTAAGTGGAAACATGTGGTTAAGCCAACTGCTTATCTGAATATCAATTTCTGAGTCCAGATGTCTGGTTATTTATTTTACATTAATAATGGCATGCAGCCCATTTCTAAAATCGTCTAATATATGTGCAAATAAGGGATCTCGCACATAGGGAGACTGGCAAAATAAAACATTTTCTCACTGTAAATACCAATGACAGTCATCAAAAAGTTCGATTTATGATCAGATTTCCAAACCCTGATCTTTAAAGTCAGGATTTACCGAATTTGGTATAGAGAAATTTGACACAAAAATTAAGTTCTGCTACCAAAAGTTAGTACTTCACCTTTCCTCCAATATGAAACAAAATAAGGTAGATCTCTTACTATAAACAAAGACTACAATATCAACAAAATAGTTAAGCATAACCAATAGAAAGTGGTACATGCCTACATTCTGTGGTGCAAGCATACTTGGTACTCCACTGGTAAAAAGACTTTGTGAAATGAGACTAATTTATGCAAATATAATTTCACAATAACTTTTCTCAACTGGCCTCACACATTGTTGAATTAAGCCTTGCTGAGCCAGATACCAAGACAGGGAGGGGTCTGCAAGTGAAAATGTTCGCATTAAACATCGGCATTCAGAGAAATAACCTTGTTAGTAATACTTAGATACTCGTTAGACACAGCTGGAGGCAGTAAGCTTTATTCTTTGGTAAGTTGCTATATTTGTATTTTGCTATATTTGTAAAAACACAATTTGTATTCATCTATCACCATATAGTCTCAATAATTTAATGACTGTAAGGTGCGCTGTGGAGTCATTGCTGGTTCTGAAGTACAGGAGGTGGTGTTGATGTAAGAGGTTATGCTGAGTGATTTGTAGGGGAAAGACACAGGATGTAAGAAGAGCAATTACACATTTTATTTTGATGCTTTAACCACTTCTCCACCAAACAAAGCCTGCATGCGCTACATGGAGAAAATAGAGATTTAAATAACAGGGACTAATTAGGAGCATTTTCACCACTAAATTTGCAAAACAACCACAGACCGGTAGCAATTTATAATGAAATGAGCCTGTGTACCAAAGCAATTACCACGTGTAATTCAGCAAACTTTAGAACTGTCTAAATTTATTGCAGATCAACTGTTTGTAAACCAGCTTATAATGCACTTCAAGAAAAACACAGCTATTTACGCCTGTTAATTATTTTGAACTGATTTCACATACACTGTGTGCACTGCAGTAGTCTCAAAATGCTTTAATTAATTATTGTTTGGCTAATCATCGAAACAAGAATGTTACAAAGAGTGAAGGGTTGAAAATCATGCCAAGGAAAATGAACTTTAGGCGGCCCTAGCTCTAAACGTTTGCTAGTCGGAAAAGGGAATTTTGGGATTCGAACAAACTCTGGGACTGATGCATAAGAGACATCTTTCAAACAGGATTTGGAAGGGGTTGCTTCTGCAATAGTACATCTTAATGATATTTTAATTTTTCTTAGTTTGATAAATGCTTATCGACAGGCGCGGCCGTTACAGGTAAGAGTGGTGAGGCAGGGCGAGGGTGGGGTGGGGGGAATTCGACATACGACAGGACAGGGAAAATAAAATAAATAAATAAATAAAACCACTTACCTTGCGTTCGCCGCATCGCCGAGTCAGCATTGCGGCGAGCGCAAGGTAAGTGGCTTTATTTATTTATTTTCTTTTCCCTATCCCGTCGTATGCCGACCCCCCCGCTACTCTTGCCTGTACCAGCCGCACCTGCTTATGGAGCAGTTAATCTATATCAGCATAAAATAAATTTATTGCATGTGTAACATTTTGCTTCATTTTCAGAAGTTTGATTATTCAGCCATATGCAATCATAAAATTCCATCCTTTCATGGAAAGGTGTCATGCGTACCTCTTCTCTGTTATTGGGCGATATATCTTGATGAAAGTATCCTCGTCTGACCCCCTTCTCCAAAGTAGTCAATCCTGCAGAGCCCTCTCTAGCCCCTACTTCAGATCTGAAAACACAACTTTCATTTACTCCAATCTTGTCAGATATATGTGGTACACCCCTTGACCATACAATGATCTATAAAATGATTAATTTCCCTAATTTGTGATGCTTTTAATTGATGGGCATGAGGCTTGTCACCTTGCAGTGAATATCACACTGCGTCTGATTTTCAAGCAACCTTGAAAATTCAATTTATCATCAGGTAAAATGAACTTTCTGCAACTAAAGAGAAGCATTGCTACAAGGTAAATAAATATGAAAGTCTTTATTATATTTGAAATTCGAAGCTACCAACTAATCAGTATCATTGTCACCAAAAATTATACTGCATGTGCAAGGAAGGACAATAGACAAAAA
This sequence comes from Calotriton arnoldi, assembly GCA_963921515.1. NCBI lineage: Eukaryota > Metazoa > Chordata > Amphibia > Caudata > Salamandridae > Calotriton > Calotriton arnoldi. The sequence continues at coordinate 1,972,035 of CAWUFW010001712.1, read as the reverse complement.
TCAGCCCGCTTGCCTTCAGTCATATGATCTCAGAATAATACATTGCGTGACTCTTACCCTTCCTCTTTCGTTACATATCGCTTTATCCTTAAATTGACAGATCCACCAGGGGCTATACCACTCCTGCATTTTTATTACACCCCCTTTCTGCACTCAAACAGCATTTAATTTCCAGCAGTTAGATGCAAATTACAAAAACTATTACTGATTCTGTAAATGCAAGTTTAATGAATCACTATGTCGCTTTATGTTCCATTGTGCTTGGTTCCTTACAGTTAAAAAGTTTTATATTGATCATCATTTGCAGTCCAAAAATATATCAAGTGATAGAGCTAAGATGAATTTTCTCTTGAATGCAAAATATTTTATGGTGATATGACATCCGGTACTGTTTTAATAAGTATGGTTTTACGTAATATGTTTAACTTTAAGGAATTTGGGGTATATGTACAAGAACTGCCGTTAACCAGCGTTAGTTAGCAGCAGTTTTCTTAACGCGGCCTATCACCAGAAACTATCGTCCTGTTAGCGATGTCTTTACAATACGTTGCTAAATGGCGATAGTTTCAGGTAGCCGCGGTGAAAACCGCCGCTAACACTAGTGTGAAGGCGATACAAATTCTGACGTTAGCGGGAGAAAACTGACGAAAGGCCAATTTGCGGGCAAAAAACTCACATTAGTCAGCAGAAGTTCACCTTTTTTGCCTCTAGAGGCAAAAATAGCCAATAAGTCCACCTCCAATGAAAAAATAAAAGAAAAACAATGGAATGCAGAATGGAGCAGCCAGGGACAAGTGCAGCACAGATCAACAACCTCCCCAAACCCCACAACAGCCAGGATGACCAGCCAGAGTCACAGGGGAAGATGAAATGCAGAATCAGGGCTACATATATGAAATGAGGCGCATCACTTTTCATAGCGCCCTCCTTGCAACACCTTGACAGCCATAACCTTAAAAGTGCGGACAGTCCCCGGAGCCTGGAGGCCTCTCTGTGCCTGCGTCTGGGACCCGGAGTGGAATTCGGAGGTGCTGTGGAGTTGCTGGGCCGTGGCGGTAGACATTGAGGCATCGGCAATCGCCCTTACCTGGTGGTGAAGTCTGCCAGGTCACATGAAGACACGTTGCTGACCTGTGTGAGAAGACCACCTGGGGCCCCTTGGAGCTGTGAACGGTAGAGGCACTCCTGCGGACCAACATAGGGAGGTCTGCATCGCATACCACGCACCACCACTACACCCGGGTGCACAGAGGGAATTACCAATGGTGGGCCGCACCTCTCTGCATCATAGGACGGAGGATGTTGTGCTGGCTGGACGCTGTGGATGGTGAGACCCCTGAGCTGCGCTGAACTTGTGTGGCGGGAGCGCTGCAACTTCCCGCATAAGGGGGCCCTGTTGCATCACCTGCATCAGGAGGTTCCCCAGCGGACTTGGTGGTGACTGCTGTACCCAGGCTTGTGAAATCCAGCCTGGCTGAGGCTCCTGCTGGCTGAGTCACAGATTTGGAGAGAGTGCAGAGGATTGCGCCACGGTGTCAATGTCCAGGTGAGGAGAATCTGGGACGCGAGCGGTGGAGGCCCGGGGGTCGAGTCGGGCCCGGGGCTAGCACCTGAGGGTTACGCACCCCCAGTGGTGGCTCCTCCGCTATGGCGGAAGAGCGTCGCCCCACTGCTTTCAAGCAGTGCAAGAAGAGGAAACATAACATGATGATAACTTTCTGATATTCTCATGCTATGTTTCCTTTGTGGGCGGGAGGGTGGGTGGGGCTGCTCTACTCACAGAGCAGGGCAGGGGCGGAGTGGTATGCCCACTCAAGTGTGCAATGACTGTTTGGTCGGCCCTCTCAGGCTGCCCAAAGCAGTCATGCGCACTTCCCTGTTCGCAATGCAGGCTGCATTACAGCCTGCATGGAGAACATGCCCACCCCTCCAGCCCCTGGCTGAACGCCTTGTCACGGCGCTCAAGAACAATCACAACGCCGCATTGCAGCATTGTGATTGGCTTAGGGGAGGGAGCCTGGCTGCCTGCTTCCTGTCCCTGGAAGCAGACTCAGGAGAGCAGGAGCACAGAAGACGTGGGACCCGGCCTCAAGGTAAGATTTAAAAAAATATATATTTACAACTCCGCTCACCCCCCACGTCCCCGCCCCCTCCAGTGTCCTTTCCCGTGTTTCCCGCCTCCCAGCTGTCCAGTCCCCCCGCAGAACTACTTAATGGCAGCCGCTGTGCGGCCATGTGCAGCGGGCGTACCACTGGTGCGCCAAAGGCAAGCCTGTATGCGTCCGTCCGCCCCGGGCCCAGCACCAAGGACCCTTCCTCTCGGAAACTCCACCGCTACGACGCCAGCACCCTCCTCGCCATCAGCCCTGAACGCCACACGGCCTGCCATCTAGCATCACTGTAGAATTCCCTTGCACCCTGCGCCTGCCGAAAGTGCAAGCGCACCTTCTGCCACATCAGCACACCAGCGCCTCCTGCCGCCCAGCCGACCAACAGCGCAGCCGACCGGCTCAACTGCATCCTCCTCAATGTGCGGTCCCTCCACAAACACGCAACAGAAATCTGGGACCTCCTCGAGGCCACCTCTTCAGACATCGCCTTGTTCACAGAAACCTGGACCAACCTCTGCTCCGGACCGGACATCGCCATCATCATCCACGACGGCTACAAATTCACCCGCACGGACCACCCGGAGCGCCCAGGAGGAGGCATTGCCATTGTCTAAAAAAGCACATTCCGACTGGCCACGCACTCTAATGACCCGACAGCTACCATGGAACACCTCCACTTCCAGATCCGGACCAACCCCACCCTCCACGGCACCCTCGTCTACAGGCCCCTTGGCCCATGAACCCCCATTCACCGATGCCATTGTAGACCTCATAGCACCCCATGCCCTTCCATCCACAGACTACATCCTACTCGGACACCTCAACTTCTACCTGGGCAACCCCAGTGACCAGAACACCACCACCCTCCTGGCGAACCTTGCCAACATCGGACTCAAGCAGCTAATCACCGCACCAACCCACATAGCCAGACACACGCTCGACCCCGTCTTCTCCGCCAGCGGAAACTTCAACTACAGACACACCCCCGAACTCTCCTGGACCGACCATCATAGTACATCACGCCTTCACCACTCCCACCGTACACCACCGCCATCATCACCCCCCCAGCCGCAGCTGGATCAAGGCCATCAAAGAACTTTTCAGCAACTCCCTCAGCACCACCACTCCGCCAACGCTGGCAGCTCCTCCGTGTCAGTGGACCAAGCATTTGGGGGTTGCTTGCCGCCGGGGAAGGTGACAGCAGACACCCTGGATGCCAAACTAGACTCTGTACAAAGGGATGCATCTAGGCATATGCGTGACCTTGTGAATCCCTATGCCACATTATACCTGCGTCAGGTAGGATGTATGCAGGGTGGGAGTTCCCACGCAACAAAGCCTCATACGAGTGGAGCAGTAAAATCTATGAGATTTCACTGCGACAATTCTAGGATGCCACTGGGTCAAAACCTTACGCCTGCCTCATGGCGGGCGTAAGGGTGACGCAGTGCCATAGGGATAGGCCTGCCCCATGTATTGCTGGAGTTGCGTCATGCTTGCGATAAAATTGCAGCAATGCGTGACTTTAGCGCCAACGGATACGTCAGAAATACTGACATATCTGTAAATCCTTGCGACATGGAGTGCCGTACAATAAATACGACGCATCCATGGTGTCGCAAGGAGGGCGCAGTGAATAGTGTGCCAACGCTGTTTTGTTGCAGCGATGCAAAACTTTTCATGAATGAGGCCCAGGACTGCGCCCTATCTTATTGTGGGGCGCATTCCTGAGCTTTTGTTTTGGCACAGGGCAGCACAGCAATATTCTTTGCTGCACTGTCCAGCACCAAAACCTCTGAAATGAGGCCCCAAGTGTTTGCACCAATTTTAAGACCAGCTATTTTCTGGTCTTAAAAAACTGCCTCTAACTAAACTTAGAGGCAGTTTTTTGAGTTTTGCATCATACAAGGAACTCCTTGTGAATACCGCGAAGTGGGGTTAGCAGCAGTTTTTTCACAGGAACGCCCACCTTGCATCTCATTTTCGTTAACTCTTGCTAACAGAAGTGACGATCTTTAAAATTCACGTTTTCGCCGGAAAACTGCCATTAACTCCAGTTAACGGCAACTTGTAATTAGGCGATAAAAAATAGCCGCCATAACGTCAAAAAATTGACGCTACGGCGGCGTTAAGTCCTTGTACATATGCCCCTTTGTGTGTTCAAACACTCTTATAGAATGGATGACCCTTACTTATTTTTTTTTTTTAAATGACCATTGTTTTTCTAATGTTGAGATATCCGAAACATGTCTTCGTGATGACCTGAATGCAGATTAACACTGCAATTCAGATGCTGATTGACATTTCATTCTCTAAATATCAGAAATCAGTAAAAGTGATGTGAATTTAGAATAATGATGTTAATCACTGACGATCAAAGCTAATGTGTCGATTGCCTTTGTGAACCTTGAAAAGCATATATTAACATTTGCCTTTCCTTAAGATATGATCTCAAAATGCATCTCAAGTTACAATTTCTGCTCCCCATGCTTATTTTTCCTTTATTTGAAGAATGATTGTGTGAAGGATCTTTTAGGGTGGTTTAAAGTTGCCAATCGAGACTAGTAATCCCGGCACCCTGATATACCTCCTCATCAAGAACTTGTGGGAAAGAGAGGGGAACGTTTTAATAAACATGTTGATAGCCTTCTTCATTTCATGCAGCAGCAAGGAAACCCCATTGAAATGACTGAGCCTGTGCGACTACACAACTTCTTGACCAAACAATATGTGGATAACGATATAAAGACATGTCCTGGAACATGTATTGAAACTATACGCAGAACTGAAGCAGGGGTGATTTTCATCGAAAGAAAAAACGCTGTTTGGCATAATCACTAAAGCATTGTTTGGTGCAAACATAACATGATTAAAACCATTAGTATTTGTTTCATTTCTATATATGTCTCTTCTTCCTCTATTCTAGCAGCCATTTAGGAAAATGGCAGAAGGGTTGCTCTGAGGAGTTATTTTCTGTCTCATAGTTCCTGAAATATTACATCATCAATGAAACACATCCGTCATTTTTAAAAGTGTCGTCCATAAACATTTGGCCTGGATTAGCAATATCTACCCAAGCTAAATTACTTCTCTAATGATACAAAAACACAAATAAAAAAGGAAAATTTCTGGACAATAATTTTTTTACGGAGGTATATCAAGAGGCCAGGACTATGGGTAGAAGTTACAGAGAAGTTGTTTGTGGAGGAGGGTCCTGCAAACAGGCTGGGCTTTTGCATCCAATGCCCACCAATAATGTTTTAACGTAAGGATGAAGGATGCAAAGCGCATATTTGAGAAATGTGCCTGATCCAAACACAATAAACCTACACATTACAAGACCAACTAATGTGACACTGTTGTGCATCAGGCAGCAAAGAGGAGCTAGCTGCCATCTACGTCAATAATAACATTTACATAAAACGTCTGCCTCTAGCTTTGATTGCCACTAGATCAAGAGTTTAAAGCGGAATTACTATCCTAGTAGCACATTCATCCATTGATTTTGCATTTAAGGTCATCTGCTCATAGTTTTTTGAATGTGCAATTTGTGGGTGTGTTTATTTTAATTTCTGCAGCAACAATTTCTCGCAGTGAATTGCTTATCAAAGGCTGTACAACTATTTTTGCTCTTCAAGCACAGTACAGTTGTATATTTTTGTAGGTTTTCGATAATCATATAATGAGTTTCAAACAGAATTACACATTTTTATTCTATCATACATGACTGGAATTCATTACATGACTGGAATTAATCAAGTACAGAAGTTTAAATAGAATAAACCCCTGTATTGATCTTACATACGTAAAATAAGATTAATTACATTTTAGATGTGCTTCCTAAAAACTGAGTACCAGGACAGAAAGACAGTGGTGGCTGCTCCCGGGAATCAGCAGTGGGTCGGGGAGAGAGGAAGAGGGGGAGGAGGGTTAAAACAAAAAAATCACATACCTGCCGGCCAGCCAGCCAGCCGCTGCCGCTTCTCCTCTGTCCTCTTCCTGGCTTTTTCTGTAGAAACAGGAAGCAGGAAGCAACCGGGCTCCCAGGCTCCCCATAGCCAATCACAATGCTGCAATGCAGCGTTGTGATTGGTCTGAGCGGCGCAGTTCGGCGCTCAGCCAGGGAATGGGAGCCTGGGCATGTCCTCCACGCAGGCTGTAATGCAGCCTGCATGGAGAACATGCAAAGTGCGCATGAATGTTTGGCCGGCCTGAGAGGGCCGGTCAAACATTCATGTGCACTTACATAGTGCCCACCACTCCTCCCCCTGCTCTGAGAGCAGAGCAGATCCGCCCCGCCCTGCCGAGACGCCGCAGTAGGAACAAATAAAATGCTAATAACTCGAGTTATTATCATTTTATTTTTCCTTTTTTTTCACTGCAAAAAGCAGTAGGGCGACGCTCCTCTGCCTTAGCGGAGGAGCCGCCACTGCAGAAAAAAAAGGGCTAATAACTCACCTGTCAACCGCTAGTGCTCACAAGGCATTAAATGCATTAGTACTTGTGAATTCACTTTGATTTCGAGCCATCATAGCTGACAGTCCCTCTAACACGATTAAGAAAGCAGATTAAACAGACACCCCTGCTGACCTAAGCAGTTAAGATATTTGGAAAGGTTAGATGTATTTGCTCCTGTAAATTCACATATCAGTAAATGTTTCCCCGACAAATATGTCCTTAATACACTCAAGGAGTCAGGGGTCAGCCCACTTTTAGGGTAAATGAGTCCATGCTGCATACCCTAAACTAGTAATTATAACCCCAAGGAAGGCTGCCTTTGACTATTAATGGTTATGGAAGGTAAAATATCCTCAGAGCTACAGATTAATCTATGGATGAGCTATGCCAGATCTCAAACTGCTGAAATGGATCCTGTCAAGTGACTGAATTAGCTTTATGATTAGGGCGCTCAGTTTTATGATATTTATTAAACAATTTTGTCTGTATATATCTATGTTTGTATGTTGTTATTTTATATGTCTTTATCCATTTTAATTTTGTTCTGTTAAAAATACTGGGTTTAATATGTTTCCTTATTTATTTAACCAATAGATGTACTCTGATACTTAGATTTCTAATGGGTTTACCACTATGAAGAGTTATATATTCTACATCAATGTCTTCATATGGAAAGGTGAGCATCACAGTGCAAGCATGTGCCCTTCTGCAGCTCTTTAAAAATTCATCAGGAAATCTCATCCCATTTAGTTCTGGCTACAGTCAGCTTTAGCTGTCTGGAAGATGACGTGTCACCATTACATACCCCGCCCAACAAACAACACACAACATAACCATACACATGCAACTTACACATACACATAGAGAAATAGGCTATGGATCAGCCTTCTTCAGCCGTTGACTTGTTTGGGTGAATCCCCATCATGCATTGGTTCAACTGGCTGTCCATCACGTTTAGCATTTAGCGGAGGGTTTCATTCTTCAGCATTTATGCACTGCTAATTCTAAGAAAGTAGTTCCCCGGAAGCATCGTTTGAGGCAATGGGCTTCTTTTTTGAAGATAGTAAATAAATAAACTATCCTGATGGAGTGGCACAGCATCATCAGATGGTATAGAAGATGACCTGCTTTGCTTGGAGTGTGAGCTGAACACTTGCTATCACTTCCCAGTGAAAACCACAATGCAGTGATGCTGCTCTAGCTGATTGTGAGCGGCTCACATTCTCTGTGAATGGCTCAGGAGTGCTAGTGAGGCTGACACTGCAAGCTTCCCCTACCAAAACAACCACTCTTGTCTTGCATCAGGCTACTTACCATAGAACTGGTGCTGTGCATCCTAGAGTCACATAATGGCTAAATAGAGTGGATTACAGGAGATGACTTGATGGGAAGCTACATTAACAAAGCAAGCGTTACCACGCTTGCCTTTACAACGCATATCCCTTTACCGCGCATGCTTTTACAATGATTTCTGTTGTAAAGGCGGTAAAGGCATATGCGTGGTAAAGGCAGTCAGCGCTATAGATTCAGAGCGAATAGGCGGGGGTGGGAGGTGTTGGAGACTTTTAAGGGACTTCCTCCAATGAATTCCTGAGAATGGAAGGAACAGGAAGGATTGGTGAGTAGGGCTGGGGGCCGGGTTTTAGGGCTCAGGGCCGGGGTTCTTTTTAGGGCTGGGGGTCATATTTCAGAGCTCAGGGAGAGGGGGGTCGGGGTAGTTTTTAGGGCTGGTGGTGATTTTAGGACTGATAGCGGGGGCTGGGGTGTTTTTAGAGCTGGTATCGTTTTTAGGGCTAAGGACCGGTTTCACGGCACAGGGCGGTGGGCTGGGGTGTTTTTAGGGCTTGGGTTGGGGTCGTTTTCAGGGTGGGGGCCGGGTTTTAGGGCTCAAAGTGGGAGGCTGGGGTGTAATCTTTACCACGCATATGCCTTTACCAATCATGACTTTACAACAAAATTCGTTGTAAAGGCATGTGTGGTAAAGACGTGGTCGTGGTAAAGACTGCGTTGTTAAGGCATGCAATATAATCGCATGCGTGGTTCTGTCATACAACCTGACTTGATATCAGTTGTAGTACAAAACAGAATGCAACTGGTGAAACAAATTAGAATATTTCAAACGAGTAACTTTCTAAGATGGCTGCTAGTATAACATGTGACTCAGATGCAGCGGGACAAGGATAGTGACTCTCAAGGGGAGAGAAAGCCTTTGTAGCCCTACTTCTTTTTCATATTCGTGATCCACACAAGTGACTTCTTGCTGCCATGGAGCCCCAGCTTCTCCTGTTGGGCTGCTCACTACAAAATCACAGTGCCCAGCAAGGTGCTCCACAGCTTTCTGTTCCTCCCACCAGCCAACTCATTAAAACATCAGAGCACCTATCAGGCTCCCATGTGTTGCTGTTCTTTGGCTTCTTGCTCCCCCCACCAGGCCACTCTCTAAAGGTTCTTACCACCTGACAGGCCTCCTATTGCATGTTTGCATCTCCGTGCTCCGCCCGCCAGGCTGCTCAGTAAGACATCTGAGCACACAGCAATACCCCTGTGCTGTCACTCCACAGCCACTTCTTCTGCTGGGCCACTCACTATGACATGAGAGAATCCAGCGGGACCCCCGTGTTTCCACTTTGAGGCCCCTGTCCTCCCACTAGGATGCTGATTAAAACATCAGAGTGGCCAGCAGGCTCCCTTGTGTTGCCACTTCATGGCCTTTTACTCTTCTTGCAAGTCTGTTCACTAAAACTTTAGAGAACCAGGTGGGCTCCCTTGGGTTTCCACTTCATAGCCCCTTGCTACTCCAGCTGGACCTCTCTCTAAATTATCAGAGTTCCTGTATGGCTTCATACTCCTTCCACCAGGCCTCACTGCAACATTAGTGCCTGGTGGGTTTCCCCTTCGCAGCCCCTCCTCCTCACACTCGGTTGTGTACTAAAACATCAGAGCTCCTGGCGGACCCCATCATGAGGCAAATCATAATTCACTTTCCCCAAGACCAACTAGGGTTCAGTAACACAGACTAAGCCATCCATCATCCACGACTGCCCTCACACAAACCTCCATGCCATGTCAGCTCAGCAATGAACCAACGGCTCGATGACATTCACTAGACAGTACATTCCTCCAGCTGGTGTGCCTTAACATGCTTAATGTGGTGACCAACATGTTGGCAAAAAAGTATGTCTGGCATATAAATGAAAATGCAAGCCAGACCAACTGGCATTGCAAATCCTTCTTAGTGGAAACAGGTATGGAACTCCCCTAAAATTGGTAAAGGAGTAAAGAAAAGAGGTTTCTCTTCTGGCAAAATATTTTTGCATGCGCCATTATGTACGTGTACATAGGCATATATGAAAACGGTATTCACAAATACCCCATGAAGTTTTATCACTATATTTAAATATTACTATCCCATCATCCCAGTCTCACTTGGATTAGATCAGTAATATATTCATTGACAAAATCGTTTTAGACGGGGAGTGACAGGATGAAGGGCATAGCTAGCTGCACCCCGAGTCATGAATTTCAAACCTGGGCTCTGGTGTGGAGCTCCACCCTCTTGACAAATAGATCTGGAAGAGTTAAGGGGCTGCTCTGTTTTGAAAGGAGGAAAGGGTACACCAGGAAGGGAGGGTGGGATACTTCCTGGGAGGCATTTGCTTGCACCAGTCCAAGTGGGCAAGGTAAAATGGCCGCCGTAATTGAGTCTGTGTTGAGGAGGCAGGATCCATGTGCCCTAGGCCTAATGGACCAGTAATAGTGCACTGCCAGTGTTCAGGAACTGGGTGATGTGGCAGGGAAAGCAGCTAATGACAGGATGAAATTGCTGAACCGAAGCTGCAAGGCATCCATTTTTTTAGTTTGCAAATCTAAATGTTTTGTAGGAAAAAATATTTATATTCGTGGCGATGAAACAGTTATTTTTGGATTAAATATCGAAGAATAATGTGTTAGGGGAAGGGAAGGCAAGAATAGTAAACCTGGCAGTTCAGCGGCCTCCTGCCAGCGTAGGGTGCTATCCAATGTTTGCCGTCTAGCTGGCTGTTGAGAGGGAACTGCTGTTCTAAGGGGCAGGAATGATTCCCCACGGAAGTATTGGCATGTACCATGTAACACCCATTTCTCATGCCCACTCAGTTTGGAACCTCCTTCCCAAATGGTGGAAAGGTCATGCCTGATGGAATATGTTAGAAACAGACACTCTAATGGGACAAGGCAGCTCCCTTGATGGTATACATACACGAAATGTAAATTGCTTGGTTTGAAGAAATGTAGATTGTCACTCGCTCCAGTTTTCTGGCCTTTTTCCACTAACTAAAAATAATTGAATCTTAAATGTATATATAGCTCAGTTCTTTATTTGACAGCACTCGATATTTTCTTTGATTATAACCGTTTATTTACACCGTGCTAAAATGGCGTCATTGTTTTGTTACATCACAAACGAAACACTTCGAGCTTTTCAACTTAAAGTCGACCTCCAGTCAACTTTGAGAGTGGTGCTTCGTCCTACAGAAATGATACTTTCAGTCAAGCAAGATTACCAGAAAAGGCCAGCTCAAATGCATCACTCTAACGTCTGCAGACGCCTGCAGAGAGGCGGGGCATATCTCCCTTCATGTCAATCACTCGGTTAAAGGAACACAAAAGAGAAGAGAGAATGTGAGAAGCCTGGAGAGCTTTGCCTCTCTGGCCGATCTTTAGTAATCACTTCACTTACAACAGCTAATAGAGAGACTTTATTCTAGCTCTGTTATTTCAGTTAGTTATTCCTCCAGCAACTCCTATACGACATATTACAAATCTTTTGTACCCATCCTCTTCAGTGAGCTAAATCCCATGATGATTGATTCGGGAGGACGAAAGATAAAAGGAAGTGGCAAAAGTACACTTTTCCATAGGAAGACAGTAAGAAAATATCACTTTTACAATTACATTATAAATAAAAAGCACAAAACAATTTCCTGTAATAATACTGGAGTGGATTATACTGTTATAGGAGTTTTAATTTCAACAAAACTAATAGCACAATTCAACTTTAAACTCAGATTTCTGAAAGGATTTGCAATGCTATTTCTCGAGATAAGATATTCTTCTACCTCTGTGCTACCTCAGTACTTAACAGGTTAGTTTTCTGAATATTTCTGTTTACCCAAATATGCTAACATTTTATTTATTTGTAAGTATTTTTAAGAAAAACAAAATACATAATGAGACAAATTACAAGATACAAAACAAATACATTCTGACATAACGCTGTGTGGTGTGTATGCAAAGAAAGAAGAAGATGGAGAGAGATGAAAGAATCGGAAAAATAATGTTTTCATTAATATTTTCAACTTTAGACTCGGTCAAATGGTTTCGGGAACTCTATGAAAATTGGTCCAAACTGACTTATGGAATATAAAAACGCATGGCAGTGATCAATACGAACAAGCTAACACCAGAAAGAGCAAGACAACCAGAATGACATGCGAGAGAAAAGAATGGAAATGTTTTCTAAAAAATGTTGCACGTTTCAATTATCTGCTGTACAAGAGCCTATCACAGACTGCCCCTGTGTTATATGATAATGTGATTCTTTATTTTTAAATCTTGTTGTTAATTAACAACATATAGAGGGCAAATACAGCCCTACTGCAACACTTCAGAAAGAAAAAAATAAATCAATGGTCCTCTGCATGTTCACCAATACAAACACCTCTGAAAACGTAATTTTAAAATGAAGCTTGGCAGGCACATACATTCAAAGTATCCCAACATGGGCCTTCTACGGTCTTCCAGGAGGAACAAGCTTAGGAATACGTTTAAACTATTCTTTTAAAAACACGTCCCCCACCATCACAACCTTCCCTGAGGAAGATCCCCATTCCACTGGCTAACGACACCACTAGTAAGTACCCTAGGCTTATCCCCCCTCACACAACTCTTTCCCATCACACCTCCCATATGCAGGTAAGTTCTCCAAAAGGTTTATGTCAGTGCGTTCACTTGTAAAAATACATACTTCTTCCTTTGGAAATTTCACTCTCAGCTGACTGACACAACCACAATGACCCCCGCGACCAGGCCATGCTTCACTTCCATAGGGCTCTCTTTCTGGCTAATCATTCAAGGCTCAAATCATTTGAGAAAAGAAGCCCAGAAAATGTGAGTGTTTAGAAGTGTGACATGGAAAATACAATATACAATTACCGGCTCTTGTCTGATATTGGCAAAAGGAGACAGGATAAATAAAAAGACTACATAATTCCTTGCTTCAAGATGTACAGGATCACAAATCACATTTAGGAGGGGAAACACATTTAGGTGCAAAAGCACCCTTGGTACGACATCAAGAGATCGTGAAAACACCTGTAGTAGGAAAAATCACATTTAAGTTCAAACCACCTTTGGAGCAACATGAGCAGGATTGCTGATACACCTTTCTTGCAAAGACAGATTTAGGTGCAAAAACAGAATTAGTTGCAAAATGACATTTAGCTCCAACATCAGGATTCAAAAGATGCTTTTAGGTGCAAAAACTAATTTCAGAGGAAAAGTCACCCATGTCTAAAATCGCCCTTGGTACAAATCAACTGGAGTGTGGTATACCATTTAGCTCTATCTTTTGTTGACATCATACTGAGGTGCAAAATGAAAAGTGCAATACCGGCATGAGCCTGGAGGACTTTTAGAATCACAAATCATATTTAGATGTAAAACCACTTTTAGGTGCAAAATCACTCTTGGTGCACAGTAAGAAACATTGTTGGATCACATTTCAGAGCAAATCACACAAGGAAGCAAAACCTCTCTTGGTGCAACATCAGCAATGGTGTGGAAAAAACTTTAGGAGCACAAATCACATTTAGTTGCAAAGTCAAATTCACGTGCAAAATCACAGTTTTGTGCAGCATCAACAAGAGTGTGGAAACACTTGTAAGAGAACAAACGCTCTTCCACTGCATTGGATGTTCGCTTCATGCAACTTTTTATGCGCTGCAATAAAAAGGCACTCTTGGGAGGGGAACTAACATACCCAGTACCAGCACCTTTCTGTGAGGCTGACATACTTCTTTGGCTGAAAGAGGCTGTCCCAAACATGCCTGAAAGGGGCTCACCCATAGCCTATGTACATGTATGCTTTTGGTGTTGATGATATGAACTATGGTAGACAGTAAAAGCAACCTAGAACTACACCTAAAAATGTCATGTGTGAACCCCTACTGGCTATCAGTGGCTGTACCACATATAGTGCTCACGTCCCTGTTCACGCTGTGGCAGATCTTTAACTAGGAGCACTGGGTGCAAACAAGGGCACTGCATCCTATTACACATAATTTCCTGCCTCCAAGTCAGCTGCTAACTCGTGCCTGCCCTGTGGCAGCACATTAGTGAAAGGCAGACCAGCTGTTTAAAGCAGCCACTCCGTATTTCACTGTGCTGGGACAACCCAGCCTGCTTTGCAAAGGGTTGTAGGTTGAAAATTAACATTCTGAAATTCAGGTTCTGAAATCATTCTTCAAATTTCTCCCATTCTAGACATACTATTAAACCACCAAGTCTGTATCAAAATATCCCCATCAAAATAAATATCTGTCTATCCATGTGGAATGTTCAGGAAAGTTGTCGGTTTCCCATCTGCCTCCATCATACACAAACTCACTCCTATGTCTGCTATGCCATCAACATCCCTCTGCAATAAATGTGGCTTTCTATTTACCATGGCTTCTGATTATCTGAGAGAATTCATATTTCTGTGATGTCACTTTCTCATTGTATCTACCTGGGGCCGTATTACATAAGGGGGCCAATTCCGATTCAGGCCGGAAATCACTCCGACCGAGCCGGACCCGGAGAGATTTCCGACCGAATCGGGCCCTAGCAGCCCGACCGAACGAGTACGATGCGTACGCATGCAATCGGACTAGATTCGGTCGGACTCCCATTGAAGTCAATGGGAGCCGGTCGTACAACGCGTACGCGGGCTCCCATTGACTCAATGGGTGCGAGGTGAACAAGGGCGCCCCCCACAGCGGGTACGCGCTGTTGCGACTCGCGCCGTACATGCACAGGTAGGGGGGACCCATGGGTCCCCCCTGTGTGCGACTCGCGCGGCTACGTGTACAGGGGGGTCCGACACGGACCCCCCAATTCCGGCACCGACTGCTCTTTCGAGCCGGTCGGCGCGAGTTGGTCGGACTGCTCGCGGCGCGCATCGTACTTGCCCGGCCGGGGAACGTCTCCATTGCGCGGTGCGAGTCGTGTCCGTGCGAGTCGGTTGGAGCGGGTCGGACCCGCGTACGAGTCGGTCGGCGATTTCGCGTGCGCTCGCATCGTACTCACTCTCCCGGACGCACGTACGAATCGGTCGGGAAAGAGGGCTCCGAATCGGATCCGGTGAAGCCGAATCCGATTCGGTGCCCTACCGGCCGAGATCGGAATCGGCCCCAAAGTGTCCTGGGGGCACAATGGGCGGTTGTGCCCAATTTCTTTACCGACAGGGGCACTTTAGTATTACAGATGTGACCACAGACACTCTGAAATAAATGTGGCTTTCTATTTACCATTAAGTCCAGGCCTCTTTAGTTTTGAACAATCACCGACAGAATGTGTTACACAGCTGTCTATATTCTAAACTATTTCCAGAAAAAATCTCTGAGCTAGAATAGTAGCCAGCACCTTCAGAAAATCCATTTTTCGAGCATTTAAAATTACCAGTCAAGCCTTCTAACTAGCACACATTTCAGTTGTGTTTTACATTGTATTTTTTCAACTAATCTTAAACCACGGGTGCTTGCAAGTATTATGTCACACAAATCATTTTTATATTTCATGCTTTATTTACACAGCACTGAAACTGCTATGCATCCTATTGTTTGTTGTGGGTTTGATATGTGAAGGTATGTTGGGTATCAGTATAAAATAAATGTACATTGCTTTACTGTAATTGTTCATTGTGTGAAGATATATTGTTTATCAATATAAAATCAATGTGCATTATTTAACTGTAATTTACATCAGATTTTTTATATACTTTGATGGTTACAAGAGAATGTAATTATGCCTTTAACAAATTTCTGAACCCTGGGAACCTTTTTTAAATTAAAATTTTTTGGAGCGGTTTTAGAAATAAACCACACTAAACAGACCGAATTTAGCTTCAACCTGGGCGTACACAAAATAAACGAAGGCGTATCTGGACGGTATTAGGACAGCGTTCACATGTGCAGTACTCAAAGATGCCATTGAAAATGCATGTTTGTTTCATATCAATCCGTAGGTCAAAAGGTAGCAAAACGTGGTACCAATTTAACCTCATTAACTATACAGAACACAAAAACCCTCCTCAAACCAATATAGAACCACTGATGTGAATGATCCCCCTTCCTGGCTCATCTGTACATTTGCATCAACGAATGCACAACGTCACTAAGAAATATGCATTCAGACTAACATATACCATGGCAAATATACATTCACCCCACCAAATGCTCACTCACAGAAAAAGATGTACCTTGTAACAAAAGTTGTGAAACATCATTCACAGAAGCCAACAAAACATGACAGAAGTGGTCATACCATAAAAGAAGCCACATTCATGCCAGACAATTAACTATTACCTATGCACATGATCAACGTCAAATAGCTGTGGCAAATATATATAGTCAAAATTGGCAAGTCTATCCATTGTGCACTGCATGACATTCATTACTTACTGTTAATTACTTAAATAATTGATATTTTAATGGGAGTCAAGGTTACAATGGGTGCAAATTCCAAAATTAGAAACCAAAAATAATTCAGAAAATCACATAAATGCAGCAGCCATGGTGGTCCTTTAAGACAATTACATCATAGTGTTGTTCAACACACAAATACAGCCTTAATTCAACCGAAACCATGAACAGCACACTACAGCACAACTTAAAAATCAAGCATTGGCAAAGCCAATAGGTCTCGCCTTTGGGACCTATTGGCTTTGCCAATAGTTTTTAGCCACGCTGCACAGCATTCCAGATGCTTTGCGCCATGGCTAAAGAATTTTTTTAAATGGCTTTGACGCGGCCAGCAGCATAATTTTGTAGACTCGCAAAAGTTCAGGAACCCAGGGCGTTTGTAGGAGCCCCTCACCAGGGCTGCCAAATATCAAGTACCCCAGCCTTCAATCAAATTCATAGCTATTTCTTCCACAAACCTACTCTTCCTGTCTCTAGCAGGTTCTTTTTCATCTCCACCGTCTCACATTGTTGCTGTTTTCCTATCTTTCTCTTTCCTCCTCCTTCTCCCTTATCTGCCTTTGTCTTTCTTGCATTGTGTCAAAGTCTGGTGATGAAAAAATAAGCCCTGATCCCCAAAACACAAGAATACTGGTGCCCACTACCGGCAGCCACCTGCACCAATCGGGCACTGGATGAAGGGTTTTTCTAACTGTGTATGTTCTCTTCTTTATTCATTCAGACTTTTCCATATTCTCATTTCTAAAAAGTCATGACTCAGACAGTTAGTGGTTTGATAATAATTAATAATTAGTCATATTTAGCTGATGTGTGACAAGGCACTTTACAGCTGCTACTGGTATTACTCTGTGTAAAATGACAAGGAGCGTGCATTTTGCAAATAAGCCGCTGTTTCATTCACATCTACACATTGCTGGTGCTTTAATGTTTTGGAATAATGGGCGTGCAACCCACAGCCCTAATAAAGCCTTGAATAAGAGATGCCATGGCGCGGGAAGTAATAATACAGGAATATCAGAACGCCTCCCCACCCCCTCTTTAAGGCAGACATCACGTATTATAGCGGCGCCATGGCCACGTCTAAACTTCAAGTAACATTTCCAGAATAAACCAAGGGGACAGACAGGGTGTGAGACCAGATCTCTTTGAAACTAAAGTGAACTTCAGGCACAAAGGCAGGAGCCACCTCTGTTCCATAGGCTGACAAAATATTTCTTATTTTCAAAATGTTAACCTATCTATTTGTTTTGATGACTTCATTCATGTGTATTACTATTTCTCTGCCTCTGAATAATTTCTGTTTCTAGAAAGATCTTGGTCTATTTGAGCTTAACATTCCTTCCGTAAAATATACCATCATTCTAACAATAAGCAAACAAAGAGAAAATATGCAATATTTGCTGAAATATGTCTGTCAAATGGAAATGTACTTGTAATTATCAGTAATTAACATTTTAGCTTAAATACCAAATTATGATATAGCTATTAAACTGCTACACTAATGACAAACACATTTTTGATTTGCATGATCCTCGAGTTGAAAATCTGTGTTAAAGAGGTTTCTGTCTTTAGTGTTTACATAGGAATAGATTGGGGCTTTTTTTACAAATGTATTTTCAGCCATATTAGTAAGTTTATGGCCAAGAGTACCCCATTCATGCCTGCCAGATTACTGATGGGCATAAAAAATTCTACTGTGGATTTCTCTGCCACAAGTGTGGAGAAATCCACAGTAGTAAATCCTATGTACGGGGTAAATAAAAGTCCATTAACTTTAATATATTTTAATATATTTGCTTTTTTGTCCTCTGCCTGAAATACAGTACTGCCAGGAATACCAACGTTGGCAGACTCCCTACGATATAGAAGGATTAATGCAGACATTGTTAACGCTATCTATCAGACATATAGGGTATCGAACTTATGGAAGAGAGGGATAATATATTGTCTATATAAAACAGCACTGGCAAAGCCAATTGGCCTTGCCTTTTGGACCTATTGACTTTGCCAATGTTGTTTGGCGATGCTGTACAGCATCATCAAAAAGCACTTTTTTCCGCTGCTATGCAGTGCTGGTCAAATGCAAAAAAAGGCCAGATGCTGTAACTGCTACTGGTGGCTGTGTCTTCTCTCAGCCATGCATGCATGATGATGTATGCAGGCGCATGCATCGCCACACATGCATGTGCCTCTAAAACAATGTATGTACTGTTTTTTAGGTCTCGCCTGAGCCAGCGCATGCGCTGCTCTGCGAGACATTTAGTAGGTGGCTTTTCAGAGTGCTACCCACAGGCTTTTGCTGGCCTCCAGCTTGCGTTCACGATCGCCACTGTGGCCTAGAGCTCACTGTTACGCGCGCGGGCGCGCGCTTACGAGCAGAGGCGCCATATGGCTTTCCTCGTCATGCTCATTAAGCGCATCGCTCGCCGCGCTTGATCGCGATCACTTTCACTTTCGCGGCCGTGTCACTTTCACGGCCGCGCGGCCAATGCTTGTTTGTTTACTGTTGTTGAGTATATGTATGCCGCACTACACCCATACATCTCAGGGCGTGTGCTCCAACTAGCACCATAACATGCCACTACATCAAAGTGAATAACATTTAAAAGACACACCTTTGAATAAAAGTACTGTGCATTTTCGGACACAACTTCAGACAAGGCCGCTGCGGTTTGTTTCCTTTTAAGTGACTTCTTTACCGTGTCTTCTTATTTTTATTCACACTAAACAGCCACCAGATGGCACTGGTGACTTGTATTTCCTTTTTGGCAGCGCTCTGTATTCATTTAAAAATAAAGTCTTGCTGTATCGTCCGATGTATGTATTTCATACCATAGAAGAAATTATACGCGCCGTCGCAGGCTATGACTTGGCGAGCCCCGGAGATCAGCCTGGGTTTAAACTAAGCCTTAGTTCGATTGTAAAGTTGCACTTTCTAAAAATTGCACTCGAGCATCATTTTTTTTTAATGATCTTTTAAGGCCGCATTTAAGTGTGACTGAAGCAGATTGTTTTCTTTTTAATTTAAAATTGTGGTATACAGGACAGATGGCCTATGTCTTCGTACAAATGAGCCCTATAAGAGGTCAGTAAGTGTTGCTTTTTGTTTTTCTATGGTTTATTCTAGAGACTTCGGTTTTGATACACGTTCACCCATAGAAGCACAGTAGACATAAAAACACAGAGCAAATAAGTGAACAGTTGGGAGGCAGCCTAGTTATCCTGACACATCGTTAAGGGGGCAATTTCGAACAGCTCATCTTTGTCAGTCACTTCTTGCTCCGCAAGATGGCGTCGGCCATGTTTGCGAAGTATACAGCAGTTATCACCGCGCACAGTGTGATTTTTTTTCTTTGCAATGCAATGAAATAGGTACATCGGTCCTCATGGCATGGTGTACCCCACATAATGTAGTCTTGCTTTCTCATCCTGGCTTCTATTCTTATCTCATCACAAGCACTGCCCAATGAAACAAATACTGCCACATGTTTAACAGACTAATGCATATTTACCAGCTCAGAGGTGGAAATTGCATTGCGTTGCTCGTTGTTGGCACTTACAGATAAGGCGGCGCCTGTGCTCATGTATGCACATAACACTGCAGGGCTGTATATTTGTTGATAACACCACCCATTGTAGTTGGCCTACATTTCTTTCAAATAGACAAAAATATCTCAGCATGGCAGGCCAAACCATACCATACAAAACCATGCCATACCATATTATACAATGACAGACCATACCATACCATATAATACCATACCATACAATGCAGTGACAGGCCATATCATAACATGCCATACAAAGAGAGGCCAACCCATACCATACCATAGTATACAAAGACAGGCCAATCCATACCACCCTATACAAAGATAGACCATACCATACTTTAAAATGATAACTCATACCATACCATACCATACAATGCCAGGACATACCATAGTATACCATACAAAACCATATCATAACATATTATACAGTGCCATACCATACCATATAATACCATACCATACAATGCAGTGACAGGCCACACCATCACATACCATACCATAGAAAGAGAGGCCGGACAATACAATACCATAGAATACAAAGACAGGCTAAACCATACCATACAATACAAAGAAAGGCCACACCATACTATACATTAATAAGCCATACTATACAATACAATACCATCTCATACCACACCATTCCACACCATACCATACAATACTATGCAAAGAGAGACCAAACCATACAATACTGTACAAAACAGGCCAAACCATACCATACTGTACAAAAACAGGCCAAACCATACCATACTATACAATTATGCCATACCATACCACTCTATACAATGACAAGCCATACCATGCCATACATGACAGCTCATACCATATCATTCTATAGAATGAAAGGCCATACCATCCCATGCCACTCTATACAATGACAAGCCATACCATACCATACATGACAGCTCATACCATACTATACAATGAGAGGCCATACCAAATGGAGTGTGCATGTTGCTTACATTTTCTGACTGTTATTGCTTTAGTTGTATTGCAGACATGATATTCCTTTGTACTGCCTCTCTCCCTCCATCAGACCGTGCTGCCTTTACCCACTTCCTCCTACCCTCCATCGGTATGCCTTTGTCACCCTCCATCCCACCCTCATTCCCTTGGTCCGTGTTGCCTTTGCCCACCTCCCTCCCACCCTCCTTCCCTGTGGCTTTTGACACCTTCTTCAGTATTTCTATCGTTGTTACTACTTCAAACACACTACACCATACTTAAGAAAGTTTATTTTCGGAGTGTGTATGTCACTTATATTTTTCTGACTTTTGTTGTTTTAATTGTATTGCAGAAATGATATTCCTTCATGTTGCCCTCTCTCCCACTGTGTTGCCTTTGCACCCCCAACCTCCGTCCCTGTGACTTTCGACCCTTCTCTCCGTATCTCTGTCTTTGTTACTGTTTCAAACACGCTACACAGTAGTTAAGAAAGTTTTTTTTCACAGTGCACTCTCACTTATATTTTCTGACTTTATTGTTTTAGTTGTATTACAGACATGATATTCCTTCATATTTTCCTCCTCTCTCCCTCCATTCGTTTGTGTTGCCTTTACCCACTCTCTCTAACCCTCCATCTGTGTGCCTTTGCCCTCCTTCCTCCTCTCTTTTACTCCTGTGGCTTTTGCCCAATGGCGGCCGCCATGAATAAAGGGTGGTGGGGCAGGAGGGGGAGCAAAGGAGGGGTCGCCCGGGAGGTCGCTTGGGGGTTTTAGAAATAATATATTATTTTAAAAATAAAAACTTACCTTCAGCCGACAGCCCCCTCCAGTGTCGCGCCGCCTCTCCTCTTCTTCCTTCAGCTTCAGCCTCTGGGATAAACTCCCATCCAATCCCCGTGCTTAGTGTTTAGCCATGCAGCAGTTGATGTAAGGATATTGTACTGCATAACTAAATACTTATAAGGTCCCAAAAGCGAGACCTATTGGCTATGCCAATGCTTGTTTATTTATCGATCTGAGAGGGATCAGTAAGTACGAAAACAATCCTTAGCAATGCCAGTAGTCCTTGCCTTTGGGAACTATTGGCTTTGCTTTTAGCGGTGCTGTACAGCATCGTCAAACTAAAAAAAAAGCACAACGGTGGTTGTTTCATCCAACTTATGCACACATGTATTCTTACGCATGAGTGCATCAGTGGAATAACGTGGGCACCATTTGCTTTCATTTTGTATTTCCAAGAAGGAAAATGCCACTTGAATCGGTAAATAAAGAAATTAAGATTTTGGAGTGTGAAAGTGGCAATTTAAAAAAAAAAAAAAAATGGACTGCAGGTGTATGTGGGGGGCAATGGAGGTAACTGCTGCTATGGGTAGAAAGAGGAAAAGCAACACACAAAGGGCGGGGGAAGAAGCACAAGCAGGAGAGAACACCACAGAAGCACACAAGCGAGAGAGCATAGCACGTGGTGAGAGAGAGAGAGGTCAAAACGGGTCAAGAGGGGGAGAGAACAACATGAGGGAGACAGCTGGAAAAATCATGCACTCTCATGGGGTGCTTAAGCAAAAAGTAGTTCCCTAAAATGAGCACTGGAAGGATGCAAGTAAAGAGGCTATGCTCCAAGGGATGAACAAACACAAGATGGCCAAGGCAAACCATTGAATAAGAAGCAAGTAATTGAGAGTAGCAATAAAGCCAAACAGTGATAAGCAATGCGTGGGCTTTAAGCCTACTGCACGATCTTGAAAATCTGTCGTTTTCTTGCGATAAGACAGTTTGCATTGTCTGATAGGTATGAAATACAAATTAAATTGGAGTGGCACAAAGTGATTTTTTTAAGGCAAAGTCACCAGCAGCAATTTGCTGCCTGGCTCTCCAGAAAATATATATAAAAAAGGACCGCAGGGATGGATGGGCAATGGAGCAGCGGGTGTGGGAGCAAGAATATAAAAATTAAGCCAGGTGTAGGGTGGAGGGGAAAAGCAGGACCTAAGGAAGAACAACATGGGAAACAGGGGAGAAGCACAGGAGGAGAAAACAACATGAGGGTGACAGTAGAAGCACGTGAGGGAGAGAGCAATACAGAGAGTGGGGGGTGGATGAGTTTGGTGGGGGAGAAGTACTCAACAGAGAGTGAGCAGAACAAAAGAGAGAGCAACTTGGAGCGTGGTGCGGGAGGAGAAGCACAGGAGGGAGGGAGTTGGAAAACCATGCACTTTTATGGAGTGCTTAACCAAAAAGAAAAATGTTGTTCCCTAAAGTAAGCAGTGGAAGAATACAAGTCTGCCAATCAAAGGGAAGGTAAAGAGGCTATGCTACAGGCCAGGGAAAAATATAAGAGGAAGGCAAGCCAATGCAAGCCAGCAAATAAGAATCAAGCAAATGACAGCAACAATAAAACCAACCAATGGTAAGCAGTGGGCGGGCTGAAAGCTCACTGTTAGTTTTTAGGCAAAACATAAAAAGAATCAAATGCTGACCTGAGAAGCTTTGGGCTCTTTTCATTTATATGACCATCTCTTATGTCTCCTTTTCATTTGATAACATGTTTTTGTTCACAGTAGTTCTCAGCTGCTTTCAGGAGTGACCACAGTGCTTAAGGGGGTACTAGCTAAGAGTAGGAAATCATCTGCCTAACAACATTTTGACATTTTTTTTCTTTTCTAATTTTGAGGACGTCTTCTGATGTATTGGTCTTGGACTGGCAGATATCATGTTGAAAATGCTTTAAGTGGGACGAAAAAGGTAGGACTTTGCTAAAAAGGCCATGCACCAAGAAGTATAATTAGGAATTATTTCCAAGAGGCGTAACCGATTTGGTTCCGAGTATGTAAAAAACTGGCATCCTGCGCTTGACACATCTTTCCAGCTAACCAGTATTATGGTGCCTACCTGTGTATCCTGTAAGCGCACCCAAATGAATTATACAACAATGAACAAATGTACATCTAAACTAAACCAGACCTATGGGCTTTACCAATGTGTGTAAACACTCATTTTTATGCAATATTACATCAATGAGTGCCAACTGCCATTCTTCCCTTTACATAATTTTGCTCTGTATGTCAGTCACACACTCTTTTCTCTACATGCCTTGGATGTTCCTCCATCTGCATGTCTCAAACATCATTACATTCCTCTTCATTGCTCTCTGTTCATGCTATCCTTTTTCAGACACCTCCTTTAGTCTCCTCCTTTTTCGTCATTCACTCCAATACAGATAAACCCTACATTTTCTTTTCATTTGTCGCTGTGCATATTTCAACAGCTTTCCCATAGAATTTTATTTACAATTGGCACATATATGACCATCGCTCTGGGTGATCATCAGAGAAGTCAAGGATTGGATGAGCATTTAGTAATTTTGTTTATTACGCAAAATATGAGCATTGTATTTCGCACTCTATGAACTGATTTGCTTCTATGATTGTGGGTGAGTTGATAGTGTGGGTGGGTGTTCATGATGGGGCATGATTGAGAGCTGAGACTGAAGGCAAGGAGGGTTTCTTACTTGTCCACTCACTGTGTCATAAAGCTATACTGACAGAAACATATCTGGGAAAAGAAATACTCATGGGAAATAAGCTATATATACCACACTACATGAAATGAAAAGTGTGAAAAGGAACAGGGACTGCATCACTGATTGGGTTACCTTACGGATTTTTGCACACATTGTTGAGAAATATTACCTGGCTCATTAGATCTGTGAATGTTGTCCCACTGCTATTTTTGTTAATTAAATTCAAGATACAGGGCCCGATAGGGACACGGTTCAATGCTTTCTAGGTATGCCTAGGCAGCGCGCATGCGCTGCTGCAAGACCTGCTGTAAGCAGTAAAGCAAGTGTAATCCCACTTGCTGCTTGCCATTGGTTAACTCCTGCGTTGCTCTTCTTTCCTGGCTCCTTATTGGTTGATGCTCCCGATACATCAGTTCCATTTTATCGGAAGGAGCGCCGACCAACTACAGTTTTATTATGCTGTAAGTGTTCATGTGTTGTGTTTAGGGACTACTTGTTTTATTTTGTGCTACTGATATTCTGTCACCATGGTGCCTAGCACTGCACCCGGTTTCATGTTTTTTTTTATGACCATGGCGCCCGCTTCACGGGCCGCAATGCACATAAGGTAAATATGCACGGGCACCGCGCTTTATATTTTAGCACGGCGTCTGCTTTCATCATTATTTTTTCATTACTGTGCACGGGCGCACGCTTTGTTTTAGCACAGCGCCCGCTTTTATATTTTCAACACGGGAGCAGCGCTTTATGTTTGAGCACGGAGCCTGCTTTTATGTTTAAAAAAAGCAATAGCTTTAAGTCTCGCAAATGCGAGACCTATTACATTGCAATGCTTGGTTTTTTTTACTACCGGGGCTAAACACTGGCAGGACCAGCTCCACCTAAGGTCCTGCTTGTATGATCCTGTAAGTTTTAGAGCACAGAATGGTGAGTGGTTTGCTACTGCAGATTTCATGGACTAGTGAGTTATTCTGCTATTATTGCCATGAGATCAACTGATTAATTGATATTGTTGCACGAGTTATTAAAATATTGTAGCTTGTCTCTTTTAACTGAAACAATAAATACAATTGTTTATAAAGAAGGAAATTATTGCAACGTATACTTTTAAATTAAGTAAATTTACGATATTACTAAACCACCAATGGCAGGCAACCTTTTGTTCACTGATGTCACAGGGTTTTTAGCAGAGGAATATGTAGCATATGATGAAATTCTGCCAAAGATTACTTAAAAGTATGGAAAATTAGCATCGACTGGAGTAAATCAACAAACCCAGATGGGATACTCAACTTTGCTTTTTAAATTAAACCTCACTTTGTGGGATAGTACATGGAATGGCAGTATTGTGAAATCTAATTAGCAAACAAGGGGTAGACCCACAGATCCATCTGCTTATTGGTTTATCTCTTTGCTGAATTGTTCATATAAGATATTTGCAAGATAATGGAGGCACGAGATAAAAGGAGGGAAATACAACTCTTTGGAACAAACAGGGTTCAGATCTGAATAAGGCACAGATCATCAAATATTTGCTTTAAATTATATAATCCAGAAATTTACAAATGATGGAACTCTGTTTTTTTTCCGGAAATGTCCAGTCAGCTACCGACCTTGCTTAATGTCGGTAAACTTAATAGACAATGGAAACCCACTGGCTTTCTAGCCATCATGCAGTGTCTTCATGAGAAAACGTGAGCACATATGCAGATGGACTCTAAATGGGGGAATGACCAGATGATGGTGATGAGAAATGGCTTGAAGCAAGGCTGTGTTCTGACCCTTTATTATTCACGTTATTTCTTGTTGATCGTACTTCTTCTTTTAGTAGTATCAGACAGTAGCGGTCCGTGGTAGGAGTGCCGGCCGGGCGGTGACGTGTTGCGGGGGAGGGGCAGGGTGGGGGGTAGTAAACCACGGATTCCGGCCGAATACAGGTAAGTAAACATTTAAATAAATAAAACGAATTTCGTTGCGCGCACTGCATCGCATTTGGCGATGCAGCGCTCAAAACGAAATTCGTTTTATTTATTTAAATGTTTACTTACCTGTATTCGGCCGTAATCCGTGGTTTAGTCCTGACATATATTTTTGCTGCGTCCAATATTTGTTTTAAAGCAATTATTTACCCAGAGAAAAAATTAGAGCTGTCTCCAAGGCTTTTCAAATTGTGTTTGTATGTGGTTCGTATAGAGGTAGTATTTCTGTGGGGAATTTTATAAAAACCTGTAGTAAAAAAGGTAAGTTTTAATTTGAGTTATAAGGTAAATTATGGATGATTGTAAAATGTTTAAGGTGTGTCTTAGTACATTTTGTAATAATAAATAACCAAGACATGATAATGCCAATTTGCACTCTAAGTGGCCAATTTAAATGTTGTCACCTCACACATGCTATCAGGCCATTGGGTCTGCCAATTTGCTATCTATCCATAACACACTGACCCGGAAAGGTTTCTAGTCTCCCCCATGCTTATTCAGTCCTGTGATGGTCTGATACATTTACTGATTTTTCCCTAACAGGTGTACGTGCAGGTTGATGCATGCATTACCCTACCTACACTTCTATAATTTGTCAGCACTATAAATAACAGGTGTTAATGCTCTCAAAGAAGGCTGAGTTGGTCTGTAAGAATTTTTTATGGGGTTAGCTTTATCTAAGCAGTCACCGTGAATAAAGATGAGGGAAGTAAAACACGATGATGCACACTGATTTGCACAAGATCACACAGTTTGCGAAGATTTTAACTCAGGTGTCCTGATTTCGTGGCTAACAATTTTGTAACCAGTGCATACACATATGGATGTCTATAGTTTTCTGTGCAGAAAATATGGTTTAAAACACACGCCAATTATATAGCATTTCTCTCCGTTGTCTCTGTCTATATTTACCATTTTGGAGCTGTGGACTTGAGGAATGACGAGAAAACACCCCAGAGCAATATACAAGTGGAAACTAGCAGGTACATGCATCAAGGTAGACTTTTGCGATTCCTTAATTGCGATTATTAAGGAATCACAATTAAGGAATCGCAAAAGCCTATGCATGTAGAAATCGCTAAAAAAATTGCGATTTCTAAACATTCCTTAATTGCGACTCGCAAATTGCGAGTCGCAATTAAGGAATGTCTTCCCATTCATTCCTATGGGCCTACAGGCCCATAGGAATGAATGGGAATTGCATTCGCAATTTGCGAGTACCCAATAGGTACTCGCAAATTGCGCATGCAATTTCAAGGGTGCAAGGGTGTCAAAAGGACACCCTGTTGCACCCCTGAAATCTGCATATGAGTACATCTTGCACACACACATGCCCCAAGGGCATGTGTGTGTGTAAAATGAAACTTAGAAAAATGCACTTTAGCGCATTTTTCAAAGTTTTGCAAATTACCATCAAGTACAAATTGATGGTAATTTGCGACTCCTAATAGCAAAATCGCTAATTTTTTTACTTTAATGCATTGCATTTAAGGAATCTCAATTTGCGATTCCTTAAATGCAATCACAATTTAAGTAATCGCAATTTAGAGATTACTTAAATTGCGATTTTTGCATTTGGGATGATGCATCCCAAATGTAAATATACCGGTTGCAAAAGGGCAGATTCTGAGAATCTGCCCGTTTGCGACCGGTTTTTCTTTTGATGCATGTACCTGTAGGTGCTGTAAGCACTCTTTTCCAAAAGGGGAATCATCCTGTTTATGGAAGGAGGCACACTGGTAAACAATAAAGGTGACACCAGAAAAGAGCTTAATAAGGTGTATTGCTCACACATGGAAGGCTACAGATCCGTATGTTCTCCATCAAGTATAGACACATCTGATAGTTTCAATGATGCTGAAAAACACGCTCTTACTGAAAGACACAATTGTAATGTGACTAACCCAAGTACTAACCTGTAACTGGAACCAGTCTAATATAATCCTCAAATGGTGGTTGGATATAACTAACACTGAATACTACTGTTCCTGTAAAGAATACTATAGTGGGAAGAATCAATGGCATGCACACTCTGTGCTGATGTGCAACTAGTAATAGGAAACAAGGAGGTACTTCCTATATATACTATATTTGTGCCCAAACCTATGTTATCAATTGGCCCAAGGGATAAGATTCTGTTCTTCTCCAAGTGTTGTAGGACCCCATCATAAAGAAATACTACAAATTTGATATGTGAAAACACATTTACCTTAATCTGA
This sequence comes from Calotriton arnoldi, assembly GCA_963921515.1. NCBI lineage: Eukaryota > Metazoa > Chordata > Amphibia > Caudata > Salamandridae > Calotriton > Calotriton arnoldi. The sequence continues at coordinate 1,943,534 of CAWUFW010001712.1, read as the reverse complement.
GACTTTAAAAAAGGGTTCCGCCTTGTGGTTCTTCTTCTGTTGGTCAAATACTGAGCTTCAAAGCCGTAACTGATAGCCTATCCTGGTAAATGCTAGACTGTCATTTTAAGAGTCATTCTCATTTGAAGAAGGTCAGACTGCTGCATTTTGATATTAGTCGATTGTGGATATTTGCAGAGCTACAACCTTGCCTTCGCTGAAACCATATGGTCTAAGCCCAAATTCCAAGACTTAAATCATTTCTGAGGCTCTGCTGAAGATCCACTTAACCTTCTGAGTAGTTTGTTTATGTTCTCAGACTCCACTGGACAACATATGGCATTTCATTAAGAGAATGTAGAATAAGTAAGACAATATCAAAGGACAGAAGAAAAAGTTATCTTCCTAGTCCAATACTTTTTCTAGATTTAACACTCCTGGTTCATCTACTGACCAAACACTACCTTCCTAGGCTTAAGATGGACTGAGTGATATTTTACTTAGCAGAAAATCCAAGAAAGAGAAGGACTGATGGCTTTGTGGTAGACAACATGCAATTGTTATTCTGGAGTTAATTAAACAGTATTGCCCATGTCTGCTGGCAATAATGACTGTTAATTACCCTCCCTTGCAATTATGAGGGGAGGGAAGTTAACACCCTATATTGCCCTGTACATATGGGCAGTAAGGCTATTAGTAACCCCTTCAAAATAACTGGGAGTCCTGCGGAAGCAGTGCTGCCTCTTGTCTGAAGAGATTGGAAAACAAGGGCTCCATCTTCTCTCAGTGCCCTCATAGCCTCTCTTCAGAAGCAGCCTGCTTATACATGGCTGTCTGGGCGTATCTATCTGATCTAGCATCAGCTACCATGTAGTTCTTTTATTTGTTTATGTACCTTTGGCAAATTGGTGTTTGGAGCTTGCCAAGTGGCACATTTTATGACTTGTGTTGTGTTTGTTGGCACCCAAAACTGGTGAATGTCACTAGTTCTACATATTTGACATAACTCAATTTGTAACTGTGTTTTTCAGTGAATTACACTGGTATGTTAATGATGTACTTAAGACGCTTAGCCTAACCCGAAATGGGGCACCAACTCCAGTTGTGCATGACCTTTGGCCGTGCATAGCAACAGTTGGCAGTAGGGCCTTGCCTGCAGCTAACCACTCAGCACAGGCCTTCAGGTTGCGGCCAACTCCTGCACTACAGCCCATTGGCCATGCACAGTCAAAGTTGGGCGCTGGGCCTGGTGTGTGGTAAGACCTTGCCTCCACCCCACTGCCAGATGCCTTGTGTTTCCTACTGCCTGCGTCCTAGGGTCAGACACTCGTAATAGTGTCTCCCATTGCCTGTGAAACTTTTTTCTACTGTACAACAGCTGTGATTCATAATCAATTTGCAAATCATTCACAAAATGACTAACAAATGTGGCCTAAAATGGCGGCTTGTGAGATCACAATTGCATTTTGATTTGCGAATAGCAAACTGGTTTCTATTTTTCTCCTGTGGGACTTATGTATTCCACGCTTCTTGGTAACTCTCGGCATCACCCTAGGGGTGAACAGCTGTGAGAGTGCCACCCAGTATGGCTGTAAAAAAAAATCCTGAGTGCATAAATAGCAACATTTTATCGATTTTCAAGACACAGAAAAGAAAATTTTGAGTCCATTTCAAGCTAATCACATTTGTATAAAGAGATCACATTGTGATTGACAGGAGTCATAAATCATTATTTGCGATTTTAAATGGAAAAGGTATACAAAAGTGTGGCTACCTACAACTTTATTAACCACTTATAGCTAAAAAATGTGTGAATTATTTTTAATGTTTAATCATCTTTTTAATTCTTTTTATATACTTTACCACAGGAAGATGCCAATAACTGGGGTAGAGATCTCCCTATTGTAATATATAGGGAAAGCAAAAACGTTTATTACGCTATAAAAATATAGTAAATATATTTTTACATTAAATAATAATGTAAATTATTTTTAGATATTTATTTTACATGTAGAACAAAAGAAAAATGCTACAGCATTAACTTAATTGTTAATTAATTAATTATTTAATTTAAATGTAGTCAATTAAATTAAATGTTCTTACAGATTTATTTAAACAACTCCCACCTAAACAATTTTTTTAAAATTATTATGTATTAAAAAATATAAAATATTATGCATAGAATTAATTTAAATTAATGCAATTTTATTGTTGCAAAAAATGAAAGTTACATTTACCTGTAAAGTATAAAAAGGCCATTCAAATATTTCACCATAAAATAAAATGTATTTTTAAATTATATTTACATTTTTCACATTAAAGTAAGTCGAAATAACTTAATTTAATTGAACATTATTTCCTATGGGGTTCTATTTTAGATACCTTATTTTCTATGCGAGGGTGTTGCAATATCAGTGGTTGGTCATGTGCGGTGCTGAACTTACTATTGTTTCTTTTTGGCTTACTTTTACATGCACTTAGGGGTCCATTACGATGTCGGGCGGAAGCACAACCGCCGTGCTGTCAGAGGCAAAAACCGCTAGTTACTGTCCGCCAGCAACGGCCCACACGCCCGCAAAATTAGGATGTGAAAAGTCAGGCAAACACCGCCCGTAAGCCTGCGGCGCCGCCCGCCATCAAAGTGCGCCCGTCTACGTAGCGGCGCGAGCCAATGGAGACACACCGTCCGACGAAATGACGTACCGCCCGGCGTACAAATTACGATGCCACAACCAAACAGCCCCACCGGCAAAGAGACACCGCACGAGATACCAAGGCGGAAACCCGACTGTTCAGTACGGAGACTAAAAAGGCGGCTCACCCAGAGATGAATCCTGCACTCCAGGCCATCCCCATGATCTACCTGATGCACCACCTAGGAGTGAACGCGCCATGACGACGCAGGTAGGCAGACACACAACAAGGGTACGCAAACACTGCACACAGTGCAAGGGCGGGAAAACTGTACATGGCCCCCCCAGACACCCCTGTGTGGACAGGACACAACCACCACTATACCCACACATGTCCCACCTGTCAAAAAAAAACAACTCGCAACATCCTGGGCACCCACTACCCGGGACCAGGAAGTGACGTCCTCGTCACGGCACCGCAGCGGCGATGACGCAGGTACACATGCGCACAAGGCAGAGGCCAACGACAGCGCCATGCATGGGCTGCACACAAACACCACAGGGTCACAACTACACACCCCACACACCAGCCCCACCCTGAAGGCACATGTCACGTGGCCTTCCTGCATCAGTCATGTCCCCAACCGACAACTCACAGTTGTCAACCTGATGTCACACAAGTGTCCCGAACAGGGGAGTAATGTGATGGCAAAATAGGACACACCCTTGTGTGCAAAACATGGCGAAGCACACGGCGGCTGCTACATAACAGCGCAGAATATGGACCTCGTCCGCAAAAGGCACGCCAGTCGCATCCAAAAATACCTATACCATCCTGCTCGCAATATCAAGCCATGCAATGTACAAAATTGAAAAACCCTGCTGCCTGAGAACAGGTGTTTCCAATTACTACACCCACACAGAAGCCCCAATGTATAGCGGAAACGCAGTGTCCCGCCCACACACGGGAGAGCAGATAGCACTGAATGGCCTTCCATTCCCACTCTGAAATCACCTTGCAACAATTTATGCAGGAGAATGGAGCCATTGTACCAACAAGAAGCCAAACAGAGACATGCAGAGTAAACCGTCCACTGGCAGATAGCGCCCAACATGAAAGAAAGTTAATAACACAAAAAATAATTATACCACTCCTCCATGTGGGACAAATGCAAGTAATCTGGAAGGAGTCAGACACCACTGGCCTTGACCATTTATTGAAGCATGTGGGATGAGGGCCTGTGTCCTCCGCCCAAGCTATAACCCAAGTCCTGCCTCCGTACAACCATTCCAGAATTCCCAGCATTGTCTGAGGTTGCACTCTGCTGACTGCACAGGCAGCCGGATCACGCCATCACATCACCCTGTAGCAAAATGGCTGTTGCACCACTGCTTCCCAACTACGCCGGACAGATGCAGCTGTACATTGAGAGCTTGCTACAGATAGTGGGCTGTGAAAATCTGGCTATGCTGAATGTAAGTTACCGAGTAACTTACCGCATTGCAATGTTCAGCTGCGTCATCCCCGTTTTCTACTGTCGGAGGTGTCCGTTCCACTGTCCTGTGGATTTATGTCTCTCCAACCCGGCATGTCCAAAGGCGGACTTGGTACACTTGTTTGCACCCCTGGACGCCCACGACAGGATCTGTTCAGTGTATGGTGGCATGGCGTATGTGGCTGCAATCGGACACACACTGCAATGGGACCAGTGTGCCTCCACACAACTTATTCTGGATCACAGTTTCATCGAATGTCATCCAACATGTCCCATCAGGCTCCTACAAGGGACAACTTACGATGAACACGTTGCTAGCCACCATCCGCTTCATTGGATGGCATCCATGTTTACCACCAATGCCATGGATGCCCTGCTGGAAGGTATCGCATACCTGACAACTTGTCAATTCATCGGTCCCCGACTCAATACCCCCAATTGAACAATGATGTTCAACACCGTACCTATGCTTGGCTTTCGCACGGAGTGGGCAGTTAGCTGTACAACAACTATACCATACAATCTGCAACAAACACCTCACCATCAACTCCACTCCCATGACATCGGACATTTTCGGGACATGCACTCTGTTCCTCACCATATCCCGTGTCTCTGCATGAACAGGGGGAGGCAGAGGTATGGGACTTGTGTACAGTAACCACATGGCCAATACTGCACGAACAACTATGCCATAATATGTATTCTGCGCACCTGAACACATGCACCTGTCAGTGCACACTTATCTGTCTGCTGTATTACGTGAGAACTGTCACCTCACCATCGTCTGTACTTTCGTGCCCGGACTATTGCATGGACAACAAATGCAACCCCCTACAACATGGCCCCAGTCATTGTGTCATGTTCAGTAGCCATCACATTGCAACAACTAGTGAGACGCTGCTGCATGCATGTAGGCTCATGCTCTGATGTCACCTCTGACGCAGGTGTGTCGGAGTTACTATTGTAGTAAACCTGTACCATGGAACTGAGATGTACTGTGCCTATGATGTCAAGCTGTCTGGTAGGCAAAATGAATACTGTCTGTGTCAAAGTCTACAGCTCCTCAGTAATTAGCAAATGTACTGTAGCATAGCAAGGGCAAGGCAGTTGTAACTCTGAAGCCTTCATTCCACAGTCAACAACTAATCACATCTACCCGTACCCCCTTTTGTATGTGTAATCATGCTAAGTATATCCTCCACATGCATTTTGCTGCCAGTAGTGTCCACTATACTGCATCACAGAGGAAGTAAGTCCAAATACATGCCTTGAAGCAAATATGTGACTCTGTAGAATTATTTTACGAAGACAAGTACGAATGAGAGAGGATGAGAGTGTGTGAAGTACACGAGAGTCGTGAGATGACCATGTAGTCTAGTGTCATTGGATGTCAATGCATATGAGTTGCCGCAACAGTGGACCTAGTGAAATACTACAGCTCGTGGGCCTGGACTGGTCAGACTCTGACGTGGCCCAACAGATCATCACATCAACACTGACGGCCTGGGCACTACAAAGCACAGTCCTACATATGTGTATAATTACCTTCACAGTCTGACATCACACTCATCAAGCAAAAGTAGGAGCCACGCAAAAGCATGCTACAGCAATGCATGACAAAACACACACACAATATCAGTGTGGGTGGGCAGGACTGCACAGTGAGTAAGAACTGCAGAAAGTCACATACATGCTCAATTGAACAAGGCACAATCTTGACAGTCACACACCCTGCAGACACACTATGTCCGAAACATATCAAGTAGGAGTCATCCTGAACTGCAAGGACACACCCACACACTGCACACTGTGCAACATACAACACACACATGTGAACACATTCGCAGACCTGAACACCGATACAAACATCCACCATGGGCCTGGGTAACACGTGTGTAGTCGACATTGCCAGAGCGCACACACACACACCAACACTACCCCAAAGTCACACCACTCACACCGCACACACCTACACCTCCCAAATGCACACATTGAAAGTAAGCCATGTGCCCAGGCCCAATGTTCATCACAAGACTAACATACACCTACACTGCTGGCCACACAGCAAGTAAGCTCACACATACCCGCATACTCTGCACATGCTACCTGTCATCCTGTGGCTAGACTCACACCCTGTGCTTTGCTTGCACGCAAACATGACACGGATACATTCTCCCTGAAATACCACCAAATACATGCAGACAATCCGTGTCACAAAAATACTTATTCATCACACACACAAGTAGCAGAGTCTGAAAGAAGTGAAGTCCCTGCCACGTGTACAACACATTGGAATGTGAGACCAGACATTGCAATTGTTGAGGTACCATACACGGCATGTGCCTCACTTAACCATGCACACACAGCAACAACTGCATTAAGCAACTACACAGACACAACCGACTACAGGAACAACAGCATCCAGTCACAGATTACATAGACATGCGGCAAAATTGATCAACACCAGGGACAGTGGCCAGTCCGATGTGCAGAGTTGTGATACGAAAAGCTGCGTATGAAATGTGTGTGAGTGTACCCTGACATGTCCACCAACACTGCCATGGCAGTCACAATAGCCATCACAGCCACCACTGTGTCACAGGTAGATGTGTGAGTGTGCCTACCATTCAAACAAGATGCCAGTTCGACTCGGTGCTGTCTGTGTGCTACGGGACAGTTGGAGGTCCGCCCCTGAGAGAGAAGCACAACTGTGGAAGACACACATGTGGCATCTGAAGCAGGAGTTCCGCTTGGCCCAGGTGGGTAGGTGCACACATGCATTGTTGAAACAGACTGTGTGGGGAGGATTCCGGAGGGCTATATTTCCACTGTGTTGGGTATTTGGAAAGCCCACCTGTCTGGGGATGAATGTGAACTCGTGTGGGCACAACAGGCGGGCACACGATCAATGCTGCATCAGGTGTAGACGTTAGCCCTCCCTCTGGGGACATGCTGGATACTGCTGTGCGTCTGCCAGGCCCTTGCCAAGGCACTCACATCCCCTGTCCACCAGGTGTACCCCCTACATTGTCCGCCTGCACAGGCTACCCAGGGCACAGGATGGCAGTGGAGCTTGGTGGGTGGGAGGTCATGGTGCCCTTCTCCTGGTCACATCTCGCAGGCAACACAATCTCAGTGTGCAGCAGGGCACAAGTCCTAAATATGTAGTGGGGGGACGCAGACGTCACAACAGGAAGTGACGTCACGAAAGGTGGCTTGCACCATCAGACTTATTGCCTCCCTTCGCCCACCCCTTACATGCGATTGCAACAGAGAAGCCAGCGCGTGCACAAGCAGCTCTGAGCTCGCCCCAGAGAGGCCAAAGAGTGAATGTGTGGGTCGACTTGCTACAGTTATCGGGCTCGCGGTAAAATCAGTGGTGGGATGCCGTCCACCCGCGTGGTACCCCGACTCGAGACCTGGTGTGCAGGCAAAGTGTCCTATTGGCTTTGCGATATGTGTGAGTTGCATGACACTCGTTGGCGGGGGATGGCTCGGAGGCCCGTCACCCTGAGGCCCATGTCTCACCACATGGGTCCCTTGTCAATGGCAGCGGTTGTAATGACTATGCGCGCCGGGGTGGGCCTACCTTTCGTCTGGGATTGTGTTTGCGGCCTGGCCCGCTAGGGCAGCCACAGCCTCTGTGTGTTGCATGTGGTGTATCCGGACTCCGGAGGCTGTCATGCATTGTCACTGTTGTCCAGGTCTCGAGTCGGGGTACCATGCGGGTGGACGGCGTCCCCCCACTTATTTTACCGCGAGACAGATAACTGGGGCAAATGGACCCACACATTCACTCTTTGGCCTCTCTGGGGCGAGATCGGAGCTGCTTGTGCACGCGCTGGCTTCTCCGATGCAATCGCATATAAGGGGTGAGCGAGGGGAGGCAATGAGTCTGACGGTGCAACCCACCTTCCGTTATGTCACTTCCTGTCGTGACGTCAGCGTCTCCCCAATTGTTATTGTAGGACTCGTGCCCTGCTGTTGTCAGATGTGCCACTGCCCAGGGGGGGTGGAGAAAGGGTCAGGAATGTCAGCCTGAGATTGGCCCAGTTGAAGGCCCACCTTGACTGGGCGGGACAACCATTGGACAGTCTGGTGTAGCCCACCCACGCGTACATGTGGGCCCTCCATGAACTATGTCACCTGCGGCAAAGTGATGTCATGGGCAATGACGTTATTGAGGAGAGCTGTCTGCCCCACGCAGAGATGGCGCATAAGCTCAACAGACCCAGCACTGAGGGCAGCAGGGGTCACATGTGCAGGGGCAGCTGTGCCTGGTGTGAAGGAAACTCTACCCTTCATCCCTGTGCCGACACGTGTTGCACCAGTGGAAGTAGATGGGAGGGCGGGCAAGGGCCTCCGCGTGGCTGAAGAGGAGCCAGAGTCCACGTCCCCTGTGTTATCAAACATGGATGCATCACCTCTGTCCTCAGATGACGCCGAAATTGCCGTCTCGGCCTGCGATTCATCCAGCACACGTCTGGCCCCTCCGAGGCGCTGGTCACATCTGTCTCACTCAGCACCTGTGCAGCTGCTACATCCGATGCCACACCACTGTTGACCGTCCCCTGTCCCTCAGCACCCACGGGAGATGCCACATGAGAGAGAGCGAGGTGGCCTCACTCATCTGGCATCAATTAAACAGACATGTGCAAGGGAAGCAGCACAGAACATCCCCAAATCCACATGTTGCACGATACCTGTGCAATTGCATACAGCCACCACAATCAACACGTAATGGCTGGCGTACAGTAAATGAAGCCGCTAATAAGTGGCACATGTGTTGTGCACATAGCACTACACCCGGCCTATGTCACCCTGCGACCATAGCCACAAATCGCGGTGTGCACACCCACTGTCCTGATGGTGGCAAGGATGACCACTACGTAATTAGGCCAAAGACATACCTGCATGGAGCAGAATGTGAAACCACTCACACAGACTGCAACATGACAGGCCACAATGGCCATGAGCCCATGCCATCCACCTGTCGTTCACACGAGCACAACTGCTGTTTCACAGTGTGCCTGATGTGTAAGTACCAGAGATATGAGGTGAGGCATCGCACACATATGACCGAACGAAATCAGAGTAGGCACAGTGCCTCAAACATACATGTGAATTGCCACTCCAGCCTACTACAGGTTGTTCCTGAGGGCTACGACTCTAAGTGCATTGTGAATGCAGAGTGCTCAAATTACATCTTGAGACTCAGGAATAGCATATGCATGTCAGATGCACACAGCACAGAGTACACTTACAACCCACTGCATCACACAACAAACATCACATTACCCAGATCATGGGTAGGCTGTGGACACATGCTGCCTCTCACAGCAAAAGACACCATCCCACAATACTGTACACTTGCTTGCTGCTGATGCCCCTACAAACATGCATCCGGCACAGGCTGTGTGACTGTCAAGATGCAGACCATTACTGGTGAAATGCAGCGACGTGCTGACCTGACAATACGAGGGGCATCCCCCGATTCGTTATCGCCACGTAGTAGCTCATCCGGCAGATGACGTCACACCCTTTGTGGAATTGGCTGCACTGTCGGTCACACATACACAGAGGCATCAACTTGGATGCAATGGCTCATCACAAGCCCTTGGGCTGGAAGACTTCAAACTGCAGGGATGGTACACAAGAGCCTTGGAATATCACTCATACACTTCTCAACATCACCCACATCCACCAATCACAGTGGCATGCTGCTGACCCATCCCAAATACTCAGAGACGTGCAACAGAGCCAGGAAGTAATCGGACATGGCCTAACAGCATGTGTACACCACACGTGAATGCATGCTGCTGGGAGTGTGTACACAGTACCTGTCCATCCCATTCACATGCAGGTTGCCAGCACATTGAGCAATGTGTAGTCTGCCCACATCTACTGTCCATTGTCAGGTGGACCACACATAGATCACAAGGCAACACATCTTTGTGGGTGGACTCACTGTGTCCAACACTGCGCAGCCCTCAACGTACTCGCCCTGTGAATGGCTCACCCCGCAATGGAGGTCACATTCAGTGCCACTATATCTCACACACATCCCTATCACAAGGCATGGTGTGTCCAATCGACAGGGCCGAGTTTGCGCATTTCAGGAGAGTCCTGAACAAAAGACACATGTAACCCACTGTACAGTCAGTGTTGTCTCCTTCTAGGATTGTGCGGTCAATGTGCAGCCCAGGTCTGCTGCGACTGAGAAGGCCAGCAGGGACCCAGCCAGCCATTCACACAAGCAATAACTGCCCTGAGTCCTGCATTGCCAAGTGGCTGCGTGACTGGATGTGTGACATGGAAATGCCATGTACCACCACTCGTGAGGGACATGCATGGGACAGCGCCAGAGAGCCTACATACCCCTTACACCTGTAGTTAGCATGGTAAGCAGTGCATGTAGGAACCCCACAGGCTCAGAATCATAGTGCTGCGGATCAACGACATGTGTGTCCCCCACATGCACTCCCACACACAATGTAGTTGTCTTACACACACAACTTTTGCTATAAATAGCCTTGGGCAGTGTGCGTGGAGCTCGGAATCCATGATCTCCAGCTCCTCGCTGGCGAGTGGACCTGGACATATCTTCAGAGTCGTCGACATGTAGGTGGACATGTGGCAGCAGCGGCAGGTGTTGTTGAGGGATGCCAGGCAGCAGTCCCTGGAAGCTGTGGTAATGCCGGTCTCCCTCCCACACTCATATAGCCCCCTGGGGCTGTTCCAGTGGGTCCAAGCTGCTGCAATTGGTGTACCATGTCTGCCTACTTCAAATGCACACAATGGTCTGAACTGAGCTGTCCCGGTACGCTTACCTCTATCGTCGAACACGCAGGATGCAGTCGCGAGGGCCATTGGAGTTGGCCTCAAGGGCCTGGTCCATGGCGGGTACAGTCCGCTGGTGCCATGTGGAATCCACAGTTGAATGTGCGCCATGCATTTGCAGGTGTGGCCATGATTTGTGTGTGGGAGCATGTCCACACTGGACAGGGCCACTTCTTGCTGTGTGCATAGGCATTGACGGCCAGTGCTCAGCCTCCACATGTCTGTTGGCACATCATCATGTACACATTAGCATGGGAGCATGGGATGTGCATATGCACACACATGCCATATTTCTCAATGTACATCTCCCACTTGGCACGTGCAACGTTACGTGTCACTTGTGATGTGTGTTTGCATTCACACAGCTGTGTTGTCATGGAGTTGTCAATGTGTACACCTGTCAATGTGTGTTGGAGGTGTGATACGTACAGTGCTGTACATTGGGTGAACTAGGGACATCATTGAATGTCTCATATCCCATTGTGCAACAGGACCCACTTGTTTTGGCCGCTCAGCCTGTGTACATTGTGTTGTTGGTGTGTGCCATACTCACCCAGCCTCGGAAGCTGTGTCTGGCACAGCAGCTAGGTATATTGCCGTGGTGTTGTCGCTTCCCACCTATGCAGTCTGAAACCATCATGATGCCTTTCAAGCTATTAGGGCCTACATCCCCGTGTGCATGCTCATAGCAATGGTTTGTGTCAGTAGCCATTGCTATTGGTAAGGGGACCTGTGTAAGAGTATTGTAGCTGTGCTGTCCCTACTTGTCAGCTGTTCTGTGATTCTATTGCTTTGTCAGTAATTTTAGTTATGTGTATGTGAAAGTGCCATGTGGTGTGTTGCATTGACATGTGTCCACTTCCATCTGTCCTAGGAGGAGACCAAACATACATCGCCCCTACCAATTGCTGTCAGACATGGAGGATGTGGAGGTCATTCGTAAATTCCGGCTGGACCGACCCACCCTACATCACCTATGTGCCATGTTGGAACCCCACCTTCGTCCTCGCAGGGTGTATCCAACAGCATTCACCCCCACGGCTAAGGTGATGGCTGCACTGCATTTTTTCGCTACCGGATCTTTCCAACACACGGTAGGCAGTGGAGGTGGAATGTCCCAACCCATGTTCAGCATGGTGTTACGGGATGTCCTGTCAGCTATGATGCTGTACAGGAACTGGTACATCCGATTCCCCAAGGCTCGTGATTTGGCGGCAGTGAAGGGTGCTTTCTATGCCCTTGGACGCATCCCCCAAGTTGTTGGTGCAATTGATTGCACCCATGTTGGCCTTGTTGCACCACAGGTCATGGAGCACATCTATAGGAACCGTAAACATTTCCACTCCCTGAATGTGCAAGTGGTGTGCCTGGCGGACATGATCATCACACACATGTGTGCGAAGTTTCCCGGTTCCACCCATGACTCGCACATCATGCGCCACAGCATCCTCCCACGAATGATGTCCAATCTCCAACCGGACCGTGCATGGATTGTTGGTGAGTATGCAAACTCGTGTAGCGTGCTGGGTGTGACATGCTGTCTTGTATCCTGTAGGACTTGCAACGATTCTCTGTGTTTCTCACACCCAGGTGACTCTGCATATCCTAACGGGCCTTGGCTGCTGAGCCCACTACGTAATCCCAGGACACCAGCTGATGTCAGATACAATGAGGCACATGGGAGGACCAGACGTGTGGTGGAGCGGACTTTTGGACTCCTGAAGTCCAGATTCAGATGCCTGGACCGCACCGGGGGTGCACTGGCATACTCCCCACAGAAGGTGTGCCAGATAGTTGTGGCATGCTGCATGCTGCACAATCTCGCTATTCGCAGGCAGATGCCCCTGATAGTGGATGACGGTGATCAGCCAGGGCCCCCGCCTGCAGACCAGGCCGTGTCCAGTGACGAGGACAGTGGAGAGGAGGAAGCAGTGAATGAGCGTCAGCAGCTCATCGCCCGCTACTTCACTTGACGGTGAGTGACCATGTACGTCGGCTGATGTTGCTGTAGTTGTGTAGGTGTATGTGTGCATTGTCACGGCGGCCTATTGTTCACTGAGTGCTGTGTGGCAATGGTCCATGTCCAGGGTAGTATGCCACTGACAGTGGCTGTGGCATTGTGCCCTGTTGCTCTGTGAGATGTGTGTACATTGCTTGAACTTGATGACAAGTACTGTGTGATGAGTGTGTGACACACACATTCAATGGACTCTTGTTCTGTTTTTCACCCCTAGGCCCCTACAGCCTCTCCTGGCCTATCGACATACCACACTCCGGGCCTGATTCACAGAACTAACTTACGTCAAAAACGTAAACGTAAAGTTAGTACTTTTTAGGTATTCACAGAATACACTTACTCATTTTGGTATTCACAGAATAGTACTAACTTTACGTTTACGTTTTTGACGTAAGTTAGTTCTGTGAATCAGGCCCATTTCTGATCATGGTGACGATTGCACATCCTTGATTAAACACAGAGCAGATACAACAGAATGTGATCCAGGTGTATTTATTTTGAGCAGTGACATGTGATTGTTGGCAAGGTGATGACAAAAGTGGTGAATGCTGGAACAATGAGTTGACGGACATGTCCGCGTGATGGTCAAGGTGTATCCATGTTGTTCTGGGTCCACAGTCCGACAGACACATGCCATTCACATGGCAGTGTGGGGTAGGATAGTAGTCCAAGTGAATGCAGTAGATGGCCACCGTGGCTGGCTGTCTCACTGGCGTTTGGAGTGTGCAAAGTCATCTCTGGACACCTGTTTCCTCTTCGGACGACCCCTTCCATGTTTGAGAGGGGGGGGTTGTGTTTGTGGGCTGCTGGTGGTGGCTGAGGATTGCCCACTCGCTGTGGACGCAGGGGAACTGGATGTTGCACGGACCTGCGCCCCAGCAGGTGGTGGCGGAGGTGGTGTGGTTGGCCTTGATTGGGCCCTCACCGCCACCACTAGCTGGCCCATGAGGTCGACAAGTTTGCCCATACGGGTCACGAATTGGCCCATATGGGCATCCATGGACCTCAACACCCCAAGGACTTCCCGCGTATCGGCAGATGACCGGGCCCATTGTCCCTGGGCCTCTTCATAGGCCCCAAGGACTCTGGAGATTTGCGGCAGGGCTTGGCTCCCAGGCTCTGATGGCGTTGGCCTGACCCTGCTCCTCCCACCTGAACTGCTGCCACCGACCTGCCCACTCGCCACAGTGGTCACCCGGGGCCTCGTTGTGGCTCCCAGGGTCGATGTCGACGTGCGTGCAGCCCCTTGCGCAGGGTGAGTGGTCAGGGAGGCCCTGGTGGTGGTGGTGGTGGTTGCGGCGGTGGTGGTGGCTGCAATGACCATGGCAGCAGGGGCCTGGGACTGATCACCAGCCCTGGGAGATGGGTTGGTGGGTAGGAGGGGTCCTGGGGAGCGGTTGAGCCCTGCCACACCAGATGTGCCTGGTCGGGAGTCCTCGTCCGAAGAGGTGTCCAGGTCTTCCACATCCTTGAGTCCGGGTGGAGGGCTTGTGGACTGGCTGTGATGGCTGCTGTCCCCTCTCCAGCATCATGCTGTTCGTCACCTGTGGGGCGGAGACGAAAGGTTATTGTGTTGCACCTTGCAAGGTTTGTGTTAGATGTCTGACATTCACAGTTGGTGCACAGTTGTGCACTGATTTCCCAGATGCGTGTGTATGGCTCTCCAATGTGTGTGCGTGATCAAGGCAATGGAATAGTGTGATGGGTGCACATGGCATGGGACGGATTTGGATAGCCAATCGGTATGTGTTGCAGTACCCCTACATTTTGTGGCTTTTGTGGAAACGGGGTACAGCCCCATGAACGCTTTGGAGATGAAATATGGTTTTGGGGTTCAAATGGAACGCTTAGAAACGCAGATGGCAAAAGGGGTACAGCCCCCTCAACGCTTTTGAGGTGAAATATGGTTTTGGGGTTCAAATGGAACGCTTAGAAACGCAGATGGCAAAAGGGGTACAGCCCCCTCAACGCTTTTGAGGTGAAATATGGTTTTGGGGTTCAAATGGAATGCTTAGAAATGCAGATGGCAAAAGGGGACAGCCCCCTCAACGCTTTTGAGGTGAAATATGGTTTTGGGGTTCAAATGGAACGCTTAGAAACGCAGATGGCAAAAGGGGTACAGCCCCCTCAACGCTTTTGAGGTGAAATATGGTTTTGGGGTTCAAATGGAACACTTAGAAACGCAGATGGCAAAAGGGGTACAGACCCATCGACGCTTTTGAGGTGAAATATGGTTTTGGGGTACATACTGGGACATATGGGTGCAGGCCGGGACATGTGTTTTGGCCACACGACACTGCAGAGACAAAGGTGTGTGTATGTCTGACATACCAAGCATATCTGCTCACTGTTATCATTTAGGGACATTACACTGCAAGCATTGTAGTGAGTGAGTAATGGTTGTGTGCCACACAACGTATTGCAGATGGGACAATTCCTTGGTGTGCGTGCTACCCTCAGCCATGTGCAGCAATGCAGTGCTCTTGGGGTGTTGACTATATTAGGTATGTTGTAAATCACAGTGTGACGTGCGCTTCAGACACCACAGACACATTATTGGTCATCGGCAGGAATCTTTGCTGAACTACTGTATATGGGACAACTGATTAGATGATATACCTTTCATGACACTAGGGCTAAAAAGATGTGATGGATGAGATATTGAATGTGCATTGTGTAGCTGTGTGGTTCATGGGTCCAGTGGTGTATGTGACATTACTGTGGTTCCACTCTGTTACATTGAGACAAGATAGATTTACATGGGTGATGTTGTACGATGTCAACGGAACAAGCAGACACGACTACATGGACAAGACTTCGATGGTGTTGCTGATGTGTGTGATGACTGGCACAGTGCACGGCATGTGGGTCAGTACTCCAGTGAGACTTGTGCATGCAGACGTGACTCCTTACGTGTTAGTGTATTTGTGATGGCTCATGTGGGCTATGACTCTGTAATTCATGTCCCTGTGCACATTAGTCACATGATTATGACAGGGAGCAGTGCTACCTGTTCCTCTGCTACGTGACATGTCCCAAATGTTAGTCGTAGTACAGTCCTCATGCCTACAGACACCCCGCCCTGTACAGTAGTCTACCTACTTGTTGGTTTGGAGGGAGCAATGCAATGGCTGTCACATGGTTATGAGAGGGAGGGGTGCTCCATCTTGCTGGTCTGTGGGAGTGGGGGCCGTGTTGTGAGTTGTGGTGAAGGCTTACCACCCACAGACACCCCTCTATGTAGGGAAACATATCTGGCTGTCGGGTGGAGTTGTGCACTGCAATGGCTGACACATGGGTGTGGGGAGTGCTCCATCTTGCTGCGCTGTAGGACTAGGGGCCTGGTGGGGGTTGTACTTCTGCAGTCCCCCCTCCGATACTCAGAGTCTGTGGTAAGGCTACTTACCTGTTACTTGTTGGTTAGAGCAGCTATGGCTGACACATGAGTGTGGGTGTGGGGAGTGCTCCTTCCGGCGCATCTGGGGTACAAGGGGACCTGGTGGGAGTTGTGGTGCTGGCTGACTGTACACTTGCCCCCATGGTTTTGTTTGTTGGTACCTTTGGGCTGACTGTGTGGGAGTGTCTGTTGCATGTGTGAGAGATGTCTTGTGGATTGTGTACTGTACATGGGGGTGTTTGGCCCTCGGTGCTATGGCATTCTGGTAGTTCATGACAGTACATAGCGGTGTGCTGGTATACATTTGTTTGTACTTACCAGCCTCCACTCCCCCTGGTATTCCGTTGAGACTCTCCGGATGCAGAATGCCTTGCACCTTCTCCTCCCACGCCTTGAAGGTCTTGAATAGTGCGGGATTTCCGCCGCCAGTCGTGTCAGCCAGCTCACGATTCTTGGCCTCCTTCTTCCTGACCACGCTTTTCAGGTCGTGCCACCTCTTTGTGATTTCACCCCGGTTGCGTGGCACGTTCCCAACTGCATTCACCTGGTCTACGATCCTGCTCCACATTCTGTTTCTGGTGGCTACTGGTGTCTGTTGGACCTGGTTCCCATAGATTTGTGGGTGCACCTTGATGATCTCGTCGACCATGACCGTCAACTCAGTGGCAATGTACTTTGGCATTCTTTGTGTTGCCATTGTGTGTGGTTTGCTATTTGTGGTGCTGGTGTGGTGGTTGTGTGGTGTGTGATGTGCAGGGGGTTCGTGGTGCCATTGTTTCAGTGGTGATGGTGGTGGTAGTGGTGGTGATGAGTGTGATGTGTGCGTGCGTGTGGTGTGCTGCTTTCCTTTGTGTCTCTCTGTGTGCTCTGATGGCGTCTTCGCTTTGTCGTAGTGCAAGGGATTGTGGTCTGTGAAGGGGCTGCTTTTGTACTTACCTATGTGGGTGTGTCATGATGGCCTGTCGTTTTTAGTAAGTTGTGTCTGGTGTCCTGGGATTTGTAGTTTTTTATATTTTTGCCAGGGGGGATGTGTCTTTGGGATGTGTTCTGTGTTTGTGTATTTGAGCGTAGTTTGCTGTGTGGACGTGTTGGCCATGTTATGTGTATTTCTTTGTTCCGCAAATGATTTCCGTGCACGGACGTGGCCGCCAGGCCTTCCGCCGTGTCAGTTATTCATCGCTGTTGTTAACCGTGGCGGGCGGGGAATATGTGGATTTTCCGCACTCATGTCGGGGAGATCATAATTTCACGGTCGTTGTCTCGGTCGTCAGAGCGGGCGGATTTGGGTTTTCGGGCGGGATTGCGTCCGTGGCGGACGGTTTATCTTCTACTCGGACATGGACGGGCGGAATTTTGTGTGTTTTTACCGCCGCGGGCGGAGGTTGCTTCGCGACTTCATAATTGCTCGGTCGGTATTCCCATGGTGCAGGCGGGCGGTTTTCTCATGCTATCGTAGATGGCGGATTTTTTAACGCCGGTTATCGTAATGGGCCCCTTAGTACCTAATTAGGATGTCGGTCGGAGTTTCCTCTGACCGACTTCCATGCGGTATCGAGACCGACCAACCTCGGGTCGGCGGTCCGAAACCGCAATTACGATACGACTGCACAGGGTGCAATTGCAGACTCCCATTTCCCTATGGGAGCTTAAGCGGCGGTCGGAAACCAGACGGAATGATAATCGTAATTCAGCGGTCAGAAGTCAAACCAAGGAGGCATTCTGACCGACATCCTAATTAGGCCCTTCGTGTACACTTGTAAATGTGGCTCCACCCCCTGTTTCAGTATATGACGACATGTAAGTTTACAATTTTGAGTAACTTTACTAAGTGTTTAAAGGACAGTAAAAAATCTACCAACCACAACATGTTCTACAGTTGTGTCTGTTGCCATCGTTTATCATGCATGCACTATCATTGTTATATTATCCGTCATCAAGCTGATTTTTCAACAAATGCATATATTTTAAATGGAATCTAGGTGTGAAGTTTGTGCGTTAACTTCTACGAAAAAGCTGCTGTCAGTCAGACAAAATCCTTTATTTCTAAGAAATAAATTCTTACAGAAATATTACACAGGCTTCATTTAACATACATAATTACAAACATCATAAAAAATCATACAGCACTTAGTTTAATTAATCCATCGCCAGTTGACATCACAGATCACAATATCAACTCATACCAATCAAAAACATTTGAGATAGCATAGTAACCCAAGACATATAGTTCAGTTCAGGAAGGAAAACTTTATAAAGTTCAGAGCCATACTTTCTTGGAAGGGGAGAATGTATTACCCTTGGCCAGCAACTCATTTCACCAACTAGGGCAATATAAAGTGCAACATACAACCCAGCCCCATTTTCACATATCCATTAATGAAATTTTGGGAGATTAGCAGTAGCCTGGCGCATGCGTCTAATTTTACCAACCAACATTACAAAGTGCAATGTGCAAGACAACTATCACATCCCCAGGCCTCCCCTTCGAGCAGCCTCCTAGCATATTTGGTCTAAATCAACTTACAAGAGAGGGCCTGGCATAAGAGGTTACAATCTTCTGCATGGAAATGAGCAGTAGCAATAGCTACACCCTGAAACCTAAGCCCATATATCAGGGTCGGACCCTCATCCTGTGTTCGAGTACCATATTTTATGAAAATGGGGCGGAAAAACTGCCTCCTTTCCTCATGGAAAAGTATACAGTCCAACAAGAGATGACTCACTGAGTACCTGCGACCCCGCCGGCAGGGGCACTGACCAAGATTCTCCATAATTTCCAGCTTAAAATCTGTCATCCGTCATCTGGGGTAATTGCCATTCCTTCAACACAAAATTTCATATCTCAAAGACTTATTCAGAATTCTATATAGATATGGAAGGTGATCCATACTCTCCTGAAGAGTAAGGAAGGGATTAACAGAGCTCTTATTCTTAAGATAGTGAATATCCTCCCTTTGACTAGTTTCCATGGCACATCTCCTAAGGGTGCATTTTGTTCGACTGATACATGAAGCTTTACCTTCCTCAGGGTGTAAGTCAGGAATCCCCAGGTGCCCTAGCATTACTGACATACGATGACTCGTTCAAGAGAAAGTTGAGAACATCTCAGAAAGGATTAGGGTTGATAACCTTTTGGCCTGAACCTCATTTGTAATTGTAAAATAAAAGCACAGGGCTCTTGCATCTGAAAAGGCACTCCAGGCAACAGTACCTAGCTTCCTCCTTATAGCTTGGATCATCACACTTTTAGGGTGGTCAAGGCTCAATTTCAGGATATTCCCTTCTAGACTCTCCAATGGGACTTGCCTATCCATAGCTAACACCTCAGCCCCATAGACAGCCTGAGGAATGAGTTCACCCTGCATCACCTTGCTTAAGGGTTCAAAGGTATAACTGTCAAATCCATAATCAAACCTTTTTAGGGCCTTCACTTTGGCTGACATTACCAGTTTCCGAGAGGCCATATGTTTATCCCAACGGAGATCATCTGAAAGTTTTCACTCCCAAATACTTGCATTCAGGGACCAGCTCCAGCTGTACATTCCCTAGGAACCAAGTAAAAGACCTTTTCTTTTTTGCAAAGAACAATGTCTTTGTTTTATCAACATTAATCGTTCATTTATTTTTGAGACAGTAAGAATTCAGAGCATTACGTTTTCTTTGAAGCCCAATAGGTGTGAGATCCATCACTACGAGACCATCCACATACAGTAGGCAGCTGGCATACCTACCTCCAATCTTCAGTAAAAACTATGAGTAGCACTTAGCACCTGAGTAAGGTCCGCAATGAACAAACTGAATAGCAAAGGAGCTAAAACGCACCCCTGGAGCAGACCATTCTCTACTGGGATTTTCCTCGGCAAACTACCTGAGCCATCTAGATCAACCTGGACCCAGTTATCACTATTGAGCCCTATCAACAAATTTAACAGGGCCCCAGAGATGTTCCATTGATGGAGTTTGCGCCTGAGCATACTTCTGTCCACTCTGTCAAAGGCCGCTCGGAAGTCAAGGAAGCCGCAGCACAGGCCACCTGCCAGCTCTATTGACCTCCTTGCAACCCCCTCTCCCCCACAGGGTAAAACAGTGATCCATTGTAAAATACTTTGGTCTAAAACCCCCTTGCTCAACCGGAATCAAAAGCCCAAGCAGATAGATGCTTTAGCAAAGTTTGAGCAAGCAATTTAGAAGTAATATTTAACAGGCTAATCAAGAGATAATTAGCTGGTTGATCCAATTTGCCTTTTTTGTGACTGGGCTTCACTACAGCTCCTTTCCAAGAGTCCGGGAGTCAGCCTAAGTATGTTACCCACTAAAAAAAAAACACTCAATATTAGGCTCGCTTCCTAAGATTTTTCTTAAAGATCACAGCTGGTAGGCCATCTAATTATATTTACATATTTACCATTTTCCAGGAGTGATATTTGATATATAATTATGTAAGTGAGAAGAGCCGGGCTTTTATTGCTCCACATATTGAAAATGGTTATTACTGATACCCGTTCTAGAAGAAAGAGGGCTCTAAATTGTAGCTGTCTGAACAAAGAAGGAGCTTCTGCCAGTGCAAGACTTTTTGATAGGGGTTGTTGAAGAGTGTGGCTGAGCTGATAGAGGTAATTTGATGTCAGATGCTGAGTTAATGCTCAAGGACAAGAAACTCAATGCAGTGGATGGTTCAACTGTGATGCACATTGTTTTAATGCTAATGCATCTAACCACAGACAACCAGAGTAATGGAGGGCTGGTGAAATGCATGTTGGGATTTGTAGATTAAGAAGTTGTCTGGAACCCGCTTTTCCAAATCTTTTGTTTGCGAATCAGGTGGTGAGGGATTCCCAGGTATATATCACTAGCATATTATAGAGAGAAAAATACTTAGATGGTGCAACCTAATTAAGGTACAATTTGACATAGGGATCACATTGCGTAAAAAGAGAATTTGGTAATTTGATTAAGAGGAGAGATTATAATCCATAACCACCCCCAGATTCCTTACATGGTTCTGTCACAAGTCATGTTAATGGGCATTCATTTCCAGACTGCAGAATACATTAAGTAGATAACTCATTTTAGCTGTATGTTGTACCAATACATCTGCGTTTCGCTTGCACTACAGTAACTGACTAACAATATTCATAACGTTTGGTGGGACGTCATTGATAAAGGTATTGTTCCAGTTAATGAAGTACCTAGTTTGGTGGAAGAATGGCTTGAACATGGATCATTCCATGCCATGCCCCTTTGTCAGCATTTGTGGTCTTTGTCTCCAGTATGGCACACTGAGTTCAACATTATTCTGTCCACCGAAACTATTCCTTGGCTTACGGTTTCTGTCTCGCTTCCAGCTATGTGTATCTTGGCTCACTTGCTTGGCACTGAAACGCACTCTGCACTTTCACTTTAGAATGGAGGGAAGGTGTGAATGCTGTTTGGAATAATGGGTGAGCACAGAGGTATGTGTTTCGACGTTGTGTGTTTTGATCCCACTCACTATATTTTATTTTTGTCCTTGTTGACGATCAACGGTAGACATCCTTCATGTTTTCTGCATGAGGATCTGAATGCCAGTTTCTGTAGTATGATTCTTTAAAGGAGAACACTTGTGCATTACTAGCCTGTTAATATATAAGCAGTAAGAAATGATTTACCTATATTTAAGCATGAGAGTCTTAACTCTGTGGAGAAGATATCCTGAATCCTAAGAGCAGACTATCACCAGGCACCGGAATCAATCAAGCCCCCCTAATAAACTGGAGGAGTGCCTGTCTCTGTTGCATTACACACTATTTGAGGGAGGCTGGGGGTGTAGTGAGTCACAGACATCATTTGCCATGCATCTCCTCTGTCCCATGCCTCTCTGCAAAACCATTCAAAGAGAAAGAGGATGCATCCATCTCTCACTCTTGTGAGCGTCTGCACCTCAGTTACCCTATGTATAATTAGTGGGCCTACAGTTCCTCCAAGACTACCTAGTCGAGTTAGCAATTGCTTAGAGTTGGGGAGACCCTTGATGTAAACTCTTGGCTGCTGACCTCTATAAACATGCTCCTAAAACAAGGTCAAACCTCTTGCCTGTCATCAAGAGATCCATCCAAATCTCTTGTTTACAGCTTTGGATAGCTAAAGGACTCTTGTTCACGCATCTAATGTGATGCAGCATCTACATCGATGGAACATTATGACCCTCGATGTATTATGATATGGTCATTATAGATGTTTTGACAACTGAATGAAACATGACACAGGTGCATCTCACCTGACCATCTATTGAAGGAATGGCATGTTAGGTTCTCTCAACAGATCTGGCTACCCAGCTTCTTTTAATGTATTTTAATGTGTATCATATATGTCTAAATGTGCTATATAATTTACATTAATCGTTCTATGAAGATTAAGTGAACTCAACTGACTGGCATCGTGCAGGTCTTTCATACTGTTTTAACAAGAAGAAAGGACAACACAACATTTGTTCTTTGCTGAGGGTTATTCTCACAGCTTTTCAAAGTCATGCATAGGTACAGTGAGACTAATATTTTTTTCAGTCACCAGCTATATTCTGTTTCATTTTTGGTGAAGTTACAAAAAGCAAATTGAAGAGCCTCAGTAGATAGTTTAGTGGTTAGCTACCAGAGTTGCTCCTAAAAAGGTGGGGATAAAATAGCATATGAATAGGGTGATTTCAGTGACCAGCTGCTAACCTCTGATGCATCATTAACGTAATTGCATTTGCATTGTAATGGTGCTTGCACTATTCATGACAAACATTGTATTCTATACATACTCCAAGGGGCTTTGGTGCAGCCTCATTTCCCCATTGGTTTCTTTTGCTCAGGGACCTTCACCCATTGGTTTGGACATTGTCAATCACATCTTCAAACAGATGAAGAGTACTTTAGTCCCACCTTCTTTCTATTTTCTTTTTGCGTGTATCCCTGTGCATCAATTTGAATGCATGAGGGAGTATTTTGATCCAACAAGTACACTCTGTCATCACTCATTTAATGTTTTATCTCATCCATGCATTGCATACACAAAGAAATCCTTTTTTAAATTGTTTTGCAGCATGTGCAGCGTAATTTAAAGACAGTAATTTCCTCTGCCTGCTTCCATCAACCACCCTTTTGTGAAAAAGCCTTCCTTTCTTACCGGCCACCATGTAACAGGTCATAGTGCAGACTACGGACCAATCCAGGGAAGACTTCTGTAACTCTATCTGGGTCTGCCAATAGAGCTCCTCTCTAGGCCTCAACGGATAACAAACATGGCAGTATACCACATCTTCAACCCTTCTCTCCACTCACCAATCATCCCTTCACTGGCTCCCAATCTCCAAGCATATTTAAGACCTTTTGTCTGCTTCACCAGACCTATTACAATCTTCATCCTGTACCTCCATGCCAAATTGTTTCCTTACACTCTGGCTCAAGAGCTTAGATCTGCAATCGTTTGCTTATTTCAGATGCCCAATTTTTGCTTTCTAAAAACTGGATGTGCGTTCTCCTATCTCACCACTACACACTGAATTCACTTCCTCTGAAGCTTCAGCTCACCTCCAATCCCCTAGCCTTCTGGAAGGCTAGTAAAGCTTGGGGCTACTCTTCTTAACCCTCTTACCTTCCAGGTTTACGGCTTTCTTATCTGTTTACGTACGTGTGCCAGGATATCTTTTTGTGTGATTGTCGTGCTTTCCAAATGTCTAGAATAGAATAGAATAAAAGTCTGTCTCTAGGTGATTTTATCTCAGGGTACTCTCAATAGAAACAGTGATTTGGTGGTACATCATTTATATGTGCGGTCTTGTGCACATTTGGGACCAGATTGGCTCCAAAAATAGGCAGGATGGCCACAATTAAAGAGTGCTTCTTCAAAGGATGACATCCAACCCATGTACTGCCCCTTGTGAACCAGTGTATCCTGGTGTATATTAATGAAGAGGGGAAACAAGTGGAAGGGACACTTTTCTGATTTGAACATAGATGTGGATGCTAGGAAGGCCTGTACAAATTTTGCCCTACTTGTTGTGTATGTTAATTTTTCAAGGTTGGGAGCCAGAAATATGGCAGCCTATTCACAAAGGAGCACGTAAAGTAGTTCACCTGTAGTACTCTTTTACATACCCTTATGCCCCTTTGTGAATTGGACCCACAACATCTAAAAGGGGAATTAAAAAGTGACTAGTCATGGACTATTCATATGCAATTAGTACAAATAGAAAGGAGTGTGCCCTCTTTACACCATTAGCAATTGGGGTTGATTCACAAAGGCATGTAAGAGAACTTAAAAGAGTTCTTCTGTAGTGTTACTTTCTGTACTCATACATACTTTTGTGAATCGACCGCATTGTACCATATATCCACTTCTGGATTATGCAAGTTGGCTACATCAGTGAGTAAGATCAAATTAAAACCAACACTTGTTGGAAATGTAATGATTCTCCTGGAAACCTCACTCATATGCTAATCCATTCCAAATGTGTAAGACCCTTATGGGGCAAAATAATTACCCTTATGCAGGAAATGCTGGACTCAAGCATCTCTCTAGTTTTACCTATTACAGCCTTGGTTATCCACGCATCTCGCTCTCTCATCGATGCACCAATAAACGACTTACTACTTGTGGCCTCCTTTTGACTCTTGGTGTCAAAATCGTTCTATCAGAGTGGAAATCGAAAAGCGAAATATCATACAAAAAGTGGTAGGAAATCTTATGCTTCACTAGAAGCGCTGACAACATAATGCTCAGTAAAACCCACTCAATACAGAGCTCCAAAAAGCTGTGGAACCATCAAGACAAATCCCTCCCTAAAAGCAAACCGCCTTGAAATCATGAATGGGTCAGTCCAGAACCTGCACATCCTCTGAAACAACCAGCAACATATCTCGCTTATACTGCAACTGATCTAACACTAGATATAATTTCTTACAGAGTCACACACCCCCGAGAGCCATACACAAACCAAATTCCTTCCCCAGCTTTTCCCTCCCCGTCTGTATGTATTTTTTCCATAATTTTTTCGTTTTCCTTCTCATTGCAAATGTCTTTTTACCAACCCTCTCCTGTCCAGCTATGGTATCAATCTCTCCTAGTAAATCATCTGCAATATATTGGAGCCATTAATAGTAATACTTCACGTAACTCGGATCTAGTTCTGTCTCTATCGTATCGATCTGTAATGTCTCCACCATGGCCCATCCCAGTTTTTCTGATAACAACATGTCTTACTGCTCGACTTTTTGTTTCTATACTGTATAGATCCTCATAATTACCCTACAACACATGTTGGATGTTGTCGACTTACCGGTTATGTTCTCAACTTCTGTCCTGTTTTGTATTGCTCTTTTTATTTAATAAAATAAAAACAAATTACTTTAAAAAAAAAAGCTTAGATGCAAGGTAGGTGCTTCATGTCTCAGGCAAACATTGGCCCATCTTTCTGCATTTCCTGGGTTCGAGATATCGAGGCTGGCTGGGTCATTTCTGAAAATATCATCAGTTTGAGCACGGTGTGTAATAGTGATAAGGTAGGCAACTTTTGTATGAATGACGTGATGGTTGTTGCACCCATCTGTCATGGGGTGTGCTTACATTTGGAAATGGAACTATGACAAGATACATGCTACTAGGAGCCATAAATGTAATTATTTTATTTATTTATTTATTGAAGGTGTGTGGTAAGCCTGGACCAAGCCCCCAGGACAACAGACATCTACCCTGAGTATACCAGTGCATGATACATCGCTGATTGGATGGTTGTCCTTACAAATTCTTTTCATTTGTGTTACCTTGTCCAAGGTGGATTTTGTTGACTTGCATGTATTACCGTTGCTCGCATTATTCTCTAACCCTTGTTAATAAGTTTGTTTAATATGCCATGACATTTGTTTACTCAGACACTGTTTGCCACGACTCGTAAGGGGTTCTTGTACATGTTCACGTTCAGTGTAGGCTGCTACTTAACGGGAGTGGCGGGCGGGCAGGTTGTAAATGAAAAAAAAACGAAAAAAAAACACTTACCTGCAGGCCGGCCGCCTCCTCTTGGTCCTCTTCTGCTCTTTGGTGGAATCCAGGAGCAGGAACCAGGAAGCACACAGGCTCCCAGACTCCCCTAGCCAATCATGATGCTGCGTTACAGCAGCGTTGTGATTGGTCTGAGTGCCGTGGTTCGGCGCTCAGAGAGGGACTGGGAGGCTGTGCATGTTCTCCACCCAGGCTCTGCAATACAGCTGATGGAGAACATGCAAAGTGCGCATGACTGGCTGGCCCAAACCGTCATGTGCACTTAAGAGAGTGCCCACCACTCCTCCCTCTGTTCCTGACACAGCCCGCCCCGTCCCTAACCAGCTGAGAAACGACAGAAAAATAAAATGATAAAAACATTGCATTATTATGATTTTATTTTTCCTTTTTGAACTGCTCAAAGAGCAGTGGGGCGACGCTCCTTCGCCTTAGCGGAGGAGCTGCCGCTGTTATCACATTTCCTTATTTTGTTCTGCTGGGTTGTATTGTTCTGCTTGTTGAGCATGTGTTGTGTGTCCCTACCTACATTGCAAGCTGTGCTCCTCGCACCAAGTTTAATGCTGCTATTCAGACTTTTGTGTTTTTGTCTGTATATTAATTTCTGCAAAGCCACTCGTGTTATTCTTGCAGCTGATAAATGTTGTGAAGGAGGCTTTCATTAGTCTTTAGTGGGGTATGTGTACCTGAAAGCGTGCATGTGTGCGCCTACATAGCATATTGTTGCACCGTTTGCACTCGGTATTTGGTTGGTATTTCATGGATGCGTTGTTTGTGTGACAGCTACTTGATTTCTGACATTATATTTCCTTATTTTTCCACTTAAGGTCTATAGTGTGACTTGCGTTGCTAATAATGCTTGTCGTACTTTGCTTATACTTTTGGTACAACTTAATGTGCAATTCATGAAAAAAGCTGAAAATCACCGCACACGAGCCATGCAACCTCGGTGACTGCCATTCTGTGAGATTTGTGGCACAGAGCCCGCCACCCACATCTGAAAAAGCCCTTAAACAAGCAGTTGAAAAGGCATTCGGAAGAGCCTGCTCTATTGAACCTCGCTGCAATAATGGGTTTGTTCTGATTGCAGTTCAGCTTCGCCGTCGGGAGCTTTTTTCAGGAGGGGGGTTTGTTGTTTTTAGACTTTGCAAAAGACTGTGGTGCTTTTCTCACTCGGTTAAGTACACATCCTTATTTTCCTCTGGCTCACAGGTCAAACAGCCTCCTTTGAGCTGTGCACAGTGAAGTCTACAGCTCAGGCCCTTCTCATATTAGCTTCTGCGCTTTTTTCACGTTTATAAATTCAGGCAAGCCTGGCTCACAATGAGAAAGGATGGACCCGCTTGAAATCCATTGACTATGTGACTGTCAACAGGTAGTTGATCGAGCCAGGCGCTCTTCCGAACCCCTTTGAGGTATGAACAGGACCGGACTGGCCGTAGTGGGCACCGGGCATTTCCCCGGTGGGCTGGAGTAGTGGGGGCCGGGTTTGTGCTAGTGGGGGCCGGTTTTGTCACTGGCGGCCAGTGCTGCAATATCGGCCCCATGTAACAAAAGCGGGAGCGGTGCTTCTTGGTAGCCCCCCACCCCCGCTCACAGGGCCGGTCGAGCAGCAATCTAACAGGGCTGGCTGCTGTTCCCAGTCCGGCCCTGGGTATGAAGGTATGAAGCGCTCTGTAAATAAAACTGCAAACATCCTAAACCCGACACACAATAGTGGCACACTAATTATGGTGCTGGTGCTACAGCCGTCTACAAATAGGAGTTATTATATGGTAACCGTCCTTCCTGTCTGCCGCCATTCCGTGCTATAGAGTATTTAAAGCACCACAGTTCGCCTGTTGACTTGTGCAAATTCAGGACACAATGTTATTCCTCCCAGGTCAACCCCAACCCCCACTGAATGCTCTCCCCTGATTCTCAGGGGCCAGTAGGGTAAATCTGATCCGTGGAATGGAAGGGGTAGCTGGAGTAGAACCATTCCTCAACTCTAAATGTAAAATATGCATTCCTTTATGATCACTAAGAATGGGGGCCTCAAGTACAAAAGGATTTTGCAGTTGCAAACCCAGCGATTCACACAATCACATGGTTTCGATTTGATATATCACAAAATACCTTTTTGTGATATACCAAAGCCCTTTTGTAAGTTGGAAAAGTCTTTCAGACTCGCAGAAAAGGCTCTGCAACTCATTCTGAATTTCAGTTAAGAGGGGCATGCAAGGGGATTACCCTCCTAATAGTGATTTGCAATAGCGTGTTTCAACAGTTTGTGCCAGCAATTGTGGATGCAAACTATTGATCAGATATCAGCCTCCAAGTCGCAGTGGTATTTGATTCACAAAGTGGAAGCCGTCCCCAGGGAACTGCTTTCCCATTCAGAATCCTATTGGGTGGCCTCGGCAGGGAGCAGACAGTGGTCCAGGGAACCCACGGCAAGACTCCAGTGTCTTCCCATATGGAATCCTTTTGGGTGGCCTCAGCAGGGAGCAGACAGTGGTCCAGGGAACCCACGGCAAGTCCCCAGTGTCTTCCCATATGGAAACATTAATCAAAAAGCAGTACTTGTCCCTTTATGGGACATAGCCAACTTTTAAAAACAAGCATTGGGAAAGCGAATAGGTTGCGTCTTTTTCCCATGGCAGATCTATTGGCTTTTACAACGCATTTTTCTAAAAAAAATGGCTATTACTGTATTGCTGGTGCAGAACACCACTGCCAAAAAAAGTATGCGTGCGTGTGCATGTGTCATCACAGAGGTGCACCTATGCATCTTGACATTTTAGTGGCCCTAGCATCACCACGCATGCATGCATGCTGATCCAATGCCCATTTTAGTGTTTTGCTTCAATTTACGATTCCAAGACGGCAGATGCCCATCTTGGAGTAGTACAGTAAAAAATCACAAAAAGTGACCCAAAGTGCATTTAAAAAAAATGAAAGGTGCACCCAGTAGAAAATTGAAACTGCTAGGACTCCCAAAAAAGAAGAAAACTGTTTTAAAAAAAGAAACGCAATGGAGAGGGAAGAGGGATTAGCGGATGAGCAGGTGGGAGGATGGGTGGAATCAGTACACAAAGAAGAGAGCAAGAAAACACATGCACTTCCAGAGAGTGCTGAAGTAAAGTAGTTCCCTGAATGTAAGCAGAGGAAGGATGGCTGTCATCCAGTCAAAACCAAATAAGAGAAGCAATGTTCCATGGGAGGGACAAACTGAAGGAAGGAAAGCCACTGAATAAGAAGGAAGCATAAGAGAAGGACACAAAAGCCAACCAATGATAATCAAGGGGCTGACCCTAAGTCCACTATAAGTATTGGTATTGTCCACAATAGGGCTTTGAGAACAGACAGTTGAAAGCAGTCTGTAGGTGAGACCTAAAATGTTTCCTGTTTGGCTATGGAAACACAGAGGTGCATGTTTGCTGTCCCTTGCAGGCCACCATTCCTGTATTCATAGCCAATCACAGGGGTTTACAAATGGCGAACTGTAATTCATTAGATTAGAAAGG
Organism: Calotriton arnoldi; assembly: GCA_963921515.1. Classification (NCBI taxonomy): domain Eukaryota; kingdom Metazoa; phylum Chordata; class Amphibia; order Caudata; family Salamandridae; genus Calotriton; species Calotriton arnoldi. The sequence goes on along the minus strand of CAWUFW010001712.1, from coordinate 1,913,649 downwards.
TTGTTTTATGACCCTCTCTGAATTGACATTTTGAAAAGAAACCTAGAAGTACACAGGCCACATCGTAAAATAGCATGCATGTCGTAAAATGTCAGATTGCAAATTACATCCACTATTTGCAACCTGCCTGTACATACTTTAAGTCCTTTACTAAGAGACACTCAATAATACTGCACAAGAAAGGCCATCATTTTTGTACCAGCAGCCAATCGCTAAATTCCATTTGTTTGCATATCAGGAACACTGAAGATCAGGGGTCTGACTCACAGAGTAAACCACGAGTACCCCAAGAGCAACTCACACCTATTCGAGGCAAACTCTTTGCCACTTGAGTTCCATGTCTGGTTCAACAGGGCTATAGAACACCACTGTGCGCTCACCATTTCCAAGCACTAGAACATCCCACAAATGTTATCTCTACCTAGATCTTTGACTTCAATGAGTTTTAACACCAAGAACCTATTGCTATTTTGGTTGTCACTTTCTAAATGTGTCCATGTAATAACATAATTTAAGGTTCTAAATTTGATGCACAAGACTGAGAATAGGGAATACATGAATGCATCGCTAAGACATTGTTATGTTGCTCCAGTGACTGATCTACCTTCATTATGGCTGGTAATCACATGAAGGAGCCTAGACCAAGCACTTCACCAATTGTTGACACAGACACTATATAGCATTGTTCAAAGGTGTGGCAAAAGAGACAATAATCCCATATTTGTATTTAGGCATGGGTGGAGCTCTCAGAGTTTCACTCAGCGGAATTCTGTGGAGTCACAGGAAAACTCTATGGCATTCTGGGGAGTTCTGCCGGTGGGTGGAGTATTGCGCCACCCCTAAAATCCTGCTTTTAGCACGCAAGCAAGGCCTCTGTGGAGCTCGGTGAATGCAAACAGAGCAGCTTTTTGCAGAGTCCTTGCCAGAGAACAGTCATAGAGAGGACGGATGGTACACAGGGCTGGACTGGGAACCAAAACCGGCCCTGGCAAAGTGCTCGGCTAACCCCCCCCCCCCACCCACTTTGCCAGGGCCGGTTTCGGCCGATTTTGTTACAGGGGCCGATATTGCAGCTATGCTGCAAAAACGGCCCTGTAACAAAAAGGGCCCCCCAAGGGCCCAAAACAGGCCCCCACCCTGGCGGCCCACCGGGGAAACGCCCGGTGCCCGCTACGGCCAGTCCGGCCCTGATGGTACATATAGAGAGGCTGCGAGGAACAGCATGCTCTACATGTGTGAAAGTTTCTTCTAGGTGTGCGGCAAAACACTCTGGCACACTTCTCTTGAGCACCCTGGGATCTGGCGAGGAGCATACCTCTTAAGACATATACCTGGATAAATATTTGGCAGTGAAGGGGCGGGTCCGCGCAATGTACTTGAGCTGCATAAAAACATTTGCTAAATGAGAATATTTGAAAAAATAATATATTGACTGCAGCTGTTTCGAGGCAGAATTGACGGACTCATGGAGCGCTCCCTACCGGTGATTGCTCTAATATTATTATAACAAGATTAACTACATACAGAAGGGGCTCAAATTCCTGATTTCCTTCACAACTTTTTGCCCAGTGTGAGACCGAGACCACGTTTCACAGCATTTGGTGCATAACTGCACCTCATGCAAAGCTATTTAAATGACCTCCTTTGAGCTAGAAATAGTTTTGTTAAAAAAATCTGAAAATTATGCAGAAAATTATGGCTGGTACGATAGTGTGTCAAATATTAAAAAGTTTGGTGGAAAAGGCCATAACCGCACAATGACGCAATCACTTTTTTCCAGTGGCACTAAACATATATTACGAAAGTAAAGGGGTTATTGCTAAAGGCACCCCAGAAATGAAAGCAGAGACATCAGGATTTTGCAATCGGCCACATCATGTTATGTTACAACACTGGTTTATTGCGGGGATATTTTTTAAATTATCCGTCTATTCCCTTACTGCGACTATTGAACTCAACCCCAGCACTAACACCGCCTCACCCCATCGCAGCAACCCTTGAGCTTTGGGAAAGGCTGGCTGCAGTGCTCACATGCATGGGGAGCATATCGCTATCCCTTACCTTAGAGTCTAACATGCCCTATTTGAGGGAGGACGCGGCTGCTTGCTGAAGGTACAAGGCACTTTGCGCTGCAGCCAATGCTATCAGCTGCGCCCATCCCCTCCTTCTGCAGCAGCCACCAGAAGAGGAGGAGAATTGCTTCCAGGTCGGGACATGGAGGAGGAGGACGAGATCCAACACGGGGCGAATGAGCTTCAGCCTCCTTCACTAATCGCAGCTGGGTCCAGCATCTGGGATGCCGATGCTACTAGGGGCCGGTGCAGGACATTGATTGCTCCACATTTCCATGATATGTAACAGTAGGGTGAGCGGCGAGCGCGCCGCCCCGGTATACTCTGCTCCGCCGGCGGCAGGTGGAGTTTTTATGCCGAACTCCGTGTTCCAAGCAGAGCGCGGAGTGGTAAAATTCTGTGAACTCCAACTGCAGAGCAGAGTTTGCTGCTCACCCCTATTTTTTATTTACAAACATAAAAGCTTAACTAATGAAATAAAATATACCAAATTTTGCTATGTGAAAATGGCTGTTTGAAAAATGTATCTTAATTCAGAGATGTTGAATTGCTGGTTGTCATAAATACTAGGATCATTTTTGTAACAAATAGTCTTCAGCACTATTTTTCAGTCATATGGAAGTGATAGCCCAGTTGAACACTTGTGCATTGTCTTTTTGCACAAAAAGAGAATGTTTGATTTTTGCCTTTTTCAACATTTATTTTATTTGCTTGTAAAACGTATTTTACAAAAACCACACACAACCTCTAATATCCACACTGCCCGCTCTGTTGTCTCACTGCTAATATTCTAATAGGCTAGAAAGAAGTATGATCTAAATGTAGTATCAAACTGGGCATTATATTGTCAGGAAAAGATATTGGGAGTTATATTAATGTGTGTATTTATATAGTCAGGTTATTATTAAGGTAAGTGTTAGGTTAAGTGCTTAGCATTAGGCTCAGATCTAGGGTTAGAGGGTTAGAAGCTAGCGCTAGGGTTAGGTTTAAGGTTAGGGTTTGGCATTAGGGTTTGGGCTAAGGCTAGAGGTAGGGCTAGGTGAGCTTATATATTTTTAGTATGTTCATGTATTGTGCCGTAATATTATCAAGACAAAGTTATTGGGAGTTATAATTCTGTCTGCATTTATATAGTCAGGTAAGTATTAAGGTAAATATTAGGTTAGGTTCTTAGCTAGGGTTAAGGTTTGAGCCTGGGTTAGGTTTGGGCTAGGACTTGTTTTCAGGCTAGGGTTCAGGCTAGGGCTAAAGTTATGTCTACATGTCCTTCTAACTATTTTTGTTCATATATTTTGCCATAATATTGTCTAAAATTCTATCATTCTTATAGATCAAAAATGAAATTATGTCATACAATAAAAAACGTAAATTATATTTTGTTAAACTGTATAGCATACATACGTGTTCAATATTTTGGACCAAATATATATGTAGCACTATATTTCGGTAGCCGATAAGGTGTCATACAAGTGTGATGAGGGGGTACATTTTGTGAAGTAACTTTGGACCATGATAAGCAAGAATTAAATTAATAATAAACAAGTGGCTTATGAGGTATAAGCTTTCTCTTTCGGTATGAATAGCTTTACTTTCTCTTTCTCTCATAGTTTCTGTCCTAATCTCCAGATTGGATTTTTAACATATCTTTTTATTGATATTTTGAATCCAACAGCAGTTTCAAAACATAGCACTGTCATTCATCTCACATTATTATTAATCACCATTTCCAACCCATCTCCTCACCCCTATTCTCCTCAAAATTATCTGGCACTCTGGTATTGGGTCCTGGGTGTGCCACTTCAGCACTAGAATGGACAAGGTTTTTGCACAGCTGACCTCTATAGGCATTCCAGTCCTTCCAAATGTTGCCCCGTTTCTGGGACCACCTCTACCTTCGTATACAACCCTCTCTGTCATCATACACCAGTCTATGTCATGTTTCCAAGGCTCCAGGCCAGGGGTCTGTTCAACACCTCATGCTCTCGCTATATTTCTTCTTGCCACTGCCAAGCTCAATGTCATCCAGGCTCGTTGCATTCGGCCGACCACTGCCTCTCTCCAAATATTTAGTACATACCAGTTGGCGGAGATGCCTATGCCTCCACCCCTCACATACCCCCATGCATTTCACCACTGCAGACCAGAACTCCTGCATTCCTGGGAATTCCCATAGGATTGTTGCAGTGATTCTGCTCAGGAACAGAACTATGCTTGGGACCATAGAACATTAGTAGATAGGGACTGAGTCACCATACCACCTCAGTACTATGAGCCAGACTCTGACTAGCTATAGTGTCTTACTTGCCCTCCTACTCATATCCAGAGAGACAAGTGAATTGACACCCCATAACAAAACAGTCCCGACCCTCTCAGGGATCGCGGTGACAGGATACCCCTTTCGCTCACACACTCATCCACAATAAGATATGACAGAGACACGAAGGAAGTTTGAAATGTTTATTTAAACTATTGAGCACTAGAATGCACTATACGTGCCACAATCAGAAAACAACTGCCTAGCAAAAATACCACCAGATTTGTCAATAAACCGTATATTATTAAAAGACAGAATAGCCTAATACCCCTCCTCTTCTACAAAAGTAAACTGATTATACAGGAAAGATCTCTGTGTTTAGTAGCGGACCCCGTACCCTAGCATACACAGATGGATGTTCTACATCTCAGATACAGCTGTGATCTTCTCTCAGGAAAAATTTGTCTCTGTGTGTTACATTGCTATGCATACCTATATGACAAGGTTTATATGTTCATAAACAACAGCTGCATTTCTGTGTTGTGTCTAGGTGCGAATGCCTGACCAGAACAAAATAACAAAGGACATTGTTGTTTGACCTGGTCTGCTGTTCGGACTAAATCCCAGGAAAGAACAGAATGAGAAAACAACTGCAGGTTCCGTGTGAAAATACAATGTGGCACCCAAGTGAACGTGTTTATATATTAACGTGTGCAAAGCCGATGCAGCCTGTATCACTCACAGTTTGGCTAACATAGGGAAAACAACATGGGCCCTATATAGAACACATGACAGGATGTGGAAAAAGGTACCAGTCTGTCCACACCCACATAGACGGTGCACGTCTCCGGCCCTCCCCATCATCGTTTTGGCATAATAAGCTAAGCTCCAGATAGTTGGCATGAGAACCCAGCATATGTTTTTCACACATAAGTGCATCTGTCTACACTGATGCCATGCTAGCTGGTAGAGGGGTTCTCTCCTCATCCCTAGAAATGCCAGGTTATTGCCGTGGCTTAAAGACAATATGAGTCGGGTCATCTGCTCCTGACATCGTTCTGATGTATAAAACCAACAGGGCTGACCCTTATTCTTAGTTGGAACATAGATGTTCACTAGAACAGTAGTTCGATAGGAATCACTCACAAATGTATGTGGAACTACTCTAAAAATATGCATGGTGACGAAACACTCAAACATCTGCATTTGTACAAGTACTACAAAATAGACACCAAATACATATTGGGAACAATATAAGGGCAAATAATGATTATTGAACAAAGCTGATACTAGTTGTCTATTAGATGGAGTGAAAATACTTTCTTTATAATCAGTCCTGATATCTAAATGTTTATGTTCCAACCCTTCTGGTGAAAGTGTCCATGGGTCTCATCTGGACAAACAAAGCCATATTATCACAGTTGTCAAAAACTAGGCATGTATGCACATGGCATCCCAGCCATCAATGCTTGTTGGCTAACACAGAGGAAGAAAAAGAAGAGGAGTCAGATGTTCTCCTTTTCTCAGAAGTGACCTTGGGAAAAAAACAACTCATCTTTTTCAGGTACACAGACTGGAATGCACTGTCCGCTCTTTACACAGTCCAGCAGGGCCTGTCAGGAGAAATGGAACGGGAGACAGGGAGGAGGATGGTGGAAGCGGGGGTTCCATAAACAAACAGCATAGGAAACATTGACAAGTTATCTATATATTGATATATAATATGAATCTGATGGCAGAACTATACTAGAACTGTTTTCTTTGGCTGTGAAACATTGCGAAATACCAATCACTCTAGACCCATTCACCAAAAATCTGAACAAAATGAATAAATCTGCTCACCGTAGATTTACTTCTAAAATGTGAATAGATCATTACATTTTAGGGAATCTACAAAAATCTTCCTTATTTATGGCACAAAACATTGTGAAATCGTAGAATTTGACTTCTATTCTTAACGCTTACCCCCACAGCTGATCCACATTGTGGACAAGCTGCGGCATTAGGTATGCATGGCTGAAATGTGTCTCTAGTTGGAACCTACTCTCTAGATATGTGTGAATATCCACAAAGTTCCACCACATTCTCAATGGCCACTACAAGCAATTCTCCTTGCAACACCTTGTTCTCCCTCTTAACTGTAACTTATCCCTGTGACAAAGTCACCACACTGGTCTGTTTTCCACAGCAGTAAGTGGGTTTGTAGTCAGGAAAGATCACAACTCCTGAATATCATTGTTAGCATTGGATCCATTTATAGAAAGGTCCTCCTCTTAGGAGTCCAGCACACCACAGAACAACTGTTACCTGCGCTATCCAAATTCACCATAAAACACTTGTTACGGTTTCAGAGTGACCCTTTTATCAGATCAACATAACACAACTGCCATCTGTTCACCCCTAGTGCTTCCTGTGATGGAGACACCAGATATGTAACCTGCCTCAAACACACCTGTAAGATTGCAGTAGGAAATCACATATGGCCCCAGGATGTAATACCTAAAGAAACGAGTCGGATGAACACACTCATAAACACAAATAAATGCACAGCAGAGGGCCTGCATTCAACCCAAGGACATGATGCCAGAACAGCCGGTCAGTTGTATTCATCAGATAAAGCTCAAACAATGCCTAGTAGTAAGCGTCACCCTCGATTACACGCATGACATATCCGGCCACCTGGACCACCTCAGAATGTGACCTCTAGTTGGTATTTATGGCCCCTTCTATCAAAGTAGAATCAAGCATCTAAACATGCAATTTATGACCCAGTGTACCAGTATTTCCTGCCCAAAGGGAGGCGAGATTCACTTTATTGCACCCACTGTACAGTATAAAGCATGCCATGTACCTAATGCAAATTAAATTCCAGCACGCAACTGTAAGAGATGTGGCTGCTTTTCTCGCCTGTTATTTTTTAATTAAACGTAAATTGTTCCTGATTGACAAGCCTCGCTGTTCTCCTTTTGATAACCAGAACCTGCTTCAACATTATAATGTTCTACCATTTGTTATACCACAGTGTTGTTTTATTTGTGTCATGGCATTTCATGATTTTTGCCATAAAGAGATACCTCCAAGATCATCAATCAAATCTTTTCTCTATTGAAGAAACTAAATTATTGTTTCTTGAAGCATCCATTATTCAGCAAGTTTTTACTTAATGAGTTGTTCAATCGTGTACACTGAACTATATTACTCCACAATCGATTAATCCAAATACTTTAAAGAAAATCAACAAAGAGTCCTCTTTCTCAATTAATTTTGTTTTTTTGAAAGGACACTTGTAAACATATACAAACATTATGCATGGGGGTTTTACCTTTATTTAACAGACATTACGTTTAAGAACAACTTAGCTTAGGACAAGACATGTATATACAAAACACATTACATGATATTACTTAATTATACATTTGAAAAGGAATTAAACAAGAAACATACAGAAAGAAAGATACACAGTTGTGTGTCCAGTGTCCTACACTGTCAGATTTATGGGGCATGTATCACTGTGGCCCTCATGCTTGTAGTCTGCAGCAGTACTACTTGGCCCTATTCTATTGGTGGTCAGGGCTTAGACTTGTGTTCGGATGGAATCTTTCATTTCGTTAACTGTGATGCACAATTTAATGCGCAGATGTTGCACTCAATGATCGCCCTTGGCCCCGTTTATAAGTGCGCCGACGCGTTTCGACCTTCAAGGTGGGCCTATGATTTATTTCAGGGAAGGTCTTCTTCAGGGCTGTGAACTTTGTGGACACGTGAAGGTAACTGATTCCTGTCAGTTTTCTCAGGGCGTACGTCAGATTCCTTGGAGAGCACCTCCTATTTCGTGGTGTGGCCCTTCAGGTTTATTTGTAAATGGGAAACTTCTGTTGGATTCTTATAATTGTCCTGCTAGGGGTCCCAAGGACACCTTCGTGTCTAGCCTGTGTGGTGGCTACACATTTATTTGGCGAAAGTCTGGTAGATTCATTCGGGGTCCTCAGTTTGTTTTATTCAACTCCTCAAGCGGGGGCCAGATTTCCTACGTGTTCTCGTGCCGGGCCGGCAGCCGTCGAACGCCCGGCACGAGAACACGTAGGAAATCTGACACAGGCTCTGACAGAATCTGACATACCCACTGAGAAAACCGACAGGATCAGTTACCTTCACGTGTCCACAAAGTTCACAGCCCTGAAGAAGACCTTCCCTGAAATACAGCATACGCCCACCTTGAAGGTCGAAACGCGTCAGCGCACTTATAAACGGGGCCAAGGGCGATCATTGAGTGCAACATCTGCGCATTAAATTGTGCATCACAGTTAACTAAATGAAAGATTCCATCCGAACACAACTCTAAGCTCTGACCACCAATAGAATAGGGCCAAGTAGTACTGCTGCAGACTGCTAGCATGAGGGCTACAGTGATAAATGCCCCATAAATCTGACAGTGTAGGACACTGGACACACAACTGTGTATCTTTCTTTCTTTATGTTTCTTGTTTAATTCCTTTTCAAATGTATAATTAATTAATGTCATGTAATGTTTTTTGTCTATACATGTCTTGTCCTAAACAAATTGTTCTTAAACGTAAAGTGATAAGTAAATTCTGTGTTAAAGCACGGGAGACAGGGCTTACTTTTTGTGAAATAATTTATTCTTTCATGCTCTATAGATAGGTGCCCTACCAGGCACACTGGGGTAGTTATTGACTGGCAGAGCTGTATCTGATTTCAGCAAGAGTTCTGACGGCTTTTGCGGCACACTGATTTTTGGACTCCAGTAGCAATTAGAGACAATTGGTGCCTCAGTTCTCGCCAACTCAAGTTTTACCCTGAACAACAAGGTGCACGGATCTTCAGAGTAGTACCCACCTGTGCAAGAGACAAGCTCGACTATGGAGGAGCAGGTTTGGCCCAATGATTTTTATGTGTTGAGTTTGGGAAGTGATTTAGTGCCTATGGTGCATACCCTGCTTGGTTGGAACAAACAAGAGGCAGCATGTTGCAAAGTGAAGGCCTGTAAAGACAAAGCTGTCCCACACCAACAAGGGTTGTAGCCTGCAATATTATTAAACTCTGCTGGAATCAGACTTGGCCTGGGCAACATGGGACAAAGTATCAATGCAAATCATCCATTTCGCACTGTGCCCCACAAATCAATGCAGTGATCAATGGAACTATCTTCCAACTCTGTTTCCTCAGCAAAATACTCCCACTAGCCAAAACCAACCAACAGATTCAACAAATACATGCTTTGGTCATGTCCTGACTTCACTACAGTAAGATAGTCGAAACTGGTCTCCAGCAATATCTTGTTTCCAGGCTACTAAGGATATAAAAGCAGGCCACCGGACTGCCTGCACCTAAGAAAACAGGCCCATATTAAGATAGCCTTCAACGCTATCCATTGCTCCCTAGTGAACACAGGACCAGGTTCAAGAATCTGTGCATTACGTATAATGCATATTGGGGCAAACATCTTCGTTATCTCTGAAATCTGGCATTCCACAATCCACCCGTCAGAAACATAGGGTCATTGTCTGCACAACTGGTCATGGAATGCATGGTTAAGAGACTAAAATATTTCAAGAATCTAAAATATGACAGAAGCTCCTGATAGAAGACCCTGAGGGGACCAAGGCCCAAAATTATGGCACAGCCTTAGCCTCAGCCTCTGAATGGAAACCGATTATGCTCATTTCAGGAAACTCCTGAAACTTTTCAGATAGGCTTTTCAGACAGATGGAGGAGCAATGCCAGATCTGGCTGGACGCTAACTCTGATGTACTTTGAATGTCCGCTAGTTTTCTGAATGTTCCAGTGCTATGAAATTGTCAAGGTGGTGTGTAATGCTAGACAAAGAAATCAAATAAATACATAAATAGTGATGATGCAGCAGAATAAATTAAAAGAATACTAAAAAAGCAAGAACGCCATTTGAGCGACAGCTAGGGTAAAGCAGAGAGCCAATCAGAATCTCAAAGTGCATAGATGTGGTCATCTTTTTAAACTGCCATCATCCACTTCTGAGATTCAGTGTCTATATGCGCTCCACACCACTTTCACCTGTTTTTTTTTTTTTCAACATTACAACAGTACTGTTTTTCTGTTTCTGTAGCATTTTAGCACCGGCATCAATCGAAAGTGGTCCGAATGTGCCACGTCAGTGCTATGCCAAACATCACCCAGAAGATTAGGGCAATAAATACATCTGTATCCCCCTCTTCAATGTGCTTAACACCCACACTCCCACCCCCATCCCCCAGCATGCAGGTGCTACTGAAAATGAACATATCTAGAATAATGAAAATGCTAAAGAAGGCCTGGCATAGATTAAACTGTATATATTGTACTATGAGAAATATTTTGTTTATTTATACATACTTGCCCACATGTATCATGGCGCTTGAAGACCTAAAAGCTACTTAAAAAGAATAGGGAGTAGGTTAACAGAACAATAACGTTTTTACGCCCTAAGAACCTCTTCAGAATTAGACATGCGTCAGAGTTACTGAGAGCCCATTCCAAACCGGCAGACCAAGTACTTCGAACGACCTTCCACCTCACCTGACCTGCTTAAATAGTTGGTACAAGCAAGTCCCCTGACAGCCACCATTATGAACCAAGAAAATGTGTGGCGTATGAAAGGTTTCCCAAATTCACGTTTCCCTGTGACCTCAAGTCACCCAAATTACGCGCCACTTTTTCTTTGCTTCAAAGGCTGTTTCCCAGCAGGAAAACAGGCCTAGGAGATTCAAACAGTGAGGCCCACTGTGTGAACCGGCTTCGCTCCTGGTGTAGAGTTACCAGTAAATGTGCCCAGTTCCTGTTTATGTTGAACATTCCAAGAATGGCGGCGGGGAGGGCAGCGGTTATTCTGAAAAGGGCTGCGGACTTGAAAGCCGGCTTGGGAGAATGCAGTTTGATTGTGTGTACCCCAGTGCTAGGCAACTATCCAAGCCGTATCGTAAACACGGTAACGAGCACATTCAGCAGCGGAATGGCTGCGGGGCGGAAGCGTATGCTCTGATTGGATCAGCAAAATGATGAAATCGCGCTTCTTAATAATGCCAAAATGCGGCAGTTACATTTTTTCTCAGAAACTCGTATTCGTCCGGTATTTAAATATCTACATTTTGGGATTAATACATCATAAACCCGTTATCATATGTCTGCCTCCATCAGCCAAAGGACTGTGATGTAAGCATTAAGTTGAGGTTGATTTATGAAGCATGTAAGCACAGACAAAAATGATGTGTACTGGACTGGTACAACTGCAGGGCAGCAAATGGCATTGTGGCCTTCCTTGCACCAAGGGGGCATGGCCAGAAACGGCAAAGGTGATTGGCTGTAATTTGAACAGATTACTATTATCAGGGCCACTGGAATTATGTGGCAGGAGTGGGCCATATTATGTGGCAGGGTGGACAAAATAATGTGGCAAGAAAAGGCAAATTATGCGGGGTAATGCAGCACATTTTCTAATACTATTACTGCATTATTTTATCATTTTTACACTTGTTAACACTATTTGAGCATAGGTTGCACCTTATTAGTACCCGTTTAACACCTAAACATAACAATAAGCAACAGAAAGGTGACCAGTCAACATTGGCAAAGGGCAATCCACCAGGGGCGTAACAAAGGCCCCCGCAGACGCCGCAGTGCGGTGGGGCCCCAAGCTCCTGGGGGCCCCCTCAGCAAAGTATGCTGGCCTGAGAGCTCCTGAGGGAGCCGGAAGGGGAGCCCTCCATGTACTTTGCAGGGGGGCCCCCTCGAGTTTCGTTACGCCACTGCAATCCACGTGTCGCTTAGTTTTTTAGTAACACGTGTCACTTCCTTGTTAAGTAACTTTTGAATTGTTTGAGCTAGAAACAATTTTTTGGTTGAAATCTGCAGAATATGCAGCAGATGATGAATTATGTGGTAAATGCAGCAGATCCATAATTATGTGAAAAATGTCGGGCCACACAATCACATAATTCCAGTGGCCCTGATTATCATTATGTTTATATCGTTAATATATAGGTTTACAAAAATATTTAAACCATAAAATAGTAGATGCACAGTACATAAACATATAATGAGTTTTGGCAAAACCAGTATCTCATGCCTTGGCAAGCCTGCAATGTTTTTCAAAAAACATATGCACTATGCATTAAAAGTATAAAAGTAATAAAAACTTTTTAAAAATACTGCGGTTTATAGGTGGTGTGCATATGTTTGCAAAGAAAAAATATATAAATAAACTGAAAACAATGACCCACTGCAAAAATTTTAAAAATAGTAAACATAAAATGAAAGCAGAGATTGGCCCACCAGCCCTGGCACTGAAGTGGACTACCTTTTAGATGGATGAGCACATGTGCCCAAATCAAATGCTGACACTCACAGTGAAGCGAGACAATGGCTGAACTGGGCTCACCCTTTGCTGTATACAGAGGTGGGTTGAAGCAAAATCTGAATGACCCCTGAGAGACCAATTGATGAAGAAGGCTTACTGAAAGCCCTTGTATGCATATATTTATATCTTTATGTATTTTTTATTGTAATTTTTATGAAAAACATGAGGCTCGCGAGACAGCTAAAACTGTCTTCAGCGCAGACCTACAAAAGAAAGCAAAGAAAAGAAAACCAAATGAATACTCGAAGAATCAACATAGTGAATTAACTATGGCATACTGGTGAAGTTTGTCTCTTAGGTTTAGCTGTAAGTAACATGCGCATGCACACTAGGTCTATCTGGAACGGAACAAAAATTAAGGATCGGCTAAATACATGACAACTGTGCATGCTTTAATACACACTGGCTTGATGAAGGGCACTTTTATTTTAGAAATATTGCTTACCTCTATAGTTGTTTAAGGCATAAAGGGATTCATTAAGAGGTCTCTAGATCTGGTGGAGTTAATTCCACACCCCTGGAGATAATACTATAGGTCGAAGTTGAACTATGAAAATACCATGAGGAATTACTGTGGGACTGATCCCCAACTCCCCCCTCCATATGTATTCAACCTCCCTTGCAGTTTCCGGGGGAAACAGCCTGTGGTAACATAATTCTGAATGGGGCCTGTAACAGGCTCAAATCTTAAATGAGGGCCAAAAAATTGTTCATGAAAATGTTCACCCAACGTTCAGATTTAGCCCAATTTCCAGCACTCCCAAATTTTAGCCAGGGTCACACAGAAGACCACGGGCCATTTATGTTCTGCTGTCTTATGTTACCTTGGAATTATAGCGCACCAGCCTGCTTTCAAGCATGGGAAATCAAGGCAGCTACTCAGGGGTTGATATTAATAAACTCCCCAAACACCACGCCTTGGCAAAGAGAAATGGAGATGTGGGGGTGGTGGGAGGGGAGCGACAGAAAAGTTAAAAGGTTTGATGTGAGGAGTGTTTTGTTACTTTTAGAACATGAAGAGGAAGAAAAAGAATTGACAATTGGAAATACTGCATGTAGAAGCCATGAAAGAGCATCCTTCCTGCAAGTAGTTGCTGCCATCCTAGAAAAAATACACAGTTCCGGTCTGAAATCCAAACACTTGATTCACCTTCTCAAATGTGCGTGTTACACACTGTCTTGTGCGCATTCGTACAAAATATTCAGGAATTTATCCCATATCTTTCCAATGTTAGAGAAAGTTAAAGATGAGCTATGGTCCTCCCACTTCTAAAATAAAATCAATCTCGACCCAACCAACCGGTCAAACTTCCGCCCGATTTAATTACTGCCCATCTTCTCCAAGATTTTGGAGAAAAATGTTAAAACCTGGCTTACATCAGTTGTGGACGCCCATCTTTTTTTATAGCCTCTCACAGTCTGGCTTCAGAACGGGCCACAGCAATGAATCTGCCCTCCTGGGTGTCACTAAACATCTTAGACGATGTCTAGAGGAGGGGGAAACTGTTCTGCTTATTTTACTTGATCTTAGCGCTGCCGTCGATACTGTGTCCCACTCTATCTTAGCTGAAAGACTGAGAACGTTGAGCTTGACAACACAGCACTGAACTGGTTTACATCATTCCTTAAAGATCGGATGTTTTAAGTTTTCTCAGCTAATGAGAGGTCGGCGTCAAGGACTCTCACTTTGGGTGTACCTCAGGGCTCTGTTTTAAGCCCTATGTTGTTTAACATCTACGTCCACCCTCTAGCCGATGTAGTGGAGAACTGTGGCCTAACTTTATTTTCCTATGCAGATGACACACAGGTTATCTGTTCTTTGTTATCTGCACAGGACCCTGGTTACTCCGCTCTCAACCAGGGCTTGAGCCAAATCTCCTTATGGATGAATAATAACCTGCTCAAGCTCAACGGTGATAAGACGGAGGTCATGGTCCTGGGTAAGAATCCCTCTCTTTGGGGTCCTCAGCACTGGCGGGCATCCTCAGGGGCTTTCCCCAATCCATAATCCAAAGTCAAAATCTGTGATATTTGCTGGATGATAATTTATCTATGAAGCCTCAGATAGCCAAAGTTACCTCCACCTGTTTTGCGGTGCTCAAGTGGCTGAGAAAGATCACCTGGATACTTCCCCTACCAGCTCCAAGGACTCTGAGCCAAGCCCTCATTCTATCTAGGCTAGATGATTGCAATGTGTTGTATTTAGGTATTGATAAGGCTTCGATTCGAGGACTACAACTTGTCCAGAATTCAGCCGCCAGACTTCTGTTTTGTCTACCAAAATACGACTCGGTTTGGCATCTTTTCCATGAGCTCCACTGGCTTCCGATCACAAAGCGCATCCAATTCAAAGCCTTGTGTTATATGCACAAAGCTAAATTTAATTTGGGTCCGCAATATATATCCAGGGGCTGGTGGTGCCCTATCAGCCCACACGTATGCTAAGTTCAAAGAACCAGGCCCTGTGTACTGTGCCTGGGTTCAGTCTGGCCTGCATGGGTGGATGCTCTTTCACTGTTCTGGGTCCTAGACTGTGGAATGATCTTCCAGAGTCTTTGAGAAACTGTACCTCGCTCCTTGCATTTCGTAAAGGTCTTAAGACTTGGTTATTTTAAAAAGCGGGTAGGCCAACTTACCCTCTTGATTAGTGCCGGGAAACCCTTTGTGGGTAGCTGTAGAGCTTTATCAGACTAGAAATAATAATAAATAATAATGGGCTCTTTGGAGGAATGAGCACTGTTGTGTAACCTTCTTGGAAAGGTACATACCTCTTCCAAGCATCACATATAGAAAGTAGTGTAATGTCTCCATTGACCTTGATCATACTTTGACATTTTTGTCAATTACAGCGAATGACAATGATTTAGAAAATATTATCATGTTTCATCCAGTGCTACATAAAATATAATAATGCCGTCTATCACATTTAAGGTAAATGCTTTCTTTCTTACGAATACTTGTTTTAAGGCTGCGATTTCCAAACGAGACCCTTGAAGCTTAATGTTTTAGCAAATGGATGTCTACTCTGCAGTATCAGCAATACATTACTGCTAAATGTTTAGGAAAATGAGCACACTAAATTTTGAGGGCCTCATGAGTTGAGTCGGCAATTGGCCCTGTTGAATCTGCATTCCAGAATTACCACTGGCGGGAATCCCAATAACTCTAGGGGGAGTGGTGTCGTTAACGGGGATTTCAGTAGCACCCTTGACGTTCACCTCAGAAATGAAGAATTACTAGGGAATCTGTCATTCTGGGCCTGATTCCCCAGTAATTCCTCATTCCTTCCTAGTTTCACTGAGGGATTACAGCCATTTACAGGAACCTGAATCCTTGGCTGAAATATACGTCTGCAGATTTAACATAACCTTTGTGATTTCCAATGAGGCCAGTAACAGAAGTACTGGCACCATGTGGAATTACAAAGTAATAGACTTACCAGTCCTATGGGAACTCCAAGGACGTTGGAATCAGTCTCTGAGAAGGCCTAATAGACTGGAAGAAGGGTGTGTCTTAAAACCCTGTGAATTGATGTTTGAGATAAAAGTACAATTTGAGATATCTGGAAAACATGAGCCTTTTCATAAGAGAGATAATATGCATTTTTTTTAGAACCTGCAAATAAACTATAAAATGAAACAGAACGCATCTGTGTTAACGCCTTAAAATACAAGTCAAAATATGCGAGTAAATAACTGTATTCACACATGAAACACAAACCCAACTGACCTCAGTGGCAGCGGCAGACTGTTCTATGTACTGTTTTGGTGCACAGTCACTATTCTTCTTAATTACTTCAGCAGTAAGGCTGTGCTATTTTAGGAAACGCATATTGGTTTATTTTTGTGCTCTCATCACATTTTATACCAAATCATCTTTCTTGTTTCCTGTAACCTCCTGGAGCAGCTGATCTGTCTCACTGCATCCTTCGCTCTCACCTCGACTATTCATAGCATCTTGGCCACCCTTATCTGATCTCCTGGCCTCTGGCCCACGTCATTTCCTGATAATGTACAGATAGTCCAAAATCACCCTTGAAACAGGAAGCAGTTTTATGGTCTCCTTCCTGTTCTGGCTGGAGGATGTTTACACGAGGATGTTGCACAGCCTTTGAAAACTGAGAATGTGTACACTTCACAGCGAAGCTCAAATGGCGTTCTCAGTTCCACCACAACACTCGTACTTCGAGGTGACTAAAATAGAGGCTTTCAATCTTTCCATCTTATTTATGGACAATGCATTAAGGGCGTGATTACAAGGTAGCCGTATTTAGATGATCGGATGGCAGATGGCCCAAATTATCATTTCTGGACGGTATCCCTGGACCTAAATCCAGCTACCATGAGTTATTTAACTCTGAATGTGGAATAACATGTGAACCTGGTTTTACTGGGCTAAAATCTGTATACTAATTCTCATTCTGTGTAGAGTAACATTCCCTTTTCTGGTCCTACTTATCACCTGCCTTAGGCCGGTGGTAAATGGGCACAGGGGATCTTAGCGGGTTGGAGACTGTGCAAAGGCCCAGTGAAAGTTGATGTGAGGCACAGGGGATCGTTCCATGTTAGCACTTGCTGCTACTTTGCCTATATATCCCATTGTATACTGTTTGCCCTTTTTAGGTCTCGCCTGAGCCAGCGCATGCGCTGGTCTGGTGAGACATTTAGTGAGTGGGCTTTAGAAATGCCACCACAAGCTTTTGCTGGCCTAGAGCGTGCGGTTACGCGCACAGTAACGCGCATTCCTCGCATCGCTCAGGCGCCATCTGGCTTTCCTCTCACTTGCTCTCCCGCTCCTCCCCCTCCCTCACCACAGAGCGCGTCTCGCGTCTTTTTGGCTTTTTAAAAAACTTTTAGCGCGAGGCGCACGCGCTTCTTTTCATCTCTTATCTCGCTCTTTCTGCTTTCTGGCCATCACCCCATTCCCTCTTCTCACACGGTTTACTCTCCCTGCTACCGTCCTCTCCCTTTGTCCCCCATTTCCTCTCTGTTGTTCGTTTTTTTCTACTATCATCTCTTCCCTTGTTCTTCTTTCACTTCCCATCATCTCCATACCTCCACTTCTTTTTCCCCTGTTTACTTTTGCCCTCCATTTTCTCTGTACACTCTGTCTCCTATCTCACTTTCTCTTCCTGCTCCAGAGCTCCTTCCTCCAACTATCGCTTTATTTCTCTTTTTTAAAAAAAATCTTTCTGCCTTTCCTCTCTTCCCGTTCCAACGCTTCTCTTTTTTTTCATTCCCTAGCCTTCCAATCACCTTTACCATTTCCTCTGTTCTGCACTTCTTCTTGCACTACACAGCCCCATGTGTCTACTTGACTCCGGAGCAAGTGTAAACAGACAGAGACAGGGGCCATCTGGCTTTCCTCTCACTTGCTCTCCCGCTCCTCCCCCTCCCTCACCACAGAGCGCGTCTCGCGGCCGCGTGTCTTTTTGGCTTGTTTTTTAACTTTTAGCGCGAGGCGCGCGGGCTTCTTTTCATCTCTTATCTCTCTCTTTCTGCTTTCTGGCCATCATCCCGTTCCCTCTTCTCACACGGTTTACTCTCCCTGCTACCGTCCTCTCCCTTTGTCCCCCATTTCCTCTCTGTTGTTCGTTTTTCTACTATCATCTCTTCCCTTGTTCTTCTTTCACTTCCCATCATCTCCATACCTCCACTTCTTTTTCCCGTTTACTTTTGCCCTCCATTTTCTCTGTACACTGTCTCCTATCTCACTTTCTCTTCCTGCTCCAGAGCTGCTTCCTCCAACTATCGCTTTATTTCTCTTTTTTTGAAAAAATCTTTCTGCCTTTCCTTTCTTCCCGTTCCAACGCTTCTCTTTTTTCATTCCCTAGCCTTCCAATCACCTTTCCCATTTCCTCTGTTCTGCACTTCTTCTTGCACTACAGAGCCCCATGTGTCTACTTGACTCCGGAGCAAGTGTAAACAGACAGAGATCTATCTAGGCTCTCAGGCAGACATTCCAAAAAGAAAACATAGAGCAAGCCTTTAAAACAAAAAATCATATAATGCTAGTTTGGCAATGTCATCATTTATGTACACTTAACTGCACATTCTTTAATTGTATCCAAACCATTACTGAAATTAATGCACAGTTCAAATAATTGATGGCTCTTCTTTTATGTGGCTCAGTCTACTCCTTTTTTAGTTTCTGTAAAGCGCTTTGTCATCCCTTGAGCCATGAACACACTATAAAAAACTGCTAATGAATGTGTTGATAAATAAAAATAGTGGTCTCGCATTTGGGACATTATAAGTGTTTAGCCATGCAACAGTTGTGCTGCATAACTAAATACTTATAAGGTCCCAAAGGCGAGCCCTATTGGCTATGCCAATGCTTGTTACTATTACGATATATTCTTATCTATTCTCAATGTACCTCATGTTATTGTTGTTGTGCTTACTCTGTAAAGCGCTCTGATACCTTCGGGTCTAGTTCGCACTATACAAAACGTACAAATAAATAAATACTTGAACCATAAGAGGGGGCTAGGCTGAGGCAGTCTACTTTTAGCCCACAGCCCCTATCCAACCCGCAACTGATTTCCCAGGCGATTTCAGCCCGGTAACATCAGGTGCGGTGTTCCTGCACCCAGTAATACCAGGTGAATGACCACAAGGGCACTTTCAATCAGGCAGAATGGTACCCCACTCATGAACACCACTCTGTCCCACCTGTAATGAAGCAGGCACTGCCTGGAGATGGGCACCTGCACTTCTTTCATTTGAATGGCAGAGCAGCAACACTTCTTAGCAGCCGTGCAATACTTTTAATGGGAGATTTCCAACACTTCTCAGTAGGAAGCAGGCACTCTTGGACAGTGAGTACCTGCACTTCTGTATATCCATTTCAACCACTGTTTACGGGGCTGTACTCACACCCAGATATGCAGTGATGCAAAGCCTTTTTCATTCAGCCCACTAAACTCAAGATATCTTATTAATAATTAAAGGAGGTCGTATGCCTCCTAACCCAGACAGACGTTTCATCGGCTCATAAATGTCATCCGGCTTTTTGGTACCTATTCAGGTTATCAAATAAATTGGGATAAGTCCCTCATCTTTAATCTCGCCAGAACGTTGCCTCCGCTTACCTCGGATTGTGCAGAGCTAAAGCAGCAGGATAAGTTTAAATATTTGGGGATTTGGATTTCACACTCCTCTGAGGAATTTTTGCGTATGAATACTCAGGTGCAATTGACGAGACTCTGCGGGGACATTGCCCACTGGCGCCAGCTCCCCATTACTCTTATGGGGAGGGCCGTATTGTTCAAGATGATGGCTCTCCCTTGCCTTCTTTATGTGGTACAGAACACGCCACATAGACTATCAGACGCCTTCTTTCGCACTATTGAGGGGGAACTGCAAACTTTACTGTGGGGCACCACGGATAGCGCTCCACAGGCTCCAGAGGGGGGTTTATGAGGGCGGGCTTGCTATCCCGGATGTGAGAAACTACTATCGGGTGTCCCAGCTGATAAATATTAATGGGTGGGTCTTCGCGTCGCAGTCTGACCCCGCGTATAGAGAGGACTACAGAGCGATGGGAGCGGCGGGATACCCATCGGCGTTATACCAGGGCGGGCGTGAACCACAACTACTGCCACATACTCAGACGGTGGTGCGGGCGTGGCATGCACTCGGTTGGAAAAATAGATTATTCCACCAGATCCCACTGTGGCATAGTGATGGGCTGAAGAGGTGGGGAAACTCAAGGGATTTCGTAGCTGGAGCTGTAAAGGGATAGATAACCTGGGGGATATATGGAGGCGGGATCGGATGCTTACATTTGTTGAACTACAAAACTCCTATCAGCTAGCAGGGACGGAGCAATACCGATATATCCAACTGAAACATGCGCTCTGGTGCCATCTTAAGGAGGGGGACACTGTGCCAGAGTATGCCCCTCTTGAAGACTGACTATTATTAGACCCAATCCCTGAGAAAGCGATTTCCCTGACATACAAAACAAGCATTGGCATAGCCAATAGGTCTCGCCTTTGGGACCTTATAAGTGTTTAGCTATGCAACAGTTGATGTTGCACCAAGGATATTGTGCTGCATAATTAAATACTTTTCAGGTCCCAAAGGCGAGACCTATTGGCTATGCCAATGCTTGTTTAAGTGTTGCGGGGGATTCAGGATGTGCAACAGCACCCCAGGACTGATTTAGGAAATTAAACCTATATCTCTTAGGTCATAGATTGCATGATAGGATACAAGACCTGGTGAGACTGTTTAGCTATTTTCAAGCTTTCCTGGAGCTGAAACTTGATATTGTTGAACTTGGGAGTACAAGGATCCCAGGCGGTTGGTCCTATACATGTATTATGTGGCCTGAAGTGGTAAAGAAAGACTAACATATGTATAATGCGTTTTTGAATACAAATGCTTCATTGACAACTGTGTGGATGAACAATGTAATACTTATTGATAGGGAATATATTTAAATGTGATTACTGAATCCATTGGTTTCAATGGTGAATCTTGGTATGTGATTATGACATGGCATTTTAATGTGGTGACCCCTTGACAAAGCCAAGGATGTGACTTGAGTTAGGGTCGAGTAAATTAGTGTAGTTAAAGGTGCTTTTCAGGAAGGGTGCCATTAGGGAGGGGAGTAGAGTGAGGTGAGAGGGCTCCATACAGCATAGAAAGGCTCTCATTCAAAGAGACATTGATCCTTGCTTCTCATTTTTTGCCTCCAATATTCTTCTAGTTTCCCTACTTTTCCGAGATGCTGGTCAAGTTTGAGCTGAAACACTGCAACTCAAGTCAATAGCATGTGCTATGGTAACCAATCATATGACTATCACTGTGAAATTGGAGGCCTTTGATGTAAATCTATGGGACACAATACGATGATGCTGTCCTTATGTTCCTCTAACAGGTAGTTCAAAGGTGTGGATAGCATGGAGTTTGACAGTGGAAGTAAATAGCAGAGGTCACGTGTCCTTACTTTGCAGGGACACTAGACAGACCCAATGAATAGGTGGTTGTCAGGGGTGCATGTTATTAACCTCTAGTGACATGCTGCATCCCTGACTCATGGACAAGGATTGCCTGAAATAAAATGTACACAGGCAAGTCACCTGAGTCAAGTTTGGGGGATGTCTCTGTTTTTTACTGTCCTTTTGGGTTAAAAGAGTAGGTGATGTCACTTTTGATACCTATCTATTTCTTGTTAAATGACACCACACCTAGGTCACCATTTTTACAAGGATTTTCTCTTCACCTGCAAGTTTAAATTTCACGTTATAAAACAAACCGACTCTAATAAGAAAACAGCGGCACCTTTTCGACGGGAACCAGATTCAAAGAAGACCATGGCCAGCGTGAGGGAAAGCCATGACTTTTCTGAGGAAAATGCCTGCCTCCCATAATTCTACAACTGCGAATTATCTGCATTACAGGAAAACTGCAAGTGTCCAGTTGGAATTTTTTTGTCATTTCACAAATATTTGTTGTCTTTATTTGCCATTATTCTGTACGCGTTTCCACTCTTATCGCGTCACTAGCACATTTACTTGGTGGAGATGCATTGCAACTGTATGTGGAAGCAGATACATTGTGACTCCTTAAATCTTCACCTTATTTGAATGGGCCACTCCCATGATTCTCCTTAAGTGCACTCACTCCTCCCCTTGGTGTAAAGACTGCGTGCTAAGTTAAACCAACCCTGACTCCGGGAATCAGGTCTGCATGGGGGGCTGACTACTTTTAACAAGTTATATACAAAAAGATGGCAGTGGTTTCAGAGAAAACAAGTGTTACTCTGACTTCCCCACGGGCAGAGCGTTGTGAAACAGGTCCCAAGTTGTCATAGACTGCACACCTGCTGTAGCCTGTTATACTGTGAGTCTTGTTAGATATTAATTCAAGTTAACAACTTTGAGGTTGTCTTCATGTAGTATGTGAAAAAGTACCTAATATCTTTTGAGAACACTTCAAAAAGTCTTACTTTCTCTCTCAATGTTTCAAAAACGAACATTTTTCCCTCACACAATATTTCAGTTCAATTTAAGTCCGTTTTTAGCACAACGTACATAATCGATGGACCACGATCCAATGTTTCTTCATATACAATAAAGTACATGTCATTGTCATCAGTGTACTCGATAAACAGGTGCTTGCTTAACCATTCTTTACCAAAACACTTACCACTGAGGCCAAATTGCTCTCACTAACTTTATATCCATCCTTACACTAGTATTTAATGCTAATGTGTCCGTTTTCTCACTCTTACAGACACACAGGTGGAGCGTGAAAATACCACAGGAGCACAACTGAGGTGCACACATGACAATAAAACCATTTTGATGTATGCGAAATGACAGATACACTTCCAGCCAAAGCACTCTCACGGAGTAGAGTGCTACTCGCCTGCAAACTGCTTCACGCCTCGTCACGAGCATCAAGCACTGTATACATGCTGCAACTACAATTTAGCAAAATCTAGCCCATATCCTAAGATATTCAGGGCAGAGACGCGAAACTTTGATCCAATAAGGCTAGACTATGGCTACGACTTCCCTAGACTGGAACGTTTCTTCACCTAACATTAAAAGCAGGCGACGCACACAAGAAAAAGCCTCAAAACCTACAAGGAATCGTAGATTTATATTTGAACTCAAAACGGGCAACTGAAAAATAAGTTTAAAAAGCAGCCGTTGACAAACGACTGAAAGTATGAGAACAGCTGTCTGAAACGGTTGGAGTAACTGATGTAGGCTGTGGAAAGTTTGGAAAACCTTACCTAATTTGTCGTATTTTTTTTTATTATGGAACTTCATCCAAAGCCTGGATTAGAAGGGAAGGCGAGTGCCAAATGTAACAAGCCCGGGAGTGGTGCGTGCGTGCGCGCGCAGTCTGCTCATTTTCAAGCACTGCACTCGTGCTTGTGGCGCGCCCCTGCTCGCTCCCGCAAGGTGGATGCCGCCACAAGCGCAAGTGCAGTGCTTGAAAATGAGCAGAGCAACGGCTAAAGGCCCTCCTAAGCAGCGCATGCGCGCTGCGTAGGCGAGACCTAAATAATGAATAATCTACCTGACTCCCTCTGGACACTTCGGGCGACCTGGGAACTAAACATTGGAATGCTAGAGGATGATGACTGGCAGGAGGCGATGCAGAGCCCTAGAGAAATCGCGATCCGGGCCAAGTTCCGGTTAATTCAGTTACGAATCCTGCATAGAGCCTACTACGCCTGCACACTCTTGCATAAGATTGGGAGGGCGGAATCAGATCAATGCGCCAGGGGTTGTGGTATGCCTGGCACATTCTTCCATATTCTTTGGGACTGTCCAGCGATACAGCGATTCTGGTCAAAGGTCATGGGTGTGATGTCAGAGGTGGTTGGGACACACATACATCTGGAGGCATGTTGGTTGTTACTGGGGGTCACCTGGGAGGATAAATGGCCAACACATACAGAAAGCTGGCTAATGTTGGCCGCTGGGGTTGGTAGACGCAATATCGCACGGCTGTGGGGTGCACGTCTGCCTCCTAGGATGGCGGGCTGGATGGCAGACATGGACTGGTGTCGCCTTGCAGAGAGGGTGGTATACAAGAGCGGGGCTGCCCTAAGAAATGGGAAAAGATATGGAATCCCTGGGAAAAATACAGAGTCTAATGAATGGGTGGGACTGTGGGGAGGAAGTGTGCAGACAAAAAGTGCTTGATGGGGTTATGTGTCGAATTGCTCAAGATATGGGGCCCTTGTTGATTTGTGTAATGCAATGCCTCCCACAAAATGTGATGTATCTGATTTGCTTTCACCATCTGTATGATGTGTATCTGACTGGAACTGTTTGTTGTTTCAATAAAAATATATATTTTTTTAAATAATTAAAGGAGGTCTTACTGTTCTTCTCCTTTGCCCAGCATTTTATTCTGTCCCATTTTTGCCAACAGAAAGTTTGCTATCCCAAAACTGTACACTCAGATGAATTTCTTTGCTCCTGAATTGCAAGATTAGTACATCATTGCCCTAGATCAGGTATATCCATCCAAAGTCCAACATGCCTAAGTCGTGCCAGAATTTCTGCACATACACTAAATAAAGGAGTTCAATTTATATTAAGTATAGTAAGTAAACATATCCTACGCGAATATATTGAGAATCTCAAATGGAACTATCCTTCCTGGACGGGTTGCGTGTCAAAATACTGAACTCTAAATAATAACCTACATAAATATTGACTCCCACAGCACAGGAAAAGTAAGTATCTGTAGGTAAGTATAGATGTATCATTCTTAACTCCACTTTTTCATACCATGACAGATCTGCGGTCTGAATCCAACGACTTGCGAATCAGGAAACATTTGAAAATCAACGTATTCAGAATTGTCTTTAACTGAACTCAACACAGACCAGGGATCACAATCGGAGAACTTTGAACATGGGTAATCACCGTTCTGTCTAGACTTAAAAATTCCCTGCCACACTGCGCTACTACTCCACAACGCGCTCTCAAATAACGGAAAGGAGACATGTAGTACTTTATAAAACAACATAATGAATAATTAAGGAGGTGGAGAGGTTTTCAGTAGCTGAAAGTCTATGATCATGGGCATGGATAGGATAGTTGACGAGAGAATCTCGACATGCCACGGAGAAGGGGAGGAGGTCTGTGGTAGCCTAAGTAGCATCCCTGTTGGATGTCCTGCCCTATAGCAAGTGATAGATAAGAGTGAGCAGGACCATAGGCACTGTCATGGGCCCTACTGCAAGGAAGGTAATGGGCCCCCTGAATTATGAAATACAGTAGTAATCAGAGATCAGTGGGCTCCTCAGACCGCCCGTGCCACTGTACCAATAGAAGCTTCGCCAATGAGAGTGAGATGTTCCTTGTGGCTTGAAATGAGGGAGCTCTGACTAGATGGGTGGCCATTGGTATTTCAGCAGAGAGGGGTAGCTGAAACCGAGAGCGTGGCTTAAACTTCTAAGCTGAGTGTGTGAGTGGGTCACCTGTAATGCTGAAAGATAAAGTAAAGGTGAAATGAAAGCATTTTTTAAAATTTGTTTTAGAGTTTTATATAGCACGAACTCAACCCAAAGATATCAGGTATCAGAGCGCTTTACATGAGCACCAGTTTCGTTACACATGAACACTTTCATTTTTGTTAGGCGAATAGAGATCAAGGGCCAGATGTACGGCCATTTTTTGTGGTCGCAAAGGGTATTTCAGCCCCTTTACGACCGCAAAATCGGTCAGCCAAATGTACCAACCCTATTTTGCGAGTCGCTAATCAATTAGCGACTCGCAAAATAGGGTTAGAGACTCGCTATTAGGAAGGGGCATGCCAAGGGCGTCTCTTCCTAATAGCGACTCCAAATCCTATGTATGAATGCTTTGCGACCGAAATTGCGGTCGCAAAACACTCGCAGTTTACCATCCTTCTCAAAAGGGGGGTAAGGTACTCGCAAACTGGAAGGGGTCCCCAGGGGACCCATTTCCCTTTGGGAATGCATGCGCAAATATTTTTTAAGAGCAGGCAGTGGTCCCAGGGACCACTGCCTGCCCTTACAAAATGAAACTGAAAAGTTTAATTTTTATTTTTTTAAATGCATCCCGTTTTCCTTTAGGGAAAACGGGCTGCATTAAAAAAAAAACTGCTTTATTGACAAAGCAGTCCCAGACATGGTGGCCTGCTGACCCCAGCAGGCCACCATCCCTGGGAGTGCCAGCCGTTCCCAATGGGGTCGCAAATTGCGACAGCCTCATCAATATTCATGAGGCATGCAATTTGCGACCCCATTGGGAATCACAAACAGTGTCTGAGACACTGTTGTACATTGGAATTTGTGACTCGCAAATTGCGACTCGCAAAATCCATTGGTCGTACATCTGGCCCTAAGTGATTTACCCAGAATCACAGGATATTGAGCGTCCCTGCCGAGACTCGAACCCGGTTCCCCAGCTTCGAGGTCAACCGCTCTAGCCGTAAGGGTACATCCTCTCCCCTAGTTATAAATGTGTGATCTAAGGGATTTAACTTTGTCAAAGTACACAGCTACGTCTGGGAAAGGAGGACATAACTGAGGCTGTTCATTTCAAGGAGATTTCAAGAAATGTTATCTGCTGGTTCTGTTGAGTGGAGGTGATGAAAGCGGTAATGGAATGTGTCAAGCAAGGTGTAGTGTTGGAACTCATTTGGCTTGTGAATTTGCAAAGTGCACAAGGTGAAGCTGTCGCCAGTCAGGCACATTCGGCTGAT
Source organism: Calotriton arnoldi (assembly GCA_963921515.1). Classification (NCBI taxonomy): domain Eukaryota; kingdom Metazoa; phylum Chordata; class Amphibia; order Caudata; family Salamandridae; genus Calotriton; species Calotriton arnoldi. The sequence continues at coordinate 1,886,718 of CAWUFW010001712.1, read as the reverse complement.
AGCACAGAGAAAGGAAAGGAATGAAAGGAGGGCTCGGCTGATAGCACAGAGAAAGGAAAGGAATCAAAGGAGGGCTGCACAGAGAAAGGAAAGGAATCAAAGGAGGGCTCGGCTGATAGCACAGAGAAAGGAAAGGAATCAAAGAAGGGCTGCTAAAGCTGGGATCTGATCAGAGTCACTGTCAGCATCATTTAAAAAAGTCCTTAGTATGGACAGCATTCCAAACAGACCAGCTTCCAAATGAAATAGGTGTGTACACCTACATGTCCTAGTTCTTCACTTATTCACTGTTATATCTATACCATGCTCTATAAATCCCTCCCACCCTGTGCAATATCTCTTGATGTGCTATATCAAGAACATAAATATATTACTCTTTTGGGTGAAGCACTTATTTACAGATTGGATGAGTAGACCAATTGACGGGGTCTTGAAATATAGTTGTATAGAAGGAAGATTTGGGTGGAGAAATGCGAGTGTATGCACAGGATGAGTGGCACATGCGAATGAGCGGTGTTGCGAGAGCAGAAGAGGAAGAAAGGAAGATTTGGGTGGAGAGACAGAAGCATATGCAACAGGGATAGGGCAGATAGGGATGAGTGCAGAAGAGAATGTTTTTTGAGAGTGCAGAAGAAAGTATTTTTTCATGGATGAAGCCTATGTACAAACTTTCTCATATACAGACAGGCGTACACACTCACACACACACATATATATGCATGTACACGCAACATGCAGTATTTAAGCATGTACATATACACAGATGCATTTTTACAGAGAAAACAGCATCCTCTTTTAAGAAACTTATGAAACTAAGTTACTTGATATGTGCGGGTGATGGTGTGCTCCTTCTGAGGTTAGTTGGGGCCTTCTGTGAACTGCAGTGCCTCTTCTGGTCTGTGTGGTTTGAATGAGAGGTGGGCACCAAAAGATGTGGGTTCTGTTTTTGTATCATGCTCTTCCTTCTGCTGTAAGTTGTTAGGGTATCATCAAGTGTAACGTTTTACTTGTGATCATGTAGGAAGGAGCCAGCCTTTGGACAATCTTCGAAAAGTCATATTGTTCTTAGTAGTAGCCCTTATATTTGCTGGTAAAGAGTTCCACAGCTTGGCTGCTTGTACTAAGAAGGACGTGCTACCACATTTTTTTTCCTTGTTCACTGGGATTATCAGATGAGCTGCTAGTCTGGAGCATAGGATCCTGAGTTGGAAGTATTTGCTGATTTTCTTCCTGAGGAATACCGGGCTGTTTTCATTTATTGGCTTGTGGGTAGGACAAATCAGCTTGAAGGTGAATCTAACAACTGGTAGCCAATGGAGAGCCTTAAGGGCAGTGAAGATTTGTGTTTGGGCCTTTACAAGTAGAAGAAATCTAGCAGCAGAGTGCTGAATTCTCTGTAATTTACTTATGAATGATAAAGGGGAAACATGGCATATGCCACCAGCTTAAACCAGTTTTGATAGGACAAGGGATATTGTTGCTTGAACCTTATGAAGGAATCCTAGGAGTGGAGAAAATGCATTGCAATGTTCTCACTTGGGATTTCACAGACAGTCTAAAATCCATGGTAATTCCAAGGCTTTGTATTTCTTTAGATATTCTGGGGGCAGGGCCTAGTTTGTTTGGCCAGGTGCAAATGGGATTATACATTTTCCAATCACCACGTGTAAGTATTTTAGTTCTTGAGGCATTTAATTTGAGGTGACTCCACGTCATCCACTGGTCAATGCCTATGAGGCAGATGACATTTTTTGAGTTTCCAATGTCCTTGGGATTTTTCAATTTAAGAAGTATCTGTGTTTCACCAGCGTAGTTATAGCAGGTGAGGTTAAAACTGTAGATCAATTCTGATAATGATGTAATGTAAAAGTTGAAAAGGAGAGGTGAGATGATAGAGTCCCTTGGGGACTCCTGCTTTTCCATTGTAGGATTTCGATTTGAAAGGATTCATATTGATAATGGTTGTTCTGCTGCATAAGTAGGATGATGTCCTTGTGAGAGTGGTACCATCAATTCCCACTTCCTAAGTTGAAGAATTAACGTATCATGGTTGACGGTGCCGAATGCAACTGAGAAGTCCAACAGTGCTACATAGGATGGGGATGTCCAATAATCACTGCCACTCTTTGCCTCACAAATCATAAATCACAAAAAGGGATGAATGCAGAAATAGTTTTAAAATCACTATTTCCTATAACAAACACATTAAATGTGTCCGAAGAGCCAACTAAATGAATTATGGCACCATATATTTAAAGAAACTCATAAACCATATATTTCTAAGCCTAGTTGTTGGCGTTATTTTATTTCCTTTGGCATATTTTTTCATATTACATTTTTTCTTAAAAGAAACAATCATCAGTGTACAGAAATCGACATTTTACCACAAAACAAACAAAAGTATATACAAAATTATGGTCACTCTAGGCCCTTCCCAGAAATACTTATAGATCTAATTTCACATATGTATTTTTTGTTCCATTCATCCACCATATTAATTTGAAATCCAACCGCAATTGGACATTGTAGGGGCCACAAACCTCTCTCAGGCTTTCTGATTAAGTCCTCCAACTAAAGGTAACTAATTCCTCCTTTGCATCTTTGGATTTTTCCTTCTCCCAGTGGGAGAATGGTCAATGCGTTTCAGCCTTCAATGTATTTTCGGCCTCATCAGGACCCGAGGAAAAAGGGGGGATGACCAAATGTTTCTCTTGTGGTTTTTTTATTTTAAAAACCATTGATAACGCTGATTAATCATACATTGTCCTCAGGCATAGTCTCCAATACCTAGCTATGCCCGTAGCGCCACATCTTGTCCTCTGTTAAAAACCATCTGTCTCGCCATAATATTCAGCTGTTTTGACTGTGGTTTTTTTTGACGAGAACGACCGGAGTGACAAATCCCACCGGAGTTAGGGGAAAACATTCTCGAACGCAAACACACTCATCTGACCTGGAATCACCTTCTCGGGTCTTTCTAAAGCCATAATATTTTGAAGGCTGAAACGCCTCGACCAGTCCCCATCTGGGAGAAGGAACAATCCACAAATGCAAAGGAGGAATTAATTACCTTTATTAGGGGACTTAATCAGAAAGCCTGAGAAAGGTTTGTGGTCCCTACAATGTCCAATTGTAGTTGGATTTCAAATTAATATGGTGGACGAATGGAACCAACAATACATATGTGAAATTATGCATAAATATCTCCGGAAAGGGCCAAGAGTGACCATCATTTAGTATATAATTTGGTTTGTGTTTTGTGGTAAAATGTCAATTTCTGTACACTGATGATAGTGTCTTTTAAGAAAATATGTTATTTGGGAAAAATATGCCAAGGGAAATAAAATAACGCCAATGACTAGGCTTAAAAATATATGGTTTTATGAGTTTCTTTAAATAGTTGGTGCCATAATTAACTTAGCTGTCTCTCTAGACACATTTAATGTGTTTGTTATAGGGAATGTTGTTTTTAAAATTATTCCTGCACTCATCCTTTCTTGTGATTTATAAGAAGTCCAAAAGTAGCAGTGCAACGCCCCCATTTTTGTTCTCGGTGCTTTTAAGGTGTTTCCACATGGCGTTTAGGGCTGATTCTATGCCTATTCCAGGGCCGAATGAATGGAAGTCTGAGAGTAGGGAGTTTTCCTCAATGAAGTTTGACATCTAGCTGAAGGCTGCTCTTTCCATAAGTTTATCAAGGAACAGTCTATTTGTTATTGTTCTATCATTGTTGGGGTCTTGAAGGTCCAATTTTTGTTTAGTAGAGCTTTTCAAGTCTTCTAGACAAACTCAAGTTGCTAGGGAGTTATCAGGTTTCTGACTGGGATAGTTGCTGATATTGATAGGAGGACTTTCCTGAAGACTTGTGGGGGGCAAAGGCAAGAAAGGCAGCTGACTGGTCAGCTAGCTTTCACAAGTTCCTCAAATTCGGTCATTGACAATTCTTGGAAAGATAGCAGAGGTGAGGTTACCCTTCTACTGGAGCTGTTATTGGAAAATGATGGGGGCAGGTAGTTTTATCATGTAATAAGTATGAATCCAACATGTATCCTTGGCTATGGTGTGGGTTGCCAGTTTATTACAAAAGTCCTGAGAAATAGGATTGGTTCTTTGGATGCTTTCTGGTGTGTTGATTCCTTACAGGATTTTGAAAAGCCTTTTATTAGGGTATTTTGTTTTTGAGATTCTGTTTGAGCAGTAGCATCGTTTTTTTTTATTAGTACCTTGTACATTCTAATATATTTATGTAGATGTATTTTGTCTTTGGGTAGTTAGATGTGTTCCCGGTCTATTGAATTGTTTCGAATTGTTGTTTTATCATCTTTAATTCCGCATTCATTCAAGAGGCTCGTTTTCTTTTGCACTATTAAGCACTGTTTTGACATTTTCTGTGGGATTCTGTTGAATTTGATTGTAAAAAGCTGCATGGAACCTTCTATATGGTTTCTCTATTGAGTTTATTGAGTCAAGATTAGTATTTCAGTGTTAAAACTAAGTAATTTTTCTAGGACCTCCATGTTTAGATTATTCCAAGGTCTGCATGTGGTTGCAGGTAAGGTATGGCAGAAGTGTGTTGGGGCATCTTGTGTTTGCAGACAACCATGTGATGATCTGGCTATGACACTGGGGTAATCATTTGAAAACAGAATAATTCTGTGTTTCCAAAGATGACATCTAAGATATGTCCTGCAGTGTGGGTGGGGTTAGAGATGAGTTGGTGAAAGGCTGTGGTAATCCAGGCTTGGTTGTGGGAATCCAAGCTTCGTTGATCAAACTAGATGTTCAGGTCACCAAGCACACATAGGTTAAAATATTTGGTACATAGGTCTGATACTGTGTCTAGAAAGGTGTTGTAAAAGTTCCAACACTGGGTGGTGACCTATAGGGCATGATGAAGTTGCATGAGAAGGGAGGGCTAGGATTGCATCTGACGAAGAGGGATTCACAACCTTGTATGAGACATTCTCTTCTTTGATAAGAGCAATCCCGTCCTTAAATGCAGTGGGTAGGCTGCATGCTCCTTTGCCTATGCAGTTTAGCGTAATTGTGTAATAGCATGGTGGGATAGCTTCATACAATATTTGTGCAATGCCTTCTGCAGCCATGAGTTAGTCATGAAGAGTATGTCAGGTTCTGTTAATCAGAAGGTCAAAGATGTTGTATGTGTTCTTGCTAATTGAACGAGAATTTATTAGTAGGGAACTGGTTTGTTGTTGGTGATGGAGTGAGTTAAAGATGCAGAAGCGTGGTCCTCTGAGGTCATGTGCGATGTGGTGTTGTAGATTGGCATTGTTTTGCTGTGAGTGTTATGTAGTGGATTTGTTGGAGGTGTGATGGATCTGGTAGGACTGAGGTCACTGTCTTGCTCTAGGAGGCTTAGATGGGATATTGTGGGTTCACTATAAGTGGTAGGTGAGGATACTGCTTGTGATTGAGAGGATGGGGTGTTTAGCTGCCTTTAAAGGAGGGATAGGAAGACCAAGGGTTTTGCATTGTGGTGTGATATCAGAGGAGATGCAGTGTTGTGAAGTGTCTTTCTTTTGCATTTATTTATTGTGAAAGGGATATGTCTGATGAGTGGGACGAGCATGAGTGTCTAGTTTTAAGGCTCTGATTTCTGCAATAGATGAGAGATGGGTGTGTTGGAATTGTTGCTGTGGCTTTGTGAGCTTAGTGGTTGGTGACTAAGGAGTGTAGGTGAGAGGAAGGGAAGCAAAACAAACTGATTTATTTGTTTTGCTGTTAGTTGCTGAGTTACTGCTTGCTGCAATTGCGGAAGAGGGATGAGTCGGGCGATGTCTGATATGCCATATAGATAATGATTGTTACAGTGCAGGGGACCATTTTGCAGGAATAACTGTATTTTCCGGTGTACAAGAGGTGGCTTTATGTTCTCCATGGAAATGAGGAAGATGGGGTGGTGTGGGTGCTTGAGGAGAGGGGTCGGGTTGGAAATTATATGGGTGGGTCCTTGGAGGAGCAAAAAAGGGTTAAGAGGCTTACTAGAAGGGTCAATGGGGGGATGAGTGGGATTTTATGGGAATGAAGAGGATGAACCATTGTTGGCATGGGGTTATGTTGGTTGGTTATGGAAGGTGTCCGGTAAAGAAGGAGTGGAATATTTATAGGGCCAGGATGGGAGAGTATTTTGAAGAAGAAAAGAGGGGAGAGGAGAGTGTAGGGCCTTAGTGGGAGGAAGGAAAAGAAGTGAGGGATAAGGGGGTGGTAGGCATAGCCAGACTGGGTAGAAATTGAGTACAGATAAGTGTAAAGAATTATGATATTGCATAGGGTTCGGATGCGTGCTGGAATGGGTGGGTTCTTGAAAGGATATAAAGTGGGAGACTTGGTAGGAGTGGTTTTGAAGGAGCACTGGTGTGTGATGGGGAGGGAAAGTTTGAGAGACCTGAACTGTTGGCAGGGAGAGAAGATGCATGGTGGCTGCCATTGAAGGCTCCTCTATGAGCTGGCCAGAGATTAAATTGGCCAACATTTCTCGCCATAGGCCCTTTCAGGCCCAAACAGGGAAGACAGCCTTGTCCTCTCTGCCCTTTTCCTCGAAGCCCAGGGTGAGATGCACTGGGAGTAAGGGTTGTATGGGCTGGGAGGTGAAGCTCACTTGACCCTCAATCAGGTCCCATCCAGCCCCAGCACAGAAATTGTTCAGCAGCCTACCAGACCAGTGCACTTGCGGAAGTTGGGTGGGTCAAATTTGCTAATACACATCTGTCTGCAGGTGAGTTGTCAAGTGCTATGTAGTAACCATGATGCGACCTACAGGGCTAGATGCACAACTTCTAAATAAGTAATAAACAATCCAACCTCCTCCACTGTGGCAATATTATCCCACCCTCAGTTACTGCTCCATAATCTTGAACAAACCCTTGCCTCTCTCCGTGTATGCACCAAAGATGTGAAACAATGTCCCCATATCCATCAGAACGGCCCCAACCCTGCTTTCCTTTATGAAGGAACTGAAGACGAACACTACATTATAATGCACTACCAGTCCACAAACCAGCTATCCTCCGACCACGTGTTGACGGTGTGAGCAAGGCATTAAATCTTTAGGACCACTTCACTGTAGGTGTTCACATTCCACATTAGCATTTCTAAAGGTAAAAGTGTGCTTATAAAGCTGAGTTTATCAGGACAACATTTGCATTGCAGCTTCCCTCCCACTTACCTTGAAAACAAACTCTGCCCTCAAGGGCCCCTCTGCACAACTTTAGTTCACAGTGTCCAGAGCTTTTTTAAGGACATCCAGCATGGACCGATCAAGGGGTATGACCTGGACTTTTGAAGGACATTCAGTCAGGATCACTCAATGCTTCACAGTCGAGTTGTGGCTAGAGCCTCCTGGAAAACTGATGAACAGCTTTCACAACCATGCAGAACTTAAGGCACCAGTGTCGTTCATCTGTTGCTTTTCTGGTGCATTAAATACCAAGGGGCTTATTTACAAGCCAATTGCGCCGCCACTGCGTCACTTTTTTTGACGCACCGGCAGTGCAATTGGCTTGCCCATATTTACAAGGCCACGTAAAGTCACCCTGCATGACTTTTCATGGCCTTGTAAATATGGGATCCATTCACACATTACTCTGCTTGAAAGGGGCGTTCCACGGGTGTTGCTGTGGGTGTTCCCAAGCAACATCCACGGAACTTGACACATTCCCAGATTTACATTTTGTAAAACTGAAAATGCGTCAAAATCATATGCTAGGGACGTGTAGGAATGGAGCAACGAGGAGAAATACTTTTATTTCTCCTAATTTTTTCCTCTTTCTATGCATGCTGCAGAATGCATTCTGCAGCACACATAGAAAGAAGAAAATGTCATTAATGATTGTTTTTGTGCAGGAAGGTGTTCCTTCCTGCACAAAAACAATCATCCCCGCAGCACAGGAACCTTTGCAAAATGACGCATGAGTGTCTGCGCTGGCGCATTGCAGCCAATTGTGCACCAGCGCAGGGGAAAGCACAAGGATTTTGTATTGTTGTTAATACATTGAATCCCTGCGCTTTGAAAAGGACGGAGCATGGCACAGCTAAATGACTTGCGGCGCCACGCTGCATAATTTTCTTGTAGATGAGGCCCCAAGTGACGAAAAGTGACAGTGCTCACACTGAGCACTATATAAGTTTTGATTTCCTACCAATCAGTTGAATATGACCTGCTTGCCTGTCGTCTCCGTTAATGTGGCTTCAGATGGGTATGTCTGTAAATACAACACTCATCCCATGCCCTTCTTCCAATCACCTTTCTCTCGTCTCTTCAATGTCCTGATATTGATGTCATAGCCGGATTATGCACATTTCTTCTGGTGACCCAGCAATTTTGCACCAGCGGTTACAATGAACAACCTTTACAAAATATCATTTTCAATTGTGCAAATTGCTTTGTAGTGATTCATACCAAAACACATAGGCACATACAGGGTGCATGCGAAAACATTCTAACACCTGAAGAGGTAATTTGTAGTTAGGAAGCTTAAAACATCTGGCTAGAGGTAGGCTGTTCCTCTTTGTAGTAAGAGCTAACAGTGGAAGACACTAAAGTACATTTTAAACATTAACCAGAGGAAAAACGCAAATAATAAAAAAAAAAGCATTGGTCAGGAGGGCTGCTCATCATTGTGCAATGCATCTGGCTCGGTTAAAATGTGCTTGTGATTTCCAGTAAATGTGCATGAACTCTCCAAATTCCTTGCTGTTTGCTTCTTCTTAAAACGGGAAGTTGAGTTGTCTGTGAATGGCCAACACCCACTCTTTTGGCATCAAAAGCTGTAACTTGACTAAAGGAAATACATTTATATGGACATCCCACCACCAAGGGCATGGGTCGACTGAAAGACAATGGGTTGATTTTAGGAATATTTATTATGAAGGGAAGCTGGAATAACTGACAGGTCAAAGTCCTCTTGATAGGAATTATTTGCCATTCCTATTCGCGGCTGTTTTTAAAATCTCCATCAAAGGCTAGAAATCTTCCTGCTTTTGCCGCAGAAGCAAGATTTACTTTGTAAAAGGCCTTTACATACACTGCAATAATCAAACTCTGTGCTCAAATAATATCATGAGGTTTTAAGGCACTAGTTTCAGATGCATCATCAGTGGTATAAAACCTTGTCTTCTAAGGTACCTCAGGTTTACCCTTCTGATCTAAGTGCAAACACTGGAGCAGAGGCATTAGCAATATTCCTGCAGGACACCAACCTGCTGCAATATGTCACCTTGGAAACCGACAACGCAGGCACCACCTTGTACATCACAATTGCCAAAGAGGGCCTAATAACTGTTAAAGAATGTTCTGACCATTGACAGGGTTCTTTCGAAATACCTTTCACCCAAAAAAAGTAATTAGAGAACAACCAAAGCACCCTCTGATCAAATTCAGAAGTTTGAAAATATTTCCACAAGGTCTCTCTGGGGAAAAACATAACAGCTAAACTAAACTTCCTATATGCCAACCTAAATAAAGCTGATTTTGTGCCTTGGATGAAAGAGCCCCTAATAGTAAGTAAAAAGAAAAAAACAAAGAAACCAGCACCTTAGTTGTCCAAAAACTTGAATATAAAAAGGAAATTAGTGAGAGTTCTGAAAAGGAAATGATGGAAAAAGAAATCATGCTCAAAACTTTACATACTAAAACCATTAGAAAATGACATAAGAACATCCTAAAGGCTGAAGCTTCTTACTTTCAGGAAGAGCTTAATTAAGTAAGAAATAGACAAAGAAACTCTTTCACATGATCTACAAAATGGCCAAACCTCCACAACCTTTGTAGAGGTCTCTTCCAAGAAATGTGAACTATTTGCTAAGTTCTTTTATAACAAAACACACAAAAGTTAGAGATGGCATCCAGTCTAATCCTGAAAAGAATAACAAAAGAAATAGAAGGAAAACACCCAATCAAATGGGAGGACTTCGACCTCCTAAAAAGAACACTGAAAGACAAAACTATTTGCTCATATGCTGAACACACCACAGTGACAACAGACATTTTTGTCCGGTAACTGTACTCCCCGTTAATGGGCAAAAATATTAGCAATGCATTGTAAACACTCAACTAATAAAGCATATCAACAAAAACAACCCTCTACACTCACATCACTCTGCTAATGACAACTGACGATGCACTTTAGAGCATTTACAAAGTAGAGACCTGAATTCTGTCCCTTCTAGACCTCATGACAGCTTTTGATACAGACCATAATATTCTCCTAAGCAATCTACAACAAGCATTTGCAATGCAATAGGTCTCGCATTTGCGAGAGTTTAAGCTATTGGCACTGTAAATGACAATGTCTTTTATTTATATGTTTTGATAATTAAATCATAAATAAAAGGCATTGTCATGTGGCATTGGGGGTAGTGGAAAAGGAGCAATATTTTAAATAGAAGAAACCAAAGGCATCAGAGTTTAAGCGACAAGAAAAGAGAAATGACTAAAACAAAAATGCCCTGAAGAATATCAAAAAAGATACTGAGGAGGGGAGGAAGTGGCTTTTCCTGTAAAGGACACAGTGTGGAGATTGAAGAAGAACCAACGAAGTGTGAGAAACGAACATAATACAGATTAGAAAGGTGTTCCAAGAGGTTAAAAGCATGAGTGATAGGGGAAAGTGTTGTACTTGTCACCATGCATGGTGAAGGGAGTTGGAGATTCATGGGACAAAAGTGTGTAAAGAGTGTGAGACTCAAAATGGAACGGATAGGGAAAGGAGTGAGGATGGCTCAAAGAAGTACAAGTAGTGACGAATATATTTCAGGATTTTGAAAAGAAAGTTCAAAAGAGCAATAAAGGGCAACGATACGAGTAAGATTCTTAAATTAACATTGGGCACAGTTCAAACAGGTAGATACAACCTGAACCCAAGCGCACTGGGCCACCAAAGTATATAAAATCTGATACATGACTGAGCGATCTTCGCCATCAACAAAGACTATGTGAGGATACATTACTGTACATAACTTAATTAAAACAGGTTGAATCTTCTTAAACTATTATTGTGTAGTGTGTTTCTGTTATGGATGAGTGGTATGTCATCTGTTATCAACCCCACCCCTTTCCCCATCTGGCCTATACTGATCTTGCTATAGACAGTTAAATATGGGGACTCTGCGTCAGCCAAAACAGAATAATATACCTATGGGCTGGGCTGTACCATGTCTGAAATTAAACAGGCATTTCTGGATTGTGTAAATCTCACTCCTGAGCCAAGGATGGAGTATTATTTGTATCCCATTGCGGGGAGTGAAATCTCACAGCATTTAAAAAATGCATTCGATCTTCTCATGGTGTCACTTCAAAGCAGATGCTGGCTTATTTTAGTGAGCGTGCTGCGATTTTCTTTAGAGCAACCTCTTCTGTAATTAATTTCCAAAGAGTTATATCAAGAACCTGCTAATTCAGAGTAACTTTTCTATAAGAAAGTGAGTTTGTTGATATGAGGTATTGCCAAAGTAAGAGCTGTGTCAACAAGGAAAGAGTTTCGCTTGGTAGGGAGCTTAGAATCAAATTTAAAATGTCAGGAAAAGTTTAGGGTCAGCGCTAATCAGAAAATTTACCTTGCCTGTGTAAAATCAACAGTATAACGAGAAAAAAATCTATTCAAATTTTAATTTGACTCTCTAATTTGATAGTTGCAATGAGTCTCTTTACTTTCTATATCATAAATAAACTAGCAAATCAGCACTGGGTTCTTTTCTCCGTAAGCAGAAAGTTGCACTCCTTCTTTCCTTTAAACATACACACACTATACAGGCCAGATAACCTTAATGTGTACTATTCAACAAATAAATGGTTCAACTCGTGTACTTGGTTTTTATTTTGCAGTAATAATTCTTTTAGCGTTAATCTGAATCATGTAAAGAGTCACCTCTTATGTAAGAAGAGTTTAATGTTGCATGCATCTGCCAGTTACAGCCCCTTTAGGGATTTTCCTGACATATGTGTTGGTGGATGTAGGTTTGACCCCGGAGGGTCATCTGTGGATGACCCTGCGTGCTATCTTACCGCTTTGTGCTATGTTAAAGTTTGCATCACGCAGCATAGTGGTACCAACGAGTTTACAGAGCTTCAGATAGGTGTTTAACGCTGTGTTTAATGTATTTTACATTAATTGAATTCAACATTATTTTACAGCTATTCTGCTGCGTTTATGTTTCTGAGGCTAGTCTGCCCTTTTGAATTTCACATTGAATTTACTCCTCCTGCTCCCTACTTAACACCTACCCACTTTCTGCCCTACATTTCTGAACCTGGAGTGCGTCCTGCTGCACCTTCGTAGGGTATAAAGATTTTGCTTAAGTTCAGGACTTCTACTGTTATCCGTTAAATGGAAAGGAGGATAGGGTGTGCCTTTAAGGGACTTTAGAAATATCGCGAGAACTATTCAATGAAAATGGATGTTTGTGACACAGATGGTTTATTTCTTAACAAACGTCCCTTTTATTTTCAAGGCCTAAATATTTCACCAAGTCAGGATTTGCATATGGCAGTGCCTCAGAACTTTATTTCATGACCTGCCACCGGTAATAACTTATAAATGACGTGGGGCAATAAAGTCATGAAATCAAGCTTCATAGTAAGTTCAAAGACTGCCAACAAAAAGGTCCCGCGCTTCGCCTCTCGTGCCTCTTCCACCTAGGCACATTTATACCCAGAGCGCCAGAGAGTGTTTTGATTTGGGAATGTTTTACTCCCTGCGTTTGGAAGCTCGAAGCATAATTTCTCAAGAGAGCAAAAAACGAATTCTCATTTTTGAGGATAATAAATATTTTCCCTGTAAACCATGGGCACGCTTTCCAGCAAGCCGTGCTTTGTTTGTAGCTGGTAATTTGCATACATTAAGCAGTGTATTTAAAGCCAAGCTTCAAAGCAGGAGACAACAGTAGAGCGCCTCCTTGCGGCACGTCACTGCTAATGTCACCAACTAGTACAGCAGCGCGGGTGACAGTATGGGCAGGCCGCTGTGTACCACCTACGCTATTTGCATGTTGGCATTATTTCTGCGAGTATATGGTGTAAAACATGCCAGGACGCTGCTTATCTGCTGGTTTGACAATGCCCACGAAAAGAACGTAGCTCTGTGAATTGCTGATCGCAGGGGATTACCACAAGATAGTCAAGTTACTGCCTTAAAGTTAACCAGCAACGTTTCCCCTCTCCCTCAGGGTGTGCGCACCCTCCTAAAACAGGGAACCCTGCAGGCGCTGTCTCCCTGCTCTTTGGGAGGAGTTTCTTTCTGTCTCCACGGTGCATCTCAATACCCGTCTCCCAATCACCAGCTCGAGAGACCTCAGAACTCTGAGGACTGCCCCGATTCACCGGTTCCCGTAGTTTCCACACTGTCTCCATACCTGTGAACTCTGAGGCTCTCGTCCTTCAGTCCCAGACCTTCAATGATGTCTCCGTAGTCCGTACTTGTGAGCGCGCACATCGGCTGTCCGGGCGAAGCTGAAAGACACGCCGTGAGCGTGCACATCGGCTGTCTGGGAAAGTGCACATCTCCTGTCCCCCTTCCAAACTCAAGTCGACGACAATAGATCTCGCTAGCGAGCAGCTTCGCTGCGTCGCTAGGCGAGACCTAAAAATGATCCTTCCAGAAGGATAGCAAGTTAGTGTTGAGTCTTATATAATCCCGATGGTAAATCCAGAGTCTCCTTTTACAAAAAGGACTGATACATTGTGTTAGTCAATTTCTTTTCTTGGCATTTCTAGGAATAGGTGATATTTACTTATGGTTTCTCTTTGACTTCCAGTCAGGTGTAGTTTGTTCTTCAGGTAGCTGGAAAGGCCTTGTTGTAATGCTTTATGAATGATGCAAGCCATCTGGAAGTGAGTCTGAGCTTCTAACGATGACCACTGTATGTCTATCAGAATCATTGCGGTATTTTTCAGGTCTATTTCTATTCCTATTTCTGAGGACCTAAAACAAGGCAGGCAGCTGCAGGAAGTAAAGCCTTGCGATGTGCAATGATTGATTTTGGCAGGTCCGAATGTGAAACATTAGAGCTATTCAGAGGTGTAAAACCCATTGTTTGAACTACTGTTGTGAAATCTGCAGAAGGAATGGATGGTTTCCTCAGAAGTAGAAGTTAGAACGAGGCGGATTTGGTGATCAAAGCTCAAAAGGACCATCAAGTTGTCCTTTACCCTTCCAGCGGAACTCTTCAAGATAGTGTAATTCATGGTGCATCCACATTGCACAGCGATCAAGTGCAAACCTTCCAAATAGACATTCAGAAATTCAAATCAGCTTCTTGCAAATATAATCGCTGACATCTGAAACAAAATCTATGCGACAAAGCTGTTTCTAACTATTTTCTGTTCCTCATCATCATTTGTTGATTTATAGGGGAGGAACTGAAGTTCATTTGTTCAAACCCCTTGAAAGACCTCATAGATATAGTGACTCTGAGAGCAAGACGAATGTGTGTGGCACATGACCTCAGATCTGTGCACAGTCTGAGGCCGTGCATGCCAGATTCTAAGGACACATTGACTGCGTGCTGGCCATGACTGAAGCCCACACCCTACCACTGTTGCATATGAAGGTCAAGTCTTGTGTCCAGAGTCTTCTGAGTACAGTTAAAGAACAAACCCAGTGGACTGTGGGAGAAAGGTGCCAAGTGCACAATCTTTTTCAAAGTCATGTCCAGCATCCCAGGACACTGGGCATGGACGAAGGCTGAGTGCAGTCGGTTACGCCCATAACATAATGATCTCTGTTGATGACCATGCCCAGTGGGTATTTTTGGGAAGGGCCCTTGAGTGCATACCTAAGCCATTGCCAAGGCTATTTAATGAAAGACCCGCGGACTCTTGTGTTTGTTATTTAATGAAAGCCTTCTGGGCAAATGTTTTGCCTTCCTCCTCCCCTTTTTACTAAATTCGTTTTTGTTGGCTTTTGTACCCTGGGCACTTTACCACTGCTAACCAGTGCTAAAGTGCATGTGCTCTCTGCTTAAAACATGGTAACAATGGCTTATCCACAATTGACATATTTTACTTACTTAAGTACCCAGTAAAGTTCACCAAATGTGCCAAGGGCCTATAAACGAAATGCTACTAGTGGGTCTGCAGCACTGATTGCCTGGGATTGAGAAGGACTGGACCTGCATTTCTCCAAACCAGAACCAAAGTGACTCCAAGGGCTTGTTGGCTTGCCTTCTGTTTGAAGTCTCAAGTTTATCCAAGACTTCCAGCTTATCTGTCATCTGAGTGTCTTGCCCTGCCAAGTGGTGCCAATTCAGTCCTGGGCCCTTGGAAGTGGGTATAAAGTGCTGAAACTGCCAAAATCCACGCATTGCAGTCATTGTGCCGCTCTGAACTGGTTCATCTCCTTCGTCGACAATGCATCGCAGCTGCTGTGAGGTTCAAGTACAGTGCTTTGTCATCAGTGCAGCGCATCACCTACAGCTTCGACAAATCTCTGACTTTACGCCGCTCGGAACCAACACATCGCCTACATCCAAAGAATCGAAGCATCGCCTCCACTGCTCAATGCATCAGAATCTTCGTCGACAACGCAAACAAGGTTGAAACCTATATCTGACCAGCGCTCCATCGCCGTCGGCCTGAACTTTTGGATTTGACCTGGTCTAGCATGACCAGATAGCCCCGGATTGCACTTTATGCTTTTAAGCACTTCATTTCAGTTTAATCTTTAAAAATCCATAACTCCAGTTCTACTCATTGAATTTTTGTCGTCTTGGTCTTGTTTTGTTCAATAAATTAAGCTGTATTTTTCTAACTAAGTGTGGTACCTTTTTGTGAAGTGTTTTCACTGTTTTACTGTTTGAAGTGTTGCTCAAATACTTTAGACATTGCCTCTTAAGTTAAGCCTGACTGCTCTGTGCCAATCTATCAAAGGGTGAGTACAGGTTAATTTAGGGTGTGTATCTGACTTACCCTGACTAGGATTGTAGTTCCTGCTTGGACAGGGTGCATACCTCTGCCAGCCAGAAACCCAATTTCTATCGGTACCTGAGCCAAGAATTGGGCAAATGGGGTGGTCTCTGGGGGACCTCAAAGGATTAAAAGCATGTCCAGCAACATTAATATAAATATTACCACCAGACCTCCTTAATGATAGGGTACCATCTTTTACTGCCGTATGCTGCTGGAACACACCTTCATGCAACTTCTTGCTTATTAGCTGTACTTAGAATGCTCCCCAGCTCATTAACTGATGGCACCGGTTTAGCTCTCTGGATATTTGTACTTAATTCACACTCAGCACAAAAAATTCAGTTTGAGTGCCTATTTTCATCCAAACTTTATGAACAATCATGGTCAATTTGAAATTGCAGAGTAGCGCGTGCAATTTTTAGAACCAAACGTCTCCTAGTGACTGTCATGAGGACAGACTCAACCATATTTTCCTTTTTAAGTTGCTGCTATGAGTTGTAGAATCCCTATTAGGATGTTCAACTAACCAGGGCTTTGACTTTTTTACAGCTTAAAAATGTGCCCCTTTCTGTCCATTTTGACATACTTTCCTTTTCTTCGTAGTTATAGGACCCCATATAAGGATATTTGCAGGTTTTCTCGTAAGTCGCTTTGCTGTCTTCAAGACCCCACCTTTTGAGCCAACAGACAGGACAGTGTCTCCTATGTGAGGAGACAGCACTGAGCTCCTATTGAGGTAGCTTTCATTGCACTCCCACTTGCATTTACAAGGGAAGCCATCTTGGAAATTGGGCAAGTTGAGCCTGTCCTTTTAGGTATGCGTCAATGGGCATGGCATCGAGTTTCTACTTTGATTATCAAACGTAGGATGTTACTTGACCTTCTATTTTGCCAAGATTCTGTAAGCAAGCAAGGGGTGTGGTTTATCTTTCAAAGAACAGCGGCAGCCAAACCAGGAAAACAAAATTCTTACTGGGTGATCGTGGAAGGCTGTCCCAGGCTAGCAGCAGAACGAGAGAGGACAGCCCAGTCTTTTCTGGTCTCTGACAATCTATGGTTGGACAATCTTTTGGCACAAGCTTGACGCAGGTTAAGACTCAGTTGCACCTGTTTTTATCCCTAAAGGCCCTCCTCATACTAAGTGTAATCAGGAGTGGGAGGCTCACAACAAACTTCAGGCAAGGAGAATAGCAGGAACCCGAGACTACGAGCTCACGGACACCAGCAACTGGAGGCAGGTAAATTAGGTCCACAGTGAGAGCAGGAGGCCCTTGAAATACTGCAGCGTCAGGGGAAATGGGGAGAAACTACTCCTGGCAACAACATGCTCTCAAGGGCGACTGCCAGGCTGGGCTCCATGGTCCTTATTACATTAAAATTAAGACTCTGTTATTCTAAGATGGCCCCATGTTTGCGTCGAGGCAGAGGTGTCAGTGCCTTCCGAGTCTTTGTCCTATTTCTGTCTAACAAAAATTTAGAGCTGATTCGACCGGGACACGATTTGAACCCGTGACCTTCACGTCACAGCTTGTGCATTAGTCAAGCGAAAAATCCCAAGGTAAAGCTCAACAGACTTCACACCAGAACGAACAAGCATTGGCATAGCCAATAGGTCTCGCTTTTGGGACCTTATAAGTATTTAGTTATGCAGCACAATATCCTTGGTGCAACAACATTAACTGTTGCATGGCTAAACACTTATAAGGTCCCAAAGGCGAGACCTATTGGCTATGCCAATGCTTGTTTCGTAAGTAACGGCTCATCTCATGTAGGGGTGTGGATTTGGGAGGGGGATGGGTGGTCAGTGGGGCGTGAAGGCAGATGGAGAGAGGAAGAAGTGGAAGGACGAGTAGTAGGGATTGAGTAAATTTGGGGTGGAGAAGTTGTAGACCATGTACAAATAGTAACCCACCCTATAAGAGCTTTGAAATAACCCCTCGGTTGCCTTGGAAATATACAAGCACAACTAATAAAACAAAAGTAAAACATAAGATCAGATTGAAGTGTCTTCTTCCTTCCTCCTCTTATCTGCTGGCAGAGCTCTGAGTTCTTTCATTCTGTGCCAGTGTACACAAGTGGGGCTGTCGAGTATGAGGACACGTCTGACCTAATCTCCCAACTATGCGCCAACAGCTTCAAAACTAAATACACTTGAGAAAACCTCCAAGCCTGTGATGACATGGCTGCCCCGTGGATTCACTGGAGCGCTCCCTTACAGTGGAGGAGATGTTTGCTGGTTCTGTAGCGAAATCTGAAGATAATAGATCCTGCCTCCATGCCTTCCCACAGTTCATTTTTTTTACCTATTTGTGAAAATATAACTGAATTCCTTGTCTCTGAATACATCATTCTTTTAAAATAACTGTTGAGACACAAGCCCCCAGGGAGTGTAGTCGTATGACTGTGTAAATTAACTGATGCATTGAGGTATTTTTCTGTTTAAAAAGCTTTATTAAACACAATTACACAAAAATACTGGGCTGTCACAAAGTTCTTCAAAAATAAAATACGAATATCAGTGAATAACATTATAATATAAGTTTGCATCTATGGTAAATCAGAATATAAAACTGAAAGTTTGATATACGCATAGTAGTTTTGTTTACTTTTCTCTTGCACGTGCCGAGTAACCTGCAAGACAACGACGTGCAAAACGTCAATCTTCAAACGACATTTTTTTAAATCTGGTCATGTTTTCGTGCAGGTTTGAGTTAAAGTGCGGGAAAAGATGCACTTGGGCAGGAAAGCTGGAACTGTTTCGCAAACCTTAGAAGTGTATGTATTGTAATGATAATGCAGTGCCGCCAGCGCTAGGAGATGCCAGCAACCTAGGATGCCACCAGCACAGCCGCTTGGGTTAGAGATGGAAGTGGACTTTCCACCTGCATACAACAAAAAATATCACATCTAACAGTGGAGTGGAGGCCATCTCGCTCAGACAAGTGAAAATGAACGCGCTCATAAATGATGATAGACTGTAACCATCTTAACCCACTTGGGGGCACTGTTGTACATAAAACAAGCACGCGAGTGGTGCGCGCGCGCTTGCAAGCAGCAGGCGTGACCACACGCTCGTGCACCATGGCCTTTTGCTTGCGCGTAACCGCAGGGAAAAGGCCATGACGCACGAACGTGTGGTCAGCTTTCGAACCACCCTAACTTAAAGTCTCGCCAGAGCAGCGCTTGCGCGCTACTCGAGGCTCGACCTAAAAACCGCGAAAAGCATTTTACTTTCCAAGAGGTGTGCAGTGAAATCCCCTTCTTTGCCGTTCTTTGTAGAGTATTACATTCTCATACACCTTTTTGTGTAACGTGGTAACACGTCTGCAGTCTATACCCACCCGTGAAGGTATTTCCAACTATTATTCCAGGTAACAGGTCTTCCAGTCCAGTCCCCCTAGACATCCACCTGCCTGCTGAGTGATGGATGGGCCTCTGGCGTGGAAGTGACGGCTGATCTATGAGTCTGTCTGCAGTGTCCTTGGTGACGTATGCTCCATTTTCAAGCAATGGAAGCGGGTGTCAGCTGAACGCGCTCGCGCAACATCTCTTTTATAGGATTCTCAAGGAAACAGCGAGTGCCACAGACAAGCAGTGCAAAATTCAGGAAAAGACCCCTGCAGCCCAAAATATGGATTCTTTTGTTCTAGTGTGATTCGACAATTTCACAGCTACATGGTTCTTCACAAACAGGATTAGGTTTAGCAGCGTTACACGCGTTCGTCTTGTAATGGATGGAGCGTTCCAGTCGGATTCGCAAATAAAGAGATTAATGTTAATGAAACAATAAAACTGATACATTATTTATGAATCTTCCATTAGCACCAAAGCTGCACCCGCATTCACAAAGATGTTTCATGGCAGTAATATAAGGTTTAATGGGGTAACGCTGTAGAAAAAGATTGAATTTTATCTTCGGATGGCATTACATCAATAAACTACATCAGACAATCATTAGGAATTAAACGTGATAGTAATAATCAATTTATGAAGTTTTACTGGGTTTGTGATCTTACTATGTACTAAAAGCCCAGGGAACAAGAACAGCAAATCGGTTCACAGACAGGCAGTCCACAGAGCGAGAGTGGTAAGTGCCTTCTGAAAGAGGCTAACTGGAAACGAATGAAGCACTTACACCAACACAGCACGCCAAGCACTGTATAGAGGCGTGTTCATCCACCACACCACAAAACCACATCTGTAAAAGGTGTAAGGTTCACCTGAGATGGACTCCAGGCAGTCCACTCGGAGATATATCAATAGAAGCCAATGGCTGAATGGGGCTTAAGCAAAAAAACCAGTATATATATATATTATGAGAAAGAGCATAAGTCCTACAAAAACGCGTGGCACTAATTAGCATACGCAATGATATCACATGCAGCGATGTTACAAAAAGTCATAATGCCATTCTTGTGAAAAGGAATAGAGTCAAAGTTTAGATGCAGTATTTCTATATATAAATATGCAAACATATACAATGTATGTAGTCATATCTAAACCAAATATACACCTGCATCAACTTGTTGTTTCCTCACCGTAAAGCAGTGATCGGTTTAGACAATGGGTCAGATTCACAAAGGAGTTTTCGGCCATAGACAAACTTCTACAGCTGAAAATACTTGCGTTTACAGCTGCCAGCAGTCCACAAAAGAATTCATGGTGGCCAGTGTAAATGGATTTACTACTCCAGATTTCTCCACCACAAGTGGAGAGAAATCTCCAGAAGTAAATCCCAGGCAAGGGGTCGGAAGTAGACATTACAAGATGGGGTTAGCCTTCAAATTTGCGAACGCTCAAAAACATATACGTTTGTGAACATTCACAAACTCTGATCAGACCACTTTCATCTTAGAAGTGGTAAGAAATTTACGCCAGTGAAGGATGGAAAGAGGATCAGACCACTCCCAGATTTGATGGGATGTATGGGAAGAGCTTGCTCCACAGGAAAAACATTTTTTTCAGCTGACAGAACAACATGGGCTCGATCTCGCTTGTCCCCAGTGCTTGAAATAGAAAAATAGAAGTGCAGGTACTCTGTAGCAGAGTACCTGCTTGTTTCTGAGAACTGACGGTACACTCCAATTAAAAGTATTACAGTTCTCTTGAGTAGTGCCGGTACTCTCCCTCTCAAAATAAAAAAGTACCGGTACTCAGTACCGGCCCATTTAAAGCACTGCGTTGTCCCTAAATCTACTCAATATAAATTTCCAACAAGGGGAAATATGTCAAATGACACTTCATGTAAAATGCCTGGAAATCTGTACCTGGCATGGCTTTGGAAGCATGCTACTTGTGAATTGGAAAAAACGATAAATTACGTTCAGGAGGAGATGTTAATCTTCATATGCACTTTTATATTTGTTCGTGAGTCCGGCCAATGAGTCAACATCTAAAGAATAATCAATTCCTTTCTATAAATGTAAGAGTTTGCATAGTATGAAATAATGAACAAATGTATATACTTGATTTACAAATAAATAGTAAGTTGATGAATAGAAATATTAAGAAGCAACATGCTTTTAGCGTTATTATTGTTCTTTGGAACTAATACAGTTGACACCAGAAATTACCCATAAAGTTAAATCCAATTGTATGTGATACATTAAAAAATATGACAAGGTGCATGAGGTTTGTGATCTGATTTGGATTCCTGACTGCATGTGCGCTTTAAAAAAAAAAATAAAAATAATGCAATCACACAGAAACATGAAAATAATATTTTTAAAGGGAGTTTTTCTTTCTATAATTCATGCGCACAATATGTCATTCAGTTTAGTCATAGCTGAAAGTAGCTACATTTTTAAACAGAGATGTGGAACTTGGTACTTACATTTTATACTGATTTTTCACAGTAAATAATCTGTGCTTGGAGTATATTTTCCAAACTGTTAACATCTTGTTGTTCATGTGGTGGGATACAAGGTTACACCACCAGCACTTCTAAGGGTGAATGGAGTCTGAAAACAGTGGTGGACTCCGTGCACTTCATCCACCCCTCCTACGCCCTGACTGTAGGCAGTAGCTCTGCAGATAGCTATGCCTTCAACCCAGACCTAAACAGGATTTGGGCCGAGTGGATGCACCTGAATGGTGCCCCCCTAGTCACCCCACAAGGGCTGTGTTTACGCTGCTGAACCACAGTATCATAGTAAAGCTGCTGAACCACAGTATCACAGTAAGGTCCAACAATGGTAACATCTGCCCTGCAAACATACTAACCCAAAACCCACACAAACATGGCAATTTAGGGCCTGATTGACATCGGCCCGCTCCAGGACCACCAAAGCCGCCCGCACACCACCCGCCAGATTACGAGTTAAAATCCAGCAGAAGGTCCTGCTGCGGCTGGCACATGGCGCTGCCTTTCAAAGGCTCATAGGAGAGCCTTAGAAAAGCGGCGCCGTGGGCCAACCACAGTGCGTTCCAGCACGGCATGGACTGTAATGTCCATGCCATCCTGGAACTGGGGGTGTAAACAGACAGGGGGCACACCATGTGCCCCCCTGCATGCACCCCCGTGCACAGAGGCAACAGGAGGCCCTGTAGGGCTCCCCTAGTTTCCTCACCACCAACATTTTCATGTCGGGCTCACTGCCATAAAACTGCTGGCAGTGAGGAAACTCGTAATATGCTTGGTGGTGCTGCAGCAGCACCACCAAGCATATTGCGGCCTCAATGCTGCCGCGCCTCCCCTGTGGATCGCGGATCCTCAGCGGTTGCAGCAGTCTCGTGGCGGTCAAACAGCCGCAGTTCTAATACTGTGAGTGGTCCCACAGTGCGGAGGTTTGTGGGACCGCCACTGCAACTACGGCGGTTCAATGGACAGCCATGGTTGTAATTAGGCCCTTAGTGAGCAGATGTATATTGGGATGCACGGCATGAATACTGACAGTTGGAGAGCAGATGTGAACACATCCAGCCTTCCTCTGTTTCACCTATACATTGGTGAAAATGAGTCATAACAATCAAATCATATGGAAATAGAGCAGGCAATCTAAGTAAAATGTACCAAAACGTAACTGTTGACATCCACTGAAAAGGGCAGCTCAAGCAAAGAGTGCTGAAAGCAGTTGCTCTCATTTTCTCACTGCATGACAGAACACAAAGTGAAATAGGTCAGTGAATTCCCGAATTAGTGAACAATTAGGTTTGAATTTCCTGTGCAAGGTGGGGGATCATCTTTGAATGGCCTCTGTGTAGTGAGTAGTTTGATTTCTGTGATGTCAAATCAGTGGTCAATGTGCATTAAAAAAACTATGGAAACCGTGATGCTGTGCGCAAAGGGGGCATGGTGAGGGTGGGGTCAGGGTCAAAGGCGTGGCTAAAAAGACAAAATGTTCTGTAACTTTTTTCAGTCTTTCACCTGCAGGTAACTACATATAAAATAAGGCACTGATTAAATGAAGAAAAAAAATGCAAGAGACACTTGGAGACGCCATTTTGGTTAGTGCTCCAGTCTTTCTGAGCTCTCTATAAAATGAGACCCGAAGTGCTGACGCGTGGCTAAGCGCCGCACCGAACTTTTCTTTTGCCCTCAGGGGAAGGGGAATATGTCCTGAAATACCGTGATTGAATTGATTTTAAATTGAAGTGAATTGTTTGAAAGTGAATTGACTTGAATCTGATTTAGTTTGATGTTTTAATACTGCACTGCACACGGTAGTATCGAGCAGTTTTAACCGAAGCAACTGTTTTTAGGATTTGCTTTTGGCACAAGAGAGACACTTGGAGACACTATTTTGGTTAGCGCTCCAGTCTCTCTGGGCTCTCTATAAAATAAGACCCGATGCGCAGACGCGTGGCTAAGCGCCACACAGATCTTTTATTTTGCCCTCAGGGGAAAGGGAATCTGTCCTGAAATACCGTGATTGAATTGATTTTAAATTGAATCTGAATTGTTTGAAAGTGAATTGACTTGAATCTGATTTAGTTTGATGTTTTAATACTGAACTGCAGCCGGTAATATCGAACAGTTTTAACCCAAGCAACTGTTTTTAGGATTTGCGTTTTGCACAAGAGAGACACTTGGAGACGCCATTTTGGTTAACGCTCAAGTCTCTCTGGGCTCTCTATAAAATGAGATCCGATGCGTGGACGCGCTGCT
This sequence comes from Calotriton arnoldi, assembly GCA_963921515.1. NCBI lineage: Eukaryota > Metazoa > Chordata > Amphibia > Caudata > Salamandridae > Calotriton > Calotriton arnoldi. The sequence continues at coordinate 1,862,689 of CAWUFW010001712.1, read as the reverse complement.
GGCGCATCAAAGGTGAGCCAAAGGCAAGCCCATCTGCACCCATCCACGCCTATTTGGGACCAGGGGCCAGGAACCCCGCATCTGCTCACGCAAGTAGGTTCACTTACTCCCCTCATCAACATTTAGCATTACGTGAAACTGCAAAAACGAACTGCCTTCAGTCTATATGCCTACTTAAAGGAGAATCTTCAGGTAGACAATGTTTTTATTCCCTGTAATCGATCTCCTCTCTCAATCCTCCTTCTAATATGTCCACAAACTACAGAATGTTTTTAATCAATTATAGTCAATCCCTAAACACAAACTTGAAGTCTATAGTCTCCTCCTGGAGGAACAACCAGAGGCAGTATTTCTTATCGAAACCTGGCTGCACGCTGAATCGGGCCCTGACCTTGTTCAAACCCTCACCCCAGGATACTACATTAAACACAAAGATCGTGGTGTTAAAAGGGGTGGAGGTGTTGTAATCGTGCTGAAAGATGTTTATGAATGTCGTATTAAAACTGACTTGATTGCTGACTGAAAGTATGTCATTTGCCATCTCCTTTCCTCCACAAATACCTTTTCAGGTATTTCAATTTACAGGCCACTGGGTCCTGCCGGTAAATTTCTTTTAATCCCTCCCAGAAGTGGTTGCTAATTTGGCCAGCACTAGAGCAAACTTTTCTTTGTTGGGAGATTTTGATGTACATCTTGATGAGCCATTGAACCTTCACGTTTCCACCCTGCTTCAAGATTTATTAGCCATTCAGCCCACACAAAGGGTGGCAGGTCCTACACATTACAGAGGACACCTACTTGACCCTGTATTCTCCAACGATGAACTGTTAAACATTTTAGCCCCTGTTCCGGTATTCTGGTCAGATCATTTGCTGATACCACTCATACTTGAAGTTGGAATGTTTTCCTGTCACCACAATCTCAACAACGGCACAGGCTGTATGTGGTTTAATCTGCCTTTAGAGGATTGGAAACAATTTCTCGCTGATCTCAGACCTACTTTGGCCTTAAATCCAACCTCTGCCTATGACAAATTTGCCTGCCGGATTGAATCCTCTTTGGACCAGGCTATCCACCAAACAATCCTCACAAGATGAGCCAAGGAGAAAATGTCACCTTGGTATACCCCCAAGCTGCGTGAAGTGAAACAAAATTGCAAGCGAGCAGAGAGAAGCTGGAGGAAAGATTATGGGGAGTCGAGTAAAATGATTTATAGAGAGGCTATTAAAATCTACAAGGATGAAATCATCAAAGCCCAAGCACTTTACTTTGAAGAATAAATGAATCAGTCAGCTGACACTCCACGTGAAATCTTCTGTATTGCAAAAAAACTTACAGGATCCACCCTCTTCGTGCACTACTTTAGCTTCACAACCCTCTTGGTGCAATGAATTAGCCAGCTTTTTCCATAAGAAATTTCAAGACATCTATGAGTCTTTCCAAGGTTCCACTCTATCATCCGCATCCTTCTGAAAAGATGATCATTAATTTCTTACTGACATTAGACTTGCGGTATTTCCTACTATGAATTCCAGCAAGGTTTTGGAGATTGCTCACCAAATCGAATTGGGCTCCCCCTATGATAGTGCCCCCCATACACATATTAGCCAAAGTCTCAGACTTGCTATTCCGTTATGTTGGTGATATGATTAATCTATCCTTTACAACTGGGTGTGTTCCTTCGGCTTGAAAACACGTTATGGTTAAGGCATTGTTGAAAAAAATAAACCTGGACCCTTTGACATTAGGCATTTATCGTCCCATCTCCCTCCTTCCATGGATGAGTAAGATAGCTGAAAAATATCTCAACCAGGTTGTCTCTGAACTTCTAGAAAGTCATAAAGTACTTCATATTTCGGGTTTTAGACCCTGCCATGGTACAGAGACTGCTCTCCTAGCAGTGGTCGAGGAATCTAAAAGATTACTCGATCATAGAGGATCAGCCGCCATCATCTTGCTTGATTTGAGTGTGGCATTCGATACGGTAAACCACAACACCTTTGTGGATAGACTAAGGAACATGGGCTTTACCGGTAGTGTTCTTACATGGCTTAAATCCTTTTTAGAAGACAGGTCATTCCAGGTTCTTGAAAACTGTCATCTATACAACAATTTGCCACTTAAATGTGGAGTCCCCCAGGGCTCTTCTTTGAGCCCCACATTGTTTAAAGTCTATATGAGGCCTCTTGCAGATATTGTTCTACCTTTTGGTATCTTGATAGTCATGTATGCCGATGATAATCAGCTGGTCCTCTCTCTGAATCAAACTTTCGACTGCTCCCCATCTTCTTTAGATCAGTGTCTTGGTAGGGTGGCCAGATGGATGGAACAGTCTTGCCTCAAACTAAATGGAAACAAGACTGAGCTTATGCTCTTAGGCAACAACCTTAATCCGGGTCTGGGACCAGACTGGCAAAGCTGCTTGGGTCCTCCTCCTTCACCTAAAAACACTGTTAAAGGTCTTGGTATATGGTTGGATAAGTCCTTTAAATTTGACCATCAGGCAGTGAAGCTTACAGCCATGTGTTATGGTCTTCTGAGAATGCTTCAGAAGATACTCACTCTCCTCCCTATCACTGCTAGGAGACTGATGGTACAGGCCCTTACCCTATCCAGAGTGGACTATGGCAACTCCCTTTATTTGGGAGCACCTGGGGCGACCATAAGGAAACTTCAGGTGGTCCAAATTTGTGCTGCACGATTGTTGTTGATACCAGCCCTGAACTCTCTACATTGGCTTCCTGTGGCTGAGAAAATTAAGTTCAAATCCCTCTGTATTGCTCACAAGGTACTCTGGGGCAATGGACCCTTGATTTCTCAATCTTTGCTCTCCTTACATCTCCCCCAAAGAACTCTTCATTCTTCTAATGCATGTCTGGCTAAAGTTCCCCGAATTAGGAGGGAAAGAGCTGGAAGGCGCTCCTTCTCATACAGGGCAGCTGTACTCTGGAATACTCTGCCCTGGTCCTTGTGATCTGAACATCGGCTCCTTCCTTTTAGGAAGGGGCTCAAAACCTGGCTCTATCAAAATATAACACAGTAAGAGCGTTCCGATATTCTGATCTTCTGTGTAGCACTTTCCAGCGTTGGGATGCCTACGGGTAGCCATGCGCTTTATAAGTGTTAATAATAATAAGTTCATCAGTGGGAAATGCACTATCGTACATTATGAAACCTCTATTAGTTAATGTACTGCAGAGGCCTGTGTCTGTAACCAGAGAGCCACAAAATTGAATGCTGGTTGGCGCAGTGGAGAATAGTGACTTGTGCATGTTTAGTGCTACAAGGTCCCAGTCTGTGACAGAAAGCACTATGAATATGTAAGTCATTATATTAAACTTGCATTACACACAGTATAAGATAGGCTTAAGATAAAGTGCTTTCTAAAATATTAATTTTAGAAATAACCCTATAACTGTCCATTAAAAGCACACACTTCACAGCTCAGCTAGTAACTACCTTGCAATACCTCTCAAAAAAGAATAAATCTGTGTCACCAGGAAGCTTCAAGCAGTTCCATCTATTAAAACCAATGCAGGCTTCCAAGCACCCTTTGCACATTTGCACATTGGCCAGTTGGGCACATTTACATTTCTTTCAAGCAAGCAGGCACTCTGGCAAGAAGGCTTGTTTGTCTGTCTGTCTCTCCCTCGGTTTCACAGCACACGAGACTCCCTGCCCTATATTTCAGCTGAAGCATTTCAACTCTCGGAATGAACCATCCTTGGACGATTCTATTTTCACAAAAAGAAGGCAACTGTTTTTCTTAAATTAGAAAGTATGGGCACGCCGTGCACCTCAGATCCTGCCCACTTCGACCACTGTTTCAGATATGTAAAATTGTACCATCTCCTAATTTTTTTGCTTAAGAGGAGAGTAAAACACCGAAGTATCCCTGTGTGCTCTTAATTAACCACGGTCTGATGATACACTCTAGCTTCTTCTGCAGTGTTGTTGTGCGTGTCCATAAATCTTACTCTACCTTCTTAAAAGCTCCGCAAAGCACCTTGGGCTAAAGTACACTTACCCATCCCACTCAAGCACTAAACCCGGCAATCAAAAGGTAATTGCCGGCGTTTGACTCATTCGAGAGAGCCCCGAGTGTGCACCAACAATGGTGAAAGCAGGGTGGGCTGGTACATTAAGTGTTTAGTCATAGCTCGGATTTCACTAGAAGGGTTTTACGGCTATTAGCTTTCAGAGTGTCACACTTTATCCTCTATACAGCCTCACACCGGCAGAACTGAGAAACACGATGGAGTGTGAAGGAACAACCTCACTGGACCTTAAAGGGGAAATTACAGCCAACACATTTTTTTGGGGGGAACTAAATGGTTCACAATAAAGAATCCCAGAACGATCCTGTGATTATATTTTTTCCAATGCAACTTTTTTTTTCAACGATAACAGGTTAAAGTTAACCGTGTCCGCCGCCATCTTTCTCGGACACATTTCAGGCGGAAGGGAGGTACGCGGTTCTTCATTATTTTGGACAGATCAGCTTATACACAGTAAAGATTTTTTTTTTCCAACTGAGTCACGCAGTTGAACAAAGTTATGTGACCTTGCACGAGCACTGCATAAAGCCTACTGATTGTTGAAGAGACTGTGCTAATGTATTTTGAGATTATGTGACTTTTAGTTGCACTGTCAGTGGTATGAAACTGTGAGAGTGTTTTAATGCTTTCATTGTGGTTAAGAATAGATGTCCAATATAATATCTTCCAAACACAATTCTAGGAAGCTAAACAAGGGCAATATGCCCCACATTTGTCATGAACATGCTATTAGTAGTTCTTAAAAAATTATTTGTCGAGTCTCGCCTGCTCTTACTCATGCTTGATAAAACTCGCTAGATAAAATATTAAAAGAATTGTACATTTTTGGTTGCAGTCTTTGCTTACCCCAGCGTTCCAAGGTCCTGGCTTTAGTTTTAAGCCCTGGGGAAGCAACAAATGTAATATTAATTTTATTTGGGGCTCTGGTGAATAGAAACCAGGGACCAGCAGGAAAGGAAAGTCTCTGAAGATCCCACTGACCAATATGTCCACAGCCAGAAAACACAGCCCTGAAAAGAGCTTGAGTTCAGATAGCCTGGCTGACAGACGCGAAGCCAGTCTTCAGTGTCTGACTGATATAGCTGAGTGACTGCAGCTGCTTTTGACAGACTTTCCACACTCTTACCTTGGCAGAAGCACCCTGAACAGTATTCTGCAGTCTGTCATGCACCTGCATCATGAGTGAAGTTTTCTCCAACATCCTTCTGCCGATGCCCATGAACTCGTGTGTAGGGGGGGGGAGGGGGGCTAAGGGGTGGGGGGAATAGCAATCTTCTGCCACTGTGTCAGGTGGGTTTCAGAAATACACTACAGGTAAAAGGGGTTCGGAGCAGCTCCATATTTCATGAACAACAATAGAAAAGTGGAGGGGCGTCAACTGCTTCTTGAACCTAAAATCTCACTTCAACACTGTAGCGCTCCCCCACTGTAGAGTAAACTACTTTCATGAGGGATACACCCTGACATCATCATTCTAATGATACCACCAACTCACATGGGAGCAGGTGTGGCTTATGAAGAAGACGCAGCAGTGGTCAACATTTTTCCATAAGTGTACCACAGACAGGGGTGTTTCTTCGCCTCCATCTCATTCAACCGATACACTATAGACACACTCCCTTCCCTACAAAGAGAGAATCACCATCACAGTGTAGGCTCCGTACAATCTTAGCACACATGCATCAATATGGCACATTGAGTGTGTGGAAAAGTCTCTAATAAGAAAGGGCAACACCAGCCTATCTGTTTACACTATCTGAAGTAACAGAGTACTAAACAGTGGCACAACAAAGATAACAACATTTGCCAACAAACAAAACAGAACAGACCAGTCACACATGGAACTGGAAGAGGTCACTCAATATAAATGCACCAGTGACTGCCTACAGGTACTTCAAGAGCAAGCAAAGAGCCCCCATAATGGAAATGTAAACACTTCAACAAGTAATATGGGTGCAAAAGCATCCCACCTCCTCTGAGGAGCTTTGAAATGAAGGCAGATCCCAGCAATGAAAGTAAAATTCTTACAAGTCCAACAATTTCCAGGAGGACCCTCACTGCATAGTCGAGTCTGGAGCTGAGAACCCCAAATAAACATGCGTAGCACAGAAAATGTATGCAAATACCTGAATATAGGAGTAACACAACCACTAGCATTAAACACTAGAAGCAGAAGAAAAAAGCCCACAAGCAGCATTACAGGAAGCTTTATATCACGAGTCTGTGAAAAGAATGTAAGAGAATGAAGTCTATCCTTTACTCCTCTTTTTTCCATTACAAGCATCGGTACAGAGACATAAGTGAGGATGAGAACATACTCTGGTCAGTCATGCAAAACACACAAACGACCACTGCACAGCCCACACTGCAATTCAACACTTTTACGATCATGCGCTCCATGCAGGGTAGCAATACTACCTTTTAACTAAAGTGTCTTGGCACCTCAACAGGGATATAAAGTGCTATATGAATGCATTTACAATTACAATGCCATACAACACTGCCCACCCAGAGGTGCAACAAGGGTGTCTCCAGCACTAATGCAAAAACAAACTGGGCACCCTACTCCCCGCTTGGGGAACAAATGACAGTCATAACTGGGGTGAAGTGGGCTGCTTACACTACTGCGCCCTGGTGTCATTGCACCTGTTGCATTAATGATAGCTATGCAGCAGTACTGAGACCATTCAGTCCCTATTTAAACTAATTAGGGTTGATTCAGAAAAGCATTTATGAGTATGGGAAGTAGTGCAATAGGACAACTCCTTTACATACTGTTACATGTGTCTGTGAATAGGCCCCGAAACAGCCAACTTCCTAGTAGGAAAGGTGCAAAGAGAGAACAGTCCTTTCTATCTGTACTAATTGCATAAAAATACTCCTTCAATATTCCGATTTATTCCCTTATTAGATGTTTTAGAGCCAATTCACAAAGTGTGAGTACATAGAGGAGTACTACAGAAGTACTACTTGACATCCTCAAAATTGTCTTTGTGAATATGCTGCATTGACACCACCCTTACAACTCAATTTAAGTAAATACACTTAAGAGTATAAGTCTCTAGTACATAATAGGGCAGGTTGATTAAAACTACCTTTAAGTACCTAGTATATAATAGGGCATGGCAGTTTAGAGGCCAGCAGCCCTTTCTGCACTTGGATGTGCGCACTGCTGAGAGCCTGAGGTCATTTTAAAGCAGCCCTGTGTTGCAGAACTGCTTTCAAATGTAAATTGTGCCCAAACTGGACTTTGGTGGTAGGGGCACTTAAAAAATTATAAACTACAATATTGTGGCATAGTAGGTACCCCAGGGTCTCCCCTAGGTGTCCCAGAGGTGGGGGATCAGGTACTCATAAAGAGGACCCTTATAAAAGGAGTTTTATATGCCTTGGGAATAGAGACATTGTACATTTCACTTCCCTCATTGTAGTAAAGTGCTTATCAAAATCGACTTTGGTGCTAGGAGCACTGCGGAGTGAGGATCTACAATATTGTTGTATAGTCAGGACCCCTAAAGTCTTCCCTAGGTGTCCCAGGGGTCGGGGGTAATGTAGCTATAAGCAGGGTCGTTATAAAAACAGTTTTATAGGCCCTGGTGTTGGAGAAATTGGACATTTCATATTCCCCATTGTAGATCCCCAGCCACATAGGTTAACATTGCAATGGTTTATTAATTCATAGCTACTGCAAGGGACAACCGAAAAATATCAGTGAAGGACTTGGGAGACCGGTATTGATAAATCCAACAATATGCTGTTGTTAAATTTATCCTAAAAAGTAGAGAAAATAAGTTATAAGACTTTCTTGTCTGTGATCCAAAATTCTGACTTCCAGTGGTCTGCCCTGATTGGTCGGAGTTAAGTGAATTAGCTAGGCTGCTTTGATGAAGAGATAAGTGGCACCCAGGGAGGAAAAGCTTTCTCTTGCGAGAGGACCCTGCTCCACAGGAATGCCAGAGCAGGGGAGCGGGGTTGTGAAGCTTCTGCTTCAAAGGTAGAAACAGACAGCCAGATCCATCTACCCCTTCCGTTCTGAACCCAACCAGATGGCAGGCTTAAGGATGGAATTTGCAGAGGTAGGAGGGAGGGGATCTATGGAAATGAGCCATCCTGGAGGTTGGTTTAGCTAGCTCTTGCCTCTCTGCTGGGACTTCAGCCATATTGAATTTTGGGAGAATAGTGCTTTCTGGGAGACCATTGTGCCACACTTTGGAGGAAATGGTCATGTTCTGGGGTGCTGCCCTGCAACTCATTGGACAGGAGTGCCCTCCTGCTTGACCCCAGACAACACTGAATAAGTATCTGAGAGGGGCAGAGCCTCTCAGCTCTGTTGCTTGAAACTGAGAGAAGAAGAATGATTGCCAAGCTGGAAACTTGATTTGCACCATCAAGCCCTTTTTTTCTGCCTGACTGCGCCTGCTGCATTATCTGGAACTACAGCCCTTTGGATGTACCTTGTGTGAATAAAGAGCGGACGCCAGGCTGGAAACTTGATTTGCACCATCAGGCCCTGCATTCTGACTGACTGCGCCTGCTGCATTATCTGGAACTACAGCCCTTTGGATGTACCTTGTTTCAAGAAGAATAAAGAGTGGGCTCCCTGCAAACTTCAGGTTAACAGAGCTCACCTGCATCATTTCCACAAAGAGTCCCCTGCCTGGAGTGCATCCAGTGGAAATTTAAGGGTTTTGGCCAGATGCATTGTGGGAATTGGGGTCCCAAACTTTTCAGGACCATCTTGGAGCTTCCAGACCCTTGGATTGTGTTTTTGACCTTTTGGACCCTCAGGAGGAACTTTAGGAAGAAGTTCCAGAAGTTTAGAAAAGTTTGGAGCAACTTTGGGAAAAAAAACTTCATAAGGTGACTAAGTGCTACAATGTGTTTACTCTTTAAAAATTCATTTCTCAAGTTATGTTATGTTATGTTATTTTGATTTATAGCGCGCACGGATACTCACGAGTGTCCTGGCGCAATGCCAGAAAGGGTGAAGGTGTCTGTTTAAGCGAAAAGGTGAGTTTTCAAGTTTTTCTTAAATACTGCTGGGTCCTGGATGTTGCGTAAGTCAAGGGGCAGTGCGTTCCAAGCAACTGCGGCCTTCATTGCCAACGAGCTGCCTCCTAGCCTCTGGTATTTGAATCGGGGAACCTGAGCAAGTTCCCTACATTGGATGTGTTTTGTTTTGGTGTCATTTTAAAGATAACAACATTTCCTAGTTTTAAAAATTGGTGTTGGGTTTTTATTGTGTGTTGTTTCTTAATTATTTACTGAATTGGTGTTTTAAATGCTTTACATACCTGTCCCTGGAGTTAAACCTGCCTGCTCACAGCCAAGCCACCAAGGGTTGAGCATGGGAATAATTTTCTGAGACCTATTCTATCTGAGCCCTAGGCTGGGTTAGTGGCCTTATTGCCAGTGGTAGATGCGTATTTACCACTACTAGTAATCCACTTTCTAACACATGAATTCAACAGCATAAACCTTTTTGCATTGCTGTCTATAGGTGTCAGCATAAACCACAGTCCCTTAGCACTGCCTGGTGGGAAAACTCTGAATTCCTTGAACACCCTCATGGTTATGAACTTCAAAAACTCTCTCCACTCTAGAACTGGTCTCCTGCATTTCTATACCAAAATCAATAACTTTACACTGGGCTGCCCCATATTTTAGTTCCTACCCCTATTTACCATCTCCTGAGTTTGGATTGACTCTTTGTTTTTCCAATTTTTTTAGAGTATCAACTCTGTTGCAGATATTAGTGCCATCTACCAGTGCAGCATTACTCTTCGTATTTTCTCAAATATAAACATTTTGTTTTTAAACACAACTGCATCTTTACAGGCACATTATGATTCTATCTAAATGTAAGCACAACAGGTTTAAGAACTCAAAGACCTTCTACATTTGAAAACCAAGACTGTAAAAAAAGGTATGAACACTAATGAAATAATTTATATGCCAAAATCGGAAAACAGATATTGAATTGAAAGATATGTGAAATACTATTATTTCTAATACAACCCGAAGTTCTCATTTGCGGACAAGTGCTGGCATGCTAATTGTCCTCCCTCCCTTCCCCCCAGTGGGTGGTGCTGCCCACACAATTTGCAGCAAGAAAAACATGGTACAAATGATGTGGTCCACACCGCACTTTTGATTTTGCCTACTCCGGAACAAAAACCAAGCACAATTAGTCCCTTATCCCCCGTTAACAGGCCTGAAACGCAAAGTGATTTGATAATTGCACATCCCCCAAATACCACAATTTGCAGTATAGTAAACTGCGGGTGCGTATTGCCAAAAATGTGTGCAGAGTTCATAAGTCCATAAATGACCAACCTCTGTAAGCATCAAAATCAAGGTGAAATCAGATTATCAAGTGATCTTAAAAAAGTAATGAGATTAGTTATTTCTCTTAGAGACACTGGAATGGCAATAAAGGCATACACTTTTGCTATGCACTGAAGCTGATTACCATAACTGATTACCATAACTGGTTTCTTTGTGAGTGATCCTAGGTTCTAGGAGGCTTACATCAATATATCACCTACTATTAGGAATAAATTCAAACAAGTTATTTGTTGACCATTCTTACAGCATAACATTCTGTTCTGTATAAGATAAGGAGATAATTGCATTGCTTAAGCATAGGAATTGTAGGAAAACAGCCTTTTCTGCATGGTCACCCTGGATTTCTTTTGCCTTTTGCTGGGCTCTATATTTTTGCAGGATTTAGAACTCTGTGCACTTTACACCAGCTAAACAGTTGTTAAGTGCTTGTACTCACCCCTTTAAACACGGTTGGATAGGCATATTCCTAATTGGTATATTTAACTGGCCTATAAGTCCCTAGTGTATAGTACTAAGTGTATGCAGGGCCTGAAAGTTAAATGCTGCTAGTGGAATGCACCACCTATTGTGCCATCGACTACAGTGGCAGTGCAAACTTGGCTGCAGGCCTGCCATCATAGTGTGACTGTAGCAATAGAAAAACTGCAGTTCAAACTGTCAAAACAAAACCCTTTTGATAGGTTAAAACCTCCCTTTAAAAATAAGTCTCCCCATGTAGGCCTTGTAGTCATCAAGGCAGGGTGCATGGCATTTAAATATAGAAATCTAATGTTAACGTGTCCTTACAGTGACTAGCACGCACAAGCTATTTTTCACTGTTGCAGACCTAGGTATCCTATCTAGAACACAATAGGACCCATCAAAATCCTAATACTGTATCTTGGACGTGGCACTAGATAGAAAAATAATGAAACAACTAATTTTAATACTTAATAAAAGTCCCATTCAATGGTGAAGTCAGATTGTTTATAAATAATAATGAAAAATAACTTTTAAAAAGTTATCTTTTCCATGTCCAAAGTTCCTGGAGAATAATTTGCAATTGCTCTCAAACTTCTCCCAGCCAGTAATTAGCATTTGAATAGGTGTGAAAAAGGTGTGAATTGTCTCCCAGCAGCAAACACAAAATATCCTGAATGGGCAAAGATGACTCCTCTGACCCTCATAGAAAATGTAGGATGGGAGTGTGGGCCGTCTTTTAACATCACAGTGTCAAATCCTGCCTGACAGGCCTGCTGAGCCACATGTGGCACTTGAACGGGAGAGATCAGGCTGCCAAGACAATTGTTGTGTATCCACTGACTGGTTGCTATAGGACCCTGCTTTGTTCTACCAGCCTTCTGTTTCTGGGTTTTACATATACCACATGGAGCACACTTGAAAGTTAGGGAAGAGGATACTAAGACAAATCTTGTGTATTCACTATCTGGTTCCTGAAGGATCCTGCTTTGCCCTACCAGACTTCTGTCTCAGAGTTTTTTCAAGTGACACTTGAGGAGCACTTGAAAGGAAGGAAGCAGGATGCCAAGACACTTCTTGTTAATCCTACAGTCTGATTGCTGAAAAACCTGCTTTTGTCCAATCACAATTCAGTCTCTGGGTTTAATGGGGGTACAGTGGCTACTTCAAACTGGATTTTAGTGTTAGATGTGGGAGGACATGAGGATTACCATAGCACTACCCCACACACACACCTCCAGCCCTTGGAGCCCACACTTAGTGTGGTCGAAGTCTTTTGCCATTTTGAAAAAGGCCCAAAGGGAGTAAGGTTGCCCTCAGGAACTTTTTCCTATTGGTTAGGGACTGTCCACAAGACATTCCCACCTACTAGCTAGTGCAAGGCATAAATGTGGCACCTTTAGGCACCCACTTCAGACCACTACGGGACCAAAGGAAGAACCTTTGCTTTCTTGCTGGTGTGCTTCTCCATCTGCTCTATGTTGCTCTCTCAGCCACTGCTTCTCCTCCTCACTCCCACCTCCATGATGCTTCCACCGAGCACCCTCCTTCTCTGTTGCCCTTTGACTCTCCTCCCCATCCCACCATCAGTGTTTCTTCTGTCCACTTCCCCCCACCCGTGACCTCAATGTTGCTCTCTCTTACCTCAACATAGGCCTGCTGTCTGTTACCTTAGAGCAGCCCTATGGCAATGGACCTCGTCCCTCTTGTACCCAAGACAATGAAGTGAACGCCAAGGGTTATAAGGCTAACCCCCTTTTAAAGCTACATGGCACAACAAGCTACTGGAGGCCTTTTCCTGCACCTATCCAGCTACCCAGAGAAACTGGACCTGGAATGGACCCTTCTGTTCACCTCTGCCTGACACCCTGTAGTCTCTACGTGCTTTCCCTGAGTGAGGTCATGTGGGGCTTTAGAATAGACCTGGTTTTAACTTGTGAAGTTTCACTCCACGGAATTCCTTGGAGTGACAAAAATGTCTGCGAGATTCAGTGGAATTCCACAAACGGGCGAAATTAGGCATTTTGTGCTGCTCGCACTGTGATTTAGTGCCAAGAGCTAATTCCGTGTTGAAAAAGTAGCGCGAATGGCACCACATGGCGCAGCTTCCCAAGTTGCTTTTGCTGCCGCTCAAGTAGATTTTCTACTCATGTGGCAGCTTTCTGACTGCAACCACCCGCTTTGGAGAAATCTAACCGGGTGCCGTACTAGCGACCGAAAATCTTGCCAGCGGACGCCAAATCTCATTTGACAACTTACCATTTCCAAGCTACACACAAGAAAAAAACTCCGGCATGTGGCCCCCTCCCCTGCCCATTTCCAGGCCCCAGGAATCCCATGCCCTGGGGTTGATTCATTTAAAGAGGGGCGGGCGTGCCCCCCTACCTGGGCCATTTCCATGCCCAGGAAACCCCGCCCCCGGGGCCAAGTTCAAATTATGGCGAGGGTGGAGTGCGGCCCCCCTCCCTAAGCCTCATTGAGGTCCCGGGTCCCCAACCGCCAGGGCCGTGCATAAAATTTAGGGAAGGGAGCTTCTCCTCTATCCTCGAGTCATGGTATGGCCTCTGGGACCCCATTTCCCAAGGCCAGCTCAGTGATGGTGTCCCGGGGACCCCATCCCTCAGGACACCCTAGTTTCCCTGCCCTCAAGAGCGCAGATAGGGAAGTCTTCTGTGCTCCACAGCACAAGGGTTCTCTCTTCCCGCACTCCTGTGGGCAGGGAAACATAGAATTGCTCCCTCACCCGGCGGGAGCAGAAAGAAAAACTGCTCCCAACGGGAGGGAGCAATGCCGGTTCCTGCCGAAACCAGGATGGGTGCTGGAAGGGGAGCCGGTAGAGCTGTGGGGGCCTTAGGGCTCCCCTCAAAGGTCCCAATGTGAAAAATGCTCTAGGGTGCCCCAGGTGGGAACGGGGAAACACCAGTTTTATATCTTTAAAAAAACAGAAAAGCACAACACATTGCTGGCTCCTGTGTGGTCCTAAGGAATGGAGACACTTGCGGGGAACTGGCAGGGTTAATTAGGGCACGAGTTATAGTTACTTGAGATAACTATAACTGGTGAATTTCAGTGGTTTTATCAGTTTAAAATGGTATGTTTTAACTGACATTTTCACCTAACTATTACTTTTTGTCAGTGAATTTTTACGTTTATTCCCATATAAAGTAAGATATGATTACAATTCCTAACTATAATGTCACTTTAACCTAGTTTTTTCAGTGATTTTATATATATATATATATATATATATATATACAAACAGTCCTGCTCCCAAAGAAGAAGGCACGTACACAAAGCTGCTAGAATATGGCACCTTTATTTTCCTGGGTCTCCCTCGACCCCGAGCTCAAAGAGACGCGTTTCGGCTTCGCAGAAGCCTTTGTCAATCTATATATACACAACACTTCTCCTCCTTCTTAACAAAAGGAAATCTCGGCGCTCAAATGTGGTCAAAGATCCTTTACTTCCAAATTGACACCTAAAAATTCACTTTCCGCACTCACGATTAACCCTGATTGATTGTATTTCACCAATGAACTGATGGCAGCACCATATTTGCGGTTTGATTGTTTAAAACTACCAGCACATAATTCATGGTTCCTATTTTAGGATTGTTTGAAATAAAGAAGGGCATGTGCTGGTGGTTTTTCGCTTGCCTCATTTGATTTAAGACCACCCATGAGGAAGGGCTAATGGCCTGAAACGCGTCGGCGGCAGGATTTCCAGGGGCCGTTGATGTGGAGTGTGAGCTGTCCTGGGTTGTGCCTCCACCCGTGGGGTAACTTTGTTGAACATTTTTGTGACCGACCCCGGTCACGGATGGCACCACCACTGTAACTGTGTGGGTCTGCTGCCGCCATGGATCACGAGCGGCGAGCGGAACGGGACAGGCTTTATTTTCACTTTCCGCACTCACGATTAACCCTGATTGATTGTATTTCACCAATGAACTGATGGCAGCACCATATTTGCGGTTTGATTGTTTAAAACTACCAGCCCCATAATTGGATATTAGCGGCTTGCTCAGCCGCGGGAGAGACACACTGCAGGAGCGGCCCCGTGGTGATTTCAAACGAAAGTCATCAATCCAACGGGAGGTAGTGCCTAATGTTTTGCATAATTAAAGCAGCGCTTTTGAAGCGGGACTGTTGCATTTACCCACTGGGATTGAATTTTTAAAAAAAGTGTAAACTCTGGGCAGCCTCACAAGAGGAAAACTTGCGTGCTACTACATGGACCAGAAGGCTACAGGAGTGGCCACGCCCACTGGGGGCAGATCCAGGAGTATAATTAGCAGCACACTCTGCCTCGACTTTACCTAAATCAAACGCCACTGAGGAAAGGGAGAACCTGAAACGCGTCTGGCGAAGGGAGAACAAAGCCAGTTCCCCGCCAAATTTGACTGCTGCATTTCATTAAAATTGGTGCAATACGAACCTACCTGGCGGCTCTTCCTTTGGGGCAACTCAATTTTTTGGGGGATATATATATATATATATATATATATATACACACAACACTTCTCCTCCTTCTTAACAAAAGGAAATCTCGGCGCTCAAATGTGGTCAAAGATCCTTTACTTCCAAATTGACACCTAAAAATTCACTTTCCGCACTCACGATTAACCCTGATTGATTGTATTTCACCAATGAACTGATGGCAATACCGTATTTGTGGTTTGATTGTTTAAAACTACCAGCCCCATAATTCATGGTTCCTATTTTAGGATTGTTTGAAATAAAGAAGGGCATGTGCTGGTGGTTTTTCGCTTGCCTCATTTGATTTAAGACCACCCATGAGGTAGGGCTAATGGCCTGAAACGCGTCGGCGGCAGGATTTCCAGGGGCCGTTGATGTGGAGTGTGAGCTGTCCTGGGTTGTGCCTCCACCCGTGGGGTAACTTTGTTGAACATTTTTGTGACCGACCCCGGTCACGGATGGCACCACCACTGTAACTGTGTGGGTCTGCTGCCGCCATGGATCACGAGCGGCGAGCGGAACGGGACAGGCTTTATTTTCACTTTCCGCACTCACGATTAACCCTGATTGATTGTATTTCACCAATGAACTGATGGCAGACCCATATTTGCGGTTTGATTGTTTAAAACTACCAGCCCCATAATTCATGGTTCCTATTTTAGGATTGATTGAAATAAAGAAGGGCATGTGCTGGTAGTTTTTTGCTTGCCTCATTTGATTTAAGACCGCCCATGAGGAAGGGCTAATGGCCTGAAACGCGTCGGCGGCAGGATTTCCAGGGGCCGTTGGTGTGGAGTGTGAGCTGTCCTGGGTTGTGCCTCCACCCGTGGGGTAACTATGTTGAACATATATATATATATACACAACACTTCTCCTCCTTCTTAACAAAAGGAAATCTCGGCTCTCAAATGCGGTCAAAGATCCTTTACTTCCAATTTGACACCTAAAAATTCAGCTGTAGTGGCACAGATGTGGCTGTTTATTCCTCAAACCGGGTAAAAGCTGTAGCGACGGTCTATCTTGGATGCGTTTCGGCCTTTGCCTTTGTCAACATTTCAGTCTCTTTTTTTTCACTATATTTAAAGTCACATGATAATGCAGGGCAATGTGCATAGAGAAAATACTCCAAACATAACAATGACATGGTTTATGCCTCATTTCAAATGATATATTATAAGGAAACATTATCCATACAAATAATTAAATAAAACCAAAAGCTTTCTGGTTATCATTTCCAATATATTTACCGATTCATTTCAATTTTTCAATATTTTCAATTTTGAAACATGTATATATATATATATATATATATATATATATATATATATATATATATATATATATATATATATATATATATATATGAACCAAAGTGCTTCCCACATGGCCCCGAGAAGCATAGGCAGCACGCTCAAAACTGGTTACAATCTTCTTTAATCACGTAGTCAACATGGAACCAACAGTGCCTCCCCTACGCGTTTCAGCATTCCGCCTTGATCACGGGTACTAGCAGCAATTCTTATGGCTACCAAGACTACCACAGGTGAAATGAATTTATAGTCCTCCAATATGATTTCCCAATGGGACACAATGCATCCTGGTCTTGGTAGTGCCACATACAATCAAACCCTCAAATTGGTATAAAATATATGGTCCATTTCCAAAATTAATCTTGATTAAAATCCAGTTGTCCCGTCACGGACCCAAAATTTGATAGTCCAGACAGGCCCTCATAACGTGGAAATCCGCGATGACACGAACCACCCGTTTCGTTTCCTACGGGCGGTTCAGTGTCGTTTTGGAGGTAGTGCACGCCTCTACCGGCACCGGGCTGTGCCGTGAATATTAATGAACCAAAGTGCTTCCCACATGGCCCCGAGATGCATAGGCAGCACGCTCAAAACTGGTTACAATCTTCTTTAATCACGTAGTCAACATGGAACCAACATGGGTCCCTGGGGGCCAACTGGCCCACCAGATACCTCCAGTATGCGCCAGAGAGCTGCGTTGCAGAGAGGTGTTCAGAGGCCACGCCCCTTTTTACAACACTCTGCAACGCAGCTCTGTGGCGCTTACTGGAGGTACCTGGTGGGCTAGTTGGCCCCCAGGGACCCTCAGGATTGAAGAGGATTTAATTCCCCATCTTAAAACGCGCCACGGGGCCTGTTTGCACACATGTCACCTGAAGCCACGCCCTCCCTTCACCACTGTGCAAACGCGCCCCGTGGCACGTTTTAAGTTGGGGGATTAAGTCCCTTGAATACTGAGGGTCCCTGGAGTCCAACTAGCCCACCATGTACCTCCAAAAGCGCCACAGAGCTGCGTTGCAGAGAGGTGTAAAAGGGGCATGGCCTCTGTACACCTCTCTGCAACGCAGCCTCTGGCGCATACCGGAGGTTCCTGGTGGGCTAGTTGGCCCCCAGGGACCCCCAGTATTCAAGGGGAATTACTTCCCCTTCTTAAAACGCACCAGGGGGCGCGTTTGCAGACTGCTGCAGGGAGGGGGCGGGGCCTCCGGCACGATGCCGGTCTTTTTTTTGCTTTTTTCTGCCCAGGGGGTCCTTGTGGGACCCCCTGAGCAGACCTAGGGGGTCAGGGTGTTTCTACCCTGCCCCCTTTGTGCGTTTTGCGCACTTGTTTCTTGTGGGTTTTTTTTAATCGGCGGGATCCGCGCACCCTAAGCGCATCCCGCCGATTTAAAAAAAAAAAAAATGCTTTTTTCAGCCCAGGAGGTCCTTGTGGGACCCCCTGAGCAGACCTAGGGGGTCAGGGTGTTTCTACCCTGCCCCCGTTTTGCGCACTTGTTTTACTGCTTTCTTGTTCCTCGGTTCTACAGAGGAACAAGATGGCTGCCAACACTTCCTGGTTTGGAGTGTTGACAGCCAATTAGCATGCAGCTCGTGGTCGGGAGGGTGCGCGGATCCACCGCGGCCATAGATATCGAAACTTTTATTTTGGATTTTTCAGCAACTACTGAATGGATTTACACCATTTTTAAAAAGAGTGCTTTCTGAACCAAGCACTACCTTTTGCCAAATGTGGTGTAATTCCGTTCAGCAGTTTTTGCTGTAGCCTTGCATAAAGTTTCCTATGGGAAATTGATTTTTTCACTCTTACTTTTTAATTTCTCCAGCAACTACTGAACGGATTTACACCATTTAAAAAAAGGTCGCTTTCTGAACCAAGCGCTACCTTTTTGCCAAATTTGGTGTAATTCCGTTCAGCAGTTCGGGCTGTAGCCGTGGCTAAAATTTCCTATGGGAATTAACATGGAGAAAACACGCTTTGGGACCCCCTTTTTTCTCGGCCCCCGCTTGATGAATCACCCCGAAACTTTCAAGACAGGAGCGGACCGGAGCGCCCCACTAGTTTTGAAAAGTTTGCGATGATTCGTCAAACGACGCCAAAGTTATTGGGAATAGAATGTTACGGATTTCCTATGGATAATAGGTCCTAACTATAACTATCTACTGGCGACCACTGAGCAAACCATCTGCAGCCACTGAGAAAACCATTTTGTACTACCTGAGGAAGGCGGAAGCTGAAACGTTGTAGTGGAAATATATTTTTGTTCTTTGGTGAATCTATCTGTTTGAGTCACTTCTTTCTTGGATATATATATATATATATATATATATATATATATATGCTCCAATGTCACCCTGACTGCCGAACTCTGGACGGGTGCTTCCTTTCCGCAAACGTGAAGGGTGGGATCACGGTAATAAATGAAGGCTCAGACGCGGAGCACTCGAGGGACACTGTTGATTTTAATGAGCATAAATGAGCGAATGCATTTCGGCGTGCTGCCTTCTTCAGTGCTATGATACAGTGTCCCGCGAGTGCTCCGCGTGTGAGCCTTTATATATATATATATATATATATATATATATATATACTTAAACTGGCCATAGGACTAAATGTTGACACTGCGGTGACCAGTGCCAACACATAGTCCTTTTTCTATGTCAATGGCTGTCCCATTTTTTCCTGAAAATCTGGTCACCGTTGTTGTATTCCTCTTAGGGTATCCATAAACGGGCTTTCCAGTATCATGTCCTTATACAGGCACAATTCGCCCTGCCCTTATATAGGCATAAAATCCCAGCCCTTATTTAGGCATTAAACCGTGCACTCCAAATACAGGCATGGTCTCTGACATCCGTCCACCCTAACGTCACAACGAGTTCATGAAGAACAGACCCTTAGGCTGCGGGAGTTTCCCTAGTCCAGGACTATTGATTTCTTCAAGGACTCATATATTATGCATGAACCATTATTCCTTAGGGGTTCATTCATGACGTCTTTCGCTGTCCAACTCACGTCAATACTAACATTCTTAGGTGCTCTCAGGTATAAATATACCTTCCCTAGCCCCTGTAAACCAGAGGAGACCTCGACTTCAGAGGAGCCCGTTTCCCGGCCTGACGCACTGAGAAGACGCTATCATCCCTGCACGCAGAGAGTCCAGCTTCCAGTGATCTGACTTCCCTTGCGGGGTGTTGGAGTTCGAGTCTGGCAAAGAGATTCCTACCTCTCTCATTCTTCAGGTATGGAGCTGACTAGAACCTAGAGGGACTCTTGGCATAGGCATCTAGGCATACTAGACTTAACATACTCTTAGTATACCATAGTAAGGAATACTTCACCTACTTCTTCCCTCTTCCTACACCTAGGTTAGGTTAGGTACATTGGGGTAGAACTAGCTTAGCAACGCATCGTATGAGTACTCGCATTTTTAGTCTGTGTTATTTATGTAACAGCATATGTACTAAAAGATAATGCTCTCGCAGTATTATTTATTTCTACTACTCACACTGTACATTATTTATCTCGCATACTGTCTTGTGATCGTAGCAGCACATTTTACTTACACCAGAAACAAGACTGTTCAATAAATCCTTTATTGAAACGCCCGTCTATTTCTTTCTGTGTAACTTGGAGAAAACTAAGCATGCACGACTGAGCTGAGTGAAATAGTTATTTATTGTTTCCACGACTCTGGGACACGTTCTGATTCTAAAGGGAAACACAGTGGTCATGTTTTGCGGCTGCCAGAAACTACTCCCTTCTTGTTGTCAAGGAGATTCTATTGGCCTCTGAGCTAGCTGGCACAAGTAATTAAGTTTAATATACTTGATAGGGACATACTGACCTTAGTCCTATGTCAAACCTATAGGATATATTATTCCAATGCGCAGAGCCTAT
The DNA here is from genome assembly GCA_963921515.1 of Calotriton arnoldi. Taxonomy (NCBI): domain Eukaryota; kingdom Metazoa; phylum Chordata; class Amphibia; order Caudata; family Salamandridae; genus Calotriton; species Calotriton arnoldi. Next base: position 1,842,138 of record CAWUFW010001712.1, on the reverse strand, counting down.
TAGGGAAATAGGAGCTACACTACATGGCGCCCAACGGTTTGGTAAGGCAGTAATTCAACGTTAGATACTGAGTAACTCAGCCGTGCTTTTTCTCTCAAGACCCCTACCCATATACTCCAAAAGACGTCTGGAGTGGGCAGGGTTAAGTATCCACCACGGCTACATAGGGCAGTACCCTATATATTAGCTGTTTGGTTTGCTCAACGTTGAAGGATACAGTGTTCCACAATATTGTGCACCTTATCTTTGTTTCCTTGAAACTTGTTTCCACATTTTGCAACAAACAAAATGACTGAAGACGCCGGAGACGGTGTAGCTGTGGCTGATCCAGCCCTACCAGCAGTTTTTAACATTACAGGTTTAAATGAAACCGAGGAGGGTGTAATAAACATCGCTCCAAACTTAAGAAGAGCCATCACTCTAAAACTTATAAAACATGGCCTACCACCAAGAGGCGGTAGAGCAGTTTTCGTGATAGAGGCACATGAATCCTTTCAGACAGAGGTATTCTATTCATGGGTAATATTTCCTGAATCAAATTCAGTAACACACATGTTTCACTTCTACAAAGAAGATGATCCACCAGAGGAATACAGTCCTTTCGAGGATATAGAAATTCCATTAACATACCAAGAGCATCAGCTCTGGTTTAAAGGCGCCCTAAAACATCACAAAAACATTACCAGGCTCGGTCCACTAGGTAGACCAGGAGCAACATGGCCGATTCTAGCCGGCTACACACCTCATCCTGACATTGAAGAGATGTCAGACGAAGACTTACTTACTCAACTCACAGAGTTAATAAAAATCTACAGACAATTGGTCCAATATGTTGTCATGCGGACTTTTACAGTCCGACCACCATTGACACTTCCAAATCCAACTCCCCAACAGGGGACTACACTAAAAAGTACACCACAGACTCTATACGCAGTCATGGGTAAAATGCCCACAAAACGTGAGCAAATTCCATTCTGGATAGCTAAAAAAATTACTCAAATCGAAGCAGTATTTCCAAATACTAGCCCGTATGAGAAACACAGAATACTGACAATCAGTTTACCGATGGGGATCACACCACAACTGGAAGACTGCACCACTTGGGGCTCAGTCTTTGCTGCCATCTATACTAAAACACATGGCATTCCGTCAATTGCGGTAATACCTGATGTCCTAAAACAAATTCAAAACGAATACGGGGCAGAGTCTGCTCTAAATTTAGGTATGAAATTACTGAAAAATTTTGATCAGGTCTCAACAATAATATTATCTAATATCAAAGGGGAGGCAGCAGCAGTGGCGATCCGCCAAAAATTAAGGGAATTTGATGTTACAGAACATCAAACAGAGCTACCCAGAATTATAGAACAATCTTATGCAGAATTAGGCAGAGATAGTTTGGGTGGAAGACCAGTGAAGCCGAAACTATCTGAAAGTCCTGAGAAGGACTCAATAAAACAAACTCCTACATCTTCTAAAAAGAAGTGGGAGTCTACTAAACAAAAATCAAACGAGAAACGTTCTCAATCCCGAGGTAGGTCTTCTCAAAAGGAGCCCTCTGAAAGGAGGTATAACCTCAGGAATAGGGATAATTTGAGAAAACCTGACAGGTATCAAGATACTGATACATGTTCCTCTTGTCCCTTTCAGATCTCATCACAGACTTCGGAAAGAAGAGGACGATCAGAACATAAAGAAGAACGCGTAAAATCGAAAGACGACAAACACGCTCCAAAAAATAAAACAAAACCTCAATTCTCCAAAAAGAAAGTAGCAGGTCTGAAGATCAGACATGCCGAGAATACTGAGAACACAACTCAAGAATGGAGAATGGGCTCAGACAATGCTGGACAGTGCAGCAGAAGTCACAATAGTTTGCCAGATCGTGAAGGAACTTCTGGAGATAGTGGACTTGAATGAGTACATCACAGTCGAAACTGTAGACACCAGGGTTAGTACTCCACAAAAGTTATATGACATAACACTCCGGATGGAGGGAGACAAACCTAGACAGGTGAAAGCACTTTTTGGGAAAAGACTATCAAAGGGCTATGACATACTTCTAGCAGAAAGGGACTGGCCACCACAATTTGTCAGGGAGTGCCCACATGGCGAGGATATTATTATGCCTGCCTTCTCCAACCATATTCCAATTCACCTAAAATATACATATGCCAGGAAATGGGCAGTGGCCCAGGCCCCAGCATTATATAAAAATCATGTAGGATGGGATGAGGATTCACCTCACCATAAAATAAATCTGAAACATGAACCAACTGCACAACGGCAGTACCCAATAAAGCAAGAAGCTAAAAAACGGGTCAGGGAGATCTTAGATCAATTTGAATACCAAGGGGTGATTGAAACATGCACCTCCTCAATGAACAATCCTTTGTTTCCTGTCTCCAAACCAGACAATACATATCGTCTAGTTTTGGTTTACAGACACTTAAACACTTGTTCTAAAACTTTTGCAGTGCAAAATGCACATAGCACAGCATTAATGAATAACATTGTGCGTAAAAAATATAAAACTACATTAGACATATCAAATGGTTTCTTTTGTCAAAACATAGCACCTGAAAGCAGGTACTTAACTGCATTCTCCATAATGGGGACCCAGCGTCACTTTTGTCGACTCCCACAAGGGTTCAAGAACAGCCCAGGTTTATTCTCAGCGAGGGTAACGGAGTTACTACAAATTTATGACAATGAGGCATTGTCCTATGTCGATGACATATATCTGACAGACGATGACCTGAAAAAACACTTGACCAGGGTGAGCACCATTATACTGGGTTTCGCCTCTGAGGGCTACAAGTTCAACTTTAAAAAGTCCCGAATTGCCCATCTCAATGTCCTATTTTTAGGATATGAGCTTTCAAGTGAAGGCAAGAGCTTGGCAGCTAACTTTTTAGAAAAGTGTGCGCTGCTCCAACCTCCCAAAACGCTAAAAAACTTACAATCCATCCTGGGTTTTCTAAATTTTGGAAGAACATACATTCTAAATTATGCAGAAAGGGTTAAACCTCTCTACGCATTAATCAAACCTGATTTTTCGATCAGAAACTGGACACGGGAACACACAGAAATCTTGCGTTCACTCCAGGCTAACATGTTAGCAACAAATCACTTACAAACACGGGTAAGTCAACGCAATTTGGTGATCCGAATAATTTCGGGTCAATGCGGATTCACCTACTTAACATTTAATGAGGGTGAGAAAATACCAATAGCATACAAATCTCATTTGTACACACAAGCGGAAATGCGCTTCAGTTCAACTGAAAAAATTCTGACAGCAGTTCAAACCGCTGTAGCAAAAGAAAGAGCCTTAGCCCAAGGGAAACGCATTATTGTCGTAACCCCAGTACCGGCTTTAGAAGCGGTCACAAAAGCAAGCATTCCAAATGCTAAACATTAAAAAATGGAGTACCGCATATTTCTAAAGCATTACATCCAAGATGGATACAATGGGTTAATTCTCTTGCTGCAACAGATGTTGAATATGTTTTTGATCCAGATTTAAAAACACAAGCATTCCTGCAATACGAACATGAATGTCCTCTGCCTACTGAAATTCTGCCTCTCGATCAATACGAATTCATAATTTACACTGACGGATCCGCACAACCCGCAACAGGGAGTAAGCAAGCTTACAGTGCAGCGTGTGCAATCGTTAAAGGTCGCAAGCGAAATGGCATCTTCAGACCTATGGTCACTAAAACACAATCTCTAGGGGATTGTACGGCTCAGCGAGCTGAACTACAAGCATTCAAACTGGCACTTGAAAGTACAGATCGAGAATTCCCCACACTGATAGTGTGCGATTCCTTTTACTGTGTTCAGTCGTGTAATGACTATATACAAAACTGGCTTGAAAATGGTTTCAAAGATGCGAAAGGTGGCACAATAAAGCACAAAATGCTTTGGGAACAAGTAGTTCAGTTGAAAAACGAACTACCAAAGGCTCACGTGATCCACACACTGAGTCATCAACGTGATGGCGTTCACGTTGCAGGGAATTCATTGGCTGACGAAGCCGCAAAGGGGGCTGTGCAAACGGCTTCCGTAGCTGCGATCACTCGTTCAAAAACAAAAATAGACGGTGAGATAATGTTGGCTGTCAATGCTTCAAGCAAAGGCAGCAGTGCAGCGTTACCAAAAAGTTTCCACTCAAGTACTCTTATGTAATTGATGCGAACAACGTTCCTTTTGCTCGAATCCCTGGAGTGGGGGATAGGGTAATTCCAAACAAGGAACGCAGATTAGGACTAATCCTAGCAGCACACGAAGGGATAGCCTCTGCCCATGCAGGTGTTTCCGCAACAGTATCTTTACTGAAGCAAAGATATTGGTGGCCTGGCATTAGAAAACAAACAAAGAACTATGTTTTAGAATGTGATATATGCCAACAGATGAAAGTCTCCACAGTGAAACGTCCTGCGCAGACACCCCTGTTAATTTCAGATAAACCATTAGCTTGTGATTACCTTGACCACTGCGGTCCCCTGCAAAGGGACGGTAACTATAAATACATCTTGGTTGCAGTGGATTCATGCTCTAGGTTCCTATGGTTATGGCCTCAGCGCTCAGCTGACGCTCAAACTGTTATAAAAGATTTGCGAGTCTTTATCGGCACATACGCAATAGGCACGCTACATTCTGACCAGGGTCCTGCGTTTAGCTCTCGGGCTTACAAAGAAGCCATGGCCAGTCTGGGCGTTGCATTGCGGTACTCCTCTCCATTCCATCCTGAGGGAAATTCGGTTGTGGAAAGGAAAAACCGGGACATAAAGCAGTCTATAACAGCTAGGGTATTAGGTTTGGGTGATGGGTGGGTCAAACACCTTAGTGGGATTCAGCGCTCATTGAACAATCTGCCAAGAAGTTCTCTAGGGGGGGTCACTCCATATGAGATCCTATTTGGGACAAGAATGTGGGTACCAGACCTTGAACACGTAGGCACAGTGGTGGAAAATAAACCTTTTGATATCAAAGATCGTTTGGCTGTTTTACAGGATTTAAACAAGTTAAGAACGAAACAAAGCAATGTATTCCTACAGTCAACCACCACTGGGGATCAACCGGCTGTCCCAGCAAGGCCTGTCTGGATTCCAAAAGTTGGGGATCTAGTCAGAGAAAAAACTGCGGACAAGAAGGAATTTGGACCTTCTTACAGACAACCAGTACCTGTCCTAGCAGTTCAAGGAACAAGAACAGTACTTCTGCCGCCCCTTGCTGGAAGAAAGGAGAAAAGATTTGTGTCCATCAACCTGATCAAACCACAGCATGTGGCCAATACAAAATAGTAGGCCTCGTGGACTCCGACCTAGTAGCAGACGCACTCCTCTCGCTACTATCCAAGAGGTTCAGACTGAAAGACTGATAACTATCGAGAATTCAGCTGTAACAGATGGAGGACTAAGCAACAACGCTATGGAACTCATCCCTCTTGAACACCAAGTAACAGTTCGTCCAAATACACCTGTCTACACCAACGTAACAAGTGATGAACTGGTTCCAGTGATTTCTACAAATCCTGATGCAATTCCAACAATTGACAGAACTGCTTCTGGATATTTCATTAACTTTGATACGTTCTCAGAAGATCCGAGTGAACCTGAAACAACGCCAGTGTCATTGAAATTCAAGCAGCAAGTACAAGACTTTCTTCACTTTCTGAAAAAGACTTATTTGGTTTCTCCATGGATTGAACTCTGGATTACATCTGGACTTTTTGTTTTCCTGCTCTGGCTAGCTTTGGTAACAACTGTAAGCGTGCTTATAAGTGGCAGATATGTCCATGTGAACACTGAAGGAAAAGACGTGAACGTACTTTTGAAACCTCATAAATCTTCCCATCGTGAAGCAAGAGACTTGTCATCAGTGAACATCACAGCTGTTCCTATACAGGATGGTATAGTGTGGGACAAAACAGATTATGATATCTTCGGCCCGAATGAACAATTGAACATTCCACATTTGTTTAAAATTTCACTAAGTGATCTAATTACGTCCAGTACCTATTCAGATGATTGGGACTTTGAGACTGTCAATGATATAATGTTTGACCTAGAAAAATCTGCTGCATTTTCTAAACATGAATATTTAGAGGGTTCATCAGACTATGAACAACTGTATTGTTATAATCCCTTTGGTCATCATTATTTGCATAAAGCTGCATATCCAAGAAATGTGTTTATGTTTAACCAATGGGAACATTGTCCTACACCACCTAAAGGTAGTTCAAAAACATTTGCTAGTAAGTTTCCATATTTTTCAGGATACAATACATCTGAACCAGAAATGTTTTACTATAAAAATGTAAACAAGACAGGACTGAAAATTATGTTAACAAATACAAAACAGATTTATTCTGCATTATTTAATGCCCAACTGTCTAGACAGGGTTTCGACTTTTGGAAAGACACAATAGACACCAAAACAGTCTGGGGTACTAAAGATTGGCAAGTGCAGGGAATAGAAGCTTTATTTAGAGCCTGCATCATCCCTGAACAAATAATGTTTTTGAATGAAACCATCCAACAAACATCTTGTCTTGGACTAGCCAAGATAAAAGAGATGAACACACCTTCTGTACCAACACCTGCCAGAGTTAACGATACACAGGCAGTGGTGACAGTTGACAATATACTACAACTCAACAGATCTAATCCTACTTGGAAAAAATGGTTGATCTGGCCCACAGACACGAATAACTGTCAGGAAAGATTCCTGAATAAAACTCAGGGGTTTACTATTCATAGGCCAGACCCAAGATACGTCCAAAGACAACATCCGGGGGTAATAACAACATACAGTGTAGGAAAATTATGCCTCGATTGGCTGCATAAGTCTACACTACAGGATGTGAAACAACTTAACCTTACTTAAAAAGGACGCAGACCTTAGGGAATTCTTGCTTGGACCAAGAAAACCGCGTCAAAAACGTTTCATATATGCCGGCATTTATGCTGCTTATAATGAAGCTTGGAAGGTATCACAGATACAGGCTGCAGAACGAATACGTGAACTTGATCGTATTAATTTAGAGAAAACACTCTCTGTGGTCGACAATGGGTTAACAACTTTGTCCTCCAGAATATATTCATTGGATGGCATTGTATCCTCTGCTATTGACATTCTAGAACAAGATTTGGCGATGTTACAACAAGGCCAATCTCAATTACGTTCTATTATGTTATTAAGCTGGACGCTGCAATCTTTGCGAGCGGGCTATGTGCCTTGGCGTTTCATCAACACAACGGCTCTGTTTGCAGAATACAATCTCACTGATAAACAGATCGAACTGGCACAAAGAGGAGCAAAGTATACAGTGCTGAGCATTGAAAAATTGGAAAAGTTACCATTTACTGTGGCAGAAAAACCAGCTACAGAATGGCTTATTCATGGCAAAATAACGTTACCTGTGAGTACTTTTCAGTTTCAGTATTGCCTCAGACAAATGCAAGCAGGCAAATATTAAAGGTTGGGTAAGGAATACAATAAGACATCTTGGGATTTACCGTATACATATAGATGTTGGAGTGGGGATCGTGAAGTGTTTTTGAGCGGTTCAAACTGTAAACTTGCACTGAGTGGTTCACTTATATGTCAAGACATTTCCTTGCAAGGGGCTTGTAATGGTTCAGTGGAAAATTTGTCTTGCCATCAGCAGGGTACTCCAGCTGCTGTGATTAATCCAACGTTTGGACAACTTTCTAATGGGAGTTACCTCATGTTGAATGATCAGAGCTGCTGCGGAATGCTGCCAGGCATCCCATATCTAGTAACGGTCAACTCCAGGGTCACTTGCTGTATGCAAGTATTGTTTGCCCCAATAGACACAGTCAGGGAGTCGCCTCTATGGCCTTCGCTGAACGTCTCTTTTATAAGATTTGATACTCTAAGCAGAATGAAAGCCATGCTTTTACAGCAAACAGTGCCTTTGACCTCGGCCAAAGAAACCTATGATCTACAAATAGCAAGGACTTCGGCAGAGATACAGACTTTAATACGTACAAACTGCCCTATACATTTAGTAGAAATGATATCACGTATCTTTAACATGTCTGATACAACTGGAATTGTACATGTATTTAAGAGCATCTGCTCAGGTCTGTTAGCACCTTTCCAGGCAATACTCAGAATCAGCCCGAACTTTGCACATTCGGTGTTTGGTGGCATACCATTAATTCTAGCACTTGTTGCCGGAATTCTATTTCTCTTCCTGCTATTGCGCTATGGCCAGCCTATTCGCAGACATCACTCCGAGCGAAATGGAGAAAGCTCTCCTTGAACGAAAGTGCAGTGAGCGAATAGTACAGCTTTTGGGCATGACTCGTCTACGGGACCTTAATACAACTTGGTTCCTGTCATTCAGACCAATCTGGCAAGATTGCATCTTACCTGTTCTACGATGCCTGCTATGCGGTGAAGAATGCGTGTTGGACGCCTGTCTAACATTTCCATCAGCAACGCCAACGGATGTCGATACTCTGCTGGACCAGATAACGGCCCATGCTCTGTGTTGTCCCCAGAGGCTACCAATCCTGATGTCAGCATTCATTGAGATCTCACAGACGCTTCCAGCTGCTGCTGAGGTACGAGAAAGATCTACAGGCACACAGGTAACAACGGACGCGAACATTGCTGCAGCAACCTATGCTGGAAGCAATGATTCCCATCTCTGTGCAATTAATCTACTACACGAGGTGTTCCAACTGACACCAACTACAGTGGATGATGTTTTGTCTATAGAAATAGATGATCTCATGTTTACACCAGACCCGTAAACTGACTCTGATTCAGCATACAGTGTTCCAGAGATGCAGTAACAATTTGGCCTTCATTTTTAAACAACTTGGAACTCTACCAAAATTGAACTTTTTCCCCATTTTTTGAACGAAAATGGCACATCAATCTGCTTAAAGTAGAACTAGCCTTATAATACAGACTTTACAGACCTTCCACGGACACTTAGTCATCTTGTGTGTCTAAACCAGTTCATTAATTTACTTGACATGAAATGACTTTGATTTTTGAGAAACTTATCGATCATTTTTGTCGCATGTAAATATTACTGCTTATTTCATTCCAATTGCATTTTCGAACTTTATGCCTGTAATGAAAAGCAATGCTTCAAATGTACAGTACCTTTTGCATTCTAATAGGTTTTTTAAATGCCTTTTTTTAAATGGTTTTATGAAAAATTTTAGAAATATGCGGTACTCCATTTTTTAATGTTTAGCATTTTAGTATTATCGTACACACGAAAGAGGAGTGGGTGTTGTATTCCTCTTAGGGTATCCATAAACGGGCTTTCCAGTATCATGTCCTTATACAGGCACAATTCGCCCTGCCCTTATATAGGCATAAAATCCCAGCCCTTATTTAGGCATTAAACCGTGCACTCCAAATACAGGCATGGTCTCTGACATCCGTCCACCCTAACGTCACAACGAGTTCATGAAGAACAGACCCTTAGGCTGCGGGAGTTCCCCTAGTCCAGGACTATTGATTTCTTCAAGGACTCATATATTATGCATGAACCATTATTCCTTAGGGGTTCATTCATGACGTCTTTCGCTGTCCAACTCACGTCAATACTAACATTCTTAGGTGCTCTCAGGTATTAATATACCTTCCCAAGCCCCTGTAAACCAGAGGAGACCTCGACTTCAGAGGAGCCCGTTTCCCGGCCTGACGCACTGAGAAGACGCTATCATCCCTGCACGCAGAGAGTCCAGCTTCCAGTGATCTGACTTCCCTTGCGGGGTGTTGGAGTTCGAGTCTGGCAAAGAGATTCCTACCTCTCTCATTCTTCAGGTATGGAGCTGACTAGAACCTAGAGGGACTCTTGGCATACTAGGCATACTAGACTTAACATACTCTTAGTATACCATAGTAAGGAATACTTCACCTACTTCTTCCCTCTTCCTACACCTAGGTTAGGTTAGGTACATTGGGGTAGAACTAGCTTAGCAACGCATCGTATGAGTACTCGCATTTTTAGTCTGTGTTATTTATGTAACAGCATATGTACTAAAAGATAATGCTCTCGCAGTATTATTTATTTCTACTACTCACACTGTACATTATTTATCTCGCATACTGTCTTGTGATCGTAACAGCACATTTTACTTACACCAGAAACAAGACTGTTCAATAAATCCTTTATTGAAACGCCCGTCTATTTCTTTCTGTGTAACTTGGAGAAAACTAAGCATGCACGACTGAGCTGAGTGAAATAGTTATCTATTGTTTCCACGACTCTGGGACACGTTCTGATTCTAAAGGGAAACACAGTGGTCATGTTTTGCGGCTGCCAGAAACTACTCCCTTCTTGTTGTCAAGGAGTTTCTAGTGGCCTCTGAGCTAGCTGGCACAAGTAATTAAGTTTAATATACTCGATAGGGACATACTGACCTTAGTCCTATGTCAAACCTATAGGATATATTATTCCAATGCGCAGAGCCTATTAGGGAAATAGGAGCTACACTACACCGTATTAATAGCCCAGCTAAGGAGTGTCGGTGTAACGAGATTTAAAGTAGAAGAAACCTAAGGTACTTGTGATATTTTCATAATCTAACTCAATGTGGTTACTCTAAGTTAAATTCTATAGGATGAAAGGTAGCTTCAGCCTCACATAATTTTGCTGCCAATATGTATAAACCAACTAAACCATGTAACATACATCTGAGTTGGTAAATTGAAAAACACAAATGAGTTAAAACCAGGCTAAAAATTACTAAACTCTTCCATGTTTAGCTAATGCTCTCCTAGGAAGCTGTCACAAGAGAGGCTAGCCCCAAAGAGCTCAAAATAAGGGCAGTTGTTTTCATTAAAGAGTTGTCCATTGAGATGCTTTAGGTTGAATGTTCATTTTCCAGCACAATCACTGCCCCATTTAACCAGGAAAACTACCGGGATGAAACACCACTGTCAATGAAGATAATATTAATAGGATGATAGGTGGCGCTGTTTTCACACAGGGCGCATTAGAGTGTGAAACAGACAGGACATCATGAGGAGGCAAATTTAGCACTCAGGAAAGAACTTGCGGGGGGTTTTAAGTTCTATCTTCCTTCAGATTTCCTTTATGTATTTCACTAGAGGAAAGGAGGAAATACCATGTAGTGAGAGGTACTTGTCCTGTTCAGTGTTTTTTGGTAGGTCATGTTAACTACACACCTACTTAAGAATGAATCATCTCAGAGCACATTTATCCATATTTTACAGTGAGCAAACTATTCACTGCTGATGTAAAGAAACCCACTACCTCGTCTTGCCTTGGATAACTTGGTATTTTAATAGTAACTAGTTATATATATAAACATTTGGAATGAAGAAGGATCAGGCTTAGGGCGCATGGGGAATGAAAAGTTGTCTCCACCGAAAATGCTGGTCTATAATGAAGTGCACACCCACTTTCCCCAAGTTCAGAAACTCGCCTGTCTGTGCTGAAACGTGTCGGCCCTTCTTTCCACTCCATTCCAATATATTCCTCAAATATCCTACAGAAAGACTAGAGCATAGCAGGAATGCAATCCTCTCTGGTTTCAGAAGCCCACACCCAGTCTGGGTATAGGCTTTGTAACAACTGAGGCAGCATAGGTGAGAGCCAGATGGGCTGATGCTAAGAAACCATGGTCTCATTGAAGCCTTCCAGGGTTATCATTGACCAGAATCTCCCACCCTGACATGGACACCTAATGAACCAAAGAACACTTTTCAAAATTAACAAAAAACACCCTGCAAGCTGCCACAGATGAGCCCTTAACCTGCTCTACTGGGGCATTTTAATCCTGCCTAAAAACCTACCTTTGATATGTGAAGTTGCAACTAATCAGTATCTCTCTGTGATCTGGGGGCACCCCTGGGTGCTTGCTAGAGTTTTGTGTAAGTTACAAATCAAATGAATAACGAGCAGCCTTTAAACATGCTAAAAATGAACTCAGGGCACAGCTTTTCTTTAGGAATTAATAGCGGTATACAGCCAAATATTTTATATTATTTTAAGACATACATTGGTTTCCTCTTTCATGTCTCAGAAAAAAAAATGATTTTGATTAAATTACTTATTTTCTGACTTCATGATTTATCTTGCTCCATGGCACAAACGGATTTCATCCTGCTCTGTTGAAATCAAGAGATGGGTCTTAATGTGATTTGGGCCTTTATAACTGTATAACAGAAAGTGCAAGATATAAGTCAAAATGTAATTGCCCGTAATACAAATCAATATTAAATACTTTATACAGGAAGCTTGCTGCCAGAAAATGGACCTTCAAGCTTTCTCTGGGCTCTGCCCTCATTACAGGCGTGGACTCCTACAGCTTATCTGCCCACTAAATTATTTACATGCAGAGGAGAAAAGTGTGTTTGCATTAGCTCTATTAAATGCACCGTGTGTGGGTTCGAACTTGCTAATGGCACGCCGAAATCACTAAGGTAAATGTACCTGTGCAAAGGTCTTTCTTTACCAGAGTGTCTGCATTTATTATTCATGCGGCTAAGTGTTGCATGGGAAAAAGCTTGCCCTGTAGGCGCCCTCCAATGCATAATTTAGAAAGGCACATTATGCCACTAGGGCATTTAAAAATACAGCACATAGATTATTCCCGGCCTGTCTCTGTGTGTCATGGTTGTCAAGGAAATTATAGGAGGTTGCGATTCACCGCCTAGGGCATTCTTGAATTTTAACGGAAACCGGACAGTGCCTGTCACCCATACTACTACTTACTTCATTCATTAAGATGTCGGAAGGTACTGAAGAACTGTAAGTCCACTGCTGACACAATTCTCCCCGCTGCACACACAGACGTGTCGTAAATCCCACTGCTCCCATTCCATCTATGACAGCCACCGAGAGGACATCAGAGTGGTTTTAAGGCATGGGCAAAGGGGCTCTGGCCCAGGGCCCCAGCCTTTCAGGGAGGTGAGGGGGGGGGAGAGGGGGGGCTGAGGGAGCAAGCTCTGTTCTGCAGAGTCTCGCCCTGATGACCTTGAATAATTCTCAAATACCGTTATTCTCTTAATTTATTTTAATGTGGGTGATGTGTGAGTCTATTACAGACATTTTGCTGAGAAATGTTGTGTTTATGTTTCATGCAACATCCATATAAAAAAGTTTCTTTTAGATCAGAGCAGGACCTCGCATATGAGAAATGGGATGGGGGTCACAGAGATTATTTGCAGTAAAATTAGTGAGCTGCTGCTGTGTTACAATATTGAAAACACACATCACTATCCCTGAATATTAGACTTAAACACATTTAGAATGTAGACAAGTATGCCTGTGCACTGCCAGTGACCTGGGCAAAGAAGGCATGAAAGAGCTGAAACTCATAAATTCAAAACTGTTCCTAAGAGGGGTCCCCAAAATACCTTTCTCCCGGGGTCCCCAAAATACCTTTGGCCCGAGGCCCCCAAAATCCTTAAAATGCGCCTGGGATGATTTACTAACTCCACCTGAAACTAGGGCTAACCAACACAGGCTGGAAGGCGGGAAAGGTTCGGAGAAAAATTGGGAGACTATTGACATGTCATGCCATTTTGTCACATATGTTCAGAGACATTAAAAAGACTCGGAAAGCTGAATTAACAGATTCACTCTCACTGGATGACTATGGCCAGCTCAGACTTGCACCATGCATCGTGCATCACGTTCACAAAGCAAATCAGAAAATATCTGAGACAAAGTAAAGATCTTTGTGACTCCCATTTGCACAGGAGTATCTCATGCTCCTGTACAAATCAATGAGTATGTGTAGGCTTTCCTGTTTTCAGTTTCTATTTTTGGAAAATTCTGATGTTTTTTTTCCAGTGTTTTCAAGTGATTTCAATACCTTAAAAAAACAGTGGTTATCAGTGGTTACACATTTTCGCGCCATTAAAAACAACAGAAACAGTGTTTTTCCGGTGTTTATGGAACTTTTTGCTTTTATTATTACTTGCTTTCTGCACTGATAGTACATGGTATATAGACAGTGTACGTACAATGTATATGAGGTCCAAATACATTTTTACAAATCAAACTTATCATAGTAGACCATACAATACTTCTTCAGTGAGTCTTTGGTCATGCACACTCGCTCTTTCCTTCCCATGTAAACTTTTATCTGTGAAAAGGCCCTCTCAACATTGGCACTTGAGACAGGCAACGCCAAAATAGCCAGTACACAATTTGCTAACTCTGGCCACTGACATAGCTTTCCATGCCAATACTGGTGCACCTGAAGATTGTGATTCTCTGTGACAGGTTCTGCAAAATATGCCTTGAACTGGGCGCATATGCCCTCAGAGTTATTGAAGCAGTCAAAAATGAGGCAGCACTTTTGAAACTCCGGAGAAAATTTCCCTTTACGGAAGGGATCTATAACTTGTGCAAAGTACCACAGTGAGGCTTCATTGACTTCAAATGCCATGGTTAGTGAAGGGCTATTTCTCATACATTGTAAAATAAAAGTTCCTGAATTGCTCCTCTACATTTCTTTGCTTACCAAGTGGCAAGCACTCTAACATGGAACATGTTGCAGTGCCAAAGTCACTGAAAGTGTCGCCCAGCCTACTCTCAAGGAGATGTTTCACATCTTCACCAATTATGCTGAACACTTGGTAGACAAGGGTGTTTTCAGAATCTAGTTTTTTTATTATGTCCACTACAGCAGTCATGCTTCCCTGTAAAAATCTAAGAATGCAGTAGAGTGTACTTTTTTCAAATCACTATCAATATGCGACCGAAGATCCTCACATTTCTTGCCTTTGGCATTATCACTCAGGAAAAGTTCTGTAAACGGTGGCCATATGGATAATATAGCATTCATGGCCTCTAGGACTGAGAACCACCAGCTCAGTTGGGATGACTATTTCTTTGATGCCACAGAAAGCACAAAATGAGAAATATTTGCATTTTAGTTTCCGCGCATAACAAAACAGTGCACCAGAATGGACTAAAAAGTCAATAGCATTCTTCATTAACTCTGAAGATTGTAAAGATGCTTTCAGCATACCATCTAATAAGTGGCAAGGATCTCTTACAGGGAAGCACTTCAGCTCAGGTATTCATTTTGACAGGTCATCACACAACTTTTTTTATATACGTAGCTGAATCACTGCAAATGCAAACAATATCACTCCAAACTTTGTTGAACTTGGTAAGAACTTTTTGCAGCAGCATTCCAAGTGACACTGCATTCCATGTTTTCCAAAAGCATCCCAGATGCTTTGTGACTGCACTCTTTTCACATATACCTGTCACTATAACTTGCATGGAATGTTTAAAGCCTGGGGTGTTTGGCAATTCACCTACTATCAATACTGACTCACTAGAAAAGGGGGCTGATGTATCAAGGGTTTTTACCCATTGTCTGTGGGTAAATGTGATGGTACATAGGAAAGAGTCTTATAAATCTACATTTTTCCTATCAGTGAAAGACTCAAACGTAGCTAAAAAATCAAATATGATTTTGATATTTCCTGATACTCTGCAGTTTATAAAATAAATAAACAACACCTAAAACTTGCTTCTAACCCCTGTATCTTTAGACCAAAGACCCCGTAACTGAAAAAGGAAGAAGAAACAATATTTTAGTGACGTCCCTAAACAACAAAACTCAAGCAGAATAATGTTAGCCCAGTCTTTCTTACTGCTACCTTATATAACAAAGTTACATTGTATTGGCCCCTTCAGGAAGAAATAAAAATGACTCTTTCACTCTCCTTTTCCTTTCTTTGAATGGCATTTAGTTTGTGGTTGTGCAGGGTTTTTTCAGTGTTTATATGTTTACACTGGTGAGGGCTATTTCCCTTCCGGTGGGGTTTTATCAGTTATTATAGGTTTAAACCTAAAACCGGACAGCCTAAGTATGTGATACAATTATTATTGTAGATCTAAGATACTGGAGGCCATTTTATAATTTGCTTCAGAGACAATTTCTGTGAACTGTATCTCTGAGTGGTTTTGTAAGATTTCTTCTTCCAATCAGTACAGCTACGAAGGGGTATTGTACTATCAAGTCTGAGATCATAGGTGTTCTCTACCAATCAGAGTAATGGGTGTTCGATCTGTGGTGGAACGATGCCCTCCTTAGTCCTTCAGGGTAGCTTGCTGGAGCAATCAAGGCCTAGGTGAAAGGGGGTGGTGTGAAGGTTGAGACTAGATTAAATGCAATCCAGTTATCCCAGTCACAATAAAGGGGAAGTGCCCAAGCCTTGAGAGAAACCAGCAGCACTCAGCTCCTCGTAGTCTGTCTCAATGTACCAGGACTAGGGTTCAGGCTCAGTATTACAGTTTTTGCCAGCTGAGCAGCAGCCAACCGTCATTCAGGTGCAATTTTACAGGTAAAAAATTCAATCGAGTTGAGTCCTCTATTCCCTCCCAGAAAGAAAGCTTTAGTAGACATACCATGCTCTTAGGAAGCGTTGAGGAAGTTGTTGCCGATTGATAACACACAAATGGGTAGCTACCCGAAGACTGGTCTGGTGGGAAACCTTGTGTACTGCACCCAGACAAGACTTCAAGAAAGGGAAGTGGGGGAGGTCTGTCCATCAAACACACAAAAGGTGACAGGAGGAATGCTTGCAATGAGTCTAACCACTGGCAATTGCTCAGAATACCATTCCAATCCATCGTTCTTTTGCCCACAATGCCAACTCAGATTGGACCCAGTCATAACCAAATCAGTCTTGGTCCTGCTCTATTAGGAACAGTTCAGCCCAAACTACCATGCCAGGTTCTCTCTGAACCAGAATAGATGCAACCCAAGACCGGTGTCAGCCTGATTGGGTCTCTTCAGTCAGGTGTTGCTTGGTTCCAGTGACACAGTGAGCAAGGAACCCCCGTCTGGGCATACCCTTGGCCATTTAGGGCATTGTATGGTGGACTGCCTGTGCCTTTTCTATTGCCAGCATATATCCTCCATCCCGCATGCCTTTTTTTTAATAAAGAACACATATGGGATGAGTTACAGAGAACTAGAGTAAGTGGTGTACTGGAGATCATAACCACTCCTTTTATCACATTCTAATGCTTGCAATCATCAATGCAGCCTAAATCTTGCAATGTTCGTAAATATTACATTAATTTAGAACACACATGGTTTCCTGTCACCTGTAGCTAATGGACTTCAGTATCACCCTGTCAGAACCGCTTTAAGAGGGCCACGGGGGACACAGGGGCTACTAGACCCAACTGTAATGGTTGAGGCCTTTTACTACTGGTGTCCCGGGGCCGACCTACTATGGATCCGGCTCAACTGGGCTAGGTACACCTTTTGCACTTGACTCTCAGTGGTAGAAGTGGTCAAACAGTCAAGGCTCCCTCAGGGAGGATGTAAAAACAGGTCAGTGAACACGACTCATAACTCAAAGTGCAAACAGTACAAACAATAAATTAATGTCCAGCCAAATACTTGCTTTTATAAGAATAAAGTAGTACTTTATTTCTAACTCTACACATGCAAAGAAATACGGCATGCAAATGCAACAACACAATTACCCTTGAGGGTAGGGCTCTAGTAGTTGTCAGGTGAACCCTGTTCCACCCTCCTTCATGTAACGTGTTCAAAGGTATTCCCCATTCACTTTTGGCAGCATCAGGGAATGCATACTATTAGGCTGGACTTAATAGTTCTCCCTTTTGACCTCTTAGGAAGTTAGTCGAAAGTGTCTATGGTGCCGCAGCATCATTTGCAGTGGGTTTCCCTGGGGCCCAACTGGCCCAGTTCATGTCTTACCCGCTCTTACAGCACAGAAGAGTTCCACGATGCAGCGGGCGCCTTCAAATACACACTTGAGACTCCTGCTCAGTTCGGAAGGTCGAGCTGCTCGTGGCCCACCCAGCAGCAATTGGCGACACAGGCTCTCTCTTATGAGCGGCGCTGCCAGAGGCCTCCCAGATGTTGGAGCAGATCCCAATTTGTGAAGATGCAGTAAGTTGACTTTGCTCAACGAAAGGGGGGATCCTTTCTTCAGCTTCCAGCTGGAGTCAGTGAGAGTGTGACACCGTCCACAGCGTCTCCAGCTGTCCTCAGTAGTAAATCGGGGACAGTTCCCTCGCAGTGCAGGTCCAACCGATGGATCGTAGCCTTAGTCTCTCCTTCAGGCGGTGGCCTCAATCCTTTGGCAACGTTGGTACGGGCAGCCTCTACTGGCATATGGGGTTGCCGCTGTATGAGGTCATATGGGCGCAGGCTGTCCCAACACATGTGTCCCAGACAATCGCAAGTCTTGGCCCTCCTTGAAGTGGTAACTTTACTGATTGCCACCTCTGGCATACAGGGTCACCACAGTGTGGCGGTATGGCATAGCAAGACCCGCAAGGCACTCAACACATGGCTCAGTCTACGGTGGCCTACTCCTGGCATACGGGTGTTGCAGAATACAATCTTGCACTCAGGCGATGGCCTGAAAGGTGCTGATCCAAATCCTCACACCTCAAATAGGGAGGCCTCACAGTAGGGCTCCCCATTGGACCTGGCTCCCTTCAACGCTGTCCTCTTCTTCACAGGGCACACTGGTCTTGGCAAGCAGGCAGGCGTTGGTGCCCCAGGCTCCAGGGCAGGTGGTCTAGGTTTCCCTGGGTGATGTCCCCTCACCCAGCAGGGAGACTAGCAAGCTGTGGCCCCCAGTCCTGGTCACAGGTGGAAGTCTAGCAGAGCTTCCCCATCTCACAGAGCCTGTCAGGCTGCTTGGCAGATAACACATTTTTGGGAACGCAACCTCCCCTATAGTCCTTTTCCAGACACCAAATGTGATTTAGGGTCTGGTTCTTTGATGTTTTATGCTGGGGCTCTGCTTCTTTTGATCTTCCTTCATGAAAGAGGTCAGCCACAGCAGGCACGACTCAGAAGCTGACTATCCACAACCCAATTCATGAGAGGACCAGAGTTCACATGTGATATGTGCATCAAAAGGTTAATCCAAGATTCCCAGCCCTACTCTTTATGATTCTCCACACAAGCCCACATACATTCAGCACTTGCTTTATCCAAACACACACTGCGCAGCACTACATCTCTCATGTAATGTATTCAGCTCAGCATACATACATCCAGTACATGTCCTACCCATCATGCACTGCACAGTACTGCTCCATCCTTGTACTGTACCCATCCCAGGCACACAAACAACTAACGCAGAGTCACAATTCTGCCCTTTGCATCACTGCACATCTACCAGATGTAGGCCAAGGGTGAGTTAAGTACACAGCAGACGAACTTTAAAAAGGTGAGTGAGCCTGTAGGCCTCATTCCAGTGACACAGGGTAAAAAGGGTCCTGTTCACTACCACTGATCACTACATGGTATGCTTCCACCACAGTGGTCGTGCTACTTAACTCCTGGTGAAGGTGGTAGTCTTCCACCACTATGGAGGGTAGCACTTTGGAGGCACCTCCTAGTCCAATAAGACCATAATCCATGAGACAGCCTATGTCATGACGCACATGCATTATCGGTGTTCACCTATGACAAAAAAAATCAGCATTAGGAATCCAGACAATAGTACAGTTGGGCACTCAGGGCAGGAGTATACGTCTTTACCATGCAGAGGACATTTCCGTCCCAACACACCCCTGGGTGTAGCTGCTGTATCGAACAATTAGAGATTTGTGATCAAAGTCCTCTCAGTCTTAGCCAAAGGGAACAAACAGTGCCAACGCCACGAGTTTTGGCTAGTTGTTAGGGGAAAGGTTGCGTAACAGTTTGGTTCCAATGTATTTGTTGCCCTCAGTTATTATAAAAAGATAGTTTGATCACAAAGCAACATCTATGCCTTCAAATAAAATGTTATGAAAAGGATCAGAATATGAATTTTGTGATGCAAGTGGAGAATTTAATAGGCATAAACAGCAAGATATGGCATATTGGATAATTTTAACAAAGGGTTGACATTTCTGTCGCATCTTTAGGAAAGCCAATATGTTCAATGTTTACTCTGTTAGCGAAAAAACCTTTACATTCAGCAACATGTCATCATGACAGCAGTTTAAAACAAACATGCAATGGTGATTAGTCAATAGAACTGTGTCTTTGTAATAAGCACAGCATCCAAACTGCAAGTGCTTCCTAAACAAAAAAGCCATAAACCAGCAATTAAAAAGTCTTTGAGCCAGCACTGTAACATCACAGAAAACACAGTGACTCAATTACAAGCTACATGTCATATCCTAATTACTTGGTGGCTCAATAACAAACCTCAGTGGGAATAGAAATGGGACAGTGCACCCATCCACAAAATGCCATGCAATTCATGGAGAGATCATCCAAGCAAAGTCAGCCATGAAAAATGCATTAACCCCTTCCATGCTTATGACGAGCTGGACTCGTCATGGCACACAGTGCTCGGGTGCTCATGACGAGTCCAGCTCGTCATAAGACCACCCACGGGGGAAGCGCTGGCGCTCCCCCCGTGGGAATCCGATCGTCGAGGTTTTTTTAGGAGGCAGGGGAAGGACTTCCCCTGCCTCCCCCACCCCGCCCCCATCAATGACGCTCAGGCGCGAGGCGCGCTGACATCATTGAGGGTTTCCCTTTCTTCCCGACGCGCTGGAAGCCATTTGCTTCCAGCGCGTCGGGAAATAAGGTGAGTTTTGGCTCGGGGAGGGGGGTTTGATTCTAAAGAGACATCGAGGGAAAGGAAAGGGTTTTCCTTTCCCCCGATGCCTCTTTGTGCATTCCTGCTGCACGATCATGTGATCGTGCAGCAGGAATGCCCACGTGGGCGCCATTGTTTGCGTGGAGATGTGCCTTCTCTCCATTGCCACCCTGTAAAGTTAGCTGTAATCCTTGATGGAGGTCTCTGCACCCTTGATTTTCTCGAGCGCAATCCTTGTGTAGTTCCTGTGACCAGGAGGTTCCTTCTCCTCGTCTGCCGCTGCGATCCTGCTCTGACCCTTTATAAACAAGAGGCATGTGAACGGGCCTAGAAGCCCCGCTCGTTTGGCCCCGCCACACATACACTAGCGGTATGCAACGTATGCCCGCCCTTTCCCTACTATGATGGACAGCTTACTCAAAGGACCCCGGCGCTTTCGGCGCGGTGGCAAAGTTACAGACACACAGGTCACTGGAGACAATTCTTCAGGTCCTTTACGCAGCTGTAGTGTAGGAAAGGCACTATACATTTACCCAACGAGGTAGCACTTACTGATTAGCCAGTAGAAAGCACTCCAGTTGAGTAGAGGTATTGCACAAAACGGTGGCATCTTCGTGGATAAATATGCAGGGCAGATGTGCCTTCTCTCCATTTACACCCTGACAAGTTAGCTGTAATCCTTGATGGAGGTCTTTGCATCCTTCATTTTCTCGAGCGCAATTCTCGTGTAGAATTCGTGAGCGTGGAGATGTGCCTTCTCTCCATTTACACCCTGAAAAGTTAGCTGTAATCCTTGATGGAGGTCTTTGCATCCTTGAATTTGTCGAGCGCAATGCTCGTGTAGTTCCTGTGACCATGAGGTTCCTTCTCCTCGTCTGCCGCTGAGATCCTGCTCTGACCCTTTATAAACAAGAGGCATGTGAACGGGCCTAGAAGCCCCGCCACACATACACTAGCGGTATGCAACGTATGCCCGCCCTTTCTCCACTATGATGGACAGCTTACTCAAAGGACCCCGGCGCTTTCGGCGCGGTGGCAAAGTTACAGACACACAGGTCACTGGAGACAATTCTTCTGGTCCTTTACGCAGCTGTAGTGTAGGAAAGGCACTATACATTTACCCAACGAGGTAGCACTTACTGATTAGCCAGTAGAAAGCACTCCAGTTGAGTAGAGGTATTGCACAAAACGGTGGCATCTTCGTGGATAAATATGCAGGGCAGATGTGCCTTCTCTCCATTTACACCCTGACAAGTTAGCTGTAATCCTTGATGGAGGTCTTTGCATCCTTCATTTTCTCGAGCGCAATTCTCGTGTAGAATTCGTGAGCGTGGAGATGTGCCTTCTCTCCATTTACACCCTGAAAAGTTAGCTGTAATCCTTGATGGAGGTCTTTGCATCCTTGAATTTCTCGAGCGCAATGCTCGTGTAGTTCCTGTGACCAGGAGGTTCCTTCTCCTCGTCTGCCGCTGAGATCCTGCTCTGACCCTTTATAAACAAGAGGCATGTGAACGGGCCTAGAAGCCCTGCTCGTTTGGCCCCGCCACACATACACTAGCGGTATGCAACGTATGCCCGCCCTTTCCCCACTATGATGGACAGCTTACTCAAAGGATCCTGGCGCTTTCGGCGCGGTGGCAAAGTTACAGACACACAGGTCACTGGAGACAATTCTTCTGGTCCTTTACGCAGTTGTAGTGTAGGAAAGGCACTATACATTTACCCAACGAGGTAGCACTTACTGATTAGCCAGTAGAAAGTACTCCAGTTGAGTAGAGGTATTGCACAAAACGGTGGCATCTTCGTGGATAAATATGCAGGGCAGATGTGCCTTCTCTCCATTTACACCCTGACAAGTTAGCTGTAATCCTTGATGGAGGTCTTTGCATCCTTCATTTTCTCGAGCGCAATTCTCGTGTAGAATTCGTGAGCGTGGAGATGTGCCTTCTCTCCATTTACACCCTGAAAAGTTAGCTGTAATCCTTGATGGAGGTCTTTGCACCCTTGAATTTCTCGAGCGCAATGCTCGTGTAGTTCCTGTGACCAGGAGGTTCCTTCTCCTCGTCTGCCGCTGAGATCCTGCTCTGACCCTTTATAAACAAGAGGCATGTGAACGGGCCTAGAAGCCCCGCTCGTTTGGCCCCGCCACACATACACTAGCGGTATGCAACGTATGCCCGCCCTTTCCCCACTATGATGGACAGCTTACTCAAAGGACCCCGGCGCTTTCGGCGCGGTGGCAAAGTTACAGACACACAGGTCACTGGAGGCAATTCTTCTGGTCCTTTACGCAGCTGTAGTGTAGGAAAGGCACTATACATTTACCCAACGAGGTAGCACTTACTGATTAGCCAGTAGAAAGCACTCCAGTTGAGTAGAGGTATTGCACAAAACGGTGGCATCTTCGTGGATAAATATGCAGGGCAGATGTGCCTTCTCTCCATTTACACCCTGAAAAGTTAGCTGTAATCCTTGATGGAGGTCTTTGCATCCTTGAATTTCTCGAGCGCAATGCTCGTGTAGTTCCTGTGACCAGGAGGTTCCTTCTCCTCGTCTGCCGCTGAGATCCTGCTCTGACCCTTTATCCCCTTTGGTGCTTATGACGAGCTGGACTCGTCATGGCACACAGTGCTCGTGACGAGTCCAGCTCGTCATAAGACCACCCACGGGGAAGCGCTGGCGCTCCCCCATGAGAATCTGATCGTTAGGTTTTTTGGGGGAGGCAGGGGAAGGGCTTCCCTGCCTCCCCTCGCCCCATCAATGACGTCAGCGCGCTGACATCATTGAGGGTTTCCTTCTTCCCGACGCGCTGGAAGCCATTTGCTTCCAGCGCGAAGGGGAAATCAGGTGAGGTTTGGCTCGGGGAGGGGGGTTTGTATCAAAAGAGGCATCGAGGGAAAGGAAAGGGTTTTCCTTTCCCCCGATGCCTCTTTGTGCATTCCTGCTGCACGATCATGTGATCGTGCAGCAGGAATGCCCACTAGGCACCAGGGTTTTTTTAATTTTTGTGTTGGGGAGTGGCCAAAAGGGCAAGGGTTGCTCCCTTTTACGGGTGTGAATATTTTATTTATACTGTTAGGCCCACCTACCCCTTAGCTTGGCTGGTGGATTGTGTGTGGACTGGTGCATTATTTGCATATGTGATTGTAATGTTTTTTTTCCTCCTTTTTATTCTAGTGTAAAGCTTTTGATTCCTGTTTGCGGTTTCGGCAGTTGTGGTTCTGCAGTTTTGCGTAATTGCATTTATTTGGTAAGAAAAATATTTTTGTTGTGTGTACTCCAAATGAGTATTATTGTCATGCATGAATGAATTTTTTTGTAAGTGGTGCCATAATGGCAGCATATTTGTTAGTGTTCAGAGCATGAAACTCTTTGCGATGTTTTGCATTGTCTTATGTGTAATTTTTTTCTTCTTCTTTTTTAGTGGGATATTGTTGATCCTTACTGTGTCTGTGCAGAGTAGGTGGTGGTGAGTCTAGCTGCTTCTGTCACGTGAGTGGTATAGTGTTGGAGTATATAGGTCTTTGTGATAAAGCTACATTTTGTTTATTTCTTTTTTTTTACAAAGGGTTTGTTGTTGTTGACTTGTTTGACAAGTAACCTTTATTAGTAAGCATTATGGCTAGCCGTAGAATTACTGCTCAGCAGGTGGTTGGTTTGCTTCTTGAATCTTCCTCTGAGCAGGATTATGAGACTGACAGTGCGTCTGAGGGAGAGGAGGGAGGGGAAGATTCAGGCAGTGAGTTTTCTCTCCACATGGAATCATCGGATGATGAAGGTACTCTCAGTGCAGATGAAGTGCCTGATTTAGAGGAGGATACTACTGTGCCGATGGTGCAAGAGGCATCTGGATTGCAGCCTGGGTCTGCTAGGCTTCCTACTGGAAGTGCTGGACTCTGGGTTGATCCAAACATGGTGCAGCCGGTGTTGCCTGCCTTTAGTGGTTATGCAGGGTGTAGAGTGGATTGTGAACATTATTTGCCTATACAGTATTTTCAGTTGTTTATGGATGATGTATTTTTGGGTGAGATTGTTGAGCAGACTAATTTGTATGCTGAACAGTTTTTGAGGGACAACAGTGCCAGACTTAGGCCCCATTCTAGAGCTACCCGGTGGAGTCCCACAAATCTGGAAGAGATGAAGAAGTTTTTGGGTTTGACTTTTTGATGGGTTTGATAAGGAAGCCGTCCATGAGTTCATATTGGTCTACCAGTCCCTTGATGGCAACGGCCATATTTCCTGCAGTTATGACTCGTGATCGGTATTTACTTTTGCTTCGGATGCTGCATTTTGTTGATAATGGTTTGGCGTTGCCACGAGATCACCCTGAATGTGACCGTCTTTTTAAGATTCGGCCTGTTCTTGATCACTTTGTAGATCGATTTTCAGAGATCTATACTCCAGGGAAAGAAATATCTATTGATGAGTCTTTGGTGCTGTTCAAGGGCCGTTTGGTTTTTAGGCAGTACATTCCTAGCAAGAGGGCACGCTATGGAATTAAGCTGTATATGTTGTCTGAGAGTAGGACAGGATATGTTTTTAATTTGCGTGTGTACACTGGTAGGGATTCCACTATTGACCCCCTGGTTGTCCGTCCACTTTAGTAGGAGTTTCAGAGAAAATTGTGTGGGAACTTGCTAGAGGACTGTTTAACAGAGGCCACCATTTGTACCTTGATAACTTCTACACTGCTGTGCAATTGTTTAAGGAATTGTTCAAAGTGGACACTTTTGCTTGTGGCACAATCCGCTCTAACCGTAAAGGTTATCCAAAAGAGCTTGTTTGCAAAAAACTTCAGAGGGGACAGTGCAGTGCCTTGCGTAGTGAGGAACTGCTAGCTGTGAAATTTGTGGACAGGAGGGATGTGTACATGCTGACTACCATCCATGATGAGAGTACTTCACCTGTGGCTGTTTGGGGTCAGATTGCTGAAGTGCGCAAACCTGTGTGCATTTTAGACTACAATAAGCACATGGGTGGTGTTGATAGAGTAGATCAGAGGTTGGAACCTTACACTGCTATTCGTAAGTCTTACATTTGGTATAAGAAGTTGGCCATCCATCTCTTCAATTTAGCAACTTTCAATGCTTTTGTTGTGTTCAAGGAGTGTTCTCCTGCGTCAAAGTTGACTTTTGTTCAGTTTCAGGAGTCTGTCATAGGCAGCCTTGTTGTTGTGGAACAGGCAAGTGTTCCTAGAGTTGGAGTGGTGGAGGATGTGGCTCGATTGAAAGATCGCCACTTTCCTGATCACATTCCTCCTACATCCTCAAAAGACTTTCCCACTAGGAGATGTAGAGTCTGTTGGCGAAGAGGTACGCGGAAGGAGACTCGTATGTACTGCCCTGAGTGTCCTTCTAACCCTGGGCTGTGTGTGCCTGCTTGTTATAGAGCGTACCACAAGCAAAAGAATTATTGGGAGCAACCATGAGTGGTAAAGTGAACTGCCTGGTCTGTAATGTTTAAGAATTGTTGTTCTGTTTCAAGGTTGGCATTAGTGCAATGTTTCTGATTTTGTGTTAGTAGATTTGTATCTATTTGCAATTTGTTTGTGTTTTCTTTTTGTATAAAAAAATCCTAAATGTGATGGTGGTGTGTGTAGGCTGGTGCTTGGCTGGCGGTGTGCGTGGAGTGGCGCTCGGCTGGCAGTGTGTGAGTAGTGACTTGCTGCTGGTCACTACACACACTGCTAGCCGAGCGACACTCCACGCAATCCATCAGGTTGTATGGTTGCTGTGTTAGGAATGTGGGCGTGTGAAAGTGATGGGCCCTTGAATGGCGCTGTCTGCTGGTGTGAGTGTTGTAATGTGATGGGCCCGCGGCTGGTGGTGTGAATGGTTTTGTATTTGTCACACGTATGAAAGGTGTATGAATGGCCTGTAAAGAGGTTGGTGCCTTGTCGTGGCTTTACAGCTCACGAGCTGTGAGTCAATGGTTCAGTTTCTCGTCCTTTCAATTATTAACAGTGCATTTCATTTTTGTGAAATCACTTGTTAATACAATTGTATATACTGAACCATCACTCACCCTCGTGCCAAATCCAACCAGTATGTGTGTGTGTGCTTGAGGATTAGATGGCTGTGCAGTAATATTTTTTTTTGTCTTTCTCAAGCAGGGTGTACCTTGTCCCTTTTTGTGAATGTTGTAATGTGTTTGTTTCGTGCCTGGGGGTGTGAATGGTCTTGTGTGTATCACGTATGAAAGGTGTGTGAATGGCCTGTAAAGCGGTTGGGGCCTTGACGTGGCTTTACAGCTCACGAGCTGCGAGTCACTGGTTCCGTTTTTTGTCCTTTCAATTATTGACAGTGCATTTCATATTTGTGAAATCTCTTGTTAATAAAATTGTATATACTGAACCATCACTTGCCCTCGTGCCAAATCCAACCAGTATGTGTGTGTGCTTGAGGAATAGATGGCTGTGCAGTAATCTTTGTCTTTTTAGTCTGTCTGCCAAGGTGTACATTCCGTCTAAGAATAACCTACCAACTGTAGATATTGTCGTAAACGAAACACCCATGGGAGTACATGGTGATATCTCTCTTGTGGATCCCAACAAGTTATGGTACCCACAATGTCCTGCAAACCTCAAAATGTCTGTCACATTTTCCTTGCAATATTGTGCCAACATTTTCACGCTGCAGAAATAAACAACACATTATCTCATTATGACCTGGTTTTGCAAGGGGGTCACTTGGGTTTTTGGCCCGGGGCTCGGCGGCCACATAGGGAAACCTACCAAACCCACACATTTCTGAAAAGTAGACACCCGGGGCTTCCAGGGAGGTATGGCTTGCGTGGATCCCCCAACGTTTCCTTACCCAGAATCCCCTGCAAACCTCACTTTTAGCTGAAAAAATCACTTTTTTCACACATTTTTGTGTGGGAAAGTGTGGCATCACTGGCCTCACACAAATTTCCTACCACCCAGCGTTCCCCCAGGTCTCCCGATAAAAATGGTGCCTCACTTGTGTGGGAGGCCCAAGTACCCGCGACAGGCAAGGGCCCACAACGTATTGAGGCGACCTCAAAATGGCCTTTCACAAAACCACCTGGTTTTGCAAGGGGGTCACCTGGGTTTTGGCCCCGTGCTCGGCGGCCATCTAGGGAAACCTACCAAACCCACACATTTCTGAAAAGTAGACACCCGGGGGCTTCCAGGGAGGTATGGCTTGCGTGAATCCCCCAACGTTTCCTTACCCAGAATCCCCTGCAAACCTCACTTTTAGCTGAAAAAATCACTTTTTTCACACATTTTTGTGTGGGAAAGTGTGGCATCACTGGCCTCACACAAATTTCCTACCACCCAGCGTTCCCCCAGGTCTCCCGATAAAAATGGTGCCTCACTTGTGTGGGAGGCCCAAGTACCCGCGACAGGCAAGGGCCCACAACGTATTGAGGCGACCTCAAAATGGCCTTTCACAAAACCACCTGGTTTTGCAAGGGGGGTCACCTGGGTTTTTGGCCCCGTGCTCAACGGCCATCTAGGGAAACCTACCAAACCCACACATTTCTGAAAAGTAGACACCCGGGGGCTTCCAGGGAGGTATGGCTTGCGTGGATCCCCCAACGTTTCCTTACCCAGAATCCCCTGCAAACCTCACTTATAGCTGAAAAAATCACTTTTTTCACACATTTTTGTGTGGGAAAGTGTGGCATCACTGGCCTCACACAAATTTCCTACCACCCAGCATTCCCCCAGGTCTCCCGATAAAAATGGTGCCTCACTTGTGTGGGAGGCCCAAGTACCCGCGACAGGCAAGGGCCCACAACGTAGTGAGGCGACCTCAAAATTGCCTATCTCAAAACCACCTGGTTTTGCAAGGGGGGTCACCTGGGTTTTTTGCCCCGTGCTCTGCGGCCATCTAGGGAAACCTACCAAACCCACACATTTCTGAAAAGTAGACACCCGGGGGCTTCCAGGGAGGTATGGCTTGCGTGGATCCCCCAACGTTTCCTTACCCAGAATCCCCTGCAAACCTCACTTTTAGCTGAACAAATCACTTTTTTCACACATTTTTGTGTGGGAAAGTGTGGCATCACTGGCCTCACACAAATTTCCTACCACCCAGCGTTCCCCCAGGTCTCCCGATAATAATGGTGCCTCACTTGTGTGGGAGGCCCAAGTACCCGCGACAGGCAAGGGCCCACAACGTATTGAGGCGACCTCAAAATGGCCTTTCACAAAACCACCTGGTTTTGCAAGGGGGGTCACCTGGGTTTTTGGCCCCGTGCTCGGCGGCCATCTAGGGAAACCTACCAAACCCACACATTTCTGAAAAGTAGACACCCGGGGGCTTCCAGGGAGGTATGGCTTGCGTGGATCCCCCAACGTTTCCTTACCCAGAATCCCCTGCAAACCTCACTTTTAGCTGAAAAAATCACTTTTTTCACACATTTTTGTGTGGGAAAGTGTGGCATCACTGGCCTCACACAAATTTCCTACCACCCAGCGTTCCCCCAGGTCTCCCGATAAAAATGGTGCCTCACTTGTGTGGGAGGCCCAAGTACCCGCGACAGGCAAGGGCCCACAACGTAGTGAGGCGACCTCAAAATTGCCTATCTCAAAACCACATGGTTTTGCAAGGGGGTCACCTGGGTTTTGGCCCCGTGCTCTGCGGCCATCTAGGGAAACCTACCAAACCCACACATTTCTGAAAAGTAGACACCCAGGGGCTTCCAGGGAGGTATGGCTTGCGTGGATCCCCCAACGTTTCCTTACCCAGAATCCCCTGCAAACCTCACTTATAGCTGAAAAAATCACTTTTTTCACACATTTTTGTGTGGGAAAGTGTGGCATCACTGGCCTCACACAAATTTCCTACCACCCAGCATTCCCCCAGGTCTCCCGATAAAAATGGTGCCTCACTTGTGTGGGAGGCCCAAGTACCCGCGACAGGCAAGGGCCCACAACGTAGTGAGGCGACCTCAAAATTGCCTATCTCAAAACCACCTGGTTTTGCAAGGGGGGTCACCTGGGTTTTTGGCCCCGTGCTCGGCGGCCATCTAGGGAAACCTACCAAACCCACACATTTCTGAAAAGTAGACACCCGGGGGCTTCCAGGGAGGTATGGCTTGCGTGGATCCCCCAACGTTTCCTTACCCAGAATCCCCTGCAAACCTCACTTTTAGCTGAACAAATCACTTTTTTCACACATTTTTGTGTGGGAAAGTGTGGCATCACTGGCCTCACACAAATTTCCTACCACCCAGCGTTCCCCAGGTCTCCCGATAATAATGGTGCCTCACTTGTGTGGGAGGCCCAAGTACCCGCGACAGGCAAGGGCCCACAACGTATTGAGGCGACCTCAAAATGGCCTTTCACAAAACCACCTGGTTTTGCAAGGGAGTCACCTGGGTTTTGGCCCCGTGCTCGGCGGCCATCTAGGGAAACCTACCAAACCCACACATTTCTGAAAAGTAGACACCCGGGGGCTTCCAGGGAGGTATGGCTTGCGTGGATCCCCCAACGTTTCCTTACCCAGAATCCCCTGCAAACCTCACTTTTAGCTGAAAAAATCACTTTTTTCACACATTTTTGTGTGGGAAAGTGTGGCATCACTGGCCTCACACAAATTTCCTACCACCCAGCGTTCCCCCAGGTCTCCCGATAAAAATGGTGCCTCACTTGTGTGGGAGGCCCAAGTACCCGCGACAGGCAAGGGCCCACAACGTAGTGAGGCGACCTCAAAATTGCCTATCTCAAAACCACATGGTTTTGCAAGGGGGGTCACCTGGGTTTTTGGCCCCGTGCTCTGCGGCCATCTAGGGAAACCTACCAAACCCACACATTTCTGAAAAGTAGACACCCAGGGGCTTCCAGGGAGGTATGGCTTGCGTGGATCCCCCAACGTTTCCTTACCCAGAATCCCTTGCAAACCTCAATTTTAGCTGAAAAAATCACTTTTTTCACACATTTGTGTGTGGGAAAGTGTGGCATCACTGGCCTCACACAAATTTCCTACCACCCAGCGTTCCCCCAGGTCTCCCGATAAAAATGGTGCCTCACTTGTGTGGGAGGCCCAAGTACCCGCGACAGGCAAGGGCCCACAACGTAGTGAGGCGACCTCAAAATTGCCTATCTCAAAACCACCTGGTTTTGCAAGGGGAGTCACCTGGGTTTTGGCCCCGTGCTCGGCGGCCATCTAGGGAAACCTACCAAACCCACACATTTCTGAAAAGTAGACACCCGGGGGCTTCCAGGGAGGTATGGCTTGCGTGAATCCCCCAACGTTTCCGTACCAGAATCCCCTGCAAACCTCACTTTTAGCTGAAAAAATCACTTTTTTCACACATTTTTGTGTGGGAAAGTGTGGCATCACTGGCCTCACACAAATTTCCTACCACCCAGCGTTCCCCCAGGTCTCCCGATAAAAATGGTGCCTCACTTGTGTGGGAGGCCCAAGTACCCGCGACAGGCAAGGGCCCACAACGTATTGAGGCGACCTCAAAATGGCCTTTCACAAAACCACCTGGTTTTGCAAGGGAGTCACCTGGGTTTTGGCCCCGTGCTCTGCGGCCATCTAGGGAAACCTACCAAACCCACACATTTCTGAAAAGTAGACACCCGGGGGCTTCCAGGGAGGTATGGCTTGCGTGGATCCCCAACGTTTCCTTACCCAGAATCCCCTGCAAACCTCACTTATAGCTGAAAAAATCACTTTTTTCACACATTTTTGTGTGGGAAAGTGTGGCATCACTGGCCTCACACAAATTTCCTACCACCCAGCGTTCCCCCAGGTCTCCCGATAAAAATGGTGCCTCACTTGTGTGGGAGGCCCAAGTACCCGCGACAGGCAAGGGCCCACAACGTAGTGAGGCGACCTCAAAATTGCCTATCTCAAAACCACCTGGTTTTGCAGGGGGTCACCTGGGTTTTTGCCCGTGCTCGGCGGCCATCTAGGGAAACCTACCAAACCCACACATTTCTGAAAAGTAGACACCCGGGGGCTTCCAGGGAGGTATGGCTTGCATGGATCCCCCAACGTTTCCTTACCCAGAATCCCCTGCAAACCTCACTTTTAGCTGAACAAATCACTTTTTTCACACATTTTTGTGTGGGAAAGTGTGGCATCACTGGCCTCACACAAATTTCCTACCACCCAGCGATCCCCCAGGTCTCCCAATAAAAATGGTGCCTCACTTGTGTGGGAGGCCCAAGTACCCGCGACAGGCAAGGGCCCACAACGTATTGAGGCGACCTCAAAATGGCCTTTCACAAAACCACCTGGTTTTGCAAGGGAGTCACCTGGGTTTTTGGCCCCGTGCTCGGCGGCCATCTAGGGAAACCTACCAAACCCACACATTTCTGAAAAGTAGACACCCGGGGCTTCCAGGGAGGTATGGCTTGCGTGGATCCCCCAACGTTTCCTTACCCAGAATCCCCTGCAAACCTCACTTTTAGCTGAAAAAATCACTTTTTTCACACATTTTTGTGTGGGAAAGTGTGGCATCACTGGCCTCACACAAATTTCCTACCACCCAGCGTTCCCCAGGTCTCCCGATAAAAATGGTGCCTCACTTGTGTGGGAGGCCCAAGTACCAGCGACAGGCAAGGGCCCACAACGTAGTGAGCGACCTCAAAATTGCCTATCTCAAAACCACCTGGTTTTGCAAGGGAGTCACCTGGGTTTTGGCCCCGTGCTCTGCGGCCATCTAGGGAAACCTACCAAACCCACACATTTCTGAAAAGTAGACACCCAGGGGCTTCCAGGGAGGTATGGCTTGCGTGGATCCCCCAACGTTTCCTTACCAGAATCCCTTGCAAACCTCAATTTTAGCTGAAAAATCACTTTTTCACACATTTGTGTGTGGGAAAGTGTGGCATCACTGGCCTCACACAAATTTCCTACCACCCAGCGTTCCCCCAGGTCTCCCGATAAAAATGGTGCCTCACTTGTGTGGGAGGCCCAAGTACCCGCGACAGGCAAGGGCCCAAAAATATTTTTGATGGGCAATGTTGATGTTGCCTCAAAACGTTTTGTGTCCTTGCCTGTCGCGGTACTTGGGCCTCCCACACAAGTGAGGCACCATTTTATCGGGAGACCTGGGGAACGCTGGTGGTAGGAAATTTGTGTGAGGCCAGTGATGCCACACTTTCCCACACACAAATGTGTGAAAAAGTGATTTTTTCAGCTAAAATTGAGGTTTGCAAGGGATTCTGGGTAAGGAAACGTTGAGGGATCCACGCAAGCCATACCTCCCTGGAAGCCCCGGTGTCTACGTTTCAGAAATGTGTGGGTTTGTAGGTTTCCTAGATGGCCGCCGAGCACGGGGCCAAAACCCAGGTGACCCCTGCAAAACCAGGTGGTTTTGAGATAGGCAATTTTGAGGTCGCCTCACTACGTTGTGGGCCCTTGCCTGTCGCGGGTACTTGGGCCTCCCACACAAGTGAGGCACCATTTTTATCGGGAGACCTAGGAAATTTGTGTGAGGCCAGTGATGCCACACTTTCCCACACACAAATGTGTGAAAAAAGTGATTTTTTCAGCTAAAATTGAGGTTTGCAAGGGATTCTGGGTAAGGAAACGTTGGGAGATCCACGCAAGCCATACCTCCTGGTAGCCCCGGGTGTCTGCTTTTCAGAAATGTGTGGGTTTGGTAGGTTTCCCTAGATGGCCGCCGAGCACGGGCCAAACCCAGGTGACTCCCTGCAAAACCAGGTGGTTTTGAGATAGGCAATTTTGAGGTCGCCTCACTACGTTGTGGGCCCTTGCCTGTCGCGGGTACTGGGCCTCCCACACAAGTGAGGCACCATTTTTATCGGGAGACCTGGGGGAACGCTGGGTGGTAGGAAATTTGTGTGAGGCCAGTGATGCCACACTTTCCCACACACAAATGTGTGAAAAAGTGATTTTTCAGCTAAAGTTGAGGTTTGCAAGGGATTCTGGGTAGGAAACGTTGGGGATCCACGCAAGCCATGCCTCCCTGGAAGCCCCGGGTGTCTACTTTCAGAAATGTGTGGGTTTGGTAGGTTTCCCTAGATGGCCGCCGAGCACGGGGCCAAAACCCAGGTGACCACCCTTGCAAAACCAGGTGGTTTTGAGATAGGCAATTTTGAGGTCGCCTCACTACGTTGTGGGCCCTTGCCTGTCGCAGGTACTTGGGCCTCCCACACAAGTGAGGCACCATTTTCATCGGGAGACCTGGGGGAACGCTGGGTGGTAGGAAATTTGTGTGAGGCCAGTGATGCCACACTTTCCCACACAAATGTGTGAAAAAGTGATTTTTTTCAGCTAAAATTGAGGTTTGCAAGGGATTCTGGGTAAGGAAATGTTGGGGGATCCACGTAAGCCATACCTCCCTGGAAGCCCCGGGTGTCTACTTTTCAGAAATGTGTGGGTTTGGTAGGTTTCCCTAGATGGCCGCCGAGCACGGGGCCAAAACCCAGGTGACTCCCTTGCAAAACCAGGTGGTTTTGAGATAGGCAATTTTGAGGTCGCCTCACTACGTTGTGGGCCCTTGCCTGTCGCGGTACTTGGGCCTCCCACACAAGTGAGGCACCATTTTTATCGGGAGACCTGGGGAACGCTGGGTGGTAGGAAATTTGTGTGAGGCCAGTGATGCCACACTTTCCCACACACAAATGTGTGAAAAAGTGATTTTTCAGCTAAAATTGAGGTTTGCAAGAGATTCTGGGTAAGGAAACGTTGGGGGATCCACGCAAGCCATACCTCCCTGGAAGCCCCGGGTGTCTACTTTTCAGAAATGTGTGTGTTTGGTCGGTTTCCCTAGGTGCCGGCAGAGCTAGGGTTCACAAACTACAGCTAGGCATTTTGCCAAAAAAGGGTCATTTTTCACTGCGAAATTGAGGTGTGACCACGTTGCGTTTTGCGCCGTTTCCTGTCGCAGGCACTAGGCCGACCCACACAAGTGAGGTACCATTTTTCTCGTTAGACTTTGGGGAACGCGGGGTGGGTGGAAATTTGTGGATCCACGCAGATTCCAGAACTTTCCACCACAGAAATGTGGGGAAAATGTGGTTTTTTTGACAATTTTTATGTTTGCAAGGGATTCTGGGTAACAGAACCTGGTGGGAGGCAGTCAAGTCACCCCATCCTGGATTCCCCTGGGTGTCTAGTTTTCAAAAATGTATAGGTTTGCTAGGTTTCCCTAGGTGCCGGCAGAGGTAGGGTTCAAAAACTACAGCTAGGCACTTTGCCAAAAAGGGTCATTTTTCACTGCGAAATTGAGGTGGGACCGCGTTGCGTTTTGCGCCGTTTCCTGTCGCAGGCACTAGGCCGACCCACACAAGTGAGGTACCATTTTTCTCGTAAGACTTTGGGGAACGCGGGGTGGGTGGAAATTTGTGGATCCACGCAGATTCCAGAACTTTCCACCACAGAAATGTGGGGAAAATGTGTTTTTTTGACAATTATTTATGTTTGCAAGGGATTCTGGGTAACAGAACCTGGTGGGAGGCAGTCAAGTCACCCCATCCTGGATTCCCCTGGGTGTCTAGTTTTCAAAAATGTATAGGCTTGCTAGGTTTCCCTAGGTGCCGGCAGAGGTAGGGTTCAAAAACTACAGCTAGGCACTTTGCCAAAAAGGGTCATTTTTCACTGCGAAATTGAGGTGGGACCGCGTTGCGTTTGCGCCGTTTCCTGTCGCAGGCACTAGGCCGACCCACACAAGTGAGGTACCATTTTTCTCGTAAGACTTTGGGGAACGCGGGGTGGGTGGAAATTTGTGGATCCACGCAGATTCCAGAACTTTCCACCACAGAAATGTGGGGAAAATGTGTTTTTTTGACAATTTTTATGTTTGCAAGGGATTCTGGGTAACAGAACCTGGTGGGGAGGCAGTCAAGTCACCCCATCCTGGATTCCCCTGGGTGTCTAGTTTTCAAAAATGTATAGGTTTGCTAGGTTTCCCTAGGTGCCGGCAGAGGTAGGGTTCAAAAACTACAGCTAGGCACTTTGCCAAAAAGGGTCATTTTTCACTGCGAAATTGAGGTGGGACCGCGTTGCGTTTTGCGCCGTTTCCTGTCGCAGGCACTAGGCCGACCCACACAAGTGAGGTACCATTTTTCTCGTAAGACTTTGGGGAACGCGGGGTGGGTGGAAATTTGTGGATCCACGCAGATTCCAGAACTTTCCACCACAGAAATGTGGGGAAAATGTGGTTTTTTGACAATGTTTTATGTTTGCAAGGGATTCTGGGTAACAGAACCTGGTGGGAGGCAGTCAAGTCACCCCATCCTGGATTCCCCTGGGTGTCTAGTTTTCAAAAATATATAGGTTTGCTAGGTTTCCCTAGGTGCCGGCAGAGGTAGGGTTCAAAAACTACAGCTAGGCACTTTGCCAAAAAAGGGTCATTTTTCACTGCGAAATTGAGGTGGGACCGCGTTGCGTTTTGCGCCGTTTCCTGTCGCAGGCACTAGGCCGACCCACACAAGTGAGGTTTCATTTTTCTCGTAAGACTTTGGGGAACGCGGGGTGGGTGGAAATTTGTGGATCCACGCAGATTCCAGAACTTTCCACCACAGAAATGTGGGGAAAATGTGTTTTTTTTGACAATTTTTTATGTTTGCAAGGGATTCTGGGAAACAGAACCTGGTGGGAGGCAGTCAAGTCACCCCATCCTGGATTCCCCTGGGTGTCTAGTTTTCAAAAATGTATAGGTTTGCTAGGTTTCCCTAGGTGCCGGCAGAGCTAGGGTTCAAAAACTACAGCTAGGCACTTTGCCAAAAAAGGGTCATTTTTCACTGCGAAATTGAGGTGGGACCGCGTTGCGTTTTGCGCCGTTTCCTGTCGCAGGCACTAGGCCGACCCACACAAGTGAGGTACCATTTTTCTCGTAAGACTGTGGAGAACGCGGGGTGGGTGGAAATTTGTGGATCCACGCAGATTCCAGAACTTTCCACCACAGAAATGTGGGGAAAATGTGTTTTTTTGGACAATTTTTATGTTTGCAAGGGATTCTGGGTAACAGAACCTGGTGGGAGGCAGTCAAGTCACCCCATCCTGGATTCCCCTGGGTGTCTAGGTTTCAAAAATGTATAGGCTTGCTAGGTTTCCCTAGGTGCCGGCAGAGGTAGGGCTCAAAAACTACAGCTAGGCACTTTGCCAAAAAAGGGTCATTTTTCACTGCGAAATTGAGGTGGGACCGCATTGCGTTTTGCGCCGTTTCCTGTCGCAGGCACTAGGCCGACCCACACAAGTGAGGTACCATTTTTCTCGTAAGACTTTGGGGAACGCGGGGTGGGTGGAAATTTGTGGATCCACGCAGATTCCAGAACTTTCCACCACAGAAATGTGGGGAAAATGTGTTTTGTTTGAGAATTTTTATGTTTGCAAGGGATTCTGGGTAACAGAACCTGGTGGGAGGCAGTCAAGTCACCCCATCCTGGATTCCCCTGGGTGTCTAGTTTTCAAAAATGTATAGGTTTGCTAGGTTTCCCTAGGTGCCGGCAGAGGTAGGGTTCAAAAACTACAGCTAGGCACTTTGCCAAAAAAGGGTCATTTTTCACTGCGAAATTGAGGTGGGACCGCGTTGCGTTTGCGCCGTTTCCTGTCGCAGGCACTAGGCCGACCCACACAAGTGAGGTACCATTTGTCTCGTAAGACTTTGGGCAACGCGGGGTGGGTGGAAATTTGTGGATCCACGCAGATTCCAGAACTTTCCACCACAGAAATGTGGGGAAAATGTGTTTTTTTGGACAATTTTTTATGTTTGCAAGGGATTCTGGGTAACAGAACCTGGTGGGAGGCAGTCAAGTCACCCCATCCTGGATTCCCCTGGGTGTCTAGTTTTCTAAAATGTATAGGTTTGCTAGGTTTCCCTAGGTGCCGGCAGAGCTAGGGTTCAAAAACTACAGCTAGGCACTTTGCCAAAAAAGGGTCATTTTTCACTGCGATATTGAGGTGTGACCACGTTGCGTTTTGCGCCGTTTCCTGTCGCAGGCACTAGGCCGACCCACACAAGTGAGGTACCATTTTTCTCGTTAGACTTTGGGGAACGTGGGGTGGGTGGAAATTTGTGGATCCGCGCAGATTCCAGAACTTTCCACCACAGAAATGTGGGGAAAATGTGATTTTTTTGACAATTGTTTATGTTTGCAAGGGATTCTGGGTAACAGAACCTGGTGGGAGGCAGTCAAGTCACCCCATCCTGGATTCCCCTGGGTGTCTAGTTTTCAAAAATGTATAGGTTTGCTAGGTTTCCCTAGGTGCCGGCAGAGCTAGGGTTCAAAAACTACACCTAGACACTTTGCAAAAAAAGGGTAATTTTTCATTGTGAAAATGTGGTACGTCCACGTTGCATTTTGAGCCATTTCCTGTTGTGGGCACAAGGGCTACCCACACAAGTGAGGTACCATTTTTATCGGGAGACTTAGGGTAACACAGAATTGTAGAGCAACTGTTATTACCTATTGACTTTCGATGCATTTCTGCCTTCCAAATGAAAGACAATGTGTAAAAAATAAGTCATTTTGAAAAATGACCTATAATTCTCATGCTAGTATGGGTACTCCCAATTTCGGAAATGTGCAAATATCTACTGTTTCTAAAATCTACATTTTGTTCCCATTTCAGAAATACATAGGTGTCTTTCATAACAATTTTTACATGTATACATTTTCCCAAAATAATTGCTATATACCAGGTACTTAAAAAAATCATTGCAAGATGTTGCTCAATTATTGGCTCTGGGTTCGTCGGGTTCTTGGTGAACCTACAAGTCCTATATATCCCCACAACCAGAAAGGTCCAGCGGATATAACGGTATATTGCCTTCAAATAGCTGTCATAATTAGAAGAAGTTACAGGTGAAAACGTTGACACAAATGGCTGTTTTTCTCAACTAATTTTCAATTTTTCCTTTATTTAACTGTTAGTTTCTATAAGGAAAACTTTAAGGATCTACACAAATGACCCCTTGCTGAATTCAGAATTTTGTCTACTTTTCATAAATGTATGGCTTTCCAGGATCCATTATTGGTTTCATACCCATTTCTACCATTAACTGGAAGGAGGTTGAAAGCACAAAAAATAGCAAAAATAGGCTATGTCCCAGAAAAATGCCAAAACTGTGTAAAAAAGTTGGTTTTCTGACAAAAGTCTGCTTGTCCCTGAAAGCTGGGAAGATGGTGATTTCATCCCCACAACCCCTTTTTTGATGCCATTTGCAGGGAAAAATCAAGACGCTTTCATCTGAAGCCCTTTTTTGCCTTTTTCCAAAAAAAACCCAAAATTTAGCTGTATTTTGACTAATTTCTGGGTCCCTCCAGGGGAATCCACAAACCCTGGGTACCTTTACAATCCCCATGATGTTAGAAAAAAGGACGCAAATTTGGCATGGATACCTTATGTGGTCAAAAAGTTACAGGGGCCTAAGCGCGCACTACCCCAAATAGCCAAAAAAAGGCTTAGCACAGGAGGGGAAAAGGCCTAGCAGCGAAGGGGTTAAAGCTAATGGCTGACGGGAGCTGGCCTAAAGCCAACTCTCTTTTTGTAGTTCTTATTGTACTTTTTTGAAGTATTGATGACATGAGACTTCCATTCAGCTAAAGCTGTCTGTAGACAGGTCGTCAGGGTCAAATGAAGAAAAATGGCTGCGCTAGGACAGAAGGTGGAGTGAGCCGAGGACTTTCTTCCTTTCAGACATGTAGTCACTTGTCTAAACTAACCCACAGAAGGCGCTCACAATCTCTAAGATAAAGATATTCATCTAGCACTGTACAAAACTATTTGGAATGTGTGGTATGTATTCGGTACAGGTTGTTTGAGGCTTACTTTTTGTTACCTTGTGTAACTCACTGTGTTCAAAGGTTCCAAATAGGATGGGCTAGCTGTTAAAATAGTTGTACATGCTGTTCTTTTCCTACAGTGAGTGCCACCTTCTTGAGATATGTGAGATAAGGTAACCCCTGCTGTACACTATAAGAATATTGCAAGTCATTGAGAAATTCTGTTCCAATATATAGGAATGAAGACGAAGGCATAGTTCCTTAATAAGGTCATGGAACTCCAATGTGACTTGCAGTATACTTTTTATTGTACAGCAGAGGGTATTGTATTGTAAATACGTGGACATACCATCACCCTTCACAAAATTTGATTACATCTTTGGTGTCTTGCACGTTCATGTTCATTGTACATTAGAACAATAATATCAGAATCTGTACTGCGAAATGAAACACACCACGAAGCACTTAACAATTTTTACAAAAAGATATTAGAATCAGTTTAATGTAAGTCAGATTTTAAAAAATACTGTGGCTCAGACTGCATAAAACATGCAAAGACTTTATCTTTCCTGCAATTACTTACAATGTAAAAAATACACAGGTTGCCATAAAAATGTCCTTTCTGTTATTCACTTTTTTTCTTTTAAGAAAAACATATCAGAAGAAGAAAAAACCTGTTGCAGTTTTCCTTCTTTAAACTGCAGCTGAAATTATGCACTGTGACCCTTCACAGGCCTTCTGATTGTCCGAGGGAACTATTCTCCCGGCGGCCATTTCAGTACTGCCATACCAGTGCCAATACTGCAGCACCGAGCTATTTGATTAGCTTGTCACAACTATCAAGAAAATATTGCAGCAGCCCCCCAAGAGGTTAAAATAAAATTATTTTTGGGACTGAGGGTAACGTGGTACTCCTAGTGTGGCACTCCTGTTAAGCACCACAGCATTCTTGCTGTACAAGCTTCCACACTATTAGACCGCAGTACCGTGCAGCTTCCCAAATGAAGCTTGCATAGCACTATAGTGCACTAGGTGGAAGCTTATAAGTTGGTTACTGTGGATTGGATTCCCATTGCAGGTTGGATGCCAGCAAGGGTACTCAGTCCTGTGGCAAATATCATTCTGTGCATGAAGACCATGTGC
This sequence comes from Calotriton arnoldi, assembly GCA_963921515.1. Classification (NCBI taxonomy): domain Eukaryota; kingdom Metazoa; phylum Chordata; class Amphibia; order Caudata; family Salamandridae; genus Calotriton; species Calotriton arnoldi. The sequence continues at coordinate 1,801,706 of CAWUFW010001712.1, read as the reverse complement.
AGCAGGGGATTGGCCACCTGCAGCATGGTTGAGCGCAGGGCATGGAGGGAGTCTGCTGTGCACTGCCTCCAGCCAGGGCTTGCACCCAACTCTGCCACGGCCAGCCACCCCCCCGATGGACACACCTTTCAGCCAACTGTTGTGCATGGCATGAGATTGGCTGGCCGCCGCAGCATTGGGTAGTGGGTGCCAGAGTTTGTGGCAAACCCCCCACTGTGCATGGGCTTCAGAGCAGTGGAGGCGTTGGCTGCAGGTTGCAAGAGGTTGGGTTTATGTATGTTCATGTTTGAATAAGATCAGAAAACTCCAGAAATTCACACAAAAAATGGCTGAGTTATCAGTGTTCTTTTGGCTGTTAAACTTTCGTTTTTATCTAATTTCAACACCTAATATAAAGTCACTTTAACCTTTCGTTTTCAGGGGCGTGGCTTGGCAGCCGACAATGGCGGACGTGTGAGCGAATAGCTCTGCACCGACCGTCCATTTATTAGGGGGAAAACGCTGTTTCCTGCTATCGGCTACCGCGACCGGAGTGTTCCTGGTGTCCCGCTGCCCCCCTAATGACATTCTGACGACAGCAGGGCCGGGCCTTCACACTGCTACTGAGGCCTGCGTAGCTGCCGGACGGGGCCCGCGGAGACGACAAGTGGCTGACCCGGGGGACGGGCCAAGGCTGGGTCGCGGCGCCCGGAAACTCAATAATCTGGAGGAGACGCGCTGCACCAGGCCAGAGTGGTGTGACGCAGACCCTGAGGCACAATTTCTGCACCGACGGCGATCGAGTGCGGCCTGAGGTTACGCGGGCAGCCAGTGGAGTGGTGCCCGGAGCTGCGAGCAACCCGAGAACCCCCCCCTCTGGGGGCAATCTGCTGACTCGTGGCTGATCGGACCCGTGGGACGGCCCGCTTGGTGATCGGAGCGGAGCTTTCTCGGCGCCCTACCAGCAGTGAGGGACTGATCACGGTGCAGGCGCTTCACACGTCTCTGATTCTCGGTGCCCCCTTACTATCAGGGCTGAAGCTGGTGGAAGGTGAGAGATTGAGGGGGGCGTGCTGGGCCCAGTCCTACTGCTCCCCTTTTTGACATTGAACAGGCTGGCTATATTGGAAGCGGCTTGCGGGCCATTGGGAGACCAGTGTGCCCTGATGCCTAGAGGCGTGCATTGATGTGTGGCTGGACACGCCCGAGCTACGTGGAGCTCATGAACTTGGAGACCCCTGGCCCGGTCCCCTACTGAGAAACATTGCCCGGCTGTGGAAAGTTAGATCTTGGGCTGGACCTGGAGGGATATAGCGCAGATGTCTGGGGCCTGCGGTGTGGCCCCCCCCTAGAGTTGTGGATCTAGTGTTGCCAAAGAATGCCTGCATGCCCCCGGATGATGAAGGGGGGGTTATTTATGTAGCGGTGGGTGCATGGCGCTAAGGTGACCCACAGACGCGCCACGGACTCTCGCCGGGGAATAGTGGCTTGGGCCGCGACCGACGCCAAGGAGTGCTTTCCACATGAGGTGACACCACTGCTCCCCACAGAGGTTAGGGGTTATATGTCCGGGGACCCTGCCAGCTGTTCCCACAGTGCCTGGCTTTGTGGTGTTTGGGCCGAGGAGCGTTTTGGACTGCACTAGGGTGCTGACGGCCTTGTGGCGCAGCCATGGGCAAACCCAGAGGGAAAGCCCAGGAGTCTGCCCCAGAGCTGGGAGAGGGCCAGAGGGGGCCAACTCGAAACGCCCCCAAGACGCAAGGAATGGAAGATCCTGTGCAGCAGTAGTTGGCGAAGATCCAGGAGGCAATTTCGGACACTAAGAAGACACTGCACCAGTGTCTGTGGGAGTGGGCCTCCTGCGTGCTGAACATCAGAAACTTAGTGACCGGGTAAAGGTGGTGGAATCCTCCCTTGGGGAACTGTCCCCGGCCCACCAGATGACGATTAAGCAAATGGCGGACCTCACCGACAGGGTTAAATTACTTGAGCGTAGAGCGGAGGACAGTGAAGGGCACAACCGGAGGAACAACATTCGCGTCCTGGGTCTCCCGGAGGGAATTGAAAGCGGAGACATGATGTCCTACCTTGAGCCCTGGCTACGCACAGTTGTAGCTCGAGAGGGATTAACGCAATTTTAAACTCTGGAGGGAGCACACCGGGTCCCGGCGAGGCCGCCGGCGCCGGGCCGTCCCCCAAGACCGGTGGTGGCCAAATTGCTGCATTACAGGGACAGGGACATCCTACTCCAGAGAGCTTGCTCCAATGGTCCGTTTGAGGTGAACAACAGCAAGGTCTCAATATTCCCGGATTATACCCTTGAAGTACAACGGAATCGAGCCTCTTTTCTGGAGGTCAAGAGGGCGTTGAGAGCGGAGGGTCTCCAATACTCTCTTATCTTCCCTGCCCGGCTACACATCATCGAGGATGGCAAGACGCAGTTTTGTGATACTGCCTCTGCGGCCTGGGATTGGCTGGAGGAGTACAAGACTGGGGTGCCTAGGACAGCGCAAGAGCAGGTGCCACCTCGTCAGACCCGGCGAACTGGAAAAAGATCTAGAAGACTGCAGCGGAACGCCTCAAAGAAGCCGAGCCCTTCACAAATGGAGCGCGAATGGGCGGCACTATAGGCAGTGGCAGAGATGATGCAGGACGACAAGCAACAGTCTTAGGTGGGCTCGCGCTTGCCGAGGGGCACGGGGGATTGGACACAGACTCTTCTAATGCGGACAGTTTAATTTTGCCAAAGGTCACCCCGCGATCAGCAGATGAGATCATATAGAGGGGAATGCCAGGTGGAGTGGACCTGCTTGTGGAGTTTGGGCTTCGGGAGGTGGCGGGGCGCACGAGAACAATAAGGTAACACGGTTCAGGTTTGATTAAAGAGACAGTCGGTGATCGGCACGTCCCTCTGGTATACTACCCAAACACTTGAGACTCTTGCCTGGGTCACGACCCCCCCCTTTGTAGGACCATACCATAGGTGGTTTGGGCCTCGACTGACTGTACAAGATGTGAAGGGTTTGGGTGGGTGGCCGTTGCCATGCTGCTCTGGGGATGGGGAGTTGGTCCATGTTGGGATCTGTTAATTCTTTTTTGCCCTTTACTCGTTCTGCTTTGGTTTCTTTTTGGCATAAGACCTGTCTTGTCTATGATGTGGGTGCTCTGTTACATTTTTGGCCGGGGGGGGGGGGGGAGGTGAGGGGACCAGGGGGGGGATGCTTAATTGGTAAATGGCTACGCAACAACAGACGCTGACATTTCTTACGTTGAATATTAGGGGGTTGGGATCCATGTCTAAGCACCATAGAATTCATAATTATCTTAAAAGGAGGGGGGTCCAGGTAGCCTTCCTGCAGGAAACTCATTTGCTTCAAAAGGAGGTGGAGAGGCTATGTAGACGATGGAGGGGGCAAGTGTATGCCACATCTTTCTCGGCCTACGCTAGGGGGGCCTTAATTTGGATTCGAGCGGGAGTGCCTTTTGAACTTACACAATCTGTTATAGATAAAGAGGGCAGGTCTGTCTTTTTATTGGGGAGGCTGTATGGAAGGGAGGTTACTCTGGGCTGTGTGTATGCCCCAAATGAAGACCAATTGGCCTATATGGCTGACATATCGACTAGTATGGCAAACATGATGGTAGGCCCAGTACTTATAGGTGGGGATTTCAATGGAGTAATCGATGTGAACCTGGATCGCTCACATCCCCCTCTGCCCGGAGCCCAGAGCCGCAGAGTGGCAGCTGGTCTGTGTGATTGGATGTCCCATTGGGGGCTGAATGATGTCTGGAGGATACAACAAAGAGACAAGCGAGAATACTCCTTTTACTCCCCCATGCACCAACTCCTCACCCGATTAGATGCCTTTTGGTGCTCCCCCAACCTTAGTGACTCGATCACGCATACTGAATATCTGGGGCGCACCTTGTCTGATCATAGTCCATTGTTGTTAACGTTCCGCCCACATGGGGACAGACCCCCAATACCAACATGGCGCCTCACTCCAGGGTCCCTCGAGGATGTTCCCTTTGCTGATGCCCTGCAATCCTTAATTTGTGACTACTTTGTTGATAATGAGTTGTCGAGTGGGAAGCGTTTAAGGTAGGGGTACGGGGACATTGCATGGGGCAAACTGTGGGTGCGCGTAGGGAGCTACACCGCGAACTGCTAGAACAGGAGGGGGAAATACGGGAGTTGAATATTCTCCAGGGCCGCGACGCCCGGGCTCGTGTGCGCCTCTTGGATAAACGCGAGCAATACGCCTCTACAATGGAACGGCTTAAGTCCCATGATTACAAGTCTTATATGGATGGTGTACTAGGAGAGGAGGGACAGGCTGTTGTCCTGGCTGGTCCGCCCGAGACGCAGGGATCTCCGACTATGCGCATAAGGAGGATAGATGGTGTGACCCTGCACGACCCAAGTGATATCAATACACTGTTTAGGGATTACTATAAATCCCTATATGCTGACCCCCAGGCCCTTCCAGTATAGCTGTTGAAACTTTTTAGAGCTGCTCGGTCTTCATACACTAGACGAGGAGGCGAGCGCAGACCTGGGTGGGCCGGTTACCCTGGAAGAGGTGCACGGTGCTATTGCCGCTATGGCTAATGGGAAACCTCCCGGCCCAGATGGCTTGCCGGGGGAATTCTATAAGAAATATGGGAGTGAGTTAGCACCAAAGCTGGTGACGCTGTATGGGGAATCTCTTCAAGCGAGTTGCCTGCCAGATACTACGCGCAATGCGTTGGTGGTCCTGCTTCCTAAGACAACGTCCCTGGATGCTGAAGTGACAGATTTTAGGCCCCTCTCCATGCTCAATACTGATTTTAAGATCCTTAGCAAAGTGCTCGCGTTTCGGCTGCTTCCGCACATGCGGGACCTGGTTCACCCAGACCAAAACGGATTTATTCCCTCCCGCAACACCTCGTACAACCTCCGTAGATTGTACTTGGCACTTTACCACCCTGAGGCGCCCGCTCTTCAACAGGCTGCTATTTTATCAATTGACCTAAAAAAGGCCTTTGATACCGTAGGATGGGACTATCTGTTGGCGGTTATGAAGCGTTTTGGTATGGGGGATGATTGGGTGGCTTGGGTACGATTTTTGTATACTTTCCCCACGGCCAGGGTCAGAACTGGTAAGACTATTTCCTCCCAGTACCGGGTGGCACGTGGCACCCGTCAGGGCTGCCCTTTGTCGCCACTTTTATCCGCCCTGGCGATAGAGCCTCTGGCTGAGTTGTTTTGGCAGGGAGGTGAGTGCATCGGGTTGACCCTAGGGGGAAGGACACATATTTTCTCCCTATATGCCGATGATTTATTAGTGTATCTCCGTGATGCGGCTAGGGGGACAGGCACGGCTCTGCGACATTTGGAGATGTTTGGGGACCTATCAGGATTACGAGTCAATAAACGTAAGACATATCACTTCCCCGTGGCTGGACCTGTAGTGCACCCGCTGGGGGTGCCTACAGACATAAATTAGGCGTCGGAAACCTTCCGATATCTGGGCATTCATATCTTCCATTCTTTGGGGGACCTGAGAGAAGGGAATTTGGGGAAAGCGCTGAGATCCCTTAGATCTAATGTCCAGTTTTGGGGCACATTGTGTCTCCCCATCATGGCCAGGATATCCTTGATAAAAATGATTATGCTCCCTCGGTGTTGCATTATTTTGCCAATATGCCAGTGCTATTGCCCACGGCTTGGTTTCGTAGCTTGGACTCCCTGGTGAGAGACCTGGTATGGGGGGATTGCAGGCGCAGAGTGTCACTTTCAATATGGAAACGCCCTATAGTTGCGGGAGGTTTGGGAGTTCCTGACTTTGAGCTGTATCTGCTCGCGGCCCAGATGCAATGGCTGGCCCAATGGCTGGAGGGTGTGAATGTAGATGGAACCTTTTTTAACAGAACCTGGCCAGACACCCAGTCTGTTGTTGGCAAAACTCCTAATGCACACAACAAGAGTTCCCTACACAACTGTATTACAGACTACGGCGTTGCAATGCTGGAGGCGTTGCCTCAAGAGAATACCTGACACCCCGAAATATTCCCCAGAGCTGCCCCTGGTGGGACTGCCTCACGGCGAACCACAGCAGGTCATAACTGCAGAGCAATTGGCCCCTTGGGCGGCGGTGGGCCTCGAAACCGTGGGGGACTGTTACCAAGAGAAGATTTTGCTTCCCTTTGCAGAGTTGGTGGAGGGATGTGGACTACCCGCGGGCCAATTCTTAGTATATGAGACGCTGCAGAGGACGTTTGCTCAGCTATGGGACCGGAATAGGGAGGAACCAGAAACGCATGCTGTGCTGCATTCCTTGATTACCTTGGGCACAGCGAGACACAAAATTAAATGGTTCTATGCACCTTGCGCGAGCCCTCGCTGACCCCCTTGACCCGGCTGCGTGAGAAATGGGAAGTTCAGTTGGAGAGGGACCTCACAGACGCAGAATGGGGCAGGATCATGGCATACCCTAAGAAAGTAGCACGGAGCACACGGTTGAAGTATATACAATTCAATTATGTGCACATGACGTATTTAACTCTGCACCGGATTTTTTTAATTTTTGGTTGAGAACCAAGGCGTTGCCCGAGATGTAACTGGGAGGACGCAGATTTCCTTCATATGATCTGGGCATGTGGGGTCGCCCAGGCATTTTGGCACGTAGTACTCCCGGCCCTCAATGCTACACTAGACCGTGCGCTTCCTTGCACTGTGGCTGTCTGTCTGCTGGGACTCTTTCCTAGGCCACCCAAACGTAAAGCTGGAAATAAATTCATAGATTTGGCCCTGGCGTTGGCAAGACGGCGCATAGCAATCACATGGAAAGCACCTGCGGGACCACAGGCCGCTGTGTGGCGGGGGGAGGTAACAACGTGGCCTGGGGCAGAAGAGAGAGCGCTACGTAGGGAAGAGTTGAGAGGGCTTCGACTGCGTCCGATAGCAGATCAATGGAGAGACATAATACATGCCTGGGACCACCCAGAATCCCTAGACGCCACAAGCGGAGACAGCGACACCCCCCCCACAGTCCGGAGGGAATGACTGAATGGAGTGGATTCTCCCCCCCTCTCCCTCCACCCCCTTTCCTTCTCTCTTTCCCCCCCTCATCAGGGGGGCTGGGTTTGTTACGCGAGAATGACTGGTGGGGCAGGTCGGTTTTTCCCCCACCTGCCCCCCCTTCCCCTTTCCCCTCCCTACCCGGGCACTAACTGAGACTTACGACGCACTTAGTACGTATAGTGCCCTACTAGACACTGACAGGCAGCTAACTTCCCAGTTTTTTACATCCCCGTTTGACGTGTTTTTTTCCTTACTATGGCCATAGGGTCATGAAGTGGTGGAGACTCCGCATGCCCAGACATAAATGCGTTGCATGCTTCCTAGAATGTACGCTTATATGGGACCAGGGAGGCAGAGGAGCAGACACATAAAGTTAGGGTCCTGAAATGCCTGAATGGGGAACCTCTAACTGTTGGTATACATACCTGCTGGACCAGTCAAATGTTGATATGACTATGTTCCGGAGCATTTGGCTACTATACTGACCTTTGTAATAATTCTTCTCCAAGGACGATTGTATCATGCATGTTATGGACACTGTATTATGGAGAAAATACTAATAATGTATGTGGATTAATGTATGACAAAATGTTAATAAACATGTTTAAAAAAAAAAACTTTCGTTTTTCAGTGAATTTCTGGGTTTATTTTAACATAAGCTAAGAACTTAATACTACACTTAACTGTGACACAGCTTTCACTTTAACCTTTATTTTTTTCATTATATATATATATATGTATATATATATATATATATCCACAACACTTTTCCCCAAAGGGGACTTCTCACCGCACTCACAGCTCTGTCCTTCTTTGTCAAAGATTAATTCAATTCATCCACTTTGTGTAGTTCAAGGGTGTTTATTCATAGCATGCCAACACACCTCTACGCGTTTCAGTCTCCACCGAGACCTTGTTCACGAGGATAACGACAATAATATATATATATACACACACACACACACACACATATATAGTTAGTACCATGTTTCCATAGGAGAAGCATTTCTAAGTTTGCTAAAAACGTTAGCGCCGTTTGACGAATCTTCACAAAACTTTCCATACAAAAGTCGATCCATCTCAGCTCCTTTCTGGAAAGTTCTAGGGTGATCCGTCAAGTGGGGGCCAAGAAAAAGGGGGAGCCCAAAAAGTGTTTCCCCCATGCAATTTTCCATAGCAATATTGAACAGCGCTACCGCAAAGGCTGCTGAAGGGAATTACATCAAATTTGGCACAAAGCTAGATCTTGGTCCACAAGCATGCCTTTTGTGATGTGGTGTAAATTCGTTCAGTAGTTTTTGAGAAATGAATGTTCAAAATGTATGCATATATCCCACCACAGAGGATCTGTGGATCTAACAGATCAAAAGATTTGACCTGATTGGTTGTCACCACATCAACAAAGCTATGTCGACAGCCATTTTAGGACTCAGTCCCTTGTCCTATGAAAAAGGTTTTTAAAAAAATAGAGGAGGTCAAGGTAGGTATACCCTTCCTCCATAGGCCTGGTGGGTCGGGGGTTCAAAAACATATTTTTCTTTTTATTAGAGGATTTGAGCCTCAAAAAAGAGAACAAAAAAATGTGCTATTCTGCTCATTTTAAATCTTAAGTCCCCGGGTGGGCTAGAGGTCGGCGCTTTTATTTTTTTGTTTAAGGGAGCGTGTGACCCCATTTCCTGAGCCTTTTTTTTATAAAATTGGGAGGACAGCCCAGAAATCACATTTCTCAGGGAGCACAGCTTTGCTCCCGGCCAGGCGGGAGCATAGAAAGAAGTTGCTCCTGCCTGGCCATGGCAAAGGAAAGAAGTCGGCTCCCTCCAGCAGCACAATGGGTGCTATCCGGGGCTGCAGGGGTCTTGGAGCTCCCTCGCAGCCCCCAATGACAAACTGTGATGTGAGTGCCCCGAAGGGCCCGGGCAACCACTTTTAAAAAAATGCCGGCTCCTGGCAGCACCACATTGGGTGCTGGCAGGGGAGCTGCTTAGGGCCCCAGGGGGCTTGGAGCTCCCCTGCAGCACCCAATTTTGGCATATGTTGTGGGTGCCCTAGGTGGGGACCTTGGCACCCTCTTTAACCAAAAATTGCTTGCTCCTGTTGCCACCCAGTATGGGTGCTGTCTGGGGAGCTGGCAGGGGCAACAGGGACCGTGGAGCTTCCCCCATGGCCCTCAACATCTTGTAATGTTGGAAGTGCCCCGGTTGGGCATTGGGGTACCCAAAATATACTAACAAAATAATATAAAAAGAATAATAAATGAGCGGCAGGAGTCGCTCATTGATTTTTCAGTGCTCTGTACAAGGAGCACTCCATAATGTCCTGCAAGAGTTTTGAATAATAATTTTAGATCTTGGTGAAGTCCCTAGAAGGGATAGCAGCACCATCAAGCATTTCTTTAATGTTATGGAGGGCTGCTGGGAGGGCAGCAATCCCCCATTAACATTAAAAAAAACACAGTATAAAAAGATATTTAAAAAAAAATACACAGTAAGTCTCCAGGGCCGTTGAATCCATGACCACAAGAGATCTTACAATATTTTCTTAAAGCACTCTAAGCTGGATCTGTATGCTTTTCAGCTGGAGCACAGCAACCTCTTGTGGTTAGTTCTATGGCTACACTTTGTGGCCTGAAAATGTTTTTAAAAGACTCAAAGACACATTTAATGTTTTATTTTAAATAATGCTTTATTGAAAATATAATCACTATTATTAAACATTGCAATGTGTCAATTTATTAAATATACATTTGATTATAGTTATTGGGGAAGTTTTGACAAAACCAATAGGATTGTTTTATATATGTTGACCCCTTGATAAAGCCAATAAGCCCTCTGAGCCTTTGACAAACCCAATAGGTCAGGCTTACTTAAAATTACACCCTTTATAATGTTACATGACATAGTCAGTCATGTGTTAGGCCCATGCACTGGGCGCAGGCGAGGTCCTGTACCCTATCCATGCAATGCACAGTGATGGACATCTTACTTTTTGTTAATAAAAACACAGGAATTCGCAGAAAAAAACAAAGGTTGAAGTGACATTATTGTTAATGTCAGGAAACAGGCCATTAGTTGTGTTGCACATATAATGGATCCACATTCACCCTCCACTTAGAACCAAGTACCCCATTGTAGCTCTTGACTCTCTCAGGGTAGCGGCGCCGAGCAGTCCAAGGCCTACTCAAAAGTCTGTGCTTTTTCTTTAGAAAAAGGAAAAGTACATTTATTACACACACACTACTAAATACTACGCAGTAATTTACATATATACATAATGCTGGTGGAAATACCTTTGATGACATTGCGTAATCATCTCTGACTCCCTAAAGCATCATATGAACATATCAGGTAAGTCTGTTAACTTGGTTCAAGATCAACAAACCACATGTCAAAAACATCATCATTTTAGGAGGAAATGCAATAATCAATAACAACCATGTGTGAATGCACTTATTAATGTTAATAAAGCATATGCACTTTGAACAGTAATCACTGTCAACATTATTATATCAATAAAGCATTTAAAAATTACCATCACACATGTCTGTATGCTCTTTATATATTTTCAAACCATGACATCATACAGCCCCTAGAAGGCATCACATTCTGATCACATAGCATGCAACCATAGACTTAGCCCCTGGAGTATGCTGCACCAAATGTACCTTTTTTTAGACACCTTTGGGCCACAATAACTGCAGACATAAATGTAGCCCGTATAGGGTGCTGCACTCCCAGCAGTAGTGCTCCAGCTCCTGCCTAGGGAGTGCTTGGAAAGTAATCCTGGGTTGGGCTTTCTTTTCTGGACCCTCCAAACCTAGTGTCAGTATCCTTCTTAAATTACTTTGGGGGTGTTGTGGCACTACTGCAGCAACCCCCACACTTCCTGCAAGCATTGATGGAGCCCCTGCCATCCCAGGACAACCAATTTGGTGAAACATTGGGTGGTTGGGAAGCCCAACAGAGCATAATGGGGCGCTCCCTCCTGGGAACGTGAATACCTAATGAGTGACTCTCCCGCTGCGCTGGGGAGAGCTGTTGCCTTTTTTTGGTTATTTGTTCCTTGCCGCGTGGCCTCACGCCGTAAGGTTTTCTCTTTTTTTAAACAATTTGGGGGTGTCTAGTCCCACCCGGGCACCGTGAGTGCTGCCAAAAATGGGGAGCGGGAGGGGCAGCCCATGCTGTCTGGCATGGTGTCCACCCACTCCCCCAAACATAGGCACGGAGGTTTGCTGGAGGTCCACCACAGATGGGGGAGAGTGCAGCGGCACTCCCATCCTCTTCTTTGTGGCCAGGGCCAGGATTTGGGGATCCCAGGCCCCTCCTCCTTTCTTCGGGGGAGCGTGATGGCACTCTCCTATGCAGTGGTGCACATTCGGGACCGGGGTTGGAGATCCCAGGACTCCATGATGAAAATCCAGCTCTGGGTTCGAATCCCCAGTCCTTTGGAGCTCTGGGGAGAAGGCCCCATGTACCCCTCCACCCCAGGGCTATATTTTACAAATATCCTGTTCAGCAATCTCTGGGCCTTGGCCCACCAAGGTGGTGTTTACCAAGGCTGCAGCGGAGCTTTACTTGCTCCATAACCGTGCTGAGGGTCAAAGGTCAAATCCTTTCCCTTCTTGTATCTTGGGCCCCGCTGGCCCATTTGACTTGTTCTTGTGCTCATTTTGCTCCTGGTGGCAGGTCCTAGCCACATGGAGCCCTTTCTTCAGGCCTCTTGGCCTCCAAGGTGGTGAATTTCTCAAGGATCTGGTTTCACTGGCTCCCTGCACCAGCCTTACTACTCTTTCTCTTCAGAAGCTTCTCTTCACCTTGGCGCAGAAGTCGAGTCTTTCCCCCAACTAGTCCTTAGTGGTGTAAGGGGACCAGCTTCCCTGGTCCTGGGGACAGCCCCACTGGTCCTGGGGCAACTGATGTCAGAGTCCTTAGTCCAGATAGATATCAGTAGCTTTCTCCTTCCAGTTGTCCATGGCTGCCGCCTCCAGTCCCAGTGTCCAGCAGATAATCACAACCAACAGAGAGCTCTCCCCCTTGCGTAAGACCTTTTAAGTGGGGCAGAAGGTTCCAGAAGTGAGGCAGCTTTGGCCTATCCTTGGATGCCACATCACCTCTCTGCCCCAATACAACCCTCCTGCACAGCATGCTGGGACAATTCAAAATGGTGAAACCTAGGCGTCACTAGTCACTGGGGGCCTTAGCTCCGCCCCTCGTGACATCACTGTAAGGGCCTTCCCCACTAAAACCTCAAAGGGAAACCCCCTACTGTGTTGGCTCCAGTTGTCTGAGTCCCCTCATTTGTTCAGTGGGATTGGGCTGGCCCATCCCTGCTAGTGTGACAGGTGATTGATTGATGCAGATCCTTCATCTCCACCACTTTCCTCCTCAGACGACAAAAGGCCTGACATGTTGGTTTTATTTTTATTTTTTAAACTACATGTCTCTAAATATTTTATTTTAACATTTTTCACCCACAAAATATTATAATAAAAATCTATATAAAAAGAAAGAGTTACTGACATGTTTTCTATTAAACGCTTTTATAATAATTAATATTAATAAACATTGCATTGTGTGAATTATTGAAAGATGCATTTGATTAAAAATATTGGTGATTTTTGGAGAACAATGAGAGATCTGCTTTATATGTATATATTGATATGCTGACCCCTTGATAAAGCCAATAGGCTCACTTTATATTTTGGTGTTGTGACTCTTTGACAAAGTCCGTATGTCTGCCTGAGTGCGGCGAGGTCCTGTGAGACCAACTGCATGCTGGGCATGACAGAAGGCCATGTTCGGTGTGGCATTTGGTTGCCCGTCGGAGTTGGATGCAGGGCCTGGCAGCTCAAGCTGGGTGGTGGGGAAGTTGGCGTCACATATGGTAATAAAAAAGATTTTTTGCTAAATGAACTAGAGATTCCCTGAAAAAAACAAGTAACACAGTTACGGGAAATTTCAGTGACAACGTAATGTTTTAAACTCAACAAACCACTAAAAGTTACCAGTTATACTTACCTCAAGTAACTATAACTCATGCCCTAACGTGACTATAACTTGTGCTCTCACCTTCCACAGTCTTGTTAACATTGGTGTCATTTAATATGTTGCAGTAATGTTATCAATGATGTTATAGAACATGCCATAATTAATTTAATATATGGTGTGATTAGCAGTGCATAGAGAGGGCATGAGCTATAGTTACCTTAGAGCATGAGTTATCGTTACCTGAAATAACTATAATGAGTGAATTTCAGTGTTTTTTTTTAGTTTAAAACATTATGCTGTCACTGACATTTTCCTCTAACTATAAAGTCACATTAACCTTTGTTTTTTTCAGTGCATTTCTAGTTTTTTTAACGTAATTTAATATTTTATTAACATACATAAAGCAAATCCCCTGCAACATGTGGTCTTTGGAAGTGCCCAGCAGGGAGTTGGTTGCAGGGCCTGACCTATGGCCAGGCCTAGGATCCAAACTCTCATGGGCATCCAACCCCCCCACCGTGCACGGCCTTGAATGAATGAAAGAATATTAGCGCAAACTTTGCCCAGAGGCGTCAAGGCGCTGCAGAAAGGGCCACCAGACGAGAATACATAAAAAGGCTCACAGTGATAAGTTGGTAAAGAGCCAAGTCTTCAGGGCCTTACGGAAGAGGGAATGAGACTCTTTGGCCGCGCGTGGCATGGGGTTGGCCATAGGGCCTGTTTGCTGCTGATCCCACCCAGGCAGCCTGCCTATCGTGCTTTGTGTGGGGTTGGCCGCAGGGCCTGGCCTGCGGACAGCCAATCATATGCCACATGCGGCCTCCTGGTAAGCGCAGCATGATGTTGGTCTCACAGAACCCTGCCGCACTCAGGAGAATTACTGACTTTGTCAGACAGTCACAACACCAAAATATAACAAGCATTGGAAAAGTCAATAGGCTTCACCTTTGGGAACCTATTTGCTTTGCCAATGGTTGTTAGACATGCTGTACAGCATCCCCACAGCAGCTATCTCGGGGGGAAAGTCAGAGTTAAGCCTTCCCTAAGGTCCTTCTTTAAAGTTCGGGCCACCCAAGATACTGAAAAACAGCCTAATCCAAACAAATCTAACCTGAGCTCACTAACGTATACCCATAACATGGAACAGTGTAGCCTAGCTCAACCAAACCAAGGGGGAAGATTCAGGCCTAGCCCTCACAAACAAGTTCCCGGGTCTCTCGCAGGATCTCGCTGGAGGCAACATGATAGGGGCAATAAACCATTACCTCGAGAAGAGGGAGATAAACCACAATTTACTACATAGCGGGTGGACATACAATCCCTACTACTCATAATAACGGAGGAGATTAAGAACAAATTTGCGATTCCAGAGTGCAATCAAGCCAAAATACAGGGGACCTGCGATAGCCTTCAGCTTAAAAAGGACAGAACTTACTCAGAGGCTATGCACCATGGAAGCCTTCTTAGTGGCATCACTTGAGGAGGTCGAGACCAACAGTAAAGAGATACAGGCATTGAAGATGAGGGAAAAATAATTCCAAGAGAAACTGGAATCTTTAGAAAACAGCCTCGGAAGGAACAATTTAATAATTCTTAACATTCCATAAGGTGCAGAAGGTGGAAATGTGAAGGAGTTTGTTATAAGTCTATGTACATTTATGATGAGTATTAAAATGCAATGATTTTTTTCTACTATTGAACAAAACTGAATAAAACTGTCTTGTTTAGAAATGGAACCAATCTTTTGATGGTCAAAAGATATTTTTCTCCAAGGACGTAGAGGTTCACACTTCCCTCTTGAGGGACCATATATAAATCTACATAGACTGTATAGCTCCAGCGCACTTTACGCTCACCTATTTCACTTGCACTGCGCCGTTGCACCATTTGGATCACCTTTTTACTTTCAATTTGACTTGAGTATAAAAATGCAATGATTTTTTCTACTATTGAACAAAACTGAATAAAACTGCCTTGTTTACAAATGGAACCATTCTTTTGATGGTCAAAATATATTTCTTTTCCAAGGAAGTAGAGGTTCACACTTTCCCCTTGAGGGAGCACTGTTTCTCTTTATTACTTGATTACCCAGGTCCCAGGGTTACTGGATTGCCCTTTATTTTTATAGGTACATGCTTAGAAATTTTGTCATAACTGCAGAATATTCTCGTTTAACAAATGTATTACTTTTGAAGGAAGTGACCCGAAAAGGGCCACTCGGGTCACTCACGACCACCTCTCAGCCTTCCATACAAATGAAGAGTCGATCAGACAGTAGAGAATACACACCAGATTATTTATTGATATTACACTGCAGCGGAGCCCAGTCTGACCAGCCTCCTGAGATGGCTGCGGAGGGACTGGACCCTGTAAGCATAAAATTACATTATGTATGTTGCGGAGTCCACAAAGACCCGCCTACTATGAAAAAAACACTGGTAGGTGTCGTAATACAAAGGGGGTACAGAACATAAGTTTTGATTCTGCAGCCGGGCACAGGCTATCTACTGCCCAAGGTCGTCTGGCCTATCCGCCCCACCAGACAGGTGGGAGAAGGCCTCTATCTAACGGGTAAGGCATGCACTAATGAGGACACTTGCAATTACAGAAAGAAAAGCTCAACCTTGGGAAACGAAACTTACCAAAGACCGTTTCTCGAAAATAACCAAGCAGCAGTTTTGATTATAATATGAAATGGCCTCCAGATTGCAAGATGGTTTTGCGAATGCTAAGATATACAGAGAGAAGGGCCTTTCAGTATTAACACTTTGGGGTCGATTCCGATTCGGGCCGGAAATTTCCCCGACCGAGCCGGACCCGGAGAGATTTCCGACCGAATCGGACCCGTGCAGTCCGACCCGAACGAGTCCGATGCGTCCGTATGTTATCGGACACGAGTCGGTCGGACTCCCAGTGAACTCAATGGGAGCCGGTCGTACAACGCGTCACGCGGGCTCCCATTGCCTCCAATGGGTGCGAGGCGGACAAGGCGCCCCTACAGCGAGTACGCCGCGAGCGCTTCGCGGCGTACACGCACAGGTAGAGGGGACCCATGGGTCCCCCTGTGTGCGCCTCGCACGGGTGCGCGTACAGGGGTCCGACACGGACCCCAAAGTCACGGCTCCGACAGCGGAGTTCGAGTCGGACGGCGCGAGTCGGTCGGAGCGGTCGAGGTGCGCATCGTGCCTACCCGGCCGGAAAACGTCTCCATTGCGCGGTGCGAATCGGGTCCGACCGAGTCGGTCGGAGCGGTACGGTCCGGGTACGAGTCGGTCGGAGCGGTCGGGTCGCCCGGACGAGTCGGTCGGCGACTCGCATCGTACTCGCTCGGCCGGACCCGCGTACGGTTCGGTCGGGTAACAGGCTTTCGCATGGCTTTTTTCCCGACCGAATGGTATTGGGTGCGCCTCCGACCGAGATCGGAATCGGCCCCTTTATAAGCAACATTTTATTCTTGAATGTCATGAGCTTTCCATTTTCTTATGTTTCATATAACATTTGAATATAATATCTTGTGCATTTTAAACAATAATGTTTGATTTGTATTAGAAAGGATTCATGGGGCGTGGCTAGCGCGCCAAACAAGATGGCCGCTTAGCCGAGGAGCTCTGATCCGCCGATCTCGGCAAGTCTCTCGTTCGGGAGAATTCCTTTCAACGCTGCACCATGGAAGCAGGAATCCGCTTCCCCTCATCGCGGTGAGCATTTAAACAGCTTTATAGGCTGTTTTCATCAAATATAGCGCATTTTTCTCAGCGCGATTCGGCTCGCGTTTTGGCGGCCGCCATTTTTTTTATTTTTTTTTACCTCAATTGTGTGCACTGTGCCTCATAATGTTCCGGTTGCCACTACATTCGCACCTTATGACCTTCTACTGGAACCTTATTTTTTGAGCATCTATTTTCTCTTCTTGGCATGGTGATATCCTTACTGTTCCTCTGATTTCTCTGGCATTTATTGGAGCTGTTTCTCTTCATCATGTCAGCAAGTACCGCCATTTTGTGCACATTCTTCTTCATGAGGTGAATTTTTAACCTCTTTATGGTGGTTTTCTCTGGCTTTTGATCCCCTTTTGCCTATTTTTGAAGGAATCTTTTTGAGATTTGCAGGCTGCATCTAGTGATATTTCTCTCATGCTGACTTATTCACGGTCTTGGAATTATTGGACTTTTCAACTGTGTGCCTATCACTAAAAATTCCATCACACTTTTATGGGGAGGTTAAAGAATCTTAAGCTTACTGCACCGTCTAACGTTCCTATGTGTTCAGACTCAGACTCTAATTCCAACGGTGCAGAAATGGAGGAGCCCTCCTCTCAGAAACCTGATATTTCCTCAGGCACCATACCAAAAACGCAGTTCTCAAGTAAACTGCCTGCAATTTCTACTAAACGACCCAAAAAAGACCCTCCTTCTCCGGAAAAATCCTCTTCATCTGCCATGGATGTTATTCTTGAGGAGATTCGGGCTCTGAAACCCTTTATAGAGGAAAATAATAAAACTCTACAATTTTTAAATGATAAATGGTCCTCTTTGGAATCAAGAGTCCTCATCGTGGATCAGCGAACAGAGTCTCTCAAAAATTCGTGCTCTCGTATTTCATCTTTGGAATCTGAAGTATCTCTCCTTAAAAGACAGGCGGAGGACTTGGAAAACAGAAATCGTAGGAACAATCTTAGACTTTATGGTCTTTCTGAAAATATTGAAGGCTCAAATCCAACAGCCTTTTTCTAATCTTTTTTGCCTAAGATCCTAGACTTACCTGCTACTTCTTCTCTCAACATTCAAAGGGCACACAGACTTGGACCGAAAATTTCTGTGAAACCTCGTGGTGTCATCATGCTGTTTCTGCAATACACTGACCTCCTTCAAGTCTTATCTGCTGTCAAAACCAAGAAACAGATTTTTTGGGAAGGTTATCGTCTCTTCTTTTCTCAAGATGTGGCCAAAATCACAGCAGATCGTCGGAAGAGGTTTCTTGATCTTCGTCCTCAGTTACGTGCTCTTAATGCAAGATACGGTCTTCTTCACCCGTCTCTTCAAGGTCACATATAAAGACAAAACTACTACATTTGACAATCCAGAGGCGCTACAAGATTTCCTTCGTCTTCATGGAACTGATACTATGGACACTTCGAGACCTACATGAACATCTGTTGTGCCTCGTGATATGTTGATGTTTTTTTTTTTCTTGATTTCCTTCCTCATCGTGTCTCAATGAATGATTGTTCTGCGTATATCTCTGTAGTGTTTATATAATGTTGTTTCTCTTTTCGTCCATATATTTTTCCTACATTCTCGCTTTATGGTTATTTCTTTTTGATTCTCCTGCTAATTTCTGTTATCTCATTTACAGGTGTTTTGCCTCAATAATTTTGTTGTCTCCCGATTCTCCAGTAACGCTGGAATTTCTTTTGATTGTGGTCTTTTTGGATTCGGTGGAGCTTCGATGCTGTCGTTGTCATCTTCTGGTGTAGTCACTCCCCAGTCGTGTTGTATTTGTAGGTATGATGTTCAGTCGTCTTTGTATGACATGTACTGTCTTCTCGTTATTCATCTTCTCTCTTTTTCTTTTTTGTTTCCTTCTACTCACCTTCCTTGATCTTGTTTCTTTCTCTTCTTTTCTATCTCTTTTATTCATCTCTTTTTTCCCCTGTTCTTTTCTCTAACATAAATCTTTTTTACTTTTCTCACAACTTACATACTTGTAAACTTTTCCTTCTAATACAACTACTTTTTCTATCTCATCTTATTTCCTTCTGCATATTCAAAGTAAAATTAGCTTTGTTTTTGTAAGCATACTGTTTATTCATACTTTTTATTAAATTACATTTCGGGTTACTACCTGGAATATTAAAGGATTAAATAATCCTATTAAAAGGCAACGGGTGATATCCCATCTGGCTAAGTTGAAAACCGATATTGCTTTACTTCAAGAATCTCATATTTCTGAAAGTGAAGCTTCCAAGCTAAAGAGATGCTGGGTGGGGTATATGTTTAACTCTCCGGCCCTAGGTAAGAAAAATTGTGTTTTGATTTTGTGCCACAAAAAATTAAATGTTTCTGTTGTTCATCAAGAAGCTGATGTTGAAGGGCGGTGGGTTATTGTTAAGCTTCTTATTGATAAAATTCCTGTAGTTATTTTGAATGTTTATGGGCCTACTTCAATTGATAAAGTTTTCTGGTCTAATGTATCTGATAAGTTACTTACATTTGATGATGATTACGTCATACTTGGTGGTGATTGCAACCAAATCCTTGATCCCATTCTTGATAGGCATTCTAATGTTAAGTTCACTCCTTCTAAAATGCAAGCTCAATTTGCCTCCACAGTACGGTGTAAAGCACTAGTTGATATTTGGAGACTTTGCCATCCTGACCTTAGGTAGTACAGTTTCTACTCAGCTGCCCACCACTCCCAATCCCGTATTGATTACCTTTTCTTAAGTAAACCCCTGACCCAACATGCCATTCACTCTGAAATCGGTTCGATCCTAATATCGGATCACGCTCCTGTTTTTGTTGACATTGATTTGGTCCCTTTTTCCCCTCACACTGGAAGATGGCGCTTTAACAACTCCCTATTACTTGACCCTATTTTTTGTCAAAAATTTAACTCCTTTGCTTTGGAATTTTTCTCCATCAATAACTCCCCAGAATCTCCTTTTGTGATGGTATGGGATTTCTTTAAAGCAGCCGCTAGAGGTTTTATTATGAATTTTGTATCCCAAAAGAAGAAGTCTTTTGAAATCCATTCCTCTCAGTTACTTGATAAAATTAAACAATTGGAGTATGCATACTACCAGTCCAATGATGAGCCGGCTCTGAAAAACCTCCTGGACGACAAAATTACTTTTAATAAATTATCCACTGATGCAGCTTCCAATTACTTACTAAAAAGTAGTTCTCATTATTACGGTGGCCAAAACAAGATGGGTAAAATTCTGGCTAACTATTTAAAAGTAAGAAAAGATAGAACTAAAATAGAATCCTTGCAAGGCTCCACAGGCACTCCTATCTATAAAGATAAGGACATCTTAAATGAATTTGTCTCCTTTTATAAAAATCTTTATACTCCTGAATCGACACCAGATAAGTCCGACCTTCTTTCCTACTTCCGATCCATTCCCTCTCCTCCATCTAGCCACATTGACTTCGAAATTTTGGGAGCCGATATTTCCTTAGCAGACGTATCTCACTCAGTCTCAGTGCTACGCCGTGGGAAAGCACCTGGACCAGATGGTTTTACCATTGAATTCTACTCTCACTTTGCAAATATTCTTCTACCCAACCTTTTACTTTTATTCCAATCTTTTACAGAAAATGGCGCTTCTAGTGACACATTTCAAGAAGCACTGATTTGCTTAATCCCCAAAGACGATAAGGATCACACTCTCTGCAAGAACTATCGACCTATTTCGTTAGTTAACACAGATTATAAGATCTTCGCGAAAATTCTGGCACTTCGTATTGATGCTATTTTACCTGATCTCATTGGTCCTGAACAAGCAGGTTTTGTTAAAGGGAGACTTGCGTCTGACAATTCTCGAGTCTTTTTTAATATCCTTAGCAAAGCCTCTTCTTTAGATCAGCCGATAGCAGCGATTTCCCTAGATGCTGAGAAAGCTTTCGATAGGATTGGTTGGGATTTTATGTTCCAAGCTCTGAAATGGGCTGGTTTTTCCCCTAATTTAATAGCTTTAATTTCCTTACTGTATTCAGATCCCCGAGCTTCAATTTTTGCTAACGGTCAGGCGTCCGACTACTTCTCATTGCGTAGGGGAGTAAGGCAAGGATGCCCTTTGTCTCCCTTATTATTTGTAATAGCCCTAGAACCTTTTTATCTAGAATTAGACAAGACGACCGTATTACAGGCTTCCAATTTGGCCCTCGTCAAGTTAAGATGTCAGTTTATGCTGACGATATTCTTTTATATTGCTCTAATCCCGAAACCTCTCTTACTCCCTTTCTTCAACAGGTATCTTCGTTTTCTAAACTCTCCGGATATCGTCTAAATGCTGATAAGTGCGAAATTTTGCCTTTGCATTTTCTTTGCCAAAAACATCTCTTTGATTCTTCTGGCTTTGCCTGGCAACCCACTAAAATAAAATATCTAGGTTTATGGTTTGCACCCTTATTATCTGACACACTAAAATTGAATTTTGATTATATTACTAAGAAATTAAATGATTCCATCAGTCGCTGGCATCCCCTTTTTCTCTCTTGGTGGGGTCGGTTAGACTCTATCAAGATGATGCTCTCCCCTCTTGTGCTATATATTATCTCTATGATTCCTATTCATATCCCTCAATATTATTTCAAAAAAATTGATTCCACCCTGATAAAATTTTTATGGAAAGGTAAATCGACACGTATTGCTTTATCCTTCCTTAAAAAAGACAGACCTAACGGAGGCCTCAAGTTCCCAGACTTAAAAACTTATCATTCTGCTTTCTCACTAAAGCAAGCTGCTAAGTGGATCTCTACAGATCCTTCCTTACATCCACCTCTCTGGTTACAAATAGAAGAATTTCTAATTACTCCCTTTGATTTTCACGAGATTTTAACCTTCACTGCCAATATTACTTCCTTACGTTCCCCTGTCATTTCTCACTCTCGCAAACTCTTATCTCCCCTTTTACGTCTATCTCCTTCCATTAACTCTCTTCACAAACAGCCTATATGGCATAATAAGTCTGTACGGATTCGTGGTCGACCTATCTACTGGAAGACGTGGCATTCTAAAGGTCTTCGCTGGCTTTCCCAACTCATGTCTGACGATACTCCCCGTACTTTTCCTGACCTTCAATCTAAATTTTCTTTACCTTCATCCTCTAGATCGCAGTATAATCATCTCCAGCTTTCCCTCACTCAGTTTATTCAGAATCTTCCAGCTACTTCTGCTCCTCCTGTAGCCTGCAAATCTTTACTCTCAATTCTAGATGTATCTCCCTCAGCATCAAATATTTACAAATCTTTATTATTTGCATCGGAAAGACTTAAATCAAAAACTGAGAGGACATGGGAAAAGGATCTTTCTCAAAAATGGCCAACTGCTACATGGGATAAAATTTGGTCTAAACTTCATAAGACCTCCCGGGCTGCCAATACCACACAAACCCTTTTCTTCATCTACCATAGAATATTATTCTCCCCAATGTCCTTAGCTTCTTTCTCATCCGATTTTTCCCCTACTTGTTGGTCTTGTCCTTGTCCCGCCGCTGATTTGAAACATATGTTGTTTGAGTGCCCCTCAATCCACCAATTTTGGCAATTAGTCTGGTCCCAAATTAGGCTAATTTTTAAGGTCCAAATCCCCTTTTCTATTACAAATATATTTTTAGGCACTCTTTCTCCCCAATGGCCTCATTCTCCGTTGAGTTTTAAACTTTTAGATTGATTATTAGCTATTGCATTTCATTTAATAACTTCAAATTGGAAACAAGCTGATAAGGTCACCTTCAGAGCATGGTGGAATGCTGTCTGTTTTCACCATCGGCTAGATACTAACTATGTTTCCCCCATATCCCTAGCAATTAAAAGGGATCTTTTATGGCTCCCTTTGACAAATTATCTATCCCAATCTGCCTCCTTCTCTGTTGCCTCTAAAAATGTATCGGATGATGTAAGGAAACCATCTTAGTTCTCTCCCTTTGCCTTTTTCCGCATGAGTATCTAGTTGGTTCTTCATTACCGAATGTTTATTACAATGCGTTCTTTGACTTTTTATTGATTGTTATGCTTACAATATTACATCATTTGTATAAAATGTATAATGCTTTAGTTGCTTTATATTAATTACTTTTGTTCCCTTCCCTCCTGACCCCTCCCTTCTCTTTCCTTTCCTTTATTAGCTCTTTTCATATTGTACTCTTTCTCCTTACATACAGTTTACAAAGTTTGATCCCTATATCTTCTTTTATTTTACTTACTCACTTATTGTCAAATAGGATTAATTTTATCTATTTTACTGCTGTTTATTTCTGTTGTTTACTCTCAATAAATCATACTAAAAAAAGAAAGGATTCATTACCTAACAGTGATTTTGCCTTTTAGTTAGTAGTTCATTGTTTACGCAGTGAAACAAGTTGAGATGTAGAAGGTCCATTGGTGTTTAAGGCCTATGAGAACCAAGCCTGATGTTTCCAGAATGTAAGTACACAAGACTGTCTGCAGCTAACCTTGTGAAAAAAAATATAAGCTGTATGTATTTCCATGAGAACGGAGGAGCTGAACCTGCTTATCGAAGAACCCAACTACCCTATTGGTCTGGAAACAAAGGAGCCTGTTAAAATGTTTTCAACATGTTTTCTTGACTTTTATGTTAGTGCGTGTTCCTTTGTAGTTTTTAGAGCATTGACTTTATCCCCATTTTTCCTGCCCAATTCCCTTGACGGTTGTGGCTACTGCTGCTGCTGTTTCCCTTTTTGACTCTCTTTCCGATTTCACTTGACAGATTGCTACTGCAACTGTATGCTGATCTACTTGGCTTTATTGAGACTCGGCTAAGTCTTATAAACTACTCTTTATGGGGAGTTCTGCTACATTAATTTGGCTTTGAAGCTTTATGCTCCTTTGATTTCACTCTTTTCCTCAAATTCAAACTCTTCATGGGTTCTTGAAATTTAAATCTCTGACCCTGATCCATAGAATAGGGGAGCTTATTCCTTTATGGAGCATGCTTAATGCAAATTATATTTTGATACTTTATTCTAACCATTCTTCCCTGATGAGACTTCTTTAAACTTATTTGATTTTTGGACTAACCAAAATAAATGCAAAATTAAAGGAAATATCTTTACTAATCTCTTCTCATTGACTGAACTTTAACTGTAAAGAAATGTAAGTTTGAGATGTCTGTTTTGCTCCTTGACTCCTAATACAACACTCCAAGTTCCATGACTGAGAAGAGGAAGGATTTAGGGCGGATTAATAGTAACATTATAAGAGACAGAAGACGATTTTAGAGCCCAGTACATGCAATCAGATTTTTGGTAGCAGAGTAGTGGTTAATGTTTGGAGCAAGGAGCTATAAATAATTGCCCAAATTAGAATAAAATATCTGAATCCTGGAATCCACTGCCAGGAGCTTGAGGAGCTGATAAGGTGCGGTTTTCGAAGGCGGTTGATGTTTTGGAGGTGTGAGTATTAATAGGGTGATGCGACGTCTATTGTAATTGTAATACTGTTAATTGTTGTGTTATTAAGTTGAGAGTAAATGGTTTGATAAATGCAGATGATTATTGTCCTATGTGAAGAGATTTAAGAATTCAGACTCGGCATAGCCTAAGATGCTAGGATAAACAAAATATTGAGATAAGTGTACAAGACACTTGAATAAGCCATCGTCGAATGGCATTTCTTGTTTGCAGAGAATTTGTGGTGTAGAGTGTGAGGTATCATCACCTACACAATTAAGATAGCAATAAAATAATCTGCTGTGGTTGTCTAATATTGATTGATGTTAGCAGAACCTAATTGCACAAACAAGGGAAGCTGCATTGATTAGGGTGGTTTCACGCTGAACGAGATTTCACTTGCAAATGAGAATTTCTGGTTTAATGATAAAAGTCAGAAAGTGTACAACCCTTAAAATTATGGTTGTTGAATTGCTATTGTTTTCCTTTTTAGAAAAGCAAACAAGAATTGATTTATGTTTTGTTTGTTTAAAAGTTTTTGGGGAGTGTGTTAGTACGAGAACAATTGCAAAGGAGGGTGAGCAGCTGCAGGGAGTGAGATCATAAATCATAATGGTTCGAGTTGGGATTGGTCAGCTGGTGAGTTGCTGCAGGGAGTTAGATCATACGTCATAGTGGGTCAAGTTGGAATTGGTCGGTTGGTGTGTTTTCGCGCCTGGATTGGTTGATGATGTCAAGGTGCCGCGTTGTGACACGTCACTGATTTTGCGAATGCCACATTGCGATTTTCGTTTTTTAAAGCATGTTTTTATTGGCATTTTGTATTAGGCAGTATTGCATACATCATACAAGTATAATCTATGTTCCAATTACAGTTATAATCATTGTGCAGGGCTGAGGCACAGTATACTACTACAAATTCGCATGGTAATTGTTCAACTTCTTGCTGATAGATTCATTTACTCCATAACATTTCTTATTTTTTTCCCTGGGTAAGTCAATATCTATTCTGCTCTGTAATTCGCATTCTATTCAGTCACTGTTAGGTAGGTAACGGACCACTACGAAAAGTCATGACATTATTTTGCATGCTTATATAAGAAAGAAACAATAACTTCAAACATTAACTGAAACTTATGCAGAAGGGTGTAACACTTGTTTAAATGCATGTGTCTTACGTGGGGTACTCTGACTACAGCGCCTCAATGTGGGTACCCAAATGAACTAGAAAGGCCACCCGGGTTACCCTGTTATCCTTCACTCTTCCGTCTTCTCCTGGTTAATTTAAAAGAGTAATTTTACAGTTCAAAATCATGCTCTAACCTACTATCTCACTGTTGGGACGTGAGTACTGCAACACCTTGCATCCTGTTATTCCTACTCATTTTCGCTTCCTTCCTCTTCTCCACTCGTTTGTGCAGGTGTCTCCCACATTGCCAGTGCTTCCTTCCATAACTCTGCTATAGGGCGTTGCTGCACTCCCCTAGCTTCCTCCCATTGTAGTGCTCTCCCCTGAGCTCCAACCCAGTTAATCACATCTCGATACCAACCTGCCACCTGGGGTCCCACAGCTGACTTCCATTCTAATGCAATTCTCCGCTTGGCCAATCCCATAGCCAAATCTATCAGTCCATTCCCGACCTTGCGTTTATGGGGTCGGGGGAAAAGTCCCAACAAGCATACCTGTACTGTGAGGGCCAACTCCCTTCCCAAGGCGTCCTTAATTTTCACTAAGACTGCTTCCCAAAATGCACGCATTAACGGACATTCCCATGTCATATGGATGAAGTCTGCATCTAGTTGGGCACACTGTGGGCACTTACGCACATCTCCTCCACAGGTAACGTTGGGGCGGTGGAGTGTCCTGTAGGTCATGTGTGTAAAATTAAACTGTGTATATTTCAGGTGAGTGTTACAGGAGATCTTCTTTGAATACTGCAAAATTTTCCACATCCACAACCCTCTCCCATCTCTCCCGCAATCCAGTCAGAGGATCGAGCGATGCCGATAGCAGGATAGCATAGAACCAGTTCACCTGGTGTCCCGCGGAGCCAAGAGTGACCAGTGCATGTAGGACTGGGTGTGTTTCAGGTTCATCCCTTCCCCTCCCCCATAGCTGTCCAAGGGTGCGGGTCAAAGCATCATATTGCAGGAACTGCCCCGAGGGGAGATCACTGTCCTCCACCAGTTCCCCAAAAGGGATCAGCATGCCATCAGAAAAGCAGTCCCCCACGTTCTCCAACCTCACTGCTGTCCAAGGCGCCAGCCACACTGGGATTTGTTAACCGGATTTTGATAAATAACAACTGAGACAGGATTGGAAGGAAGAATTTGATGTTTACGCAGAAGAATTATAACATTGAATTGTGAATTGTTTGTTTTACAAATGTTTGTAAAAACATGAAATTCTTTAAAGGGTTTTGCGAGAGGAGATGTTACAGTTCCGATACGGAAAGGTGAAGAGTCACCACCTGAGGGTACGCCTGCACATTTCATGGTAACTTAAATGGGATTAGATACTTGCTTATAGCTTCGTTAATGGTGCAAGATTACTGAGAAAGCGGGTCCATTGATGTTTCCAGAATATGAGAGTTTTGAAATAAGAATAATTGGCAAATTAGGGGAAGAATTATGAGAGATGAAGCAACCACCAAAATCTGTGCAATTTGAAGCTTTAAGCATATGGGAAAATATGGCACGAGACAAAGAAAGTGAAAAATATCAGAAAAAGACAAAAAGAGTAATATGCAATTATGCAGATGCTGGATGGGATGAGGAACAGCAAAGATGGAGGAAAGCCATAGTTGAAGGCACTAGATTATATCCAGCCATTTCTACTGAAATGCCAGAGAAGGGGAAGAAGAAAAATGGTAAAGGAAAAGATAAGGAGGGAAAAGAGGACGACAATGAGACAGACAGCAGTTCAAGAGATGATATATATAGAAAAGATTTTAGCTGAACGACCCCCGCCTTATGCAACCACGGCTGATAGTCCTGGAAATAGTACCACAGCAAGCAGTATAATAGCAACGACTCCTATAGAAACTAGAATGGTAAAAGTTGAGAGACCACTTAAAGTCTTGCAGATTGCCCCACAACAAGTTGCTCAGAGACAGATTGTTCCTCCATCTGTGGTAAATCCATCTGTTATACATGTACCAGTGCAAGCACCACAAGCAGCGACTGTACAGACAGGGCCTAGACCAGTTGCTAATGCTCCAGTGATTATTAATTTGATTCCAGAGACACAAGGAGCTGTACACAAGGAGCTGTAGGAGGTTTACCAGAGACAGGATTTGACCCAACTTCATAAAACTAACAGATTGTTGTGTGGAGACCACCTCAGACAGTTCAAGCACTAAGAGATGGGGGAAGAATTGTCTTTACAACACAGAAAACCCAAGAAGAAACTAACCTGTAATTTTTCCACCATGGTCTGAGGAAGTTGTAGATATTAAAAAGACAGAAGACTCGATGCAAATGACTAGCCCAGAACTTGAGAAAGAGAGGGCATTAAATGACCCAAGGTTTAAAATTGAATCAGAAGAAATTATTAGGGGATGTTTGGATTTAGAATTTTTGAGTACGTATCAGGAAAAATAATTGATTTACATATGTAAGTTAATTACAAGACAAGCAGCAATTACACATGATAAACTGGCTCAGAAATATGATGTGGAGATTCCAAACAGCTCCTCTTATCAGAAGAGTTATAGAGTACAAATGGATGATGCTGCAATTGAAAACATGCGTCCTACATGAATTCGGTTGCACATTATCGAATTAATAAAATGTATCAATAAATGGAGTAATTTTGAAAAATTAGAGAGCAAATGGGAGAAGAAACATGAAAAGAAACAGAAGCAGGCAAAAACAGGGAAGGAAAGAAGGAGCCATACAAAGAGGGAAACTCAGCTTATCCACTTATGGAAATAGCAGGAGGAGTGTATGTTCATGTGCCTTGGAGCAGAGGTGATCTTACAGCATTTACGAACAATTTCCCAAAACTAAGAGACAAACCTGTGCAGTGGTACCCACATGTTGAACGATTTGTGAAAATTTCAAAGGTGTTGCGGACTGATCTGGATATCTAATTTGAGATTGTCGTGCCAAGTGATTTATGGGCTGGGTGTAAGACTATATTGTCACAACTGTCACAAGGTCGGGCATTAGAAGAGGGAGTGTAGATTTAATCCTACTTATGCAAATGGAAATGTGCCAATGCAGAGAGGAGTTCAGATGCAAAATATGCCAGTACAGCAGATGCAGGTTAAAAGATTCAACAAAAGACAGCTGTAGGCTTGTTCCCATTACTGACAACTGAAGAATTACCTGCTAACTTGAGAGAAACTGTGAACCCTAAAGTGAGGTATCTCACAGGAAAATACATTGGATTTATTAAAGCAGTAGAACCAGTCGAGATTACCTTAAAAGCAAATGCTGTGTTCCCAAGAACCCTACCATACCACCGATCTCCAGAAACAATCGCAGAAATCACACCTGTAATAGAAGACACGATACAGAAAGGAATTTCGAGGGAGCTAATTGGAAGTCTATGTAACTCTTCGACCATGGGTTTGCTGAAACCGAATGTAAAATATCGGATTGTACAGGACTGAAGAAAAATTAACAAGATAGTTGTCCAATGTTGTCTTGTGGTACTGAATCCAGGCACATTTTTCAAATTTCTTGTACTGCAGAATGGCTTACAGTCATTGATCTCTGCCAGACATTTGTTTCAGTTCTATTGCATGAAAATAGCCAGTTCCTTTTTTCGTTTGTGTTACAGCAGAGAATTTTGGCATGGTGCCGAGTCCCAGAAAGGTATACAGAGAGTCCATCAATTTTCAATCAGATCTTGAAAAAGAATCTGGAGTTCTTACAGATGTCCTATAGATCAGTACTAGTGCAGTAAAATTGATGACTTATTTGTGGTATCAGAGACATGAGAAGCCTGTAAACAAGATACCATTGCTTTGTTTGGTGAGAATGGACATAAAGGGTCCCCAGGGAAAGTGCAATATTGTCATAAAGAAGTTCAATATCTGAGACACATAAAGTGGAGCTAGGAAGGTGTCATCAGAGAGAGTGGAAGCAATTCTTCAGATGAGTCCACCTCGAACACAGAAAGAAGTCAGAATGTTTCTGGGAATTGTTGACTACTGTAGGCAGTGGATACCCTTCTTTTCCTTAGTGGCTAAGCCTTTACTGAGGCTGAGACACAGAGATGTGTATGATCAACTTCCATGGACAGCAAATGTTTGAAAGCCTTCCTATAGCTGAAAGAAAGTCTTCGTTGTGCCACAGCACTAGGAATGCCAGATCACAGTAACGAGTGTCTTCTATTTTACAGTGAGGTGGCAGGCTGCTCTCTCTCAGTGCTAACAGAGATACATGGTGATGCTCGGAAGCCTGTGGATTTTATCAACAACCCTTGATCCGGTCACCACAGGTTTGCCCAGATGTCTTACAGCTGTTGCGTCAGTAAGCACTAGCCTGAAAAAGAGCGAAAGCATAGTGATGGGATATCCAGTAACTGTAATGGTCCCTCACTCTGTGTCTGTATTGACAGGATCGAATACCCAGCACATGACACATAAGCGATTAACTAGATATGAACAGAGAATTCTTTCTTCTGACAATATTGTCATTAAGAAATGTCAGATTTTAAATCCTGCTGCATTGCTACCTGAAAATTATGATGTTTGTGATGAAATTGAACATGATTGCCTAGATGTCATGGATTTATGCATGAAGCCTAGACCTCATATAAAGGATGAACCCTTGATTGAGCCAGATCACGTAATTTTTAGGTCTCGCCTGAGCCAGCGCATGCGCTGCCCTGGCCGAGACATTTAGTAAGTGGGCTTTTAAAAGTCCGACCACACGCTTTTGCTGGCCTCAAGCTTGCGGTTACGCGCGCGGGCACGTGCACAGCCGCCATCTGGCTTTCCTCGCGGCACCCATACAGCGCGCGATGAAAATTCCTCGCACAACAATTAATTTCGGGATCTACCCACTGCAAACAGAGTTAAATCATATTAATTGTTCACTCAGAATATAGCATCTGAACGCACTGGCTTCAGTTAGGTAAAACAGTACAGGCGATTAGAATGCATTTTTCCAACACTTAAAACACAAATCCGCCTTTTTACCTCCTCATTGTTGTTTAGAATGGAATCATTAGTTTCCAAATTTGCCACGGTGTTCATTCGGCGCTCTTTGACCTATAATATTTCATTCCAGTCGATTGTTTTCGATTCATCAATTTCATGCTCGAAGTGCCGCTCTTGTACCAGGTTTTAAGTAATTCCTAATAATCATACACGTGAATGTGAGGACTTAGGTTTGGCATATATATTGCTAACAGTGTTTGTACTTGAGACTAAATTAAATATAACCCGCATTGCGATTTTACTCAACCTTTGATAAATGCTTGCTACATTTCTTTGTATTAAGATTTGAAAGCCTGCTTCCAAATGTGCTTTCTACCTTGGACTAGGGCTGTACCGACTGCCATGACGATGCCGGCTTCTTAGAATCTCTCCATCCAATGCCTGTACACATCTTTCTTTACCCTCACGCCCTGTCCCCCAGCCCCCGTTACCAAAATGAACTGCACCCTCTTCTACAAACTAATGTTTGAATGCTCTCCATTGCCTCAGCCTCACTTCACATTTGGTTACTGTGGTTGAGACAGAACGACATTGTGGCATTACCCAGAAGTTTATGTGCAAGCATGAAATACTAAGGGCCGGATTTAGATCTCGGCGGATGGGTTGCTCTGTCAAAACAGTGACTGATATCCCGTCCACCGAAATATAAATCCCATAGGAAACAAGCATTTGCAATGCAATAGGTCTCGCATTTATCAGAGTTAGAGCTATTGGCGTTGTAAATGACATTGTTTTTTATATGTGTGTTTTGGTTTGGAGTGTAGTGGATGTATGAACAGAGGAACAGCTGCAGCACTGCGTAGAAGACTTAAAATGAGGAATTACCGACAGGAACAGAGAAGCAGGTAGCAGCACTTCTTAGGAGGACCAAGAATGAGGAATTACCACTGTGACCAGAGACACAGCTGCAGCACTGCCTAGAGGATTTAGAATGGGGGAGTTACTGACGGGTCCAGAGAAGCAGCTAGCAGCACCGTCTCGAGGACTAAGAATGAGGATTTACCAACGGGAGCAGAGAAGCATGTAGCAGCACTGCCTAGAGGACTAAGAATGAGGAATTACCATGGGAAAAGAGACACAACTGCAGCACTGCCTAGAGGACTTAAAATGTGGGAACTTCTGACGGGACCAGTAGGAGGAATTATCGACCGGACCAGAATAGCAGTTAGCAGCACTGTCTACAGGACTTAGAATGAGGAATTACCACTGCGACCAGAGAAGCAGCTAGCAGCAGTACCTAGAGGATTTATAATGAGGAATTACAGAAAGGACCAGAGAAGCAGCTACACCTAATGAATAACAGAAAAGCTCACACTGAGACGAGAAATCCAGCTGTCAAGACCTGGACCACTGGTAGCTAGTGGAAAAACACTGAAACCAACTATCAGAGGCACAGAGAAGCAGGGCCAGTGTTTATATTTCACTTTTTAATGAGGAGCCATCTGTTATCTGTGCCAAGATTAGGAAACCTATCTTACCTCGTAGCAAACACCGTCTGTTTACATGCAGCTGGGCCAGGGCTGGGGCCTCCTCCACTGCAGCTGGAGGAGAGAGTGCTGTGATGCTGAGACTGGGGAGGGAGAGAAGAGGAGAGCGGACAAAACAGGTGTTTGGGGGCAACAGGCAGGAGCAAGAAAAGGGGGCAGGGAGATAAGAGGCAGGTATGCTGAGTGCACTGGCAGGAGGTAGATGTAACAGCCTGGGGAGAGAGGCTGCAGGAAACATGGGTCTCTGGCCCCAGAGGCAGGAGGGACCTGAAAGAGAAGGAGAGATGACAGCAAGGGGCCATGAAGAGGAGAGATGTAACAGCCTGGAGGGAGAGAGGCTGCAGGAAACACGGGGCTGTGGCACCAGAGGCAGGGGCGGGACTTGAAGAGAGAAGAAGAGACAGCAAGAGGCCATGAGAGGGAGATATGCAACAGCCTGGGGTGAGAGACTGCATTAACCATGGGGCTGTGGCAGCAGAGGCAGAAGGAGGGAAGGAGAGAGGACAGCAAGGGGACATGAGGGGAGAGATGTAGCAGCCTGGAGAGAGAGAGAGGCTATAGGAAAAATGGGGCTGTAGTGCCAGTGGCAGGAGGAGGGAAGGAGAGAGGACAGCAAGGGGCAATGAGGGGAGTGAGGCTGCAGGAAACATGGGGCTGTGGCACCAGAGGCAGGGAGGACTCGAAGAGAGAAGGGGAGAGGACAGCAAGGGGCCATGAGGCGGAGACAACCGCAGTAAAGAAGCCTTTCCCTCCATCTGCTACGAAGCAAAGAGCCTTGGTACCAAACAGGAGCCCTTTTCCATCTTGATGTAGACGTGCGTCTGTCTGATTTGACAAGACATCTCACCTTGAGCTTTGTGAGCATTAACCAGCTCTCCACCTTCGCCAGGGCTGTCAATAATCCTTGCAGATCACGCGAGCATGTATGAACTAAGGAGAGAGTGTATGTGACCTCTGGCGAGACCCGTGGGCTTGGGAACAGGGGCAGAGATGGAACAGTGGGCAAGGCAGGAAGACGTGGGGGCGTCAGAGAACGGTGATGGGGTGTTACGAATTAAGTGTAGCACGAACACCCCTAGGCTGCAGCAATGCAGAGGTTGTAGTGTGTCACCTCCCCACAGATGGCAGCTTTATATTGGGTAGCAAAATGGTGCAAATTTTAGATGCGCTGACAGCGCAAAAGCTGCAGTGTGGCACTACGCCACAGTGCCCTGCCCTTCGGATGCAGTGACTGTGCAGGGGCTGCAGCATGCACTACCCCCAGGAAGTATGGGGTGTACGTGGCTCGACAACACAGGTGCACTGGTGGTGCGCGTGAGACGTGCATTGTGGATAACTTTCCGAGGCAAAACAATGCAGGAGGCGAAAACGGCACCACCTCAAGACACCCAGAAGTGCACGGGTTAACAATAAACAACGCACTGCCATTGGCCCAGCAGTGCAGTAGTTGCACTACTTAACACGTGCCCCGGAACTTCAGGGGTTAAGCATGCTGCCCCTGGGAACATGTTCCTATCCGATGCAGAGGCCTATGTGGGTCAGAGCTTCCTCCAGAGCTGGAGATGGCAGACAGCAGCTTCCTGTTCGCATCAATTATTCAAACCAGTTTTGCAGGTTCCCATAAAAGCGCGCGGGAGTGAGAGGAGACAACAAGGGGAAGAGGGGGCGCACGGGAGCTGTGGTGAGCCGGCGAGCGTGAGGGAGGAGGAAGGCGGGGAGGGGCAGTGAGAAGAAGAAATAGAAGATGAAAGCAGAGTGGCTGAACAAGAGAAGGCGTTAGAGTGGGAAACGGGGACAGGGACGCGACAGGGGCTAGCAGGACCAACAGAAAACAACTGGGCGAGTCCAGCTGACAGAGAGGGAGAGCAATAAGAGAAGGGACCTAGGAGTGAGAAGGGAGACAGAAAACACTGCAGCGAGGGAAGGAATGAGGGGCCAGAGATCGATTAAGGGAAAGTGGAAATGTACTCTAATTACATTTATATAGCGCTTGCAACCCCAGACGGGCATTGGCGCGGGCCCAAAAGCGAAAGAGGATCGCGCCGGAGCATGGGGATCTCTTATCTTTATGGGGCCATGTGTTTAAACACATGGCCCCATAAAGATAAAAAAGTGCTTTACGACAGCCGTGAAGCAGGCCACCGAGTCCAAATGTAAGCCAAAGGGAGGCAACCAAAACACCTCATTTCCAATGGCAGGCCACCGTTTAGCATAAACGGTGACGCCGGCCAATGGGAATGAGGGGCGGGGCTTAAAGCCCTCTTCTGAAAGTCCTCTCTTACAAAACCCCTCGCGGGGCGGAGCGGAGCTCTGCCCTGCAACGCCACGCGAGACCTAAAAATGATAAAGTATGCAGAATACTGTCTCAAGATAGTGGCATGGTTTAGAAGCTTGCAGCAAGCACTAGCCCACTGTCAGAGGGTCCCGTATGGAGGTGGGATGGGCACGACCAACCTCTTTCTCTACTATATCGGGACGCGGCTTCTGATCATTAACAAATGGTTCACTGGGGGTGGTCGGACCCGGCCTACTAACTAGAACTGGACGAATTAGGGTTAACCCGGATTCAAGCGATGCTGTACGGGTCGCATATCCCTCGCAGTATTCCGTCGGTTACCAGAACGGTCCTTTTGGCTTGGCGGGTAGCCCTGCGACACACTCGATGGGACAACAAACTTACACTCCAGACACCAATATGGCGAGGCACGTGGGTTGGAGTTGTGGCGACCCTGGAGGGTTTCAAAAATGGGATCTCATTGACATCTCCCAGCTTGGAGACATGTGGGCGGGAGGGCATATCTGCACATTTCAAGACTTACAGGGTCTGTACGCCCTCACCCATGCACAATTTTATAAGTACTTGCAGCTTTGACATGCCCTGGCTCCACTCATCCCTGTGGGAACCACACTACCAGAATTCGGCCCGTCAGAGGCCAAGCTTTTCTTTTTGGGGACAGCCACTATGGTGGCCAAAAGAGACATCACAACCAAATGGAAAAACTCCCTTCCGCCTACAATCTCTCAGTGGCGCAGGGGACTGGATTGGTGTGTCGCTCAAGAGCAACCGGTGTATGAAGCCCAGGGATGCCCGACTAAAGACCAGAAAGAATGGGGCAAAGGGTTGGGTTTGCTGAACTAGGAGGCAAAAAGGAGAGACCTACATGTGATATAGGGACTGGGTTGAATATGTGTATGCTAAATGATGAATTACATGGAAATGATGTCATGATTTCATGTTTGAGATGGTTTACATCTTGTTAAAACCCAATAAAATTGAGTATCAAAAAAAGAAGCTTACAGCAGTGATCCCTCACTCTCTGCATCAGAAAGTTGTGGTCCAGCAGCAAAGACAGCTGACTTGCTGGTACTCTCAAGTTACACTGTATACCAGTTAGCATTACACATGTACAGACTAACCTGGCCTTGTTCTGCTGGCGGGGACGATGGTGTGACGATAATCCAACCACTCACCTTGGTGTTCAATTGGAGAAAAAGTAGTCTTGTTCCCCAAAAGTGCGCACCCAAGGGAATGGGGGAGTGGATAAAATAACAAAACAGACTGGTCGCCCTCCTCTCTCACTTTGTCATGCCCTTGCTTCCTCTTCAGGGCACTGATAGAGGTAAACCATCTGCTAAGAGTCACCACCTCAAATGTAAAATGTGCACTGACCAAAAGAGAGAAAAACACATTACCTAAGCGTTCCCCTGTCCATTCACTCAATGTATGCATATATACATTCACTCTAGTGATAGGGTTCACTCAAATGCACGATTTAAGGCTTGAAATTAGGCCTCTTTACTCATGAAGGAGTTAATTTCCTGGCACTCCAATAATGTAAATAAATCAAATAACGATGATCCATCTCATATCAAACACAATGTCAATAGTTCACTTATTAGTGACTGTTTCTCATGGTAACAATTTCTTAAAGTCAAACTACATATCGTACAAGGATTCTTACTCAGAATATTGGATATAATATACTCAAAACAAGGATTAGAGCGTAGTACTGGGAATTCGCACTGCCAGTACACTTAGCTTCTGTAGGTGGAGGCCGGCAAAGCCTCATGTGCAGCGCTCCTATACATGGAGTCACACCCGGCGCAGCTGCGCTGACCCGGCGGCATCTCTGACCGAAGAGAAGAGCTTGTAGTCGATACCAGCGGGCCGGGTGTGACTCCATGTATAGGAGCGCTGCACATGAGGCTTTGCCGGCCTCCACCTACAGAAGCTAAGTGTAGGATACACAGGAGCCTGCCGAAGGATCTTCAAGAGGTAGCTCGGAAAAGAATGAGCAGCCGCAGGAACAGAATCCGGGTCAGAGAGCATAATGTGATGCCACACCTCTCCAGGAAATGATTGGGCAGAAATCCGTCGGGCAAGGGAAAGAATAGCAAGCACTTATGCTTGCTCGTCGCACTTTTAAAAACAAGTCACACAGCCCTCGCAGACGCGGCCCATGGCACCGAGGACTGCAGCAACAAAACCAAAAAAAACAGTGGTGCGCGCGCACCACAGAGGAGCGGGGGAGGGAGCGCGGCAGCGAGGCGAACGCGCGCTGCTGCGCGTGCTGGCCACCGTCGGGAATGGGAGGAGCAAAGCCAATCGCGTGCCGTTTTTTTTTTTAAAAACGCACGCTCCAGCCAATGTGGGCTTCCCAAAGCAAAACCACACGCACGAGCGTGTGGGCAACTTTCAGAAGCCCTTTCTAGAGGTCTCGCGCTGTGCGAGCAGTGCTGCGCACTGCAACGCTAGTCGCGAGACCTAAAAATGGGATTTATATTTCAGTGGATGGGATATCCGTCACCTTTGAGAGGGAGTAACCCGTCTGCCGAGATCTATATCATGCCCTAATAGAAACTTTTTGAAGGGCAGCTTCTTAATGCCTTCCACATACAGAACACATGCATCTTCTTTTGAGTCTGTGCCAGCCAGTAGCTGTGACTTCAACAATGTCAGTCATCAAGAGGGCTAGAATGGTAGGTTCCTTTGGAGTCTGAAGTCACTGTCAAGAATATACTTTGCGCTTTTGTGTTTTTTTTTTCTCTTTTTATCCACCGTTTTTTCTCCATTTGGCCACTTCAAGGCACTTCTAAGTGTTTTGGTATGAGCCCTTTGTCTGAAGTCGTCAGGAAAGTCTTAATTCAGGTGATCACCAAAAAAGCTTTTGACATTAGATCTTCTAACTAGTGTTAGGTAAGGTCATTGGACAGTTTATGGGAGAAGAGTTGTGGTCCTTCTTAGAGTTTGTCAGCTTTGTGTGTTGAATGCCATCTTGACTTGGCTTGGTGCATCTTCACAGCTCTTTCGATGCCACCCTGGGTAGTACTGATGTGGGCTCTGAGCCAACTGGAGATGCAGGCACAGGACTCTGATGGATCTCAAATATATTTCTTATGATTAACATGGATTTTGGTGATGTGCTTTATCGGATTAGGTAAGCTATCCATTATAATATTAATATCATTTTCCCATTCTCATGCAGTTAATCCAGTGCTTAATTTGAGCCATTGGTTTCCGGAGCTCGGCACCGGCACTTAATTGCCAACTTTGGCACTTATAACAGGTGCCACATGGTGGCGCTGTTTGTATAATTTTAAGATGAGCAGATCGACAATGGTTTATTAATGCAGTATATATTAAAACAATTAATACTTGCCACCCAAGCCATTGTAATGCCTTGAACAGTCTGAATTGTCACACTTGTACAGTGTGATGGTTAGCAGTGCAAGTTAATCCTGGATTTGTGCAGTGACTGTCTGCTCTAAGCATTTTGTTTCAGTAGTGGCCCGTCGAAGCCTGATCATGCCTTGCCAGAAGGGTGTTTAGAGTACTCCCAGTTAGCAGTCTGATGGAAATGTAGACAGTGTTCCCTTTTTGCCTCTTGGCTGTTACTGAACTCAAGCAGAAAAAGCATTTGCAATGCAATAGGTCTCGCATTTGCTAGAGTTTGAGCTATTGGCATTGTAAATGACAATGTTTTTTATTTATGTGTTGGTTTTTAAAACATAAATAAAAGGCAATGTCATTTACAATGCCAATAGCTTAAACTCTCGTAAATGCGAGACCTATTGCATTGCAAATGCTTGTTTTAGATACTCCTGCTTGAGAAACAGCAAAGGTACCCTGAGAGCAGCTTATGCTGTATGTACTATAAATTAGGTTTTTAAAGTTTCATGGCTTCATGGGGTTACCTCAGCATAAGTTGCAGAATTGATTGTTCTTA
This sequence comes from Calotriton arnoldi, assembly GCA_963921515.1. Classification (NCBI taxonomy): domain Eukaryota; kingdom Metazoa; phylum Chordata; class Amphibia; order Caudata; family Salamandridae; genus Calotriton; species Calotriton arnoldi. The sequence goes on along the minus strand of CAWUFW010001712.1, from coordinate 1,763,650 downwards.
CCAGAGCATGCAGTTTAACGGCTCAAATAAGAGTTACCATATTTACAGATAGTCAGTATGGCTTTGGCGTTGTCCATGATTTTGGGCAATTATGGTACGGAGAGGCTTCATGTTGTTGAATGCTCTCCAATTGCCAGTTGAAATTACAGTTGTGAAATGTGCAGCTCATCAGAGTGGGAATAGCTACATAGCCATGGGAAATGGGAATGCTGATTCAGTAGTATGGTACGGTGCTTTGTTAGCTTGCACATTTAATGGAGCTTTAATATGTGAATCCAAGGAAGGCACTTCTGTCTCTGTGTTGATGAATGTGACAGACACCTAGGATGAGTTGAAAATAGTACAGGAAAATGTTTCGGAAGCAGAACAACAGAGTTGGATTAAAGTAGGTTGTGTGAAAAATGCTTTTGGCATTTGGATGTCTGCTGATGGAAGGCCAATGTTACCTGATTGTTTGTTGTTCCCAATGACTCGATATTTGCCTGGATACACACACCTAGGTAGGGACGCCATGACTGGATTGCTCCACCAGAACTGGTACCCAGATTCAGGATGCTAGCAGAAGAAGTGCGTGATAGATGTGTGACATGTCAACAAATGAATGCAGGAAAAAGAACACACGTTACACTGAGTCACATAGTGAGGTCAGGTGGTCCTTTCAACAGAATGCAGATCGACTTTATAGAAATGCCTGTTAGCAATGGGCTGACATACGCCCTAGTTATAGTATGTATCTTCTTGAGATGGGTGGAAGCCTACCCAACCAGAAGAAATGACAGTCTCATTGTAGCAAAACCGTTGTTACAAGAATTGATACCCAGGTACGGCATGCCGGTTTCTTTGGAATCAGATAGGGGGACCCACTTCAACAACGAGGTCCAGAAGATGATTTGCACAGTATTACAAATTGAGCAAAGACTACATTGTATTTATTGACCTGAAGCCCGTTGTATGGTTGAGAAGATGAATGGGACTATCAAGTCTCGTTCAGCAAACGTTTGTGGTTCAACATCACTGAAATGGCCATATGTTTTACCATTGGTGCTGATGAGTATTCGAAATATTACTGATAGAAAGACTCGTCTTTCGCCTCATGTAATACTGATGGGACGGGCAATGAGATTGCCTGCTGCACCTGCAAACGCACTGTTGAGGTTCACTGACAAAATATCGAAACTACAAATATTGTGGGACATAAATATCATGACAAAAATATTGAGTACAAAAATATACTTATCCTATTCTTATAATGTAAATAACCAAAATATTGACAAAGATTTTCGTTATACACTAATATCGAACACAAAAATATAGTTTTTAATATAAACACAGTTAAACATAGTAAACACTTAATATATTAACATTAAACAGTATTATAATGTAAATTAAATATATTTAAATAATTTAAAATTATATATACATTTTATACTTATTTTTAAAAACGTATATATGTGTGTAAACTTATATAATGTTAAACTATTATTAAAATAATAATTATAATTTATGTTACAATTAACACATTTTTTGTAAACTTAAAAAAAAATGTATATATAACCTACTGGCGGTCGCCAGTAGGTAGTTATAGTTAGGACCAAAGTTTCCATAGGAAAAGCGTTTTTTGTTTTGCCAAAACCTTTGACGCCGCTTGACGAATCACCACGAAATTTTCACAAAACTTCCCCTTTTTGGTTCAGCTGCTCGGTTGAAAGTTTTGGGGGGATCTATCAAGCGGGGGCCAAGACAAAAGGGATTTCCCAAAATGCCTTTTCCCCATTTTAAATCTATGGGGTTTTCTCATTTTTTTTGTCAAATATCTTTTTATTGGTTTTAAAGATATCAACATACACAGAAATGTAGAAATAACTTGTAAGGGAAGGAAACCCCAATGCAAGTCAACAACCGATCAGTACAGTGTGCCAGTAAATCGGATACAGTTTGTGAACTAGGAATCGGCAGTTACAAAATAATTTTTTAGCAGTCAACTGGTGTTTCCTCCCCTACCCCCCCACTCCCCAAAACATAGGAACATACAAACTTGAACTAAGGTGTCACGGTCCAAAAAAGAGAAAAAAAGAAAAATGATGGAGCGCGTACTAGTGCTATAGAGGGTCACTGTCTAGAAAACGGGGAATCCCACTGTCCCATAGTTCCTTACGACAGCTCGTGGGTGTTTGTGACAGTGTTAGATGTGAAAAAGATGGAGAGCTCGTATCCTTGGACCGCATGCGAACAGGGGCAGTCCCTCTGATAAATACTCCACCAGGGGGGCCCATACATAGTCGAATCCCTTGCGGGTGTCTTCTACAATGTCTGCCATTCTCTCCATTGCCAACGCCCGCCACATTCTGACGTGCCATTGCGTGAGGGAAGGGGCCTCTGACTGCTTCCAAGTGGCGGCCAAAGCCATCTTGGCCGCCCCGAGGCAGAGCCACATTACCGAGCGGTCCCCTTGTGTCTGGCGCTTCAGCGTGTTATCCCGGACCCCCAGGAGTGTGTGTGCTAGCGTATCAGGAATCGGGTACCCCAAGATCTGTTTAATTTGCGCTAGGACCTCTTTCCAAAAGGGCTTGATGCGGGGGCAGTCCCACCAGATCTGCCTAAAGTCGCCCAACTGCCCACACCCCCTCCAGCACCTGTCCGAGGCGTTAGGGAAAATGGTGTGGAGCTTTTGAGGATGGAGGTACCAGTCGTACATAGTTTTGTAATGGGCTTCTCGTAAAAACATAGAACGGTTAAATTTGGGAATATCCCTATATAGTGAGGCCCATTGTTTCTGCTGTAGGGGGAGTCCAAGAGTGTATCCCAGAACCTTTGGTGTCTCGGGGTGTGCGGAGAGCACCTCGCCCGAAGAAGGTAGTAGAGAAAGGAGATAGTTCCCTTCGAGGTGGCCCCGGATTGAGCAAATTTCTCGATGGGAAGCAGCTCTCGAGTAGCGGCCTGCCGTACCTGTGGTTGCAGAGCCCAGTGTTTAAGTTGGAGATAGTGGAATTCCTCCGTGGGTTGGAGCTCAAATAACCTGGAACACTCCTGGAAGGAAAGCAACTTCCCACCCTCGAACAGATGAGACAGCGTAAGACAACCTCCCTCCCGCCAAGCGTCGAAGGGCCCCTCCCATAACGCCGGGTCAAAACTCAGGGTTAAAATGTATGGGCGTATATGGGGATGGGAAGGTGGTGAGGGGGGTGGTTCTGTGTAAAATGTCCCAAACCCCTAGGGTGGTCGCCGTGGGTGTGCTGATGTAGGCGTTGCGTGGCCGGTGCTGTTGGTGCTTCCACAGGAGGTCCCAGATCGTTCGCCCTGCAATTTGCGTATCCATGTGGAGCCAGGCCTTTTCGGATTCTCGTAGGGACCACTCCGTGATCACCCTCAGTTGGGCCGCCCGATAGTATCCCAAAAAGTCAGGTAAGGCCAGCCCTCCCTCCTCCTTCGGTCGTGTCAACATTTTGTAGGAGAGTCTTGCCCTCTGCCCCTGCCAGATGAACTTGGTGACCAACGTTTTTAATTCAGAGAATAGCGCTCTATTGTCTTGGATCGGAAGGCCCTGGAAAAGGTACAATAACCGTGGGAGAACATTCATTTTTATGGCATTTACCCTTCCTATCCACGAGAGGTAAGCCGTCCGCCATCGGGCAAAGTCCGCTTTCAGTTGGCGCAATAGTGGGGGGAAGTTCGCCTTATAGAGGTGTTCCAGTTTGGGAGTGATTTTTATTCCCAGGTAGGTGATGTCTTTGTGGGCACTACGGAAGGGGTCTCGTCCTCAATAGCTCGCATGGTGTCCCGGGGCACTGTGAGGTTTAGAAGGAAAGATTTCGAGAGATTCACTTTGAAGCCGGAGGCTCGTTCATAAGCGGTGAGCTCCGCCAGTATCGCTTGGAGGGAGGATTGCGGCCTCGTGATGGAAAGGAGCACGTCATCCGCGAAGAGGGATATTTTGTGTTCATCCGTACCAAATGGGACTCCCCCTATGTTCGGGTTGGAAGAGATGCGTTCCGCAAAGGGCTCGATGCTGAGCGCAAATAGGAGGGGGAACAGGCGGCAGCCCTGACGGGTGCCCTGTGAGAGAGCGAAGGAGTCCGAGGCCACCCCGTTCACCAGGACCTTAGAGCGTGGCGCATGGTAGTTCGCCCTGATCATCCCAATAAAAGGCTCGGCAAAGCCGAACCGACATAGCGTGCGGGTCAGGAAAGCCCAATCCACCCGGTCAAAGGCCTTCTCTGAGTCCAGCGCGAGAAGGACCGTGGGCATCGCCTTTCTTTGTGCTTTCTCAATGATGTGCGCCACCCTTCGCAGGTTGTCATGGGTTTGTCTACCCTTGATACAGCCCGCCTGATCAGCTTGCACCAAATACGGCATAATGTTTTCCAGGCGTGTGGCAAGAGTTTTGAGTAAAGCTCAGCGTCCAAGTTGAGGAGCGCAATCGGCCTGTAAGAGGCACATTGGGAAGGGTCCTTCCCCTGTTTGGGGATGACTGAGATCAGGGCTTCGCCCATCGAGGGGGTCACCTGTTGCGTGGTAATGATGTCATTGAAAAGCGTCACCAGGCGGGGAACAAGCTCCGGAGCGAAGGCACGATAGAAGTGGGCGTTGAGGCCATCGGGGCCAGGCGCTTTAGGGAGCTTAAGTGAATTAATCGCCTTCTGAACTTCCTTGGCGGTGAAGGGGCTGCTCAATTCCACGTTGGTCAGGGCAGGTACCTGGGGCAGTGTGAGGCCCTCTAGATATTGGTCTTGGGTGGACAAATCTGGGTGGTCTGCCGAATATAAGGTGTGATAGAAGTCCCCAAATGCCTTCGCCTTACCGGATTCGCTCTGGTGGAGGACCCCTTCCCCATCCACTATAGTCTTAATGTAATTATTCTCCTGTCGGATTCGCAACTGGCGAGCCAGTAACAAGCCCACTTTGTTCCCCCCTCACAATTACGGGCTTGGAGGCGCAAAAGAGTCTTTCCTGCCCCATCAGTGTAAATCGCTTGGAGTTTCCCTCTAACCTGGGTAACCTTGCGGAGGGTTTGTACCGAGGGGGAGGCCTTGTGGTCATTCTCCGCGGCGCGGAGTTCGCTCTCGAGAAGGAGGCAGTCTCCCTTACGTTGTCCTAAGTGTGGCATCTAGCTCAATATATTTCCCTCTGATAACCGCCTTGAAGGCGTCCCAGGTGTTGGCCAGTGAAGTGTGTTCCGGGTCATTAAGGGCAAAATAGTCTGTAATTGCTTTTCGGAGTTCGTCTCGGAGAAGTCTATCCCTGCATAAGTAGTTGGGGAAGTACCATCTTGCGAATTTGGAGCGCGGAGCACGCCAATCTAAGGTCAATACTAGTGGCGCGTGATCCGAAAGGCAGATCGGATGGAATTGGGTACCCGCTATCGTAGAAAGGAGGGACTGACTCATGAAGGCATGGTCTATCCTAGAGTATGTCCTGTGTGAGTGGGAGAAGAAAGAGTAATCACGAGTCGAGGGATGAACACTCCGCCAAACATCTACCAGGCCCAACCCCCGCAGAATGGCCTGGATTGGTTTGCTGAAAACCCCCCCTACTGCCCTATTGACATGTGTGGTATCCAAAACCGGGTCCCAGATTAAATTGAAGTCCCCAAGCAGTAAAATGTCACCCCTGGCCAGAGTAGATAGGAAAGAGTGGAGAAAATCGTGTTGCCCCGTGTTGGGTACGTAGAGCGTCACAATCGTGCACGGTCTGCCCCGAATCTCCCCCCTAACCATCACAAACCTCCCCTCCTTGTCCGTTTTAGTGTCGTGGTGAAGAAAGGGAGTCGATGTGTGAAAGAGCAATGCCACCCCGTTGTGTTTAATGGATGACGAGGAACGGAAAATTTGAGGGTAGGCCCTGTGCTTCAGTCGGTGTTCCTCTTTGTGGGGGAGGTGCGTCTCCTGTAAGGTGGCAATTTTAATCTGGTGATCATGCAAAAATTTCCAGATCCGTTGTCTCTTGTTAGGGGAGTTAAGCCCCCTAACGTTCCATGTCAGGCAATTAATCCCCCCATAGTTCAGCAATATCAAATCAGCAAGATCCCCGTGTCTCACCCCTCTCCCATGCCCTGCAAGTGCTCCCCCCCTCCCTCCAACCTGTAGCAGCAACCTAACAAGTAAAAAAAATCCTACGGTAGACCGTGACACCAAAAAAACAAAAGGAAGAATAGAAAAAAGGAAGAAAAAGATGAACCATGTCCAACTAAGTCCAAAAACTTGCTCTCGGAGGTCCTCGATCACAGAGGAGAACCTCATTGTGAGCAAAAAACTGGGGCGGACCAATTCCCGCCGTCAAGGCCCATTGTCAGTGTCTTACAAGTTGCAATGGTTAGTAACCAGCAGCCAGCAGGTTTCTCGCTGGGTGCGACTGGCCGCATTCGATCAAACTTTTCTCCTCGCCGCTTTGGCAGAAATGGGAGCGATAAGTCTCTTTAGGCTCTAAAGAGTCCTAGGGTCTTCACTCCACCGCTGATTTGCCTGCCTGTCGCTGGTGTAGCCACGGGCCTCCCCCCGTCTTCCTCGGGCCTGTCGTCACCTCTGCCCGTCGTCCGTCCATCTCGTGAGTCGTGGCTGGAACCTCGATGCCCAGAACAGCCGCTGTCTCTGCCAGCTATGTGCAGTGATAGTTCTTGTTATCCAATGTGAAAGCAATCCCAAAGGGGTATGTCCATCGATACCGCACCTTGCAGTCTCTCAAGGCGGCAGTGACGGGTCGGAATTGTTGACGTCGGGCCAGTGTGGCTTGAGCCACATCCTGATAAAGCGAACACTCCACATTTTGAAAGGAAACCCTATCTAGAGCTCGGGCTTTCTGAAGGACCATCTCTTTAGTTTTAAAGGAACTGAATTTCGCCAGCACGTCCCGGGGCTTCCGAGCATCGCCTGGACCCCGGGGTCCCACTCTATGCACTCTCTCCAGTCGCACCTCTGGATCTGCAGCTCCGAGTACCAAAGAAAAGAGTCCCACCATAAAAGCCTCTAAGTCCGGGCCCTCGCACCCCTCCTCTAGGCCCCGCACTCGTATGTTCTCCCGGCTGGAGCGGTTTTCCAGGTCCTCACAGCGGAGCATCGTGGCCTGCAGCTGTGCATGAAGGTCGTCGGAGTGAGTTTCTAAGGGCCGCATGCGATCCTCCAGTTCCTGCTGTTTGGACTCCAAATCGAGGGCACGGGCACCGATGGAGTCTACGTCGGATTGCAGGGCCACCAGCCGACCTCCTATTTCTGCCTTGAATGCGTCGAGGGAGGCCCCGATGTCGGTTTTAATGTCGTCCCTGAGCTCCTGCTTGAATTCCCGGAGTGAGGACAGCAATTCCTCCCTGGTGAGCGCCATGCTGTTGCCTGCCCTCGTCGGTTCGTCAGTAGCTGCCCCCTTGGTGGCGGGGGAGAAATAGCTGGAGACCTTTGGGGGCTGTGTTTTTTTGGGTGGCATAGGGACCACCTCTCACTCCTCGGTCGGGCTCTCCTCTTCGTGAAAGTGGTCGTGGAGGTCCTGGTGTTGTAGTATATCGGTAATCCTGCTCCGCCTAGCAGGCCAGATGTGTCCCCCGGGCAGAGGGGTGCAATGCCGTGGAAGCCCGCTGGTCCGGACATCAGGATTCGTTGCTGAGGAAGGGCGGGCAAGAAGTGAGTGTCCCTCCACTCCTGTTGGAGCATTTAGTGGGCTGGGGAAACTATACTTTGTTGCGACATTCCGCTGAACCTTAAGGGGGCTTGTGAGGACGGCGCCTCAATCGGTAACCTCCATGCTACTGCCCAAGTTCATAGAGTAAGATCAGTGGGCTGTTCAGACTGCGTAGTAAGCACCAACTGCATCATGGGCTCCCCTCAGGGCAAAGGAATAACATTGAATGGGGAGGAGCCCTATGTCTAGGCCCTCTCACGAGGCTCTGGACTGGGGCCTGGCCGCCACCATCTTAGGGCCAGGTACTGCTTTACTGCAATCTCCCAAAGCGTAGTGGCGTGTGGAAGGAGGGGGCCCTCCCCGCTCCCCTCCAGTGGTCTCTCCACTATTTTAGGCAGTCCTATGCCTCTCCTGTCTCCCCGGAGGCCTGTTCTGGGCTATTAAGTAGTTAGCAGGAGGGCGACCCCCCGCACGGGCACACGTGTCTCTGGGTGGCAGGAGACTGTGTGGGCTGTCAGTTGCGCCATCCTGCAGGGGAGAGTCTTCTGAAACAGAGGATATCCCCCCGGGGGTTCCTTCAGGAAAGAGTGACTCGGTGCCTGGCGGCCGCCATCTTAAGGCCAGGCACCGTATTTTGCCGGGTCCGTGAGTGACAAGGGGGGCCCCCGCTCCTTACCGGCACCGGCAAACACCACGGGGTCCCCGAACTCCTCCGACCATTCGGGGCCCGCCGCATCGCTCGCCGACGATGTAGGTGGGCGGGTGTTGCTGGCCGCGTGGGTGCCTGCAGCGGTGGACTCCCAGCCGCCCACTTGCAAATGTACCCCCCGGGGGCCGCTCATACACGGCTCATTGTTCTCACGGTCGTCCTCCTGTGCGCAGGGTCTCAGCGGGCCTGCGCCTCCGAGCAGGGTGGCAGCCGCCATTTTACTGCAGCCCGGGCACCGGCAAGGGAAGTCTCCCGCTCGTCACAGCGCACTGCGGCAACTCGCTTTGCACCATTTGCCGCTCCTTGGGTCTCTGGAGTGGTAGAAGTGAGTTCAGGCTGGATTTGGGGCACAAGGGGCCCCCTAAACTACTGGTGCTTCAGGGCCTGGCGCGGAGCCGATCGGATTCATGTCCGGTCGGCCATGATGGTTAGCCACGCCCCCGATTTCTCATTTTTTGAACATGACTGCAGCCCGAACTGCTGAGCGGAATTACACCAAATTTGGAAGAAAGCTAGATGTTGGTCCAGAAAGCATGCTTTTGTGATTCGGTGTAAATCTGTTCAGTAGTTTTTGAGATATCTATTTTTAAAAATATAGATATTTAGGGACCCGAATCCTTGCAGTGAACTCGCAGGTCCTACTCAAATTTGATTGGCTGCCAACACTTCAACCAGGAAGTTTTGGCAGCCATCTCGGGACTCGGCTTGAAGCTGAGCCCCAGAAAAAAAGTTTTAAAAAAGAAAGAAAAGGGGGCAGGGTAGGAATACCCTGACCCCCCAGATAAGGGGGGGGGTCCCAAAGGGACCCTGCCAGGGTTTAAAAGTTTTTTTTCTTAATTTCCATGGACTTGCAAATTTGTGGCAAAATAAAAAAAAAGACACGCTGGAGTCCTCGCATCTTTTTGTTTTAAAAACAATTTCAGGTGAGACAAATCCTAAGGGCATAAAGTTAATGAAGGAGGGGGCTCATGGTGCCCCCTCCTAGCTTTTTGTTAAGCCCCGGGGACCGCCACCTTCACGGGACACTGAATACTATAAATGCGGGGCAGTGCTAGGTCCCCCCGCTTCCCCATGGACCGCCACCTCCCCGGGGCACATACGTTAATTAAAAAATAATGCGGGGGAGACCGAGGCCTCCCCTGCAGCCACTGGCACGCCATTATCCACGGTAGTAAGAATATGCAGGGAAGCCACAGGGCTCCTCTGCTGACCTGGGGCACTGTTGTATACAAATGTTAAGGGGCCCGCTCGGCCCCCCCAGCTGCACCGGGGACTGCCACTTCCCTGAAGCACAAACAATTAATTTAAAAATTTGCGGAGGAGGCCATAAGTCTCCCCCGCAGACCTGGGGCTAAAATAAATAATAATGTACAGGGGGCTCTGGCCCCCCCCACGCAGCCCCGGAGACCGCCACCTCCCCGGGGCACAAATACAATAATGAAGAAAGGTAATTTGAGGACTCCCGGCCCCCACCACCTCCCCGGGGCTTACTTAACAAAGGAAGGGGCGGCGCGGCCCCCCTCGTGGAGCCCTAAATGGCCCTGGGGACCGCCAACCTCCAGGGCAGCCTCCAGCAATGTCCCAGGGGGGCAACCCCCGGGACATTGCAGTTTGCTATGGCTTGGCAGGAGCGCTCCATAGCAAACAAGTACTCTGCTACCGGCAAGCGAGAGCCCAAAATGCTCTTGCTTACTGAAAGCAGAGCATGTGTCTGTTTCCCTGCCTGCTGTGAAGCGAGCAGGGAAACAGACACATTGCTTTGGTATCCACGGAGCTGAATGTTAGCAGCTCCCTGGATTTCAAAGCAATGCCAGCTCCTTCAGGAGGCGGGGATCCAGCAGGAACTACGAGGCCTTGAGGCTCCCCACGCAGTCCCCAACGTTTTAAACGTGGGTGCCCTGGGTGGGACCAGGGCACCCACACTACAGTCTGAGCCCGGGGAATGGGGTCCCCCTCCTTTTTAAAAAAATTTAAAAAAAGGGGCAGGCTCCAGGGGATGGGTTCCTCGGGCCGAAAAAGGCCTGGGGGGGTCACGTGGCCCCCCTCCTATTTTTTTGTAAAACTTTTTTTTTAGGTGCAGGCCCTGGGGGATGGGGTCCCTGAGGCTGAAATCGGCCTGGGAGGGGAGTTGTGCCGCCTCCCTCCCTTTTTATATATATAAAAAATAAAAAAGGGGCAGGCCCCGGGGGATTGGGTCCCTGGGGCTCACAATTGTCCAGGGAAGGGGGGCTACATGCCCCCCTTCCTAAAAAATAGATGACGATACATTTTTTTTAAAAAGCCGGCAACTCACTGGAGTTCCCGTCCCCTTTCTCCACCACTCTGCAAACGCGCCTTCTGGTGCACTGCTGGTGGGGGGATGAAGTCCCCTTGGCTGCTGAGGGTCCTTAGGGGCCAAGACCTCCTGTTACCTCCAGAAAGCCCCACACAGTAGGATTGCTGCGAGGTGGTCGGAGGCCACGTCCCTTTCTTCACCATTCTGCAAATGCGCCTCTTGGTGCACTACTGGTGGGAGATGAGGTCACTTTGTCTCCTGAGGGCCTCAGGACTAAAGTGGACTTCTTCCCAACGCAAAAAACAGACCCAACGAACTGTTTAAAATCATCAAGCAACAAACCTCCAAGCCCCCCGAAATCCTCTATGCAGGCCTCCAAGGAATTGTGCGAAAACGTCGCCAACTTCTTCGAAGAAAAAATCACCAAGACTGAGCTCTCACAGACATCAACATCAACCCCGCCTGCAAAAGCCTGCCTCCAGTGACAATAGAAAGCATGTGCTTGCACCCCACGAAAACATGGAAGTCCTTCAACCCCATCCCGGAAGCCGAGATCCTCAAGCTAATCTCCACCTCCAAACCCGCCTCTCACGTCCTTGACCCTATACCCACCCAATTGACCAAAAAACTAAAACTCACCATTGCCCCGTTCTGGTGCAGGGTCATCAACAGCTCCCTGAGAACCGGCATCATACCTGAATGCCTCAAAGTCGGCCAAGTCACGCCACTACTAAAAAAAACAGGCCTTGACTGCAAGGACCTGAATAACTTCAGACCCGTCTCCAATCTCCCCCTCCTATCCAAAATCCTCAAAAAATGCGTCCTCTCACAACTGACTCAACACATGGACAACATTAACCTTCTTGATCCCCACCAATCGGGGTTCAGAAAAGGCTATAGCATCGAGACCGCGATCCTCAACATCACAGACGATATCCACAAATACCTCGATACCGATCAATGCTGCCTACTCATTCTCCTGGACCTATCGGCAGCCTTTGACACGGTTGATCACCAACTACTCATCAAGGCCCTACATGAAAGGGTAGGTGCTGATGAGGTGGTCTTACGCTGGTTCTCCTCCTTCTTACACAACCGTTCGCAAAGGATAAAAATCAAAAACTTCACCTCCGACCTACACCCCGTCAGCAGGGGCGTACCCCAAGGTTCAGTGCTCTCACCACAACTGTTCAACATATACATGGAACCCCTCACTACCATACTTATAAATGCCAACATCCCCTTCCACCTATATGCAGATGACACCCAGATCTATCTAGAAACCTCCTCCTTAGATGACATCCTCAGAAATCCAACATTGGCTGTCTCTAAATCACTTAAAACTCAATCAAGACAAAACTGAGATCCTCCTCATCTCCAACAAAGAAGAGAATCCTCAAATTGCAGAATGGCTTAAAGCTATGGATGCTCTCAACGGTAATCTCACTCTGGCAAACTCTGTAAAATCACTAGAAATCACCCTAGACCTAAAACTCAACATGGACAATCACATTAAAAACTCCGCAAAGAGTGCCTTCCTCAATCTGAAGCTACTCAACAAAATTAAACCATTCATCCCTACCAAAGATCTCAAACAAGCCACCCAATCACTGGTGCTATCCAGACTCGACTATGGGAATGCAACCCTCACTGGTACAACAAAATCGAACCTAGCTCCCCTCAAAACAATCCTCAACGCAGCAGCCAGAATGGTCACTGGAATCAGGAAATACGATCACATTTCACCAGCACTAAGAGAACTAAAATGGCTCCCAGTCGAACAGCGTGCTAGCTTCAGAACTGCCTGCCTCACGCACAAAGCCCTACACACAGGAAAACCAGACTATCTGGCCGCCAAACTCAAGAGGGCTGGTCAGACAAGAAACCTCAGGAGCTCCAACACCCTACTTCTCATCCCTATAAAAACACACAACCAAAAACCGCTGCAAGGTCCTTCGCCGGAAACGCGCCCAAAATCTGGAACTCCATCCCAGCAGATATCAGAACTATCTTGTCCTTCACAAAATTCAAAAAACACCTAAAAGCCCTCTTCCTCAACCGCGCCCTCCCGAATGGATAGCCGCCGCCTTAACGCAAACCCCGACTCCGCTGCTCTCTGACTTTGTATCACAAAGACCTACCTCAATTCAACCCAAGACAATGTGCAATCAACGAGGTTACCTCAGGACTCACGTACTACCTCACTACTGCACTGCACACTTGGACTTCCGAACCATTTTGTATAACACTGCTCTATTATTTAACTCTTGCGAAAAACTGTTGTAAAGCGCTCCGATACCCCCGGGTCCGGCCAGCGCTATATAAAACTCCTTAAATAAAATAAATAAAAATAAATAATTCCCCTAAGCAACAGTGTGCCAGGAGGTGCGTTTCCAGAGTGGTGGAGAAAGGGGGGGTGGCTCTTACGACCTCTCAGCAATCCAGCTGTGTGGGTCTTAATGGAGGTAACAGGAGGGCTCGTTGGCTCCCAAGGTCTCTCAAGAGCCAAGGGGACTTCATCTCCCAACTAGTAGTGCGCCAGGAGGCACGTTTGCAGAGTGGTGGAGAAAAGGGGTGTGGCCTCCTACCAGGTCTCAGCAATCCGACTGGATTTACTGGATGTAACAGGAGGGGTAGTTGGCCCCCAAGGACATCCTTAGGGGCCAACAACCCTACCTGTTATCTCCAGTGAGTCCCACACAGCGGGATTGCCAAGAGGTCTTCTGAAGCCATGACCTCTTTCTCCATCACTCTGCAAACACAGCTCGTGGTGCACTACTGGTTGGGACATGAAGTCAACTTTATTCCTGAGGGACCTTGGGGGCCAAGAAGCCCTCCTGGAAGTCCTACACGGTGGGATTCCTGAGAGCTGGTCGGAGGCTCAGTCCCCTTTCTCCACCACTCTGCAAACACGACTGCTAATTAAAAAACCTTAGAAATTCACTGGAAAAATCCAAAGGTTACAGGGGGATTATAGTTAGGAATTAGCATTTAAAAACCTTAGAAATTCACTGAAAAAAACCAAAGGTTACATGGACGAAATAGTTAGGAATTAGCATTTAAAAAACCTTAGAAATTCACTGAAAAAACCAAAGGTTACAGGGACGTTATAGTTAGGGTCAGATTTCACATGTACCAAACCAGTGAAATTTAGCTGGTATATTTATCTGAGCTAACTATAACTCGTGCCCCCAATGCACTCCTTATGACCTCACATATTACATCACTCATGACATGGTCAGTGACATCACTGATGGCATCTCAAATGACATCACTGATGACATTATCCACAGAATCTCTGATGCACTCACTTACACTACCATATAACCTTTCAAACACCCACTCCAACTTCCACACTACCATTCTCAAACCCATTCAAACAAGCATACCGTTACTTACACAGCTACTCACTGATTCATGGATCAACACTCACATCCACTCACTCACCCACACAGTCACTCATACATCCACTCACTCAGTAAAACAGCCACTGACATATCCACTGATACACCCCTACAGACACTCACACACTGAGTCAGTCACTGTCATGGTCCTCACGGGCGACTCTAGGACACCTTCATCACCGAGTGTAATCCGCTGCAAGTGTCCCCATAAACGGTGTGGCAGGATCCATGCCTCTTATGCAGTAAGGAAATACTGGTGGCATTGCCCTTATGCTCTGCATTTGGAGTCATAAACATAATATTGCACTTCCTTTATTTTTATGTATCTTTTCTGTTTCCCATTATTTAATGCCATGATTATTTCTGTGCCTTTATTTGTTATTTCCATTGGCGCCTCTGTGTTATTGTTTTTGCCTTCTATGCCTAAGTTTGAAGGTGTGACTGTTTGCTGTGCAACACGAGGCATCACGAGGCATCGGCATGCGGCGGTCAGGTTGGGCGCGGCTGGGCGTAGCTCGAAAGTATAAAACAGAGCCTCGTCTTTGCCCGCGTGCTCTCTATTCACGTGCCTGCCTTCCAGGAAGAACTCCGGCTCTGTCAATCGCGTATCCCTGGAAAACGGACTACCGCGTTTCCCCTTGGTTGACAGAGGACTCTTCACATCGGGTTGAAATAACGGAGCATATCTTAGGAAAATTGGGACTCCGTTTGTAAATAGAGTCGAGATTGGCCCAGATCTCGGGCGGTAAGAGCATTTTAGCACGAAGATCTTCTTGTACGTTTTTTGTTTCAAGGCAATTTATGGAAAGACTTCACAGTTGGTGTATGTGCTAGGCAGGCCCTGCACTCCGTGCAATGTTATTTTAAAACAACTGAGACTGAACCAAGAAAGGAATATTATGTCTGGATAGTGAGTTAACTGTCATGACATTTGATCTTCTTAGTTACACCCCTGAAGGATAAAGACATCTACAGTATTAGACCTGGTAGGTGTAAAAAGTACACGATAGTACTCTCTCTCTCTATATATATATATATATATCCGCAAAAGAGTTACCCCACGGAAGAGCCTGCACTCAGGTTGGTAGCGCAAAGGAAATTTAATGAAGGCTGCAGCATACAGGGAACACATCTCTCAGCATTAGTCCATCGAGCCTGACGCGTTTCGTGACACTTCACTTCTTCAGAGGCTTCTGTAACAGGATAGCGGGACCACAGGTGCCACTGCATTTAATAACGAACTCCAGCCACCAGTGGGCGTGGCCGCTCGCACAGCCTTCTGGAATCTGCAGTTTCACCAAAGTGTTGCTTCAGTGAGCTGGCGCGCAATGCATTCTTAATTAAAAACAAAATACATCCACAGTGGGTTGCTGGATCATGTTGCACCCCTGACTGCTGCACATTGGTGCCATCATACTCCAGCACCTGTCCCATGTCACGCCCGCCCTTTGGCGTCGCGGGGATCCGTATTCACACGGCGGGGCTCTTCCACGGCTGGGTCAGCCGTTATAAACAAATCCGCAAAAGAGTTAACCCACGGAAGAGCCTGCACTCAGGTTGGTAGCGCAAAGGAATTTTAATGAAGGCTGCAGCATACAGGGAACACATCTCTCAGCATTAGTCCATCGAGCCTGACGCGTTTCGTGACACTTCACTTCTTCAGAGGCTTCTGTAACAGGATAGCGGGACCACAGGTGCCACTGCATTTAATAACGAACTCCAGCCCCCAGTGGGCGTGGCCGCTCGCACGGCCTTCTGGAATCTGCAGTTTCACCAAAGTGTTGCTTCAGTGAGCTGGCGCGCAATCCATTCTTAATTAAAAACAAAATACATCCACAGTGGGTTGCTGGATCATGTTGCACCCCTGACTGCTGCACATTGGTGCCATCATACTCCAGCACCTGTCCCATGTCACGCCCGCCCTTTGGCGTCACGGGGATCCATATTCACACGGCGGGGCTCTTCCACGGCTGGGTCAGCCGTTATAAACAAATCCGCAAAAGAGTTACCCCACGGAAGAGCCTGCACTCAGGTTGGTAGCGCAAAGGAATTTTAATGAAGGCTGCAGCATACAGGGAACACATCTCTCAGCATTAGTCCATCGAGCCTGACGCGTTTCGTGACACTTCACTTCTTCAGAGGCTTCTGTAACAGGATAGCGGGACATATATATATATATATATGTGTGTGTGTGTGTGTGTGTGTGTTGTCCAAGGGTTACACTATTGCTTATGTGATTAAAATGTGTTAATGTATATCTTTCTTCTAGGGGAAAAACTTGATATTAATAATAACTACCCACCCATTAACATCTCAAGCCATCATTATCTCAATACATCATTTACTGCAACGAAGATTCAGGTAAATCCTGGAAAGGTTTACTAACATGAAAGTAACAAGATAGTGGTTAGTAACATTAAAGATAACAGGGGTTGTTTCCTTTTAGGTCTCCCTCCCAGCAGTTCCCTTCCCAACACACTTTCTCTCACCTGGCCACTTCAATAGTCTGTGCTATAAGAGCATACAGACTTGAAGCTGCCTGGAGGTGGAACATTCCGGCAACAAAGTGATCCCGAGGAATCGAGTGTGACAGTCACCCATAGAGATACTCACACACCTGCTCACTCACCCATACAGTCAATCACATAGCCACTTATTCACCCATACAATTACACACACAAGCACTCAGTCATACAGATACTAACACGTACTCACTCACCTATACAGTGTCTGACATAAGCACACACTCACCCATACAGCCACTCTCACATTCACTCACTTAACCATACAATCACTTACATACCCCATCACTCACCTATACTGCCTTTCACTTACCCAGTTACTTACCCATATACCACTGACATATGCACTCACTCACTGACACAGCCATACACATACTCACTCACCCATAAAGCCCCTCACACACACACTCTAACCTATGCATCCGCTGACTCACCCACTCACTCACTTATCCATGCAGGCAGTCACATCCCCCTCACCCACCCACACAGACACTCATACACCCATACAGGTACTCAGACAACCAATCAAATACCCATAAGCCACTTGCGTACCCACTCACCAACCCATACAGCCACTTAGACACCAACTGACAGACTGATACAGACATTCACATAACCTAGTCACTCACCCATACATTCACTGAGACACCTAATCACTCATGTATACAGTTAGTCACGCACCCACTGAATCATCAATACAGGTACTCATACACCCACTGATTCACCAATACACCTTGGTATATATATTTAACACTCATAAACTTTTTAAAAAGATTCACAGTCACTAGATGATGATTTTATCAGTGATGTAATTTGAGATGTCGTCAGTGATGTCCTCAGTGATGTCACTGTCCATATCATAAGTGATGTAATATTTGAGGTCATAAGCAGTGCATTGCTGGGCACAAGTTATAGTTAGCTCAGCTAACTTTAACGGCTGAATTTCACTGGCTTTGTACGGTTGAAATCTGACCCTAACTATAACGTCCCTGTAACCTTTGTTTTTTTAGTAAATATACATATAAATATATACACACATACAAATATTTACACATATATATATTTACATATTACCTACTGGTGGTGGCCAGTAGGTAGTTATACTTAGGACCTAGTTTCCATAGGTAAAGCTTTTTTTGACTTGCCTATACCTTTGGCGTAGTTTGGCCAATATTCATGAAATTTGCCCAAAAAAGTATCAAGGTAGGTTATGGTTGTCATGGAAAGTTTGGGGGTGATCCGTGCTGTGGGGACCGAGAATTTGGGGCGCGAAATAAGGGTGCATTTGTAATGTTAATTCCCATAGGAACCTTTAGCCACACGTACAGCCCGAACTGCTGAACGGACTTACACCAAATTTGGCAGGGCCCCATCCAGGTCATTTTAGTGACCAATACTGCTGTGAAGTGTGGTAGAGTTCCAAACTTGGTGCATGCATTGCACACAAAGAAGGTGAGAAATCCTGAAGAAGAAATTGTGCTCTTTCATCCTAAACCAAGAGCATTGGTGGTCACAAGCTGTGAGACAGAGTAGAGCAGTGGTACCGGGATCCTACCCGCAGCAAGGAGAGGAAAAGGGTGAAGAACAGCAACAAATCACACCTATTCAAGTACTTGTTGTTGCATCAAGTGGCATTGAGGTCTTTAATGAAGTAGGAACATATTCTGGTCCTAAATCTGAAAACGAGAATTAAATAACATCAGTATAGCAAGAAGATCCGGTAGAAGCATCTAGCACTGAACAAAGAAGAGCCACCCTTGAAGTCAAATGGCTTCAGACTGGTAAATAAGAAAGACTGAAACAGAGTTTCTCAATTGATCGAATTCCAGTCAAAATATCAGAAGAAACAGAGAAATTGAGGAAAGTGATTCAGGAGAAAATCAACAAAAGCTGAGCAGATCAAAAAGAGTAAGAGTACCAAGTTGGAGGTATTCAGCACCTGAATGAACTTACTATCTGAATAAAGTACTAAATGTCACAATCGATGATCTGTGTAATGTGAGATCTGAACAGTTTGAACCTCCATGACACCATCAAAATAAGCATTGCAGGATAAGAAATATTTGACAAAAATGAACTGTACATTTACAAAGATACTGTGTAAAGTTAAAATGAAAAGTATACGAAAAACAAAAGACTGACACTGACTGATTCAAATTTGTATTTAATTTTTTTTATCTTACAGAAGATCAACCTAAGTCTGAGTCTGCAGTAGAAGAGTAGGGATAACATTTTTAGAAAAGCACAGAGTAGGGTTAAGGATTGTCTAAAAATCATTTAAAGAAGCTATTTGCAAAGTCTGCATACTGATCTCTAACTTGACTGCATTTAATCTGCTTCCAGAGAAAACGTGTTGCCTCGGAAATAGATGAATGATGAAGAGAAATTGAAAGCTTCCTTTGTCGCATACAATAGGGAGGATTACTTAAGAAACATTTACTCTAGGTTAGTGCAGGAATGCACACATGCCATGGGAGCCAAGGACTGTTATGTCTGCACTAAATTGACTGTCATCAGAGGAAGTCACATATTATCACATGCTGTTGTCTTATGGAATCTCATGTAGTATATTCCTTACACTTGTATATAGATGAGAACACTTTGAATATTTCTGTTCTAACTATGACTTAATACTTTCTAAAGAGCTGTTGATAGAAAGCATGAATTTACATTCACAAAAAAAAAGAAATGGACAATGTTTGATGCGACCATTACAAAACGTTTTATGTCATTAGAAGAGAGAAACACTAACATGATTCGTAGTAAAAACAAACATAGTGATGTCTTGAAAAATGTTTGGAAGAAGGAGGAGGATGAATTTAGAAAGAAAGTGGTTTATCCAAAATTAAGATTAGACAGTCAACACAAAGAGAAGGTTTGCGTTTATAGAAGAAGGACACCAAAACGAACCAGACATGTGGGAATTAGTTGTGAACACACCTTTGAATTAATGGGAGGGACATGGCAAATGTTACAGGGAGAGGGATTTCCAATTCCAGGAGTTTATTTAGCCTGTGGACAGAAGGCTTATTTCCTGTTACCGGCTGATTGGGAGGGTTTTTGTTATATAGGGGTGCTATTTCCTAAAATGTACCCTGTGACTAGTACAGATGCATTAACAATAACACCAGCACACAGACACACCCGTAGCATAGAGAAGGGAGATTAATTAGTGAGAGATATATGTAGAGCAATCATACCACCTGTAGGAGTCATACTAAATGACCAAAAGATTAGCAAACTGTCAACTGTTGTCGACAAGCTGGTAACAAGCACTTCTGAAGCTTTGCTAGTAGTGAACACTGGGCTGATTGCCATACGCTCAATGCTTTTGCAAGATAATTTAGCATTAGACATTTTACTCACAGAAAAAGGTGGAGTCTGCAAGATGCTTAAAATAGGCCATTGCTGTTCCCACATACCTGATGAGAGTAAGAAAACTGAAAATTTTTCAAAGAACATTTCAGACTTAAAGCCTGAATTGGAAGAGTTGGAAACACCTAGGCCCTCATTTACAAGAGGCCTGCGCCACCGGAGAGTCACTTTTTATGATGATCCGGCGGCGCAGGTTTCCCAATCATATCTATGAGATGACTGGGGTGAATGTTTGATTCATTCAGCATTCCGTCCATCATTTGTTGCTGCAGCACTTTTCGTCCTAAGTGGGATGGGTATGCCCAGACTTGGGTCACTTGCTCGCTGTGCCACTGGATTCAAGCTAGCCTGGCAGATGAGGGGTGATATACCCTGAAACCGGTCCCAGGATGCTTGTTTCTGGTCCAGGGAGGACCCCGCTTGGCAGTTCGGGCTGAAGTGTTCCCATGAGGAGGAGGGTCAAGACTGATTTGAATATGGCTGCGTCCAAACTGGGGTGGCGTAGTGAGCAAAAGAATGATGGATTTAACCCAGATCTTTTGACTGAGGGAAAATATTTGATTTATTCAGCATTCCGTCCATCATTTGTTGCCTCAGCTCGACAAAGTATAATAAGCTTTAAGTTGAGGGGACCTCATCTCCCAGGGCGACTCATATGTTATGTCCCAGGGTGCCCACCCCAGGGACATAGCGGTTTCCCTGCCCACACTGATGCGGGTAGGGAAACCTGTGTTTGCTCTCACTTGCGAGAGCAATTACAAATCTCCCACCAAGTGGAAGCAGACACCAAGTCCACTCCCAGTGGGGGGAGCCTGAAATTTAGATCTGTTTTGCAGAGAAAAGATCTATATATTGCTCCTGCCCACATGGAGCAGCATTTTTAGCTGCTCCCTGCGGGTGGGAACAATGCTGGCTCCTGCTGGATGGGGGAGCCGGCTGGGGCCATGGTGTTTTTGGGGCTCCCCCTGCGGCCCCCAACGAAAGTGTGGTGTGTGCTCTGGGTGGGCACCAGGGCACCCACACTTTGTTAGCTGGGCCCCAGGGGATGGGGTCCCTGGGGCTGAAATCAGTCCCCGGGGGTGCTGCGTGCCACTCTCCCCCTTTCCAGATGTGGCTGGGCCCTGGAGGATGGGGTCCCCAGAGCCAAAATCGGACCATGGAGGATGGCCAAGTACTCCTCTCCCCCTTCATATATACAGCTGGGTCCCAGGGAATGGGGACCCCGGGGCCAAAATCAACCCGGTAAAGGGGGCCCTGTGCCCATCATCCCCTTCAATATGTTGGTGGGCCCAAGGTGATGGGGTCCCTATGGTCAAAGGCGGCCCGGAGAGGGGGGCCGCGTGCACCCTTCACATATGCAGCCAGGGGATGGAGTCCCGGGGCTAAAACTGGCCCGGGGAGCTGGGCCACTTGCCGCCCACCTCCCAAAAAATGTGCTGGGCCCCTGGTGATGGAGTCCCCAGGGCCGAAATCGGCTCCGGGAGGAAAGGCCATGTGTCCCCGGCCAAGCCCTTCAGCCAACCCCCGCACACACCCGGAGGTAAGGGTGCAGCAGGGATTGGATTAACGTATGGCATTTAAATATTTTAAGATATAAATTTAAATGAGACCGCATTGTTAAAGTAACAATCCTCCCTACCAGCATGCTGTTGGCTGACAAAGTATAATAAGATTTAAGTTGAGGTGACACGTCCTCTGAATTATGTCATGTCTAATGTACAGCTCTTTTTCGTCTTTAAAAATTGAATTACACAATTATCATATTAAAAAAAATATTTACATGACTATTAGGAGTAAAAAAACAGAACAATCACTGTTAAATTGAAAAGTAAGGGCCTCTTACGATAGCGGTCGGACAAGTGTCCGACCGCCATCGCTGCGGGCAGGTGACCACCTGACAAGACGTCAGCGGTCCTGCCTGGCCTACTAGGATACGACTGCCGTGCAGGTGGTCTTAAAATGCATTTTTCTAGTTCGGCTTGTGCTGCAATCCAGGAAAAGGGCTGCAGCACAATTTGCACTAGAAAAATGAATTTAGTGCCCATCCATGCACCGTGTGCCAGGCACCACATAGTGCCTGGCACACGGTGCATGAATGTGTGGGGGGGCACTACATATGCCCCCCCAGGCCACTAACCAGTGGCCCACGGGGGACGAGGGCTCTGCTTGGGGCCCCCAAAGTCCCTTTCCGTCTGCCAGTTCATGGCAGTGAGACCGCCATGAACAGGCAGTCGGAAAGGAATATCTTAATCCCTACAGCAGTGCCTGCGCAGGCACGCCTCCAATCTTTGATCCTGTCAGAGGTGGTGGTCCTACCCTCGACCTCTGGGGTCCGACCGACTGCATTGTAATGCAGCGGTCGGACCGATGCCCTAGATGGCGGGCAGATCGCCACCGCCAGCCTGTCGGTGGCGGCCCACCCACCATCGTAATGAGGGCTTTAATGTGCAACGTGTATGTAACTCTGTATTGTTGATTTTACTGGTCATATTACACATGAATAGTAGCAAGTATTTATCCACATGCGCTGGGTTGTAGTGCTTCCAGCCGTATACCCATGTTTTCAAGTATATTGCTGAAATGATCAACCCTGTCTGCACACACAAAACACTTTTTAGATAAATATCCGCAGTTAGCTGGCATATTAGAAGGCATGCTGTAAGTCCACTTATTGTGTGGTATTGTGTGCTGGCATCTGTCCATCAGTACAAGGCAAGCGAGCATAGCTGGCTTCTGATGAACCTTCACCACTGAATTTCAGAACTTTAAAGAAAATAGCTTGGTTAATCTTAGTTTAACTTCGGTATAAACGATTGTAGTAACACATACATTCATCTCCATTTCTTATATTTGATTAGTTTGCTGTCTAAATAAATATTAAGGGAAATCTATACTCGAGAAGATATATTTAAGAAAGATTAGCGACAAAGGACAAGTACAATGTGATATAAATGCAGCTTCTGCCGTTCTTAACTCTGCTGCTAAGTGGTCAACTTTTGGTTATTTGATTGAATTTATGAACATAACACACAGGGGCCAAATAATAACAAAAAATACCTTTATTTTCAGATGCCTTTTTCACAAACGTAGAGATCATACAGGGAAAATACCTAATTGGTGTTAAAGCCTCATTCAGAAGGTTCCAGAAAAGGTCAACACTGCAATGATTGGAATGCTTGTTGACTGTGGTTTTTACAGTTCTGTGACCAGAATTGAAAGATATTGTATTGTATTGTAATTGAGTTTATATAGCTCTTACTACCCCTGATGAGGCATCAAAGCGCTTTACGCCGGGCAGCACGCCGCTACGGGACCCAGGTTCGATGGTTAGTTCAGTGTTATTGGTTACTGTTTGTTATTTATTGGGATTAGTCTTGTGCACTCAAAGCAAACCATTCCATGCAGTCATTTTAGTTTTTTATGGTGGACTGAAGTATTAACGGTTGGTCGCAATCATTAGTCGGAAGAGTGAACTGAAACACATGGTTGGTGGGATTAATACAGTAGTTAGTGGAGGTTAGGTATTGTTAGGTTGCATAGGTATAACTTTCAGCAGAGGGAGGAGAGATTGTGATCTTGGAAATGAGCTGTGGGAAGTATGCTGAAATAAAGAAAAGTCAATGGTGCATGTGTCAGAGTACGTTGTGCTCAGACAGAGGAGGCATGCAGAGGATGGAGCTGAAGGAGAGGGACATTTGAAAGAGAAGAAAAAAGGAGAGGCGATAAACCACAGTTTTAATTAAAGGGCAGTTTTTTGAATGCCAGATTTAAGGAATGTAGTGAATATTTTTGAGACAGCATGCAGTTTGAAGATGCAAAATATAGAAACATTATTTACTTGTGAAGATTGTGCTATATTAAACATTAACACAAATCACTGTCGGAATTGGGAGCCACTGGTGGGCAGGCTGGTAACCACTAATGGCATACACAAAGTAAAATTATTAATATTCTTGAATAGAATCATAAGAGCTCGAAAACTGCAGGAATGTATAATATCACAGCGACGGTGAAATAAAAAGATGGCTTTATAGTGCGTTGATGTTAACTAAGATCTTTTTACGAAATGAAAATCAACTGTTGCGCCAAACATTGAAGAATAGATTACAGAAAATTAAATTATCTTGTTATGAGAAAGTTGTGTTCTCAAACGTTTATCTGTCGCTTTTTAGTCTGTCGCTTTCTCTGCAACAGCTGTATGTGATAGGTGGGCTTGTGATGGTTTGTAAATATCTATATGTAAATATCTATATGTTTTTGGCACCATGCATAGAGTTGGAAATTATTAGGAAGATAAGTTGCCACAATGTATACTGCTTTTAAAAAATATGCACTTTGGTTGCATGACCTCCATGGTGATGCTATGTATGCTTGCACCTTAAAAAATAGTATTTTATGAAAAACTGCCACTTTGGGTGCAGGTGATACACATGCATGAACAATGACAAAGCCAATATAAAACACTGGAATGAAGTAAGAGTCACGATTTAAGAACCACAAAAGACACAGCAAAGTAGTGATGTGTGCAAAACTTGACAAATGAGGAACAAAAGTTTTCATTTTGTAGAAAGTCATTTAATAATTGCTTTAATGGTCTCGGTGGTAAACAACATTTGAAGTAAGTTATTTCAAATAACTGGGATATTAACACAGGCACAGGCATCCTTTATTTAAATTAGATTGGGTGATGCTGTCTCCAATGGCCTTTGGAAGAAACATGCAAATGAACTGATTATAGCCCAACCTTGGTGTCAGAAAGAGAATGGATTAGAATGCTTTCTGGGTTTTGTGTCGAGGTTAGGGGCCCGTATTATGCATAGAACAGACACTTTACTTTGCGCAGTAGCAAAATCCACTCTAAACTCTCCATGGAGTGCAGTTTTAGCTGATATGTGGTGTCCTCTTATTTGACAACCACCCCCTGACTTTGCTGCTCCCAAAGAGTAATAATCATAGTGTGTAATGTAACAGTGTGTCGCGAATTAAAATGATTTTGAATTGTTACGTGAATCAGTAAACTCTCTATAGCCCCCATGAAAAGAAAAGCACTGATCCAAATAGAGCCCTGTCCCTTTTCACCCAAATATAACTGCCCAAATAAGAATTAATGTCCTCAAATACAAATATTATCCGAAGATCACTGTTTTTGCCCTTTCTGCCTTTAGGTTTTTCTGCAAACTATCTCCTGCATACAAAAATTGTAGATTTTAGGTTATGGTTGAGAAATATGTTTTAATTATCTGGTACACTACTTTATGCTTCAAACAATACCACTGTGTTGCTTTTTCACTGTTTTGATATTTGAAAAATGTTGTGCAAGAAGTGTAAATGACGTGCATATTGTTTCTTTACATCAGTGTGCTGATTCATGCATTTTGGCAGAAGTCCTACAACCTACTGCAATGTTCTGACAAGGGCAGGGCCAGAGAAATGCACTAATATGAATCATCTGATATTGTTTAGCAAGGTATTCCCAACCTGAAACGCGTTTTTTAACGTGAATCGCCCTTTAAAAACAAACTTCTTGATAATTTTATGTAAAAAATAATAATAAATAAATAAATAAATAAATAAATAAAGCAGTTTTGCTGGAATCTGCGCCTCATTAAACTCACTTAAAAATGGCAGAGCTATATATTTGCGTCCTGCAGAGTGTGGCGTTGCCGCCAAAGTACCACCGAGTATAACTACCGGACAATAGAAGCAGAAAATATAAGGACTGAAAGTTGTCCTGCAGTGAGCACTGCCACTAAAATACTAAAAAAAAACAAGCTATGGCCATGATTCCAATGACAGAAATTAAAATCTAGGACCAAGGCGACTTGTCGAAGTCTTTCAGATGTGTAAACCATATGTATGTGAAAACGTATTTTTTCAGGAAAACGTAGCCTAAAAGCTGAAATAAAACGACAGTCATGACCCCATCCACTTAGAAAGAGACTGACAAGTGTCACACAAGTGCCATTTCTCAGCAAAAATCTAAAACCGAAACCATCGGTCATAGGCAAGCACTGTTGATAACTGGCACTGGCTCTGTGCTGCTACTTTGCTTTGCTTGCTTGCATCTGACGTCACTGGCACTTGCACTGGAAGTCACAGCGTGACCGGGTACTAGGGTGGAGTGAACATTGTGATCCGAACTAGCACACCCTCTGCGCACTTCACAGAAATACGTTCATACGAGGGGGAGGGGCGAGCCACCCCGCCCCTGCAAGCAGCAGGCACCGGGCATGCTGCTGCGACCTTTCCAGATGGCGCCTCCCTTCGCAGCTCCCCTGGCAGACTGGGTGGGGGTCAAACAGAGGCCTCGTCTGGTAGGGGTGATTCGTGCTGGAAGTGTGTGTATGTGATACAATAGGAACACTCACATCCTCCCACTGTATCCGACGGCTGACTGCTTATACTTCGTCACTGTATGCCAGGCCTTCTAAACCTGTAGTGCACTGGCGTAGCAAGGGGGGGGCGGAGGGGGCGGTACGCCCCGGGCGGCACGAGATTTGGGGGCGGCAGGTAAATTTATCGCTAGCACCCCCCCCCGCTCTTAGGCGCTCGGCGGCGGCAAAAGGCAGGGACCGCCACGGGCGTCAGAGTGCCTAGCTACGCCACTGCTGTAGTGTTAGTCATGCAGATACAACGATGCCCACGGTCGCAACCCCTTTCAGATGCCGCTCAATCGGTGCTCGACCAGAGTAAAAAGTGTGGACAGACCTATGCCAAACCACGAAAATGCCTGTAGTAAGGGGCACAACCCAACCGAAGTATCTGCTGTACACAACACGCAGCAACCGCTCATATCCACAAACTCCGAAATGCGCTTGATTTCATTAAGTTGCCAGGTGCGATAATATTAAATGTGTCCAATAAAGTAAGCTGTGCCCCTTACACGTCCTGATTCTGGGCAAATCTCTTAATATTCCCGTGCCTTAAAAAAATAAACACAATGTGACCTTGTAATGCAACTGGTGCTCATGCAAAGCGGTCCAGTACCTTCGGATGGAGTTGGCAGTATATTATACTACAAAAGAACAATACATCAAGGACAAACAGACCGCCCTCAAGATTTTTTTCAATGAGTCAAGGCACTAAAAACGGCAGAGAAAAACGTTGGAGTACAGCGCATTTCCTGATTAAGTAGGCTGCAACAAAGCTCCCAGCTCCATGCGTGCAGGCAGGCGCACAGTGTGATCCCAGATCTCTTTCCAGAAGCTTTTAGTCACAGCCTGTGAGGAACGGTGACTGCCACAGATGGAATTCGGGTTATGCCTCTCCCGTCTCACCCAGCCCCTCCCCTCCAGCATAGGGTGGCTCCCTGCGGGCCACACCCAGAGCCAGTGCAGCAGCCTGTATCAGGCTCGTCCCGAGCCTGTGTCACCGCCCGGTAATCTGATCCCTAGAGACCTACACTAGTGACATCGTCCGGCACCGCCTCCAGCCGCACAGTACTCAGCTCACACGGCTCTCTGCACTGACGCCAGCGAGCAGCAAGCAGGTCATAAGAAGCCGGTCCTACCTTAGCCTGCAGATACTGCGGGTAGTAGTAGGTGGTGTACTGGGGGTACATCTGCTGTTTCCACACTTTGCCCATGAAGATGGAATAAGAGCCTGCAGCGCAGGGAGGGCGCTCTGGTGCTTTCCAAACTGCTCTCTGCTGCCTGGGTGTCCTTCTGCTGGCTCCGACTCAACCCAAGGCAGCACAGCTCCAGCTGTCTCCCCTTCGCCGCCTACCAGCTCTGCCCTACAAGCGGCTGTGCTCCGGAAGCGGGAAGCACAGCCCGGTGCCCTCTCGGCGGTAGACGGATCCTGCAGGCAGACAATCAATAAACTCTTTCAAACTGCAAGCGGTGACAGGCGGCAGAGAGCAGGGCTGGCTGCTGCTGGCACGAGAGGGAGGCAGGAGCGGGGAGGGAAGGAGGAGTGGCCATTTTAATTCCAAGCCCAGCAGGGTCTGAGGTGTGTGTGCGGCAGGCTCAGCGTTTATAATTTACCGCGAGCTGTCTGTCTCAGTAATTACCTACATGTTTGAATGCCCAGCCCCACAAGCTGTTCTACGGCCTCAAAACTAACTCACCGAGACAAAATAGGGAGTTGGAATTTAAGAAAGTATTAGATAGTGTTTCTTGCATATAAATCCATGCACGGGATTTTACTATTGAAGCAGACGTGCTAAAACGGGGGTTATAAAAGCATGTCGGTACTGTTAAACGAGGGTGAATAGTCTGTCTGCCATGAGACACATTATTCTCTACCAGAATGTGTGCAGGGGAAGGGAAATGCGCGTGAATTGTTTTATCTGCATGTATTAGTTACTATAATAACATTGGCACTGCTATTGTCAACCTTATACAACATATGTATAACAAAGTAGCAGAAGACAGAGAAGGCTGTACCCTTAAAAAAACGCGACCCCAGCAATGTTTGGATTTCCGGACATCTGTTGTTTTACTTGACAGTACCAAAGGCAAGGGATGAAAATTAATGATACTGGATTTCGGTATTGACGATCCAGATGTTTTTAGGTCGTGCCTGACTGAGACAGGGCATTCGCTGTTGCTTGCAAGACATTTTGGTTACTTACAGGGATGGGGCTTAGAGGCGAATGCTGGCTGGCTTCATTGTTACTTTCATTTCCTTGCCTTTTCATAAATTGGCGTATGTGGCTTTCACTTCCGCTTCTTGTGTTTGTTCCTGCGCTGAAGCATTGACCAAGTACTTGTGTCCTTCCACTGCTCCCTTAAACAGAGATTACTTTTTTTCCTTTTTTGTGTAATCACTCAACTAGAGTGTGTGTCTTTTCCAGCAGTCTCCCTTGTGTACCCGTCCTCCGTCCTGCTTCAGGTCCTCACCCTCCATGATACTTCGTCCTGCCCCCCTCCTGCTGATATCACTGTTGCTTGCCTCCTCCCCCACTATCTGTGTTGTGGCTTGTCCCCTCCTGCTGTCCTTTTTTTGCATGTCCCCATCTGCTGTCTGTGTTGTTGCTTGCCCCACCTGCTGTCCTTGTTGTTGCTTGCCCCTCCTACTGTCTATGTTGTGGCTTGCCCCCACCCACTGTCTATGTTGTTGCTTTCACTCCCATCCCACCCACTGAACGCGTTGTTGCTTTCCCCTCCCACTGTCCATGTTGTTGCTTGTCCCCACACACTCTCCTAGTTGGTGCTGTCCCTCCCGGCCCCTCCCACTGTCTGTGCTGTTGCTCTGCCTCCCACTCTCCACCTCCCCCGCTGCCCCTGTTATTGCTTGCCCCCACCCTCCATCTGTGTTGTTGCTTGCTCCCACCCACTGTCCGTATTGATTTGTTCTCCCTCCTGCCCCACCCGCTGTCCGTGTTGTTGCTCTACCCTCCCACCTCCCTCTTTCACGTCCACTCCTTCCATGTTGCCTCGCAGCCCCACCCCTTAATAAACAAAAAAGCACTTTGACACAGTTGGTGCTTTTTTCCCCAATACCTTTAGTTCCTGTTGCCCTATACACCCTTCCTCCATGTTGCTAACACTCCCCCGCCCGCCCTGTTTTTTTGTTGCTTTGCCAGTGTTTTTAGGTGTGTTGTACAGCAGCGCAGCTATGCCATGTCATAGCACTTTGTTTTTACCAGTGGCGGCTGGTGACATTTGAAAGTGGTGAGGCGTAAAAGTCTCTGTGGCGAGCGAGCACGACCATCTTAAAGGTGGTTCGGGGGAGGAGGGGCTCTCCCCCAGGGAAAATTTTGAAAAAAAGAGTGGGCAAATGGTGCCTTTTCAAGCAAATTTGAGAAAGCAACAAGGTTAATAAAGCAATTGTGAAACAGTAGTTATGGCAACAATAAAGATATTTCAATGAGCCACTATATATATATATATATATATATATATATCCAAAAGACACCTGCTCTGCATTGAGGGCCTCACACGTCGTGTCATTATTTTCCATTTATTGGCTGATAAAAGGTTTACAGACAATGTCCTTAAAAGCATTCTTTCAGCAAGCCTCGGGTTCCAAACATGTTTCGGGCATAGAATCGCCCTTGATCACTGGCGTAGGCAAGAGCAGTTGGCAGCCAAAGTTTAAAGCGCACCTGCGCCATCTTAAATACTCGCCCCACTGGGCTCGAGCACGCTGTGCATTCTGGTAGACATAGTTTCTACTCAATATTCCTTCTATAGTAGAAGCTGCCAATTGACTTTAACTGTTATTTTTTTCCCACAGTGGGTTGCCTTACAGTTCATTGCTGCTCACCTTCTTTTTAACATCCCACCAACTGGCAACACGACGTTCCATCAGCGCTTCTCCTTTTTCGCGCTACGGATCTGCACATTAGCAGCGGGGCTCTCGCGACCTGAGCCAGACCGCAATAAATCCAAAAGACACCTGCTCTGCATTGAGGGCCTCACACGTCGTGTCATTATTTTCCATTTATTGGCTGATAAAAGGTTTACAGACAATGTCCTTAAAAGCATTCTTTCAGCAAGCCTCGGGTTCCAAACATGTTTCGGGCATAGAATCGCCCTTGATCACTGGCGTAGGCAAGAGTCAGTTAGCAGCCAAAGTTTAAAGCGCACCTGCGCCATCTTAAATACTCGCCCCACTGGGCTCGAGCACGCTGTGCATTCTGGTAGACATAGTTTCTACTCAATATTCCTTCTATAATAGAAGCTGCCAATTGACTTTAACTGTTATTTTTTTCCCACAGTGGGTTGCCTTACAGTTCATTGCTGCTCACCTTCTTTTTAACATCCCACCAACTGGCAACACGACGTTCCATCAGCGCTTCACCTTTTTCGCGCTACGGATCTGCACATTAGCAGCGGGGCTCTCGCGACCTGAGCCAGACCGCAATAAATCCAAAAGACACCTGCTCTGCATTGAGGGCCTCACACGTCGTGTCATTATTTTCCATTTATTGGCTGATAAAAGGTTTACAGACAATGTCCTTAAAAGCATTCTTTCAGCAAGCCTCGGGTTCCAAACATGTTTCGGGCATAGAATCGCCCTTGATCACTGGCGTAGGCAAGAGCCATTGGCAGCCAAAGTTTAAAGCGCACGTGCGCCATCTTAAATACTCGCCCCACTGGGCTCGAGCACGCTGTGCATTCTGGTAGACATAGTTTCTACTCAATATTCCTTCTATAGTAGAAGCTGCCAATTGACTTTAACTGTTATTTTTTTCCCACAGTAGGTTGCCTTACAGTTCATTGCTGCTCACCTTCTTTTTAACATCCCACCAACTGGCAACACGATGTTCCATCAGCGCTTCTCCTTTTTCGCGCTACGGATCTGCACATTAGCAGCGGGGCTCTCGCGACCTGAGCCAGACCGCAATAAATCCAAAAGACACCTGCTCTGCATTGAGGGCCTCACACGTCGTGTCATTATTTTCCATTTATTGGCTGATAAAAGGTTTACAGACAATGTCCTTAAAAGCATTCTTTCAGCAAGCCTCGGGTTCCAAACATGTTTCGTGCATAGAATCGCCCTTGATCACTGGCGTAGGCAAGAGCAGTTGGCAGCCAAAGTTTAAAGCGCACCTGCGCCATCTTAAATACTCGCCCCACTGGGCTCGAGCACGCTGTGCATTCTGGTAGACATAGTTTCTACTCAATATTCCTTCTATAGTAGAAGCTGCCAATTGACTTTAACTGTTATTTTTTTCCCCACAGTGGGTTGCCTTACAGTTCATTGCTGCTCACCTTCTTTTTAACATCCCACCAACTGGCAACACGACGTTCCATCCGTGCTTCTCCTTTTTCGCGCTACGGATCTGCACATTAGCAGCGGGGCTCTCGCGACCTGAGCCAGACCGCAATAAAGCCAAAAGACACCTGCTCTGCATTGAGGGCCTCACACGTCGTGTCATTATTTTCCATTTATTGGCTGATAAAAGGTTTACAGACAATGTCCTTAAAAGCATTCTTTCAGCAAGCCTCGGGTTCCAAACATGTTTCGGGCATAGAATCGCCCTTGATCACTGGCGTAGGCAAGAGCAGTTGGCAGCCAAAGTTTAAAGCACACCTGCGCCATCTTAAATACTCGCCCCACTGGGCTCGAGCACGCTGTGCATTCTGGTAGACATAGTTTCTACTCAATATTCCTTCTATAGTAGAAGCTGCCAATTGACTTTAACTGTTATTTTTTTCCCACAGTGGGTTGCCTTACAGTTCATTGCTGCTCACCTTCTTTTTAACATCCCACCAACTGGCAACACGACGTTCCATCAGCGCTTCTCCTTTTTCGCGCTACGGATCTGCACATTAGCAGCGGGGCTCTCGCGACCTGAGCCAGACCGCAATAAATCCAAAAGACACCTGCTCTGCATTGAGGGCCTCACACGTCGTGTCATTATTTTCCATTTATTGGCTGATAAATGGTTTACAGACAATGTCCTTAAAAGCATTCTTTCAGCAAGCCTCGGGTTCCAAACATGTTTCGGGCACTGTCTGTGCTGTTGCTCTGCCTCCCACTCTCCACCTCCCCCGCTGCCCCTGTTATTGCTTGCCCCCACCCTCCATCTGTGTTGTTGCTTGCTCCCACCCACTGTCCGTATTGATTTGTTCTCCCTCCTGCCCCACCCGCTGTCCGTGTTGTTGCTCTACCCTCCCACCTCCCTCTTTCACGTCCACTCCTTCCATGTTGCCTCGCAGCCCCACCCCTTAATAAACAAAAAAGCACTTTGACACAGTTGGTGCTATTTTCCCCAATACCTTTAGTTCCTGTTGCCCTATACACCCTTCCTCCATGTTGCTAACACTCCCCCGCCCGCCCTGTTTTTTTGTTGCTTTGCCAGTGTTTTTAGGTGTGTTGTACAGCAGCGCGGCTATGCCATGTCATAGCACTTTGTTTTTACCAGTGGCGGCTGGTGACATTTGAAAGTGGTGAGGCGTAAAAGTCTCTGTGGCGAGCGAGCACGACCATCTTAAAGGTGGTTCGGGGGAGGAGGGGCTCTCCCCCAGGGAAAATTTTGAAAAAAAGAGTGGGCAAATGGTGCCTTTTCAAGCAAATTTGAGAAAGCAACAAGGTTAATAAAGCAATTGTGAAACAGTAGTTATGGCAACAATAAAGATATTTCAATGAGCCACTATATATATATATATATATATATATATATAAAACCTACTGGCGGTCGCCAGTAGGTAGTTATAGTTAGGACCTTGTTTCTATTCAAAAAGCGTTTTTCTTTTGCCAATATCTTTGGCGCCATTTGACGAATCTTCGCAAAATTTTCAAAACTAATGGTTCACTCAGGTCAGCTCCTGTCCTGACAGTTTCGGGGTGATTCGTCAAGCGGGAGCCGAGAAAAAAGAGGGGCCCCAAAACACATTTTCCCCATGTTAATTTCCATAGGAAATTTTGGAACAGGCAGCCCGAACTGCTGAACGGAATTACACCAAATTTGCCAAAAAGGTAGCTCTTGGTTCAGAAAGCGCCCTTTATTTTAAATGGTGTAAATCCGTTCAGTAGTTCCTGAGAAATTGAAAAAAGAAAAATATCGATATCTGAGAACCGAGGAGAGTTCGCGAACCCTCCCGGGCACGAGCTTCACTCTGATTGGCTGCCAACACTCTAAACCAGAATGTGTTGGCAGCCATCTTGTGACTCGGTAACCGAGTCACAAGAAAAAGGTAAAACAAAGATAAAAAACAAGAAAAGGGGGCAGGGTAGAAACACCCTGACCCCCTAGGCCTGCTCAGGGGGTCCCACAAGGACCCCCAGGCCCAAAAAAAGCATAAAAACAAAACAAAACGGCAGTATCCGCACTGGGTGCGCGAATCCGGCCGAAAAAAGAAAAAGAAAATGAAGCGCGGCCTCACGCGCTTCGTTTTCTATAAGCCCCTGGGTGGACCAGGTCCCAAGGGCAATGCCTAATTAATTAGCGGGGGCCCGCAGGGGCCCCCACAGCCCCGGGGACCGCCACCTCCCTGGGGCTTAGTTAATTATTATGCGGGGGCATGCGGCCCCCCGCAGGCCCGGGGGCTTCTTTCATTAATGAGGGGGGGGCCTCGCGGGCCCCCCAAGCCCTGAGGACCACCACCTCCCCAGGGCTTCTGTTACTAATGAGGGGGGCCATCGCGGGCCCCCCAAGCTCCGGGGACCACCACCTCCCCGGGGCTTTGCACTCGAAGGGAGGGGGACCTCGCAGCCCCACTCCTGGAGCCCACAATGGCCCTGGGGACCGCCACCCCCCCAGGGCCGGCTCCTGCAACGTCCCGGGGTGCCCACCCCCGGGACATTGCCGTTTGCAATGACAGGACAGGAGCCGTGCGGCTCCCGCCCTGTCATTGCAAACACTGCTTTGCTTCTTGGGAGCGAGAGCAGGAAACCTGCTCTCGCTTCCAAGAAGCAAAGCAGTATTGCAGGAGGCGGGGACCGGCAGGGACCGTGGGGGCATTGGGGCTCCCCCCACGGTCCCCAACATATGGCCAGGCCCCGGGGGATGGGGTCCCCGGGGTCAGAAGTGGCCTGGGAAGGGGGCCACTCGGCCCCCCTCCCCTTTTTTATTTGAAGAAAAATAAGGCCGGGGAATGGGGTCCCCGGGGCCATAATTGACCTGAGGAGGGGGGCCTGGCCCCGGGGGATGGGGTCCCCAGGGCAAATAGTGGCCCAGGGAAGGGGGGCCACGCGGCCCCTCTTCCCTGTTAATAATTAATTAAAACATTTTTAAAACGAGGCCATGCCCCGGGGTATGGGGACCCCGGGG
Organism: Calotriton arnoldi; assembly: GCA_963921515.1. Classification (NCBI taxonomy): domain Eukaryota; kingdom Metazoa; phylum Chordata; class Amphibia; order Caudata; family Salamandridae; genus Calotriton; species Calotriton arnoldi. The sequence goes on along the minus strand of CAWUFW010001712.1, from coordinate 1,729,095 downwards.
CCAAAATCAGACTCGGGAGGGGGGCCGCGCGACCCGCTTCCCGTTTTTTTAACTAAAAAAAAAAAAAAAATGGGCCAGGCCCTTTGGGGATGGGGTCCCCAGGGCCCACAAAACATTAAGAGAAGGGGGGCCACACAGCCCCCCTGCCAACAAAAAAAAGAAAAACAGCATCTCCCAAAGGTCCCGCCCCCTCCCTGTACCACTCCGCAAACGCGCCTCCTGGTGCGTTCTAAGTTGGGGGATTAAGTCCCCTTGAATCCTGAGGGTCCCTGGGGGCCAACTAGCCCACCAGGTACCTCCAGTAAGCCCCACACAGTGGGATTGCTGAGAGGTGGTCCGAGGCCACGCCCTTTTTTACACCACTCTGCAAACGCGCATCTTGGCGCATTGCTGGTGGGGTGAAGAGGTCCTCTTGTGTCCTGAGGACCTCAGGACTAAAGTGGACTTCATCCACCGGGTAGCAGTGATGTCATCAGTGATGTCATCACGGATGTCACTGACCATGTCATGAATGATTGCAATATATGACGTCATCAGCAGTGCATTGCGGGGGCGCGAGTTATAGTTAGCTCAACTAACTATAACGGCCGAATTTCTCTGGTTTTGTACGAGTGAAATGTCCAACTAACTATAACGTCCCTGAAACCTGTGGTTTTTTCAGTGAATTTCGAAGGTTTTTTAAATGCTAATTTCTAACTGTTCCTACAGAGGTAGGACATGTGCAGAAAGAGGAAGAAAAGCACAGAAAGAAGCAAGAGAAATGCAGAAAGAGGCAACAGAAGTCCAGAAAGACGAAGAAAGGTGCAGAAAGAAGCAAGAGATATGCAGAAAGAACCAACAGAGGTGCAGAAAGAGGCCTTGTTGCAAAGTCATCCTGTGCCCCCAACTTTTTGCTGACTGTTACTGGTGGTAACTGACTCTGACTAACCAGGCCCGGAGCCAGTGCTATGCTGAAAGACACTTAGAATACAGTGAAAACACCTACATACACTAGGGTGCACTATGGGTTGGGGTACCCCTGTGATTGGCATGACCTCCCCTGTAAGGCCCTAGTACATAATAGGGCAGGGGGATTAAAACTACCTCTAAGTCAGAGGTGCAGAAAGAGGAAAGAGAAGTGCAGAAAGAAGCAACAGAGGTGCCGAAAGAGGCAAAAGAGGTGCAGAAAGAAGCAAGTGAAGTGCAGAAAGAGGCAACAGAGGTGCAGAAAGACGCAAGAGAGGTGCAGAAACAAGCAAGAGAAGTGCAGAAAGAAGCAAGAGAAGTGCAGAAAGAGGCAAGTGAGGTGCAGAAAGAAGCAAGAGCAGTGCAGAAAGAAACAACATAGGTGCAAAAAGAGGCAAGAGGGGTGCAGAAAGAGGTAGGAGAGGTGCACAAAGAGGCAAGAGAGGTACAGAAAGAGGCAGGAGGGGTGCAGAAAGAAGGAAGAGAAGTGCAGAAAGAGGCAAGAGAATTGCTGAAAGAAACAACAGAGGTATAGAAAGAAGCAAGAGAAGTGCAGAAAGAGGCTAGTGAGGTGCAGAAAGTAGCAAGAGCAGTGCAGAAAGAACCAACAGAGGTGTAAAAAGAGGCAAGAAGGGTGCAGAAAAAGGTAGGAGGGGTGCACAAAGAGGCAAGAGAGGTACAGAAAGAGGCAGGAAAGGTGCAGAAAGAAGGAAGAGAAGTGCAGAAAGAAGTAACAGAGGTGCTGAAAGAGGCTTGAAGGGTGCAGAAAGAGCAAGAGAAGTACAGAAAGAGGCAAGAGAGGTACAGAAAGAGGCAAGAGAGGTGCAGAAATAGGCAGGAAAGGTGCAGAAAGAGGGAACAGGGGTGCAGAAAGAGGCAAGAGAGGTGCAGAAAGAGAAAAGAGGGGTGCAGAAAGAGGCAAGAGATCTGCAGAAAAAAGCAACAGAGGTGCTGAAAGAGGCAAGTGAGGTGCAGAAAGAATCAAGAGAGGTGCAGAAAGAGGTAATAGAAGTGCAGGAAGAAGCAACAGAGGTGCAGAAAGAGGCAAGAGAAGTGCAGAAAGAGGCAACAGAGGTACAAAAGAGACAAGAGAGGTGCAGAAAGAGGCAGAAGAGGTGCAGAAAGAAGGAACAGAGGTGCTGAAAGAGGCAAGAGCGGTGCAGAAAGAGGCAAGAGATCTACAGAAAAAAGCAACAGAGGTGCTGAAAGAGGCAAGTGAGGTACAGAAAGAAGGAAGAGAAGTGCAGAAAGAAGTAACAGAGGTGCTGAAAGAGGCGTGAAGGGTGCAGAAAAAGCAAGAGAAGTGCAGAAAGAGGCAACAGAGGTACAGAAAGAGGCGAGAATGGTGGAGAAACAGGCAGGAAAGGTACAGAAAGAGGGAACAGAGGTGTAGAAAGAGGCAAGAGAGGTGAAGCAACATGTAATCGGGAGAATCATTATCTATAGTTATATATTTTTTGTATTATTGATCCGATTGCACATGCAAGAGCTACACCACAAAAGAACCTTTGATACATATCAATGCGATTTCAAGCCCTGAAGAAGTCCCTTTGAGGATGAAACGCGTCAGCAGTCTTGAGTTTAAGAAGTTTTCTATGGAATAAAAGAATGAAAGAAACTATTTTCTACAATCAATATCGACCATTGTTCTTTTAATTTGGGAAGACTTCAATGTATTTCTCTAGTTTTTTGATATGGACAATAAATTGCTTTTACTAAGAACCTACCTGTTTTTTTGAGTGCAGGGTCATTTGTGTTTAAATTTAGTTTAGTGGTTTGTATACCACTTTTCTTTGGACGTATGGAGGTCACGTCCTAGGTCCATTGCACCTTGCTTCAAATTATAATCACAGTCATGATAAGGTATAGTGACTGGTGCAGGAATCTCTTCCCCTGACCTGCCTTTCTTTGTGTTTCCATAGTTAGCTCAACTAACTATAACGGCAGAATTTCTCTGGTTTTGTACGAGTGAAATGTCCAACTAACTATAACGTCCCTGAAACCTGTGTTTTTTTCAGTGAATATATATATATATATATATATATATATATATATATCATCATCACAAACCGGCACCTCCTTACGTCGCACCGAACAGAGACACGGTGACACCAGAAAAGTTGAGTCCAATTTTTATTTCATTACTTTATCGGGCTATGACGCGTTTCGGCAGGATCCCCTGCCTTGTTCACATAACGGAGCCACACTCCCATTTTTAGTTTTATAGTGATTGATAATGACATATATATATATATGTGGGTGCAGCGGTCCCCATATCACTCAAAAAATAGACCCACCTCTTGGTTTCCATCAACCTTATGCAATGCTTGTGTAAGGTGGGAGCAAGAGTGCCCCATATCACCCAGAAAATAGAGCCATCTCAAGGCCTTCATGACCTTCAGTGTGTGTGTGTGTCTAAGCTGGAAAAACTTGGAGGAGGCATGTGTTGGTAGGGTAACTGACAGCTTTGGCTTAACCTGCCAAAGCCACACATCCTACGTAAATCAGCTGTCTCCATTTCATGAGGGTTTGAAACTAATGGATCTTGGCTTTCTGAGTTTGTGCTTTGAAAGAGTGTCAGCTAAGAACACTGAAAACTGAAGTCCAGAGTCAAAGAGTAAATCCCAAACTAAAGAAATATGTCTCAGCACAAAATCCTTGTGACAGTCTAGGGTGGATTACAAAGACTGACTTACACGTGAGAAAGTATAGGTAATACACTAAGCTTGAGGTCTCTACCCTGTTTCTGCGTGCTAATATAATGACTGGTCTTTCGGCTCACTTTAAATGTGGACAAGAGAAAAGTTAATCTTTATTATTGCAAGACCCTTCCTGTTGTGAATGTCTGTCTATGTCTGAGTGTGATGCTTCGCACAGACCGCTAAAGCCTCTGGGGTTTAAATAGCGATGTCCCTGGATTTCGGTGCATCCGCCAGAGTGCTCACCAGATCTGCTATCCCGAGCCACTCTCTCTTGGTACTCGTGGCACTGACTTTCATCTCCCTGACACTTCCAGCATGCATGTGCTCTCAATGTCCGCAGGAGTGCCTCTCCTCCCCGGCCGAAGGCTCATAGACCGCAAATACAAATAGAAGTTGTTGCGGTGCCAAAGATCACCAAGAAGCCGGACATGGAGCACATACTGCCGTGGTTCGTCCTCCGATTACAGACCCTACCTACCTTCACTGACTAAGCCTGCTAGCGGGAGTAACGGGTATGGGGACCGAGAAGCGCAGTGACACAGAGAACACACACTTCGTACCAGTTGCAGCTCGCATGACTCGCGGGTGTAGGGGGGGTCGCGCAGGGGTACGCGCGGGGGGGGTTTAAGAATCTTTTTAAAAAACTTTCCTGACCGGGTCCCGTGCCGCCTCCATTCCTGTCCTGTCCATTCCTGGCCGGGTCCCGCGGCCGCGGTTTCCTGGAACAGGAAGCATGCATCCTCCCTCCCCTCCCCTAAGCCAATCACAACGCTGCAATGGCAGCGTTGTGATTGGTGCGGACAGCGCCCAGCCAGGCGCCTGTAGGGAGGCCATTTTCTCTATGTAGGCTGCATGCAGCCTACATAGGGAAAATGTAGAGTGCGCATGACTGGTTTGGTCAGCCCCAGAGGGCCGACCAAACAGTCAGGGTCCATAACAGTGGGCAAGCCACTCCTCCCGGACCCGCCCACCCGCCCGCCTTCAACCAGGCATACCCTCCCACCCGCCCCCAACCAGGCATACCCTCCCACCCGCCCCCAACCAGGCATACCCTGCCTTCTGCTTTCTCGCAGCGTGAGAAGCAGAAACATAAAATGGGATTTAAAATACTATTTTATGTTTCTGCTTCTCGCATTGCGAGAAAGCAGTGAGGTGACGCTCCTCCGCCCTAATGGAGGAGCCACCCCTGGTTTTTACTATCAGCCATTCTGCAAAGCAGCTGCATTGCTGTACAACATGGCTAAAAGCATTGTCAAAGCCACTAGCTTTGTCAATGCTTTTTTAAAGCCATGCTCCATGGTAGTTGTCCTGTACCACATGGCTAAAACCTGACAAAACCAGTAGTTCTCATCTCTTAGGCGAGGCCTTATAGGTTTGCCCATGTCTGTTTAATCTCCAATGAACAGACACTAAGGACCTGATTTAGGGTTTGGCTGGCAGACCGTCAACTACCAAGGTGGTGGAGGACATTACATTTACCACCTGGACGGACTATCCCCCACCAAATTTAGAGATCACCCCTGGCCCAGAGGTGATATTTGTACACTCAGAGGAACCTCTATTATGGTGATTCCTCTGAATATACCATAAGTTTGGTGGATGGCCGCTGTCAGTACACCAAACGTTTTGTTGGGAGTTTGTTTTTGAAAAACAAATGACTAATTACTCCCCACTCCCTGGGCGGTTTTTCCCTTGGTGTGGAGGGGGTCATTATTTAAATTTTTCTGTTCTTCATCACCAGGTTTTCCCTGGCAGTGACGAACAACAAAAAGCCTACAGCAAAGCCCATAGGTCTCGCTTTTGGAAACTCCTGGCTTTGCCAATAGTTTTTGGTAATGCTGTGCAGCATGACTAAAGAGAAATAAAAAAGAAAAGGTGCTATGACCCAGCCACAGAGGCCGTGTCATTTTGTAGACATGTACACTATGCTTGCACATGCCTACCAAATGCACTGGGGCTTTTTTTTTTTTTTATTGATTCAAAATGGATAGGTAAATAAAAAAAAGGTAGCGCCAATGCATTTTTTTCCTGTAAAGTGGCTGAGGGAAAGCAGAAAGGAGAGCGGGGCGGAAGCAACATGGAGGGCGTTGATGAGGGGAGATCACACAGGACGGGGTCAGAAGTAGCATGGAGGGTGGCTGAAGAAGAACGCAACATGGGCAACATAGTTCAACGCAGAGCATGGTGGAACAGAAGCACATGGGTAAGAGAGAGCACAACGTGGAACGTGGAATGCGGGGGAGAAGCACAAACATACGGGCAAGTAAAACACATAGGGGGTGGGAGAGAAGCATACAGGTGACAGTAACATGGAGCACAGTGGAGGGCTGAAGAGAAGTACACGAGTGAGACAGCTGGAAAACACATGAACTCCCATGGAGTGCGTAACCAAAACGGAAAAAAAGGAGTGATTGAAAAGTAATCAGTGGAAGGACACAAGTAAGAAGGCCATGCTCCAGTAGTGGAGGGACAAACACAAGAAGAGGAAGGAAAGCCCATACAACCAGTGTTTGAAGTAGGATTGACTGTGTTTGTAGGTTGCTTTAGTAAAAGCATGCCATATAATGCGATGAACACTACGTTTTCTTATTCCCACAGTACAGCAATTAGAATGTAAAAGGCAAACAAATATGAAGTTCATGCAAATGTTAATCTGCCCAGCGAGCAGTCATTCTAAGCTTCACAGCAACATCCTACCATAGAGTTCCTGCTCAACGTTCACATATCAATTTGCATAGATAAGGCCAAGAGGTTTATGGATAGCTGAAGACAACTTGTAAATGTTTCTTAACCTTTAATATGACTTACCTTTACAGGATACCTAGATGCATAATTTCAGGCGAGAACAAGTTACTTTAAAGTAAACAAAAAAATGTAGGCTACAATTATCCATGAAAAAAATCAAATAAAGAGTTGAAAATGGTTGATAAAAATGAAGAGTTTCTACAGGAATTTAGAGCCATGTAGAGTAAAAGGGTGGTGTTGAGGGTGGTGGTGGTGAGGTTGAGGTAAAATGGTGGTGGTTAGGGTTGTGATGGTGGTTTGGGTGGTGGTGGTGATAGGGTGGTGGTACAGGGGTGGTGGTTGGGTGGTGGAGGTTAGAACGGTGGTGATGGAGGTGGTGATGAGTTTGGTGGGGGTGCTTGTAGTTAGGGTGATGGGTGGTGGTAGGGTGGTGGTGGTAGGGTGGTGGCGGTGAGGATGGTGAAGGTGGTGGTGGTTAGAGTGATGGTGGTTAGGGTGATGGTGGTTAGTGTGGTGGTGCTGGTTAAGGTAGGGTGGTGGTTAGGGTCGTGGTGATTAGGTGGTGGTGGTTGTGGAGGATGTGGTTAGGGTGGTCATGGTAGGGTGGTGGTGGTAGGGTTGTGGTGGTAGGGAGGTGGTGGTGGTAGGGTTGTTGTGGTGGAAGGCTAGTTATGGTGGTGGTGGTTAGAATGAGGGTGGTTAGGGTGAGGGTAGTGGTGGTGATGGTGGTAGGGTGGGAGTGTGGTAGGGTAGGGTGGTGGTGTTGTAAGTGTGGTTGTAGGGGGGTGTGGTAGGGTGGTGATGGCTGGGAGGTGGGGTCATGGTTAGGTGGTGGTATAGTGGTGATAGAAGGGTGGTGGTTTTAGGGTGGTGTGCGGTGGTGGAGTAAGGGTGGTAGGCTGCTGTGGTGGGGGTAGGATGTTGGCAAAATTAAGGCTGAGCTCAGTGCTGTTCATAATTTTAAGCATTTCCCATCTGGTGACTTGCATCCAGCCGGCATTGGCTTTCGACTGCACGGTTAAGAAGGGTATGGACCCTCCCGCCAATACTTGTGAGTCTGAGAACAGTCTAAATTCTTCTGGAATGTCCTTGTACTGAGCCCAGCCAAAATAATCTACAATTCTTTTTTCATGAGCCTGATGCAGCAAGGTTGTCTTCTTCCTTAGCGGGTGCTGGTACAAGTTCGATAGTTCTTCTCTGGGAATGACCTGGGTAGGGGTGTGTATGGTGATGAGAGAGCAAAGTCCGTGCCATCCGCACTGCCAGTACATATACATCAGCGTGGAGGTGCCCAATCGCATATCCGAAATGTGCAGGACTGTGCCACAGTTTTCATTTGTGCCCAGTGGAAGTGTTCCTTTACCTCTGAAACATAAGGAATATAGTGTAAGTTTCTGTACAATTAGGGGTTGCCCCTTCCCTTCTAGCCAAGTGGTATCCCAGATTTCCTGACATGGGGTGTCTATGCTTTCATTCAACCCTCCCCTATGGGACCCGTTTCCCTTCGTATCATCGAGCTGGATGGCCCTATACAGGAACTCCATGTCAGGGGTGCACTTGTTGTTAAAGAAGACTGCCCCAGATATGCTAAGGGCCACCTTTGGAGCACAAATTGAGGCAGGAGTGGATGTGTTTGTGCATTGAGTCTGGGGTTTTGCTCCCTCCAATAATCTCTTCTCTGGGAAGTCATGGGGCCAAACAGTATAATCCCCTATGGTGCCCTTCCTGCACATCCTGTCTACCTCAGTTTGAATATCGCTAGGCTCGGTGAAAAGGTACATAGCCGCTGGGTTGGTCTAGTTTCCGGTCAGATTCAATACTACTCTGTGGGGTTCTACCTTGTTGGGATGGATTTTGGCCCTGATTCTGCATAGATATAAGTGGTGAAGGCATTTTGCTTTTTTGGGGGTTACTGCATGCAGTATCAGCGAAAAGATGTAACATAACCTGACTGATGTCTTAGAGCCCACAGCAGTCATGTGCTGATACCACTTGTGTAAAACAGCGCTGTGTAGTTTATGTAGAATGTTAGTGTTTGGGTTGGTGTAATTATAAGTAACATGGGAGAGATCCCTACGCAAGAGCTGTGAAAGTTTCTGAACAGTCTCCATTTGGCCAGGTGGCTCTTTGGCAGCGAATCGGTTTGGCAGCACCCAAACTAGACAAAGGGTACGTAGAAGTGCAAAAATACATAACTTGTGATTGAACATTGCAGGTCTCTGATATGGATCCAGGGGTGATGTCTGTGGTCTTCTGGTTATCGGGTGTTTTCGTTTAACAGTTCTACCAAAAAAGCTCACAGTACAGTTCATGGGGGAATCGTTGTGGAACTTTTAAGCAGTATATCAGGAAGATGGAGCCACGCATTTTCCCCCTCTACCTTGAAGGCCATTGGTGTCGCGAAAATCACCCAGTAGGGCACTTCTAACTTGGCTTGCTTCCATGTTCTTACGAAATTGCAAACATAGACTTCTTGTGCAGGTTGGTGTGTTTGCTATGGTTGCTTGGCGGTGGTGCACCTGGTGGTCCGATGGTTGGCATGTTTGGATAGGAAGTTAGTGGTTTTGGTCTGTTCTGAGAGGTATACATGTAATTAGTCTCCTAGTGTTTGGAAGCTAGCCTCAGAGCTTAATTTGGCCCGGGTTTTTGGGATGGACATCCCCATCAGTCTACCAGTCGCAGTCTGGTGTGGTGTGAGATGGTGATCACTGCTTGGTGTGTTTCTCAGTGCAAATTAGGCGAGGGGCAGAAACTGAAGCCACTTTTTATTAAGGCTCGTGCAAATTTTGCTTATTTTGTTTTTTAACAGGCTGTTGAGTCTCTCATCGATGCCATTGCTTTGAGGGTGGTATGCTGAGGCTAATTTATGTGTTATCCTAGCAGGGTACAGATGTGGTAGAACATAGCATTGACGAAATGACTCCCATTTTCTGACCCGATAACATCTGGTACACCCGACCGGGGTATTACTTCCCTGACCAGGACCGTGGCCGGCACCTTGGCGTCGCAGTGCACGCAAGGGCCGGCTTCGATCCACCTACAATATGGGCAGACCACTACAATCAGGTATCGGTAGTTAGCACATCGATCAATCATGTTGATGAAGTCGTTGTGTAACGTGCTCTGAAGGGTCCAGTTGGTCTTAGGATTGCTGATGAAACGACCTTGAGTGTAGGTTTGGGCGAATATAACTGGCAATCAGTGCATTCGTTTAAATACATTGCCACAGTTTTTGTAAGGTTGGGCATAAACTAGTCGCTCTGAAGTTCCGCTATCATGTTTTCTTTGGCTGCGTGTGCTGGCAGATGTAATCGGGACAATTCTATGCTGACTAGGCTTTGAGGCATGACCGGCTTTCCCGTGGGTGTTTGTCGGTATATGAGGTCGTGTGTGTTCTGCGTGCAGCCCCTGGCTTCCCATCATTCTTTCTCGTCAGGCAATGCCTCTTCCTGCAACTCCTTCACATACAGTCCTACTGTTTCTGTGTAAGACATGTCCTGAGGGGGTTTTGTCTCTGATGCCTGTTGTAAGGGAAGTACGCATGTCTCTCCAACTGCTCCATAAGCTGCCCTTTTTGCAAACTGGTCAGCTAATGCATTCACCCAGGATACAAAATCCTTGTCCCCGGTATAAGCAGTGCACTTTACCATGGCCACACAATTAGGTAGAGTCAGTGCATCAGTTAGTAACTCTAGGAGGACCCTGTGCACGAAGGGTGTATCGTTGAACTTCAGGAACCCTCGTCTTTCCCCCTTCCTATACTAGAATGACATAGGCTGAGTCTGACTGAGTAAATCATTACAGTTTTCCCCGTGCTTTGGGTGAGGGCTTCAATTAGCGCTGTCCACTGACGCCTGTGCTGAAAGGTGGGTGAGGAGAGTTAGCTGCGCTGTGACTTGCAGTGTCTCTGAGGGCACGTGGCTACGAGCTATTACTGCTGCCGCCCCTGTGGGCCTAACCCTTGTCTCATGGTCTATTACGGAGGACCCGTTGATGAACAGTGACTCACTGTCTGGGATGGGATCTTCTTCTCCCTGGATGAGCCCATCAGGGGTGCACGCCGCACAATCATGGCTCTCCTCCCCCTCCTGAGCTTCGTGGGCTAGGAAGGTGGCTAGGCTCACTAGATGACACCGTACTATTTTTGATGATGGCCTGGAGAGCATCAGCTTGTAGCTTGAGATCCGTTGTGTAGTTAGCATGCTCTTGCTCTTTTGTGAGACCGCAAACACTGAATGTTCAGCATAAAATGTGTCATCGGCCCCATCAAAATGGGGGTGCTTTTGTCAATGGCAAAAGCTGCCGCCGCCAGGGCCTGTTTGCATGGAAAGTGACCCTGCATGACTGAGTCTAAGTGCCTGCTGTAGTACGCAAGGGGTTTTCACCAGGGGCGGTGCGTCCATTAGGGCGCTTGGGCGTTGCCCCACTGAGCGTTGCCGTCACTCTAACTCTGACTCTCTCACGAGTCACACAATGCAATCCCTCCGATTCCCAGGCCGCCAGAGCCGGAGGCAGTCGGCTAGAAGGGGGCAGGGCAGCACTACAGTTCAGCTGCAAGTCAGTGTCTGATTGACATCCTCCACTATAACACGTATCACAGGTGGTCGGCCGGCAGAGCGCACAGCAAGAGTGCGCATGTTCTGTTTAGGGCTTAAACATTTTGCGACCAGCCCTGAACATGCGCACACTAGGCTGCTCATTAGAAGAGCGAGGGTTGTTCCATGCCGCTCTTCTAATGAGCAGCCTAGTGCGCATGTTCGGGCTGGTCGCAAAAAATGTTAAGCCCTAAACAGAACATGTGCACTACTGCTCAAGCCAATCCTGGCGCTGCTGCTGGAGCAGCGTCTGGATTGGCTGAGAGCAGGCAGTACTTGCCAAGGCGCCAACGCGGGAGTCGGACCCCGGCCCAGGAGGACTCGCAGAGGCGGCGCGGATCCGGTAAGTAATTGCTTAATAATTCTCTCCTGCGCCGCGCGCGACCCACCTCCCCCCGCCAGTATTGGAGCGCCAGCCGCGACTGGGCAGAGGAAAATTACTTCTGCATGTAGAAGCTCTGCTGGAGCCGTGGCCTCAACTCCAGCAGAAAAAATAAACAATATACATGTTGTAATTAGCGGGGGAGGGACTGCGCTGCATAACTTCATGATCAAGGCAGACTGTGAAAACATTTCCGTCATCGAGCATTCGCAACAAAATGGCGAACGTTGTTAGACTTGTTCTTTAGTGTGACAGAACACACTGCTTAATGCAGACGAATCCCTTCTACTACACGCCCCTTACATAACATTTACGTGCTATCACTCCCGTGTTACACGCTTGCGGACCGTTAAATGTAACTCCTTAAGATGATATAAACCACAATCTCTAGACTAGATGTGCATCGAAAAGAGCGAAGAATTCAAATCAATGTGTGCTATTTATAAAAATGCATATCAACCTTGCGTCGTTACTGAAACACAAAATTGTTGGTGAAAAAACCCTCTCATGTGTTTGGCTTTGACAATGCCCCTGAGGGGGCTGACGGGGTAAACTCCGGGGGCTGCCCTGTCTCAGTAACTAGGATGCCAAGAGGGGTCCTGTTTACTAGTCCCCAGGTGCAGAGATGTTAAATCTTTACTCCCACAGTTAACAATACCGCGGATCCGATTCACTGCGAGGGTCCGGGATTTACAGGGATCCTGGGCTGGCCCTTAAGTAATGAGAAAATGCTACAGGAATCGGCAATTCCAAGCTGGCCCGGGTCGGGATCCTGGATCTGGGAGGGCCACGAAGATGCATGGGTGGAATGGGGTTCAACGGAGAAAGGGCAAAAAGCACCAAGGGGTTTGGAAATCAGTTGTTATCATATGTACAACACACGAACCAACAAGACAGCAGCAAACCCAGTTACTCTTTAACTGACCCAGGACCAGAGGCGGCGCGCCGGACCGGGATCAGGTAAGTTTTCATTTTATTTTAAAGTCTTCCCCCTCCCCGAGTATTGTGAGCCGCGACTGATAGCGGCTGAATAAGAACTGGGAAAGTTAATTTACGTTGAAGGGTGAATGCCAGTCTAAACAAATAAACGAAGCAGAAAATTCCCATCAAATTTTCATCGTATCCGTTTGGTGCAATGGAAATATATTTTGGTAGGATTTACATTCTGTATTGTATGGTTTTTTTCATTGCGCTCTAGACCTCCTGAAAACAGCTCGTTAATCTCCGTGGCACATAAATATCTAAAAAATGAAACTCTCAGGGAAACGCAAATGTTTTCAAATCTGCTTGCAGTGCCGATCACTATTGGCTTTTAATTGAAAGTTCAAGAAACCCGAGTCCTCTCCAGTTTCACTCAAATTAGCTCTCCTGCGTTGGAGGGCGGAGTTGTGCTTCTTAAGGGGTTCTTTCCACTAATGCATGTAATCGTATTTGAAACATGCGTTTTAATTACGTGACGTGAAGTGGCTCTTTTGTGAACCACTGAAAACTGATCTGGACGCGGGCACAGAATGCAGAAGCCGCATTTTTATCATTTAAAATGCGTTGAATCTTGTCTCGTGTCTAACACTAAAACTGTAGAAAGCGCTATTCCTAGAGCCCAGTTGTGCCCCTATTTGTTCCAGCTTTGCTTTTTCTCAGTTTGCTTGTGTGTAAAGTCTCCTCGTTTAAAGTGGGATTATGTGCCATTGCAACATGTGATCTGTGGCATGTCTAAGAGTGAAGATTGTGCCCCATTCCTTTAAATGTCACTCGTGTCAATCCCTTCTGTGGATTTATAGTTCATCACCTCTGCATCACTCAACTACCAAAGGCTAAGCTGCAGATGCTAGTGTAGGGTCCCCTGTGTGTGGAATAGGTGCAGATGCGTTGCACTGTAAGCCCACCTGTAACAGTCTCAGGGTGTACCCCTAAACTGTACCTTTGTGAGCTGCATAGATCTCAAGGTATAAACCTCTCACTATAGTTGTACAGTCTCTACACCTCTCTGTAAATGTCAGTGATTTATGATTCTCAGCGTTTAAACTCCTTATTGTGCATGCCCAGTTCCTAGAGATCTCAGGATACTAATATCTCATAGCTCCATACAGGACTTCACAGATCTGTATTTACCCCTTAGGATTGCAAGTATCATGTTGTAAATGCTGTGTTGTCTCTGTTAGGGCAGCAGAGAGCCCTTGTTACTAAGAGCCTACTATTAGGGCTGGACATATCCAAGGTAGTAAAACTCCATTCTGAATCTCAGTGTGGTGGTAATCTCAGGGTATCACTAGCATACAGTGCCTGCTACGGCTATAGAGCCCTTAAAGTGTTACTAGTGGCACTGACAGAGTTGTAGGGCTTTCTAGTTGGAAACCTTGTGAAGCAAAGTGGTCGGAGGTAAAGAGAGGGGGCAGTGTCTGATATTGCTGAGACACAGAGGGACAGTGTGCTGCACTACTCCAGGTACTGGCAGGCCACAGAAGGGCTGTGCGCCGTGCTGCAAAGAGAGGTCGGTAGATTGTTCTCCTGCAAGAGGACCCGACGGACAGTGTGTTCTGCTGCAGGAGGCACAAGGGCAGTGTGTTCTGCTGCATGAGGCACAAGGGCAGTGTGCCCTGCCGCAAAGAGAGGCCGGTAGACTGTTCTCCTGCAAGAGACCGACAGACAATGTGTCAAGCTGCAAAGAGAGGCCAGTAGACTGTTCTGCATGAGGAATAAAGGTACAATGTGCCCTGCGTCAAGAGGCACTGAGGGCAGTGTGCCCTGCTGCACAAGACACAGAGCACAGTGTCCTCTTCCGGGAGACACAGAGGGACGGTGCGCCCTGCTGCCTGAGACACAGAGACAGGGGGTTGTGTGCCCTGCTGCAGTAGGCACATTTTATCAGGAGTCTGTGATACAGGAGGCACAGTAGGGCAGTGCACACTGTCACAGAAGGCTTTGAAGAGGGCAACACAGCGTGTATATTGCTCAGAGGTGCGTGGCACTGGCAGGGCCTAGCTTCAGAAAAATTTCTATCTACATGTTCTTATATGACATCCCTTTATTAATGTAATAACTGCACTTTCACAATTGCTCTATTAACCTTATTGCTTCTCAAATTTGCTTGAAAATGCACCCTTTACCCACTCTTTTTTCAAAATTGCACCCCCTTAAAATGTTCGGGCTCGTTCGCTGCGCACGCTCGCCGCGGTGCACTACGAAAAAAGGTTTACGCCCCACCACTTTCAAATGTCACCAGCCACCACTGGTTTTCACCCCAAGGAATACTTCTGCGTCAAGACTGCTGACATGACTCGTCCATCACTGTGGCTGAATAAGAAGAATTTCTTCTTATAATCGGGTGTAGCTAACATAGGGGAGCGCGTTATCTCTGTTTTGAGTTTACAGAAGGTATCGTGCATCCCGGGCGGCCACGTCAGTTTCGTGGCTGACGTTTGCCTTTTTCATTGCCTCGAGCAGGGGGGCGACGGGCGTGCTATAGTCAAAGACTCATTGCTGCATGTAATTACACAATCCTAAAAACGTTTGCATACCCCTTTTCGTTTGCGGTGGCGGCATAGCCCTGATGTTATGTTAATAATGTTATGTTAATAACACTTATATAGTGCACAAATACTACTGGTCTCTTGGCGCTCATCTGAAGGTTGTGAAAAATGTTACTGCCAAGCTTGTTTACATAAAAAAAGTTTCCAGTCTTTTCCGAAAAGGAAGGAGAGCAGTTTGTTTCCTCAGACTTTCTTTCAATCTGTTCCAAATCTGAGGTAGCAAAACTGAAAATGCCCGGCCGCCCAAGGTTGCTTTATTAAAGCATGGACGGGTAAGTAAGATCGCCTCAGAGGAACGTAGGCAGTGACTGGGCATGTAGTGCCTCAGACATTCCTTAATGTAAACTGGCACAGTACCATACAGTGTCGTGAGCGCAATGCACAAATCCTTAAATATGGCCCTCTGTTTACTGGTAGCCAACGAAGTTGTTACAGCAGCGACGTGGCATGTGCCCATCTCGGTTGTTTAAGCAGCATCCTTGCTGCATCATTCATTGTCACCTGGAGCTCGCTCAACAGTTTATTGGGGAGGCAAATATAAAGGGCGTTCCCATAATCCAGCCATGACAAAATCATTGCCACCACCACTGTCTGCATAGTTGAAAATGAAAGAATTGAGACCAGTTTCTGGAGCTGTCTCTGGAGACCTGTGCAGCTCCCACACACTGTCGCCACATGCTTGGACATAGACAGACTACTGTCTAACTTAATGCCAAGGCATTTTACTGCTGGTACGGTACCTGGAGGGGAGCCTAACTCCTAGGGGTAAAAACTATCCATCCAGGGGTTCCCCCTTGTCGTGATTGCCCGCACTTCGGTCTTGTCTGGATTAATCTTCAGAGAGTTGGCTGTCATCCAGTTCACAGTGAACCTCAAGATATTCTGCACGTTCAACTGTGATTGCATGGAACTCTCAATCCACAAAACCAGCTGAGTGTCATCCGCATAGTTGAACAATTGATAGTCCAGCTGTGCTAGTGCTGCAATCAATGGCTGTATATAGATGTTGAACAGTAATGGGGATAATGCAGATCCCTTAGGGACCCTGCAGGTTAACACTCTTGCTGCGGAGACATGACCACCCATCTGTACCCTCTGTGAGCGGTCATTCAGGAACAACAAAATCCACAGGAGTGCAGACCCTGCAATCCCGCAATCCATAACCCGGTGTGTGAGCAATTGATGGTCCACCGTATCAAATGCTGCCGTAAGGTCTCACAAAATCAACGCAGAAGATCTATTCTTATCTGCCTCCAACCGAAGTTCATCCAGTACATAGAGCATCACCAGCTCAGTACTATGATGGGCCCAAAATCCTGATTGGGGGGGAGGGGGAGCTGTTGCTGGTCCTCCACAAATTTTGGAAGGATCTTAGTTACATGCCGCTCCATAATTTTAGCCGGAAATGGCAGCAAGGACACTGGGCGGTAGTTCTTTAAGATTTTAGAGTCTGCCCCCACCTTCTTCAACAGAGGGCTTACCATAGCCCTCTTAAACCTTGACGGAACTATGCCAGATGCCAGAGAGGCATTTAGAAGACACAGAAGCTCACCCCCATAACTGGTAAGGCTGCTCTGAAAACCTCTGGTGGACAAGGGTTTCCGGCAAACCAGATTTAACAGCCGCCAAAACGAGGTTAGTGTCTCAAAATACAATAATTGGAGTGCAGATAACTGCAAGCCCTGATAGGGAGATACATCCACCGGCACCAGCGAGCAAGGACTCAGCAAGGTATTACTTATTTCATTCTGCATATCCCCGATCTTGTTAAAAAAAGTCCTGCATCAGATAACAGTTTTCTGGATCATCCACTGGGGCCTTATCTTTAGTGTGGCTTAGTTGTTTAAGCACCTTGAAGATCTAATTTTGTGGGTCACTAGCTTCACTGATCCTTGAGTCATAGAAGGCTGCTTTAGTAACCACAATCACTCTGTTATAGGCGCCCAGCTCAGCTTTATATTTACTCAAAGCATCCGGTTCATGGTGCTTACGCAATTTCCTTTCATATTGATGAAGCCTTGTCTTCTCCTTTCAAAATGAGGTGGTACAGAGGGGGCACACATAGCCTTGTCTCTTTCTCTTTCCCTACACGCTGGAGCTACCCTATCCATGGTGTCCTGAATCCAGTTAATGAACCTCACACCTTTTTATTGCACATCCTCTCCCCTATTTGGAGGGTGCTTTGAGGCCCTTAAGGCCTCCACTAAATGAGGCTTATCTATTTGAGACTAGCTGTGTACTGTACACCAAACTGGTGGACAGCGTGCGTACTGAGCTGGCAGGGAGATAGCAAACCTGATCTGATTATTATCTGACCAGCTTCAGGGTTCAATCACTACTAGCCTGGCCTTCGCCTGAGTAGACCATACCAGATCCAGGATATGACCCTTATCATGAGTCTGTAGCTCAACCAATTACTCTAAGCCCAGCATTTCCATAACTTTGCTAAAACCAGCAGTGGGGGTATCCTTTGGGACAGTATCCAACTAGTAGTTAAAGTCCCCCACCACTACAACCAGGTTATATCTGGAACTCACATCACTCATCAATTCCAGATATAATTGGTTAAATAGGGGGGTCACCCGGGGTGGGCGGTAAGCTACCACAATAATCAAGCACCTAGATTTCAGGACCACTTTTACCCCCAAGACCTAAGCCCCATCCATGGTTTCGGTGGCCACTGTTTCTGTAGCACATTGACTCTGGGTGATCAATGCCACTCCTCCCCTCTCTTCCCACCATGCCGATTATGCACAAGGAGGTGATAGTCCGGGGCAGAGCCGCTACTGTGTCAGGCTCCAACTATTCCTCCAATCAGGGAGAGGATGTGGTCTCACGGCTAGACTGCTGACTTTGGAGCTGGGAAACCAAGGTTCGAGCCTCGGGTCGACTCCACATCCTGTGATTCTGGGCAAATCACTTAATCTACCCGTGCCTACCAAAAAAAAAAAAAATGAATGTGTCCTTGTGTAACGTAACTGGTGCTCATGTAAAGCGCTCCAATACCTTCGGGTCGAGTTCGCGCTATATAAATCTGCAAAAAAAAAATCATGTTTCAGTCAATGCTAATACATCCAACTCCTTCTCCTGCAGGAGGGAGAAGATTTCCAGACTATGCTTGTGCAGGGAGCGTGTGTTTAGCAGCATCACCCTTAGCTCCCCACCTGGGCCCATGTTCTTAGTGGCTTAATTCTGCTTCTCTTGCCCCACTCCCCCTACCACCATACTGTGTTCTTGTCAGTCTATTCCACCTCCCTGTATCTCTTTCCTGTAATAAACTTGGCCTAACTCTCCAGCGGGACTCATTAACCCCACTGCTCTTAGCCTCCCCACCACCCTGCTGGATAGCAAATGAACAGCCCCCACCTCTTTCCTCATCATTATACATCTAGATTTGACATGGGGTCCTGACCCCTGGTCCTGTTCGGGCACGGACCGGCACAGATGGGCACAGGCGAGCTTGCCTTATGCGCGCCTTTGGCGTCCAATCGGTGCACCCGTTGCACGCAACTGCTGCACGTCCGATCCAATCTGCCTAAACAGGCACTCCCCCAAGCCCGCCAATCTGCTCTGCTCAGCAGCAGCTGACAGCCAAGAAGCTAAACAGCTCACCGGCCCAAAAAACAGAAGGCAGCCGGGAGCGGAAGGGTGAAAAAGGTCCGACTATAGTGCAAAGATGTAAATCAGCACAGTGCAATCACAATTTTAAAATATCTAGCAGTTACAATTCATTAAAAAATTAGGCAGTGTTCCCAAAACCAACCCTCAGATCACTGCACGTACACTCCAGTCTGATGGGGACTGCATCTTTCCCTTCTCTACTTTGTAGCCTCTCTTGGCAAGTGCAGTGAGGAGGGCTATCATGTCCTGGCACCATAGGTTTTCAGAGGGTCTGCATATCAAAATGTTGTCCGCATACGGTATAAGGGTGCTGCTTGACTGGAAGTTAGCACAATCCTTCCTCAGTATTCGATTGAAGATACTGGGGGACACATAGTACCCTTGTGATAGCCTCCGATATAGCAGCTGAACCTCTCAAAATGTGAACCCGGTCAGTTACTGACTGTCGGAGTGCAGGAGGATGCTAAAGAACGTGTTCTTGATATCTATCACGGAGAAGTGGCTGGCATCCGCGGGTATATTAGTCAGGGTGATGGAGGGGTCTTGTACAATCAGAAATTCTGGGACCACAATGTCATTGAGGGGGTGTAGGTCCTGCACCAGGTGCCAGGCCCCCCTTACTCTTTTTGACAGATAAGATTGGTGTGTTGCAGGGAGATACTCCCACATTAAGAACTCCCTGATCGATTAGTGCCTGGTTTGTGGGTGCTATGCCCTCATCAGCTTCCTTGGAGAGTGGATACAGGCATACCCGTGGTAGGATGGCCCCTTCCCACAGCGTTATCCTTATGGAGAGGCCAACCTCATATGGCCCGTCTGCCCATAGTTGTGGTGGCACTGCCGACAGATCTTGTTCCTGCCATTTAGTTAATACTGCCATGGGCAGCGGGGTCCCATTTCGAAGCTCTATCCTGACCTTGATTGTATTGGCAAACATAACCCCTGTGGCCATCGGGCATTCAATGAACAGCTGATCATCCGTTACATCCCGTAAATGGAGACCGGGTTTAATGACGATGATACATTGTCGTGTAGTTCCTATATTACCCATACAGGACCTGCGCGTTCGGATAACATAAACTGTGGGCTTGGTGGCAGACTGATTCTGAGCACCCCCACCGAGAAATGTTAGCCTGTTTGCATAAGCTAGCTCACAGTGCCACTAGTGTCTCCTCTTATCGGGAGAGAATAGTTTCTGGCAACCTTAGAACATGACAACCCTGATCCCTCAGGATCGTGGAAACAATGTACTACTTTTCGCTCAGTCACTTGTGCTTACTTATCTTGTCTCAGAGATACACAGAATAAACAGCCTGGGCGTTTCAATAAGGGTTTATTGAACAGTTGTTATTCTTGTGTAGAATATATGAGTTGCAACAACCATTAGACAGTAGCAGAGATATATGATTAGCAGTACAATGAATATAAATGGATAGTACAGTTCTACCATCTTGCAGTACGCATGAATAAATACATGAATATAAAATGCAGAATAAAAGAAAGCGCGTACTCCTACGATGCCTATCTAGATGTACCTAAGTGTACCTAGCATGTGAGTAGGTGTGAAGCCAAGAATCCCTCTAAGGTTTAGTCGAACTCCATTACATGAAATGTGAGAATGTAGGAGCCCTTTTTGGTCATGAGTTGGACACCCCGCGAGGGATGTTCAGACCACTGTCAGCTGGAGCGTCTGCATGCAGGAGCCTCAGCGTCTCTGGTCAGTGTGTCGGCCTGGAAGTCTCGATGCCCTCTAACTAACACTAGCAAGAGGTGCTGTCTTTATACAGAAAGTATCTAGGGCTCCTTTGTCCCTTGTTGCCTGTATTAGTCATTGTTGGATTTGAGGATGACATATGGATGAACCGTGTACGTAGATATGGGGAGGAAGGTGGTGTAGCCCCAGCCTGGTTTCTAGGAACCCTTATGAATATTCATTCATACTGTGTGAGTCTATTGATGGAGTTATAGGACTCTATTGTTTAGGAGAAACCCTCCTTCTGCACCCAGGACTAGAACTAGGTAAAGGTTCAATCCTAAAAGGCTCGTTACAGTGTAGTGTAGGGGAGGTAATGTAGGTGAATGGGTATGATGTTACCCGGGCCTATATTAGGGTACCTATATGGAACATAACACCCACTCCTCTTCCGAACAATCAACAATCAACAATGATAAAAATGCTGGCGAACCATTTCCACTATTAGGTAGTAGCGCATTTAAACCATTAAAACCATCACAGAGTGTTGTAAAAACATTGTCTTAAAATCAGTTTTAAAAACAACCTCAGGGGGAGGAATTTTTGTTTTGAAAAAGCATTTCTTGGATTTGCTACTTAAGCCAAAGTCCTAATTGAGTTCGTTTATATAAGTCGAACCACTATAAGTGTCAGGAGGCCATGCTTTTCAGCGAAAGTGTCAATTTAAACGAAATGTTCCAAGTTTAGTTGAGTTTTGGAAAAAGAAAGAAAAAAACCAAACTGAATTCTTTCCCAGCACATGATGAGCCAATTTTAGATTAAGTGTCCTGGCTGGGAGACGCAACATCGTCGTTGCTTGCTGCTGCAGGGGACGGTCCTTATAACACCTCGCAAAGTACGTCAATGGAGCACAGATGATATTCAGTACTGCCAATAGCTGATGTGGAGGCAGCCGGTGCTGTAGTCGATACCTCGGTGCTAGTGGTGCTAGTGGTGGAGCTGATGCTCAACCTAGTTGTAAAAGGCACCTGCGGATTCTCGAGGAATGCAGCCATCTAGATGGGAATACGCTAGGGACATTGCCGAGCATGGGCCCTCAGGGGTTCCAGCCAGGTATTCAAGTCCGCAGGCATGTCCGTTGCAAGTGTCAGACAGAGGTCCAACACGCATTCTTCACCGCAAAACAGGCATCGAAGAACAGGTAAGATGCAGTCCATCCAGACTGGTCTAAACGATAGGAACCAAGAGGTGCTTAGTTCCCTTAGGCGAGGTGTGCCCAGATGTTGTACCATGCGTTCACCTTATTTGCGCTCCAGGAGCGCTTTTGCCATCTTGTTAGTAATTGGGCCATCCAATGCGGAGCAGGAAAATGACAATCAGGATCTCTGCGATAGAAAGCAGGATCAGCGGAAGACCTCCAAAAACGCTTCCCAATACGGAGTGTATAAAATTTGGAATAACTCCGAGGATTGTCTGAAAGGTGCTTAGAAGTCCTGACCCTATGGTCTTAAATAGGTGTACAATACCACTCGTATCAGACATATTAAAGATACGACCCACCATTTCTGCTAAATGAATAGGGCAGTTTGTATGTATAAGTGGCTGTATCTCAGTCGAGGTCCTTGCGATTTGAAGATCAAAGGTCTCTCGAGCGGATGTTAAGGGTATGGGTTGCTGCAAAAGCATGGCTTTCAGTCTGCTCAAAGTATCAAACTGTATAAAGGAAACATTCAATGAAGGCCATAACAGCGCCTCCCTGACTGTATTTGTTGGGGGAAACAATACTTGCATACAGCAAGTAACCCTGGAGTTCACAGTGACCAGATAGGCAATGCCCGGAATCATCCCACAGCAACCTTGATCGTTCAGCATCAAGTAACTCCCATTCGAGAGCAGCTAGAATACCGGTTTAATCACTGCAGCTGGAGACCCTTTCATGTGGCAGGACAAGTTTGCTACCGACCCATTACAAGCTCCATGCAATGAAATGTCCTGGCACATGAGAGAACCGCTTAGAGCGTTCTTGCAGTTTGTACCGTTTAGAAACACTTCTCGATTCCCACTCCGGCATCTAAATCTGTATGGTAACTCCCAAGATTTCTTAATGTATTCCTTAACCATCTTTTCATATTTGCCCGCCTGCCTTTGCTCAAGGCAATATTGAAACTGAAAAGTAGTGACCGGTAGAGTGATGTGGTCATAGATAAGCCATTCCGTAGACGGTGATTCCGCTACCGTGAATGGTAACCTGTCCAGTTTTTCAATGCGCAGCATTGTATATTTTTCTCCCCTTTGTGCCATTTCCATCTGTTTATCTGTTAGATTATATTCAGAAAACAGAGACGTACTGTTGATATAACGCCAAGGCACATAGCCTGCACGCAAAGATTGCAGCGTCCAGCTCAATAACATAACAGAACGTAACTGAGATTGCCCGTGTTGTAATATGGCTAAATCCTGTTCCAGTATGTCTATCGCAGAAGATACAATGTTGCCTAAGGAATATATTCTGGAGGTCAAAGTTGTTAGCCCGTTGTCTACCACTGCTAGAGATTTCTCCAAGTTAATACGGTCTATTTCCCGTATCCTCTCTGTGGCCTCTGGATGGGATATTTTCCAGTTTTCATTATAGGCAGCATAAATGCCAGCATATATGAAACGTTTCTGACGAGGTTTCCTGGGACCTAGTAAAAAATCCCTAAGATCCATGTCTTGTGAAAGTAAGGCTAAGTGTTCTTTCACTTCTGTGAGTGTTGAGGTTTCTAGCCAATCAAGGCACAACTTCCCAACACTGTAGGATGTCACTACCCCTGGGTGTTCTCTCTGTACATAACGTGGGTCTGGCCTGTGGATATTGAACCCTTCGGTTATACCGCAGAATCTTTGGTGACATGTGTTCGTGTCTAAGGGCCAAACCACCCATTTTTTCCAATCGGGGTCTGTTCTATTGTACTGTAAAATGTCATCTATTGTTGCCCCTTCTTTTGAAGTTGAATTTTGCCACCCCTCCATCTGCGATGGTGTTGGAAATCGAGGTGTGTTCAGGTCCTTGTTCTTGGCAAGTCCAAGACAGGATGTCTGTTGCACAGTGTCATTTAGAAATATCATCTGCTGTGGAATGAGGCATGCTCTAAATAGCGCTTCTGTTCCCTGGACTTGCCAGTCCCTAGAACCCCAGACTGATTTTGAGTCTATTGTGTTCTTCCTTAGGTCAAAACCCTGTTCAGACAATTGGGCAATAAAGGAAGCAGAGTATATCTGTTTGGTGTTAGTCAACATAATTTTCAGTGCCGATGTCGGTGTAACTTTATAATAAAATGACGTCGGGTCAGTGGTGTTAAAACCTGAAAAATATGAAAATTTCTGTGCAAATGTATGCAAACTACTTTTTGGTGGTGTAGGGCAATGTTCCCACTGGTGGTACTCAAAAACATTTCTAGGCGAAATAGATTTGTGTAGGAAATGATGACCATAATGTTGGTAACAGTACAAAGTGTCATAGTCGGAATTACCTTCTAACATTTCAGTGTTCGGAAATGCAGCAGTTTTTTCTAAATCAGACAACATGTTATTAACAGTTTCAGAGTCCCAATCATCAGAAAATGTACTGGAGGTAATGATATCACTTAGCAAAATTTTAAATACATGTGCAAGTTTTAACAGATCAGTCGGACTGAATATATCAAAATCAACTTTGTCCCAGACTATACCGTCCGGTATATGAACTGCTGTGATGTTCACTGTTGATAAGTCTCGTTGTTCACGATGTGAAGATTGATGTGGTTTTAAAATCAAATTAACTTTTTGGGCTGTGGAGCTTTGTTGAAGGTAATAAGCATGCTAAAAGTTATAACTAAGCCTAGCCAGAAAAGAAAAAATAGAATCCCAGTAATTACCCAGAGTTCTAACCAAGGCGATACCAGGTTAGTCTTTTTAAAAAAGTTTAGAAAGTCTTTAACTTGCTGTTTGCATGAATTTTGGGCTGGCGTCGTTTCCTGTTCACTTGGATCCAAAGAAAACGTATCAAAGTTCATGAAGTAGCCAGAAGCAGTTCGATCAATTGTAGGAATTGCATCGGGATTTGTTGAAATCGCATTTTGCTCTCGTCAAGGCATGTTGACGTAGACGTCTGTATTTGGTCAGATTGCAACTTAAGTATTGTTCTGAGTTTCATTTTGTAGATGAACTTCGGTTTCAAGGGGAACGGGTTCCATAGCATTGTTGCTTAGTCCTTCATTCCGTACAGGAGGCTCTTCAAACGTGATGAGTCTTTCTGTTTGAACTTCTTGGATGGTAGCTAGAGGAGGGCGTCCGCTACTGTGGAGTCCACGAGGCCTACTGATCGGCCACATAGTGTGGTTTGATTAAGTCGATTGAGACAAATCTTTTCTCCTTTTTTCCGGCAAGAGGCAGCAAAAGAACATTTCTTGTTCCTTGAACTGCTAGGACAGGTACAGGCTTTCTGTATGATGGTCCAAATTCTTTTTTGTCCGCTATTTTCTCTCTGACCAGATCCCCGATTTTTGGGATCCAGACAGGTTTTGCCGTGTTTGCCTTGACTTTCCCAGTGGCGGTCTGTTTCTGGACAACATTGCTTTGTTATGTCCTGGATTCATTTAGATCCTGTAAAACAGCCAAACAATCATGGATATCAAATGGTTTCTCATCCGCCACTGCGCCTTCACAATCAAGATCAGGTACCCACATTCTCGTCCCAAATAGGACCTCATATGGAGTAACACCCCCTAGAGAACTTCTTGGCTGGTTATTGAGTGCTCTTTGTACCCCATAAAGGTGATTGACCCAATTACTGCCCTTGCCTAATACCCTAGCTGTTAAAGATTGCTTTAAGTCCTGGTTTTTCCTCTCCACAACCGAATTTCCCTCAGGATGGTACGGAGAGGAGTACTGCAATGCAATGCCCATACTTTCCATTGCCTCTTTGTAAGCCCGAGAGCTAAACGCCGGGCCACGGTCAGAATGTAACGTGCCAACTGCGTATGTCCCTATAAAGACTCGCAAATCTTTGATAACAGTTTGAGCATCAGCCGAGCACTGAGGCCAGACCCAGAGGAATCTAGAGCAGGAATCCACTGCAACCATGATATACTTGTAGGCCCCATCAGATTGTAAGGGGCCGCAGTGGTCCAGATACACACAGGCGAGAGGTTTGTCAGATATTAGCAACGGTGTCTGCGCCGGGCGTGTTATGGTGGAGCCTTTCATCTGTTGGCAGATGTCACATTTCAAGACATAGGGGTATATTCACAAGAACGTGTGATAACTACCGCAAGAGTAGCGTAACTCAACTTTCAATATCGCAGCCTATCGCGGGAAAATATCCACGTGTCAACGTGGAATTCACAACAAGGCGGTACCATGCGATAGCCACCAGATAAAGCGTCAAATGTCAGCGTAAAAATCATTGCCACGCTGAAAAAATGCGAAACGCGAGAAATCATGCGATGAGGCCAATCGCGGTACAGAAATCAGCGAACACCAGCCACAGGCCTGTAAATCCCATGCGGCCGGCGGGAAAAAGCACCATAAAAGAAAGAAAAAAAAAGAGCCCAAAAACAATTCAAACTGCGTAGCAACATGGATGCACCCGGACCGAGTGCAGAGGACAAGCCGAACACCACAAGACCTATGGAGGACCATCCAGGAACCCCGCTTTCGGGGAAGGGCCGGGTACAGTCCGCAGGAAGACCAGATCATCGTCACGGGGGTGACCGAACACCATCAACAACTGTTCGGCACCTCCACTGCGGCACTGGGAACCCAAACCGAAATATGGCAGGCCATCCTCACCAAGGTCAATGCAGTCGGAGTGTCCAGGAGGTCACTGGAGGAGGTCAAGAGGCGCTGGCATGATCTGAAAAGGCAGACCAAACATAAGCTCGCCACCAACAGGGAGGCAGCAACGGCGACTGGAGGTGGGAGTCCTGCGACACAGGAGGAGCTGGAGCAAATGGTGGCCACAGTCAGCAGTGAGGAGACGGTGGCAGGATTGGGGGGCCTGGACACAGCACGATACGACCTGACCCAACAGCAACAGGGTGAGTAACCACTAGGGACGGGGGGGACGGGGTGAGATGGGCACAATGGCACACATGCACAATTACGCGCAGCACACAGCACACCCACAATGACCGTGGAACATGTCCCTGAATGCCTTGGCACACTGCAGCACACATAGAAACGCCAAGTAGGCCCCATCCACAATGTGCACAGAGGGCCCCCCCCTATCACCAATATCACAACCGACCCGTGCAAATGTGCTGAATCCAGCAAAGCAGCTGCTCCGTGACCCACACTGACTATGCAAGTAACACTGCATGTCCGATAGCATGGCAGCTGCCCCAAAAAAATGACATGGCCCACGAAGCGACATGTAGGTAGCCAAGTGCGGATCACATCCGTAAAGGAGCAGGTCACACTCCGACGTGTCCACGTGCACACACAACCCATGCCTTACAATACACGCAGCAGACGAACAATGCACCAGGCCACAAAAACAGTCCGCGAGCACACATGACTAAAGTCAAAAGCAAATCAGGCCCCGAAAAGCACACAATTCAAAGGCACCCCGCCTCAAAGGGAGAAGGCTACACGAAATCAGAGCTGCAGGGGCAACTCACCCACAATGCAGCACACACACATAGCAATCACAGAACATCAGCAATGAAGGCAATGTGGTACAAAGTGCAACACCAGCACCACAGGACAGAGCTCACAACAGGTTCCACTCGTGCGTAGTAACTGTCCACCCACATCTGGCATTGCCTGACACTGTGTGATGATAATGTACGGGTACTACCACACATCCGTCATGTAGTCGAAAAACACACTGACTGCCATCAAATAGCCAGCACCCCCCAAACAGTCACAATGTACATTGGCATGCAGTCTGAATGTATACATCTGCAAATCATCACCATACATGTGAAACTCTGTTAACCTGCATCTCCCCTTTACATTGCAGAGGGACAAACAACACCCCCTGCAGAGCACACCTCACATCCCACTATTGATGATGAAGAGGACAACCTGCACATATGTCAAGACACCCTCCAACGGATGTTGGACAGCCTCTGCACCCCACCCCCAGGAGCAGGCCAGGCCAGCTGCCTCGAGGTGACCCCACCACCTGCACAGACCACACAGCAGGAAACACACACCACCACGGCTGTCTCCCAGGACCCCCCGACCAATACATGGAATTCCAACAGCGTGTGTTGGGTTGCCAGGTGGAGTTGGCTCATCAGCTGCGGGTGGGTTTCGAGCTCGTGGCAGCCAAACTCGATGCCATACGTGGGTTTCTGAGTCCTATCAGGGACCACGTACAGTCCCTATCGGACACCCCCTGTACGCACCATGCTCCGCCACAGACCTTGGCTAACCTCCCTGGTGCCATGAGTCTAACACAAGCACTGTCTGGTCAGACAGGCACCAGCCATGACAGCACAGAGTTGGCACAGATGCGGAGGGCAATGGACACCATGGAGCAGATGCAGGCTCGAAGTATGTCTGCCATGGCTGGACACCAGCGAGCAGTGGCTGGGAACAGCAACGCCCTGCAGTACTCCAACTTGCCATTGCTGCCACTGAGCCGTTCCCAGATGACTGCAGCGGGAACATCGACACACACATCTCCGACCCCTGATGTGTCCGTGGCACACTGTGATGCTGCCCCATCACCTACGCAGTCTGATGTGTCAGGGGCACACAGCGATGCAGCCATCACCCCGCCACACACACCGGACACACCGGACACAGAACCCGTATCAGGGGAGTGAGAAGGGGATGGGAACTACTGTGTGAGGAAGGAGGCAGTAGCATCCATCACCGCCATATGGCCTGTCCCTGCCTGGTCATGACCTATGCATCATGCCCTGGGAAATACCTCCTACTGACCTCCGGAACACCCTGCGACATTCACCCGGACCCCGACACGGACTGCCATTTCTTCCCCACTGGCCAATCACTGTGCAATCCTGCTGCGGACTGCACTCTTCCTCTTCCCAATCACTGTGCAATCCCCAAAGGACTCTGGTTGGCCCACCACTGGGCTTCCATGTGATGTGGGCTTGGATGGCCAGGTACAGCTCCAGCTCCGTCAATCACCTGAATGTGAATAAAACATTCTAAATCACACAGATGTGTCATCACTATGTTCACTCACGTATGGAAGTATGCTGGATGTGGGGACGATGATTGCACATGAAGGTACACCAGGGCTCGAGTCGGGGTACCACGCGGGTGGATGGCGTCCCCCCACTTATTTTACCGGGTTTTTACCGGGTGGACGCCGTCCCCCCTGCCCAAGAGATGGAGCCGGTACCCGAGTCTGCACCTGTGCGCGAATGATAGCCTTTCAAATGCACCCGAGGCTCAGACTAATCTCCCCTTCCACCTCGCGCCCTCCCCTTGCCAGCCTTTCTCAGACCACAGTCGAGGCGCCAAGGCTTCAAGGAGCTGCGCTGTCAACACGCCGAGCATGTCACTTCCAGGGACCCCGACAGATGCCGTAGTGCCTACGGCCCGAGTCTGTAATAACCGTGTAATCCGAGGAATGGGTCCTGTGTATAGTGTGTTCTTGTGTTTTGAGTGGCTGCCACTTATTGCAGTATTATACCTCTACTTGTATCTTGTATGTATTCACGCATTTCAGACGGAGACCGGCAAATTTCGTGACGTCACTTCCGGTGACACCACCTAACTTGGAGCGTCCCCCCACTTCTTTTTTTAGGACTTGTGCCCTGAGGTACACCCTGGTAACTGACATCTATGCGCATGTCTATCCCTAAGACACATGGCCAATTGGATGATTGGGAAAGTGAGTACTAGCTGTGTCCCCATTGCACATCAACAGCAATCTCACAACACCCCAACGTAGGCACATGTCCATGTGTTGAATAGGGTCGTGTGTAGGAGTGACCAAAACGGTGGCAAGCCAGGAGTGGTATCCCACACCACGTGTGACAGCAGAACTTCACGTCGCATACCGACTTACACACATCTGTGTGGACACAATCTGTTGTGATGTATGACATTGCTCCACATGGTCAGAGGTTGGACACCATACACACATAGCTGGAGTCATGTAAGTGCACATGTCGTCCAGCACCTATCCAAAAACAATGTCTGGCTCACAGAGGCGGAACTTGCCAAAGGGACACACCCCCATTGCACATGCGTCAGTCAGTTCCTCCCTGTGTTGGGACGAGGCTCATTGTGGCACACGAGTGGACAATCTAAACAACACACCTCACAGTTAGACACCAGTGGAGTGGCATAGGCTTTATTGGCATGTGGGTGTCAGTACGGACGAGGCAACGGCCACAACAGGCAGGGACATGCTTAAGACACTTACACGCAGCATGGGTACATGTCGAGGTTCAGATGATGGTGGGTCTGAAATGGACAACATTCATCACGGATGGCAACGCTCACAGCCCACCTTGCCTTGCTGGATGAGTCATGTGTTGTTTGGCGTCTGCACATTGCCCCGTGTGAGGGGGCACGACTCACTGCACGTGGGGTCTGCATGGCGCTCTGCCTCCGGGGTGCGCCGATTGTCTGCTCTGCCGCCAGTGATCAGGTGTGAGGGTCCGACAGGTTCACATGTCGTGCTACATTGCCATGTGTGTGCTCTCACCCAGCAGTGTGTCCGAATTGGCAACGTTGCCAGACAACGCTGTGTTGCTCCGACCATGGACCTTCGTCGCCTTGCACAGGTGTGTGTACACACGCGCTATTCCACGCACGTGCATCCAGAGCCCGACGTGTCCTCTGTTGTGGTGGGATATGTGAGCAAACCCCACGATGCAACAAGTTGTTGGGCCATGTGCTGTGGGTGGCAATCGGATGTGGCTGCAGGAACGTAGTTACTCGACCATGAATGCCCGTGCAGCTTCATGTGCAATGTGTTCCAATAGTACGTCGTTGTCGTGTTCAAGGAACACCATGGTGAGCCAATCCATTAGGTGGTCCGGGCAGGTGTGCTCAGCCCACGCCGTCTCACCGATCCGCAACACAGCCCAATAGGGGAGCGCCTCGATGTGGTCACTGCACACGAGAAATTGTGCTATCTCCCATGCACAACTACCAATACATACGCAGTATGTCAAGGCATCCCATGCACGGCTGTCTCGGTTACACTCCTGTTCGTGATCCAACAGGGGGCGCAGACACAAGTCATAGTCCAATTCATCAACAGTTGTGTTGGATAGGCAGACATCCATGGGACACTCGAATGTGCATGTTCGGCAGTGGAACCAGGGCTGGACGCAGGTGACGTGGGCAATGCGGAAGCTGAGCCTGTAACTGATCTGCAGCACTGCCAGTGGCAGTGCGCCCAGTAAATGCAGCATACGTGCACGGTACTGTTCCACGTGACGGGGGTTGTGCATGTGCCCGGTATGGCCTGCCATTGCGTTGGTGCGTCTCGTGAACAGGCACTCTTCTGGACTGCGGCAGTTGTGTGGAGGATATGCCACAGCTCTGAGCAATGATTCGAATGTGTGTGCAACGTTGTGGGTTATGGGTTGCTGTTTCCGTGAGTGTCAAGGGCATCCCATGCAGGGGTACCACAGGCAGGGGCTTCTATGTGTGGGCTGTGGATGAGTCGGATGGTTCTTTTGCGGAATGCATGGTGTGGGAGTCGTCCCATCTGCCATTGCATCTCTATCAGGGTGTTCTAGGCGAGTTCTGGACCAAGATCAGAGGTGCAAGTGTCCTCCCGCATTCTGCATTGCGACAATGGTGCTTTCATCCCTGATGTTTGTCTGACTACTACTTTCGTTTTCGGAATGTGATGTGGGTTTGGCGCTGAGATTGGGACACGGCCTTGGGCTCATGGTGTACGGATGGCGATGCACACACACATGTTGGCATGTGGAGCCAGGTGCCCGAGCGGCCTTGCGCTGCTTGTGCTATCTCACTCCATCTCTCTCCCTCGCTCTCCCCCTCTCTTTTCTTTGTTGGGCGCATGGCACACCTTCTTCTCTTGGATTTGGTCTTCCAGGCTGTGTGCTACGGATTGTCCAGTGAGGAGCAGCTAGGACTCATCCTAAGGGTTGTTTCTGCTTTTGTTTGTATGGTGTTTTGTGTTGGTGATTGCATTGCTGTATGACTGATTCTCCATTTTCTGGCCACGCATGTATGTTTATTTTCCTGCTTGTGCGACATCAGGCAAAATGTTTGTTTTGGGATTCATGGTGTTGGTGTGCAATTTCTTAGTCCAGGGTTGGGGGTGGTCTCGGGGGGGGTGTTGCGGGCCTGGGTGAGGTGTCGGTGGGTGTTCTGGCCCTCTTGGGTGTCCGGGCCGCATGATCAGTGGCTCCATGGCATCTGTTGCCCTTCGGATGTGGCCCTGGGCTGTGCTCCCTTTTGTGGTGCTGGCTGCCGTCCGACTTTACACCAGGTCAGAGCAGGTGTAAATTTCCTGGTGCTAACACGCCTTATCGCCTGTTTTGTGTTTTTATTGCGGATGTGGCTGGTCATTGTGAATGTTGAGGGGTGCTGTTGTCTCGGCTTTTGTCACGGGAACGCCTACTCTGCATCTCATTAGCGATATTTGCGGGGTCCTCTGTGGCGATGTTTTTGCGGCTGCTATCGCGGGTAAACTGGTGCTGTGGGCTGTTAACAGCGGCTTGTGAATGGGGAGGTAAATTTATCACGACTTTGGCTGCGATAAAGTGCCGTTAATTCGGCGATAGCTCCTGGTGAATATGCCCCAAAGTCTTTAGTTTGTTTTGTTAGACCTGGCCACCAATAGAGCTGTTTCAGCAATGAAATAGTCGCTGTAACGCCTGTATGTGCAGAGCCCAAACCCTCCTGTGCTGCTAGTATTAAACCTTGCCTACGATCCATATTTGGTATTACTCTGTCCCCCACTCCAGGAATCTGAGCATATGGAATGTTGTTTGCATCTAACTTGTAGGAGTACTTGAGTGGAAATTTCTTTGGTACTGCTGAGCTGCCTTTGCGCGAAGCAATCACATTCACCATAATTTCACCGTCTATTCTCGTTTTTGAACGAGTGATTGCAGCTACGGAAGCCGTGCGTACTGCCCCCTTTGCGGCTTCATCAGCCAATGAATTCCCTTCAACGTGAACGCCATCACGTTGATGACTCAGTGTATGGATCACGTGAGCCCTCGGTAGTTCGTTCTTTAACTCAACTACCTGTTTCCATAGCATTTTATGCTTAATCGTGCCACCTTTTGCGTCTTTAAACCCGTTTTGTTCCCAATGATACAAATATTCATTGTATGACTGCACACAGTAAATGGAATCACACACAATTAGTGTGGGGAATTCGTGATCCGTATTTACAAGTGCCAGTATCAGTGCTTTTAATTCTGCCAACTGAGCCATGCAGTCTCCTAGGGATTGCGTTTTGGTGCAACTCGGATGGAACTTTCCATCCCGCATGCGACCTTTAACAATAGCACATGCCGCGCTGTATTGTTGCTTACTCCCTATGGCCGGTTGAGCAGATCCGTTAGTGTAAATAATATATTCATACTGATCAAGAGGCAAAATCTCATTGGGCAGAGGATATTCTTGTTCGTATTGCAGGAATGCCTGTGTTTTTAGACTTGGATCAAATCTGTATTCAACATCCGTTGCAGTAAGAGAATTAGCCCATTGTATCTACCTCGGATGTAAAGCTTTTGCATTTGGAATGCTAGCCTTTGTAACAGCTTCTAAAGCTGGTACTGGGGTTACAGCAATTATGGGTTTCCCCTGAGCCAGTGCTCTTTCTCTTGCTGCAGCGGTCTGAACTGCTGTCAGGATTTTTTCTGTAAGTGAAACGCATTTCTGCGCTTGTGTACAGGTGTGATTTGTAAGCGATTGGTACGGTTTCGTCTTCATGGAAGGTTAAGTATGTGTACCTGCATTGACCCGCTATTATTCGGATCACTAAGTTGCGTACGTTTACGCGTGTCTGTAAGTGTTTGGAAGCTATCATGTCTTCTTGTAGTAAACGTAGGATGTTTGTGTGTTCCTGTGTCCAATGTCTGACTGAAAAGTCAGGTTTGATTAAGTCGTAGAAAGGTTTTACTCTTTCTGCGTAATCTAAAATGTATGTTCTGCCGAAATTTAGGAATCCCAGGATTGATTGTAGATTTTTTAACGATTTTGGTGGTTGAAGCAGCGCACACTTTTCTAAAAAGTTAGCTTCCAAGCTTTTCCCTTCACTTGAAAGCTCGTATCCTAAAAACAGGACATTGAGGTGGGCTATTTTTGATTTCTTAAAATTAAATTTGTAGCCCTCAGAAGTGAATCCCATAATAATGGTGCTCACCCTGGTCAAGTGCCTTTTAAGTCATCGTCCGTCAGATAAATATCATCCACATAGGACAATGCTTCCTCATCAGAATATCGGAGTAACTCAGTTACTCTTGCTGAGAATAGCCCCGGGCTGTTCTTATACCCCTGGGGGAGACGACAAAATTGTCGTTGTGACCCCAACGCAGAGAATGCGGTCAAATACCTGCTTTCAGGCGCTATATTTTGGCAGAAGAATCCATTTGAGATATCTAGTGTAGTTTTGTACTTTTTCCGCACAATGTTATTCATTAATGCGGCACTGTGTGCGTTTTGGACAGCGAATGTCTTTGTGCATGTGTTTAAATATCTGTAATCTAAAACTAGATGATATGAGTTGTCCGGTTTTGATACGGGAAACAAAGGGTTGTTCATTGGTGAGGTGCATGTTTCAATCACCCCTTGGTATTCAAGTTGATCTAAGATCTCCCTGACCTGTTTTTTAGCTTCTTGCTTTATTGGGTATTGCCTCTGAGCATTTGGTGAAACTTTTAACGGGATCACGTGGTGTGTTGAATCCTCATCCCATCCGGCATGATTTTTGTATAATGCTGGAGCTAGGGCAACCGTCCACTCCTGTGCATATATATGTTTAAGGTGTATGGGAACGAGGTCGGAGAATGCTGGAAAAATTACATTTTCTCCCCTAGGGCACTCCATAACGTATGCCGGCACCCAATCTTGTTCAGCTAATTGGATGTCTTAACCAGATGATAGGTTTTTCCAAAAGACACCTTTAACTTTCCTGGGCTTGTCCCCCTCCATTTGGAGTGTTATTTCGTGTAACTTATGTGGGGCGCTCACCCTTGTATCTGGTGTTTCCACCGTGATGTAATCATTCAAGTCCGCTGTCACCAGAAATTCCATCAGGTTCTGGCGAGCTATTGTTACTTCTGCTGCACTGTCTAGCATCGTCCGAGCCCATTCCCCATTCAGAAGCTGCGTCCTCAGAATTCTGGGCATGTCTGATCTTTATGCCTGCAACTTTCTTCTTCTTAAACTGAGGTTTTGATTTTGGCTTTTCTTCTTTTTTGGAAGTATAGTCTTGAGCGTGCTGCTTGTCTCTGGACTTTGTACGCTCCTCTTTGTGTTCTGACCGTCCTTCTCTCTCGGAGTTTTTCGTCGAGCCCTGAAAGGAACGAGAGGAACGTGTATCAGTATCCTAATACCTGTCAGGTTTCCTAATATTATCCCTATTCCTAAGGTTGTACCTCTTTTCAGAGGGCTCCTGTGGAGGAGATCTGCCTCGGGATTGAGATCTGTTTTTAAAGTTTTGTTGTTTTTTATTATTCCACTTCTTTTTAGAAGAAGCAGATGTCTGCTTGGTAGTGTCCTTTTCAGGACTTCCCATCATTTTTGGTTTTAATGCTTTCCCACCCAAACTGTCTCTGCCTAATTCTGCATATGCAGTTTCAATTATTTTGGGTAGTTCGTGTTGTTGATCCACTCGTGCTTACTTATCTTGTCTCAGAGATACATAGAATAAACAGCCTGGGCGTTTCAATAAGGGTTTATTGAACAGTCGTTATTCTTGTGTAGAATATATGAGTTGCAACAATCATTAGACAGTAGCAGAGATATATGATTAGCAGTACAATGAATATAAATGGATAGTACAGTTCTACCATCTTGCAATACGCATGAATAAATACATGAATATAAAATGCAGAATAAAAGAAAGCGCATACTCCTACGATGCCTATCTAGATGTACCTAAGTGTACCTAGCATGTGAGTAGGTGTGAAGCCAAGAATCCCTCTAAGGTTTAGTCGAACCCCATTACCTGAAATGTGAGAATGTAGGAGCCCTTCTTGGTCACGAGTTGGACACCCCGCGAGGGATGTTCAGACCACTGTCAGCTGGAGCGTCTGCATGCAGGAGCCTCAGCGTCTCTGGTTAGTGTGTCGGCCTGGAAGTCTCGGTGCCCTCTAACTAACACTAGCAAGAGGTGCTGTATCTATACAGAAAGTATCTAGGGCTCCTTTGTCCCTTGTTGCCTGTATTAGCCATTGTTGGATTTGAGGATGACGTATGGGATGAACCGTGTACGTATATATGGGGAGGAATGTGGTGTAGCCCAGCCTGGTTTCTAAGAACCCTTATCAATATTCATTCATACTGTGTGAGTCTATTGATGGAGTTATAGGACTCTATTGTTTAGGAGAAACCCTCCTTCTGCACCCAGGACTAGAACTAGGTAAAGGTTCAATCCTAAAAGGCTCGTTACAGTGTAGTGTAGGGGAGGTAATGTAGGTGAAGGGGTATGATGTTACCCGGGCCTATATTAGGGTACCTATATGGAACATAACAACATGCCAACAACAAGTTCACTTGGTCGGTGGCCAGCAAGACCCCATAATCATACCGCAATTTGACGGCCTGCAAGCAAAACAGTACTTCTTCTTGGGGTTCCAAGTCATGATGTACCTCCCGATGGAACACAAATTTGCTGGGCAACTGTAAAGTTTGTCCTAACAGTTCTGGTGTGTTAGCAATAATTGTGAGTACTACGTTGGTGAAGGCTGTCAGGTCGGTGGGCGATGAGGGTCGTTTAAGGACATGAGTCTTAAAGGAGAAACCCCAGGGTTCGAGCAGATCAATGTCCCATCTTTTGAGAAATGAATGGTCATGTTAAGTTTGGCCATTAGGTCTCTTCTTCGAGGATTAGTCGGGGATGAATGGTGATATAACAATTGCCCCTTTACATGGCTGCCTCCCACGTCCAAATCCAGGGGTTTTGTGAAGGGGATCCTCATAACCATACCGGAGAACCCCTGTGTATCCATAGAGTCTTTGGATAGGGGGACAATCCCTTTTTTAGACGTGACTTGGTTGGCCCTGTGTCAATCAGGAACCTGTAGGGCATATTATTCACTAGCTCCATTACAGTAGGTTCCTCCTCAGACTGACGAGTCACTGACAGCATGGGACACAAGGGGGTGGGTGTGTGTCATCCACCAGACGCAAGGACTGACTCTTGTTGACACCTTGGCTTGCTTACCACTGGGAGTGGAGGGATTGTGACCAGGTCCCCCCTTTGGGAGTTCTCTGTACTACTTCCTTATATCCTACTACTACGTGCTTTATCTCTTTTGAACCTCTGCGGCGGTGCCCCCATCGTGCCGCCACCTTCTGTGCACTGTGGCTACAGTTGTTCTAACAGAGTCGCCTGCTTCTGGCTCAGGGATTTCACGACAATGTCCTGGTTCTGACCCAACTTCTTTCTGTACTCTCTCTCTTTCCTTCTGTCTTTGGCTTGTCTTTTTTCCCAACCTGCGAGGCATTGCTGCATGTAGGGGAAGTTCCAATTAGGATTTCCCTTTCCATATCTAATGCAATCCTCTGCTATAGCCATATCCTCTGGATCAAATGACCCTCCCTTAGGCCAGGAGCCGTCAAATTTGTTCCACCTCCTCAGTCCATCCTGCCAACAAGTCGCAGAACGGGCTTGCGAAGATCTCCCCTTCCTTTTTCTCTACTATCTCCCTCGGGGTCAACCTAAAACCGTCATGCGCTCGGGTGCAGTGGTGCCTACCCTCGTCATCGGTATCCAGAGGACAGGGGCCCCCTTCCTCACTCCTGCTAGCTGTATCACTGTCTAGGACCGCTACAAACCTCCCTGTCACTCATGTGTGCTTGCCTAAATCAATGACGGTGCATGTTCTCTGTGCCGCTGCGGTTCTGTGTCGGTACGAGTGCCACGGCGGGGCGGAGGGTCAAACGTCTGGGTGCCCTTGCACCGGACTGGTATTGCTCTGTGGCTTCTTGTCCCTGCTGACCTGCTAGTCTCTCCTGTCTAGGCCTAACTGCTTGTTGTTCGATGGGGGACCCACCAACTTCTTCAACTGACGGATTAGAGTATCCTAATGCGGGGAGAGTTGACAAGAGCACCTACATACCTGCATACGGCGGGGGAGGTGCTGACGCCTTTTTTTGCTATCTGTAGTGCAGAACTGTTGATATAGGCCTCCTAGCAGATGTCCCATAGTTCTAATAATGCCTCTCTCTTATCTTTCTTTTGACCTGTGTATTTGGTTTGTATGCATGTTTTCATGTGTTCAAGTATGTTAGTGTTGAAAGTTCCCTCCTTTGGCAAGGGAAATGTATTTGCCTTTGTTTGTGCGTGCCATTCTTGGCAAACCTTATTACATTTTTTTGCCTGTGTTGGGAACCAGGTTTGCATCTGTTTTAATGGTGTCTCCATGATAAGTTTGGCAGTTTTAGAGGACAAGATACCTTAGCTTCTTTGTTTTAGGGGCTCTCTGGTTTCGATCTGAATCGTGGGAAAAATATTCACGGGGTTACTGCTTCTAATTATGTAACTATGAGCTCAGCGTTATGTACAGATGCATCAACATTTCAATATGAACATTTCAAAAACACAAATAATGCATATGAACTATAGGTGGTGGCAAGTATTATGACACTTTTTCATTAGTGTATACTAAGGGTATATACAGTGGATCTGACATTTGTCCTGGTGAATGCCATGGACTCTGTTGAGCTGTTGGGCAGAAACATGTTAACATCATGGAGGGGTTGGGGTACTTAATCCCTGATACTCCACATCCAATTTTTAATACGAAGTGGTACCCTACAAAGTAAAAGTCATACTGGGCTACCACTTTGGTTTTTAATTTATCTCACGGATCCTAGGTCAGAAAAAGTGCCTCCCTGATCTCAGGGTGTAGGTCCGCTCTCCATCAAATCAAAGTTTTTGGAGCCCATTACGATATCCTGTAATGAAGCATGACACCTGGTAGGTGTGTGAGGACAACCCATCAAACTTTTGTGTGTGTTTATTTCATGGTCTGTGTGCAGCAAGCCCACCAACATACCATAACAAAACATTCACTTGTTTTTAACCAAAATTTACTAGTCATACATAAATAGAAATAAATATCTGTTGGGGCAGAAGAGTACCCAGCATGGTAGCAGACGTGCACTTTAACCACAGCTGCATGTAGATTGGGAACCCTGGTTATGAAATTGATCATATGACATGCACAGATCATGTGTGTGTGCCGTGACCTAGGCCTACCTTGATGGATTGCGGTCTACCATAGAACAGGAGGGGTGCCCAAAGTGCTTCCCTCAGAATGGGTTGGGCTACTGCCCTTACCCAGAATCACAGAATACAAGCATGGTGGTGGCAGCATATGCGTTTGTTGCACAGTAGAATTTCTGGGCTGTGTCCTAAATCATAGGAGCGGAGCTTACTGCCCCACTCGGTTAAAGTTCTGCGTCCGTATTCGCAACGCACTGGCCTGCATGAAAGGAATGTAGTGCTGTGAAGCACGTGCATGTTCATGTTCATGTGTGCTAGAGACTGTATGTATGTGTGCCTGTGCGAGTACATACATGGACGCCTGTGGGTTCCATTTTGTGAAGCCCAAGGCCTGAAAAACTCTAAGAAGGTGGTGTGAACTGTAGACCCAGACATGATATGTGGATTGCTGACATTCCTGGGGTTGGGGGGAGATCTACAATGGGAGGGCAGAAGAGCACCTCCTGGGTGCATCACATGCATTATATGATTTAGGAAGGGTGCCGGGCAGGGAGGCCAGAGCACAGTGTTTATGGTAGATTGTGGGACTGATAAGGCTCACACTACAGGAACACAGAATCATAATCCTTTGAACCTTTGAGAGGCATATGTTGCTTAAGGCTGACAACCAAGTGTAACCTTTTGCTGCATCCATGACCTGAGTTGTGGGTCCATCAGCTCTGGTGCCACCCTTGCTGGGGCAGATAGGCCCTTGGACAAAGAACAGAACCAAGGAATAGGGACTTCAATGAGCCCGACACCCACATCACAGATTTCAAAGGACCAGGCCCTAAATCACATTTGTGTCTAGAGAGACTGTATAAAAGAGGAAGCTGAAAGCCCACTTGTTCAGAGCTTTGATACTTGAGTTACTGCAACCAGGACCAGGGATCAAGATTTGATGGTTTCCCAGCTGGGCAGGGTGAGACTGCCGAGGATGCCAAGAACACTTGCCCTGAGCCTAGAGCACAGGCCTGCCTGCTTGCAAAGAGCAATGTGCCTTTTGAGGTGGGGGAGAGCCTGGAGGGAGTGAGCCCAGTGGGGATCCAAAGATGAGGATCCCAGTGAGCGAAGTGTGAGGCTGAAGGTCTATCGGGACCAACTTTTGCTGTGGAGCTGTTGCAGTGCACTGAGGGCCATTCGTTTGTGCTTTGTGTGCTGTCACCAAGAAACGGTGCTGGGGCTGTCACCAGTTAGCACCGTTGGGCAGCCATCACCGTAAGATGGCTGGATCACCGCCCAAGTGCTTCATTGGGGCCGTCGCCCAAGGAATCATGTGAACTCGTGGGGACACTCCTGACTGCCAGGAGAGGGGGTCCGCTTGACTTTGGAGCTGCCGTCCACAACCCCATGTGTGTCACCATGTCCAAGGAGCCCGGGAGCAGCCTACCTGCCATCGGCTGCCTGACATGTGTCTTAAGAAGGATTCGCCAAGAGTGGAAGACTCCTGTCTTCCCCCTGGACCACCGACCCCTGCTGCAGGGGTCCTTCACTGCCAGAGAAAGTTCCCGCATCTCCAAAGGTCCTCTGTCCAAAGCCAAACTGCAGCACTTCTTTCCCAATGCTGAAAGCACTGGAACACACACCGCAGTAAAGAAGGGGACTTTTATGCTGTTTCCTCCGCCTGGATAAGACACCTCAAGCAGGAGCTCATTAAGACATGGGGACTAATGTGCGATGCACCGCAGTGAGAACTGAGTAAGAGACTTGCAGGCACTGTCTATGAAAGTCGTGAACGCAAGCATAGAGCAGAAGGGAGTTGCACTTATGATTGAGTCTCCTCACATACAACATAGACACTTCAGAACAGGTTAGTGGGCCTAGCCGAGAGGGACTCGGGTGAACTCACCCAAAGCACTAGAAATGGCGTTGCAAGGGAATGTGTGGATTATTTCACTATGGTAGATTTGAACTGTTGAGTGTAATACTTGTTTTTCCATAAAACTCAGTAGTGGGCTGGACTGAATATATTGGGGTGGCTGGAGGGCATGTTGAGTTGTATGTTTACAGCTACACTGGCACTCTACCTCCCCCTCTAAAAGCCTAGGACTGCTTGACCCATGCTACCAATCAGAGTCAAGTGTTGACAGGGTAGTACTTGGCTCAGTTGCACAGAGCTCATAGTAGTCTGGTACCTATTACAGCGGACGTAAAAGACCCCAACCACCACGGTTGTGCCCAGTAACTCCTGCCTGTTCTGTGGCTCTCTGAAAGGGGCTCTGACAAGTTCATAAGACATGTCAGGTGCTGGTGGACAATATACTTCTAGGTAAGTAAGTATAGCTCTCGTTAGTATGGCACAAACTAGAAATTAACCTGCCCCAACTCTAAACGGAGCCCAAGCTTCTTCAAATGTTATGAATGTGTCTATGTTATGAAATGCAACCATCATTAGGCAGTCTCCTACAATGCATCTAGACACACATATGTCTTCATGCAACCTACAGTAATACAGGAAATCCTACTGTGGTGTCCGTCTGAACAAGGGAACCTTGTCTTCACACTTTTTAATATAGAGGATAGAATAGAGGTTTAAAACAAGGCTGTTTGCCCCCTCCTACTCTTTTTAATTTGTTTATATCTGATCTGAGCACTCTGTTAGATCAAGCAATAACCCACCCACTATCCATTGGCAGTCAGCTCTTGACACCCTTACAATGTGCAGGCGATGTTGTGCTTGTTAGCCAGACTGGTGTGGGTCTGCAGAGGCTTTTCAATGTTTTAAATACAAATGGCAAGGAAAACTATATGTCAGTTAACGTTGATAAAACCAACATTTACATTTTTGGTAAAAAAGTGAACAAGAAAGGAGCCTGGTAGTTGGGTGAGACACTGATCAAAAGGAGTCATAGCTACAAATACCGGGGGTGTGGCTGAGGGTTCGTGGATCACATCTTTTACAGTTTAATGCATGAAACCTCAGCTGGGCACACTAATCCATGCTTTCCAGGTGCTTTTTAGCAAGTTCTCAAACCCGTCACTAATTCTGTTATTACGGGTTATTTAGGCAAAATGAATCCCAGAGGTATCCTTTTGCTCCTCAGCATACCCCAAAAAACGAGGGTACTTTTTAAATGTTTCCCAAAGTAAAGTGTATCGCCT
Source organism: Calotriton arnoldi (assembly GCA_963921515.1). Classification (NCBI taxonomy): domain Eukaryota; kingdom Metazoa; phylum Chordata; class Amphibia; order Caudata; family Salamandridae; genus Calotriton; species Calotriton arnoldi. Next base: position 1,687,392 of record CAWUFW010001712.1, on the reverse strand, counting down.
GTTATTTCATCTCCCCAGTAATGCATCGCAAGCCCAGATGAGGCTCAAATTTGGACTTATTGATTAACAGATAGTCCAGAAGGCCTCATTCATAAAGTATTAATTTTCTCTGAGTAGTGCAGATAAAGGCACATTAAAAGCGTACATTTCAGTGCCAGGACACTCTGTTGAGTAGCTGTGCGCTATGTCAAATTCCGTTCATTCATTCATTTGGAAGGAGATGCAGATGGGTGCAACACAGAGTGAGTGGAGGTCAGGGCTGGTTTCTGCCCTTAGAGAATGTCAAGCCAAAAGCTTAAAGAAACAAATCAACCATACAATAGCTTTAAATTAGTACTGAATAATTGAAGTGGCTTTCATGCCTGGGAGATAAGGAAAAAATCAGGAAAAGAAGCCACTTTTGGATGTGGATTAACTCCTACAAGTGGCTGCAGAACCAAAGCTACCTAGCTGAAAGCTAAGGATGCTATTTTAAATTGAGGCTTACGCAATTACACTTTGCGTCATGCTCCTCATTAGATCTTCTGCCAAACTGGGTAGTTTCGGCACCTTATAGTACATGTAGATTGTGTTTGCTTCATCAAGAAACGTTTTAGCACCCCATTTGCATTTGCCGCAGTCTCTTATCTGAATGTAGATATTGGTTACGACCTCTATTCCTACAATTCGGCAACAGAACCTGCCACCAAGCATTTATTTTCTGCCTGAGTGGTGACTTCCCTATGCTGACAGTGCATTTTAATAAATTCATGGACAAAGCAGAGGGTCTTTTAGTTGGCAGCAACTCGCTACCGGCAGCACAGGAGATCTAGGTGGGTTAGCTGAGCAGCCCTGGATTACGTTATAGAGTTGGCTGGGCTGCTCAGTAATCTTTGTCACATGCATGAAAGCCATTGTTGGTACTAAGCTTTTTAGTGATTTGTTCTTAAACTGCTTTATTATCTATAAATATGCTGACGTAATTAATTTTAAGGAAAGTCATCCTAGATATGAAAGTACTATATAGTGGTTGGGGTACCAATCACTTGCCTAGCTGTATCATTGTTTTACTAACTTTTTATTTTCTCTTATAGTGATTGTTGCTGATTAGCAGTGCTCTATCTTGATGGATCAATTTAACACAATGGTTTTAAGGGTTGTATTGACACTAAGCACTTTAGTGATGTATGTTTTGAATTACTTCAGACACCTGCCACTTTAGTGATGTAGGTTTTAAACTGTTGCACTTTAGCAGTGGCACTTTAGATTGAAAGAGCCTTTAAATATGTAGATTTAAAAGGATCTTACTGCTTTTTAGCACCTTAGTGACTTAACTCAAAGTGGGTGCAGCATCTTACTACTCTATCTTTGAGTGCATGTGATTGAAAATTTATCTTTTGGCTGATGGGCTTAATTTACACCGTACCCCTGGTCTTCAGGGGAATGAATTTTGTACATTGATGGACGTAGACCTCTGTATTATATTTTATTGTAATGTGTATGGTTTTTATTAACTGTGATAAAATGTATTTACTCACACTTTTTACTGTTCGGTGCCAAACCAAGGACATCGCGATACCAAAGGGGATGATGGACGGAGCGTTAGAGCAAATCAAACACTCACCCCCAGTCAACTGATCTGGGTTTAATCCATCATCATTCTTTAGCTCACTCCACCACCCCAGTTCAGACATGGCCATATGCAAATCAGTCTGACCCTGTGCCTCATGGGAACAGTCCAGCCCGAACTGCCAAGCCATGTCTTCCCTGGACTGGAAACAAGCATCCTGGGACCGGTTTCGGGTTCATAACCCTCATCAACCAAAGACATCAACAGTACTAGAAGAGAGACCATTAACACAGACCTGTGTAGGGTCTTGTACTCATACCTCAGGAGAACACATCTTGAGCAACCAGCCAATAGAAGAGTCTGATGTTTCGAGATCCCCCATTCACTAGTTCTGTATCCACTTGCTCCAACAGAAACCTTGCCTGTTCTCCCACTATTTCCAAACATACCAGGTGTTAGACTTATCTTTAAACAGTATTGTTTCCAGATGAGCTGATCCAATCTCTTTCAGGGCCTACTGCAGGGTCAAAATGCATTGAATCTGTTAACGATATGCTGTGATTAATGAACACTTGTTTTTATAATATATATAGAATGATAGATGTTCAGCTGTGAATAACAGGAATGTTTTTCACTGTGGGCTTCTGACTGACATCAAACTGACAACGAGAATGAAGCTCAGATGTATATAATATCAGTCAGAACTCCAAGGTTACAAACAAGACCATTATTCACAGTTGCCCATCTATAATGTTATGTTATATATGTGCCCCCAAATCACCTGCCCTTGCTTCGGACATATATGCGGTGTAAGTGAAGAGGGAGCAATACATAAAAAAACCTAGCCTCCTGCCAACCACCCACACTGCTATCAACATATACCTTGCCCGTTTCCCTATTTGAAAAATAAATATCTGGTCTCCTGCAACCTACTTCCAGCACCTGTCCACCCCCACCCAAATCCAAATATTAAAAATATGCGTGTCTACTCTACACCATCCTGACCCTTCCCTCTGTGAGCATGGGTCTGCAGGGCTGCTCTGACAGGGGAAAATGCAGTTGACCCACGCACAGCACCACCCACGTTCTCCCTCGGGTCTGCGGAGGCTGGTGAGACTGCCAATTGCCATTCCGCCACCATGCTCGGATCTCTTGAGACCAGATATGGCAATGGAAGAAAGCAGAAGCAAGCTCTTCCTCCTGTGACATCACAACAGTGGGTGACCACTTTGGTAACTCACTGTTGTGACGTCATTGCAGTAAATAGTCAGATTTTGATCCAGTTAATCATAACAGAGTCTTCCTACGAAAGTGGTATATAACAAAAATAATTTTAAACATATCAACGCAAACTAGACAAAAGGTATATGTTTCCATATCAGTGGAGCAAATTAGAAGGCCTACTATCAGGGTCAAAGAGAATTGCAGAGCTAGTAAAAAATCCATTGATTATCTTGAATTTGCTCCTGCAAACTACACAGGTGTACAGTTCAGATTGTCAAACGTATAGAAAAAAAGTTTCTTATGTTGGAAAGTTGCAAAACTTGCAATAACATCTTATTTCGGAATCTGAAAGAAAAATGTGTTTCATCAGCACAAATAATTACCTCTGTAACTGCTAGCTAGCTTGTACATTTTAGTGTAGTGTTAAAAAATATATTGAACAATGCTGGCGTGACTTAAATTATTAATTAGAGAAAATAAGCAATTCATGACTATTTTTAGTAGGAACAACACTTCCAAAGCAATGCATCTATTTTCCTTCACTACAGTTGTAATGGGTACACAGTGTGTTGTAACACATCCTTCTAAATGTCGCACAATGCTGAAAAAATAAGAATCCAGAGGAAATGCCCGGGGCATTACCATATTACTTGTAAACAAGCAGAAGTATGCACAAACACACCTGAAGTAAGTTAAGAGTTTACAATTATAATCTGAAGGGATAGCAGCATGCTGCAGAATTACTAAAGGTGTATTGTAAGTACAACATGAATTTAAAAAGTAGTGAAAAGGGATTTTGTCTATAGATGTCTTGCAAAAATAATTTAATCGATCAACATATGACCTTACCCTCGCAAAGCAATATTAGCGAAGAAATCCATAATTCGACTTCTGCCCACATCCCATTCATATCGTCTCCCTTGTCCTGTATTCTGCTTATCTCATTGAGATTCTACCACTTCCTCATTGCACACCATTAACTCTTTTATGCATCATTCCCTTTATCCTTCACTAACAGGCTGTCTTCCAGGCATACACATATAGCCCCACACACCACCTTCTCCTTACATCAATTATCCTCTCCTCTTGTACCAATCACATGCTTCCTTTGTTCTGGTACTCTCCTAGTCGTATTCAATCTGCATGCTACTCTTTCTTCAGTTTTCTGTCAGTTTCTCACTACCCACACTTCATTACTGCCCATTCCACACTTCCTTGTTATTATATTATATATATCTGAAATGAACTATTTGAAAGTTGACCATCCCGTGATGCCTATCTTCTATTTGATCCCGAAAATACATAAAGATGTCAAGAAGCCACCAGGCAGACCCATTATATCTGCTATTGGAAGTCTCCTGGAGACAACATCCAGATCTTTAGATCATTTTTTACAGGACTTTGTCAATAGTTTACCCTCACATATCCAAGACACTGGAGACTTTTTGAGAAGACTGCATGATTTTAAATGGGAAGAGGGGGATCTTTTAGTGACCCTTGACGTGTCATCTCTTTATACAAGTATTGCCCACAAGGATGGACTAAGAGCATTGAGATACTTTTTAAGCAGCAGACCCCTTTGTTTGTATCAACATTCAGAAATGCTTTTGAGAATGGCGGAATTCTGCCTTGAGAACAATCTATTCCAATATGGGAATGATACTTTCAAGCAACTAAGGGGGACGGCGATGGGTACCTGCTTCGCCCCCAGCTATGCTAATCTTCACATGGGCTGGTGGGAGGAGCAGGTACTCGGGACCATGTATAAAGTCCAGTGGGAAAATAACATCAAACTGTGGGTCAGATTTATCGATGACCTCTTCGTGATATGGAGAGGGTGTCCAATACAAGCCAAACTATTCATTTCCTCTTTGAATGTAAATGATCTTAACTTGACTTTTACTGACAATATGAGTCCATTCTGTGTCCATTTTTTAGATTTGAAGGTTTTTATTAAAGATGGGCAGTTACACACATGCACCTACAGGAAACCCACTGCTGGGAACTCTGTTTTACATAGTCAAAGTTTTCATCCCCAAAAATTAAAGCAGAGTATTCCATATGCGGAGCAACTAAGAATGAAAAGGAATTGCAGTGAGCGTAGTACTTTAGAAGCAGCACAGGAGGATCTCAATTTAAGATTCAGACAGAGGGGCTATGACCAGAGGGTTTTGGACCAGGCATCAAGCAAAGTGAACTCAATGACTAGACAAGACATTCTATTTGGGGAAACAGGTAGGACCAAGAAGGATAAGGTGTCAAATTCTCACCCAGAGTTAAGATTAATTATGGGATATAATACTTACCAGGCGAGGGTGAGAGCCAGCCTGGGTAAGCATTGGCACCTTATCAGAGGAGATCCGGTCCTGAAAGAAATAGTTTCCAAGAAACCCCTCATGTCATTTAGAAGGGTGAAATCCATGAGGGAACAGTTGGTGATCAACAGTCCCGAATGGGGGGAAAAGGGAGGCTGGTTGAAACCAAGTCCTGGTTTCAGCAAGTGCTCCAAATGTAAAGCCTGTAAACATGGCGTAAACAAGAAGGAAATCCAAATGCCCTTGTGGAAGAGACCTTGGAAAATATTGAAAAGTCTAAACTGTAGAAGTGATCATGTAGTCTATGTTTTAACTTGTACCTGCCCTATGTTGTATGTAGGAAGCACTATCCACATGGCCCATTTTAGGATACTACAGCATTTGAGAGCAGTCAAAAACCAAGATCCCAGTTATCCTGCGGCACGCCACATCAATGAGGTCCATGGAGAGAGAATAGAAGATCTATCTTATTTTGTTTTAGATGCTGTGCCAAAGAAAAGGAGAGGGGGTAACAGAGAACTCGATTTGAGAAAATTGGAGTCCAGGTACATTTTAATGTTGGATAGTAAAAACCCTAAGGGTCTCAATGCGGATGAAGGACTCCATGTGCATCTGCTGTAGGAAGATGATATAATATCATGGGCCTATATGTGATTCAGGGTAGTTTCCGTGAGTTGAGGGATTATAATACAGATCACTGCTTCTTCCAAGTTTTCCTCAAAAATTATTCATAAGAAAAATATTTAACAATATCCTATGATCAATTTCTCTTCGTTAGATATTATATGAACTTCTGATTCCGTTTGTTTTCTTTAGTTTTTTTTTTAGATATTAACACGGGTGGTAGATATTTTAGGCACTTTGGAGTGATGGACAATGATAAAGACTCTCCACAGTAAACAAACTATATCTGGGTACAAAAGGTACAGATGAATTTAAGTTACTTCCATGGCTAGTGTTTTTTAGAATGACACAGGATGGACTCGGTTTTAGGAACCTTGTGTTGGGTTTTTATCGTATAAATGTGGTTCTAAATAATTTTATCTTCGAGTAGGAATGGGTATAGTCTTGAGCTTTTAGTCATCTGGATTACATTGGTTCAATCAAATTTTATAACTATATGTAGGTAGGTTTTTCTTAAATATTTATTCAAATTGCCTATTTGCACAATTGTCCGTTTAGCGCATGTTGCACAGAGTAGTATGTTTTCAGTTGAAGCGTAATTTGCACATGTTATTTATTCATCCGTGGAAAGGGAGGATATTACATTGCACATTTTGCGATTTTTGCACATTCAATTGTTTTTAGGACTTTGCGACATTTGCACAGAGGGGATTGTAAGGTATAAATGAAAATATTTGGATCGGTAACATAGAAAAACCAACATGAAAAATGGATAAGAATGATGAATGATCACCAGAATCCATAGGACTATATATGACTATGAGAGGACTGATTGTTGAAGAATATATTAACCTCTTATATACTCCTTGTGCAGCTACAGCGGTGAGGGCTTAGTACCACAGCGCACTAGTTGATTCAAAAAATAAATTTACTTTTTAAAGAATGTTAGTGCTCACTCCTCATGGTCCACCGCATCAAAACCATCCTTGCAGAGAAAATACATTTTATAAAGGAGGAGCACCAATATCAATACAATCAATTATTGTAGTCCTTCTAATGATTAGTCTTTAGGCAGTGGATTCAATTGAAAATTCTTCTTCTTTATTGAAATTTTCACAAAAGTTCATTTCAAACACGCTTAATTTTCATTTCCAATTTCTGTTTTAAACTCCATCATTTACATCAAAACTTCACTTTCTGAATCAGCTAACGCGTTTCGTCCTATTTAGGACATCATCAGGGCTGAAATAATGAAACAAAAAATATAATAAAAAAATATGTCAAAAAAACTATTTACATTATTACTTCATACTACCATAAAAATTACATGACATCTTTTCTTTAACTTAATTAAACATCATCCCCAGCCTATATCCATTCTAAACTGTTCACAATCATCAAGATGGATGAAAAATACCAATTATCCAAATTAATTATTAACACATAGGAAGATCTTATAAGACCCGTGTTAAAAACATTTAATTATAACACTTAATTCATGATCATTTCTAAACATATAACTGTATAATATATACATATCTAAGGTTGTCCTAATTTGATCTACCTGTTACCCTCCAAAGGGAGTACCTAAAGTACCTAATGAGACGTGAACCATTTAAAGACACCTTTTCCATATCAGTGTACCAATGTACTAATATCCATAGTGAAATGTCACTCACCAAAATTAGAAATTCATATCAATTTATTCGATGTTCAGTTCACTAATTAATTATCTTCAAGAAAAATATTCTGAAAAGACCGAAAGAAAGTCACAACATTACCAATAAATTCCACTACACACTTATATCTCTAGAGTCATGTCGCAAAAGAAGCATCACTCACCAATCTCCAACTTCACACTTTGCATCATCAAGTCCTCCATTTCAATTCTAAACTGCAATAATAAAAGGATGTGCAAAATTACTTCTCAAAAAACCTCTCTAAGTTATTCTAACGGCATGCAAACCATTCTCCTCGTGACACTCACCTACATCGAGTCTATTCCGTGTGTTACTACTCAGCGCGGCCCGATAAATCCCGCTGGTGTTTGGTGCCATGTAGACCCATTCCTTTTAAATTCTTCCTCAACCTATCACGGACTTGCCGTTGTTTAATGCTCCAACCAATGAAAAGTCAGAGTTTCAAGCCTGCCTATTAATATTTCTCGTTCCCTCTGTGGTCCGCTATCCCTTTCAACCAATTGCGGAAGTTAATCGTAAAATACGCTTCAGGAAACCCTCCACCAATAGCGACCTGCCTATTAATATTGCTCGTTTCCTCTCTGGTCCGCTGTCCCTTTCGACCAATTGCGAAAGTCAATTGCAAAAAACACGCTTCAGAAAACCCTCAACCAATAGCGACCTGCCCCCATGTATGACGATTCAAAATAATTCTCTGCCTAACGGCCCTAGTGAGTTCCGAAATGTTCGGAGCTTGCGAAAAACCAACTTTGCAAAAAGTCTACAAAAATTACTCTTATACATGAAGCTACGCAGGACAATGGACTAAGAAGGTTATGTTAATATTAATGAAAGTAATGGTGACGGGTGTATTGATAACAGGAAGCAGGAAATTGATGGTTGTCTGCCCACTTCGAAATTTCTGAGATTCATTAGCATCGAAAGTCAGATATATTAGTTAGCTTAGTACTTAGAGGTAGGTCTGCGATTGGGTTTAGAACTTATTGCAGTGTATTTTGAGAAAGTCTTTCGCCATTGGAGGAAAATGAAGCGGACCGTAGAGGGAACATGCGTAACGTAGTAAAGGGTTATCATCGGTGGTTAAGAGGTATCGTATTATAAGAGGATTAGCCGTTGCCCTCGGCGTCATTATTAATATCTCGGAATAAGGAATAGTGACGGGTGTCCTGCGTAGCTTCATGTATAAGAGTAATTTTTGTAGACTTTTTGCAAAGTTGGTTTTTCGCAAGCTCCGAACATTTCGGAACTCACTAGGGCCGTTAGGCAGAGAATTATTTTGAATCGTCATACGTGGGGGCAGGTCGCTATTGGTTGAGGGTTTTCTGAAGCGTGTTTTTTGCAATTGACTTTCGCAATTGGTCGAAAGGGACAGCGGACCAGAGAGGAAATGAGCAATATTAATAGGCAGGTCGCTATTGGTGGAGGGTTTCCTGAAGCGTATTTTACGATTAACTTCCGCAATTGGTTGAAAGGGATAGCGGACCACAGAGGGAACGAGAAATATTAATAGGCAGGCTTGAAACTCTGACTTTTCATTGGTTGGAGCATTAAACAACGGCAAGTCCGTGATAGGTTGAGGAAGAATTTAAAAGGAATGGGTCTACACGGCACCAAACACCAGCGGGATTTATCGGGCCGCGCTGAGTAGTAACACACGGAATAGACTCGATGTAGGTGAGTGTCACGAGGAGAATGGTTTGCATGCCGTTAGGATAACTTAGAGAGGTTTTTTGAGAAGTAATTTTGCACATCCTTTTATTATTGCAGTTTAGAATTGAAACGGAGGACTTGATGCAAAGTGTGAAGTTGGAGATTGGTGAGTGATGCTTCTTTTGCGACATGACTCTAGAGATATAAGTGTGTAGTGGAATTTATTGGTAATGTTGTGACTTTCTTTCGGTCTTTTCAGAATATTTTTCTTGAAGATAATTAATTAGTGAACTGAACATCGAATAAATTGATATGAATTTCTAATTTTGGTGAGTGACATTTCACTATGGATATTAGTACATTGGTACACTGATATGGAAAAGGTGTCTTTAAATGGTTCACGTCTCATTAGGTACTTTAGGTACTCCCCTTTGGAGGGTAACAGGTAGATCAAATTAGGACAACCTTAGATATGTATATATTATACAGTTATATGTTTAGAAATGATCATGAATTAAGTGTTATAATTAAATGTTTTTAACACGGGTCTTATAAGATCTTCCTATGTGTTAATAATTAATTTGGATAATTGGTATTTTTCATCCATCTTGATGATTGTGAACAGTTTAGAATGGATATAGGCAGGGGATGATGTTTAATTAAGTTAAAGAAAAGATGTCATGTAATTTTTATGGTAGTATGAAGTAATAATGTAAATAGTTTTTTTGACATATTTTTTTATTATATTTTTTGTTTCATTATTTCAGCCCTGATGATGTCCTAAATAGGACGAAACGCGTTGGCTGATTCAGAAAGTGAAGTTTTGATGTAAATGATGGAGTTTAAAACAGAAATTGGAAATGAAAATTAAGCGTGTTTGAAATGAACTTTTGTGAAAATTTCAATAAAGAAGAAGAATTTTCAATTGAATCCACTGCCTAAAGACTAATCATTAGAAGGACTACAATAATTGATTGTATTGATATTGGTGCTCCTCCTTTATAAAATTTATAACCTCTTATATAAGCTTGGGCACTGGCCCAGAATTGTTTGACCGAGGCGCAACCGGGTAATATATGCATTTATCAATATATTCAATTTTGCTAGTAAAAGGACTATTTGCCATGTTCTGGGATGCATCGTAAAAATTTGGAACAATAAAGTTTTTAGAAAAAGTTAATTTACATAGCTATGAAGGGTCAGAAGTGGGAAGTGGTTTATAAACCATAATTTAAGTTCATGGTTCAATGCACAAGTTATATTTTGGTTGAGTAATCTCAGCATATAAACAATGTGAAATACATTCGAAGTGAATTTGACTAAATTTCACGAGTGCAGGCGATCTTGTTGTTTTGTAACAGCTGTGATGTAACGCTTTCTACAGAGTCTGTTGTCCATGTCAATGGGGGTGTATGCATCACGTGGGTTTCAATAGCAAACACTATAAAACTGAAAATGGGAATGTGGCTCCGTTGTGTGAACAAGGCAGGGGATCCTGCCGAAACGCGTCATAGCCCGATAAAAATAATGGAATACATTTTGGACTTAACTCTGCTGGTGTCACCGTGTCTCTGTTCGGTGCGACGTAAGGAGGTGCCGATTTGTGTGGATATATATATATATATATATATATATATAAATATATATATATATATATATATATATATTCACTGAAAAAACCATAGGTTTTAGGGACAGTTATAGTTACTTGGACATTGCACTCGTACAAAACCCGTGAAATTCCCCGTTATAGTTAGTTCAGCTAACTATAACTCGCGCCTCGCAATGCACTGCTGATGACGTCACATATTACATCACTCATGACATGGTCAGTGACATCACTGATGACATCACTGATGACATCTCAAATGACATCACTGTTGACATCATCCAGTGACTGTGTGTTTCTGTAAAGTTTAAATATTTTTAATATATATAGGGAAAGGCGTTTTGAAGAATGAGTGGGTGTATAAGTGTCTGTATGGATGATTTAGTAGGTGCGTGACTAATTCTATAAGTGAGTGATTAAACGTATCTTACTGAATGCATGGGTTAGTGACTAAACTGGGTGAATGTCTGTATCTGTCTGTTGCTGTGTAAGTGGCTGCATGGGTTTGTGAACAGCTACATGAGTGTCTATAAGAGTTATTGATTTGTTGTCTGAGTATCTGTATGGGTGCCTGAGTGTTTGTGTGGATGGGGTGTGTGCGACTGTGCATAGATGTGTGAGTGGGTGATTCACTGGGTGGATGGTTTCAAGAGTGCATCTGTGATAGACTGTATGGGTGGGTAAGTGTGTGTAACAGTGTGTTAGTGAGTGAATGTATGTCCCAGTGGTACATGTGTGAGTAACTACATATGTGAAAGGCAGTATATATGTGTGTTAGAGTATTTAAATGGCTATAAGTGAGAGTGTGTTATTGTGAGAGTGGCTGTATGGATGAGTGTGTGCTTGTATCAGTGATTGTATAAGAGCGTAACAATGTGCTAGTATTTGTATGATTAAGTGAGCTGGTGTGTGTATAACTGTATAGGTGAGTAAATGGCAGTGTGTTTAATTATTTGCATGACTGACTAGGTGTGTGAGTACCTCTATGGATGAGTGGCGGTGTTTGAGTGTCTATATAGGAGTAAGAGTGCATATGATAGTCCTGTACTGAGTGACCATAAGTATGAGTGACTGTACGGGTGAGTGAGTGGATGTGTGTGTGTAGACCTAAGAATCAGTGAGTGGGTATGTAGTTATTGGTGTTGGAGTGTCTATGGTTTTGCGAATGGCAGTCTGTAATTTAGAGTGGGTGTATCAAAGGTTATATTAGGGTGTGAGGAGGTGCATCAGATTATCACGTGGATGATGTCATCAGTGATGTCATTTGAGATGTCATCAATGATGTCATCAGTGATGTCACTGACCATGTCATGAGTGATGTAATATGTGACGTCATCAGCAGTGCATTGCGGGGCGCGAGTTATAGTTAGCTGAACTAACTATAACGGGGGAATTTCACGGGTTTTGTACGAGTGCAATGTCCAAGTAACTATAACTGTCCCTAAAACCTATGGTTTTTTCAGTGAATTTCAAAGGTTTTTTAAATGCTAATTTGTAACTATAACGTGTCTGAAACCTATGGTTTTTTCAGTGAATTTCAAAGGTTTTTTAAATGCTAATTTCTAACTATAACGTGCCTGAAACCTATGGTTTTTTCAGTGAATTTCAAAGGTTTTGTAAATGACAATTTTTAAATGTATTAATTGTTATATTAATTTTTTTCATACTGATTTACTACATTTTTAGAAACATTTTTTTTTACATATTTTATTTTTTAAATTACATTGTAATTACATTATACATTACATTACAAAAATACTTTCTCAGAATGAATTACTTTAGTGTAAATACTTTGCACATAGGCAATAGACTTTTAAGTACAGTAGTTACAGTTGTTGCAATGGGCAACACATTTTCAAACACAATGCAACATTCAGCTCAATGTGAATTTCTAGTTAAATGCAATTAGTTACTTTATGGATTACTTTTCTAACCACAGGACTGGATCCTAGATTCAGTCCTGGGACATCTCCTGTAAACAGTTGAGTAAAAGCGTTTTGGTTACAGTACTGATTTTTAAGGAATATTATTGTATTTTAAAAGTTGACACTTAGAAACTTTTTCTCATATGGTCACCAATGTTATCCTATGGAAGGAAATTCACTTAGCAGGTAAAAACTGTTATTGTTACTTTTTCTTACTCAGTGTTGGATCCTGGATCCAGCACTGGTGCATCTCCTGTAAACAGTTGAAAGAATGCGTTTAAGTCATACAGGTGATTTTTAAGGAATATTTGTAGTTTGTAAAAATCAACACTTTGAAACTTTTTGCTGAAAACCAGACAATGGATTCCTATGGAAGAAAATATAAGTTACTGGTAAGTACGGTTAAAATTACTTTTCAGGGTCAGTGCTGGGCTAAAAGATGCAGCACTGGGTTCTCTCCTGATAACAGGTGAGTAAATCGGAATTCGTATTTCGGCTGATTTTAGAGGAATATTTTAAAGTTCCAAAACTCCACACTTAGAAGAATTTCCAAGTGAAACCAGTCAATGTTAGCCTATGGAAGGAAATTCAAGTTACTGGTAAGTACGGTTAGAATTACTTTTCAGGGTCAGTGCTGGGCTAAAAGGTGCAGCACTGGGTTTTCTCCTGATAACAGGTGAGTAAGTCGGAATTCGGATTTCGGCTGATTTTAGAGGAATATTTGTATGTTTCAAAAATCAACAGAAACTTTTTCAGCAAAAAGCAGGCAATGATATCCTATGGAAGGAAATTCAAGTTACTGGTAAGTACGGTTAAAATTACTTTTCAGGATTAGTACTGGGCTGAAAGATGCAGCACTGAGGTCTCTCCTGATAACAGGTGAGTAAATCGGAATTCGTATTTCGGCTGATTTTAGATGAATATTTTAAAGTTCCAAAACTCCACACTTTGAAGAATTTCCAAGTGAAACCAGTCAATGTTAGCCTATGGAAGGAAATTCAAGTTACTGGTAAGTACGGTTAAAATTACTTTTTAGGACCAGTACTGGGCTGAAAGATACAGCACTGAGGTCTCTCCTGATAACAGGTGAGTAAATCGGAATTCGTATTTCGGCTGATTTTAGAGGAATATTTGTATGTTTCAAAAATCAACACTTAGAAACTTTTTCAGCAAAAAGCAGGCAATGATATCCTATGGAAGGAAATTCAAGTTACTGGTAAGTACGGTTAAAATTACTTTTCAGGACCAGTACTGGGCTGAAAGATACAGCACTGAGGTCTCTCCTTATAACAGGTGAGTAAATCGGAATTCGTATTTCGGCTGATTTTAGAGGAATATTTGTATGTTTCAAAAATCAACACTTAGAAACTTTTTCAGCAAAAAGCAGGCAATGATATCCTATGGAAGGAAATTCAAGTTACTGGTAAGTACGGTTAAAATTACTTTTCAGGACCAGTACTGGGCTGAAAGATGCAGCACTGAGGTCTCTCCTTATAACAGGTGAGTAAATCGGAATTCGTATTTCGGATGATTTTAGAAGAATATTTGCACAATGGTGAAGGGAGGGGCGGGGCCTGAGGTGACATCTGTGCAAACGCGCCCCGTGGCGCGTTTTAAGTTGGGGGATTAAGTCCCCTTGAATCCTGAGGGTCCCTAGGGGCCAACTAGCCCACCAGGAACCTCCAATATGCGCCAGGGGCTGCGTTGCAGAGACGTGTGAGAGGCCACACCCTTTTTACACTCTCTGCAACGCAGCTCTGTGGCGCTTTCTGGATGTACCTGTTGGGCTAGTTGGCCCCAGAGACCCTCAGCATTGAAGGGATTTAATTCCCCATCTTAAAACGCGCCACGGGGCCTGTTTGCACACATGTCACCTGAAGCCCCGCCCCTCCCTTCACCACTGTGCAAACGCGCCTCGTGGCGCGTTTTAAGTTGGGGGATTAAGTCCCTTGAATCCTGAGGGTCCCCGGAGTCCAACTAGCCCACCATATACCTCCAAAGTGCCACAGAGCTGCGTTGCAGAGAGGTGTAAAAGGGCGTGGCCTCTGTACACCTCTCTGCAAGGCAGCCCCTGACGCATACTGGAGGTTCCTGGTGGGCTAGTTGGCCTCAGGACCCCCAGTATTCAAGGGGAATTGTTCCCTCTCTGCAAACGCGCCAGGGGCGCGTTTGCAGAGTGGTGAAGGAAGGGGCGGGGCCTGCGGGCCCGATCGTTTTTTTTGTCCCCTGAAGGGGGCTGTGTAGCCCCCTTCCTTTTTATAGTTTTTGGGCCCTGGGGACCCCATCCCCCAGGGCCTTACCCCTTTTTTAAATTAAATATTAAAAAAAAACGGGAAGGGGGCCGCGGGCCCCCTTCCCTGGGCCTGTATTGGCCCCGGGGACCCCATCCCCGGGGCATGGCCTCGATTTTTTTTTTCTTTGGAGGGGGCTGCGTGGCCCCCTCCTCAGGCCATTTAAGGCCCCGGGGACCCCATCCCCCGGGCTGGCCTTTCCGTTGTTTTTTTATTTAATTATTTTTAAACTTTGGGGAGGGGGCCGCGTGGCTCCCTCCCGGGCCACTACTTGCCCCGGGGACCCCATCCCCGGGGCTGGCCCTTCCGTTGGGGACTGTGGGGGGTCCCCAAGCCCCCACAGTCCCGCCGGCTCCCGCGTCCCTTGGGAGCCGGCATTGCTTACACATGGGGAGCTGCTAAGATGCAGCTCCCCATGTGGAAAGCTGTCGGCTTTGGATATTGGAAGAGAGCAGGTTTCCCTGCTCTCTCTTCCAATATCCAAGCAGTTTGCTATGGCAGGACGGGAGCCGCGAGGCTCCCGTCCTGCCATAGCAAACTACAGTGTCCCGGGGTAGGCACCCCGGGACACTGCAGGAGCCGGCCCTGGGGGTGGTGGTCCCCAGGGCCATCAAGGGCTCCAGGAGGGGGCCGCGCGGCCCCCTCCCATTCAGGTCACAGCCCCGGGGAGGTGGTGGTCCCCGGGGCTCTGGAGTCCGTAACGGACCCCCATATTTAAATGTTTAGTGCCCCGGGAGGTGGCGGTCCCGGGCGTGTGGGGGCTGGAGCCCCCACACAGGTTCTTAATTTAAAAAAAAATAGCCCCAGGGAGGTGGTGGTCCTCGGGGCTGCGGGAGGGCTCAGAGCTCTCCCGCACCATTTAAAAAAGCCCCGGGGGTGGCGGTTCCGGGGCTTGGGGGCCCTTTGTGGCCCCCACACATAAAATTAACCCCCCACCATGTCCCCGGGACTTGGGCCACCCGGGGCCAATTAACATCGAAGCGCGGAGACCGCGCTCGATTTTTTTCCGGCAGGATTCGCGCACCCTGAGCGCATCTTGCCGATTTAAAAAAATTTTTTTTTTTTTGCCCAGGGGTCCTTGTGGGACCCCCTGAGCAAACCTAGGGGTCAGGGTGTTTCTACCCTGCCCCCTTTGTGCGCTTTGCGCACTTGTTTCTGTCCCTCGGTTCTACCGAGGGACAAAATGGCTGCCAACATTTCCTGAATCGGAATGTTGACAGCCAGCTGACAGCCAATTAACATGCAGCTCGTGATCGGGACGGTGCGCGCAGGGTGCGCTGAGGGTACGCGGACCCTACTCGGCCATAGATATCACTAACTTTTTACTTTTCATTTTCTCAGCAACTACTGAACGGATTTACACCATTTAACAAAAGGGTTCTTTCTGAACCAAGAACTACCTCTTTGCCAAATTTGGTGTAATTCCGTTCAGCAGTTCGGGCTGTAGCCGTGTCTAAAGTTTCCTATGGAAAAGTGCATGGGGAAAACGCGTTTTGGGACCCCCTTTTTCTCGGCCCCGCTTGACGAATCCCCCGAGACTTTCAGGGTAGGAGCGGACCGGAGCAGGCCACAAAGTTTGAAAATTTCGCAAGATACGTCAACCGGCAAGAGAGTTATTTCAAATAGAATGTCGCGGATTTCCTATGGATAATAGGTTGTAACTATAACTATCTACTGGCGACCGCCAGTAGATAATATATATATATATGTATATATATATATATATATACATATATATATATATATATATATATATATATATATATATATATTTGGATCGATGTCATTGGTATGCCAAGGATGACCCCTCTAAGCAATTCCTCTAGAAGGTGCCCTTGTCTTGGAAAAATAGTACAGTTTAGGGGAGCTTTAGAGGCTCGAAAATAAGCAGCTCCAAAGGGTAATTGAATGTGTTTCTTGATTAGTATAATGAAGCTTCTAAAAAATATAATGACTCTAAGATGAAGAGTTTAAAAGACACATATAACAATTAGAATATCAAACAAAAACTAAACAGATGTACAGATACCACCAAACCCACCACCCGACTCTCCCACCAAACTCTGTCCACTTGGACCCACAGCAAAGTGACTAACCAAAATATGATGTGGGACAACCAGAAAACATTACTGATTTCTTCACTCAAATATTTACAGCTCCCACCACCCTTGTGCACTCACAACATCCTATTGCCCATCTTCAATAACTCAGTAAATCACAGTGTAGAGCACAAGGAGGTGTCAGCACCAGTGCCTCTTGCAACACATCTTCCCAAATAACTAAGGACGAGGTACCACCTTTCCAAGTGGCTGCCTTTTCACAAGTTACTGGTCATACTGGAAGTCGCACTATGACCAACCATTCTCTGAATTGTCAGGAAAGAAAGAAAATGCTGTAGAACATTTTATGGCTCTGGAGATTCAACGTAATGAGCCAAGGAGAAGATACCATGGAGAGACATTCAAAAGGAGTGTCATGGAACAGTGAGTATAAACAGTAAATTGGTTTCTCTAAGAAGACAGCCAATCCTTTCACAAATGATAAGTCACAAAGGATAGGTACACAACTGTGTCTGTCCCTTATTATTGTCGACGATGTGTCAACCCTTATGGCGGATTCTAGGGTCTCTTTGGTAAACCAAACCTCAAAAAGCATGTTACAGTCCGGTGTGGAGGACTTGTATTTGAAGAGGGGCCACCAATATAAATACAGTGGGTTCTACAGAGAGAAACAAAAGGTATAAAAACAGGACATTATAGTATATCTTTCATGAAAGCTTGCAATCAGAGGATTATCGAACAAAGCACAATTCTTACCCAAGTGCAGTATTATGTCCGTGGTAATTGGAAAATAAAGTCTCGGCAGGAATATTTAAAAGGCCTAATGAAACAGAAACACTTATTACAGTAATTGCCAACGTCTGGCCATGAGAGGTATTGGAATACGGACAGACAATAATATTCTTATCCCAAAGCTTGTCATTAAAGAACCCGCCAGCTCATCCGAGCGGGAAGAAATAAAAAAGAACGCCCCACCACGCTACATCCTCGCGGAGAGGCATGCCGATGGGCGTGTCAAGAGATGTGGCCCTTTCGAGAAGACGATATCTCATTACCGACCAAGAAACGGTGCAAAGTGCACTGTGCTGTACATTAGACAGACAAATATTTAAAAACCACCAACAATAAAAAAGAAAATAGGAATTGAACAGGGCAACAAAAGGGGGAATTAATGTTTGTTTTAAAAAAAGCATATATTTTGTTGTTCGCGCTAGGGTGTCGTGGATCGAACCTACACCGTTAGCGCAAGAGTACCATGCCATAAAGGGAAGAGCTAATCTCTAGCCAGAGATTCATGTACGAGACAGGAATACTTCAGTATTGCCTAGAACGACTAAAGCAACTCAATATTTGCACGAAACAGTTCCATAGTGGCAGACACACAGGAACACCACAGTGACATACAGAAAAGCATGTTCAAATCATCACTACACTAACTGTGCATTCACAAGCGTGATTTACTGTATCTGTGCCCTTTTGGATTGATTTATATAGGACAAACATCACAGCCTATCAAAGCCAGGATATCACAACACAGAAGCAGGATTTGCTGTCTGGTCGTGGCAGCTTCCATGGTTTCCCACAATATGGAAAAGCAACATACAGCAGATGACATCAAGTGGCATGTCATTGAAAAAGCTTATGCCACACCCAAAGGGGGCATGTCCTTCAAAGACTGGAATGTAAATTGATAGACAAATGTGACTCCATACAAATGGATTGAATACAATGGAAAAATGGCCCAACTTCTTTTCACTTATGAAGTAATCATGCTGACGTTTTTTGCCCACTGTATTGATGAGTTCATGAACGTTGAGGCTTTTCTCGTTTTCTTTTTGCTGCCCTTTTACGGCACAGTACTCTTGGACCGATAGTGTGAGTTTGATTCCCGACACCCTAGCGCCAACAACAAAATATATATATATTTTTTTTGTGAACATTAATTCCCCATTTGTTGCCTTGTTCAATTCCTATTTTCTTTTTTATTGTTGATGGTTTTTAATTATTTGTCAGTATAAGGTACAGCACAGTGCACTTCGCTCTATCCCGAAGGGGCCATACCTCTTTGCACGCCCAATGGCACACCTCTCCTCGAGGATGTAGCGCGATGGAGTGTTCTTTTCTATTTCTTCCCGATTGGATGAGCCGGAGGGTTCTTCACTGACGAGCTTTGGATCTCTTATCGGGAGACCGCGCTTTTCCTTTGCCGTGGAGGTCTATCTATTCTTTGGGGTACAAATATGTCTGTCTGCCCGTATTCCAATACCTCTTATTGCCAGACATTTGCATTTACTGTAGTAAGTGTTGCTGTTTCATTAGGCCATTTAAATATACCCTTCTGAGATACATTTTCCAATTACCACGGACATAATACTGCATTTGGGTAAGAATTGTTCTTTGTTTAATAATCCCCTGATTGTAAGCTTTCATGATACATATACTATAATGTCCTCTTTTTTATACCTTTTTTTCTCTCTGTAGAACCCACTGTATTCATATGGGTGGCCGTTCTTTAAATATAAGTCCTCCACACAGGACTGTTGTAACTCAGCCTGCACTTGTCAGCAGGACTGTACCATGCTTTTTGAGCTTTGGCTTACCAAACCACTCTTCAGTGACACAACCAATATGTAGCTCCAATTATTAATTTTATTTGAATTACACACTGTTTTCCATTTCCCAAGACTAATTACTCCTACCCTCTCTGTCCCCCAGGCTATCCTTCAGTCCTGTAGAGACCCTAGCATCCGCGATTAGGGTCGAAACGTTGTTGACAATAATAAGAGACAGACCATAGTTGTGTACAGGAAACATATTGTGTCCCAAGGAATCTTGCTTTGCTGCCCTGCGT
The DNA here is from genome assembly GCA_963921515.1 of Calotriton arnoldi. Classification (NCBI taxonomy): domain Eukaryota; kingdom Metazoa; phylum Chordata; class Amphibia; order Caudata; family Salamandridae; genus Calotriton; species Calotriton arnoldi. Next base: position 1,667,594 of record CAWUFW010001712.1, on the reverse strand, counting down.
CAAAAGAAAAGGGCAGGAATGCACCATTTCAATGAGATACTGCGCATTCCTGTCCTTTCCCCCTGCGCTGGAGCACAATGGGCTGCCATGTGCCAACGCAGGCACCCGGGCGCCATGGCGCAAGGGTGTCTGCGTTGTATGGGTGATTGTTTATGTGCAGGAAGGGACACCTTTGATTGTTTATGTGCAGGAAGGGATAATGGTGTGAGCTAAAGACCACGTGCGGTCTTCGCCCGTTTATTATATAGCCTCTGGCCACGCCTGGCCAGAGGATGTACAGGCTGCAGTTCCGAGGCATATCAGCACCGCAGGGGTGGTGCTTGGTGATTGTTACAGATCAGATTGCTACCACAAACGGTCCTCTTTGGGAAGGGTTTCCTCACAAATCTATAAACCATTCACTTATTACTCACTTCAATTATTTTCCAGTGCCAGTCTATACCATTTTAATTCACACGGTTGCAGCCATCTAAGATTGCCTGTGCAGCATACCATAGCTGAATTCCGTTGTGGGTCCCATTCTCAGATTGAGACTCCTTTCTCACAGATTTAAGAGTTTTCAGCAGGACCTTGTTGGTCTTTGGTTCCGTCACCCGGACTATGTGACTGTGTATTGTAGTATTTAAGTTACCATACACTTAAACACAGAGAGAGAAAGGCTTATTTAAACGGAGCCACTCCTGGTCCCCTTACAATATATAGATAAACAATGAAAGAGTGACTCCGAGTTACTGTCTTGAACAGGGCAAAAGGAGTCACATTAGTTTTTAAGAAGAACCCTCACTCACCAACCTAGTTGGTGACATGCTTCATCATAGGGTTCCCACCCGAGGGGCCGAATGCCTCTCGGGTGTGCTACGACGCCCGATTACAGCGGAGCAGGTTTTGATTGAATGTGAAGAGTGAGTGATCAGTGACACTGTGAATATTAAAATTGCCTTTACTTGTCCTAAATAATTTTTAATGTTGGAAAACTAGGGCAAGATTAAAACAGGCGAAAAGGATGTCTTCGCTGGTTAAATTGACCAATGACATCTCTATGTGAAGTGCATGATAGTGATCGGTCACAGTGTCACTGATCACTCACTCTTCACGTTCTTCTTAAAAACGAATGTGACTCCTTTTGCCCTGTTCAAGACAGTAACTCGGAATCACTCTTTCATTGTTTATCTGTATTTAAGTTACCTTCAACTTACCCAGTTTTTCTTCAAATCTGTAAGTTTATTGAGATGATTTTTTTCCGAAAGAAGATTCCTTTATGTGCGATTTCTAACTAACTTTGAATATCCAACTGATTTCAGGAGTTTTTGCTTCTCATAAGAATTATACTTTTCTATCTTCAAGGTACCTCCGAACTGCATCATCAGGTTCCCCAGATATGACCTTAATCATACAGAGATATTTATAAACTCATTAGTTAACTGTACTAAAGTGGACCTTTTTTTGATGCAGCTATTTTTAATGTGCTGGCTTACATCCTGTCTTTGTCCTTATGATGACTCTTTAATGTGGGAAAGGTCAAAACGTTGTTGACAGCTATCTGGCTGAGAAAGACATTAACTAACCAACATTTCATGTGGAAAACGTACCCTTCTGTCAATACTTTGATTCCTTCTGGATTACTGACTCTGCACTTACTATTTGCAGAATGCCTTGAGCTATTTCCACCATTTCCATTTTTATTGTGATCACTTTTGTTGCGTCTCTGGGGCAAGTGTTTGAGCACGGTGTGTTTACACTACAATGCGCACTTATTACTCACACATTCTTAATGATTCAGGGCCATATGTATGAAAGTTTGGTTTTGCGATTCTCTAATAGCGAATTTTTGAGAATCGCTATTTGAGAATCGCAAAACGAGATGTATGTAGGATTTGCAATAAATTTTGCGAATCCTTCATATTCCTTAATTGCGAATCGCAAATTGCGATTCGCAATTAAGAATTCCTCCCCATTCATTCCTATGGGCCTAGAGGCCCATAGGAATAAATGGGAAGACATTCTCAATTTGCGATTAGCAATTAGAGAATCGCAAATTGAGAATGCAATTTCAAGGTGCCAGGGTGTCAAAAGGACACCCTGTTGCACCCCTGAAATGTGCATGTGTGCACATGTGGCACACATACATGCCCTAAGGGCATGTATGTGCGCCACATGGCACTTTAAAAATGCAAAAAGTGCATTTTTAAGTGAAATCGTAAGTTACCACCAACTTGAAGTTGGTGGTAATTTGCGATACCTTAAGCCCAAATTGCACTTTTTTTGTGCTTCTTACATTGCATTTAAGGAATCGCAATTAGCGATTCCTTAAATGCAATCGCAAAATAGGAATCGCAAAATTTGCGATTCCTTATTTTGCGAGGGGGTTTCAGTGTGATACATTGCACACTGCTAATTTATGATCATAAACGCCGAAATTCTGCGAATTTCGGCGTTTGCGATCGCAAATTGGCTTCATACATATGGCCCTCAGTGTTTATGCTTCATACAAGTATATACGGATAAAGTGTTACTTTTGTTCAAATTGCATTCTGTGGTCATATCCTTGTTAAGTGATTGTACGTGTTTCACAATACATTATTTAAGTATTTCACAAACGATTTATAACTAGTTTAATGACACCTACTAGGACAGTGTTGCATGTTTATAGTAAATACCCTTGACCTCTTGCGTCTACTCGTTGCTCTTCTGAAATAAACTAGTAACTGATCATACCATCATAAATAAATACATTTTGAAGCAGCAGGGTAAAATCAGTCTTGACCTTCAGTTACAGTACTTCCTTCCATTGGTATATTACCCATTTCTAGCCCCAGAACAATATATTTATCTGCAACCAAGGTAGCACTTAGGTTGATAGTGTATGTTGACATGCAAAATTACATATCATGTTGCTTACATCACTCAGAGTGACTAGGTTGGGTGCAGGCCCAAATGAAAGGGGCATTGGGGAAGCTAGGTACTATTGATACGAATATATACCTTTAGTACGCATGCTTTACATCGCATGCCATTACAAAGCAGTTGTTACAGCGACCGCGTTGTTACAACGCAAACCATTACATCGCAAGTCATTTCAACGACTTGCTGTAGGGGGCGCGCTGGACTTAGGAATAGTATAATTTACTATTCCTATTCCAGTTTGTGCAACAGCAGGTAAGGTGTTGGATTGGTAATCCAACACCTTCTGCCCCTACAGCAAGTCATTGTACAACTTGCGATGTAATGGTTCGCGTTGTAACAATGCAGTCGTTTTAACGACTGCGTTGTAATGCATGCGATGTAAAGCATGCGATCTAAAGGCTGTTTCCCATCGATACTCACTGGGTAAGGGAGAGCATTCTAGGGTATTAGAGAAGAGTATTTGGTAGCACCAGCTTAATTGTGAACATCAGTGCTGTAAATGAGAAAGTGCATAAGTGTTAGGATAATCAGGATCTGCTAGCGAGAGAAGTAATGGCAGAAAGAGAGGGTGTCCGGTTACTGACAGATTGTGGAAGACTGAACCTTAGGCTCCTTCAAATCTTTCATGAAAAAAATCAACTACAGCTGCAATGCACCTAATGGGTAGCAGACGCCATCCTGGTGGGGATAAGTGGGCTAAGAGGGCCACCAACCAGGCTGCACAACTAGTGGGATGCCCCATGGCCTTTAATGCACTCTTTACTCTCATGCATTGGTCTAGTACCGTATTACCCGGTTCAATGCATGCACTTTCCTATGCTTAAAAGGTAACTAGAATCCAGGTGGGTGAAGGGCTTGGTTCTGCAATCTTACCCCATCACCATCCAGGGCAAATTGAAGTCTGGAAGCTTGCAGTTGACCTGGAGGTATGTATTTCTACTAGGTATGGGCACTTGAGTCTACTTACCAGTACGACGGTGGAGCAACTAGAACTGGTGTCTCCCTTGCACTTTGGGAATGGCACCCATGTCGTCACTTCCACTGCTGCCTGAACCCTGTCATCCATCTGTTGCCCTATCACTGGAAGCTGCAGTTGTAGAAATGAAGCACTGCTGGAGAATGCTTCCTGGATTTCGAAGACATCCATAAGCCATTTGCAGGCATTAGGAAATGGTACATACTATTGAAAATGACCAGAGAGGAGACTGTAGTCACTGCAGGGAGAGTGCAGATGCCGTAGAACTTTTGCCAGGATCCAGAGATCCCCTGTGTGCTATAACATTCATTTTTCGATTTCCCCAGAGCTGGTATAGAGCTGCTAAGTACTAATTCCTATCACCCTCTCTCAGTACAACAAAAGTAGGAAAGAAAAATAGGAAAGGGAAGTAAGGGAGTAATTAGAGAAAGCCACAGATTGAGTGGGATGAAATTTAGAGGCTGTGACTCTGATCCCTTTATCGATAAATCACTTTTGAAAGGTAATTGAAGGACATTTGACTGAGCAATGCATCACGAGACAAACTGGAGTTATGACTATATAAAAAAGAGAGATGTTGGGATTCCTTTTTCTCCTGGTGAGATGGAGGGTTCCTGGTTACAATACAATCATGCATCTTCATCATGATTTGTACCACCAACTCTATGCAATTGTCTGACAGTGAATGTGTTTTCCTGGTAAATCTGCTGTTTACTGACATTTCTTTGACACTATGTACTTGTCCATTAGAAGGCGGTCACAAAACCAGCTCCCTAATGAAATATTATTAATTAGGCAGCTTGCTATTTGTAACCCCGTGCCATTGGCTATGAACACAGTGACAGCAGGCAGCCATCCCTGCATTTGCATTCTCAGATAGGAAAATATATTTTTAAATGAAGCCTTTGCCCCCTTAAAGAAACAGAGGCTGATTTAAAAAATATGTTTTTATTTGGGAAGACAGTGTGGGGAGCAGGCAGTGGTACCCTTGACCAGTGCTTGCTCCCTTGAGGAGCTGAACACGATTCCCTTTGAAAATTAGTTACCATCTCCTTTGAGGTCTTGGTAACTTTTAAAAGATTTGAAACCACAATTGTGACTGCAAACCAATAAAACATACCATTGTGAATCACAGTTATGAGGGGATGCCCATTTCACGATTCCCCCTAATTGTGAGTTGTAATGATTCTGAAAAAACCCCTTTGCAACCGGAAACACTTTTCTGAATTACAAACATATTTCAGAACATGGTCAAACACATTTAGACAATCGCAAGAACTATGATCCCACAAATATCAAGCATTGCCATCATCAGGTCCCCAATGTCTGATAGATAAAAAACAAAAGTCATCAATGCACACTAAAATATATATTGAGATGATTACAATTCAGTAGTAGTCTCAAAGTAAGTCATAAATATTTAAGGTATTATCCTGGTATCCATTTGTGGACAATGTTTAGGTTAGAATAGAAGGGGGATAAAGGGTGTCCATTAAAAAACAAACCCTATCAACCTAATGTCTGCACACACATACATTGGTTAATCTAAATAGTTTCTCTTCCCTTTCTATCAAAGTTCTACTATACAAATTAAACTTAAGACGAAGATGAGGTACGTCGGTATGGAGCTAAGAATCATAAGTCTATACTTATCTATATATGGTCACCTTCCAAATACAGTGGGAGTGAATGTTCTGCATTCAGTATTTTCACAGCACAATAATATTGACCTTGAAATTGTGGTATAGATCTGATTTAACTTGATGTTGCTTCATGTAGTGACCATTGTCAGAAAATAGTGAAGTAGCAAAGCATACTGCATGTGTCAGTTTTTCCTATTACTTCATTTCCTCACCTTAACGTTTCCAACTTTTCAGAGGGGGCTATCTTTCGACAATCAAGTTATTGTGATAAATGTATTTCTTTTAATTATAAATTTTCTGAGAATGTATTTTATATAAATTTAGATTAAGTTGTGATTCAATAGTGAAAAGAAATGGAAATGATTTGTTCGAGAGTTTTATCCCAGTATCCACTGCATTCCTCAAATCACATACAAAGCCTCAATCCTGGGGAATGTCCAAAAGAATTTCCCATGGGTCGCTCTCTGATGGTGATGATGCTGGTAACATCCACTTTTTCAGTGTACTGTTACCCTACTAGGGTACCCTGGCGCTGTGAGGGATTCAAGATAAGCAGAGACAAAAGCAGGAAACTAAGAAGCAGTGAATAACCAAGATTTTATTTGCATATGGAAAGAGAGCAAGTTAGCTGTAGCCTATGTTCCAAAGTCTAGGAGTAAGACAGTAGAAAGCACGTCCACCCTGACAGGCTTTCAAATTCGTAGGAATCAAGAGATGGCAAGCAGTATTCAAGCCTAAGCCCTGATTAGTTCTATAAGGAACCTGCAGAGTAACATGGACCTTTCTTGTAGAATGTGACGTAGGCAAAACAGAGAGTTATTAATGCAGACCCTATATAGATGTGGAACCTGTGCAGATTGTGCAAATGCTGAGAAATGGGTGAGTGGCAGGGGTTACGTAAGATAAGGTGGGTAGCCAAATTCAGAAGCAGATGAAGCGTACAGAGAAGATAGTGCAGGAGGCTATGTTTTTCGATTCCCCATAGTCCAAACATAATAGAATTATAGTCTGGGCATCAGTTTTTAGATGAATGAGGGGAAGAAAATGAATTATCTTCCAAACCAACTTGATATAGTAAACACGTGGCACACCAAATTTTGGTCATCTGGGCTGAAAAAGATAAGGTCTGGCCAAAATATACACCTAGATTTTTGGTGGATGAGGAAGGGGTGGGAGGAGTTCCTAAATCGGAGGGCCACCAGAGTGTATTCCAAACAGAAGATGGGCCTCTCAAAATCAGAATTTTGTCTTATCGGTGCTGAATTTGAGAACATTGCTGTCTATCCAGGATCCTATGTCAGACATACAGGCATGAAAATTAGATTGGCCTGCACTCACACAGGATTCAGTCATCTGCATAAACCCTGAGAAACGGTCCAAAAGAATGAATGAGATGGGCAAGAGGGGTAACATAAAAAGTGAAGTTAAGGAATGAACCCCACTGATAAGGGACTTCAAATGGAGATGAAAGAGGGGAGGTGAACTACCCAGATTCGATTGGCAGTGCCCGAGCTTAGCCTAGAAAGAGTCTTGCAAAAGCTGGTGCACTCCCAGTGGCAGATAAGGATGGCATGCACAACCATGTTAAACGCAGCAAAGAAATCCAGTAGGATCAGTATGGCGACTGCTACCTGATCTCACATCATCCTAAGTTCCTCTATGACTGCAAGGCGTGCTGATTCCGTTCCACTGCTCAGCCAGAAGCTGAATTAAATAGGGTCAAGAAAGGTGCGTGTTAGATTCTCGGTAGTGAGAAATGTGGCAATTAATATGTTTCTCCAGAACTATGACCACATTACAACAGTTTGAATCAGGACGTTTCACTGGAATTCTCAGGAGGTTGAGAAGTAAGTTGTCTTATTAGAGATCTGATATCAGATCCAGTCCACGTACTTGCACCTGGTGCACAAATGTGAGGTACATATTTCTATGTTCCTGGATGGAGGTGGATTCAACTGAATGTGATAACCTCATTCAGTTGTAAAGACTGTAATTGGTGGTTGAACAAAATATGTTTTTACTTGCAAACAAGGTTGGCTAGAGAAGGATTAATAATGTTAAATATAAATGTATTGATTGGCAGGTGTTATAGTCTGAACATTTGAAAAAATTGATATGGGGGAATATAATGTTATTTTTTTAAACATTTTACTGTGCAGACGATAAGGCAGAAATGGCTGCTCCATTCTCAGAAATGCCACAATTTCATGTCAATATCATTCTAGTATGAGCGCTTTTTCTAAATGGAAATGTAGATTTTCCTAGTAATTTATGAAAGAAAGTCTTCATTTTATTAAAGACACAGAGGCGAGTATTCTTCTTCTCTAATCTTCCATTTATTAACATAGCAGCAGTCAAGAATTGTAAAACTACATTTCCCATGAGCCTTATTAAACAGACTAGCCAATGGGATAGAAAAACGTAATCACAGTAACCACCAATAGTATACCAGTAATATGTATAACCCCCAACTTGACTTCGGACAGCCCTCTTTTCTTGTGCAATAGTTAAATTGAACCAGAAAACAAAGGAAAAATAAATAACACAATAGAAAACGCTAATGTAAGTGTAAAGAGTTCTTGGCAAAAGTTCTTGAAACCGAAACTCCGAGAAGAATCCAGAGATGGAGAAGGAAGAACACCAAGGAGATCCAGCTTGGAAGGAGTGGAAGATGAATATTTAGAAGGTACTGCAATGTCTTTAAGCAGATGTAGGTGGCAATGCTGGAGTTGCCTGTCAGGAAGAGAAAACAAACACTCAATTAACATAGTATTAAGGTAGGATAATACTCGCCTCCGCGTCTTCAATAAAACTAAGACATTCCTTTACAAATTCCTAGGAAAATCTACATTTTATGGCAAGACAGGAGGCTCCTAATATGCTTGTTTAAAACATATTAATTACAACAGAAGAGGCAGTGTGAACAGGTTGACAATAAAATGTCCAAAAAACATTATCATTAGACCAGTCAGTTGATCTCAGAATGTTCTGTAGTCTGGAACCTGCCGAGAAAGCTTTAGCAGCCATGGAAATCCTGGAAGAGTGAGTTCACAAAACTGAGGTGTCAATGCATGCCAAAGACATAACCCATCTGACCCAGTGAGCGAGGGTGGGAGATGAAACTGGATTGTGGGGTTTTCGGAAGGAAAAGAGCCGATGGGAGTGAGAGGATATTCTGAGAGCAAATGTCTGTTGTTCGTACACTTTAAGACATTGTCCAATACAAAGTTTGGGTTGATTTGGGAAATAAGGGTAAAACACTGTGTTTAAATTAGTCTTTGTGCATTTGTTAACTGTGAACATAACCCTTGTAGCAGTAAATTGGTGAGAAGAAATATCTAACGCCTTAACATCAGACAAACGTTTAATCGAGATCAGGCATAACAGCATAGTAAGTTTTGTGGATAGCATTTTTAATGAAAAATCCATATTATCAGACCAGGAAATAAACAATTCCAAAACAATATTTACATCCCACAGTTTACTATATTTTGTAAGCGGAGGATTAGAAAATGTTACTCCCTTTTAAAGACGACAAACGAGCGGATGCTTTCCCACTGGTTTGCAGTTGATTTAGCGGTGATTCAAGGAAATAGCAGATCTGTGCAGATTTATGGTTCTATAAGGTTTACCTCCACTAACCTCAGTTGTCAGGAAGTTAATAATGTAAACTACATCAGCTGAAAAGGGATTGATAGATTTTCCCAAACACCAGCTTTCCCATAAAGCCCAAGCCGATTTGTAATCTTTGGTGGTGCCTGGGGCCCAAGCTTTGCTAATGAACTCGGAAGCCTCTGTCGAAATGAAAAAGAGAAATTGGGCGATGCCCCTATTTTTCAAGCAGCGAGATAGAGGGAGTTGTCTACAACTAGGTTGTGAGGCTGGCCCAACGGATCAAGGAAGAGATTGGGAAAGGATGGAAGGAGGACTGGAAAGTCCATCACTACTTCCAAAAGAGGAGGAAACCATACCTGTGATTGCCAGAGCGGGGCCACTATTACTAGGGTAGCTTGTTATCATTTGGTCTGTGCTAGAACTCTGTTGATCATCAAAAAAGGAGGAACGGTGTAGCTGTTTGAATGGGACCAGTCCTGTAAGAAAGCATCTGTAGCTAAAGTTAGAGGGTCTGGATGCCAACTGAAGAAGCGAGGCAGTTAGGAATTGAGACTGGTGGCAAAAAGATTGATGTTAAAAGGGCACCATTTCTGTTACAGTGACTGCAACACTGAAGGATGAAGTCTTTAAGATAGCAAGAGTGCCAATCTGCTATGGAATTGAGACTCACAAGTTAGTATTCTGTTCAAACTGAGATTTTGTTGAGAAGGCAGAATTTCCAAAAACCTTTTGCTAGTTTTGCTGGAGACTTGGATTTGGTGCCGCTCTTGATGATTGATATAATGGACCACGGAAGTGTCCATACGGAGAAGTATGGAACATTGTACTCAGTTTTTTGCTAGGCTTTTGGTTGCAAAGGAGCCTGCAAGCATCTCTAAACAGTTTATGTGCAATTTGGACTTCTCGAGAGACCATGTACCCCCAGTCGAGATTGGACCACATTGGATGCCCCAGACCGTCCATCTTACATCCCAGATGTCATACAAGATTGGGGGCTGACGCGGAGCCAGTCCTGCTGTTCCAGGCATCTAAATGGTCTATTTACCATTGAAGCTTTAAATGAGACTGTGGGTTGATACTGATGGAATCAGAATAAGCAAGATCTGTGTAGGTGCCGAAATTTTAGACATTTAAGGGCCCGATAATGGAGTGGACCCGGAAAGATGGCTTGTATGGAAGAAGACAGAAGTCCTACAATCCTCGCCAGAGATCTGAGGGAGGTAACGGAGCTGCAAAGAGTCTGAAGAATTTTGCTTTTGATTGCTTTTACCTTTGTATGAGAAAGATGAAGGGTAGCGCTTGAAGAATTTACAAGAAAACCTAGAAATTCTATTTGATGTCATGCAATAATAACTGATTTATCCGTGTTTATAAGGAAGCCCAACTGTGAAAGAAGAGAACAAGTGAGATGTAGATGAAATTGCAAGGTATGTGGAGTTTGACTCATTAGCAAAATATCATCTATGTAGATGATATGTCTGATAACCTGAGTCCTGTGATGTGCTACTACTGGTTTCATTATTTTTGTAAAGCACCATGGTGCTGAAAAGAGACCAAAGGGAAGAGAGGAAAAACTGTAAGTTTGTCCCTGCCTGAAATTGAAGAGATATTCTGTGATGAATGGGAATTGTAAGATATGAGTCTTGGTGATCCAATCTTACTATCCAGTCATGTTGACTCAAGGAATCTCTGAGGTGTGGTATAGTTTCCATTTTGAAGTGGCAGTAAACCACAAACTAGTTGAAGAGTCTGAGGTTGATAACCGGTCTCATCTTTTTGTTTTTCTTTTGGACTAGAAACAGGGAACTGAAAAATCCTGAGGGATCTGGAGCAGAAAGTTGAATTGCCTCTTTGCATAAACGAGATTGAATTTCAAGTGAAATCATGTTGGACATTTAGGATAAAAACCTTGTAAGAGGAGGGAACACAGTGTGGAAAGGTGTTGCGTAAAGCTCTATAACATAACCTTGTATTGTATTTAAAGCCCAAGGATCTACAGTTATGGATTGCCACTTTGTGAGGAAATATTGAAGACGGCCTACTATGGGAGGAGGGCCAGAAGAAGGACTCACTTTGTTGTTTTTTGGTTTGAAGTTCTTTTTTCCATGACCTCGATATCCTCTACCTCTCTGGGGTAGAATTGAGGCTTGTAGTCTTGGTAGCCGTAGTTGTTTCAATTGAAGGAGCCTCTGGATCCCTGGTTACGATAGTTACGGCTGGTAAAGCAGCTCCTGCCTCTACCGGCCCGTGCAAAAATCCGTTGGGAGAACACTTTTCTAAGGGACTGTTTAGCTTTATCAATAGAAGAAAAGGTAGTTACATTTCCATTGAGATCTTTGATAAAAGAGTCTCCAAATAAAAGACCTTCCGCTTCAGTACCAGGATCAAGAGTAGCCAGATTTACTAGCTTCGGATCCAGCTTTAATAGGAGACCTTTCCTCCGTTTGTGTGTTATGGCAGAGTTAGCGTTTCCCAGCAAGCAAAAGGCTCTTCGGATCCATAATGACAGATCTTCAGGATCAATATTGGAGTTTTCCAATCTGGCTGCCACCGCCATGTCAAAAATATGAGCCAAAGGACCCACGATGTCAAGTAACTTGTCTTGACAAGTAGACCAGGCCTTGTCAACTCCTTTACAGGTATCTTTACCAAATTTTGAAAAGAAAGAGTCAATGGTTGGAGTAGAAGGGATGTTGGAAGACAGAGAAGGCCTAGGACATTCCGATTTCAACTTGGCCCTAGTTTGTTTGTCCAAGGGGAAATAAAGCATGGAAGAGATGTAATCCCCTACATAGTCAGCGGGAAACCATTCTTTGGAATTTGGGTGGTGTATGAGAGATGGATCGAACATCGGAGTCCCTTCTGTGTCCAGATCCATTTTAGCCAGAAAAGAATCAGACATGGAAGAAAGCAATTGGTCTTTTTTGGAGGAGGGGAAGAAAAAGGATAATTGATCCCAAAATGATTGTTATCATCATCTGGATCCCCCATGTCATCATCAGTATACAGAATGTGAGAAATGACAATTTTTTGTGGTTCCTCCTGAACATTTTTTGTTTTATTCTTGCACTTTGTGTGAGTTTTAGTATTCCCCTACTTGGAAGGAGGCCTGGGAGAACAACGTCCTCAACCTGGTGTGATGAAACCTCACTATTCAAAAGTACCATTACCTGTTTCTTTTTAGTAGGCAAGGGTAGTATTCCCCTTTTTCTGCATTCCCCCACAGAATGGGCCATTAGTGTCTTAGACATCATATTTAACATAGAATTTTCCATGTTCTTAGACATCTTATCCACAGAGGCTGCCATAGCCTGTTCAACCAAAGAATTAATAAGTTAATTTTAACCATGTTTAAAAGCTTCCCCATCTTCACCATTGTCATTCACTAATGGGGAACTGTCTAATTCCATGGTAAAAGCAAGTTTACCCAGTACCGTTAAGCAGAAAAAGGGTTAAATGGTTATGGAGGTGGAGACAAGGCCCAGTTCACTCCCACAGAGCGTGCACATGCAGACCAAGCAGCTGAGAGGGACAGTATGAGGTGCGGACCAAAGCCACTCCTCTCCGGTGACAAAACTAGTCGAAAGAAAGACAGCGCCGACAGAAGAAGGAAGGAGGATTCGCCTGAACTACCCGGTGCTGTGAGAAACCAAACTGTAGAAATACGGGAACCATGCGCCACAAGAGACGGTGACCATTGAAGGAAATGTGCATTTGCGAGGCGGCAGCGCATCGCACGCAGCACCCCAGGAGAATATCAACCATAGAATACGGTAATGAAGCAAATACACGCTAACCAAATACAGAGACAGCAAATTACACCGTATATATTAATAAAGACACAATGCTGAAATGAAGTACTTATCTTAACAGCAAGAAAAGAGGGCTGTTTGCATACAAGTAAGGAGTTATACATGTTACTGGTATACTATTATGCCTACTGTGATTAAGTTTTCTATCCCTTTGGGTAGTCTGTTTACTAAGCCACCTGAGATTTGTAGTTTTACAGTTCTTGATTGCTGCTGTTAATAACTGCAAGACTAGAGAAGCATGATAGGAGCCTCGGGTCATTCAACTACCATAAAGTGCTTCCTGGATGGACCGAGAGTGGTGAAAATCGCCTAAAGATTTTGATGATCCAAACCTGAGCCAAGTGAACAAATCAATACATTCAATATTATGTGAAGCACATTAGGCTCCACAAAAAGGACAGAGAATATTATAGTATCAAACCATAAAGATTTATTAAAAGTTGATGGTTTACAGAAGGCAAAAATCAGGAGAGCAGCAGTTTATGATCAGAAAGCATATGCTTCAATTAACGGGTAATCAAATTAGATAAAACCTTACGTAGCAGAGGACGAACCTGCATGGGGTCACCTCAAAGGGAAGAACAAAAGAAAAGGCAGTCCTCTCTATGAGAGAGCACTCTAAAATCTCCATGTTCTGGTCTGCTCCCAAAGACACACACACTCTAACATTTTACCCAGCTACACACAGTCTCAAAGAAGACTGTCCAGTTAAGTTAAAGTGAAATGATGCAATTACATACTCAGTAGGTTCTCATGGTTTCTAACAATACGAGCTTCTCTCTGCGTTCTTCACATGTACTCTATCTGTAACAAGATAAGATACATGGATTAGTCTGCACACTCCAGGTGTCTCTGAATGTGCTATTTATTAGAACAACATTCCATGATAATCTCAAAGAAAGAAAACATTTTTTTCTATGGGAAAGAAGGGAAAAGAACGTGATTTTCAATAGAATTTGAACCTCAACTTCACTAGAAATATGTTCATGTCACAAATAAGAATGGCAATAAACGGTAATTCATTTTGAAATTCAGGCCTACATTAGCTATAATAAAACTAGACGTGAATAAACGCAATTTCTCTCCACAATATTGCATTAGTGTGACTATGCGTTAATGTCTTGTTAATGCAAACATTTCCTCACTAACATACACTGAAATATGTTAATTATACCTCTTTACAATGAACTCAAACAGAGGGCTGCAATAATATTGATATACTTGGGCCTTGGGAGATTGAAAGGTTCCTTCCCTTAATGTTTTGGCACAGGGTAGTGGCTATTCAAAGATTTTGGGCTTTTGATTAGCTGTTATTATGGGGCCCAATATCCAGCTATTCCCTTTTACATACCAGGCTCTTATAAGTAAGATTACTTTGTGTCTGAGCTGACTCAATCTTAGGAGCACTTTTTTGGTCATATATCTCATAGTCAATGAGCATACTGCACAAGCTGTAATTATGATTATATCTGGCATCCAGCCATATTAAAAATCATCATGGTCAATGTTTCTTTTGTGGCAACTACTTTAGCATGCCTCGTGATCATGAAATACTTGAATGAGAAAAATACACACAATGTAATGATTAACAGAGGTTAGTTGGTGCATACTATCTTAAGGAGAAAGTTAAATAGAGCTTAGAAGGTAGGAACAAATACTTTGAACATGGCTGGCCTAAAAATGTTCAAGGCTGTTTGCAAATTGGTATATTCTGTACAACGTACAGATTTTTATGCAGTTTTGTTTTTGGACCAAATGTATCAAAATTGGAGTCAAACTAAATTACTGAATTATGTAATTGTGTACCAATTGCACACTGATATTAGAAATTATTAACTATCTAAGTGTTTCCCTTACTCATTAACATCTGTAGTCCACCCGCCCCCCGGCCAGTGATAATGTAGTTTCTGTCCTTAGTCTCTGTCTCTAGTTATTTACTAGTGTCTGAATTCTGCTTTTGATCTTTGACTGTCCTTCTTTCTGGTTGTTTTTGTGACTGTGGCTTTCTGTTCTACTTAGAAATAAGTACACTGTCTGTCAAAGCCCTGAATCCATTTAGTGTGACCTCTGTGTTGGTGTCCATTCCGACCAGGAAAGGAAAGACATCAGGTGCTGTGTCCAGGTCTGTTGAAGTGTTACCTGTCTTGTTGTTGTCAGTGTTGGTACACTTGTGCAGTCAGTACAATAGCCTCTGAAACATGTGCAAGCAATGACTTTATTGTATGATTGTTGGTAATAGCAATCTCTTAGCATCAATCGAATGCAATTACCCTGAACTACAAGACTTCTTGTCCATGAGCGTTGATTCACCAAAATGCCGGTGCTAGTGGGAGTGACATCACAGAACCGCCCTTTGGCCCAATGATGTTATAGCGAGTGACATCATATGATCTTTGACAGTGAATCCTCTCAGGAAGTAATGTCACAAGACCTAAATCCTGATGGCATCACAGTAATTAATATTGCTAAACTTAGGAGCATCTTAAGAGCGCAATTTTATAACAACACAACAGTTACTAACACATATAAATTTACATTTTATATACCACCCACATCTGCTGATATGATGGGAACATGACACATTTCTCTTTTTAATTGTATGAAAAGTTACGTGTTTGTTGAAAGAGGAGAAAATAGTGCCACATTACACATAACAACACAGGGAAGCCAAATTATGCATACCACGAACTGTAATGATTTAATGGTTCCCCTAGTGTGATTCGCTGTCATAAAATGCACCAGTAAATTACATAAAGATGAACAAAAAGATTTTTTAAAGTAGTGATTTTGTCCACATTTTTTAGTTCATGTAGACTGTATATTTAATGTGAACTATGTTTTTGATTAACTTATTCCTTAATGCATTTTGATTTAATCACCGGTGAGGCATTATCACTGGTTCAAAGCACAGATGTGAGGTTTTTATGAAAACACATAATTTTCCATGTGTTCACAATAATGAAAATCTGCATAATCTTGTTAAAAAATTTGTATTTTTATTTAATTTCTTCAGCAGAGTATACATTGCACTGCTAATTTTAATGCTTTTACAGAACTAAGAATTTAATGTCCCAGGTCACAGTGAGAGTTGCAGAAAGTAAATAGTGCACATCAGAGCACTATTCTCTGTTCTTGACATTGCCTTTGCCACCACTGAGGCAAGGTGTCTCAAAGGCAGTGACGGGGTCACAAGGAGCAAGCAGGGGTTGCAGCTCTGAACACCTGGCCACCCCAAATGACATCCATGCTCTTGTCATATTAAAGTTGGTGTTGTTGTTGTATAAGCTTTATTTCGACAACTCTTGTCATAAAAGCTATAAAAGCACCAGTTAGAATAATAAAAAAGATATAAAAAAGTAAACAACTCATGCAACAGCTTGTTACAGTTAAATACATACGAGCAGTTCGTCTTATGCGCAGCTGCAACAGAGGAGCAATATAAAATTCGGCAGGTCAGTGGTAAAAAGCAGTTTTAAAACGACGATAGAGTAATAAAACATATGTTAAACCAATATGAATGAGAGGAAGGAACATCACAGTGCTTTCACATTTGGGGCCTATACAGCTGGACCCAGTTCCCAATACCCAGGGGGCCTTATTATTGATTATTCCAACCCTCCTCAGGACAACATTGCGAAAAGGCTATAAGCTCTAAAGTGCATGTGCATGACGTATGGTTAAAAACATGAAATGCCATCCAGTGAGCCCTTGTGCGGCTATGTGTGGTCCTAATCCTGGAGGGTGCTATGACGCTCCTATCTGAGCCTTTCTTCTGATAAGCCATGCATGACTTAAGAACCTGGCCACTCCGCAAGCAAAAAGTGGTCTAGAGTCGGATCTTAAAATGCGCAAGGCGACCCGATGGTTCCGTCTGCCCAATTGCCAGCAAATCGGTGTTAGCCATTTCGACCTCGGTTTGGCGTATGCCAGACAAGCAACATGGGCAACACTTTCCACCGTGTTCTTGCAGCATGGGCAGTGACGGGGCCACAAGGAGCAAGCAGGGGTTGCAGCTCTGAACCCCTGGCCACCCCAAATGACATCCATGCTCTTGTCATATTTAAGTACATACCTTACTCTGGTGAATCCTTGTTCCCACTACCTTTGCCTCTTTCCCGTCTCTCTCATTCTTCCCCAGCTCACCACCAGCTCCTGTCTTTTACAACTTCTGTGATCTCCATATTCCTGTTATGAACATCCCCACACATTCTGAGTGCTAAGTGCTACCTTTGTCCCTTCCTTCACACCTTGACATTCTCCACATGGTGGCAATAAACAATTTACTTAACACAAAATTCAGTTTTACTATCTGTGTCATAAAAATGCCACAGAGCAAACACACTTCATCAGTTGATTAAGAGTCTAAGGCAGAGCCTGCTAAGCTCTCTCCTGCTTGCCGATTTGTTTTCAAAATAAGAGATTTAGAGAACATACAATTATTTACGTTGGCCAATCCCATCAAGAGGGCACTCCAATCATCCCACAACCTCTTCACAGTTCCCCAATGGAAGGTACAGAGCTACAGAATGCAATCATCTTGCCAGGAAGACACGTTTTCAGACAGCTGCAGATAGGAAAGCTGTTTTGGACATATGATGTCCACTTGCAGTTAAAGGGAATTAGTGTGGACACTTGCTCAGAGGAGCTGGAAATTAAAAAAAATATACAATAATGGACGCCTTTGTAAACTAAACCCTGCTCTCTTTTTTAATCGTGCATTTGAAGCAGGTCGGGCTACGGAAGTTAAAACTTCCCTGTACATACAACATTAAAAACTGGAAATCACTCTGCCAACAAAGCAGCAGAAACCGAAATAATCTTAAACACAGAGGTTTTCACAACACGATTCCGCCATCATAAATAATCTTGCACCACAGGAAATAATCATGGACGCCAAAAGGAGAAAAAGCGTAACATTAAAAAATTCCAGACGAAATTACACAACTGACTTTGGCTACTTGTGCCTCCACCCCCGCTTCTATGTCTCTGAAGGTGGAGCTAGGAAATTCTCAACCTCTTCAAAGTAACAAGTGATCTGAGCTTTCCAAATATCACTCATTAGATAAACCCTTCTCAGCCAATCAGCTTTCTAAACTTTCCTTTTAACAACATTCTCTTCAAAGCCCAAGTATCTTCTTCTGTTTATAGAAGGAGGGAAGAAACGAATACTTGGCTCTTTTAATTATTTAATAATCTTTGGAATGCGCTTCCCACTTAAAAAAAAAGAACAGAGTAAGCAAATTGGAGACAGTGGGTGATGGCTGCAAGACAAAAACATTGATTAAATGGCAGGCTGCCTGGTTTTATTTGTCACACATTATTTGACTAAGCAAAATATTGGCATGTGTGCGTGCTGTCTCCAATTTTATAATTAAAGTTAATGACCGTTGCTAGGAATGTATTTATTTATGTAAAATTGGTAGCAAGTGTCAAAAAACATCATTTGTCATACCAGGTTTATTTTCTTTGGTTTGTGCACACAACTGGTATACACATAAGAAAGGGCTCTTATATTTCTAATGTCTGAACATGTTAAACAATGTTTAGCTGTTAAGGGCCTAATTCCCAACGTGTAGGAGATACCTAAAGCAAATGTTACCAAAAGAACAATCTTAAGAATGAGGCAACTATAAATTATTGGGGCATAGAGGAACTTGGTGTTGGGTGGGCATGCTTTTGTTAAGGTAGTTGGTGAGGGATCTACTAGTGAAGCTGAGCCACTGCCACGAGGTTATCCTAACTGGGGGAGATAAAACAATGAAAAGTGTTTGAAAGATATTTTCACAAATTGAATGGGGAAGTGGTGACCATGGGCAGCAAGTGGTGAGGGTTTAAAAGTCTATCAACCAAAACAATCATTGACAAAGTCAGTAGGTCTGGCCTTGGCAAGTCTGCAAATTTGTATTTATTTATTTTTCCAAATGTCTACAATAGTCATTAGAATTATTAAGATAATAAAAAGTAAAAATGAGTCTGTCTGAAAGAGGCTGCATGTTTGTAAAGTTCTAATAAATAAAAAATGGCCCAAGGCAACATAAATTTAAATATTCATTAAATGACGTCAAAAATAATAATACGACCCTAGCAGGGAATATGGACTACTTTTTTAGCAGATGCACCCAAGCAAAATGCTGTCACAAAGAAGGGAGCCAGTGGCCGGAGCCTGCTGACCCATTGCACCATGCTGTATGCTGTGGAGGGATTATGCAAAATATGAATTCCCTTTGAACAGACCAGTGGTTGAATAGGTTTGACCGAAAGCTCCTGTAGGTTTATATATATTTATGCATGTATTTTTATTAAGATTAAAAAATAAAAAAACATTAGGACTACGAGACAGCTTAAGCTGTTTCTAGGTTAGGCCTACATTGTATAAGGGGGTCAACATTTGTAATGAGCCTAAATTAATTACACAATTAGGTAAGGTCATGGAGAGCACAAATGCCATAATATGGTGCATACCGAAAAAAATAGGTATTATTATTATTCCAGCAACTTGACAGGGATGGTGTTGTCTTCCAGTGGCAGCTGCTGCACAATGAAAGTGTTGGAAGGGAGGAGAGGATGGGGGGATTGAGGGTAAGAATAAAATATTTAAAAAACGTAGCTCTCGCTGCCCCGACGGCCGCCTCGGTGCTTCACTCCCAGCAGTCTGTGGGAAGGAACAGGCAGCTCAGCCAAACTAGACGCTGCTCTCATGCTATGAGAGCAGCGCCTGGATTGGTCTGAGTGGCCTGGTCTGCCTCTCAGACACTGCCTCGGAACCTGCGGCTTTTCTCCAACCCGGCTGTGAACACAGCTGGGTTGGAGAAATAGAAGAGATGCAACGGCCGGCCAAACTTAGATGCGCACTTCTGAGTACCCACCTCTCCTGCCTGCTATGCCTTGGCCCAGCCCCGCATGCACGCACCGTCAGCCAGAGCCCCTCACAGAAAAATAAAATGATATTACTGTTTTAATATCATTTTATTTTCCTGTGACGGACTCTGACCAGTGGGGCGACGCTTCTCCACCATTAAAGAGGAGCCGCACCTGTCGTCTTCAATACTCCATGTGGATTTAGCGTTGAGACCTTGAGAAGATGTAGACACAATGAAGACAGTGCTAAAATGGCTAGAAAATAAGTTGACCCCAATGAGAAAAGTTTCAATATGTATACACAACAAGGGATGGGGGTAGAGTTGAGACTAATTTCCTAATGGGAATAATCTTTATAATAGGCAACAGTTTTTAGTACAAGAGAACTCCTAATACTAGATGTTCCGGTTTAAGAAGTGCGAAGTGGCAAAGTCAGAGACTTCGCAACTTTGTATGTTTTTTTCAAATTTAGCTGCTTCACTAAGAGCGAAACTCAGAAATAAAAGGCAATTAAAATAGAGATGCGAGCAGCTGCAAGGTGACCGTCCTGCTGCATTTCTGGGATGGGACTACCCTACCCTTTCTTGGCAGCCACTCACCAGCCATTCACCATCCATTCCTTGCCTACCTGCAGTTGTGCCCCTGAGAGCGGGACTTATGGCATACGGGGCGGGGAGACAGGAATGAACAATAGCCTGTATTACTGTATTTTTCGGCATCACTCAGGGCTTAATGCAGTCTGCAGAGGTAGCATAGAACACTCCTCCTGCTACCCCTTAGAATTCCTTGAAGACTGATATCCCAGCTTTCTTGAATGAGGCATCCATCTGCAATGAATCAATGCCGTAGAACCCAGCGACCTCTGGGTGTTTGTACAGGCACAGGACTCCACTCTAGATGTCCGGTGCTCCTTAGATGGTCTTAGTGATGCACTTTACAATGATGACACTCACAGATCACAATCAGTAGTTTGCGGTGTGACAGGTGTCTACAACTCCCCTTTCTCTCCTTCCTTCATCTTCTTTGCACTCTAGTGCTGTGGCCTCGTGCCACACTCTTGGTCTCCTTTTTCCCATCTTCTTCACGACGTGGCAGTGTACCAACTTACCACACTCTTCACCTATTTTCTCTTCCTCTTCCAGATGTATCATTTGTCCATCTTCTCATGCTCTTCTTCCTTTTGACCAGGCCTCTCCATGTGACTTGCACTTCCATGGAACCTCCCTGGTCGCGTCCTACCCCTAGGACAGACTCTCTTCCCCTCTCCTGACCAGGCCGCTTGCTGTGATCTTCTTTTCACAGGGACCTCCCTGTTCGCGTCCTGTCTTCTCTGTAGGACCCAACTCTTCTTGGGGACCTCTCACACGTCTCCCTTCTTCTCATGGACTTCTCCCAAGTCCTGTCCGTTCCCTGAGGGATCTTCTTAATGCATCACTCCCTGGCTGGAGGGTCACCTTTACTCTTTCGCCTCTTCCTCTTCACTTGAGGACGCACTCCTTGTGCCTCAACGCTACGCCATGGAAGCACTTGTTCCTGCCCAAGTGCAGGCATGCTTCTCAATGTCAGTCACTCCATGTGACACATTCTGTGGGCCAACTGTAGCCATACGCTACTGGGGTGGCCGACTGGTGCAGCCTTTGCTTGCTTTTCACTCTCAGAGGGCTGTCTCCATCTCTCCAGGGCTCCTGCCCTGCTGTCCGATCTCCTGGTGTAGCCCTTTGCACTCAGGCCAACTCGCACTCAGCCTTCTCAGGCGACACTGAACTCGGGCAGTACATACAGGCTAATGATCAGGGTCTTTCCTGGGTGAACTCCCACTTCTGCTCCCCCCCTCCTTTCTTTCTTCTTCTTGGGCGCTGCCTTTGTTTCGCTCAGATTGCCTTACTGTCCTCTTGGCAGCTTTCCAGACGGGGGTAGTTTTGGGCTACATTGGGGCTCTTTCTCAGCCCGGGTCCACGCTCTATCCCCTTCCAAAACACTTAGCAGCCATTGACCTCTGTGCCCATATTGCCCCCTTAAAACCGCAGAGTGCAGTATCCTTACACGGCCGCTAGGTGGCGCTGTAGTCACTTCACATGGCAGCCCCTCTCCTGCAGCGGGCCGTGCTGCCTTTCCTGGCCGGCTCTGCCCGAGTAGCTGCAGGGGGTGACACTCACAATGGATGTAGTGCGGGCCAATCCACTTTCTCTCTCCAGTGCTGCAGAAACCGGTGTTACTTCAATGCAGGTGCGGGAAAAATAACAGCCCAGCAAATGTGGCCTCCCTCATTGGCCGCTTCAGGGTAACTTCTGTTCCATAACAAAGGAGGGGCACAGAGGCAGGTGATAGGCGTTCAGGGCAGTCAGCGGCCTCGGGCGAAAATACTGCACTCTTCTCACTCCGTAATGGGCCCGGGGGTGCTCCTACACTAAATGCGGGCTGCATCAGCCTTCCCAGTGCTGCGGGCCACGCCTTTCCTTGTGGGCTTTACTGAACTCATTGCAAGCATGGGATGACACTTTGTTTGGACCCGGTCACGGGCTGATCCACTCGCCACATGCAGGGTACTTACTTGTGGTGCGGTTACTGAGCTACCCCTTTCCAGTTCTAAGCCAGCTTCACTAATGCTGCGGGCATGTCTGTTCTACTCCAGGCCAGTGTGGCCTCAGGTCTAGCCATGCACCTCACAGAAATGACACATCTAGCTGCCGGCAGCAGGCTCACACTGCCGGACGTCTCTCGCCTGCCCGCAGCCCTTCCTCGAGTCAGCAAACTCCTCACCAGGCCAATGTGCGTGACCTTGAGGGCAAGGACACTTTTTTGGCAGCACTGCAACTCCGCATTCTCTTTGCCTACTGCACACCGCTTTGCCCAAGGGGTTCACCTCATGCACGGTGGGTGCACAGGCACTTCCCCTGGTTCACTGCTGCCTCATCGGGGTTGCAGCAGGCAAGACATTTGGCCAGCTTTCCCTCCTAGCTTTGGGGACACCACTGCTCGGTGTGCCGCTAAAGGCTCACGGCAGGCAGCTGCTGCAGGGTCATATGCAGGCAGGCACCATTTTCCTCACCCACCTAGTGCAGCTTGTTGGCAGTCAATCCTTCGACACATGCTACACTTCCCCCTCACCAATCTTCAGCCAATCTTCAGGGATGCTGCACATGCGGGTCCAACCCGCTCATCGCCATTGTAAGGGTTAGGGCTCTATGCCCTCATGCACAGCTAATAAGGATGCAGACACATAGAAGTATAGCCTGGAACTAGCCAAGGGCACGTGCGCCCGGCCCCCTTTATTAGTAGGGTTACCTGGCCGGTGACACCTGTGATGGATGGGTGCGGGTGAGTGTTGAAGTTAGCCCTCGAGGAGTAGCTGATGGAAACACATTATTTTACAAACACTAGACCGTGACCAGCCGGTCACTACAGGGGCATAGTACTTGCCAAAAGTGCACCTAATTATTTTCATAGTATTGCTTGAAAGTTCCCCATTACATTCATAATGCTGATGCCAAACAAGATTCCAGTACCACAGATCTGCCATTGATGCTGCCCATATATGTACAACTGGAAGGTAACTATCAAAACCTTGTATTCAAAAGCTTACTTAGACACACTTACCGTAATGTGTAAAGCTCAAAGCCAGGGCCAGACTGGCCGCACGGGGCATCAGGCGTTTCCCTGGGAGGCTGGAAGGGTGGGAGCCGGCTTTGTAACCGGGGGCCGGTTTTGCAGCAGTGCTGCAATATAGGTCCATAGTAACAAAAGCTGCAGCAAGCATAATCCACTCACTTTCATTTCTAGCCTCCTGGGGTTGCACCCTCCCAAACTCCCCTTGTAGTGGTCAGGCTCGCTCCCTATGCACCCTATGCACCGTCCGGGGGCTGGCCTGACAAAATTGCCTGGTCTGCTTTGGGTTCCCAGTCTAACCCTGCACAAAGCACAAGGCACTGGATTCTGTTCAACATTTTATCTGTTGCTACTGCAGCAAACGTGATTGGGACTCTAATATTCCTTCATTGAAGTGTGGGAAAGGTGTTAGAGAGAAGGAAAAATGAGACCAGCTATACAGCATACATGGCTCTACAGTAATGTTTGCATTCTATGCTGATGTTTCTAGTTTAATGTGAAATTGCTATTACCAATGCGGTAGGTATAGTAACAGCATGTTGCGAATGCCTTGGTGTCGTCACATGCAGTGATGAGGGTGAGCACAATTATTGGCTGATAGTATAGAATGTTTTTTGCATGAAAGCAACAGTTGTTAGTGATGTTTTTGCGTTCTCTGGTGGAAGCATGACCCAACACTGGGTGATCCGCAGCTAGAAACCTTCATTGTTTGTTATCCTCTGTGTTCTGCATGAGAGCAGAACCAGGATTGGCTTGAACAGAAGAGCAAGTGCTCCTTAGGAGACCGAGGGGCTGCAGCTGTATTTCCCCCGGCTCCAAACGGCACAGGTAGGAGAGGCCTTGAGTGTGCATACCAGGTTGGTCACAGGAAACACCCGCCCAACCCCCCACATGTGCACTTCTTTATTTATTCCATTTGTAAAGCGCATGGTTACACCCACTGGTGTTTCCTGGTGCTGAAGATCTAACCCCAAGCAGACAGGCGGAGGGGGAAAGGATAGCTGGGGGACCGCGTACGACCAAAAAAGCTCAGAGATATCAGAACTTATGCAGTGTCTGCTGGTGTACTGAACAGCCAGATTTTGAGTCGTTTGCAGAAGGTCCTTTCCACAGGTTCTGCTCTTAGGTTCAGCGGTTAGGAGTTCCAAGTTTTGGCCACCAGATAACTGAAGAACTGGGCTCTCAACCTGTCCCTCTGCACTCGTGGCACCCTTACTAGGTTAGCCCTTGCGGATCTTAAGTCTGTGAGAGTTTGTAAGGTATTACCATAGATCGTAGATATCTAGGGCCTTTGTCCATCAGGATTCTATGACAGTAACACACAGCCTTGTAAATAATCCTTTAAGACCAGAAAGCCTTCTGTCAATCAATTAAGCCCCACCCCGCCTTCATGTAGAAAGGCAGCCAGCCTGTGACTTAAAAGCAACATGGGCAGAAAAAAAATGTAATTTAGCATTTACATAATATGGGGTGCCGGGGAGGGCGGGGGGTGAAAAATAAAGGAGGTCAACATTCAAATAGAGGAGCCGCTCCTGCACCAGCACCAGCCTGGAGTCGATGCAACATCTCCACAGAACAATAGTGTGACTTCAAAGCTAAGCCCCAAAAAAAGATGAGGGGAGCAGACTGTACCACTGGAATCAAAGTAATTGCCTGCACTCTAAACATGCCCGAGTATTGGAAGGAACTGTTGCTCAACTTCCTGCTTTCTATTGATACTATAATGCATTTCAGAAAAGTGGTGTCACCTCCCTGGGATTCAAGTTACTCATCTGTAATTGTTTAGTAATATACTAATATGTATTCATTTTTCCTAAGAAAATGTTACATTTATTCAGGAAAGCCTTCGGTAGTCAGTGAGAATCCTCCTTTCCAGTTGTTCTGTGTTTGGTTCCTGTTCGCCCCTACTGGTTCAAGGTCATCCTGACTTCCTGGCCCTACCTGTATGATGCCACTTACATCACCTACTCCATGCTGTTACCCCTCATCTAAATATTTTGCTTGTGACAGAGCACTCTAATGGGAGTGCAGTGCGAAACCTTAAATCTCAAACTAACATAGCAAGAAAATTAAGATAATTTCTTACCGCACAACTTTGTCACCAACTGTATTTCATACATTTTCACTTTGAAAATATTTCAAACAATAAACTCTCTTAGAAAACACGATAATTTTTAAAGAGTCTATGTCTTCGAAATGGTTAGACTAGTACAAACAGAGTTCTGTAGAGCCGTTGTCATCACACCACATTGAATTTTCACTTTCATTCCGACTTGCCATTTTACTGAGAGGCCTTCTTTCTACCCCACAAAAGAAACACTGAGGTTAAGCATGCATCTCTGTGGTCATTGTGGTAGAAAGCTGGTTTCCCACTTCTTTAAACAAAGCCAGAAAGCCCTTCAAGTCTCATTGAGTTTATTTTGTGTGCAGAGCCATTGAACGGTTGTATAGAAACACATGCATGAACTTTTTCACACTAGGGGGCCGATTCACAGAACTAATCTGAGATAAAATCCTAAACTTACTACTTTTGGTATTCACAGAAGGCATTTAGTAGTAGTAAAGTTAGGACTCCTAACTTTACTACTACTAAACTGAGATAAAATCCTAAACTTACTACTTTTGGCATTCACAGAAGGCATTTAGTAGTAGTAAAGTTAGGACTCCTAACTTTACTACTACTAAACTGAGATAAAATCCTAAACTTACTACTTTTGGCATTCACAGAAGGCATTTAGTAGTAGTAAAGTTACGACTCCTAACTTTACTACTACTAAATGCCTTCTGTGAATACCAAAAGTCATAAAGTTAGGATTATGTCTCAGTTTAGTAGTAGTAAAGTCTACTGAATGCCTTCTGTGAATACCAAAAGTAGTAAGTTTAGGATTTCATCTCAGATTAGTTCTGTGAATCGGCCCCTTGGTCATTTAGAGCTAATGCCATCAACGAACAGCTTTCCTGTCTTTTAGACAAGTAACTCACACGTTTCCACCGATCTTTGCCAGTGTGAAGTTGACACACCTCCAAGTAACATCACCAGAACGGTTTATAGGTGTCAGGTGCAAAGGTCTTTACTGAAGCCACCTCACTCTGCAGAGACCCGGAGCAACTGTCGACACAACTGACAATTCGCCCCTGACCTCTTTATTCCACACCGCATCATCACAGTGTTTCTTAGAGAGAGAACGGAACAAACTTATTGCGATTAAGCACAATACCAAACAATGTGAAATCCCCTCACTCACCAAATGGGGCTTCCTCAGACTATTTTCCCTCTTCAGTGGAAGCCCCATGGACAGATAGCTAGTTCGGCATTTTATTATCTTACATTTTTTGCATCAATTAAATATTTTCTGTTTCAGGAGTATTCAGACCTTCATTGCCAGCGGCCTGGAAATGGGCTGGATTATCCCCACCTCTGGTGTTACCGATAACCAGGGAACAGGTAACTCCAGGGTGGGGAAATTCTACCTGTTATTTCATGTGGGCCCTCTATGTTATGAGGAATTAGCAGGGGGATTGGTAATTCTGGCTACAGGTCCCTTGGTAATTTCACCTGGAGTATTCAGCCGCCGTACACACCGTAATTCCAATAGCGGGCAGAGACCCTTGGTGCAGCAGGTGCAGTGGCACCTGGGCCCAGAGCCTTGAGAGGCTGATTGACCCATTGTAATTGCTGTATTTTACTACCCCAAAAACAGACAGAGGGTTTGTTTGTGTCAGTGTGTCAAGTTTCTGAAACTTCTAAGCCCAATATTCAGAGCTTAATTTGAGCTGGTGGTTGCCGGTGGGGGTCTAACAACACTTATTTTTGGGAACTGGCACTTATTGTATCTCATCCAACATTTCCTGACAGCAATAGACGTAAAACACGCAACAGAGAAAGATAAAGACGGAAAAGCTGTCACAAAGGGAGAAAGGAGAAACCTGCAGGAATGAGATAAAGGGGCAGGGAGTGCCTGGAAGTCAATTAAAGAGGTCTGAGGTAGATTCCAGACTATGCAGCCCTGGTATTCGGCACACCGGTGTTGCGGGCTTCTAAGCAAAGATTTGGGCACCGCCATTTATTCCTCAACAAATTAAGCACTGTCTATATTCAAGACATTTCCGTTCAAGATGAGGCCTGGAATTTCTTTCATGGAAGGGACTTAATCTAATTAAATTTTTTTTAAACAAATTTATTCAGTTTTTTCCATCTGCGTATTTTTAATCTACTTATGCCATTCACGCATTACAGTTGAAACATTTAAGTGAAAGGTTGCATTGTTAATAGATAACACCTTAAGCATCTCGTGCATTTCCTGCTCCTCCTAGTGTAATACAGGATTATTCAAAGTTCACATTCCAGTGATGTTGCTTGGATCCCTCTTTTAGCCATATGTAGTGCTCTCATTGTATTCTTCACAAGTATTCAATTCAAACCTTTAAACAAGAACTATAACATCACTTTCCCAAAAGGTCCCCAACTAGACTTTAAAAGGTGTGAGTCTATTTGCGTGCTAGGTATATGATCCATGTTGCCCCCTTCTGGTGACTGCAGGGGCCGCTCCTCCACGTGGGCTAAGGAGCGTTGCCCAACTGCTTTCTCGCAGTGCGAGAAGCACAAACATAAAATGGTATTATGAATACCATTGTATGTTTCTGCTTCTCGCACTGCGAGAAGGCGGAAGGGTTTAGTTGGGAGCGGGTGGGTGGACGGTCCTGCTGCAGGGCAGGGGAGGAGTGGCTTGCCTACTGTTGCGGGCGCTGACTGTTTGGTCCGCCCCAGGGGTGGAGAAAACTGCCTCCCCATAGACGCCTGTGGGGTCGGCGACCCAGCCAATCATAACGCTGCCATTGCAGCATTGTGATTGGCTTTGGGGAGGAGAGGGAGGTTGCCTGCTTCCTGCGAGGAGCAGAGAGAAAAGGAGACGCAATGCGGGACCGGAGGCGAAGGTAAGTTTAACATTTTTTTTTACATTTCAATTACCCCCCCCCCACCCTCCCCGTGCGACACCGCGCCCCCCCACCCTCGAGTCATGCCGGCCATGACTGGGTGACTATTTGTAGGTATGTACTCGTACCCCCTTCTTGTCACTGCTCCGTTCTGTGAATCTCAAGTTACGGCAGACCTGCCAACATACAAGGTCCCACTGTATGTTACAAGATATCGACTCTGCTCACACTGTTTCCTGGTGAGGAGCGACATCACACAAATGGAGATATCATGAGCTGGAAACCTCAGTGTAGTGTGGGGTTCCAGCTCATGTTTGGAAGCTGGGCACTGCTGATGATCAAGGGAGTATTTGCAAACTCCCCAGACATGAGCATCAACCATGGAAGCCTTTGTTATGGGGTAGAGATGGATGGGGGTTGGGGTTTAGTTCACAAACCTTGCCCCCTCTCCATGATCCCACCACTCCTGCCTGTAAACCCAATGCGCTTACAGCCCGCCACCTCCATTGACCCCGCCCCTTTAAACCCTCACAGCTTCTTACACAGTGAAATATATCTGAAAGTTGCCATGTCTCTTACTACCACTGTTTCATGTAATCCTGGTATTGTGTAGTCTAATATGTGTTCATCATTAGCTTTCTAACTTTATGACTTTCATAGGGGATTCTCAATTTGTTTATGTCTCACCTGAGACAGCGCATGCGCTGTAACTTGCAAAACAGCAGTGGCTGCATCATAGTGCTTTTTTCCTAACTTTTAACTATGCTGCACTGCTGCACAACATGGCAAAAACGCATTAACCAAGGCAATTGCTCTACTATTTGTCTTTGTCAATGTTTTTTGCCATGTTGTACAGCAGCACAGCTGGTGTGCAGCATGGTTTAAAGTAAAAAAAGGGATATGGTACACTCATTGTTAACCATGTCATAGCCTTTGATTTTATTTTCAGTTCAGCCATGTTGCACAGCGTCCGTGTTGCTGTACAACATGGCTAAAAAAAATTGACAAATCTAAAAGATCTCACATAGGCGAGCCCTACTGGCTTTGCCACTTCTTGTTTCCTTGAAGTTCTAAAGCATGAAAAATTCAATTGCCGAACTATTTGTTGCTTCCTAGTCTGCTTCAATTCCTCCCTACCTACTGCTTGATTTGTGGCTGTGACCTATCTGACAATGTCCACATGCCACATGTGGAGTGGGGGAGAGACGTGTGACTGTCAGGACATTGTCTGCATTCATTTTAGCTAGCATCAGAGCCAGGTCTTTAACTTTGGTACCAACTTTTTCTTTCTTTATCCAGAGAAATAATCTCCAGATACGGTGATCAGTTACCATTGTCAGATCTGCCACAACCACATGGCAAGAATTCCTAGTTATTGCACACCCCATTACCATATATGTGATGCTCACCATACCTGCTCTACTTCTGGACATTTTGTGGTAGCTGAGGTATATATTTTAGCTATCATCTCAGGGTCAAATATGTCTTGTGTAGGAAGTTAAATAGGAGATATTTAAATCTTACATTTCGCAACACTTTGTGTGAGTAAGTCAAAATTCAACACACTGCTGTGTTGCAGAATTCCCTCCCTACCTCCGTTTCCCACTTATCTCTCAACTTGGTCAATGTAGTACAGTATAAACCCAAGCAATCAGTCGACTGCCCTTGCCATGGTGTGCAACAGGTGTACAACTTTTGGTGTCTAGGGTTCCGACTCACTTACTATACATTACCTCCATTATAGCTCTATACATCTGAAATTGTCCCTTCAGGAGTCTGAAGCCCACCAAGCACAAAAAAGATACATGCACAGTCTCTTAACAAATGCCACACTGTGGTCATTGCAAACAATGGACTTCTCTCTAAATATATTGATATATAAAACCCTTGGTGCTTACGGAGGCCTACTAATGGGATGTATGGGAGTACCTTCTGCATACCATGAGACTCCTGTGGAGACAGACTAGGGCAACCCATACCAGTTGGGGGTAAGTTCTTGACTTCTGTGTCCCTGAGAGTAACAGGTGTTAGAGCTTTCCCTACTGGATGTCATCTTCTAACAGCAATGTCTCTTTTAGATTTCTGGCCGCTTATCCATCTGTCTGCCCTTTGGAGTTGTGCTGAAAAATGGGATGATTCAAAATATGGTACACCTAACCCATCCTGGAAAGTGGATGTTTAAGTTTCTCCAGTGCTACCATGTGCCTTCTGTTTCCCATATCAATAGCCCAGAGTACATCCAGCTCTCTGAAGACCCTTTTAGGCAATATTATAGGAAAATGAGCAAAACAATAAAGAAGGGAGGGGGAATCATCATCCCCATTCTGGCAAATGCAATCCGACCTGACAAGGGCAGCATCCCCCAAAATGTGACTCAGGAGCGCAGTGCAGCTGTGGCCTGGACCAGATTCCCTTCTCATTGATCTGATTCTTTGTGGTATTTCCTTATTCCCAAGTAGCAAAAGGTGTTTGTTTCTCGCCTAATAGCGTCCTCCATGCCCAGGCCCACCCACCTCAAATCCAGGCCTTGGGAAATTGGGAATATAGATGATTTTTCCCAATTCACTTGCAGATGAAAATGTTACTAATAAGTTGCAGGGATTCCACAATATGGGACAGATCTGCACTAACATCCCTTGTGAATCATAGCATATCATGTGCATATAGCAGGACTAAGTGGATACTTTCTCTTAACAGGATGCTCCAGGGCAGGCCTTCTTCCCTCAAATTTGTTGCAAGAGGCTCAAATTCCAGCACAAACAGCAGTGGGGGCAGTAGACAACCCTGTCATGTTCTCCTAGCCACCTCGTTCTCATCACATAGTGAAGTATATGGCAACGAGATCCATCAAATTATGGTCTCTCCCACCCCGATATTTCCCAAATTTTCTGAAAGTAAATTACAGGAACTAAACATAAAATTAATATGGCATTTATATATGCATTGGATCTTATTAGAAAAGGCATTATGAACCTCTTTTCACCGGGAGCTGTGACTGTTGTGCTACCAGTGCTACTCCATATGTTATGTTATGTTAATATAACTTATTAAGCGCAACGAATACCCGGAGGTGTCTTGGCGCTATGGAAACTACAGTAAGCCCTAGGGGTTCTTGCATTAGTTCAAGAATAGCCATGTCTTCAGACTCTTTCTAAATAAGGCTAGGGAGCTTATAGACCTGATATGCATAGGAAGCGTATTCCATAACTTTTCCGTACCATAGCCAATGCTTCGTCCGCCCCAGCTAGAGGTGCGAAACCTGGGAACCGCCATAAGTTTGATGCCAGTAGATCGAAGCTGTCTACCCGGGCAACACCAATGAAAAATGTTTCTTAGGAACATCAGTCCCATATTATTCAAGGCCTTAAAGGCTAGGCATAGCGTCTTAAACTTTACACGACTTGCTACAGGAAGCCAGTGGAGTTTACGGATTTCGGTCGAGACTGATTCATACTTGGGCAGATTTAGGAGGAGTCTCGCAGCTGCATTCTGTACCATTTGCAGTTTTTTTTAATGTTGTTTTTGCATATTCAGGTATAACCCATTGCAATAATCAAATTTTGATAATACTAATGCAGTTACCACCGTCTTCCTAGAATCCGTAAGGATATAAGGAAGAACCTTCCTCAGTTTCTTGAGCAGGTAAAATGTGGTGGAAACCGTTGCATTTGTTTGCTGGGCGAATGTTAGTTTCTTGTCAATTAAAATCCCAAGATTTTTTGCTTTATCCACTGGTTTAGGCAACTCTCTCATCTCTGTAGGCCTTGAGCTGCAATCCCATCTTGGTTGGAGGTTGCCGAAAGTCACTATTTCGGTTTTCTCCGAATTGAGTTTAAGACAATACTTGCCCATCCAACTGTTAATTTCCTGCATACAGTTTCTAAAATTCAGTACAGGAGAGGCTTGCTCTTTATATGCCGCTACGACAATCTGTGTGTCATCGGCATAGGATGTTAGGCTAAAGCCGAAATGCTGGATCAGTGGAGCCAACTCTGACACGTAAATATTAAAAAGGGATGGACTAAGCCATGAGCCCTGTGGAACCCAGCGTGGCTGGACATAGGGTGTTGATTTGAAGCCATCCAGAGCCACTGTTTGTATTCTTTCGGTCAGAAAAGATGTCAACAACGACAGAGTTAGACGCTTTACCCCTAGCTTTCTCAGGCGGGATCGCAACAGGTGGTGATTGACGGTGTCAAAAGCCCCCGAGAGATCCAAAAGGATCAGAGCGGCGGCGCCACCCCTGTCCATAACTGTCCTGATTTCTTCAGTAGCTTTTATCAAGGCCGTTTCCGTACTGTGTTCTGGACGAAAACCAAATTGCGAGGAGTCAAGCAGGTCATTTTCTTGAACAAACTGAGCTAGTTGTTTATTCATAACTTTCTCCACTATCTTGGCTGGAAAGGGCAGCCTAGCAATAGGTCGATAATTTCGAGGGTCAGATGCATCCAGGATTGTTTTTTTTATCAATGGGTGGATCGATGCATCCTTCCATTTGACGGGAAAAATTCCTGAGGTGAACATGGTGTTAAAAATTTCCGAAAGAATAGGAATGACCTCCTTAGCTATACCTCTTAATACTGCAGGGGGCAAGGGTCCAAGGGGATCCAGATCTAATTTCCTTGATAAGAGTTTCCTCTTGCTCACTGGTGACCGGTGAGAAAGTGTGAAACGTATTTTTACTGGGGCCAGTGATCGGATTATTCTCAGTAAGCTCCTGTGTAACCGTATTCTCAAAGGATTCATAAATGTTATTAACTTTATTCCTGAACGTGGTGGCTATATCATCACAGAAACTTTGATTGCTTTCTGTAGTCTTTTTACTAGGCAAGGAGCAGAGCTTCTCTACAACCCCAAACAATTCTTTAGTTGAATTCTTAGCCTTCTCAATTTGTCCAGCAAAATAAAATCCTTTTTCTGTAATCAACATCGTCTTATATTTGGCCAGTGCAGACTTATAATGCGAACGTGAAAGTCACTGTGTAGTTGCCACAGAAGCGGTCGGCTAAGTACGAATGGCAAATGCTCCTGTATGCGGTCCAATGCAATCTGGAGGTGCCCAGACAACTATACAACAACTTTGCCACTTCTTATCTTTGAATCAGATACCAGACATCGACTTGTACACGTTTTCCACATCCTCTTTGATACCTACATTTCACTGCCTAGAGAAAGCCCCAAGCCTACGAACCACAGGGTGGCGAAAAACATATAGGCTGGTCTTTAAGCTTTGAACAGAAAGATAAAAAAGCAACCTAATGCAACCAAAGCATGTACAAAATGTAGCTTTGTGTAATGATTTAGCATATTACAAGCCAATATGATAAAATATTTAGAGCCCCATTGTTATAAAGATCCCTGAAGATGAAATCTTGTGCTACTGCCTACAAGGAGGCATATCCCTTCCGTGGTGCCCCTTAGCGCTTCTTCCTTTATCATTTGCTGTTTAACGTGTACCCAAATCCCCTTTTTGACATTGTTAAAGAACAAGGCACATTTGATCAATCAAACATTGACAATATTCAGGTATTGATGAGGTTTTCTAGAGATCTTACTTCTACCCTGTCCTTACAAGCATCTTAGAAACCGCCAGGCAATGGATAAGCGAGACTGGACTACAGTGATATATAGGGCCTGATTATGAGTTTGGCGGTGTGGCACCAGGTCCACTCCGCTGCCGCACTGCCAAACCAGTGGTCAGGTATTTCTAGTGTCTGACGGGATTTTTTTTAAATGTTCCCACAGCAGTGTGCTGAAAATGGACGCTGCAATGGGAACACTAGAAACAGTTCCTGCACGTCATGGACTGTAAAGTCCATGCTGTGCAGGATCTGTGGTGCAAGCACACAAGGGGGCACATGTTGTGCCCCCCTGCATGCACCCCAGGGCGCAGAGGCACAAGGGCACCCTTTAGAGCCCCCTTTGTTTCCTTTCCACCACGGTTTTCATGGAGGAGGAACCGTCATGAAAACCGTTGCAGAGAGGAAACTCGTAATATGCTTGGCGGGACCGCAACGGTCCCGCCAAGCATATTGTGGCCTCCTGACCGCCGCAACATGGCCAGGGAATGGCAGTTCCCTGGTGGCTGCGGCAGGGCAATGGGGGTCCCACCGCCCTAATTGTAATAGGGCTGTCGGAAGACCGCCTCCACCGAGCCTCAACGAGTCCGCCAGACTTATAATAGAGCCCATAGTGATAAGGTAGAGTCTATTATTTTTCATATAGAGCAATGGTCTTGCTAATGGGAGCTCACCTTTTGCCTTCTTAGGTAGGCTCATCATTCTATATGCAAGGTTAAGAACCTTGAAGTATATTTGAATCAGAGAAACTTGTTTTGTTGAAAGCAGTTGCTTTGTTCAACTGTCCAAGCTTAAACCCAAAATGTCCTTTCTTTTTATCTCAGACAGGCTATTGGTAATGGTGGGCAATTGCAACACTTTGTGTGACAGCCTGTCCGCTTACCAACTTGAGTTACTGCAGTGGGTATAGAACGTTCCTATTTACCTGGGTATGGGCTTCAGGAGTTCATATGATATCTCTGAGTTCAGACAAGCAATGCTCTGGCTTCCAGTTAAATAAAGAATTGCCATGAAGCTATTTTCCTTGGTCCTTATTTGTACTCATGATCTGGCCCATTCTTACCTCATTCACTCTATTCACCCTTATAACACTCCAACGGGCCTTAGGAGTTCTGTGATGCATATTCACATTTTAAACTACTCTCATGTGTAAGGGCGAGAGATAATTATCTGACCATGACCCCACTTTTGTGAACTTATTGCAAAGAAATTTAAGAACAATTGCCAGGAAAATGTTAGAATTATCTCTATCCCACTAGTTCAGGGACCCCAAACTCCAAATCACTATCTCTTCCCAATTTGAAGTAACGCTTGTAAGAGGTTACATAGCAGCTCCAATGATAACCTATGGGAGAGATAGTCCTTGGAATAGGGAAAAACAAAATTGGCAGTTTTTCACTATTAGGACAGCATCAGTTACAGGAACTTTGTGGTGGGCTGCATGGGTGGTACAATTTCTCACAATGCCTGTGATCTGACATGTACTCTGGGTATGGCTTTAATATGTGTTCCAATTGCTGCTCTGACTCACCACATGTCTGG
Source organism: Calotriton arnoldi (assembly GCA_963921515.1). Classification (NCBI taxonomy): domain Eukaryota; kingdom Metazoa; phylum Chordata; class Amphibia; order Caudata; family Salamandridae; genus Calotriton; species Calotriton arnoldi. Next base: position 1,632,124 of record CAWUFW010001712.1, on the reverse strand, counting down.
GGTATGTGCCACACACATCCATGCTGCAGCAGAGACCAAGATAGGAGCCTCAGAAGTATGTACATCATGTGTGTGACACATGCATAGCCACCTGCCTAGTGTTCAGGGTAATACCATGTTGCACATGGACCAGGACTGTAATGATACAAAAATCAGCGAGAACCAGCGACAGGCCTGCAATTCCCACGCGTCATGCGGGAAAATGCACTATAAAATCACCGAAAAACGCAAACAAAACAATTCAAACTGCGTAGCACCATGGATGCACCCGGACCGAGTGCCGAGGACAACGCGAACCCCACAAGCCCCACAGACGACCAGCAAGGTACCCCGGGGTCGGGGAAGGGCAAGGAGAAGAGGAAGAGGAAGACGGGGTTCAGTCCGCAGGAAAACCGGATCATCGTCACGGAGGTGATAGAACACTACCAACAACTGTTCGTCACCTCCACTGTGTCATTGGCAACACAAACAGAAATATGGCAGTCGATCGTGAACAACGTCAATGCAGTCGGAGTGTTGAGAAGGTCAATGGAGGAGGTCAAGAGGCGCTGGCATGATGTGAATAGCCAAACCAAGCAGAAACTCGCAGCCAACCGGAAGGCAGCAACGGCGACTGGAGGTGGGAGTCCTGCGCCACTGGAGGAGCTGGATGAGCTGGATGAGCTGGAGGAAATGGTGGCCACAGTCATCAGTGTGGAGACGGTGGCAGGAGTCGGGGGACCGGACACAGCTCGACATGACCTGACCCAACAGCAGCAGGGTGAGTAACAACCAGGGACTGGGGGGACGGGGGGAGATGGGCACAATGGCACACATGCATAATTATGTGTAGCACACTGCACGCCCTGACCATAGGGCTACCTTGGGTCTACTTTAAGGGTACCTTACATGTAGAAAAAGGAAAGGTTTAGTCCTGGCAAGTGGGTGGATGCAAGATTGACATGGCAGTTTAAAACTGCACTCACCGACACTACAGTTGCAGGCATGAGGCGTGTTTGCCAGGCTACTAATGTTTGTGGCACAATCAGTGCTGCAGGCCCACTAGTAGCATTTGAATTACAGGCCCTGGGCACACACAGTGCACTTTACTAGGGACTTACCAGTAAATCAAATAAGCCAATCATGGATCATCAATCATAATCACAATTTACACAGGGAGCACTTGCATTTTAGCACTGATCAGCAGTGGTAAAGTGCCCAGAGTTCTAAAACCAGCAAAAAAGAAATGCAGCACACAGTCAAAAACAGGAGGTCAGAAGCAAAAAAGACAGGGGAAAAAAACGCCAAAGATGCCGGGTCTTACAATCCATATGGCTTCCAAGTTGAATATTTTAGATGTTTAGAGAAATTGTCTGTCCACTGTATCTCACTTTTGACTCAGCTGTGATTTTCGGTGAATTTAATGTGTTGGCTAATTCAGTGAATGACTGTATTGCCAGGGGATTCATCAAAATAAGAACTCCTTTGGTTTGATTCAGGATGTAACTTGAACTATACATAACGGGTGGTCATATGTTAGATCTTATTTTCCACTCTTCAGACTATGTTCTTATTGAGGAGTCTATGCTTATTCCATGGAGTGATCATTTTCTGAACAGCTTCAAGATCCTTGTTATTTCCCTAATGGCCACATTGAACAACTATAGCAATGGGAAACTCTTTGATGTTATGTGGTCAAAGATTAGGTTTGCCCAGTTTAAAAAAATCACCCATAGGGCTGGGTGCTTCACCAGACTCTGTCCTCACCTATTATAATGACATTTATTATTATATTTATTTATGAAGCAGATATTACAGGATAAATGTGTGTACTTCTGCAAATGAGGAAATACAATCCTAATCTTTATAAGGCCAAGAAATCAAATTATACAATCAATGCTATATCTAATTCTTTCAAAGCTATACTGAAAACATTAGACTGCTTAGAAAATCATGGGTGTGTGCATAACAAGTTTTTACCTACTCTGGAACTGATAGACAGTCCGTGGAAATAATTCCATAAAAGGTTTTAAAAAAGTGACTAGAGCTTGATCAACAAACTGTAGAGTCCTCACTTTGTATTACAGTAAGCACAGGACTTTATTGCATAAAAGACCCCAGCCGCACAAAGCCAGGAAAAACGGTTCACTCCTTCCAGCTCCTGCACCTTCAATGCCCGTTCCCCCTCCCTGCGTCATCACATTCTCAATCATAAGAATGCAACGACATAACAAAATGTAGGATCAATGCCAACACAACACAAACATGTTTAATACTGAAATCATTGGGGAAGTCTCCATACCTTCTCAATCTGTTGCTTTTGTGCAGTTTGTGCTACTCTCTGTTCTTGAAATAGTTAAGTTAATCAACTCTTGCACTCTCCTTTGGACATTCGCCCTGCAAATTTAGTGAAAGAAGTCACTGAAACAGTCTTTCCTTTACTACAACAGATCATTAACTCTTCCTTTGACACAGGACCTGCCTCCTTTTCTTTGAAACCTCTCGCTAGTCATCCATTATTGAAGAAAATTAATTTGGATCTGTTGGATCCTTCTAATTTTAGACTCATCTCTTTCATGCCACATCTGATAAACTAATAAAGAGAACTGCCACTAGTCAATTTCAATCCTTTCTTGAATTTGCAGGCCTGTTGAATCATTACCAACTGGGCTTCCATCTTGGATTAGAGAACAAAACAGTAGTTACTTCAGTCATAGATGAGTCGAGATGTATAGCAAATGTTGGCGGAGTTGGAGCCCTAGTTTCATTAGATCTGTGTGTGGTTTCCAGCACCATCAACCATTAGCTTTCAATCCACTACTTTTCCTCCTGGCCATTGGAAGAAAAGTTATTCACTGGCTCATATTGGATCTTTCTAACTGGACACAGTCTGTGCAACTTTTGAATTTCTTATCCAAACCCTATTATGTTAGTTGGGGAGTACCTCAAGGTTCTTCTCTCTTCCCTCTACTTTTAAATTAAAACATCAGTTGTTTGGCAGATTTACTGCACATACATAATTTATTGGATATAATTTCTTTTTGTCTGTTGGCAACACCCAGATCATTTTTATTATAAAGGGTGATGATCATTGCACTGCATCAGGGTTGTCTACAACATTAGATGAATTGTACATCTGGATTAGAGAGAGCTTTCTTAAACGTAATCCAACCCAGACTGAAGTCATGCTAATGGGACAGAGGACAGTTGGCTGCGGCACATCTGTTAAGGAGCAGGGTTGCAGCCGCTGCTTTCCCCTTGGCATGATGCAAGCACATAGGAGTGATACTTCAAACCCAGTCATGCTGACCTTCTTTTGGGAAAGATATGCTGGTAGTGATTGTAGAGTGTTGGTGCTGTCTGGACTGAGGCTGCACATGAGCTAAAATACGCTTCACACAGCATTCTACCTAAGAACTACAATACACAGCAGGCCATGAACTCTTGCACATTATGGAGAGACAGCAGCCATCTTTGATATCTGCTTATAACCTCCTTTGTGGCTCACAACATCTTTGGTAGGTAATTGTAGTGCAATCTTGCTACAGACCATCCCTTGCTACATGGATCTCAGATTTCCTTGCCATGACTATTGCTTTCCTATGAATTTGTATAGAGGGAAATTGGGAAAAGAGAAAAGTTAAATACTAAAAATGGTACCAGTTCCTAAGAGAAAGTGAGAGGCCGGCAGCCTGATATGGTTGCAAGTCAGGGTAGGGTGTCTCCAAAGACAAGGAATGAGTGTGTCAGAGTGGGGAGTGGTACTCCAGTGTGTGTTGTGCCCTCACACACCCTTGCGAGTGTAAAGCCCGGCGGACTGGGCAGGCTGTTAGGTCTCCAGGATTCGGTTGGAGGGTGATAACTCTCCCCCTTCACTAGACCGCTATCCGCCGAAGAAGCCTTATTCCACCTCGGGAAGGGTTTGAACCAGAGTACACGGATAAGACGTGACTCTAACATACTTCATTCCTCCTCAACGAAGGTACGGTAGGAATATAGGGTGTCTTTTTCCCTGATTCCTCTCTTCCTCTATCACTACTCATGGTCCTGATGAAGCGCTCCGGGATCCATTAGGGACCCACTAGCAGCGCGAAACATGTCGACCTTTCACTTTTAACACCACAACAACACTGTCACACGGGTTGAGAGAAGTGGGAATCTACCTTTTCCTCCCCTCTCTATCAGCATAAAGTGCTTCTCCATCCCCGTCCAGATTTTAGCCTAACCCTGAGGACCCTTTAATAAACTCATTAGGGCACCAACGGGTTTTTTTATCTTCACTTTCACTCACCACTTGGCCCACACACCCACATGCACAACTGCGGCAACTCCAAAAAGATCTCCACCAGAGTGCCCTCTTGTAGGGCCCGTGAGGGACTGCAGCGCCACCCCCACGAGGAGCAGTGCCCAATGATGATGCTTTACTCTCACAAGGGTGTGTGAGGGCACAACACACACTGGAGTACCACTCCCCACTCTGACACACTCATTCCTTGTCTTTGGAGACACCCTACCCTGACTTGCAACCATATCAGGCTGCCGGCCTCTCACTTTCTCTTAGGAACTGGTACCATTTTTAGTATTTTACATTACCTTTAGGAGCATCGGTACAGGACCTATTTCCAATTAGCTCCTTGTCCCTCCTTCTTCAGAATTGTGGTTACAAAAGAGAAAAGTTACCAGAAAGTCATGTTTGTGATGGAAATTAACTTTGAACTGCTTTCTGAACATTTATATTAACTCTTCTAAGACTGGGGGCTGTTACACTTGCTAAGGGTTATCCTGTGCTGGAACAGGAGGGCTTCTTAGACTGGTCTATGTAGCTCATGTTATGTATGAATGTTAAGAAGGCATTATAATTCTAGGACAAACAAATGCATTGTCAAAACTATGGAAAAACAGAATATTAACATTGGTGGATAGCTTACAGTAATACAACAGTCAACTAGAAACAATAACTTGACATACAGCTCCTAGAAATATAGCAGGACTGTGTATAAGACCAACACGAACTTCACAACATAGCGACTCAGTCCACATATACCATCAATTAGTGTTGGTTGGTTTCGGCTAGCTCACAGTACCACATCCAACCCCTAAAGCAACAAGGGTAACCAAATGTTATTGGCAACCTCAAACATGACACTCTGATTCCCAAGAATTGTGTGGAAACCAATCTACCTCTTTTGTTTGGTCACTCTTGAATGCTCAAGGTAAACACAAGAAAGATACAATAATGCATGTTAAACCATTTATTGAAATGATCATATTCTTGCATAAAAGGCATGAGCTGCGATTATTAGAAAGATGAGATATTACTGTAATCAGCATTATTCAACCATGTTAATTGTTGCTATTGTTTGCTTACTCCTGTCTGTATCTAATACTATACTAAAGAGAGCATAGTGGGAGAACCATTCTGACAAATCAATTTGTATAGCCTAACCCCATATCTTGGTCTTAGGTGTCAGGAAGCCAGTCGTAATGCACAGGCTATCTTCCTTAGCAGTATGGAGGCCAGAGTCAGCAGGGCTGTATCTCAGTCACAATTTGCAGAAGTTCTCTGATAATCCCAGCATGGAAATGCTCCTCTCAAAGAGCTTTAGCACTGAAGCTGTTTAGATAATAAAGTAGTGTTCTTAACTACTGTGGCAGAGGCGCAGAGCAGCTCATTTGGTTTCGTCTGTCTAAAATGAAATGTCTCCTATCGAGCACAGAAAGAAAGGAAAGCAGTGGCATTGTGTTTTTCATGTATGACCCTGGAACTAACTGTACAGACTACAGGGCATCAGTGCCTATCAGAGATGCACATAGAGCACATTCATGCATTAGCAGAAAGTGTGGCAACCTACAGAGTTGAACCTAAAATGGAGACTAAACATGAGGCATGCAATAAACTCATATTCCATAGAGAGTGCATAGTGACAAGCTTTGCAGTAGTTCAAGTCATCTAGAGAAGTGTTAATGAACATATTGGAGGTACTCATTCTTTGTGTGTTAAGGTTTCAGAGATATTGCTAAGGTATATAAATTCACTATTAGAGTTTAGCATAGAGTCTACTATGGCAAGTTACATAAGATACTGCGGGGCATATTTACAAGGAAAGTGGCGGAGTGAGACGTTAGCCTTCCTGGCTTAACGCCTCACTACGCCCCTTCAGAAACGCAGGGCTACACCATATTTACAAGAATTTGGTGAAGCCCTGCATTTCCCTCTGCGCTGGTGCAACACTTAGCAGCCTAGCGCCAACGCAGGCACCCTTGTACCATAGTGCAAAGGTGTCTGCGTGCAGGGGAAAATTGTTTATGTGCATGAAGGTCCCCCTTCCAGCACATAAACAATGCTATGTGTGCTTAATGCAGCACACATAGAAGTTGCAAAACAGCATTTAAAAAAATTATTGTTTATGTGCAGGAAGGGGGACCTTCCTGCACATAAACAATCACTGGCCTTTTTCTGTTTTCATGTGTGCTGCACAACGCAGCACACATTAAAACAGCAAAAACGAGGAGAAATGAAACATTTCTCCTCGTTGCGCAAGGGTAAGACCAGATTCTCCCTGGTCTTATTTCTGGCGCTGCCTCCTATTTACGCCTCCCTTGTAAATAGGGGGCAGCGTCAGAATCAATGGGTGTTGCGGTAGAATGCCCACAGCAGCACCCATTGCCCTCCCCTTTCACCCTAAGCATAGCGTGAAAGGGGGCCTTATTTACAAGGCAGCATTAAGCCACGTTAAGTGGCTTAACGCTGCCTTGTAAATAAGGCAAAGCCCATATCACCACAGGAACGTTGTAAAAAGTGACGTTCCTGTGGCGATAGGGGCTTGTAAATATGCCCCTGCTTTTCTTTTGTAGATATCCACTAGACCCTGCAGTCATGCTTCATCAATAGAAGTGATGAGTCAGATTAGTTAAGTCCAGGGCATGTGCTCTTTCTTTTATCCTATTCCCATTTCTATCACTGACCTTTATATATCTGTGTATGTGGTCAGCGATGGAGGGTGAGCGAGTGGAGTGCTTCACCCCTTGTAAATTTCGCACTTAATGTTAGTGAATCCTACAAATGTCTTTCTGGCAAAAAGTAATTAGGGAAATATCTCTTATCACTTTCAGTGGTGAGGAATGTAGGGATTCTGCTTGAGTAGCCTCAGTGACCAAATCTTGATTTTTATTTACCTTAGGTCACTGCAGAGAATCTTTCCCTTTCTGTCTTTTCACAGTGAGTGATCACAATCAAAGCATGGGTTCATACCCACTTGGAATCTGGCAAATCAGTCTATCTTAGAACACATGAAAAGAATAGCTGGCATCTACAGGCTATCCAGAATGCTACAGCCTGCACTTTTCTAGGTCTAAGGAAAATCTTCATGTTGCTGAGGCCCTCAAACTGTTGCAATGGTTGCAGCGGCCGCTCCTCCGCAATGGCGGAGGAGTGTCGCCCCACTGGCTCAGAGCCAGCAACTGAAAAATAAAATGATATTTTATCATCGTTTTATTTTTCAGCTGCTGGCTGAGTCAGCGTGTGCAGGGAGGGGTGGGGCCGGGCCATGGGAGGGGGGAGGAGGAGTATTTGGTGCACTTCTAAGTGCGCATGTCAGTTTGGCCGGCCGTCTTAGGCTGGGCAAACTGACATGCGCACTTAGGTTTCTCCAACCCAGCTGCATTGCACAGCCGTGTTGGAGAAACAGCACAGACTCCCTGTGCCAGAGCGAGAGATAAACCAGCCCGCTCAGGCCAATCCCCACGCTGCTATCATGCTTGAGAGCAGCACGGAGATTGGATAGGTAGTCCGGGATGCTGGCCCAGGGACTGCTGAGACCAGGTACTGGATGCAGAGGAGCCTGAGGCGGCCGGTAGCACCAGGTAAGTCTTTTTTAATTTTAATTACTAAATCCCCCCTGGTACGCAGTCCCCCCGGGCGCACCTCTTGCCCTCTGCACTCCCTCCACCCGCCCCACTGCTCTTTAACTGTGTCAGCTGCCACTGAATGGTTGTAAATGGAAAAATGAATTGCTTTTAAGTTTGCATGTTATTAGGCATTGTGTTTTCAATCAGCAGAAGTCACGTATTATTAAAAATAACTGCAAGAAAGAATTGCATCCCATGTAGTTCCTTAAGGTCCAAGTCACACATTTTATGTCAAGTAACTCAAATTCAGGTTTAAAACCAGGGAGACTAATCCCTTAGAGTACAGGCCTGATGCTCTAGAACTCCATCCCCCATGACATTAGGGCTGAATCTGCTTTGTTAAAATTCCGTAACAAAACACAGGACCTGGCTGTTTTCCACTTCATATCCTCATTGTTAGTTTCTTCTAGTATAATGCATACATTTTCAACAGCACCAATTGGTGCTTTAGGGTGTATGTCACACACACAATCTATAATAATAATAATAATATTAGGGGTGACCCACCTAGAGCTTTACCCCTTAGGCCCAATTCTGCTTTATTGCACTCCTTTCCCCCCCCTAAAAACACTGGTTGACTGCTCATGTAATGCTCACACTACATCAAGTGAGGCTTGGGTTGGAGAAACTACACAGTACCAAGATCACAGCCTGTCAATGCACTTCATTTCTTCTCTTCTCACAAACAAATAGACACACACACAGCTCTACCAGTGGCAGGACCTACAGCATAAGACTAGAATTGCTGATTTTATTTTGTTTTCTGACTCATACATTTTGATGACCGATAAATGGACACAGGGGCAAAGAAGGGCATAAAGTATCAGATAGGCACTGTTTGTAAAATGTGCACAAATATTTATTTGTTCTTTTCTGTCTGGAACATAATTTTCTGATTGGCAAAGATCATCATGATTTGCTACTGTGGAGAAATAATATTCCTGGATACTACTGAAAAAATCTAGGGAACTGGAATTAGTCAGCGTGCTTGCAGTGCCCTGGCTTACTAAATAATTTAATTGGAAAATTGTGTGTAAAAGGCCCAATTTATTTCAATGTTTTCAAGGACTAAGACCACTTTAGGCTCATACTGTACAGTTTACCCCACCTGCTTCATTTTTTGACAGCAGCATTGGGCAATGTTTTACACCACACCTGTTAAAAGTTCATTAGCCCCCTCTACCTCTACCAGGATCTGTCTGCCTCCTACCAGGAACTGTTATTTGGACTGACTTAACAGCATGACTGCCGCATTGAACTATTGTTACCAAATCTTTAAAATATACATAGATGGGGATTCAGGATTTGGCTCCAACCACAGACGTTTCACTCTCTCACCTCATGCTGTTGGCTCTTTGGTGTATCATTCCACCTTCTGTGGAGTACTTGCATTGCAATGCACTAGGGACTATTTAACATCTCAAAAGTGCACTGAATCATCACACATTAACATATTTATCACATAGGTGAATTGTATACAGAAAACAATTGTCTTTGTTTTGTTTTTTCACTACGGCAGGCTGTTCTTTAAAGTTTTAGCTAGGACTCAAAATGCAAGCAAGACTTATTGGCTCTGCCAATTCTTGTTTTAACTGTGCCAGTTTCTATGGGCCAATACGTTGGCTTTGTTCCTATCACGTAGTATGTCATATGGAATCAAATTATGTTTTGCTTATTGCACAGAATTACATTTACATATAAATGTAAAGTTGCTCAGGAGACAGCCAGAAATCTCATAGTCTAGGTAATTCACCACATATAAATCCTTAACATCCCACTTTGTACACAAAAATTTACATCTCCTTGAAGTCGTACAGATAGGAAGAAATATGTATTAAGTAGGGGTGGCCGGAACTGGCAGAGTTTCACTCCTCGAAATTTCACAGAGTTACATAAAAACTCCACAATATTTCACAGAGTTCCGCCAACGGGCGAAAATAAACACATATCGCTGCCCATGTTGCAATTTAACGCCAGTAGAGTGAGCAGAACTGAAAAATCAGCATGAACGGCACCATGCAGTGCGCAAGATTGGGCAGCCATTCGAGTTGATTTTGGGGTCACTCTTCTAGAAAATCTACTCATGCGGCAGCAAATCTACTTGAGAAGCAGCTCTCTGAACGTGACCACCTGTGTTATAAAATCACGGTGGGGGGTGTTAAATCTAGCTCGTGCTCGACAGTTTACATATCTGGAGCCTCACAGGCAATAAATTCCACCACGCAGCGATTGGTAAAATTTGGCCAGAACCCCACTTTACAAGAGTAACACGGAGTCGCCAAATTCCACCAATTCCACATGCGGAGTGAAACAATCCACCCACCCCTGGTATTAAGGAAACTCGTACAGATAGACATTCTCTTTCTTGTTTATTATTGCTGTTTCGACTAAATACCTTTCATGCATTACAATATTTTAAAGCTGCATTTTTCAAGTGTGAGAGATAATCACACAAGTGTTACTCCATGCTATATTTTTAACATTATATAATGGTTATAAATTATTAAAAGCTAGAAATAGGAAATGAACATTTAAAATTGTGCATAACATAATATTTTTAAATAAATCAATTAATACATTGAAACATAAGTTCAAAACACTTCCCACCCTCTTATCCTAAACCCTCAACAAATACAAATTAAATGAATAACAGCAAACAAATATAACAATGCACCTTATTTAAAAATAATAAAAGCAAAAAATTATTTATAAAACTAAAAATATAGAATCCATAGACTCCAGCCGAATTTGCAGGCTTTTTATACTGGGTTAACTACGGAATTGGAAGAATTGAACTGACTACTCTGTCAGACAGTCGCGGCCACTTCCCTGCCAAAGTGGCGGGGCAGGTCAGAGGAGTGACCTGGGGGGGCCGGGGCATGGGGGGAGGACTCATGGCAAAACAAAAAAGTGTAAAACCGGAAATCAACTTACCTGATCGCTGCCGCCACTGCCTCCGCAGTCCGCTCCGTCTCGCTCTTCCTGATTCTGGGAGAGGCTCCCAGACTGCACTCGGCCAATCATTATGCTGCAGGAAAGCAGCCTCATGATTGGTTTGAGCGCTTCAACTTTGAGCTCCCAGGCAGACTGGGAGCCTGTGCATGCTTTCTCCAGCCCCAAGATACACTGCACATGAGGTGTTTGGCTGGGCTGAAACGATCGGCAAAACACCTCATGCGCAGTGCTTTCCCCCACCACAGTGTTATCCCCGCTGGATCCGCCCCCAAGACTCATCAGAGTCATAGGGGCGGGTCCAGGGGGATTGAAAAAAATGATAATAAAACAGGTTAGAAACCCGTTTTATTTGCGGCTGGTGGCAGGGGGCGCCGCTCCTCTGCCCTAATGGAGGGGCCGCCACTGCTGTCAGACACCATTTCCTCTGTATTTGAATTAGAGACACTAGGAAGGTATGTTGGTATATTTGAGAGTCTCTGGAACGTTTAGATCCTTGAAAAAGTCTTTATATAGACTTGCAGGCTGACAGATGTCTCTTGAGTACACATACTTGCTAATCAAGATTATCTACAACACCTGAAATGGTGAAAACAAAGAACAAAGGAAAAAGAATACACATGGACTGGACTGTTTTAAAATATACTGAGTTTGGTGTGCTGCTGTGTTATTAAGTTTTTAACACCAAGGGCCCTATTTTGATGTCTGTCGGAAAGCCTCCGACCTGTGGTCAGAGGCATTCCGACCGACATCTTCAGTTTCACTTTCGACCGTCGCATTACAATGCTGGCGGTCGAAAGTGAAACCTGACGGTCATTCTGGCTGGATTCCAATGGCCTCAAGGAGCCCGTTGGCCAGTCGGAGGCCCCACAGTAATCTCTGAGGATGGCGTTTCCCCCATCAGGATTACGATGTCTGTTTATGACAGGCTTTCCATGTCGGGCTTTCTGACATGGAAAGCCTGTCAGAAAGCAACTTTGGGGGCCCCTGGCAGGGCCCCCATACGTCCACGGCCTCTGGTTGTGGGCGGAGGGGGCTCCTATGGTGCCCCTTGTTAATCATGTGGTACCTGCCACACGGTGCAGGGATTAACAGAAACTCCCATTTCTCCATGGGAGCTTGTGCTACGGCCGGTTTACGGCTGAAGCACAAGCTTTCATAGAAAAATGGGAATATGTGACCCCACCATGTGCAGTCGCATTGTAATAGCGGTGTCGGGACTGCCGACCGGAGGACAGTCGGTCCTGAGACTGCAGCGATGTTGGGCGGACATGAGTCCGCCCGACATCTTAATCAGGCCCTAAGTAGAGTGTTGAAGTTTGGTGGGGTTAGAATTACTGTTCCCACTCCGACGTAATCAACAGTAGGGAAAATGTTGGATTTTGGAGGGATAAGAATTACTATTTCCACTCCAGAGTAAGAAAGAGTAGGGAAAGCTTTAGAAAGCTCAGATTTAATTTTCAAAATCCTAAATTAATACAAAGTGAACTACATAAATATAAAATAACATAAAATATATTCTCATAAGCAAATTAAAAAATATTTTTAACATTATATAATGGTTATGAATATAAACGTAGGAAATGAACATTTACAATTGTGCATAACATAATATTTTTAAATTAATCACTTAATACATTTAAACATAAGTTCAAAACACTTCCCATCCTCTTATCCTAAAACATAAACAAATACAAAAACAAATTAAATTAATAACAACAACAAAAATTCACATTATTTAACAATAGTAAAAGCATAAAATTATTTATTAAACAAAAATATAATTCATTAACATCCAAATTATTTGAAACAATTAAATTGTTAAGAAAGTAACATGCACAAACTTTATCACTATAGTGGTAAAATGATGTGCTGAAAAGCTAAACAAAAGTAATTATGTGTCTTATTGATAAATTTAAAAAGTAGACTTTTTTATAATCAAATAAAATATAAATGTTTAAAATGCTTCCTGCCCTACTCCCCTACAAACCGCCAAAAGATTACATAAAATCAAGAAAATATTGTATTACCGAATCAAAAAAACAAACAAAATAAAAAATAATTAAACATACTTAACATTATAACCTTTAACACAAAAACGAATACAGCTTTAGTAAATAATAAAAAAATTATATTATGCATAACCAAATTTACAAAAATGATATAAAAGAACAAAAAATGATGTTCTCACCTTCTGTACTCTGTCCCATGATATTCTTGACATCACAATCTTTTTGACTATGAATATGACAACAGATTCAATATTTATAATCAATTAAAAAATAAATATTTTATAATACTTTCCACCCTTGCCTTTACAAACTCAATAGCCCACCAATAAAATAAAAACAACTTAAAATGTATTACCATAAAAAAAAACAGAGCAACAATATTATTTAAAACTAAATTAAAAAATGATATAAAAGTCCTAGAAAAATTATATTCTTTACTTCTATATTGTGACCCACACTATTCTTGACATCATAATATTTTTGACAATATATTTGAGTCTCACAATGCTTTTTACATAATATTTTGTTGGAATACCATCATAGGTATGTGGGCAAATACGGATCAGATGTCAAAATGTTTCCCCTCTCCAGCTTGAGTAAGTTCACAAAGCAAGAAAGGCATTGTAAAGTTGCTCCTGGTCTTACCACTGCTGCCAAGGAGAGGAGAAAGACTTTGAACAAGTCAGTGGTAAAATACCCTAATTTGAAATAATCCAAGGCAGACTTTTGAGGCTGGCACTACTCTAGATTGATAGGTCGTTACTGTGGTTGATGGATTCCACTGGGTAGGACTGTACAATCAAGTTCAATAAGGCTTAGGAATCCTGACACCGGGGTGCAAGTTCTTTATTTGTTATTAATCTGTTTGTGGTGGTGTGCCTCTAATATGATATGTTGCAGATAAATCATATATATGATAAAGTAGCCTCTGCCATACATTATGAGGATACTGCAAGTCACTGAGGAGTTCTGTGACTGCATAGAAGAACAAGGCAAAAGGCAAACTTTGTATACAAAGACATAGAACCCCAACGTGACTTGCAATACCCTTTTAATGTGTGGCATACGGTATTTTATTTCCTTATAATACATGGGCATGCAATCACCCTTCCCACAAACCATTTAAAATCTTTTTGCTAATATGCACCAGTTAAAAAAGACAGTGCAAAAATGTTTAAGCAAAGAAATATAAACTTGATATTTTACAGAATGGTATTAAAGACATTATAGTTTATGAAAACCTTCAAACAATATTTGAAAAATTATTTTTGAAAAAAATGTATTTATATGAATAACATGAACATTTGTAGTAGTAGAATATTTCTAATATTAGTCATTTCCGTATAATAATTTTGTGAAGTTTATAGATTTTTATGTGAATTGATTTAATTTAATTATATTTGAGGTAATGTTAAATGGTTATTTCATTTCACTGTGCGATGATAACTTAAAGCCCTTCTTTTTGGGATGCCTTTTTCTCTGGAGTTGACCTTTCCTCTAATTTAATACAATGGATCGTTCTTTGCAAAGAGTAATGTAACTTGTTTGTCCTGTACACTTCTACCCCGTGACATATTTTCATTACTTTTTCAAATGTTCACAATGAAATATTCCTGTGGGAATAGAATTTTAGCTATGACCATAAGCTGCAACTTTGTATTTCTTTTTCAGCAATGTTAGGCCTGTGTGGGTACTCACAAAGTTTCATTTATCATGACTGGCATGAGTAACCAGCTCGAGGTTTTAATCATTAACATGATGTGACCATAGCCATATGATGGTCTTTCGATGGTGGTGTGATGCTACACTACTGGACTTTACCAAGGAACTTAAAAAAGAAGAAACGCCAAAGGAGGGGCAGCGCACGTGCAGGTAGACACAGATGCACAGACGCACACATGCACTCTCACACTCTTTTAGAAACTTTTTGAAGAGCATTGCATTGCATTGTGGGCCTGACTGCTGTTCGATTTTTGAACTCTTTCACTAACTTTGGACTGCCTGGTTTGTGCTACAGTCGGTAGCATACGGACTGAGCCTTTCTGCCGAACTTTTCTCATTTCTTTAATTCTGGTTATGCTAATAGACTACCCCTTAGTGGACTCTAATTGAATCTTCCCATGCCCTTAGAATCTGAGCTGTTAGATTACGAACTATCCTTATGTCTATATGGTGGTTGGACTCTGTAACTGTGGCTATTGCTGATTTGAATGCCTGCTTAAATGCTTAACACTGTTATTAAAGCTGTTATAGTTTTGACTGAACTTCTTAAGCAAATGCTGGTTATGATGAATTTTGCATCTCTAATACAATAACCAATTTATTACATTTTTGACTTACTCTATTATTGAGTCCTATTGATTTGTCCATTTGACTGTGATTAATGGTCTAAATGCATTGTAGGAAAAATCAGCAAGCTCTGACAGAACATAAGTGTTACTTCTCTTATTCTGTGTAGCGACTGCAGAGTTATTGGTTTGTATAATCCTTACTCGTCTTAAATTTTTTAGGAGGTTGGGACTTCCTGTTACTATTCTTTATACCTACTCTATGGTCTTGAGAGTGATGTCTAAATCTGATTTCTAACCTGTGAGTTGGCTGTCAATTAATGGTCCTCATTGGAGAGTTTTAGTCATCCCTATTTACACCCCTCCTATCGGCGGCGAAAGAATCATCAGAGGATCATTGCCTCTGTGGTAAATGAATTGATTTGGTTGTCTAATCGTAAAAGCCCAGTACAGTTAGTGGAGTAATATGACAGTAGATTAAGAAAGTAGAAAATATAAAAATTAATTTGTTAAGCACGTTTACGATGTATCAGCTCCATTTAGTGCAAACCAGTTATTGAGCTATATTTAGATGTCTACAACTCCATTCAGTAAGGAGTGCAAAACAAAGATTTCTTATGGCCTCAGCCTTATGACATGAAATCAACAAAGCTGCAGATGGTAGGACTTCTGTTCCCTAGCCTCTCTCCTTCTTCACTTAGTGCATGCATAGCACAGAGTACAGTTGCTTCTCCTGCTTCTGATTCTTTCTAAGTTGATGAAGCTGGAGACAATGCGAGAATCCCACCTCAGTGAATCTTCAGTTCCTAGAAATTCAATAGAACAGATCACTCTTGACTCCCACTAACTGCTGCATTATGTCCGATTCTAGGCAGGAGAGAAAAGGTGCACTGTCTGGTACACTGTATAACACACAGATTTAGGAGCACAGAACTGGATCCATTCACAGCTTTTCACTTTAGAGAGGAGTGGACCCTCATGGCTTCTCAGGAGCTTGGCAAGAAAGTGTCTCCTGTGGAGGACAGTGAGTATTGAAGGTGCATCCTTCAGAGGGCAGTGGACAATAATGGCTTGTGTTTATGTGCTGAGGAATGAGGATCTGCAGTAATACTGATCCGGTGTTATATTATGTATAGTAAAATGGATAGATGACATCATTTAGGGTGCATTGGTGATTTTATTACTAATGTCTTTGATTATGTTGTATTTGGTGTCACTACCAATTCCATATGAGATGATGTTAATTTTGTTACGTGATATCACTAGCAATGCTTTGGGCTGTCCAGGGCCCACACCAGGGGTGCCTTTTATGTATGAAAAGGCAGGGTTTGGGCCTTGCAAAAGGTTTATTTTGCCAGGTCGATGTGGGAGTTGAAAATTGCACACACAGGCTCTGCAATGGTAGGCCTGAGACATGGTTAAAGGGCTACTTAAGTGGGTGGCACAATCAGTGCTGCTTGCCCACTAGTAGCATCTAATGTATATGCCCTGGGCACATGTAGTGCACTTTAATAGGGACTTATTAGTAAATTAAATATGCCAATCAAGTGTAACCCAATTTTACCATGTTAGGAGGAGGGAGCACAAGCACTTTATCACAGGTTAGCAGTGGTAACGTGCACAGAGTCCTAAGGCCAACAAAAACGAATTCAGTAAAACAGGAAGGGAAGAAGGCCAGGTTTGGGGGAAGACCACCCTTAGGCTGACAGGTCTAACAAACAATTTCCCTACTGTTGCTCAGGTTGGAGTGGCAATAGTTTATCTAACTCTTCCAAAGTCCAGCACTTTCCCTACTGTTTGTAGTGGAAATAGTGCAGCTTTCACTTGCGTTCTAATAACAGGACAAAGTGCCTGACACGAGTGCCACCACATTTCTAAATTTGTCCCTCGAGTGTTATACAGGCTAAGAGTGACAGAAGCAGGGCTATGGTTTACCATGTCTGCCAGCATTCCTTTCTTGTACTGAGCCATCACTTCCTTGGCCCCTGTACTGTGCCACATAGCTCGTAAGTGTGCAGCGTGCTTGGAAAAAGAGCAGTCATGTTATTTTTGCTACTGGAGTTCAGAGGTTTTTTTGAAAAATATCTTTGTATTTGTAAATGATATAGTCAATTTGGATACAATCATTATGACATAGCAGTCGTATATTTCCACCATTAAGTCGCAAAACAGTGCACATTGTTCAATCATACTGTTAATGCGTCTCCAGTGTTTCCTCAGCCAAATCTTCCCTGATATTATACACCGTGGCTGCACCCCCAGGCCACAGAGAGGGGCTAGTGCAGATTCCCCCCCGTGGGCATTCCACTTTCCCCAGACCTGGTCCCATTTCCTGGGGCAACCTCTGCTATCATACACCACCCTTTCTGTGATCATGCACCAGTCCATGTCTTTTCCCTACTCAATTGGAGATGGCGCAGCCTGAGCCCCCCAGTTTCTAGCTATATTGCACTTTGCTATCATCATTCCCAGTGTTAACCGTATTTGGTCTTTTCGGCTCAGATCAGTCCCTTTCCATTTGTTGAGGAGACACTGTTTTGGTTCGAGTTCTAAGTCTCCCCCGCACACCCTAGCCATTGTGTTCACCATACTGGAGTTCAGAGCACAGCGTTTTGTGCACACAGGAAAATAAACAGTATGATTTCAATTTGTGAACTAAACCGCTAAATATGCAAGTCAGCTGGCCGGTACCTGAAAAAAGAGATTCACCAACAATACATTAACGCAACATACATATTTAAAACAGCAAAATAGTTCATGAATAATATATGCCATGGAGCAAACCATGCCATTAAAGTAATTTCAATCACAATTTAATTAATCAAATGCTTTATTTGAAGCTGATGTATATTCCCGTTGCTTTAAGATACAGATCGCCTACTGCACAGGTGCCTCATATGTATGTATCTATTTATATATAGCACAGCTTCCTAGTAGACTAGCAGTAGGCTAAATAAAACCAGTCCTAGACTCACCTGGCACTGTGTCCAGAAGTGCGGTGCCTCTGTACTGGGTGCCAGACAGCTGACCTGCCTTGAAACTCTCACGGCTGGCAGGACAGGAGTGTCCCTCCTTTCGAGGGTGGTGAAGTCCTGTCTGAGCTGTCAGCTGATTAGAGTGTGTTTACACTCTGCTTGGCCTGCACCAGTCAGAACAGAATGGGCTGGTAAAACCATGATATCCCAGGACTGGCGCAGCAGCAGCAGGTGGGCCCAGAAAGTGTGACCAGGTGTATTAAACGAGGAGCATGGCTAATGCCCACTCTGACCACCCTGGGCATGCGCAGCACCACTTTTCTTGGCAGATGCAACAACAGGGTGACCGTGAGAAAACAATTTTGAATCAGGCTGGAGCTACTGTGTGGACTATCAACTGTGGAGTGCACTGTATGCCTGGAAATAACAGAAGGCACCGCCGACTCTACTTGTGTTGGGCCTGGCACGTGCTTGCTCTTGTTGTATATTACAGACAGGCCTGGACTGATCATAGCGGGCATCAGGCATTTCCCCAGGAGGCTGCAAGGGTGGGGGTGGTTTTACAGCTATTGGGGCCGGTTTTGTTACTGGGGCCGGTTTTGCAATGGTGCTGCAATATCGCCCACCTGTACCAAAAGCAGCAGTGCTTCACACTTGCAAACCCGGGGGGCTGGCCCGACAAAATTGCTAGGGCTGCTTTGGGTTCCCAGTCCGGCCCTGATTACAGAGAGTTTTGTCTCTGCCTCCAGAAGACATAGCTCAGATTCACGTGTCCCAGAGTCTGAGGCCTTTCCTGTCCACAGCAGACTTGCTTTTTGTTTAAGCTCTGCTCCATTGCAAAAACAATGTATCACAGTCAGAGCTGATCCGTCGCCATAGCAAGGATTCAGTTGAGGTCGGCAGCTCTGAGCGTCAAGCGCGAATTACCTGGGCAGACAGTGGCACAGCGAGCACTTCAATCGCTTTTGTTGTTAATTGTTCTACAACGCCTCAAATCACGTTCAATTCAGAGGAGCTGTAAATGCGTGACTAATGCATTTAAGTACTGTGTTGCGGACACCAGCACTAAAATGCGTTAATCTAAACCCTGATGTTTCGTACTTGGCAGGGCTGCGCCCTACAGCTGCTCAAACCCCTCAGAAAAACAATTTGTGAGGTACCGCAAAGAACCAGAATGTATAAAAGCAAGCGGCGCCTACTGCAGCTGCAACGACCCTGAAAGTAATCACAATACTGCCACGATATAGAAAAGCCAATGGCACCCACTGCAGCCACAGCAATCTGCAGGCATCGCACACAAAGGAAGTGGCACCACCGCAGCCGTACCCTATAACTTCTCCTGAGCGGTGCCCCCACAGCCGTAGAAAAATGGGGAATACGGAAAAAAACTCAACCCTCTAAACGGTACATGCAGGGAGAGACACTCCAAAGGCCCACTAGTGGATAGATAAGCCCACGCAAACCTTTCCCATACTATACAAATGGAAATTTCCTACCTTAAAAAAGATTTCAATAGAGGGGCCCCAGCACCTTCAATCTACAAGGAAGTTGCCCTAGTAAACTCTCCAGCAGCCTTCAGGAAGCAACCGGGGCACATAAAAAAAGAACAGGAAGTGTTGGGTGGGGAGAGGTGCTTTAAGGGTAGGTTCTCTACCTCAATAGTAGAAACAAAAGAAACCACTTAGGATGCAGTGAGAAGTTGGAAGTGAATGGGCACATTGACTCATAGAGTATGTGGTGGGACAAGAAAGGAGACGAGGAGGTAATCTTCGTTAACAGGAAAAAGCACAACAGCTCTGCATATTAGTATAATTTTTTTGATGGGAAACGTAAATACCACAGCTCCTAATTTATCAATATAGAGCTCAGTGGTGGCTCCCTTGTGTTCCATTGGCATGAATTTGTGTTCAAAACAGAATGTTAGAATTCCTATGCTTTGGTAGAATTCTTTGGTATAGAAACTATACATCGTTGTGAAATCGACTACTCAAGTGTTGGTATGTTAAAAATATCATTCAACACATTTCAGTGGATAGCATGGGGACAGGGGAAGTTGGATAAACTTATGAAAACCCTTCATCAATATTATCAATACAAAACAAATCTCATGTTATGTGGCTATATACAGTTATTCAACCACCCAATGAAGCTGTTCTAAAATGGCTTAAATTAGGGATCTAGATCATTGTAGGGAGTTATATCAGCAAAGACACTGAAAAGGTCACATCCACCTACCTTGTCATTGCTTACATTTATTATATGATGCACGCTGATCAGCTGATCAGCTTCATTAAGTGGATCTACCTAATCTGTTAGAAAGATTTTAAAATGTCTTTCGAATGTTATCATCTTTAGACTCAACACATTCTTAGGTGAGATTGTAATTACTCAATTGTTTAGACTAAGTTTGCTGCGTGTCGTATTAAGTAATTTTTAATAGCACTGGTGTTGCTGATAATTTATGAGTCCTAAATCTATGCGTGAGCTGAGCGCTAGAGTGGAATGAAGTTAAAAAGTGTATGCAGCTTCCACTTATTTGCTTCTTTATTCATTTGTTGTGCCCAGAGGCAAAAAAACTGGACAACACATCCTTTACCACAAAGTGGGTCTGAACATGTTTCGGCGCTTTCTCGTATGGTTGTGAACATACGGAGGGACTCAATTCATGTTACTTTGCTATTTCCAGTCAGACATACACATTATTGTATATATGTTCTGGTATTTCTTATAAATGTATGATCACAATTTATCACCATTCCAAATTTACAAGTAAATCACACATGCCAATGGGTTCCTAGGTGGGTGAATCTACAATTTAAACACATATTTGTGAATGTTCATTGTATTTATTCATTTCATCCATTTTTTTAGCGATCCATAAAAATCTCTTAAAAATACATCCGTTAATAAAGAGCTTGTCCATTGGTCACTAAGGAATAGTGCTCCCTCATACTGTAGAACAAATGGTACCCTCTAAGTGGAGTGAAGAGTGAGATAGGTAAGATACAAGAGACCTGGAAAATTATTTTGCCAATTCATGCTGAGAACTGCGCTGATTTATGTAAGAAAAGTGTCATTAGTTCTGTAATTGCCACCATTTTAAGGAATTCCTATTACTGTGTGTTAGACCTGGTATCTTTTGGTGTGATTTCCCCTGTCATTTTGCTTCTGACCTCCTGTTTTTGACTGTGTGCTGCAAGTCGTTTTTTGTTGGTTTTACGACTCTAAGCACTTTACCACTGCTGACCAGTGCTAAAGTGCAAGTGCCCCCTCTAAAATGTGTTGGTGATTGGTTTATTCATGATTAGCATATTTGATTTACTAGTAAGTTCCTACTAAAGTGCACCAGGTGTGCCAAAGGCCTGTAAATCAAATCTGACTAGTGGGCCACCCACATGAGTAGTCCTGCAAACAGGTCTCAGACCTGTTACTGCAGTGTCTGTGAGTGCAGCTCTAAACTGTCATTTCGACCTGGCAAGTGCACCCAATTGCCAGGCCCAAACCTTCCTTTTTACTACATGTAAGTCAACCCTATGGTAGACCCAAGTCAGCCCCATGGGCAGGGAGCAGTGTATGTAAAAGGTAGGACATGTACTGGTGTGTTTTACATTACCTGATAGTGAAATACTGCTAATTTTGTTTTTCACTACTGCAAGGACTATCTCTCCCATACGGTAACATGGAGATTGCCTTGAAATATCTTTTAGGTGTAATTTCCCATTGGGAGTAGATAGAGATTTGGAGTTTGGGGTCTCTGAACTCACAATTTAAAAATACATCTTTTTGTGAAGTTGGTTTTTAAATTGCATGTTTGAAAATACCACTTTTGGAAAGTGGGCATTTTCTTGTTGAACCATTCTGTGCCTCGGCCTGTCTGTAGAATACACATCTGGGTTGGCTGACAGTTGGGCTTTTGTGCATTCACTCTAGGCGGTCACACAAAGGGAGCTGAGCTGAGCCGTGCGTATCCTGATGGGCCATGACCAGGCTTATGGGCCTTCCTGAGCTAGATTGGTGGGAGGCGTTGTCACTGACACATGACTAGGGCTGTGCCGGTCCTCACGAAAAGCTGGAGCCAGGTCAGGGAAAGGCAGGGCCTTGTTCACTACAACAACTTTCCTTTAAAGTTTGCCTACTTCAAAGGCAGAAAGGGGTATAAGTATTGGACCTCTGACACCCCAAAATAAGAACACATCTGGACTGAGGACATTCTGACATGAAGAAGAGCTGGATGCTGTAGGAGGGACTGCCACTCTGCCTGCTGCTTTGCTGTGCTAGCCTGCTGCTTGCTGCTTCTGCCCTAGGAGTGAAAGGGCTGGACTTTGCTTTCTGTATCCTGCTTCCAAGGTTCTCCAAGGGCTTGAGGTGAGCTTGTCTCCTGTTAAGAAGTCTCAGGGCCATCACCTGCCAGTGCCTTGGCTCTTCTGCTGAGAGTCCTGACTTGCCAAGTGGTGCCATATCATGTTCCAGGACTTTTGGAAGTGTAACCCGATGAGCTTAAGGAGAAAATTCACGGATCGACTCCCAGCGCTTGTTTTATCGCTGCAGTGCAGAAAAAGATCGATGCATCGCCGCTGCCTGCACCAAAGCATGATTCCCTCTCGACACATCAACCACGGCTTTCACTGCAGGCCCTAGATCGCTGTCACAGTGCATGAGGAGAATTGCTGCAGCGTGAGTCTCAAGCCCTGTGTTGCTGACATCAGTGACACCTGCTCCGACTCTGACGAAGCACCTTCTTCGTGGCTGTGAAATCAACGCAGTGCCTGCTTCGCCGCTATCGCATCGACACAGTGCGTCTGTATTTTTGACGCATCATCCCAGGGCAGCGATTCTTCATCCAAACGCACCGTAGTAAGGAACCGAGGCCACGTAGCTGGAAGCTGAAGCATCACCTCCCCTGCTAGTAAGGAACCGACCCATCACCTCCTCTGCCAGTAAGGAACCAACGCATCACCTCCCCATGCCTAGCAGTAAGGAACTGACGCATCATGTCCCCTGCCAGTAAGAAACAGACGCATCACCTTCCCTGTGTAGTAAGGAACCGGCACATCACTTTGCTTTTCCAGTGCTTCACCTCCCCTGCGCCTTGCACCATCTTTGATTTTGACGCATCTAAGGTACTTTGTGCTTAAACAAACACATCCATTGATTTCTACGGACTAAACTTGCTTAATCTTTTAAAAGTGATAGTTTGACTTGTGTCTTTTGGATTTTTGTTGTTTTGTTTTTGTTTTATTCAAATAAACATTAGCTATTTTTCCAAACTGGTGTGGACTTCTTGTGTAGCGTTTTCACTGTGTTACTGTGTGTGAGTACAAATAGTTTACACATTGCCTCTGAGTTAAGCCTGATTGCTTGAGCCAAGCTACGAAGGGGGTGAGCAGGGGTTATCTTAGCTGTGTGACTCCCTTACCCTGAATAGAGTGAGGGTCCCTACTTGGACAGGGTGCAAACCACTTCCAAATAGAGACCCCATTTCTAACACTGTGAATCTATGGTTAATGTGCAGCCAAACAAAAGAAAGTGTGTCATGCTCCTTACATCTGGACTTTGCATTTCATAAGTTTACTACTATAGTTGCAACAGTGTGTGGAGTTTCCACTGAACTGAGTTTTCTGGAAAGAATTGTTCTTAAATGCTAATCACAAATATTAGATTTCAAACTGCAGTATCGCAATGGTAGCAATTCCATATTCTTTCCATGGTGGACAACAATGAAGCACGCACAATGGCAGAATCTCTGTGTGAAATGCTTATGTATGCCTGTAGCTTATTTACTGTTGCTCATCAATAAATTGGTGTACTATTAGATTGGCCCTTAAGTGCGCTCAATGGGAGGCCGACCTGTGGGTCGCAGAGAACTCCACCATCCACCCCCTGCATATAGGTGGAAGTACACACTACACCCACATGCACGGGATCCCTTCCACTCTTTAATCTCAGGCTGGTTCCTTTCCATTGAAAGGCAGAATGGTGTTTTGAAACTGCCGGTCAGTCTTTCTAGTCTGTAGTCTCCCTATTGCAGGCATAAACTTGCATCTGCCTCACAAACGGACCAACAAACATGTACATTGATGAATGAGTGCAAATTTACTGTGTGTTGCAGCCCTGCAAAGCTTACTTAATGCACACCACTGCCCACCAGCCGCTGCTCGTGCAGGTAAGAGCGTTGGGGAGGTGGGGCTGGGTTGGAGGGGGATTCGAAAGACGACTATGAGGGAAAATAATAAATTTTCCCTCGTCGTCAGTCTGTCGAAATATCCCCCCACCTGGTCCCACCCCTCTTACCTGCACGGGTCGCAGCTGCTGCCCACCACTGGCAGTACATTGACTCTCACGAAAATCTTCATCTGAGTATGCCCTCTGCGGGTGCAAAACTCAGTTTTGTAATTTCCAAATGTAGTTTTCCAATATTTGTGCATTTGAGCCAAATTTAAATGTGCAAATAGCTTTATGAGTCTGGCTCTTTTTCTCTCACTGAACTGGCCTCTGACTTCTTTGAGGACGGATGCTGACTCTGTTCCTGAACTTGTCTACCTTGCTGGTTGGGATCTTTTTGGTTTTCTCCTACAGACAGCTTTTTGCTGACTGTTTTCGAAGACCTATTGTGGACAATACCAATATTTAGAGGGCTTTTGGTCAGCCCAATACTTGCTATTGGTCGGCTTTCTTGTCAATCTAATTTGTTTGCTGCTTATTTGATGGCTTTTCTTCCTCTTCTGGTGTTTGTCCTTTCCCTCCCCCATAAGTTCTTCATCATCCATTTGATTGGATGATTTGTATCCTTCCACTGCTCACATTCAGAGGGTTACTGCTTTCCTTTAATTTCAGCACTAACTTGGAGTGAATGTGTGTTCCTGCTCTCTCCATTGTGTTATACTTTCCCTTCACTCTGTATTGCTCACTGCGTTGCTCTCCCAGCTCACCCGTTGCTTCCCCCACTCATCCTTGCCTGGCTTGTTTTGCTTTTTATTTTTGATTTCCCCCCACTTCAAGCTTATCCGTTGCTACCTCTGCCACTCAGTTGCTCCTCTCTTGTTGACTATTCCATCGCCCCCTCCTTGTTGCTCTCCTACCCCTTCCATCATAATCTTTTTCATACATTTTTTTTGAAGGGGCCAGCAGCTGCATCTTGCTGTTGGCAACTCTTTTTACAAAATGCACTTTTTAAACACATTACATCTTTAAAAAAATATATTGCTCCAAGATTGGCGTTTGCCATTTTGGAACGGTAAATAAAAAAATAAAGAAAATGGTGGCTGTGTCACCTGCATAAAGAATTGGCAAAGCCAATAGTTATGCACACGCAGATCAAAGGTGATACTTTTGACTTTGACAGTGCTTATTTCCAGATATTGATCCCTATCGCTAGTCTATTCTGCTATTAAGCTGATGGCTCCGAAGCACTGCCATACTTTGTTTACTTGTACAAATCAATCAATGTGTTCAATTTCAATAAAATAATCAACAACATGTAATGTGAGTAAAATACATCTTGTAACTGTATAAATAAGATTAACCAAAGTAATTTCCTACCAGTCAAACAATGGAAGAAATTCAAAGATGTTAAAACAAGCATGGCCAGTGCATGAGCCAAACCACTGGCCTCCAGATGTACATTTACTAAGAGGAGATAAAGGTGGCTTTTTTAAAGAGGGAAACACAAAAAAACAAAGAACATAGGATTTATTTGAAGAATGATATAGAGCCTAAAATTATTGAAAGACCGACTTTGTGCATTGCAGATCATCTTGATATTGTTCTAAAAAATATTAGTCAAGATTCAAAAGGATTTTCCAAGTTTAATTAACCTTGGAAGGAGTTAAAACATGCCCCTGCATAATTTATGTGTGATTTACTTTAATGCATTGACAGGCTGTCATAGTCGTATGTTACGCCGTTAGGCACACACAGGGGTGTATCTGTTAAGTGTTCATGGAAACCCCTTGCAAATGTTCTGAACATCCACTCCGTATCAACATTTTGTAAAGTCCTCTCCTACACATTGTAGTTTTGGAAATTACATCTATTTGCTGTTTTCAAATGTTGTGTGGTGGAAGGGGGCATACTAGTGAAAAATAATTTAAAGTTAAAAGGAAAACCAAATAAAACAGTAACTGTTTTCTGTGTGTTCAAGACATGCATACTCAATCAAACAAAAAACAAAAAAACAATAACAAGGTAGTGCCTTGAGTGCTCACTTGTACTTTTGGGAAGCAGGTGTTCCCCCTACCATTTGCGATTACTTGACGTTTTAACAACACCGTTTATTTTACAAAACAAAAGATAAATACAAATTAGAGCCTGCATACCTCCTAAATCGCTTCTTGGAAGTTCCTTTCCTAAAGATGGCACAAACAGCTGAAAGCTCTTAGGAGATACTGAGTGGGAAACAAATCAAAATCCTTATTTAAAAGCCAATGATTGAAGTATTTGCAGAAAAACAGATGTCTCAGACACCCGCTTTGTGGAGCTGGCCTGGAGGACAGATTCAAGGGCCCGAAATTGAAAGCTTCTGATAGCTGTGGAGAGCAGCTTGTGATGACATGGCTGGATTAAACATGAGCATTGTTAGCATGCAGCGCTGTATTCCGACCCTCCCTTGTATTACATATAATGGCCATAAGTTGAGAAAAATGCCTCCTTAAAATGGATGCTGTTAAACTTAGACAGTCACTAAAGCCACTAAGGTACTTATTGCAAACGTGTCGTTTTATCGGGAGGTAACATTGCTTTTTGATCCCAGGTGGTTTAGCTCCATATTCTGAGTGTTGCTCTTGTTAGTTTTACTACATAGTTACATTGCATGCTTTCTTCCTCTCATACCTGCAAATCTAGAAATCAGGTCTCGTTTTTCCCAAACAAATTTCGCCAGGTATTACCTAAAAAACGGGTTGCAGGGAAAATTCGCAGGCCCAAGCATAATTGACGCTGGGCCGAGAATGTGACGTCAGATTCTGGATAAAGATCTTTTGATATGATTTGTCTTTTTCCCTCGCGACTCAAATGAGGCTGTGTGACGATGATATTACATATAAGCACTTTCCCTCATTCTTAACTATACCTTCGCGCACATACATAGGAGTTGAGACAGGTGAAGATTGCCTGGCCCTTACAGCCTGCCATTTTTCCTGTCCCATGTACTGCCATACTTAGACTCTTTAGATATTTCTATCTTTCTATCATTCGTTTGTGATAACGCAATAAGGGACTAATATGAAAAAGGTATTCCAGCATATGAAGCCTCCTTCGACAAGATTCTAGGGGGCATATTTACAATATTTTGGCATAGGGCAGCGCCACAAGCCTTCTAGCTGTGCTGCCCTACGTCAAAAGAAAAGAGCAAGAATGCACCATATCTAACAGATATAGCGCATTCCTGTCCTTTCTACCAGCGCCGGTGCACAACCTGCAGTTGAGCGCAAACACAGGCACCCTTGCACCATGATAGTTTTTTTTCAGAAAGGGACACCTTCCTGCAGAAAAAAAAAATCAAAGGAGGTGTTTTCCTCTTTCTATGTGTGCTGAAGAATGTAGCACATGTGGAAAGAGTTAAAAATGATAAGAAATGTAAACATTTCTCCTCATTATGCCTGCTTTGGGAAGGCATTAGTTTTGGCGCTGCCCCAGATTTACGCTATGTTGTGAATCTGGGGCAGTGTCAAAAACCATGGGTGTTGTGTGGGAACATCCACAGCAACACCCATGAAACTTCCACGCAGCGTAAGGCATTGCCTTACTCCTTACTTACAAGTTCATGTAAAGCCACACAGGGTGACTTTGTGTGGCCTTGTAAATATGGGCCTGCACACTGCGCCTCTGAAGCATCACATAAGTAACGCTCCGGTGGTGTAAAAGTGCCGCAGGGGCATTGTAAATATGCCCGTAGGTCTTTTACCTAAGAAGCTGTATCTAAAATTTAGATATGGGTGCCTCCCTATCGATAGTTTTAGTGCTACATGTGGAAACAACTCTGGTTTGAGCAATTTATGTCGGGCATACAGGCTGGTACCCAAAACTATGCACCACCTCTTTTTCTTCTGCAATGCATGTAAGGCCTCTCGCAAGAAATTGATCAAAACAGTGTGCAAATTGTTAGGATTCAGACAATCCGAGGCCGCCCTAAGAATTCTGAGATCTGATACTAGAGATGTGATAGTTATCAGTGTTGCCAAATGTTTGCATGCCTTATGGCTTAAATGGGAAAGGTATCTTCAGAGCACTTTTGATAGCACCTTCAGTAACATCTGATAAAATGAAGAGAGCTTTCTTCTGTATTAGTCTGCACTTTACTAGGGGTTTGCCTTATCTGCACAATTTTTATAGGCAAACTATTACAGACTATACCTAGTCATCATTGTTAAAGGTACTGCCTATATTTTTTGTCCCTGTTGACTTGTTTATTTTTGTCAAACTAAATACTGAGGAAGAACCTTTTTTTGATTTAATTACGCTCCTTTTCAGTATATTGTTTTTGGGTTTCTGATCGATTGTGGCTTCGAGGCAGTGGGTCCACGGAATGTTTAGCGTAGGAATACTTGAGATAAAAAAATTGTTTTCACTATGACATACTAGTGCAATGTCAAGGCCTACACTGCTGTCGCACATTTTTTCTTTAATACTGAGGTACTTTATCTTTGTAATTTTCAACCCTGTTTTTTAGTGCAATTTGATATACTGTGAACTCACGTTACTCTACTTTATTAAATGTTAATGTTACTGGGATTTATAGAGCGCACGATTACCCGGAGGTGTCTTGGCGCTGAGGACACAGTAAGCCTGCTAAGATGTCTAGTTCTGGAATAACCAAGTTTTGAGTCCTTTCCTGAAGATGGAGAGGGAGCTCGCCCTTCTGAGCTCACGCGGAAGAGTGTTCCAGAGTTTAGAGGTGCCAAGGCGAAAGCTGCGGCCACCCCAGTGTGATGTTCGAATTCTGGGCACTGTCAGAAGTTTGGCCCCTGTAGAGCGAAGATGTCTGGTTGGTTCATACCAGGCAAAAAGATTTTGCAAAAAGACAGGACCTGTGTGGTTCAGTGCTTTGTAAGCCAGACACAGCGCCTTGAATTTAATGTGTTGTGCTACAGGAAGCCAATGCAGGCTGCGAATCTCTTTAGATACAGATTTGCACCTAGGGGTGTTGGACAGTAACCGTGCTGCTGTATTTTGAACAGTCTGAAGCTTTTTTAAGCACTGCTTCTGTATGTTCAGGTAAAGCCTGTTACAGTAATCTAGTTTAGACTGAATCAGCGATGTAACTACAGTTTTTCTGGTGTCCACGGGAATATAAGGAAGAATCTTCCTTACTTTCTTGATAAGGAAGTGGGCGGAGGAGACAGTTGCATTTGTGTGCTGAGTAAGCGAGAGTTTATTATCAAACCATACTCCCAGGTTCTTAGCCTTAACCGCGGGTTTTGGTGGGTCTCCCATCTCTGCCGGCCACCACAGACTGCCCCAGTTTGGCTGCATATTACCAAAGATCAGGACCTCTGTTGTTTCAGAATTAAGTTTAAGACAGTGTGTACTCATCCATCGGTTTATGGTACACATACAGTTCTGAAATTGCTGAGTAGGAGGAGCCTGGTTTTTATATGCAGCCACCACAATCTGGGTGTTGTCGGCATAGGACGTAAGACTGAACCCAAAGTCCCGGATCAAAGGAGCCAGTTTGGAGACATATACGTTAAAAAGAGAAGGGCTCAAGGAGGAGCCCTGTGGCACTCCACACGGGAGGGTATAAGGCTCAGAATGATACCCATCAACCAAAACTGTTAATCTCCTGTCCTTGAGAAAGGAAGACAATAGGGCCAGTGCTGTGCCCCTGACCCCCAGACTCTCCAGCCGCTGTTGCAAGAGGGAATGATTAACAGTATCGAAAGCGGCTGACAGATCGAGGAGCACTAGGGCAGCCGTGCCTCCTCCATCCATCACCGCTCTGATTTCCTCTGTGGCTTTGATGAGAGCTGTTTCCGTACTGTGTTCTTGACGGAACCCAAACTGGGAGTGATCAAGCAGGTTATTTTCGCGAATAAATTGGGTTAGTTGAATGTTCATAAGTTTGTCAATTATTTTGGCTGGCAGCGGCAACCGGGCTACAGGACTGTAATTGTTAGGGTTGGTTGCGTCAAGGGTGGTTTTTTCTAGCAGCGGAAGGATGGAGGTGTCCTTCCACGTGGAGGGAAAGTTGCCAGAGTCAAACATTGAGTTGAAAATTTCTGTTAACCCAGGACTCACCAGGTCCGCAATTTCTTTCAGAAATGCTGGCGGGCATGGGTCGGAGGGGGAACCCGACTTTGGTTCGTGAATGTATTTGGCCACTATTTCAGAAGAGGTGGGGGAAAAGCTTAGCAGGGTGTTCTTGTCCGAGTCCGGGCTTGTCGGTGGAGAGGTGGGGAGGAAACATGCTTTACTTTTATTAGAATGAATAACTGTATTTGCTAGTTTGTACTGTATGATGCAGAGTTAATTACTATTTTTATTTTAAAAAACTTAGAATTTTCATGATTTTTATATGTGGATTTTATCAATTTTTCTTTAAGATTTTATGCTTTAAAACTGTTGTATGTTTTATGGGTCATGAATACGAAATAAACAGATGAATAAAGAAAAAGGTACGGTGGTCGAAGGAGATGGCTTGCCTGGAAGTAGCAGTGAGGTGATGGACGTTCTGGGATGTGGGGGGTGCAAGAAGGTTTGACTAGTTATAACTCATGATCTATAGCACATACCTTCTACCATATTTGATGACCATTCCTCTTGGTGTCTAAGAAGGTCATATTTATTGCCCGTAATAGCAGCTGTAGATGAGCTTGGCTGGTAGCAACCAGACATTTATCGGCACTGGACGTCATGGTAATTAGTAGATTCCCACTATTTTTGCATCTGTTGAAAGAACCCACTTAAGTTTTTGTCAATGCCGCAATGTCATAGCGCTTCGCAATACTGATAATCGACACCTATGTCAGAGAAGACTACAAGTGCCCAGTCCAGCACGCAAGTGGTGAGAGAAGGAAAGGATACTCAAGCTTGGTATTATAGCTGCCAATGCCATAAGGACATCTGCGACCAGATGTGGGAACTGTTACTCTCACAGCAGTGCCTAGCTTTGCTTTGTGCCGTCCTGCAGGAAGACCAGACAATTGCACTAATCAGGTGTATGGCAATGAGGCTGCACGCAATGAGTCCCCCACCCCCACATTCACTGATAATAATGGGGCAAGAATGGGTTACGTGCCTCATTACGAAGAGCAGCAGATGCTAAGAAGGCGGTCTGCATGGAACAGAAGACCTCCATTTCATCGTTTCCTTTTGCCATTTACAGACATTGTAATCTCTGTCCCTTAAAGTAATAGGAGGGGTCACACAATGAATCAAAAGAGAAAAGCAGTAGGAAAGGCACGTCGTTGGGAGCTTGCAGCTATCCATGTTACCACTGTCTGCTCCTAATAATGCACAGGCAGAGTGTAACCTGTCAGAAAGTGGCAGCTTATGCTTTTTGAATAGTTACTACCTTCCTCCGCAATTGGCCACCATTGAATACTCTGAGACCTCACGAATGGTCGCAAGCATTTGTGAATCTATTGTGAGCTGAAAAGCGAGGAATATCCCTTTGAGTCCCCTTTGCCTGCAAAGTGCAAGGACTCACAATGTGTGTGTTATTATTTATATTGATAACTCTGAATTACAATTCGCTTTTATACATTTCGAATAGACATTTTTCAGTTCCAAAGGCAGCAGAGAAGCCTGAGCAAATTCAAATCTATTTCTTACATATAGCCCTTCTTTCTTTCATCGAGTCGGTGTTTTGCAGTTTAAAGTCAATGCAGCTGTCTGATGCCTATATTTTCCCTAGGTACAATCCTATAACAACCTTATAAAGTAAGAAAAAGCAGCTTCATATATATACTCAGTGAGCCAAAGTGTAACCTCCTCTGCTAGTAAGGAATCAACGCATCACCTCCCCATGCCTAGCAGTAAGGAACTGAAGCATCATGTCCCCTGCCAGAAAGAAACCGACGCATCACCTTCCCTGTGTAGTAAGGAACCGGCACATCACTTTGCTTTTCCAGTGCTTCACCTCCCCTGTGCCTTGCACCATCTTTGATTTTTGACGCATCTAAGGTACTTTGTGCTTAAACACATCCATTGATTTCTACGGACTAAACTTGCTTAATCTTTTAAAAGTGATAGTTTGACTTGTATCTTTTGGATTTTTGTTGTTTTGTTTTTGTTTTATTCAAATAAACATTAGCTATTTTTCCAAACTGGTGTGGACTTCTTTTGTAGCGTTTTCACTGTGTTACTGTGTTTGACTACAAATAGTTTACACATTGCCTCTGAGTTAAGCCTGACTGCTTGAGCCAAGCTACGAAGGGGGTGAGCAGGGGTTATCTTAGCTGTGTGACTCCCTTACCCTGAATAGAGTGAGGGTCCCTACTTGGACAGGGTGCAAACCACTTCCAAATAGAGACCCCATTTCTAACACTGTGAATCTATGGTTAATGTGCAGCCAAACAAAAGAAAGTGTGTCATGCTCCTTACATCTGGACTTTGCATTTCATAAGTTTACTACTATAGTTGCAACAGTGTGTGGAGTTTCCACTGAACTGAGTTTTCTGGAAAGAGTTGTTCTTAAATGTTAATCACAAATATTAGATTTCAAACTGCAGTATCGCAATGGTAGCAATTCCATATTCTTTCCATGGTGGACAACAATGAAGCACGCACAATGGCAGAATCTCTGTGTGAAATGCTTATGTATGCCTGTAGCTTATTTACTGTTGCTCATCAATAAATTGGTGTACTATTAGATTGGCCCTTAAGTGTGCTCAATGGGAGGCCGACCTGTGGGTCGCAGAGAACTCCACCATCCACCCCCTGCATATAGGTGGAAGTACACACTACACCAACATGCACGGAGTCCCTTCCACTCTTTAATCTCAGGCTGGTTCCTTTCCATTGAAAGGCAGAATGGTGTTTTGAAACTGCCGGTCAGTCTTTCTAGTCTGTAGTCTCCCTATTGCAGGCATAAACTTGCATCTGCCTCACAAACGGACCAACAAACATGTACATTGATGAATGAGTGCAAATTTACTGTGTGTTGCAGCCCTGCAAAGCTTACTTAATGCACACCACTGCCCACCAGCCGCTGCTCGTGCAGGTAAGAGCATTGGGGAGGTGGGGCTGGGTTGGAGGGGGATTCGAAAGACGACTATGAGAGAAAATAATTAATTTTCCCTCGTCGTTGTCTGTCGAAATATCCCCCCACCTGGTCCCACCACTCTTACCTGCACGGGCCGCAACTGCTGCCCACCACTGGCAGTACATTGACTCTCACGAAAATCTTCATCTGAGTATGCCCTTCTGCGGGTGCAAAACTCCGTTTTGTAATTTCCAAATGTAATTTTCCAATACTTGTGCATTTGAGCCAAATTTAAATGTGCAAATAGCTTTATGAGTATGGCTCTTTTTCTCTCACTGAACTGGCCTCTGACTTCTCTGAGGACGGATGCTGACTCTGTTCCTGAACTTGTCTACCTTGCTGGTTGGGCTCTTTTTGGTTTTCTCCTACAGACAGCTTTTAGCTGACTGTTATCGAAGACCTATTGTGGACAATACCAATATTTAGAGGGCTTTTGGTCAGCCCGTTACCTGCTATTGGTCGGCTTTCTTGTCAATCTAATTTGTTTGCTGCTTATTTGATGGCTTTTCCTCCTCTTCTGGTGTTTGTCCAGTCCCTCCCCCATAGGTTCTTTATCATCCATTTGATTGGATGATTTGTATCCTTCCACTGCTCACATTCAGAGGGTTACTGCTTTCCTTTAATTTCAGCACTAACTTGGAGTAAATGTGTGTTCCTGCTCTCTCCATTGTTTTATACTTTCCCTTCACTCTGTATTGCTCTCTGCGCTGCTCTCCCAGCTCACCCGTTGCTTCCCCCACTCATCCTTGCCTGGCTTGTTTTGTTTTTTATTTTTTATTTCCCCCCACTTCAAGCTTATCCGTTGCTACCTCTGCCACTCAGTTGCTCCTCCCTTGTTGACTTTTCCATCGCCCCCTCCTTGTTGCTCTCCTACCCCTTCCATCATAATGTTTTTCATACATTTTTTTTGAAGGGGCCAGCAGCTGCATCTTGCTGCTGGCAACTCTTTTTACAAAATGCACTTGTTATACACATTACATTTAAAAAAAAATATATTGCTCCAAGATTGGCGTTTGCCATTTTGGAACGGTAAATAAAAAAATAAAGGAAATGGTGGCTGTGTTACCTGCATAAAGAATTGGCAAAGCCAATAGTTATGCATACGCAGATAAAAGGTGATACTTTTGGCTTTGACAGTGCTTATTTCCAGATATTGATCCCTATCGCTGGTCTATTCTGCTATTAAGCTGATGGCTCCGAAGCACTGCCATACTTTGTTTACTTGTACAAATCAATCAATGTGTTCAATTTCAATAAAATAGTCAACAACATGTAATGTGATTAATTTACATCTTGTAACTGTATAAATAAGATTAACCAAAGTAATTTCCTACCAATCAAACAATGGAAGAAATTCAAAGATGATAAAACAAGCCTGGCCAGTGCATGAGCCAAACAACTGGCCTCCAGATGTTCATTTACTAAGAGGAGATAAAGGTGGCTTTTTAAAGAGGGAAACACGAAAAAACAAAGAACATAGGATTTATTTGGAGAATGATACAGAGGCTAAAATTATTGAAAGACTGACTTTGTGCATTGCAGATCATCTTGATATTGTTCTACCAAATATTAGTCAAGATTCAAAAGGATTTTCCAAGTGTAATTAACCTTGGAAGGAGTTAAAACATGCCCCTGCATAATTTATGTGTGATTTACTTTAATGCATTGACAGGCTGTCATAGTCGTATGTTACGCTGTTAGGCACACACAGGGGTGTATCTGTGAAGTGTTCATGGAAACCCCTTGCAAATGTTCTGAACATCCACTCCGTATTAACATTTTGTAAAGTCCTCTCCTACACATTGTAGTTTTGGAAATTACATCTATTTGCTGTTTTCAAATGTTGTGTGGTGGAAGGGGGCATACTAGTGAAAAATAATTTAAAGTTAAAAGGAAAACTAAATAAAACAGTAACTCTGTTTTCTGTGTGTTCAAGACATGCATACTCTATCAAACAAAAAACAAAAAAACAATAACAAGGTAGTGCCTTGAGTGCTCACTTGTACTTTTGGGAAGCAGGTGTTCCCCCTACCATTTGCGATTACTTGACGTTTTAACAACACAGTTTATTTTACAAAACAAAAGATAAATACAAATTAGAGCCTGCATACCTCCTAAATCGCTTCTTGGAAGTTCCTTTCCACATTTGTTTCGAATGAAAGAAAATTTTACATTTGATTGGTTAAGGAAGGGGGTGTACTATCACACCACACTCGACATGTCCATCTCACTCAATGTGCTATTGTTTTGTTTTTTCCAACTTCATGACTACATCATCCCAGGAAATACCAGTATCCTAATATCAGGCTTCAGCTTCCTTCTCTCCGCTAATGTTTCCAGTTCTGTTACTTCTTGTGCCACTCGTGCGCTTCCAGAGGAAATGTTCATCACTTGCTGATTGTTTTTCGTCTTCACGTTTAACTTTTGGCAGGCACACATAAATTCGAAGGTCGCTCGCCTTTGCCTTCCCTCCACATTCTCTTTTGCTTTTTCAGTTAATATTTTTTTTTTCCTTAACCCATGCTTCTATGGAAAATAAAACAGCCATTATTACTCATTTTGAAATGCTCTTTCTTTATGCACCCTCCCAATACTGCATCTAACCATGCACAACCCATGTTAAAATTTTCCTAGCAAACGTTAATAACGTGCACAAAAGCAGCGTTAGTCTCTTTATTTTCATTAGTCAAGCATTTGCGGCCTAGTTCAGTGCTTTAGTACACGCTTGCGCAGTGTTATTATTCCCTCATGTTAGTTTTTAAAACCACGCGTTTTTCACTGCACACTCTTAGAAAAATTAGAAAATGTTACTAGGGGTTTCAATCCGAGCAGGTTTCATTTTACAAAAATCCTGCTCCATCAATCCCCCCCTTTGATGGCGTCTTTGAGCCATCACCAAATACCCACAAATACAATTTGTCACTTAAAAAGCTGTTGTTCTCTCTCGTTTTATCATTATTCCATCTAGATCCCTCATTATTTCATAATATTTTCCTCTTCTATCCTCTAGTTCTATTTCTTCTCTCTTTCTCTTTCTTGCTCCTCTTTTGTTTTCAGATGTCTCTTTCTTGCATTTGCAACACTTATATATCAAGACCCTCAAGACCTGGCTCTTCGGCTAAACTGATCTGCGGATCCCCCCTCCCCCCTCAGCGTCTTGAGACCCTCACAGGTGAGTAGCGCGTTTACAATCCCCTGATTGATTGATTGAGAAAATCATTAGTATTGCTGTAGCCACTGCAATAGTAGGTGTTAATATTCTCCCTAATAAACTATTTCCAAATGTAGAAAACCTATTTCCCACAGAGGAAAAACTCTTACCAAGTTTCTCCTAAGCACCATCAACCTTCAATTCAGATAAATCTTGATGAAGATTTGTAATATTCTTAATATACCCCTCAAGATTCTTACTCTTGTCAGGGATATAAGTACAACATTGTTGTATTTTCAACATATTGCAGACTCCACCCTCTTTAGCCAATAATATATCAAGGGCAAGTCGATTTTGCAAAACCATAGATCTAATTGCAACCATTTCAGTATCAACCATTAAGAAACCACCAGCAGTGTCTGTTGATAAACGATCAACTACTGTGGACAATTTTCTAATTTTGTGCGAATTTAGAATAACTCCAACTGAAGGTATCAATGCTCCAAAAACATCCCCTATTATTTCTGAAAAACTTGCTCTTTTATTACGTATTAGTCCATTCTTTACTTCAGTGATTCTATGATTCTTATTCATATGATATGTCTTAGGAAACACTATTGCTAGATAACAACACCCATACCAATGTGCAGGCAACCTATAGTAGGCATTCTTACCACACACATAATAAATTCCCGGAAAGACAGGATCAGTTCCTCCTTTTAACCCCCATCCTCCCGTTATTAGAAAGGTACGACCATATTCACTAGAACCAATGAGATAATTATTATAATCAGTCTTTTGTCTAAGCAAACAAAGCTTCCCTCTATGATACCAGTCTAGGGTCATGGCAGCGTAAGTCTCGCCCTTCTTGTAATCTCCTTCTCTGAAAGCCCATGGAGGTACATGAGACTTTACTCAGCATCTTTTCTCTGAAATTCTTGTCTTCTATTTTCAACCATGTGAATGAATTCTATTTCTTCAAATCGTAATCTACATGTTAGGTTGTGTCTATGTGCATATACTGTATCTATTGTTTGTGTTGAATGAAAAAATTCTCCCATGTATTCTGCATTTCTAGCACTATTTATTTTATTCATATTCTTTCTGATTGGAATTTCTGAAAGTACTAAATCTATATCAGAGTAGAAATATTGGAGACTTCCCTCTCGTAGAATAAACTAGTTAAGACACTTCAAGACACACCATATGTTAAAGGTAGGTGATGGTATATCACCCCCTCTGAGACAGACGACGGTAATTGCATGCACACATAAGAATCTCTCGCATCCATTACATCAACATACTCATACAATAACTTGGTAAAGACATTTAACGAAAAATCATTAATTGATTTATCATGATGATAGATACTGTCATCTTTCATCTTTTCTATTTTAGTACGTGAATCTTCCTCTAAACCAATCAATCAATCAATCACAAGCTTTATTTCGACATAAAAAGTCATAAAAGCGACATAAAACAATGGTAACATAACTAATAAAATTAGTATAGGTAGAAAAAGATACAATAATAAATATACACTTCATCATCCTAAAATCTAGTTAAAAAACAAACAGTATTTCATCTCTTTGTTTACAGGCAGTGCAATACATAGGGAGACTTCTAGAATTAAAAAAACAAAATGCTTGTGCATGGTAATTTTAATGGGAATACTGTTGTGTCTTTGAGGTCTTGGCAATTTGTCAATGCATGGAGGCTATGTCTTTCTCGCAAGCGCTTTCCACCGTATCAGCCAAGCTTGCCCCAGATACTTTGCTATGCAACAGGATAAAAAAGGTCTAGAATCTGACTTAAAAATACGTGCAACATTGTGCTCCCGTGTACCAAGTTGCCAGCAAATCGGGCACAGCCATTTTCTCCGTGATGTTTTGTACGCTGGACAGACAAACAGTAAATGGGCAACGCTTTCCACAGGCTCCTGGCAACAAGGGCAATGTTTTCCATTAGTAACGGACCATTTTGCTATCACTTCACCCACTGGGAGAGAGCCATACCTAAAATGCATATAGAGTAATCTGTCTCTGGGTACTTTAATTAGGTCAAGGTAAGGCTCATAATATCTACTTTGTTTGTGGGAGTAGAACTCAGTTGTCAGTTTACCCACACTAGGACTGCTGATCGCTCGTTGATCCACCCATTCCCAGTACAGGCGTTTAAGATCCTCTCTCCTTGGGGGCTCCTGGCTAGTCCAACAACCACAAAGCCCAATTGCAGATAACGTTTTCTTGATATCACGTAACCAACCTATTTTCCCCCAGTATCGAGGCTGATAACCTCAGTAAGGGCCTCTGCGTAGGGAGAGAGCTCAGGGGTCCTCCTAATGCGAACCCAAAAAGGCAGGGGACGCAACCTAGCCACATCACTTATTGATCGCCTGCCCATATCCATTAGTAGCGGCGTGAGGGGGATGTATTTTGGTGCTGTAACTAGATCTCTTAGGAATTTATATTCTGATCTCCGGAGCTCGTCAAGATTATCGAATCCCCAGACTTCAGCTCCATAAAGGGAAGCGCTAACAGCCTTGGTGTCATATATCTGAAGGGCTGGAGCAACAGGCCTAGTATGGGAAAGACGATGTTCTCTTGCTATTGCACCAGCCATGCGCTTGTGGGCCATCAGCATCTTACCTAGGTGGGGTTTCCATGACATTTTATCAGAGAATCTTACACCTAGGTAATCAAAGGTGACAACCTTTTCAAGGGGAATCCCACCTAAGAGAGGGCCATTCCTGCATGTTCTATGGGGGTTAAAAGCCATAAATTTGGTTTTGTTGGCATTTATAACCAAACCCCGGTTCTCGCAAAAAAGATGGAATCTATCAGTTAGACGCTGTAGCCCAGCCGGGGTCTTAGATATCAATAACGTATCGTCCGCGAACAACAGGGTTGGTATCTTTTTTCCCCCCAGAACGGGTGAGTCAGCCGGTTCCTCCAGAAGGAAGTCCACTACTCCATTCACATATAGGGAGAAGAGTGTTGGTGCCAGAACGCATCCCTGCCTTACTCCTCTCTTGACAGGGATGCGCTCTGTAAGTTGACTCTGCTCACCCCATCTGACCTGGGCAAAATTCCCTCGTGCAGCCGGACTAATAAATTAAGAACAAAATGGGGTATACCCATCTCACCAAGCGTATCCCATAACCTGGACCTAGGAACCAGGTCAAAGGCAGTCTTCAGATCGATAAATGCTAGATAAAGACTGCCTCTGCCTATCACCACGACCTTCCAGTATATTAGAAGGAATCTGAATACTTGGTCCATTGTCCCTGTCTTTGTTCTGAAGCCTGCCTGAAACTGTGAAAGAATATCCCCATCCTCAGACCATGTCTGGATCCTGTGCAGAAGCATCCGGCCAAAGACCTTCTGCACAGCATCAATCAGACTTATTGGTCTGTAATTGGCGGGGTCATCTCTTGCTCCCTTTTTGTATATGGGGACTATTTCAGCAGATTTCCAAGACATTGGGACTGGCGCTCCTTCGGCTATGGCATTTGTTAATAGTAAAATGTAATGTGCCCATTGAGTGCGGTCAGCCAAAAATAGATCACCGGGCAGGCCATCCGGGCCGGCAGCTTTCGCGGGGACTATTTTGTTAATTGCAGCTTCTACCTCCAAAATTGTTAAGTACTCCTCCTCTTGCAGGTACCCAAAATACTCTACTAGTTCCCCCTCTTGACTATCCCCTTCAACAGAATAAAGCCCTTTAAAATGGTTAAACCAAGCTTGGCTAGTGATATGGTTCGGGGGTGGGCGTGGACCTCACCTACTACCCCAAGTAGCCAATTTCCCAAAAAGATTATTATCTTTAGATGATTTCTGAAAGTACTAAATCTATATCAGAGTAGAAATATTGGAGACTTCGCCTCTCGTAGAATAAACTAGTTAAGACACTACAAGACACACCATATGTTAAAGGTAGGTGATGGTATATCACCCCCTCTGAGACAGACGACGGTAATTGCATGCACACATAAGAATCTCTCGCATCCATTACATCAACATACTCATACAATAACTTGGTAAAGACATTTAACGAAAAATCATTAATTGATTTATCATGATGATAGATACTGTCATCTTTCATCTTTTCTATTTTAGTACGTGAATCTTCCTCTAAACCTTTAGTATCTACTTTTTCACTAATCACACCATTAGTATTAGTGTTATTCTTGTGATTAGCTCCCATTAGGACAGGCACAATGACAATTAGTGTTAACCATACTATCATTAGTAGAAATACACTAAATAAGCAAGCATTAATACATTTACGTTTAAAACTACGATTTTGATATCGAATCTCTGCTTAATTTGCCATTTCTAGTTAAAATTTGTACCGATTCTAAAAACCTAAAAAAACTAAGAAAAAACTCAAAAATCTAACTTAGAATCAAAAATATCTAAAAAATCGAATCTATAAAAATATCTATCCAAAAAATAATATCTATCCAAAGTAGTGTATCTTCACACTTAATGACTTAATGGCTTTTCTTCTTTACCACCTCTTTTTCTTTTTTCTTTTTTTTTATATCTTATTTTTCTTCTTCAAATCTTTTGAATGATTCAGAATAATTTTCTCAAACATTTGTTGCACCTTATTTTTCACAGTCTCTTTTAAGGTGGTTCGAAATTGTCTCCTTCACTTTGTTCTGTACCAGTATTTTCTTTGATCTGATCTGTGTCTTCAGTTTCTTCCAACACCACATATGTCCATTCTGGTGCTATGTATTTCTTATTTGGAACCCTCACTCTTTTTGTTTTATGAACTGGTTCTTCTTCAGACTCACTTTGCTCAGTCTGATCTGAAACTTCAATTATCGTGTCAGGTGATCTTTGTTTCAGAGTGTATTTCAGTCGTTTCACTCCTTCTGGCCACACATCACCTTTTCTGCTTTCTTAGCTTGCACATCTTCTTATGCTTTGTTGCCAAATTCGCAAGTTCTTTTATTCTGTCCTTTTCTCTGTTGTACTTGCTCTTGATTTTCAGTAATCACTTTCTCTTTTTCTTTCTCAACAGCAGTCTTTTGAGACCCAGTAGCTGGTGCCCACTCTATTCGACTTGTTTTTTGTTCGCTTTCAGAATCTTTAACTTCAGACTCTATGACTTCATTTTCTCCACTTTCTGCTTCTTCTTCTTGTCTTTCAAGCGGACTTGGGACTCTTCTTCTATGACTTGCATGTATCCAATTTGGCAAGCCACCACACTTTACTGCTGTCATTGTTACCAGTATCACCTGGTAAGGGCCGTGCCATCTAGGTTCCAAATACGATTTCCTCACGTGTTTCTTCACCAGGACCCACTCTCCTGGACTTAGATCATGTGCTTGTTCTTGCTGAGTTGTAGTTGCAATTTCTCCAACCTGATGAGACACAGAACGCACTACATCAGCCAAACCTTTGCAATAATCAAGCACCAGATCATAAGTAATATTCATCAGTTGGTTTGCTGGTACAATTGGCTGTCTCATTGCTCTCCCCATAATAATTTTGTGTGGGGATAATCCAGTTTTTTTTATCAGGAATACTTCTCAGACTCATCAATACCAAGGGTAAAGCATCTGGCCATTTCAGTGCTGTGGATGCACAGACCTTTGATAGTCTAGATTTGATAGTGCCATTAATTTGCTCGACCACTCCTGATGCTTTTGGTCGATAGGCACAATGCAGCTTTTGTTCAATTTGTAATGCTGCACAAATCATCCGAATTATTTCATTATTAAAATGAGTTCCTCTATCCGTTTCTAAAGAGACTCTCTCAAAAGCAATTTAGCAACTGTTAAGCTATCTTTTCTTCTTGATGGATATGCTTCCACCCAACCAACACATATGTTAGTCCATTACAAGGAGGAAGTTCAATGAAGTCTGCCTGCAACCTAGTAAATGGTCCTGCTGCTTTTCCAATTCGACCCCAACTAACAACTCTTTTTCTCCCTGGATTTTGCTGCTCGCACACTGTGCATCTTTGGCATAGACTCTCTGGAATGACCCTAAACTTTGGATTGTACCATGACTTTTTAAAAAGTCTAATCATAGTATCTCTCCCAACATGTGCTATTCCATGGTACATCCTTGCCATCTGTGAAAGTAAACAGTCTGGCATTACTGGTCTGTCATCTACATACACCCAAACTTCATCATCAGATCTCTTCTTACAGCCTGATTTGATCCAAATTTCTTTTTCCTCATCACTAGCTTCTTCCTGCAACTGTTTAATTTCATCCCATGTTTCAATTGCAGAGAACATCAAGTGACAATTTGTATTATTATTGTCTTTTCCTCTGTTTATTGAGATTGAATTTTGTGCACAGAAACGAGCCACTTGGTCTGCATATCTGTTTCCACTGGTCACATTGTCATCTCCTGACTTATGTGCCAAACATTTAACCACTGCAATCTTTTTGGGTAATTGTAGTGCAGTCAGTAAATCCTTCATATTTTTACTGTTTCTGATTGGGGATCCTGAAGAAGTCAGAAATCCACGTTGCATCCACAATTGACCAAAGTCGTGCACCACCCCGAAACCATACTGACTATCAGTGAATAAGGTTACTCTCAAATTTTTGCCAATTATGCACGCCCTAGTCAATGCAACTAATTCAGAAATTTGTGCGGAATTTACCCCTCTTGGACAAGATGCTTCAAGAACCATGGTCACTGTACATACTGCATACAAGGCACTCAATACACCCTTCTCATCTCTCAGACAAGATCCATCCACAAACATCACACAATCTGATTCTTTTAGTGGTGTATCTTTTATATTTGGTCTTGGTTTTGTACACAACTCTGTCACATCCAAACAATCATGATCTGCCTCATCTTTCCCTTCTTCACAATTTGAACTCGGCAACAAAGTTGCTGGATTCAATGTTGTACATCTTGTCACTGTCACATTTTCAGCACCCAGAATCACTCTCTCGTATCTAGTCAAACGACTATATGTCATGTGCTGAGTCCTGGTACGGGTCAGCAAAATTTCAACAGAATGTGGCACATACACTTTCACTG
The DNA here is from genome assembly GCA_963921515.1 of Calotriton arnoldi. Taxonomy (NCBI): domain Eukaryota; kingdom Metazoa; phylum Chordata; class Amphibia; order Caudata; family Salamandridae; genus Calotriton; species Calotriton arnoldi. The sequence continues at coordinate 1,588,632 of CAWUFW010001712.1, read as the reverse complement.
GATGTCCCATAACAATTGCTTCACTCTGCTCAAGACTCACACAAGTAGCAGCCACTGCTTTCAAACAACCTGGTAATGCTGCAGCCACTGAGTCCAAGGTAGCAGAAAAATATGCCACTGGTCGATGTGCCATTCCATGTGTTTGTGTCAGAACTGAAAGTGCACATTCTTTCTTTTCACAACAGAACAATGCAAAATCTTTTGTATAATCTGGCATTCCCAATGCAGGTGCTCGACAAAGACTATCTCGCAGCTCAATGAAAGCTTTCATGCTCTCATCATCCAATTCAATCGGATCAGTCACATCTTTGTGAGTCAATCTCTGTAAAAGCTTAGCAATCAGTGAGAATCCACTGATCCATTGCCTGCAATATCCTACCATGCCCAAAAACATTCAAACTTTTTTCTGTGTTTTGGGAGGTTCCATTTGCAAAATCACATTGATTCGATCCTGTAATACTTTCCTAACTCCTTTCTCAATTTTGTGTCCCAAATATTGAACTTCTTTTTGACAAAATTGGAATTTTGCTGGTGACACTTTATGCCCACCTTCTGCCAAATGGTTCAGTAAAGCAATTGTATCTGTCACACATGCCTCCTGTGTTTTTGATGCCACCAAACGGTCATCAATGTACTGCACTAACACTGAATTCTCTGGCATAACTAATGACTCTAGACATTTTTTCAAAATCTGATTAAAAATTGAAGGGCTCACTGTATACCCTTGAGGAACTCGGCACCATGCCAAAACACGGTCTCCGAACTGGAAAGCAAATAAATATTGGCTATCCGGATGTAAAGGTATCAAGAAAAATGCTTGACACAAATCAATCACTGTATACCATTCCGTATCACAAGGAATTTGGTAAAGAATCACTGCTAGGTTTGGCACTATTGGACAAGAAGGTACCACAATCTTACTAATCTTACGCAAATCCTGTACTATTCTGTACTTTCCACTCGGTTTCTTAATTCCCATAATAGGCGAATTGCAAGGACTTCCCAATATTTCTTTCAGAATGCCCTGTTCAATCATTTGTTCTATTACAGGAATAACTCCTGCTGTGGTCTCAGGACTCATCTTATACAGTGGTGTTTTTGGGAACTCTGCACCTGGTTTGATCGTAATTTGAATAGGATCAACACCCTTCATCAATCCAATGTCTTTTCCTGTAAAATCCCACACATCAGTTCTTACTGTGTTTCTCAATTCACCAGGCAAATCCTCTAGTGTGAGTAAGGAATATAAATCATTCACTTCTGTCCCTTGCTTTGCTAACATCATTTTAAAAGCAACATCTTCATCTGGTGTCTGAAAAAGAATACCATCCGGTGTATAATAGATGGTACAATTCATCTTGCAAAGTAAATCCCTACCTAAAAGATTCACTGAACTCGTGTCACATACCACAAAACGATGCATATCTCTGAATTGTCCTATATGAACCTCCATTGGTTTTGTTATTGGAGTCTTAATATATTTATTTGAGACTCCCACAACTTGGATATTTTCTCCCGAGAGGGGTAGGTTTGGAATTTCTGCTGCTCTTACAGTAAAACGGGTAGCACCAGTGTCCACAAGGAATGTAATATTATTACCTTCTACCTTCCCATCAACAAAAAGACCTGATTGATCTACCACTAGAGATGCGCCAAGCACGCACTCTTCCTCCCCCCTCAGGCACAGACATTGAGATGAATCTGAATCACTCTCAGGACACTGCAACCAATATTGTTGTACATTTTGATTCTTACCAGCTTGTCCACTCGTGTGAAATTCAGCATTCGTACTGTATCTCTGTACCTGAGCATTCACATTATTTGGCATAGGAGCTTGAGGTATTTGTATTTGTTGAACCTGTGGTGTAACTACCTGTTGCTGTTGCAGCTGTTGTTGATTCACAACCACTTCATTCTGCATCTGTGGATTGAAATTTTGAATCATTCCATTATTTCCTAACAAGGACTTACACTCGTTCTTCCAATGTCCTAATTTTCCGCACGGATGACAAGGATATTTCTTTTTCATTTCTTCTCTATTATTCTTACCTCTACCTTTTCCGCCATTTAATACACCATTCATTTTAGGTACCTGACCATTTTGAAAATTCTGATTCTGTCCTTTCATTTGAAAATCTGTTTGAGAACCATTAACATAATTCCCATCTTTCTGTTGCACTACTTTTACCTGTGCCCACATCATCTTCTCTTTTAATTTCTTATGCCTTGATTCAATATCATCACTACAATACTTAGCATATCTCAAAATCTCATCCACTGCCTTACTCTGCCAACAAATCAAATGTTGCTGAATCATATTATTAATTTCAGGTCTCAATCCAAATACAAACCTGTACACAAAATGTCCCATATCTTTGTCAGTTATACTTTCAAATCCACTATACTGTTTAAACACCTGTAAAAGCCTTTCATAATATGCATGTACTGATTCTTTTGACTCCTGTGTTGCCCTATCAATTTTAACCCAATCTGTTTCCTTTGGAGAAATTTTATCCTTCAAGTAAGTAATTACCTGATTATATTTTTTCATCACTTCTTCTGAAGGTGCTCCTGTTTTAACATCTCTAGGATATTCCTCTTTTGGCCAATCAACTACACTTTTACACTCAGTCCATAAATCAGCTGGAACTACAATGTCAAACAAACCATCCAAGTCTTTCAATAAGACCATTGAAACTTTTACAAACCTCTCTACCTGTTTGTACCACTCAACAAGCTTTTCTCTCAATCTGGGGAAATCATTAGTAAAAGACAATATATCATGTCTTGACCAAGGAATGTGAACATATTCACCACCTGGAACTTCTCTCATCGGATATATCATTTCAACTTGCTCTGTTTCCCGTAACGGAAGTAAAGAAGATGCATTCACGTTTTTACTAGCAATCATTTCTTCCTTCTTTTTCGTCTATCTACCTTTCCATCGTTCCACATCACCCCATCTCTTCAAGGTATTAATCAACTCTTTTATTTGCAATCGTTTACCAGATGTATTCAAACTCTCTAAATCCTTTTCAGTAAAGTCCAATCTATATGTTTTCTGCAAAGCTTTAGATTTCCCAATATCCACTCCATATTCCTGTGCAACTTCTACCAATCTCTCATGCAAAATCTTTGCCCTCCATGAAATATTTTTACACAAAAATAGCAACTCTTCATCCTGATATTTACACAATCTCTCTGGGCTTATTGTACCATTAATCACTTCTTCCAGATCTACTCTCAATTTACCTATATCTATGCTCAATTTAGACTTATTAGTTTCTATTCCTCTTATCCAATCATCTGACTCCTCTAGCGAAGGTCCCACTCAACCCCCTGATACTGGAGTCATTTCTCTCACATTCTCCAATCATCTGACTCCTCTAGCGAAGGTCCCACTCAACCCCCTGATACTGGAGTCATTTCTCTCACATTCTCCAATCATCTGACTCCTCTAGCGAAGGTCCCACTCAACCCCCTGATACTGGAGTCATCTCTCTCACATTCTGCACTAGTTTTTTAGGATCTATCTGCACACTTCTTTTTGGGGTTTCAGTCACATTTCCATTTACTGGGAGATCAATTAATGAGGTACTCCTCTCAACTTGTTCTGATCCACTAACATTCCTGACATTATTCATAGGTATTGTCAATGTATGCACTCTCGAAATATTTTGACCCTCACTATACAATGGAACTATAGGACCAATTGTTACTGGTACTGACAATGCTTCTGCATTTAAACTGAACTGACTAATTGTCTGAGTCAACTCCTCTCTTGTTCTATTTAACATGTCAATCTCTCTTTCCTGTAACTCTCGAGTACCTAATGAAGTCTGTGAAGCTGCTGGAACATGTGTAACTTGTGAATCTTGTAGAACTTCTATTTCAATTAACGGTGCACTCGGAGAAATCCCATCCGGGCTCTCCTGATATGATGGAGGTCTCTTTAATAGCATCTCATCTAGTAATTCATCATCGATTTCATTTGGATCCATATCTAATTCTGAAATCTCTACATTATTCTTTTTCTCTTTACATTTTCCTCCAGCCTGATCCTCAGCAACTATTACTGGATGTAATCCATCCGCGATCACTTCTCTTCTCCATTTTTTCATCTGCTCATCCCACCTAGCTTCTGAATACCTCCTCAATGTATTCCTATATCTTATCCCATTCCTGTCTCTCTACCTTTTATACGCCTCATGTTCCCATTCTTCAAGCGCCTCATACTGCATAGGTCTAGGATTTGGTTTTAATGAATTCATTTGCCTCCTCAAATTCTCCAATATCCTCACATTAAAAGTACCATGCTTTGGAAAGGCTAAAACTCCATCATCTTCCGTGTAACCCATCTAATTCTCTAACCATGTACATGTATGATATCCACGCTCTAACATCATGAAAGAAGCAGGTGATCTTGGAGGAGGTACAGGAAGCCCCTCTCTAGTAACTATTGGCTTGTCCTTTTTAAAGAAATCTTGTATTCTTATTACCATCTTTATTTTTTAAACCGTCTTTTTCTCGCTAAATAAACCAGAAACAAACAAGGAAAACTTCAGTAAATTTTCTCGTTCTATTCGCTGAATCTCAACCAATACCAGCACGACTCACACCAACCAACCAATAATGGCTCACTACACACCCACTATCCCCACCAATGCCAGCGCGGCTCACAGCAACCAACCAATCACAGCTCACTACGCGCCCACTATCTCAACCAATGCCAGCGCGGCTTTTGTGACGTCCGTATAATTCCTGCTACTGACCCTCCCTTTACAAAATAATACGGCAATGTACTACAAGGTTTTTTCTTAACTAAATTCTTGTTAGAAACAACACAAAACAATACTACTTTGCTCCACTAAATAAAGAGATAGTTTGCACATCCAAAGAGATTCTTTTACTTTCTAGTAAAATAACGACCAGCGCTACTCTACTCCCAATCAAGTGAAAAGAGGTCTTGGTACTCTTTTGGGGATACTAGCCAAAGTTTTGGAAGAGAATTTTCAAGTGAAAAAGTCTTGGCACTCCTTTGGGGATGTAAAGCCAACATTTTGGAAGCAGACTTTCACTATTTCACACAATCTTTTCTCAACAGAATAAATCCCTAAAATAATATCAACAGCATCTCACTGTTTGATATTACGACAACAGACAAAGTACTTCCAGTGTGATATTTCTTTCACCCTATGACTATGCCACAACGGCTTAAATTAGCATCCCGGGATCTTAGGCAACTCCATACCTGTACTTCCAGACTACACAAAAACAAAACACTAACTTTTCATATTAATGACCAAAAATCAATAATCAATAATTATTGCCAAACTAATCAATAGTAACCATCCTCTGCTACCAAAACTGATCCAGCGCTCAGAGATCAATAAATTTGCAATGAACAAGGCCCAATTACATTACCCTACAAAGTCCCTTCATGCTGGGTTCAGTGTAAATGCAAAGTTCATACCTAACTTACCAATCTCCGACTGAACCTGCATTTCTCATAGAAAAATATTGTGGAGAGGACATCTTTTTATAATTGAATAGTTATAGGTAATAATCTATAAACTCACTCTAAATAAAGACGGACTCAATGGGTATATTTATAATATTTATCTAAAATAATGTGAAATAAATGCTCATCAAGTACCAATACACAGTACAAATCATGAAATATCACTGAGTAAATTATTAGCAAAGAGAATGACAAAATCACATCATAATGACAATGCATTGAAGGAGTGGAAAGGCGTAGAGAGAAAAGGTTCAGAGACAAAATACATTTGCATATGATTATGCAAATTCAGGTTTCTATCTATACTAACCCAGTAGGAACAGGAAACTACCCTCTGGCCACGAGAGCAGCAAGGCCCCTCAAGAAGATTTGTAAGGGCAAAGTCTAAGTCAGGTATCAGGAAACCGAAAGAAGCAGGTAGGCCTCCACAGCAAACCGATGACAGCGACGATCTCCCAAGGATCTGCCTAAACGCCTTCCGCACACCCCTCCCACCGGGCACCTCAATTATACCCTAAAACCCAAATGTCCAACCCACATTTGTATCGAATGAAAGAAAATTTTACATTTGATTGGTTAAGGAAGGGGGTGTACTATCACACCACACTCGACATGTCCATCTCACTCAATGTTCTATTGTTTTGTTTTTTCCAACTTCATGACTACATCATCCCAGGAAATACGAGTATACTAACATCAGGCTTCAGCTTCCTTCTCTCCGCTAATGTTTCCAGTTCTGTTACTTCTTGTGCCACTCGTGCGCTTCCAGAGGAAACGTTCATAACTTGCTGATTGTTTTTCGTCTCCATGTTTAACTTTTGGCAGGTAAACATAAATATGAAGGTCGCTCACCTTTGCCTTCCCTCCACATTCTCTTTTGCTTTTTCAGTTAACAAATGATTTTTTTTTCCTTAACCCATGCTTCTATGGAAAATAAAACAAGCATTATTACTCATTTTGAAATGCTCTCAATACTGCATCTAACCATGCACAACCCATGTTAAAATTTTCCTAGCAAACGTTAATAACGTGCACAAAAGCAGCATTAGTCTCTTTATTTTCATTAGTCAAGCATTTGCGGCCTAGTTCAGTGCTTTAGAACGCGCTTGCGCAGTGTTATTATTCCCTCATGCTAGTTTGTAAAACCACGCGATTTTCACTGCACACTGATAGAAAAATTTGAAAATGTTACTAGGGGTCTCAATCTGAGCAGGTTTTAATTTACGAAAGTCCTGCTCCATCATCAGCAAACTTTGCATTGTGGACTCTTATTAAATAGTATTGTTTTTTGCTCTTTTGATTGCTGATTTGTATATTCCGTTGTGTCTGTGATGGTATATCTTGTCTTGAGAGTTGAAGGTTAGCAATTTGCTTTTTGGTCTTTTTTGTTTTCAGAGGAATTAAGAGATCAAGAACAAGGATGCATAATTTTGAGTATATTGTAAGAAGGTTAAAGATTGTACCTAGCAATGTGTCTGGGGATGTTACATTGCTAGGTCGTGGTCTGTAGAGAAAGAAAATAACATGAAAAGGTTGAGGTAGGGATGTATCTGACAAGGAAGGCCTCTCTATTTAAAGAAGCATTGTCAGCTTTGGTAAGATTTGTTGCTTCTTTAAACATGATGGCTAAGCCACCTCCTCTTTTGCTTATGTGATTTTGTGTCACGATTTGATATCCTGTTGAAACAGCTTCATGCAATACCGGTGCCATATCGTCCCCCAGCCATGATTCAGTTATGAAAAGTAACTCAGGTTATGTGTCCATCAATAGGTCGAATATCTAGTACTTGTTTTTGGAAAATGAATTAGCATATTAGTAGGAAGTCTAAAGAATCTATTTTGAAGGTTGTTTGAGTTTGTGCAGAAGTTGTGGCAGATGCTGCAGGAGTGGTGTATTGGTAGTGTTATTAACTGTTTTGAGGAGAGAGAAAGTATTGTTTTTGCTTACCATTATATTCCTCCAAACGGCTTAGAAGAAATTATTTGAGTCAGGTTGTGTAGGTGGCAGTGAGTCTGATTGGAATTGGGGGGTTATGCTGTGGAGTTGCATGTGAAAGATATGCTTGTTTTGCGATAGACAAGAGGATGCAAGGTTATGAAGAGTGTTGTAGAGATGATTTCTTTTGTGTATGTTGAAAGTGGAAGGTATATGGGTGAGGGGTGGTGGTAGAGCATGGGGGTCATGTTTTATGGCTCTGAAGTTGGAGTAGAATTGGGTGGGGTTCTGTGTGAGGGTAGAGTCTCTGGTTAGTGTGAGAGAGGGAAATATTTGTTTTGAGAGAATGCTATAGGCTGAGTAGGGGGTGATTTTGCCTTATTGGTAGATGACGGTGGTGAAAGAGTGTTGTCATTGATGATATGTGAGAAGAAGAGGATGGTTGTGTGGTAAAGCAGTATGATAGATGGTTGAAGAAAGGTTCAGGGTGTGCCAAGGGCAATACTAGGAGTAAGCACAGGGTAGCAAAAGGATTTTGTTCGGGAAAGGTGCGAATAAGTTAGATTAAATGTGTGAGTTTTGTGGTTTTTTTTGGCATGTAAGCAAAATGTTTATTTGGTTGTGCTATAGTACAGATTTGCTGTTTGTATAGGAATGTGTGGATGTAGGAGTCAGAATGTGTTATAAAACTGGGTAGAATTTGGGGGGTGAGTGGAGACTAGTTTGACCTTGTTTGTTTGTAGAAAGTGGTGAGCATTTGTTTTTTGCTTGTGTGCATGGCTGTGTTTGTTGCTGTTTCCTGGAGTGTGGTTGTAGATTGTGAAGTGGGCTGCATCAATAGCCCTCAGCCCTAACCGGCCTGAACAGGCCTAAACAGGCAATTGCCCTTGTCCACTCTGTCCTTGCTCTCAACGCCCGAGCTGAGACTCCGGGGGGGAGGGCTAGTAAAAGCTGGTGGGAAGGTCACCTGACCCTTTCTCAGACTTTTAGACTCTGCAGGCCCAGTTAAGTGGTTGTCCAGCAACCTCCAAATGACTGCACCTGGAGGAGAGGTGTGGTCAGCTATCTAATCTGCAAGATGTGTCTGATGACTCTGGTAGACAACCTCCATTTGGAAGTGAGTGGTGGCTGTGTTTAACACAACTGACTACAGTTTTATTTTGAGTTGCCTGAAGCAAACTGGTAATGGTGTCTTGTAGTGATCTTAATTTTCATTCTTCCTTCTCAATAAGATACAGACAGCCTTCCCCTCTTCTTCTGGGTTCATAAGGTATTTTTTCAATATATTCTATTCATTTTTCATAATGGGGATTCATAGATATAAAAAGAGAGATATCTTTCAAATGATTTAAAATCAGGTCTGTTTGGGTTAAGCTAGAACTATTTCATATTGCCACTACAATCAAATACAATGCATAATGCTCTTGATTTTTATTTATTTTTTAAATCTTTTTTTTATTAGTTTTCCTTATAGTGTGATTCATGCAAACAAAGATTAAGCATTGATATTCATAGTTTCAATCGATACATAACAACTTTTTGGCATGACAGATGACCGAGGCAATGTCCATTCTGTATCAGTGAAGGCGGCCAGGCTTCCTGAGCTGAAGGGTTGTTCAAGACTGCCTGATCTAGACATACTAGCCTTGCCATCATTACGTGCATTAGAAGATTTTTACATGTTAGGTACATACATGACTTGTGCTAGTTTGTGGTATTGCGACAGGATGTATGACGCTACATAGCGCACCATCCCAACGCGTGCTTTTACCACGCGTCTATTACATCGCACAGTCACCAGCCTCGCCAACTTTGACATCGCATGACGTCTCAACGCCAATGCGTTTATTCCTATTGGCAGACCACGAAATCGCAGACTACAAAATCGCGCGCAAATACACCGCCTCTACCCCTTGTCCCCCACGCCCCCCCCGCCGTCCCCACGACGCTAATTCTTCCTTTTTTATTGTTCCTAATTGTACATTTTTAAAAATGTAATTTGTGTTACTAAATATTGCTAGTAACATTTGAAAAGAACGGGCGCGAGGGCACGCAGAGAACCGGATGTTGACCTGGCAGTGAGTAATGATGCCCTTCAAGGCTCTAAGTCATCCTGGGCTTCTCGGTATGCGAGTCTTGCTGTTCATTTAATATGTTTTTGGCTGCTATTCAGAGCACTGTTTGGTGCTCAACAGAACCTCGGCTTCACTAGTAGCGCACCAGGCTCTCAAGACTCTGGATCATAGAATAAGATAAAAAGAAAGGAACGTAATCTCGGCTGTCATTAGATATCACTGGGTCTGACGTCAGCGTCCTATTCCCTTGTCAATGAACCCACACACAGTGTTGAATCAGAAGACATGTCTTTTTATGTGCTTGAGCATGGCATAGATTGCTTTAGTGTATACGTTTAAATTCAAAAGAGAATGCTGCATCAATATCACCTCAAGCATAGTTAATGTTTTTTCAATAATTTATTGCACATTCAGTTTCATGTCATGTCCTGTGCCGGTGTTAAGCAAAACTTGCAGAGCTCTACAGTCATGTGTGCTCGCATTCTTGGGGATGAGGTCTATCACAGTCTTGCAAGCAGCAAAGAAAACATGAACCGTACTCCCCTATGTGGAATGAGAAACCTCTTCCTCCGGGATGGGCTCAGGGGCGCCGAATTTATGAATGGAACAGTGTAGAAATCGCAGCTACAGCCTTAGTTTTTCGATTGGCACAGCATGGAATATTTGATAGTGTGGCTGCCACACAGATTAAAGATTTCTCTTACATAACAGTACTTTGTTAACAAGGAGGTAACGTGGCCGAGCGGGCTAAGGCGCTGGATTTAGGCTCAAGTTTCTCTGGAGGCATGGGTTCGGATCCCATCCCTGCCAAATATTTTAAAAATAGTTTAAGCATTATGCAAATTCTTTGCATATGTTTAGTTTGATAGTAAAATACATACCTCTTTGTGAAAAGGAGGCCATTTCGTTTTCTCTTTAATTAATTTTACAGCTTAAATGAGCTATAGAAAACATGATCAAAGGATTTAGGGCCAAGTTCGCAACATCCCATGGTAAAATGGAAATTTCAAATAATCCAAACATTGCACTTGCATTTCCTGGGAAGACGCACATGCAACAATTATTAATAAGTGTGTTTGTTAACCATCATGCATCCACCCACCCTTTCATCCATCCACCCACCATTCATCCATCATTTATCCACCCACGCTTTCATTCATCCATCCACCCCTCATCCATCATTCATCCACACACCCTTCCACCCATCCATCCACCCCTCATGCATCCATCCACCGTTTCATCCATCCACCCATCATTCATCCACACACGCTTTCATCCATCCATCCAGCCATCATTCATCCACCCACGCTTTCATTCATCCATCCACCCATCATTCATCTATCATTCATCCACACACACTTCCACCCATCCATCCACCCCTCATTCATCCATCCACCGTTTCATCCATCCATCATTCATCCACCCACGCTTTCATTCAGCCATCCACCCCTCATGCACCCATCCACCGTTTCATCCATCTGTTTACCGAAGTGCCGTCACTTTTGTGTGCCCAACATCGCTAATTCACATCGCCATAACATACCGCCCTTCCATCCATCCATCCACCCCTCATGCATCCATCCACCGTTTCATCCATCCACCCATCATTCATCCACCCACGCTTCCATTCATCCATCTTCCCCTCATGCATCCACCCACGCTTTCATTCATCCATCCACCCATCATTCAACCATCATTCATCCACACACCCTTTCATCCATCCACCCACCATTCATCCACCCACGCTTTCATTCATCCATCCACCCATCATTCATGCATCATTCATCCACACACCCTTCCACCCATCCATCCACCCCTCATGCATCCATCCACCGTTTAATCCATCCACCCATCATTCATCCACCCACGCTTCCATTCATCCATCTTCCCCTCATGCATCTACCCACGCTTTCATTCATCCATCCACCCATCATTCATCCACCCACGCTTTCATTCATCCATCCACCCCTCATGCATCTACCCACGCTTTCATTCATCCATCCACCCCTCATGCATCCACCCACGCTTTCATAGCATTACATAGCCGTCACTTTTGTGTGAATTTCCGTTATGCCAAACATCGCTAATTCACATTACATGTCTGTTGCCGTCACTTTTGTGCGCCCATTGGTGACACAATCTGACACTGTCATTTATTTTATTTTTTGTTAGCTGTAAAGAGCGCTGCTAAATTATTTTGAAATGCACAGTATACTTTCATATTTGGACTGTGGCTGCATTTTTAAAGATCATTTTTCACATTGCATGTATGTTTACCGAACATCGCAGAGCGCTGCTAAATTATTTAGAAATGCAGAGTATTTACCGAACATCGCAGTAACGATTACATCTTAAAGTTGCCATCGCAGTAACGTTTACTTTCATATTTGGACTGTGGCTGCATTTTTAAAGAACATTTCTCACATTGCATGTATGTTTACCGAACATCGCAGAGCGCTGCTAAATTATTTAGAAATGCAGAGTATTTACCGAACATCGCAGTAACGTTTACATCTTAAAGTTGCCATCGCAGTAACGTTTACATCGTAAAGTTGCGTTTTGCTGGCTCACGTTGTTATGCCTTACGATGTAAACGTTTAAGCGTTGCAGTGCTTTACGGTGTAAAAGTTAATGCGATGTTGTGTTTGCGTTGCAATGTCCTCGCGAAGTATTCACTTCGTTGCGATGGGTGTCTCCCATTGCGACATAATACAAGCTCTAACAACAGCAGGGGGCTAATCTGTAAGTATGTCCTTTGTATCTTGCTGTGCCCAGCCAAGCATCTGGATTTACCTGGCTCAATACGCATCGCGCTTGGCACCTGCTCTGCCTCGCACAGCGTCATGTACCTTGCCCTTGATGGAGCAAGGTAAATAAGAAATTTTTGAACCCCTTAATATTAATGCTAATAATTAATACTATTAATTATTATGATGACTAATCAACGCATTACGTCTCTTATAGACATCATTTATAAGTGGTAATTGCAATTTATGTGCAAAGACTAACCTACTTACATTTGTCAACGTGAAATAATATTAACATAATGGTTTGTGTACTAATTAAGGTAACGTTGCATGATTTGTGCTATGTAGAAAATTGTATTGTGGCTAAAGTATGCGGATGGTAAGTAGACATAGCTTTACATGTCGCTTTTGCTAGGTAACACCTAATTGGGGTATGTAGAATGACGGGTGGGAAACGAAAAGGCTTATTTTCTTTATTCTTAACTGCTATTGTGTTTGTTTTCATAATAGTTAGTTCGGGCCTGTTGAGCCGCGCTGTAAAAATGGCTGCCGAGGCAGATGAGCTAAATGCGCAAGTGCAAAATGGCTTCCAAGTGGAAGAAAGCTGCGGAAATATGTCACGTGACCTGAAAGTAAAGCCCAGAGTGAAGCGAGTCAAGGACGACGTGACCTGTCACCAAATGGGTGCCAAAAAAGGACTCAGCGAGAATGTATGAGAACCAAAGATGCAGCTGTGAATTAACAATGAACTGTTTAAAATAAGGATACAAAAGAAGATACATGTGAGGAACTGTCAATCGGATTGGTAATGTCCTAAAACCGTGTAAAAGGACAAAATTATAAACATTTTCGGAACTGGTTTGAACAAGGAGGGCAATGAGGAGATACTTGCCACCCCTCCAATGGACCAATTAGCGTGAATCTCGCCCCCAAAGAATGAAACAGTTCTGTTTAGTAAGCTAGTAATAGGGTATAAGAGGACCTACTCTTAAGTAGGAGGAGCGCTATTCATACATAATTTTTGAGCACTGAACTTTGACGCTGGAGAATCGCTGTTATTTCCTATAGGCCGATTTTTCTTTAAATATAATTAATCTGTTTACTTTTAAATCTGACTGGGAAGGAACGAGATCGTCGCGGGAAACCTGTATAGGTGGTCCGTCGAGGAGGCCTGTTTAGCGGGATAGACAGTCAGTTTCTGGGAGTTCTATGCTGTGATCTGCAATTTATCTGCTGTGACGAACTTTATTTTCCATCTAAAAAGGGTATGCATAAATTCTTTAAAGGTTATTCTTATAATGATAATAAATGTATTAATTGATTAATAAAATTGAGACTTTCTATGCATTTTAAACAAATAGATAAACTTTATTATAATAAAAACTACGAGTCTATGGTTCTTTAGCTCAATAATAAATGCAAATGTTTAATAGGTTAGAGTGATTGAGCTGGTCTTAATCACCATCAACTGATTCCTACTAGTTGGTCCATCGACCAATGAGCGGAATACCTTGATGTTTTAGAAACCGACAGGATTAAACTAATTATGTATGATGTTTGAGAAATTATCTTGTCAACCCTAAAAAGGTATCCCGTTCTCTTCCAGCAGCCATTAACTTTTTCTCCTAGGTAAAAGTGGATGAGATCCAGGAACATTTGAGTGAATGAATGTATATGCGGTGTTATGGGCCCCACCGTCATATTGGTATAGTTGTTGAAAAGGAGTGTTTTTCAACCTGGATGTTATGTCCACAGGAGAAGAAATTATATTATTGATTTTTGATTATTTCATGTCTAACACTTCATGTCAAGTTGTATTACGTTATATGTAAGTCGAAAATTTTGAAGCTTCCGGGAAGTAGGAAGTGGACACGTGTGGCAAGAGAAGTGACATGGAATAGTGCATTGTCTGTGTTAGATTTGGGGGTCTCTAGTTGGCAGAGGTAGGTACCTTTGTCCAAATAGGGACCCTTGCGTCTAGTCAGGGAAAGTAGGTACACTCCCGAAATAACCCCTGCTCACCCTCTTGGTAGCTTGGCACGAGCAGACAGGCTTAGTTCAGAGGCAGTGTGTAAAGCATTTGTGAACACATACAGTAATCAAGTGACAACACTACAAACGGACACCACACAGGTTATATATTTATAAAAATAGGTATACTTTATATAGAGTTATCACAAGACCATAAACGACAAAAATAATCCACAATACTGTTAAGAATGCTTAGTTCTGATCAAAAAGGCTTAATTCAAGGTTCTGTGCGAGTCGGTAGCCTCCTCCGGCTACGGCGATGTCGAGAACAAACAGAGTCTAACAAATCCAGCTGACCGCGTCGAGACGGGCCAACACAGCGTAGACAGACTCGGTCACAGTACCTTTTACTTGAAGCGGCAGGCACGGGCGTGCGAGCCGGATGGCTGTTCGTCGCGGTCGCGATGCAAAAATGGAAGCGTTGCAGGACGCGTTGTCCCTCGATGCGGTGCAGGCAGCGGCTCGTTGACGTCGTTGAGACCAAGGCCGGGCGTTGCAGGGCGAGACGGTGCTTCGAGGCGGTGCTGGCAGGTTGCGGTGCGGCGACAGAGCCGGATTCAGGAGCTGGCGTCGATCAGTCCGGACAGCGGTGCGAGTCGGGCGGTGCGTCGCAAAGCGTGCGAGCGGTGCCCAACTCCGGTGCGGTCACAGGACTCGAACTCAGCAGCAGTGACCGTGTCGGTCGGACCAGTTCGATTCGGTGTAGCGAAGCGTTGCAGGACGCGTTGTCCCTCGATGCGGTGCAGGCAGCGGCTCGTTGACGGAGTCGGTGAGACCAGGGCCGTGCGTTGCAGGGCGAGACGGTGCTTCGATGCGGTGCTTACAGGACACCGAGTCGGTCGTGAGAGTCGGTCACAGCTCCCTACCTCTGTAGCCACTGAAACAGAGTTTCCAGCAGCAATTCACAAAGGGGGTGAAGTCCAATGGTCCTGGGACTTCGGTCAGGGGGCAAGCTCTCTTCCAAGCCCTTGGAGATCCTTCACAAGTTGATGAAAGTCACAGCAAAGCAAAAGTTCCTTTCTCCTTTCTTTGGCAGTCAGGCAAACCACTGCAGGCCAATCCCCCAAGCAGCACTTCAGGCTTAGGGATAGTCTCTCCTCAGTTTCTTCTTGGTTCCGCTCCTCAGCAAAGGTTTCTTCTTGTTCCCAAAAGTGATCTAATCTTCCTGGGGTCTGGGTGCCCCTCTTATACCCTGATTCTCTTTGTTCTCTGGAGGCAGAGAGGCCTCTGCCTAGTCCAAAACCAGTTCTGGTCAGTCCTGGAGCACTTTGTTTTTCTGTCTCCTTCTTTCCTTTCAGAATGTGGGGCAGAGTGCTCAGCCGCCCGGCAGGAGGTGGAGCCAGCATTGTGGAAGGCAGGCACAGCCCTATTCAGACCCAGGTGCAACTCCTCCCTCCACTCTGGATGCCGATCTTTCTATTCAGCCCTGCGCTGACTCACCCTGTCTCCTGTAGCCACCCCCAGCCCGTGTCACTCAATCTCCAGACAAGGAATACACAACCTAGCAGAGGCAGGCTTGGATAGTTAGGCAAGAAAATACCCACTTTCTAAAAGTGGTATTTTCAAACACAGAATGTTAAAACCAACTTCACTAAAAGATGCATTTTATCATCCTGAGTTCAGGCATACTAAATTCGTTTTTCTACCATGTTCCCTGGGTCAGTTCTGACTATAAGGTGTAATAGTCAGTCTGCCCATTCTGGCCTATGGGGAGCAGGTAGCCTTGCAATAGTGAAAAACGAAAATGGCTGTAATTCACTATTAAGACATGCCACACACACCAGGGCATGTCCTACCTTATACTTACAATGCACCCTGCCCTAGGGCCTACTTTAGGGGTGACCAACATGCAGTAAAGGGAAGGTTTAGGGACTGGTAAGTGGGTGTACTCACCAAGTCGACATGGCAGCCCGAGGCTGCACACAGGCTCTGCGATGGCAGGCCTGAGACACATTTTACAAGCCGCTTCTGTGGGTGGCACAACCAGTGCTGCAAGCCCACCAGCGGCATTGGATTTACAAGCCCGGGGCACACTGAGTGCACTGTACTAGGGACTGACAAGTAAACCAATCATCCAATCATGGAGTCACTAATACATATATCAATTAACGATAGGGAGCACTTGCACTTTGGCACTGATTAGCAGCGGCAAAGTGCCCATGAGCATCTAGTCCAGCAAAAACATATCGGCAACAGTGGAGGCATTACGAAAAAATGGAAGGGAGACCCACGCCAAGGATGCCAGGTCTAACAGTCTGGTTTTTCAAATTGGTGACAACACAGGTTGTGTTATGATAGGGACATTTTCTGTATAAAACGTGTATGAGTGAAATAGCAACCGTTTTTCTTGTGAAACTCTGGCCTTAATTCTCAGGAGCAGTGTAGTCTCCACATGTGTTTTATCCCCAGAGAAACGGGTTTACCCCTTGCTTGAAAGAAGGGTAAGGTAGAGGGAAGTGCTACACTTATCGAACGAAACTGTATTCTTGTACAATAGGGTAAACTATCACTTTGTTTTAGCGAAAACAGACAATGGAAATGTGTTTAATGTTGTAACTAATAAGATTTAGTTAAGAAAAAGAACTGCCGATAAATTTTGTAAAGGAGGGGCCAGGAGCAGAACTGACGTTGACAAAAGGCCGCGCTGGGATTGGCCAGTGCAATAGAAACATGGAAAACGCCCTGATTGGTGCGTTGGTGTAAGTCGCGCTGAGATAGGACTGAAAAGTAGTGACGTAGAGGCTTCGGATTGGTGCGTTGGTGTAAGTTGCGATGGGATAGGTCCGAATAGCACATTGAGATCAGAAGCAGAGTTACGAGCTTGTAGAAGGGAAAGGAAAATCGTGAAATATGGCTTCTTATGAATATGGTAGAGAGAAACCGTCATGGATGGCAAAAATTAAGAACTTCTTTAAGAAGGACAAAAAGGTAGTGACTAGAGAAGGACAGGTAATTCCTCCGCCGAAAACACCAGCTTCGCATATGATGCTGAAATATGGTTATCATACTTGCATTTGGTTAGAAAATTGGACAAAATATACTCAGAATGATGGAGTATTGGCTTTTCCAGAGAATGGTTCGTTTAGCATAGCAGTACTTCGAAATTTGAGAGAGAAAATGACAAAGCTTGAGCCAAGACCTAGACCGACACAGTTTGAAGCGTTAGGTGAATGGGAAGACGAGATGTATGAACGAGAAAGGTACAGAGGGGCAAAGAATCATGGTTTTGTTCCTGGAAGAATATGGGGAGTGAATCATGAGGACAGAATGAAGCGTTGGAGATATGCTAATATGACAGAAGGATTGTTTCCAGCTTTTACAGTTGAAGAGGGTACAGGAAAGAAGTGTGCAGAGAAAAAGAGACATATAGTTACAGAAAGATATGGGTATGGAGGTAGCAAGACAGATGATGAATTGCTGGAAGATATTTTAAACAGAAACCCACCTCCATATCAACAGAATTCTGCGGTGGTGACACCCAATGCACCGCCAACGGAAACTGGGAGGAATAAAAGTCCAGAACGAAGATACGAGATAAATAGGTCAAATGAACAGCTAAAAACCCCACAAAGTGAAAAATGTGACCGCGACAATGCAGCCGAGTTAGCAAAAACTACAAAAGAGTTGACTGAGAAAATAAGAGAGTTAACAATGAACATGGAAGCTGTGACTGTGCCAGTAACAATAGGACCAGTAATACCAGTTTTTGAGAACCAGAAATTAGATGAGCATTCCTTAGTTATCCCTATGAACTCAAACTTACAAAGAATGAGAGAAGGAATGGAATTAGAAAATGAAGGGGCAAGAAATTTGGTCAGTACATATAGACCGAGCCTACCTACTAACCTGACAGTAAACGATAGTGAGATAAGGAGGATTCCTATGGGAACTGAGTCTGCATCAGAGACACCAGAGAGGAATAAAAATTGGATAGAAATAAATAGTACCCCTGTAGGTCCAACTCCAGACGAATTAAGTGAATGGATGAGAAATCTGCAAAGGAAAGAGACGGAACCGAAACCATTAGATATAATTAGGCTAAAGATAGATATGGAAGAATTAATTTTAGGGACTATTGGTACAGAAAAATTGAAAACATACCAGGACGACGAGATAATGTTCTTATGCAAGAGCATTACTTGGAGAGCTAGAAATCTACATGACAAATTGGAAGAGACAGCGAATGAACTAGGAGTGGAATTTGTGAAAGTCAGGAGTTTACAGAAACCGTATAGAGTGGATTTTTGTGAGAAAGATATAGAAAATCTGAACACATCAGGACGGTTAACCCAGATAAAAGAACTGATTCTTTTGCTGAGAAAGTGGGGTGATGTGGACAGATGGAGAAGCAGGTGGACCAAAAGGAATGAGAGAACAACTGACAAAGCGTCTTTAGCTTTTGCGGTGACAGACAAGGAGTCGATTGTAAGGGAGTATCCCATGAGAGAGACTCCAGGAGGTAGTTATGTACATGTCCCCTGGTCCAGACAAGACATACTGTCATTTACAAATGATTTTCCAAAATTGAGAGAGAAACCTGTAGAATGGTACAGACAAGTGGAAAGGTTTGTAAAGGTTTCGAAAGTGTTATGGGTAGATTTGGATGGGTTATTTGACATTGTAGTACCAGCCGATTTATGGACAGAATGTAAAATCACCATTGATTGGCCAACTATAGAATACCCAAGAGATGCGAAAACAGGAGCGCCAGGACCCGAGGTGATGAGGAAATATGATCAGGTTATTACCTTTCTGAAAAACAAAATTCCACCCAAAGAAACTGATTGGGTAAAAATTGACAGAACCACACAGAAGAGTAAGGAATCTGTACATGCCTACTATGAGAGGCTACTGTTGGTCTTCAAACAGTATAGTGGTTATGAGACTCTGAATGAGAAGGATATGAGTCATTTTGTATATAGATTTGTTTATGGGTTGAAACCAGAAATAAGCGAAATGATTAAGCAGCATTTGATATGCTGGCAGAACAGTACAGTGGATGAAGTGTTGAGGTATGCCAAGTATTGTAGTGATGATATTGAATGTAGCCAGCGTAAATTAAAGGAGAAAGCAATGTGGGCGCAAGTGAAAGTTGCAGAAAAACAAGAAGCTCAACTGAATAATCAAGTTTATGAGGCAGGACAAGCTAAATCCAAACCGAATATAGGTAAAGGCAAAGGCCAAATGAGTATAGAAGAAGCAAAGAAAAAGTGGCCATGACACAACTGCGGAAAATTAGGGCATTGGAGAAACGAGTGTAAATTTCCTCCAAAGGTTAATACGGAAAATCAATCATTAAATCCACAGGTGCAGAGTGGGGTGAGTTACCAACAACTGCAGCAACCGCAGGTAGTTACTCAGCAGAGTCAGGTGCCGCAACCACCACTTCCCAAGAGTGTAAATCCACAGAGGTACAGTGCAGAGACAGGATTCTATGGAGGAGAGCAGGTAACACAATTGCCGCGCGCAGCTGCGAGATCGCAGTATTGGTTACGACAGGATGGGAATGAATCGGATGAAAGTTTATGACGGTGCCTAGGAGAGGAGGAAGAGTGCGTACTTGGCGCAACTCTAGAGGTAGATCAGACAGGTCCATTTGTGGATGGAGAAGTGAATGGTGCAAATGTAACATTCCTTGTGGACACTGGAGCTACCCGTTCTACTGTCAGATCAGTGGAAATTCCAAACCTTCCTCTCTCAGGTGAATATATCCAAGTCGTTGGTGTCTCAAATCAGCAAATTAAGACGCCACTTACTAAATTAGTAGAAGTAAAAATTGGACCATTCAGAGAAATGCACCGATTTGTGGTATGTGATTGCAGTCCTGTAAATTTACTTGGACGCGATCTACTTTGCAAAATGAATTGCACCATCTATTGTACTCTGGATGGGATTGCATTTCAGACACCAGATGAAGATGTTTTGTATAAAATGACAATGGCAAATTAGAGCAAGGAGTGAATGACTTGTTTCCTGTGTTCGATGAAGAGAAAATCCCAATTGAATTAAAAGAAACGGTAAAACAGGAGGTGTGGGATTTTACAGGTGAAGATATTGGGTTAATGAGAGGAGTAGACCCTGTTAAAATTTCTGTGAAAGAAGGAACAAATTACCCAAATACTCCACAATATAAATTGATGCCAGAAATCATTGAAGGAATAACACCTGTGATAAATAAAATGATTGAACAGGGAATTTTGAAAGAAATAATGAGCAGTCCATGTAATTCGCCTATAATGGGACTGAAAAAACCAAATGGAACATATAGAATAGTGCAAGATTTACGAAAGGTTAATAAAATTGTTGTTCCTTGTTGTCCAATTGTACCAAACCCTGCTGTAATACTGTATCAGATTCCACATGAAGCAGAATGGTACAATGTCATAGACTTGTGCCATGCATTTTTCTCTATCCCGTTACATCCAGATAGCCAGCCATTATTTGCGTTCAGGTTCGGAGAGCGTATTTTGGCATGGTGCCGAATTCCTCAGGAGTACACAGAAAGTCCCTCGATCTTTAATCAGATCCTAAAGAAATCGTTAGAAGATTTAAAAATGCCTGAAAAATCTGTGATGGTTCAATACATTGATGACCTATTAGTGGCATCAAAAACCCGAGAGGCATGTGTTACTGACACCATTGCTTTACTGAACCATCTAGCAGGAGGAGGACATAAGGTGTCCCCATCGAAATTACAGTTTTGCCAACAAGAAGTTCAATACCTAGGTCATAAAATTGAAAAGGGAGTGCGAAAGGTGACAACTGAAAGAATAAAAATTATCAGAGGAATGAGAGCTCCAATGACACAAAGAGAGGTGAGAATGTTCCTGGGAATGGTTGGATATTGTCGACAATGGATAAGTGGATTTTCATTAATTGCGAAATCATTACAGCGATTGACAATAAAGGATGTTAAAGATCCATTTGAACTAAATGATGAAGAAATGAAGGCATTCAGAGAACTGAAAGCGAGACTGTGTGAAGCACCGGCACTGGGAATGCCTGACTATGAAAAAGATTTTGAACTATATTGTAGTGAGAGAGATGGGTGTGCACTTTCAGTTTTAGTGCAAAGACATGGGAATATGAAAAGACCTATTGCATATTTTTCAGCTGTTTTAGACCCAGTAGCAAAGGCGTTGCATGGATGTCTGAAAGCAGTAGCTGCTACTAGTGTGAGTCTGGAACAAAGTGAAGGCATTGTGATGGGATACCCATTGAGGGTATATGTTCCACATTCAGTCAAAATTCTCTTGACAAGAACCAAAACTCAATACATGACACATAGTCGGCTGACTAGGTATGAAAAAGTAATTTTAAGTGCAGAAAATGTAACCATTGACAGATGCACAAGCGTGAATCCTTCGACATCATTGCCGGATGAAGAGAGTGTGAAAGACAAAGATGAAGTTGACCATGATTGCTTGAATGTACTTGAATACTGTACAAAACCAAGGCCAGATATCAGAGATGAGCCTTTAAAAGAATCAGATTATGTGATGTTTGTGGATGGCTCATGTTTGAGGACAAGTGAAGGAGTTTTGAGTGCAGCGTATGCTGTATGTACAGTAGCTACAGTAATGGAAGCATCTTGTTTGAGAGGGATACGTTCTGCCCAAGTGGCTGAGCTGATTGCTCTAATACAGGCATGCAAACTGGGAACGAATGTCCGAATCACAGTGATCATGGATAGCCAGTATGGCTTCGGAGTGGTCCATGATTTTGGGCAGATCTGGTCCCAAAGAGGTTTCTTGACGTCTGCAGGAACTCCAATTCGAAATGGTGAGTTGGTGAAGAAATTCTTTGAGGCGATATAGCTGCCTAGACAAATTGCGGTAGTGAAGTGCAATGCACACAAAAATGGGGAAGACTACATAACGGTGGGCAACAACTATGCTGACGAAATAGCTCAGTATTGTGCCAAAAATGTAGTCTCACTGAACAGAAGGAGAGAAAGAGAGCATGTTTCATGTTCTTTGCTGTTTACTAACATGGTCGAAACATGGGATGAGGTGAGACAGTTACAGGAAGCAGCAGATGATGAGGAAAAGGATAACTGGATAAAAGCAGGATGCAGGAAAAGGGAGGAAGATGATGTTTGGGTTTATAGAGATGAAAGACCAGTTATGCCTGATAGCATGATTTCTGACATGGCACGGATGTACCATGGACAAGCTCATATTGGAAGAGATGCAATGATCCGACTTTTCAGACAAACCTGGTATAACCCAAAATTCAGAGCCATAGCTGAAAGTCTTTGCCAAAGATGTCTTATTTGTCAACAAATAAATCCAGGAAGGAAAACAGTAGTGAGCTTAGGAACAATAGGACGAGAGGGAGGTCCTTTCACGAGAATGCAACTGGATTTCATAGAAATGCCCCCAAGCAATAGACTGAGGTATGTTCTTGTGGTCGTCTGTTTGTTTTCTCGTTGGGTGGAAGTCTATCCGACCAGAAGGAATGATGGGATTACAGAAGCTAAACTCTTGCTGAGAGAATTAATTCCAAGGTACGGTTTTCCAGTAACGATTGAAACAGATAGAGGGACACATTTTCAAAATGAACTAATTCAACTGATAAGTGAAGCTCTTGGTATTCAACAAAAATTGCACTGTGCATACAGACCAGAGGCTTCTGGAGTGGTAGAACAAGTGAATGGAACAATAAAGAATAGGTTAGGGAAAATGTGTCAAGCCACAGGACTCAAATGGCCAGATGCCCTTCCACTGGTGCTGATGACTATTAGGAGCATACCTGATAGAAAAACAGGTCTGAGTCCCCACGAGATAATCATGGGACGAGCAATGAGACAAGCACATGTACCTGTCAACAAACTGCTGACTATAACTGATGATCTCGTGATGGATTATTGCAAAGGATTAGCTGATGTGGTACATTCTGTGTTTCATCAGGTTGGACCGGATGCAACCACTCTTGAAAGAAAACCAGCTCATGATTTGAGTCCAGGAGATTGGGTCCGTATAAAAGTCCACAGAAGTAGAAACTGTTTGGTTCCTCGCTGGGATCAACCACGACAAGTGATCCTGGTAACAACGACTGCAGTTAAATGTGCAGGAGTGAAAAACTGGGTACATGCCAGCCACACTATCAGAGTTCCAGATCCTGAAGCTCGACCTGTAAATCGACATCTTGAAATATCCGATACCAGTTCAGCATCCGATGCAGAAGAAGAAACAAACAGGGCTCCAGAACTTGAAGATCGACCTG
The DNA here is from genome assembly GCA_963921515.1 of Calotriton arnoldi. Taxonomy (NCBI): domain Eukaryota; kingdom Metazoa; phylum Chordata; class Amphibia; order Caudata; family Salamandridae; genus Calotriton; species Calotriton arnoldi. The sequence continues at coordinate 1,565,094 of CAWUFW010001712.1, read as the reverse complement.
TAAGTCGACATCTGGAAGACCCAGGTACAAATCTTACAACTGAAAAAGAATTTGAAATAGCAAAAGTTCCAGAACTTGAAGATCGACCTGTAAGTCGACATCTGGAAATATCAGACACCAGTTCAACATCTGATACAGATCAGTCAGATTGTGATGAAAAACTAAAGAATAAATGGAACAATGACATCATAAACGAAGAAACAGAACCAGGAGACAGTGACAGTGATCAGCCAAGCACGAGTTATGGTAATGATCCTTCAGAAATTGTAAAATTAGACAAGGGAGGGATAGATTCAAATAAAGAGATAGAAGAATCGGAAGAACACCGAGGAGCAATAGGGACAGATCAACAAACAAATGAACAGGGAAATATAGAAAGAGATAGAGAGATCAACGAGAATCCGGAAGAACCTCGAGGAGGGATAGAAACAAGTGATCAAACAGAAAAGACACAGGAAGAAAAACAACTAGACAAAGAAGATGAAATCATAAAGTTCAAAATAAGAGGAAATGAAGTAAGGTCTGAAACAGAATCAGAAGAAAGTGAAGGAGAGAGAAAACAGAGACTAGGACCACGAAAAAGAACTTGGAGAGCTGAACGAGAAGAAAAAGAAAGTGAACCGAAAAGGCTGAGAAAAGGAGATAATTGGCCCCACGAAGTCAAAAGATTGAGATATAAAATCATAAAGATAAACAGAGATAATGCAGAACAAGTAAATGAGATAACAAGTCAAAAAGAACAAGAAAAACAAAGTGGAAAACAATTGCAGAAAACAAAAAGAGTAAAGAAAGTAAATTTGAAATATAAGTCACCTGAATGGCTATACATCGCATTGACTGATATCAAAGAAGGAGAAAACACTCACGATAACACCGAAGAAAGCTACAAACAAATGGGTGAAAGTGAAGTGCTACAAGTTTGAAGAGATTGAAAAGAAAAAGCCGGACTGGACAGTAAAACCTAAATAAGACAAGAAAGAGTTCTGAGAAGAACTAAAGAGAGTACCAAACGAGACGAAGTGAGAAGGTAGAGTGGCTAAAACGTCATTCTGAGGTGTGGTGACACATTTTCTGTACAAAATATATATAAGTAATAGAACAAGATGGTAGACACAGAGAATAGATGTGCGTTTTTACGTAGATGGTGTAGAATGTGTTTCTTTTGTACCGGTTTATTAATGTTTATATGGTTTATCTTAGCGATCACCATTCCAATTAGATTAGCTGTAGAAGAAACGTCCATATTAGAGAACAACACAAAGAAGGATAACATACAGAACACAGCAACACTAATAAATAGTGCAGAGTTACATAAGGATAGATCCATAACAGATTTTTCAAAGAACGTTTTCACAAAGTTATTATATGAATATGTAGAAACCATGGATGTAAGAGATTGTTATGTTTGTATGCAATTACCTGCGTCTGTTTCCGAGGGTGTGACCTATCATCACCTTCCTTTGACGTATGGGATAACATGCAGTGTTTTATCTAGTTTATTTTATAAAACAGGTAGATTAGAATATTATTATACTGACATAAACAAGATTTTTGCAGAAATTCCTATAATTCCTGAATTGAACAAGGTGAAAGTAGCAAAGATGTTTGGTGAATTTTTCTTAGAAAATAAAGAATTGACATTAGATGATGTAGTTAAACACAACCTTACCTGTGAGTTAAAGAAAGAGGAAAGGGTATTTTTAGAAATGGTAGAAAGCAGAAGAGTAAAATTTCAAAGAAAAGTAGTAGAAGAAGAGATGAAAACACCGCTATGGACATTTGAAAGAGAAAGTAGTAATGGGAAAAAGACAAATGCAGCTATGACTTTAGATTGGCCCCAACAGGGAAAGTTGTGCATTAGTAGAAATAAAACAAGGTATGACAACTATTTCGTGGGTTCCAGTGACTGCCGAGATAATTATAAAATTTTAGGAGGATGGGGATTTAAAGGAGGAAAAGATCCAATATTTCCAGGGATCTATTATATTTGTGGAAACAGAGCTTATTACAGGTTGCCGGACCATTGGTATAGGTCGTGCTACTTAGGCCTGGTCTTTCCAAAAATCTTTCATGTAGATAGAGAAGAAAAAGGAACACACGAAATGGGTGCAACATTCACACGTAGAAAAAGGGAAAGTTTTTTAGAAATAGTGGGTGACATTTTTGGAGCAATGATACCAGCAGTGGGAATATCTTTGAATGCATTTAAAATTCGGAAATTGTCTACAGTAGTAGATCGTTTATCAACGAATACTGCTGGAGGGTTCTTGATGGTAAATACCGAGATGGTTGCCATGAGAGCTATGGTGATGCAAAATCGACTTGCCCTTGACATTCTTTTGGCAAAAGAGGGAGGAGTCTGTGGAATGCTGAAAGTCCAACATTGTTGCACTTACATTCCAGATAAAAGTGAAAATATACAAAGGTATATAAAGAATATTACAAATTTGCACAAAGAACTTGTTCCACTGGAGTTTGAAAGTGCGTGGGAGAAACTTGGTAAGAGTTTTTCCTCAATACCAAAATGGTTCACTGAAATAGGTAGTTCTATTGTAGGGAAAGTCTTGATATCAGCAACAGTAGTAATTTTAGTTGTGCTATCTTTGAAATGTGTTATTATATGTATTAAAAGAAGAAAAAGGCAAAACAAAATGAAAAGAGAAAATAAGATAAAGAAAGAAAGAGAAAGAGAATTAGGTGAAATAGAACTGGAAGAACTAAAAGAAAGCATGTATGAGAGAACAAAAAGACAAGATGAAAGGGATACAGATGTGTAAAACTAACATGAAGCAAAAGGACAAGAAACAATTCTATCAGTAAAATTGTGTAACATGGGTTTTGTGGTGATATTAAAAATCACCAAAGGGGGGAATTGATGGAGCAAGGTAAATAAGAAATTTTTGAACCCCCTAATATTAATGCTAATAATTAATACTATTACTATTAATCAACGCATTACGTCTCTTATAGACATCATTTATAAGTGGTAATCGCAATTTATGTGCAAAGACTAACCTACTTACATTTGTCAACGTGAAATAATATTAACATAATGGTTTGCGTTCTAATTAAGGTAACGTTGCATGATTTGTGCTATGTAGAAAGTTGTATTGTGGCTAAAGTATGCGGATGGTAAGTAGACATAGCTTTACATGTCGCTTTTGCTAGGTAACACCTAATTGGGGTATGTAGAATGACGGGTGGGAAACGAAAAAGCTTATTTTCTTTATTCTTAACTGCTATTGTGTTTGTTTTCATAATAGTTAGTTCGGGCCTGTTGAGCCGCGCTGTAAAAATGGCTGCCGAGGCAGATGAGCTAAATGCGCAAGTGCAAAATGGCTTCCAAGTGGAAGAAAGCTGCGGAAATATGTCACGTGACCTGAAAGTAAAGCCCAGAGTGAAGCGAGTCAAGGACGACGTGACCTGTCACCAAATGGGTGCCAAAAAAGGACTCAGCGAGAATGTATGAGAACCAAAGATGCAGCTGTGAATTAACAATGAACTGTTTAAAATAAGGATACAAAAGAAGATACATGTGAGGAACTGTCAATCGGATTGGTAATGTCCTAAAACCGTGTGAAAGGACAAAATTATAAACATTTTCGGAATTGGTTTGAACAAGGAGGGTAATGAGGAGATACTTGCCACCCCTCCAATGGACCAATTAGCGTGAATCTCGCCCCCAAAGAATGAAACATTTCTGTTTAGTAAGCTAGTAATAGGGTATAAGAGGACCTACTCTTAAGTAGGAGGAGCGCTATTCATACATAGTTTTTGAGCACTGAACTTTGACGCTGGAGAATCGCTGTTATTTCCTATAGGCCGATTTTTCTTTAAATATAATTAATCTGTTTACTTTTAAATCTGACTGGGAAGGAACAAGATCGTCGCGGGAAACCTATATAGGTGGTCCGTCGAGGAGGCCTGTTTAGCGGGACAGACAGTCAGTTTCTGGGAGTTCTATGCTGTGATCTGCAATTTATCTGCTGTGACGAACTTTATTTTCCATCTAAAAAGGGTATGCATAAATTCTTTAAAGTTTATTCTTATAATGATAATAAATGTATTAATTGATTAATAAAATTGAGACTTTCTATGCATTTTAAACAAATAGATAAACTTTATTATAATAAAAACTACGAGTCTGTGGTTCTTTAGCTCAATAATAAATGCAAATGTTTAATAGGTTAGAGTGATTGAGCTGGTCTTAATCACCATCAACTGATTCCTACTAGTTGGTCCATCAACCAATGAGCGGAATACCTTGATGTTTTAGAAACCGACAGGATTAAACTAATTATGTATGATGTTTGAGAAATTATCTTGTCAACCCTAAAAAGGTATCCCGTTCTCTTCCAGCAGCCATTAACTTTTTCTCCTAGGTAAAAGTGGATGAGATCCAGGGAACATTTGAGTGAATGAATGTATATGCGGTGTTATGGGCCCCACCGTCATATTGGTATAGTTGTTGAAAAGGAGTGTTTTTCAACCTGGATGTTATGTCCACAGGAGAAGAAATTATATTAGTAGCGCTGGATCACCCTGGATGTCCGCCTATGCCGCTACCGTTGATTTGGTTTCAGCGTGTCATGTTGTACGATTATGTTGTGCATGTACTGGGTACGTTTCGTCCCTTAACACTGGGGGAGGTTAATAATTAAACTGTGACAAAGTAATACCTAACAGGGTTCGGGGGTTAAACTATGGGGCTGACTCCCAAGATCACCGGAAGACAACTGTGCTGGTGTTTATGTTTATTGTTGGTGTGCTGGCCGTGACCACTACATGGGCTCAGGGTGTGGTCAGCGCTGTATTTGTTTGGTGAGTTATTATCTTTCGCACAACCTCCGCTCTCTTGCTTAGTTTTGTGAGCCCTTTTCTATGTTGAGGGCCGCAGAGGTTGGCCATCTGTTAGGGTTTGTGAGGAGGGATTGCTCGCTTGTGAATGGGTCAATGCTGCTAGAGTTGTGTCCCAGCTGGCAGCGAGAGGGAATTTCCAGATACCACGTGTGTCCTCCCGCCTGAGCGCTGTGATCTCCGCCTTGGCCCAGTTAAGCATGGAGCGTCTCCACATTATTATGTGTGGGGGGTTGGGGTCCTTCCACCTTTTCGTGATTAACCTTTTTGCCACTGCCATCCCCAAGTCTAAAAACCTAGCCGTGGCCTTATTGTTTTGGGTTCTACGGTGTAAATGAAGAAGGTAGACGTGCCACTCAAAGGGGAGCGTTCTGCTTGTGCTTTGTGCTAGTGCATCTGCCACTGCAGACCAGTATCCTGCCAGTGCAGGGCAACCCCACAACATGTGTAATATGTCTACATCTAGTTGCTTGCATCTGGGGCACGCGGTATCTAGGCGATTGAAGTATTTGTTCATCTTTGCGGGCATTAGGTACGCTCGATGGGTGATGTTGAATTGTATTTGTCGCAGGTGCGCGTTTCTGGGAACCCGTGTTGGACCCGCCAACACCGATTCCCATTCTTTGTCTGTAAACTGGCATCCCATGTCTGCCTCCCAGTGCTGGCGGAGGACCGATAAAGTTGTCGCTGTCTGGTTCCTAAGCGAGGCTGCGAACCATTTGGTGAGGTGTCTACTCCGCCCCATGACATGCAGGTATTGTATGGTAAGGTACGTCTCTGGTTCGGCGGACATGTCTCCCCACTTGGCTGTGACTGATGCAAGCAGGGAGCGGTGCAGTAGGAATTGGCCGGGGGGCAGCTCGTTTTCTTCCACTAACGTCGTGTATGGGACTAGGGTGCCCTCCCGATATAGATCTCCCATGTCTTGGATTCCCGCAGCATGCCAGTTTCTAAGTTCCCCTGCTGTAGTTATATGCATAATGCTCTTGATAGCACCCCATATAAGCATGCACCATTTCACCCTTTTGTTAATATAACACAGCGTTTAATGCATTCCACCATTTAGGTTACATAACCAAAAATCTCATCAGATTTAGTGCCTTCAAAAATCCGAAACATCAAATTTATCTCATTGGGCATATCTGTGAGACACATAATATTTGGATCATAGGAAAATGTGTGACTAGAATTCATGGATAGCTGATTAAATGTTCGATGTATGCATGGATGTGCCAAATTCATTATAGATATGATTGTTCAGCAATGACTGTTCAGCAATGACCATGCCACAAATCTATGGTTCAATACATTGTTTTGTTTATCAGGATTAAATGGCAAACAAATTAATAAAACAATTAGAAAATATAACTAATCAGTTTCCTTTTCCCTCTACGACAACCCAGAGCAACTGAGTGCAATATAGTCCAGTACCTGCCCCCCAACCAATCTCCTTATATTTCTTATGTGTCCTTCATAGTGATGTGCTTTAATGTCCACTGACTGATAGTTAGGACTGGGCGGTGAACTCCGTTCTGTTCGCCGAGTTTGCGGAGTTTTCTGCACTCTGTGGAGCATGTGGAGTACCGAAAAACACTGTTCCACGAAGCAGTGTGGAGTTTTTTCCTTGCTCACACTCGCCAAATGTTAAGTCGGCGAGCACGAGCGAGGAAAGTCCAACACTAGACCACCTCCCATTGAGATTTCTAAATGCGGGCGGTTGCGGATGGTCGCGACCATATGCATTGAGAAACCATCCATTCGTGTTGAGTAAGCTGCCGCTCGCGTAGAAAATCTATTCGAGCGGCAGAAAGAAGCAACGCCCTCTGGAGCTGCGCATGGTGCAGTTCGCCCTGGAGAAAGACCCGGGGCTAAAAATCAACGCGAGCGGCACGACCTAACGCACTCTGCTGCTTTTGGACCTCCGTGTAGCACAACAGAGTTTTTTGGTTGCGCTGAACTCCGGGAACTATGACCAGGCCTACTGATAGTGATAGTGTGCAGCACTTTCAAGGTTCTTGGGCATGTGAGTTCTCTATGTTGCTTTGAAAAATAGTTCAGTAGTGGCCCTTACAGAGGAGGTAGCAAACTCTTCCTGCATACCCTGCAGCATGAGGACAATCTTTCCTATTCCCTTAATACACAACAGCTTGTGGTACCATTCCTGCATATATGCTGTTTCTGCATTTCCCACTTTTCCAGGAGGATCTGCTTGGCTGCTAGTAGCACAGATTGATGCTTCAACAGGTTCCTCTACTATGTCCACACTTAACCTCAGGCATCCATCTTAATTGAATACTACTCAGAGTTATTGGAATATCTATTCCCATTATTCATTTTATTGCTTTGAGAATCTCCTCCTAAAACCCTTTAATCAGGGGGCATTACCTCAGCAGGTGGGAAATGGTGCCCGCTTCTTTGCAATCATGAGGTCCAGTGCCATCACAAGAGTATTTTGCTCACTGCCTCTCGATCCAGAGTGTGCCAACATGTGTGATTACCTTTAAGTAAATTTTGTGTATTATTTCCCACTCTTACTCTGTGAACTGCAACCCAATTTCACCTGCCCACTCCTTCCCATAGACCCCCTTCTTTTGGTGCTCCCTATCTAACAGGATTATATATGTCTTATATATTGAATAGGAGTCATACACCACATTGTGAAGCATCTTTTTTAAACAGTGTGCATGAACAACAAGCCACCTTTCTTTTTATAAGTGAACAAAACCCAATGGTGCACTTGCTCATACCTGTTTTTCTTACTTCTTAGACACCCTTTAAATCTTGCTGAATCTGGAGTTTAAATATGGCTCACAACCCAAACATTTTTTTATAAGTAAGGTAGCGAGCCGCCATGTGCCCATGCTCTACTTCACTGACAGCTTCTTGAAATACCAATATTTCTCCTTCAGCAATTCAATAGAATAAGATTTAGTTGTCTCTCTCTCTCTCATTGCTCAGGTAATCAGGCAAGTACCCCTACTTCTCGGCACTCTCTTCAGTGATTCACCCTTTCAATCCTCAGTCTTCTCAGAGCAGACACTCTTTCTCTCCACCTGTGGCTCACTCCTATCCCCGCACTCCGCACATAGCACATGGGGCCATGAAAGCGGTCTCCTTGTGCATAGGCACGACCTGGCACAAATGACTCCTATTTCATGATTATCCATCGGTGCCTCCAGTCCTCACCGGGACTATTTTACATTTGGCATGCTTCTATGGGATCACCACCAGATTTTCTGTTTAATTATGGTAATTTTTGTTTTTCAGCTATTGAAGAATCTCTCTGGAGACTCTGAGCTCCCTTCTCCTGTATTAGATGGCATTAGCTGGAGGATGAGTTTGCTTTACATGTGGATCAAAGGAAAGAGCGGTAATCTATTAGTCCCACTCTCCGCCATCTTGACCATGTCCCCCTCCATGCCACAAATGTGGATAAGGTGGTAGGATTATAGTACAGCAGAATGTTTCAAAAAATCAAGTTCAAATTAAATTGGCAGGCATCAACAATTTAGGGCCTCATTTCGATGTTTTTCCGGCCGACATCAAGGGTTTCCCTCCGACCGCCGTACAACGATGATGGCGGCCGGAGGGAAACCTGTGGGGGGATTCCGCTCCTCTTTCGACAGGCTCACAGAGCCCATCAGAAGAGGAGCGAAATTGTAATTCCATGAATGACGGTGGAGCCAGCCTCGGTTCTGCCGTCGGGATTACAATGTCGGTTTCCGACAGCCTTTCCATGTCAGCCTTTCCGACATGGAAAAGCTGTCGGAAAGTGACTTTGGGGGCCCTAGCAGGGCCCCCTTCTCCACTGGCCCACCACTATTGGGCCTGGAAGGCACTTATGGTGCCCCCTAAACATCCCTGCACCGTGTAACTGGCATTGTGAGGTGCCTGCCACACGGTGCAGGGATGTTTCTAAACATCCATTTTACTATGGTAGCTTGTGCTGCGGGCCGTTTCCGCCCAACTGCACAAGTTGCCATAGCAAAATTCATGTTTCCGACCGCCCTATCGGCGATTGCACCCAAATTGTGAGGTCGGAATGGCCGACTTATGGTTGGAGGGTTCCAGACCGCTGCGGTGTTGGGCGGACGTAAGTCCGCTTGACATCTCAATGAGGCCCTTCATTTTCAATCGAATTACATGATTGAAGGCAGACTCTTGCAAGCTCTCAATATCCTTTGAGCTTTGCATTATGATATCCATATTGCTACAATAAAAAATACTAAATCCGTTGCAAAAAATAGGTTGCTTGGACCTGATCTACAATTTGTAAATCGCTAATCAATCACAGACTGGTATGTGGTTGCAAAACAGGAGCTCTGTAATGTTCTAACTAAAGACTGAAACCTCCAAATTTGAAAATAAAGCAAATCAAGTTTTTTTGTAAATCGAAATGGGACTAGTGAGTCGCAAAATGTGATTCCAAAATAGATAATCTCTAATGTACTGCAATATACCTTTGTAAATTTCGGATAGTTGCAAAATGGGCAAATTACATACGCAAATTACCCTCAACTGTAAGCAGGTGGAAATCAGATGCAAACTATAATAAAAAGAATTCCAGAATGGAACATACTCTTTCAAAATGGCAGACCGCTATTGTTTTGAAAAAAAGATGCACAGTTAGGGAGTCCAGTACAGAAGAAGGAAATGGAAGAAATTATTTAGAGAGTCACACTATTTGAGCAGATGGATCACAAAATATATGGGAAATATAGTATATGTGGGAAAGTAATTCTGTGCCTAATAGATTGCTATTGTCGCTGTTTAAGGAAGACACACTCAACCGCAGCTAGGCCATGTCCACTCATTTCCAGGTTAGGTGCTCACTACACCTGCTAGCATCAGGACACTACATATATCACAGACTGCATTATCTGCACGTTTCAGAAAAATTCCTAATGCCATGTTATCAAGAATCCATGCCATCTAGCTTATCCTAGCATACCAGTGGAGTTGCAAGAGACCAACATGTGTTTGTACTGCTACACACTATTCCTACACATCTTTGGCTGTGCGCATTGGATATGCATATTAATCTGTACCTCAACCTGGAGTGAATACAGTATAAAATAGAAATGGGGTCTATTTACTGACTATTTACTGCAGTTGTGGCTTGCTAACCTGGACCTATGCTTGACTCATGCATGTGTTGTCATTGTGTCTGTATGATTGATTAGCACAAACTTTACAGCATTTATTTCAACGTCTCCATCATGTCTTAAATTTTCATACCTGTTGTAGTTGACAGTGCTTATGTCATTTGACCCTGGCATTTGACACTGTACCTCCAAGGATTGTAACTGAAGGAGCAAAGAAACAACATTGAACACACGCAAATCTGATCTTTGGTGGTGGAATGTACATTTGTGTTACTCAAAGGCAGATGCCTACATAAGATGAGAGGGCCCATCATTTTTTAGTTTAAAGAATGCTTTATTGAAGAAAATTAAGGAACAAATGGCAATTACATCTGATAAAAATAGACATCTGAATGACAATCCAAGCAAGTTATGAACATACATGCAAAAAGAAAAATTTAAACTACTGATAATTTAAGGAAGATAATAAACGTATAAGAGTTTAACAAATTAAACATATCGTATAACAATGAATTATGAACATAAGAGACCTGAATTGAAATGCATAACTGTAATGCTAAAAACAAATGCATTTTAATCATTTTATAAAAGTGAAAGGAACGAAGGATAAAGATAGAAAAAGGGAAGAAAGAACATGGCAAAGAAAAAAGGAGGGAGAAAGAAAAAAGAAGTGAAAATATAATGTACTGTAAGATTGAACAAGCGAATAGCTAATAACTATGTGGCACTATGAATGAATAATGAATAAGAGAATAAACAACGTGGACAAGCCCACAAAGAAATATGGGCACTTCAGGTGACTCAGTAACTTGTACCGGAGCACAGACATCCAGTGGATGTGTAAGAAGACCATTCACCCACCAACCTAGTTGGTGGCATGCTTCATCACTGGGGTCCCAGCTGGGCTGCCGAATGCAACCCAGCTGTGCTACAACTCCTGATTACAGAGGAGCAGGTTTTGTGATGTGAGGTGAGTGCTCTGTGTGATGTGAAGAAATGTTAAAAATGTCTCTAAGTAATGCCCTTATGAAAAACTTTAATAAAAGGGTCTTAAGACATGATTAAAAACTCGGGGGGGATATGGTGAAGGTAAAATTTGTGGTTCGATATCCCTGAGATATAGGTCAACTAGTTTCAGCCTTCTACGTGGATCGTGAGGCTTTCATCAGGACCATCGTGAAGTGGCTAAAAAGGTGGAAGTAGCCACGGAAGTGCAATATCAGCACACATACTAAAGTGTGCTGTGAGTGTGGTGGGCACGCTGTACGAGATCCTGACCAAGCACAATGCAGGTTTGATAGGAGGGAACCATTCCTTGACGAAGTAAGTTCTTTGGCACCGTTAAGATATTGTAGAAAACAGCGGGCCCCCTCTGGCCGCGTTTTTGCTCCTGCTGACACTAACTGCTTTTTAATTTACCGTCTGCAGTGTGTGACTACAGGAGGTTCCCCGTGGCAGGATCAGTGTGTCCGATAGACTAAGGGTGAAAGTAAGGCTTTGTTCTTCTTATTTGTCATTTTCTGTTTTTTTCACTTCATTGGCGGATGCTACGATTATTACGCTCTGATTAGACTGGCATGTGCGCGATTTGTATAATTATGTTCACTACGAGCCACCCTGCCAGACCTCACTGCATTTAAAGAAATGGGTGTGAAAACGTATAGCAATATTCTACGCGCTCTTTTATAAATAACTGTTTCATGTTCACATTCAGCCTAAATCATTTCAATAGGCTGATCAGCTATTGGCACATTTTTGTGACCACGCATGGTACCTGACAGTATAATTATCATGCATTCGATTACCTGTCACCATGCATGATGTGTTGAGTTCACCTGCAGCCTGGTGTACTACACCTTGTCGAGGAGTCCCAGTGAGCACAGAATATAACACCAAGCATGCAAGTAAGGTAATTCACATGCTACATGAAAGCTGACTGTGCATGTCCTGTATGTTTTTTACGTTGTATGTTTTGTTTTACAGATACCTACCTTCAATGGGTCCGTAAGTACAGCGTGCCCACCACACTCACAGCACACTTTAGTATGTGTGCTTATATTGCACTTCCGTGGCTACATCCACTTTTTTAGCCACTTCACGATGTTCCTGATGAAAGCCTCATGATCCACGTAGAAGGCTGAAACTAGTTGACCTATATCTCAGGGATATCAGAGCACAAATTTTACCTTCACCATATCCCCCCCGAGTTTTTAATCATGTCCTAAGACCCTTTTATTAAAGTTTTTCATAAGGGCATTGCTTAGAGACATTTTTAACATTTCTTCACATCACACAGAGCACTCACCTCACATCACAAAACCCGCTCCGCTGTAATCAGGCGTTGTAGCACAGCTGGGTTGCATTTGGCAGCCCAGCTGGGACCCCAATGATGAAGCATGCCACCAACTAGGTTGGTGGGTGAGGGGTCTTCTTACACATCCACTGGATGTCTGTGCTCCGGTACAAGTTACTGAGTCACCTGAAGTGACCATATTTCTTTGTCGGCTTGTCCATGTTGTTTATTCTATTAATCTGGGGAAGAGGACGTAGCCCCATTTCTCCTTTCCTCACTCTCTTGTTGATTATGACAAATGAATAATGAATAAAACATTCTAGTTTTAAGGAGGCTCGTAAATGCAAACTTTGGGTATGGATCTGGTCGTGCATCTAGATAGAAATGAAGTAAGGGGTGACTATAATAAATCCTTTTTAATTTTTGAAGGAAGAGAAGTAGCATGGGCTCGATCTAGACGATGATGATGACACAACAAGTTCCACCATGCCATATATGAAATTTTAGATGTATCTTTCCAATTAGATGTGATTATTTGAAATGCTAAGGCAAACATTAAGTCAACAAATTTCCCAACCATCCGCTGAGAAGACTAAAGGGGGGAAGACCCACCCAAGAAGATGTGTATAACATCGAAGGGGAAACATACGGATAGAATATCATTCAATTTATCCCATACTTGTGACTAGAACTTTTTAACAAAAGGGCAATCAAAAAACATGTGTAAATAATCACTATTATCATGGGCACAAGACCAACAATTAGTAGTAGATGAGATTTTAAATGTATATAAACTTGTGGGAGTGATATATAATCTATTATAAAAATAGTATAATGTTCGTGTTGTACTTGCTGAACAAGATGTGTTATGAATCTTGGCCCATATCGACTTCCAAATTTGGGCTGAAAGTTCCTGATGTAATTCTGATTCCCGTACGAGTTCTACTTTAGACTTTGTAACCAAATTAGAAAAACCAAGCAACAATTTGTATATGTTGGAAGCTTTCAAATGAATGGAAAAATCTATTGAGGAGAGAGGAGGATGTGTATCTGGAACTGTAACAGGATGTCGAGAAGTATATAGGAGAAGAAGAGGTTTAAGGCGTTGAAAGTGAGGGGCATATTTGGTGGATATGTGATATTTCCTTTGTATCTCAGAAAAGTCCAGCAAAGAGCCCTTAGAGAATAACTGACCAATGACAATAATACCTTTGTTAATCCACTCTTTCCACCCAAGAACTCTGGGGCATATTAACAACAAACTGCGATAAATATCGCAGAGCGCGCTTAGCGCGAGTTTGTTTAACGCCGGCTATCGCTGGAATTAATCGCCGAGATAACGCGTTATCATCAACGCTTATCTCCACGGCGATATAAAATCCGGCGATAGTGGCGAAATGAGGGAACATCGCTGGAAATCCAGCGATACAACTGCAGAGATAAGGGAATCCTTGGTAATAGGGAGATGTGGACTTAGCCTTAGAATCCACCTCCCTTAATAAATATAGCTAAGTCAGAAATTTTGCAGACGTTAGCTTACGGCGATAACCGCGGTTAGCGCGGCTTTTTATATCGCTATGGGTGTCCTGGGCCTGCTTGTTAATACAGAATAGTGCAGTTAGCGATATTTTCCGTGTTGTTTTGAAAAGAAACGCCTACTTTGCATCTCATTAGCGATGCGAGGTGAGGCGTTTTGAGAACGGCTGCTAACATGCGCTAATGCATGTTAGCACCGCCTTGTAAATAGGGCAAAAATATTATCTCCGCTTTTCTGGCTTTTAAAGCCAAAAAAGCGGAGATAGGGCCCTTGATAATATGCCCCTCTATTATTTAGTTTAATGTTTGTGTTATACCAAATTGGGGTTTGTAAAATATTTTCAGAAGTGGAATTTGAGGAGGTGACCAAAGGTTTGGTAATAGCTAAAGAGTGGTTAAGTATTGGGGAAATAAAACCTTTTAGGGTTTGAGAAATATGGACCACATCTTTGAAAGCAAAAGGAGAAAATTGTGCAAGCTCTAGTTGTCCCCAAACTGTTGGTGAATCTACATGGTTTTCGGAAAGGGAAACCCATATATGTTTCAATGTAAATGCTGAGTGATATGTTCTAAGGTTAGGAAAATTTTTAGGTTGCTGAAGACGAGCTAAAGCAATACGAGGTTTGCGTTTGTTCCATAAAAACGGAATTAAAGAACGGTTAATGATTTTAAAGAAATACTGCGGAAGAGATATAGGTAGCATTGACAAATAAAAATTAACAAGAGGTAGCAACATCATTTTGATTGTAGACAACCTACCCCACCAGGAAAGAAATAAGGGAGACCAACCCTCTATTAATGCATTAACTTTAGACATAATCTAATTGTGGTTTATTTTAATAGTTTCCTTAATATTATTAGTGTAGAGGATGCCCAAGCATTTGATACCTTTAGGGCACCATTTGAAACCAGAATCTTTGAACATATGAGGAAGACAGTATTTATTCAGCTGTAAGACTTCTGACTTATCAATATTCAGTTTGTAGCCTGAAACAACAGAGTATGCGTTTAATAATTAAAAGAATTCTGGCAAGCATGTATTTCGGTTAGAAATATATAATAAAATATCATCCGCATACACAGTGTATTTTATATTCAAGTTCTTAAGATGAAAACCAGGAAATTGGGGAGATCGCCGAATTGTTTCTAGGAAAGGTTCTAATGATAAAATAAATAACAGGGGAGACAAAGGGCAACCCTGCCTAGTACCTCTATGAAGGGGGAAATATTTGGATTGTTTACCATTGACCCAAATTGAAGTAGAAGGTTCAGAGTATAATAACTTAATGCATTGGATAAAATGAGGGCTAAAACCATGCCACTTCAGCGCACCAAACATAAATTCCCAATTCACTCGATCAAAAGCCTTCTCGGCATCCAGCGTTATGGCGGCTAAGGGAGAACTAAATTTAGCGGCCAAGTGAATAATGTTAAGGAAAGTTCTAGAGTTGTTTGAAACAGATCTTCCTTTTACAAAGCCAGATTGATGCATATCAACTAAGTCAGGGATAACAGAGTTAATACAGAGAGCCAACAATTTAGCAAAAATCTTACAATCCATATTAATCAGTGAGATAGGCCAATAGTTACAACATTGAGAAAGATCTTTATCCTTCTTGGGGAGTAAACAGAGCATGGCCTGAGTAAAAGAGCCTTGTGTATGTCCTGTGTTCAAAAAATGATTAACAAGAAATAGCAGCTTAGGAATTAGAAGATGTCTAAAGTATAAATAAAAATGTACAGTAAAGCCGTCAGACCCAGGAGTTTTATCTTTGGGGAGTTGATTTATAGCATTTAATAGCTCTTGTTCAGATAGAGGGGAATCAAGGGGAGATAAGTCTACCTTATTATCAGGGTTTTTAGGGATTGATTGAAAAAACGTATCAAGCTGTTCAGAGGATTGGGATGCTTCAGGGGTATATAAACTAGTATAATAATCTGAAAAGCATTCTAAAATTTTTGAGTGATTTGTATGTCGGACCACGGTAGAGTCTGTGATGGCAACAATCTTAGATTTCTGTTTTTTAATTTTAAGGTAATTTGCCAGGGATTTACCTGCTTTATTTCGACCTCCATACATTTTTGCATTGAACCGAAGTAGGGTATCACAAGCATTATCCCATGATTGTTTGTTGTATTGCAACTTAGCCTTAATAAGTTTGGATAACGTACCATTGCCATTAGATGAGAAGTATTCGTGCTCCAAAATCTTAATCTGCTCTAAGATTTGCTTGGAATCTTTAAGAAGTCTTTTCTTTTTTTTAGCCACAAAGTCCATTATAAAACCTCTAGCGGTTGCTTTAAAGGCATCCCAAACAATATTCATCTGTGTATCTGAAGGAAGATTGTTTATGCAATATTCTTGTAAAAAAACTGTGAATTGTTCTGTGAACTATTGATCTAACAAAAGGGAATTGTTAAATCTCCATCTACGATTGGGAGAAATGGGGTTGGGATAATCAAGATCTACAATAACGGGGGCATGTCTGTGATGAGAATTGATCCTATTTCTGCATGTGTTTAAAATTGAAGTATATGTTGGGTAAAAAATACGTAATCTATTCTGGAGTATGACCTATGGACGGGGAAAAGAAAGTGAATTCCAAAACAGGTGAGATGCTCTCCAGACATCAACCAACCCTCTAGCGGAAATGGCTTTCTGAAAAGTTCTATGCATTTTAGTGGGTACAAGTTGGTCTATGATCTACGATCTAAAAATGGGTCCATAAGCTGATTGCAATCTTCTCCAACTATGAGGTTTTCTGATGTATGGGAGGACAACATAAAAGAAAAATCGGTCCAGAATAATAGATCCACTCCGTTTGGCCCATATACATTACAAATCATAAATTGTGTATTCACATCTAACAAAAGCCACCTTGCAGCATCATCTTTGACTTTGTTTAGCAATTGAATATTTAACGACTTATGAAACAATATAAGAACACCATTTTTGTTGTGTACAGCTGGGGAACTATAAACATTCTCAACACATTGTCTCTTAATAGAATTTCTATCTTGGTCTTTGTGATGTGTTTCTTGTAATAAAGCAATTTGACAGTTTAATTTTGATAAGTGAGTCAAAACTCTTTGCTTTATAACTGGATTACGTAGACCTTTGACGTTCCATGACACAATATGTAAAAACTCATGGGGAAAATGTGAGAAAATTTCAAGATTAAGATTGTAAAACTGTTAACATGACATAAATGAGACATAAAATAAATGCAAAACTTAATCAACCAAAATCAAAATGCTAGAGGGCAGTACAAATCCAAATATACAATAAAACCAACAATCACAAAAGTGATAGTAAAATAAAGAAGATGAGAAAACATGAAAAAAGAGATAAAAAGGCGAGCTAAATATTTAACAAGCTTTCCAAGATCGATACAGGAAGGTAGAGAATAATGAATGTCCACAAAGACATATTTGTAAATAGAGAAAATCACTGTAATATATTGAAAAAAAGAAGGAAAAGAAGGAAATAAGATAAAAGATGAGAAAATAATAATAAGAAAAAGGAGAGCTTAGTCTCCTCTGAAATACATATGTCAAAAAGATGACAGAAAGCCAGAAGACTTTAGCCATAGTGATCACAAAAAGGAAAGATAATAAAGATGAAAAGGGGGGATAAAAATGACAAGCAACACTCCACTGAGCGACTCCGAGAGTCAATAGCTGAAGCATTAACAGATAATGGAGGGACAGTATTGGTGAAAAGGGAGCTGAACTGATACAACAGAGAGGGACTTACCCAACATTAGAAATACAACGTAACTTAGCGAAACAAGGATGACGGGACTGATGCACGATGGGAAACAAAGCCAACAACATCAGACAAGATACGAATGGGAACCTGCAAAATAAAGGAAGAGAGAACAATTAGGTTTTACTGAGTTCCATATCTTCCGTCCTGTGCATGTGAATGAAGTTCTTGAGCTTTGCAGGATCTTCGAAAGTGATTGTTCTGTCTTTATATGTTACTTCAAAAAAACACAGATGGATAAGGCCATAACGAGCATTCATAGATCTAAGCATAGGCCTGAGGTCCAAAAACTCCTTTCAGCGATTGGCTGTAGGTTTTGAAACATCCTGACTGAAGAAGATTTTATGCCCAGACCAAAGCATCTGTTTACACTGTTTGGCTGCAGCAAGAATTTCCATTAAATCAGAATATAAAAGAAAGTAGGCGATGATTCCTCGTGGTCTGTTTGAAGCCGCTGCACTGAGAGGACCTATCCTGTGTGCTCTCTGGATGTTGAGGTCTGAATATTTCGGCAAGCCAACTATTTGAGGAATATGAACCTTCAGAAAAGAAATCATAGCCTTGCCTTCAGACCCTCCCGGTATAGATTCTTAGGTTGTTACGTCTGCTTCGATTTTCTAAATCTTCAGTTGTTTTTTTCAATTGAGCAATCTCTTTAGATAAAATGTTCACTTTAGCCACAACACCCTGCGCATCACTAATCCTCTGTTCGACGTCTGGGAGTCTTAAGTCCAAACTAGACCATTTCTCTTCTATTCTTTGAAGCGTCGCAGTGGTATCCGCCATGAATGGTCGAATATTTCTTAGTTCATCCATAATGTCCTCCAAGGTCAAAGGTAGAGGTGATTTGTTTGTAGAGGAAGGATCCTTTTTAACCCTTTTATTAGTATTCCCGACATTCTCTTTGCGACCAATAGCATTGGAACCGGAGGATCCCTGGACTTTATTTCAATGCACAGGCTCCATTTTCTAAACTGACAGAGGTAATACTGTATGTTAAATAAGGATTTCTTAGATAAAGATATGACAGGATGTTCCTCAAAGGATGAAATCAATCCAGAGAGAAACTATTAGGAGGAGTGGTTGCAGCCAGAGAGAACCGATATATTTACACAAGACAGAGTGAGCTTATTTCTGAGTGTGTAAGAGAAGCTCTAAAATACAAGGAGAGTCAGAACTATGTAGATAAACCTTCAAATATGGTGATAATAAGCCCTGGTACTGAGAAAGCAATATGGCTTGTTGGTTCCTGAGGTGATAACAAATTACCTATCTCATAAAATGGCTGCCGGAAACTAGAACATTCCAGAAGCAGAGGGCGAAGTTCCACAAGTTGATATCCCAAATTAAATAAGGGACTGACAGAAAACGTTTCCGCACCATGGGTTTACTAGCAACTCCATAATACCACAGTTTAATGAAAATGCAGCATATTCCCAGTTAAGGTACCTTCTGCGTAAAAGAAAAAGGGAAATTTTTCACCACTGGTCAATAAAGCATCCAAATAAACAGGAAGACAAAAAGTAATTTAGTGATAGGCAGACAATGAAATGCTCCCATCTTTCACCGAAATTCCGTCCTCCTTCTCTCTTTTTTCCTCCTATTTTTTTGGTTTTTTGTCAGGCAGACTATGCATGCGCTCCATTCAACTGAGGGAAATGTGAGCTTCAAATTCACAAAATGGCGGCCGGGACACGGAGCGCCCCAGGAGCGGAGGAGAAAAACATCCAAATAGACCTATTTAAAGTCCAAAAACTTGCCTCTCCACTCCCGGGAACCTCCAATGATAATTCCTGTGCACAAACCGCCGCGTAGCGTTGTCAAAGTGACCCTCCGAGGTCGGCCGTCCTCCCGGTGTCGCAGGGTATTTCACAGAGCGGCCATCTTGTTTTCGTCACCGCCGCCGAATCTGGGCCCATCATTTTTGTCCCAGAAACTTGACGCACAAGCCTAGCCTATCAATCAATCAATAAATCAATCAGGATCTGTAAAAATGCAGCTGCATCACCCATGAGGGTCTTGAGGCACTGGGGGACCATGCTCATGCTGCCTGTAGTCCTCTTGGTTGAGCATCCAGGTCTTGATGTCCTTCCTGAACTGTTGGAGCGATGGTGAGGCTCTGAGGTGCAGGGGAAGGCTGTTCCAGCCGTTAGCTGCCAGGTAAGAGAAGGGGAGACCGCCGCTGTTCGTCCAGCGGATGCATCAGGTGGCAGGTAGGCAGAGGGATTCGTAGCGGAGTTTCCTGGTAGGTGGGTGAAAATTCATTTGTTTGTTGAGGTACACAAAACTTTTGTTGTGTAGTGGTGTAACAAGGTAGCTGCAACTTAAGATCCAGGAGTCACAGGGTAGTTGAAATTGAGGTTTATTCCTTATACAAAGGTCCCATTCAGCTTCAGCAACTGCTCTTCATCAACTCCGTTTCTCTCCCTCACCTCAGTCTATGACCTCACTTAGTTCCATCACCATGGTTACCCACAAATGCTAGTTTGTACATACACCAGCATTTGAGATACCACACACCTCCCTTCCTTAAATGACAACAAACAATTTAACAACTTTATACAATGTTACATAAAATATTGGAGAAAAATACAGAAATCGTAACACAAAAGAGACAAATTAGGAACATACTTTAAGCCACATAATAGTGTTTCAAGTGCAAAGGGACTTTACCTTCTCTGGTAGATTTTCTCAAAAGAAAGTTTGAAGTGGGTATCTCCGCTGCACCTTCTCTAACGACACTCCCTTTGAGAACGACAATTCTATTGAGATTCCATATGCGGGATTCTTCTGTCTCAATAGCATTGGTCAAAACTTTGATAACTCTCAGGGGCTTGTGAAACCTGGCTGAACCCCCTCTCCCGCATGGTTTTCTAACCATGACCCAATCTCCAACCTTGACTTTCATTGTTTTTACAGATTTGCTTGCATCAAAATTCTTCTTACGAGCCTCTATTTTCTTGTTTCCCTAGACTACCAACTCCAATCACTTTTGAGCACACCTGACCTTGACTCCATATTATTCACCCATGGGGGCGCCACTAAAGTTTTTGGATGCCTTCCCTTGAACAATTCAAAAGGAGACTTCCCTGTGACTGCATGAGGAGATGCTCTGTTTGCTTCAACCTTTTTAGCAATCGCCTCTTTCCAATCTAATCTACTCTCCTTAGCCATAGCAATAGTCTCTTTTAACACTTGGTTAAACCGTTCCACCATGCCATTGGTTTCTGGGTGATATAATGAACGCTTCTTTTGTCTTATCCCTGCCTTTCCCAAAAATGTTGCTTTGACACCAATTGTACCTCATTATCTGTAAGCATAACATTGGGTATGCCTTCCCTCCCAAATAACTCTTTCAGGAATCGTATAACATGTTTAGTTTCAATTCCACTAGAGACTTTCATCTCCAGCCACCTGAAGTACATGTCAATGAGTACCATATGATTCACATCCCGCCACATGTATCGGTCCCAAGAAGTCTAAGGCAACCTCTTCCCATGGTTTGTTTGGATGATCCCTAATCGCCATTGACTGTACCTTAGGCTTTACCACTTTTCCACACATGGCACATTAAATGCATTCCCTTATCGTCCTTTCTTCATGGGTATCCATCCCTGGACACAAATAAGTCAATCTGAGCCTTTCTTTAGTCTTAGACATGCCTTGGTGACCAGCCTGTGCCAACGTTATAAGCTCCTACCTAAGGGAAATCGGCTAAACGAATCTCATGCCCCTAAACAACAACCCATTTGTCTCTGATAACTGATCATTTACATGCCAACATTTCTCAGAAGCCCCCTTCACTGTAGAATGCCAACCGTTCCTCAATAAATCTAACACATCTTGCATTTCTTTATCCAGAACACAGGCATCGCACCATTTGTCATCCATGAGACCACAACTTTCAATTTTGCACGCTACCTCATTGTCTTCTTCGCAGCAATCAAACCGGTCTTCCTCATACACTTCCACCAGTCTCGAGAGAGTGTCAGCCACTTTATTCCTCACACCTGGTAGATATTTAATCTAGAAATCGGACACCTGTAGAGCAGCAACCCACTTCGTGATCCTTCATGACACTGCATCAATTCCCTTTTTTTTAAAAATATTGCACATGATGGCTTATGATCCGTGTGGACCTCAAACTTGCTACCCCACAACAGATTCTTCAATTGCTTAACAGCCCAGTGGACCACCAACGCCTCCCTCTCAATCAATCAATCACAGAATTTGTAAAGCGCACTACTTACCCGCGAGGGTCTCAAGGCGCTGGGGGAGAAAAAGAGGGGGGTGCTGCTACTGGTCGAACAACCAGGTCTTGAGTAGCCTCCTGAAGGTCAGCAGGTCTTGGGTCTGTCGTAGGCTTAGTGGAAGGGTGTTCCAGGTCTTGGCGGCGAGGTGGGAGAAGGATCTGCCGCCGGTGGTGGTTCTTCGAATGCGAGGGACGGTGGCGAGGGAGAGGTCGGCGGAGCGGAGTTGGCGGTTGGGGATGTAGAAGAGGAGTTGTCTGTTGAGGTAGGCTGAGCCAGTCTTGTGGAGTGCCTTGTGTGCGTGGATGAGGAGTTTGAAGGAGATTCTCCTGTCGACGGGGAGCCAGTGCAGGTTCCTCAGGTGGGGGGTGATGTGGCTGTGGTGTGGTACATCGAGGATCAGGCGTGCGGAGGCATTTTGTATGCGTTGCAGTCGCTTGATGAGCTTGGCCGGGGCTCCCGCGTAGAGGGCGTTCCCGTAGTCGAGTCTGCTGCTGACGAGGGCCTGGGTGACTGTTCTTCTCGTGTCTGTCGGGATCCACCTGTAGATCTTGCGAAGCATGCGGAGGGTGTTGAAGCAGGAGGATGAGACTGCGTTGACTTGCTTGGCCATGGAGAGCGTTGAGTCGAGGATGACTCCCAGGTTGCGTGCGTGGTCGGTGGGTGTCGGGGCTGCTCCCAGCGTCGTTGGCCACCAGGAGTCGTCCCAGGCTGAGGGGTTGGAGCCGAGGATGAGTACCGCAATTCTGCCCCTTGAAGACTGCGTGAGAGAAACAAAATCACATTTTCAGAGCCACCTGTCTCTTGCTGTAGCACAGCGCCCAAACCCTTCATGCTAGCAACAGTAATTGGCACAGATTTACTGTTAGGGTCGAAATTCTACAATTTGGGAGCTTTACTTAATCTGTCTTTCACCTCCTTAAACTCTGCCTCACGTGCCTCAGTCCAGACAAACTCAACCCCCTTACAGCGTAAACCTCTCATGTTCATGCATATTGCAGCAAAACCTTTAACACATTTGTTATAATACTCTGCCATTCCAAGAAATGTCATTAACTCTTCTCTATTGGAAGGGGATACCAACTTCCGTATGGCATCTACCTGATCTTCTTTAGGCATTATGCCTTCCTCAGTGATAATATGGTCTAAATAATCAATGGACTTCTTCCTGCATATACACTTCCCTAGCCTAATGGTAAGATTAAATTCCTCCAACTTCTCTAACACTTGCTCCACCCTCTTGCCATGTTCACTATTGTCTTTGCCAAAGACTAACATATCATCTGGATAAATCCTCACACCCTAGAGTCCTCTCAGTATCTTCTCCAAGGCCCCCTGAAATACTGAGGCCGCCGACACTAAACCAAAAGGTAACCTAGCAAACCTAAATGTACCAAAAGGCATGGCAAATGCCTGAGATCCCTGGATGCCATGTCAAGTCTGATCTGGTGGTAGGCTGACTTGAGATCTATACTAGAAAACACCTTAACTCCTTGTAACAACATAAGCATATCTGAGATTTTGGGCAGCGGGTATTTGTCCACCACTACATGCTTATTTAACTCTCTTATGTCCACACTTAGACGCAGACTCCCGTTTGCCTTTCTGGCAGCCACCACTGGAACCAACCACTGTGTTTCTTCCACTTCTTCAATAATTCCATCACTCTTAAGCTTTTCCAACTCTGCTTTCATCTCTTCTCGTACAGCCACTGGAACACTGCACACCTTTCCAGAAAAAGGTTTGGCCCCATCAACCAAACGTATGTGATGGACATAATCATGGAGACACCTAAGTTCTCCATTGAAAACTTGAGTAAAATGTCCTTCCAAACCCTTTACAAATGCCCCACCAGAATCATTCTGCACATCCACCTCCGTCACCCGACAGTCTTCTTTCAACATAATTGGGGGATCACTGTTGGGGTCCAGCATCAAGCCTAAGTCTCTCTGCTGAAACCAGCTCAGAATGCTGTCTCACTTTTGTGATATGTATACTTTTGCATTTGTATATCTCTCTTTGTACTCAGGCAAATCCCAAAAATACCCATACAGATTTATTGGTTCTCCACCATGCGCACATTGTCTAATATCAGGTTTCAAAACCTTGACTTTGTTTTTAAGTTCTTTTAGATAGAACCCCTTTGACACTATGGTGATCTTAGCACCCAAATCAAATTAAACTTTTGTTCTTTCATCTTCAACCATCACTTCATCCAAAGGACTCTTTCTTCCACTCCCTTCACTTGTAATACAAATTGACCACAGTCAAAATCCTTTTCCACATCACTATCACTACAATAGCTGTCATTGATTTCACTCACTTTCCCTTTGAAAGTTTTTGTCTTACAAATAGTGGCAAAATGCCCCCTTTTTTGCAGTAATTACAAACAGCTTTACTTGCTGGGCACATCCTGTCATTTGTTAAATGTCCAAATTTGCCACACCGATAACATTTAGCCTGATACAAACTTTTCTTTTCAATTCTGTCATTCACGTCTTTCCTTTTGTCTCTTTCTTTCAGAGTGTGTCTTACTACATGAATGGTCTCACTCTTTACTTCTTCCTTTTTAATGACCTCTATACATTTAAGAGAATACTCTATTTGTTTAGCAATTAAAAGGACTTCATCCAAAGTAGGTGTGTCCTTCTGCCACAAATCATCCCTCACTCTCTCAATATTGCATCCTAGTATAAATTGGTCCCGTATTCTTCCTCTACCAAAGGTCCAAACTTGCAGGAATAGGCCAATTTCCTTAATGTGGTGACAAAATGGTAACGTTCTAAAACTGTACTAACCTTGGGTAACCAGTGTCTATCCAATTTCATAATGCAAGCTTCATATTCATTTAAATCTTCCCCTACTATATCCGGATGATGGTCAAAAAACGTCCTGCCCTTCCGAACCTAGACAATATAAGAGCAGGGCAGTCTTCCTTTTGGAACTTAAAGACATTCCACAAACTTTTGGATATCTTTCAAAATCCTTCCGCCATTTTTGCCATCTGATTGGTGGTTCCCCTGGTGATGTTAAGAAAAATGGAGGAGCTGTGATATTCTGCATTGTGAGCAAGCCCTTATCCCAAAAGCACTATGTAAATTCAATAATAAGATAGCGAATGTGAGCAAAACAAATAGCAAAATAGAAAGCTGTAGTGTTGTACTATAAAGAGAAATAAGATCAAATAGAAGATGAACCAAGTACTTATGTGGTAAAGAGGACAAAACACAAGCCAATAAACAGTGTGTGTGACCCTGAAAAATATTTAGGCAATACCTGACTGCATACAAATTTAAAGATTTCATGAATAATCCAATAAACAATGAGCGTGTCACTGGTGAATACCAAGACGACACGCTGCAAATTTATAAACAGTGTGCATGTCACTGGCGAGAACCCAGATGACACACTCCTCACCGCATGCTTGTATCTTGAAATCTCAGCAGCATCCCGATGCGTCGAAGTGCGACCGCGTCCTTAAAGAGAACAAAAAATACATTTGGTTCCTAGTCTGCGTATCACTGCTCCAAGTGTACGCAATGAAGAGTCTCCTGATCCAAAATGGCGTTCAAGTCACAGCACCTTACACCAGGACATGTTGACGTGGTGTCACGTCTCTCCACAAACAACAGATGCATGAAACAGCGCAGGAGCGGTCTGTAGGTGCTGGTGCAAGAGAGAATCCAGAGACCCGCGAGGTTCAGCATCAGTGGTTCCTTAGGTTGCCCACTTTCGAGACGTCAGGAACAGTTGCCTGTAAGCTCGAGCTGTCTGTAAAATATGCCTCGAGCACCACCGCAAAGTAGAAATGCCGGTAAGCTCGAGCTGTCTGTAAAATAAGCCTCGAGTACAACCACAATGTATAAATGCCAGGCTTACACATAAAAGATGGCCCAAAGTGCCTCATGCCAATACAATCTTGAGCTCCATTTAGCTGTAGATTTTGTTTCACTGAAGTAAAGTGCTCCTTTAGTCAGACATCCAAAAACTCTCAATAAATCCAAGGAAATAGGGAAAAAAAACAGAAGTAGGATGCTCCAAGTAACTTGAATTTTGTTTCTACACAAAGTTGAACAGAATCACCAAATTTCCATTCATCAAAGAGGGTAAATGAGGTTGTAGATAAGATGTTAAGACTCTTGAATAATTATTCTTTCTTGATACGTGAGACACATCCCTTGCTCATCACCAGTGTAACAGGGTAGTTGCAACATAAGATCAAGGAGCCACAGAGCCACAGGGTAGTTGAACTTGAGATTTATTCCTTATACAAAGGTTTCACCCATCTTCATCAACTGCTCTTCATCAACTCCGTTTCTCTCCCTCACCTCAGTGTATGACCTCACTTAGTTCCATAACCATGGTTACCGACAAATGCTAGTTTGTACATACACCAGCTTTTGAGGTACCACAAGTGCCTTGTAGGCATGGGTGAGCAGCTTGAACTGGCATCTCTTAGCGACTGGTAGCCAGTGGAGTTTCCTGAGGTGAAGGGTGATGTGCGTCTGTCTGGGGAGGTCGAAGATGAGTCTGGCTGTTGTGTTTTGGATAGTCTGGAGTTTAGTCATGAGTTGGGCGGTGATTCCTACGTAGAGGGAGTTGCTGTAGTCTAATCTGCTGGTGACTGTTAACCTGGTGTTGGGTGAGAGCCATATGAAGACCTTCCTGAGAATTCGGAGGGTGAGCAAGCAAGCAGAGGAGACGGCGCTGACTTGCTTGTTTATCCATAGCTAGCTATTGAGGATGATGTCAAGGTTGAGGGTGTGTGCATTGGGTTTGGGGGTTTGGTCCAGCTCAGGTGGCCACCATTAGTCGTGCTAGAGCAGTGATACCCAAAGTACGACCCGGCGGCTGCTTGCAGCCCTCTTGACCTTTGCATGTGGCCCCTCTGGCGAACAGCAGCACGGACTGCTGTTTACTTACTAAGCACAAATATTCAGAAAAAAATATTTATTTACAGGAAAACTGAAGATATGAGTAACTTAGGTGGTGTCCTGCATCACTTAGCTTTAGGAACACCTTTATTTTTAAAGGCATCTTGCAACAAATTTATAAAAATAGGAATATGTTTCTTCAAAATGCAAAAAAGTGTATTTCATTAACATGCAGAGGCATTGAAAGATATCACTGCATTGAGAGGTATTTATTTTAAATGATAGTTTTCACAAGTGAATTTAGAAACATTCATGCTTCCCCACTCCACCCTGACAACAATGCAATAGCGAACTAAAAGGCAAGTCAGTTGTCATGTGCACCCTCTGGGTGGCCAAGGTTGCTAATACATGTGGACGACATTATAATAATACCTAGGAGAAGGTTTTGTACAGTGCACATTCGGAACTCATGCATTTCGAGGTCCTCTTTTTATCCATAATGAAGAAAAAAAGATGCGAAGTGAAATAAAAATTGCCTAGGATGACACAGTTTGGTCAAGGGGAAAGCCTTGAAAGGTTTTCTGGTTTCACATGCAATTTAGTCACTAGATGTACATGCTTTGCTTCCCCTACAACCACCTTACACAATCCCTGACCCACCCAGAACCCCTACTGCCACCCTGCTGGCATCCTTGCCTTTCCCGAAATGTGAACTTCTGTTTTGTCGGTGTTGAGTTTGAGACAGTTGTTCATCCAGACAGCCATGTCTTTCATGCGTCTTTGGAACTTGTCCTGCAGTATCATGCCACTATAGCTACAGAAAAAAGTGCAGACTTACCAGATTTCACCAACAGCCATTTCCAAGGCTGTTAGACTAGATGTTAGATGGCAAAGTGCTTACTTTGAGTGAATAACACAAACTTTTTTGGTTATTCAAATACTGAACCTGATTCCTAGCAAATAACATCTGCCTGTTTTAGCTAATACTATATGATTAAACAAACTGTAGTACACACATTTTGTTATTGCCAAAAGTAGGATTCAGGCTTGAATTGCTAACTCTCATTTCATCTTCCTCCTTTTGCAGATGATGGCTGATTCTCTGCACACCCATATGACATAGACCTAACTTCCATAGAACCATGGCTCATGTGCACAAGTACTTGTCACCTCTGGCACAGAGACACTGCTGAGGCTGCAAGTACTTGCTCTCAGTAGATGTATGTGCTGTTTGCACCTCTTCAAATGCTGGCCCCTTGCAAGGTCCCCTCTAAAGTGCCTCATTGCATCTTGGAAATGTATGGTGTGCAGTGACCGCACACCTGTGGCACTAGCCAGCGTGTGCACCAACCTGCCACTTTCCTGAACACTGGCTACATGGTGGCTTGTCCCTCGCATATGGGGCACTTCATGGATTATACCACAAAGACCAGTAGTCTGGTCAACTTAAGAGTTGCTCCCACAGAATAACTGGTACTCTTCTATAATGCTTGTCCTCAGACTCTCTATCTTTTTATCCAGGAAATGAATATCCTTAAATTGCTGGCATCGGAAGGCCAGCATTGACGTTTCAAGCACCCTAATATCCCAGGTGCTTGAAGTTCTTCCCTCTGCCTCATACTTTTTAGGGACCCTTTCCCTGATGGTGGCTCACCACCTTTTGATAAGTCTATTCTATTGGAGGCATGACTTTATGGCTAACTATCTTTTTTGTGGTGTTTGTCATGATGGTGGTGGGGATCGTATTGCAGCTTGTGAGATTCTTGGACTATGCTGTATGACTCCTGGTCTGCTTCTCAGCTGGAGTGGTGCAGATCTATTGGGCTCTCCTCTGTCTGAATTCTATTATTTCTGCTCTATTTCTCCTGCCTTTTCCTTCTTTATTGATGGGATTTCGGTTGAAAAATCATTTAAAGTGACATAACATTTACATGACATGTTTGCATATTTCACATGCAGTGTTTTAAGTGGAATGGCATGTGTCTGTGATATGGAGGACTGTTAAATTATCACATCAACCAACCTAAAATTTGCTCTTGCCAAGTCAATCATGCGACTCCATGTCCCAGTTTTTCATGGTATCTAGGAGAACTGTCTCTGCTATCCTTCTGTGGTGATCCTCAATACTCAAGTGCCTATAGTAAATGCTTTCCATGTCATCCTGCAAGTTTTATTCGTCCTTCAGTTGGCCACTCTAGGTCATCTTTGGCATAGTCAGGAGCTCTGTGTCCTCTTTGGTGAAGGGAGCATTCCCTTCTGTTTAAACTGAGTCTATTAATTTCTGCCCCACTGTTTCCTGAGGACCAAAGGTTCTAGAAAGTCTTCTAGATGGCCGAAAAAACAAGGCTTTAGAAGTGGTTTGCATAGAAGCACTGGATAAACCCAAAGGTTGTCAAAATTGACAGGAATGTTTCTTCTCTTTCTAAAAGACAATGCATTTCCTCCCCTAGTTCAGTCCCAAACAACTTAGCCACTTCAAAAGGTATTCAAAGTGCAGCATTTTTCTGGACAGATTTATAATGCAAATTCTTCAAGAATAGATTCCTTCTAGATGCTATGTTGTGTTCAGGTCTGGATGCCATCCGGGTCTGTGTCTTCTGCTGTCCAATGTACGGCTGACTGTTTGCAGAAGCCACAATATCACCACACTGAAATATGTAGTAGGTATGTGCCCTCAAGAATCTGCCACCTTCTCAGGAGGAAAAAGATAAAGGCGTAAAAAGATCCATGCTGGTCAAGATTTCAAAGAAAACCAGTAATCCAGAATCCGATAGTGGAATTCTTCAGGAGCAAGGAGTCAGGATCAGGAAGTGGAGTGAGCGAGGAAACAAGAAAAGGAGCACAGCTTCATTGTAACAACTAGACTGAAGACTTAATACAGTAAAAGAACAGGAAAAGGAAATTACAACAATCATCCCACGACAGGAAACACAAAGGATTGGGAAAACTAGAAAGGAATCATGAAAGAAACAGCCATGATGGAAAACTGAAAGAACAGAAACGAAAACCGGAACTGGACTAGCTGTAGAGCAGCTTTGAAAGGCAGCTGTTCACCCTCAGGCAGGAGATTACCATTTTGAGCTGGAGGAGCAAGAATCAGCAGCTAGGAGTCCAAGGAACCAAAGAGGGAAGCAGCCCGATGTGACTCAAACTCACAGCCTGCAGCTGTGAATATCATGCAGCATTTCCTGAGACCTGGGGACCACGTTAAGTACTGTGGTTCTTGAGCACTCAGTGGGTCGAAATGCTGTAGTCACAACTAGGACTGGGCAGTGAACTCCGCCTCGTTCATGGAGTTTGTGGAGTTTTCCGCACTCTGTGGAGCACACGGAGTTCTGAAAAACTTTGCGCAGCGGAGTTGTTTACTCGCTTGCACTCACCAACATCAAGTTTTGAGAGCGCAAGCGAGGAAAATCCACCTCCTGGCGAGATTTCTCAACATGGGCGGTCAGATTTCTCAACGCGGGCAGTCGCGGATGGTCGCGACCGCTGGCGTTGAGACACTTTCCGTATGCTTTGAGAAAGCTGCCGCTCGGGTAGAAAATATACTCGAGTGGCAAGAAAAGAAGGAGCGCCCTCTTGCGCTGTGCATGGTGCAGTTTGCACTGATTTTGCAGCGCTGGACAAACACCCGGTGCTGAAAATCAACGCGATCGGCATGACCAAATGCACTCCGCCACTTGTGGAACTCTGCATAGTGCGGCAGAGTTTTTTGGTCACTGCGCAGAGTTTCGCATTGCGGAACTCCACAAACTCGGCCCAAGCCTAGTCACAACATGATAGCACCTTCTGCCAGTGCCGAGTCCTGTACTACTCCAGAAGAGAGAAGTCAGATGAAAACTCTTCCTGTCTTTCCATAGGTTCCAATAACATTGAGCATTCTGAACTCACCTTGATTGCCTTGAAAATGTCCTTGAAATCTGATATGAGTGATTGGCTTGTGCCGGCCCCATAAATTTATGCCCTTATAGCTAAATAAGCACCCACATAATTCTTCTTAAAACTGAGTTTATTTTCTTGTCAGTTTGTTCTTTGAGGATATTCTCCTCTGCCAATGAGGTCCACCCAAATATACTGGCCACCAAGGCATCTACTGAAACTGACTCCAGAACATGCTTATCTACCTCCTCCAAAGGATTGAGTTTGGAAATAAGTTTGGAGATGTTGTTCTTTACTGGGTCCTCCACTCCTGTTTAATTACCCCCACCACATACTGATGTCAAGGAAAACCACTAGATGGTGCAAGCTGAAATTGCCTTAACGCAGGCTCTGAAGAAGGGCTAGGGACTTAACGGACTGCAAAGCCCATATTTTGGTGAATTCTTGTTAGGAGTTCAAACATCTTGTCCTTATTGATTTAATTCTCCTTTTAATCTGAATGAATTAATTTCTGTATGTTCTTCACTATGCTCTGAGGAATATAGATCATCTTCCTGATCAGAAATTGCACAGGAGCAGGAGTCTGAATGGAAAACATAAGGCCTGATTCACAAACTGCATTTCATAGTACATACAGTAGTACTAGAGTAGTACAGTAGTAGTACTTATGTAATACAAACTGCAAATGGAAAGCTACACACCTTTCCTAACTTTTCTAAGGAGAGATTTCCACATATGTAAGTTTATTAATTAGTAGTAAATGTGGGAGTGGCCAGGGGAGTTAAGGGAATTTGGGGAATATCTGCTAAAAATTGAGAGGGGTTTTGAGAGAGTAAGGAGGGGTTTAGGGAGGAAAACACCCACCTACCAAAGAGTAATCACAATGATATTCACAAACTAAACTTCTAAGGTTACTACAGCCCTAAACGTGATAAACCAGTATTAACTGTACTCAAGCCCAGCCTTGAAGTCAGTCAAGCATCTCACATGCCCAGGTATTATAACATACTCCCATAGAAAGTAATGGAGGCAGGGATTTAAAATTACAACTCATATGAAATAGTGTTGAAATTATTTAGACTTTTATAAAATAGATAAATATCTATGTGTTTTAATGTTAAAAAATATATAATTGTGAAGCAATTATTTTATTATTATAAAATGTAAAAAAAAAAATTTGTTATAGATTTACATATGAGTTTAATAAGTCTCTTTGACAATCTTCCTTATTCTTTCCTTAAAAGTATCCTTTGTCATCTGCCTCTTATGTCTTTACTTAGGAGAAGAGGATGAACAGAAAGAAAAGCAATCTTCCACGTAGTTCCTCATTCTAGACTGTCTCCCTATTATTGAATAAATTGCTGCCAAAATCACCAGAAAATTAATACAACACACATCTGAGAATCACACACAGTTTCAATACCCTTTAATACATGCACTGTTCAGAGAGCAAAAGCAAACGTTTTCACTTATGTGGAAGCCGCTCACTATTGCCCCCAATCCATGGGTGTGAAAACGCATATTAGAGCCAGCACTCACTGCTATTGCTACTGCTGCTCACACAGGAACACTTACCTTCAAACAAGGGTTAGTAACCAAATGTATCTCTCTCACCTCCTCACCAATGGCCAGCTGTCCTGTTGAGAGTTAATGATAGGAACAAAATGGAGAGCCATACTAATCCCCCCCTGAGCCAAATTATGCATTATGCAGCCCTCTCCTACCTGAGCCCAGCACAGAGTAGATCCATGGTGCAACATTGGACACCCAAGCCCTGCAGTTATCTCACCTTCCTGTCCATGTCTCAGTCATGTGACAGGTGAAAAAATGGGAAGTGGTATGGGAAGGCTTTGGTGTTATAACACTTGCATGGGTGGATGAAGTTTGTGTTGTCACTCCCCATTCTTTCTTCTGCCCAGCGGTGCAGATCACCTCAATCACCTCAAAAGTAGTGACTGGGATGAGGAGGATGGACCTAGGGATAATCTCCCTTTTCTTTCTTCTACCTTGAAAGTTAAACAGACCACATTTTTATTTGGTTGTGGCAATTCTAGTGTGAAAATCTGCTGAAATATTTTTAAAGATCTATGGGAAATAAAGTTAAAAGCTGCATAAAAGACAATGAAATATCAAGCTAAATTTCTTAGACTAGTGCCAAAATTAAAGACATATCTACATCAAAATGTGTTCTCTCTGCTCATGTTTATCATTCCTGAATATTTCTAAAGCAAACTAATTGTTCCACTTGCTGATATTTATCATCAGCTACCCTCTATCAGTCCTGATATTCGGGTTTGAATCACACATCGCCTCAGCTAAGCTGTCTGCCCCTTGCCTACTTTTTCTAAGTGCACCTTTGCCTTTTTGTACACTTAACAGTGCATGGTTGCTGCCTTGTGTAACGGGGATAGGGGTCACTGGGTGACCAAGTGACTTGGAGCTGTGTGGCTTTCCATGCAAAGATTCTGCTCAGTCGAGCATGTAACTTGTAGTTTCTTTTGACTTAGCGATGACAGGACCCTTTAAAACCCTGATGGATTCTGTAGAACAGTGACATAAGTGCTTGGGTGTGGCGATAGAATGTAGAATAGTCAGTTAACAGTTACATGCTGAGGAATAATGACGTATAATACCAAGCTCCATGTGTGGTGTGATCATTTACAAGTACCCGGGCTGGGGGGGTATGCTACAACTAATGATGAGATAGGGGATTACACAAACTCCGCGACCCGAAGAACCGATAGTGCTCCCCTGGAGAGTTTGCAGTGGTCCAGAAAATTGATTGTGAACACCACGTGCCTCCGTCGAAGCAAAAATCGACGGTTGGCATATGTTGAGTCAAAGTACCACTCCAACCAGTGCAAGGCCAGTGAAGAAAGTAAAGGCCTTACAGAAAGTTTGTTTGTCGTCAGCTAGAAATTTGCTTGTATAGTCAAGAAAAGAAATACTGTGCCACAGCATAATAGGGCCGTCATTCATACAGTACAATAATGTTAAAGACAGAAACAACCAAATACAGAGAAGCACCAAAGGCAGTGATTGGTGAGTGCAAGAAAGCTCTAAAAGAGGAAAAACATGTCTAACACAAAGAAACGCAAAAGACAGTAATGACCAGGTACAGAAAGTGCAACGAGCGGCATCAGCCAGGTGCAAAAGAATGCTGTGAGTAAAAGAACATAAATGCAGAGAAACATTAGAAGCGGCGACAACCAAATATAAAGAGAATACAATCATGCTTATCAGACCTTGAGTAAAGAGAGTCGTCATACCACAGCCTTTGGCCCAGGGGTACCACAGATGATGTTGGGTGCATTCCGCACAACTCGAAAGTCCATCAGAAATTGAAAAGCTCCAATGGCTACGCAAAAAGAACCCTCACAAGTTCAGACTGGTCATGATGATCCTGAAGCAAGCACGTCGCATGAACTTCCAGATGGTACGAATTGTGCAAGTCTGTCAGCAAGGTCTATAACTGGTTATGATGGTGCTGCTTTCTTAAAACCACCGCCTCCCTTCGATATCACCAAAAAGCAGAATATTGGCGACAGATGGACTGCCTGGATCTAAACATTTGATGATTTCATTGATGGGCTGAAAGAAGCAAATGACAAAAGGATCATTAAGTATATGAAGAATTTGGCAGGTGAAGGAGTCAAAGAAGTGATACAGAAAATACCACATGGTGGTATAGTGACGTACTGTCAAATCAAAGAAGCGTTAAACACCAAGTTCAATCCAATGCCAAATGTCGGCTACGAAAGGTAAATTTTCAGTCAGGAAAGGCAGAGAACTGGTGAAACGATTGATGAGTTTGTAGAAAGACTTGATTCGCTCATCAAGCATTGCAAGTTCAATGAGGAAGAGGCCATGCGTCTCTGAGTAATAGATGGTTGTGTCGCCGATTCCTTCAGACGACGAATGCTGAAAGAGACACTCAGCTTGGAACGAGTGCTCATGGCTGCTAGAGTGGAATAAAGGCCATAAAGCAATGTCACCAAAGAAAAAGAAGTTGTGTTTTCGATGTGGATTTTCCTATCCACATGAAGGTAAATGTCTTGGCATTGGGCAGATATGCAAAGGCTGTGAGAAAGAAAACCATAGAGAGAATGCTGCATAACTCAGTTCTGCTGCGATTAAAATGAACAAGTACCTCAGTCAATGCCTTTACTGTTGTCATCATATATTAATATCTGCCACTGCTGTTCCGGCTCCTTTATCCCAGTCATTCCCACTTCCTTTCTGCTGTTTCTTCTAAATCTTGACAGTAGTTTCAAACGATTCAAAACCTGCAGGGCACTAAGAAATCTGAAGGGATCTAACAAATCTATTTTCCATAGAAAACTCTGTGCCAGAGTTTTGGACTGTCCTTGTGATAATCTTAACACTTTATTTTCACACAAAGATTTTCTTGTCGAATGGCACTATATTTGGCACTAAAATGAACTATGATGACAAACATCCGTCATATTATTGAACAGGTCAGGTGGAAGGCTCTTCTCCAGATGAGAAACTATGATGAAAAAGGAATACCCTTCCTTTTGTGTCTGATGGAGGAAAGGTGTTCTGACCTTATGTTATTATTGTAATATCAACTGCATTTCCTGTGTACTTTTCTTATTTACAAAAAGTTTAGAAAATATTGCTTGTTTATTTGTAATCTCTGCACATGTAAGTTACCTCTTAGTAAATGTGGGAGGACTAGGGGGAGTGGCGGGAAAATGGGGAATATCTACTACTAAATGAGAGAGATTTAGGGAAAGATAAGGAAGGATTTAAGGAGGGGTAAGAAGGTGTCTAGGTAGGGGTATGCTAATACAAACACCCACCCACTAAAGAGTAAGGCCATTGCTATTCACAAACTACACTTCTAACATTAATACTGCCCTAAAGGTGACAAAAGTATAATGAATGTACTCCAACCCAGCCTTGGCAAAAGTGTAGCACCACAAGGCTATTCACAGGTACTGCAATGCACTCCCTTAAAAAAAGGAGGCAGTGACCTAATATATAAAATATTTACATTATTTTGACTTTTAAATTATGTATAAATATATGCACATATATATATTTGGAGTCTTAAAAAGTATGTTTAATGAATAATTACATCTTATTAGTTTAAAAAATGAGTTAACATATTAAAAAGATGAATTACATGTTTAATCTTTTACAATAAATTATAATATAATTTTCATTAACTATACACAAATGTTAATTAATATTAATTAAAAATAAAATTGCAGGAGGTGCCAGAGAGCCGGCGTGCAAATGGTCATCCTGGTATTAGGCTCTTGTTGTCGGAGGGTCCAATCGGAAATAATCTGTCTTCATTGACATTCGAATGCTCATTCTTGGAGATCACTGGAAAACCCCATATATGTTTGAAAACAGGAGTGGAGGGAATGTTATACCGCACTTGAGAGTTTTGGAGATGCGGCCCTGTGATCACAGCTGGGGCCCCACCTAGCTAGAGGGAGACACTGGTCAATAGAGCTCACTGTGGATAGAGGACATTGGGCGACTTATTCCAGCAGTGCTCCCTTGATCATGACCAGTAGAGTGAGGTGCTGGTCGGGCCCTATGACAGGTGGCAAGCACCAAGATTGATGGAGACCATGTGATTGTAGTTCCCTGCTGGGCTGCACTGTGACTGGGGGGCAGATTATTGCTGCAGGCGCTGGGTCTGTGGTGGGCAGGGCAGTCTTGCGCCACCACTGCAGATGCCTGGCACTGTGATCAGCGGGATATAGAGGCTGAGTCTCCGTGTGGTGGGGCTCTACTGGATTCTCTGCTGGAGCTTCCCCCAATCCAAGATGAAGGCTGCAATCTGAGCAGCATAACAATAGGTGTAACCAGAGGGAGAGACCTGCGCTCCATTGGCAAAGAAGCACCCTGGTAGTGGAGAGTCTACCTGCACAAGTGGAATGACGATCCCCTGGGCAGTGTGGACCGAGTATGTCTCTGTGCTTGCCCAGATGCCCCGGTAAGTACTGCCATATTTCTGTATAGGTTTTCCACATGACGGGCCTATTCTCTAGTGGAATACCTGCAGTAAAGGCGCTTCAATGGGGGCCCTGTTCCCACCTCATCTGTCGCACCACAGTACGCCCCACCGGGCAACACTTTGATAGTTGGGAAGGCTAATGACTACTGACTTGGCATTCTCCACCAAGTGCTCCTATATTTCTCTCTTTGTAGCGCTACAGCCAGCCCCACCATATAATGAGCACAGTAGATGACACCATGATTGAACCACAGGGCACTCCCTATACAAGAGGGACAAGACTCAGACATGAAGGCACTTTTGACTGCTATGCAAAAAAAGCCTTGTGTTCATTAACAACAAAATGAATGCTCTCACCACTCGCATGGACACAATCACCCATAAACTGGAGAGACATGGAACCAGACTGGCAGAGGCTGAGCAAAGGATCTCAAAAGCAGAAAATGACCTTGAACTTAAGGAGAAACACTTCTAAACATGATAAAGGTCTTGAATGTCATTGCTTAGAAGAATGCAGGCTTAGATGCGAGATCAAGACACAGTAACTTTCACATATTGGGAATACCAGAATCCACCAACATGGGCAAAATGGAGGATTACATTGAAAAGCTGCTACTGTCACTCTTCGGTGTGGAGTCCTTCTCGCACAGTTTGACAGTAGATTGGGCGTATATAGCCCTGTCAGTCCCACACCCTCCTAGAGCCCCAGACCGACCCATCATTGTGCACCTTTTCAACTTTAAATGATAAAGACGCGACTCTCCAGCTGGTGAGAGAAAAAGGCCGCCTATCGTTCAATGGGAGTGATATCTCCCTCTTCCCAGATTTTACACAGGTGGTGCAGGAAGCTAGATGGAAATTCATCTCAGTGAAGAAACAACTAATCAGGGCAAACATTCAATATGCCATGTTATAGCCAGCCTGTTTGAAAGTTGTAGTAGATGGCATGCCTCATCTCTTCAACTCTCCACTGCAAGCTTTGGAATTCCTGAAGAACCTGGGTAAAGGCAGTCCATGCAGTACGAACATCTTGGAACAGGGCAGCTTACTGTTTGCCCACAGTGACTCTGACTGACACTGATGTCCAGCATTAAAGTAATATATAATGGGATGGTGAGCCTTTGCAATACCATAGAAACTCCGACTTCATTGGGATGCCTATGTAAGCGTCTGGTATAAGTTTAACATGATGGCAAAATAGAAGTCAGAAACCAGCAGCAAGAGGCAAAATAAAGGTGAGAAATGGGCAGGAAGAAGAAAAATAGAGGTCAGCAACAAGCAGAAAGAGGCAATATAAAGGTCAGAAACGAGCAGGAAGAGGCAGAAAAAAGGTAAGAAACGAGCAGAAAGAGACAAAATAAAGGTGAAAAATGAGCAGTAAGAGGCAAATTAGATGTCAGAAACCAGCAGCAAGAGGTCAAATAAAGGTCAGCAACGAGCAGAGAGAGAGCAGAATAAAGGTCAGAAGGGAGCAGAAAGAGGCAGAATAAACATCAAAAACTAGCAGAAAGAAGCAAAATAAAGGTCAGCAATGAGCAGAAAGCGGCAAAACAGAGGGCAGAAAAACAAGCAGGAAAAGCAAAACAGAGGCAGAAAAACAAGCAGAAAAAGCAAAAAATAGCCGAAGAGGGCAAAACAGTGAACACTCAGACACTCAAACACCCACTCACGGACCCACTCAGACACTCTCACACTAACTCACAGTGGGTGGGCAGAGTTGGGGTTCCGAGTTTTGTTTGTATTTTTGTTTAGCATGTACATGACTTTTACTCTAAACTGCTTGACATGGAACATATGGGGCATTAACAATGCCTATAAATTATGTCAGTTAGTAAATTATCTAGACAGACACCAAATCAATGTGGACCTACTTCAGCAGATGCACCGTACCATCAGGACCGAGATGGTGTTCGCCACTAAATGGATGGCACAGCACATTGCCACGTCATACTCTTCTTATGCTAGAGAAGTCCTTATCTTGATCAAAAAGGGCACACCATAACAGATATTAGGTACACGTACCAATGAGTTTGGTCTCTATAAT
The DNA here is from genome assembly GCA_963921515.1 of Calotriton arnoldi. Lineage (NCBI taxonomy): Eukaryota > Metazoa > Chordata > Amphibia > Caudata > Salamandridae > Calotriton > Calotriton arnoldi. The sequence goes on along the minus strand of CAWUFW010001712.1, from coordinate 1,526,486 downwards.
CTGCTTTGGGGGCTGATGGGTTGAACATTACTATAGTCTTGTAATAGTAGTTACGGTCTGACTATAGATGACCCAATGATCTACGTGCATTTATGGGGGAAGTGGTGGCTTTGCCATTAGGTGTATTAGCAAAGTCGAACTGGCAGTGTAAAACACTGCCCTTTCAGTCTGCAATGGCAGGCTGGGATCCATTTTGTCTCTGTGACATGCAGGGTGGAACAAACAGTGCTGTAGCCCTAAGTGAACACTCTGCCTTACAGGCCCTTGGTACCCTGGGTACCACACACTATGGACTTATAAGAAAGTCAGTGCTTGCAAATTAGGGGTAGCCAATGTAACATAACTTTGGTATAGGGTTAGAACACTGGCACTGAGGTCTGGTTAGCAGGCCTCAGTGCACTCTCAGAGTCGAAAAACCAGCAACATTAGTCCTAAAATGTGTGGGCGAACATGCAAAAAGAGGCATTTCCTTACTTCATGCCTCGTGACTTTGTAGCCTTGATCAGGTTACTATATGCCTCCCCTGTGGTTAGAGTTTGCATAAATGGTGCTATATCGGACCCTACCAGTATTTCACTATCTGCTCTTGCCCATACTTTTTGTGCCAGCCCTGGAGCACCTAGCTGCAAAACTCAGGCAGCATTACTCAATTTATGCATTGTTATATATTACCAGACATGCCTTGATTTCCCTACACGCCGATGATATGACTCTTCACATCAGGGAACCTTGGAACTGCCTCAGCCCAATTATGCAAGAGAACATTAAATACAGCAACCTCTCTCGGTGACTATTAACTAGAAGAACTCCCAGATATTCCCTCTTATCGGTGAAGTCAAAAGTTTGTGCCGGATTTTCTATTGGAGTGAGGTGAGGGCTCACTTAAGTATCTTGGTGTGTGGGATAACCGCAACATGAAAGTGGTTATGCATGAAAATAACAGAGTACTACTTATTAAGATTACTGAACAGGTTGCATGTTGGATATCCCTCCCTTCCTCTTTGGCGGGACGTATGGCCTCATAAAGATGGCCATTTTGCCAAAATTACTTTACTTGTTAGTGAATGTACCACTTAGGGCCATAGTATGAGTCTGGCGGTCCAAGAACCGATAGACTCATGGGTGTGCGGCGGTGGCGGTCCAGCCACAGCTGCACCGGCGGTCCGTCTGCCGTATTACAAATTAGGTGGTTGGACCACCATTGCACCGCCACAACCGCCAGGGAACTGCATTCCCTGGTAGTCCTGCGGCAGTCAGGGGCTCACAATATGCTGGCGGTGCCGCTGCAGGACCACCAGCAAATTACGAGTTTCAGGGCCATGAAACTGCTGGCGATCATAAAACAAAGGGGGCCCTACAGGGCCATCTCATGCCCAATGCATGGGGGTGCATGCAGGGGGGGCACATGTTGTGCCCCCCGTGTGCATGCACCCTCATTTCCAGCACGGCATTTACTTCACAGTCCATGCCATGCTGGATTGCACTGTGGCGGTCCAGCCTTGGTACCTTTCTAAGGCATACATAGGTGCCTTGGAAAGGCTCCGCCGCAGGACCACCATGTTGCCCGCCCATGAAAAACTTGTAATCTGGTGGTCCTAGAGCAGGGCGGTGGCGTGGCGGCTCACTCCAGGACGGCCAAACTTGTAATTAGCCTGATTAGGAGTTTGGCAGTCCTTAGTATCTATGGGTCTTTCTTCTGCTCCCTTAGGAAGCAGCTGATCAGATTAGTATGGGGGAACCAAGTTAGAGTGTGATGGGAAACCTTAACAATACTGTTTGTACTAGGAAAGTTTGAGGCCCCTGATCCTGAGCTATACTCGCTCTTTGGTTGACCACTGCAATTTCTTTAGGATGTTGTATTGCTTCAGAAAGATCACAAATGTAGGAACCATTCCTGATAGGAGCACCAGAAGATGTCATAAAACCCCTATGTGACCACAGCTGCCCAAAATCATCTACTATTCCAACCCTATACTGGCTGTCTTTGTAACCTGTTAATTCAATTCATTTGCAAGGAAACAAACTCTTGTCAGTGCAATCAACTCTGCCACCTGTGCTGAAGTTACATTAGGCAGGTATGATGCTACAATGATATCAGAAATGGAACCGACTGCATAAGCAGCTTTTAGTGCACCAAAATGGCCTCACAGACACAAACCATCTACAAATAAAGTCAGATCAGCCATTTCAAGAGGAACATCTATAATATATGGTCTTGTTTTGGTACACAATTCTGTAACATTCACACAGTTGTGTTCTTGCTCATTATCATCATCATCATTGTCTTCATTGCTGTCTGAAACAGGTAGCAGCATTGCAGGGTTCAGAGAAATATATCTTCCATTTGAGATGTTTTAGCTGCCGGTCTGATTTGCTCATACCTCATGAGGTGGCTGTTTATCAGGTGTTTAGCTCTCTGCCTACTGAATGAGGAACAAAAACAATGAAAGTATGCCCCTTTACAATCCCTCCACTTTGTTCAATTGCAATGCAAACAGCTGCAACCTTCTTCAGGCAACCAGGAAGAACTATAGCTACTGGATCTAACACAGCAGAAAAATATGCAATAGGTCTCATTAACCCACCATGTTTTTGGGTAAGAATTAAAGCGAACACCCACTCTTCTCAAGGCAGAAACAGAAAAATTCCTTATCGTAATCAGGCATTTTGACGGCAGATGAACACAAATGTTCTCTAAATTCTCAGATGGCCTTCATACATTCGTCACCAAATAGTACCAGATTCTTGATATCACTGTGAGTTAAAGACTTAAAGGCTTTGCCTTCAAGAAAAAGTTTGGAATCCGCTGATGACAGAAGTCAACTATTACCAGACACATCCTTACCTCCCTCTGGGTGGTTGGAGGATTCATCTTAAGAATTGCGGGAACACGTTATTTTGAGACTTTCCTTGCTCTTTTGTCAATGTGATAACCAAGAACAATCACCTCTTTTTTTCAGTACTGCATCTTTGTAGGTGAAACCTTGTGTCCATTGTCAGCAAGATGATTTAAAAGTGCAATTGTATCCAGTTTGCAGTCTTGTTTTGTCCTTGAGCCACAAGCAGGTTATCAATGTTTTGGACCAAAACTGAGTTACAAGGTAACTGCAAATTTTCCAAATCTTCCTTAAGGGTCTGACTAAAAATCAAAGTATATCACTGTGGAATTTGACACCAAATGTGGACTTTATTTTGGAACCAAAATGTGAAAAGATATTGACTATCCTCATGCAGAGGAATGGAGAAGAATGCTTGGCATAAGTATCCACAGAAATCTGAAAAGTATTACAGCAGGATTTGGCACCACTGGGCAAAATGGAATCACTTTCTGATTTATTGCCAACATTTCTGCACTACCCTCCACTTACCACTCTCTTTTTTAATGCCCATTACAGGAGAGTTGCGAGGATTACTAAGTACCTCCCGTAGAATACCTTGTTCTATCATTTTTTCTATGATGGGCCTAAAACTTGAACTTCTTTTCCAGAGAGGGGCAAGTTTGGGATCTCTACAGACAGAATGGTAGAGCGGGTAGCACCAGTTTCGCTCAAGAATGATTCAGGGTGACCATTAATCTCACCGTCTACATATGGGCTATCCTGGTCTACCTGTAGGACTGCACCAAGCATGCAATCCTTCACCTCCTCAGGCACATTATGAATTGGTGAAAACTGAGAAAAATCATTGTTCCGAATCAATGGATTCTGTTGGTACCCTAAATTATATGGCATCTTGTTTCTCGTGCTTGCTGCCTAACTGAAGCTATGGGCATATTCTTATGGAACTGCCCCCGATTTTACACATTTTGCACAGGAGTCAGTTGGGCTGGGGCACGATTTGGCATCTGCATCTGGGTTATGTTTTGTTGTATCTGGAGGACAAAATCATTTTGGATTTGATCTGGATATTGACTACACTTCCAATTCCAGTGCTCGATTTTACCATAGAAATGGCAAGCAGTGCTCTTCTTTAGAAAATTAATATTTGCAGTCTCTCCAGAAATATTCACATTCGCTCTACCACGACACTGTGTCTGCACCCTCTCATCCAAACACCTTGCATGCCTTGCACCCCGTTCATTCCTGAATTCTCAAGTTGCACAAAATCTGAATCAGAAACCATTGTTTGATTTTAGTTGCTTCTCTAATTTTTCTTCGTCTAGGCAATTCAACTTCTCTTTAATGTTTTTCTGCTTTGCATCAAAACAGTGACTGCAATATTTAGCATATTTCAATATCTCATTGATACCCTTGGTCTGCCAGCACATCACAATCTGCTGACTATGAGAACTAAGCTCAGATGCAAACCTAAAATGTAAGCCGGTATGAATCTAACAACTTCTTTCTCTGGCTCTTCAACTCCACTTGTACGTGGTATAAATCGGCATAAGCCTTTAATAATAAGCATGCACTAACTTTCAGCTCTTTTGTAGTTCTCATGATTTTTGCTCAGTTCACTTCCTTATCTGGCACTTCCTTTTTCAAATGGTCTATTGCCGCTCTATATTCATCAGCAACCACCTCAGCTGGAGCCTTGTTACGTGGAACTCTAGTTGGTTCCTCAGTCGGCAAAGTAACAACAGCCTTACACTGTATCCATAAATCTCTAGGGACACCAGCTCAACTAATGTATCCACATCAATTGAAAGGATTTTTTAACTTGTCACCAATCTATGAAAACACTTTTCAGGTTCCTTTCTCAGTTCTGGAAAAATTTGTTGTAAATAAATAAAGATCACCCCTAGTCCAAGGCACTTGCACATAATTCCCTCCATGCACTTCTCTCAAAGGAAATTCTGACTAGAGGTGGGTGGAATTTGTAATTTTTCCAGTGTAATTGGAGGAATTTTGTAATTCCGCTTTACACTTGTAACGCGGAATTACTAATAAATTCTGCTGCTTCACTCCGCAGGTGGAATTAATTAATCAGCACTCGGCCTAGGCATCAGTTACAAGCATTGAGGTTGCAAGAAATGAATGCAGCACAGACATGCAGAATCGCCACCCGCCACCAGTTGCCTCTAAACTCGCCAGCAGTAGCATTACACACGCAGCCTACCCCCACCCCCAAAAGCACAGAGAAATGAGAGAGAAGTTTGTGGCCCACCACTGAACTCCCCACAGGTGAGTTCCATGCACCTGAGCAAGAATATTGCACTCACCGTGCTGGGGAAGACCAGGTCTCTGCCCCTGGACACATGGCTTCATCAGAGGGGCCTCCAGAGGTAGCGTTGTTCCCTCACGGTGGTGAGGTGAGTCCGGACCTGCCTGCTTCAGGGAGTGTGACTGGCCGAGGAAAACTGCTCATGTCTGCCTCATTATGAACTTAGTGGCCAAATTCACGCACCAAAAGCACTGTTGAGCACTCTGTCAGTTTAAACAACGCAAGAGGTGACTGTGCTGTGTGTCACGTGAAAGCTGAGTTACTAGTGACGCAAACATGTATTACTCTAATTAAAACCATAAATACGTATATTCAAGACCATAGAGTAGCTGGAGCTGTCATTTCCGGAGCGCTGAGAATAATCACTTCCTTACTAGATGGGTTCTTTCCATGTTTTAACCAATGATGATTCATGGAGAGTATCACTGCCCTGCTCTCTAGTTGTGCCAGTTCTAGCATGCCAATACTCATTAAATGAGCTTTCTGATTGACTTCCGCTGCTTACAGCTTTGAGGTACCTTAGACTTGACTCAAAAGCAATGGTGAGGCAATCTGATTTATTTTTACAGGAGACAGAATGTGAGGCTTATGTTTTTGAACCTCTGACCTGGGTTGGTGCCAAACGTGTTTTGTCACTTTGTAGGGGTGGTGGAAACTCGGTGGAATCTCACGGAGTTTTTATGTAACTTCAGAGAATTCCGCGGAGTAATACTCTGCGTGTTCCACCCACCCCTAATTCTGACACTGTCTCTGGTTCTCTGGTTCCGAAACACAAAAGACCACTTTTGCTTTCTACTTTATCTCTTTACTTTTCTTTTTAAAAGTATCTTTCTTTTCCCACTTTTCCATGCATTTATTTAATTTTTTTCCGGTCCCTAGCTTTCTCAATTAAATCTTTAAGGTCAGCCTGCAAAGTCACTAAGCCCATTTCCTTTATCTCTTTTTCACTCAAATTCATTTTATAATTTCTCTGTAAGTTCCTCATTCTGCTGATATCAGCCTCATATACATCCACTAATTCCTCACATTTATTATGTGTTTCATTCACACACCTTGCTGCTTCTCTGATCAAGTATCTCATTTTATCTATGTATATTAAATTAGTCTATTTAAATCAAGTGTTCCCTGTAAAGTCTCTCCAAATTCAATCTTTAGGAGTCCAATATTAACCTCCCTTTCTTTAGGAATTACAGTAGATTCAGGAGAGATAGGAGCAGTAATAGATACAGTAGTAGAAATAGTAGCAACATCAGTATTCGCAGATGGAGCACTGGCACTCGATAATACACTCAAATCAAATCAAATCAAAATATCTTTATTCGCATTTGATATATGCATAAAATTACAGACTAAAATTATCCTAAAAACATTTGATCGACAAGAAGTCTAAAATTAAATAATAATTGGTTTTAAGATATGTCCATTTAAATATCAATATTCACAAGTAGCCTCGTTGCAGAAATCAACTTCAGTTCATTATGAGAAGGATTTGTTGCAGCATACAATTAAAAAAAAAATACAATTCCCCCAGAGCAAATCCGAGTAGCACATTTTAAAACCATGCAATAAATCATTTTCCCGGCATGAGGCTTTTATCTATTTGGTCAATTAAAACAACACCCCTATCTGTTGAACTTCTCCTTATACGAAGAACTGAATATAAATATTTTGCAACCATGAAACAAGTATATGGTGTTTCCAGGGAGTTAATAACTGCAAGAGCTGTAGAATGTGAAACTAGACTCAATTTTGTTATCAGGGGAGGATATACTTTTTTCTTTCCATTTTATAAAAAGGGCAAAAAAATAAGATATGAGGCATGGTTTGGGAAGACAAGCCATCACAAGGACATTGCGATAGATTATTTAGTGAGTATACATGCGCAGGGTATCCTATCATCAAGGGGAAAAAATGTAACCTCATCCTTGTTAAAAGATATTGATTCGTATTATTAGTAACAAAGGAGAGATAGGAGTCATGACCTTTGGGGATTCTGGGCAAGGTATGGTAATGAATAACCGTAGGTTTACTTTGGTTGCGTTGCCATCTTTCTAGCTCACATTTTTTGAGGAAGGCCTCTTTCAGCTTAATCTTGGAAAAGGGCAAACATGTTATGTACAAATCAGCTAAGCCCAAGTCTGTAAGAGACCTTCTAACATATACTAGCCACAGGATATTGTTGGCTTGATCTAAAGTTATTACGTCTTTTAGTATTGTCTGATTTAATCCAACCGTATCCCTTTTCCAGATGCGCAACCATAAAAGGAGTGGGGCCAATTTAATAGTGTCAGAAAAAAAGGGGAGGGCAAGTTCTTTGTAGGCAATCAGATTCGAACAGGCCGATTTAACTGATAGCAATTTTTGACAAAGTTGTCCTCGACTTTCTGCAAGCCACCCACTTCTGCTATACCCCATATTTCAGCTCCGTAGGTTGCTATGGCTATTGATTTCGCTTTATATATTTCAAGCATTTCAGTAATTGATTTTTTCCCCAGTTTGGAGGCAAATTTCCACAAAGCGGCTATACTTCTTTGCAGCATGTTAGTTCTATTTGCAATCATAGTCCCCCAATTAAGTTTCGAGTCAAAGAGGAGTCCTAAACACATAAATGACTCTACTCGTTCCAGCGAGCCCCCATCTAGGTGAAATGGTATGGACTTCTTCTTTCCCATCCCTGCTATCATGATATAGGTTTTCGATCTATTGACTATCAATCCCAGTTCGGCCATAAAAGTTGAGTAGGAGGCCATCAGGCGTTGTAAGGCCAGGGGTGTCCTGGCCATCAGAACCGCATCATCTGTGTAGAAGAGAGCGGGCAACGATATGCCGCCCTCTGATGGAGCATCTATGCATTGTGCGGTTAAGACTTCATTACAGTTATTGGTATACATGGAGAATAGAAAGGGGGCCAGGACACACCCCTGTCGCACCCCCTTTTCTATTTTAAAACTTTCTGTGCATTCCCCTTGTTTACCATACCTGACTACGGCCCCCGCCTCTCTGTAAAGCTCCCTGATAAAAAGAATTATGGATTTGCCCACCCCATCGACTCCAAGAGAGCCCACAATTTAATGTGGACTACACAGTCGAAGGCAGTGGACAAATCCGCAAAACCCATATAAAATTGGCCCTTTTTTGCGCACACATACTTTGCAGCAAGTAGTGCCAGGTTGAGTCCTTGGTCTATCGTACCCCTCCCTTTTCTATATTGGGACTCTGCTAGAATGTTATTAGCCACAGCCCAATCCTCCAATCTGTTTAAAAGCACTCTCCCCATTCATTTCACTGTGCTGTCCAGCAGGGAAATTGGGCGGTAATTTACTGGGTTCATGGTGTCCCCTTTCTTATATATGGGGATGATCACCGATTGTTTCCATGATGCTGGAGGTCCCACTTTTGAGATGGCATTAAAAGCTTGCGTCAGGAGCGGAGACCATAGATTCTTACATCCTAGGAAAATATCCAAAGGAACACCGTCTGGCCCTGCTGCCTTTAGGATGGGCGATTGGGAGAGTGCAAGCTCGATTTCCTCTAGCGAGAACTCCATCCCCCGTTGGGCAATTATTACGTCACCCATTTTGTTTGTATCACTGTCCTTCGCAACATTAAAAATACTCTGAAAATGGAGGAGCCATGTGGTTTCATCTATATGAGAATCAAGAGAAACGCCCCCCTGTTCTTGCAAAAAGGGAGCGTTCACCACTCTCCAGAATGCCTTACTATCTTTACTCCTCGATGCCTCACCCAGATTGGCCCACGCTTCTTCTCGTAACTCTTTTTTTCTCGCCGTTCTGGCTGTCTTATAGTCAGCAAGTAGCTTCCTTATTAAAACTTTGTTACTGGGGTTCGTCTTGAGGCTTTCGAACAATTGGCATCAAACCACCTTGTCTTAGGAGGAGTCTTACTTGTAGCTGAATGCTTAAGGTTTGAATTAATGGAGATTAAAATGTTGTTAAAGGCTGTTACTACCTGATGGCTATTGGTGTTAGTATCTAAACAAGATTCTATCTCAGGGAGTACCTCCTTAACAGCCTTTGGGAGAAATAAAATTGGATCAATTTTCTCCCACTTAAGGGTAAAACCATTTTTCCTGCTCAATATCGGTTTTGGGGCTTGTATGGTTCTTAACTTGGTTGGTAACAGCCCAGCAAAACTAAAGAGGAGGAAAGCATGATCATTAAATTCTGTTAACTCCACTCCAGAGGACTTTATACAACTCCTATAGTTGGCCTGAATAATAGTAAAATCGATTGTTGAAGTAACATCAGTACGTTGGAAGGTTGGGAGGAATTGGCCTGTCATGCTGTCACAAGGGTTAATTATTACTAAATCCCATATTAAAAGAAGACTATTCAAAAGGGTTCCATAGTTATGGTGCCTGAAGTGAACAAGCAGCTGGTCATCAGAATCGGTTACCCCACAAATACGCTGGTCCGTTTTACGGCAACAGTGCACATTAAAGTCCCCGGCCCAAAGTAAGAAGACTGATCGCAAATTGTGTGTCAATAGGGCTTCCATTACTTCCCCCAGCTTCTCAATCACCTGTGTAGGTTTCTTGAAATTATTATTATAAAAATTAATCAATACCAGGTCAATTTTTCCAAAGCATTCAGCTATAATGACATGGAAAGGGGAATTGTTAATGTAGTTCACTTTACCTAAGGTGATCGTATTTGCAATAAATGTAATTAAGCCCCCCTTGGATCTAACTGCCGACGAAGGGACTGCTAAGGTAGCAAAGGAGCGATAACCATTAATATATACAATAGACTCTAACCAGGTTGTCTGGAAACATATAATATCCATGTTCATGAACATTTTATACCAACTATGATTTTCTTTTTTGTTTTCGTATCCCACTATGTTCCAGGAAAAAAACTTTAAGTCTGTGCCGCGCTCTTGTGGGGAGTGCCCCGCCACTGCTTGGGGGAGGGGTATAGTAGATCCAATTGATAATGACATGTCAACATTATGTAGAGCCAAATCAGCCGGCCGGGCCCTCTCTACAGGTACCAGTACTGTAGCCCTTCGTTCAGGGGTCAGTCAATCGCAAGATTCCATATCATCCAACACTGAATACCTGTTTGATAGAGCAAGGGAATCAGTGACCCCCTGCGTGGACTTGTAGCGGGAGGTCATCGGGGGATCACCCTGGGGATTAGCAAGAGAGCTGTGAACTGATATAGGCCTATAGAAGAAACCCAAAGGGACTGCATAAATCTGAGACTGTCGAGATGGGGCGACCGGTAGACTTCCAAGCAAGTCTCTTACTAATCTTACATTATCAAAATTTAAAATAACACAGGCATTATTGACAGTCTTTTTGTCCATCCCAATCCACTGCATTCTTCTGGCCATTAACAGGTGATTTTGAGTCAAATGGCCAATGTTTGAGTTTTGATTCAACCAGTGCTGAGCTTTATCCATTAACTGAAGTGGAGATTCATTCAATTCTTGTCGGAGTAGGGGGACGTTCACTAAAATTAGAACATAGGGGCAAGCTGCAGGGGTAAGGTTCATCTACTGTTGACTTAATCTGCTTGGAGCCTGGGTGGAAGAATAGTTTACCTTATAAAGAGGTTTTGAAATGTTATGGGTTTGGCCCTTATCCATTTTTTCTTGTGTGAACCCCTGTAAAACAGAGGACTTAGAGTCTGACCCCATAAAGACACCACCCATAGGGGCACTGCTCGGAGCCAGCTGGTTCACTCCACCGAAATGACCTGCTGTGGTGGAGTTAGGGGGTAGGTTACTTAGCATATGACCAGTGATTAATTTTTTACATTTAGTAAATAAGCTATGTTTTTCACAATTAATATCATTTGGATCTGTGCAAGCTGTCAAAGTGGTCATAGATTTTAACTGGGAGCTAGAGGAGGCTAAGGTAGCACCGGGATCTGCCACAGTTTGTTTCCCCAGTTTGGTCTTAGTTAGACTTTGTAAGGTGCAGTCTATAGAGTCTAAACGGGCATAAATTGGTTGTAAAAGTTGTTTGAATTTATCAATTAAATTGTCCAGGTCTATAGGGGATATGGGACTTGAATATTGCTGATCGTTCACACAAGTTGTGTTCGCTGGGTTGGTAACCTTTCTGGACTTCTTCGCTGGACCCTTGGAGGACAATAGTGCATGGCCCCTTTTGCGTTTCCCATTAATAGATGGGGGGGCTGTTAAGTTCTCTCTATCTGCTATTTCAGGCTGAGCTGTGCATGACTTTAATGCCACCATCGGTTCGGCAAAGGCGGGCCCATCTACTTTTGTTTCGCCCCCAAGTATTGGGGGAGTAGCCATGGTAGGGGGGTGACTTGACTCTGGACCCAGCGAAAGTCTCCTTTCTGTTAGAGCGATTTCTTTTTCTAAGGCCGATGTGGCTTTGGCCAGAAAGGTGTCTAAAGAAGTTACAGTTACCTCCTCTGTTGCTGTTGTACGCAGTTTGTTCTTCCCCATGATCGTCCCGGAGATCCTAGTACTGGAACGATGACGTTAGAGAGATGGCCCAGCCCGGCCTCCTCCGGGCTCTAACGGGCGCAGACGGGCCGCGGGAGCCCTGATGCTGCTTATGCTTATGCCTCCGGCGCAAATCAGGACACGGTGGCGCCTCCAGGCGCGTGATGTGCCGGGAGTTGAGGTCCCAACCAGTGCAAGTGCCTCAGGATCGGTAAGAACGGGCTAGCATGCAATTCAGATGTGTAACAGTCTCAGCAAATTCCTAGTGCCGCCATATATGCAACCTCCCATAGCTCCCCACAATCATCCAGGGCCATTCAGAATTCGTGCCTCCTCTAAGTGAACTACGTAGGCTTTAGTGCCTGTGCCTATGCGATTTATTCTGGGTTATCCAGCTTTAGACTCGCCTAGAAGCCAGTATATTGCATTTGGGATTGGGATAGGGGAGCCTTCTGCCAGTCAATGTGCTGCTTCTCCCCCTCCCAGTGCTTCCCCTTGCTGGAGGGCTCATATTAAGTCCTGCCAAATGTTAGTGGTCACATCTACCAGTGCAACGATGAGATCGTATGATGGTGTAGTGTATTGTAGCGCAGCGTGGCGTAGCGTATTGGGGGCCTCTATCCTGCAGGTTAAGAAGATGGCGGCATTCGCGGTCTCCTCCTGCAACCCGTCTCTCCTTCCTTCTGTCTCTAGCCCGGGAGCACACACACTTCAGCGCTCTGGTGGCAGGTCAAAGTCGGCGCCGCGCTCCCTGTCGCAGGGCTTCAGATCAATACACTCATACTTCTACTTGTTCCCACAAGCGCTGTCAATCCCTGTGCACGCATACTTGGTTCTCCCGATGCACCTATGTCAGATTCGAATGTCGAGACCACTATTGCTTCTGTGTACGGAAGAGGTCTAGAATTCAAAAGATCATTTAAAAACATAATCCTCCTCATCTGAATCCTGTTCTTTGTTTTGTTTCTCTCTGTCACCCTCATCCACTATCTTTTTGTCTGATGTTTCATTAACCAGATAGATAATCAATGGAGAATGGATCACCTTTCCTGTATTATAACCAGGGTCTGAGGTTTTGACCGTCTTAAAAAACCCTCAATCACGTACAGAGGTGGCGGAGCGATATATCTTGATTATCCGCTTCTAAGACTACGTGAAAGCATCATCATAGGGTCTTTCATAAAATATGCTTTCCTCCACCTGGAGGGAGACCAACTGGTGACTACAGTACTGACCAGTAATCGTTTGAGTGCAAGTGAGGTGGGTTTAAAATTACCTACATCTCTCAACAACGAAGATTTATTCAGTTGGAGATGGGGCAAGGTTAAAACAAAAGGCGGTGCATGTTTAGAAGTGTTACTGTTCTATAACACCTATGAGTACATGTGAGTGGTCGACATGTTTCAGCCCTTATGTCGCCCAGTTGGGTCGGGGGGCTTTCTTCAGGACCAGTGTGAAGCTTGTTACTCACTTAGTAACATGCGAGGGTAGATTAGTCACTTACCCTTCTTCTCAATTGTTACCGATCATTAGTACCTGTAACTTATTGAATCCGCATATTCGCTTCCTCGGGGAACAAGCGGACTGCTCACCTACTCAAGGAGTCAGATGCACGACTTGTGCTTGCTCCGTCTGTTGTGCACAACCCCGACCCAACTGGGCGACGTAGTCTCAGAAGCGGATAATCAAGATATACCACTCCGCCACCTCTGTACGTGATTGAGGGTTTTTTAAGACGGTCAAAACCTCAGACCCTGGTTATAATACAGGACAAGTGATCCATTCTCCATTGATTACCTATCTATTGCCTAGAAGCCGAATGGATCTCAGCTTCTTTCTCCCTCTACTGATTATGCACGGTTTCATTAACTAGTACAGGAAAAGCTCTAACTCCTTTTCTCATATCTTCTATCTACAATCTCTCCTGATTATCCCATTTGTTTTCTAACCACTGCTTCAGTAAACCTTTATGTTGTTTCTTCATTTTCTTTCTCTCTTTCTCTGGGGCCACTCTATCCCATTTATTCAATGCCTCAAATTGTGTAGGTAGTGGCTTCTTATCATTCATTGTTTGTTGCAGGAAAGCTAGCTTTCTAATATTGAAGGTACCCTCTAAAGGAAACTGCAAATCCTTGTCACTCGAGGTATATTCATACCAATCTCGAATCCAGGTACAGGTATTAAGCACAATGTCTGTAAGCATTTCATATGCAGGCGAGTCCTCTGGAGCAATGTTCTGTCCCTTTTTAGCAGGTATGCTAGAAGATTAAGGTTATTTTAACTCAGCACCCATTATTTTCACTCAAAATAATACAAAAAACAGCACAAAACAAGTAAATGAACAACAACCTATTCCAGCATGGCTAGGCAAAAGGTCAACCAATCGCAGCATGACTTTGACAGCAACCAACCAATGACAGTGCAAATCTGAAGTGACGTCTCTCCAATCACAGCAACGCATTTCAGTTAATGAAAAAACAACACAGCGTTTTTCTCACTGAACACACAAAAATAAGCAAAATAAATCTGATTTGAAGCAACTGAAGTAGGAGAAAATCAGCAGGTTAAAGAAAAAGAATTTCGGAAACAATAGAAACGGAATGAGTACATTTGTGTCACTTGTCAAATACGATTTACACTAAAGTAGACTCCTGTACAGCAGCAACCCACCTCGTATTAGTGTACTTACTCCTGTGCACCGAGGAGCAATAACACCTACCTAATTAGACATGCAAAACCTGAAAAATTGCTATTAGAAAGAAATCCCTATTTTTCTGAATGTGGCGCCTCGTACATCACACTACCAAATTGCAGACAAGTTCAACAACAACATCTTGAGATCTTGGAGAGCAACAAACCTGATTTCCCAATCAACCAATAGCAAGACTAAACCTTTTTTGATGCAAATCACAAATAGGAGAAATACAACAGAATCACAGTAATTAAACCACAAAATAAACCAAGAATCAACATTGTATAACCAAATCCTAACATGCAGCATAACAATTCATCACTCAACACAGACTGCACTCTCAACTCCAGCTTCCAGAATACATCAGTAACACACCAATACACTCTCAATCTCAAAAATCACTCTGCCTTATGAATACTTAAAATCCTTTTTTCTCAGGAACAGCAATGCGGCCTCAGGAGCACAGCAAATAATCCATTAGAAAATCCACCCAGGGAAACTCCACTAAGAAAATTCCACTAGAAAGATCCACAGTGCATGTAAAAATGTAGACAGACACTAAAGGGCAAGGAAACACTCAAAGCAAATAGGAGGTGCCTTATCTGTAACCATCCTCTGGTGGCAAACGTTTGTGGGCGCAGGGAACCCCAAATCTCTTTCACTCCAAAAAGACACCTCAATAACACTCCTATGGGTGGATGAATCAGGGACAGTGTTAAACCTCAGTTTCATGAGGCAATGTGTCCCACGATAAGGTACAACCCAGCATATTAAAAATACAATCAATTAAGTAAGGACATACTCAAGTCAGTTCTAGGGTGGAATTGGAAATATAGAAAGATTTATTACAAAAATGTAAAAATACAGAAATGATAAGCGCAGATGCATAAATTAATTGCCATGAAGGCTGTCAGTAATAGGGCAATACAGAATAATAGGCAAAGTCAAAAATTACTCTACCTCCCAAATGAGCAGCAAAATCAATAAGAAATCAGACAGCATCCCTAGTAGCCCCGAAATGGTTTCTGGCTCACACCCAAATGTAAGGCTTTATATAGGAAATCTTCTAACAAGACAGAATGAAAACAACAGCTTCAGCAAAAAAATACAATTTCAGCAAATCAGAGCACAGAAAATCAGAGCGTCATACTGCCTTACCACCTACTCACTAACCCAGTACATGAACATTGATTCAACCTACTCATTCTCACATCATCCAGAGATGGAAAAAAACTAGTTACTAAACAACAGTGAACTATTGTGATTGAATATAATACAGCAGGCAGGTGGAAAAAATCTTGAAGGATGTAACATTAACTGAGCCCATGTTAGAGAGACTTCTTCGAGAAAAAGTTAATTAGAAAATAAACAAATATGACTCTGCTTAACTGTGAGCAGCAGAAATAATAAACAGTTATTGTGCAGGGTGAGGCATTCATTTTGAACAAGATGGCGTCTGAGGGCTAGCTGAGGCCTAGTTAGCATAAGCTATGAAAAGGCACTTTAAAAGGTCATAGCTAAATTGTTTCAAAGGCAATAGCATCAGCTAAGTGTACACATTTTTAAGTGTAGATCCATGTACTGCACATTGTTATTAATGCCCAATTTTATAAATGCACAAAAATTCCTACACATTCTATGATTGGTCAATGAAAAATGCGTTGTAAAATGTATCCTATTTGCATTTTATATACCTTGAGGTGAGAAACTCCACCCCTTGCAGTGGTCAGACTCCCCTGATGCACACACTCGCTACTTGAAGTATTGGGGCGGGTCTGATTAAGTTTGCCAGGGCTGTTTTTGGTTCCCACGTCGTCGTCTCTGTTCTCCCTGGCAGTTGTTATGTACAGCATGGCTCAATGAAAGACATTAGAGTCGCGTGAGTATGTAAACAGGGATTTCCAGATGAGAAAATATTTAAATGCAGACAGGATAAGAGGTGAGCGAGTTGTGTTGTGATGTGTAAAATAACTGGGCATTGAAAGCCTCAGTGTAGCCTGCCTTTGTTGGGAGCGCCCCGGGTCCCTCCTGCAGTGCTCCAGCTAATGAGCGCTTCACCCTATGGAGCTATTCACCTCATTAAGCAAACCCAAGAAGTGAAGGACGGTCATTAATCCCGCTGTATTAAGTACAATGTGTACCCTCGTGGATTCGCTCTACAGCTGAACAAACACAGACAGCCATTTTCCAAGAAAGGGCTCTCCCCTCTTTAATCAAGAGGAAAGCAAAATAGACCCAATCAAGAGTGTTGTTTTTTTTTACATCATCAGCTATTTTTAGTGCACATTCTTTTAAGAGGTTTTAGTCTGCTCCAAAAGTAAACTACCATAGTCAAGATTTATACCACAACTTTCCCCGAAAGCAGATTTCACAAGAGAAGCACACATTCAATGGGCTTTCATTTAGCTAAATTAACATCGCCCAAGATAGCACATGTAAAAAAGAATAAGAAAGGGGTGGGTCAAGTCTTGGCCTGCCTCATCAAATGCTGCAGTGCTACGAAGTGGCTTACGACACAAGTAGGAACTTTACGAACGCAAATAAATAACCATTAAGAGATTTTTACTGAGCACGCTCCCTGGGGAAATAGCCAGTTGAATATTTTTTAGCTTATGCTTGTTCAGCCCTGCCATATATTATAAATTGTAGTTGGTGATACAGCCTTTGATTATAAGTTCTCCTTACAGTTTTAAACTGTTTCCTGCCAATTCTTGGTGTGAGTCATAGTCTGTTGAATTGGGTGAAATGGAGAAAAGTTTAACTCATCATTGTCTTCAACTAATCATCAGTGTAACACTCTTTACTTCACACCTGCCAAGGGTACCCCTGTGTCTTTCAAACAATCTTGATTTTGATTTTTGTCAACTGTATCTTGTCTGTTAAAGTGTTATTTCTTGTTTATGTACAAAAAGGCAATATATTGTGGGTAAGTAATAGGAACATTTTGAAAAATGAAATGGAAGAGAGAAATAATAGAATTAATTGATGTAATAGCAATATTATGTGTTTAAATGAGTTCTGCCAACTTCTGGGCCTGGTGCCACTGCACCTTCTGCACCATTCAAATCATGTCCCTAGTGCCTGTAAGATAAATGCATTTGTAGCTGCCTGTTTAGTTGTAAAATATAGCAATATTTGGTGTTTAGAGGCGTTATGATAACTTTTGGCCCGGGGCCACGGCAACTGGTGCACCATTTAAATTACACCCCTTTGAACTGCAAGGTAACTGCAATTGTGACTGCCTGTTTAGTTTTAAATTTTAGCAATAATCTGGGTTTAGTGGGGTCCCTTGTGCTTTTGGGCCCGGTGCCACTGCACCTGTTGCACCATTCAAATCATGTCCCTAGTGTCTGCAAGATAACTGCATTTGTGACTGCTTGTTTAGTAGTAAAATATAACAATATGTGGGGTTTAGAGGAGTTATGACAACTTTTGGGCCCGGCGCCACTGCACCTGCTACACCATTCAAATCATGACTCTGTTGTCTGCAAGGTTACTGCACTTGTGACTGCCTGTTTAGTAGTAAAATATAGCAATTTTAGGTGTTTAGCGGGGTGCCTAGAGCTTTTGGTCCTTGTGTCACAGCACCGGCTGCACCATTCAAATCAAGCCCCTTTTAACTGCACGGTAACTGCAATTGTGACTGCCTGTTTAGTAGTCAAATATAGCAATATTATGTGTTTAGAGGTCCGGTGCTATTGCACCTGCTGCACCATTCAAATCATGACCCTGTTGTCTGCAAGGTAACTGCATATATGGCTGCCTGTTTAGCAGTAAAATATAGCATAGCTCTTGTATATTAACTTTATTGTTAACATGCAATGTTTATTACAACAGTGAAATGAAATGGCATTGATCTGAAAAAGTATATGAAACGTAGCAATATGACCATCTTGATGAGGTTACATTGTTTCATAAAACCTAGAGATAGCCCGTTCCATTTTTTCTGATATTGCTCTATCTTACTAATTAATAATTCACAATTAAATGGAATCATTGTCTTCACGTTCTGTGAGATTTGAATGCCTAAATAAAAATAAAAAAATCAGTCAGACTACAGCTAGGGTTAGTCCAAATCTGGAATATAAATGGTTCTAGAGCCCTTATCTACAGTGAAACAGTTTAGATTAGAGCTGCAGTATACAGAGGCTGAGATTCTTTGTTTAAAGGAAACACATTTTGCCAAAGCAGAAATTGGTACTTTGCATCTCTTGCTGCTGGTTCTTTTACAAATGGAGCCTTGACACTGCCAGATGAAATGTGAACAGATCCTTGACCTCAAACTCTGCATGTAGACTCAAGTACAGCACCGCCAAAGTCCCTGTAATAAATTAAGCACTGCCTAAGTCTGGTTCTCATCATGTCTTGTCACAGCTGTGAAATGCAGTGCTGCTGGTTATTTAAAAATTGAACTCTCTTGTAACACTGCTCGTAAGTCAAATACAGCACTATCCACTGCTGCACACTATACGCTAGTACCAGTGTATGTAAATACCAACGCCTGGCTGTGAGCTATCCGATGGAGAGGACACTGGTGGGGCTGCAGGGCGTTCTGTTTCTTTCAGGCTTAGTATTATTTGTATTCAGGCTTCACTGTAAGTTGCTTCTGTAGTGCTCTTAGTTTCTCCAGTGGTTCTCAACTTAATTTCACACGCGTAGTTTCTCTCCTAAATCGTCGCCATTGTTGTAATGGAAGAAAGTCTGGTCCAGTAGGTTATAAGAATAAGGTCTGTTAAGACTTAGTTACAGGTTATTAAGATGGTAAGTTTCAGATAAGTAATTGATAAGTACATAGAAGATAGTATTAAGTAAGCCCCACCAGGAGCAGCATCCTTGCTTCTCAGCCCACACACTCCAACTGACACTCTCTCAACCACACCAGACACTCCAGCATTCCATTACATCACCAAGCACTCCAGCATTCTACTACATCACATCCATACTGACTGAGCAGCAGGGAACAGGCAACTAAGGGATGGATAGTAACAATTCAAGTCACAACAAGCACCCTCTTCAACATCTTCATCACGCCCCAAGCAGACATCGTCAGAGCCCATGACATCAACATCATCTCCTAGGCCGACGACACCCAGCTCATTCTCTCACTCTCAGCGGACCCCACAATGATGAAAAACAACTTTCACAACTGCATGAAGAACATCTGAGCCTGGATGAAAGACAACTGCCTGAAACTCAAAATGGACAAAACCAAAGTACTGATCTTCAGCAGCCACTCATCACTCTGGAACGACTCCAGGAGGCCATCGGAACTCGGACCCATTCCAAAAGATCACACCTGCAACCTCAGCATCATCCTAGACAGCGAACTCTCCATGAAATGACAGGTCAATGCTGTCTCCTCAGTCTGCTTTCACACACTGCACATGCTCTGCAGAAAAACTGTGAGACAGGCCCTCATCACCAGCCGTCTGGACTACGGCAATGCAATCTATGCAGGCACTACTGGCGAACTCATGAGAAGACTTCAAACGATCCAGAATGCAGCAGCCAAACTGATCCTTAACTTGTCCAAAAGGACCCACTTCTCCCATCACCTGAGAGACCTCCACTGCCTCCCCATTCAAAAGAGATGACATTTCAAGCTTCTGACCCATGCCTACAAAGCACTCCATGGCCAACGACCAGCATACATGAACCATGGCCTAAACTTCAACCAGCCACCCAGAAACCTCCGCTCCGCTCACCTCGCCCCCACACAGACCACACATCCGCTGCACTGGAGGATGATCATTCTCCCACCTCGCCGCCAAATCCTGGAACGCCTTTCCCCTTCGCACATCACCCTCATTGGCGGAATTCAGGAAGGGACTCAAGACCTGGCTCTTCGACTGAGACCCTCAGCCTAGTGCCTGGATGCCCTCACGAGTGATAAGTCGTTCTAGAGAAGCACAGTTTGATTGATTGATCAGGTGATTGTTGCCACTACATGCATTAATGTAACAATAGGGGCAGGTAGTCTTACAAGTAGTAAATCCTGGATACTCCGTTAACCATGGGTGCTTAGCCGTTGCTAGAATCAGTAAATATGATGGGTCTTTTACTTTATTCCCTATATATGGCCTGAATTATGATGATTTCTCAATGTTTCAACACTTATTTCATGAGTTGGCTGGGTGGGAAGGTCCTTTCGTTGTCTGTGGTAATTTCAGTGTGCACTTGACCTTTAGATAGATCCACCAATAAATTTAGTGGTATATGTATGTATCATAGATGCGCTGCTCTTCTGCATTTCATGAAGACATATGGTCTAATAGATAGCTGGCATCACACCCGACCGTGTATTCCTGGCATCACATTTTACTGTGCTCTACATAAATAATACTCTCAAATGGATTTGATTTGTGTATCCTAAGTCTTAGCTTCACATATCTCAGTGACACTTTATCCCCAAAATGTATTCAATCCCAAGCCTGTTGCTCTGGTAATCTCTCAAGCATACTTACTTACTAATTCTAGTGGAAGGAGATGAACATTCAGTAGATCGCCCCTTCTCAATAAACTATTCCAGTAATATATGTCGAACACACTGTGTCACTACTACTCAAAAATAATGCATGGTGGCTTGCTGAGGTCAGCAGACCACCATATCTGTGATTGCTTTTTAATAAAGCAAGCTTTTTTGTTTAAATGCAGCCCATTTTCCTTATAGGAAAACTGGATGAGTTTAAAAAGAAAAATTTAGCTTTGAAATTTCTATTTTCAAGAGTAGACAGTGGTCCGTGGGACCACTGCCTGTACTTTAAAAAATATTTTTGGAACATTCTCAAAGGGAAAGGGGGACCCAGCGGACCCCTTCAGCTTTGCAAATGGGTTACCACCTGTTGCAAACTGGTGGTAAAGTATTACTGTTTTGCGATCAGAATTCAGTTTCAAAACAGTAATACATACCATACCAATGTGGTTTTTGGAATGGACGCTCTAAACACGCCACTTCTAAATAGTGAATCGGTAACACAAATTGCGATGTGGTAACATGTTACGGAATCACAATTTATGCTTTTGTACATTTGAAAAAAAAAAAATTCCAGTCGCAAACAGCCCAATTCTTTGAATTGGGACTTTTCCGATTGCAAAAATGCTTTGTACATCTGGCCCCAAATGTCTTAAAGTGAGTGCTTAAGTCAACTCTTGGGAAGAAGGGCCGTATGGCAGACAAAGTGGAACACAATAAACAAACAACAAGACCAACTTCAGGGCAGATTTACAAGCCCCTTGCGCTGCCAGTACGTCACTTTTTGTGACGCACTGGCAGCGCATTTCTCTGCCCCATATTTACAAAGACAGGAAAAGCCACCCTGCGTGGCTTTTCCTGTCCTTGTAAATATGGCGTGTATACACTAGGGGGGTAACAGTTCCTCTGGACTCAGGGAAGTAGTAACCAAATTTTGATTTCTAATACTCACAACAGGTTGGATCTATATTTGTGATGGGGGGAATTTTTCCTTTTGGATGTAGTGCCCTCACACACCCTTGCGAGTGTCATGCTTCATCATCGGGCGTTGCTCCTTGTGGGGGTGGCGCTGCAGTCCCTCACGGGCCCTGCGAGAGGGCTCTTTAGCGGAGATCTTTTAAGGAGACGCCGCAGTTGTGCATGTCGGTGTGTGGGCCTCGTGAAAAAGGTGAGTGGGTGTTTCTTAAAATTACCAAACGGTACCCAGAACCTATGTTTATTCAGGGGTCCATATGGTAAATTAAAAGGGGTGTAGATCCTGGAGCTCCTCTTAAGAACAAATACAGAGGGCGGATGTGTGACTAACCGCTGCTCTCAGGATCAGTGCTGTAGTGAAAACATCATACATAAAACAAGGTCAACATGTTTCGCGCTCTCAAGTGGTCCCTTAAGGGATCCTATGGCGCTTCGTCAGGACCGAAATCTAAATGAAAAACAAACAACACGGATCAGGTTCCAGGAAGGAAAGAGCCTGTGAACCTCTAATACCTTAATCTTAAGGAGTATAGCGTCCTTGCGCTGATAGGAACTCTCACTGTAGGTACCTATCCCCAACCTGGTGAGACAAAGAAATATAGAGGAAGAAAAACATACACACATAAAAGTTATGCTAGCATGTGGGGCAATCATAGTTACAATGGTGTGTTATACTGCTTACTCACACACTCTATGGTGTGCTATGCCGTTCTCGCATGCACACTGTATATACACATTGTCATATTGCCCAGCTTAAAAAATGATGAACATGAGGAAAGTATCTCTCGGTGCAGCTGACCATGGTGCATGGGGGTGGAGTCTATAGGTGCTATCAGTGATAGGGTCCCCTATAATTCCCTCATGCACATTGCCGGCTGTAACTGGTTACACCCAAACGAAACCGGGTGAGGTTTGATTCAGAATAACTGTTAATAGGTGCAGGTAATGCGTAAAAATGAATATCGAGACATGAGCCAGAGTCACGTGGTCAGGGGTGATCGTGTTGGTTGCTCGGGTCCTGAAAGGACTGTGCCCTTACCACAGATGATAGTATGCCAGTACGGTGATTCTTGTGCATACATACGCTGTCAAACATTTTCAATGTGCGCCCGTTGGAATGGTGAGGGGACGCACAGGGTAAACACATGCAAATAAACACATACATTCTCATATGCCTACCCCTCTGTTAAGGAGATCAGGCTCCGTCGGCACCCTCTCGGTTGGAGGCTGAGTAACTGTGTGGGAGATAGATGGAAGCATAATCAATGGGGTGGTGCCGGGGGTAAAAGCGCCGACTAACCGTCGGACTCGGGCAGAGTGTGCCCAGCCGACTGGGGCGCTCTCCTCGCAGTGACAGGTACTCACATGTGCTCGCCTCTTTCGGGTCCAATGACCTACCCCTCCGTCGTGGTGTACCGGAACCGGAGTGGAAGGGTCGGCTGCGCCCGTTTATATCCACCATTGCTGTAAAGCCATCCGGATTGTGTGGGCGGGTCTGCGCGTGATGATGCGCTACGTGAGGGGAGTGGCTGCGGCAACAAGTGAAGTCTCGCAAAAAGAGAGTAAACATGGCGGCCATCTTAGCCTGGGGTAAAGGTGTCTGTACCAGGAGTCTATGATAAGTGTGTACCTAATATGGGTCGCTATAGTTGACGGATTGATTATTAAAATGGTGAAATATTGATGACAACCTTAGTGAGAACGAAGTTATGGTTTAAAAATGTGGTGTAAGGTTTACCAAACTATGGAGATGAAAGCTTGGGTCACTGAAGGTGGTCAACTGCTAAAGTATTATCATGGCAATCTCCAAGAATGAAGCTACTCTCCTGGGCATAGTTGCGCACGGTCTCTGCAGTTGGATAGACAGTTCAGTGGTGTGCTGTGTTCTATTTTGTAAAAGCTCAGGAATACAGGAAGGCAGGAATAATGCCTTCGTCTTATGTGCCCTGTATGCGATGGAGGACACCAGAGTGGGGAGATGGGGGGGGGGGTTATGTTTAAATAACATCAGACGCTCCTCCCTATAGCAGTGGTGTAATGTATCAAAATATCAATTCTGCCCACGGGATCTCGTCATTAAGTCCCTCCGTGTCACATTGTAATCTGTGGACCCATCGTTGTTCTTGCCTAGACAAGCGACCCCTGACCTTGACTGGTAGGTCGCTTCCCCACCACACAGCTCCGTCTGTGTGCCCTGCTGCTGCCCCTGATTGTGCTCGTTTTTTTCCTTTCTGTGCCCCCTTGCTGCCCCTGATTGTGATCGTTTTTTCCTTTCTGTGCCCCCTTGCTGCCCCTGATTGTGATCGTTTTTCCTTTCTGTGCCCCCTTGCTGCCCCTGATTGTGCTCGTTTTTTCCTTTCTGTGCCCCCTTGCTGCCCCTGATTGTGATCGTTTCTTCCTTTCTGTGCCCCCTTGCTGCCCCTGATTGTGATCGTTTTTCCTTTCTGTGCCCCCTTGCTGCCCCTGATTGTGCTCTGCTTTTTCCTTTCTGTGCCTGTTTCCCGCCGCTGCGCCCTGCGGCCCCGCCCCTCACTGCCCATTCGCTGCCCCATTCCCTGCTCCTCCCTCCCACCTCCCCATTTATGGCGGCCGCTGTGCGGCCGCGCCTAAGGCAAGCCCGTCTGCGCCCGTCCGCGCCGTGGCCGCGCCCAGCGCCAGACCCCCTGGTCCGGGCATCCCCCGCACCCGCCACATCAACAGACGCCGATACGACGCCAGCACCCTCCACGCACTCAACCCCGGAAAAGATCACGCCTGCTACCAGGCCACCCCGAAGCGCACCCAAGGGCCCTTCACCTGCCGGAACTGCAGCTTCGCCAGCACCCGCCCCGCCAAACCACCGCCCAGGAAAGAACCCAACAACCTCAGATGCATCCTCCTCAACACCCGCTCCGCCCGCAAACACGCCATCGAACTCTGGGCCCTTCTCGACTCAACCTCCCCAGACGTCGCATTCCTGACGGAGACCTGGCTGAATCCCGCTTCAGCCCCCGACATCGCCATTGCCATCCCGGACGGATACAAGATCACCCGCAGGGACCGCACCAACGGAGTCGGAGGAGGCATCGCCATCATCCACAGGAACACCCTCAGAGTCTCAACCAACACCGACGACACCCTCAGCACCGCCGAACACATGCACTTCCAGATCCACACCGATCCCAACACCACCCTCAGAGGAACCCTCATCTACAGACCCCCGGACCCCGACCACAGTTCAGCGATTCCATCGCTGACTTCGTCAGCACACACGCCATCGCCTCCACGGACTACATCCTCCTCGGGGACCTGAACTTCCACCTCGAGAACAACAAGGACACCAACTCCACCACCCTGATCGACAACCTCGCCACCCTCGGACTCAGACAGCTCGTGACTACACCCACCCACGCCGCCGGCCACACGCTAGACTCCATCTTTTCCGCAAGCCCACACGTCTCCTTCAACCACACCTCCGAACCCCACTGGACTGACCACCACTGCATCCACTTCACCTACAGGAAGCCCACCACGCACCACCGCACCGAACAAATGCCTCGCCGCTGCTGGAGCAGAGTCACGGAAGACCAGCTAACCACAACCCTCGCCCTGAGCCCACCCGCCGAACCCTCCGACCCCGACACCGCCGCCCGCAACCTCAGACAGTGGATCGACGACTGCGCCAACACCTCGCCCCGCTCAAGAATCCGCCCAACAGCCACACCAGCAAGAAAGCCACCTGGTTCACCGAAGACCTCCAGGCCTCCAAACGAACATGCCGAAAACTGGAGAAGATCTGGCTCCACGAACGGACAGCGGACAGCTACGCCGCCCACAAGAGCGCCACCCGCAATCACCATCACCTCATCAGATCCGCCAAAAGGGCCTCACTCAAAGACCGCCTAGACAACAACGCACACAACAGCAAAGAGCTCTTCAACATCGTGAAGGAACTCTCCAACCCCAGCTCCAACACCAACGACATCCAGCCGTCGCAAGACCTGTGCGACTCACTGGCCACCTCCTTCCACCGCAAAATCGCCGACATCCACGACAGCTTCAACACCACGACCGCCCCGGCAACCACCGAGACCACTGCCCCCACAACCACCAACCGCCTGCTCTCCTGGACCAACATCAACGACGAGGACACCAGCGAGATCATGAACACCATCCACTCCGGTTCACCGCTAGACCCGTGCCCTCACCACATCTTCAACAAAGCCAGTACAGCCATCGCGCCCCATCTCCGGAAAATAATCAACATCTCCTTCGAGACAGCAACCTTCCCGGAAAGCTGGAAGCACGCCGAGATCACCGCCTTACTCAAGAAACCCAAGGCAGACCCCAAGGACCTCAAGAACTTCCGACCCATCTCTCTGCTCCCGTTCCCCGCGAAGGTCACCGAGAAAATCGTCAACAAACAACTGACCCGCTACCTCGAGGAGAACAACATCCTGGACCCTTCCCAGTCCGGCTTCCGCAGCAACCACAGCACCGAAACCGCCCTCATCGCCGCCACCGATGACATCAGGACCCTGCTAGACAACGGAGAAACAGCAGCCCTCATCCTCCTGGACCTATCAGCCGCCTTCGACACGGTCTGCCACCACACACTACGAACACGCCTTCACGACGCCGGGATCCTAGAGAAGGCCCTGGACTGGACCACATCCTTCCTTTCCGGCAGAACACAAAGCGTCCGCCTCGCCCCCTTCTGATCCAAGGCCACCAAGATCATCTGCGGCGTACCCCAAGGCTCCACCCTCAGCCCAACGCTGTTCAACATCTACATGGCACCCCTCGCCCACGTCGCCCGACAGCACAACCTCAACATCATCTCCTACGCCGACGACACCCAGCTGATCCTCTCCCTCACCAAAGACCCTCACACCGCCAAAGCCCACCTCCACGAAGGAATGAAGGCCGTCGCCGAATGGATGAGGACCAGCCGCCTGAAGCTGAACTCGGACAAGATGGAGGTCCTCATCCTTGGTTCCAACCCTTCAGCCTGGGACGACTCCTGGTGGCCAACATCACTGGGAACAGCCCCGCCACCCACCGACCACGTACGCAACCTAGGGGTCATCCTCGACCCCACCCTCTCCATGACTAAGCAGGTCAACGCCGTTTCCTCATCCTGCTTCAACATCCTCCGAATGCTCCGCAGGATCTTCAAGTGGATCCCCACCGAAACAAGAAAAACAGTCACCCAGGCCCTCGTCACCAGCAGGCTGGACTACGGAAACGCCCTCTACGCAGGAACGACGGCTAAGCTCCTGAGACGGCTGCAACGCATCCAGAACGCCTCTGCACATCTTATCCTCGACATCCCCCGACGCAGCCACATCACACCCCACCTGAGAGACCTGCACTGGCTCCCTGTCAACAAGAGGATAACCTTCAAGCTCCTCACCCACGCACACAAAGCACTCCACAACTCCGGACCAGCCTACCTCAACAGACGACTCAGCTTCTACACCCCCACCCGCCAGCTCCGCTCGACCAGCCTCGCCCTCGCCACAGTCCCCCGCATCCGGAAAATGACCGCCGGCGGCAGATCCTTCTCCCACCTCGCCGCCAAGACCTGGAACACCCTCCCCACCAACCTCCGACAGACCCAAGACCTACTGGCCTTCAGAAGACTCCTCAAGACCTGGCTCTTCGATCAGTAGCAGCACCACCCCCCTCTTCCCCCAGCGCCTTGAGACCCTCGCGGGTATGTAGTGCGCTTTATAAGTGACATGATTGATTGATTGATTGATTGATTCTGTTGGTCCAGTTGGGGTTTGAATCAATAATAGTCCACCTCATACTGTTGGCGGGATGTTTCTGTTCCAAGAAATGGTTGAGCAACTTAGTATTGGTTTTACCCCGTCGTATTGTACTTTTGTGTTCGCCAATTCTTATCTTCACCTGTCTGGTTGTCATGCCGATAAATCTTTTGCCACAGGGGCAAAGAATGGTGTATATACAGTTCTTGGTGTTGCAGTTAGTGTGTCTGGTTTGGCGCCAGGGTGTGGCTAGACCGAGGTCAATTTGTTTGGAGGCTGTGGTCTCGGCGCAGGTGGAGCAGGATCCTCTGGTGTCCTCCATCGCATACAGGGCACATAAGACGAAGGCATTATTCCTGAGCTTTTACAAAATAGAACACAGCACACCACTGAACTGTCTATGCAACTGCAGAGACCGTGCGCAACTATGCCCAGGAGAGTAGCTTCATTCTTGGAGATTGCCATGATAATACTTTAGCAGTTGACCACCTTCAGTGACCCAAGCTTTCCTCTCCATAGTTTGGTAAACCTTACACCACATTTTTAAACCATAACTTCGTTCTCACTAAGGTTGTCATCAATATTTCACGTTTTAATAATCAATCCGTCAACTATAGCGCCCCATATTAGGCACACTTATCATAGACTCCTGGTACAGACACCTTTACCCCAGGCTAAGATGGCCACCATGTTTACTCTCTTTTGGCGAGACTTCACTTGTTGCCGCAGCCACTCCCCTCACGTAGCGCGTCATCACGCGCAGACCCACCCACACAATCCGGCCGGCTTTACAGCAATGGTGGATATAAACGGGCGCAGCCAAACCTTCCACTCCGGTTCCGGTACACCACGACGGAGGGGTAGGTCATTGGACCCGAGAGAGTCGAGCACATGTGAGTACCTGTCACTGCGGGGAGAGCGCCCCGGTCGGCTTGGCACACTCTACCCGAGTCCGACGGTTAGTCGGCGCTTTTACCCCCGGCACCACCCCATTGATTATGCTTCCATCTATCTCCCACACAGTTACTCAGCCTCCAACCGAGAGGG
Organism: Calotriton arnoldi; assembly: GCA_963921515.1. Taxonomy (NCBI): domain Eukaryota; kingdom Metazoa; phylum Chordata; class Amphibia; order Caudata; family Salamandridae; genus Calotriton; species Calotriton arnoldi. The sequence continues at coordinate 1,497,937 of CAWUFW010001712.1, read as the reverse complement.
TGCCGACGGAGCCTGATCTCCTTAACAGAGGGGTAGGCATATGAGAATGTATGTGTTTATTTGCATGTGTTTACCCTGTGCGTCCCCTCACCATTCCAACGGGCGCACATTGAAAATGTTTGACAGCGTATGTATGCACAAGAATCACCGTACGGGCATACTATCATCTGTGGTAAGGGCACAGTCCTTTTAGGACCCGAGCAACCAACACGATCACCCCTGACCACGTGACTCTGGCTCATGTCTCGATATTCATTTTTACGCATTACCTGCACCTATTAACAGTGATTCTGAATCAAACCTCACCCGGTTTCGTTTGGGTGTAACCAGTTACAGCCGGCAATGTGCATGAGGGAATTATAGGGGACCCTATCACTGATAGCACCTATAGACTCCACCCCCATGCACCATGGTCAGCTGCACCGAGAGATACTTTCCTCATGTTCATCATTTTTTAAGCTGGGCAATATGACAATGTGTATATACAGTGTGCATGCGAGAACGGCATAGCACACCATAGAGTGTGTGAGTAAGCAGTATAACACACCATTGTAACTATGATTGCCCCACATGCTAGCATAACTTTTATGTGTGTATGTTTTTCTTCCTCTATATTTCTTTGTCTCACCAGGTTGGGGATAGGTACCTACAGTGAGAGTTCCTATCAGCGCAAGGGCACTATACTCCTTAAGATTAAGGTATTAGAGGTTCACAGGCTCTTTCCTTCCTGGAACCTGATCCGTGTTGTTTGTTTTTCATTTAGATTTCGGTCCTGACGAAGCGCCATAGGATCCCTTAAGGGACCACTTGAGAGCGCGAAACATGTTGACCTTGTTTTATGTATGATGTTTTCACTACAGCACTCATCCTGAGAGCAGCGGTTAGTCACACATCCGCCCTCTGTATTTGTTCTTAAGAGGAGCTCCAGGATCCACACCCCTTTTAATTTACCATATGGACCCCTGAATAAACATAGGTTCTGGGTACCGTTTGGTAATTTTAAGAAACAACCACTCACCTTTTTCACGAGGCCCACACACCCACATGCACAACTGCGGCGTCTCCTTAAAAGATCTCCGCTAAAGAGCCCTCTCGCGGGGCCCGTGAGGGACTACAGCGCCACCCCCACGAGGAGCAATGCCCGATGATGAAGCATAACACTCGCAAGGGTGTGTGAGGGCACTACATCCAAAAGGAAAAATTCCCCCCATCACAAATATTGATCCAACCTGTTGTGAGTCTTAGAAACCAAAATTTGGTTACTACTTCCCTGAGTCCAGAGAAACTGTTTCCCCCCTAGTGTATACACGTTATCTTGCGGGAGCACGGGTACTGGACCTCCTTTTCTTTCTAAATTGCTCCCGGTCCCCAATCCTTTTTGTGTGACAACTTGTAAATATGGCCCCTTTACACGCAGCACTTTGCGTGAAAGGGGCGTTCCATGGGTGTTGCTGTGGGTGTTCCCACGCAACACCCATGGAACCAGACACATTTCCAGATTTACGAGAAATCGTAAATCTGGAAATGCGTCAGTTTGCTACGCCACCCTAGGGGTGGCGTACCCAGGCGCAACGAGGAGAAATGTTTTCATTTCTCCTTGTTTTTTTCTCCTTCAATGCGTGCTGCATTCTACAGCACGCATTGAAAGAGGAAAATGCCTGTAGTGATTGTTTTTGTGCAGGAAGGTGCTCCTTCCTGCACAAAAACAATCTCCCCATGGCGCAGGCAGCTGTTTGTGCGCCAGCGCAGGGGAAAGCACAGAAATGCGACATATCATTGTAAATATGTCGCATTCCTGTGCTCTGAAAGTGCTGCAGCGTGGCGCAGCCAAAGGGCTTTTGGTGCCGCGCTGCGGCACTTTCTTGTAGATCTGCCCCTTCATATTTAGCAATGGCATTTGAGTGCCACTCCCACGCCATGCTTGGAAATCGCCAAACATGTCAGCACATATTAATGTATTGTTTAGTTTCTTTGCCCTTACAGACTTCCTTCTCAGCTTGAAATATAGAGGTCTCAAGAATATATAAAAGTGATACTGTGTACAACCAATCTTTGGCAATACTTGTATGTTTAGACATGCTAAAAGAGCTTCATTTTGATGTAGTATGTTGTAATATCTTTGTTTCTGTTGCATCAGTTCCTCCTACAATGAGGATTTTCATTGAAAAATGGCTCATGAGTAATTGTGAAATGGCAGCACAACATTCCAAGATGCCAAATGCAGAGGTTCATTGTAGCTTCAGGAATGAACTTTTCCTGTCCTTGTAAATATGGCCCATTTACACGCAGCACTTTGTGTGAAAAGGGCGTTCCATGGGTGTTGCTGTGGGTGTTCCCACGCAAAACCCATGGAACCAGACACATTTCCAGATTTACGAGAAATCGTAAATCTAGAAATGCGTCAGTTTGCTACGCCACCCTGAGGGTGGCGTAGCCAGGCGCAACGAGGAGAAATGTTTTCATTTCTCCTTGTTTTTTCCTCCTTCAATGCGTGCTGCATTCTACAGCACGCATTGAAAGAGGAAAATGCCTGTAGTGATTGTTTTTGTGCAGGAAGGTGCCCCTTCCTGCACAAAAACAATCTCCCCATGGCGCAGGCAGCTGTTTGTGCGCCAGCGCAGGGGAAAGCACAGAAATGCGACATATCATTGTAAATATGTCGCATTCCTGTGCTCTGAAAGTGCTGCAGCGTGGCGCAGCCAAAGGGCTTTTGGTGCAGCGCTGCGGCACTTTCTTGTAGATCTGCCCCTTCATATTTAGCAATGGCATTTGAGTGCCACTCCCACGCCATGCTTGGAAATCGCCAAACATGTCAGCACATATTAATGTATTGTTTAGTTTCTTTGCCCTTACAGACTTCCTTCTCAGCTTGTAATATAGAGGTCTCAAGAATATATAAAAGTGATACTGTGTACAACCAAACTTTGGCAATACTTGTATGTTTAGACATGCTAAAAGAGCTTCATTTTGATGTAATATGTTGTAATATCTTTGTTTCTGTTGCGTCAGTTCCTCCTACAATTTGGATTTTCATTGAAATATGGCTCGTGAGTTATTGTGAAATGGCAGCACAACATTCCAAGATGCCTACTACAGAGGGTCATTGTAGCTTCAGGAATGAACTATGGCCTTTAGCTGTGTGTAGAGGTCTGCTGGCAGCACTCAGTCTTGATAGAATACACTGGGGGAGAGAGGGTCAGACCTGTAGGAAGGGAAGGGAAAAGGCTATATCAGTAGCAGCAGAGATGGAGCAAAGAGGAACGAGGAAGAAAGCAACAGACGAGTAACCAAGGGGATGCTAAGAGAAGGATATCAGGCAAGATCACAGCATTGACGGATGCATTATGGAGTGTCCTGTTACCGCAAGGTCCGGAGAGCCGTGGACACTGTTGAAATGGAGTGATAGGGATAGTAGGCTACCAGAGAAGTGGTGCCAGGCTGAGGCTTGAAGGGGTAGGCTTCATTAAGGTCTGATTACGGAACTAGCAATAGGTGTATGAATTGGAGTTGGCTAATACATGCGCCATGCTGTGGTGGGCACAACCAAAGAATGACTCACTGAAAGATGGATAGATATTGCTCTATATTTTGAATCTCTCTTTACAGGTGTTGCATTGTGCTTACAATATGTAACATAACAATTTAATAATGCTCTTATTGTCGTAATGCATTTACCCGTAACCTTTTCCAAGACAGGTAATTACATTTGAACAATGAACCAAACTGATGCCTAAGACCATGAATCCGATCTTTATAGAGGGGAAACTCTAGCATAATGAAACGATTTCTCCTTGATTCATATTATTCATGCATAGTATATTTAAATCCTGGTATTACAAATATTAGGAAAGAAATCCTCTAATTTTGTTATCAGTTAGGAAGCAAAAAGTTATTTCAGGAATCCAATGAAGAAGTGAGATTTTGAAAGGTACAAGAGGAAATACCACAAAGGTACCATATGAAGCAGTGTTGAGTTTGTTTCACTAATTAAAATGTGTTAACAGCACAGTGTCAACCAATGAATGCTAAACTGTGCTGAAAGCAAAGCGTCTATGATTAATTCTTTAAGCATTTTCCATCACTCGTTTATGGTTGCCCCAGTACCACGAATACCACTGAATGGCAGTGTGGCTTCTTCATGTACACTTTGCAGTACATGATCTGACTTTCAACTGCTGCCCCTCCAACAGCAGTTGAAAAGTCAGATCATGTACTGCAAAGTGTCATGTGCAGCATTTAAATGCTTTCTGATCCTTTTTAGCTGCAATTGTTTTTATAAATTCAGCAAATTAGGCAACAGATGGTGGATAAAATGGAAATTGTGGGAAATTAATATTTGTGTAGAGAGAGAAGTGGTGGTGCAATCACGGAATTCGAGTATTTGCTCTCATGAGATTTTGACTGTGGGTTGACAGAGCGTCTGTTCAGCATAAATGAACTATGTCTTTCCTTATTGATACATTTATTTTCCCGGCACATCTGATCTTCCAGTTCGGTACTGGATTCCAAATTGATGCTGGCCAACTCAACTTTGATTATCACGTTTCAGTTCTGCATTTTAAATGGCAAGGTGCTTTCTATGTGTTTTTATTGCAATTTTTCAACCATTAAGTCATCATTCCCTCTCCTTTCCCCTGGAAAATCTATTGAAATTATTATTCAGACCATTCTTATGCCAGACTGAGTATTTTATTATGCCTATTTAAAACGTCAGCGTTCTAGGTGAAATCCGGGTCTTATGTTTGGTATTTGAATGCCATCTTAAATCTTCTTTAATCATTACTCGCAGATACCAACATTATTTTAGTTGTTCCAGGGTCTAGCCAAGATGAAGTGGTTGATGTTGACATAAATGTTAAATAATGCATCAGTTTACAAACATCTCTGTTTGACTTCTCAGTTCATGGTAAAGTTGGCGCTTAATCCCCGAAATAGTCCACAATACAAATGAGTTCATGGCAAATGTTAATTTATTTAATTTGGACCAAAAATATTGCTAGGCGAACTCATCCAATAAGTCGGGAAAATACATGCATAGATTTTGTTCTGATAATGTTGTATTGCTAGAAAAAAACTGTGAAACACAAAGATGTGGTCGACCGTAAAGAGGCTCTCTTTCAAAATTTTGCTCTGGTTGCTCTGTCTTCATGTTAATACTGCATTTTGGTTTTTGAGGATATGTTACAGTTGACCTCTATCAAGGTATTCAGACTTTATCAACTCGGAAATGTCATTATTTATCTTTATGCAGTTATCCTCTATCCCTAGCTTTCCACACATCTAGTTCCTTTGTCGGGAATACAGATGATCTGGATCATATACTTAATCTAGGAGGCCACCATTTCAAATCATCTTTATACACCTTTGCAGCAGGCAAGTTTGGGGTGGGTGATGTTTTGTTTTTGAATTTTCATCTCTTCTGTTGTTTCTCTTAGACAAACACATTTACAGTTCTTCCAAGACCTTGTGACATTCCATTGTTTGGGAACTATCCGGAGGTTTCCTCTTGGAATATCGAGTTTTAGATGATGAGCTGCCAAAATATCATGGTCAAAATATCAGCTACCATAATGTTGTGGTACCACTATATATAGGTAAGTATAGATTTATGTGGTATCTAAGCAGGTTTGCTTGGTTAGTGCTCTCCAAGCAACCTCCTGTCAGATGCCACACTGAACACGGAACTCCATTATGTCACCTGGAGCACCTGGAGTGTAGTGTTCAGGTGATAGAATGCGGGGTTGATCTGAGAGGGGGGCAGTTGCAAGGGAACCCGTTTTCTGTAAGCTGGATGGGATCTTCTCTCCTGAATAAAGCTTTCTTATTTTTTTTGTTCCAAGTTTTATATAGTGCAAACTTGACCCGAAGGTATCAGAGCGCTTTACACGAGCACCAGTTACGTCACAGATGGCCACTTAATTGGCAATCATCTTGTTCCTGTTTCGTCTTTACATCTGTGAACGCTACACTGGCGAAGTCGGCAGCTAGGAGGAGAAGATACCAGCATGAGCATTGGCCATTATGCAGTGACACAGCCCAAGCTTGAAAGCTGGACTTAAAGATTCCTGGTGAGATCTGCTCCGGCAGGAAATTATTTATCTTTGGGAATTTCCAAGGGAATTAATTTGGTTAAGGTGGTTAACTTGTTGTCCATGTTTGACAGTTACCTGCCCCCTCCAACAGCACGTGTACAACTCCGTGTCTGTTTTGATCAAAGTTCATCACTACTGAAATACGGCGGTGTGAGTGAGACACCATGTACTTTGTGTTTCCACTAAATGCGCTTTCATGCACAGCCAGCTTATCTTGAAATGTAACGGCCCAACGATAGATGTTTACAGCATTTGAATTTGTGTCTAATGTGTACGCTGCTGCTGTATAGAAAGCTAAATTGTGGGCCACAAATACCAGCAGCCTGATCACTTCACATTTTTAATGTGACCTCTTATGTAAAATAAAAAAAAAAAAAAAAAATAAAAAAAAAAAATGATGTACTGTCATCCGGTTGTGTAAGTTCTGTTGGCAGTCTAAGGCTCACGCTGCGGCTGCTTGTGTGCACAACCTGCATGTCTTCAGTAAAATTGGTACGAAGCCTGCACTGGGCTCAGTAAACATATCACTGAGAAGTGCAAGGGATCCTACCTTCTTTTCTTCCGCGCGTGATTGCTTATCCGCTGCCTGCCTCTGACGCGCTCTTGCAGCCGAGTGGTGGATGAAAGCTGTCTGCTTCTAACTGCCTCTTGCAGCCGAGTGGCGGATGTGACGTGATGTGATGTGCCTTGCCATTTCAGTGGCACGTACACTGGTGCTCTAACTCTGTTTCTAGCGTTGTAAGCGTGGTTCTTCAGTGACACACACACTTATCGACTTCGCTTACTTAAAGAGGATATCTGCATGCCGTTTCAGTGGCATGCACACTGGTGCGCTGTTCCTGTCCTTGTTGGGGCTTGTAAGCGTGCTTCCTCAGTGGCACACACACTTGAAGGCCGTCATTGTTTCTTTAAGGTCCTTTGCATGCCATTTCAGTGGCACACACGCTAAAGTGTTCAGCTAAAAATACTTGTTTAGTGACTGCTGCAACTCACACGTTCTACAAATGTCTGGTTGATTTAAAATGTTTTTAGTTTTATATTAAGAGTGGCAGTCTGGTTTTGCGTGCTGTTTCAGTGGCACGCACACTGCTGCGTTGACTTAATTGCTTTGATGAATACAACTTTTATTTTAAGGTTTTACATCAGTCTCAGCTGTTCTCACAGAAGTGTATCTTCCTCTTGGTGCTCCTGTGTGCTGTAATAGTTTTTGCATATCAGCAAAAACTTTACATTTGAGTTCTTGCCTAGGGTTTTATTTGACATCCCATCTTGTTTTACGCTGTTTCGTCATTTTTCTCTGGGTTCAAACTCTCTGTGGAATAATGCAAAACAACACACCTCCACCTTTTTTTTTAGTATCTCCAGGGTCTCCTCCATTGAAATGGCAAAAGTGGAAGAACGTTTTTAAAAGGTTTTCTAACTTTTTTGTGCTTCTTTGAGCATGGAAAGGAAAGCTTTGTTATTGTTGCACTGTTTGGGGGCTGAAGGTCAGGAAATATTTGATCATCTCCCTCATCCTTCACTGTCAGATCTAGAAGATTTGAATGAGTATGAATTGTGCCTAAAAAAAACCTGATAATCTCTTCCTAAAGAAGGTCAGCACAATTCTTGAACGGTATCATTTTACCAGGAGATTTTCAGAACAGTGGAGAGACTGTTGAAGATTATGTTACGGATTTGCGCAGATTTGCTTCCACATGCAAATTTGGTAACCTAATGGGTGAGAAAGTTAGAGATCAGTTTATGGTGGAGTGTGGAATGGAAAAAGTTAGGGAGGAACCAACCTTTGATGAAGTGCTGGGTGTGGCAAAATGTATTGAGCATTCTATAGATTGCATTACAGTCATTACAAAGGAGAAAGAAAGGGATCAAAGTGTTCACGTCATTAATGAAAAAGTAAAAAAATTGACATTAAAACCAGAGGCTAGTAGTGACAAGAACAATACCACTGGGGTGCGTAAATGTTACCGCTGTGATGGAACTGGACATCTTGCCAATGACAAAAGATGTCCATCTCTGAAGGCAGTGTGTCTTAAATGCAAAAAGAGAAGACATTTCGCTGCTGTTTGTAAAACAAAAAATGCTAAGCCTAAGGTTAAAGAAATTTCTGTGGACAGTGCTGAGGAACACACTGATTCTGTGTGTTGGCAGATATTTCTCTAAGTTGGTGCTGATAGCAAGTCAAAACACAGTCCTGTTTTTACTATGTCTGTGAATGAGGAGACTACTGAAGTACTTATTGATTCAGGAGTGAAAATTACTATAGTTTCTAATACTTTTTCCGAAATAAATTAATTCACAGAGTCAGGTTACTAAATCATGACATTAAACAGTGTGCATAAACGGGAGCCCATAAAATTGCGTGGGTATTTTGTTGGTGTTGTTGAATACAAGCAACGGTTTACAAGTGGTAAAATGTATGTTTCACATTTGGGAGATAGCATAATAAGCTGGTCTCACCAAGGTGATCTAGGTGTGATGCTTGATCCAAGCAGCTTAACTCCCATTAAGTTGAAGGATATTTCATTCCCTAAAGTCAGTGCTATTACTGCAGCAGAGTTGCTGAATCAACTCAGACAGAAATTTCCAGTGGTGTTCCAAGAAGGTTTGGGGTGTTTGAAATCATACAAGCATAAGATCTACCTTATAGATCAAGTACGCCATTGTGTTGCAAAGTTAGGAATGTTCCCATTAGTATACGCGAGGAATTAAAAAGGGAAATAATGAAGCTCAAAGCAGGGGGCATAATTGAGGAGAAGGAGGGCATGGAGTGGCTCGCTCCTATTGTGACTGCTAGGAAGCCCAATGGTAGGTTGCATCTCTGTGTAGATTTGAGACATCTCAACAAATGTGTGGTGGTAGACAGATATCCACTGCCTAATATTTTGGAGTTGGTATTGTTGTTGGAGGGAGCCACGGTTTTCAGCACAATTGATTTAACATATGCCTACCACCAAATTGAACTGGAGGAATCTTCAAGAGATCTTACGGCATTTGTAACTCCTTTTGGGACTTTTAGGTTTGACAGATTACCCTTTGGGCTAGTTTCTGCAGCCTTAGTCTTTCAGCGTGCAATGGAAAAGGTGCTAGTTGGAATTTCTGGGGTCTCTGTATATCAGGATGATATATTGTTCTTTGGAAAGAATACAGAGGAGCATAATGCCACAGTGAGAGCAGTTTTGGGGAGACTGTCTGACTGGACTCTTACTACTGTAAAACCAGAAAAATACAGGTTTGTTATTGAGTCCATCAGTTATTTAGGTCACACTGTGAGGGGGTGTTTCCTTAAGAGGAACTGGTTAGCACTATAATGCAAATGAGTTCTCCAACATCCCGAGAGGAGTTAATGAAATTCTTGGTTATGATCAATTTCTATGCAAAGTTTATTAAAGGCTTTGCGGAACTCAGTTCTAACATGAGGAGTCGGTTGAGGAAAGGTGTTGCATTTTCTTGGGATTCTCTTTGTGAGGAGGAGTTCCAGTTACTCGAAGAGCATCTAAGTAGGGCCCTAAATTAAAGAATTTTGACCCAAGGAAGAGGTCCATTGTCACCACTGATGCCAGTCTGAAAGGCTTAGGTGCTGTCCTTCAAAGAGATGAGGAGGTTGGTATAAGTACTATCATGTTTCTTTCACGTGGCTCGAAAGACACGGAATCAAGATATTCCGTAATTGAAAGGGAAGCACTGGCTGTTTTCTGGGTGGCGAAGAAGTTAAAAAAATTCTTGTTCGCCTTTTACAGTGAGAACCGAGCACAAGCCCCTTGTGGAAGTTTAAAAAAAAAGAGTGGATCTAATTTCTGGTCGCATCACCAAATGATTCATAGCTTTACAAGAGTATGACTTTGCCATTGAATATCTGCCTGGAGTTTGTAACACGGTGGTGGACACACTTTCCAGATTAGTTCCCATTGGGGGGTGTGATATGGATTCAGAGGAAGTGTTGGAAGATGAGTCAGAATGTGTTTGTGAGATAAATGTGATTTCTGAAGCAAGATGGCGTGAGGAACAGGCAAGGATGAAGTGCTGGTTGAAGTAATGAAACTTGTGAGGCTAGGGGGGAAATCTAAAGATCAAGGATCCGAAGGATGTCGCAATTACTGGTCTGTGCGAGATGAATTGTCTACATGTAAAGATTTGTTACTCAGGGGTACTAGGCTTATTCCACCTCTCACTCTTAGGAATGAATTGATTGAACTCAGCCAGGAGGCACATCAGGGCATGACTAAGAGTAAGGAGAGAATGCGTTGTTCTTACTGGTGGCCGGGCATGGACAGACAGGTGGAAAGATTAGTACGCAATTGTGCCATGTGTGCATTAGGTCATAAGTCCAAGGTACCAAGAGTTCAACCCATGGAATCCAGGAGACTGCCTTCCAGACTATGGGAGGAGATGGCTTTGGATATTGTTGGGCCGAGCCATGGGCAGGGGAAACAAGTTGTTCTTATTGTTGTTGTGGATATGTTCTCTAGGTGAAGCAAACACAAGGAGATGATGGACGGAGCGCTGAAACTTTTCAGACACTCACCCCCAGTCACAGATCTGGGTTGAATCCATCATCATTCTTTAGCTCACTTCACCACCTCGGTTCAGACCCAACCATATGCAAATCAGTCTTGACCCTGTGCCTCATGGGAACAGTCCAGCCTGAACTGCCAAGCCAGGTCTTCCCTGAACCGGAAACAAGCATCCTGGGACTGGTTTCTGGGTAACACCCTTCATCAGCCAGGCTAGCTTGAACTGAGGTGGTGAAGTGAGCTAAAGAACGATGATGGATTCAACCCAGATCTGTGCCTGGGGGTGAGTGTCTGAAAAGTTTCAGCGCTCCGTCCATCATCTCCTTGTGTTTGCTTTGTTTGCCCTAAGTTGGCAGGGTATGCCCAGAGGTGGGTCCCTTGCTCACTTTGCCACTGGATTCAAGCTAGCCTGGCTGATGAAGGGTGTTACCCAGAAACCGGTCCCAGGATGCTTGTTTCTGGTTAAGGGAAGACCTGGCTTGGCAGTTCGGGCTGGACTGTTCCCATGAGGCACAGGGTCAAGACTGATTTGCATATAGCTGGGTCTGAACTGAGGTGGTGAAGTGAGCTAAAGAACGATAATGGTTCAACCCAGATCTGTGACTGGGGGTGAGTGTCTGAAAAGTTGCAGCACTCCGTCCATCATCTCCTTGTGTTTGCTATGTTCTCTAGGTGGCCTGAAATTTTCTTCTCAAATTCGATAGAGAGTAACGATGCGATCAAAGAAATTAAGGACCTGATGGTCAGGGAAGGATTTCCTCAATCCATACTCACGGATAATGGTGTACAACTTACGTCCAGGGAAATGGCAGGGTTTCTAAGGGACAGAGGAATATGTCATAAAAAATGTGCCTTACATCATCCCGAGTCTAATGGTATGGTTGTGAGGCTAAACAGGGTAATTAAGGTGACCATTTCTTTGGCCAGGTCCAATACTCTTGTCTGGAAAAAAGAGGTGTGCAGGATGATTGAAATGTATAGAGTGAATCTCCATAGCACCCCTGGTAAGACGCACTTTGAATTATTTTGTAGTAGACTTCCCAACACTTTTGTTGAGCCTCCATGGGGAAATGAGTTGGAATTTGGCAAGAGTGTTGGTGGTGTGGATTGGCGCCAACGGGCCAAAGATAACGCAAGGCAGAGAAAGAATGAGTCTGATGCCAGAAAGGCAGTAAAGAAAACTGTGGTGTGTGGAGAACGTAGTCATGAGCAGAAATCCGAGTAAGGGGTCATCAAAATGTTTACTAATGCTATCAGGACACGGGACCATAGTATATGGAATCTGAATTGTGTGGTTCTTCACAAAAAGGATGATGGTAGTAATGTGAATAGTGATTCCAAAGTGTCTTCTGATGAGGATCTGAAGGATAAGGTACATGATTGCACAATTAGAACCTCTGACCGAGTGGTTAAGAGACCAAAATATTTGAAGGATTACGTTTGAGCTGTTTATATTACTTTTATCCTCCCTTAGTCTGTAACACCTAGGTCTGTACCCAAGAATTCTTTTTGTGCAGATTTTCTCTTTTAATCCTTATATTCTTAGGTTTACAATTTAGGCTTATATTCTTCGATACATAGTAGTGTTTGGTTTTAAGTTTGGGTTGCTCTTTTCTTTCCCCAACCCTATTGTACTTGCTTTTGTAATGTTTGGTAAGGGAAGGAGGTGTGTGGTAACTAAGCAGGTTTGCTTGGTTAGTGCTCTCCTAGCAACCTCCTGTCAGACTGAACACAGAACTCCATTATGTCATCTGGAGTAGAGGGTTCAGGTGATAGAATACGTGGTTGATTTGAGAAGGTGACAGTTGCAAGGGAACCTGTTTGCTGTAAGGTGGATGGGATCTTCTCTTCTAAATGAAGCTTTCTTAATTGGCAATCATCTTGTTCCTGTTTTGTCTTTACATCTGTGATTGCTACAATTTACTATTCTTAACTCCACATATGTGCATCTTCATTGATATATACCTTCAAAGTACGTAGATAGGCAGTTTTGCTGATCCGGATAATATAGCTAGAGATCATATCCAGAGGACTTTGACATCGTACATGTGGTGCAAGGTGCAGGCAGAGGAGGGTGCAGGTGGGGACAGTACCGTAGGCCACAAAGAGGAGGCAGATCATGGGGTACAAGTAAGTACTTTAAGGACAAAAGCTGTCGAGGAATTCAGGCTCTGAAACATGTGGATCAGCAGTTCTAATCAGAGGAGGACCGTTTGTGGCTGACATCTTCTGTTGCTCTTTCTTGCATTGTTGCTGTGTAAATAAGTTTGTGATCACTTATAAATGATTGTGATATTGTTATATGATTGTGTTTTTAGTAGCTCCATATTAATCACTATGCCTTCCTGTGGTTTTTGTGGTTGCGAGCCTGTGTGGCCTAGCATTTACAATCGGACATACAGTTATCATTCGGTGTTATGTACACTCTTAAATAAAATGTGCTGATTGATGAGAAGAAAAATCAAATAACTGTGCTGGCTTCATTACCTTTCCACTCATTCTCTGACACGGTTCCCTTCCTTTTGTTTCCTTTCGCTTTCCACCTCTCTACAACATCTCCACCCTACTGCATTCCCCCTGTAAGAAACTCTGCATGTGCATTCTCTGTTTTTTTTCCTTTCCTTTCCATTGTTATCATTTTGTCAACATCACGTCCCAGTAGGTTTGGACAGACTGTTTGCATGACCCCTAGTTCTACGTGACAATGGGAGATAAATGATGAATGTTGTGTATTTCAGATTATCCACCAAATGTTGTTACTTTTACTTCGGTCCAATTACCTGCTTTCATTTGATTAAAGATGGCTTACCTTAATTGTAGCCCACCTCTTTTTTTTTATATAAATGAGGTGTGTTTAAATTACCTTTACATCCTTATTAAATGCTGAGACAAAGAAAACTTGTACATTTTTAAAAAATATTTAAGAACCTGTGCAGCCTCATATTTCTTATGCATTGCCATACTAAACATGTACTCTCCTGTTCTGTCTTCTCACTTTCAATCAAAATTTACAAACATTTAGTTCTCGCAACTAATGAGTGCTGGAAAAAAATGTAAGTGCACTAGAATCAAGCGGGTATATTTGCAACAAATTGTCGGAGCGCGGAGGTGCTCAAAATTTGGCAGCGCCGCGCTCCGACATTTCCAAAACTCAGGGATATGCCGTATTTACTACAATACGGGGCACCCCTGTGTTTTCCCTAGTTCTGGCTCTAAAATTAGCTGCTGAGCGCCAACGTAGGCACCCTGGCACCATAGTGCAAGGGCGCCTGCATCTGCAGGGAATGATTGTTTATGTGCAGGAACGTTTCCCTTCTTGCACATAAACAATGCATAATGGCTATTTGTCACTTCTATGTGTGCTGCAAAATGCAGCACACATAGAAGTAGCGAATCGTCATTATTTAATGCTTGTTTATGAGCAGAAAGTGACACCTTTCCGCATATAAAGAATCATTAATGGCGGTTTGCTCTTTCTATTTATGCTGCAGAATGCAACGCACATAGAAAAAGCAAAAACTTGGACAAATAAAAGCGTTTCTCCTCATTTTGCCATTCTAGCGTCTGCTCTTGCATGGCGTTAGTTTTTGGCGCTGCCTCAGATTTACAGATCCTTGTAAATCTGGGGCAGCGTCAATAAGCAATTGGTGTTGAGGTGGCACGCCCACAGCAGCACCCATTGCACGCACCTTTCACGCAGTGAAAGGGTACCATATTTACAAAGCGCCGTTAAGCCACAAAAAGTGATTAAAACCATTTTGAAAATATGGAGCAGGGCATTGCGCCACATGAACATAGATAAAGGTTTCTGTGGCGCAATGCCTTGTAAATATGCCCGAAGGTTTGTGTAACTTCATGAAATCACTAAGAGAGCATACAATGTTCACAAAAAATGTTTTGTACATCTGGCCCCAAATGTCTTATAGTGAGTGCTTAAGTCAACTCTAGGGAAGAAGTGTCGTAAGGCAGATAAGGTGGAACACAATAAACAAACAATAGGACCAACTTCATATATAGCAATGTCATTTGAGTGCCACTCCCACGCCATGCTTGGAAATCGCTAAACATGTCAGCACATATTAATGTATTGTTTAGTTTCTTTGCTTTTACAGACTTCCTTCTCAGCTTGTAATATAGAGGTCTCAAGAATATATAAAAGTGATACTGTGTACAACCAAACTTTGGCAATACTTGTATGCTTAGTCATGCTAAAAGAGCTTCAATATGTTGAAATATCTTTGATTTTGTTCTGTCAGTTCCTCCTACAATGTGGATTTTCATTGAAATATGGCTTATGAGTAATTGTGAAATGGCAGCACAACATTTTAAGATGCCTAATACAGAGGCTCATTGTAGCTTCAGGAATGAACTAGGGCCTTCGCTGTGTTTAGAGGTCTGCTGGCAGCACCCAGTCATGATAGAATACACTGGGGGAGGGGGTCATACCTCTAGAAAGGGAAAGTAAAAGGTTGTGTCAGTGACACCAGAGATGGGGCAAGGAGGAACGAGGAAGAAAGCAACAGATGAGGAACCAATGGGGTGCTAAGAGAAGGATATCAGGCAAGATCACAGCATTGAAGGATGCATTATGGAGCATCCTGTTTCCGCAAGGTCTGGAGAGCCATGGATACTGATGGAATGGAGTGATAGGCGAAGTAGGCTACCCGAGAAGTGGTGCCAGGCCGAGACTTGAAGGGGTAGGCCCCATTAAGCAGACCCCCCAGGATATTGCAGCATGGATTAGCAAATTTAGCGGCACAAATATGGAAATTTAGCGGCACAAATATGGGAATTTAGCGGCATTTTTGCGGCACTTTAGTTTACTCATAATCATTCATTTTCAGCTTTAAATCAATGGAAACTGTTTTAGCAGAGTATTCCACTTTGAAATAGGCATGTCTAAAGTTCTGCAGCTCTACGGAAGCACAGCTCCAATCCTAACCTCGTGAGAGGGGGCCCTATTTCTCCCTGGGATGTTCTAGCACCCTTGTAAATATGGGGCAGCAAGTTACGCCGCCAGTGCTTCACAAAAAGTGACATACAGGCGGCGCAGGGAGCTTGTAAATAACCCTATGGGGCTTATTTACAAGCCCCCTGCATCGCCGGTAAGTCACTTTTTTAGACGCACCGGCGGCGCAAGGTCCCGTAAAGTCACCCTGCGTGACTTTTCATGGCTTTGTAAATATGGGCCCCTTCCACGCATTACTCTGTGTGAAAGGGACGTTCCATGGTTGTTGCTGTGGGTGTTCCCACGCAACATCCATGGAACTTGATGCATTCCCAGATTTACAACATTTTGTAAAAATGAGAATACGTCAGAATCCTACCCCTCTCCAGGGGAGGCATAGGAATTGCACAACGAGGAGAAATACTTTTATTTCTCCTTGTTTTTTCCTCTTTCTATGCATGCTGCAGCACACACAGAAAGAGGAAAATGCAATTAATGATTGTTTTTTGTGCTGGAAGGTGTCCCTTCCTGCACAAAAACAATCATCTCCGCAGCACAGACACCCTTGCAAAATGACACAAGGGTGCCTGCGCTGGCGCATGGCAGGCAGTTGTGCGCCAGTGCAGGGGAAAGCCCAGGGATGCGTCGTATTGTTAATACGACACATCCCTGTGCTTTGAAAATGACACAGCACAGCGCAGCTAAATGGCTTGCGCGCTGAATCATTTTCTTGTAGATGAGGCCCTTAGACTGTACTTTGGGTTGATTGCAGGGATGCAATTTGCCCTGGTGCAAGCAAGAAAAAAGCCCCTCTGACTGCTGTTGGGGTAGTAAAATACAGCATTCTTCGGGTTCAATGTACTCCGGTGTTCCTGCACCTGCTGCACCAATTGTAGGTATGCTCCTGCTTGATTGGCCTGTGAAGGCAAACTTGCTGTCACCTTTTCAAAGCAATAGAGGTCTTGTGTTTTTCCTAGGTGAGTGCCAGCACCTAATCCAGTCCTTCTTTCAATCTTGACATTCTCATTTGTGGTTTTGATATTATTATTGTAAATTCAAGGGTACAAGTCCCAGAATGCAGAGAAATAAACCGATCTGAATGAAACACCTGAACCTCATATACTGCAAAGTTAGCTTTCTGCTGATCTGTGTGTAGCTTTTCATGTAAATAATGCTACTGGGGGCTTTATCCCGAGCACTGTGAGGATCCGGGTGCTGTAGGTGGGAAAAGGGCACCTAGTAATCTGGAACCCCTAGACAGCAGTCTGACAGCATCACTGCCTCGCCTCCTGTTCTCCAAGTTAACAATTGTACCTAGAGACTGACTGGCAGTTAAGTATATATGTGTACCTCATTCTATAGTGCTGAATTCACACCCACTTGCACAATTTGACACTTGCCGTGTGCCAGTGACCAGGTCGCCAGTGGAGCCATGCATGCTTATTACACGGTGAAGGTGCATCTACAGTGGCACACTCCCTGGCACAGCAAGCAGGGCAGCCGGTCTGTATAGTGATATCACACCTGTCACACTGTGCAGGATGTCTGATCACTATAGTGATTGGTTTCCCTCACAGTGCACTCGGTAGGTCACTTTCAGAGTGGTATAGGTTTTGTACAAATGTGTATGTCACATTAGGCACACAGCTCCAGAAAAGCTCTGTTAGGCACTGATTGAAAACGTGCTAGTCTTGATCGGATTCCTGTAGCCAAGCACCTATTGTTAAACCTGCTTGCAGATCACTATAGACATGCAATTCTTGTCACACCTATGTGCTGGTGACTAGAAGCATGTAGCTTGTAATACCCTTCTGAAGGTCAGTATAGACATGCAGCTTAGGAATTACTATAGCAGTATGGAAATTAGACGAATATGTGCTTTACTGCAGTATTAGAGAATGTAAGAAATATGAACTTAACTGTGGCCTTGTGAGAACTGTGCCGATATGTGTACTAATGGGGGCATTATCTATTGATGGACCACCACATTGCTGATATGTTGAGCTTGTATATGGGCATCAGGGATAGTATATGTAGGAGAGTAGGATCTGCTTCACATGGGTACCCCCACTTTTTGCTGATGCTTCACTGTTTTTCGACCTTAGTCTGGCTGGGGCCCTGCTAATCAGAACCCCAGCCTAGCTGCTTCCTCTCTAAAATGGTTTCCATGTGCCTTAGGCACATCTCTGATTGGAATCTGAGTGCCCTTATAAGTCCCTAGTATATGGTATACTATGTACCCAGGGCATAGGTACCTCAGAGGCCTACCAGGGGCTGCAGCATGTATTGTGCCACCCCTGGAAGGCCATCCAAACTGACACCACAGGTCTGCTACTGCAGCCTGGGTAAGGTGGTGCATGCACCTCTTACTGTGATATAGGCTACCTATATCACTATATACATACACACATATAAACCTATAAGTCACTCCTATGGCAGGCCTTATCAATCCTGAAGGCAGAGTGCGTGGTTCCTATGTGAGAGGGTGTCCCTGCATGAGCAGGGCCCCTCTGCAGCATTCGGAGACCCTTCTCTGATGCTGTTTGTAGTGCAGCCTGAACATATACTCTTAAGCGCATTATAACCTCGCGTTAAATGCTAACTTTGGGATGGCTGCACGGAAACATGTCGTGTTTGGTGTCAAACATCTTGGAATACTACCCCCCCACCAGTTCTGGTGGCGGGGGTATCATTCCACCCTTCTAGAGGGAAAGACATGTACACCCCGGTATGCCCGGTACTGACTTTCCAAGCCCTGGCATCACAAAATGGATGCCGCTGCCACAGACACGAGTCTGGCCTCCTGCTGCTGACCGAAACTCCGGCAGGGGAGGCCTGGACAATAGGTTTCCTGTCCCAGGGAGGTGTGACCACCTCCCCAGACAGGATAGTGTGTATTGGGGCTGGGCGGGATGTGAAAACAAGGGACCCCCTCTATCAAACAATAAGGTCTGGGAGTAAGAGGGGAAAAGCGACCATGTATTTTTACTAGGAAATACTCCCCTTTGACCTGTATTTCTTCCAAAAAGAATTAATCCACTCTGGGTAAACAACCAAACAGAATATATCAAAAATGCATATGGTTATTGAAATTGATTTATTGTTCTTAATAGCATCTTATTCCTTTGTAAAGCAAAATTCTTTTTAAACATAATATTTTACATGTATTAACAAAACCTACATCAATATTTTTAATTTCTTTTTTCTTTTGTTAAAAATAAAACATGGAATGAATAAATAAATACATTTAATAGCCCCTGCACAACACACCTAAACTTTTACCCCAAGCATTCACTCTACACAATCGTTCACAATCATACAAGACACATGTACTCATCCGGATAAATGGGAAATCAAACAGATATAACTAGTTTTCACAGCTAGACAATTTTAGAGGTCTGGACACACGAGATCGACGCGCGTTTCGGTGGGCTAACACAATTTGTGAACCACCTTCATCAGGACCTTATCCAAATGGGGTACAGAGTCACACAGTCAACTGAGCCAAGGGGACGTATATGCTAATAGTGGTGTCCCAATTAAATGGACATCACATGAATTAGGAGGAGACTTAGAACTGCATCGTTTTCTTGCTGGTACCTATCAGTGCTTGTCGTTATCCAATATTTTCTTAGTTGCATGAAAGTTTCACATGCTGCGTTCAATGTCAGAGCACCACCACTCCACAAGGTTGAGTCAGACAAGATTACGATTCGATGTAATATGTGGTATATGTGAGTTCTCTAAATACACCAGGATCGGGGAAGGTTGTCCTCACCCTGAACAAAGGGATCACTTCAGGAGGGTCAGTATCCTTCAATTTATTTTCTATTCATGTGCACTCCCATATGAGTTGATCCAGTATTAGTGGCGTGTCCGCATCCGTCCAGTGTCACAGAGTATGTCCAACCCCCTACCTTAGTATAAGTAAGGGAACCCAGTCCTTAGGACTTTAGATTTACCTGGACGAAACTCTGATACAGAATCCTGGACCTTCGACGCTCTACTTTAAGATTAGAGGACTGAAGAATCTCCCTTGGGGTCAAGGAGTGACTCCCTGCTTGGCAGGCACCAAAGAAGCAATTGTCCGGTCTGCATCGCCGAAGCTCCCGTCGGACGCCGAAGTCTTTGCATCACCAGAGGTGGATTTCCAGACTTCCCAGAGGCTGCCCTGAGTCCCCAGCAAAGCTGAGGCCCGTAGCTGTCGTGGGTAATGTGGAACCATGACCCCTGGACACCAAACGCATTTGCAAGTGCATCCTCTTCTGGGTCTCCCACGAAGTCGTGCTTTGGGC
This sequence comes from Calotriton arnoldi, assembly GCA_963921515.1. Taxonomy (NCBI): domain Eukaryota; kingdom Metazoa; phylum Chordata; class Amphibia; order Caudata; family Salamandridae; genus Calotriton; species Calotriton arnoldi. Next base: position 1,478,088 of record CAWUFW010001712.1, on the reverse strand, counting down.
TCCGAGTAGCCCCAGCCTCCAGCACCAACTGCACCGAAGATCACTGGTCTCCACTCCACGAGTGTCCTGTGAGCCAGCTCCACGTGCACCGTCTTGAGGCTCCTTTGCAGTCGCTAGTCCGTTGGCTAGTAGGCCCTCCCAAAGGCCAATCTTTTTCTGCTTGGGCTCCCTGGTTGCTCCAGGTGTGCCCTGACTTATCCTTGCTGAGTGAGTCCCCCAGACCTTGCTGGTCTGCAACATCGTCCTTCTTCGCTTTCCACGAGACTTGCCGTTGCCAAGGCTTGTTGGGTCCAATCCGGTCGCCGACACCCCTGCAATCGACAGACGTCGTGGGACAGCTCCTGGTTGTCGTCGACGCCTCCTGGACCTCGTGGCTGAAGAGTCAAGACGACTGTCAACCAACCTGAAGCACTCGACTTCGGTGGGCACCTGCTCATCGCCTTCCTGGTCACTGGCTAGTGACCCAGACTCTGTCCCCTCTGCTTTCAGGTTCTTCAGATCTTCGATCCACCTTTGGATCCACCCGAACACTTTCGACTTGGTCGACAGCAGCACTTTGCAGCAGATCGCCATAGAAAGCGACGACGAAACCCGACCCCGAAAGACACCTATGCACCCGGCTTCCCTGGGTGAGGTAACTCGAGTACTCCGGTGCTCCCATGGGTATAGACACTAGAACAGCCTAGTTCTCAAAGGGTTTGCTCCAAGTCCTCCTCTAAGTGTCCCTTTTCTTTTAAATTCTAATTGCGACTTTCCCCATAGAAGTTAACGGTGGTTCGCGGTTGTGTTCATACACTGCACGCGTCCCCCGTGGGTCCCCTGTGTCACTGCCTTGGGTGGTTCCTTGTGGTCCAAGCACTTCTACAGGCTCTAGGCCTTGTGTCTAGCTCAGTCGTGGTTCTTATACCACTTTATTGGTATATGGTTTGGTACGCCCCTGGGGCTCAAACGTGTATTTGTGCTATTACTGTAGATAACTAACTCGTAACGTATGTATTTCGAACTCTAGCCTCATAAAGAGACTAGAGGGGTGTGTTTAGTAATAAATACATATATTTTGAATATATACCTGGTGTGGTCCTCTTTCATTTGGTCACTCAAGAGATTATAGACTGGTAAAACAAGCTGCTTTACATTCCTTCAAGACTTAGCCTGAAGGCTGCTCTCCATAGCTACCACTAGGATAGCTTTCAATAAAGGTTGTCTTTAACCTATCTCCAATAAGGGGTTGTTTGGACTGGTGCAAGGTGCCCACTATAATTAGTGGACAGCATATGCCAGGCCAACTTCTCACATTGGTGTGCAGCGTGTGGGATTCCAGCTTGCTATTGTTTTACCAGATAATCTCAATTGAATTGATCAACTGAAAACCACTAAGGGTACCTAAGGTACATATAATCAAGCTTAGTAATACAGTAAGTTCTACTGAACTTAGAGTTGTGTGTTAAGGGACAGCACACCCTTTCTACAACTCAAGAGAGTTTAGTAGGCCACACTAGAGTAGGTAGTGCATACACCACACCTCACTAGTGATGTCTTCAAAGCCAGGACCCAGTGAGTCCTTGCCAGAAGCCAGTGGGCTTCTTCCCTCCAAGTATGATAAACTCCCATTCTTGGAATTGAGAGCCTTATGCACTACTAGGAAGTTGAAGACAGGCAAAAGTGCCAGCACCCAACACCTCAGGGAGGTGTTACTAGCTGATGATCTCAGCAGGCCCCTAGGGTCTGAAGGGGTAGGCAAAGAGGGTGGGGCAGAAGATGAGGAAGGGGCCAGGGGTGAAGAAACCCAGGTCCCCCTCTGAAACTGGCCAGGAAGGTGAAAATGACCTTGTCCTGGAGAATCCAATTCCTCCTGTGGAGGAGGAGGAGGGAGAGGATCAGACTGACCTCCCTTTGTCCCCCCAGGAAGAGTTCTGAGTGTGCCCAGAAGGTCTAGGTCTCCTTCTCAGGAGTCTAACCACTCTGACACCTCAATAGGGACCTCTGTCTCCTCTCATAGGAGGGAATCCTCTCATGAGAGGAGAAAGAGACTGATTCAATATGAGCAAGCTCAACTTGAACTCAGGAAACAGCAATTGGCTATAGACAGGGAGTCCCTAGATCTCTATAGAGAGAGACAAAAGTTGGGACTAGAGTCCCATGGTGGCAGCAGTTTCCCTAAAGATAGGGAAAGGTCTTATGACCATAGAAACCTGAGCAAGATTGTCCCTCCCTACCAGAGTGGGGATGATATCCACAAATGGATAACTGCTCTAGAGAGGGCCTTTAAAGTACATAGGGTCCCTCAGGAGCAGTGGGCAGCAATATTGTGGCTCTCCTTTGCAGACAAAGGTAGAGACAAGCTCCTCACTGTTAGAGAGGAGGATGCTGATAATTACAAAGTCTTGAAGAGTGCTCTAATTGATGGGTTTGACCTAACCACTGAACAATACAGGTTAAAGTTCAGGGATACCCAAAAAGCACAGACTCAAGACTGGGTGGACTTTGTTGATTGTTCTGCCAAGGCTCTGGAAGGTTGGTTATTGGGCAGTAAGGTATGTGACTTCACAGGATTGTACAATCTGATAATGAGGGAGCAGATTCTTAATAACTGTCAAAATCAGCTGTTGCATCAGCACCTGGTAGACTCTGATCTGACCTCTCCCCAAGAATTGGGAAAGAAGGCAGACAAATGGGTCAGAACCAGGGTGAAGCAGAAGGTACAGAACCAAGGTGGTGACCCTAAGAAGCAAGATTCGAAAACCTCTGATAAGGGTGGGGAGAAGGGTAAAGATCAAAAGTCTTCACAAGGCCCCCAAAAATCTTCTTCAGGTGGGGATTCACAGTCTACCAAAGGGAAAGGCCAAAGAAAACCATGGTGCAAGGTCTGTAAGCAAAAGACCCACTGGACCAGTGATTGCACCAAGTCCAAAGACTCGACTCCAGCCCCCACCAATGCCCCTAAGGCACCTGCTCCCCCTAGTGCAGTTACAGTTGGTGGTGGGACTACACAAGCCAAGGGTTTAGTAGGGTTGATCCTGGGTAAAGAGATGAGCTCTGACCTAGTCAGAGAACTCACTCAGGCTGTCCTAGTCTGTGATGGAGGCATGGATATGACCTCCTCTGTGAGTCCCAGTAATCTGGGCAAGTACAGACAACAGCCTTTAATCAATGGAAGAGAGGCTTTGGCATTTAGGGACACAGGGGCAAGTGTCACCATGGTGACACAAGACCTTGTGAATCCTGGGCAGATTATACTTGGTGAGATGTACCAAGTGACCAATGCTAGCAACGTCAGAACAGACCATACTCTGGCAGTTGTTAACTTCTCCTGGGGAGGGGTAACTGGCCTTAAGAAGGTTGTGGTAAGTGCAGACCTACCCGTTGAATGCTTGCTTGGCAATGACTTAGAAACTTCAGCTTGGGCAGAAGTGGAGCTCAGGACCCATGCAGAAATGCTGGGGATCCCTGCAGATGTGTTTGCTGTGACCAGGTCACAAGCCAAAATGTCTAGCACTGAACAGGCCTTGGATTCTGGAATAATGGACCAAGTGCCTTCCAAGAAGAGGAGTAGTAGGGTAAAGGCAGTGCCTTCCCCTTGGCTCAGAAGGAAGATCAGTCCCCTGAGGGGGATGATCTCAGTCCTGAGGAAGGAACTGTCCCAGAGGAGCTTGAACCTGACCAGGTTGAGTTCTTGGGGACAGGGGGACCTTCCAGGGCAGATCTGAGCCAGGAGCAGCAGAGCTGCCCTCTCTTGAACCCCCTCAGACAGCAAGCTGCTGCTGAGGCTGCTGGGAAAGCTAGTGGTCCCCATACTGTGTATTGGGATGATGGACTCTTGTACTCAGAGTGTAGAGACCCCAAGCCTGGTGCTACCAGGAGGTTGGTTATACCTCTGAAGTTCAGGGGCTTCCTATTGACCCTAGCCCATGATATTCCCTTAGCAGGTCACCTGGGCCAGAACAAGACTTGGGACAGAATTGTCCCTCACTTTCACTGGCCCCACATGTCTGAAGACACCAAGGAGTTTTGTCGCTCCTGTGTAACCTGCCAGGCCAGTGGCAAGGCAGGTGGCACTACAAAGGCCCCCTGATACCACTACCTGTGGTGGGGGTTCCCTTTGAAAGGGTGGGGATTGACATTGTTGGTCCCATGGATCCCCAAACAGCATCTGGGCACAGGTTTATCCTGGTGGTAGTGGATCATGCCACCAGGTACCCAGAGGCTATTCCCCTTAGGACCACTACAGCACCTGTGGTGGCAAGGGCCCTCCTGGGAATTTTCTCAAGAGTGGGCTTCCCTAAGGAGGTTGTATCAGACAGGGGTGCAAACTTTATGTCTGGATACTTAAAAGCAATGTGGAAGGAGTGTGGAGTGACTTACAAGTTCACCACACCCTATCACCCACAATGCAATGGTTTAGTTGAGAGATTCAACAAAACCTTGAAGGGCATGATTAAAGGGCTCCCAGAAAAGCTTAGGCGAAGATGGGACATACTCTTGCCCTGCCTTTTATTTGCGTACAGGGAGGTGCCTCAAAAGGGGGTTGGCTACAGCCCTTTGAACTTTTGTTTGGTCACCCTGTCAGGGGTCCACTGTGCTTGGTGAAGGAAGGATGGGAGTTACCTCTCAAGCCCCCAAAGCAAGACATAGTGGACTACGTACTTGGTCTCCGCTCCCGGATGGCTGAGTATATGAAAAAGGCAACTAAAAACCTTGAGGCTAGCCAGGAACTTCAAAAGGCCTGGCATGACCAAAAGGCTGTACTGACTGTTTATCAGCCAGGACAGAAGGTGTGGGTGTTGGAGCCAGTGGCCCCAGCAGCTCTCCAAGACAAATGGAGTGGACCCCATACCATTGTTGAACAGAAGGGTGAGATTACCTACTTAGTAGACCTAGGAACACCCAGGAGTCCCCACAGGGTTCTCCATGTCAACAGGTTAAAACCATATGTGGACAGGGCAGACATGGGCTTGCTCATGGCTACTGATGAGGGACAGGAGGAAGAGAGTGACCCACTCCCTGACCTGCTCTCACAGAACCCTGATGATGGGTCAGTGGATGGTGCAGCCTTGGCAGGCAGCCTCACTACCCAGCAGCAGACTGATTGCAGACAGGTGCTCAATCAGGTCAGACACATATTCTCACTGACACCCAGTCAGACTACCTGGTGCACTCATGAAGTGGACACTGGGGACAGTCTGCCTATTAAAAATAAGATTTATAGGCAACATGACCATGTCAGGGACTGTATCAGGACAGAAGTCCAGAAGATGTTGGATTTGGGAGTTATTGAACCCTCAGATAGCCCTTGGGCTAGTCCAGTGGTCCTTGTGCCAAAACCTCACACCAGTGGTGGGAAAAGAGAGATGAGGTTTTGTGTGGACTACAGGGGTCTCAATGCAGTCACTAGGACTGATGCCCATCCAATACCAAGGGCAGATGAGCTAATAGACACTTTGGCCTCAGCCAAGTATCTAAGCACATTTGACCTGACAGCTGGCTACTGGCAGATCAGACTAGCTGATGATGCAAAGCCAAAGACAGCATTCTCAACCCCTAGTGGGCATTATCAATTTGTGGTGATGCCCTTTGGTCTGAAGAATGCACCTGCCACTTTTCAGAGGTTGGTGAATACAGTCCTTACAGGTCTGAAGCCTATAGTGCAGCATATCTAGATGATATTGCTGTCTTTAGCTCCACCTGGGAGGATCACCTGGTCCACCTCAGAAATGTTTTACAGGCCCTGCAGAAAGCAGGCCTGACTATCAAGGCCACCAAGTGCCAGATAGGGCAGAGTCAGGTTGTGTACCTGGGCCACCTTGTGGGTGGAGGCCAGGTTCAACCACTGCAGAGCAAGATCCAGACCATCATGGACTGGACTGCTCCAACTACCCAGACTCAGGTGAGAGCCTTCTTAGGCCTGACTGGGTACTATAGGAGATTTGTCAAGGGGTATGGATCAATAGTGACACCCCTGAATGACTTAACTTCCAAGAAAATGCCCAAAAAGGTTCAGTGGACAGTTAGCTGTCAAAAGGCATTTGATGACCTGAAGCAGGCCATGTGCACTGCTCCCATTCTACAGAGTCCTGATTACTCCAAGAAGTTCATTGTTCAAACTGATGCATCTGAATTGGGGGTAGGGGCTGTACTGTCACAATTGAATGATGAAGGTCAGGATCAGCCAGTAGCTTTCATTAGCAGAAGGCTGACCCCTAGAGAGAAACGTTGGTCAGCCAGTGAGAGGGAGGCCTTTGCTGTGGTCTGGGCTCTGAAGAAGTTGAGGCCATACTTGTTTGGTACTCACTTCCTTGTTCAAACAGACCATAAGCCCCTCTTATGGCTAAAACAAATGAAGGGTGAAAACCCCAAACTGCTTAGGTGGTCCATTTCCCTACAGGGGATGGACTTCACAGTGGAACATAGACCTGGGAGTAACCATGCCAATGCAGATGGACTCTCTAGGTACTTCCACTTAGAACATGAAGACTTAACTGGGCAAGGTTAGTTTAATGTCCCTACGTTTGGGGGGTTGTGTAGGAGAGTAGGATCTGCTTCACATGGGTACCCCCACTTTTTGCTGATGCTTCACTGTTTTTCGACCTTAGTCTAGCTGGGGCCCTGCTAATCAGAACCCCAGCCTAGCTGCTTCCTCTCTAAAATGGTTTCCATGTGCCTTAGGCACATCTCTGATTGGAATATGGAGTGCCCTTATAAGTCCCTAGTATATGGTATACTATGTACCCAGGGCATAGGTACCTCAGAGGCCTACCAGGGGCTGCAGCATGTATTGTGCCACCCCTGGAAGGCCATCCAAACTGACACCACAGGTCTGCTACTGCAGCCTGGGTAAGGTGGTGCATGCACTCTTACTGTGATATAGGCTACCTATATCACTATATACATACACACATATAAACCTATAAGTCACTCCTATGGCAGGCCTTATCAATCCTGAAGGCAGAGTGCGTGGTTCCTATGTGAGAGGGTGCCCCTGCATGAGCAGGGCCCTCTGCAGCATTCGGAGACCCTTCTCTGATGCTGTTTGTAGTGCAGCCTGACCATATACTCTTAAGCGCATTATAACCTCGCGTTAAATGCTAACTTTGGGATGGCTGCACGGAAACATGTCGTGTTTGGTGTCAAACATCTTGGAATACTACCCCCCGCCAGTTCTGGCGGCGGGGGTAGCATTCCACCCTTCTAGAGGGAAAGACATGTACACACCGGTATGCCCGGTACTGACTTTCCAAGCCCTGGCATCACAAAATGGATGCCGCTGCCACAGACACGAGTCTGGCCTCCTGCTGCTGACCGAAACTCCGGCAGGGGAGGCCTGGACAATAGGTTTCCTGTCCCAGGGAGGTGTGACCACCTCCCCAGAAAGGATAGTGTGTATTGGGGCTGGGCGGGAGCACTCTCTGGTGCTTTGAAGTCCTGCACTGGGGGCACACTTGGTGTCCCTGTGCATACCCCAGTTCAAACCGGCTCAGGGGCTTCCAGCCCCTGCTCTGGCGTGAAACTGGACAAAGGGAAAGGGGTGTAACCACCCCTCTGCCCTGACCCTCCCATAGGTGGGGTCACAGAGTATGTCCAACCCCTACCTTAGTATAAGTAAGGGAACCCAGTCCTTAGGACTTTAGATTTACCTGGACGAAACTCTGATACAGAATCCTGGACCTTCGACGCTCTACTTTAAGATTAGAGGACTGAAGAATCTCCCTTGGGGTCAAGGAGTGACTCCCCTGCTTGGCAGGCACCAAAGAAGCAATTGTCCGGTCTGCATCGCCAAAGCTCCCGTCGGACGCCGAAGTCTTTGCATCACCAGAGGTGGATTTCCAAACGTCCCCGAGGCTGCCCTGAGTCCCCAGCAAAGCTGAGGCCCGTAGCTGTCGTGGGTTATGTGGAACCGTGACCCCTGGACACCAAACGCATTTGCAAGTGCATCCTCTTCTGGGTCTCCCACGAAGTCGTGCTTTGGGCTCCGAGTAGCCCCAGCCTCCAGCACCAACTGCACCGAAGATCACTGGCCTCCACTCCACGAGTGTCCTGTGAGCCAGCTCCACGTGCACCGTCTTGAGGCTCCTTCGCGGTCGCTAGTCCGTTGGCTAGTAGGCCCTCCCGAAGGCCAATCTTTTTCTGCTTGGGCTCCCTGGTTGCTCCAGGTGTACCCTGACTTATCCTCACTGGGTGAGTCCCCCAGACCTTGCTGGTCTGCAACATCGTCCTTCTTTGCTTTCCACAAGACTTGCCGTTGCCAAGGCTTGTTGGGTCCAATCCAGTCGTCGACACCCCTGCAATCGACAGACGTCGTGGGGCAGCTCGAATCCAGCTCCTGGTTGTCGTCGACACCTCTTGGACCTCGTGGATGAAGAGTCAAGACGACCGTCAACCAACCTGAAGCACTCGACATCGGTGGGCATCTGCTCATCGCCTTCCTGGTCACTGGCTAGTGACCCAGACTCTGTCCCCTCTGCTTTCAGGTTCTTCAGATCTTCGATCCACCTTTGGATCCACCCGAACACTTTCGACTTGGTCGCCAGCAGCACTTTGCAGCAGATCGCCATAGAAAGCGACGACGAAACCCGACCCCGAAAGACACCTATGCACCCGGCTTCCCTGGGTGAGGTAACTCGAGTACTCCGGTGCTCCCGTGGGTATAGACACTAGAACAGCCTAGTTCTCAAAGGGTTTGCTCCAAGTCCTCCTCTAAGTGTCCCTTTTCTTTTAAATTCTAATCGCGACTTTCCCCATAGAAGTTAACGGTGGTTCGCGGTTGTGTTCATACACTGCACGCGTCCCCCGTGGGTCCCCTGTGTCACTGCCTTGGGTGGTTCCTTGTGGTCCAAGCACTTCTACAGGCTCTAGGCCTTGTGTCTAGCTCAGTCGTGGTTCTTATACCACTTTATTGGTATATGGTTTGGTACGCCCCTGGGGCTCAAACGTGTATTTGTGCTATTACTGTAGATAACTAACTCGTAACGTATGTACTTCGAACTCTAGCCTCATAAAGAGACTAGAGGGGTGTGTTTAGTAATAAATACATATATTTTGAATATATACCTGGTGTGGTCCTCTTTCATTTGGTCACTCAAGAGATTATAGACTGGTAAAACAAGCTGCTTTACATTCCTTCAAGACTTAGCCTGAAGGCTGCTCTCCATAGCTGATTAACACACAAAGCCTCTCCTAATTATTGACCTAATTGCTATAATGCCTGCTATATGAGTGTAGGCATCTCACAAAAGGTGAAAGACTGGTCTCACACACCACCTGGTGTCATGCTTCATCATTAACCATTAGTTATACGGTGGGGGGACCACGATATCCCCAATACACCGATCATTTCTTTTAAACCCCATACAGATGTCAGTTACATTAAAAAGAGGTTTGACATCCGTAATGGCTTTTTAACTTCACTTTCTTGTTAAGGGCCCCCACTTAGTTTTAGAAGTGCATCCCTGTCTTCAGGTGCATGCCCGCCCTCTATCAAACCAAGGTTTTAGAGGGCGAGGACTGGTCAATGATGAAGCATGACACCAGGTGGTGTGTGAGACCAGTCTTTCACCTTTTGTGAGATGCCTACACTCATATAGCAGGCATTATAGCAATTTGTCACCATTTTCAAACCTTTTCTTAAATTTTCCTTGACAGAGGACGCCCAAGTTCCCCTTCAAAGTATTGTCAATTCACCCACGTTCATCAATCTCACTGGCACAATCTGCTTTATTATTCATCTGGCACGTGTTCTTAAAAAATACCTTGTGTCTTTTAATCTCTGCAATTTAACACAACCTTTTCCAGAAATACTCCATGGAAAAAATCCATTATACATCCTTTTAAAGATGCCTGTAAACCACTTCATATTACTTTGAGCTACTTACTGAATGTGCTTAAAACTGCAGCATTTGACAGTTTTTCAACCAAACGTTTCTTCAGGGATAACGCTCTTCCCCAGAATACTCCGAAGTGGTCCTCAAAGCGTATTACATCCTAAGTATTATTTCTGGCTCACAGTGCTTATAAGGGTTGATTTAAAAAATATGCCCAAGGAGACAGCCTGATTTGATAATATTTTGAGCAATGTTACCTCTTGCTATTTCTTGTGGCGCCACCAGTGGCGATTCCTTGAATGGTCCAGTAAAGAGGGGTTAAATTCCTGTCATATTTTCGGCATTGTCATGTAACTTGATGAGCAGGCTTGCCACACGCACAGCCAGAGACTGGTTGCATTGACTCTGCTATTCGCAGTGTGGCCGGAGGAAGCAGCTATTTTACGGCTGTATGGAGACATGCAGTGACGTGTTTCCTTACAGCCAATAAGAAGCCACTATTTTTTTATGTCTTCCGGGAGACCTTTTTTCGCGGCCGAAATAGTAAATGTTGCGGCAATTGCGCTGGTCAGCCGATTTCGCGATTGTTTCGTGAATCGCGAAATCACGAAATGCTGGAGGGTCTGATTAAGGTGCAATTAAGGGACTAGGTGTATGAAGTGGAGTTGGCTAATACATGAGCCATGCTGTGGTGGGAACAACCACTCACTGAAAGATGGATGTATATTGCTCTATATTTTGAAACTTTCTTTCCAGGTGTTGCATTGTGCTTACAATATGTAATTTAACAATTCAATAATGCTCTTGTAAGAAAAATCAGTAGAGGTTTACATTGTTTTCTGATAGAACCTTGAATACAAGGGTTATTACTTAAATCGTGCAATGTACTAACCATTAAATGTATTTTCTATTATTGATCATTTTATCTTTTAAAAAAATGAACAAGTCGGCATTTTTATAGTATAGGTCATTTATGTCCTTTTTTCAGGGAGAATATGTATAGTTATACTCACATGTAAGAAACAAGGACGGTGCGAGACAAATTCTTACGAGCCGAAGATAACTTTTAGGCCCTCATCACGAGTGGCCTAACATTTAAGATTCTGCCCTCAGTGGGAGTTGCTGACAGCATCGGGAATTACAAGTTGTGTAGGAGCCCTGCTCTTTCACTATTTTTCCTCTGCTTCTTTTAACAGTTAATAACTACCAGAAAATGAGCTGAAATGTGAGGAAACCACCAGGGAAATGGCGTAGAAACACGGATTCCTGTAGTTATTCCCCATTCACTGTACCTTGTGAGCAGGTGCAATTCTCCCACCGTGGAATAACTGATCCGTGCGAGATCAGTTTACAGGTTCTGGAATTTCAGCCCAAGTAATGGGTCTCTTGTTTCTGGTCCCTTACTGCCTACAGTCACGTGGCAAGTCACAGCCCTACAATCAATATTTCTGACTCTTGTTCAACTGTGTAAAACACATACTTTTTTAAAGAGCTGACAATTATCTAAATTCAAATATATAAAATGCTAAACACTTGACCAACTCCTAAGCTGGTTAAAAAATCCTTTCATGTGTGCAGTGGTGAATGTTGCATCTATCTTGAGGCTCGAATGGCTCAGATCTGCCTGGCTGCACATGTACATCACTTGCAGATCTCAGGTGCACCGTGCAAGTATATCACCAAGGGTACCTCATAAATCCCTTTGACAGTACTTTCCTCTCATGCACAAGCACCCCCTTCCAAAAGGATTTCTTGCATGTCCCACAGAAGGGATAGCTACGATCTCTCTCCCACAGGAATACATCAAAATAAATAATTGCTGGCAGTGTGAGGATCTCTCAGCTAACAGGGTACAAAAGGCTTAGCAGTCCCTCCATGTGGAATGTGTGTGTGTACTCATGGATTGTGCTGTGTGTCAGCATGGCGGTACCCGTACTGCCATGCTGATACCCACCACTGTCTGCCACCCACCAACCACAGCCAGGCTGCTCTGCAATTAAGGAGTAAGATGACCTTATGCCTTTCGCCCATGTCTAAATTAAAACCTTTGATACATATGCTCTTTTAGTAAAGTGAAATGACTTTAATCCACCCTCTGAGGACATCCCGTGTATACTCAAAGAGTGTGATAAAGTATTTTTCTCTCATATCTCAGTATCTTTCTCTTAATTATCTTGTGATGCCGGTAAGCATTTAGGGTTTTGCTATACTCCTTGTGAAGTGCTCAAGAGTACCCTGCTAGATCAGTAAGGATAGTTGGATGGTGGCTCATAAGACTCCACTTTTAACCTCGTTGGTTTACCTATTGTCCACCCCATTTCTGGTAATAAACACAACCCCTTCTCCAAAATGTAAGTTAATTACTGGTTGTCAGGCAAGTCCAGATGTTAGAATAAAAATGTCTTGGCTGTGTTGCTTATGTATTGTACGTCTTAAGTTAGCATTCGCAGCACCATTTTATGTTTGGCTGCCATTTTGAGCCATGATCGAAACTAATTTCTCTCTGTCTCTGCTAAAAGCAGCTTTGGTAATTTTCGTTTCTCCAAGGTTGGATCTTGCTGTACTAATGAATGCACTGTTCTTTTTAGCACATACCTTTCCCACTAGATAGAGGCCTGCTCCCACTAGTCCAGGGATGGGCACAGGCAGAACGACCTTGGCATAGAGATAGTGTGTGTCCGGTCTCAGGATCAAAACTTATCCTTCTGTACCTCCTTTGTGTAGCTGCCTCCATCTGGAAATTTCCAGTCTGGGCGTGCCTTCATTGGTTCTGAATCGTACATAATGTATCACCATGTTTGCTGATGTCAGTCCCTCTGCAGCAATCCTTAGAGACTGGGCAGATTGGGCTCCGCTTGAGTGTACCTGAATAAATACTTGGTTTGTATTCTCTACTGTCTGACCGACTCTTCATTTGTATGGAAGGCTGAGAGGTGGTCGCGAGTGACCCGGGTGACCCTAATCGGGTCACTTCCTTCAGTTGGCGCCCGAACAGGGACTCCATCGGGTGACCCATGCCCTGGGGAGGTCGGGGCCAGGGTCGGACGGACAGATCAGGATCCCTGTACGAGGAGCATTGTTTGCTCGCAGCTACCCCTTCTGTACCGCCAGACGGTGCCTCGCCCAGCGGTCATCCGGACTGGGGTCCTGAATGGCGAAACCCTTGGATCTGACCGTTTGGTCCGAAGTGTCGACAGTGGAGAATAAATTCGTTTGACCTGTGTGCACCAGGTGAGTTTGTTTTGATTCTTTGTGGCTATGGTACCATTTTGGTTTGTATTTAGCGCGGTCTGAGGACCGATTTTGGTACGAGGTGTTTGTGAACACTTTGCCAGGCAACATAACGAATTTGGCCCACTTTTGAAAATGCCTGGATTTAGTAGGTTTTTGGTTTCTTGTTGTCGTTGTTGCTCTGCAGATGCTCGATTGGAAGAAAGTCAGCCAGTGCCTCCAGAAGGCACTCCGAACTTTGATATGTATGTGAAGCATGGCCTTGGCCCTATTATGTTTAGTACGCTATGGCACAAATATACGAGGGACAATGCTGAGTTGCAGTGGCCATTGACGGGCACGTTTGATGAACAAAAAATTGGATTTTTACAGGAGAAGTTGTTTGCAAAAAGAAGTAGACAGTCTATGTTTGATTCTCTTCGAACGTGGCAAAAGGAGGCTAAACAGAGGCGAATGAAAGCAGAGAAAGAGGCCCGGAAGGGGAGAATGCAAACATTGACTCAGAATGCTGTAGCACATGATAGAGAGAAACAAGAGACAGGAATTGAACGTGAAGATAGGAGGTTTCGATTGAATATTGATAAATCTTATGTGACCCACGAAGAAAATGATACATTTGTGGAACAATTGTTAGATACTCGACCCCCACCTCCATATGCCCCTCAGAGGATATATCCCGCTCTTCCCTCACAGGCTCAGCTACCCGGTTCTTCTGTCTCTGCTGTTTCTGCTTCTATTACTGTTGATCGGACGGCCTTGGCCACAGCACCTCCTGTCCTTTCTGTGTCCTCGCCGTCTGTGGCAACTATGACTGTTAGTATTCCTGCAACACCTATTGCTTCGGCGTCTCTTTCGCCAGCTCTTACACCCGCGACACAGCCAGCAGCGAAGTTAGTGCCTACTACCTCTGTTATCCCACTGTGTTCGTCCATTCTCTGACATTATCGAGTAGTGGGACACCAGTACATGGATTTGAGGATAGAGACTGGACAAAATTTAAGGAACGTATGGGGCGGAAGTTAGTCCGATCTGATGTGGGAGATGGGGAGAAAAGGGTGGGAGCTAATCAGGCTGCCCAGTGGGCTCGGAATCCCATTTATGATGTGGAAGATATGTGGAGTGTGCTGAAAGATTATGAGCCTTTTGTACAACAGCATGCCCTCAAGCATATTTCGGCTACTTTGATCGGTCTTTGGGAGCAGTGCTTCAATGATGCAGCACCGCAAATTCGATATGATATTAAGGATCATGTATATGTTACTGATATGGCGCCTGGTCAAGTTTTGGGTAATGTTGCGACGTTGGTTGCTTATCGGGGTAGACTGCTTGAGAAAATCCCCACCCCGGTATCCCAGTTTCCGATGCGGGAGGTTCATCCTATCTATCATCCTGAAATACCAGAGCTAAGGGATCAGCATAATGTTGTTACTAGACCAGGGGCAGCGACCTGTTTCCAAGAACAATGGGTTTATACTCCGTGGAAAAGAAGTGAAATCTTGTCTCTTAAGACTCAGTTACCTGATCCTAGGAAGAATCCGACTACTTATTATAAAGAACTGACTGAAGCTGCCTCTTCTACAGTGATGACACTTGCAGATATTGAAATGTTCTTTGGCTTACTAGTTGCGGTGGATATTTGGCGACAAGTGTACACACAGGATCATGCTGCGGAATTGGGTGGTACCTGGGATCAGATAAAAGTATGGGATCAGGAACGGAAGCCAGGTGATAAGCCTAGACAAGAGATACTTGCTTTGCCCGGCCGTATCATTACGTATATGCATTCCCTTATCCCACCGAGGAAGGTTGATTGGGACAAGTTATCGGCTTGCCGTCAAAAGAAAGATGAGAGTGTGTCTGATTTTTTCACTCGGTTTGAAGGTGGGTTTCTAGACTATAGTGGACAGGATTTGTCGATCGAAGGTGGCATTCGATTGTTTGTTAATAGATTTGTTTCCAACTTACTTCCTGAGATTGCGACCCGATTACAGGCTTCCGAGAGCACCTGGTCTACATCTTCCCCTTCTGTTATTTTGAATGTGGCGCAGTATTATGAACACAGGGAAAATGAGGATAAGGAGAGGACGGAGATGAAGCACAAGGATTTGAAGACGAAAGTGTTGTTGCAGCAGGCTTCTAGGGGGAATGGTAGAGGATGTGGTGGTTCGACCCAACAGCTTCCACGCACTAGCAGGCCTACAAATACCACGCCTTTTGGGCTGAATAAGTGTGCGTATTGTAAGGAGGAGGGACACTGGCATAGCGAGTGTCTGGTGCTCTTGCAGAAGGTGGCGGTCCCGAGAGGACGAGGTTCTCGGGGTCGTGGAGCTGGTGGTCAGGACAGGGCCCAGAATGCTGTAGCCTCACAGAGTCGTTCTGATCAAAACTATTTTGATGACCCTTGGGGAGGACAGTATTATAATGATGATTTTGACATGGATGAGGTGACAGGGATGTCTTACAGCTAGGACAGCCAGGGACAGAGTGAGGGACCAGTTCCGATACCTGTCGATCAACATGGTCCGTACGTTAGTGCGGATGTGCATGGTTTGACTAAGGAGTTCTTGGTGGATACAGGTGCAACAAACAGTTCTATTTCTCGTTCCTTGGTCCCTGGGGCGGCTCTGTCAGGCCATAATAATGTTTTGGTAGGTTTTTCTGGTGTACCGGTTGTGAGCCCCATTTCAAAACCCTTTGCGTTGACTGTTGGTCTTTTCACTGTGGATTCACCATTCTTGTTGACGTCTAATTGTGGTGAAAATTTGATAGGTTTGGACTTGTTGAAGAAATTGCATGCTACGATCTATTGCTCCCCGGCAGGTGTTTACATGACAATGGGTCCGGATGTAGTGCGCACTATGCAGTGCCTGTCCAAAGATGCGCCTCTTCCTGCGGAGTTTAAAGATGTACCACCCACTCTTTGGGCGACAGGTGACACAGATGTGGGACTGTTACAGATACCGCCAATTTCGATCCAAGTTAAAGACAATGCTATTTTACCTTGCATCCCTCAGTATAAAATACCGCAGGCAGGTGAGCGAGCTTCATTGCAAATTATACAGGACTTGATTGAGAAAGGAGTGGTTGAGGAGACAACTGCTAATGTTTGTAATAGCCCTATTCTTCCCATTCTCAAAAGGACACCTTCGGGTTCCTCTGATGATCATGCAGATGTTTATCACTTTGTGATTGACTTGCGGGAAGTTAATAAAATAGTGATTCCCCAGTTTCCGGTGGTCCCTGACATTACGACTCTTTTGACAATGATTCCTTCTTCTGCTACATACTTTTCTGTCATTGACTAGAAAAACGCATTCTTCAGTATTTCCATTCATCCTGACAGCAGGTATCTGTTTGGGTTCACCCTAGCTGGTAGAAGCTTTAGATTCTGTCGCGCTCCTCAAGGCTATACAGAGAGTCCGAGTATCTATAGTCAGACATTGAAAGGTCAGCTGGATTCCTTGTCGCTCCCTAGAGGTAATGTATTGCTTCAGTATGTCGATGACTTGCTCATCGCCTCGGATACAGAACAAGGTTGCAGAGACAGTACTGTTAAATTGTTGTACATTTAGCTCAACATGGCCAAAAAGTATCCCTTTCCAAATTTCAGTTTGTTGACAGGAGGTCACCTACTTAGGTCACCTACTGTCGAAGGAGGGTAGGAGATTGACCCCTGAGCGCATCAGTACCATTGTTAAAATGCCCATTCCGCAAACTCAGAAAGATGTGCGTGCTTTCATAGGTATCACTTCCTATTGCAGGCAGTGGATACCTAGCTATTCGCTGGTAATCAAACCCCTGCTTGCTTTAACACTAAAGGATGTGCATGAACCCCTGCCCTGGACGTCTGAATGTTAGCAGTCTTTTGAGCAATTGATAACTGCGCTTTGTTCAGCTCCAGTACTCGGCACCCCCGATTATGGTAAGCAGTTTGTGTTGTACATCCATGAGATGGCTGGTTGCGCGCTTTCTGTTCTAACACAACAATTTGGAGATAAGCAACAGCTGTGTGCTTACTTCTCTGCTGTGCTCGATCCAGTCGCACGAGCCCTCCCGAGCTGTCTAAGAGCGGGCGCGGCCTTGGCTGTCTCAATAAGGCAATCTGCTGGACTCGTACTTGATACTGATCTCACAGTCATGGTACCCCATGCTGTAGATACACTTTTGAATAAGACAAAGACATAGCACCTCACCAGTGCACGTCTGACAGGTTATGAGTTAACGCTGTTCGCCAAACATATTATGATCAAATGATGTGCCACTCTGAATCCAGCCACGTTACTACCCCTCCCTTCTGACAACGAGGAGATTGACATATATGATTGTATCTTCTGGACGGAAGAAGAGACAGAAGGACGGGTAGACCTGACTGATGTTCCCTTATCTGACCCTCAAGGGAAACTATATGTCGATGGCTCTTGCTTTAAATTACCAGATGGCACCACAACTGCTGTGTACGCTATTACTACGCTGCGTATGGTAGTTGAGACATCACGAGTTCCCTATCAGTCGGCCCAAGCTGCAGAGCTCGTTGCCCTTATTCGAGCCTGTGAATTGAGTGAGGGACTGGTTGTCAATATTTATACTGACAGCAGTACGCTTTTGGAGTCGCCCATAATTTTGGACGACTCTGGGCAGAGAGATGGTTCCTTACTTCCCATGGCACAAAGATCCAGCACGGTCAACTTATATATAGGCTTCTGTCTGCTCTGACACTCCCTAAGAAATTGGCAATAGTAAAGTGTAGCGCTCATAGGAAAGTTACTGACGATGTAGGTAAAGGGAATGCTTTTGCAGATCAGACAGCTAAGGACACAGCCCGGACTAGGATGAAAAGAATGTTCATAGCAGATCCCGCTAGGTGAGTGCCCGAGGTCACCATGGTTGAAGATACACTTGAGAATGTGAAGGAAATACAGAGTGAGGCCACAGTGGAGGAATTAGCAGTGTGGCAAGAAAGTACAGCACAATTGAATGACGAGGGATGTTGGATTGACAAGTCAGGGAAGCAAAGATGGATGTTGCCAGATGCATATGTTCTTCCTGTAGTCACAATGGCTCATGGCCCAGCCCAAATCAGTGCTAAGGGTATTTGCAAGTCGTTAGACCCTGTATGGCAGAATGATAATATCTCAAGGTCTGCTGCACATTTAGTGAAGTTCTGCATGGTGTGCATGATGCATAATCCTGGGAAAGGTACCCCTACACCACCCAGTAATTTTGCACCACCTACTTTCCCTTTTGAGGTCCTTCAGTTAGACTATATTGAATCGGACAGGGTCAATAATTTGAAGTACGTGTTGGTGGTTGTTTGTGCGTTCAGTAAATGGGTTGAGGCTTACCCGACTAAAGACAATACATCCATTGCGACTGCAAAGGTACTCCTGAAGGAGTTCTTTCCTCGTTTTGGCTTGCCCCGTTTGATCTGGAGTGATAACGGAAGTCACTTTAATGCCAAAGTCATACAGTTAATTTGTGACGGTTTGCACATAAAACAGAAATTCCATGCTGCAAACCACCCGCAATCAGCAGGTTTGGTTGAGAAGTACAATGGTACTCTCAAACTGAAGTTAGCAAAGATTCAGGAGACAACAGGGTTACAGTGGCCAGATGCTTTACCATTAGCTCTTTTGTTGACAAGAACAACAGCACATTCTAGAAAAGGATTGTCACCCTACGAGGTCGTGTTTGGACGCCCGGCAAATGTCTGGGGCGTCCCGCGCCCTCGCAGATTTTCTGATATTGAGTATCCATTGTTGACAGACTATCTTTACCAGTTGACTGAAAATTTGCGTTCTATTCATCAACAGGTCCGCGAGTCCCTTCCACCCATACCTGTGGGGCCCGGACACGATATTCGGCCTGGAGACTTCGTTCTAGTGAAGAACTTCCAGCGGAATAAGAGTTTGGAGCCCCGCTGGAAGGGACCTGACCAGGTCCTCCTTGCCACTCGAACTGCTGTAAAGGTTGCCGGCCAAAAGAACTGGGTGCATGCCAGTCACTGCCGCAGGATACCCTTACCCTTGCCCTATGACCAGTGGGTGAGGGACGGCATTGGGGACGCTGAGTGGGAAAAGGTGCCTCAGTTCATCCCCTTTAGTGACGCAAAGCTCACATGGACCCAAACGGATGCGGAGAGTGATGAAGTGCTAAATGCAGCAGTCCCTCCAGAAATTCGAGCCATTAAGGAGCTGCTGTTTGTTGACCCCTCTGTGCCTGGCGTCACCAGGTACAATTTGCGCCCTCAGCTGAGGAATAGGGCACCAAAGGAGAAGTCAGACTAGTTAGGGATGGACTGTGTAAGTTAGGGTGTACTTTGCTATAGTACCAACGGTGTTAGTTCAGAGTGTCGTGAGATTGGTGCACTGTTCTGACATTGGACAGGATAAATGGAACGTGCTACGTAGGAAGGGGGTACCTTATCCTGATCGATGTGGGATTCATCGCTTAGGACTGAGCAAGCTCCACCGCCGGTGCTCAAGAGCGCCAACATTGATGAACAATAGGAGCCTGTATCAGTGAGGCTCTGACGGACACTGGGAACACTTACCTTTGCTATCAGTTTATTGCATTCCTCTTCTTGTTTCATAATTCATCCGTTTGGTCGACCTATTGAGGAGGAGGAACAGCCGTTTGCATCCCTGCGTTTAGCGCGGGTTTGGTCAACAAAGAGTAGAATAGTTTGCATATTAATTGTTGTGATTACGCTACTGATAATACTTGGACTATCCTGGTTTCTAGAGGAGAAGTATCCTGTAGACTCTTTGGTTGGTACGACGCCCACTCCCCCTGAGCATGTTTTTGTCACTTTGGCTCCACACAAAGCAGCGCATAGGTTGTCTTACACAGACAATGTATTTCTACAAATGTTGCATCAAGCCCATGGTGTGTCCAATACAACTAATTGTTGGGTTTGTGGTTTGCTCCCCTCAGTTACTCATAAGATCGACAATTTGTTGTCCATGCCATTGTCATATATTGGTAGCTGTGAAGGTTGGTTTGAATTGTTCATTATGATGCACTATCATTTCCAACTCTCTACTCTGGTTATGACACCTGCTGATTCTCGCACTGTGGTAGAGTATATACGTTTTCATCACGGGTTTACTCCCGTAGGACCGGCAGGACAAGGGACCTTCAGTACATTGTCCCCAAAATCCTGTATGAGCACTTATCAAAAAGTGAAGAACGAAACATGGCTTCGACTGGAAATGGCTGATTTCCAAAGGTTCAACCTCTGAGTATTTTCAATCTTTCCAAGCTCGCAATATTACTAAGGACAAACCGATTCCGGTGTCTGTGGTCAACACAACAGCTAGTTTTTGTGTCCATGGGACAGGGGAGGTAAAGGTGGGGGAGAGTAAATGTAATTTCACCTACAGACTGAGAACGGTTAATAGTCCGCCCATGATTCTGCCCCATAATGTCTATTTCGTTTGTGGGTCACAAGCTCACGTGTGGCTCCCGAGGGGATGGTCAGGTACATGTTATCTCTCTTTCCTTCTCCCCCTGTATATGTTGCCCCGTCAAACTACCACCAAATTCATCGATTGCAACATAGAAGTCCATCCCTGTCCCGAGTCAAGAGGATAGTTGATACGAAAGACAGAGATCAGACTGACACTACCACACAGCAATTCGGGGATGCTTTGAAGGGCCTACTACCTTATTGGGGTCCCATGGCTAATAGCCTTCAAATTCGCCAGCTAACAAGGGTTGTTGAAGGGGTCATTAATACAACTGTGGGGATAATGCCAAATATCACTGTTGAGCTCCAGGCTACGAGATTAGTCACTTTGCAGAACAGGATGGTGTTAGATGTCATCCTTGCAGATCGGGGTGGGGTTTGTCGCATCATTGGCAGCAGCTGTTGTGTTTACATACCTGACCATGCCCCCAGCCTGTATGCAGCTATAAAATATTGCATAGACTTTCGTCTGGCATACACCAAGAGACAGGTACTTGGACCCTATCGGGGTGGTTCTGGAATATGCTAACAACATGGGGTTGGAAGATCCTCATCTTTTTGATTGTGGTTGCTAGTATTATTTTTACATGTTGCCTCTGTATACACTGTCTCCCGACTTGTTGCACCTATTGTGTTAATGCTCTCACCCCCAAACAGAAAATATCAGTTCATGATACTAATGCTGCGATTATGCTGCAAAAGGATGTTAACCGCATAATGCTGATCGATGAGGGTATCTTTGAATACTGATTATGTACGCACCAGCTCGTAGTGATGTTTCTTATCCTTGCAACATGTTATCCGTTTCTTTGGTAGTTGTTAGCTTCTGCTAAAAGGAGGGTCTGTTAGAATAAAAATGTCTTGGCTGTGTTGCTTATGTATTCTACGTCTTGAGTTAGCATTCGCGGCACCATTTTATGTTTGGCCGCCATTTTGAGCCATGATCGAAGCTAATTTCTCTCTGTCTCTGCTAAAAGCAGCTTTGGTAATTTTCGTTTCTCCAAGGTTGGATCTTGCTGTACTAATGAATACACTGTTCTTATTAGCGCATACCTTTCCCACTAGATAGAGGCCTGCTCCCACTAGTCCAGCGATGGGCACAGGTAGAACGACCTTGGCAGGATATTTGGTCCCATTACGACTGTACATTAACAAAGAGACACATAAATGCAGGGGTCAAGTCAGGTAGAAATAATTGTTAGCAGCATTGATGTAATCTTCCTATTTTTCTTGTTTAGGTATCCCCGTTGCATTCATATTCATGTATTCAAGGTGCGTTATTTCAATTACAACTTCTCAGTTCTGTGTATTGTTTAATATTTGCTTCATGACAGGTTGATAATTCAGCTTGCACGAATATATATATATATATATATATATAGATATATATATATATATATATAATATATATATATAGTGTAGTATTTGTTTCCGAATGATCTGAGGTTTTCAGGCATGTATTGCTTTATGTTTTAATAGTTTTGACAGCCTGAAGTGGCCTTTGCTCAGTGTCATGCGCTCTCCTCCATCTGCTACTCAGCTTACCTCAGTTTCCTTTTAGTGCCCTGACAAACTCTAGAACGATATCCACCACAGTTGTTTTCTTACCACTGAATGATTAAGGCACATAGGGACTTCATGTCCTAGACCTTGTGCTCTTTCTGCATTCCTTGTGGGGTTTAAGAGTCAGTGCAGACCCTGGAGCCCATAACCCTCTCTCCCGTTGCGGTCTCCTTAAGAGGCTTTGGCCTCTCTGTGCCATGCTAGCCATAGCCAGTTCTGCTGGATGGAGAGAGCAGCCATCTGGTTCTGGTTTCCGTTCTGTGCTCCCGCTTGTCTATTCAGGTCTCTTCTGAGGGCTTTCCACCTCCTGCGTGTGGGAGACTCCAGTTGGATCATAGGCCTTGTTTAGGTCCTTCTATTCTCTGGAGATTTTTCCTCAGGGGTTTCTCAAGGGTTGAGTATAAAGCCACCATTTAAGGGCTTTGGAAATCCTCAGATCTCCTTACACTCTGCCACATCCCCTGACATCTTGTCAATAACCTCTATAACATTAACATATATAAATAAAAATGGAACACAAATGTGCCTGCAGTCACCTCTTGTCCCTTCTTATCATAGACCAGGTACCACTTTCACCCTCCCAAAAACTCAAATAAAATGAACTCCTATAAATTCTGGCAACTCCAAACCATATCTTCCCACTAACTTATAGACCCAGTGGGTCCTATTACCTGTTCACCCTCCAACAGTTATTGCCATTTCAAAAACACATTCTGTGGATTTCGCCAACATACCTCCGTGGCCACTCCCCTGATGCACATGCCTCCGACAACTTACCTTACCACATTCCTGCTAATGTCTCGTTACTTCAGGAACATAAATTTGGTTGTGCTCTCGTCCTTCCCCACAATCCCAGTTGGCTTTCCTTTAGGCCCCCTCCATTAGAAAAATATCCAGTTATTATTGTGCTCCTCAACCCTCAAAATTATATATATAATAGTAGTAATAATAAAAAAAAAACCTGCAACTTCACTACACCTTTTGCAGATTTTTTAAATCCATAAAATCTAGTTTAAGTGGTGGAATTAAATACAATTTAATTTAATAATTGTACCATATGGAGTGAAATGTTTTCCACACAATGCATAGCATCTTTTCAAGTACCTATTTCTTAGCATGCTCTGCAGTAGTGCACTGGGGCTGTAAACTCCTACATTTTATGGAAGGAACATTTAATGGCTCCAAAAAAAACTACATACTCTCAGAAGGGAACCTATGACTACCTTTCCCCACAATTTTCAGTTTGCACTAACTAAGTTAGGACTATGAAAGGATCACTTTCAGAATTCAGTGATTTAAGATTAGCCCTAAAAATAGTGCTATCCTCAGCATGCTTTGAAGTGGATCACTCTGATGTTACTCACTAAAAGGACACAATGTGATTGCTAATTCCGTGACTTTAAGTAGCCCTACTTAGCCTTTTACACTTAAACACAGTATTGGAAGATTTTTATTTCTATTGAGATCTGAGAAGCTTTACATAAAATCGGTATAAGGTGCGTCGAAGAACGTGTCACCTGAAGAACGGATTTGCACCTTCTGTAATGATGGGATGCTAAATTTAACCCATTTACTGTTCGCTTGTTCGGCCCTAAATGTGGAACGTCAAAGGTTTCTAGTGCCTTTCTATTTGCAAGGCAAAGCTTATGTAGACAAGTGTAAGAAATTGTGTTATTGGTTGAGGGGGTGGTGTTCCCACTCAGGGAAGGCTAGTTGTGAAATCTGTCTCCTAAAAGACCAAAGTGCCAACTGCAGGTATCTGGTTAAGCGAGACCAGATCACAGTTAAAAATTAGGGCTGACCACGATGGAGTGAGGGTTGGATACAAGGGATGCATTGGGCCCGGTCTCTGCTTACCTTCAGTCTTAGAAACATTTCTGAAGAAAGGTTCCTGGTAAGGTAGATTTCAGTGGGGCAAGGCTGTGTATGAGGAAGAGTCTTCGTCTCCCGGGAACCACTGGACGAAGCCTCAGTGAACCCGTCGACAATGGCAGGAAAAGCTCAGGGGGACAAAAGCTGGACTTCCAGGCTGAGGAGTTTGTTGTCATCAATGAGGAGCAGGTCATGATCGATTCCGGTGAAGAGTTCTTCCTTCAACATTAGAAAACCTTTTGGAAGTTCAAGAACAAAGCTGCAGGCCGTAGCTGAAGAGGGCTCCACGAGATCAGATACCATCACCGGGAGGTTCCACTGAACAGGATTTGGTACTGCAGAGAAGATCGTAGATGGATCTACCACAAAGCCAGGCTGCCCAGCAATGCACCTTGGGCAGATCGGCTGGCAGGTAGGCCCCATTCTTCTGCCGGTTCTCTGGGAAGATTTTGTGAAAATAATTTGTACACCCCAGCTTGTGGAGAAGAACCACCAACACCACTACCGAGGGGCCAGGACCAGGGAGGCACTCCTTCGGGGTTTAGAAATACCTCCAGCAGAGGTGAGCAGCAGGGTTCAAGGCCTCAGGAGCTTGTTGTGTCCCTGTAGCTCACATGGAAGGCCAGGCAACTAGCTTTTGAAGTCACTTCTGGGGGTACTGGGTTCAATGAGATGGTCTAGCACTCCTTCAAGCAGCATGGCTGTCCCTCAATCAAAAAGGAAGTCGCAAGCAACAAATCAGTCCTTCTGGCAGAAGGGCAGTCCTTCTGAGTTCTTTTTTAAAGGTCCAGGAGTGTACTGAAGGGTTGTTCTGAGGGTCCCATAGTTAGACCTGTTGCCAGCCTTTGTGTGTTGGGGAACACTCACTCTTACCCCCACATCTGGTTCTGGAAAGTTCTTTCCTTCCCATGTCGATTCTCCAAGAAGCCTGGGGTGACAAAAGGCTAGTGTCAGGTTCCTCTGAGCAAGCCCTTTGAAGTGCAAATGGGACAGGGCACAGCTCCAACTCCAGTATCCTGGCAGAATGGCCCATCCTGCCCACAACTTGTGGCCTTTGGATCACTGTCTTGGTGGAATACACAAGCCCCAACAGCAGAGCCATTCACAGTCAACTTTCTAAAAGTGGCATTTTATGAATTGTGACTTAAAATCTGACTTTACCACTAAAGAGGATTTTGAATTACAATTCATCATCATCATTTTAACTTTATTCGAATCTTTTTTTTCGATTCATAAAAGTAGAAACAATAAAAATCTTATTTTAGATATTATATATTACATGATTTTACATTTAAAACTTCATAGTATGACATTTAGATCTTCATCTGTGCGCATCACCATGTTGTCCCAATAAATATTGTTACTTTTTGGCCAGGGCTCATCCTTCATTCGGTTTCATAAACTAATTGATCTAAAAACATAAGGGATTTCCTTCTTTGTATGGCCTGGCTTATAAAACTCACAACAGCACAACAGGCTAGTTCATTATCAAGAGTACAGATGAATTTCATAGCTTCTTTATAAAAAAATAATTTCTGTGCAATAAAAATTGGCCGTAATTTTTTTTTCTTCTAATATCTTGATAAAACCTACAGAACAATATAAAATGCATCGTGGTTTGGTTCGCTTTCCCATCACATGGGCATTTGTGTGCTATTTTTTGCAATTTTTCAAGTTTTGGGAAAGCCACCAGTTCATGGACAGTGCCCAGCCGCAGTCTTGTCAGATAAAATCTATCTTGGGTATTTGTAACTTTTATCAGATAGTTTGGTAGACCAGTCGACTCAATACTAGCCGTGTATCTTAGTGCGCTTGTTTTCCCTTCCTCTCTCCTAGCTCTTCCTTGGCTTAGTTTTTCCATATACAATTTTTTTATCTCATTTTTGCTAAATTACAATTCATTTGAGTCTAAACTTGACATCTCTACTTGCTCCAAATCCAAAGTTAGCACTTATTAACCTTAATAAGGTAAACCAGTGTTAGTCAATGGGAGAAATAGGCCTTATAGTAGTGAAAAACGACTTTAGGGTTTTTTCACTACCATAACATATAAAAATGAAACCCACATGTCCAACTTTTTAAAAATAAATCATCCTACTCTATGAGCCTTTAGGGCCTAACTTAGGGATAACATTTATGTATTAAAAAGGAAGGTGTAGGCCTGGCAAAAGGTTTACTTTGCCGGAACGAAATGGAAGTTTAGTGGGATTGCACAATTAGTGCTTCAGGCTACTACTGGCATTTAATTTAGAGGCCCTGGGTACATGTTGTACCATATAGTAGTGACTTATAGGCAAATTATTTCTGTCAATCCGGTATAGGCCAGTTTTACCATGTTTTAGGGAGAGAGCACAAGCACTTTAGCACTAGTTAGCAGTGGTAAAGATCACAGAGTCCTAATGCCAACAAAAACAAATTCAGAAAAACAGGAGGGGTGAAGACTAAAAGTCTGGGGGAATACCGCTCTAAGGATGTCAAGTCTTAAAACAGGTTGCTTTTGCTTTTATAAGATCTCCTTCAAAAGACCATATTTGTTACTGTATTTTACATTTTTAAAAAGCTTTTTAAACATATTTTAATAGTAATGATTGTAATGATGATTTAACGTGATTTGGTTTATTTGTTTCATTGTATTTTTTATCTTAGTAGAGGTCTATATAATTCATTCATACAATTTAATCCTGTTTTAATTTATGTGTGATATTATACAGATTTGCTTGAATGTGATCTCTGATACAGTAAGCAGAAGGAGTAATAAGATTGGATTTTAAAGACAGAATTAATAATTTGTATTTGTCTTGAAGCATTGCTTACTTCCAAAGGCTGGCCGTTCTGCTATAGAAGAACATTTTGAAAGTTCTACTAACTGGGGTAGTGATAGAAAGTAAACTGTTCCTGAGAAAGAACTTTTTAAGTTCGAGGATGACTTTTTCTACAAATGAAGGGAACTGCGATGGGCTGCCCTTTGCTCCAGAAATGGCAGTATTATACATGGCTGTATACGAGGACAAATATATCTACAACAATAATCCATTTATTGGCCACATAGTACAATGGTACCAATACATCAATGAGGTCTGGTGTATTTGGAAGGGAAATGAGACAATCCTTATTGAATTCCACGCCTGGCTTAATAATAGAAGCCCCGATATTAAATTCAGTTTGTGTCACAGTACATCAAAGCTGGCGTTTTTGGACATTGAAGTTAGACCCTCGCAGAATGGATTAATCACCACTTTGCACACCAAAGCAACAGATAAAAACAATGCCTTGCATTATATGAGCTACCACCCCAGGAATTTGAGGGACAACTTGTCGTACGGCCAATTTTTGTGAATCAGGCGCAACTGTACCCGCAAGGAAGACTATGAACTACATACCCACACTTTGAGTGGCAAACTGAAGGAAAGAGGCTATCCGCATAAACTGCTGAAACGTTCCATGAAAAGAGCATGGTACACACCCAGAGAGCATTTACTAACCAAAAAGTGTAAACAACCTACAGAACGTCTGGTGTGCGTATCAACGTTTGGTCCCCACACCAACTCATTCAAGAAGATCATACGTAATAACTGGCACCTGATTGAAGGAGCGGTTCAAGGAATTGGGTCACCCTTCTTTGCTTTGAAAAAGAATACAAACATAGGAGAACAAATAATTCGAGCCTGTGATGTCCAAGCAAAAAGACCGGACAACTTGCGTTCCCATATGAATTTGAAACTCATTCAGGGTCATCACAAATGTGGCAACTGTACGGTGTGTAACTCAACCATCGAGGGCTCCATCTTCACAGATGGTTCTGTACAATGGAGGCACAATGAGTTCTCAAATTGCAAAACTAAGAACGTTGTCTATGCAATAATTTGCCTGTGTCAAAAATTGTATATATGTATGTATCAAAAAGAGAGGGAGGACCTAGTGTCCGTGGGGGCTAGTTCACGTCCCCTGGTAGATATAGACAAAATCAAGAAGAACTAGCACTCACTAAGGAAGCTAAATGTTCATGTTCCAGAAAAAACATTTGTTTTTTACTCCCTTCCTTACAATGGAAGTATGTCTTGCAGCCTGTGCGTCTCGCGCAAGTGCTGGCATGCATGTCTCTTTCCACTTTACTATGGAATGAACATTTTATTTTCCGACAAAAGAGAGTATTGTTTACATAAGAAACGGATGAATATTTTTAAACCGAATGAAAGCAGCTATAAATGAGGGCATTTTTTATGCATTTCACCCAACCATATTTCCCCATTTCAGGCATCAGCGCCATAACCAGAATGTCAATTCCTACTCATTAGTTCCTCTATACAATATATCAAGAGAACAGAGGAAGGCAATCTAATCACTAAAGGAATACAAGTCTATCGTCATCAAGCCAGCAGATAAGGGTGGGGCCATTGTGATCTGGTCTAAGGATTCATGTCTGTTGGAAGGGAGAATCCATGTACTGAATCCAATCTGGTACCGACGTATTCCGTACGACCCTACAAACGAAATCCAGAACGACATCCAGAAGATTGTGGACGAAGGTCTAAAAATTGGCATACTCGGACCCAAAGAATTTGAATACCTTATAAAGAAACATCCGAGAACCTCTGTAATGTACTTCTTACCTAAAGTTCATAAAGATGCCAGCCACCCCCCCAGGTCGACCAATTGTATCCGGCTGTGAATCGATCTTGGAGCCCTCTCCAAATATGTGGACACTTTCTTGAAACCTTTTCTACATGAGGTACCCTCCTACTTACGCAACACAATGGACTTCCTTAATAAAGTAAAGGGATTTGACTTTGATCCTGCACAGAACATCCTAGTTACATTGGATGTAACCTCCCTATATACACAAATTCCTCAGGATGAAGCCTTAGAGGTGATGGAGCTGTTTCTAGAAAAAAGAACAAGACCACGTCAAGTACCAACACAGTTTATCTTGCGATTGGCTACTCTGTCCCTGAGAAATAACTTTTTTAAGTTTGAGGATGACTTTTTTCTACAAATAAAGAGAACTGCGATGGGCTGCCCCTTTTCTCCAGAAATGGCAGTATTATACATGGCTGTATATGAGGACAAATATATCTACAATAATAACCACTTTATTGGCCACATAGTACAATGGTACCGATACATCGATAACATCTGGTGTATTTGGAAGGGAAATGAGACAATCCTTATTGAATTCCACGCCTGGCTTAATAATAGAAGCCCCAATATCAAATTCAGTTTGTGTCACAGTACATCAAATCTGGCGTTTTTGAACGTTGAAGACCCTCGCAGAATGGATTAATCACCAACTTTGCACACCAAAGCAACAGATAAAAACAATGCCTTGCATTATATGAGCTACCACCCCAGGAATTTGAGGGACAACTTGCCGTACAGCCAATTTTTGCGAATCAGGCGCAACTGTACCCGCAAGGAAGCCCATGAACTACATGCCCACACATTGAGTGACAAACTGAAGGAAAGAGGCTATCCGCATAAATTGCTGAAACATTACATGAAAAGAGCATGGTACACACCCAGAGAGAACTGTACGGTGTGTAACTCTACCATCGAGGGCTCCATCTTCACAGATGGTTCTATACAATGGAGGCACAATGAGTTCTCAAATTGAAAAACTAAGAACGTTGTCTACGCAATAATTTGCCTGTGTCAAAAATTGTATATAGGCAAAACAAATCAGGAGGTAAAACAAAGGATGGTTCAACATCGCTCCAGGCTGAAGAACAAAATCTCTACAGCACCCATGGTCAACCACTTCATACAGATGGGTCGCACTGAAAAAGATTTTAAATGGATCGTCCTCAATGTCATCAAAAAGAACCCAAGAGGCGGGGATCCAGAGACTTTGCTAACCAGAAAAGAGGCTTATTTAATCATGAAATGTAATACAGCAATGAGTGGCCCAAATGAAATGTCTGAAATTAGTAGACTTTAAGATCCAGACCAACCAACTGAAAACCTCCTTCAAGATATCAACTATTGACTTAATCGGCAAACCACTGGACTACAACACCCAACATGTAACACTCTGGAGTAGGCAAAAGATACACACCATCCAGACAAGCTAGCATCGGTAATGGATTCACAACCCCTTGGCCAACCACATTTTTAAAAATGAGGCACATAGTCGAGCAGCCCAGAAGTTGAAGCTGGAACTCTGAACCACTTAACAAACATCATGGATTGTCGAAGGCAAGTTAAACAATGTTTCCAACTGGAAATAATCACACAAGCGGCGGCACGTCATGCCAAAAAAGTGAACAGCTTTTTCTTTATAACGAACGTGTGTAGAATGGGAATCCGACAACACGTCCTCAACAAATGGTTCTTTTTCACTTCACAGGCGTGGAGAAAAATATTGCTGACATCATGGAGGAGCAACGACGAAGATCCAAGTCATAAGGCAAGTGAATTCAATCTGTTTTTGAGACCACGACGAAGATTGTTCAGGCCAAATTAGCTCCAATCAAACATTAGAGCCTTGCCACACAAATTCGGCCCAATTTAACTCATCCGTAAGCTACAAAACAATATTGAACTAAAACTTTGCCATATTCCTTTCACAGGAATTCGTTAAGTCTATGCACTAACTGGGACATTTTTACTGAACAAGCCTTCCGAACCAGTACAAGAACAATTCAAGGTACGCTGGGGCAATAGTAAACATTGTGGAGCAAATTAAATGGGTAAACCCATACCTAACAATTTCTAATACACAATTTATATGACTTTTCACAGAAACGACCATGTCCCGGTGCTGAGGATAACCCCCAAATTGGTAGGGGTTTGTAACGCGTTGGCCTAGGTTCCTGGGGCAAGAACACTCTCAATCAAATTAAATGTGCATGAGAGAGATTTAGAATGCAATAACTCTCTCTGTTGACAACATTTAGAGCTAGCGGCCCCAGGGCATGTTACACTGGCAGGATAGAGCATACACATCATAAGAATAGAACATTCCGCCTAGTGTTAACATGGTTTAAATGTTGGACTGGTCAAAGACAGGTTATTTACACTGTGTTGAATATGTTGTTTCGTCATTATATGATTTTTGTGATGTTGTAAAATTAATGTGCTTTGATGTATATCTGAACTTCTTGCTTTTTCTTAAAAAAGTGAGTGTCGCCTTTCACAGAGACATGTGAAAATGTAACAAAATCTTTTTGAAAACAAAAAAAAGAAAAAAAAAGTTTAAGGTTGTCCAATCTAGTTTGCATACAGGACCCAAGCCTTCCTTGGTTATAATTTTCTAAAAGTGGCATTTTCAGACTTTACCATTAAAGAGGGTTTTAAATCGCAATTCTTTAGACACCAAACATGACCTTTCTACCTGACTCAAACAAAAGTTATCACTTATCAAATGCAATAAGATAAACCAATCCTATGGGAGAGGTAGTCTTGCAGTAGTGGAAACCTATTTAAGCGTTTGTCACTACCATGATGTGTAAAACCTCTAAATGAAATGCACCTTGCCCTAAGTGCTGTTTAGGGCCCACCGTAGGGATAACTTACATGTATTAAAAGCAAATGTTTATTTTGCCAGGTCGAAATAGCAGTTTAAAACTACACACAGGGTGCAATGGCAGGCATGAGAGATGTTTAAAAAGGCTACTAAAGTGAGTTGCACAATAAGTGTTGCAGGCCCACCAGTAACCTCTAATATACAGGCCCTGGGTACAAGTACTACCATTTAACTAAGGACCTATAAGTAAATGAAATATGCCAATTGGTGGTAAGCCACTTTTACCATGTTTAAAGGAGAGAGCACAATTACTTTAGCACTGGTTAGCAGTGGTAAGGTGCACAGAGCCCTAAAGCCAGCAAAAATAAATTCAGAAAATAGGAGGGGTGAAGGCATAAGGTTTGGGGTGACCTTGCAGAGAGGGATAAGTCCAACCAACACCAAATAAAACTACTGTAGTAATGTAAAATAATTATTGTTCCATTCCCCTTAAACTAGTTAATGATGAAGTATAACTAGAACTTGCATTTAAATTACAAAATTGCTCTACTAAAGTAAAAGGCTGAATTAGAACAAGAAAAAACCTACAAGTGAAAAGCAAAACCTAGAATGCTATTCTTGCATAATTAGGATATTGTAGTGCTCTCTTGGGTTCATTTGTTGTGTAGTCATACAATTCCTAAAGGACACTCCATATTTGATGAAGAGTTTGAACATCAACAATATTCTCGACTTCCATATTGTATGGTTGTCTGGTGTCTGGTGGGGATGGGGATGGGGTGGAGAGTTCAGATGATTATTCTCTGGGATCAGACTATTCTGGGGAAAAAGATGGTGGGACAATTGATGCTTATAGTGTTGTTCACAGATTTGTTTTTGAGCTTCTCTGCTGTCCTGTCCTTTCTCTTTCTGCTCCAGTAAGAGCTGCAGATTCACTCTACTTGAGTTAACCCTAAGGAGTGTGTAGAAAGTTAATCTGTGTCCATCCTTGGTTATGTTTATGCGTGCATTTTGAGTCTGATCTTTGGTGTCTTTTTGCTGTGTGATGCGTTTGTTTGTTGAGTTAAAAATGTTTTGAACCTTAAAAAAAAATAACAATCATGTTGGTTATGTCTCCTCTTGAGCTTGAGAGTTTACCACAGTCCAAAAACATCTGCATGAGATTTGCATTAGGTCATTTGCATCTCCTGTAAACCTGATTGCTGGATATATCCCCGGTCTGGCCTTTTAACTTGGAGTGCAGTAGGGTCTCATTAGAATTCGTTGGTGAGTGTAACTTATTTACATGCTAATGTGTCTTCTACAGATTGTTAGTAGTTATTTATTCTATGTGGTTGGAATAATGGAATGATTGAACCTATTTTCCAAGTCAATTCAATTTTTTTTCCTCAAGTGTAGGGCATCGTCTCATATTATTTTACATATTAAAATGGCAGATTGCAACATTGGAGAATATTTTATCAATAAACCAAGTTGATATGGGTTGTTCTGAGAGCGATAATGCTATAGTTAATAGTAATAATTGTTCCGTTTATCATCTTTTTAATAGGTAAGCTACTCATTTTATGTCAACATGCAAACAATATCTGTTTTCAGTATCATCATTAGCCTGGTCAATTGAGAGTAAGCCATGCTGTGTCCAAGAGAGTCAGTAAAGTGTGTTTGCTCTTCCTTGGAGATTAAGGCTTCCCCAGAGAGTCAGTAAAGTGTGTTTGCTCTTCTTTGGAGATTAAGGTTTTCCCATATCTGGAGAAAGATTACTGGGTATGATGACCTTCTTCAAGCAGATGATGGCAAGTGGACTTTGTAAATGAACCAGTGACTGTTTTTTCATTCTTTGTGGATGTAAGTTTGCTTCAGGTTAATGATAATACACAATTTCTGTTTTTAATCCTTTTCTATATTTACCCATCTCAGAACTTCAGAAGGTGCAGTTAATAACCAGTGCTGTGCTTGTGATAATGTGTATGCAATAAGCAATTTATTAGGCTATCCTCAGAAAATATGGTGACTCAAAATCTTTCTCTCTTAAGAACTACTCTTGATTAAATTTAAAGAGGAAGTTAACGGATATTTTTCTTAGATAATTAGGAAGACCCTGATCATGTCTCCCAAGACATATATTGCCAACATACGCTATACTTTAATCAAAATGGCTTGCCCATTTGATAGCAATACTCCTTAACACAATCCACGTGAATACTTCACATGTATTGTTTTTTTTATTTGCCAGTGTTAGACTTTTGTGCATTTTATATTTTGTGCATTATTATCAATTAAATAATGAATAATAAATAAATAATTGTTCAATAATTATTAATTAACTTCCCACCCTACATCCCTACAAACCCAACATCCTACACCCAAAATATAACTAAAATATAACGTTATTACACAATGTATATGATTAATAATTATTCAATTAATAATCAATTAAATAATTAATAATACATTAATAATTAATTGTTAATAATTTATTACTTAACTTCCCCCATACCCATGCAAACCCAGCAGCCCGCACCTAAAATGTAACTAAAAAATATAATTATTCCACAATTTGCATATTCAAGTAATTTATTAATAAATTGATAATTAATTGCTAATTCATTATTATTTAATTAACTTACCACCCCATACCCCAACAAACCTAGCAACTCGCTACGGCACTATAAATTGCTATTAGCAGGTAAATTTAAAATTAAAATCCACTTAAAATTACAAACTATATTTAAAAAATGTATTAACAATTATACAAACAATGATAACATACAATTAATATATGAACTAAAACACATTAAGATAATTAAAAAATGATATTTTTTTACAACTATATTATTGAAAATGATATTCTTAATAACAATATTACCTGAACAAGCTATATTTCTTCATCACAATATTTTTGTATCACAATATTGTTTTTGTGATATTCCTGTCTCCCGATATTTACAACTCAATATTTTGTCCAAATACCACCAGTGACATCAACTGCAACCATGTCCTTTGCCCAGTACCCTTATCCTCAAGTACCCGGAGGCCTTGCTTAGAAGGCCTTGGGCAGAGGCATGGCCTGAAACCATGTCGTAAACAGTAAGATCCAGCAGAACTGGACACATGACATGGTCTAAGGCATTTTTGCATTCTCACTTATCAAAAGTTTTCTCTCAGAGATGGAAAAGGGTAGGCAATATTGAGCCCCTCTCTTAAACTCTTCACCACCTCTCCCCTCGAAAGAATAAACAAATCAGCACAAAACTTTTAAGATCAAACTTGAGGCAACAAAATTTGTTTTTTGCAGTTTTTGTACACATTTGCCTATTAGGGACACGTTAAAAGCAATTCTAGATAGGCTTTTTCTTCTATTCGTGGTAGCGCCTGTACTATGGCATAATGATACCCACATATTCTGGTATTAGGAGAAGATATGGCCATTTACTAATATTTTGTGTCAGGGTTTTGTCACTTTTTCGATTCAGTCCTGATGTAAAATGTATTTTGGGATTTGCTAAGCCACACAAAGCCCGATTTGTGTAGCTTTTCATGGCTTCGTAAAAAAAAGTAATGCAAGGCAGCTTGTGTCGCTGCCTTGCGTTACCTTGGGTCGGGGAGGTGTTCCATGGGTGCAACAAGGGCATTCCTATGCATCCATCCATGAAATTTGATACAAACCCAGATTTACTAAAGTCTGTAAACTTGGGTTTGTGCCAAAATGGTGCACCTACCTGACCTTGCCATAACAAGGATAAGTATTTCTATTTCTATTCATTAGTTCCTCTATACATGTGTGCTGAATTGTGCAGCATACATACACAGAGGAATAAGCTTCTAAGGATTGTTATTGTGCAGGAAGGTATTTCTTCCTGCTCAAAAACTGCCCACATTTACTACGATTTTGACTCAGGCTGCATCTCTTCTTTTGCGCAGCATCAACGCAAAATCCTTTTTGCCATTTACTAAGCCACGCAAAGTAAATTTGCATGGTTTTGTAAATGCAAAGTAATGCAGTGTATAGCGCTGCCTTTTGTTACTTTGTGGTGCGTAAGCATTACACGGGTGAAGCATAGGTGTTCCATACATCCACCCATATATTTTGATGCTAATCCAGATTTACAAAGACTTGTAAACCTGGGTTTGCTCCAAAATGGTGCACCTACCCGACAGAGGTGTAACAAGTAGAAATATCTATATTTCTCCTCGTTACTTCCTCTTTCTATGCATGCTGCAGAATGCAGCACACATAGAAAGAGAAATATGCCTCTAAGGATTGTTTATATGCAGGACGATATCCCTTTCTGCTCAAAAACAATCCTGCTGGTAACGCAGGCACCCTTGCACCACGGTTCAAGGGTGCCTGCATTGACACTAGGCAGCACAGAGTGCGCCAGCGCTGGGGAAGAGCAGAAGTGCGCAATGTCTTAGTTAACCCTGGGCGTAGCAGGCGTAGTGCCTCTACGCGAAGTTCCACGGAGTTGGAAAACAACTCCGTGGAACTTTGCTCCGCTCCGCGCCCCCCCCGTTCCTTGCCCTCGCCATGAAGAAGGACGGTGAGGAGGAGGAAGGAGAGTGGCCATGGCGTGGTGGAGGCAGCCACGGCAGGTAAGTGCCTTTTTAATTACTTTATAATTTGCTTTGGGAGGGTGGAGGGGCCGGCTAACTACGCTCTGCCACGCAGTCGTAGTTTTGCCTAAACTCCGCGTTCGCAACGGAATGCGGAGTAGGCAAACCTATATAAACTATGCTGGCGGAGCATAGTTACCCGCCCGGGCTTAGTTTTAGTAGATATCGCGCATTTCTGTTCTCTCACTTTCATGGAAAGCAGCGCAGCAAATTGCCTTGCTGTGTTGCGTTGCATGAACGAATAGTAAATATGTCCTAAACAATCCTAACCACAACGCAGGCACCCTTGCAGCATGGCAAGGGTACCTGCATTGGTGCTAGGCTGCCACAAGGGCGCCAGCACAAAGCTAGAGCAGAAGTGAGCCACATCTCAACAAATATGGCGCATTTCTGCTCGCTCCCTTTCACGCAACGCACCACAGGACACAAGCTCCCTTGCTGTGGTGCGTCACGAGAAAGATTGGTAAACCTGGGCCCACGTACTGTCACCATTACATTGGGTACCGCAGGAGCGATAAGGGTCAGGGTTATGGATGGGTTTAGGGTTCCGCAGGTTCACAAATACATAAAATAATATGTACAGCTACTGGAATGCCCTCAATGTGCACATAAAGTTGATTTGTTATAATAGGGAAAATATACATGAAAAAAGTGTCTCCCATCTTTTAAACGTAAAGCATTCACATATTTTTTATCATTCGAAATGCGGCAAGTAAGTAAGCAGGTCAATGGCTGAGCAGATGTAAGAAATAATGCCAATATATCATACTGTAAGTACATCTGGAAATGATATATTGCCTAATTTTAATTACAACTCAGTTAGAAAAGGTTAATTAACTTTTAACTTTTGCCATTTTTCGTGGAGTCGCAATTCCATTTCCCAGCTGGCATCCTTATAACTCAATTTAAAAAGATTATGAAGGTTACTGCGAGAGCGTGTAGGAGACGAAGCGTGATAAGTCGTCATACTGGCCTGCTCTGCCTGGATAAATGCATCACTCTGTGTCAGCGAGCAATAGGACATTGTTCTGCAGGAGCAGGGATAATGTGAATCTGATGTGCACTGAAGGGCTCAGTGTACCGCCCATGCTTGCATTCTCCCAGGAAACTCCCTTCCTTACAATGGAAGTATTTCATGCAGCCTGTGCGTCTCGCGCAAGTGCTGGCACGCATGTCTCTTTCCACTTTACTATGGAATGAACATTTTATTTTCCGACAAAAGAGAGTATTGTTTACATAAGAAACGGATGAATATTTTTAACCCCTTCGCTGCTAGGCCTTCCCCCCCCCCCCCGTGCTAAGCCTTTTTTTGGCTATTTGGGGTAGTTCGCGCTTAGGCCCCTGTAACTTTTTGACTACTAGAAAGGGGGACCCCTGACCAATAACGGGCAGGTATAGCAGGGGAGATAGGAACAACCAACAACAGAAGATTACCTGCCACAAGAGTTCAACAAGGCCCTAGAAAAGGATCCTAATATTTAACAAGCACAGCACCAGAGCAACAAAGACAAATGTCAGAATAATCCAACCATAGAGTAATTCAATCAAACTGGTTTCTCTTTTTTATTTTCATATTATCAAAAACATTTGATCACATTTTAGAAAAATAAATATATAACAAAACCAAATTCAATACAATAGCCATGTCCCACACGTCTCATTCAGATACCACAGTCATACTATCATACATTCCAAATCACATCATCATTCATCCAACATAAAACATTTTCATCACATCAACAAGTACATCAAGATGGTAGAACTGCCACATGATGGTTGGATGACAGGTTCACAATAGTCATCCAAGGGGTAGCGGTAGAAACAATCCAGCTACCCGGAGGTAATCGGGACTGATGGCGGCTTCGTTCTATCCCGGAAGAAGTATCCCCTGTTACACACTACGCTGATATTTGATATCGTTGTTATTTGTTGTGGAGACTAATACCAGGCCCGAATCTTTGGACGTAGTCTCTGGATTGTATTCTCTGGAGCGTCAGTCCCGATTACCTCCATTATTTCGTGGATTGCTATTGAAGGAAACGATTGATCAGGGCCGACTTGGACCCTTCGTGTGGATTTATATTGGAGTTTTATTCATCTATTTCAGAACTTAAATTATATCGGGAGAAATCAGTTTTTTCTCTGCTTGTTACTATCAGGTGTTCTGTCCCTCACCATTTGTTCATCCTCGCCCTGATGAAGGTGTAGCCCTGGTTGGGGTTAGACACCGAAACGCGTGTTGGCGTTACTACGGCTACGGGTAGCTGGATTGTTTCTACCCCTACCCTTGGATGACTATTGTGAACCTGTCATCCAACCATCATGTGGCAGTTCTACCATCTTGATGTACTTGTTGATGTGATGAAAATGTTTTATGTTGGATGAATGATGATGTGATTTGGAATGTATGATAGTATGACTGTGGTATCTGAATGAGACGTGTGGGACATGGCTATTGTATTGAATTTGGTTTTGTTATATATTTATTTTTCTAAAATGTGATTAAATGTTTTTGATAATATGAAAATAAAAATGAGAAACCAGTTTGATTGAATTACTCTATGGTTGGATTATTCTGACATTTGTCTTTGTTGATCTGGTGCTGTGCTTGTTAAATATTAGGATCCTTTTCTAGGGACTTGTTGAACTCTTGTGGCAGGTAATCTTCTGTTGTTGGTTGTCCCTGTAACTTTTTGACCACATAAGATATCCACGCCAAATTTGCGTCCTTTTTTTCCAACATCATGGGGATTCTAAAGGTACCCAGGGTTTGTGGATTCCCCTGGAGGGGACCCAGAAATTAGCCAAAATACATCTAAATGTTTATTTATTTTTTAAAAATGGGAAAAAAGGGCTCCAGATGAAAGCGTCTGGTTTTTTCCCTGCAAATGGTATCAAAAAAGGGGTTGTGGTGCTGAAATCACCATCTTCCCAGCTTTCAGGGACAAGCAGACTTTTGTCAGAAAACTAAAAAATTTTACACAGTTTTGGCATTTTTCTGGGACATAGCCTATTTCTGCTATTTTTTGTGCTTTCAACCTCCTTCCAGTTAATGGTAGAAATGGGTATGAAAGCAATAATGGATCCTGGAAAGCTATACGTTTTAGAAAAGTAGACAAACTTCTGAATTCAGCAAGGGGTCATTTGTGTAGATCCTTCAAGGTTTCTTCATAGAAACTAACAGTTAAATATAGGAAAAATTGAAAATTAGTTGAAAAAAACAGCCATTTGTGTCAACGTTTTGACCTGTAACTTCTTCTAATTATGACAGCTGTGTGAAAGCAATATACCGTTATATTTGCTGGACCTTTCTGGTTGTGGGGATATATAGGACTTGTAGGTTCACCAAGAACCCGACGAACCCAGAGCCAATAACTGAGCAGCGTCTTGCAATGGTTTTTTATTATGTACCGGGTATATAGCAATTATTTTGGGAAAATGTATACATGGAAAAATAGGTATGAAAGACACCAATGTATTTCTGAAATGGGAACAAAATGTAGAGTTTAGAAACAGTAGATATTTGCACAGTTCCAAAATTGGGAGTACCCATACTCGCATGAGAATTATAGGTCATTTTTCAAAATGACTTCTTTTTTACACATTGTCTTTCATTTGGAAGGCAGAAATGCATCAAAAGTCAATAGGTAATAACAGTTGCTCTACAATTCTGGGTTACCCTAAGTCTCCCTATAAAAATGGTACCTCACTTGTGTGGGTAGGCCTTGTGCCCACGACAGGAAACGGCTCAAAACGCAACGTGGACACACCACATTTTCACAATGAAAAATGAACCTTTTTTTGCAAAGTGCCTAGCTGTAGTTTTTGAACCCTAGCTCTGCCTGCACCTAGGGAAACCTAGCAAACCTATATACCCAGGGGAATCCAGGATGGGGTGACTTGACTGGCTCTCACCAGGTTCTGTTACCCAGAATCCCTTGCAAACCTAAAAATGTGTCCAAAAAAACACATTTTCCTCAGTTTTCTGTCGTGGAAAGTTCTGGAATCTGTGTGGATCCACAAAATTCCACCCACCCCGCGTTCCCCAAAGTCGTCCGACAAAAATGGTACCTCACTTGTGTGGGTAGGCCTAGTGCCCGCGACAGGAAACGGCCCAAAACGCAAGGTTGACACACCACATTTTCACAGTGAAAAATGACCCTTTTTTTGCAAAGTGCCTAGCTGTAGTTTTTGAACCCTAGCTCTGCCGGCACCTAGGGAAACCTAGCAAACCTATACATTTTTGAAAACTAGACACCCAGGGGAATCCAGGATGGGGTGACTTGACTGGCTCTCACCAGGTTCTATTACCCAGAATTCCTTGCAAACCTGAAAAATTGTCAAAAAAACCCACATTTTCCTCACATTTCTGTGGTGGAAAGTTCTGGAATCTCCGTGGATCCACAAAAATACACCCACCCCACCTTCCCCAAAGTCTTCCGAGACAAATGGTACCTCACTTGTGTGGGTAGGCCTAGTGCCCGTGACAGGAAACGGCCCAAAACGCAAGGTGGACACACCACATTTTCACAGCGAAAAAGTACCCTTTTTTTGCAAAGTGCCTAGCTGTAGTTTTTTAACCCTAGCTCTGCCGGCACCTAGGGAAACCTAGCAAACCTATACATTTTTGAAAACTAGACACCCAGGGTAATCCAGGATGGGGTGACTTGACTGGCTCTCACCAGGTTCTGTTACCCAGAATCCCTTGCAAACCTAAAAAAGTGTCAAAGAAAACAAATTTTCCTCACTTTTCTGTGGTGGACAGTTCTGGAATCTGCGTGGATCCACAAAATTCCACCCACCCCGCGTTCCCCAAAGTCTTCCGAGAAAAATGGTACCTCACTTATGTGGGTAGGCCTAGTGACAGCGACAGGAAACGGCCCAAAACGCAAGGTGGACACACCACATTTTCACAGTGAAAAATGACCCTTTTTTTGCAAAGTGCCTAGCTGTAGTTTTTTAACCCTAGCTCTGCCGGCACCTAGGGAAACCTAGCAAACCTATACATTTTTGAAAACTAGACACCCAGGGGAATCCAGGATGGGGTGACTTGACTGGCTCTCACCCGGTTCTGTTACCCAGAATTCCTTGCAAACCTAAGAAATTGTCAAAAAAACCACATTTTCCTCACATTTCTGTGGTGGAAAGTTCTGGAATCTGTGTGGATCCACAAAATTCCACCCACCCCGCGTTCCCCAAAGTCTTCAGCGAAAAATGGTACCTCACTTGTGTGGGTAGGCCTAGTGCCCGCGACAGGAAATGGCCCAAAACGCAAGGTGGACACACCACATTTTCACAGTGAAAAATGACCCTTTTTTTGCAAAGTGCCTAGCTGTAGTTTTTGAACCCTAGCTCTTCCTGCACCTAGGGAAACCTAGCAAACCTATACACCCAGGGGAATCCAGGATGGGGTGACTTGACTGGCTCTCACCCGGTTCTGTTACCCAGAATTCCTTGCAAACCTAAGAAATTGTCAAAAAAAACACATTTTCCTCACATTTCTGTGGTGGAAAGTTCTGGAATCTGCGTGGTTACACAAAATTACACCCACCCCGCGTTCCCCAAAGCCTTCCGAGAAAAATGGTACCTCACTTGTGTGGGTAGGCTTAGTGCCCGCAACAGCAAACGGCCCAAAACGCAACGTGAACACACCACATTTTCACAGTGAAAATTGACCCTTTTATTGCAAAGTGCCTAGCTGTAGTTTTTGAACCCTAGTTCTGCCGGCACCTAGGAAAACCTAGCAAACCTATACATTTTTTAAAACTAGACACCCAGGGAATCCAAGATGGGGTGACTTGACTGGCTCTCACCAGGTTCTGTTATCCAGAATCCCTTGCAAACCTAAAATTTGTCCAAAAAACACATTTTCCTCAGTTTTCTGTCATGTAAAGTTCTGGAATCTGTGTGGATCCACAAAATTCCACCCACCCCACGTTTCCCAAAGTCTTCCGTGAAAAATGGTACCTCACTTGTGTGGGTAGGCCTAGTGCCCGCGACAGGAAACGGCCCAAAACGCAAGGTGGACACACCACATTTTCACAGCGAAAAATGACCCTTTTTTTACAAAGTGCCTAGCTGTAGTTTTTGAACCCTAGCTCTGCCGGCACCTAGGGAAACCTAGCAAACCTATACATTTTTGAAAACTAGACACCCAGGAAATCCAGGATGGGGTGACTTGACTGGCTCTCACCAGGTTCTGTTACCCAGAATCCCTTGCAAACCTAAAAAAGTGTCAAAAAACCCACATTTTCCTCACTTTTCTGTGGTGGACAGTTCTGGAATCTGTGTGGATCCACAAAATTTCACCCACCCCGCGTTCCCAAAAGTCTTCTGAGAAAAATGGTACCTCACTTGTGTGGGTAGGCCTAGTGACAGCGACAGGAAACGCCCCAAAACGCAAGGTGGACACACCACATTGTCACAGTGAAAAATGACCCTTTTTTTGCAAAGTGCCTAGCTGTAGTTTTTTAACCCTAGCTCTGCCGGAACCTAGGGAAACCTAGCAAACCTACACATTTATGAAAACTAGACACCCAGGTAAATCCAGGATGGGGTGACTTGACTGGCTCTCAACAGGTTCTGTTACCCAGAATCCCTTGCAAACCTAAGAAATTGTCAAAAAAACCACATTTTCCTCACTTTTCTGTGGTGGACAGTTCTGGAATCTGAGTGGATCCACAAAATTCCACCCACCCCGCGTTCTCCAAAGTCTTCAGAGAAAAATGGTACCTCACTTGTGTGGGTAGGCCTAGTGACAGCGACAGGAAACGGCCCAAGACGCAAGGTGGACACACCACATTTTCACAGTGAAAAATGACCCTTTTTTGCAAAGTGCCTAGTTGTAGTTTTTGAACCCTAGCTCTTCCTGCACCTAGGGAAACCTAGCAAACCTATACACCCAGGAGAATCCAGGATGGGGTGACTTGACTGGCTCTCACCAGGTTCTGTTACCCAGAATCCCTTGCAAACCCAAACAATTGTCAAAAAAACCACATTTTCCTCACATTTCTGTGGTGGACAGTTCTGGAATCTGCGTGGTTCCACAAAATTACACCCACCCCGCGTTCCCCAAAGCCTTCCGAGAAAAATGGTACCTCACTTGTGTGGGTAGGCCTAGTGCCCGCAACAGCAAACGGCCCAAAACGCAAGGTGGACACACCACATTTTCACAGCGAAAAATGACCCTTTTTTTACAAAGTGCCTAGCTGTAGTTTTTGAACCCTAGGTCTGCCGGCACCTAGGGAAACCTAGCAAACCTATATATTTTTGAAAACTAGACACCCAGGGAAATCCAGGATGGGGTGACTTGACTGGCTCTCACCAGGTTCTGTTACCCAGAATCCCTTGCAAACCTAAAAAGTGTCAAAAAAACCACATTTTCCTCACTTTTCTGTGGTGGAAAGTTCTGGAATCTGCGTGGATCCACAAAATTTCACCCACCCCGCGTTCCCAAAAGTCTTCTGAGAAAAATGGTACCTCACTTGTGTGGGTAGGCCTAGTGCCAGCGACAGGAAATGGCCCAAAACGCAAGGTGGACACACCACATTTTCACAGTGAAAAATGACCCTTTTTTGCAAAGTGCCTAGCTGTAGTTTTTTAACCCTAGCTCTGCCGGCACCTAGGGAAACCTAGCAAACCTATACATTTTTGAAAACTAGACACCCAGGGAAATCCAGGATGGGGTGACTTGACTGGCTCTCACCAGGTTCTGTTACCCAGAATCCCTTGCAAACCTAAAAATTGTCAAAAAACCCACATTTTCCTCACTTTTCTGTGGTGGACAGTTCTGGAATCTGCGTGGATCCACAAAATTCCACCCACCCCGCGTTCCCCAAAGTCTTCCAAGAAAAATGGTACCTCACTTGTGTGGGTAGGCCTAGTGACAGCGACAGGAAACGGCCCAAAACGCAAGGTGGACACACCACATTTTCACAGCTAAAAATTACCCTTTTTTTGCAAAGTGCCTAGCTGTAGTTTTTAACCCTAGCTCTGCCGGCAC
Source organism: Calotriton arnoldi (assembly GCA_963921515.1). NCBI lineage: Eukaryota > Metazoa > Chordata > Amphibia > Caudata > Salamandridae > Calotriton > Calotriton arnoldi. Next base: position 1,434,061 of record CAWUFW010001712.1, on the reverse strand, counting down.
CTAGGGAAACCTAGCAAACCTATACATTTTTGAAAACTAGACACCCAGGGAAATCCAGGATGGGGTGACTTGACTGGCTCTCACCAGGTTCTGTTACCCAGAATCCCTTGCAAACCTAAAAAATTGTCAAAAAAACACATTTTCCTCACATTTCTGTGGTGGAAAGATCTGGAATCTGCGTGGATCCACAAAATTCCACCCACCCCGCATTCTCCAAAGTCTTCAGCGAAAAATGGTACCTCACTTGTGTGGGTAGGCCTAGTGCCCGCGACAGGAAATGGCCCAAAACGCAAGGTGGACACACCACATTTTCACAGTGAAAAATGACCCTTTTTTTGCAAAGTGCCTAGCTGTAGTTTTTGAACCCTAGCTCTTCCTGCACCTAGGGAAACCTAGCAAACCTATACACCCAGGAGAATCCAGGATGGGGTGACTTGACTGGCTCTCACCAGGTTCTGTTACCCAGAATCCCTTGCAAACCCAAACAATTGTAAAAAAAACACATTTTCCTCACATTTCTGTGGTGGAAAGTTCTGGAATCTGCGTGGTTCCACAAAATTACACCCACCCCGCGTTCCCCAAAGCCTTCCGAGAAAAATGGTACCTCACTTGTGTGGGTAGGCTTAGTGCCCGCAACAGCAAACGGCCCAAAACGCAACGTGAACACACCACATTTTCACAGTGAAAATTGACCCTTTTATTGCAAAGTGCCTAGCTGTAGTTTTTGAACCCTAGTTCTGCCGGCACCTAGGAAAACCTAGCAAACCTATACATTTTTTAAAACTAGACACCCAGGGGAATCCAAGATGGGGTGACTTGACTGGCTCTCACCAGGTTCTGTTACCCAGAATCCCTTGCAAACCTAAAATGTGTCCAAAAAACACATTTTCCTCAGTTTTCTGTCATGTAAAGTTCTGGAATCTGTGTGGATCCACAAAATTCCACCCACCCCACGTTTCCCAAAGTCTTCCACGAAAAATGGTACCTCACTTGTGTGGGTAGGCCTAGTGCCCGCGAACGGAATCGGCCCAAAACGCAAGGTGGACACACCACATTTTCACAGCGAAAAATGACCCTTTTTTACAAAGTGCCTAGTTGTAGTTTTTGAACCCTAGCTCTGCCGGCACCTAGGAAACCTAGCAAACCTATACATTTTTGAAAACTAGACACCCAGGGAAATCCAGGATGGGGTGACTTGACTGGCTCTCACCAGGTTCTGTTACCCAGAATCCCTTGCAAACCTAAAAAGTGTCAAAAAACCCACATTTTCCTCACTTTTCTGTGGTGGACAGTTCTGGAATCTGCGTGGATCCACAAAATTTCACCCACCCGCGTTCCCAAAAGTCTTCTGAGAAAAATGGTACCTCACTTGTGTGGGTAGGCCTAGTGACAGCGACAGGAAACGGCCCAAAATGCAAGGTGGACACATCACATTTTCACAGCTAAAAATTACCCTTTTTTTGCAAAGTGCCTAGCTGTAGTTTTTGAACCCTAGCTCTGCCGGCACCTAGGGAAACCTAGCAAACCTATACATTTTTGAAAACTAGACACCCAGGGAAATCCAGGATGGGGTGACTTGACTGGCTCTCACCAGGTTCTGTTACCCAGAATCCCTTGCAAACCTAAAAAATTGTCAAAAAAACACATTTTCCTCACATTTCTGTGGTGGAAAGATCTGGAATCTGCGTTGATCCACAAAATTCCACCCACCCCGCATTCTCCAAAGTCTTCAGCGAAAAATGGTACCTCACTTGTGTGGGTAGGCCTAGTGCCCGCGACAGGAAATGGCCCAAAACGCAAGGTGGACACACCACATTTTCACAGTGAAAAATGACCCTTTTTTGCAAAGTGCCTAGCTGTAGTTTTTGAACCCTAGCTCTTCCTGCACCTAGGGAAACCTAGCAAACCTATACACCCAGGAGAATCCAGGATGGGGTGACTTGACTGGCTCTCACCAGGTTCTGTTACCCAGAATCCCTTGCAAACCCAAACAATTGTCAAAAAAACACATTTTCCTCACATTTCTGTGGTGGAAAGTTCTGGAATCTGCGTGGTTCCACAAAATTACACCCACCCCGCGTTGCCCAAAGCCTTCCGAGAAAAATGGTACCTCACTTGTGTGGGTAGGCTTAGTGCCCGCAACAGCAAACGGCCCAAAACGCAACGTGAACACACCACATTTTCACAGTGAAAATTGACCCTTTTATTGCAAAGTGCCTAGCTGTAGTTTTTGAACCCTAGTTCTGCCGGCACCTAGGAAAACCTAGCAAACCTATACATTTTTAAAACTAGACACCCAGGGGAATCCAAGATGGGGTGACTTGACTGGCTCTCACCAGGTTCTGTTACCCAGAATCCCTTGCAAACCTAAAATTTGTCCCAAAAAACACATTTTCCTCAGTTTTCTGTCATGTAAAGTTCTGGAATCTGTGTGGATCCACAAAATTCCACCCACCCCACGTTTCCCAAAGTCTTCCGCGAAAAATGGTACCTCACTTGTGTGGGTAGGCCTAGTGCCCGCGACAGGAAACGGCCCAAAACGCAAGGTGGACACACCACATTTTCACAGCGAAAAATGACCCTTTTTTACAAAGTGCCTAGCTGTAGTTTTTGAACCCTAGCTCTGCCGGCACCTAGGGAAACCTAGCAAACCTATAAATTTTTGAAAACTAGACACCCAGGGAAATCCAGGATGGGGTGACTTGACTGGCTCTCACCAGGATCTGTTACCCAGAATTCCTTGCAAACCTGAAAAATTGTCAAAAACCCCCACATTTTCCTCACATTTCTGTGGTGGAAAGTTCTGGAATCTCCGTGGAGCCACAAAAATACACCCACCCCGCGTTCCCCAAAGTGTTCCGAGAAAAATGGTACCTCACGTGTGTGGGTGGGCCTAGTGCCCGCGACAGGAAACGGCCCAAAACGCAAGGTGGACACACCACATTTTCACAGCTAAAAATTACCCTTTTTTTGCAAAGTGCCTAGCTGTAGTTTTTGAACCCTAGCTCTGCCGGCACCTAGGGAAACCTAGCAAACCTATACATTTTTGAAAACTAGACACCCAGGGAAATCCAGGATGGGGTGACTTGACTGGCTCTCACCAGGTTCTGTTACCCAGAATCCCTTGCAAACCTAAAAAATTGTCAAAAAACCCACATTTTCCTCACTTTTCTGTGGTGGACAGTTCTGGAATCTGAGTGGATCCACAAAATTCCACCCACCCGCGTTCCCCAAAGTCTTCCTAGAAAAATGGTACCTCACTTGTGTGGGTAGGCCTAGTGACAGCGACAGGAAACGGCCCAAGACGCAAGGTGGACACACCACATTTTCACAGTGAAAAATGACCCTTTTTTTGCAAAGTGCCTAGCTGTAGTTTTTTAACCCTAGCTCTGCCAGCACCTAGGGAAAACTAGCAAACCTATACATTTTTGAAAACTAGACACCCAGGGGAATCCAGGATGGGGTGACTTGACTGGCTCTCACCAGGTTCTGTTACCCAGAATCCCTTGCAAACCTAAAAAATTGTCAAAAAAACACATTTTCCTCACATTTCTGTGGTGGAAAGATCTGGAATCTGCGTGGATCCACAAAATTCCACCCACCCCGCATTCTCCAAAGTCTTCAGCGAAAAATGGTACCTCACTTGTGTGGGTAGGCCTAGTGCCCGCGACAGGAAATGGCCCAAAACGCAAGGTGGACACACCACATTTTCACAGTGAAAAATGACCCTTTTTTGCAAAGTGCCTAGCTGTAGTTTTTGAACCCTAGCTCTTCCTGCACCTAGGGAAACCTAGCAAACCTATACACCCAGGAGAATCCAGGATGGGGTGACTTGACTGGCTCTCACCAGGGTCTGTTACCCAGAATCCCTTGCAAACCCAAACAATTGTCAAAAAAACCACATTTTCCTCACATTTCTGTGGTGGACAGTTCTGGAATCTGCGTGGTTCCACAAAATTACACCCACCCCGCGTTCCCCAAAGCCTTCAGAGAAAAATGGTACCTCACTTGTGTGGGTAGGCCTAGTGCCCGCAACAGCAACCGGCCCAAAACGCAAGGTGGACACACCACATTTTCACAGCGAAAAATGACCCTTTTTTTACAAAGTGCCTAGCCGTAGTTTTTGAACCCTAGCTCTGCCGGCACCTAGGGAAACCTAGCAAACCTATACATTTTTGAAAACTAGACACCCAGGGAAATCCAGGATGGGGTGACTTGACTGGCTCTCACCAGGTTCTGTTACCCAGAATCCCTTGCAAACCTAAAAAAGTGTCAAAAAACCCACATTTTCCTCACTTTTCTGTGGTGGACAGTTCTGGAATCTGCGTGGATCCACAAAATTTCACCCACCCCGCGTTCCCAAAAGTCTTCTGAGAAAAATGGTACCTCACTTGTGTGGGTAGGCCTAGTGACAGCGACAGGAAACGGCCCAAAACGCAAGGTGGACACACCACATTTTCATAGCTAAAAATTACCCTTTTTTTGCAAAGTGCCTAGCTGTAGTTTTTGAACCCTAGCTCTGTCGGCACCTAGGGAAACCTAGCAAACCTATACATTTTTGAAAACTAGACACCCAGGGAAATCCAGGATGGGGTGACTTGACTGGCTCTCACCAGGTTCTGTTACCCAGAATCCCTTGCAAACCTAAAAATTGTCAAAAAAACACATTTTCCTCACATTTCTGTGGTGGAAAGATCTGGAATCTGCGTGGATCCACAAAATTCCACCCACCCCGCATTCTCCAAAGTCTTCAGCGAAAAATGGTACCTCACTTGTGTGGGTAGGCCTAGTGCCCGTGACAGAAAATGGCCCAAAACGCAAGGTGGACACACCACATTTTCACAGTGAAAAATGACCCTTTTTTTGCAAAGTGCCTAGCTGTAGTTTTTGAACCCTAGCTCTTCCTGCACCTAGGGAAACCTAGCAAACCTATACACCCAGGAGAATCCAGGATGGGGTGACTTGACTGGCTCTCACCAGGTTCTGTTACCCAGAATCCCTTGCAAACCCAAACAATTGTCAAAAAAAACACATTTTCCTCACATTTCTGTGGTGGAAAGTTCTGGAATCTGCGTGGTTCCACAAAATTACACCCACCCCGCGTTCCCCAAAGCCTTCTGAGAAAAATGGTACCTCACTTGTGTGGGTAGGCTTAGTGCCCGCAACAGCAAACGGCCCAAAACGCAACGTGAACACACCACATTTTCACAGTGAAAATTGACCCTTTTATTGCAAAGTGCCTAGCTGTAGTTTTTGAACCCTAGTTCTGCCGGCACCTAGGAAAACCTAGCAAACCTATACATTTTTTAAAACTAGACACCCAGGGGAATCCAAGATGGGGTGACTTGACTGGCTCTCACTAGGTTCTGTTACCCAGAATCCCTTGCAAACCTAAAAAGTGTCAAAAAACCCACATTTTCCTCAGTTTTCTGTGGTGGAAAGTTCTGGAATCTGCGTGGATCCACAAAATTTCACCCACCCCGCGTTCCCAAAAGTCTTCTGAGAAAAATGGTACCTCACTTGTGTGGGTAGGCCTAGTGCCAGCGACAGGAAATGGCCCAAAACGCAAGGTGGACACACCACATTTTCACAGTGAAAAATGACCCTTTTTTTGCAAAGTGCCTAGCTGTAGTTTTTTAACCCTAGCTCTGCTGGCACCTAGGGAAACCTAGCAAACCTATACATTTTTGAAAACTAGACACCCAGGGGAATCCAGGATGGGGTGACTTGACTGGCTCTCACCAGGATCTGTTACCCAAAATTCCTTGCAAACCTGAAAAATTGTCAAAAACCCCACATTTTCCTCACATTTCTGTGGTGGAAAGTTCTGGAATCTCCGTGGAGCCACAAAAATACACCCACCCCACGTTCCCCAAAGTCTTCCGAGAAAAATGGTACCTCACGTGTGTGGGTGGGCCTAGTGCCCGCGACAGGAAACGGCCCAAAACGCAAGGTGGACACACCACATTTTCACAGCTAAAAATTACCCTTTTTTTGCAAAGTGCCTAGCTGTAGTTTTTGAACCCTAGCTCTGCCGGCACCTAGGGAAACCTAGCAAACCTATACATTTTTGAAAACTAGACACCCAGGGAAATCCAGGATGGGGTGACTTGACTGGCTCTCACCAGGTTCTGTTACCCAGAATCCCTTGCAAACCTAAAAATTGTCAAAAAAACACATTTTCCTCACTTTTCTGTGGTGGACAGTTCTGGAATCTGAGTGGATCCACAAAATTCCACCCACCCCGCGTTCCCCAAAGTCTTCCTAGAAAAATGGTACCTCACTTGTGTGGGTAGGCCTAGTGACAGCGACAGGAAACGGTCCAAGACGCAAGGTGGACACACCACATTTTCACAGTGAAAAATGACCCTTTTTTTGCAAAGTGCCTAGCTGTAGTTTTTTAACCCTAGCTCTGCCGGCACCTAGGGAAACCTAGCAAACCTATACATTTTTGAAAACTAGACACCCAGGGGAATCCAGGATGGGGTGACTTGACTGGCTCTCACTAGGTTCTGTTACCCAGAATCCCTTGCAAACCTAAAAAATTGTCCAAAAAAACACATTTTCCTCATATTTCTGTGGTGGAAAGTTCTGGAATCTGCGTGGATCCACAAAATTCCACCCACCCCGCATTCTCCAAAGTCTTCAGCGAAAAATGGTACCTCACTTGTGTGGGTAGGCCTAGTGCCCGCGACAGGAAATGGCCCAAAACGCAAGGTGGACACACCACATTTTCACAGTGAAAAATGACCCTTTTTTTGCAAAGTGCCTAGCTGTAGTATTTGAACCCTAGCTCTTCCTGCACCTAGGGAAACCTAGCAAACCTATACACCCAGGAGAATCCAGGATGGGGTGACTTGACTGGCTCTCACCAGGTTCTGTTACCCAGAATCCCTTGCAAACCCAAACAATTGTCAAAAAACCACATTTTCCTCACATTTCTGTGGTGGACAGTTCTGGAATCTGCGTGGTTCCACAAAATTACACCCACCCCGCGTTCCCCAAAGCCTTCCGAGAAAAATGGTACCTCACTTGTGTGGGTAGGCTTAGTGCCCGCAACAGCAAACGGCCCAAAACGCAAGGTGGACACACCACATTTTCACAGCGAAAAATGACCCTTTTTTTACAAAGTGCCTAGCTGTAGTTTTTGAACCCTAGCTCTGCCGGCACCTACGGAAACCTAGCAAACCTATATATTTTTGAAAACTAGACACCCAGGGAAATCCAGGATGGGGTGACTTGACTGGCTCTCACCAGGTTCTGTTACCCAGAATCCCTTGCAAACCTAAAAAAGTGTCAAAAAACCCACATTTTCCTCACTTTTCTGTGGTGGAAAGTTCTGGAATCTGCGTGGATCCACAAAATTTCACCCACCCCGCGTTCCCAAAAGTCTTCTGAGAAAAATGGTACCTCACTTGTGTGGGTAGGCCTAGTGCCAGCGACAGGAAATGGCCCAAAACGCAAGGTGGACACACCACATTTTCACAGTGAAAAATGACCCTTTTTTTGCAAAGTGCCTAGCTGCAGTTTTTGAACCCTAGCTCTTCCTGCACCTAGGGAAACCTAGCAAACCTATACACCCAGGAGAATCCAGGATGGGGTGACTTGACTGGCTCTCACCAGGTTCTGTTACCCAGAATCCCTTGCAAACCCAAACAATTGTAAAAAAAAACACATTTTCCTCACATTTCTGTGGTGGAAAGTTCTGGAATCTGCGTGGTTCCACAAAATTACACCCACCCCGCGTTCCCGAAAGCCTTCCGAGAAAAATGGTACCTCACTTGTGTGGGTAGGCTTAGTGCCCGCAACAGCAAACGGCCCAAAACGCAACGTGAACACACCACATTTTCACAGTGAAAATTGACCCTTTTATTGCAAAGTGCCTAGCTGTAGTTTTTGAACCCTAGTTCTGCCGGCACCTAGGAAAACCTAGCAAACCTATACATTTTTTAAAACTAGACACCCAGGGGAATCCAAGATGGGGTGACTTGACTGGCTCTCACCAGGTTCTGTTACCCAGAATCCCTTGCAAACCTAAAATGTGTCCAAAAAACACATTTTCCTCAGTTTTCTGTCATGTAAAGTTCTGGAATCTGTGTGGATCCACAAAATTCCACCCACCCCACGTTTCCCAAAGTCTTCCACGAAAAATGGTACCTCACTTGTGTGGGTAGGCCTAGTGCCCGCGAACGGAATCGGCCCAAAACGCAAGGTGGACACACCACATTTTCACAGCGAAAAATGACCCTTTTTTACAAAGTGCCTAGTTGTAGTTTTTGAACCCTAGCTCTGCCGGCACCTAGGGAAACCTAGCAAACCTATACATTTTTGAAAACTAGACACCCAGGGAAATCCAGGATGGGGTGACTTGACTGGCTCTCACCAGGTTCTGTTACCCAGAATCCCTTGCAAACCTAAAAAGTGTCAAAAAACCCACATTTTCCTCACTTTTCTGTGGTGGACAGTTCTGGAATCTGCGTGGATCCACAAAATTTCACCCACCCCGCGTTCCCAAAAGTCTTCTGAGAAAAATGGTACCTCACTTGTGTGGGTAGGCCTAGTGACAGCGACAGGAAACGGCCCAAAATGCAAGGTGGACACATCACATTTTCACAGCTAAAAATTACCCTTTTTTTGCAAAGTGCCTAGCTGTAGTTTTTGAACCCTAGCTCTGCCGGCACCTAGGGAAACCTAGCAAACCTATACATTTTTGAAAACTAGACACCCAGGGAAATCCAGGATGGGGTGACTTGACTGGCTCTCACCAGGTTCTGTTACCCAGAATCCCTTGCAAACCTAAAAAATTGTCAAAAAAAACACATTTTCGTCACATTTCTGTGGTGGAAAGATCTGGAATCTGCGTGGATCCACAAAATTCCACCCACCCCGCATTCTCCAAAGTCTTCAGCGAAAAATGGTACCTCACTTGTGTGGGTAGGCCTAGTGCCCGCGACAGGAAATGGCCCAAAACGCAAGGTGGACACACCACATTTTCACAGTGAAAAATGACCCTTTTTTGCAAAGTGCCTAGCTGTAGTTTTTGAACCCTAGCTCTTCCTGCACCTAGGGAAACCTAGCAAACCTATACACCCAGGAGAATCCAGGATGGGGTGACTTGACTGGCTCTCACCAGGTTCTGTTACCCAGAATCCCTTGCAAACCCAAACAATTGTCAAAAAAAACACATTTTCCTCACATTTCTGTGGTGGAAAGTTCTGGAATCTGCGTGGTTCCACAAAATTACACCCACCCCGCGTTCCCCAAAGCCTTCCGAGAAAAATGGTACCTCACTTGTGTGGGTAGGCTTAGTGCCCGCAACAGCAAACGGCCCAAAACGCAACGTGAACACACCACATTTTCACAGTGAAAATTGACCCTTTTATTGCAAAGTGCCTAGCTGTAGTTTTTGAACCCTAGTTCTGCCGGCACCTAGGAAAACCTAGCAAACCTATACATTTTTTAAAACTAGACACCCAGGGGAATCCAAGATGGGGTGACTTGACTGGCTCTCACCAGGTTCTGTTACCCAGAATCCCTTGCAAACCTAAAATTTGTCCAAAAAAACACATTTTCCTCAGTTTTCTGTCATGTAAAGTTCTGGAATCTGTGTGGATCCACAAAATTCCACCCACCCCACGTTTCCCAAAGTCTTCCGCGAAAAATGGTACCTCACTTGTGTGGGTAGGCCTAGTGCCCGCGACAGGAAACGGCCCAAAACGCAAGGTGGACACACCACATTTTCACAGCGAAAAATGACCCTTTTTTTACAAAGTGCCTAGCTGTAGTTTTTGAACCCTAGCTCTGCCGGCACCTAGGGAAACCTAGCAAACCTATAAATTTTTGAAAACTAGACACCCAGGGAAATCCAGGATGGGGTGACTTGACTGGCTCTCACCAGGTTCTGTTACCCAGAATCCCTTGCAAACCTAAAAAGTGTCAAAAACCCACATTTTCCTCACTTTTCTGTGGTGGAAAGTTCTGGAATCTGCGTGGATCCACAAAATTTCACCCACCCCGCGTTCCCAAAAGTCTTCTGAGAAAAATGGTACCTCACTTGTGTGGGTAGGCCTAGTGCCAGCGACAGGAAATGGCCCAAAACGCAAGGTAGACACACCACATTTTCACAGTGAAAAATGACCCTTTTTTGCAAAGTGCCTAGCTGTAGTTTTTAACCCTAGCACTGCCGGCACCTAGGGAAACCTAGCAAACCTATACATTTTTGAAAACTAGACACCCAGCGGAATCCAGGATGGGGTGACTTGACTGGCTCTCACCAGGATCTGTTACCCAGAATTCCTTGCAAACCTGAAAAATTGTCAAAAACCCCCACATTTTCCTCACATTTCTGTGGTGGAAAGTTCTGGAATCTCCGTGGAGCCACAAAAATACACCCACCCCGCGTTCCCCAAAGTGTTCCGAGAAAAATGGTACCTCACGTGTGTGGGTGGGCCTAGTGCCCGCGACAGGAAACGGCCCAAAACGCAAGGTGGACACACCACATTTTCACAGCTAAAAATTACCCTTTTTTTGCAAAGTGCCTAGCTGTAGTTTTTGAACCCTAGCTCTGCCGGCACCTAGGGAAACCTAGCAAACCTATACATTTTTGAAAACTAGACACCCAGGAAATCCAGGATGGGGTGACTTGACTGGCTCTCACCAGGTTCTGTTACCCAGAATCCCTTGCAAACCTAAAAAATTGTCAAAAAACCAACATTTTCCTCACTTTTCTGTGGTGGACAGTTCTGGAATCTGAGTGGATCCACAAAATTCCACCCACCCCGCGTTCCCCAAAGTCTTCCTAGAAAAATGGTACCTCACTTGTGTGGGTAGGCCTAGTGACAGCGACAGGAAACGGCCCAAGACGCAAGGTGGACACACCACATTTTCACAGTGAAAAATGACCCTTTTTTTGCAAAGTGCCTAGCTGTAGTTGTTTAACCCTAGCTCTGCCAGCACCTAGGGAAAACTAGCAAACCTATACATTTTTGAAAACTAGACACCCAGGGAATCCAGGATGGGGTGACTTGACTGGCTCTCACCAGGTTCTGTTACCCAGAATCCCTTGCAAACCTAAACAATTGTCAAAAAAAACACATTTTCCTCACATTTCTGTGGTGGAAAGATCTGGAATCTGCGTGGATCCACAAAATTCCACCCACCCCGCATTCTCCAAAGTCTTCAGCGAAAAATGGTACCTCACTTGTGTGGGTAGGCCTAGTGCCCGCGACAGGAAATGGCCCAAAACGCAAGGTGGACACACCACATTTTCACAGTGAAAAATGACCCTTTTTTGCAAAGTGCCTAGCTGTAGTTTTTGAACCCTAGCTCTTCCTGCACCTAGGGAAACCTAGCAAACCTATACACCCAGGAGAATCCAGGATGGGGTGACTTGACTGGCTCTCACCAGGTTCTGTTACCCAGAATCCCTTGCAAACCCAAACAATTGTCAAAAAAACCACATTTTCCACACATTTCTGTGGTGGACAGTTCTGGAATCTGCGTGGTTCCACAAAATTACACCCACCCCGCGTTCCCCAAAGCCTTCAGAGAAAAATGGTACCTCACTTGTGTGGGTAGGCCTAGTGCCCGCAACAGCAACCGGCCCAAAACGCGAGGTGGACACACCACATTTTCACAGCGAAAAATGACCCTTTTTTTACAAAGTGCCTAGCCGTAGTTTTTGAACCCTAGCTCTGCCGGCACCTAGGGAAACCTAGCAAACCTATACATTTTTGAAAACTAGACACCCAGGGAAATCCAGGATGGGGTGACTTGACTGGCTCTCACCAGGTTCTGTTACCCAGAATCCCTTGCAAACCTAAAAAAGTGTCAAAAAACCCACATTTTCCTCACTTTTCTGTGGTGGACAGTTCTGGAATCTGCGTGGATCCACAAAATTTCACCCACCCCGCGTTCCCAAAAGTCTTCTGAGAAAAATGGTACCTCACTTGTGTGGGTAGGCCTAGTGACAGCGACAGGAAACGGCCCAAAACGCAAGGTGGACACACCACATTTTCATAGCTAAAAATTACCCTTTTTTGCAAAGTGCCTAGCTGTAGTTTTTGAACCCTAGCTCTGTCGGCACCTAGGGAAACCTAGCAAACCTATACATTTTTGAAAACTAGACACCCAGGGAAATCCAGGATGGGGTGACTTGACTGGCTCTCACCAGGTTCTGTTACCCAGAATCCCTTGCAAACCTAAAAAGTTTTAAAAAAAAACACATTTTCCTCACATTTCTGTGGTGGAAAGATCTGGAATCTGCGTGGATCCACAAAATTCCACCCACCCCGCATTCTCCAAAGTCTTCAGCGAAAAATGGTACCTCACTTGTGTGGGTAGGCCTAGTGCCCGCGACAGAAAATGGCCCAAAACGCAAGGTGGACACACCACATTTTCACAGTGAAAAATGACCCTTTTTTTGCAAAGTGCCTAGCTGTAGTTTTTGAACCCTAGCTCTTCCTGCACCTAGGGAAACCTAGCAAACCTATACACCCAGGAGAATCCAGGATGGGGTGACTTGACTGGCTCTCACCAGGTTCTGTTACCCAGAATCCCTTGCAAACCCAAACAATTGTCAAAAAAACACATTTTCCTCACATTTCTGTGGTGGAAAGTTCTGGAATCTGCGTGGTTCCACAAAATTACACCCACCCCGCGTTCCCCAAAGCCTTCTGAGAAAAATGGTACCTCACTTGTGTGGGTAGGCTTAGTGCCCGCAACAGCAAACGGCCCAAAACGCAAGGTGAACACACCACATTTTCACAGTGAAAATTGACCCTTTTATTGCAAAGTGCCTAGCTGTAGTTTTTGAACCCTAGTTCTGCCGGCACCTAGGAAAACCTAGCAAACCTATACATTTTTTAAAACTAGACACCCAGGGGAATCCAAGATGGGGTGACTTGACTGGCTCTCACTAGGTTCTGTTACCCAGAATCCCTTGCAAACCTAAAAAGTGTCAAAAAACCCACATTTTCCTCAGTTTTCTGTGGTGGAAAGTTCTGGAATCTGCGTGGATCCACAAAATTTCACCCACCCCGCGTTCCCAAAAGTCTTCTGAGAAAAATGGTACCTCACTTGTGTGGGTAGGCCTAGTGCCAGCGACAGGAAATGGCCCAAAACGCAAGGTGGACACACCACATTTTCACAGTGAAAAATGACCCTTTTTTTGCAAAGTGCCTAGCTGTAGTTTTTTAACCCTAGCTCTGCTGGCACCTAGGGAAACCTAGCAAACCTATACATTTTTTAAAACTAGACACCCAGGGGAATCCAGGATGGGGTGACTTGACTGGCTCTCACCAGGATCTGTTACCCAAAATTCCTTGCAAACCTGAAAAATTGTCAAAAACCCCACATTTTCCTCACATTTCTGTGGTGGAAAGTTCTGGAATCTCCGTGGAGCCACAAAAATACACCCACCCCACGTTCCCCAAAGTCTTCCGAGAAAAATGGTACCTCACGTGTGTGGGTGGGCCTAGTGCCCGCGACAGGAAACGGCCCAAAACGCAAGGTGGACACACCACATTTTCACAGCTAAAAATGACCCTTTTTTTGCAAAGTGCCTAGCTGTAGTTTTTGAACCCTAGCTCTGCCGGCACCTAGGGAAACCTAGCAAACCTATACATTTTTGAAAACTAGACACCCAGGGAAATCCAGGATGGGGTGACTTGACTGGCTCTCACCAGGTTCTGTTACCCAGAATCCCTTGCAAACCTAAAAAATTGTCAAAAAAAACACATTTTCCTCACTTTTCTGTGGTGGACAGTTCTGGAATCTGAGTGGATCCACAAAATTCCACCCACCCCGCGTTCCCCAAAGTCTTCCTAGAAAAATGGTACCTCACTTGTGTGGGTAGGCCTAGTGACAGCGACAGGAAACGGTCCAAGACGCAAGGTGGACACACCACATTTTCACAGTGAAAAATGACCCTTTTTTTGCAAAGTGCCTAGCTGTAGTTTTTGAACCCTAGCTCTGCCGGCACCTAGGGAAACCTAGCAAACCTATACATTTTTGAAAACTAGACACCCAGGGAAATCCAGGATGGGGTGACTTGACTGGCTCTCACCAGGTTCTGTTACCCAGAATCCCTTGCAAACCCAAACAATTGTCAAAAAAACCACATTTTCCTCACATTTCTGTGGTGGACAGTTCTGGAATCTGCGTGGTTCTACAAAATTACACCCACCCCGCGTTCCCCAAAGCCTTCCGAGAAAAATGGTACCTCACTTGTGTGGGTAGGCCTAGTGCCCGCAACAGCAAACGGCCCAAAACGCAAGGTGGACACACCACATTTTCACAGCGAAAAATGACCCTTTTTTACAAAGTGCCTAGCTGTAGTTTTTGAACCCTAGCTCTGCCGGCACCTAGGGAAACCTAGCAAACCTATATATTTTTGAAAACTAGACACCCAGGGAAATCCAGGATGGGGTGACTTGACTGGCTCTCACCAGGTTCTGTTACCCAGAATCCCTTGCAAACCTAAAAAATTGTCCAAACAAACACATTTTCCTCACATTTCTGTGGTGGAAAGATCTGGAATCTGCGTGGATCCACAAAATTCCACCCACCCCGCATTCTCCAAAGTCTTCAGCGAAAAATGGTACCTCACTTGTGTGGGTAGGCCTAGTGCCCGCGACAGGAAATGGCCCAAAACGCAAGGTGGACACACCACATTTTCACAGTGAAAAATGACCCTTTTTTTGCAAAGTGCCTAGCTGTAGTTTTTGAACCCTAGCTCTTCCTGCACCTAGGGAAACCTAGCAAACCTATACACCCAGGAGAATCCAGGATGGGGTGACTTGACTGGCTCTCACCAGGTTCTGTTACCCAGAATCCCTTGCAAACCCAAACAATTGTCAAAAAAACCACATTTTCCTCACATTTCTGTGGTGGACAGTTCTGGAATCTGCGTGGTTCCACAAAATTACACCCACCCCGCGTTCCCCAAAGCCTTCCGAGAAAAATGGTACCTCACTTGTGTGGGTAGGCCTAGTGCCCACAACAGCAAACGGCCCAAAACGCAAGGTGGACACACCACATTTTCACAGCGAAAAATGACCCTTTTTTACAAAGTGCCTAGCTGTAGTTTTTGAACCCTAGCTCTGCCGGCACCTACGGAAACCTAGCAAACCTATATATTTTTGAAAACTAGACACCCAGGGAAATCCAGGATGGGGTGACTTGACTGGCTCTCACCAGGTTCTGTTACCCAGAATCCCTTGCAAACCTAAAAAGTGTCAAAAAAACCACATTTTCCTCACTTTTCTGTGGTGGAAAGTTCTGGAATCTGCGTGGATCCACAAAATTTCACCCACCCCGCGTTCCCAAAAGTCTTCTGAGAAAAATGGTACCTCACTTGTGTGGGTAGGCCTAGTGCCAGCGACAGGAAATGGCCCAAAACGCAAGGTGGACACACCACATTTTCACAGTGAAAAATGACCCTTTTTTTGCAAAGTGCCTAGCTGCAGTTTTTGAACCCTAGCTCTTCCTGCACCTAGGGAAACCTAGCAAACCTATACACCCAGGAGAATCCAGGATGGGGTGACTTGACTGGCTCTCACCAGGTTCTGTTACCCAGAATCCCTTGCAAACCCAAACAATTGTAAAAAAAACACATTTTCCTCACATTTCTGTGGTGGAAAGTTCTGGAATCTGCGTGGTTCCACAAAATTACACCCACCCCGCGTTCCCGAAAGCCTTCCGAGTAAAATGGTACCTCACTTGTGTGGGTAGGCTTAGTGCCCGCAACAGCAAACGGCCCAAAACGCAACGTGAACACACCACATTTTCACAGTGAAAATTGACCCTTTTATTGCAAAGTGCCTAGCTGTAGTTTTTGAACCCTAGTTCTGCCGGCACCTAGGAAAACCTAGCAAACCTATACATTTTTTAAAACTAGACACCCAGGGGAATCCAAGATGGGGTGACTTGACTGGCTCTCACCAGGTTCTGTTACCCAGAATCCCTTGCAAACCTAAAATGTGTCCAAAAAAACACATTTTCCTCAGTTTTCTGTCATGTAAAGTTCTGGAATCTGTGTGGATCCACAAAATTCCACCCACCCCACGTTTCCCAAAGTCTTCCACGAAAAATGGTACCTCACTTGTGTGGGTAGGCCTAGTGCCCGCGAACGGAATCGGCCCAAAACGCAAGGTGGACACACCACATTTTCACAGCGAAAAATGACCCTTTTTTTACAAAGTGCCTAGTTGTAGTTTTTGAACCCTAGCTCTGCCGGCACCTAGGGAAACCTAGCAAACCTATACATTTTTGAAAACTAGACACCCAGGGAAATCTAGGATGGGGTGACTTGACTGGCTCTCACCAGGTTCTGTTACCCAGAATCCCTTGCAAACCTAAAAAAGTGTCAAAAAACCCACATTTTCCTCACTTTTCTGTGGTGGACAGTTCTGGAATCTGCGTGGATCCACAAAATTTCACCCACCCCGCGTTCCCAAAAGTCTTCTGAGAAAAATGGTACCTCACTTGTGTGGGTAGGCCTAGTGACAGCGACAGGAAACGGCCCAAAATGCAAGGTGGACACATCACATTTTCACAGCTAAAAATTACCCTTTTTTGCAAAGTGCCTAGCTGTAGTTTTTGAACCCTAGCTCTGCCGGCACCTAGGAAACCTAGCAAACCTATACATTTTTGAAAACTAGACACCCAGGGAAATCCAGGATGGGGTGACTTGACTGGCTCTCACCAGGTTCTGTTACCCAGAATCCCTTGCAAACCTAAAAAATTGTCAAAAAAAACACATTTTCGTCACATTTCTGTGGTGGAAAGATCTGGAATCTGCGTGGATCCACAAAATTCCACCCACCCCGCATTCTCCAAAGTCTTCAGCGAAAAATGGTACCTCACTTGTGTGGGTAGGCCTAGTGCCCGCGACAGGAAATGGCCCAAAACGCAAGGTGGACACACCACATTTTCACAGTGAAAAATGACCCTTTTTTTGCAAAGTGCCTAGCTGTAGTTTTTGAACCCTAGCTCTTCCTGCACCTAGGGAAACCTAGCAAACCTATACACCCAGGAGAATCCAGGATGGGGTGACTTGACTGGCTCTCACCAGGTTCTGTTACCCAGAATCCCTTGCAAACCCAAACAATTGTCAAAAAAACACATTTTCCTCACATTTCTGTGGTGGAAAGTTCTGGAATCTGCGTGGTTCCACAAAATTACACCCACCCCGCGTTCCCCAAAGCCTTCCGAGAAAAATGGTACCTCACTTGTGTGGGTAGGCTTAGTGCCCGCAACAGCAAACGGCCCAAAACGCAACGTGAACACACCACATTTTCACAGTGAAAATTGACCCTTTTATTGCAAAGTGCCTAGCTGTAGTTTTTGAACCCTAGTTCTGCCGGCACCTAGGAAAACCTAGCAAACCTATACATTTTTTAAAACTAGACACCCAGGGGAATCCAAGATGGGGTGACTTGACTGGCTCTCACCAGGTTCTGTTACCCAGAATCCCTTGCAAACCTAAAATTTGTCCAAAAAACACATTTTCCTCAGTTTTCTGTCATGTAAAGTTCTGGAATCTGTGTGGATCCACAAAATTCCACCCACCCCACGTTTCCCAAAGTCTTCCGCGAAAAATGGTACCTCACTTGTGTGGGTAGGCCTAGTGCCCGCGACAGGAAACGGCCCAAAACGCAAGGTGGACACACCACATTTTCACAGCGAAAAATGACCCTTTTTTTACAAAGTGCCTAGCTGTAGTTTTTGAACCCTAGCTCTGCCGGCACCTAGGGAAACCTAGCAAACCTATACATTTTTGAAAACTAGACACCCAGGGAAATCCAGGATGGGGTGACTTGACTGGCTCTCACCAGGTTCTGTTACCCAGAATCCCTTGCAAACCTAAAAAAGTGTCAAAAAACCCACATTTTCCTCACTTTTCTGTGGTGGAAAGTTCTGGAATCTGCGTGGATCCACAAAATTTCAACCACCCCGCGTTCCCAAAAGTCTTCTGAGAAAAATGGTACCTCACTTGTGTGGGTAGGCCTAGTGCCAGCGACAGGAAATGGCCCAAAACGCAAGGTAGACACACCACATTTTCACAGTGAAAAATGACCCTTTTTTGCAAAGTGCCTAGCTGTAGTTTTTTAACCCTAGCACTGCCGGCACCTAGGGAAACCTAGCAAACCTATACATTTTTGAAAACTAGACACCCAGCGGAATCCAGGATGGGGTGACTTGACTGGCTCTCACCAGGATCTGTTACCCAGAATTCCTTGCAAACCTGAAAAATTGTCAAAAACCCCCACATTTTCCTCACATTTCTGTGGTGGAAAGTTCTGGAATCTCCGTGGAGCCACAAAAATACACCCACCCCGCGTTCCCCAAAGTGTTCCGAGAAAAATGGTACCTCACGTGTGTGGGTGGGCCTAGTGCCCGCGACAGGAAACGGCCCAAAACGCAAGGTGGACACACCACATTTTCACAGCTAAAAATTACCCTTTTTTTGCAAAGTGCCTAGCTGTAGTTTTTGAACCCTAGCTCTGCCGGCACCTAGGGAAACCTAGCAAACCTATACATTCTTGAAAACTAGACACCCAGGGAAATCCAGGATGGGGTGACTTGACTGGCTCTCACCAGGTTCTGTTACCCAGAATCCCTTGCAAACCTAAAAAATTGTCAAAAAACCCACATTTTCCTCACTTTTCTGTGGTGGACAGTTCTGGAATCTGAGTGGATCCACAAAATTCCACCCACCCCGCGTTCCCCAAAGTCTTCCTAGAAAAATGGTACCTCACTTGTGTGGGTAGGCCTAGTGACAGCGACAGGAAACGGCCCAAGACGCAAGGTGGACACACCACATTTTCACAGTGAAAAATGACCCTTTTTTGCAAAGTGCCTAGCTGTAGTTGTTTAACCCTAGCTCTGCCAGCACCTAGGGAAAACTAGCAAACCTATACATTTTTGAAAACTAGACACCCAGGGGAATCCAGGATGGGGTGACTTGACTGGCTCTCACCAGGTTCTGTTACCCAGAATCCCTTGCAAACCTAAAAAATTGTCAAAAAAACACATTTTCCTCACATTTCTGTGGTGGAAAGATCTGGAATCTGCGTGGATCCACAAAATTCCACCCACCCCGCATTCTCCAAAGTCTTCAGCGAAAAATGGTACCTCACTTGTGTGGGTAGGCCTAGTGCCCGCGACAGGAAATGGCCCAAAACGCAAGGTGGACACACCACATTTTCACAGTGAAAAATGACCCTTTTTTTGCAAAGTGCCTAGCTGTAGTTTTTGAACCCTAGCTCTTCCTGCACCTAGGGAAACCTAGCAAACCTATACACCCAGGAGAATCCAGGATGGGGTGACTTGACTGGCTCTCACCAGGGTCTGTTACCCAGAATCCCTTGCAAACCCAAACAATTGTCAAAAAACCACATTTTCCTCACATTTCTGTGGTGGACAGTTCTGGAATCTGCGTGGTTCCACAAAATTACACCCACCCCGCGTTCCCCAAAGCCTTCAGAGAAAAATGGTACCTCACTTGTGTGGGTAGGCCTAGTGCCCGCAACAGCAACCGGCCCAAAACGCAAGGTGGACACACCACATTTTCACAGCGAAAAATGACCCTTTTTTTACAAAGTGCCTAGCCGTAGTTTTTGAACCCTAGCTCTGCCGGCACCTAGGGAAACCTAGCAAACCTATACATTTTTGAAAACTAGACACCCAGGGAAATCCAGGATGGGGTGACTTGACTGGCTCTCACCAGGTTCTGTTACCCAGAATCCCTTGCAAACCTAAAAAAGTGTCAAAAAACCCACATTTTCCTCACTTTTCTGTGGTGGACAGTTCTGGAATCTGCGTGGATCCACAAAATTTCACCCACCCCGCGTTCCCAAAAGTCTTATGAGAAAAATGGTACCTCACTTGTGTGGGTAGGCCTAGTGACAGCGACAGGAAACGGCCCAAAACGCAAGGTGGACACACCACATTTTCATAGCTAAAAATTACCCTTTTTTTGCAAAGTGCCTAGCTGTAGTTTTTGAACCCTAGCTCTGTCGGCACCTAGGGAAACCTAGCAAACCTATACATTTTTGAAAACTAGACACCCAGGGAAATCCAGGATGGGGTGACTTGACTGGCTCTCACCAGGTTCTGTTACCCAGAATCCCTTGCAAACCTAAAAATTTTTAAAAAAAAACACATTTTCCTCACATTTCTGTGGTGGAAAGATCTGGAATCTGCGTGGATCCACAAAATTCCACCCACCCCGCATTCTCCAAAGTCTTCAGCGAAAAATGGTACCTCACTTGTGTGGGTAGGCCTAGTGCCCGCGACAGAAAATGGCCCAAAACGCAAGGTGGACACACCACATTTTCACAGTGAAAAATGACCCTTTTTTTGCAAAGTGCCTAGCTGTAGTTTTTGAACCCTAGTTCTGCCGGCACCTAGGAAAACCTAGCAAACCTATACACCCAGGAGAATCCAGGATGGGGTGACTTGACTGGCTCTCACCAGGTTCTGTTACCCAGAATCCCTTGCAAACCCAAACAATTGTCAAAAAAAACACATTTTCCTCACATTTCTGTGGTGGAAAGTTCTGGAATCTGCGTGGTTCCACAAAATTACACCCACCCCGCGTTCCCCAAAGCCTTCTGAGAAAAATGGTACCTCACTTGTGTGGGTAGGCTTAGTGCCCGCAACAGCAAACGGCCCAAAACGCAACGTGAACACACCACATTTTCACAGTGAAAATTGACCCTTTTATTGCAAAGTGCCTAGCTGTAGTTTTTGAACCCTAGTTCTGCCGGCACCTAGGAAAACCTAGCAAACCTATACATTTTTTAAAACTAGACACCCAGGGGAATCCAAGATGGGGTGACTTGACTGGCTCTCACTAGGTTCTGTTACCCAGAATCCCTTGCAAACCTAAAAAGTGTCAAAAAACCCACATTTTCCTCAGTTTTCTGTGGTGGAAAGTTCTGGAATCTGCGTGGATCCACAAAATTTCACCCACCCCGCGTTCCCAAAAGTCTTCTGAGAAAAATGGTACCTCACTTGTGTGGGTAGGCCTAGTGCCAGCGACAGGAAATGGCCCAAAACGCAAGGTGGACACACCACATTTTCACAGTGAAAAATGACCCTTTTTTTGCAAAGTGCCTAGCTGTAGTTTTTTAACCCTAGCTCTGCTGGCACCTAGGGAAACCTAGCAAACCTATACATTTTTGAAAACTAGACACCCAGGGGAATCCAGGATGGGGTGACTTGACTGGCTCTCACCAGGATCTGTTACCCAAAATTCCTTGCAAACCTGAAAAATTGTCAAAAAACCCCACATTTTCCTCACATTTCTGTGGTGGAAAGTTCTGGAATCTCCGTGGAGCCACAAAAATACACCCACCCCACGTTCCCCAAAGTATTCCGAGAAAAATGGTACCTCACGTGTGTGGGTGGGCCTAGTGCCCGCGACAGGAAACGGCCCAAAACGCAAGGTGGACACACCACATTTTCACAGCTAAAAATTACCCTTTTTTTGCAAAGTGCCTAGCTGTAGTTTTTGAACCCTAGCTCTGCCGGCACCTAGGGAAACCTAGCAAACCTATACATTTTTGAAAACTAGACACCCAGGGAAATCCAGGATGGGGTGACTTGACTGGCTCTCACCAGGTTCTGTTACCCAGAATCCCTTGCAAACCTAAAAATTGTCAAAAAAAACACATTTTCCTCACTTTTCTGTGGTGGACAGTTCTGGAATCTGAGTGGATCCACAAAATTCCACCCACCCCGCGTTCCCCAAAGTCTTCCTAGAAAAATGGTACCTCACTTGTGTGGGTAGGCCTAGTGACAGCGACAGGAAACGGTCCAAGACGCAAGGTGGACACACCACATTTTCACAGTGAAAAATGACCCTTTTTTTGCAAAGTGCCTAGCTGTAGTTTTTGAACCCTAGCTCTGCCGGCACCTAGGGAAACCTAGCAAACCTATACATTTTTTAAAACTAGACACCCAGGGGAATCCAAGATGGGGTGACTTGACTGGCTCTCACCAGGTTCTGTTACCCAGAATCCCTTGCAAACCTAAAATGTGTCCAAAAAAACACATTTTCCTCAGTTTTCTGTCATGTAAAGTTCTGGAATCTGTGTGGATCCACAAAATTCCACCCACCCCACGTTTCCCAAAGTCTTCCACGAAAAATGGTACCTCACTTGTGTGGGTAGGCCTAGTGCCCGCGAACGGAATCGGCCCAAAACGCAAGGTGGACACACCACATTTTCACAGCGAAAAATGACCCTTTTTTACAAAGTGCCTAGTTGTAGTTTTTGAACCCTAGCTCTGCCGGCACCTAGGGAAACCTAGCAAACCTATACATTTTTGAAAACTAGACACCCAGGGAAATCCAGGATGGGGTGACTTGACTGGCTCTCACCAGGTTCTGTTACCCAGAATCCCTTGCAAACCTAAAAAGTGTCAAAAAACCCACATTTTCCTCACTTTTCTGTGGTGGACAGTTCTGGAATCTGCGTGGATCCACAAAATTTCACCCACCCCGCGTTCCCAAAAGTCTTCTGAGAAAAATGGTACCTCACTTGTGTGGGTAGGCCTAGTGACAGCGACAGGAAACGGCCCAAAATGCAAGGTGGACACATCACATTTTCACAGCTAAAAATTACCCTTTTTTTGCAAAGTGCCTAGCTGTAGTTTTTGAACCCTAGCTCTGCCGGCACCTAGGAAACCTAGCAAACCTATACATTTTTGAAAACTAGACACCCAGGGAAATCCAGGATGGGGTGACTTGACTGGCTCTCACCAGGTTCTGTTACCCAGAATCCCTTGCAAACCTAAAAAATTGTCAAAAAAACACATTTTCGTCACATTTCTGTGGTGGAAAGATCTGGAATCTGCGTGGATCCACAAAATTCCACCCACCCCGCATTCTCCAAAGTCTTCAGCGAAAAATGGTACCTCACTTGTGTGGGTAGGCCTAGTGCCCGCGACAGGAAATGGCCCAAAACGCAAGGTGGACACACCACATTTTCACAGTGAAAAATGACCCTTTTTTTGCAAAGTGCCTAGCTGTAGTTTTTGAACCCTAGCTCTTCCTGCACCTAGGGAAACCTAGCAAACCTATACACCCAGGAGAATCCAGGATGGGGTGACTTGACTGGCTCTCACCAGGTTCTGTTACCCAGAATCCCTTGCAAACCCAAACAATTGTCAAAAAAACACATTTTCCTCACATTTCTGTGGTGGAAAGTTCTGGAATCTGCGTGGTTCCACAAAATTACACCCACCCCGCGTTCCCCAAAGCCTTCCGAGAAAAATGGTACCTCACTTGTGTGGGTAGGCTTAGTGCCCGCAACAGCAAACGGCCCAAAACGCAACGTGAACACACCACATTTTCACAGTGAAAATTGACCCTTTTATTGCAAAGTGCCTAGCTGTAGTTTTTGAACCCTAGTTCTGCCGGCACCTAGGAAAACCTAGCAAACCTATACATTTTTTAAAACTAGACACCCAGGGGAATCCAAGATGGGGTGACTTGACTGGCTCTCACCAGGTTCTGTTACCCAGAATCCCTTGCAAACCTAAAATGTGTCCAAAAAACACATTTTCCTCAGTTTTCTGTCATGTAAAGTTCTGGAATCTGTGTGGATCCACAAAATTCCACCCACCCCACGTTTCCCAAAGTCTTCCACGAAAAATGGTACCTCACTTGTGTGGG
Source organism: Calotriton arnoldi (assembly GCA_963921515.1). NCBI lineage: Eukaryota > Metazoa > Chordata > Amphibia > Caudata > Salamandridae > Calotriton > Calotriton arnoldi. Next base: position 1,410,375 of record CAWUFW010001712.1, on the reverse strand, counting down.
TAGGCCTAGTGCCCGCGAACGGAATCGGCCCAAAACGCAAGGTGGACACACCACATTTTCACAGTGAAAATTGACCCTTTTATTGCAAAGTGCCTAGCTGTAGTTTTTGAACCCTAGTTCTGCCGGCACCTAGGAAAACCTAGCAAACCTATACATTTTTTAAAACTAGACACCCAGGGGAATCCAAGATGGGGTGACTTGACTGGCTCTCACCAGGTTCTGTTACCCAGAATCCCTTGCAAACCTAAAATTTGTCCAAAAAAACACATTTTCCTCAGTTTTCTGTCATGTAAAGTTCTGGAATCTGTGTGGATCCACAAAATTCCACCCACCCCACGTTTCCCAAAGTCTTCCGCGAAAAATGGTACCTCACTTGTGTGGGTAGGCCTAGTGCCCGCGACAGGAAACGGCCCAAAACGCAAGGTGGACACACCACATTTTCACAGCGAAAAATGACCCTTTTTTTACAAAGTGCCTAGCTGTAGTTTTTGAACCCTAGCTCTGCCGGCACCTAGGGAAACCTAGCAAACCTATACATTTTTGAAAACTAGACACCCAGGGAAATCCAGGATGGGGTGACTTGACTGGCTCTCACCAGGTTCTGTTACCCAGAATCCCTTGCAAACCTAAAAAAGTGTCAAAAAACCCACATTTTCCTCACTTTTCTGTGGTGGAAAGTTCTGGAATCTGCGTGGATCCACAAAATTTCACCCACCCCGCGTTCCCAAAAGTCTTCTGAGAAAAATGGTACCTCACTTGTGTGGGTAGGCCTAGTGCCAGCGACAGGAAATGGCCCAAAACGCAAGGTAGACACACCACATTTTCACAGTGAAAAATGACCCTTTTTTTGCAAAGTGCCTAGCTGTAGTTTTTTAACCCTAGCACTGCCGGCACCTAGGGAAACCTAGCAAACCTATACATTTTTGAAAACTAGACACCCAGCGGAATCCAGGATGGGGTGACTTGACTGGCTCTCACCAGGATCTGTTACCCAGAATTCCTTGCAAACCTGAAAAATTGTCAAAAACCCCCACATTTTCCTCACATTTCTGTGGTGGAAAGTTCTGGAATCTCCGTGGAGCCACAAAAATACACCCACCCCGCGTTCCCCAAAGTGTTCCGAGAAAAATGGTACCTCACGTGTGTGGGTGGGCCTAGTGCCCGCGACAGGAAACGGCCCAAAACGCAAGGTGGACACACCACATTTTCACAGCTAAAAATTACCCTTTTTTTGCAAAGTGCCTAGCTGTAGTTTTTGAACCCTAGCTCTGCCGGCACCTAGGGAAACCTAGCAAACCTATACATTTTTGAAAACTAGACACCCAGGGAAATCCAGGATGGGGTGACTTGACTGGCTCTCACCAGGTTCTGTTACCCAGAATCCCTTGCAAACCTAAAAAATTGTCAAAAAACCCACATTTTCCTCACTTTTCTGTGGTGGACAGTTCTGGAATCTGAGTGGATCCACAAAATTCCACCCACCCCGCGTTCCCCAAAGTCTTCCTAGAAAAATGGTACCTCACTTGTGTGGGTAGGCCTAGTGACAGCGACAGGAAACGGCCCAAGATGCAAGGTGGACACACCACATTTTCACAGTGAAAAATGACCCTTTTTTTGCAAAGTGCCTAGCTGTAGTTTTTTAACCCTAGCTCTGCCAGCACCTAGGGAAAACTAGCAAACCTATACATTTTTGAAAACTAGACACCCAGGGGAATCCAGGATGGGGTGACTTGACTGGCTCTCACCAGGTTCTGTTACCCAGAATCCCTTGCAAACCTAAAAAATTGTCAAAAAAAACACATTTTCCTCACATTTCTGTGGTGGAAAGATCTGGAATCTGCGTGGATCCACAAAATTCCACCCACCCCGCATTCTCCAAAGTCTTCAGCGAAAAATGGTACCTCACTTGTGTGGGTAGGCCTAGTGCCCGCGACAGGAAATGGCCCAAAACGCAAGGTGGACACACCACATTTTCACAGTGAAAAATGACCCTTTTTTTGCAAAGTGCCTAGCTGTAGTTTTTGAACCCTAGCTCTTCCTGCACCTAGGGAAACCTAGCAAACCTATACACCCAGGAGAATCCAGGATGGGGTGACTTGACTGGCTCTCACCAGGTTCTGTTACCCAGAATCCCTTGCAAACCCAAACAATTGTCAAAAAAACCACATTTTCCTCACATTTCTGTGGTGGACAGTTCTGGAATCTGCGTGGTTCCACAAAATTACACCCACCCCGCGTTCCCCAAAGCCTTCAGAGAAAAATGGTACCTCACTTTTGTGGGTAGGCCTAGTGCCCGCAACAGCAACCGGCCCAAAACGCAAGGTGGACACACCACATTTTCACAGCGAAAAATGACCCTTTTTTTACAAAGTGCCTAGCCGTAGTTTTTGAACCCTAGCTCTGCCGGCACCTAGGGAAACCTAGCAAACCTATACATTTTTGAAAACTAGACACCCAGGGAAATCCAGGATGGGGTGACTTGACTGGCTCTCACCAGGTTCTGTTACCCAGAATCCCTTGCAAACCTAAAAAGTGTCAAAAAACCCACATTTTCCTCACTTTTCTGTGGTGGACAGTTCTGGAATCTGCGTGGATCCACAAAATTTCACCCACCCCGCGTTCCCAAAAGTCTTCTGAGAAAAATGGTACCTCACTTGTGTGGGTAGGCCTAGTGACAGCGACAGGAAACGGCCCAAAACGCAAGGTGGACACACCACATTTTCATAGCTAAAAATTACCCTTTTTTTGCAAAGTGCCTAGCTGTAGTTTTTGAACCCTAGCTCTGTCGGCACCTAGGGAAACCTAGCAAACCTATACATTTTTGAAAACTAGACACCCAGGGAAATCCAGGATGGGGTGACTTGACTGGCTCTCACCAGGTTCTGTTACCCAGAATCCCTTGCAAACCTAAAAATTGTTAAAAGAAAACACATTTTCCTCACATTTCTGTGGTGGAAAGATCTGGAATCTGCGTGGATCCACAAAATTCCACCCACCCCGCATTCTCCAAAGTCTTCAGCGAAAAATGGTACCTCACTTGTGTGGGTAGGCCTAGTGCCCGCGACAGAAAATGGCCCAAAACGCAAGGTGGACACACCACATTTTCACAGTGAAAAATGACCCTTTTTTTGCAAAGTGCCTAGCTGTAGTTTTTGAACCCTAGCTCTTCCTGCACCTAGGGAAACCTAGCAAACCTATACACCCAGGAGAATCCAGGATGGGGTGACTTGACTGGCTCTCACCAGGTTCTGTTACCCAGAATCCCTTGCAAACCCAAACAATTGTCAAAAAAAACACATTTTCCTCACATTTCTGTGGTGGAAAGTTCTGGAATCTGCGTGGTTCCACAAAATTACACCCACCCCGCGTTCCCCAAAGCCTTCTGAGAAAAATGGTACCTCACTTGTGTGGGTAGGCTTAGTGCCCGCAACAGCAAACGGCCCAAAACGCAACGTGAACACACCACATTTTCACAGTGAAAATTGACCCTTTTATTGCAAAGTGCCTAGCTGTAGTTTTTGAACCCTAGTTCTGCCGGCACCTAGGAAAACCTAGCAAACCTATACATTTTTTAAAACTAGACACCCAGGGGAATCCAAGATGGGGTGACTTGACTGGCTCTCACTAGGTTCTGTTACCCAGAATCCCTTGCAAACCTAAAAAGTGTCAAAAAACCCACATTTTCCTCAGTTTTCTGTGGTGGAAAGTTCTGGAATCTGCGTGGATCCACAAAATTTCACCCACCCCGCGTTCCCAAAAGTCTTCTGAGAAAAATGGTACCTCACTTGTGTGGGTAGGCCTAGTGCCAGCGACAGGAAATGGCCCAAAACGCAAGGTGGACACACCACATTTTCACAGTGAAAAATGACCCTTTTTTTGCAAAGTGCCTAGCTGTAGTTTTTTAACCCTAGCTCTGCTGGCACCTAGGGAAACCTAGCAAACCTATACATTTTTGAAAACTAGACACCCAGGGGAATCCAGGATGGGGTGACTTGACTGGCTCTCACCAGGATCTGTTACCCAAAATTCCTTGCAAACCTGAAAAATTGTCAAAAAACCCCACATTTTCCTCACATTTCTGTGGTGGAAAGTTCTGGAATCTCCGTGGAGCCACAAAAATACACCCACCCCACGTTCCCCAAAGTCTTCCGAGAAAAATGGTACCTCACGTGTGTGGGTGGGCCTAGTGCCCGCGACAGGAAACGGCCCAAAACGCAAGGTGGACACACCACATTTTCACAGCTAAAAATTACCCTTTTTTTGCAAAGTGCCTAGCTGTAGTTTTTGAACCCTAGCTCTGCCGGCACCTAGGGAAACCTAGCAAACCTATACATTTTTGAAAACTAGACACCCAGGGAAATCCAGGATGGGGTGACTTGACTGGCTCTCACCAGGTTCTGTTACCCAGAATCCCTTGCAAACCTAAAAAATTGTCAAAAAAAACAAATTTTCCTCACTTTTCTGTGGTGGACAGTTCTGGAATCTGAGTGGATCCACAAAATTCCACCCACCCCGCGTTCCCCAAAGTCTTCCTAGAAAAATGGTACCTCACTTGTGTGGGTAGGCCTAGTGACAGCGACAGGAAACGGTCCAAGACGCAAGGTGGACACACCACATTTTCACAGTGAAAAATGACCCTTTTTTTGCAAAGTGCCTAGCTGTAGTTTTTTAACCCTAGCTCTGCCGGCACCTAGGGAAACCTAGCAAACCTATACATTTTTGAAAACTAGACACCCAGGGCAATCCAGGATGTGGTGACTTGACTGGCTCTCACTAGGTTCTGTTACCCAGAATTCCTTGAAACCTAAAGAATTGTCAAAAAAAACATATTTTCCTCACATTTCTGTGGTGGAAAGATCTGGAATCTGCGTGGATCCACAAAATTCCACCCACCCCGCATTCTCCAAAGTCTTCAGCGAAAAATGGTACCTCACTTGTGTGGGTAGGCCTAGTGCCCGCGACAGGAAATGGCCCAAAACGCAAGGTGGACACACCACATTTTCACAGTGAAAAATGACCCTTTTTTTGCAAAGTGCCTAGCTGTAGTATTTGAACCCTAGCTCTTCCTGCACCTAGGGAAACCTAGCAAACCTATACACCCAGGAGAATCCAGGATGGGGTGACTTGACTGGCTCTCACCAGGTTCTGTTACCCAGAATCCCTTGCAAACCCAAACAATTGTCAAAAAAACCACATTTTCCTCACATTTCTGTGGTGGACAGTTCTGGAATCTGCGTGGTTCCACAAAATTACACCCACCCCGCGTTCCCCAAAGCCTTCCGAGAAAAATGGTACCTCACTTGTGTGGGTAGGCTTAGTGCCCGCAACAGCAAACGGCCCAAAACGCAACGTGAACACACCACATTTTCACAGTGAAAATTGACCCTTTTATTGCAAAGTGCCTAGCTGTAGTTTTTGAACCCTAGTTCTGCCGGCACCTAGGAAAACCTAGCAAACCTATACATTTTTTAAAACTAGACACCCAGGGGAATCCAAGATGGGGTGACTTGACTGGCTCTCACCAGGTTCTGTTACCCAGAATCCCTTGCAAACCTAAAATTTGTCCAAAAACACATTTTCCTCAGTTTTCTGTCATGTAAAGTTCTGGAATCTGTGTGGATCCACAAAATTCCACCCACCCCACGTTTCCCAAAGTCTTCCGCGAAAAATGGTACCTCACTTGTGTGGGTAGCCTAGTGCCCGCGACAGGAAACGGCCCAAAACGCAAGGTGGACACACCACATTTTCACAGCGAAAAATGACCCTTTTTTTACAAAGTGCCTAGCTGTAGTTTTTGAACCCTAGCTCTGCCGGCACCTAGGGAAACCTAGCAAACCTATACATTTTTGAAAACTAGACACCCAGGGAAATCCAGGATGGGGTGACTTGACTGGCTCTCACCAGGTTCTGTTACCCAGAATCCCTTGCAAACCTAAAAAATTGTCAAAAAAACCACATTTTCCTCACTTTTCTGTGGTGGACAGTTCTGGAATCTGCGTGGATCCACAAAATTCCACCCACCCCGCGTTCCCCAAAGTCTTCCGAGAAAAATGGTACCTCACTTGTGTGGGTAGGCCTAGTGACAGCGACAGGAAACGGCCCAAAACGCGAGGTGGACACACCACATTTTCACAGCTAAAAATTACCCTTTTTTTGCAAAGTGCCTAGCTGTAGTTTTTGAACCCTAGCTCTGCCGGCACCTAGGGAAACCTAGCAAACCTATACATTTTTGAAAACTAGACACCCAGGGAAATCCAGGATGGGGTGACTTGACTGGCTCTCACCAGGTTCTGTTACCCAGAATCCCTTGCAAACCCAAACAATTGTCAAAAAACCACATTTTCCTCACATTTCTGTGGTGGACAGTTCTGGAATCTGCGTGGTTCTACAAAATTACACCCACCCCGCGTTCCCCAAAGCCTTCCGAGAAAAATGGTACCTCACTTGTGTGGGTAGGCCTAGTGCCCGCAACAGCAAACGGCCCAAAACGCAAGGTGGACACACCACATTTTCACAGCGAAAAATGACCCTTTTTTACAAAGTGCCTAGCTGTAGTTTTTAACCCTAGCTCTGCCGGCACCTAGGGAAACCTAGCAAACCTATATATTTTTGAAAACTAGACACCCAGGGAAATCCAGGATGGGGTGACTTGACTGGCTCTCACCAGGTTCTGTTACCCAGAATCCCTTGCAAACCTAAAAAATTGTCCAAACAAACACATTTTCCTCACATTTCTGTGGTGGAAAGATCTGGAATCTGCGTGGATCCACAAAATTCCACCCACCCCGCATTCTCCAAAGTCTTCAGCGAAAAATGGTACCTCACTTGTGTGGGTAGGCCTAGTGCCCGCGACAGGAAATGGCCCAAAACGCAAGGTGGACACACCACATTTTCACAGTGAAAAATGACCCTTTTTTTGCAAAGTGCCTAGCTGTAGTTTTTGAACCCTAGCTCTTCCTGCACCTAGGGAAACCTAGCAAACCTATACACCCAGGAGAATCCAGGATGGGGTGACTTGACTGGCTCTCACCAGGTTCTGTTACCCAGAATCCCTTGCAAACCCAAACAATTGTCAAAAAAACCACATTTTCCTCACATTTCTGTGGTGGACAGTTCTGGAATCTGCGTGGTTCCACAAAATTACACCCACCCCGCGTTCCCCAAAGCCTTCCGAGAAAAATGGTACCTCACTTGTGTGGGTAGGCCTAGTGCCCACAACAGCAAACGGCCCAAAACGCAAGGTGGACACACCACATTTTCACAGCGAAAAATGACCCTTTTTTTACAAAGTGCCTAGCTGTAGTTTTTGAACCCTAGCTCTGCCGGCACCTACGGAAACCTAGCAAACCTATATATTTTTGAAAACTAGACACCCAGGGAAATCCAGGATGGGGTGACTTGACTGGCTCTCACCAGGTTCTGTTACCCAGAATCCCTTGCAAACCTAAAAAAGTGTCAAAAAAACCACATTTTCCTCACTTTTCTGTGGTGGAAAGTTCTGGAATCTGCGTGGATCCACAAAATTTCACCCACCCCGCGTTCCCAAAAGTCTTCTGAGAAAAATGGTACCTCACTTGTGTGGGTAGGCCTAGTGCCAGCGACAGGAAATGGCCCAAAACGCAAGGTGGACACACCACATTTTCACAGTGAAAAATGACCCTTTTTTTGCAAAGTGCCTAGCTGCAGTTTTTTAACCCTAGCTCTGCCGGCACCTAGGGAAACCTAGCAAACCTATACATTTTTGAAAACTAGACACCCAGGGGAATACAGGATGGGGTGACTTGACTGGCTCTCACCAGGTTCTGTTACCCAGAATCCCTTGCAAACCTAAAACATTGTCAAAAAAACCACATTTTCCTCACATTTCTGTGGTGGAAAGTTCTGGAATCTGCCTGGATCCACAAAATTCCACCCACCCCGCGTTCCCCAAAGTCTTCAGCGAAAAATGGTACCTCACTTGTGTGGGTAGGCCTAGTGCCCGCGACAGGAAACGGCCAAAACGCAAGGTGGACACACCACATTTTCACAGTGAAAAATGACCCTTTTTTTGCAAAGTGCCTAGCTGTAGTTTTTGAACCCTAGCTCTGCCGGCACCTAGGGAAACCTAGCAAACCTATACATTTTTGAAAACTAGACACCCAGGGAAATCCAGGATGGGGTGACTTGACTGGCTCTCACCAGGTTCTGTTATCCAGAATCCCTTGCAAACCTAAAAAATTGTCAAAAAAACCACATTTTCCTCACTTTTCTGTGGTGGACAGTTCTGGAATCTGCGTGGATCCACAAAATTCCACCCACCCCGCGTTCCCCAAAGTCTTCCGAGAAAAATGGTACCTCACTTGTGTGGGTAGGCCTAGTGACAGCGACAGGAAACGGCCCAAAACGCAAGGTGGACACACAACATTTTCACAGTGAAAAATGACCCTTTTTTTGCAAAGTGCCTAGCTGTAGTTTTTCTAACCCTAGCTCTGCCGGCACCTAGGGAAACCTAGCAAACCTATACATTTTTGAAAACTAGATACCCAGGGGAATCCAAGATGGGGTGACTTGACTGGCTCTCATCAGGTTCTGTTACCCAGAATCCCTTGCAAACCTAAAATTTGTCCAAAAAAACACATTTTTCTCAGTTTTCTGTCATGTAAAGTTCTGGAATCTGTGTGGATCCACACAATTTCACCCACCCCGCGTTCCCCAAAGTCTTCCGAGAAAAATGGTACCTCACTTGTGTGGGTAGGCCTAGTGCCCGCGACAGGAAACGGCCCAAAACGCAAGGTGGACACACCACATTTTCACAGCGAAAAATGACCCTTTTTTTACAAAGTGCCTAGCTGTAGTTTTTGAACCCTAGCTCTGCCGGCACCTAGGGAAACCTAGCAAACCTATATATTTTTGAAAACTAGACACCCAGGGAAATCCAGGATGGGGTGACTTGACTGGCTCTCACCAGGTTCTGTTACCCAGAATCCCTTGCAAACCTAAAAAAGTGTCAAAAAAACCACATTTTCCTCACGTTTCTGTGGTGGAAAGTTCTGGAATCTGCGTGGATCCACAAAATTTCACCCACCCCGCGTTCCCAAAAGTCTTCTGAGAAAAATGGTACCTCACTTGTGTGGGTAGGCCTAGTGCCAGCGACAGGAAATGGCCCAAAACGCAAGGTGGACACACCACATTTTCACAGTGAAAAATGACCCTTTTATTGCAAAGTGCCTAGCTGTAGTTTTTTAAACCTAGCTCTGCCGGCACCTAGGGAAACCTAGCAAACCTATACATTTTTGAAAACTAGACACCCAGGGGAATACAGGATGGGGTGACTTGACTGGCTCTCACCAGGTTCTGTTACCCAGAATCCCTTGCAAACCTAAAACATTGTCAAAAAAAACACATTTTCCTCACATTTCTGTGGTGGAAAGTTCTGGAATATGCCTGGATCCACAAAATTCCACCCACCCCACGTTCCCCAAAGTCTTCAGCGAAAAATGGTACCTCACTTGTGTGGGTAGGCCTAGTGCCCGCGACAGGAAACGGCCCAAAACGCAAGGTGGACACACCACATTTTCACAGTGAAAAATGACCCTTTTTTTGCAAAGTGCCTAGCTGTAGTTTTTGAACCTTAGCTCTGCCGGCACCTAGGGAAACCTAGCAAACCTATACATTTTTGAAAACTAGACACCCAGGGAAATCCAGGATGGGGTGACTTGACCGGCTCTCACCAGGTTCTGTTACCCAGAATCCCTTGCAAACCTAAACAATTGTCAAAAAAACCACATTTTCCTCACTTTTCTGTGGTGGACAGTTCTGGAATCTGCGTGGATCCACAAAATTCCACCCACCCCGCGTTCCCCAAAGTCTTCAGAGAAAAATGGTACCTCACTTGTGTGGGTAGGCCTAGTGACAGCGACAGGAAACGGCCCAAAACGCAAGGTGGACACACCACATTTTCACAGTGAAAAATGACCCTTTTTTTGCAAAGTGCCTAGCTGTAGTTTTTTAACCCTAGCTCTGCCGGCACCTAGGGAAACCTAGCAAACCTATACATTTTTGAAAACTAGGCACCCAGGGAAATCCAGGATGGGGTGACTTGACTGGCTCTCACCAGGTTCTGTTACCCAGAATCCCTTGCAAACCTAAACAATTGTCAAAAAAACCACATTTTCCTCACTTTTCTGTGGTGGACAGTTCTGGAATCTGCGTGGATCCACAAAATTCCACCCACCCCGCGTTCCCCAAAGTCTTCAGCGAAAAATGGTACCTCACTTGTGTGGGTAGGCCTAGTGCCCGCGACAGGAAATGGCCCAAAACGCAAGGTGGACACACCACATTTTCACAGTGAAAAATGACCCTTTTTTTGCAAAGTGCCTAGCTGTAGTTTTTGAACCCTAGCTCTTCCTGCACCTAGGGAAACCTAGCAAACCTATACACCCAGGAGAATCCAGGATGGGGTGACTTGACTGGCTCTCACCAGGTTCTGTTACCCAGAATCCCTTGCAAACCCAAACAATTGTCAAACAAAACACATTTTCCTCACATTTCTGTGGTGGAAAGTTCTGGAATCTGCGTGGTTCCCCAAAATTACACCCACCCCGCGTTCCCCAAAGCCTTCCGAGAAAAATGGTACCTCACTTGTGTGGGTAGGCTTAGTGCCCGCAACAGCAAACGGCCCAAAACGCAACGTGGACACACCACATTTTCACAGTGAAAATTGACCCTTTTATTGCAAAGTGCCTAGCTGTAGTTTTTGAACCCTAGTTCTGCCGGCACCTAGGAAAACCTAGCAAACCTATACATTTTTTAAAACTAGACACCCAGGGGAATCCAAGATGGGGTGACTTGACTGGCTCTCATCAGGTTCTGTTACCCAGAATCCCTTGCAAACCTAAAATTTGTCCAAAAAACACATTTTCCTCAGTTTTCTGTCATGTAAAGTTCTGGAATCTGTGTGGATCCACAAAATTCCACCCACCCCACGTTTCCCAAAGTCTTCCGCGAAAAATGGTACCTCACTTGTGTGGGTAGGCCTAGTGCCCGCGACAGGAAACGGCCCAAAACGCAAGGTGGACACACCACATTTTCACAGCGAAAAATGACCCTTTTTTACAAAGTGCCTAGCTGTAGTTTTTGAACCCTAGCTCTGCCGGCACCTAGGGAAACCTAGCAAACCTATACATTTTTGAAAACTAGACACCCAGGGAAATCCAGGATGGGGTGACTTGACTGGCTCTCACCAGGTTCTGTTACCCAGAATCCCTTGCAAACCTAAAAAGTGTCAAAAAACCCACATTTTCCTCACTTTTCTGTGGTGGAAAGTTCTGGAATCTGCGTGGATCCACAAAATTTCACCCACCCCGCGTTCCCCAAAGTCTTCCGAGAAAAATGGTACCTCACGTGTGTGGGTAGGCCTAGTGCCCGCGACAGGAAACGGCCCAAAACGCAAGGTGGACACACCACATTTTCACAGCTAAAAATTACCCTTTTTTTGCAAAGTGCCTAGCTGTAGTTTTTGAACCCTAGCTCTGCCGGCACCTAGGGAAACCTAGCAAATCTATACATTTTTGAAAACTAGACACCCAGGGAAATCCAGGATGGGGTGACTTGACTGGCTCTCACCAGGTTCTGTTACCCAGAATCCCTTGCAAACCTAAAAAATTGTCAAAAAAAACACATTTTCCTCACTTTTCTGTGGTGGACAGTTCTGGAATCTGAGTGGATCCACAAAATTCCACCCACCCCGCGTTCCCCAAAGTCTTCCGAGAAAAATGGTACTTCACTTGTGTGGGTAGGCCTAGTGACAGCGACAGGAAACGGCCCAAAACGAAAGGTGGACACACCACATTTTCACAGTGAAAAATGACCCTTTTTTTGCAAAGTGCCTAGCTGTAGTTTTTGAACCCTAGCTCTTCCTGCACCTAGGGAAACCTAGCAAACCTATACACCCAGGAGAATCCAGGATGGGGTGACTTGACTGGCTCTCACCAGGTTCTGTTACCCAGAATCCCTTGCAAACCCAAACAATTGTCAAAAAAACACATTTTCCTCACATTTCTGTGGTGGAAAGTTCTGGAATCTGCGTGGTTCCACAAAATTACACCCACCCCGCGTTCCCCAAAGCCTTCCGAGAAAAATGGTACCTCACTTGTGTGGGTAGGCCTAGTGCCCGCAACAGCAAACGGCCCAAAACGCAACGTGGACACACCACATTTTCACAGTGAAAATTGACCCTTTTTTTGCAAAGTGCCTAGCTGTTGTTTTTGAACCCTAGTTCTGCCGGCACCTAGGAAAACCTAGCAAACGTATACATTTTTGAAAACTAGACACCCAGGGGAATCCAAGATGGGGTGACTTGACTGGCTCTCATCAGGTTCTGTTACCCAGAATCCCTTGCAAACCTAAAATTTGTCCAAAAAAACACATTTTCCTCAGTTTTCTGTCATGTAAAGTTCTGGAATCTGTGTGGATCCACAAAATTCCACCCACCCCGCGTTCCCCAAAGTCTTCCAAGAAAAATGGTACCTCACTTGTGTGGGTAGGCCTAGTGCCCGCGACAGGAAACGGCCCAAAACGCAAGGTGGACACACCACATTTTCACAGCGAAAAATGACCCTTTTTTTACAAAGTGCCTAGCTGTAGTTTTTGAACCCTAGCTCTGCCGGCACCTAGGGAAACCTAGCAAACCTATATATTTTTGAAAACTAGACACCCAGGGAAATCCAGGATGGGGTGACTTGACTGGCTCTCACCAGGTTCTGTTACCCAGAATCCCTTGCAAACCTAAAAAAGTGTCAAAAAAACCACATTTTCCTCACTTTTCTGTGGTGGAAAGTTCTGGAATCTGCGTGGATCCACAAAATTTCCCCCACCCCGCGTTCCCAAAAGTCTTCTGAGAAAAATGGTACCTCACTTGTGTGGGTAGGCCTAGTGCCAGCGACAGGAAATGGCCCAAAACGCAAGGTGGACACACCACATTTTCACAGTGAAAAATGACCCTTTTTTTGCAAAGTCCCTAGCTGTAGTTTTTTAACCCTAGCTCTGCCGGCACCTAGGGAAACCTAGCAAACCTATACATTTTTGAAAACTAGACACCCAGGGGAATACAGGATGGGGTGACTTGACTGGCTCTCACCAGGTTCTGTTACCCAGAATCCCTTGCAAACCTAAAACATTGTCAAAAAAACCACATTTTCCTCACATTTCTGTGGTGGAAAGTTCTGGAATCTGCCTGGATCCACAAAATTCCACCCACCCCGCGTTCCCCAAAGTCTTCAGCGAAAAATGGTACCTCACTTGTGTGGGTAGGCCTAGTGCCCGCGACAGGAAACGGCCCAAAACGCAAGGTGGACACCACATTTTCACAGTGAAAAATGACCCTTTTTTTACAACGTGCCTAGCTGTAGTTTTTGAACCCTAGCTCTGCCGGCACCTAGGAAAACCTAGCAAACCTATACATTTTTGAAAACTAGACACCCAGGGGATGCTAGGGAGGTATGGCTTGCATGGATCGCCCAACGCTTTCTTACCCAGAATCCCCGGCAAACCTCAAATTTAGCTGAAAAAAAATCACTTTTTTCACACATTTTTGTGTGGGAAAGTTGTGGCATCACCGGGCTGACACAAATTTCCTACCACCCAGCGTTCCCCCGGGTCTCCTGATAAAAATGGTACCTCACTCGTGTGGGAGGCCCAAGTACCCGCGACAGGCAAGGGCCCAAAACGTATTGAGGCGACAGCAAAATTGCCTATCACAAAACAACCTGATTTTGCAAGGGGGGTCACCTGGGTTTTTGGCCCCATGCTCGGTGGCCAGCTAGGGAAACCTACCAAACCCACACATTTCTGAAAACTAGACACCCCGAGGATTCCAGGGAGGTATGGCTTGCATGGATCGCCCAACGTTTTCTTACCCAGAATCCCCTGCAAACCTCAAATTTAGCTAAACAAATCCCTTTTTCCACACATTTTGTTGTGGGAAAGTTGTGGCATCACTGGGCTGACACAAATATCCTACCACCCAGTGTTCCCCCAGGTCCCCCGATAAAAATGGTGCCTCACTCGTGTGGGAGGCCCAAGTACCCGCGACAGGCAAGGGCCCAAAACGTATTGAGGCGACATCAAAATTGCCCATCACAAAACGACCTGGTTTTGCAAGGGGGGTCACGTGGGTTTTTGGCCCCGTGCTCGGCGGCCAGCTAGGGAAACCTACCAAACCCACACATTTCTGAAAACTAGACACCCGGAGGATTCCAGGGAGGTATGGCTTGCGTGGATCCCCCAACGTTTTCTTACCCAGAAACCCTGCAAACCTCAAATTTAGCTGAAAAAAATCACTTTTTCCACACATTTTTGTGTGGGAAAGTTGTGGCATCACCGGGCTGACACAAATTTCCTACCACCCAGTGTTCCCCCAGGTCTCCCGATAAAAATGGTGCCTCACTCATGTGGAAGGCCCAAGTACCCGCGACAGGCAAGGACCCAAAACATATTGAGGCGACATCAAAATTGCCTATCACAAAACGACCTGGTTTTGCAAGGAGGTCACCTGGGTTTTTGGCCCCGTGCTCGGCGGCCAGCAAGGGAAACCTACCAAACCCACACATTTCTGAAAACTAGACACCCGGGGATTCCAGGAGGTATGGCTTGCATGGATCCCCCAAAGTTTTCTTACCCAGAATCCCTGCAAACCTCAAATTTAGCTGAAACAATCACTTTTTCCACACATTTTTGTGTGGGAAAGTTGTGGCATCACCGGGCTGACACAAATTTCCTACCACCCAGTGTTCCCTCAGGTCTCCCGATAAAATGGTGCCTCACTCATGTGGGAGGCCCAGTACTCGCGACAGGCAAGGGCCCAAAACGTATTGAGACGACATCAAAATTGCCTATCACAAAACGACCTGGTTTTGCAGGAGGTCACCTGGGTTTTGGCCCCGTGCTCGGCGGCCAGCTAGGAAACCTACCAAACCCACATTTGTCTGAAAACTAGACACGTGGGATTCCAGGAGGTATGGCTTGCATGGATCTCCAACGTTTTCTTACCCAGAATCCCCTGCAAACCTCAAATTTAGCTGAAACAATCACTTTTTCCATATATTTTTGTGTGGGAAAGTTGTGGCATCACCGGGCTGACACAAATTTCCTACCACCCAGTGTTCCCCAGGTCTCCCGATAAAATGGTGCCTCACTCATGTGGGAGGCCCAAGTACCCGCGACAGGCAAGGGCCCAAAACGTATTGACGCGACATCAAAATTGCCTATCACAAAATGTTTTGGGCCCTTGCCTGTTGCGGGTACTTGGGCCTCCCACAGGAGTGAGGCACCATTTTCATTGGGAGACCTGGGGGAACACTGGGTGGTAGAAAATTTGTGTCAGCCCGGTGACGCCACAACTTTACCACACAAAAATGTGTGGAAAAAGTGATTATTTCAGCTAAATTTGAGGTTTGCAGGGGATTCTGGGTAAGAAAACGTTGGAGATTCATGCAAGCCCAACCTCCTGGAATCCCCCGGGTGTCTAGTTTTCAGAAATGTGTGGGTTTGGTAGGTTTCCTAGCTGGCCGCCGAGCACGGGGCCAAAACCCAGGTGACCACCCTTTAAAACCAGGTCGTTTTGTGATAGGCAATTTTGATGTCGCCTTAATACGTTTTGGGCCCTTGCCTGTCGCGGGTACTTGGGCCTCCCACACGAGTGAGGCACCATTTTTATCGGGAGACCTGGGGGAACACTGGGTGGTAGGAAATTTGTGACAGCGCGGTGATGCCACAACTTTCTCACACAAAAATGTGTGGAAAAAGAGATTTTTTCAGCTAAATTTGAGGTTTGCAGGGATTCTGCGTAAGAAAACGTTGGGGGATCCACGCAAGCCATACCTCCTGGAATCCCCCGGTGTCTAGTTTTCAGAAATGTGTGGGTTTGGTCAGTTTCCCTAGCTGGCCGCGGAGCACGGGGCCAAAACCCAGGTGATCCCCTTGCAAAACCAGGTTGTTTTATGATAGGTAATTTTGAAGTCGCTCAATAGGTTTTGGGCCCTTGCCTGTCGCGGGTACTTGACCCACCCACACAAGTGAGGTACCATTTTTCTTGGAAGACTTTGGGGAATGCGGGCTTGGTGGAATTTTGTTGATCCACACAGATTTCAGAACTTTCCACCACAGAAATGTGAGGAAAATGTGTTTTTTTTAAAACATATTTTGAGGTTTGCAAGGGATTCTGGGTAACAGAACCTGGTGAGAGCCAGACAAGTCACCCCATCTTGGATTCCCCTGGGTGTCTAGTTTTCAAAAATGTATAGGTTTGCTAGGTTTCCCTAGGTGCCGGCAGAGCTAGGGTTCGAAATCTACAGCTAGGCACTTTGCAAAAAAAGGATCAGTTTTCACTGTGAAAATGTGGTGTCCACGTTGCGTTTTGGGCCGTTTCCTGTCGCGGGCACAAGGCCTACCCACACAAGTGAGGTACCATTTTTCTCTGAAGACTTTGGCGAATGCGGGGTGGGTGGAATTTTGTGGATCCACACAGATTCCTAAACTTTCCACCACAAAAATGTGAGGAAAATATGTTCTTTTGACAAAGTTTAAGGTTTGCAAGGGATTCTGGGTAACAGAACCTGGTGAGAGCCAGACAAGTCACCCCATTCTGTATTCCCCTGGGTGTCTAGTTTTCAAAAATGTACAGGTTTGCTAGGTTTCCCTATATGCCGGCTGCGCTAGGGCCCAAAATCCACAGGTAGGCACATTGCTAAAAATAAGTCTGTGCCTTGTGGGCTTTCTGCCACCCTGGGGGGGAATCGGGGGGGGGAGTTTGCCCCGATATGGCCCCAAGGGGGGGCAGAAAGACTGTGGCTATTTTTCTGGGGGGTGGGGGCATTGGTATGCCCATTCTGGGCAGCCCCCACCCCCACACATCAAAAAAGCCAGCGTAATCGCTGGTGCCTAGTGGGCTTTCTGCCCCCCCCGGGGGGCAGATCAGGGGCCACTGCCCCCATCTGCCCCCACGGGTGATCAGAAAGATTGGAATTTCTCTGGGGGGGGGTGGGGGTATTGTCATGCCCATTTTGGGCAGCCCCCTCCCCTACATGAATACAAAAAAAAATCCCTGGTTTCTAGTGGGCTTTCTGCCCCTGGGGGGGGCAGAAAGGCTGTAATTTTTGTGGGGGGGTGGGGGCATTGGCATGCCCGTTTTGGGCAGCCCCCACCCTAAGTAAAATTGCTCCAAAAAAAACCCTGGCATCTAGTGGGCTTTCTGGCCCCCAGGGGGGCAGAAAGACTGTAATTTTGGTGGGGTGGGGGTGGGGGCATTGGCATGCCCATTTTGGGCAGCGCCCACCTTAAGTAAAATTGCGGTGAAAAAATCCCTGGCTCTAGTGGGCTTTCTGCCCCTCCGGGGGGCAGAAAGACTGTAATTTTTGGGGGGGAGGGGTGGGGGCATTGGCATGCCCGTTTTGGGCAGCCCCCACCCTAATTTCATTTGCCTAAAAGAAAAACCCTGGCGTCTAGTGGGCTTTTTGCCCACCCCAAGGGGGCAGATTGGTGGCTACTGCCCCCATCTGCCCCCCAGGGCCGGCAGAAAGGCTGTAATTTTGGTGAGGGGGGTGGGGGCATTGGCATGCCCGTTTTGGGCAGCCCCCACCCTAAGTATATTTTTGAGAAACAAATCCCTGGCACTAGTGGGCTTTCTGCCCCCCCTGGTATGCCCAAAACACAATGGGGGGAGCAAAGGCCCTTGCCCAAGGGGCTGCTCCCCCCTCCCTGGCGCTAGTGGGTGGATCCCTGCTTGGGGATCACCCTCTTGGGGTGATCCCTAAGCAGGGATCCACTAGGGAAGGGTACCATTGGAAAGGGGAGATTCTCCCCTTTCCAACAATACCTCTCCCAAGTGTTTCGGTGCTCGGGGGCTGAGATAGCCCCGAGCACTGAAACACTGAAACTGAAACTCAGTTTCAGTTTCGTTTTCAATGTAATGATGACAGCACGCCATGCGCGCGATCGTCATTACTTTGAAAACCAGGGATTTGCCTCGGGAGGTTGGGGAAGCTCTTCCCCACCTCCCGAGGCACAAAAATGGAAATCCTCTGCTGTTTACAGCAGAGGGATTTCCTGCCCCTGTCCTCATGACGGAATGGTTCCGTCATGAGCACAGGAGCACCGGTGCTCATGACGGAACCATTCCATCATGAGCACCGATAGGGTTAAACCGAATGAAAGCAGCTATAAATGAGGGCATTTTTTATGCATTTCACCCAACCATATTTCCCCATTTCAGGCATCAGCGCCATAACCAGAATGTCAATTCCTACTCATTAGTTCCTCTATACAATATATCAAGAGAACAGAGGAAGGCAATCCAATCACTAAAGGAATACAAGTCTATCGTCATTAAGCCAGCAGATAAGGGTGGGGCCATTGTGATCTTGTCTAAGGATTCATATCTGTTGGAAGGGAGAAGCCATGTACTGAATCCAATCTGGTACCGACGTATTCCGTACGACCCTACAAAAGAAATCCAGAACGACATCCATAAAATTGTGGATGAAGGTCTAGAAATTGGCATACTCGGACCCAAAGAATTTGAATACCTTATAAAGAAACATCCGAGAACCTCTGTAATGTACTTCTTACCTAAAGTTCATAAAGATGCCAGCCACCCCCCCAGGTCGACCAATTGTATCCGGTTGTGAATCGATCTTGGAGCCCCTCTCCAAATATGTGGACACTTTCTTGAAACCTTTTCTACATGAGGTACCCTCCTACTTACGCAACACAATGGACTTCCTTAATAAAGTAGAGGATTTGACTTTGATCCTGCACAGAACATCCTAGTTACATTGGATGTAACCTCCCTATATACACAAATTCCTCAGCATGAAGCCTTAGAGGTGATGGAGCTGTTTCTAGAAAAAAGAACAAGACCACATCAAGTACCAACACAGTTTATCTTGCGATTGGCTACTCTGTCCCTGAGAAAGAACTTTTAAGTTTGAGGATGACTTTTTTCTACAAATAAAGAGAACTGCGATGGGCTGCCCCTTTGCTCCAGAAATGGCAGTATTATACATGGCTGTATATGAGGACAAATATATCTACAACAATAACCCCTTTATTGGCCACATAGTACAATGGTACCGATACATCGATAACATTTGGTGTATTTGGAAGGGAAATGAGACAATCCTTATGGAATTCCACGCCTGGCTTAATAATAGAAGCCCCAATATCAAATTCAGTTTGTGTCACAGTACATCAAATCTGGCGTTTTTGAACGTTGAAGACCCTCGCAGAATGGATTAATCACCACTTTGCACACCAAAGCAATAGATAAAAACAATGCCTTGCATTATATGAGCTACCACCCCAGGAATTTGAGGGACAACTTGCCGTACAGCCAATTTTTGCGAATCAGGCGCAACTGTACCCGCAAGGAAGCCTATGAACTACATGCCCACACATTGAGTGACAAACTGAAGGAAAGAGGCTATCCGCATAAACTGCTGAAACGTTCCATGAAAAGAGCATGGTACACACCCAGAGAGCATTTACTAACCAAAAAGTGTAAACAACCTACAGAACGTCTGGTGTGCGTATCAACGTTTGGTCCCCACACCAACTCATTCAAGAAGATCATACGTAACAACTGGCACCTGATTGAAGGAGCATTTCAAGGAATTGGGTCACCCTTATTTGCTTTGAAAAAGAATACAAACATAGGAGAACAAATAATTCGAGCCTGTGATGTCCAAGCAAAAAGACCGGACAACTTGCGTTCCCATATGAATTTAAAACCCAATCAGGGTCATCACAAATGTGGCAACTGTACGGTGTGTAACTCTACCATCGAGGGCTCCATCTTCACAGATGGTTCTATACAATGAGGCACAATGAGTTCTCAAATTGCAAAACTAAGAACGTTGTCTATGCAATAATTTGCCCGTGTCAAAAATTGTATATAGGCAAAACAAATCAGGAGGTAAAACAAAGGATGGTTCAACATCGCTCCAGGCTGAAGAACAAAATCTCTACAGCATCCATGGTCAACCACTTCATACAGATGGGTCACACTGAAAAAGATTTTAAGTGGACCGTCCTCTGTCATCAAAAAGCACCCAAGAGGCGGGAATCCAGAGACTTTGCTAACCAGAAAAGAGGCTTATTTAATCATGAAATTTAATACAGCAACGAGTGGCACAAGTGAAATGACTGAAATTAGTAGACTTTAAGATCCAGACCAACCAACCGAAAACCTTCATCAAGATATCGACTATTGACTTAATCGGCAAACCACTGGACTACAACACCCAACATGTAACACTCTGGAGTAGGCAAAAGATACACACCATCCAGACAAGCTAGCATCGGTAATGGATTCACGACCCTTGGCTAACCGCATTTTTAAAAAAGAGGCACATAGTCGAGCAGCCCAGAAGTTGAAGCTGGAACTCTGAACCACTTAACAAACATCATGGATTGTCATAGGCAAGTTAAACAATGTTTCCGACTGGAAATTAGCACAGAAGCGGCGGCACGTAATGCCGAAAAAGTGAATGGATTTTTCTTTATAACGAACGTGTGTAGAATGGGAATCCGACAACACGTCCTTAACAAATAGTTCTTTTTCACTTCACAGGCGTGGAGAAAAATATTGCTGACTTCATGGAGGAGCAACGACGAAGATCCAAGTCATAAGGCAAGTGAATTCAATCAATTTTTGAGAACACGATGAAGATCGTTTGGGGCTAAATTAGCTCCAGTCAAACATTAGAGCCTTGCCACACAAGTTCGGCCCAATTTAACTGATCCCTAAGCTACAAAACGATATTGAACTAAAATTTTGCCATATTCCTTTCACAGGAATTAGTTAAGTGTATGCACCAACTGCGGACATTTTTACTGAACAAGCCTTACGACCCAGTACAAGAACAATTCAAGGTACGCTGGGGCAATAGTAAACATTGTGGAGCAAATTAAATGGGTAAACCCATACCTAACAATTTCTAATACACAATTTATATTACTTTTCACAGAAATGACCATGTCCCAGTGCTGAGGATAACCCCCAAATTGGTAGGGGTTTGAAACGTGTTGGCCTAGGTTCCTGGGGAAAGAACACTCGCAATCAAATTAAAAGTGCATGAGAGAGATTTAGAGCGCAATAACTCTCTCTGTTGACAACATTTAGAGCTAGCGGCCCCAGGGCATGTTACACTGGCAGGATAGAGCATACACAGCATAAGAATAGAACATTCCGCCTAGTGTTGATTTTTGTGATGTTGTAAAATTAATGTGCTTTGATGTATATTTGAACTTCTTGCTTTTTCTTAAAAAGTGAGTGTCGCCGTTCACAGAGACATGTGAAAATGTAACAAAATCTTTTTGAAAACAAAAAAGAAAAGTGAAATAAATCATAAGGGCTAATGAATTAAAAACATTGGTACCTTCATTCTGAGTGGAATTAAAATTGTGGCAACTAGATACTTTGTTAGTTTTACAACATTTAGAAAATTGGCATTTTCTTGACTTAACCATTTGGTGATTGCACCCTGTATCCTGGGTCTCATAACTAGGTGTAGTTGGCCTTTGTGTACTCCTCCCAGACAGTAACACAATGGGGGACTAGGTGTTGGCAGGATGGGCAGTCCAGACCAGATGGGGGCAGAGCTGTGCACAGCCCCACTTGCCTTTCAAAGGAGCTACCTCAGAACCCACACAAAGAACTTCATATTAGCCTTTTGTGACCCCAGATCCAGTGAAGCTTGGGCAGAGAGTCTAGAAATTCTAAGATAATCTGTGGGGGGAAGTTCTAGAAGATTCTTCCACTTCAAAGTTGGCACTAGGTATAAAATTAGCACCTTCAGACCCACTCTTCAGATAATCTCTAGACCTTTGGAAGACTCAGAAGATGGACTGCCCTGCTGCTCTTCTGCTGGAAGGACTGCCCTGCTGCCAGAAGGACTGCCCTGCTGCCTGAGGAAGGAAGACTGGACCTGCTCATTAAACCCAGAACCACCAGAGTGACTCCAAGGGCTAGCTGACTGGCCTCCTCTTCTGAGCTATTGGGACATAACAAGCTCTAGAGACCTGTCCAGCATCTGCTCAGTTGCCCAGACTCAACTGGACCTACCAATGCTCTGCTGGGCTCTGATGGAGTAAGTCCTGATCCCTAAGAGGTGCCCCCCCAGGTCCTGGACCCGTTCCTGGCATCAGAGTGTACTCCTCCTGGCCCAACTGTGGCTTCCTCAGAACTGACGCAGCATGATGCAACTTGATGGAGTGTGATGCAGGACCTCACTTTAATAGTGTTTAAGTGCTACATAAATATTTTACACATTGCCTCTAACTGAAGCCTGACTGCTTTTGTGCCAGAGGGTTAAACACAGATTAATTTAGTGACTTTTTGTGGTCCACCCTGAAAAACATTGTGATTGCTGCTTTAGAAGGGGTTCAACCCCCTGAACCGATAACACAATATCTGACAGTACTGTTAAGAAGTTAAATGTCATGTAAATGTCCTTCATGCAATTTTATTGATATAACTCAGCCTTATGTAAGTATCTTCAATAAAAGACTTGTCCTTTGGAAATGAAGGAAAGGAAATACATTTTACACTTGAGGGCAGAAGCTGGTTCATGTAAAACTATGTATAAAATGGCCGAACCTGTATTTGAACAGTAAATACCCAGAGGCTGAACCTGTATTTCAAAAGTAAATACCCAGAGGTCGGGAGATGTTGGTGGAAGTATTTACGGCCGTGCCACAACGCGTTGTCACTCCTACTACTGGGTCATGCCCCCGTGTCCATTGCAGGCATCCATGTGCTTGGATCGTGAGCGCCCACCCGTCTCCTTAATAAACTTGTATCCCATGCGCTAATCAGCTGCATCCTTGGTTACGGCGAGGCTGGATCGTGCAGCCCACCGCCTTTCCACCTCAATATTCTTTATGGCATGGACCGTTCGTCCATTGCAGCACTAAATTGATTCCAAAGCTCATCTCAGCTATTAAAGCGCGGTCCCCAGCACATTGGTGCATGCCACTTATTCTGCACTAAAGACAAGTGACCCATTTCACCGCCTTCTCCCTGGGGGTAAATGAGTTTTGATTATTATCCACCATGTCTGCTTTGAGTACCACCAGCCAGTTCTAGACTCTGCAGTAGTTTAATCCCGCTCTCCATTTTTATTCAATTTTCCTACCTTGACCTGCGCCCCATGTGAGTTAGCCTTCCTCTTTACAGTACGTTGTTGGTTTGCACTTCTATGTTATTTTCCATGTTTTCCTCCATGCTTTCATCAGGTATGCGAACCTTCAAACTACATTATAGTCGCCGGATGCACAATTCCTGCAACTGAATAGTCACTCAATATATTTTGTAACCACAGGTGTCCCCCATATCAATTAGTCCTAATGAGACCCCACACTACAACAGGGGGTCGAAACATCATCAAAATTCTTTCGAAACAAACCATTTATCCGACCCCTTTGAATGTTAAAAGGGTTCAAGTGTGACGGATATTTATATATGATTACTGCCGTTGGTCGTTTGTCATAATTTGGAACCCTTGGCCATATGTAGGAACACATTTTCCAATGGACACAGAATGGGTAAAAGCCTTTGATACATCTGGCACCCTGTCTTTTGCCTTCTTCTGTATTGTATGTATAATTGTATTGTTTGCCCTATCTTGTTTTGTTTTGGTTCCTTTTTCGCATGGTACACGATGCACCTTACTTATTAGTACTGTTAAATACAGTTTACTATTCCTTTTGTCCAGTGGCGGCTCCTCCGCTAAGTCATGTGCACTTTGCATGTTCTCCATACAGGCTGTATTACAGCCTGCGTGGAGAACATGCTTAGGGCCCCAGTCCCCGTCAGAGCGGAGAACCACGGCGCTGAGACCAATCAAAACGCTGCATTGCAGCATTCTGATTGGTCAGGGGAGCCTGGGTGCTTACCAATCACAACACGGCATTGCAGTGTTGTGATTGCTCAGGGGAGCCTGGGTGCTTCCTGGTTCCTGTTCGGCACCAGTGAAGTCCTGACTCGGCGGTGATAAGGTAAGTTATATATTTTTTCTTTTACATACCCCCAATCGGTGCCAGCCGCCACTGCTTTTATCACAACCAGTGTTGGACTACTTTGTGTTGCTTTCTTTATCTACATCCTCCAAACAGTCTCACCGTGCGATTGTGCTTATTTTTGCATCGAGTATAGTTTTTATATCCTGATAGGACCACTGTTCTTTGACAATACTTAATTGCCCTAGTTCTCATTGAGTAGGGTTGCCTTTGTGTTTTGCTATAAAAGGTGGAACTGTTTAGGCACTGCTTACAAAAATGTGTGTTGTCTAGTGCCGAGTGGCAGGACTGACACCATCACCTATTACATAATACGTAGCGAAGCTGACTGGGACTATGTGCTGATTACACTCAAAAAAGTATACTGTTCGTGGCTAACACTAGAAAACTCTCTTTGAGGCTCATGTAGAGTTACTGGGAGCGTGCGCTCTTGGGAACAATTGCCCTCACCCACCCGAGGGTGGCATGCTTCATCATTGGGCTTTGCTCCATGTCAGGTTGCTGCTGCAATGCCTGATGGGCCCCTCGAGGGGGCACTTAACCAAGATCTTTTTAATCACCAAATGAAAAGACTGGAGATGCATGTGGGTATCCAGTCAGTGAGTGAGAAGATTGGGAATTATGAAGAAGTGAATTAAAATCAACTATGGACCATGTGTTTATATATTTAATAAGGTGTCTATGATCAATGTTGAGATTAAAAACTTACAGAGAGTGAGTGTGCGTATGGCTGTGTCGGTGAGTGAGTGGATGTCTCAGTGGTATATGTATGAGTAACTACATACGTGAAAGGCAGTATATGTGAGTGTTGGAGTATATAAGTGACTATATGTGAGAGTGACTGATTGTGAGAGTGGCTGTATGGACAAGTGTGTGCTTGTGTGAATGATTGAATAAGAGAGTAACTATGTGTTAGTATATGTGTGAATAAGTGAGGTGGTGCGTGTATAACTGTATAGGTGAGTAAATGGCAATGTGATTGATTCTTTGCGTGACTGAGTAGGTGTGTGAGTAACTCTATGGGTGAGTGGCGGTGTGTGAGTGTCTGTATGGGTATATGATAGCATATATCAGTGACTGTATGTGTGTAGACCTATGAATCAGTAAGTGGGTATGTAATAACTAGTATTGGTGTGTCTATGGTATTGAGAGTGGCAGTCTGTATTTTAGAGTGGGTGTATGAAAGGTTATATTAGGGTGTGACAAGGTGCATCAGAGATTAAGTGGATGATGCCATCAGTGATGTCATCAGTGATGTCATCACGCCCTCCTGACCCCGCTGCTGCCCCCCTCTTCCGGGGCTGCTGCCTGGGCGCCCGAGCTGACTTCCCCTGACATTACAGCATGTTGAATGAAGACACTGCTGCCCCTGTAGCCCCGAGTGTTTGTACGTGACGACCCGATAGAGATCGGCGATCTCAAGCCTTCCTCCCTCCTTGATCCTGTGGCTGCCTCCCCCATCCAGTCCTGCTCCATGGGGTCGGTTTCCAAAAGAAGCTTTTGGATTGGATTTTTGTGTATCTGCAATCCCGCCATTTTGTGATGAGGTTATCGGGGTCTGTGACCTGGGTCCTCCATCTTGGCGGCTTCAACCGATTCTCTGATCGATGCATGCAACTGGTCTGCGCCTTGTGTTGCCAGATTGACCATTGCCTCAAGTCGACCCCCCCTTGGGACGCCTACACCCCTCTCATCATGAATGGTTACTTTCGGGGCACCCTTTTTGCCCCCTCCTTCTGACCCGCTCCATATCCAAGGTTGTCCGACGCAGTGAGTGAGTCCGGCACTGGATGTTTGTGATTACTTGACCCCAACCGGTTTGTTGACTCGTTAACTCTGACTTTTTTGGTGTCCCCTGAAGTACTTTCTTCCATTGCCGGTCTGCCAGACCTGATCTACTTTCCAGCCCCTTGACTCTCCCCCACTACCTTCTATGCTCCATGGGACTTGTTTCTGTGTTATGCTATGCTCTAGTAACTGATGTAATTATGTAACTCTGTTTATTTTCTAACGCTAACCTCATGTAAAGCGCTCTGATACCTCCGGGTCTAGCCAGCGCTATATAAAACTCTTCAAATAAATAAATAAATAAATAATGTCATTTGAGATATCATCAGTGATGTCATCAGTGATGTCACTGACCATGTCATGAGTGATGTAATATGTGACGTCATCAGCAGTGCATTGTGGGGCGCGAGTTATAGCTATAATATTGTTATAGCTATAGTTATAGTTATAACTCAGCTAACTATAACGGCCACATTTCTCTGGTTTTGTACGAGTGAAATGTCCAACTAACTATAACGTCCCTGAAACCTGTGGTTTTTTCAGTGAATTTCTAAGGTTTTTTAAATGCTAATTCCTAACTATAAAGTCCCTGAAACCTATGGTTTTTTCAGTGAATTTCAAAGGTTTTTAAAATGCTAATTACTAACTATAACGTCACTGAAACCTATGGTTTTTTCAGTGAATTTCTAAGGTTTTTTAAATGCTAATTTCTAACTATACCTACATAGGTAGGACATGTGCAGAAAGAGGAAGAAAGGTGCAGAAAGAAGCAAGAGAAGTACAGAAAGAGGCAAGAGAGGTGCAGAAAGAGGAAGAAAGGTGCAGAAAGAAGCAAGAGAAATGGAGAAAGAGGCAACAGAAGTCCAGAAAGAGGAAGAAAGGTGCAGAAAGAAGCAAGAGATGTGCAGCAAGAACCAACAGAGGTGCAGAGAGAGGCCTACTTCGACTGTACCTTACAACAGACTCATACAAAGTAGCCTAATCACTAATCTTTCTCCCAAGATGTCTTAACCCTCACTTTCCTCTTGAAGGTTCACTATTTATTGACTGCTCAGAATGTTAGGCGGACCAAATATAAAACAGCAATCCTAAGCATATCATTGTAGTAAGTCTGACCAAGTTTGTGAAGGTATGCATGCGTGTGTCTCTGCTTTTACCTAGTGACATGTTACATAAAAACTAAACATACAAATACTTGAATACCTGTGTTCCAAACAGCATACTCTGTAAATTTGTAATTTTGTAAATTTGTGTACAAAAAGGTAGCAGCAAGAGAACTGCACAAAGAACGAACGGAGGTGCAGAAAGAGGCAAGAGGGGTGCAGAAAGAGGCAAGAGAAGTGCAGAAAGAAGCAATAGAGGTACAGAAAGAGGCAAGAGAACTACAGAAAGAGGCAAGAGAGTTGCAGAAACAGGCAAAAGAGGTGCAGAGAGAACAGGGGTGCAGACAGAGGCAAGAGAGGTGCAGAAAGAGGGAAGAGGGGTGCAGAAAGAGGGAAGAGGGGTGCAGAAAGAGGCAACAGAGGTGCAGAAGGAGGCAAGAGAACTGCAGAAAGAGGCAAGAGAGTTGCAGAAAGAGGCAAAATAGGTGCAGAAAGAGGGAACAGGGGTGCAGACAGAGGCAAGAGAAGTGCAGAAAGAGGGAAGAGGGGTGCAGAAAGAGGCAAGAGAGGGGTATAGAAATTTGCAAGAGAGGTGCAGAAAGAAGCAAGAGCAGTGCATAAAGAACCAACAGAGGTGCAGAAAGTGGCAAGAGGGGTGCAGAAAGAGGCAAGAGAAATGTGAAAAGAAGCAAAAGAGGTACAGAAAGAGGGAAGAGGGTGCAAAAAGAGGCAAGAGAACTGCAGAAAGAGGCAAGAGAGTTGCAGAAACAGGCAAAAGAGGTGCAGAAAGAGGGAACAGGGGTGCAGACAGAGGCAAGAGAAGTGCAGAAAGAGGGAAGAGGGGTGCAGAAAGAGGCAAGAGAGGGGTACAGAAATTTGCAAGAGAGGTGCAGAAAGAAGCAAGAGCAGTGCATAAAGAACCAACAGAGGTGCAGAAAGTGGCAAGAGGGGTGCAGAAAGAGGCAAGAGAAATGTGAAAAGAAGCAAAAGAGGCACAGAAAGAGGCAAGACAGGTGCAGGAAAAGGGAAGAAGGGTGCAGAAAGAAGCAAGAGAGGTGCAGAAAGTAGAAAGAGGGGTGCAGAAAGAGGGAAGAGGGTGCAGAAAGAGGAAAGAGAAGTGCAGAAAGAGGCAAAAGATATACAGAAAGAGGCAAGAGAGGTGCAGAAAGAGGGAGGAGGGGTGCAGAAAGAGGCAAGAGAGGTGCAGAAAGAGGGAGGAGGGGTGCAGAAAGAGGCAAGAGAGGTGCAGAAAGAAGCAACAGAAGTGCAGAATGAAGCAACAGTGGTGCAGAAAGAGGCAAGAGGGGTGCAGAAAGAGGCAACAGAGGTGAAGAAAGAGGCAACAGAGGAGCAGAAGGAGGCAAGAGAACTGCAGAAAGAGGCAAGAGAGTTGCAGAAACAGGCAAAAGAGGTGCAGAAAGAGGGAACAGGGGTACAGACAGACGCAAGAGAAGTACAGAAAGAGGGAAGAGGGGTGCAGAAATATGCAAGAGAGGTGCAGAAAGAAGCAAGAGTGGTGCAGAAAGAACCAACATAGGTGCAGAAAGAGGAGAGAGAGAAGTGCAGAAAGAAGCAAAAGAGGTGCAGAAAGAGGCAAGAGGGGTGCAGAAAGCGGCAAGAGCAGTGCAGAAAGAATCAAGAGATGTGCAGAAAGAGGCAAGAGAGGTACAGAAAGAGGCAAGAGAGGTGCAGAAAGAAGCAAGAGAAGTGCAGAAAGAAGCAACAGAGGTGAAGAAAGAGGCAAGAGGGGTGCAGAAAGAGGCAAGAGAAGTTCAGAAATAAGCAACAGAGGTGCAGAAAGAAGCAAGAGAAGTGCAGAAAGAAGCAAGAGAGGTACAGAAAGAAGCAAGAGAAGTGCAGAAAGAGGCGAGAGGGGTGTAGAAAGAGGCAAGAGCGGTGCAAAAAGAATCAAGAGATGTGCAGAAAGAGGCAAGAGAGGTGCAGAAAGAGGCAAGAGAGGTGCAGAAAGAAGCAAGAGAAGTGCAGAAAGAAGCAACAGAGGTGCAGAAAGAGGCAAGAGGGGTGCAGAAAGAGGCAAGAGAGTTACAGAAACAGGCAAAAGGGGTGCAGAAAGAGGGAACAGGTGTGCAGACTGAGGCAAGAGAGGTGCAGAAAGAGAGAAGAGGGGTGCTGAAAGAGGCAAGAGGGATGCAGAAATTTGCAACAGAGGTGCAGACAGAAGCAAGAGCAGTGCAGGAAAAGGCAAGAGATGTACAGAAAGAGGCAAGTGAAGTGCAGAAAGAAGCAAAAGAGGTGCAGAAAGAGGCAAGAGAGGTACAGAAAGAGGCGGGAGGGGCGCAGAAAGAAAGAAGTGAAGTGCAGAAAGAAGCAACACAGGTGCTGAAAGAGGCACAAAGGGTGCAGAATGAGGCAAGAGAAGTGCAGAAAGAAGCAACAGAGGTACAGAAAGAGGCAAGAGAGGTGCAGAAACAGGCAGGAAAGGTGCAGAAAGAGGGAACAGGGGTGCAGAAAGAGGCAAGAGAGGTGCAGAAAGAGGGAAGAGGGATGCTGAAAGAGGCAGGAGGGGTGCAGAAAGAAGCAAGTGAGGTGCAGAAAGAGGCAAGAGAGGTGCAGAAAGCAGGAAGTCGAGTGCAGAAAGAGACAACAGGGGTGCAGAAAGAAGCAAGAGAGGTGCAGAAAGAAGCAAGAGAAGTACAGAATGAAGCAACAGGGGTGCAGAAAGAGGCAAGAGAAGTACAGAAAGAAGCAACAGAGGTGTAGAAGGAGGCAAGAGAACTGCAGAAAGAGGCAAGAGAGTTGCAGAAACAGGCAAGAAAGGTGCAGAAAGAAGGAACGGGGTGCAGAAAGAGGCAGGAGGGTTACAAAAATTTGCAAGAGAGGTGCAGAAAGAAGCAAGAGCAGTGCAGAAAGAAGCAAGATAAGTGCAGAAAGAAGCAAGAGAGGTAGAGAAAGAGGGGTGCAGAAAGAGGCAAGAGGGATGCAGAAAATTGCAAAAGAGGTGCAGAACGAAGCAAGAGCAGTGCAGAAAGAACCAACAGAGGTGCAAAAAGAGGCAAGAGGGTGCAGAAAGGGGTAGGATTGGTGCACAAAGAGGCAAGAGGGATACAGAAAGAGGCAGGAGGGGTGCAGAAAGAGGCAAGAGAAGTGCAGAAAGAAAGAACAGAGGTACAGAAAGAGGCAAGAGAGGTGCAGGCATGAAAGGTGCAGAAAGCGGGAATAGGGGGCAGAAAGAGGCAAGAGAGGTGCAGAAAGAGGGAAGAGGGGTGCAGAAAGAGGCACGAGGGGTATAGAAAGAAGCAAGAGAGGTGCAGAAAGAGGCAAGAGAGGTGCAGAAAGAAGCAAGAGAAGTGCAGAAAGAAGCAACAGAGGTGCAGAAAGAGGCAAGAGTTACAGAAACAGGCAAAAGGGGTGCAGAAAGAGGGAACAGGTGTGCAGACTGAGGCAAGAGAGGTGCAGAAAGAGAGAAGAGGGGTGCTGAAAGAGGCAAGAGGGATGCAGAAATTTGCAACAGAGGTGCAGACAGAAGCAAGAGCAGTGCAGGAAAAGGCAAGAGATGTACAGAAAGAGGCAAGTGAAGTGCAGAAAGAAGCAAAAGAGGTGCAGAAAGAGGCAAGAGAGGTACAGAAAGAGGCAGGAGGGGCGCAGAAAGAAAGAAGTGAAGTGCAGAAAGAAGCAACACAGGTGCTGAAAGAAGCACAAAGGGTGCAGAATGAGGGAAGAGAAGTGCAGAAAGAAGCAACAGAGGTACAGAAAGAGGCAAGAGAGGTGCAGAAACAGGCAGGAAAGGTGCAGAAAGAGGGAACAGGGGTGCAGAAAGAGGCAAGAGAGGTACAGAAAGAGGGAAGAGGGATGCTGAAAGAGGCAGGAGGGGTGCAGAAAGAAGCAAGTGAGGTGCAGAAAGAGGCAAGAGAGGTGCAGAAAGAGGCAAGAGAGGTGCAGAAAGCGGGAAGTCGAGTGCAGAAAGAGACAACAGGGGTGCAGAAAGAAGCAAGAGGGGTGCAGAAAGAAGCAAGAGAAGTACAGAATGAAGCAACAGGGGTGCAGAAAGAGGCAAGAGAAGTACAGAAAGAAGCCACAGAGGTGTAGAAGGAGGCAAGAGAACTGCAGAAAGAGGCAAGAGAGTTGCCGAAACAGGCAAGAAAGGTGCAGAAAGAGGCAGGAGGGATACAGAAATTTGCAAGAGAGGTGCAGAAAGAAGCAAGAGCAGTGCAGAAAGAAGCAAGATAAGTGCAGAAAGAAGCAAGAGAGGTAGAGAAAGAGGAGTGCAGAAAGAGGCAAGAGGGATGCAGAAAATTGCAAAAGAGGTGCAGAACGAAGCAAGAGCAGTGCAGAAAGAACCAACAGAGGTGCAAAAAGAGGCAAGAGGGTGCAGAAAGGGGTAGGATTGGTGCACAAAGAGGCAAGAGGGATACAGAAAGAGGCAGGAGGGGTGCAGAAAGAGGCAAGAGAAGTGCAGAAAGAAAGAACAGAGGTACAGAAAGAGGCAAGAGAGGTGCAGGCAAGAAAGGTGCAGAAAGCGGGAATAGGGGGCAGAAAGAGGCAAGAGAGGTGCAGAAAGAGGGAAGAGGGGTGCAGAAGGAGGCACGAGGGGTACAGAAAGAAGCAAGTGAGGTGCAGAAAGAGGCAAGAGAGGTACTGGCAGGAAAGGTGCAGAAAGAGGGAACAGGGGTGCAGAAAGAGGCAAGAGAGGTGCAGAAAGAGGGAAAAGAGGTGCAGAAAGAGGCAAGAGGGGTGCAGAAAGAAGCAAGTGAGGTGCAGCAAGAGGCAAGAGAGGTGCAGAAAGAGGCAAGAGAGGTGCAGAAAGCGGGAGGAGGGGTGCAGAAAGAGGCAAGAGAGGTGCAGAAAGAGGGAGGAGGGGTGCAGAAAGAGGCAAGAGAGGTGCAGAAAGAAGCAACAGAAGTGCAGAATGAAGCAACAGGGGTGCAGAAAGAGGCAAGAGGGGTGCAGAAAGAGGCAACAGAGGTGAAGAAAGAGGCAACAGAGGAGCAGAAGGAGGCAAGAGAACTGCAGAAAGAGGCAAGAGAGTTGCAGAAACAGGCAAAAGAGGTGCAGAAAGAGGGAACAGGGGTACAGACAGACGCAAGAGAAGTACAGAAAGAGGGAAGAGGGGTGCAGAAATAGGCAAGAGAGGTGCAGAAAGAAGCAAGAGTGGTGCAGAAAGAACCAACAGAGGTGCAGAAAGAGGAGAGAGAGAAGTGCAGAAAGAAGCAAAAGAGGTGCAGAAAGAGGCAAGAGGGGTGCAGAAAGCGGCAAGAGCAGTGCAGAAAGAATCAAGAGATGTGCAGAAAGAGGCAAGAGAGGTGCAGAAAGAAGCAAGAGAAGTGCAGAAAGAAGCAACAGAGGTGCAGAAAGAGGCAAGAGGGGTGCAGAAAGAGGCAAGAGAAGTTCAGAAATAAGCAACAGAGGTGCAGAAAGAAGCAAGAGAAGTGCAGAAAGAAGCAAGAGAGGTACAGAAAGAAGCAAGAGAAGTGCAGAAAGAGGCAAGAGGGGTGCAGAAAGCGGCAAGAGCAGTGCAGAAAGAATCAAGAGATGTGCAGAAAGAGTCAAGAGAGGTGCAGAAAGAGGCAAGAGAGGTGCAGAAAGAAGCAACAGAGGTGCAAAAAGAGGCAAGAGGGTGCAGAAAGGGGTAGGATTGGTGCACAAAGAGGCAAGAGGGATACAGAAAGAGGCAGGAGGGGTGCAGAAAGAGGCAAGAGAAGTGCAGAAAGAAAGAACAGAGGTACAGAAAGAGGCAAGAGAGGTGCAGGCAAGAAAGGTGCAGAAAGCGGGAATAGGGGGCAGAAAGAGGCAAGAGAGGTGCAGAAAGAGGGAAGAGGGGTGTAGAAGGAGGCACGAGGGGTACAGAAAGAAGCAAATGAGGTGCAGAAAGAGGCAAGAGAGGTACTGGCAGGAAAGGTGCAGAAAGAGGGAACAGGGGTGCAGAAAGAGGCAAGAGAGGTGCAGAAAGAGGGAAAAGGGGTGCAGAAAGAGGCAAGAGGGGTGCAGAAAGAAGCAAGTGAGGTGCAGCAAGAGGCAAGAGAGGTGCAGAAAGAGGCAAGAGAGGTGCAGAAAGCGGGAGGAGGGGTGCAGAAAGAAGCAAGAGAGGTGCAGAAAGAGGGAGGAGGGGTGCAGAAAGAGGCAAGAGAGGTGCAGAAAGAAGCAACAGAAGTGCAGAATGAAGCAACAGGGGTGCAGAAAGAGGCAAGAGGGGTGCAGAAAGAGGCAACAGAGGTGAAGAAAGAGGCAACAGAGGAGCAGAAGGAGGCAAAGAGAACTGCAGAAAGAGGCAAGAGAGTTGCAGAAACAGGCAAAAGAGGTGCAGAAAGAGGGAACAGGGGTACAGACAGACGCAAGAGAAGTACAGAAAGAGGGAAGAGGGGTGCAGAAATAGGCAAGAGAGGTGCAGAAAGAAGCAAGAGTGGTGCAGAAAGAACCAACAGAGGTGCAGAAAGAGGAGAGAGAGAAGTGCAGAAAGAAGCAAAAGAGGTGCAGAAAGAGGCAAGAGGGGTGCAGAAAGCGGCAAGAGCAGTACAGAAAGAATCAAGAGATGTGCAGAAAGAGGCAAGAGAGGTGCAGAAAGAAGCAAGAGAAGTGCAGAAAGAAGCAACAGAGGTGCAGAAAGAGGCAAGAGGGGTGCAGAAAGAGGCAAGAGAAGTTCAGAAATAAGCAACAGAGGTGCAGAAAGAAGCAAGAGAAGTGCAGAAAGAAGCAAGAGAGGTACAGAAAGAAGCAAGAGAAGTGCAGAAAGAGGCAAGAGGGGTGCAGAAAGCAGCAAGAGCAGTGCAGAAAGAATCAAGAGATGTGCAGAAAGAGGCAAGAGAGGTGCAGAAAGAGGCAAGAGAGGTGCAGAAAGAAGCAACAGAGGTGCAGTAAGAGGCAAGAGGGGTGCAGAAAGAGGCAAGAGAGTTACAGAAACAGGCAAAAGGGGTGCAGAAAGAGGGAACAGGTGTGCAGACTGAGGCAAGAGAGGTGCAGAAAGAGAGAAGAGGGGTGCTGAAAGAGGCAAGAGGGATGCAGAAATTTGCAACAGAGGTGCAGACAGAAGCAAGAGCAGTGCAGGAAAAGGCAAGAGATGTACAGAAAGAGGCAAGTGAAGTGCAGAAAGAAGCAAAAGAGGTGCAGAAAGAGGCAAGAGAGGTACAGAAAGAGGCGGGAGGGGCGCAGAAAGAAAGAAAGAAGTGAAGTGCAGAAAGAAGCAACACAGGTGCTGAAAGAGGCACGAAGGGTGCAGAATGAGGCAAGAGAAGTGCAGAAAGAAGAAACAGAGGTACAGAAAGAGGCAAGAGAGGTGCAGAAACAGGCAGGAAAGGTGCAGAAAGAGGGAACAGGGGTGCAGAAAGAGGCAAGAGAGGTGCAGAAACAGGCAGGAAAGGTGCAGAAAGAGGGAACAGGGGTGCAGAAAGAGGCAAGAGAGGTGCAGAAAGAGGGAAGAGGGATGCTGAAAGAGGCAGGAGGGGTGCAGAAAGAAGCAAGTGAGGTGCAGAAAGAGGCAAGAGAGGTGCAGAAAGAGGCAAGAGAGGTGCAGAAAGCGGGAAGTCGAGTGCAGAAAGAGACAACAGGGGTGCAGAAAGAAGCAAGAGAGGTGCAGAAAGAAGCAAGAGAAGTACAGAATGAAGCAACAGGGGTGCAGAAAGAGGCAAGAGAAGTACAGAAAGAAGCAACAGAGGTGTAGAAGGAGGCAAGAGAACTGCAGAAAGAGGCAAGAGAGTTGCAGAAACAGGCAAGAAAGGTACAGAAAGAGGCAAGAAAGGTGCAGAAAGAGGGAACGGGGTGCAGAAAGAGGCAGGAGGGATACAGAAATTTGCAAGAGAGGTGCAGAAAGAAGCAAGAGCAGTGCAGAAAGAAGCAAGATAAGTGCAGAAAGAAGCAAGAGAGGTAGAGAAAGAGGGGTGCAGAAAGAGGCAAGAGGGATGCAGAAAATTGCAAAAGAGGTGCAGAACGAAGCAAGAGCAGTGCAGAAAGAACCAACAGAGGTGCAAAAAGAGGCAAGAGGGTGCAGAAAGGGGTAGGATTGGTGCACAAAGAGGCAAGAGGGATACAGAAAGAGGCAGGAGGGGTGCAGAAAGAGGCAAGAGAAGTGCAGAAAGAAAGAA
This sequence comes from Calotriton arnoldi, assembly GCA_963921515.1. NCBI lineage: Eukaryota > Metazoa > Chordata > Amphibia > Caudata > Salamandridae > Calotriton > Calotriton arnoldi. The sequence continues at coordinate 1,375,397 of CAWUFW010001712.1, read as the reverse complement.
CAGAGGTACAGAAAGAGGCAAGAGAGGTGCAGGCAAGAAAGGTGCAGAAAGCGGGAATAGGGGGCAGAAAGAGGCAAGAGAGGTGCAGAAAGAGGGAAGAGGGGTGCAGAAAGAGGCACGAGGGGTACAGAAAGAAGCAAGTGAGGTGCAGAAAGAGGCAAGAGAGGTACTGGCAGGAAAGATGCAGAAAGAGGGAACAGGGGTGCAGAAAGAGGCAAGAGAGGTGCAGAAAGAGGGAAAAGGGGTGCAGAAAGAGGCAAGAGGGGTGCAGAAAGAAGCAAGTGAGGTGCAGCAAGAGGCAAAAGAGGTGCAGAAAGTGGCAAGAGAGGTGCAGAAAGCGGGAAGACGAGTGCAGAAAGAGACAACATGGGTGCAGAAAGAAGCAAGAGAAGTGCAGAAAGAAGCAACAGAGGTCCAGAAGGAGGCAAGAGAACTGCAGAAAGAGGCAAGAGAGTTGCAGAAACAGGCAAAAGAGGTACAGAAAGATGGAACAGGGGTACAGACATAGGCACGAGAGGTGCATAAAGAGGGAAGAAGGGTACAGAAAGAGGCAAGAGGGGTACAGACATTTGCATTAGAGGTACAGAAAGAAGTAAAAGCATTGCAAAAGAACCAACAGAGGTGCAGAAAGAAGCAAGAGTGGTGCAGAAAGAGGCAAGAGAAGTGCTGAAAGAAGGAACAGAGATGCACAAAGAGGCAAGAGGGGTGCAGAAAGAGGGAAGAGAGTTGCACAAGAGGGAAGAAGGGTACAGAAAGAAGCAAGAGGGGTGCAGAAAGAAGCAACAGAGGTGCAGAAAGAAGTAAGAGAAGTGCAGAAAGAAGCAAAACCGGTGCAGAAAGAGGCAAGAGAGGTACAGAAAGAGGCAGGAGGGGGTGCAGAAAGAAAGAAGTGAAGTGCAGAAAGAAGCAACACAGGTGCTGAAAGAGGCATGAAGGGTGCAGAAAGAGGCAAGAGAAGTGCAGAAAGAAGCAACCGAGGTACAGAAAGAGGCAAGAGATGTGCAGAAACAGGCAGGAAAGGTGCAGAAAGAGGGAACAGGGGTGCAGAAACAGGCAAAAGAGGTGCAGAAAGAGGGAACAGGGGTACAGACAGACGCAAGAGAAGTACAGAAAGAGGGAAGAGGGGTGCAGAAATATGCAAGAGAGGTGCAGAAAGAAGCAAGAGCGGTGCAGAAAGAACCAACAGAGGTGCAGAAAGAGGAGAGAGAGAAGTGCAGAAAGAAGCAAAAGAGGTGCAGAAAGAGGCAAGAGGGGTGCAGAAAGCGGCAAGAGAAGTGCAGAAAGAATCAAGAGATGTGCAGAAAGAGGAAAGAGAGGTGCAGAAAGAAGCAAGAGAAGTGCAGAAAGAAGCAACAGAGGTGCAGAAAGAGGCAAGAGGGGTGCAGAAAGAGGCAAGAGAAGTTCAGAAATAAGCAACAGAGGTGCAGAAAGAAGCAAGAGAAGTGCAGAAAGAGGCAAGAGAGGTACAGAAAGAAGCAAGAGAAGTGCAGAAAGAGGCAAGAGGGGTGCAGAAAGCGGCAAGAGCAGTGCAGAAAGAATCAAGAGATGTGCAGAAAGAGGCAAGAGAGGTGCAGAAAGAGGCAAGAGAGGTGCAGAAAGAAGCAACAGAGGTGCAGAAAGAGGCAAGAGGGGTGCAGAAAGAGGCAAGAGAGTTACAGAAACAGGCAAAAGGGGTGCAGAAAGAGGGAAAAGGTGTGCAGACTGAGGCAAGAGAGGTGCAGAAAGAGAGAAGAGGGGTGCTGAAAGAGGCAAGAGGGATGCAGAAATTTGAAACAGAATTGCAGACAGAAGCAAGAGCAGTGCAGGAAAAGGCAAGAGAAGTACAGAAAGAGGCAAGTGAAGTGCAGAAAGAAGCAAAAGAGGTGCAGCAAGAGAGGTACAGAAAGAGGCGGGAGGGGCGCAGAAAGAAAGAAGTGAAGTGCAGAAAGAAGCAACACAGGTGCTGAAAGAGGCACGAAGGGTGCAGAATGAGGCAAGAGAAGTGCAGAAAGAAGCAACAGAGGTACAGAAAGAGGCAAGAGAGGTGCAGAAACAGGCAGGAAAGGTGCAGAAAGAGGGTACAGGGGTGCAGAAAGAGGCAAGAGAGGTGCAGAAAGAGGGAAGAGGGATGCTGAAAGAGGCAGGAGGGGTGCAGAAAGAAGCAAGTGAGGTGCAGAAAGAGGCAAGAGAGGTGCAGAAAGAGGCAAGAGAGGTGCAGAAAGCGGGAAGTCGAGTGCAGAAAGAGACAACAGGGGTGCAGAAAGAAGCAAGAGAGGTGCAGAAAGAAGCAAGAGAAGTACAGAATGAAGCAACAGGGGTGCAGAAAGAGGCAAGAGAAGTACAGAAAGAAGCAACAGAGGTGTAGAAGGAGGCAAGAGAACTGCAGAAAGAGGCAAGAGAGTTGCAGAAACAGGCAAGAAAGGTGCAGAAAGAGGCAAGAAAGGTGCAGAAAGAGGCAACGGGGTGCAGAAAGAGGCAGGAGGGATACAGAAATTTGCAAGAGAGGTGCAGAAAGAAGCAAGAGCAGTGCAGAAAGAAGCAAGAGAGGTAGAGAAAGAGGGTGCAGAAAGAGGCAAGAGGGATGCAGAAAATTGCAAAAGAGGTGCAGAACGAAGCAAGAGCAGTGCAGAAAGAACCAACAGAGGTGCAAAAAGAGGCAAGAGAGGTGCAGAAAAGGGTAGGATTGGTGCACAAAGAGGCAAGAGGGATACAGAAAGAGGCAGGAGGGGTGCAGAAAGAGGCAAGAGAAGTGCAGAAAGAAAGAACAGAGGTACAGAAAGAGGCAAGAGAGGTGCAGGCAAGAAAGGTGCAGAAAGCGGGAATAGGGGGCAGAAAGAGGCAAGAGAGGTGCAGAAAGAGGGAAGAGGGGTGCAGAAAGAGGCACGAGGGGTACAGAAAGAAGCAAGTGAGGTGCAGAAAGAGGCAAGAGAGGTACTGGCAGGAAAGATGCAGAAAGAGGGAACAGGGGTGCAGAAAGAGGCAAGAGAGGTGCAGAAAGAGGGAAAAGGGGTGCAGAAAGAGGCAAGAGGGGTGCAGAAAGAAGCAAGTGAGGTGCAGCAAGAGGCAAAAGAGGTGCAGAAAGAGGCAAGAGAGGTGCAGAAAGCGGGAAGACGAGTGCAGAAAGAGACAACATGGGTGCAGAAAGAAGCAAGACAGGTGCAGAAAGAAGCAAGAGAAGTGCAGAAAGAAGCAACAGAGGTCCAGAAGGAGGCAAGAGAACTGCAGAACGAGGCAAGAGAGTTGCAGAAACAGACAAAAGAGGTACAGAAAGACAGAACAGGGGTACAGACATAGGCACGAGAGGTGCATAAAGAGGGAAGAAGGGTACAGAAAGAGGCAAGAGGGGTACAGAAATTTGCATTAGAGGTACAGAAAGAAGTAAAAGCATTGCAAAAGAACCAACAGAGGTGCAGAAAGAGGCAAGAGTGGTGCAGAAAGAGGCAAGTGAAGTGCAGAAAGAAGCAAAAGAGGTGCAGCAAGAGAGGTACAGAAAGAGGCGGGAGGGGCGCAGAAAGAAAGAAGTGAAGTGCAGAAAGAAGCAACACAGGTGCTGAAAGAGGCACGAAGGGTGCAGAATGAGGCAAGAGAAGTGCAGAAAGAAGCAACAGAGGTACAGAAAGAGGCAAGAGAGGTGCAGAAACAGGCAGGAAAGGTGCAGAAAGAGGGTACAGGGGTGCAGAAAGAGGCAAGAGAGGTGCAGAAAGAGGGAAGAGGGATGCTGAAAGAGGCAGGAGGGGTGCAGAAAGAAGCAAGTGAGGTGCAGAAAGAGGCAAGAGAGGTGCAGAAAGAGGCAAGAGAGGTGCAGAAAGCGGGAAGTCGAGTGCAGAAAGAGACAACAGGGGTGCAGAAAGAAGCAAGAGAGGTGCAGAAAGAAGCAAGAGAAGTACAGAATGAAGCAACAGGGGTGCAGAAAGAGGCAAGAGAAGTACAGAAAGAAGCAACAGAGGTGTAGAAGGAGGCAAGAGAACTGCAGAAAGAGGCAAGAGAGTTGCAGAAACAGGCAAGAAAGGTGCAGAAAGAGGCAAGAAAGGTGCAGAAAGAGGGAACGGGGTGCAGAAAGAGGCAGGAGGGATACAGAAATTTGCAAGAGAGGTGCAGAAAGAAGCAAGAGCAGTGCAGAAAGAAGCAAGAGAGGTAGAGAAAGAGGGGTGCAGAAAGAGGCAAGAGGGATGCAGAAAATTGCAAAAGAGGTGCAGAACGAAGCAAGAGCAGTGCAGAAAGAACCAACAGAGGTGCAAAAAGAGGCAAGAGGGTGCAGAAAAGGGTAGGATTGGTGCACAAAGAGGCAAGAGGGATACAGAAAGAGGCAGGAGGGGTGCAGAAAGAGGCAAGAGAAGTGCAGAAAGAAAGAACAGAGGTACAGAAAGAGGCAAGAGAGGTGCAGGCAAGAAAGGTGCAGAAAGCGGGAATAGGGGGCAGAAAGAGGCAAGAGAGGTGCAGAAAGAGGGAAGAGGGGTGCAGAAAGAGGCACGAGGGGTACAGAAAGAAGCAAGTGAGGTGCAGAAAGAGGCAAGAGAGGTACTGGCAGGAAAGATGCAGAAAGAGGGAACAGGGGTGCAGAAAGAGGCAAGAGAGGTGCAGAAAGAGGGAAAAGGGGTGCAGAAAGAGGCAAGAGGGGTGCAGAAAGAAGCAAGTGAGGTGCAGCAAGAGGCAAAAGAGGTGCAGAAAGAGGCAAGAGAGGTGCAGAAAGCGGGAAGACAGAGTGCAGAAAGAGACAACATGGGTGCAGAAAGAAGCAAGACAGGTGCAGAAAGAAGCAAGAGAAGTGCAGAAAGAAGCAACAGAGGTCCAGAAGGAGGCAAGAGAACTGCAGAACGAGGCAAGAGAGTTGCAGAAACAGACAAAAGAGGTACAGAAAGACAGAACAGGGGTACAGACATAGGCACGAGAGGTGCATAAAGAGGGAAGAAGGGTACAGAAAGAGGCAAGAGGGGTACAGAAATTTGCATTAGAGGTACAGAAAGAAGTAAAAGCATTGCAAAAGAACCAACAGAGGTGCAGAAAGAGGCAAGAGTGGTGCAGAAAGAGGCAAGAGAAGTGCTGAAAGAAGGAACAGAGATGCACAAAGAGGCAAGAGGGGTGCAGAAAGAGGGAAGAGAGTTGCACAAGAGGGAAGAAGGGTGCAGAAAGAAGCAAGAGGGGTGCAGAAAGAAGCAACAGAGGTGCAGAAAGAAGTAAGAGAAGTGCAGAAAGAAGCAAAACCGGTGCAGAAAGAGGCAAGAGAGGTACAGAAAGAGGCAGGAGGGGGTGCAGAAAGAAAGAAGTGAAGTGCAGAAAGAAGCAACACAGGTGCTGAAAGAGGCACGAAGGGTGCAGAAAGAGGCAAGAGAAGTGCAGAAAGAAGCAACCGAGGTACAGAAAGAGGCAAGAGATGTGCAGAAACAGGCAGGAAAGGTGCAGAAAGAGGGAACAGGGGTGCAGAAAGAGGCAAGAGAGGTGCAGAAAGAGGGAAGAGGGGTGCTGGAAGAGGCAGGAGGGGTGCAGAAAGAAGCAAGTGAGGTGCAGAAAGAGGCAAGAGAGGTGCAGAAAGAGGCAAGACAGGTGCAGAAAGAAGCAAGAGAAGTACAGAATGAAGCAACAGGGGTGCAGAAAGAGGCAAGAGAAGTGCAGAAAGAAGCAACAGAGGTATAGAAGGAGGCAAGAGAACTCCAGAAAGAGGCAAGAGAGTTGCAGAAACAGGCAAGAAAGGTGCAGAAAGAGGGAACGGGGTACAGAAAGAGGCAAGAGAGATACAGAAATTTGCAAGAGAGGTGCAGAAAGAAGCAAGAACTGTGCAGAAAGAAGCAAGAGAAGTGCAGAAAGAAGCAAGAGAGGTGGAGAAAGAGGGGTGCAGAAAGAGGCAAGAGGGATGCACAAAATTGCAAAAGAGGTGCAGAACGAAGCAAGAGCAGTGCAGAAAGAACCAATAGAGGTGCAAAAAGAGGCAAGAGGGGTGCAGAAAGGGGTAGGAGAGGTGCACAAAGAGGCAAGAGGGGTACAGAAAGAGGCAGGAGGGGTGCAGAAAGAGGTAAGTTAAGTACAGAAAGAAGCGACAGAGGTACAGAAAGAGGCAAGAGAGGTGCAGGCTGGAAAGGTGCAGAAAGAGGGAACAGGGGTGCAGAAAGAGGCAAGAGAGGTGCAGAAAGAGGGAAGAGGGGTGCAGAAAGAGGCAAGAGGGGTGCAGAAAAAAGCAAGTGAGGTGCAGAAAGAGGCAAGAGAGGTGCAGAAAGAGGGAAGACGAGTGCAGAAAGAGACAACAGATGTGGAGAAAGAAGCAAGCCAGGTGCAGAAAGAAGCAAGAGAAGTGCAGAATGAAGCAACAGGATTGCAGAAAGAGGCAAGAGAAGTGGAGAAAGAAGCAACAGAGGTCCAGAAGGAGGAATTAGAACTGCAGAAAGAGGCAAGAGAGTTGCAGAAACAGGCAAAAGAGGTACAGAAAGAGGGAACAGGGGTGCAGACATAGGCACGAGAGGTGCATAAAGAGGGAAGAGGGGTGCAGAAAGAGGCAAGAGGGGTACAGAAATTTGCATTAGAGGTGCCGAAAGAAGCAAAAGCATTGCAAAAGAACCAACAGAGGTGCAGAAAGAGGCAAGAGTGGTGCAGAAAGAGGCAAGAGAAGTGCAGAAAGAAGGAACAGAGGTGCACAAAGAGGCAAGAGGGGTGCAGAAAGAGGGAAGAGAGATGTAGAAAGAGGCAAGAGAGTTGCACAAAGAGTGAAGAAGGGTGCAGAAAGAAGCAAGAGGGGTGCAGAAAGAAACAACAGAGGTGCAGAAAGAGGCAAGAGAAGTGCAGAAAGAGGCAAGAGAGGTGCAGAAACAGGCAGGAGAGGTGCAGAAAGAGGGAACAGGGGTGCAGAAAGAGGCAAGAGAGGTGCAGAAAGATGGAAGAAGGGTGCAGATAGAGGCAAGAGGGGTACAGAAAGAAGCAAGTGAGGTGCAGAAAGAGGCAACAGAGGTGCAGAAAGAGGCAAGAGAGATGCAGAAAGTGGAAGAGACGAGCAGAAAGAGGCAAAAGAAGTGCAGAAAAAGAAAGAAAGGTGCAGAAAGAAGCAACAGAAATGCAGAAAGAGGCAAGAGAGGTGCATAAAGAAGCAAGAGTGGTTTGCACACCATTAGTACCAATTTAATACCCACATTTAGCAATAAGTAACAGGTGACCATTCTAGGTTTGCAAAGGGCCTTCCACGACGCTGTAACACTTGTTGGTAACGTTTGAGCTGTTTGAGCTAGAAACAAGGTTTTTTTTGTTCAAATCTGCAGATTATGCAGCAGATGAGGGATTATGTGGCAAATGCGGAAAATGTATAATTGTGCGAAAGTCGGTGCAGCCAAACAGTCGCATAATTCCAGTGGCCCTGCTCATACCTCTGACTAGGTCCAGAAGTGCTCCTCAGTGGTTCCTTCTTTTTTTTGCCTCATTGAGTTTATAGTTTAGCTTCTATGGAAACGAGGAAGACTAAACCTGAGGTTACCAATCCACAACACAGACTACCATACCACATAATTACTCTCCATAACACATAATTCCACTCTACATAATTCCTATACAGTAAATACCACATACTTTCTATCCACATAATTTCACTGCACATCATACCACATAATTCCACTACACACAACCTACATCCACTCCACTCCAAGAAACATTAGTAAAAAACTTTTACATTTACAACGCCAATAGCTCTAACTCTCGCAAGTGTGAAACCTATTACATTGCAAATGCTTCTTTAACTAGTAGTCGCGTTTGCACAGAGGTGGAGAAAGGTAGCTGGGCCTCCGACCAGCGCTCAGGAATTCCGCTGTCTAGGACTTACAGGAGGTACCAGGAGGGATTCTTGGCCCCCAAAGTCCCTCAGGAGAAAAGTGGGCTTCATCCCCCAACCCGTAGTGTGCCAGGAGGTGCGTTTGCAGAGTGGTGGAGAAAGGGGGGCATGGCCTCCGAAGACCTCTTAGCAATCCCACTTTGTGGGACTTGCTGGAGATAACCGGAGGGGTAGTTGGCCCCCAAGGACAGCCTTGGGGGCCAACTACACCTCCTATTACCTCCAGTAAGTCCCACACAGCAGCATTGGTAAGTTCTCATAGCAAGCCACGCCTCCTTTGTCCACCAGTCTGCAAACGCGCTCCCTGGCGCACTCTTTGATGGGTATTTAAGTCCCTGTCGCTGCTGGGGGTTGTCAGGGGCCAACTAGCCTACCTGTTACCTCCAGGAAGCCCCACACAGTGGGATTGCTGAGAGGTGGACACAGGCCACGCCCCCTTTGTCCACCACTCTGAAAACGCGCCTCCTGGTGCGCTCTTGGTCGGGGGATGAAGTCCACTTCAGTCCTGAGGTCCTCAGGACACAAGAGGACCTCATCGCCCCACCAGCAGTGCGCCAAGAGGCGCGTTTGCAGAGTGGTGTAAAAAGGGGCGTGGCCTCGGTCCACCTCTTATCAATCCCACTGTGTGGGGCTTACTGGAGGTAAGAGATGGGCTAGTTGGCCCCTAAGAACCATCAGTAGGGAAGTGGACTTCATTCCCCAACATAGAACATGCCAAGAGACGCGTTTGCAGAGTAGTAGTGAAAGGGGGCAGGGCTTCTGCGAGTTGCAGGGCTTCCCTTATTTTTTTTTTATTTTAGGAAGGGGGGCCGTGTGGCCTGACCCTTTTTGGCCCCGGGGACCCCATCCCCTGGGGCTAGGTCTTTGCTTATATTTTTTTAAGGGGAGGGACCCCATCCCCAGGGCCCAGCCAAAACTTTTTTTTATGGAAGGGGGGGCCGCATGGCCCCCTTCCCTGAGCCTCTTTTGGCCCCGGGGACCCCATCCCCTGGGGCCTGCCCTGCCTTTTCTTTAAATAATGTTGGAGGGGGGATGCGTGGCCCCCCTCCTGTGGCCATCCCGGGGCACGGCCTTATTTAAAAAATAATAATAATTAAAAGAGGGAGGGGGCCAAGTGGCCCCCCTTCCCTTGGCCACTTTTGGCCCCGGGGAGCCCATCCCCTAGGGGCCTGGCCTCATGTTGGGGACTGCGGGGGAGCTCCAATGCCCCCGTGGTCCCAGCCAGCCCCCCGCCTCCTGCGGGAGCTAGCATTGCTTTTGGGCAAAGGGAGCTGCATGTTGCCCAAAAGCAATCTGCTTCGCTTAATGGAAGTGAGAGCAGGTTTTCTGCTCTCGCTTCCATGAAGCGAAGTACAAGTTTGCAATGGCAGGGCGGGAGCCGTGCTCCCACCCTGCCATTGCAAACTGCAATGTCCCGTGGGTGGGCACCCCTGTACATTGCTGGAGCCGGCCCTGGGGGATGGTGGTCTCCAGGGCCAAGGAGGGCTCCAGGAGGGGGGCCGTGCGGCCCCCCTCCCAACGTGAACATAGCCACGAGGAGGTGGTGGTCCCCGGGACCGGGAGTCCGCTACGGACCCCTGTATTTCAATATTTAGTGCCCGGGGAGGTGGTGGTCCCCAGGGCAGTGTGGGGGGGCTCGAGCCCCCCCACACATTTTTAAAGCTAGCCCCGGGGTGGTGGCAGTCCCTGGGGCTGCGGGGGGCACGAGGCCACCCCGCATTTAATCATTAAAGCCCTGGGGAGGTGGCTTGGGGGGGCCCACGAGGCCCCCCCACCCATAATTAAGTACAGCCCTGAGGAGGTGGTGGTACCCGGGGCTTGGGGGGCCCGTGAGGCCCCCGCCCATAATTCAGTAAAGCCCTGGGAAGGTGGTGGTCCCCGAGGCTTGGGGGGCCCACGAGGCCCCTCGCCCATAATAAAGGAAAGCCCCGGGGAGGTGGTGGGCTGCGGGGGGGCCGCGTGCCCCGCACATTATTAATCATGCCCCAGGGAGGTGGTGGTCCCCGGGGCTGCAGGGGCCCCCCTGGGCCCCTGCATAATAATTGTGCATTGCCCCCGGGACCTGGCCCACCCGGGGGTTTCTAGAAAACGAAGCGCGGAAGCCCGCGCTTAGTTTTTTAAAACATTTTCGGTGGGGATTCGCGAATCCCGCCCAAAAAAAAAAAGCAGACCTAGGGGGTCAGGGTGTTTCTACCCTGCCCCCTTTTCTTCATTTTGTAACCTTTTTTCTTGTGACTCGGTTCAACCGAGTCACAAGATGGCTGCCAACACTTTTTGGTTTAGAGTGCGGGCAGCCAATCAGAATCAAGTTTGTGCTCGGGAGGGTTCGCGGATCCACCGCGATCACCAGATATATAATTTTTTTAAATATGAATATTTCAGGAACTACTGAATGGATTTACACCATTTAAAAAAAGAACGCTTTCTGAACCAAGAGCTACCTTTTTGCCACATTTGGTGTAATTCCATTCAGCAGTTCAGACTGTAGCCTGTTCCAAAATTTCCTATGGAAATTAACATGGAGAAAACGCATTTTGGGACCCCCTTTTTTCTCGGCGCCCGCTTGACGAATCACCCCAAAATTTCAAGACAGGATAGAATCAAGGGGATTTATTTCAGAGTAAAATCATAGCGCAAGTCATGTAACATCTTGGCAGACGCGTTTCAGCGGCTTCGCTTTCCTCAGTGCCTGTTACAATGGCAGGGCCTCACATATATATATATATATCCGCAAATCCTTTACGCCCTAATTTCTAACTATGTCTGTAAAACCACAGGTTTTACAGACGTTATAGTTAGAAATTAGCATTTAAAAAACCTTTCAAATTCACTGAAAAAACCATAGGTTTTACAGACGTTATAGTTAGAAATTAGCATTTAAAAAACCTTTCAAATTCACTGAAAAAACCATAGGTTTTAGGGACGTTATAGTTAGAAATTAGCATTTAAAATTCCGCCGTTATAGTCAGTTCAGCTAACTATAACTCGCGCCCCCGCAATGCACTGCTGATGACGTCACATATTACATCATTGATGACATGGTCAGTGACATCACTGATGACATCACTGATGACATCTCAAATGACATCACTGATGACATCATCCAGTGACTTTGTGTCTCTATAAAGTTTAAATATGTATTATATATATTCCAAGGTGTATTGAAGAATGAGTGGGTGTATAAGTGTCTGGATTGAGGATTTAGTAGGTGCATGACTGACTGTTTAAGTGAGTGATTACATGTGTCTTACTGAATGCATGGGTTAGTGACTAAACTGTGTGAATGTCTGTATTAGTCTGTCAGTTGGTGTGTAAGCGGCTGCATGGGTTGGCGAGTGGCTACATGAGTGTCTATATGGGTTATTGATTGGTTGTCTGAGTATCTGTATGGGTGCCTGAGTGTCTCTGTGGGTGGGTGGGGGGAGTGTGACTGTGCATAGATGTGTGAGTAGGTGATTCACTGGGTGTATGGGTTCAAGAGTGCATCTGTGAAGGGCTGTATGTGTGTGTATGGGTGTGTTGGTGAGTGAATAGATGTCTCAGTGGTACATGTCCAAGTAACTACATATGTAAAAGGCAGTGTATGTGAGAGTTGGAGTATATAAATGACTATACGTGAGAGTCAGTGATTGTGAGAGTAGCTGTATAGATGAGTGTGTACTTGTATCACTGATTATATAAGAGTGTGATTGATTCTTTGCATGACTGACTAGGTGTGTGAGTAACTCCATGGATGAGTGGTGGTGTATGACTGTCTGTATAGGTGTATGAGTGCATATGATAGTGTTGCATTGAAGAGTGACTGCATGTATGAGTGATTGTATGGGTAAATGAGTGGATGTGTGGATGTGTGTGTAGACCTAGGAATCAGTGAGTGCGTATGTAGTAACTGGTATTGGTGTGTTGATCGTTTCGAAAATGGTAGTCTGTATTTTATAGTGGGTGTATCAAAGTTTATATTAGAGTGTGAGGAGGTGCATCAGATTTTCACGTGGATGATGTCATCAGTGATGTCATCAGTGATGTCATTTGAGATGTCATCAGTGATGTCATCAGTGATGTCACTGACCATGTCATGAATGATGTAATATGTGACGTCATCAGCAGTGCATTGCGGGGGCGCGAGTTATAGTTAGCTGAACTAATTATAACGGCGGAATTTCTCTGGTTTTGTACGAGTAGAATGTTCAACTAACTATAACGTCCCTGAAACCTATGGTTTTTTCAGTGAATTTCAAAGGTTTTTTAGATGCTAATTTCTAACTATAACGTCTTCAAAGGTTTTTTAAATGCTAATTTCTAACTATAACGTCTGTAAAACCTATGTTTTTTTTAGTGAATTTCAAAGGTTTTTTAAATGCTAATTTCTAACTATAACGTCTGTAAAACCTATGGTTTTTTCAGTGAATTTCAAAGGTTTTTTAAATATTAAACTACTATTCTGCTATTTGTCATTAGTACTGTTTTTTCTAACTTTTCCACTACATAAAAGAAAATAAACTGTAAAACTGTTGTGTAATGTAATATATTTCACAAATTACAGTGTTACTTATCAAATAATACAACATAATTTAAAGCTGTGTCTGCATACCTCAGAGACCATAGAATGGGGTCGATCTACAACAACATACGTTTTGATATGGCTGATATCTACAGAAGTGATGGAGTACACTTCACAGATGAGTTTTTCTCAATAACCTAAAGCTGTGCATCCGCACTTACATGTAGCTCCAACTAATAAACACAAGGGCTCTTTTAGAGCCGCCTTATATTCCCAATATCGGCTCGCAGAGTGACAGCTGCGGTCCGGCTAACAGAGGGAGACCTGCGGGCCGTCGGGCAGGCTCGCAGAGGAAGAGCTGCGGCCCGTGGGCTCGGCTCGCAGAGGGAGAGCTACGGGCCGTCGGCTCGCAAAAGCACAGCAGCGTACTTGCTCGCAGAGGGAGAGCTGTGGTCTGACTCGCAGAGGGAGAGCAACGGGCCAACAGGCCTGCTAGCAGAGACACAGCTTCGAGCTAACGGGCTGGCTCGCAGAGGTACAGATGCGGGCCTGAGCTGCGACCCGACGGGCTGACTCGCAGAGGGAGAGCAACGGGCCGGCGGGCCTGCTAGCACAGACACAGCTACGAGCTAACGGGGTTGCTCGCAGAGGTAGAGCTGCGGGCCCGACGGCTCGCAGACGCAGAGCTGCGAGCCGACGGACTAGCTTCTAAAGGCATAGCCGCGAGCTGGTGATGTGGGGAGAGGGAGCGTGAAAGGGGTATCTCGCACAGACAGAGCTGCGGTATATTTTCAGTGTTGCCTCGCAGAGGTAGAACTACGCCATGATGGCTTGTAGAGGGAGAGATGCGAGCTGACGGACTGAATCACAAAATGGCTGCCAACACTTCCTAGTTTCAACAGTTCGCAGCCAATGAGCCGCAAGCTCGTGCTCGTAACGCCTCAGCCAATCAGATGTCAGAATTCTCAAATATCGATATCTGTAAAATTTGATATTTCTCAAAAATTACTGAACAGATTTACCCCATTTAAACAAAAGCGTGCTTTCTGGACCAAGACCTTTCTCACTGCCAAATTTGGCGTAATTCCGTTCAGCAGTTTGACCTGTAGCCTTGTCTAAAGTTTCCTATGGAAATTGCATGGAGAAAACACGTTTTGGGACCCCCATTTTTCTCAGCTCCCCTTGACAGAATCACCCCCAAACTTTCAAGATAGGAGCTGATCTAAAAAGAGAAGTTTTTGGGAAAATTTCGTAAACATTCGTCAAACAACGCCAAAGTTATAAGCAAATCAAAAAACGCTTTTCCTATGGAAACGTGGTCCTAACTATAACTATCTACTGGCGACCGCCAGTAGATATATATATATATATATATATATATATATATATATATATATATATATATATATATATATATATATATATATATATATATATATATATATATATATATATATTCGAACCAATTCTGAACTCCATATAGATCAGACACCGACACAGGGGAATCATTGCTATTCCATCCTTCTATTTATTTCGAAATTTCCGCTATTGACGCGTTTCGGCATACCTGCCTTGTTCACATTCACATTCATATATTTTTTTTTTCTCCAATGGCCCTCGCTTCCAGAAGGCACTCGACAGCTCCCCCATTCCTCGGCAGTACGATATCTGTTGGTCAGCCCTACGCGTTTCAAGGCCGTCCGCCTCTCTTCAGGGGCTTGCTTCACAGTTCTGGCGCTTGTGACGTCTCTGTGGTGCATGCAATTTATTTAATTGATGGCGTTAGTACACTGTAGATTGCAACTGCATGCTGGGACATGTGGTCCCTTAGAGATATATTGTTACCCGTAGTGGGCTCCATGCGCCAAACAAAGTTGAAGTCATGTTCTTCCTATGTAGGAAATCGTCTACCGGGACACTTTCCTTTAGTAGTTGGGCTCACTGTGCTGTTCGGTCGGGCTTAGTTACCAGCCTCAGCCTCTTTGTATTCAATATGGTGCTCTTCTGCACGGCTGGACGGCCGTGTAATATTTTTTTCTCCAATGGCCCTCGCTTCCAGAAGGCACTCGACAGCTCCCCCATTCCTCGGCAGTACGATATCTGTTGGTCAGCCCTACGCGTTTCAAGGCCATCCGCCTCTCTTCAGGGGCTTGCTTCACAGTTCTGGCGCTTGTGACGTCTCTGTGGTGCATGCAATTTATTTAATTGATGGCATTAGTACGCTGTAGATTGCAACTGCATGCTGGGACATGTGGTCCCTTAGAGATATATTGTTGCCCGTAGTGGGCTCCATGCGCCAAACAAAGTTGAAGTCATTTTCTTCCTATGTAGGAAATCGTCTACCGGGACACTTTCCTTTAGTAGTTGGGCTCACTGTGCTGTTCGGTCGGGCTTAGTTACCAGCCTCAGCCTCTTTGTATTCAAGATGGTGCTCTTCTGCACGGCTGGACGGCCGTGTAATATTTTTTTTTCTCCAATGGCCCTCGCTTCCAGAAGGCACTCGACAGCTCCCCCATTCCTCTGCAGTACGATATCTGTTGGTCAGCCCTACGCGTTTCAAGGCCGTCCGCCTCTCTTCAGGGGCTTGCTTCACAGTTCTGGCGCTTGTGACGTCTCTGTGGTGCATGCAATTTATTTAATTGATGGCGTTAGTACACTGTAGATTGCAACTGCATGCTGGGACATGTGGTCCCTTAGAGATATATTGTTACCCGTAGTGGGCTCCATGCGCCAAACAAAGTTGAAGTCATGTTCTTCCTATGTAGGAAATCGTCTACCGGGACACTTTCCTTTAGTAGTTGGGCTCACTGTGCTGTTCGGTCGGGCTTAGTTACCAGCCTCAGCCTCTTTGTATTCAATATGGTGCTCTTCTGCACGGCTGGACGGCCGTGTAATATTTTTTTCTCCAATGGCCCTCGCTTCCAGAAGGCACTCGACAGCTCCCCCATTCCTCGGCAGTACGATATCTGTTGGTCAGCCCTACGCGTTTCAAGGCTGTCCGCCTCTTCAGGGGGCCATTGGAGAAAAAAATATATATATAAAAATAAATATATGAATATATATATGAACAAGGCAGCGTGAGACTGCTAAAACGCGTAGATGTTAAGAACGTCATAAAATAAATTACCGTCGATGGGATAATCCTATTTAATATATATATATATATATATATATATATATATATATATATATATGGGGCAATGTACTGACAGGTCTTTCGCTGGTGAAGAACAAAACTCTGCATGCAAATATTTTTCTGCCCCTTTCACCACCAGGCTTGCACGGCCAGATGTGAAGACAACTCACTGCGGAAAAAAAAATCTTATAAAGTACGGTAACACTTGGGTGGTATGTGGAACTGGAACCTGCAGGCCTTCCTGGAATTCAAAGCTGTTTTCGGGTTTCGAGGGGATCACTTTTCATGGCATGGAGAAACACAGCTCGTTTTTTCACCTCTCCAAGAAGAGGCCGAAGAATTGTTGTAACCTGAGTAGGTAAAGTTTATATATCACCCACTTGGGAGTAACCAGGGGTAATGAGGTCAACTTTACAAAAGGGCAAGCCAGGGCAAGAATAATTCTAAAGAGACTGACGGTAATATTTAAACCTGTGCTTAGTGCCGAAAATAAGCAGCGTGTTTATGTCTTTGTAGATGTTTTGCCCTAAATTATTCTGTAGGAATCCAATTTCACGATGAAAGAGCATTTGATATGTTTTGGAAGTAGGTGAAAATAAACAATGGCAAAGAAGCTTTGGCTGAGACTGTGATTGAAGGACAAACGTTATGTCAAGACAGATGAAGCATAAATTCCTAAAACCCAGAAGAGATTATTTGTAAAATATACAGTTTGCAAAGATTTACCTTGTATAACAGATAGTTTTAATTAAATGTGAAAGTAATTCTCAAAAGATGGTAGGGCCTGCTTTGGAGAAGGACACAAGCTGAATTTTTCAGTTTGCTCCGAGAATGTTTTAACCACCAATTACATGTGCATGTGTATAGAAAGAAAATAAATGTCTTAGTAGTATTTGCATTCAAACTGTTCTCTTCAGTATTCAAAAGTATCCTAGCGGCACTTTGGTCCTAAACAATTCAGAATATTAAAGAATAGTGGAGCATATTAGCAAGACCCACGTTAAATATCGCCGCTTTAGCGGCAGGAAACTGCCGCTAAACGGCGATAATGGGCTTGCTAATATGCGTTATGGAATTCAATAGAAGCCCAGGTTAGATGTGCAGGACATCTAACCTGGGCTTCTATTGAATTCTATAACGCATATTACCAAGCTTCATTATCGCCGCTTTAGCGGCAGTTTCCTGCCGCTAAAACGGCGATAATTTTAACGTGGGTCTTGCTAATATGGCCCATTCTTTTAAAGCAGAAGCTATAAGATTTTAGGGGCATATTATCAAGTACGGCGTTAAAATTATCGCCGGTTTAGCGGCAGAAAACTGCCGCTAAAGCGGCGATAATAGGCTTGATAATATGCCCTGGAGAATTCCAATAGAAGCCCATGTTCACACCAGAACATGGACTTCTATTGGAATTCTCAAGGGCATATTATCAAGCCCATTATCGCCGCTTTAGCGGCAGTTTTCTGCCGCTAAACCGGCGATAATTTTTAACGCCGTTCTTGATAATATGCCCCAATGTTACTTTGAAATTGCTATTAAACATTTAAAATGCCGACAAAAATCTGTACCACTAAAATTGCTCATGTGTTGAACATATGGACTTTTTTACTATTTTTTATTATTTATTTATCGAAATATACACACCTATTGATAAGAGAGGTTTTTAAGTTCAACTTTGTCCATAGGATCAATGCTGACATATGTTAGTTTTTGCTCACATTTTTGATTAATGGTCCAGAGCTTGGACGTTGAGGCCTCCACACTTTGGGTAAAATTTCACCGCTGTACTCATTTAAAAAAAGCGGCATTTAAAATCCTGAAAGCACAGTGTACTCATTAATATCATGAAATGATTCACAAACATCCTGAAAATGTCCTACTTAGACTTGGATAAAAATTCTGCCAATTAAATCAAGTGGTTAAGATAATTCTTAACTTAAGCACTTGAATTTTTGGACGTGCCTTGGTGAAGGCATGATTTAACCTGATGCATACTGTCCGACAAGATGGTGTTTAGGTGGTGGCTTTGATACCCTCAGCTATGATTTGACTCCTACTGACACCGGGACACCTGAGGGCATAAGAAAATATATTGACCGAACCAACCAAAATCCTCCGTGTGGCTAATGGGACAGTAAAAAACGATATCTGGCACTTACATTGCCACTTTAGAACACAAATAACTGCTGCAACCACTGGAAACTGACTACGCATCTGCCACTTACCCTACACTTCCAAGTAAGGTGCCAACACTTGTGTTGGCAGTGCATGCACAGGAGGCATCCTGATTGCACTGATTCAGTATTCAGCAGAGTTCACTGAACCATGACCTATTTGGGGACACTAAAGCCGGAGAAGCTAGAGGTCGCCTGAGTGGCCTGGCAATTTGGGCTCCCACTCTAGAAGTTTGTGAAAATCCCTCTAAGCCTGTATTATTTCCTAGCATCAGAATATGTGTGCCTAAGCATGGATTTGCAGAGCGAGCCTGGCAGCCTCCTGAAATGAATCCCCCTCTGCAGAGTACAGTATCAGAAGATGTTCATAAGCATCAGGGCTGGGGGAAGGAGGCATAATGAACTTGGCATCCCCCTCCCAGACCAAAAGAACTACTTCCACTGACACTTCTAGCTCAGTTACACACCTCACTCGACAAGATGTACAGCGTGTCAAAGTTTGCTGCGTTCTTGTATACCATTGTCCCTGGTGATATCCAAGCAGCATCTTTGTACCTGGTTCCTTCCGCAATAGTGACACCCTTACAATTAAGGGCTCTGGTGCAGCTGACAGGACATTGGCTACATGGGGGGGCCGGAAACAGCTGATTGAGTTTCCTTCAATCACCTAAAATCAACCGCTATCCAGTGAGCTCTCAAAGGAAACATTGCAGAGTCCATGGAGCCAACTCTCCCCAGTTGCATCACTGGCAGCAGCTCCATGTGGAACTCCACATGAAATGCCAGTATTAGAAGCTGACCCGCGGATTGTTTCACCCTTGAATCCTGCGAGGGGGAAACTAATTGAAACATCGTCTTCAAATGATTTCCTATCAAAATATGCTCAAGCACCTTCTCCATGTGCAGAATTCTAAAGCAATGTGACAAACATAGTATTTTTAGGATCACCAACCAATCCTTACAGTATTTACTGCTGGGGTACTTTAAACTGTTTCATACCTTCCCTCCCTGTAGGGACGGTAGCAGGGAGTCATAAATGTGCTTTCCCTAAAGAAGGTTGGGATGGGGAATGATGTTCCTCAACATTTACTAATCTCACATCTATTCATGTGCTACCCTCTTCTAGTACCAGCTAGATTACCTACTCTTCTTTCTCTCTTCTCAGATCTCCCTGCTGAACCCAGGGCTTCAGAATGAGGATGGAATGAGGACAGAATGTCTCTGGCCATGGTATAGTGTGAGGCTTTGAATTATTGGCCTGTATTAAGGTGTGTTATTTTTCACATTCTCTGCTGCACTTTCCCAAGGCCCCCAGCTACGGCTAGTGCTTTAGTTTCCTGTGAGATGGTCCCTGGCCACAGTACAGACTTAGGTTTGGATTTCTTGTTTCCTGTTGGTATATGCCTTCGCAACTTCCATACGGACTGTTTCTTGGGGGCTCCCAGCTTGGCCCACGGGTCTACCCTGCAGATCAGCAGAATGTGGCTACATGCAAGTGTGATGTTGGAGTCCTCTCTCACCTGCTCCTTTCTGTGTTCCTCCCACAGCGTTATCATTGTTCTATATTTGCCTCTGTTATGTATAGGAGGGTTCCTATGCCATTGTGTAGAGGAGGGTTGGAGAATTTTCTAATGTTGGTCTATGAAGTTTTCAGGCTCTCCTGTCTCACCTTGCCATGCTCTTTGGTTGGACCTAGTGGTTTAGTTTGTGAGGATAAAATCCCTGCTTTTAATACAGTTATCCTTTCCATTTGATGTCTGACAGTTTTCCTGCTCTTTCAGCTGCTTTTTCAAGGTTCTCCCTTAACCCTACTACTTTAGTGTGCACAAAGGGTGTCACTGGCCTTGGAGTTCCCCTCTACTCAATTGAAATCAAATATAATTTTTAAGGCCGAAAAATGCAGAGGTATCCATCTACTTTGCGCAGAAACTAAAGGACAACCTAAAAAAAGAAAGGTTTCCAACCTGCTCTTAAATTGGACCATAGTTGCTGAGTTTGCAGATTAATAGGTAGTTCAGTCTATACATCAACTCTATGACTTGAAGCAGTTCATCCCCAGAGTGAAGCATTTGACATTGAGTATCTCCAGCCACTCAGTGCTTAATTTGAGCAAGTGGTTTCTGTTTCTCAGCTCATCAACACTGGCGCTTTTCATGAGCACCAGTTAAGGACACTTTCATTTACGGGGAGATTAAGTGAGTTGCCCAGAATCACAGGGTGTTGAGCCGTTGCTGAGACTTGAACCTGGTTCCCCAGCTCTGAAGTTGGCAACTCTGGCTATTATGCCACATCCTTGCCCCACTTTCATGGTTAGTAGTTGGTTCTGTTTAAGCGGCGCTGACAGGAGAAATAGGCTGGTGCAAGCTGCCTCTTGACGAGAGCCCCAGCACTTATTTATTTACAAATTAACCACTGCAGCCAGTCGCTGACTTGTGACCTCAGTGTGCTAGTGTGGATGCAGGGGTGTACCCTGGCCCATCAATGAGCAGGACTGCTTGGGTGGATTCCTTGAAGATCATCGTTAAGTTTCAGACTTCAAAGCGGTTAGCTATAGGGAGTGAGTGCAGACTCTGCAGAGAAGGACTTACATGATTACAATTATTAGGTAGTACTTACACTCTTGCTGCCTATTCCTGCTAGTGTCCAATAGGGTTACTGGTCTCCTCTAAGCCTTTGCAGCATAAAAAGCTATACTAGTTATTTAGTAATCAATGTCACTTCCTGGTACAAACAATTGTCAACATTCACTAGGAAAATCCATCCAGCAGTACAATATCTTTGTAAAATTCTGTAAGAAATTGGGTTTTTGGTTGAGAGGGGTGGAAGCCCCACTCAAGCAACAACCACAATCCTTCTCAAGGGGAACCACAAAAGCCAGTAAATTAACCTGTGCTTAACCCACTGGTAGCTTGGCACAAAGCAGTCAGGATTCACTTAGAGGCAAAGTCAATTTATGCAGCACACAAACAGTAATGAAGTGAAAACACAACAAATGAAAAATCCCAAACCAATTTAGACAAATAGAGTAAAGTTTAATAAATACAGTGACACCAAAATAGACAAAATCCAACCTATAGAACAGGAGATATTGATTTTCAAAGTTTTAGGGGTAAATAGCACTTAGTAGCAGAAAGTGCCACCCACAGTTATCTGTTCGCGTTGAACTGGGGGAAGGTCACAAGTTCAGGCTGATCGCGATGGAGCATGTGCCGGATACAGGGACCAGGTTAGTCCTGACGCGAAGAGTTCAGTTCGTGTTGGAAGGGGCTGCGACGAGGAGGCTTTTGGCACGAAAAGCAGGTTGAGCATCGCGGACTGTCATTGCTGTAGAGTGAAGATCAGGTCATTGCTGGGCATTTGCAGTGGTGAATCATTGCAGACGATCACTGTCGGCTCGAGGTGCAGGTCTCACATTGCCAGTCGTCGCGGATGGTCGCTATCGGTGAGAAGAGCAGGTCTCACTGGAACTTCACGTTGGTGGTTGCCGTGGCCAGCAGAGTCTTTGCATAAACGGACCTGTTTGCAGTCACGAACAGCCCAAACTTCAGGATTTCCACCTTTTTCTTGTTGAGGGCCTCTTACTGCTACCAACCAAAGGTCCAGTACCTGGGGGCACCTCTTGGGGATGAGAACTCACTTCTCCAGAGGCCAGCACCAGGGTCAGTCAGGGCCAAGCAAGTCCAGTTGCAGGTGGTAGTTTCAGGCAGACATCTGGAAGCTTTTTTTTTTTTTTTAAATATTTTTATTGAGCATAGATAGCAGATAAAGTAGACATGTTAAACATGGTATAAAAGAAGTGAAAAAGAACAGACTTACATAATACCCAAATTCATATTTCGGTGGACAATAAATAGAACCACATATAAAATAACCAGCATTCTAAAAAGCCCACCTCAACCTTCATAATACCCAATTTCATGTTACAGTAAACAGATAAATAGATTCACATTTAGTATAACCTTCCCAATACCCAATTTCATATTGCAGTAGACAAATCGATAGATTCATGCATAGTATAATTAGCAGTCTAAAAAGCCCAACACGGGGAAGAAACATGCTACCGACTGGCCTCGGAACAACAGTTAAAAAGCGGGCACAATATAAAATAAGAACCTCAGGTTTCTCTATGCCCAAGGAAATAGCCTGTCTTACACATTTTCATCTAAGCGTGAAGTCCGAGCATAGCCCTCTCAAGTTATCTTGAATCTACGAAGCGCCCCTTCTCTTTTTGCGTATGCCTCTTCAAATTGGCAAGACCGGGCTAACTTGGAAAGCCATTGTCCTTTGTAGGCACCTTCTGAGATCTCCAGTTTTGCAACACCAGAGATCTGGCTACTGCTATAGCAGCAAAGACAAAATATTGCCTATACTTTGACAGCTGGCTAGTTGCGTGAGAAAAGCCAAAAAGGGCCAGCGGTGATGAAGGTAAAATAGCCATAGACGTACAATCACTAATGAACCTAAACACCTCTTCCCAGAAATGTTGTAGTTTGGGACATATAAAGAATATGTGCACCCAATCGCCTGCCCCCGCCAGATTACATCTAAAACATTCATTCGGAAGTGCTGGAAACCATTTGTGTATTCTGAGGGGGGTATAATACACCAGCCACCTCGAAAAAAAGGACATCCTCTTAAAATTTGCCGCCCTAAATGCCTTATTCCCAAATTTGCAGCCTCGTTGCCATTCCGTTATAGTAAACCGGCAGTTGGGTTCCTGAGCGATTTTTTAAAGCATTGCCTTAACGAGATTCTGGTTCGAACCCTGACGTAGTAAACGATACCAGTTGCGAATACCACTTAAGTTCAGCTCTAAGGCTGCTTTTAGAATTATTCTTTCCCTCTCGTTGATTATTTTATACTTATTCGTGAGAAAACAAATTATCTGTCTAAAACTTAACCAAAGATCGCCCCTCTGAGGTACACAATGCAGTGCAAATGCCTCCTACGATACCAAATTAGTGTCATTGTAGAAGTCACCCAGTTTACAAAATCCTAGCCTATTATAGACCTGCAGCAGCTTTTGTGAAAGCTGGAGACCCCACAACTCACAGTCTTTAAGGGGAGTAAATGCACGGCATAATGGAATGTTGTACGCTTTATGGAACCGTTGTACATGGTTAGCAATTATGTTCACAACCTTATACCTTGTTTTTTTGGGTAACTTCGCAGTACGCAGAAATGCTGGTAACTTAATTGCGCTTTCTATTAGCATCAGAATAAAAAAAAAGTGATCAAATTTCAAAGCAGGAACCACCAGCTGCGTTAATATGCTAATCAACGTAGCTTGACAGTAGGTGGAGAGGTGAGGTAGTGCGAGTCCCCCCTGCTCCACATCTAGTTGGAGAATGGAGAACTTGGTCCGGGGCTTTTTCTTTCCCATATAAACTCCCGTAAAATTTTGTCTACTTCATTAAAATAGGAAATCGGTATTTTTAAAGGAAGATTTAAAAACAGGAATATCAGCAGGGGAAGGATTGACATTTTCACTAAAGAGACTCGGCCTACTATTGTCAGAGGTAAAAGCGACCATTTAACCAAAAGATTTTTAATTTAATTGAGCGTTTTTATGTAGTTTAAATGAAACAGCTGCAAGAAATCTACTGTGACAAATAGGCCCAGCTATCTAATAGGTCTTAATGGCATAACTTTTAGCCCTTCCGGAAGATCGGCCTCTAGCGGATTAAATAAGAGAAGCTCCGTTTTGGACTGATTGATCTTATATCCCCCTAATTCTGTAAATGCTTGAATTTCCCCAAGGGCCAACTGGATATTTGCCCTCTCTGGGTATAAATATAAAATCAGATCATCAGCAAAGAGCTTAAGTTTTGTCATTCCTGGTAGGGGAGCCGAGATTGACGTATTAGCTCGGATCTTTGTTGCCAGTGGCTCGATAAAAAGTGAAAATAATAGGGGGGAAAGGGGGCAGCCCTGCCTGGTCCCCCGTCTTATCAATACTTCACCCACCTGCTCTGCGTTAATGATTATTTTCACGGTTGCTCCCATATAGATTCTCCTTAACATCTCTATCAGGCGGGATGGATAACCAAACTTCTGAAGAATCGAAAAAAGGGCCTGCCAATCCACCAGATCGAATGCCTTTTCCGCATCCATCAGTAAAATAGCTCCACTGTCCTTCCTGGCTGAAAAATAGTCAATGGCTTGAATCAGATAGAAAGTATTTGCAGCCATTGATCTGCCAGGTAAAAACCCTGTTTGGTCCGAATGTATCACGCGTTGCGCACATCCTGAAATCCTCTTTGCCCAAAAAGCTTGTAGTCCACATTCAATGGACTGATTGGGCGATAGGAACTTTGATCCGTCGGACCCTTATCTTTCTTCAGGATAGTGATCACGACTGCTTCCTTAAATCTATCATGGACAGGTAAGCCATCCATGATTTGATTATACAAGGACACTAACATGGGGGACAGTTCATCGATGAACACCTTATATACCTCGATTGGTATCCCATCGTTACCACTTGCCTTCACACTAGCAATTTATTTCATAGTATCCCTGAGTTCTATAGATGTGATCGGCTCGGCCAGATATTTACACTCATCCTCAGTAACCCTAGGTAATTGGACTGAGCCGAGATAGTCCTCGAGAGCCTGGGTGCTAACTCGCTGAGTCACCGCATATATTTTCTCAAAATGTGCCACAAAGAACTCGGCAATTCTATCTTTGTTTGTAGTCAAATTGGTGGTCCTGGGGTACCTTATTTGTGAAATTAGTTGCTTCCTCTGTTGTGTTTTCGTTGACCCGGCTAAGAATTTGCCTATGTGTTGGCTTTCTTCGTACACCTTCTGTTTGAATGCATTACTTCCCGAGATCTCTACCAGCGTAAAAAAAAATGTAAGTTGCTCCTTTGCCTTTGTTAAATCCTGCCGTGGAATTTCTTCCTCAGAGTTTCCTGAGGGCTTAGACATAAGTTCTACCCTTGCTTGATCCACAGCACTCCGAAATCCTTGGATCTTCTGCTGTCTAGTTTTATAAAGATTTGCCCTGTATGCAATCACCCTGACGCGAAATGTGGCCTTAAAAGCTTCCCATAACATAAAACCCGATGCTGTGTTAATGTTTTCCGCATAAAACCAATGTATGAAATCGCGAGTTTCGGTGATCCAGTTTTGGTCCCAGAGCAGTGCTTTATCAAAATACCATCTGTTATTATGTTTTTTTGGGAGGGTAAAATATAACCAGAGAGACTAGTGAATGATCTGAAAATGAATTAGAAAAAATAATAGACTCGCCTCTGTCCAGTTGTTTATCTATCAAAAAAAATCCAAGCGGGAGGCTGTTTTATATCTAGCTGAGAAGCAGGTAAACTGAGCAAGGCCTGGGTGATCAAGGCACCATGGATCTGTAATCTTGTTCGGTCCCTGTAGCTTACACAAGAGATCAGTCAACAGACCCTTGGAATTACTCTGTGTAGCTTGGGATCAAGGCTAGCAAGTCCAATCTTCCATCTTCAGATAGAAAGGCAGTCATTCAAGCAGCAAGCAGTCCTTCTGGCAGCAGGATAGCCCTTCTTCTGAATCTTCCACAGGTCCAGGAGTGTTCTGATGACATGTTCTGAGGTTCCCATTTGAATACCTGGTGCCAGCCTTTGTGTGGGGAAATTCCCTGACCTATCCCCAAAACTGGTTGTGGTTAGTTCTTCCCCTTCCCCTGGGTTTGGCTCCAAACTGTCTAGGGTGACAAAAAGCAGGACAGGCGTGGTGTCATGTTCCTTTGTGTGTGGTTCAGACAGGGCCCTTCGAAATGTAATGAAGTCAGAGGGCTG
Organism: Calotriton arnoldi; assembly: GCA_963921515.1. Taxonomy (NCBI): domain Eukaryota; kingdom Metazoa; phylum Chordata; class Amphibia; order Caudata; family Salamandridae; genus Calotriton; species Calotriton arnoldi. Next base: position 1,350,017 of record CAWUFW010001712.1, on the reverse strand, counting down.
CTCCTTCCCAGCCATCCTGTTAGGAAGGCCCTCTTCCCTCACACCTAGCTTTCCTTTGGGCCACTCTCTGGAAGCAATACACAAACCTTAACATCATAGCCATTCACAGTCATGTGACCAAGGACACTGGCAGAAAGGCACAGTTGGTTGGGACAAGAAAATGAGAACTTTCTAAAAAAGACATTTTCAAAATTGTGCCTTAAAATCCGAGTTCACAACAAAGGGGATGTAGAGTTACAACTAATTTGAGTGCAAACAATATATCTCTATCTGCTCCCAATCTGACATTAACAGTTATTAAATGCAATAAGGTAACCCAGTGCTGTCAATGGAAGAGATATGCCTTACTACAGTGTAAAAACTATTTTAGGAGTTTCTCACTGCTAGAACATGTAAAACCTATGTACACACATATCCTATTTTCTAATTACAATGCGCCCTGCCCTGTGAGCCTGTAGGGCCTACCTTAAGGGTGGCTTATAAGTATTAAAACGGAAGGTTTAGGCCTGTGAAAAGGTTTATTTAGCTAGTTCCAAAGGGCAGTTTACAACTACACTACAGGATGCAATGGCAGGCCTCAGATGTTTAAAAGTGCTACCTTAGTGGGTGACACCATGAGTGCTGCTTCCCACTAATAGCGTTTAAAGTACAGGTAGTACAATTTACTAGAGACGTATAAGTAAATTAAGTGTGCCAGTTAGGTGTAGGCCAATTTTACCATGTTCTAGTGAGAGAGCCTAAGTATGGTAGCACTGGTTAGCAGGGATAAAGTCCTAATTCCAACAAAAACGAGTTCAGCAAAAATTAGGGAGTGAAGGCAAAATGTTTGGGGGATTACCACGCCAAGGATGTCAGGCCTAACAAATTCTCTTTTCCCTTTTGGTGTAAAATGGCAATCATTCACAGTTCTTAGTTTTGAGATGGATATGTTGGCTGCTACTGTTTTAGTTTCATAAAGAAGCATTTCACTTATGTATATTAACTATATCTGTCATTTGACTCAAGTGGTGTTGATTAGTTTGATATATATAGCTTTATTTCGTGAGTCACCTCTTATGTGTTAATAAGCCATTATTTTTAGACAAAGGAACTTCACTAGTGTGAACTGGGATGGCATGATATGGTTTCTAATTGTTCCCAGGAAATCAGAATTTAATGTAATAACTTTGCCCTGATTGTGCACATCACAACCTGTGGGGTTCATTGCACATCGAGGGTGCTAAAAAAGACCATCTGGCTTCAGACACTTGAAAATGGAAAATGAAGCTTATAGATAGCTGTACATTTTGCCTTGTTCTTTTTAACAAAGATAAAATGATGGCGGAAGAAGTATAAAACGGAGCATAGTAGATTTTTCCCCAAAACCTCTTGCGTACATTGGTTGTATGTCAGAATATTGAGGGAAAAATATATTGTTGCCCAAAATATTAAGGCCTAAATATCGACTACAAAAATTGTGAAGGTAGGTATATAGGTAAGTACAGATTTAATATTCTTAATTTTCATTTTACATATCACTAAGAGACATGTAGCCTCAATGTACATGTATGTGGATTTAAGCATAGTAAGCCTATACTTATCTCTATACTTACCTTCACAATATTTTTATAATTGATATTTATACTACAATGGTTTTGTGGAAGGACATTTTTCATATGATAATCTGGTGAAAACCTTCTGGATTAGTAAATAGGCTAGTAGCCATTTACAGCCAGGTTTGAGAGGCTGCATCTTTCATTGCTCTGCAATTAGAGTAACCAGTCTGATGTTGTGAAAAAGGTTTGTCTGAAGTACACATGTTTCAATGCAACGTTATTTAGATGAGGGGAAAACAATATTTAGTCACCGGTCCAATGCATAACACCAGCCATACCGTCTTCATCCAGGTACTTAGAACTCTGGGCCAGTATGCCTTGTTATCAATGATGCTGGGGCCATGAATGATGGAAATCATCTTACCACTCTTTTCTCCATTCAGATAATGGTCTGGTGCCCTATCACCGGATTCTTACTAATGTATTATTTTTCTACTGTCAATCTTTTATGTACACCTGTCCCTGTTGCCAAAACAGGGTGATTAGTAACGGTTTACAAAAAACCCCCTAAAAATAAACGAAATAAATAAACTAAGAATAATTAGTTGACCACAGATTGGTTCTCTTGTGCCGCTGCATAGTTAAAAATAAACTTGACAGAAAAACAAAAGTTTGCATATAAAAAGAGTTTGCATATTTTTACATTCGTTTACTGTGCCTTCTCCTGAGTTTGAATTGAGAGTCTCCTACTTCATACACCCACTTGATTGGTTTGATCTGTTCGCTCAAAAACCTAGTGTCCTTCTAAAGTCTCTAAGATTGAGATTTGAGCCAACTGGATAGTCAGGAGCCCTCCCCTTCCCCTCCCATTGAGATTCCCAGTTCTCAATTGCATTTTTCAGCCTTCTTTATCACGAACCTCACCCAAGTTCTTAAAACAGCAAACAAATCACAGGCCTTAGACCTCCCAGTAGAACCATGCACAGGGGCCTGCATCACACACAAAACCCTTCACTATCCGTCCCCCAACTACCTAAACAACAAACTGGTAAAAGCAGGAAAATCCAGAACTCTGAGAAGCTCAAACTCACTCCTTCTTATCCCTCCGAAACTGAAAAAGAAAACCACTCAGTGCTGATCCTTTTCTGGCAACGCTCCCAGGATGTGGAACGCTCTCCCTAGAGACCTCAGATGCAACCCCTCCTTCTCCTGTTTCAAAAGGGACCTGAAACTCCATCTCCTCAACAAATACTTTCCCGACCAACGTCAACGAACCTAGACTTCAATATCCGAGTTGACTCCTCCCTTACCTGACATTCAAGGTTAGATGGTGACCGGATTATGTTAGCCACCTTCGTTTTCTTTTTTCTCTCCCTCTCCTGCACTGTTTACCTACTTTTATGTTGTACTTATATCTCTGTTTGCTTCCTTACCGCCTGCCTACTATGTAATGCAATTTTTCTTCTGCCCCTACGGTGTGTATGTCAAGCGCTCTGATACCAACGGGTCAAGCAAGCGCTATATAAAACTTTTTAAATAAATAAATAAAATAAAGCAAATCCGAGTACACTGGGTTGACACATCTTACAAATCATAAATGCACCAGCTCAATAAGGAAAAGTACACACTGAACTAAAGCAATTTCAATTTGTAATAAACACCCTACTGAGGAAACTTTATGGATATCAATCAGAGCTATAAAACTACAGATCCATCTCTAAACTTCCCTTCATTTGCAAAATCCTAGAAATTAAGGTTGCAAGATGCTTGAGGATTATTACATCGAAGCCATTAAAATATTACGTAACAGAAAATTAGGCTTCAGACTGGGCAGGGGGACAGAAACTGGCATCAGATCTTCTGGGAAAATTGTAGTACTTGCAATAAGGTTTGGGCAGAAAATCAATGATTACAAAATGTATCCACTGACCAGAAGCTTAGATCATGGTGAAGGTGGTCTTGAGCTATGATGAACAAGAGTTTGGGGGGTGGTTTCCGGTGGAACAGGAGGGGATTCACAGAGCAGTGTAACAACTTGTTTAAGACTTAAATGTTGATTGACAAATGTTCAACTTTATTTGAGGCAATTATGAATCTTAATACAGTACCTCAACTATTCTAAAGGGTATGTTGATGCCTACGTATAAAATGATACAAAAGGGGATGATGGACGGAACGTTTGAGCCAATCAAACACTCACCCCCAGTCAACTGATCTGGGTTTAATCCATCATCATTCTTTAGCTCACTCCACCACCCCAGTTCAGACATGGCCATATGCAAATCAGTCTGAACCTGTGCCTCATGGGAACAGTCCAGCCCGAACTGCCAAGCCATGTCTTCCCTGGACCGGAAACAAGCATCCTAGGACCGGTTTCTGGCATTCCAGCCGTCATCAGCCAGGCTTGCTTGAATCCAGTGGCAAAGTGAGCAAGGGACCCACGCCTGGGCATACCCCGCCAACTTAGGGCGAACAAAGCGATACAAAAGGGGATGATGGACGGAACGCTTGAGCCAATCAAACACTCACCCCCAGTCAACTGATCTGGGTTTAATCCATCATCATTCTTTAGCTCACTCCACCACCCCAGTTCAGACATGGCCATATGCAAATCAGTCTGACCCTGTGCCTCATGGGAACAGTCCAGCCCGAACTGCCAAGCCATGTCTTCCCTGGACCGGAAACAAGCATCCTAGGACCGGTTTCTGGCATTCCAGCCGTCATCAGCCAGGCTTGCTTGAATCCAGTGGCAAAGTGAGCAAGGGACCCACGTCTGGGCATACCCCGCCAACTTAGGGCGAACAAAGCGATACAAAAGGGGATGATGGACGGAACGTTTGAGCCAATCAAACACTCACCCCCAGTCAACTGATCTGGGTTTAATCCATCATCATTCTTTAGCTCACTCCACCACCCCAGTTCAGACATGGCCATATGCAAATCAGTCTGACCCCTGTGCCTCATGGGAACAGTCCAGCCCGAACTGCCAAGCCATGTCTTCCCTGGACCGGAAACAAGCATCCTAGGACCGGTTTCTGGCATTCCAGCCGTCATCAGCCAGGCTTGCTTGAATCCAGTGGCAAAGTGAGCAAGGGACCCACGTCTGGGCATACCCCCGCCAACTTAGGGCGAACAAAGCGATACAAAAGGGGATGATGGACGGAACGTTTGAGCCAATCAAACACTCACCCCCAGTCAACTGATCTGGGTTTAATCCATCATCATTCTTTAGCTCACTCCACCACCCCAGTTCAGACATGGCCATATGCAAATCAGTCTGACCCTGTGCCTCATGGGAACAGTCCAGCCCGAACTGCCAAGCCATGTCTTCCCTGGACCGGAAACAAGCATCCTAGGACCGGTTTCTGGCATTCCAGCCATCATCAGCCAGGCTTGCTTGAATCCAGTGGCAAAGTGAGCAAGGGACCCACGTCTGGGCATACCCCGCCAACTTAGGGCGAACAAAGCGATACAAAAGGGGATGATGGACGGAACGCTTGAGCCAATCAAACACTCACCCCCAGTCAACTGATCTGGGTTTAATCCATCATCATTCTTTAGCTCACTCCACCACCCCAGTTCAGACATGGCCATATGCAAATCAGTCTGACCCTGTGCCTCATGGGAACAGTCCAGCCCGAACTGCCAAGCCATGTCTTCCCTGGACCGGAAACAAGCATCCTAGGACTGGTTTCTGGCATTCCAGCCGTCATCAGCCAGGCTTGCTTGAATCCAGTGGCAAAGTGAGCAAGGGACCCACGCCTGGGCATACCCCCGCCAACTTAGGGCGAACAAAGCTGATACAAAGGGGATGATGGACGGAACGCTTGAGCCAATCAAACACTCACCCCAGTCAACTGATCTGGGTTTAATCCATCATCATTCTTTAGCTCACTCCACCACCCCAGTTCAGACATGGCCATATGCAAATCAGTCTGACCTCTGTGCCTCATGGAACAGTCCAGCCCGACCGCCAAGCCATGTCTTCCTGGACCGGAAACAAGCATCCTAGGACCGGTTTCTGGCATTCCAGCCGCCATCAGCCAGGCTTGCTTGAATCCAGTGGCAAAGTGAGCAGGGACCCACGCCTGGGCATACCCCGCCAACTTAGGGCGAACAAAGCGATACAAAGGGGATGATGGACGGAACGCTTGAGCCAATCAAACATTCACCCCCAGTCAACTGATCTGGGTTTAATCCATCATCATTCTTAGCTCACTCCACCACTCCAGTTCAGACATGGCCATATGCAAATCAGTCTGACCCTGTGCCTCATGGGAACAGTCCAGCCCGAACTGCCAAGCCATGTCTTCCCTGGACCGGAAACAAGCATCCTAGGACCGGTTTCTGGCATTCCACTGGATTCAAGCAAGCCTGGCTGATGACGGCTGGAATGCCAGAAACCGGTCCTAGGATGCTTGTTTCCGGTCCAGGGAAGACATGGCTTGGCAGTTCGGGCTGGACTGTTCCCATGAGGCACAGGGTCAGACTGATTTGCATATGGCCATGTCTGAACTGGGGTGGTGGAGTGAGCTAAAGAATGATGATGGATTAAACCCAGATCAGTTGACTGGGGTGAGTGTTTGATTGGCTCAAACGTCCGTCCATCATCCCCTTTGTATCGCTTTGTTCGCCCTAAGTTGGCGGGGGTATGCCCAGACGTGGGTCCCTTGCTCACTTTGCCACTGGATTCAAGCAAGCCTGGCTGATGACGGCTGGAATGCCAGAAACCGGTCCTAGGATGCTTGTTTCCGGTCCAGGGAAGACATGGCTTGGCAGTTCGGGCTGGACTGTTCCCATGAGGCACAGGGTCAGACTGATTTGCATATGGCCATGTCTGAACTGGGGTGGTGGAGTGAGCTAAAGAATGATGATGGATTAAACCCAGATCAGTTGACTGGGGGTGAATGTTTGATTGGCTCAAACGTTCCGTCCATCATCCCCTTTTGTATCGCTACGTATAAAATGAAGCCTTGCTTCTATTGAACAGTCCCTCTGTCTGACTTACAGGGTGTGATATTCCCATAGAGTCTTGCATATCTGCTTCAGGGTACTATGGAGAACCGTGAACAAGCGTTAGGCCATAGTGTTCGACTGCCAAAAACATGATGGCTTTCAAGATGATAACTAAAAGGTGGAGTGGAGAAATAAAACTGCATTGTTATATTTTGTTTTTGTTGACTTCTCCACTACCTTGAAGAGGGTCTCCTGGGTCCTGCTAGGGAGAACATTACTAGTATCTGAGATCCAGCTTCGCTTGCCATCCCTGGCTCTTTACTCAGTGACCTGACCTAGGGAACATACGAATATAAGGGTCAATTATCAGCAAATATCTGACTAGTCAGTGTGGGCATACATGTTTGTGTTGGCTCCACTCCTGTACAACTTTTACATGGCAAATTTATACTAAATCTGCAGCGCTAGTATGTATGCGTCTTTTGCTAAATTGGGCAGATTGCTGTGTGACATACTGGCCTGTGGTGACAACACCGCCATTATGAAACATACGGCAATAGGTCTGCAGCAGGGGTTGCACGTGCTACTATAGTGTTGTCTATCATTTTAAAAAGTAAAAATAAGGTGAAGGTTATGACGACAGCCATGTAAATGGCGCTGGAGCATTAGGAACAATGACATCGAATCTTTGCATGAACATGTCTACCTCGTGAATGTTCACCTAGCGTGTTTTGTATTTTTCAAAGACCTATAAGAGTCAGGTAGGTGTGGATGCCCTAAAATAGTGTGGCCTCACCTAGGGAGAAGGCTTGCTTAGTCCAATGATGGTAATATTTTATATCCAGTTCATCTGTGCATTGTTAGATCGCCTGTGTGTGCTTGGTGTTTGGTTATCAACTTCAAAAGGTTAAAAAGAAAAATTATGAGGGCATTTTTGGATCTGTCTAGATCTAATTGATGAATTGGAGTCAGATTTAGACCTGTTGACAACGGCAGACCTTCAGATGATTAGCTATTTGCATGATTTAAAGAATATCAAAATGGATAAGTTATTGGTCCTGATTTGAGTTGAATGTTGTGACCATTAGGAACCTGGGATCAATTGCCTTTTACACATTGCGATGAAGCCAGTGCTTTAAATGGTCAGCAACTGTTCAGTACAGAGTACCAGCGCTTCTTTAATTTGAAAGGAAGAGCACCTGCCATTCTCAGCACTGCTGCAATATATATATTTAATGGGAGAGTACTGGCACGTCTCAGGAGCAAGTACTCCAAACAGTGAGTACCTGCACTATGATACTTCAATTTAAAGCACTGGGTGGTGCATGTAATTTGCTGGCTGTCAGCCGTGGGATTATAATAGAGACCCCACCAGGGAAGATTTTAAATATCACATTAAAACTAGGTTAATGTGCAAATCAGTTGAATACAACTTCAGTTGTATTGTACCTACATACAACCTACTTACAGGAATCCATATGCACCTGAATAAGTTACTTGTTCCATTGTAGGCAGCTTTCTTGTGTGTTTGATTTATTAGGTTATCAATGTTGATGGTACTGGGTGGCTGGGTGTGGACTTCAAGAGATTTACACTTTGGTAGTTTGTAGCATGTGGATTTGGAAGGAGGCCTACAGATTTTGTTTGTGGTGGTCTGTGGCATGTGGATTTGGAAGGTGTCCTACAGATTTAATTTGAAAGTAAGGGTATCTCGAGGTTGAAGGAAAAATACATTTTTACTCATGTGGGAGTAGGGCAATGTGGTAGTTCAGTGAAAGGACCTCCATGTTTACTTGATCAAAATTATTTTTTTAACCTAGTATTAGTTTTCATAATATTAGAATATTACAACAGGAATTCAGCAACAGACAAGTGTGTTTTACAGGGTATTATTGGGATGTATAATCTTGCATTTATATGGTTTATTGTACTTAAAAACTAAAAACTGTGCAAAACACAAATATAAATGCTATTTTTGTTGTGTGAAAATAGAAGACACTTTCTTTGGTGAAAGTGGTGTCCCGATGCTCAGTGTGGAAAGCAAATTGTACGCCTAAGACTGGTGATTCTGGAAAAACCCTGTGTGAATGCTAGACCAGCTTTCCAGCACCTTGTTTGATATTGCTGCCTTCAATGATATCGTAACACCAAAAGATGATGGGCGGAATGCTGAACATTGTCAAACATTCACAGCCAGTCACAGATCTGGGTTTAATCCATTGTTTGTTTGCTCACCATGCCACCCCAATTTCGACCCAGCCAAATGCAAATCAGTCTTGACCCTGCCCAACCCAAACTGCAAGGCCAGGTCCTCTTTGGACTGAAAAACAAGCATTCTGGGACCGATATTGGGGTATCACCCCTCATCAGCCAGTCTAGCTTGAATCCAGTGGCATAGCGAGCACAGGACCCACATCTGGGCAATACCATTACCACTTAGGGTGACTTTAGCAACACAAAAAGATGATAGACAGTATGCTGAACATTGTCAAACATTCAACCCAGTCACAGATCTGGTTTGAATCCATTGCTTATTTTTGCGCACCATAACACCCCAGTTTGTACCCAGCCATATGCAAATCAGTCTTGACCCTGCGCCCCATGGGAACATTCCAGCCTGAACTGCCAGGCCAGATCCTCCCTGGACCGGAAAACAAACATCCTGAGACAGGTTTGGGTCAACAACCTGAGAAAATTGGCAGCATGTCCAGCAACCTGTAAATATTCTCTACTGATGAGGGAGGAATCCCAAAACACTGGTGTCTAAAGATACGATTTTGAAAGACGGCATTAGATGAAAAATTATACAAACTTTGTGTGAAAAGCTGAACTACAACTACCAAGAGACTATGGGGTAATGGCGCTGTTACATGCAAGCAGTGCGTTCCTACCCACTTTCACTGTTAAAAAAAGGCTCTCGTGAGCCACCCCCAAGCTGACGAGCTTTTTAACGCCTGCACGCTATGAGTGGGATTATACCTGAGAAAATTGGCAGTATGTTCAGCAACCCGTAAATATTTTCTACTGATGAGGGAGGAATCCCGAAACACTGGTGTCTAGAGATACGATTTCGAAAGACGGCATTAGATGAAAAATTATACGAACTTTGTGTGAAAAGCTGAACTACAACTACCAAGACGCTATGGGGTAATGGCGCTGTTACATACAAGCAGTGCGTTCCTACCCACTTTCACTGTTAAAAGGCTCTTGTGAGCTGCCCCCAAAGCTGACAAGCTTTGGAACGCTTGCACGCTATGAGTGGGATTATACCTGAGAAAATTGGCGGCATGTCCAGCAACCCGTAAATATTCTCTACTGATGAGGGAGGAATCCTGAAACTCTGATGTCTAGGGATAGGATTTCAAAAGATGGCATTAGATGAAAAATTATACGAACTTTGGTTGAAAAGCTGAACTACAACTACCAAGACACTATGGGGTAATGGCGCCATTACATGCAAGCAGTACGTTCCTACCCACTTTTACGGAATGCTGAACATTGTCAAACATTCACAGCCAGTCACAGATCTGGGTTCAATCCATCGTTTGTTTGCTCACCATGCCACCCCAATTTAGACCCAGCCAAATGCAAATCAGTCTTCACCCTGCCCAACCCAAACTGCCAGGCCAGGTATTCCTTGGACCGGAAAACAAGCATCCTGGGACCGGTATTGGGGTATCACCCCTCATCAGCCAGGCTAGCTTGAATCCAGTGGCACACCGAGCACAAGACCCACATCTGGGCAATACCATTACCACTTAGGGCGACTATAGCAACACAAAAAGATGATAGACAGTCTGCAGAACATTGTCAAACATTCACCCCAGTCACAGATCTGGTTTAAATCCATTGCTTATTTTTGCTCAACATAACAACCCAGTTTGTACCCAGCCATATGCAAATCAGTCTTGACCCTGCTCCCCATGGGAACATTCCAGCCTGAACTGCCAGGCCAGATCCTCCCTGGACCAAAAACAAACATCCTTAGACCCTCGGTCTAGGTCCACTCTCTCCCCGCAGCTCCGCTGTGCCGTTTCTTGCCTCCAGACCCCGACCTCCTCCTTGGGAGGTTCGAGGCTGCTGCCCACTCCTGCTGCCCGCTCCAACTGGAACCAGACTGCCTGCAACCACCGTAACCTTTCTCAGCCGTTTTTTCTTCTTACTTTTTCCCTGTTGTGCCACTGTCATTGTGCCCATCTGTGTCTTGCTCGAATTCCACCACTGTTTTTATTTTCTCGTGCCTGCCTGTTCCTTTCGCCTTTTGCCACTGCTGCCCCTGCGGCCCCTCCCCCCCGGAATTCCCCCCCCGAAATTCCCCCGCTCCCGCCTCCCAGCCTCTCCTCCCTCCCACCTCCCCTACTTAATGGTGGCCGCTGGCGCACCAAAGGCAAGCCCATCTGCGCCCGTCCGTGACCCGACCGCAGCCAGCGCCAGGAACCCTGGACCTCCCACTACCCATCGCTACGACACCACCACCCTCCTCGCACTCAACCCTGGAAGACTTAGAGCATGCCAACAGGCCTCGCCGAACACGACCCACGGCCAGTTCTCCTGCCTCCACTGCCGCCAGACCCTCACCGCCACCCCCGCCTCCAACACCGCCGACGCCAGCACCAGCGACACCCTAAAATGCATCCTCCTCAAGGTACGTTCCGTACACAAACACGCCATGGAAATCTGGAACCTATTCGACTCTCTCTCGCCCGACATCGCCTTCTTCACAGAGACCTGGACCAACGCATCCTCTGCCCCCGACATCAGCACCGCCATCCCAGACGGATACAAGATCCAGAGGAAAGACTGCCCCAACCACCAAGGAGGGGGCCTCGCCATCGCCCACAAGAGCACCCTCCGCCTCACCACCTCCAGCGAAACCTTCCCCTTCGCCGAACACCTGCACTTCCAGATCCAGCCCACCCCCAAAGCCACACTCCGAGGAACCCTCATCTACAGACCCCCAAACACCCTTTGCCACCACCATCACCGACTTCATCGCACCACACGCCATCGCCTCAACAAACTACATACTCATTGGAGACCTGAACTTCCACCTCGACAAACCCAGCGACCTCAACTCCACTATCCTTCGTGACAACCTCGCCAGCATCGGACTTAAACAACTCGTCAACACACCGACCCACAGAGCAGGACACACCCTCAACCCCATCTTCGCGGCAGGAAACAGCATCCAATTCAGCCACACAACGCAGCCGCCATGGACCGACCACAACTGCGTACACTTCGCCATCAACAAACCCAAGCACCCAAACCAGCCCCACGCCCACCATGAAGGAACTGGAGCAAGGTTACCGACGAGCAACTTAACTCCACCCTCACCTGAGACAACCACACCTGGGCACCCGACGCAAATGATGCAAATGACGCAGCCAGAGAACTCCACACCTGGATCTCGAACTGCCCAGACGAGCTCGCCCCGCTACACAATCCCGACAGAGAACGCCCCAGGAAAGCCGCCTGGTTCACCACCGCTCTCCAAGAAGCCAGACGCACCTGCAGATGCCTGGAGAAGAACTGGAGAAACACCAAGACAACCGAAAACCACACCACCTACAAGGACGCCTTGACGGACTACCACAACCAGATCAGAGCCACCAAGAGGAACTTCATCCACAACAAAATCCTGGCCAACTCCACCAACTCCAAGGAATTTTTCAGTGTCATTCAAGAATTCACCAACCCAGGCAGCGAAGCCACAGACATCATCCCATCCCAAGACCTCTGCGACAAGCTTGGAACCTATTTCCACCTCAAGATCAAAAACCTCTACGACAACTTCATCGACCATCCACCAGGCACCACAGACGGCCCCCCGCCCCCCAGAAACACCAGCCAGCCCACCATCTCCAACTGGACACCGATCACAGCCGAAGACACCGCCTCGACCATGAAAAGCATCCACTCGGGGGCCCCCACTAACCCCTTCCCCCCTCACTTCTACCACAGAGCCACGGCCGCCATCGCACCCGAACTACAACGCACCATCAACACCACCTTCAAAACAGGCACCTTCCCAGATGACTGGAAGCACGCAGAAGTCAGACCCCTGCTCAAGAAGCCCACAGCTGACCCCACTGACCTCAAGAACTATCAGCCCATCTCGCTCCTCCCCTTCGCAGCCAAAGTTACAGAGAAAACAGTCAACAGGAAACTGACACGATTCATTGAAGAGAACGCCGTCCTCGACCCGTCCCAATCCGGATTCCGAAGCAACCACAGCACAGAGACCGCCCTACTCGCCGCCACAGACGACATCCGCACCCTCCTGGACCAAGGCCACTCCGCAGCCCTCATCCTACTCGACCTATCAGCGTCCTTCGACACCGTCTCCCACCGCACACTAGTCGCCAGACTACACGACGCAGGCATACAAGGAACAGCCCTGGTTTGGATCCGATCATTCCTCACTGGAAGAAGCCAAAGGATCAGACTCCCACCCTTCCTCTCCGACCCCACGAAAATCACCTGCGGAGTCCCACAGGGTTCATCACTGAGCCCCACCCTCTTCAACATCTACATGGCCCCCCTTGCAGCCATCGTCCGACAACACGGCCTCAACATCGTATCCTACGCCGACGACACCCAGCTCATCCTCTCCTCACCAAAGACCCCACCACTGCCAAACTCAACTTCCAGAAAGGAATGCAAGACGTCGCAGTCTGGATGACCAACAGCTGCCTGAAGCTCAACGCCGAGAAGACAGAAGTCCTCGTCCTCGGTACCACCCCTTCTGCATGTGACAGCACCTGGTGGCCGACCGCCCTCGGAAGCCCACCTACCCCCTCAGACCACGCCAAGAACCTCGGCATCGTACTCGACTCATCACTCACCATGAACCGACAGGTCAACGCTGTCACCTCCAGCTGCTTCAACACCCTCTGCATCCTCCGCAAGACCTTCAAGTGGATCCCCCCTGAGTCAAGGAAGACAGTCACCCACGCACTCATCACCAGCAGACTGGACTATGGAAACGCCTACTACGCCTACTCCGCAAACTCCAGACAATACAGAACACCGCCGCCAGACTCGTCCTCGGCATCCCCCGACACGAACACATCAGCCAACACCTACAAAGTCTCCACTGGCTCCCCGTGTAGAAAAGAGTCACTTTCAAAATCCTCACTCACGCCTACAAATGCCTACACAACAACGGACCCAAATACCTCAATGACAGAATCAACTTCCACGTACCCAAAAGAAACCTCCGATCTTCCAACCTCGCACTGGCCGAAACCCCGCGCATCCACAGAGCCAGAGCAGGCAGAAGATCCTTCTCTCACATTGCAGCCAAGACCTGGAACGAGCTACCGGCAGACATCAGACGTGCCCCCTCCCTGAACACCTTCAGGAAGACCCTCAAGACCTGGCTCTTCGGCTAAACAGATCTGCGGACCCCCCCCTCAGCACCTTGAGACCCTCACGGGTGAGTAGCGCGCTTCCAATTCCCTGATTGGTTGATTGATTGAGTTTGGGGGTATCACTCCTCATTAGCAAGGCTAACTTGCATCCAGGTGCCTAGCGAGCACGGGACCCACGTCTTATCACTTAGGGCGACTATAGTAAAACAAAAAGATGGTGGATGGAATGCTGAACATTGTCAAACATTCACCCCCAGTCACAGGTACCCTAGGTGGGAAGGGTATGCCCAGACATGGGTCTCATGCTCATTATCCCATTAGATTCAAGCTATCCTGGCTACGGTATGCCCAGACAAAACCGGTCCCAGGATGCTTGTTTCCGGTTCAGGGAGGACCTGGCCTGGCAGCTTGTACTGGACAGTGCTCATGAGGAGCAGGGTCAAGACTAATTTGTATGTGGCTGGGCCAAAACTGGAATGGCATAGTGAGCCAAAACACGATGTAGTTAGGCCCCGATCTCTGTACTAGGGGTGAATGTTTGACAATGTTCATCATTCCGTTCATCATCTTTTTGTGTTTTTGTTTGCTCAATGATATCGTGTCAGGGTATAGCAAAAAGATACTTTCACACGCTTAGAGAAGTCAAACTACTTTTATTTCTCTACATGGAAAAATGCTGGTAAATTAACTGTAGTGAGTCAAAAACAGATTATGTACAGCAATTGAAATTGCAAAAGAAAATTCACTTACTATAATCAATATGATTTGGGTGCAATGATCCTTTGGAATTAGGCCTTTTGAATCATAACTGAGTTAGGAATCCAAATTGTCCTCAATCAATTAATTAATACCATGCAACTATTGAGTGATGATACAGCTTTCTCTTTCCGGTGGCAGCTGGTACATTTTTTAAATAGTGAGGCGTTAAAGAAAATGTTATATATTTGCCCAGCGAACATGAGTGTCATGAGGAGAGTTCAGATTGGTTCACTCCAGATGAAGGGACCAGCGGCTATGCAACAGATAGAATTACATCTGTGGGTGAAAATAAAAAAGTTTTGACTAACGCTACACCTAAAAAGTAGCACCTGCGAACTACACCTTCAGTGTGGTCTTGGTTAGGGAGATGGTGGTGAATAAAAGGGGGGCCCGTGACAGGGCTCCTTCCTTATGGTGGCAGAGTTTGGGCATACATGCAGATCTACTGATAGCCTTCTGACTAGAACTACCAGCCAGTGGTGGGTGGGGGAGGAGGCAAGTGTCCTATAGGTGATGAGTAAAGGGCTCCGGAGAGGGGTGGTGTTGAAATGAGTGAATTGAAAGGGATATGCTGCTACGTACTAAGCGGCCTATTTACTAGAATGTCATGCAATGCAGAACAGCAGGTAACCTTGCTGCACTGCACTGCGTGACAGGGAAAGTGCAGGAATGCATCATATTTAAGGCAATATGATGCATTCCTGCCTTTTCACCTGCGCTTCCGCCCTTTTGGCAGCCAAGCGCCAAGGCAGGTACCCTTGCACCATGGTGCAAGGATGAATGCGTTGCAAGAGGGATTGTTTTTGTGCAGGAAGGGACATATCCCTGCACAAAAACAATCCTGAGAGGCATATTACTCTTTCTATGTGTGCTGCAGAATGTAGCACACATAGAAAAAGGAGGTAACAAGGAGAAATAAAGGAATTTCTCCTCATTACGCTTTACCTGAGAAGGCCTATCAGTTCTGGTAAATCTGTGAATGCGTCAAAAACCATGGGAGTTGCATGGAAATACCCACGCAACGCCCATGAAATGCCTTCCCAGGGCAGAGTAGTGAAACGCAGTGATTTGCGCTGCGTTGCCTTGCTCAAGATTTATGGAGCCACTCATGGCTTCATAAATCACATGTTAGGTTTGCGTCACTCTTGCACCACGTTACATGGAAAATAGTCCCTTAAGGGTGTAAAGTTGTGCGCTGTTTCCAACACAGCATTTTAAGCATTCTGAGGCTGTCATCCAGCGGTTTATATCGCTTTTAAAAAGTGCAGACTAAAATTATAAATTAAGTAAAAGCATCCTCATCTCCCAGTTCATCCAAGGACCCCATCATCGAGGGGTTCCTACTCCATGCTTCCTCTACAACAACAAATACTAGGGACACCAACATCATGATAATTAATGCCTATATCCAACTAAAACGGAAAACCAAAGCCGCTAAGGAAATGTGCAACTTTGTGGAAACATGCATAAGAGAAGGGCCCACAACTGAACTCATTCTAACAGGGGACTTAAATTTAAATCTAATGGGCTCCTCCTCGGACGAAGAAGTGCTACTTAAAAATACAATCTGGAACATACCCATGCAAGGGATGCCACAGTCATGCAAACGAAGTAAAATAGGACAGCTGATCCTGGAGGAACTGGAACATCTTAACTTAAGAGCAACCAATGGCAGAGCAGCCAAAGATAATCCTCCAGTAACAACTCACAGCTCAACAAGAACGAGTGCAATACTGGACTACACCTTTGTCTCCTTAGATCTGTTCCACCAAGTCACATCCTTCCAGCTGGGTGACAATGGTGAAAGTGACCACCGGCCCAAGGAAATAGAGCTTAGAACAACAGTGCCTATACTCAAACAACCTCATAGCAACATGGGAACCAGGAGGAGAGACACCTACAGAGGATATGTATGCAAACCATACTAATTCCATCAAACGGCAAATAGGAAAGGAAAGGAGAGAAGGTGCACCTGGCCCAAACGGTATACCTCCAGTTCTCTACAAACAAGAGCCAAAGTTTTGGGCAGAAGCGCTGGAACCTCTATTTGGAGAAATAAGGAAACTGAACACCCTGCCATCCTCCTGGAGAGGATCAATCATTTCACCAATTCATAAATCTGGGGACAAGTCCAAACCACAAAATTACCGATTAGTGGCTTTAATAGACAACAAGGCTAAATTCTTTGCTGGAACACTACCCGAGGAGCTCCAGACATGGGCAAAAGAAAAGTCTGCAATCCCATTACAACAGACTGGATTTGCGAAATCAGTTGGGACAACAACAAACATACTCAGCATGGCTATGCTTATGGACAAGGCAGAATCTGCAAGGAGGCCCCTTTTCTTATGTTTCATCGACTATAAGGCCGCCTTCGACCACGTTAACCGCAACAGACTCTGGCTTAAACTACAAAATTGGGGACTGCCACAGCCGCTACTAAGTCTGCTGATAAATCTACACACCGACACTTGGGTACAGATAAAGCTGGGTAATGGGTCATTCTTGTCAAGGCGCATCCCAACAGAAAAAGGGCTGAAACAAGGATGCGTTCTGGCGCCCACACTTTTTAACCTGTTTATAGCTGACCTAGTCCCGAAACTAATCAGCTGCAACTCACATGCTCCAAAAATAGGAGACATACCGCTACCTTGTCTCCTATATGCGGACGATATAGTCCTGATTAGCCAAACAAAAGTAGGGCTTCAACACCTTTTAAACGCTACACATGACTTTTCCAAAGCAAACGATTTAATGATAAACCTGGATAAAACTAGAACCATGATGGTCGGGAAAAAAAGGAGACAGCCCCCTGCTTGGTTCTGGGGAAAGACCAGAATTGAGGACACAAGGGAATACAAATACCTGGGAGTGAAGCTAGATAAAGGCGGCTGATTCCTGGCTCAGAAGCACAGCATCATGCATAAAGGCCTCGCGCTAGCTACCTCCTTAAAATCTTTAAACAACAAACTAAAAGGACCTTCGATCCTGCCCCTGGCACAGGTCGTCCGCGCAAAGCTGCTACCAACAATTACCTACGGCAGCGAGGCACAGAAAGGAAGAGACGCCAAAATACTCGATGCCACAGTAACAACTGCTTACAGGGTTATCTTCGGGCTACCTAAATATACCTCGCCTGCACAAATCAGACTTGAGTTTGGTTTACAGAAACAATCGCTGGTGAGACAAGGGGCCTACATCATTGCCTGGGACAAAGTGCGGAAAGCCCCCCAGGGAACTCTAAATGAGCAGTTATGGAAGGAGATACAACTATACACTGCAACCCCCGCCGCGGAGTATCTCAACAGCAGTTTATACAACACAGGGTTAAACCAGCTTTGGGAAACACCTACAACAGCTACCACCTTCACAAAACTGGTATGGAAGTCAGTGAAATACCTTTCATGGTTGGAGGACAAGGCATCCCTAACAAAAAGGGCTCACGGATGGATGACTTTGACTCCTATGCGAAGCCTATAACGCAAAACTACTTCAACTTGGGCTATGCAAAAAACACAAAGATCAGCTTCATGAAATATAGGCTTGGCTTGTTACCCTGCACACAGCACTTACCGCCCTGGCTAAGGGAGAAAGTAGGTTCGACATTCCGCTTATGTGGATCCGCGACAGAAGACCTGCTGCACATATTATGCTCCTGCAAAGAACTTTTAAAAGAACGGAAACAACTGCTAAAACGGCAATTTAATTTACGAGGGTTCGAACCAGGAGGCAAGCAGTACTGGCATGCTTCGCACCCACTGATCCACAACTGAACTGCTGCCTAGTAAAATATCTGAGGTTATGCGAGCAGAAAATGCCAGCAACGCAGCTATAACAAGTGAATAAATATCCTGCAGCTTTACTAACCGGACTAGAGCACTGATTTTAGTAATAATTTATAAATACAAGAAATGTGATGTATGCAGTTTTAATGTATGTACACTTCTGTTTTAATTGAAACTCTTTTGTATTGCAACGGTTTTAATTAACTATGCAAATAAAAATGATACTGATACTGATACCATGCTGGCCAGCCCACCTCCATTGTCTGCTGCTCTGCTGCCTTTTGCTTACTTCACTGGGTGTTCTGTTCCCCAGTACAGTGTCGGTCACTTTTTGCAGCCTGTTTCCTTGCTTTGTATTCAACCTTCAAACATAACATTTGTCCTTTCTCTGAGCGTTCTGTTTTATGGCACTTTGCTCCCTATAGATATTTCACAAGGGGTGCTTCCTGTGCGCTTATAACACTTTTCAGCAGACAGGATCATTTTCTTTATGCAGTTCATGAGTTGCATGAACACTGGCTAGGTGGATTTTCATCCTCCTGACGTCTATAAACTATGGGCTTTTGGAATGCATAATAGTTACAAACTACCAAATTTAAAAAAAGACGTAGGTACTATGCCCATTCAAAGGAGTTGTATGATGGAATCACACATGTGATTACCACGCATGCCTTTACAATGCTGCCGTTACAATGAGGTACCGTTACCACTCGTTACCTTTTTAACGCATGTCTTGCGCTGCAGAGCTCCAGCCTGAAGCCCCCTGCGGCTTACTATAGTCCTACATCAATAAAGGGTGGAGCTTAGGCTAGGAGGCTGTCGCTTTACTGGGCTGATGACCTCACCGGCCTCAGGGTTGTGAAATGATCATCCTGGCAATTTTTGATTGATGGAAGCTTAAGTAGAGCATCTGCTAATGCGGATCAACACATTACTAGCAGTGCAGTGCAAAGATAAGCATTCAAGGCTTGAGGGTTGTAGCGTCCTTCCTAGCCCAGATACATGTAAATGATCACGCCACACATGGAGCTTGGTATTACACGTCTTTATTCCTCAATGTGTAACCGTTAATGGACTATTCTACATCATGATTTCTATTCCCACACCCACGCACGTATGTCACTGTTCTACGGAGTTCGTCAGGCACCAAAAGGGTCCCGTCATCTACAACTCCCAAGACACTACATATCCCCATTAGCTAAATAAAAAGTACAAATAATATATAAATACATCATAACTCTTCAATAAGTCATTTGGTGCTCGAAACAATCGCCCAGATCTTGTCATGTGAGGCTGCGGAGATATAGAAGAAGTTTCCATGACAGGCACTGGTGACAAAGACACTGGTGCAGTCGTTGTGCTCTCAGGATTCTCAGGTGGATAACTCTCACTTCTGACATCTGGAGTTGGCGAATGTTAAGACAGGTGCTTGAAATGTGAAGAATCTTCCGTAATGGACTTTCCAGGACGGTGAGCAGTCACCTTGTGTCCTTTACTAGTCTCAACCCTCAGTGGGCCAGCATCAAAAGGAGCATCAGATTTGCGTTTCCGTTTCTGCCTGACAATGACTTGGTTTCCTTTTTTGAACACAGTGCTCTGAGCATAGCTGTGTCTGTCTGCATAGGTCTTCATTTTGCGTTTGTGAGATGAGTCAGCAATGTGAAGTTTATCAATGTCAATAGATCTTTCAGTGGTTCATTGTGGCAATTTGGTTCCTATGGCTCTCACAAACATTGAGGTAGCAGGGTTTTCACCTGTGGTGGAATGGGGAGTTGAACTGCATGTAAGAAGCGTAGAATGAAGAACTGATTGGAGTTCAAGCTTTTCCAGTGCAGCATGCTGAACTGTCTTCTTGAGGGGGCTCATAAATCTCTCGACAACACCATTCGCCTGTGGCCAGAGAAGTGTGCTTTTTGTATGCTTGACATTTAGATAGGTGAGAAAATCTTTAAATTCTCGACTATTGAAAGGCGGGCCATTGTCAGAATTCAAATTGAAGGAACACCCCATGTTGCAAAAATTCTTTCTAATCTCTCAATGACTCTGTCATGAGTAGTTGACGACAGATCTTCCACAAGGGGAAACCGGGAGTACTCCAACAATGACTAGTAGATGATGTCCATTGTCAAGGGGTCCAAAGAAATCAAGTGCGATCTTTTCCCATGCATGCTTTGGGAAATCAGACATGTTTAATGGATGCAGGGTTGTTTTGGATGACAAGCATTTGCACAAATGACAGGCCCTTCATTCATTTTCAACTCTTTCATCATGATGAGGGAACCACACTCCGTCCCACAGGGCTCGTTTAGTCACAACAACCAGGTGTGGCTCCTCCGCTAAGGCAGAGGAGCGTCGCCCCACTGCCTTTCAACACGGCAAAAAAGGAAAAATAAAATGATTATAACGCAATGTTATTATCTTTTTATTTTTCTGTGCTGGGGCAGTTTTGTGGGGCGGGGCTGGGTTGCGCAGGGGGGAGGAGTGATGACACCCTCCTAAGTGCGCATAAATGTTTGGCCAGCCCTCTGGGGCCGGCCAAACATTCATGCGCACTTAGCGTGTTCTCCACCCAGGCTGCATTACAGCCTGGGTGGAGAACATGCCCAGGCTTTCAGTCCCCATCTGAGCGCCGAACCACGGCACTCAGACCAATCACAACGCTGCATTGCAGTGTTGTGATTTGCTTAGGGGGGCCTGGGTGCTTACCAATCACAATGCTGCACTGCAGCATTGTGATTGGCTCAGGGGAGCCTATCCTGCTTCCCGCTTCTTGTTACTGCAGAAGCCAAGAAGAGGGCGGAAGAGAGGCAGCAGCTAGCCAGCAGCCTGCCAGCTGGTCGGCCGTCAGGTAAGTGATTTTTAAAAAACATTTTTTATCCACCCTTTACCCCCGTCTTTTGGATTGCTGAAAATGGTGATTAATGCTTGGTGGTCGGTGACAACCGTAAAGTGCTTTCCATACAGGAACACATGAAAATGCTCACAAGCCCACACCACAGCAAGGCTTTCTTTTTCAGGTCATGAATAAGCACATTCCATTGGTGACAAACTCCTGCTAGCGTAACCCACAATGTGCCTTGTGGCATTGGGATGTCCAGTGTGCTGGGCAAGGATGACACCCAACCCCACTGGGCTTGCATCAACAACGACCTCTGGCTGCAATTTTGGATCAAAGTATGCCATCTCAGCGGCATTCTCAAGTGCCTGCTTAATTTTCTTGAAGCTTTGTTTACATTCACTTGACCATCGAAATGGAACATTTCATTTAGTTAAGTCTCTCAATGGGGCACTTACAATGGCAAAGTCACGTATATACCTTGATCAGTAACTGCCCATACCAAGGAAGGGTCACAGCATAGTTACATCATGTGAGGGAGAAGTGGATGACTAAGCTTGTACTTTACTTGGATCTGGAGTCATTCCCCCATCAGAAAAGATATGACCAAACAACTTGAGTTTCGTTTTATGAAACTAACACTTGGCAGCGTTTAAAAGGCGTCCTGCAGCGGCAGGTATACAGCACACTTGTGTAAGAGCTTTATCATGCTCCTTTCGTGTGACCCCAGACCAGTATGTCATCATTGTAATTGACTGCATTTATGACTGGTTGTATTATGCAACGAATGACATCCTGAAAAAGTTCTACAGCTGATGACACTTCGAAACTTAGGGCCAGACGTATGACCCTATTTTGCATGCGCAAACGGGTTTGCGACCCGTTTGCGCATGCAAAATCTAATAGGGCCATGTACAATCCCTATTTAGCGAGTCGCAATTTGTTTGCGACTCGCTAAATAGGAATTGCGAGTCACTATTAGGAAGGGGCGTTCCAAGGGCATCGCTTCCTAATAGCGAGTCAGAGGCCTATGTAAGAATGTTTTGAGACCGTAATTGCGGTCGCAAAACACTCGCAATTTACCACCCTCTTTAAGAGGATGGTAAAGCACTCGCAAATGGGAAGGGGTCCTCAGGGGACCCCTTTCCCTTTGCGAATGCAGGGGAAAATATTTTTGGGGGGCTGGCAGTGGTGCCAGGGACCACTACCTGCCCTTAAAAAATGAAACGAAAACATTTCATTTTTCTTTTTTTAAATGCATCCCATTTTCCTTTAAGGAAAACGGGCTGCATTGAAGAAAAAAAAACTGCTTTCTTTAAAAGCAGTCCCAGACATGGAGGTCTGCTGAGCCCAGCAGGCCACCATACCTGGGAGTGCCAGCCATTCCCAATGGGGTCGCAAATTGCGAGTGCCTCATTAATATTCATGAGGAATGCAATTTGAGACCCCATTGGGAATCGCAAACAGTGTCGGAGACACTGTTGTACATTGTGATTTGCGACTCGCAAATTGCGACTCGCAATTTCTCGCAATTTGCGAGTCTCAAATCACAATGGTCGTACATCTGGCCCTTAGTCTTTTATATCTAAATAAACCATTATTAGTCAAAAAGGTAGTAATGTACCTGCAATTTTCTTACATTTCGAGTTGGTGATACCCATTGTTCAAATCAGGGCGGTAAAATACTTTAGCTCCATTCAGCTGCGTAATCATGTCAGCATTATGCGGACCTGGATGTCGTTCTCTTTCATTCGCGTTGTTAGCTTGGCACATATCAACGAAGATGCGCACGGCTCCGCCACTATCCTTCTTCGGCACTACCAGTATGGGTGACACCCATGGCGTCGGACCAGTGGATCACTCAATGATGTCATCTTTTAATAATGTCTCAATTTCTTTCTCAACAGCCTCTTGTAAACGAAACGCAATTTGACAATGTCGTTGAGCAACAGGACGGATGTCCTCATTTATGTGATGTTGCACTTTCATTGTCTTAAGTCTTCCTGGTCCTTGAAATAAGGATGGAAACTGATTCACTATTTTATGATAGGCATTGACGTTGTAGTTTACATAAATCAACCCCATGTCAACAGCGGTGCTGAAAGTGAGTAAACATTCACTCTATGAAGTGCCTTGCAGGACATGAATTGGTGATTGCGCTTTCGTCTTTTTATGCTTCACAGTTGCTATAAATAAACCTGGACTTTGCAGTGGTGTCGAAGAAGCCCATTTGTACACTTTGGTTTCTGACGGGGTTAACCCCTTGACCGCGATCGGAATTCCGCTCGTATGCTGGACATTCCGATCGCGGGTGGGGTCGTGACGAGGTCAGCTCGTCATGCGCACAGTGCAACCGTGCAGCATGACGAGCTGAGCTCGTCATGAGCACGGAAAGGGTTAAACGGGGCACTGTAGACAGTCCATTGTACTTTTCCGCTGGCATAATGTTTATCGATGTACCACTGTCTATGATAAACGTTATGGGGTACCCATTCACTTTCAGTGTGATTTTGGGGCAGTGTGCAAATGAATTTTGCACTTTTACTTGTTGATCTTGTTTCAAATTGAACTCTTCCTTACAAGAAGCTAATACTACATGCACACGTTGTCCAATGGTTGTCATTGACATCGCACACCCATCTTCCTTACTGTCGCTTGACAAGGACGGTGACGATCCTTTAGAAAAGGAATTTGATTACAGTCGACTTTGTTCAGTACTTTCTACTTGCCTCAACTGATGCTGCCCTTTGGCCTTGTGGGCATGGTTGGAATGTCTCTGGAACTTTCTGGCACCCATTTTGTTTTCTTGATGTGACACACTTGATATTTCCCTTGCTTTGCAAACTGTTACAAAATGGTTCTCTTTCCCACAGCCTCCACATGTCTGTCCAATGGCGGGACATTTACCTTCATGTGGAAAGGAAAATCCAGATTGAAAAAACACAACTTCTTTTTCTTTAGAGACATTTCTTTGTGACCTTCTACCTTGTGCTTCGGCCTACTTTTCACACTGAGTGCTGATTCATTTTCAGCCATTCCGGCCTCCACGTTAGCGGCTTGTCTGTCAGCCCTTTCTTCGGCTCTAGCAGCCATGAGTACTTGCTCCAAACTGAGTGTCTCTTTCAGCATTCGTCGGCTGAAGAAATCGGAGAGACAACCATTTATTACTCTGAGATGCATGGCCTCTTCATTGTTTAACTCGTTGAACTTGCAATGTTTGATGAGTGAATCAAATCTTTCTACAAAATCATCGATCATTTCACCAGCTTTCTGCCTTTCCTGACTGAAAATGTACCTTTCGTAGTCTACATTTGGCATTGGATTGAACTTGGTGTTTAGCGCCTCTTTGATTTGACGGTATGTAGTTTCTGCTATCTGTTTCATGAGTAAATAATAGTCTCTTTGCCAACATCTGATGTGGAAGAGGAGCTTCTTAATGTGGGCCAACTTCTTTAACGTTCTTTAGATCCTGCTGACATGAACAACTATCAACCCATTTTCCTTCGTCCTTATCTTGAAAAGCTTTTAGAAAAATTAGCACTCATGCAATTACAGCTGTTTGCCCAACAGAACTCCCTATTCAATGACTTTCAGCCTGTTTTTCGACATTGGCATAACAGTGACTTGGTTGTTTTATCATACCTAAATGATCAGAGGAAGCTCGCTGATTCAGGCATTGCTGGCTTGTTGATGCTTTTAGATCTTTCCGCAGTGCTTGACACCATGAGTCATAATATTGTACTGTCAATGCTTGCTGAAGCTGGTTTCAGTGGTATTGTTTTCAAGGGTATTAAATCCTTTCTGCCTGACAGATCTCGACAACTCATAAGGCCTCCATTCTTCTCAGATGCTAAACATCTTACTTGTGGTGTCCCACAGAGTTACACCCTATCTGCCTTCATATTTAATCTATTTCTCTGCCCCCTTGCATCACTTCTCCATCAGTTTGGCACCAGATTGTATTTATATGTCCTCACACGCAGGAACAGTATACATTCCCTGGGAGAAGCCCTTCCTTCGTTGGCCTCTACCTTGTCCGCAGTATGCTGGTGAACGTCAGTCAATTTCTTCAGCTCAATCCGGAAAAGACTGAGATCTTAGTGGTCCCTCTAGGTGGCAACCATCCTGGTAGCTCAGAAGTATGGACCCCCCCCATTCCCCATTGCAGTCTAGGGCTTCTTATAGACAATGCTTTGTGCTTAGAACCTCAAGTGGCTAGGGAGGTCCAAGCTTGTATTTTCTATTTGCAAATTTTGAAAAAGATTTTGCTGTACATTCCATTAGTCTTCATACACTGTTGGTCAATGCATTTGTCCAGTCTCACTTGGACTATGCCAATGCAATTTCTCTTGTGCCCCTGAAAAACTGTTTCATCATTTTCAACTCATTCAAAATACCACAGCATGACTAATAACTAATAAATCTAGACACAGTCACAACGCAGGGCTCAGATATTTGCGTTGGCTGCCTGTTAAAGTAAGAATTATTTTTAAAGCAATTGTTCAAAAAGAAATCTTCCCGAATACCACAGTTTTTTTAGTCAGAAAATGTACGTTGCATCGTCCATTTTAGAATCTTAGCCCTGCCAGTCTCGTTGTCCTTGAAGTCCCTACAGTATGGACTGTTTCTTTTAGTGCTCTTGCATTTTCGGTTGCAGCTCCCAAACAGTGGAATAACTAAATTAGACGCCTTTGAAGGCTTGGCTCTTCAATTTACAACCTCCCTAAGTTGCTGGCATTTTCCAGTTTTTGTTAACTAGCCTCAAGAAGTTTTGGTGGATGTAACTATTTGTAAATATATATAACATGGTTATAATCAGAAAAATGAAAAATTATTGTGTTTTTTCAAGTTTGCATTTACCTTGTGCGCAAGATCCAATGGAAGCAACAGGGCTTATTCACAAGCCCCTTGCACCGCCTGTACACCACCATTTCCCAGGTTAAAAGTGACGCACCGGCGGCGCAAGGGGATTGTAAATCTGCCCCGATTTTCTTTTCTGTCTCTCACCGCCCCCACCAAGAACATAAAGACATGAGGGCCAGTGATAGAAATGAGGAAAGAGGAATGGGATAAGAGAGAAAACAGAGACTCAGGACTCCACACCAGGCCTTGCCCACTTCTGGTGTCAAGGAGCTCTTCAGGTAGTAGTGTTTTTGTACAAAATAAAGAGATGCCTTAAGTAACTTGTTTTTGGAACCCTGAGTGTAACTTATAATTGTTAAATGATATACCTTTTCAATATCTCTGTATTACCAACTATCAGGTAACTGGAATTTCCTGAAGGCTAAACAAAAAGAAACATAAATATCTTGATAAATACTCATACACTTACACATCTCCCTATGTTTACAATGGCTACTTCAAGCTGTGTTAGTATATGCTCTTTTGTAGAAGATGAGTAAAGTTCCTACTTCACTTCTGAAGAACTGGGAAGAAAGATTGGTAACATCTTTTGATTTGCTACACATAGCAATATATATACAGACTGGAAATCTAGGGCTTGATGCACTAAGCATTAATGGTTTGTTAACCAAAAGTAAAATGGTTAGATAATGCTAAAATAGGTAATTATTATGTATTAAGGTTTATAATGTACCATTCCCTATTTTTGCATAGCGAATCAAACAAATTGCAATTCCATAGGATTTAGTGAATCGCAAATTGTGATTTCCATATACTAAATCACTATTTTCATGTATGAACATTGTCAAATTGCGAGCAGCCACAAAATGGTGTTTTTGCATTCCCAATTTACCACTAAGACCCTCATTACGAGGGAAAATGGCAAGGATATTCCCACTCTCGCACTTACCAATACCATGTGACAATAAACAGATCTGTGGAAATACTGTGTATCTCATGAATACGATGGGGCTGGTAACTGCTATTACTGGACCTTTGTAATTAAGAGACCACTACTAATGAGGGCCTGTGCAGAAACAGGTAATTACCAGGTTCTAGGTGTAAAAGGTGGGCCAGAATCTAGGCCTACTTATAAAAACAGAAGTTATTAAATAGAACTGGGTACAAGGGTTCAAAGCCATGAAGCAAGAAAAAAATCACAGTGGATAGGTCTTGTGTCTATTAGAAGAGATGTTTACCTGGAAAGTCTTTGTAACAAGTACTAAACAATGTGTTCTCTTGTCAGTTAAGCTGTATTATGGTAATAACATGGAATCTGACCTTTGCACTGTGGTACTAAATCTATGAATGCTCATATGCTTGCTCTAAATAAAATGTGTTACTAGGATACATTCATATTCACTGGCATATATGGAGAGTGAGAGGGAGAGCTAAAGAGAGAGCGAGAGAGAGAGAGAGATAAAGAGAGAGGGAGAGAGAGAGACTAATTGATTAGTGTTAGACCTGGCCCTTTTGACAGGTTTATCCCCAAACCTTTTGCCTTTTGCCTCCTATTTTTCTGACCCAGTTTTTGTTGGCTATAGGATTGGGCACTTCATCACTGCTGATCAGTGCTAAAGTGCATATGCTCTCTGTATAAATTGTGATAATGATTGGTTATCCATGATTGCCATATTTGATTTACTGGTAAGTCCCTGGTAAAGTGCATGGTGTGTGCTAGGGCCTGTAAATCAAATGCTACTAGTGGGCTTGCAGCACTGGTTGTGCCACCCACACGAGTAGCCCTGTAAATGTGTCTCAGACCTACCACTGTAGTGTCTGCAAAGTGCAATTGTGAACTGCCATTTTGTCCTGGGAAGTGCACCCACTTCCCAGGCCCAAACCTTCCCTTACCTTACATGGAGGGCATCCCTAGGATAGGCCCAAGGTACCCCCATGGGCAGGGTGCAGTGTATGTGAAAGGTAGGACATGTACTTGTGTGCGTGACATATCCTGATATTGAAATATTGTGTATTTCTTTTTTCAATATTTGCCAGGTTATCTGTCCCATAGGCTAATCATTGGGACTTCGTTGTAACATTTTTACACGTGTAGCTTTCAATAGGGACAAGATAGAAAAATGGAGTCTGAACTCAAAATTTATTAATTCACCTTTGGTGAAGGTGGTTTTTGAATTTTGTGTTTGAAAATGCCACTTTTAGAAAGTGGGCATTTTCTTCAATTACCATTCTGTGAGCCTCTGGCTGTTTGTGTATTCAGTGTCTGGTGTTTGAGTGACGGGAGCTGGGATATGCATTCACTCTAGACAATCACTGGTGGGGTTGAGGAGTGCCGTGCCTTGCCTGGGTGACTCATCGTAGGGCTGAATAGACCTGGTCTGCATTTAGAGTGGTGGTAGGAGTTTCGCTTGCACCTGAATGGGCTGGGTCTCCTTTTTCACAATGCTGTCTCCGCCCCCTGTGGTCGTGCTGCACCAGGGAGGACAGGACTGGTTTGGACTGGGGTCAGAGACCCTAACAGTAAAGAGAACAATGACAAAATAGGGTATAAGTACTACATTTAAAACCCAAGGACTTTAGATTTCTTCCAGGAACAAGAGGACCCTGCCAAGAAGAAGAGCCGGAGGACTGTGTGAGGAGCACTGCCTTTTCTGAGTGAGGGGTGGGTTGGCCTGCAGTTGCTGCTTCTGTCTGTGGTGGAGGAAAAGGACTGACTCTTTTTGCCCTGCTGTGGTATCCTGCTTGGGAAGGAAATCTCCAAGGGCTTGTGGGTGCTGACCTCCTGTTGAAAATCTCAGGGACATAAAAGATTTCAAGAAAGATCCTTGCAGGATCTTAAAGTGTCCTTCCTGGGAGGAGAGTCAGAGAATTGTGTGAGGAGCACTGCCCCTGATGTAGGTGGGGTGGGCCGGCCTGCAGTGGTTACTTCTGCCTGGAGCAGGAAAAGGACTGGACTGTCCTGGTACCTTTCTGTTTGGAGGATGAAAAGGAAAGCACAAGAGTAGCGCTTTGTTTAGCAGCTCAGCTCCTGGAGACGCTCTGTGCCTTTCAGTGCAGCCGGTGGGGAGAGCTTCCCCTGCTTAAACGGGCGCTTTTGTTTGCATTGCAGCGAGTGCAGTGCTGCCATTGCGGTGTGGTGAAGGGAGGGGAGGGCTGAGGTGCAAGAAAGTGCTCTCCCCCTCCCTGGCGGCTGGTGCATGGTCTCACGTTCACTTACAGCCGGGGCTCTGCTTACTTGGCTCCGGGCTGTACAGGATTACGGTGCCCAAGGGCAACTGGCACTACAGGCATAGCAGCACGGAGCAGCTCGCCTCGAGGCAGCACGGCGCTGAGAGCCGTGATCGGAGGCAGCCGAGGGAGCCGCCCAAGCAGGAAAGAATCCCGGCCTGGAGTCTCCTGAGTTGCTGGGCAACGCCAAAGTCCAGGTGGGTGGGGGTTGCAGGAGACCCAGAAGGCCGTAGTGACTGAAGCGGAGCCGACGGGGACCTCGCCCTGTGCCCAGCCAGCAGAAGGGGAGGCTGCATCAAGGTCAGCGGCCCTCCCTGGCAGCCGGGACGGCTCAGGGCTTCTCGTGAGTGATGCGTGCTGTGGATGGCTCACAGGTGAAATGGGGGCGTGTTTCACAGCTGCACCACATGGAGGTGGGTGGCTGCCTTGAGGTCTTGATTGCGGGGGGAAGACCGGGTGAGACATACACTTGTAACTGATAAAGATGAAAATTAGTTTATGCTCTACTGAATTCCATCTTCGGTGTCAAGGAAGTATCAGCTGATGCTTATTAAGCACTGTGTCACTTTGAACATCATTAATTCTTTTGCAGCTCCCAGGGACAAGGTGTCAATCCCAGTTTTTACTGTCTTCTGATATACTTTACATGTCAAGGAAAGTGTGTAGCTAACAGCCAGTCACTATACTCCTAATTTGTGATTGTTAATGACCTGTGTTGGGACAGTAATTTCTTCTGCATGGTAATACAGACTTGCACCCCTTCATTGAGTTACCCCAGCTGTAGATTGCCTGATATTCTGATATTTTTTACTCATCAGCACACGTCAATCATGCATGTGCACTGAGGCCCAGGCTTTTCATTGTGGATCTGAAGAGCCTAGTTCTGGTCTGGAGGGGGCACCAAAAGTTCTTTGTAGTTGGCATGGGACTACTGACCACCTCCTGGGTCATATATGTTAAGTGGTAGCACCAATGTATCATTTTTCTGAATAATAGCACTGACCAGATCTTTTTTCTTTTCAAGGATGACTGTGGTGCGTAAAGGCTGCACTCATGTAAAGTTTATCTTGAATGTAAAGACCAGAACCCCACTGGCATCCCTGTGTGTGATGCCTGTGCATGTTTTATGATTGATGACTAGTAGGAGTCCATATTGTTTGTGATCTTGTGGCTGCTGAGACCAGAGGGATCCATTTTGGGTACACTTGCTAGAGCACAGCTCAAGATGGAGGCAGAGATACCGGCACTCCAGAAAGTGGAAGTGTATTGCCTACATTTCTCAGCAAGACGGTTTAGCATAAGGCAATGAAGTGTGGGAGGATGAAGGCAGGGCAGCTTTATTGATGCAGCAGTGAACTTGGGAGCAAGGGCCTGCAGATAACCTATTACTGAGCACTGCCATTTTGCTGATGATGGGTGTGGATAATGGGGATAGGGAGCTATTTCATGGTGGAGAGGGAAACTTCTATGCAAGCCCTACCTCTTTTGTTTCTCTCAAGAAGGCTAAATGCTCCTCCAACAGGCTGATGATAGCCAGTTCTAAAGTCTTTACACTTCATTGTGTTCATGTTGTGGGTGCTTCATTTGAAGCCAGCATCATTTCTATGTTCTGTGGAATCCATGACCTTTGACAAAGATTGTGTCTGCTCTGCAGACATAAAAGCGAACTATGAAAAGAAATAGCTAGAAACAGTTGGCAGTGTAATCAACATAATGTGTAAATATGTGGGGCCCAAACTATCCCATTTGGTTCCATTGGCAAGTTGTTCACTGAACAAGGAGGTGAGTACTCCACATAATACTTGAAGGGCTGGTGTTATCCAGGGATGGTATAGTTGATAGCCAGTCTCTCAGAGGTGAAGCCAAATCCCCTGAAGTTTGTGCATCGCGCTGGGTATTGTGGATTTGCTTGTGGCCTGACCTGCTACAAGAGGAGAACAATGCCTCACCCTGCAAGCAAAGACTGGCCAAGGAGGAAAAACCCAGCCACTGGGTCGCAGAGTATGGGGTAGCCCAGAAGAAGTTGACTGAACTGGGGAATATAACCGGTGCTGTTCCGAGTATTGTGAGGGTCTCCCAGCCTCCATACATGTTTGCACAATAGACCAAGCTTGTCGAATTATTCTACAAATCCCAGTATGTGCCAGCCAGCATGAGCATGACATGCCTGTCAGAGAATGGATATTGAACCTTGCAATCAAAGATGTTAGACCCCCCCCAATGGAAGGATGTCTGTTGGTTAGGGACCTTGGGTGCTGCTAGACCTGTGCTGCTCTTGCCTGCAAACAATAAACATAAGCATCAATGCTGAAAGCCAAAGTGTGCAGGCCACCAGCTTGCATTATTGAGAGCTGCGAGTTGACCATTCAGCCATGCTTTG
The DNA here is from genome assembly GCA_963921515.1 of Calotriton arnoldi. Lineage (NCBI taxonomy): Eukaryota > Metazoa > Chordata > Amphibia > Caudata > Salamandridae > Calotriton > Calotriton arnoldi. The sequence goes on along the minus strand of CAWUFW010001712.1, from coordinate 1,318,299 downwards.
GCTATCAGCTGCTGTGTGCTTGTTTAATTCAAGCAACCGATCCACCAAGTAACATGAGCTGCATGAACCTGATCATTGACTGTGCCTCTGTTTGCTAAAACTTCAGTGGTTTATTTAAGCCAGTGGAACTGAATCACCTTACAGAACTTAGTAGTGGGACATTTACAGAATGGTTTAGGGATCACAGAACCACGATGTGCAGTTTTACTTTATGTGTGTAATTAAAATACTCCTATTTTACAATGAAATGCACTGGGCTTGACACTTCTTCTTGTGCTTGTTGTTTGACTTTTTGAGGTCTGAGTTTCTACCCCTACACTTCCTCTCTGAAAAACTTGGGCTGGTTGCTTGCTTGCCAAGTGCTGAACGGGTGTACTTGGCACCCAGTGCCATAGAAGGTGAGACACTGGGACCTCAGTGGTAAAAAGCTCCCAACCCAGTAATCCCTGCTTGTGCTTGGTCCAGGAACGGGTCTGACAGCCTATTCAATTGTGATTTTCTAATGTTATGAGAGGCTAATGCTATGAGATGCTGAGCTCTTACACGTTGGTAGATTGTGATTGCATTTCATGCTGCAATTGCTTTGATACTTCTTTATTAGAACATTTGAATGTTGAGCAGTGCAGTAAAGACATTGGACAGATAGAAGTCCAACAGTGACTGGTATATCCTTCCGCTCGAAGATTCCAGTGTTTGCCTTTCTGGTTTAAGTTAGAACATTCTACTTTCAATAGGTGGAATTTACTAATAGCTTTTTAGCCCTTATTTATCAATCTGTACAGTTATTAAAGCCTCTCTTCCCTGTTTCTGGGTAGGGCCAATAACTCAGGCCAGTGCTGGTACAAAGATTGCCGACCCTTTGCACGTCACAATTGTCACAGACACTTGAGAAACAAACGATATCAAAGTGCACTTAGCACATGATTCATGTAAGGTTTAACAAGCTAATGTATGTGTTGCATTAGACATATAATAATGAGTGCTTTCACTGTAGGGTTATAGAAACTTACTCACACAAATGTTTTGCCATAATTAGTATGCTTAATAAAGACTCTTCTTCATTTAGTAGAAAATGCATTCACCATAAAGATGAAATGTGATTTTCTAAATGTGTGTGCTACTTCATGTGAATAACATGTAACAAACTGACACTGTGGATAAACATTTCCTTACACATGTAGAATTTTATCTAGCCAGAAACGATCATTAATTCATGTACTGTGTGAATTAATAAGTCATATATTTGATTTAAATGTAGTTCTCATTTATAGTTATTACCAGATTTTTTGATGACTGATTGAATAGCACATGCAGTATGAAACTTAATGCATTAGAAACGTATATTTATTTGTGTTTAAATGTGCACATGTATATTAAATGTGCACCATTGAAGTTAACACTAAACATAACATGAGTAAGCCTGTATTTCACCATGCTGCATAAAGCTGATTTAATTTTTCTGCTAACTTGACATTTCTTACAGGTATTCACATGCATTGTTAGTTTAGAATAGATACATTCCTGTACTAGAGATAGTGGGAACAGAAGCCTGAGTAAAGGACCTTGACAAAAGGTCCATGAAGAAACAGAGCGCTAACTGTTTGAGCCATTGCCCAAAATTTGCAACCCTCATGTGTTTGGGGGAAAGATGTAATTCCCATGTCCAATGTGGGACAAAATGAGAAAGTTGCAGTCCGCAAAGTGATGATTCGTGGATTTTCATATTCACCTGATGCTGTGATCAAGGGGGTGTCGCCAAATGGACTTTATACATTATAATATACCATTCCACTGTTACTCAGATTCCCTATCAGACTCCTTCCTGACTCTGTGCAGGTTCCCTCGCATATTTCTTCTCTGAAGCTGGTCAGAGCCCTTTGCAGACACCTTTCCTTGATTCCCTCCTTCCTTGAGGCATTGCTAGCCTAATGGACTTTGAGAGGTTTATGCCTCAATGCCTTTCTGATTTTTAGGTCGAGCCTCGAGTAGCGCGCAAGCGCTGCTTAGAGGCGAAGACTTAATGTAAGCGGGTTTAAAAGCAGTCCCAAAAACGCTCGTGCGTCGTGGCTGGCCTTTTTGGGATGGGTACGCGCGGCAAACATGTGTTTCCAATTATCGTGCCCAAACGCGGGCGCGATAAGTGGAAACACATGTCTGCCGCGCGTACACATCCAAAGGCCAGCCACGACGCACGAGCGTCTGGTCAGCTGAGCGTCTCGTCAGCTGAGCAGGCTGCCGCTCCTCTGTGGTGCGCGCGCACCACTCGCGGGCGTGTTTTTTTTTTTTACAGTAGCGATCGCTTTTTTATGAATCGCGAAGAAAGGGCTGATTGTGGAGCACGCGTCATCACTTCTGCACTTCCAGGTTGCTATACACTGCCCCCCAAGAGATGTTGTCCGTGTCACACATCACACGCAGACTTCAAGAGCACATATCCAAAAGAAGCCATTGATACATGTGGTCGACACGCCCCTCTTCCACAGATGCACGCACTCGTTCATCCATATTGTGTCCACAGAAACAGAGGCGCGCGCACACATACTGCCTGCCCGGCGCAGATGTACACAAACCACAGACACGTGAAACATGAATATCAAGACGCTCTTATTCACTGAGGCGTCGACAGCATTACTAACAGGTACCGGCGTGCATGTAAACACTCTTGAAAAAGATGCACATGCGTCGCCAACGCAAAGAACACGCACACGAAACCACTTGTAAGCCAATAGCGACACCAATAATTGCAAACAGACACGTGAACATGAAGCATGTCCATGCACAAAGACGTATACTATACAGAATTACAGGTGTCAACCGAATCACACAGACATCTTGTGCAGCCATATACACACGAGTCCTTTTCTTACAATTGTATCGGCTGGGAGTAAACAGCAGAGGATAATCGACGTGCAGTGTTAAAGACGCTGTATTAGGGCGAAGGCGTCATTTGATGGGTGTGATTAATACAACCCTCGTGGGCACACATACCAGGCTGGATGCTTTTACAAAGAATACGTTTCAAAGGATTTATTCGCCAATGATTCCAGAAGCTTCCGTTGAACCCACAGACTCGATCCAGTAAGCGCCCGAACACTTATGATAGGGATTGCTCAGAGGACAAATGCACATAGTTGCTGCTACGGCCCTTCATCCTTCGAGGTCGATATAACGAGCATCGTTGCGAATGCTGGCAGTACTACTTGTTACAAGTGTCACGAGACCGCGCTCGCAGGATGGCAGGGCTCTAGCGGGTGAGCACAACCGCGAGGACATGGAAGCGCTCTGGGGACAGGGGCGCGTGCACCCAACTGGCCCAAAACAGACAGACCCCTGTTGTCACGAGCGTGCGCACATGTGCCTTGAAGTAGCCCACAACATTGTTCATCGCTTCTATGCCAGTGCCTACTAGAGTTAAACATGCCTGCCAAGCTTCGCCAGACGCATGTGTTATGGGTTAAAGTGAGATGGTCTTATGCACGCTTCTGAAAACCATTCACACAAAATGATTGGCATGGGCGCAAATAAAAATACATTCAAAATAAATGGTTTTAAGGTCCTGCCAGCCTGTGTAACCAAACAGCTGCAGAACGAAATCCTGGTTGGTGCAGTGGGGGAATAGTGATGTGTATTTATAGTACTACGAGGTCCTAGCCTGTGACCAAAAGCATTGTAAACATGCAAGTCAACTTGCAGTGGGCCTAGGGCCTTTCCATTGCTTACCATTGTTTTGATTTATAGGCTCTAACATTTGCCTGCTTCATATTAGATTGCCTGCAATCCTCTTGTGTTTGCCCCTACCCAGGAGCATAGCCTCTTTATCAACCTTTTGATCGGCTGAATTGTATTCTTTCACTGGCCCCATTTAAGGAGCTACTTTTTTCTTATTCATTAAGTGCTCAATAAGAGTGCATGTGTTTTTGTTGGTTCCCATGGCCTCTAATATCCGTTCCTCTGTTGCTTCCCTTCACTTGCCACCACTTCCTCCTCCATTGCTCCACTACCCCTTGCAGTCCTTAAGAATATTCCTTCAGTTTCATTTTTGGAGGGCCCTGCAGCTGACATTTGCTTCCAGGCTACTCCATAGTACATATAGTGTTTATACTCCTCTCCAAGCATTGGCATAGCCAATAGGTCTCGCCTTTGGGACCTTATAAGTGTTTAGTTATCCAGCACAATATCCTTGGTGCAACAACATCAACTGTTGCATGGCTAAACACTTATAAGGTCCCAAAAGCGAGACCTATTGGCTATGCCAATGCTTGTTTCCTTAAGTGTGGCTTAGACTGACACTTACACCTGACCCATAGAAGTCTCTTGATCGAGCTTGGCAGATGCAAACGCTTTCCTATTTAGAGTTTCTTGTCTTGACCCGACTTCCTTTATGGAATTTCCCTGATTGCTAGAACCATTTTACCCCAAACCATCCTCTGGACTCTGAATTCTAGATTACTAATGTATAGGAGAGAGACCCTTAGATTGTTTTCTGAACACCAGATTTTAATGTTATTGTTCTGTATTTCAGTTACAGAACTCCTTGTCTGTTTGATTCTAATTTGCCTGAATTTCTTCTTCCCACTGGGTATCCCTGTTGTTATTCTATACCTCTACCGCGTGGTGCTGAGAGTAGTTTATTTGAATTTGATTATAACTTGTAATAAAACCATTTGAACATGTCTACCGATTCCTGGTCCTTATTGTGTAGCCAAATGGGTTGTACTGTTAATTGAAAATTTGATTGACTGTTAATACTAAATCCCATCACCTCTCAGACGGATAAAAAGGTCCATCGGAGGACCAATAGCAAGTAAGTGGGCCCAGAAAACACTGGATCAGCGCCTTTAATGACAGGTATTGCCCTCCTACTTTCTATGACCAAAGGTCTATTTCAGTCATGCGAGTCTTCTCCAATATTTCTATTCTTTTGATTGCAGTCTTGTTTCTTAAAGGAGCTTTCCAACCCATCACATATTCCCTTATTGAGAAAGTTAGCTATCGCAATAGCTACTTTGTGCTGTAGCTAAGGTGTGTGGGGCAGGAATTGATGTAAAAGGGTCGAGTATATGAACGTGGGAGGATTCTGTACGGTGTAGTCATAGGGGCATATTCTCAAGAACGTGTGATAACTACCACAAAATTACCTTAACGCAACCCTTCATATCGCAGTCTATCGCGGGAAAACAACTCCGTGTTAACGTGGTATTCACAACACGGCGGCCCCATGCGATAGTCCCACGCTAACGCGTCAAATGAACGTGTTAAAATCAACGCGACACCTAAAAAACGCGAAACACGAACGCGAAAATAGTAGCGATTATGCCAATCCCGATACAAAAATCAGCGATAACCAGCGATAGGCCTGCAATTCCCACGCGTCATGCGGGAAAATGCACCATAAAAGCAGAGTAAAAAAATGGTGAGATGACAATGTACGAGCACAACCACACATCCGTGACGTAGAACAAATGACCATTGTCCCACATCAAATAGGCATCTCCTCACAGTCACAATGTACATTGACATGCAGCCTGCATGTAAACTGCGCCAATGCTGAAACATGCATGGAACACACATTGAAACCGCATCTCCCCTTCACATTGCAGAGGGACAAGCAACCCCTCCTGCACACAGACGTGTCATGACCATGATCAATCCACCATGAAAGCGTGGACGAATGTAGGGGCAGTGACTCCCGCTTACGTACATGTTGCCCATGTTGTGGTACTTGAGCCACAGGGGGCATCCCTGCATCATGGTGGTACATATCTGACCCCAAAAGGAGCCCTGTTGTCACCTGTAGGACACAAATGGCAGCCAAAATGGAATGATTTTGGACACATGTGAAACGCCGAAGAGTGGGATTCCCTACTAACTGCGACACACAGAACTGGCAGTCCGAATACGTGACACCCTAAACAGCCCCTCTGCACAGAGGTGACACACCCACCATCCATGAACAAATCAGAAAATTGTCAGCAATACATGTCGCACTCACACTTGTCTGAGTGATGTGCCTGTACAGATGAGTGACATGCACTCAGGGAATGTGTATTTTGAATGCATTTATTAGCACATGCTGTGCCTGTGGTCATTTTGTACTGTCCCATGATTGCCAAGGACTGTCACAATGTGACGTGCTCATGTGAAGAAATTGTCAATGATGGTGTTCCTACGGGCAAGTCCTGCTGCGGCTGCAGTGGGGTGTGGTCCACCTGCCTCATCCTCATCATCATCTTCTGGTGCATCTGGCACTTGTATCCATGGGGCCTTGCTGCGTACACATATGTTGTGCAACACACAACATGCAACGATCATCTTGCACACGATGTCTGGGCTGTACAGGAGCCTCCCACCTGTGACGTCCAGGCAACTGAAACGTGACTTCAACACGCCAAATGTGCGTTCCACGATGCCCCTGGTGCGTTTGTGGGCCGCATTGTACTGCCTCTGGGCCTGTGTGTTCGGGGTTTGGAGGGGTGTCATCATCCAAGCGCAGAGTGCATATCCTTGGTCACCTGTGACAGTGCAGAGAGACATGAGTCAATAGTTGGTTCTGCATGATGTGTTGGCAGGCTCAGTGGTTCATTGGTGTGTGATATGTGTGACTTTGTGATTCCTGCATGACATGTACTGCTTGTTGCAAATGAGCGGCATCAATGTGAATTACGTGGCCACACTGCTGCTCCTCCCTTCCCCCAAGCCCATTCACTAGTGTGCGCAGCGCGGTTGCATCACTTGCACCCCTACGGCACACTATTGTCATGCCTGTCTGCGCATGTCCACAAGCCTGACAACGACACAGTGATGTCGTGCGCTGAAGGTGGACGGACACGTGTGTGTAGGCCTATGGTAAGGACAGGGCGGACACAGATGTAGAGTTCATGCCTGGCTGAACTCGCCATGCGGTTGAGGGTAGACCTTTGGCTTATGCTGCGGAAATAGCGACACACACAACAGTTGGCATGTCTGATCCCTGACCCGAAGCGGGCTTGCGCACCCTCATTTACCCCTCGGCCGAGCCCGTACTCCGGGGGCATGCTACATAGCAACACTGTATATTGCGTGACGGGTGGCGCCGACATTACACCTGAGACACACGCATTAGTTACTGCCTTGGCAAGGCCTAAACTTAATCACGCCCAGAGCCACGTGTTGAATGACCAGACCCCTAAGCCGTACTGCCGTACGCCGGTCCACTCCCTCACGCTCACAGGGGAGTCCGACACAGATACATGTCCCACGTCCACCCCACTGCCTGAGGTGACAAGGTTGCGCACGCTGTACACAGCACAATGTAATGTGGTATGACCCGGGGCCCACATGCATACAGAATGACCACACGGACACACTGAGATAATTTGTGGAACTGGCTACGGGCACGTGCGCCCAGCTCCTTTACTTGCCATGGTCACACGTCCAGTGACGCCTGTGCTGGATGGGTGTTGGGCAGTGTAAGCCACCCCTCAGGTGTTGGTTGGTGCTGGCAACAACTACAACAGTGATCAGACAACCAGGAGTTCAAAGTACAAACAGCAAGGGTCCATGACTTGAGCTGCACAGAGTCGGTGGCCCCGGATGCTCAGCGGCCGGCACAGGCACACCGCCACGGGACGGTGACTTGCGATGCACTGAGGTAGGGCCACGAGAGCTGAGCGGGTCCTCGTTGATGTCCAAGGAGAATGTCGCGGAGTGTTACGGGGGACAGTGGAAGGTGTCCATCCAGGGCATGATGCAGAGGGCAGAAGCAAGCAGAAACAGGCAATATGGAGGAGTTGAATGCTACAGTCCCCTTTTTCCCACAATGTCAGTATCAGCTACATGATGATGAAGACAACCCCCAGGCCATAGACTCAGACGCCACCAACGTTCAACCAGAGAGTGTCCATGACTCCCGTGGCACAGAGTCAGTGGCCCCAGAGCTGGAAGGGGATGCAGTCTGCGATGAGGCCTGTACAATGATATAAACTCTGCAATGAACAGATCAAGACTCAGTTCCAATTGTGTGTCCTACTCGACCGCAGTGTGTGCCGGAGGCAGCGGTCAGCGCGGGGCAACCGCTGTGCAGCTAGCTCCTCCTGGATCTCTAACACACGGCGTTGAAATGGCATGTGGAGAAGATTCATGGTTGACGGAGGTGGAGGCACCAGAGCTGAGCGGGTGTGCACCCTGCGACGATGCCGTGTCCTGCCTGTTACGGACTGTATTGGATTGGTGTGAGGCCTGCTGGACCGCTGTGTAGGCCGAAGGCAGAAGTCCGCAAGGGCCCACAGACACGTGTGGTCTGAATGCTATGCACAGAGTTGGTGGCACCACATCGAAGGGAGTATAGGGATATAAACGGTGCCATAAATATGTACTCTGCCATTGTGTAATCAAGACTCAGTTCCAAATGTGTGACCTACTTGACCGCTGTGTATGCCGGTGGAGTACGTCAACGTGAAAGGAGTACTGCGGGCCTTGCTTGTGGAGGCTGTGATGGTCTGAGGAGGCTGCCAAGGTCGCGGGCCTCTGGCTTTGAGCTAGCACCGGGACGTGGTGGGCCCTCTTGTAGACACGCCGGTGTCGGCAGGTGAGCAGTGAGGCCTGGATGCGCAGGGGCGGACGAGACTGGTTCGGGGACCAGCGGCCCGGGCTGCGGCAGGCGCACAGGATCGCAGGCACCGCCGCACACGGCGTCGGCCTCGTGGCGGGGTGAGAGGCGCCGCCCTGGCAGCCACGTTGGCCATTCCGGAAGAGAACCACGCCCAGGGCTACGTGCTTTTTATTCACACCCCTACGCTAGCCTGGCGTACGCCGGGCAAGCCCACTCCGCACACGCTACAGGGGGACGTAACAAGCTACATTTCCGAGATCTTCCCCACTTGCTGGGGTGACATGGTTTCACCCACTGTCCACAACACTACCACCACCAGCAGTATGTGTCGACATGGATATGTCTGTGGTCTGCATACTGCAGTCTGTCCAGCACTTCCACGCCACACTTGGCATTGTGTGCATTCGCATTCATGGATCACTTGCCTCCTTCGCACATGCCTGGTTCCCACCTCTCCCCACATACTGCTATTGTGTGGCTGAGGTGCCATGCCGTTGATGGCTCATGTACATGGCTAGTCCAGGTTACCGCAGTACATTGTGCTGTCGTGTGTGGTGGGTGGGCATGTTGTATGTGAGTTTGTAACGTGTGCATTCCCAGAGTTGTGAGTTGCATGATTGTGGAGTTGAGGTGTGGGGTGTGTTCATTTGGTACTTACCAACGAGCACTGCATTTCCGTAGGTGCCATCCTGGAAGCGCCGGTTGATGATGGACTGTCGGAAGATGTATGAATCATGCACACTGCCTGGGTAGTTGGCGACGACATTGGTGAAGAGTCCCCGGTGGTCCACTATTGCCTGCACATTGATGGAATGCGTGTGCTTCCTGTTGCGGTAATTGTGTGCAGTGTCGGCAGGGGGCACAAGTAGGACATGTGTGCAGTCAATTGCCCCCAACACGTGCGGGAAGCCAGCTATGGCGTAGAAGCCTTGCTTGGTCTCCAGCTGTTCCTGCGCAGTGTGGGGGAAGTATAGGTACTGGGGTACCAAGCTGATGATGGCATCCAGGACAGGTTTGAGGAACTTGGATAGGGCTGGCTGTGAGACTCCTCCGACTCTGGCGGTTGTTGGTTGGAATGTCCCAGAGGCCAACAGGTGCAGCACAGCCAGCAGCTTTGTCTGAGGTGGGATGTTGGTTGTCCGCTGTGTTGGTACCGTCAGCCTGTGGGCAATGATGTTCAGGATGCGGAGGATGGTTGGCCTTTTGAGTCTGTAGTGGGCAATGACATTCTCTGGGGTTAAGTCTGTGAGGCTGGTGCGTTTCCTGAAGGTCCGCTGTCTTTGTCTGCGCTGCCTCTGTGGTGGTCCGGGGGGGGCAGGGGGGAATCCGGGGGGGGGGGGTGGCGGGCCTGGGGGTGGTGGCGGTGGGTGTTGTTGCCCTGTTGGGACTCCGAGCTGCATGATGAGTAGCTCCATGGCATCTGTTGTTCTCAAGGTGTGGCTGTGGGCTGGGCTCCCTTTTCTGGTGCAGGTTGTCGTCCGACTTTGCACCAGGTCAGAGCAGGTGTTAATTTCCTGCTGCTAACGCGCCGTATCGCCTGTTTTGTGTTCTTATCGCCGATCTGGCTGGTCGTTGTGAATGTTGCGTTGTGGTGTTGTCGCGGCTTTTTGCTCGGGAACGCCTACTCTGCATCTCATTAGCGATAGTTGCCGGGCTCATCTGTGGCGATGTTTTTTGCGGGTGCTATCGCAGGTAAACTGGTGATATCGGCTGTTTGCACCAGCTTGTGAATGGGGCGATAATTTTATCGCGACTTTGTTTGAGATAAAGTGCCGTTAACTCGGCGATAGTTCCTTGAGAATATGCCCCTTAGTTTCCTCATCATAACATGACAATTGCTCCTTTTTTCAAGTAAAATGACAAATCTCTGCCATGACACTCTAGGTCAGAAGAAGCTGAATGGGAACACATTTGTGCTAGGCACAGATGCTCCAGAAAGGGACAAAACTAATAACTATTTGTTAGTTAATTTATTCATTTATTTATTTATGTAAGAGAAGTCTGGAATTGTCTCTCATATGTTTCCATCTGTTTCCCATCTAGAAATTATGCCACAGGGCTTCTCCAAAGCAACAAAAACCTTGAGCTACCACAATGCTACCTGGATCAGGGGGTGAGGAGGTGGCAATTAAATCTACCCTGGAAGCACATGGGAGAGTCAACAGCTACAGCCCTATATCAAAGGGAGTTGTGGAAATGAACTGGCTGCAAATGTTTTATTCCAGTAAATGCTTTGCTGCTGGATGGTAAGCGGCCCTTCAGTTTGTATGAGACCTGCTTAGCAGAGACAGTAGATTTATGACGATTTTATATCCAAGCATCTTTATGCTAACACATGCAGCAGATACTACAAACATTTACAGAAGCTCTTGGCAATGGGTAACTTAGAGGTTCTCATTGTTCTGCTTGTAAGAATGATCTTGATTGCTGTAGGTTTAGCCCATTACTAGGATACCCTGGGATTACTGACTGACCATCAACTGTCATAATAAAAAGGAAACCAATTCTCTATAATGTCATCTGCAATGATTTAATAACTTCTCACGTTATAATTGCTATTTACCAAAGGTGATCAAGTCCACTTACTCTATTTTGTGAAGCAAAGAATAAGTAGTAGGGTGTTTCAAGCAATATAATTTGTAGTATTTATAGAACACGCGAATGTTAAGAAATGTGCACTGGTGCTGATAACAAAAAAAAGAACCAAACATTGGCAATGCTGCTTAATAACCAGGTCTTAAGCTCTAATAGTAGAGAGTTCCAAGATTTAACAGCATAAAGGATCTACCACCCGGCAAGATTTTTTATCTTAATTGAAGCAGTGTCCTCAAAGGAGAGAACCAGGAAAGTAGCTGAAGAATAGGTATAGGTTCTGAGTCATGAAGGGCTTTCAAATAGAACAGTATAGAAATAGAAAGGTTTTATCAGTCGGAAACGGAGAATCAGGCCGTTTGCAACAACTAAATTGGCTTTTGACATGTACCAACATTATTGTGCGAGTGAGTAACCTATTACCGACTCACAAAATCGGGTTTGCGAGTCGGTATTGGGAAGATCTATTTTAAGGGCCTCCTTTCCTAATGGCAAGTCGCAGGGGGGTGTATGAATGTTTTGAGACTGAAATGCCTTTGCAAAACATTTGCAATTTACTGCATACTTCCAGTAAGTGGTAAGTCAGTTGCAAATGGGAAGGGGTCCGCAGGGGACCCCTTCCCATTTGTGAATGGTTCCAAAAACATTCTTAAAGTGCAGGCAGTGGTCCCACGGACCACTGCATACTCTTAACAAATGAAAATGAAACGTTTCAATTTTCTTTTTGAAACACATCCCGTTTTTCTTTAAGGAAAACATGCTGCATTTAAAAAAAAACATTGCTTTATTTAAAATCAAACACAGACATGGTGGTCTGCTGTCCCCAGCAGGCGACCATCCCTGAAATGTTTACAATTCCCAATGGGTCGCAAATTGCGTCTTGTCTCATGAGTATTGATGAGGCAGGTCCATTTGTGACCCACTGGGAATCGCAAACAGTGTCAAACACTGTTGTACATCAGATTTTGTGACTTCATAATTGTGAGTCTCAAAACGTCTTAATCAGGAACTCGCAAAATCTGGTGGTCATGCATGTGGCCCATACTTCTTTATTAGGAGCCAGTGTATAGTACACAAGTGACCAGCGATAGGAGTGTATGTAGTTCAGTAGCAAGGGTGTAGACCCATGATGCATCACCTGTTGTTGTTGATTTATATGCTCAGGCATAGAAAGATACCGAGCATTTGGACTGTCGAGACATGTGCCTACCACTGCTAGAGGAACGGGATTGTGAGCCTTCTTTGGAAGATTTTTTTTTATTTTTATTTAGGACCTTCAGATCATGAAAACAGGTCAATGTAACTTTAACATCCTGTGTGCAGAATGAACATTCATCATCTAATATGGCCCCAAGGTTTTTAACTGACCATGCTGGAAAAGGGTACTGGCCCAAAGCATCTGGCCTTTATCTTGAAGACCAGATCGAGGGAGAGCCTCTTCACACCATTACCCTAGTTTTGTCTGAGTTCAGCTTCAAACAATTTCTGGACATCCAATGCCCCATAGCCATGAGCTCAGAATGAAACTTTACACCAAAACTAGCTGCATAACATATACGTACCAATAATAATCTTTGATCAGATCAGCAAGGGGTGCCACGTAAAGGTTAAATAAGAAGAGCTTTGTGAAGGCCCACGTGGGACTCCACAGAATGCAGTCTGACTGCAGATCTAAAAGGAGGCTTGAATATTGTCTGAGTATGGCCTGTAAAGAAGAACCAAAACCACTCCAAAGCCAGTCCTGTCACTCCTGCCCACTGAACCTGTCTATCACTATAGTGTGATCCATGGGGTCAAAGGCTGTGGAGAGGTCAAGGAGGACGTAGGCTGCAACTCCACCCTGTTACAGGAAATGAATAACCATTTAGCTGTAAATGTGTTTCTGTGTAAGTGTTACAGTATAAACTATAAGCCATTGCCTATTTCTCTTCCAATTGAAGCTTAACTATATGGTTTTTGTTTTTATATGTTTGCTCATTGATAGTTTTGCTGAGTTTAGAAATGATTCGACTTTACTGGTCAGTCTGTGTCAGAAACACTTAACATGAATTGATGCAGAATGAATGCCTATGACGACCGTACCTGCTTTCATGTACATGAACACACTATGGTCATCTATGGCTTAACCTTTTTTGGGCCAGTCATGTGACTGGGGACTCCCAGGAAAAGCTATACATGTTTGACATTACCAGACTCAGGGGCTGTTTCAGAGTTTGAACCCAAGGTTTCCCAGCATCATTTAGAGGTGATGGCACATCAAGGTTTCCACTGGCAGAACCTCAGTTAGGTCCACCGGTGGAATCCCTTGACCTAGTGACCCATTGCCCACCAGGCTGGCAGGTCACAGTGACAGTAGCCACGCCCTATTTAGTGGTGGAAGTGGTGGGATTACCCCAGGAATGAAAATGTGACTATGTCTCACTCACACATAGAGTAAACTTCCTGCGCCTCAGGACGTTTTACTTTTGCATTTTTTCACGGACCCCCCCAATTTGGAGGGTTGGCGCTGAAAAGCAAAAGAGAATGGTAGGGCCGGTTGAATGAACATGGAAGCTCTTCCTGGCACTCACCCGTGATGAAAGTGCATCTGCCGTACCCGTGGGTGCCTTTTTACCACAGAGATAGGTGACTCTCAATATGGAGGGTAGGCCTCTATTAAAGATGCGGAGGCCAGTCGTCTGTCGACCTTGCGGAGCGCAAGGTAACCACCTACCTTTCAATGCCGCCTCATAGCAGAATCATTGCAACCCAGCCCTGAGCTGCACACACATGGCTGAGGGAATACAGTGTGAATGAGAGAACATATTTTATCCTGAACGCTGGTGCCGCTGCACTAAAATCGTTAAATATCCTGGAAATCATTTACCACAATACATTTTTCATTTAACTTGAAGTTTATTTACTCAAAATAAGTTTCCCCTTTTAACATCTTACTACGAGGTTTCACGTGTTCTCGGCCACAAGTGTCGAGTTTTCTATCCCCACTGAATATATTGGACAGCTTCAACATTGCAGCTAAGGTATTACATGAAAAGAAAAGAGAGGTTGAGCCAAGTAAAACAAATGACTCATTTCCTTGAGAAAACACACAAGGTTTGTGTTACTCGGCAACAATGTGCCCCATTCCAGAATAAAGTCTCCAAGCTCCCTTCAGAGGTTTTATGTGTTTCTGTTACAGTCTGTTTCCCTGTGACCTGCGGATGAACCAAGTCACTGAGCGATTCACAACAGACCATAAAGCCGAGGCTTACTCGCCGAGGCAAATTCCTTGGGCAAGAAACATTACCCTGCCATAATGCTCATTTTGCTGCTTTACATACTGACAAAAAACTTATGATGTAAACTGGGTACTGTACAATTCTAATTGTAATCTGGAGCAACATATGGCTTTCTGTTTGGGTGGTTGTATGAAGAAGTAGCTAGTAAATCAATCTATCTATCTATCTATCTATCTATCTATCTATCATATCTATCTATCTATCTAGTTCTAATGATTGGATTTTTGTCATTTTGTTCTCAAAGTATTTATTAAAGTGAATCTATTTTTTTAAATTGGTTTGGGATTTTTCTTGAGTTGTGTTTTCACTTAATTACTGTTGGTGTGCCATAGATACTTTACACATTGCCTCTAAGTTAAGCCTGACTGCTTTTGTGACAATCTACCAGAAGGTTAAGGTAGGTCTGTCTGTCTGTCCGTCCGTCCGTCCGTCCGTCCGTCCGTCCGTCCGTCCGTCCGTCTGTCTGTCTGTCTGTCTGTCTGTCTGTCTGTCTATCTATCTATCTATCTATCTATCTATCTATCTATCTATCTATCTATCTATCTATCTATCTATCTAGCTGTCTCTCTGTCTGTCTGTCTCTCTGTCTGTCTATTTATCTGTCTGCCTGTCTCTCTTTCTGTCCGTCCATCCGTCTGTCCATCCACGTACCTACCCTCACAGCCTCCTATTTTGCTGAAATGCATTTTTGTTGGCTTTAGAACTCTGTGCGCTTTACCACTGCTAACTAGTGCTACAGTGCTTATGCTCACTGCTTTAAACATGGTAAAATTGGCTTACACTCAATTGGCGCATTTAATTTATTTATAAGTCCTTAGTAAAGTGATGCTACTTGTACCCAGGGCCTGTAAATTAAATGCTACTAGTGGGCCTGCAGCACTGATTGTGCAACCCACTTAAATAGCCCTTTTAAAACATGTCGCAGGCCTGCCATTGCAGCTTGTGTCCACTTTTAAACGGCTATTTCAACCTTGCAAAATAAACCTTTTGTCAAGCCTAAACCTTCCTTTCTAATACATATACGTCACCCCTGGGGTAGGCCCTAAACAGCCCATAGGGCAGGGTGCATTGTATTTAAAAGTTGGACATTTACCTTTACGTTTTGCATGTACTGGTAGTGAAAAACTCTTACATTTCTTTTCACTAATGCAAGGCCTACCTCTCCCAAGGGATATCATTGGATTACCCCATTACATTTAATAAGTAATAGAATTGTAATTTAAAATTCTCTTTAATTGTAAAGGCAAATTTTATGTCACAATTCTGAAAATACCACTTTTAGAAAGTTGGTATTTTTTGTCCTAACCATTTGGTGCCTGTAGCCTGTGTCCTGGGTCACATGAGTTGGTGTAGTTGGCAGCTGGTCTTTGAGTATTCCTCCCAGACAGGGTGACAAAGGTGGACAGGGTTTTTGTAGGATGAGCCATCCTTACAGGATGGGTGGGGGCGAAACTGCCACCTACTACACTTGCACTTCGATAGGGGCTGCCTCCTGCACTCACAAATAACTTCACCCTGGCCATTTGTCACCCAAAACATCTTGGGGTCTGGGCAGAGGAAGGAAGGAAATTCCAGAACCAGATGTGTGGGGAATTCTGGAAGTTTCTCCCACTTCAAAGATGACACCAGGAATAAATATTGGACCCTGAGACCCACTCGTCAGTACACTCCTGGACCTGTGGAAACTACAGAAGGAAGACGGGCCTGCTACCAGAGGACTGACCTGCTTCTTAAGGCCTACCCTGCTCTCTGAGAAGACTGGACCTGCTTCCTTCATTCGAGGCTGAGTAACTCCAAGGGTCAGCTGACTGATCTCCTGTTCTGAGCTAGAGGGACACAGCAAGCTCCAGAGGCTTCCCTGCAACTGCCCAGCTGACCTGCTGCACTGGACCTGCCTGGACCTGCAACTGGCCCTGCATGAACCCTGCTGGCCTCTGCTGGAGTAGGTTCCTGATCCCCAAGAAGTACCTACCCACATCCTAGACCCTTGACTGCCATCAGAGAGAACTCCTCCTGGCCTAACCAAAGGTTCCATCAACTAGTGCAAAGTGACACGAAGCCCCGCAAACCCTTGCCACAAAGCTACACAGCTTTGTCGGATCCGAAGCCTAGTGATGCAAAGCAGCGCAAAGCCTCGCCGCACAGCTTTATTGGAACTTACGGTGGGGGACGCAAAGCACCGCAAAGCCTCACTGCACAGCTTCATTGGAACTGACATGAGCGTCGCAAAGCCCCGCAAAGTCAACGCACAGCTTTATCAGAACTGATGCAGAATGACGCAAAGCCGCGCTGCACAGACGGGGCACCAAGAGCATAAGGTACAATTCTCAACGGGCCAAACTTGATCCTGTGCCCGGTCTTCTCTCTATTGCAGTCGGTGTGAACTGAGACCCGATACCCCTAGTTGGTGCTTTCCGTTTTTGGTGCTACTTTTATCTATCCTTTAAAATTCAATATGTCCAAGTCTACTGATTGGATTTTTGTCATTTTGATCTCAAAGAATTTATTAATATGATTCTATTTTTTTCTAAAATTGGTTTGGGATTCTTTTTGTGTTGTGTTTTCACTTTATTACTGTTGGTGTGCACCATAGATACTTTACACATTGTCTCTAAGTTAAGCCTGAATACTTTTGTGACAATCTACCAGACATTTAAGATAGATCTATCTATCTATCTATCTATCTATCTATCTATCTATCTATCTATCTATACAAAACAGTCTTTATTCTGAGCAAAAGAGCAGTAATGTTCAAGAGTGCGTATATCTTCTTCTTTAATTTCAAATGTTCATTCCATGATAGTCACATCCAGTAATTGCATCATTACAATGGTAAACACATTCACAATCAGGCGGTAGGTGTAGCCAACACGTGTTTCGTCATAGGGTCATCACCCTTCGACTTCCTCAGGGCATCATGGAATGAACATTTGAAATTAAAGAAAAAGATCTACGCACTCTTGAACATTACTGCTCGTTTGCTCAGGATAAAGACTGTTTTGTTAAGTGTACATTTTTGGGACCTTCTGTCCTTAAAAATCTTTGGAATGTGGGTGGCCGTTTCCTCTTTATCATTGAGAGCATATAAGTCTACTTTTGGGAAATATACTTGCTACTGTGGTTATGCGCAGAAATTGACCCAGCCACGCTCGCATTCAGAAAAATATCTATCTATCTATCTATCTATCTATCTATCTATCTATCTATCTATCTATCTATCTATCTATCTATCTATCTATCTATCTATCTATCTATCTATCTATCTATCTATCTATCTATCTACCAGCCTGCCTGCCTGCCTGCCTGTCTGTCTGTCTGTCTGTCTATCCGTCTATCCGTCTATCCGTCTGTCGGTCTATCTATCTATCTATGTCTGTCTATCGATCTAATCATTTTGTTAGAATTCACATTGCATTCTCATACATTGTCTTCCTTAATAGGGCAAATAACCTCTATACAGCTGCAACCAGATGTTTCATGCAAGTTTAAAGTGCAATGTGAAAAACTTCACTCCATGGTGAGTGTCCAAAGCACACTGCCAAAACTGCGGCCTTGTGACCCTCCACACACAAAGTGCTTTTAAAACCATGTGTTCTTTTCATAAAACACAAAAAGCACTGTACATTTCCTCTGAGACACCCCAGAGATATTTAGAGGAAATGTTAAGCTGCTCTTTTGCTGTCGACATGCCAAGTGCTTTAGTTCAATCAGTGATGCATGAGTGGCTTCCAACGGGATTCTAACTGCTGAATGGAGTGGAAGATGTTCAGCTGCATTACCGCTTGGCTTTTCTGGGAGGCAAAGACATGATATATAAATAGGGGCGTCAGTAAGAAGGGGCAGCACCTGAGACGCCTAACAAGTAAAATTACTTGTTTCGAGGGACATAACGAATGGTTTTGTGTGAGCATTGGAAACTCTGAAATGAGGGAAAGAGCATCCCTTCAACAGAGTTTCTCTCAATTTGTGCAAAGTTCCAAATGATGCACGCTTCGAAAGTGAAATTATGTCCAATTCTTAAGAGAATCAGACATTTATTTCACCAAATCCCAATACAATGGACAAACAGTTCCACATCTGTGCAGTGGTAGTAAATGTAATCAAATAGAGAAGGCGTATTTCCGTGCACCTGCACGCTTTGCTTGATCCTTTCTGCACAGTTGATGTTCACTGTTGTGAGGTCTTGTATGTCACAACATCCTGGTCGAAATATCGACCTGCACAAATATCACATCCATGCTATTGGCTACTACTGTATTGTCAATCTAAATATATATATATAGTGAAGTGTAGATTTATTATTCTTCACTTCAGATCTACTTACCTTGATGATGCGCTGTTAGTCGATGTCATGGAAACAATGTGGCCCTCATTTATGGGGATTTGGCGCAAGGCAGTGCAGCAAGTAACCTTGCTGCGCTGCCCTACGCCAAAGTGAAAGGGCAGGAATGTACAGTTATTGTCCAATATGGTACATTCTTGTCCTTTCCCCCTGCGCTGGCACCATTTCGACAGCCTAGCGCCAACGCAGGCACCCTTGCACCATGGTGCAAGGGTGCCTGTGTTGTCGGCAAGATTGTTTTTGTGCAGGAAGGGGCACCTTCCTGCACAAAAAACCCTTAGAGGAGTTTTCCTCTTTCTATGTGTGCTGCTCTTTCTATGTGCGCTGCAGAATGCAGCACACATAGAAAGAGGAAAAAACAAAGAGAGTTAGAGATATTTCTCCTCCTTACGCCTCACCTCGTGAGACATAAGATTTTGGCGCATTCCCAAGATTTACTTGTCCTTGTAAATCTGGGAATGTGTCAAAAACCATGGGAGTTGTGTGGGAGTACCCACCGCAATGCCCGTGGGACGCCTCCCTTGCACAGAGTAAGGCAACGCAGAGATTTGCGCTGCATTGCCTTTCTCAAGATTTATGAGGCCACTCAAAGCCATGCATGGTGGCTTTGCATGGCTTCATGAATCTGATTCTGAGGATTGCGTCACGCATGTACCACTTTGCTTGGTGCAAACATGACGCAAGGCTCGCATAAATATGCCCCATTGTTTGCAGGTCGATGTTTTCGCCATGCTATAGTGGTGATGGAGCAAGGTTTCAAAAAAATGAAACTTGCTTGTACGCAATCCTCCTCATAGTATTAATTTATTAAATTTGTATTGTCAATACTAACTTTTGCAGTCACAAACACAAGAGGGACAGAAGCTTGCCTATGTGTTTTACTAATGAATAACGCTTGTCTGTAATCCAAAATGTCCGCTAAAGCGCGGGAACTTCATTGCGCATGTCGCAACCTGATCACATGGTGTGACGTCTTTCTTTGCTTGGTGGGAAACTTCTGCTTCTGCGCAGTGTGCACTAAAATGGCCGCTAAATGTTTTCACATGCTTCAGCTTGCTCTCATGTCATTATTAAATTGTCGTTTTCTTAATGCTACTAATGCAGGATAGTATTATAATTAATTGGGAATAGAGTAGGGAAAGTGGGCATACAGTGAAACATTTTATTTGTGATTTTAATATTTTCTTCTTGCACTTTTAGTAATTCGTAAACTTGGGCCTGGGTTGGTGACTTGAAACTCGAGAGACAGATGGTTCTGCGCATGTGTCCTGTGTGCCTGCCAAGTGAAGTCAACTTGGAGCGTCTCCCAAGGCCATGACCCATTGGCCGAAGATGCTGTACTTTATGTTTCCGGTGGACAAAATGATACTTTTCCCCTGTAAAATGTATAACATTTGTCATGAGACGGGTGGGAAATAAAGCAAATGTATTAATTTGAAGGGGAGGGAACGTAAAGACAAAAGGCTTTACAATTTAGGCCAAATCGATATGGTGCGAGAATCCACCCCCTGTCCCTGTCCAATCAGAAGTAGTGGTCCCATATTTTAGCAACATTAAGGGGAGGTACATGGGCGTAGAAGGGTATAATAGAATATAGCATTAGTTAATTAGTCAGAGCATGTTTTCACGAAGAACAGGCGTCCATGCTGCGAGAGAGCTCTTAGCTCCAGACTGCCATGCTGATCGGTTGCTGACTGAATCCCTGTCCAGAAGAGGTCCTGAGGAGGGGCGGCGGAGTCCATTAGAATGGGAGAATCGAGGAGAAGTCGAGTATCAGAGAGGGGAACGGCGCAGGCGTCGTTGTAGAGAGGTCACCGGTCCTGTCCTGATCCTGGAAGAAGTCTTTGCTCTTCATCCTTCCTGGGTCCTATCTTTTCCAACTCCTTGGCCAAGGGGCTTGGTTCTCGCATTTAGGTAACTATACTGCAACCTTTAGTTGCGCTGCTATCTCTATCTTCTCCTCTTCCTTAAACACCGTCATTGATTAGCAAAATCATTTCTATGCTTTTTCTTGGGTATTTCAATCAAGTACCGTGTTTTCTGTATTTTACTCTGCTAAAACTTTAGATAAACATTTTAAAACTTCCTGACTCAGTGGTTATTTTAGGATTATGAACTATATTGAATGTCACTCATTTTAAATTTCCCAATTGGCAAAGGATCCATTGGTAAGTTATTACTCTTCAATCAGAAGGTAATTGGTAGCAGGGACTTTGATAAAAGAGTACATCTGACACCCAGCGTAAGTATTAGTGTAGTATGAATGTATGGGCCCAAGTGAGTATATGGTGTATGAATGCTGTTGGCTAATATTGCGCTGGATCAGTTTTCTGGTAGCAGAGGATGGTTATGGTTACTCTTTGTTAATTGGGTAATGAGAATTTTATTTGTATTTTTATGAACTAACATTCGCTTAAAATTTTGAGTTTGTTATATGTTGTCCAGAATACCCCGGGGTAAAAAGAATAGTGGGTGGCAAGTGGAAGCCATACTGCAGTGAGGTTATCTGTCAGGCAGAATTAGTACTGAAAAGTTAAGCAGGACTTTCAGTACTCGTTAGGGACTCTATGCGTGTGAGTAATAGCAAAAGGGTACGCTGATAAAAATTTGATGTTATATCACCTAGTAAGGGTAACATTGGAGAAGTAACAGGTACTTCTGGAGCTTGTGTGAAGAGTAGACGGAAGTGTTTTACTCGTAGTGTATGTTTTAGTAAACGGAAAGGTTTTACTAAAGTGTGGAAGAAACTATCCTTTTCAAAATTAGTGGAAACTGGCACGATAGCGAATGTTTTATGTTGTTACTGAAATTTAATTACGATTTATAGAGAAAATAAAGTTTGCGTAAATTTTTGTAAAGGGAGGGTCAGTTGCCGGAGAGGGAGCTGACGTCACAAAATGCCGCGCTGTGGTAGGTTGAAACAGTGGGTGTGGAGAGACTCTGGTAAAGGAGGGGTTAGTAGTCAGGAGTAGTATTGACGTCACAGGTGCCGCGCTGGGATTGGTTAAACCAGCGAGGACAGAAAAGAGCAGATTGTAAAGGAGGGGTTGACAGACAAACGTCACCAAAAGGCCGCCCAAGGATTGGCTCAGAAATAAAAGATAGCAGACATTTCATTGGTCGAAATTATAGAAGCAAAATTCTTAGTGGATAAGGATTGCATGTTAAAACGTGATCCGACTTTAACAGGAACTCGTCCGGATAGGAGATTCCTAGGTTTTGCAGAATATAATTTTGTACACAGAAGATTAGATAGAATGTACGGAGAAAGGAGAAAAATGTCATTCTTACAAAAGATTAAGAATTATTTTAAAAAGGACAAACCAATCAAAACTAGAGAAGGAATTATTATTCCACCAGCTAAAACGCCAGCATCATTTATGATGATGGAGAGAGGTTATCATACTTGTGTATGGATGGAGAATTGGATAGAATATACCAAAAATTATGGAATACTACCATTTCCCGAGAATGGCACGTTCAATGGGCGAATTCTACAAAACTTGAGATTGAGGATGAATGACTTAGAACCCAGACCTAGATTAACTCAGTACGAAGCTCTAGAGGAATGGGAAACCGAGGCATTTGAGCGGGACCGATCTAGGAGTAAAAGGGGTTATCCAGAATTTTTCCCCAGATACCTACATGAGTCTAGAGAAGGTCAGATGAAACAATGGAGAAGGGCAATGATTACAGAAGGACTGTATCCATTATTCACAGAAGGAGAGAAATCAGGAGGCAAATGTACAGAAAAGACAAAACATTTAATGAGAAATGAGGATTCAGAAGACGAATTTATGGAGGAAATGTTAAGAAATCCCCCACCATATCAGGAAGGGATAAGTGGATGCACCCCAAGTGCACCACCAAAAACTCCATTAGTGCCACAGGTAATGCATGAATTCACCCCGAATAGAATACTACATGATAAAGAAAAAGAAGCCCTAGAAAAGACCAGAGCAGAATTAATACAGAAAATAACTCAGATAAAAGTACATCCTGATTCGTTGACCATACCTGTAACAATTGGTCCAGTAGTTCCATTATATGGTACTCAGGGAAGCTGTCCTCCACCGATACTTACACCTACTCCTGTGAATAATCCCAAACCTGAAGCTCCAGTTATAAGTGAGGATCAATTTAGTGACTGTGAATCCACAATATCACTTATGGACTTGCCTATTCGAGGTTCTGTAAATAGTACTCCAAGAAAAGATGTACCTGGAGGTTCAAAAGATGTAAGTTTAGTAACTTCATCGGGAGCAAAAAGTGCTACCATAGAAACACCTGAAGCTCTAGAAAGATGGGTGCAAGGGTCAGTTAAACAGTGCACACCTCCGAAATTAATGGACATTCAGAAATTGAAAGTCGAATTAGAAGAAATAATAGCAGGAAATGTAGGACTAGAACGCTTAAATACCTATGATGAAGAAGAATTATTGTTCCTATGTAGGAGTATCACCAGAAATGTAAGGATATTTCATGAAAAATTGTCCAATTTAGCACTACAGATGGGAATAGAAATAGGGAGATCAAAGGTACTACAGAAACCCTATAGAGCAGAATTTTCAGACAAAGATTTAGAAAATATGAATGCCTCTGGAAGAAGATTACAAATAAGAGAATTAATGTTAGTTTTGCAAAAATGGGGAGACCTAGATAAATGGAAAACTAGGTGGGCCAAGAAAAAGGAAGAATCACGAACAAGTAGAACAGCATCTGAATATGTGATGAAAGAAACAGGGAAAGCAGATCAAATGTATCCAATGCGAGAAGTTGCAGGAGGAGGATATGTACATGTCCCATGGAGCAGACAGGATATTTTATCATTTACGAATGATTTTCCAAAGCTGAGGGAAAAGCCAATTGAATGGTACAAGCAGGTTGAAAGGTTTGTGAAGGTGTCAAAGGTATTGTTGAAGGATTTAGATGGTCTGTTTGACATAGTGGTACCTGCCGATTTATGGACAGATTGTAAGATCACAGTGGATTGGCCAAGTGATGAGTATCCCAGAGATCCGAAAACAGGTGCCCCGTCAAATGATGTAATGAAAAATTATCAGCAGGTGATAACATACCTGAAAGGGAAAATACCCCCGAAAGAAACAGATTGGGTGAAAATAGATTGAACCACCCAAGAAGCCAGTGAAACAGTACACTCTTACTATGAGCGCCTATTGCAGGTGTTTAAACAGTATAGTGGATTTGAGGACATTGGAGACAAAAACATGGGTCAGTTTGTGTATCGGTTTGTTTATGGTCTGAAGCCAGAGATTTGCCAGATGATTAAACAACACATGCTGTGTTGGCAGGGAAAGCCCATAGATGAAATTCTGAAATATGCGAAATATTGTGGAGACGATATTGAGGATAGACACAAGAAATTGCAGGAAAAAGTGATGTGGGCTCAGGTGAAAATGGCTGAGAAACAGGGAATTAATTTGGAAAATCCGAGTGAAAATCCAGGAAAAGATTCTGGAACGAGTGGTGATACGGGAATTGGTGGAAAATTTAGAGGACGAATGAGTAGAGAAGAAGCTAAAAAGAAATTTCCTTGTCATGGATGCGGAAAATTGGGGCATTGGAAGGACGAATGTAAAAAGATTCAGAATAATAATGGCCCAAATCAAAACTTAAATCCACAGACACAGATTGACTCACAGCAGGGTGTAAATCCCCAGAGTCAATTACCACCTCCACCTGTTCAGGGTAATGTAAGCAGAGCAAAGCACGGTACAGACATTGGATACCCAGGAGGAAGTGTTAAGAATGATTATATGACATCACAATTTCTTTTGCAGGACAATTTCTGTGAATTCAACTAATGACGGTGCCTAGGAGAGGGGAAGAAGGAGTGCGTACTTGGCGCATCCTTACAGGTAGATCAGTCTGGTCCATATGTTGAAGGAAATGTGAAAGATAATGATATTACTTTCCTTTTGGACACTGGTGCTACCAGGCAGGGCTCGAGTCGGGGTACCACGCGGGTGGACGGCGTCCCCCCACTTATTTTACTGGGTTTTACCGGGTGGACGCCGTCCCCCCTGCCCAAAAGATGGAGCCGGTACCCGAGTCTGCACCTGCGCGCGAATGATAGCCTTTCAAATGCACCCGAGGCTCAGACTAATCTCCCCTTCCACCTCGCGCCCTCCCCTTGCCAGCCTTTCTCAGAGCACAGCCGAGGCGCCAAAGCTTCAAGGAGCTGCGCTGTCAACACGCTGAGCATGTCACTTCCAGGCCCGAGTCTGTAATAACCGTGTAATCCGAGGAATGGGTCCTGTGTATAGTGTGTTCTTGTGTTTTGAGTGACTGCACTTATTGCAGTATTATTCCTCTACTTGTATCTTGTATGTATTCACACATTTCAGACGGAGACCGGCAAATTTCGTGACGTCACTTCCTGTCGTGACGTCACTTCCGGTGACACCACCTAACTTGGAGCGTCCCCCCACTTCTTTTTTTAGGACTTGTGCCCTGCTACCAGGTCTACGGTGAGATCAGCAGACATCCCAGACCTTCCTCTCTCTGGTGAAGATATCCAAGTAGTAGGGGTAGCTAATCAAAGAATTAGAACGCCTCTTACAGAACCAATGGAAGTCAAAATAGGAAACTTCAGAGAAATGCATCAATTTGTAGTGTGCGATTCTAGCCCAGTGAATTTATTAGGTAGGGATTTATTGTGCAAAATGAACTGAACAATTTTCTGCACGCCAGATGGTGTGGCAGTTCAGACACCAGATGAGGACCATGTATATAAAATTATGGTTGCAAAACAAGGTACAGAAATAGATGAAATGTTTTCGTTAATAACAAAAGATGAGTTGCCAGAAGAAATAAAAAGTACAGTAAACCCCATAGTATGGGATTTCACCGGAAAAGAAGTAGGACTTATGGCAAAAATAGATCCAGTTCAAATTACGGTAAAAGAAGGTGCAATTTTCCCAAATACCAGACAGTACAAAATGAGTGCAGAACTAAAAACAGGAGTCATTGACGAAATAAAACGAATGGTAGAACAAAACATTCTAAAAGAAGTAATGAGTAGCCCATGTAATTCACCTATAATGGGGTTAAAGAAACCTAGTGGAAAATATAGGATTGTTCAGGACCTGAGTAAAATAAACAAGATTGTGGAACCATGTTGTCCCATAGTACCAAATCCTGCAGTAATTCTATACCAGATCCCTTGGAATGCAGGATGGTTCACAGTAATTGATTTATGTCAAGCATTCTTTTCAATACCATTGCATCCAGACAGCCAGTATCTTTTCTCATTTAAATTTGAGAACAAGGTCTATGTGTGGAATCGTGTTCCTCAGGGGTACACAGAAAGTCCTTGCATCTTCAACCAGATACTGAAAAAGTGCCTGGAAAAACTAGTGATGCCAGGAAGCTCAGTTTTAGTCCAATATATCGACGACTTATTGGTGGCGTCGACCACCAGAGAAGACTGTGTTGTTGACTCCATAGCATTATTAAATCTTTTGGCTGAGGAAGGGCATAAAGTCTCACCTGAAAAGTTACAGTTTTGCAGGACAGCTGTTAAATATCTGGGACATCAAATTGAGAGGGGAAAAAGAGGAATAACCTCTGAAAGAGTAGAATTAATAAAGAGAATGCAAATGCCTGTAACCCAAAGACAAGTGCGAATGTTCCTAGGAATAGTAGGCTACTGTCGACAATGGATACCAAATTTTTCCATGTTAGCTAAGCCCTTAATTAACATGACGAAAAAGAAAGCAAAGGACCCTGTTGAGTGGGAGGATGAAAGTGTAGAAGCTTTTGTAAAATTGAGAAACGCACTTTGTTCAGCACCTGCCTTAGGCATGCCTGATTATAAAAGAGAATTCGCATTATTCTGTCAAGAGAGAGAAAATTGTGCACTTTCTGTCCTAACTCAGAGACATGGACTAGACAGACGTCCTATAGCGTACTTTTCTGCTACATTGGACCCAGTAGCAGCAGCGTTGCCAGGATGCTTAAAAGCAGTGGCAGCAACTTGTTTGAGCATTGAACAAAGCGAGTCAATTGTGATGGGACATCCTGTAAAAGTATATGTTCCACATGCAGTTGTGATTCTGTTGACAAGAACCTGAACTCAGCATCTTACTCCTAGTCGGCTGACTAAATATGAAAGGATAATAATGGGTGCTGAAAATGTGACCATGGTAAGGTGTACAATAATAAATCCAGCAACTTTATTGCCGGACCGATATCATGAAACAAATAAAGATGACGAAGAAGATGAACATGATTGTGTACAAATTACAGAATTATGTACAAAACCACGCCCAGACATAGAGGAACAGCCTCTTAAAAAGCCAGACAGGGAGCTATTTGTCGATGGTTCATGTCAAAGACATGAAGATGGTAAACTAACTGCTGCCTATGCGGTATGTGAATTAACTGGAATAGTCGAAGCATCCTATTTACCAGGAGTAAAATCTGCACAAGTAGCTGAATTGATTGCTTTGATAAAAGCTTGCAAAATTGGGAGGAATCAGAGAGTGACCATATTTACAGATAGTCAATATGGTTACGGGGTTGTGCATGATTTTGGCCAACTGTGGATGCAGAGGGATTTCATGACTTCTTCAGGATCCCCCATTAAAAATGGACAATTTGTAAGGGAATTGCTAGAAGCAATACAATCACCAAAAGAATTGGCTGTGGTGAAATGTGCCGCACACCAGTCAGGAGATGACTGGGTGGTAGTCGGCAACAGATATGCGGACCTGGTGGCTCAACATTGTGCCAAAACCAGAACGTCAGTCAATAAGAGGGTGGAAAGAATGGGAATCAGCTGCCAACTTATGCTGTATATGCCACCTGAAACATGGAATGAGGTGAAGAAATTGCAAGATGAGGTTGATGAAAGTGAGAAAAATGTGTGGATTAAAGTGGGTTGCTCCCAAAGAGGAGAAGATGAAGTGTGGATCAGTGAAGATGGCAGACCAGTCATGCCAGACTGTTTACTCTCACAAATGGCTAGAATGCACCCTGGAGACACACACATAGGGAGAGATGCAATGATTAGGCTGTTCAGACAAAATTGGTACAATCCCAAATTCAGGGCTGTTGCAGAGAGTCTTTGCCAGAGATGTCTAACTTGCCAAATGCATAATCCAGGCAGGAAAACGATAATTGGGTTTGGAAAGATTGGAAAGGCATAGGGCCCATTTATAAGACTCCAGTTCGACTTCATACAGTTACCACCATGCAGAGGACTAAAATATGTACTAGTCATAGTATGTCTGTTTTTAAAGTGGGTGGAGGCTTACCCTACTAGGAGAAATGACAGTATTTCAGTTGCAAAACTGTTGTTACGAGAGCTCATACCTAGGTTTGGTTTCCCAGTATCTTTGGAATCAGATAGAGGAAAACACTTTAATAGCGAAGTGATCCAGATAATCTGTGAAGCATTTCAAATCAAACAGAAATTGCACTGTGCATATCGCCCAGAGGCTTCTGGAGTGGTGGAACAATTGAATGGCACTATAAAGTCAAGATTGGGAAAAATGTGTGCATCAACATCATTAGAGTGGCCAGACGCATTGCCACTTGTCTTGATGGGAATCAGAAGCATACCTGACAGAACGACAGGATTAAGCCCTCATGAAATAATGATGGGAAGAGCAATGAGACAAACACATGTTCCCACAAACAAACTGGTGAATATATCTGATGATATGGTTCTGGATTATTGCAAAGGATTGGCTGACCTAGTGCGTTCTGTCTCTCATCAGGTTGGAGAAGACGCAGTTTCCAGGCAGCCTGAACTAGAACATGATCTGAATCCTGGTGATTGGGTGGTAGTGAAGAATCACACCAGAGAAACATGTCTATCACCCAGGTGGAGCAGACCTTGTCAAGTTATATTGACCACCAATACAGCAGTGAAGTGTGCAAGATTTCCTAATTGGATTCACGTAAGCCACACAAAGAGAGTACCAGACCCTGAAGAGGAGAATTCACAGACAACACCAATCACTGAAGAAGCTGAAGGTTGCCCAGCAGAGGAATCTCAGGATCGAGGTTCGAGAGAAGCTGACGGAGAACAACCGAGCACAAGTCAGGATTGGATACCAGTGGTAGAAGTTCCTGAAGTATACCACAGAACAAGAAGTCAAGCAAAATTGGAAGAAATAGAAGAAGATCAGATAGGTGAAGAAGAAGCAGCTCAGGTACAAGAAGAAAAGACAATAAGTAAACCTGAGCAAGGTCAGATAGGGAAAGAAAATTGGACTCAAAACAGTGAAAACCTAATAGACTTTGAACAGGGAAAGACAGGTTTAGAAGAATCCGGTCAGGCTGCAGAAGTTCACAGTGCAATAAGCCCTGATCAGAACAAGTTAGATCAAGAAGAATTCACTAAAGAAAAAGGGGTTGATACAAATGAACATAAAGAAATAAAAAAGGAACAAAGCCAACATCTTGAAAGTCATTGTGGAGCTATTGAAGAAAAACCAATCAGACCTGAAAAAGAACAAACAAAAGAAGCAGTAATCAAAGAAAACAAAACAGTATTGAGCAGTGAAAATAACAAGATCTCTGAAGACGTAAACAGAGAAACAGTGCCAACAAAGAAAACAAGAAAAGGAGATCATTGGCCAAGTGTCATTAAAAGAGTAAAGTACCACATAACAACCAGAAGTGAAGATCCAGAACAAGTACCTGAAGTGACAAGTCAAACTGAACAAGAGAAAAAGTCAGGAAAAAGAAAAAGTAAAAGACTGAGACTTGTGAATAACAAATTCAAGGGTCCTGACTGGACTTATATTATTCTTGAAGATTTTGAAAGCTCAGAGTCAAGTGACAGTGGTGGCGAAGGAACAAGTGCAGAACTAACATACGAAGAAGAAACAAGACCACCCTGACTAAACAAAAGAATCCTCTAAAGAAAAGAAGAAGAGATAAGAAGAGCAATCTTCCTTGTCGAAAAATGCCTGACGATAGAGTTACTGGGAGACCAAAACGAAATTGTTGTAGGAGATGCTGTGCAATCTGCATATGTAGTCTAGTATTGGTGCTTATAGTATGGTTAGTCCTGATTGTAGCAGTTCCTTACCTTATGATAATAGATAAGAAGATTAATAATGAAACTAAAGGGAGGACAGCAAACATGAAGGGCAATAGAGTAGAATTAATGGCAGAAGATGAGGCAGAAATTCATCATGAAATAGCTGATAACGACACTAGTTTAAATGTTTTCACAAAGTTATTGTTTCAGTATGTAGACACAATGGAAGTTAGTAATTGTTATGTCTGTATGAAGTTACCTGAATCAGTAGCGGAAGGATTAACATACCATCATTTACCACTGACATATGGCATCTCATGTAGTGTATTAACAAGTTTATTTTATAGAACAGGTAGGCTACAGTATTATTATTCAAACTTAGATGTGATATTTTCTGAGGTTCCGATTCGCAAGAGTATGAACCCAGTGCTTAGTAGTCAAGACGCACAGTTTATGGGAGAGTTTTTCTTAACAATGAAATCGATAGACATAACACATGCACATAGACACAATCTAACATGTTCTTTACTAGAAGAAGAAAAGATATTTTTGAATTTAGTAGAAGATAGAAGACAAGATTTTCAAAAGAAAGCTTCTGAGCATAAGGCTCATTTACCACCTTGGGCTGAGAAAGAAGGCAGTTACACACCTGGCAAGGCTCAAGCTGCAATGGCTCTGG
This sequence comes from Calotriton arnoldi, assembly GCA_963921515.1. Taxonomy (NCBI): domain Eukaryota; kingdom Metazoa; phylum Chordata; class Amphibia; order Caudata; family Salamandridae; genus Calotriton; species Calotriton arnoldi. The sequence continues at coordinate 1,287,798 of CAWUFW010001712.1, read as the reverse complement.
ATTTCGTAAAGACAGGGAAAATTTGTCTTCATAGGTTAAAGACTGATTATAACAATGTTTTCATCGGTACCAGTGAATGTGAACACAATTTTTTAATTCTTGGAGGTTGGGGACTCAAAGGAGGAACAGATTCAGTTTTTCCTGGAATTTATTATGTATGCGGGAATAAGGCTTACTTTAGGCTTCCTGCACGGTGGTATGGAAGTTGTTATTTTGGAATAGTTTTTCCAAAGATATACCACGTAAAAAGAAACACTGGAAGCAATGAAAACAATAATGAATTAATACGTAGTAAAAGAGCTAGTTTTTCAGAAATTGTAGGTGATATATTTGGTGCATTGATACCTTCAGTGGGAATAATTCTGAACTCAAGGAAAATATGTAAATTGTCTACAGTGGTTGATCGTTTATCAACGGATACTGCTGGAGGTTTTCTAATGATTAATGCGGAGATGGTTGCGATTAGATCTATGGTGATGCAAAATCGACTTGCTCTTGACATTCTATTGGCAAAAGAGGGAGGAGTCTGTAAATTATTGAAGACGAAACATTGTTGCACTTATATTCCTGATAAGAGTGCAGAAATTGGAACGTATATTCAGAACATAACTAAACTTGAGAAAGAACTTAAACCACTGGAAGTTGATAGTGTATGGGAAAGATTGACAAATAGTATCTCGTCAATTGGAACCTGGTTTGCTAATATAGGAAAAGGACTTATAGGTCAAATATTAGTACCCCTAGCAGGGATAGCAATAATAATATTGGCAATAACAATATGGTGCAAATGCTGTAGAAAGAGTGGAACATATAAAGTGACAGGAAAAGGAAAGAAGAGAAAACTAGATGAAATAGAACTTGAAGAATGGAGAAGTGAATTATACAAAAAGCTGAAAGGGGATGTGAAAAACAGAAAATGTAAAAATGAGAATGAAACGAATTGCTAGAAGTTGGCATCTGATTGAGGGTAGTGTTTTTGATGGCTCAGAAACGCCATCAGAGAGGGGATTGATGGAGCAAGGTTTCAAAAATGAAACTTGCTTGTACGCAATCCTCCTCATAGTATTAATTTATTAAATTTGTATTGTCAATACTAACTTTTGCATTCACAAACACAAGAGGGACAGAAGCTTGCCTATGTGTTTTACTAATGAATAACGCTTGTCTGTAATCCAAAATGTCCGCTAAAGCGCGGGAACTTCATTGCGCATGTCGCAACCTGATCACATGGTGTGACGTCTTTCTTTGCTTGGTGGGAAACTTCTGCTTCTGCGCAGTGTGCACTAAAATGGCCGCTAAATGTTTTCACATGCTTCAGCTTGCTCTCATGTCATTATTAAATTGTCGTTTTCTTAATGCTACTAATGCAGGATAGTATTATAATTAATTGGGAATAGAGTAGGGAAAGTGGGCATACAGTGAAACATTTTATTTGTGATTTTAATATTTTCTTCTTGCACTTTTAGTAATTCGTAAACTTGGGCCTGGGTTGGTGACTTGAAACTCGAGAGACAGATGGTTCTGCGCATGTGTCCTGTGTGCCTGCCAAGTGAAGTCAACTTGGACGTCTCCCAAGGCCATGACCCATTGGCCGAAGATGCTGTACTTTATGTTTCCGGTGGACAAAATGATACTTTTCCCCTGTAAAATGTATAACATTTGTCGTGAGACGGGTGGGAAATAAAGCAAATGTATTAATTTGAAGGGGAGGGAACGTAAAGACAATAGGCTTTACAATTTAGGCCAAATCGATATGGTGCGAGAATCCACCCCTGTCCCTGTCCAATCAGAAGTAGTGGTCCCATATTTTAGCAACATTAAGGGGAGGTACATGGGCGTAGAAGGGTATAATAGAATATAGCATTAGTTAATTAGTCAGAGCATGCTTTCACGAAGAACAGGCGTCCATGCTGCGAGAGAGCTCTTAGCTCCAGACTGCCATGCTGATCGGTTGCTGACTGAATCCCTGTCCAGAAGAGGTCCTGAGGAGGGGGCGGCGGAGTCCATTAGAACGGGAGAATCGAGGAGAAGTCGAGTATCAGAGAGGGGAACGGCGCAGGCGTCGTTGTAGAGAGGTCACCGGTCCTGTCCTGATCCTGGAAGAAGTCTTTGCTCTTCATCCTTCCTGGGTCCTATCTTTTCCAACTCCTTGGCCAAGGGGCTTGGTTCTCGCATTTAGGTAACTATACTGCAACCTTTAGTTGCGCTGCTGTCTCTATCTTCTCCTCTTCCTTAAACACCGTCATTGATTAGCAAAATCATTTCTATGCTTTTTCTTGGGTATTTCAATCAAGTACCGTGTTTTCTGTATTTTACTCTGCTAAAACTTTAGATAAACATTTTAAAACTTCCTGACTCAGTGGTTATTTTAGGATTATGAACTATATTGAATGTCACTCATTTTAAATTTCCCAATTGGCAAAGGATCCATTGGTAAGTTATTACTCTTCAATCAGAAGGTAATTGGTAGCAGGGACTTTGATAAAAGAGTACATCTGACACCCAGCGTAAGTATTAGTGTAGTATGAATGTATGGGCCCAAGTGAGTATATGGTGTATGAATGCTGTTGGCTAATATTGCGCTGGATCAGTGGTCTAGCACCTTCTGAGAGCCAGTGGAAGAGTAGAGACGGAAGAAAAACCATAAGCTTCATGTGCTTTAGCTGAGCTTCCATAACAACCTAAACCCAACTACTTAGCTACTTAGAGGGAGCAGGGCGAAAGGATGCTTCGAGTATTCCTGGATTCCACTTCTGGTTGCTCTAGCCAGGTGCGAGTTGTAGCTCTACATTTGGTGCTAGGGGGCATGGGATTCAACCAGCACAATGCAATACATCCAAGAAATACATGAGGCCTAGACACACTAGACGACAATAGTAAAAATATATTCACTTAATAGGACTAGAAGGTCACAGTTGACCTTGGAGCAGCCTAGATAAAAAGGTACATGATCATTTCCCAAAAATAGATAAAAATCAAGAGGATCAAAAATAGTCCATTGTGAAAAAATTAGCTTGACACATTCAGGTCTGACATAAATGTTGAAATGGTGTTTGGACAAAATATTGATTTAAAAATATTGGGAGGCAGAAATAATCTGAAAATAAATATCATGATACACAAATATTGTGATGCACAAATAGCTTTGAGTAGAATATTGTTTTTTGAGGTAAGTTATATAATTTTAAATAATATTGATGTTTTTAATATCGTTTTTATTAGCATAATGGTTACAAATATTCTTTTTTAATTATTTGAAGGTGTTTTAGTATATTAATTTTATGTGTTACTAATGTTTATATGAAGGTTATTGTTTTAATATAAATTGTAATTTTAAGTGATTTCAATTTTTTTAATTTATTTTTTGATAGTAATTTATAATGTTGTAGTAGGTTGTTGGGTTTATAGGGGGTAGGGTGGAAAGTTATTCAGTTAATAATAATTATGAATTATTAATACATTTTATGTAGTTATATGATTGATGTTTATTATGTAAATTATGTAATATTGATTTATTTCCATCATATGTTATTTGCAGGCTGTTAGGTTTGTAGGGGAATAGGGTTGGATGTTAATAAAAATTAATAATGTATTATTATTTGTAAATTAAGTATTTAATTACATTTTAAATATTTAAATTATGGAATACTTATTTTAATTATATTTTAGTTGCGGACTGCTAGGTTTGTAGAGTCTATGCTGGGAAGTTACGTAAAAATTAATTAAGAATGTAGTATTAATTGTTAATTATTTAATTGATTTTAAATATGTAAATAATAGAATTCTTATTTCTTAAGTTATATTTTAGGTGTGGGCTGCTACGTTTGAAGAGGTGTAAGGTGGGAAGTAAATTATTTAATAATTGAATAACAGTTATTTATCAATTGATAATTATTTTATTGAATAGTAATTATGTTTCTTGCTTAATAGCTTTTTATTTTTTATTACATATATATCAATATATACATATCAATCAATCAATCAATCAGGGAATTGTAAGCGCGCTACTCACCAGGGAGGGTCTCAAGGCTCTGGGTCCGCAGTTCCGTTTGGTCAAAAAGCCAGGCCTTGAGGGCCTTCCTGAAGGCGTTCAGGGAGGGGGCGCGTCTGATGTCGATCGGGAGCTTGTACCAGGTCTTGGTCGCGATGTAGGAGAAGGCTCTTCCCCCTGTTCTGGTTCTGCGTATGCATGGGGTGTCGGCGAGGACAAGGTTGGTGGATTGGAGGTTTCTTTTGGGTACGTGGAAGGTGATTTTCTCGTTGAGGTATTGGGGTCCGGTGTTGTGGAGGCATTTGTAGGCATGGGTGAGTATCTTGAAAGAGATTCTCTTCTCGACGGGGAGCCAGTGGAGGTTCCGTAGGTGTTGGCTGATGTGTTCGTGTCTGGGGATGCCGAGGATGAGTCTGGCGGCGGTGTTCTGTATCGTCTGGAGCTTGCGGAGTAGAGATTTGGTGATGCCGGCATAGAGGGCGTTTCCGTAGTCGAGTCTGCTGGTTATGAGTGCGTGGGTGACTGTCTTCCTTGACTCGGGGGGATCCATTTGAAGGTTTTACGGAGGATGCGGAGGGTGTTGAAGCAGCTGGAGGCGTCGGCGTTGACCTGTCGGTTCATGGAGAGGGAGGAGTCGAGCACGATGCCAAGGTTTCTGGCGTGGTCTGTGGGGGTGACGGGGTGGTTCCGAGGACGAGGACCTCTGTCTTCTCCGAGTTGAGCTTCAGCCAGCTGTTGCTCATCCAGGAAGCGACGTCCTGCATTCCTTCCTGGAACCTGAGTCTGGTGGTGGTGGGGTCCTTGGTGAGGGAGAGGATGAGCTGGGTGTCGTCTGCGTAGGACACTATGCTGAGGCCGTGCTGCCTGACGATGGCGGCGAGGGGGGCCATGTAGATGTTGAAGAGGGTAGGGCTGAGCGACGATCCCTGGGGTACTCCGCATTTGATTTCCGTGGGTTCGGAGAGGAAGGGTTGCAGTCTTATCCTTTGGCTTCTGCCGGTGAGGAACGAGCGGATCCAGTCGAGGGTGGTCCCTTGTATGCCGGCGGCATGTAGTCTGGTGGCGAGTGTGTGGTGGGAGACGGTGTCGAATGCTGCTGACAGGTCGAGTAGGATCAGGGCTGCGGTGTGGCCTTGGTTGAGGAGGGTGCGGATGTCATCTGTGGCGGCGAGTAGGGCGGTCTCGGTGCTGCGGAACTTGGATCGAGAGGGGTCGAGGATGGAGTTGCCTTCGATGAACCTTGTTAGTTGTGCATTGACGGTCTTCTCAGTGACTTTTGCCGCGAAGGGGAGGAGCGAGATTGGCCGGTAGTTCTTGAGGTCCGTGGGGTCTGCTGAGGGCTTCTTTTGCAGGGTTCTGACTTCTGCGCATTTCCATTCGTCGTGGAAAGTGCCGGTCTCGATGGTGGTGTTGCAGGTGCATTGTAATTCTGGCGCGATGGCGGCGGAGGCTCTAAGGTAGATGTGTGGTGGGCAGGGGTCTGTTGGGGCCCCTGAGTGGATGCCTTTCATGGTCAAGGCGGTTTCTTCGGTCGTGACCGGAGTCCAGAAGGAGATGGTGGGCTGGCTGGTGTTGCCAGAGGATGCGATGGTGGCGGAGTCCGAGTTTTTGGTAGTTGAAGTTGTCGTAGAGTTTTTTGATCTTCATGTGGAAGTAGGATCCGAGTTTGTCGCAGAGATCCTGGGAAGGGGTGATGTCCGTGGCTTCGCTGGGGGGCTTGGTAAATTCCTGGATGACGCTGAAGAGTTCCTTAGAGTTGCTGGAGTTGGCGAGGATTTTGTTGTGGATGAAGGTTCTTTTGGTGGTTCTGATGCGTTGATGGTACTCCATCATGGCGTTCTTGTAGGTGGTGTGGTTTTCAGGTGTCTTGCTGTTTCTCCAGATCTTCTCGAGGAGTCTGCAGGTGCGTCTGGCTTCTTGGAGGTCAGTGGTTAACCAGGTGGCTTTCCTGGGGCGGTGTCTGTCGGAGTTGCATAGCGGGCGAGCTTGTTTGCGCAGTTGGAGATCCACATGTGAGATTGACTGTCTGCGAGGCTGGCGTCGGTTGCAGCGGTGGGGGTGTTGCAGTTGAGGGTGGAGTTGAGCTGCTCCTCGGTGACTCTGCTCCAGTTCCTTCATGGCAGGCATGGAGCGGGTTTGGGTTTGTTGACGAGGAAGTGTACGCAGTGTTGGTCAGTCCATGGGAGTTGCATTGTGTGGCTGAAGTGGATGCTGTTTCCTCCTGCGAAGATGGGGTCGAGGGTGTGTCCTTCCTTGTGGGTAGGCGTGGTGACGAGTTGTTTCAGTCCGATATCGGCGAGGTTGCTCAGGAGGGTGGTGGAGTTGGGGTCTCTGGGGTTGTCGAGGTGGAAGTTCAGGTCTCCGATGACTATGTAGTCCATAGAGGCGATGGCGCGGGGGCGATGAAGTCGGTGATGGTGTCTGTGAAGAGGGGGGTCTGTAGGCGAGGGTGCCGTGAAGTGTGTAGTTGGGGCTGGTCTGGACCTGGAAGGGCAGGTGTTCGGCCGCAGGGAAGGTGTCGCTCGAGGTGGAGTGTGGTACTGAAAATTCTGGACCTGTGTCATTAACATCATTGTAACATGACGATTTTGGTATCAGCAGACCGGTAATGACAGGTATGCTATATCTGAGTATTTGCGTCATATTCGAGTGACGGGATCACTCTAATATTAACGATTCCCTTGTGAACCCTCGGGTTCCATTTTGTGTACGGCAGCCATTTTGTGGTTGCCCTCACATAAGGCAATGACTAAAGCCAAAACGCGCCTTAGGGGACACGTACACTTTCAGTGACCTGGGCAAGCTGACTCCACTGTCCAGAGCCAGAACCTGTTCGGCCAGTTTTAGTTCCCAGTGGCCGATCGAGATTAGGGGCCCAGGTGCAGCATGCCATAAACCCTTCATTGCACACATCTATATCTAAATCTTATTCACACCTGTCACTGCTCTTTCTTTATGACCTGCTTTACGAGGAGGAGGTGCCCGGTTTTATTAGGGGTCCAGATTATATCTGTTGCAGGTGTTGGGCCTCACTGGGTATTTGGTTGTGGGCTGGACAAACTGAAAATGGGCTTGTCATCATGAATCTGTTTTTTTTTGTTGTAAGAAATATGTGAATGACTCACTGTAAAAATAAGGAATGTTTGCCTAAAGCATAATATTCTGTATAAAAGAGATAGCTGGTTTGCATGATAAAGGCAGTCTCCTGAGAACATACACATTGTTGTACTTCTAGGATACCTGTTGCTGGCTGCAGCCAATAAATTGATCTTTGAAGCCACCAAGAAGACTCTGTGTTTCTGTAGTCTGAGACAGGAAGAACTCGAGGTCATTGGGTGTGTTCCCTGGCACCGCTGGGTCCAATAAAACCCAGTACTTCAATTGGCGCCCAACGTGGGGCGATTTCAGCGGTACCGGTCCAAGCCAGAGGTCGTGAGGAGCTTCGTGTAAAATTCTGGAGGAAGGCCAACCACTTCATCGACCCCTGTATGTCGTTCGTGGTCCGAAAGTCTTTGCTGCGAGGTTCCCCGCGTCCCGACGGCTACGAAGGACTGCTGCCCTGACTATCGCCCTGTCTTGGACCCTTTTATGATTTGTAGAGCGAGACAATAGACGAGTCTTCTGGTGACGCCATCGATACCTCAGTTAAGTATAAGTGGAGCGTCTCCCAGTCCTTAGTCTTGGTTCTTAGTTTTGGGTATCCCATGGGATCTTTGATTTGTTAGGATCTTTTGATTTGGAACTTGCAAGTACCAAAGCCGAAGGACTCGTGTATTCACGAGACTGTCGTATTCGATAATCCTTTGAAGTTTGAAGCTAGACTAGTGAGCGAAGATGCCTGGTCTTAGCAGACTTGGAAATTTGTTTTGTCTTGGTTGTAATAGGGATTCCCGATTGGAGGACTCGTGTCCGGTTCCTCCAATTGGAACTCCAACCTATGAGCTCTACGTGAAGCATGGAGTGGGCCCTATCACGTATAATAACGTATGGGTTAGGTACACAAGGAAAGATGGTGTCCTAAAGTGGCCCCAATATGGTAGTTTTGACACCGAAATTCTGGATAATTTAGAGGTTAGACTTTTTAAGAAGAAAGCTCGGCCAGGCGATAGTTTGACTCTTTTCGCCTATGGCGAAAAGAAGCCAAACAGAAAGAAATTAAATTAGTAAAGAAGAATAAAAGAGAAAAGGGTATTTCAATAATGCAAGCTGCTATGCAGTATAAGGATGATGAAGAGGAACAAGCGAGTGAACAGCTGCACAGGCAACGTAAATTGGCAATTGATAAATGTTATCCAGTTTTGCCACCTCTTCAGCAAGATACAGTGAAGGAACTTGAGAAGGATCCTTTAATGTCTCATTTGTTGAATTCACCACCTCCTTATGCGCAGAGTGCTACAGCACCTCCGCAACCTTTAGTTGTACAACCCCCAGTTGTTGTACCTCCGGTTCTTCCACAACCACCAGCTGTTTTTCAGTTGGCTCCTACTACTATGGCGCAGCCCCCTCAAGGGCTGCCACCTTTACTACCTGTTCCATCTTTACTTCCTATGACTTTGCCCCCTGCATCTATTTCCCTCCACACTATCCCTTCTGACACTGCCTCTGCATTTGCTTTGTCTCCTCCTGTTTTTCCTCCTGTTCATTTGTCAACTTCTCCTTCTGTCCGACAGAGAATGACAAACACTGTTACTAGTATTTTGTCTCCTTTCTTTGGGTCACCGACTACGACCCCCGTTTTAGAGCGTAAACAATTGCGTAGCCAATTGCCCGATTCTAGAGAGAAGGGAGTATTGGATCATTTGGCGCATAAATGGGTCACTGACCCTACAAGATATGAGTTAGAGTCTGTTATGGATGTCTTCCACCAATGGCAAGCACCGAAACAGAGATATGTTTTTGACAAAATGTGCGAAGTTCTTCTTGAAAGATTAAAAGATTGTGATATGGAGGCCAATCCGCCTGAGTTGTGTCATGTACGGTTTGAGTTTTCCAAAGGCACGATTGTGGGTTCCGATATTGAGAAAGCAGTTGCGACATTATTATCATTTAGGAGTGAGGGTATTTCTCGACTGTTGTTTGAGCCAGAACCCTCTGTTAAAAGGAAGGTCAGACAGTATCCCATGAGAGAAGTTCCCCAGTTTGGAAAGAAGGAGACCTAAATGCTGTTCCACCTATTCAGCCTCATTTTCAACGTGTGTGGGTACATGTTCCATGGAAGCGAACTGAAGTCCTGGCTCTTAAGCAGACTCTACCCGACTCCCCGTAAAAACCCTGCAGGTTATTATAAGGAATTATCACAGACTGCAGACTCCTGTGTTATGAATTTAGCTGATATAGACATGTTGTTTGGAAATGTGGTCCCACAGCCTTTATGGAGAGTGATCCGTCACACGGATCATGCGCCGGAGTTAGGGGACACATGGATTAATATCAATGCGGCAAATGACAGACAAGTAGGCGGTGCTAAACCAGAGCCTTTAGTAGCAGACCTCCCTGGTAGGATCGTTACTTACATGAAGACTTTGATGCCTGCAATGCGTGTAAATTGGGATAAATTGTCTGCATGCAAGCAGAAGAAGGAGGAAAGTGTATCTGACTTCTTCACTAGGTTTGAAGAGACATTTATCGACCACAGTGGTCAGGATATGAGTACAGAAGGTGGTCAAAGGTTGTTTGTTGACAAGTTTGTGCATAATTTGCTTCCCGAATTGTGTAAAAATTGAAAGATTCAGAGAGTTCTTGGGCCGTTTCCTCTTCAGCACAGATATTGGCTACTGCACAATACTACGAAAATAGAGATAAAGATGAGAAAGATAGAGCAGACAAGAAAACTAAAGAGTTAAAAACAAAGGTTCTTTTACAACAAGCGTATCCGCCTCGTAGTAATCAGCGTGACTATCAGCAACCTCAACAGTATCAGAGGAATTCGCAAAGGTTTGAGTATCCTCAACAACGTGCTCTGATAGGCCCTAACCAATGTTCATATTGTAAGGAAGAAGGTCATTTTAAATATAATTGCCCTATTTTGTTGCAGCGTATGAATGGTATTTCTGGCGCAAGAGGTCGAGGTGTTCCACAAGCACCTAGAGCTAGAGGACGCGGAAATTTCACCCAGAACGCGCGCCCATTTCCTCCTCAAAATTCAATGAATAGTTTTGATCAGCAGAATAACGCGTCTGGTAGGACGACTCAGTACTATGCTGATGACTACTATGCAGAAGGTGAGAGTATGGAAGGTGATGATTGCTAGGACAGCCATAGACAAAGAGAGGGAGTTGTTTCAGTTCCAGTAGATCAGAGTGGACCTTATATTGAGGTGATTACATCAGGTGTGTCAGAGCCTTTTCTGTTGGATACTGGTGCTACAAAGAGTTCTATTATGCACTCTAAATTCCCTGGCGCACCTTTGTCTGGCGAAACTAATGTTTCAGTAGGTTTTTCTGGCGCCCGGTTAGGAACCCGATTTCTAGCCCTATGTCTCTTTCTGTTGGACCTTGTGAAATCGAAGCACCACTTATTCTAACGACAGGTTGTGGTGAGAACTTGTTAGGATTGGATCTGCTGAAAAGATTGTATGCGACATTGTATTGTTCTCCTTCGGGAGTACAACTCACATTGGGTAAGACAGTGGTTTCACCAATATATTTGTCAAAGGACAAACTTCCAACAGAATTGTCGTTTCTCCCTGATATTCTTTGGGCTACTGGTCCCAATGATGTAGGTCTTTGGAAATACCGCCATATGTTGTAACGTTGAAAGCCAATGTTAAATGCCGCGCATTCCCCAATACAAGATCTCTAATGAAGGTGAAAAAGCGTTGCTAGCGATCATTTATGATTTGATTGAGAAAATGTAATTGAAGAGACAAGAGGTAATGTTTGCAATAGTCCTGTTTTACCTGTCTTGAAGCGTACTGACTCTTCTCAGCCACCTGTTTACAGGTTTGTGATTGATCTTAGAGAGGTAAACAAGATAGTTGTGCCACAGTTTCCAGTCGTTCCCGATATCACTGCTTTACTGACAATGATTCCAGCCTCAGCCACTTGGTTCTCGGTGATTGACTTGAAGAATGCTTTCTTCAGCATCCCTATTGCCGTAGAGAGCAGGGATATTTTTGGATTCTGTTTAGGAGGCCGAAGCTTCCGATTTCAGAGAGCTCCTCAAGGTTTTTGTGAAAGTCCTTCTATCTATAGTCAGGCTCTGAAGTCTCAGCTTGACACTCTTGTGTTACCTGATGGCGCTACCCTTCTACAGTACGTCGATGATTTGTTAGTTGCTGCAGATACTAAGGAGATTTGTAAAGAAGCCACTTTGTCATTGTTGCGTCATTTGTCTGATTTACACCACAAAGTGTCTCTTTCCAAGTTACAGTATTGTCGACAAGAAGTGACCTATTTAGGTCACCTCTTATCGAAAGAGGGAAGAAGATTGACCCCAGAAAGAATTCAGGCAATTGCAAAATTAAGTGTGCCAATGACACAGAGAGAAGTGCGTGCTTTCTTAGGTATTACATCCTATTGCAGACAATGGATACCGAATTTTTCATTGATGGCTAAACCTTTGGTAGCATTGACCTATAAAGACACGCCGAATCCCCTTCCTTGGTCCGAAGATTGTCAGAAAAGTTTTTCCGAATTGCGTGATGCATTGTGTTCGGCTCCTGTGTTGGGTACCCCGACTACAGCAAGCCCTTTACGCTGTATGTCCATGAGAGAGAAGGATGTGCATTATCAGTGTTAACACAGTCTTTTGGGGACAAGCAACGTCCATGTGCATATTTCTCGCCGATTTTGGACCCGGTAGCTAGAGCGTTGCCGAGTTGTTTGAGAGCCACAGCGGCAGCAGCTGTTTCTATTCGACAGTCTGCTGGTTTGGTGATGAATAATACGCTGGTCGTGATGGTCCCACATGCAGTGGATATTTTGTTAAACAGGACCAAGACACAGCACTTAACTAGTGCTCGATTGTCAGGTTACGAGTTGACACTTTTAGCGAGCCATGTGCACATAAGAAAATGCAACACGCTGAACCCAGCTACATTGTTGCCAATTATAACAAAGACAGATGTTCCGGAACAGCATGATTGCTTTCTTAGGACAGAAGAAGAAACGAAAGGGAGAGTAGATCTTAGGGACACTCCTCTTGTAAAGTGTGATGGTACCTTATGGGTGGATGGGTCATGCTTCAAGCTTCCGAATGGTGATACGACTGCGGCATATGCTGTCACGACTTTACATACGATTGTTGAAACTGCACGTATCCCACATAATTCAGCTCAAGCAGCAGAGTTGACTGCACTTATGAGAGCGTGTGTATTATCAAAAGGAATGAAAGTGACCATATATACCGATAGCCAGTATGCGTTTGGTGTGGCCCATAGTTTTGGACGCTTGTGGAAGGAACGTGGGTTCCTCACGTCTCACGGTACGAAAATACAGCATGGTCAATTGGTGAATGAGCTCCTGGAGTCACTTACTTTGCCATTGCAAGTCGCGATTGTGAAATGCAGTGCACATAAGAAGATCACTGACGACGTTGGTCGCGGTAATATGTTTGCTGATGAAGTTGCGAAAGAAACAGCAAGAGATGTGATGAGTCGAATGTATGTTGCGGGCCCTGCAAGATGGATTGGTGACGTTGGAATGTGTGAAGATACGATAGAGAGTGTGAAGTCCATCCAAGCTGAAGCTACGGAGAAGGAATTAAGTACGTGGAGAGAGAGTACGGGTAAATTGGATGCAAATGGTTGTTGGGTTGAATTGTCGGAGCATCAGCGATGGTTGTTACCCGATACATATGTGCTTGCAGTGGTTACAATGGCACATGGGATGGCCCACATCAGTGTGAAAGGAATCTGTAAGTTATTGGCTCCAGCGTGGCAAAATGCTGGAATTCCCAAATGTGCAGAGAATGTGGTCAAAAATTGTATGGTTTGTTTGAAATACAATCCTGGTAAGGGAACCCCAACTCCAGCTGGTCATTTTGCGCCTCCAACGTATCCGTTCGAGGTTTTGCAGCTAGATTTCATCCACATGGAGAGGTGCAACAATTTGAAATACGTACTCATTGTTGTTTGTGCCTTTTCAAGATGGGTAGAGGCATATCCTCTGAAAGATAATACTGCCTTGTCCACAGCGAAAGCCCTTCTCAAAGAGTTCTTCCCTAGGTTTGGTTTGCCGAGAATGGTGTGGAGTGATAATGGGGGTGAATTTGTGGGTCAAGTGATGAAACGAGTGTGTGAAGGTTTAGGAATCCGGCAGAAATTTCACGCTGCAAATCATCCCCAATCAGCTGGATTAGTTGAGTGCTATAATGGCACTCTTAAACTAAAACTGGCCAAGATACAAGCAAGCTCTGGCCTTAAATGGCCTGATGCGTTGCCATTAGCACTGTTGTCAACTAGGATGACCGTACATTCCCGAGTAGGACTTAGTCCTCATGAGATAGTGTTTGGTCGCCCGGCTAACATATGGGGAGTGCCGAGGCCAACGAAATTCAGCGAGATTGAACACCCTGTACTGCTTGATTACTTGCATGATTTGACGGCTAAATTGCGTGTTTTACACCAACAGGTTCATAATACACTGCCTCAGGGCTTCTAAAGATCCAGGGCATGCAATCAATCCCGGATCGTGGGTGTTAATCAAGAACTTTCAGCGGACAAAGAACGATCAGCCCCGCTGGATTGGCCCCTATTTGGTGATTTTGTCCACAAGATCTGCAGTGCGAGTACAAGGGAAGAAAAACTGGATCCACGGCGTACACTGTAAGAGGGTCCCTTTGCCTCTACCATATGACCGGTGGGTCCAGGAGGGAATTGCTGACTCGTAAACTGAAACAGTGCCTAGTTTTCTGCACTTTAGTGACGCACGCGTCACAGGGACAAATTCTGAGCGAGAAAGTGACGATCTTCTCCAAAGAGCAATACCATCACCACTTCGATTGGACACTACTGAGCCTGAACTTTTGTTTTGCGACCAGACATTGCCTGGAAAAAGCCGTTATAACTTGCGTACCGAGAGTCATGGACAAATAAATGAAATTTTGGTCCTCCCATCCGAAAACCTGTTTTTGAACCACCATCCGGGTTCAGCTGTAGGGTCGTGGTGAAAAGACTTGAGTGTGTAGCCTGCGGACACAAGGTCTACGGGTCTGGTTTGTTCTAGGGCGTTCCCTGGGACATTCAGAAACACTCTCAAGTGAAGAAAACCAACCGCCGCGAACAGCACGTTAGAGGATGGAGCCTTTTCAGATGGAGAGACCTGTTGAAAGAATAAGTTTCAAGAGGAAAATATGTGCAACCATGAGCAGAAAATGTTTTCTAATTATGTGTCTTTGTATTTTACTTAGTCTAATGATGTCTTTAGTGGGGTATATCATATTCTCTTTTCAAGTGACATCTGCACCCACTGTACAGCCCATGCCTTCCTCTACTATCTCCTCACATTCTTTTCACCCTCTACCTGAACACGAGTCCGTTAGAAGATTAGAGTTTATGAACAACTCCTTTGTTCAGCTCTTACACCAACACCAGCTAGTAGTGAACAGAACCAACTGTTGGGTGTGTGGCCTTATGCCTCATACTACTGAGAAAGGTATTCCCTACCTAGTGCTACCATTCAGCTACAATGGTTCTGTGTGGGCATACCGAACGATGTTCATCTATGCTCGCGAAATCCACCCCTCACGTTCCGTCAAAGACAACCCAAAGAATAGTGCTCTAGTTAAGGGGATAGTCGACATGATAAGGGGAACTAGTTCCTACGAAACTATCCCGGAAGATGAGACACTAGCGTATATTGGATGGAACGTGATTGGATATGGAGCGAGTCTGAGCGAGAACCAGCAAGCAAAAAGATCCGCTCCAATTTGGATTGTACCCCATCAGGGTCATCTATGTCTGCAAGGTAATGGCAAGAATCCAAGAGCTCAGTTAGGGAAGAGTATCTGCACTGAAACGTATATTTTTGCGTCTCAGACTTCCCCATTGTTCTTAGCAGCTAGGGGTACCTACTTTATCTGCCATGATAGGGCCTACACATGGTTGCCCCCTGACTTCTCGGGCACATGCTTCGTTTCATTCCTGTTGCCTCCCACCTACACAGCTGCGGCAGATTACCATAAGATAAGAAGAATTAGGGGTGTCTTCAGCAAGGAAGACACTGCAGGACAAGAAGCGGGAGACTTCTTTAGGGGTTTTCTGCCGTTCTGGGGACCTATGGCTAACAACAGGAATGTGAGGCAATTGACGCGAGTGGTTGAATCCACCATAGTCGAAACTGTCGGTGCCCTTAATAATTTGACTGCTGAGCTCCAGTCGGATCGCCTTATGACCCTGCAGAACAGGGTCGCGTTAGACATCATACTTGCAGACCGTGGTGGGGTATGTAGAGTGATCCAATCCAGTTGTTGCATTTTCATTCCAGATAACGCTCCAACAGTGTACCAGGCCATCTCCAAACTACATCGAATCTCTGAATCCATCCATATAGATGAAGGAGACTGGTCGTTGATGGGATGGTTCTGGGAACTGTTATCCACCTGGGGATGGAAAGTTCTGATGGTCATTGGGATACTTCTAGCCATCCTTTTCCTGTTTTGTCTGTGCATACAGTGTGTTCCTGCCATATGCGGCCTATGTGTTACATCATGTGTAAGGAAACCTGTATCAAGGGACGAGCTAAGTAATAGGATGATGCTACAGCAACATCTCAATGAATTCATGAACATAGACCTAGACTCAGATTAGCATGAGTGTAAGTAAATTGCCTATGTAAGGGCAAAAGGAGGGTCTGTGGTACTGAAAATTCTGGACCTGTGTCATTAACATCATTGTAACATGACGATTTTGGTATCAGCAGACCGGTAATGACAGGTATGCTATATCTGAGTATTTGCGTCATATTCGAGTGACGGGATCACTCTAATATTAACGATTCCCTTGTGAACCCTCGGGTTCCATTTTGACTACGGCAGCCATTTTGTGGTTGCCCTCACATAAGGCAATGACTAAAGCCAAAACGCGCCTTAGGGGACACGTACACTTTCAGTGACCTGGGCAAGCTGACTCCACTGTCCAGAGCCAGAACCTGTTCGGCCAGTTTTAGTTCCCAGTGGCCGATCGAGATTAGGGGCCCAGGTGCAGCATGCCATAAACCCTTCATTGCACACATCTATATCTAAATCTTATTCACACCTGTCACTGCTCTTTCTTTATGACCTGCTTTACGAGGAGGAGGTGCCCGGTTTTATTAGGGGTCCAGATTATATCTGTTGCAGGTGTTGGGCCTCACTGGGTATTTGGTTGTGGGCTGGACAAACTGAAAATGGGCTTGTCATCATGAATCTGTTTTTTTGTTGTTGTAAGAAATATGTGAATGACTCACTGTAAAAATAAGGAATGTTTGCCTAAAGCATAATATTCTGTATAAAAGAGATAGCTGGTTTGCATGATAAAGGCAGTCTCCTGAGAACATACACATTGTTGTACTTCTAGGATACCTGTTGCTGGCTGCAGCCAATAAATTGATCTTTGAAGCCACCAAGAAGACTCTGTGTTTCTGTAGTCTGAGACAGGAAGATCTCGAGGTCATTGGGTGTGTTCCCTGGCACCGCTGGGTCCAATAAAACCCAGTACTTCAGGAGAAGTGGAGGGAGCTTATGTGTGCGATGACGAGTCCTCCTCCCGGGTAATTGGGGCGGTCCTTCCTCTGGATCTTGAATCCGTCTGGGATTGCAATGGCGATGTCGGGGCGGAGGAGGCAGTGGTCCAGATTTCTGTAAAAAAGGCAACGTCGGGTGAGAGGGTGTCCAGGAGGTTCCAGATGTCTACCTTAGGGCGTTGGCGGTGTTGGGGGCGGGGATGGTGGTGAAGGTTTTTCGGCAATGGCGGCAGGAGAACTGGCCGTGTTTCGTGTTTGGCGTGGACTGCTGGCAGTTGTTGTTCCTTACGGGGTTGAGTGCGAGGAGAGCGGCTGAGTCGTAGCGGTGGCTGGTCGGAGATCCAGGGTCCCTGGTGCTAGTCGCGGTCGGGTCGCGGACGGGCGCAGATGGGCTTGCCTCTGGCATGCCTTTGACGTGCCAGTGGCGCGGCCGTCATTAAATAGGGGAGGGGCAGGAAAAAGCGCAGCTGGGAGGCGGGAAGTGGCAAGGGGGGAGCGGCCACGGGGGTGGCGGCAGGGCGAGGGCTACGGGCATAGGGGTAACAGAAGCCGATGGCAACCCTTGAAATTAGACAAAATAATCAAAGACAAGGCAAGGCAAATTCAAATAAAAAGACAAACAATCAACAAAAGGCAAGTTACAATGCAGGCAATACCGGCAAGGACCAGGGGCAGGCAGAGAGTGGGTCGAGAGCAGTCTCGAACCCTGCTCGAACCAGGCAGCGGCAGTGAACGGACAAGCGGAGCTGCGGGGAGAGAGAGCGGGTCTCTGCCAGAGGGTCAGAGGACTCGCTCGATCATCCGCACAGCGGCCGCCATTAAGTAGGGGAGGGGGAGGGAAAGCGCAGCTGGGTGGCGGGAAGCAGCAAGGGGAGGGGCCGTGGGGGTGGCGGTGGGGCGAGGGCTACGGGCACAGGGGTAACAGAAGCAGACAGCAACCCTTGAAATTAGACAAAATAATCAAAAACAAGGCAAGGCAAATTAAAATAAAAAGACAAGCAATCAACAAAATGCAAGTTACAATGCAGGCAATACCAGCAAGGACCAGGGGCAGGCAGAAAGCGGGTCGAGAGCGGTCTCGAACCCTGCTTGCACCAGGCAGCATCAGTAAACGGACGAGCGGAGCTGCGAGGAGAGAGAGTGGGTCTCTGGCCAGAGGACTCGCTCGATCATGCGCGCAGCGGCTACTATTAAATAGGGGAGGGGTGAGGGAAAGCGCAGCTGGGAGGCGAGAAGCGGCAAGGGGGGAGGGGCCGCAGGGGTGACGGGGGTGACGGGGGGCGAGGGTTACGGGCACAGGGGTAACAGAAGCAGACGGCAACCCTTGAAATTAGACAAAGTAATCAAAAACAAGGCAAGGCAAATTAAAATAAAAAGACAAGCAATCAAAAAAGGCAAGTTACATTGCAGGCAATACCGGGAAGGACCAGGGGCAGGCAGAGAGCGGGTCGAGAGCAGTCTTGAACCCTGCTCGCACCAGGCAGCGGCAGTGAACGGACAAGCAGAGCTGCGGGAAGAGAGAGAGGGTCTCTGGCCAGAGGACTCGCTCGATCATCCGCGCAGCGGCTGCCATTAAATAGGGGAGAGGGGAGGGAAAGCGCAGCTGGGAGGCGGGAAGCAGCAAGGGGGAGGGGCCGTGGGGGTGGGGGCGGGGCGAGGGCTATGGGCACAGGGGTAACTGAAGCAGACGGCAACCCTTGAAATTAGACAAAATAATCAAAAACAAGGCAAGGCAAATTAAAATAAAAAGACAAGCAATGAACAAAAGGCAAGTTACAATACAGGCAATACCGGCAAGGACCAGGGGCAGGCAGAGAGCGGGTCGAGAGCGGCCTCGAACCCTGCTCGCACCAGGCAGCGGCAGTGAACGGTCAAGCGGAGCTGCGGGGAGAGAGAGCGGGTCTCTGGCCAGAAGTATATCTATCTATCTATCTATCTATCTATCTATCTATCTATCTATCTATCTATCTATCTATCTATCTATCTATCTATTAGCAGCACAGCCCAGCTGAACCAGAACAAAGATGTGCACTCACAGCGGTCTGAAGATGAAACAATGATTTAATCCAATCGGTTTATATCAAAAACAGCATTAGCATGGAATTCTAATGCGTTTTAGCATAGCACACACCTTGCTCACGGGTAATATGCTGTGAAAATCATGCATGTTAAGTAACTACACCATGTGTAAACAATAAAGAAGGACTCACAGGTCCACAGTGTATCCACATGTAGTGGCGGCCATCTTCACATCAGGCAAAATTACACATAAATAAACAGTAAGACATATAGCATCCCAAAATGGGCTTCAATTTATCATTGAAGGGTTGAGGCATGACAGTAAGAGTCAGAATTGAAAAATAACCAAGTAAAGTTGAGGTTAAAAATAGAGAAGAGTTAAGCTGTATAGACACAATTCAGGGGGTGTATAATCATACCAATACCTCCTAGCTCTAATACATGCTAAAGGAGATGTCTAATGAGCATAATATTGCCCCGGTGGTACAGAATAGTGTGACTGGTTAGTGACGTCGTGACAGCCACGCCTTCCACCTATGTCACAACATGCTTACTTGCCTAAATAAAAATAAATGAATCAACTACCCTAGAAAATGTCTGTGGACCTGGGTATTCGGTCCGCTCTGTAATCATTGGCATCTAATGATTAAACCCCTGAAAGGGTACATGGGTGGCCTGCACATAACTAATCAAGTGTATACCCATAATGAGTCATACAGTACTTTCATAAGTACTCCATGGTTTAGGCTAAGACAAGCTGGAAAATGTATTCCACAATCTTGCATATATGGGACCTAGTTCTGACTCTGTCAGGTGGGAGGAGAGCTCATCTGAATAGGTTAGTGGCTAAGGAGATGAAGACAGGCCTGCCTAGAGCCAGCTTGGTTCTGTCATCTTGAAATAGGGGATGCTGAGTAATTGTATAGTACTGCAAATAGGAAATGCTGCAAATGAAGGAGGGGGACTGTGAGGAAATAGTTAGGATTGGGTTGTAACATTTTTCAAAAACACTGGATAGTACACAGGATAGATCTGGAACCTCAACCACCACCTCCTCAGATCTCCTGGGAGAACTCCTGCTGAAGAGGAAGTTCCTACGGGAAGAAGACTCCTGACTACAGCTGGATGAAGCAGACTCACTCCAAGACTTAGCTCCTGAATCCTTCTGCCACCCAGGGACTGGAACTGCTTTTCAAAGGTCAAGTTGTTGGGAAACAAAATGCAGAAGAACTCCTGATTCTAAGATGGGCCAGCTGACTAACAAGGAGGGACATGGCTGGAGAAAGACTTGTGCTCAGAACCCTGCCCTGATGAGCTAGGGACTACAGGACTAACCAGAAGAAAAATTCCCTTAGTTTGGAGACTAAGGGCCTGAATTAGAGTTTGACAGGCTGTGCTCCGCCTGTCAGGGTAGTGGAGGACATTACCTCCACCATCCTGATAGACTACTGCCTTTCAAATTTAGAAATAACTGCTTGCCCAGCGCTCATTTCTATATATTAAAAGGAACCACCGTTACAGAGGTTCCTTTCATTGTGCAAAAAGCTTGGTGGGTGGCTGCCGTAACTGTTCACCAAATTTTTTTTTAAATATATTTTTCACAAACAAACTCCCAAAACAGGAGTTTGTTTCAGAAAAGCAAAAAACTATTGACACCCATAACCGTGGGGTTTCCTCCCAGGGTGTGGGGATCATTTTTCTTTTTTTTTCTGTACCTCATCACCAGATTTTTCCTGGGGGGATGGACAAGAAACAAAAGACATCACACCTCCATCCTAAATACTGTGGGCAGTGTGATGTCCTTCCTCTGATGCCCCCTACTGCATCATCAGTTCTGTTGATGGAGCCAATCGAAGCTCCGTTGATAGAAAACTTAAGGTCCACTGCTCTCTAAATGAGATGGGCAGACTGACGGTTTAGCCGACAGGCACTCCTTCATGTTTGTGACAGAATACCCTATATGGCAATCTCTAAAGCAGGCCTAATTTCTGAAATCTGCTGCTTGTGCCATAGCTACCAGGGGTTGAGCACAAATTCTCTCAGAACAGTTTTTTTGCCTAACCAAAGTGGTAGTATCAGTTAAGGGCCTTATTTAGAACTCTGCGGATGGGTTACTCAATCATAACGGGGACAGATATTCCATCCGCCGAAATGTAAATCCCATAGGATGTAATGGGATTTATATTTCGGCGGACGGGATATTCGTCACCGCTGTGACGGAGTAAGCCGTCCGCCGAGTTCTAAATCAGGCCCTAAATCAATGAACAGTTGACAAAAATGGGGTTATTATTTTGAGAGGGGAACACCGCTATCAGCTGAGGTCTAAATCAGACCCTTAATCTAAATTGTATTACAAATTATCCTATGACAACCCCGCATGAGAGTCACTGTGGGGTTCAAAAGTTATTTGTTTGAGACAGCAGGCTAGAATTTGCTCTGTTAATGTTTTACCCAAATGGGGCTTGCAATACCTTGCCCCAAGTGACTAATTTCCAGAAAGGTCTTGCATTTTAGTTTTAGGGCATCATTTCAAAATCGTGGCCCTTTCTGTGAAATAATTCTTGACTCTTGCTCTTAGTCATGGCTGTATATTGCTTTGTTTTGCTGTTTATCAGTAATGGGGACCTGCTTGTCTTTAGCGCCTTTTCGAAACATAATTCTTGTTAAACCAGCCTATCACTGGAAACTTGGCAAAGCATGCAGATTTTGCTTGCACGATTTGAGGACGAATTTGGAATCATTTCTAAGACCTCAAATTACTTTAAAAAAAAAAAAATTGTATTTATTCGAATTTTGTGCAGACATAAACATAAAACAGCTTGAATTGCAGTTGCGAATCTTACAATCAATTGCCTGAAAAAATAAGAAGTTAAGAGAAGTATCATCCATCTATGTCAACCCTACTCATGAGTAGCAACATAGGTGCCATATCTTTACATAAACTAATACATGTTAAACAATCATTGTACATTAGACCCACAGAGATGTCTAGATACAATATGCTGAAGTGAAGGTCTGCATTAGGACAGGTTGCAATTAAAGGTCATGATTTACAGTATTATTCCAGCACTTGACAGCTCAGAGATGTAGAATGCATGCAGAGTGAATTACCTAGTTAATCAGACTCTCTCAGGGGTAGCGGTATCAGAGTAAGCAATGTCTAACCCGCAGATTCGTTACACCTGTTGGCTGGGGAATAATGAACTATGTTGCGTGAGCAGTAGCGTCCACCATTCTCTCTCTAAGCCAGGAAATGAAGGGCTCCCAGATATCTTTAGGACGAGAGGCCATGGGCAACAGGTCCCAGAATGCAGCCAGCTGTTCCTGGCAATACACAATGTCCTGTATCCAAATATTAATGCGGGGAGGTTGAGGTGCACCCCAGTGTATGGCAACCCTGCGCTTAGCAAGAAGGAGCATCATCGCTATGAGCCTGCGCTTCTCAGGCGGAGCCTCATCGACGTTCCCCAGTAGAGCCACAAGTGGCATCAAGAGTGTACCCTGTTACAGCCCTGGTAGTGACAAAAACTGCCTCCCAAAAACTAGCCACGACTGGGCAGCTCCACGCCGCATGCAGGAAAGTGGCATTTTCTTGGTTACACTTCCAACAGTTTGAGTCCGGGCGTAATCCAAGCTTGTGTAGTTGTGAAGGGGTGTGGTATACTCTATGGAGGAACTTGAAGTATATTAATCTCAGTTTATAGTTGGGAGATAGATGACGTAACTGGGAGCAGCAGAACGACCATTGTTTGTTCGTAGGAAGACCATCTAGGTCTAGCCTCCACTTATCTAGGGCCTTCAGGTGTATTAGTGGGGTGTTGGATTGTGTGTGGTTGTAGAGTCTAGTGATCAGCTTTCTAGGAGACGGAGTGGTAAGTAAGTGTTCTAACAGAAGCATGGTTGTCGGAGGCGCCGGGAAAGTGGAATGAATCGTTTTACAAGTCGCTCTAAGCTGGTAATAGAGTAATAATTCAAGAAAAAGAATGGGTCTGCCGTCTTGGTTCCGCGGTGTATCCAGGAACTTATCTTGCGGGTAGAGATCCCCCAGCTTGGAGATGCCCATCCTGCGTGCACGCTCAATAGTGCCTTTATCCTGCAGTGTGGGGAATTGTGGGTGCTGTGCAATTGGGACAGACGGGGCATATAATAGTTGGGTACCAACTCGCCTTCTCAGACCCTCCCAGGACCATCGAAGAGTTTCGACTGTGTTGACCTCGCCAGGCGTTCTGTGGTACGGCTTGTATATCGCAGCGTGCAGCGGGACATGGTCGGCCACATCTCTTTCAATGGCCACATGTGGCTGAAATGGGATCGGGTAGATCCAGAAATGGAGGAACTGCGCTTGCGCACAAAGTGCGTAGAGTTCAAGGTCTGGGGCTCCCAGTCCCCCCATAGCCAACGGAAGCGTCAGAAGCTCCCAATTTACTCGTGGCTGCTTTCCAGCCCACACCAGGGAAATGAGCTTGGAGTGGAGCGAGTTA
This sequence comes from Calotriton arnoldi, assembly GCA_963921515.1. Lineage (NCBI taxonomy): Eukaryota > Metazoa > Chordata > Amphibia > Caudata > Salamandridae > Calotriton > Calotriton arnoldi. The sequence goes on along the minus strand of CAWUFW010001712.1, from coordinate 1,264,645 downwards.
AAAAAAGCTCCGGTGAGGGGGATAAGTATATTTACAAAGAGATAGAGGAACTTGGGAAGCACTATCTTTTTGGTGATGGCTATTCTACCAGCCAAGTACAGCGGTAAGGTAGACCAGAATTTAGACTTATTTTCCAGCCAGTCCATCAATCTACCAAAGTTCATACGCCAGACTTCCTGTAGGTCCCTGCTCAACCATACTCCTAGGTATTTGACCGCACCATCCGCCCAAATAAGCGGAAATTCTATGTCGGTATCTAATGGTGCGTCGGTTAATGGAAGAATTGATGATTTGGACCAGTTAATTCTTATACCGGACATGCCTCCAAATTTAAGTATTTCCCTCAGTACAGGATTCAGATTTTCCTCAGGTTTGCAAATGTAGAGGGTGATGTCGTCGGCATACATGGAAATTATAAGGCCCCTATCAGAGAACCCAAGTCCTCGGGCTGTATGGTACTGCCGAATTCTTGCCGCTAAAGGCTCCATCGCTATCGCGAATAGCAACGGCGATAGCGGGCAGCCCTGCCTAGTGCCACGTGTTATAATAAAGGGCTCCGAGAGTAGCCCATTAGCTCTCAGGCGGGCGGTGGGCCAAGTGTAAAGCAAGCTAATTAGATTGATAAAGTTGGGACTGAGTCCTAGTCTAGCTAATATCGTAAACAAATAGGGCCATTCCAGAGAATCGAAAGCCTTAGTGGCATCTAGAAAGGTGGCGATGGCTGGTAGTTTGGGGTCAATTTGATGGATAGTAGCGAAGAAGGTATGCAGGTTATGGGCAGTCGATCTGCCCAGAATAAAAATGGATTGGTCTGGTCTGGCTATAAGTGGTAGGATTGGTTGTAGCCGGTTGGCAATCAACTTGGCCAAAATCTTCGCGTCTACATTGATCAATGACAGGGGCCTGTATGAGTCGCAGAAATTGGCCTGTTTGTCTGGTTTTAAAAGTGAGATGATCACCGCCTCCCTCATAGTCGGCGGCAGCACCCCACATTCCAAAGAGTCCTGATAAATGTCCAGCAAATGAGGAGCGAGTTCAGTTGCGTACGTCTTGTAGAAGGAGGTTGTCAACCCATCCAGTACGGGTGCCTTCGCGCCTGGGAGACCATAGATGACTTGCGTGATATCCTCCACTGAGAACAGTACGTCTAGGTAGGCTCTATGGGCATCACTTAGCCAAAGAAGTTCGATGGGGTCAAGATATGCGAGTAGTTCAGGGTGTAAGACGCGCTGTGTGGCAGTGTATAGAGAGGAATAGAAGTTTGTGAGATGTTTGTGAGTGTCTTGTTGTCCCCTTATTGGGGTCATATTGTCATCTAATAACTCAGATATGAAAGCAGGGGGAGCGTGTTGTTTGAGTGTGCTGGCAAGGGTCCTGCCTGGTCTATCACCCTCGCCGTAGCTTTGAGCCTTAGCATCTTTCCCCAGGAATCTGCTCTCCGTGAACGCCTCTTCCTCAAATTCAGATATTTTCACCCTCATAGATGCAAGATGTGAAGGCTCCCCCAACTGGAAGAACAATAATTCTGAGGTCCTGATCTCCTTTTCCAAAGTGGATAGCGTAGACCTGATTGATTTTAGTACCTTAGCTTGTTTAGAGATACAGCCTCTAACAACTGCCTTGAAGGCTTCCCCTAGAGTGGAGGAGGATTCAACCGACCCCTTATTAATGGAAAAGAAATTAGTTATTTAGGTTCTTATCTCTTCTTTAAAAGCTGCATCTAGTAGGGCGTGGGGTGGGAGGCGCCAGCTGAATGCACGGGGCACAGTTAGCGGTACCCTCCAAGTTAGAAAAACCGGGGCGTGATCTGAAAGCGTATGGGGCATATGCAATACGTCTGTGGTCCAGGAGGCCACATCGCTAGTGACCAGCCAGTAGTCCAGTCTGGACCAGGCTCTATGGTGTGTGGTGATGCAAGTACCCTCCCTAACTGTGGGGTTTCTACTATGCCAAATATCAATGAGATTGTGTTCTGAAATAATGGAGTTGAGTTGGAAAGCTGCTCTGGTGTGTGGATTAAGGGCAGAGCCAGTTCTATCTAATGTATCAATCAATGGGACAGTAAAATCGCCTCCCCAAATGACTGTGTCACCACCAGCCGCCACTACCCTCGCCCAAACCTCCAGGAAGAACTGCGGATCATCCACATTCGGGCCATAGGTTGTCACCAGTGTTATTGTTGTGGACATCATTACGCCAGACAGTATAAGGAACCTTCCATCTGGGTCGGTCTGCACTCGAGTGGTCGTCCAGCCAATTCCATGCTTTATCAGCACAGAAACACCCCGTGCATAGTTCGAGTAAGGGGCCAAGTGCACCTCTCCCCACTATTTGTTACGCAACTTAGGGTCCGATACCCCTTTCAAATGCATTTCCTGTAGGAAGCACACATCTATGTGATGCCTGATCAGATATGCATGCATCAATCTAGATTTTCTGAAATCATTGAGACCTCTAATATTCCAAGTTGCAAATTTAACCTCAGCCATTTTGTTGAAGGGCTGTATGAGACGTGCATCCCTGTGGGATAACTGTATTGTGAGACGTGGGCAAGCCCCTGGGACCGCGGGACCTAGATTTTAAGTACGCATGGCGAGGCGCAGAAGGTTGACTTCTAGAAATGTGGTACATTATAATAAGACTAGGCCTCAACGAAAGTATCTGCATGTCTGAAAAAGGTATAACTTCCTCCCCTCTCCCCCACCCACACCAACCTCCCAAATAGGCTGTGAATTAGTGCCTCCCCCCTCCCTAAATCCCCCCTTGATAACATAGAACGAAGAGCCCATGGGAGATCTCCCTGCGGGGCTATGGTCGCCGGCATAAAGCTTCGTAGTGGCAGGGTGGCCAGGTCATAACAGGTGTTGAGGAATCGAGAACATGACATATAAAACAAAGGAACTTTAAAACAGTGTGAGGGCATTGCAGACGCTACAACATCGGATTCCAAGTCAGATTCGTGGAGCAAGAAGGATACCAGATACAGGACCAGTGTGTGTCAGAGCTCAGTGATGTAGTTAGTCATTGTCGCTGAGATTTGGCTCAAGTTCAGGACCCTGCGAGGACTGTAAAGGCAGCTTTTTGGCACAGATATGTTTCGCGAATTTTAGGGCCACCTTGGCATCAGTAAAGAAATGTGCCTGATCATCGTGCGTTATCTTCAGCTTAGCTGGGTACAACATAGCGTAGGGAATGGATGCGCTAAGTAGTTTTCGCTTCACCTGCGCAAACTCCTTGCGCGCAGCTTGAACGGAGGGCGTATAGTCCCGGAAAAAGGACAGTGTACTCCCTTGATGAGTGATAGGGCTCTTGGTCCTAGCGGCTTTTAGTATTTCATCTCTGTCCCTATAGTTCAGGAGTCGCGCTATAATAGGGCGAGGAGCCGCCCCTACCGGTGGCCTGGGGCCGAGCGAACGATGCACGCGTTCAACGATCATAACTGGTGAAACTACAGGTCCAAACAGATCGCGCAATAGATTCTCGATGAACGGCTCCATTTTCGGAATCACGGTGGTCTCCGGCAGGCCAATAATTCTAAGGTTATTGCGCCTAGACCACGCCTCTAAGTCTTCGTCCTTCGCTTTTATCACCGCTAGAATCTTTTCCATGTCAGAGACCTGTGACCTGGATTCTGCTTGGAAGTCTTGGGTATCCGAGAGTCTGTTCTCTAGTGTATCTAGGCGTGTCTCATGAGAATCTACTCTCTTCTTGACCCTTTCGAGATTAGTTGTGAGGGCGTCTATTTTGTTTTCGATTGTCTTGATGCTAGAGCGGACATCTAGCATTATGGTGCGAATATCTTCCTCCTGATTCTCCCCCATGTCTTTAGCACCATGAGCCGTGTCTGGATCAGAGCCAGCCTCAGTGGTGCGAGTGTGGTGTTTATTTTCAAAGGGGAGTTTGGTTTGTTTGGGGTCTGTCTTCCCCATCGCTCCCAATGACCACTTTAAGCTCAGCCCTGCTGCCCTCTCGAGTATGTCTCCCACTCGCTGGGATATTGTGGTGAGCACTTGTTTGGGATGGGCACGTGGGGCCCCGGTGGGCAGCAGTGCACAGATTAGGCCGTGTGCACAATGGGTCGCAGACTTTCGTGAAGCAGAGCGCCGGGAGCGGTCTCCACTGGGGCGTTGCACCCACTGGGGAGGGGGGAGGGGGGCAACACCCCAGGACAAGCAAAGAGGATGGGGGGGTTCACACCTCCACACACGAGGCAATATGCTTCCTGTGCACGGCAGGTGCAGGAACCTGATCCTCAGCGATCCCAGAGAGGCCCCCACAGTGGTAGTATCCCAGACAAGGGGGGGGAAGCAGGCACAGACAGAGCGCCGCACCGCAGGTGGCCGCCGCCTGCCCGATCCCACCACCGCATGCCAGAGGGCCCAGTAAAGAAAGGCCGAACAGGCAGCAGCGCACGCAGGCCTCTGCTCGGCCCGACCAGCCGCGCACTCACCTCTCCCGGCCAAACCAGTGCCCCGATGCCGGTACCTCCCGCGGTCACAGACTGCTCACGCTCCCGGCTTCCAATGCAGCCACCGGATGTACTCCGGAGCCGGCGCCACTCGAGCCGTGGCTTGCAGGGTTAGTCAGGGACGTCACGGGCCGGAGCAGCTGTCTCCAATGGTGCTCAGTTGTAGTCGCGCAGATGCAGTAGCGCAATGCCACCGGCGGTCCAATCGGCTACAGTCAGCTCGACCCTCGGCAGCATGAATGTTAGAGCTCCGTCTGGGCGCCGGGACAATGCAGGCGACAGGGAAGCCTCACCCGCTTCCGCAGAGGTTCAGCAAGATGGCGGCAGCTTTGCAGGCGTTGCGGCCGCAGCAAGGTAGCGCCAAAGCTCCGGCAATATTCAGTTGTCGTCTTCTCGATACCCCTCATTTAGGTCAGAGAGGGGTAAGGTGCTGTCACACTCGTTTGCAGACATCGATTTCCGGTTGTAGCTGTGGTATCGTAGAATATTTAGACCTGGCCTGCAGAGCCCCTTCAAAAGGCGGCCATCCTGCAGCTCGGCAAGCCACGCCCCGACCTCAAATTACGTAATATATAGTTTAGTGGTGTAGAATCAGCTATGTAGCATTTCCTGCGTGTCCCTTCCACTAAAGGGTGGTTTGGCATAATAGACATGGAGCCTTGTTTCTCCATCTGTGCCTACTCGTCGTCCCCTACACACAATCCCAAACTCGATAGACTGAGGTTAATTCACACCATGATGTAATATCACAAAAGTGGCACTGAAGTCATAAGAGGAAATAAAAATAGTGTTCCAGATTACAAGTGTGTTTGGCATGCATGTGCCAGAAAAGAAAATAAAGACAGAATCAGTAGCAACACCAAAAGAAGCAGAATAATCTCACCTCTAGGGACACACTGTTCTAATGAAAAAATAATATAATATAATGAGTTGTAGCAGGATTTGAATGCAGTGAAAATAGCGACGGAAGTTAATCCCATGTAAAGCATGATGCGTGCGAGAAGCAAGCCTAAGCGGGACACTACTCTTTATAAGAAGTAAGGGCCTGATTACAATGTCGGGCGGACCACCACCGACAGGCCGTTGGTGGCGATCCACCCGACAGACAGGCCATGGTCCGGCCGCTGCATCACATTGCAAGCGTTCGGACCACAGAGGTCGGGGGAAATACCACCGCCTCCAACAGGATCCAAGATCCCGTCAGGATGGTGGTTGGAATCGTATCCCTACCATGGGGGCAGTGCACGGCAGTAGGGATTACGATGTCCCTTTCCAACTGCCTTTACGTGGCGGGCCGACCGCCATGAAAAGCAGCCAGAAAGGGATTTTGGGGGCCCAAGCAGGGCCCTCGTCCCCCATGGGCCGCATGTAATGCCTCCCCACACATCCATGCACTGTGTGACAGGCACCATGTGGTGCCTGGCACACAGTGAATGGATGTGCACAAAGTGCCCTTTTACACTGGGGGTTGTGCTGCGGCCCTTTTCCTGGGCCGCAACACAAGCCACAGTGTAAAAGGGCACTTTTCCAACCTCCACCATTGCGGTCATATCCTAATTGGGCGGTCAGACCGCTGACTGCTTGTTGGGCGGTCTCCTGACCGCCGCAACAGCGGTCGGCAGCCCGACCTCCCGACATTGTTATAGGCCCCTCTGATGGAGCCTAAGTCAGCAAACATCGTGGTTGATGGACTGTCCGTCCCTCTACCAATGCAGCATGCTATTCAAGAGAGAGTTGAGTAGAATTTTAAGGAGGAGTGGGTTGACTGGTTCGCAGGTGTTCTTCTGTATTAATGATACAATACATGTAAATCTTAAAGTTTTTTTTAAAAATACGGTGCAACCTAAAGGAGGGGAGGGAGGGTCGTGAAAAGGCTCTCATGTGACTAACTGGCGTGTATTCCAGATAAGCTTGAGCCAGGGTTGATGAGTAACCAGTGGCTCGCGGTTGCTGGTGAAAAACCAGTCTGACAGCTGTCACATGAGAGCCTGCGAGGCCCTTTCTTTTCTACTACAGCTTGAATTTCTCTTGCTGTTTTGGTGCTTCCGCGTCTACCTGCCCCAGTCCTGATGAAGACCCCGTCCGCAAGGGATAAAGTTCCCTGCCAAATATAGGGGTCGAAACGTTGACCATTTCTTTCCTTCAAACATGGATGACAGAGATTGTGTATCTGCATTCCTTTGATGTTTTGATTTTTCATATATGTGCAAGCCAGTTATTGGCTGGATAGGTTGTAAATATTGAATTTGATGCTCACATGTACACTACCTTTCCTTTCCTCACATCACGCACTTTTCACGACCCTCCCTCCCCTCCTTTAGGTTGCACCGTATTTTTTTTTTAAACTTTAAGATTTACATGTATTGTACTATATATATGAATTGATTATTCCATTTGGTGATGAGATTAAATCACAACCATTTGATGGTATAACTCGAAGGTGGTGTTGTCAAAAGCTTTTAGCAACATAGACCATTTGTGTATATTATTGTATTTTGTGTTTGATTATCGTCCACTGAGACAATCCTTTGTGTACCAGTTTGTACCCGAGTCCAGTGGATTTGCGGGTTACCCCATTGATACCTAACTCTTCGTATTAATGAGGCAGACCAACGTAACCATGAGTGGAAGTGCTCACAAACATCGAAGGTAGTTGTGCTACTGTTTTTAAAAACATTGTACTGTCTCCAGCACATGCGCTATTGCTTTACGCCGGCATAATTTACATTTTGCTAAGGCCTACTAACTATGTGAGTTAGCTCATGTTCTGCAGACATCACATCATGAGAACAAAATGAGAATGCTTCCATATTGTGCTGTTTTCAGTGCATGCAATATCTTGTGGAGTTTGCTGGTTAATTCATGCACTGACCCCATTGCGATGTCTTAAAAAATGTCGACATTCCTCCCTTCTGCATCTGTGTGCACTGGCAACATGACACGCCTCCGGTGCTCATCGTGCACAGCTTGACCCCACAAGCATGCAAAAATACCCTGAGAAGATTAAGGAGGCCGCAAACTCAGACATTTCCAGTGCCACAGCTTCAACAGATTAACAAAATAAATCGCTCCATGTTCCAAACTGGTGTCAATAGAGAACACAGATGGCATGGCAAATGCCCAGTGGCAAATTTAATCCTGTCAACTCATAAATCCTCCAAAAAGGCTGTGACCTGCATATTTCCTCAGACAGGCAGACACAATTAACACTGTGAATGGAATGTTTTCTCAGCATCATTGTGCTATTAATGGCACCCAAATACAGTTTTTACATCCTAAGGCAAGTCTATTGTCTTGAATCAGGCCTTCCAAAACTCATAGAAAATTCAGTGAGTCTCTAACACAGATTTCTGCAAAAGGGATTGTTCTGCGAGGATTCTGTAACTTACATATGGATTCATGAACCTCAAAAAATCTATTGTCACCATCATGCTACTCCATGTGCACTTGAACACTTACTGATGCCTATCTGTCAAGTATGATATAATTTAAAATTGAACGTAAATTATGCTAACTTGGGGGCTTATATACGAGCCCCCTGCACTGCCGGAGGGTCCCTTTTTGTGATGTTCCAGCAGCGCAGATCACAAAATCATATCTATGAGACAACGGAAAGCCTCTATGCGTGGCTTTGGATGGCCTCATAGATATGGCAATGCAAATCACTGTGTTGCCTTACTCTGCACTTTGGCGGTGCTCCATGAGTGTTGGGGTGGGTTTTCCCAAGCAAAACCCATGGATTTTGACACTGCCCCAGATTTACGCCAAATTCTTACGCCTCCTGAGGTGAGGCGTAATGAGGAGAACTATGTTTATTTCTCCTGTTTTTTTCCTCTTTCGTTGTGTGCTGCATTCTGCAGCACACATAGAAAGAGGAAAACGCCTCTTAGAATAGTTTTTTTGCAGGAAGGTGCACAAATACGGTGCATTCCTACACTTTCACTTTGGTGTTGGGCAGGGCAGCAATGTGACTTGCTGCTCTGCCCTACGCCAATTCCCCGTAAATGAGTGCCCAGGTGTCTCCATGCAATTTAATGACAACAGAAGTGCCTGGCTTGTTATGACCTTTGATCCCTTCTTGTTCTTGGGTGGGACCGTGGGAGTTGATTGTTTCCATATGTTTGTTTCTTTCCCTACATACTTTTAATTCTTTTGGCTGTGGATTGCTAGAAAGCATTTCACAGGCCACTGTCTCTTCTGAAAATTTCTAGACAAAATGCTGAATGCTCATTTCTCTTATCCAAACAATCCTGTCAACATCTGATGGTAGGTGGTGAATATCTGTCTGCAGTAATCTATCAGATAGCAGATGACTCTCTTAAATAAGCACTCTCAGTGATGGTCTTACATGTCTCCCTGGTATTGGCGATCAATTTGACAATAAGCTGGCTGCTACATGTCTAGTGTGTGGTTTTATTCCAGGCCTCCCAACCTTTGACTGATCATCCAAGCAATGTGCCATCGATGGTCCTTGTGGCCCTCTGATGGCGCCCAGAAGCATAGAAGCTCACGCTGCTCACCTTTCACCCCTACATGCGCATTTGGGCACTCTAGGGGGAATACAGGCACAGGGCAACCAAACTCTCTAAGCGGGTCTAAGGCCACTGTGAGGACATGTTGTTAATATTGTTTAGGAATGAGTCTGTATTGTTTAGTTTCATATGGTGTTTTGACTGAGGCAATGACTAGAACAGATGTGAATGGGTCGTCAGTGTGTTTGATTGTCTGGACTCTTTGAATCACTGGAATTAATGGTGTTGCCTGTAGAAAATTGACAAGAGGTTGGATAGAGTACCTGTTAATCACTCTTGTACCTGTAAAGTGAGAGATCAGTGGGTGACAGAAGGGAAAAGGGATTTCAGATCTGTGACAGACTGATTGTGTAACAGAACTTGTGTTCCGAAGAGAAGAAGGGAGTGTAAATTTCCTCTGTGACCAACAAGTGGGTTGCGGCCAGCTCAGTGACGAACTGGGTAACTCGGGTGCTCTTGTTTTTTTGGTTCTCTGAGGGGAGGCGCAGTGGATGTCTTTCTATGTAGGCATTTGGACTCCAGTCTCCACTTTGACTCCTTGATCCCATTTCTTCTCACCTAGTCCCTTCTTCTCATAGGTTTGGAGAGATTATTTAGGTTTGCTGACCCGGTTGCAACGTATGAGAAACTGGGAAATGGTGGGGTCAGAGCATAAATCAAATAAACTAGCTGTCTTGCTTAATGGAAGATGACTAGAGGGATGTGGATACAATTGATTAGTTCCATGAACTGCATTGAGCTGTAGCACGTCTGAAGGATATTTTATCAGAATCATAATGTCTCAACAGGGATATACGAATGAATGAATGAGTGCAAAGCAAAACTCAACTTAAGATGCTTGTGGCTTGCCAGAGTGGCGGCAACACTGATATAGACTATCACATATCCATACATTCATACACATAGGAGTGACATTGAAAGGTCCCAATAGAAAATGTAAAACTGTGAACAATTGCTATGTGGAAAGACATTAACATAGATTCTGGTAGCCCTCCTGTAAATCAGCACAGAACTCATCAGAGGTATGCCCCTCCATAAAGCTGCCTTTTGGAAAGTCCTATAGCATTGTGTTAGACGCAGTACTTTCATTTTCCACTCTTCAGATCAGCAGTTCAATAGTGATCATTTTTCAATGAGATCCTTTCTTTTCATTTAAGTGGTTGGTACAGTTCCATGTTTACTGAGGAAATCTTCTGACGACATGAAGTTTTTCTTGCTTAACAGCTCTTCAGAGGTGCTGATCACACACACGCACTCACGCATACACACACACACATTCATTTCCCACAGAGCTACTGCAGGTTGTACTTAATTACCGTCTTCAGATTTTTTCCCTCAATCATCCGCCTTTCTTCAGAATCACGAAGGTTCTACATCTGATTCACAGTTCATCTCCCTTGGTGTGACTGTGCTACATCACATCTATACAGAGCTACAGCTTCTCTTGTACACATTGGGGCCTATTCACAAGCTGGATTTTGTAGTATGTTTAGTGATGCCACAGTAGCACTGCTAAAGTGAAACAAAATGCTATTTACAAACCTACGAAAAATATGAATATAGTTTAATGTTAAAACATATCCCAAAGTAAACAGTATTTCTTATCAAATACTTTAACAACCTTTTTTGAATTTGTGCTTAATGCAACATTGTTTTTTATTGAAATCTAATTTGAATTTGATCTTCAGAAAACTCATTTTTATGTATTTTCATATATTTTAATTAATTAAAAATTGAAAGCAAAATTAATAGGCTGCAGCATTATTTTATTTTGTTCTATTTTAAAATAAAAATATGCAATTAATTTACATTAATATCTAACATAGAAAAGTAACATTTGTGACTAGCGCTGCCAGTATATCAGTGGTGCTTAAGGCTGTTAGCAGCAATTTTGTTGCATTGGAAAAACTGTGGCAGCGCTTCATGTGTTAATTTTCCACCACATATTTTTGTTTTGAGTGAATGTGTTTATTTGTGAGTTCAACCTCACCAATCCCGGCTGTTCGAGGTCCCAGTGACTGGGATTTGTTCCTCTTCAAATCCCTTGACCTGCCTACTACTCATCCTCTTTCACTCTGTTTATGCCATTTTAGGTAGGTTGCTCTTCCCCCTTCCTCCTCATAGCCATTCTAAGGCTTTACTCGAAGGACTTATGGGTAAAGGGAGGAGCAGCTAAGGGTGTCCTGTGGCATCTTCCATGGTTGTTCCTGCTGGGCTCGTATCAGCCTTGGGCGAGAGCCCCAGTCTGATTACCCTAATTTCCTACCTTTACTTATGTTCCTTCCATTTAACACGTGACATTTTACAGAAATGACACATCTTATGCATAGGAATGTAGCATGATATGCTGTTTACTGCTTGTTTGTTCTTGGTTTCATTTGATATTTGGGGGCATATTTATTAATGTGTTACGTCACCCTTGCGCCACACAAGGGGGGGCACAATGACGATGCAACACTAAAGTAAGATTTATCAAACCACGCAAGGCCTCCTTGCGTGGCCCTGCATGGCTTGATAAATCTGGAGTAACGCAATGCAGCTCAAATCACTGCGTTGCATTGCTCTGCTCCAGGGAGGCGTTCCATTGGTGGAGAGTGGGTGTTCCCATGCACCCATCCATGAATTTTGGCGCATTCCCAGATTTAACAACACTGGTAAACCTGGGAATGGGTCAAAATGCTGAGCCTCCACAGGGGATACGCAACAAAAAGAAATATCTTTATTTCTCCTCGTTATTTCCTCTTCCATCTTCCATCTAGGCGCTCGACTGGGATTGCTAACAGGTAGCTGAACGGCCTTCTGATGCGTTATACTCTGAATATTGTTTTTGTGCAGGAAGGTGCCCCTTTCTTCACAAAACAATCCTGCCTACAACGCAGGCCCCCTTGCACCATGGCGCAAGGGTGCCTGCGTTGGAGCTAGCCAATGGGGCGCCAGTGCTAGGACAGGAATGCGCCGTATAATATTAAATATGGCACATTCCTGCCCTTTCCCTTTCATGCAGCGCAGCAAGCTAGCTTGCTGCGCTGCATGAAAGTTTGATAAATCTGCCCCTTGGTTTTCATCAAAGTCAGGTTACTCTGTTTAACAGATCCGGCCTAGCGTAGCAACTCATAAGTGTTTGTGCTGTTTTCACCTTAATACGCCACTTATGCATAGTTTAATTGGGGGCTGGTGTTCTGCGACCAAAGCAATTGTGGTGCAGTGTAGTTTTTACGCATGTTGATCAGCGTAGCGGTTGCTCCGCTTTGTTCTGCAAAGCACCACCATGCATCGCACATGGACCAGTACAAACATGTAGTACATCTAGGCGCTTGACTGGGGTTGCTAACAGGTAGCTGAACGGCCTTCTGATGCGTTATACTTCTAATATGATACTATTTAACAGAACACAGGGTAAAGTTGTAATGTAACGTAACATACAAAACCACCATGGTCTACATCCCTACACTGACAAGCTTCACGTCGAGAGAAGCTTGTCTGTTCAGCTGTATTCACACTGACATCTTTACAAAGATGTCTAAACCCAGTAGAAACGTCTTGGTGCACTTGGCCACATGACATCGCCTCTTTAAAAATAATTTCATGCACCTTTGTAAATTGTTTGATTGTTTTATCTGGTCCCAAGCTCGTTCAGACCTAATAATGAAGGACCAGGCGCTACCTAACATCTAATCCATTACATTTGACTGATTGGTTCAACTCTGCTGTGCCTTTGAAACAACACTTCAAAACAAATGCAATCACAAATGTACGCACAATTAAGCACTCCTACTTATAAAATTGAAAGTGTTTACAACCCTTGGGATAGCGCCCGTAGCGTGAGAAAGCGCTTTCTTTTGAAAATTAGCAGCCCTGAGAAGTGACTCTACACTTACCACTCACGATAGGACGCTGACACGAAAACAGGTGATCCTTTAATAAATGAATGATGGTTAAGCACTGACTGCAGGGCTATCCAGAAGGACAATTTGCCTGCATAGTTACAGGAAGAATTCCTTCTGATTGTGGAGTGGAGATTCTCTTTAGTCGTTGTCTTCACGCATGCTTTCATGCTGCCATTGCTCCCCTATTTATCATGTGTATCGGTTGGGTTGCATTCTTGTTTTTGCCATCTGTGCCCCTCCAGTTATTTACTACCCTTTTTATTTTGGTACTCGTGAGACTAAACACTCCTGAGCATCTATGGGAGAATGTCAGGGTCTCCCTTTTTTTCCTACCTTACTTTTTTATTTTTCTTAATGCTTAGAGGTCATCGAGAGAAATGAGATTTTGACTTGTGCATGCCCCACATGTCACCACTATCACTTGTTGTTTTCGGCTACTATATAACCATGATTTTTATGTCGAGCCTGGGCAGCGCATGCGCTGCTCTGCGAGGCATGCTGTATGAGAGTATGCACTTGAAGCTCCGCCTACTCTCCGCCCATATTTTTCACTGGCTTGTGTCTTTGTCCTTTATAAATGCTGGCTTCTGATTTAGTAATCGGCTTGTTAGTCCCTCCTTAGTACCGCCTTGCCTTCATTTGTAATCCCCCATGTGGACTGGCCCTTTATTTCTGTTTTTACACCGTCTGTGTTATTTAGTCTGTAAGCACTATTTCTTTAGTGAGTTTTGTCTTACTGCAGGCACAACGTGCTTTGCAGCAACATTCAGCGCACCATGCGCGCTTTCACTTCCCAAGCAGCCGGGACAGTGGAGGCTGCTTCTTTGGAATGCCATAGGTCTCACATTTAGGAGAGCTTGAGCTATTGTCATTGTAAATGACAATACCTTAAACTCTCGCAAATGCAACACCTATTGCGTTACAAATATTGTTTTTGTGGGTTGTTTCCAAGCGCCCCATGCCACGCTTGCACTTAATAGAGGCCTCGCCCCTTTCTTTAGACGCGGCTATTGACATTTACAGTGCTAATAGCTCAGTCTCGTAAATGCGAGACCTATTGCATTGCAAACGCTTGTTGGGATTATAGCTGGATTTGATCTAGGGTGTCGTTCGTACATTATTGACAGCAAGCTCTACCTTCATATGTCAACGGAGAGTGATTACATGGCTAGGCAGTTGAAATATCTTGATGTAGCTAAGACTTGGATGAAGGGCAGTTGGCGCCAACTTAATGCTGTCAAGAAAACCAACATCTTTTTTGGCTAAGGTTTAAAGGTGCCCAGAGTGCGGTATGTTTCATAGTCCTATTTTTGGAAAAAGCTGTCACTACCTTGTGCAACCTAAAGAATCTTGGAGTAAACACAGACTGCTTCAATGGTGCAGATCTGTGTTTTGGGTCTGCCTCCCTTGAAGTGTGTGATTTTCCATCTCTTTCTGAAGTAGAGGATTGAGGTGGGCATGGTTATAATTGGTGGACTGTGCTGCTGCAACTTGTATGCTGTGGTTTTTTTCAGCCTTGCTGTGTTGACTGCAACATCTTTACAATTCCAGAGTCAGAAAGATCATGACTGGTTTAAAGTACATATCTGACCTTTGTAAATCTCTGAATTTTTTGACCCCTCGTTATCTTCAGAATAAGATCTCAACTGATCCCCTCCAGGAGGAACAAGTCCTCTGCCAATTCAGCTTTCTTATTGGGATATGTTCCAGGTTGACCTTGAAAAAACGTGGTAGTTTGCCTTCAAGGACCTCATGTCTTGATTCATTTGCTATAATCTTCTGCCTGTATGATGAAGAATAACACCAGTGACTGCTTACTCTACTTGTTCACTCACTCACCCACTCACTCACCAATCCAGTCATTCATTCCCCAAAATATGTGTTTGCTACTGCTCTCAAATTTTTATAAACACTCATATCTTGTTCAGACAATGCACAGAATACAGCGACCCGGAGTGGGAATCGCATTGCGATATTATGCATGTGAATTCAGTCAATCAATCAGGTTAATGTAAGACGGAACAACTCACCTGTAAGGGTCTCAAGGCGCTGGGGGGGGGGACAGCTGGTCCACCGGAGGCGCAGTAGTTCAGTCAAAGAGCCAGGTCTTAAGGTCATTCCTGAATTGAGGCAGTGGCGGTGATTGTCTGAGGTGGAGAGGCAGGTTGTTAGAGGTCTTTGCTGCGAGCTAGGCGAAGGATCTTTCTCCGCCCGTGGTCTTGCGGATACGTGGGATGGTAGCCAGGGCCAGTTGGACAGAGTGCTGGTCTCTGGTGGGTGTGTGGAATGCGTCCATCTTATGTGATTTCGCAATTTCATCACCTCCCCAAGGCGGTCACTATCTCACAGCGGGGTCTCAGCAGTCAATTTATCTCCCCACCCCAGGTAGTTATTAGTTGCACACCAGGCCTGCACCACTGCCCAGGTGTGAAATGGAAGTGTGTCTCCCTTTACCTTGTTGTATAGGAGGGCTGGGTACCCTGATCGCCCATGGCCCCACGGTCAACCCTGTAGGCTGGTTCATCACTCTCACCAAACACCCATTCATTTACCACCATCAACTGGGAGGTCCGAAATCGCCAGGCCCCCGTCAAATACTCCATGCTGGAGCTTTGCAAGAGATATATGTGAGCTGCCTCCGTCCCTAAGCAGTGTCCGCAACACGCTGATGACCTTGCTAAAGAAACTCTCGAGGACCCTGTAAAGGGTGTTTTGGAATATGTATAGCATGCGGGGGAGGGTCATCATTTTAAAGAGTATGGCTCTACTCATTAGGGAGATCGCAGTGTCCTCCAATGGGTTATGTCTTCTCAGAAACGCTCCAGTTGGGTGAGTAAGTTCTGTTGCAGGTATTCCTCCCAGTTCCTAGTAACATGGACTCCCAGGTAGCGGAATCCCCCGACTCTCCACCGATGCCGGGCATCCCAGCGGAAGGGTGAGTTTCCTCCTTGAGAGTGGGAAAATCAGGGACTTGTCCCAGTTATTGTGGAAGCCTGAGTAACTACTGAATAGGTCAAAAATATGGAGGATCCTCGGAATCAAGAAGCAGGGCCACGTGACGTAGAGCAGAATATCGTCTGCATATGAAGAGATCTTTTTCTCCCATTCTTCTCCTCCCCTTGAGCCCCCAAATGAGAGGGTTCTGACGTACCCAACCTGCCAAGGACTCCAAGGCCAAGGTGAAGATCATCTGTGACAGGGGGCACCCCTAACGCGTGCCCCTACACAAGATAAAGGCACGTGATATCACCCCGTTCAAGTGCACTCTCGCCATAGAATCCTTATATAATAGGCAGACCCATGAACAGAACTTGGGGCCAAAGCCCAGCCTAGGTAAAATCGCTAAGACGTAGGGCCATTCTCTGCTATCGAAGGCCATCCTTGCATCTAGGGAAAGCACCGCTGCCTCCTATAAGTCTGGTGCCACACGTCATATACAGCACCCCACATAGTCTCCGTAGATTTAGCCGGGTTCCCAGTCTTGGCATGAAGCCGGACTGGTACGGGTGGATAACTGATGTTATGACTTCAGTTAATCTGTTTGCCAAAGCCTTTGGCCAGCACCTTGGCCTCCGTATTGAGCAAAGATAAGGGCTGGTACAAATTACAGGCAGTCAGGGTTTGCCCTTCTTGGGGATCACCACGATTGTGGCCGTTCTCTGGTCTGCCGGGAGAACTCCGCTTCCCATGCGGCCAGGAACATATTGAGAAGGTGGGATGCAATCTTGTGGGTCACACATTTGAACAGTACAAGAGGGAGGCCATTGGGCCCCGCTGTCTTGCCCGATTGGAGTCCTCGAACTGCTCCTTCAATTTCCTCCACCGTTAATTCTTAGTCCAAGGCCTCCCTTTCGTCCTCAGAGAGGATTCGTAAAGGCAGGGTCTTCAGGAGTTCCGCAGAGTCCTTCCCTGATCTGTGGGACTTGGAGATGTATACCTGTTCATAGTATGTTGCAAACGTTTTGGCTATGTCTCCGCCCATTGTGTGTACCACCCCGTGTATCTTGGTGACCAATTCCTGCCTCTGTCCCGTTTATCCAACCAGGAGATGAGTTTAGTAGCCTTGTTGCCCCTCTGGTTTTAGCCTCTTGTGCCACTAACTTTCTTCGCTCGCTATCACTCTTTGTGCCTTTCTCCTTCATTCAAAGCTTCTCTGTGCCACCTTTTGTGCCATTTCTCAGCCTCTTTCTGCCACTTTCCTTCTACATGTTTTCCACTCCCACCACTGCACCTGTTTTCTGCTTTGTGTCCATTTTTTGCCATGTGCCTGCTCACGCTCCCCACCCCCTCTCCCTCCTCCTGATGGAGCAAGGTCTCGTAAGAAAGAGACTTGCTCGGAGGCAATCCGCTCGTTTAAGTCATTAACAAAGTTACTAACCATGTTTTGTGAATAATTAATACGCACCACATGAACATGCGGGTTAGCGAAGCTTGCTTATGTGTGTACTAACGCGGATAACAAGGAAATGGACTAATACCACTTTAAACGGGGAAACTGTAGTGCGCATGCGTCAACTGCATCTACGCAATATGACGAGCTAACGCTTGGAGGAAAATTCTAGCGCATGAGCAAAGACACTAAAATGGCGTCTTGAAGACTCGCGTGTATGGCATCTGCTTAGCTGAAACTAAAACAGGCTATTTTACTAATGCTAATGTGGGGAAAGTATTAATAAAAGAACGGGAATAGAGTAGAGGTGGGAGGTATACAGTGAGACCATTTATTTTGTGAAAATAACATTTGTCTTTTGACTTTATTATTAGTGCACATTTGGGCCTTTCTCGTATAACCGGACTAGATGAAATGACGCAACGCCTGCGCATGCCTACTGAGTGAAGCTATGAAGGTCAATGACAAAGCACTTGAATGGAGGCCAAATTGGAGCGCCATGTCCTGGGAACGGATGGTGAAAAGTTCAGCAATGAGATGTTCTATTCTTCATAGTGTCATTAATGTTGCAAATTTGATACATGTAGTGGATGGGAATAAAGTTTTTAATAAAAATTAAGGGGATGGGTTTGTAAATAATGGTTTAACAGAATAAAGCATCATGTAAGCATGGTGTGATGGAGCTTCCCCCTTGCCTGACCAATTAGATTTCGTATTTTTAGGATATTG
This sequence comes from Calotriton arnoldi, assembly GCA_963921515.1. NCBI lineage: Eukaryota > Metazoa > Chordata > Amphibia > Caudata > Salamandridae > Calotriton > Calotriton arnoldi. Next base: position 1,246,639 of record CAWUFW010001712.1, on the reverse strand, counting down.
AAACTTTAGTGGGTGGAACGTGAAGAAACGAAGGTATAATTAAGGTAGCTTTAGTTAGTTATTTAGAAGTCGAGGAGTGAAGCAGCAGAGCTCGGGATGCTGTCTGGGAGTCGGGGATGCTGTTCCTGGAGAGATGCTGAGAGGTGCTGATAAAGACTCGAATGCAGACGCTGAAGAAGAACTTTCTATCCTAACTTAATTGGGTTAGATCAGAAGATCGCGGAAGAATCTCGAGGAGGAAGAGAGTGTCAGAGAGGGGTGCGACGCAATTTGTCGGTATTCTAGAGAGGTCATCTATCCTGTCCTGAATCCTGTCCTGAAGTCTTTGTCTCCTGACCTATCCTGGGGACCCTTACCAGCCCTTTGGCCAGGGGTTGGTCTTTCACACCATTCTTGGTAAATATAATTTCACGTTATTTGCAAATGTTCTTTTCTCTCTGTTCTCTCCCTTTCTGAGCATTAATTATTGTATGAGTCCGAAGTATATGTTTTGATGTTTAATCAAATGAATTTCTCTCCTAAGAATGAGGGTGACTACACTGTATTTTTGAAATGGTTCACATGCATTTAATTTAGATAAAGATTTTAAAACTTTCCTGAGTCTGTGATCATTTACTTCAAACGAAAGAATAGTTAAGAGTTAAGTTAAATTATCACCATCAACTAGTTCAACTAATGGTCCATCGACCAGAGGAAAGAACTTTTTGCTCAGTGAGAGGTTAGTTAGGAGAATTAAATAACTAAACCTGAATATTGTGAAGTACAAATATAAAACTTTAACCACTCCAGCGGTTTACTCAATGTGTGTGTTTTTATGGGCCCAGGTGAGTATATGGTAGTGGAGTATCTGTTGTTGGTTTACCGCTGGATCAGTTTTCTGGTAGCAGAGCTATGGTTATTATTGACTAGTTTGGTGATATTGACTATTGATTATTGATTTATGTTTAACAAAAGAGTTAGCGTCTTGTTTTATGTTGTCCAGAATCCTGGGAAATGAATAGCGGGTGGTGACAGAAGCCACACTGCAGTAAGGTTACTAGTCTGTTGGAATAATACTGAGAAGCTACGCAGGGCTGGCAGTATTGAACTAGGGACTATTTCGTATAAAATTAGAGTGTGGATGATAGCGAAAGGGGTTCGCTGGTGAAACTTTGGTCTCATTTCCCAATACGGGTGACACTGGAGAAGTAACAGGTTCTCCTGAGCTTGAGTGAAGAGTAAAGAGGGGTTTTACTTGCAGTAGAAGAAGAGTAATTTCTGAAACTCAAGAATAAATTGAAATCTATCCTTTGTTTAGTGGAACCGACAGAGTAGCGAATGTTTTTATGTTGTTATTAATGAAGAATTTTAATGAAAAGTAATAGGAAATAAGTTTTTGTATTACCTTGTGAAGGGAGGGTCAGTCGCCGGAGTTATACTGATGTCACAGAGAGCCACGCTGGGATTGGTTGAAACAGCTGGCGTGAAACAGAAGCAGATTGTAAAGGAGGGGTCAGTAGTGAGGAGTAATACTGACGTCACAAAAGGCCACGCTGGCATTGGTCAGACTACAAGCGTGAGCCTGAGTCTGATTGGTTGATAGATAGAAGTCGCGCTAGGATTTGTCAGAAAAGAATTGTATGTTAAGTCCTGATTTGACTGCGGGTGTGAGTCGTGCTGACATAGGACGCGACGTAGGTAATAGAGCTAGAAGATATACGGAAGACTCTTTCCTATATCGAACCTCTGAAATGTTCGGAAGACCAAAAAAAATGACATTAATGAAGAAAATTAAATATTTCTTTAAGAAAGACAAGCCTGTAATTACTAGAGAGGGAATTCCTATTCCGCCACCCAAAACACCTGCTTCATTTATGATGATGGAGAAAGGATATCACACGTGTGTATGGTTGGAGAATTGGGTGGAATATACTAAAGGTGATGGAGTTTTGGCTTTTCCAGAGCATGGTACTTTTAATTTAAACATACTTCAGAATTTGAGAGATCGAATGAATATGCTAGAACCGAATCCTAGAATGACACAGTATGAAGCTTTGGAAGAATGGGAAATTTAAGCATTTGATCGTGAAAAATACAGAAGTGGTCGGAGATTTAGAGGATTTTTACCTAGATATCCGTATGAGTCAAGAGGAGAACAAATGAAGCGTTGGAGGAGAGCTGTGGTGACCGAGGGTTTATATCCAGAAATAATGGCTGAAGAACAGTTAGGAGGAAAATGTAAAGAAAAAACAAAACACCTGAATACGACAGGTTAGGGTGAATCAGATGATGAGCTATTAGAGGATATTTTGATTAAAAACCCTCCACCGTATCAAGAAGCACCTAGTAAGGTTACCCCAAGTGCACCAGTGATAGGAATGCCTTTAACCCCACAAATCTTACATGATGTATCACTTAATAGAGTGTTGCAGGATAATGAGAGAGAAGCTTTAAATAAAACTAGAGAAGAATTAGTTAAAAAAGTAAGCCAATTGAATTTAAATGCTGAAGCTTTGACAGTACCAGTGACTATTGGTCCTGTAATCCCATTATATGGAGATAAAAAGATTTGCCAGAAACCTCAAACTGTGACAATTCCGTTAGCAAGTCCCAGAAGAGAAGTAATAATTACGGATGATCAGACTAGTGAGAGTGAATCAGTTATTTCATTAATGGATCTCCCGAATGTAGAACCTTTAACTGAAACTCCGAAGAGAATTATACCTGCAAATTTGAGAGAAAAGAGATCTCTGGTTCCTATAGGAACTGGAAGTTCAACAGTAGTTACCCTTGAAGATATAGAGAGATGGGCACAGGAAATAGACAATTGAAACCCACAACCAAAGATTCTAGATATCAGTAAATTGAAAGTAGAGTTGGAAGAAATGATAACTGGCAATATGAGCATAGAAAGATTGAATGTTTACAATGATGATGAGTTATTATTCTTATGTAAGAGTATAACTAGAAGAGCAAGAGTATTTCATGAGAAATTAACAGAGGTTGCCTCAGAGATTGGAATAGATATAGGGAAATCGAAACTGTTGCAGAAACCATATAGAGTGGATTTTACTGACAAAGATTTGGAAAGTGTAAATGCTTCTGGTAAGAGGCTACAGATAAAAGAGTTGATGAATATTTTGCAAAAATGGGGAGACATTGACAAATGGAGAATTAGGTGGATAAGAAAGAACGAGGAAGTACAAGCAAGAGAAGCATCATCTGCATTTCCAGTGAGAGAATCAGATAAGGTTGAGAAATTGTGTCCAATGAGAGAAGTTCCTGGTGGTGGATATGTTCATGTCCCCTGGAGTAGACAGGATATTTTATCATTTATGAATGATTTTCCCAGGTTGAGAGAAAAGCCAGTTGAATGGTATAAACAGGTGGAAAGATTTGTGAAAGTTTCAAAGGTTTTGTTGAAGGATCTGGATGGATTATTTGATATTGTAGTACCTGCCGATTTGTGGACAGAGTGTAAGATCACAGTTGATTGGCCAAGTGAGGAGTATGCTAGAGACACGAAGACAGGAGCACCCTCAGAAGAGGTGATGAAGAAATATCACCAAGTAATTACTTACCTGAAAGGGAAAATCTCTCCTAAGGAAACAGATTGGGTAAAAATAGATAGAACAACCCAAGAGCCAAATGAGTCCGTACATGCGTACTATGAACGGTTTCTACAAGTGTTTAAGCAGTATAGTGGTTTTGAGAACATTGGTGATAAGGTTATGGGACATTTTGTGTATCGGTTTGTGTATGGTCTGAAACCGGAGATTAGTCAGATGATTCAACAGCACATGTTGTGCTGGCAGAGTAAGTCGATAGATGAAATTCTGGAATATGCAAAGTATTGTGGCGATGATATTGAGGCAAGGCGTAGAAAGCTAAAAGAGAAAATGATGTGGGCACAAGTAAAATTGGCAGAACAGCAGGAGAATAAAGTAAATACCCAGACTGAAAATCAGATAAAAGAGCAGAGTCAGAATGATCAAGCGGCGAATGGTGGTAAATTAAGAGGACGAATGAATACAGAGGAAGCGAAGAAGAAATTTCCTTGTCATTCGTGCGGAAAGCTTGGACATTGGAAGAACGAGTGTAAGAGTATTCAGAATAATAATGGGCCAAATCTAAATTTAATTCCACAGATGCAGATAGTTACTCAACAGTATCAGGTGCCACCAGCTCCTATGCCAAACTTTGTGAGTCCTCAAAAATACAGTGCGAACACCGGATTTCACGGAGAAAGTGGTAAGAATAACAGAGTGGTTACACAATATTTTTTGCAGAATGATGAAGAAAATTTGACTATGTGCAATGACGGTGCCTGAGGGGGGAGGAAGAGGAGTGCGTGCTTGGCGCATCCTTGCCGGTAGATCAGTTAGGTCCATTTGTTGATGGGAAAGTTGAAGGTAACGACATCACTTTTCTATTGGATACTGGTGCTACCCGGTCTACTGTGAGAACAGCAGACATCCCAAACCTAGCCCTCTCGGGAGAAACAATCCAAGTGGTAGGAGTGTCAAACCAACAGATTAGAACCCCAATTACAAAACCAATGGAGGTACATATCGGAAATTTTAAAGAAATGCATTGGTTTGTAGTTTGCGATTCCAGTCCAGTAAATCTGTTGGGAAGAGATCTACTGTGCAAGATGAATTGCACGATCTAGTGTACATAAGATGGTGTCGCTTTCCAAACCCCTGACGAAGATGTCATATACAAAATGATGTTAGCTAAGCAAGGTACAGAAGTAGACGAGATGTTTTCATTGATAACTGAGAGTGAATTGCCTGAAGAGTTGAGAACTACAGTAAATCCAGAAGTATGGGATTTTACAGGAAAGGATATTGGGCTAATGTCAAATGTAGATCCAGTTAAAGTGACGGTGAAAGAAGGTGCAGCTTACCCAAACACACGACAGTACAAGAAGTGAAAGCAGGAATTGCCCCGGAAATTGACCGAATGATTAAACAAGGCATTTTAAAAGAGATAATGGGTAGTCCTTGTAATTCGCCAATAATGGGACTTAAAAAGCCTAGCGGAAAATACAGGATAGTGCAGGATTTGAGAAAAATTAACAAAATTGTAGTGCCTTGCTAGCCAATAGTGCCAAACCCAGCGGTGATCCTTTATCAGATACCCTGGAATGCAGGTTGGTTTACAGTAATTGATTTGTGCCAAGCATTCTTTTCTATTCCTTTGCACCCAGACAGCCAGTATCTTTTCGCCTTCCGGTTTGAGGATCGTATTTTGGCATGGTGCCGAGTTCCTCAAGGGTACACAGAGAGTCCCTCAATTTTCAATCAGATACTGAAGAAATGTTTGGAGGCATTGATTATGCCCGGGAAATCAATTCTGGTTCAGTATATTGATGACCTATTGGTGGCATCAAAAACACGAGAAGATTGTGTCACTGACACAATTGCACTACTGAACCATTTGGCCGAAGGAGGACACAAAGGGGCCGATTCCGATCTCGGTCGGAGGCGCACCCAATACCATTCGGTCGGGAAAAAAGCCATGCGAAAGCCTGTTACCCGACCGAACCGTACGCGGGTCCGGCCGAGCGAGTACGATGCGAATCGCCGACCGACTCGTCCGGGCGACCCGACCGCTCCGACCGACTCGTACCCGGACCGTACCGCTCCGACCGACTCGGTCGGACCCGGCTCGCACCGCGCAATGGAGACGTTTTCCGGCCGGGTAAGTACGATGCGCACCTCGACCGCTCCGACCGACTCGCGCCGTCCGACTCGAACTCGCTGTCGGAGCCGTACTTTGGGGGTCCGTGTCGGACCCCCTGTACGCGTACCCGTGCGAGGCGCACACAGGGGGACCCAAGGGTCCCCCTACCTGTGCGTGTACGCCGCGAGCGCTTCGCGGCGTACTCGCTGTAGGGGCGCCCTTGTCCGCCTCGCACCCATTGAGGCAATGGGAGCCCGCGTACGCGTTGTACGACCGGCTCCCATTGAGTTCAATGGGAGTCCGACCGACTCGTGTCCGATAACATACGGACGCATCGGACTCGTTCGGTCGGACTGCACGGGTCCGATTCGGTCGGAAATCTCTCCGGGTCCGGCTCGGTCGGGGAAATTTCCGGCCCGAATCGGAATCGACCCCAAAGTGTCACCAGAAAAACTACAGTCCTGTCAACAAGAAGTTAGATATTTAGGGCATAAAATAGAAAGAGGAGTTAGAAAAGTGACCCCGGAAAGAATAAAAATATTCAAAGAAATGCAGCTACCTCAGACACAAAAGGAGATGAGAATGTTTCTGGGAGTGGTTGGGTACTGTAGGCAGTGGATCAATGGCTTCTCCATGTTAGCAAAGCCATTGATACAATTAACTCGGAAAAGAGCGAAAGATCCCATCGATTGGAATGATGAATGTTTGGAAGCCTTTGTGAAACTACGAAATTGTTTATGTGAGGCCCCAGCCTTGGGCATGCCTGATTATTCAAAAGACTTTGCATTGTTCTGTTGTGAGAGAGAAAATTGTGCACTTTCAGTTTTAACACAGAGACATGGACTGAGTCGACGTCCAGTGGCGTATTTTTCTGCCACCTTGGATCCAGTGGCTTCAGCCTTACCTGGCTGCTTAAAAGCAGTAGCTGCTACTTGTATGAGTCTGGAGCAAAATGAGTCCATAGTGATGGGACATCCCGTAAAGGTTTACGTTCCACATTCAGTTGAGATTCTTTTGACAAGAACAAGAACACAACATCTCACTCCCAGTCGGCTGACTAAGTATGAAAGGGTGATTCTGGGAGCAGAAAATGTGACAGTGATAAGATGTACGATAATGAATCCTGCCACATTATTGCCAGATTCATGTTGTGAAGAAGTGAAAGATGAGATTGATCATGATTGTCTGGATGTGACCGAATTGTGTACTAAGCCCCACCCAGATATAAAAGAAACACCATTGAAGGAAGCTGATCATGAATTATTCGTGGATGGGTCTTGCTTAAGAACTGAAGGAGGAGGATTAAGTGCTGAGTATGCTGTATGTAAAATAACGGGGTGGTTGAAGCATCCTGTTTACCGGGAGTCAAATCTGCACAAGTAGCCAAATTGGTAGCCTTAACAAAGGCATGGAAAAGTGGGAAAAATTGGAGAATAACCATATTTACGGACATTCAATATGGTTTCGGGGTTGTGCATGATTTTGGCCAACTCTGGATGCAGAGGGGATTTCTGACTTCTTCAGGATCACCTATCAGAAACAGTAAAAATGTAAAAGATTTGTTGGAAGCATTACAATTGCCAAAAGAAGTAGCAGTTGTTAAATGCGCTGCACATCAGTCAGGAAATGACTATGTGGCGGCTGGTAATAGATATGCCGACCAAATTGCTCGATACTGTGCAAGAAATACAATGTCAATTAACAGAAAAATTGAAACAGGTGAAACCAGCTGCCAACTTATGTTTTTTTCAGTTCCAGAAACATGGGATGAGGTCAGACAGTTACAGGAAGAAGTTGAGGAAAAAGAAAAGGAGATTTGGATAAAGTCAAGTTGTACAAGAAGGACAGAAGATGAAGTGTGGGTGTACTTAGATGGCAGACCAGTCATGCCAGACTGTCTACTCTCTCAAATGGCAAGAGTATACCATGGGACAACACACATTGGCAGGGATTCAATGATCAGATTATTCAGACAAAGTTGGTACAATCCAGAGTTTAGGGTAGTCGCAGAGAGCCTTTGCCAAAGATGCTTAATCTGTCAGCAGCAGAACCCAGGCAGGAAGTCAGTGGTTAGTTGGGGAAAGATTGGGAAGGCAGAAGGACCCTTCACCAGATTGCAGTTAGATTTCATTGAGTTGCCTCCTTGCAATGGACTGAAATATGTTCTTATCATAGTGTGCCTGTTCTCAAAATGGGTAGAGGCATACCCCACTAGAAGAAACAACAGTCTCACAGTTGCTAAACTACTATTGAGGGAGTTAGTTCCTCGTTTCGGTTTTCCAGTCACTTTGGAATCAGATAGAGGACCTCATTTTAATAATGAGATAATTCGATTAATCTGTGCTGCATTTAACATTGAACAAAATCTGCACTGTGCTTATCGTCCAGAGGCTTCTGGAATAGTTGAACAGCTAAATGGCACAATCAAGTCAAGATTAGGGAAGGTGTGTGCATCCACAATGCTGAAATGGCCAGATGCATTGCCTCTTGTACTGATGGGTCTCAGAAGTATTCCTGGCAGAAAAACAGGATTGAGTCCACACGATGTACTCATGGGAAGGGCAATGAGACAAGCATATATTCCTGGAAATAAATTGCTGAATATAACTGATGATCTGGTATTAGACTATTGCAAAGGATTGGCTGAAATGGTGCGTTCTGTCTCTCATCAGGTTGGAGAAGACGCAGTTGAAAGACAGCCAGACGAAGCGCATGATTTGAATCCTGGAGATTGGGTGTTCGTGAAGAAACACGCAAGGAAGTCGTGTCTAGCACCCAGGTGGGATAAACCACGTCAAGTCACACTAGTCACTACCACAGCAGTGAAGTGTGCAGGTTTACCCAATTGGATTCATGCTAGTCATAACAGAAGAGTTCTGAGCCCATCTGAACAACAAGAGCAGCCACTGACTGAACAAGCTGAGACGTCAGAAGTTGAAAGCTGTGACGCTGAAGAATCTAGAGTGATAGATTCTGAAAGACAACTACATGACGAACAGCCAAGTTCAAGTCAGGAAGAGTGGATACCAGTGATTGAAATACCTGATGCTGTTGTTGAAACAAGAAGAAGAACTGAACTAAAAAGTCAGGAAGGTAGAAAGGAAAAGACAGGGAAAGAAGAACACACTCAGGTAAAAATAAACAAAGTTATTCAGAAACCTGAGCAGGGAAAAGTAGATCTAGAAGAACAAGTTCAGGCAGAAGAAGAACAAATCGAAATAAGACCTGAACAGGAACAGGTAGATCTAGAAGAACAAGTTCAGGCAGAAAAAGAACAAACTATAATAAGACCTGAACAGGTGCAAGTAGAGGAAGGTCCAAATACAGAAAATACAGAACAAAGACAATCAGAAAGAGAAGAGGAACAAGAACAGATTGTGCCCAGATTAAGTGAAAATAAAAGAACTTTAGAAGGAGACGGAGAAGGTGAAAGTGCAGTTCAGGTCAAAAGAGTTAGAAAAGGAGACAATTGGCCTGTAGGAGTGAAGAGACTAAAATATCATCTAAGAAGACCAGAAAAGAAACCAGAGCAAGTAAATGAGATTACGAGTCAGACACAATCTAAACAAACATTAGTAAAACTCACAATAAGAAGCCCAAGATTGAGAACTCTGAACAGAAAATACAAGGCCCCTGAGTGGACCTATGTTATTCTTGAAGAATTTGAAAACCTAGATTTATGTGAAGAATCAGAAAGAGTTCATGTTGCACAGATTGATGAAAGCAAATTAAGACCTCCTTAAAATAAGACTGGATTTTAAGAAAATTTAGACAAAGAAAGAAGAAAGAGAAAAGAAATTTTCTCTAAATAAAGATGTCAGAAATTGAAAAACTGAAAGACCGAAACGAAGTTTAAAAAGAAAATGTTTAAGATTCTGTTTATGTAGTATTATATTAGTAGTATTAGTATGGTTATTCCTATCAGTAGGAGTACCTTTGTTGATGGAAACAAGTAACAAGAATAGTACAATTACTAATGAGAAGGTAGATAGAATAAAGGGAACTAAAATAGAAATAGGGGTAGAAGATGAGATAAACTATCATAATGAATCGGACAATGATTCGTCTTTAAATGTGTTTACTAAATTGTTATTTCAGTATGTTAATACGATGGAAATTAGTAATTGTTATGTTTGTATGAAGTTACCCTCATCAGTGTCAGAAGGGGTAACGTATCACCATATACCTCTAACATATGGTGTATCATGTATTGTCTTATCAAGTTTATTTTACGTAACAGGGAAACTTCAGTATTTTTATTCAAACTTAGATGTAGTATTTTCAGAATTGCCTATTAGAAAGAATATGAATCCAGTAGTTAGTAGTAAAGATGCACAGTTCATGGGTGAATTCTTTTTAACAATGAGTTCAATAGATTTAGTTCAAGCCCACAAGGATAACCTAACATGTATATTACGTGAAGAAGAAAAAGAGTTTTTGAATTTAGTAGAAGAAAGGAGACGGGATTTAACAAAGAAAGCTGCTGAACAGAAAACCCATGTACCTCCATGGGCTGAGAAAGAGGGAATTTATGCAAAGGGCGAAGCTCGTGCTGCGATGTCCCTAGACTTTGTGAACAAGGGAAAATTCTGCCTCCATAGGTCAAAGACAGATTATAATAACAATTTCATTGGTTCCAGTGAGTGTGAACACAACTTCCTAATTCTAGGAGGGTGGGGACTAAAAGGGGGAAATGACCCTGTATTTCCAGGAATTTATTATGTATGTGGGAATAATGCCTATTATAGGTTACCTGCAAGATGGTACGGGAGCTGTTATTTTGGAATCGTTTTTACAAAAATCTACCATGTAGACAGAATCAATGGAATCAATGGAAGATCTAATGGACTAATACGGAGAAGAGCTAGTTTTTCTGAAATAGTAGGTGATATTTTTAGTGCATTGATACCCTCAGTTGGAGTCATTCTAAATTCATGCAAAATTTGCAAATTATCAACCGTAGTTGGTCGTCTTTCCACAGATACTGCAGGTGGATTCTTAATGATTAACACAGAAATGGTTGCAATAAGGTCTATGGTTTTACAAAATCATCTTGCTCTTGATATTCTATTGGCAAAAGAGGGCGGAGTCTGTGGTATGTTGAAAATTCAACATTGCTGCACTTATATTCCGGACAAAAGTAAAGAAATTAAAGGGTATATTAGAAATATTACAAGAATGCTTAATGACTTGACCCAATTGGAGGTTGACAGTGTATGGGGAAAATGAACAAAGAGTATAACATCAATAGGGAATTGGTCTACTAATTGTGGGAAAAGTTTTCTAGGTCAAATAATCTTACCAGTAGTTGTGATAATGACATTAGTTATGATAGTAATGATCACATGTAAATGTTGCAGAAGCAAAGTAAATGGAAGAATACATTTAGAAAATGAAGAGAGAGGAAAGAAACGAAAGAGAGAATATGATGAAATTCAACTAGAAGAAATTAAAGGAAAACTATACAAAAAGATGAAAGATTTAGAAGGAAAAGAAGTAACTGATGAAATAAGGAGAGAAAAGGAGAAAATTGAGATGTGCTAAAGTTGGCATCTGGGAAGGGATGGGTAATTTTGTGATGGCTCAAAATGCCATCAGAGAGGGGATTGATGGAGCATGGTCTCGTAAGAAAGAGACTTGCTCGGAGGCAATCCGCTCGTTTAACTCATTAACAAAGTTACTAACCATGTTTTGTGAATAATTAATACGTACCACATGAACATGCGGGTTAGCGAAGCTTGCTTATGTGTGTACCAACGCGGATAACAATGAAAACAGACTAATACCGCTTTAAACGGGGAAACTGTAGTGCGCATGCGTCAACTGCATTCTGGAAATTCTAGAGCATGAGCAGAAGACACTAAAATGGCGTCTTGAAGACTCGCGTGCATGGCATCTGCTTAGCCGAAACTAAAACAGGCTATTTTACTAATGCTAATGCGGGCAAAGTATTAATAAAAGAACGGGAATAGAGTAGAGGTGGGAGGTATACAGTGAGACCATTTATTTTGTGAAAATAACATTTGTCTTTTGACTTTATTATTAGTGCGCATTTGGGCCTTTCTCGTATAACCGGACTAGATGAAATGACGCAACGCCTGCGCATGCCTACTGAGTGAAGCTATGAAGGTCAATGACGAAGCACTTGAATGGAGGCCAAATTGGAGCGCCATGTCCTGGGAACGGATGGTGAAAAGTTCAACAATGAGATGTTCTATTCTTCATAGTGTCATTAATGTTGCAAATTTGATACATGTAGTGGATGGGAATAAAGTTTTGAATAAAAAGTAAGGGGATGGGTTTGTAAACAATGGTTTAACAGAATAAAGCGTCATGTAAGCATGGTGTGATGGAGCTTCCCCCTTGCCTGACCAATTAGATTTCGTATTTTTATGATATTGAAACTTTAGTGGGTGGAACGTGAAGAAACGAAGGTATAATTAAGGTAGCTTTAGTTAGTTATTTAGAAGTCGAGGAGTGAAGCAGCAGAGCTCGGGATGCTGTCTGGGAGTCGGGATGCTGTTGCTGGAGAGATGCTGAGAGGTGCTGATAAAGACTCGAATGCAGACGCTGAAGAAGAACTTTCTATCCTAACTTAATTGGGTTAGATCAGAAGATCGCGGAAGAATCTCGAGGAGGAAGAGAGTGTCAGAGAGGGGGTGCGACGCAATTCGTTGGTATTCTAGAGAGGTCATCTATCCTGTCCTGAATCCTGTCCTGAAGTCTTTGTCTCCTGACCTATCCTGGGGACCCTTACCAGCCCTTTGGCCAGGGGGTTGGTCTTTCACACCATTCTTGGTAAATATAATTTCACGTTATTTGCAAATGTTCTTTTCTCTCTGTCCTCTCCCTTTCTGAGCATTAATTATTGTATGAGTCCGAAGTATATGTTTTGATGTTTAATCAAATGAATTTCTCTCTTAAGAATGAGGGTGACTACACTGTATTTTTGAAATGGTTCACATGCATTTAATTTAGATAAAGATTTTAAAACTTTCCTGAGTCTGTGATCATTTACTTCAAACAAAAGAATAGTTAAGAGTTAAGTTAAATTATCACCATCAACTAGTTCAACTAATGGTCCATCGACCAGAGGAAAGAACTTTTTGCTCAGTGAGAGGTTAGTTAGGAGAATTAAATAACTAAACCTGAATATTGTGAAGTACAAATATAAAACTTTAACCACTCCAGCGGTTTACTCAATGTGTGTGTTTTTATGGGCCCAGGTGAGTATATGGTAGTGGAGTATCTGTTGTTGGTTTACCGCTGGATCAGTTTTCTGGTAGCAGAGCTATGGTTATTATTGACTAGTTTGGTGATAAATATTGACTATTGATTATTGATTTATGTTTAACAAAAGAGTTAGCGTCTTGTTTTATGTTGTCCAGAATCCCGGGAAATGAATAGCGGGTGGTGACAGAAGCCACACTGCAGTGAGGTTACTAGTCTGTTGGAATAATACTGAGAAGCTACGCAGGGCTGGCAGTATTGAACTAGGGACTATTTCGTATAAAAGTAGAGTGTGGATGATAGCGAAAGGGGTTCGCTGGTGAAACTTTGGTCTCATTTCCCAATACGGGTGACACTGGAGAAGTAACAGGTTCTCCTGAGCTTGAGTGAAGAGTAAAGAGGGGTTTTACTTGCAGTAGAAGAAGAGTAATTTCTGAAACTCAAGAATAAATTGAAATCTATCCTTTGTTTAGTGGAACAGACAGAGTAGCGAAAGTTTTTATGTTGTTATTAATGAAGAATTTTAATGAAAAGTAATAAGAAATAAGTTTTCGTATTACCTTGTGAAGGGAGGGTCAGTCGCCGGAGTTATACTGATGTCACAGAGAGCCGCGCTGGGATTGGTTGAAACAGCTGGCGTGAAACAGAAGCAGATTGTAAAGGAGGGGTCAGTAGTGAGGAGTAATACTGACGTCACAAAAGGCCGCGCTGGCATTGGTCAGACTACAAGCGTGAGCCTGAGTCTGATTGGTTGATAGATAGAAGTCGCGCTAGGATTTGTCAGAAAAGAATTGTATGTTAAGTCCTGATTTGACTGCGGGTGTGAGTCGTGCTGACATAGGACGCGACGTAGGTAATAGAGCTAGAAGATATACGGAAGACTCTTTCCTATATCGAACCTCTGAAATGTTCGGAAGACCAAAGAAAATGACATTAATGAAGAAAATTAAAAAATTTCTTTAAGAAAGACAAGCCTGTAATGACTAGAGAGGGAATTCCTATTCCGCCACCCAAAACACCTGCTTCATTTATGATGATGGAGAAAGGATATCACACGTGTGTATGGTTGGAGAATTGGGTGGAATATACTAAAGGTGATGGAGTTTTGGCTTTTCCAGAGCATGGTACTTTTAATTTAAAAATACTTCAGAATTTGAGAGATCGAATGAATATGCTAGAACCGAATCCTAGAATGACACAGTATGAAGCTTTAAAGAATGGGAAATTTAAGCATTTGATCGTGAAAAATACAGAAGTGGTCGGAGATTTAGAGGATTTTTACCTAGATATCCGTATGAGTCAAGTGGAGAACAAATGAAGCGTTGGAGGAGAGCTGTGGTGACCGAGGGTTTATATCCAGAATTAATGGCTGAAGAACAGTTAGGAGGAAAATGTAAAGAAAAAACGAAACACCTGAATACGACAGGTTAGGGTGAATCAGATGATGAGCTATTAGAGGATATTTTGATTAAAAACCCTCCACCGTATCAAGAAGCACCTAGTAAGGTTACCCCAAGTGCACCAGTGATAGGAATGCCTTTAACCCCACAAATCTTACATGATGTATCACTTAATAGAGTGTTGCAGGATAATGAGAGAGAAGCTTTAAATAAAACTAGAGAAGAATTAGTAAAAAAAAGTAAGCCAATTGAATTTAAATGCTGAAGCTTTGACAGTACCAGTGACTATTGGTCCTGTAATCCCATTATATGGAGATAAAAAGATTTGCCAGAAACCTCAAACTGTGACAATTCCATTAGCAAGTCCCAGAAGAGAAGTAATAATTACGGATGATCAGACTAGTGAGAGTGAATCAGTTATTTCATTAATGGATCTCCTGAATGTAGAACCTTTAACTGAAACTCCGAAGAGAATTATACCTGCAAATTTGAGAGAAAAGAGATCTCTGGTTCCTATAGGAACTGGAAGTTCAACAGTAGTTACCCTTGAAGATATAGAGAGATGGGCACAGGAAATAGACAATTGAAACCCACAACCAAAGATTCTAGATATCAGTAAATTGAAAGTAGAGTTGGAAGAAATGATAACTGGCAATGTGAGCATAGAAAGATTGAATGTTTACAATGATGACGAGTTATTATTCTTATGTAAGAGTATAACTAGAAGAGCAAGAGTATTTCATGAGAAATTAACAGAGGTTGCCTCAGAGATTGGAATAGATATAGGGAAATCGAAACTGTTGCAGAAACCATATAAGGTGGATTTTACTGACAAAGATTTGGAAAGTGTAAATGCTTCTGGTAAGAGACTACAGATAAAAGAGTTGATGAATATTTTGCAAAAATGGGGAGACATTGACAAATGGAGAATTAGGTGGATAAGAAAGAACGAGGAAGTACAAGCAAGAGAAGCATCATCTGCATTTCCAGTGAGAGAATCAGATAAGGTTGAGAGATTGTGTCCAATGAGAGAAGTTCCTGGTGGTGGATATGTTCATGTCCCCTGGAGTAGACAGGATATTTTATCATTTACGAATGATTTTCCCAGGTTGAGAGAAAAGCCAGTTGAATGGTATAAACAGGTGGAAAGATTTGTGAAAGTTTCAAAGGTTTTGTTGAAGGATCTGGATGGATTATTTGATATTGTAGTACCTGCCGATTTGTGGACAGAGTGTAAGATCACAGTTGATTGGCCAAGTGAGGAGTATGCTAGAGACACGAAGACAGGAGCATCCTCAGAAGAGGTGATGAAGAAATATCACCAAGTAATTACTTACCTGAAAGGGAAAATCTCTCCTAAGGAAACAGATTGGGTAAAAATAGATAGAACAACCCAAGAGCCAAATGAGTCCATACATGCGTACTATGAACGGTTTCTACAAGTGTTTAAGCAGTATAGTGGTTTTGAGAACATTGGTGATAAGGATATGGGACATTTTGTGTATCGGTCTGTGTATGGTCTGAAACCGGAGATTAGTCAGATGATTCAACAGCACATGTTGTGCTGGCAGAGTAAGTCGATAGATGAAATTCTGAAATATGCAAAGTATTGTGGCGATGATATTGAGGCAAGGCGTAGAAAGCTAAAAGAGAAAATGATGTGGGCACAAGTAAAATTGGCAGAACAGCAGGAGAATAAAGTAAATACCCAGACTGAAAATCAGATAAAAGAGCAGAGTCAGAATGATCAAGCGGCGAATGGTGGTAAATTAAGAGGACGAATGAATACAGAGGAAGCGAAGAAGAAATGTCCTTGTCATGCGCGCGGAAAGCTTGGACATTGGAAGAACGAGTGTAAGAGTATTCAGAATAATAATGGGCCAAATCTAAATTTAATTCCGCAGATAGTTACTCCACAGTATCAGGTGCCACCAGCTCCTATGCCAAACTTTGTGAGTCCTCAAAAATACAGTGCGAACACCGGATTTCACGGAGAAAGTGGTAAGAATAACAGAGTGGTTACACAATATTTTTTGCAGAATGATGAAGAAAATTTGACTATGTGCAATGACGGTGCCTGAGGGGGGAGGAAGAGGAGTGCGTGCTTGGCGCATCCTTGCCGGTAGATCAGTCAGGTCCATTTGTTGATGGGAAAGTTGAAGGTAACGACATCACTTTTCTATTGGATACTGGTGCTACCCGGTCTACTGTGAGAACAGCAGACATCCCAAACCTACCCCTCTCAGGAGAAACAATCCAAGTGGTAGGAGTGTCAAACCAACAGATTAGAACCCCAATTACAAAACCAATGGAGGTACATATCGGAAATTTTAAAGAAATGCATTGGTTTGTAGTTTGCGATTCCAGTCCAGTAAATCTGTTGGGAAGAGATCTACTGTGCAAGATGAATTGCACGATCTAGTGTACATAAGATGGTGTCGCTTTCCAAACCCCTGACGAAGATGTCATATACAAAATGATGTTAGCTAAGCAAGGTACAGAAGTAGACGAGATGTTTTCATTGATAACTGAGAGTGAATTGCCTGAAGAGTTGAGAACTACAGTAAATCCAGAAGTATGGGATTTTACAGGAAAGGATATTGGGCTAATGTCAAATGTAGATCCAGTGAAAGTGACGGTGAAAGAAGGTGCAGCTTACCCAAACACACGACAGTACAAAATGAGTCCAGAAGTGAAAGCAGGAATTGCCCCGGAAATTGACCGAATGATTAAACAAGGCATTTTAAAAGAGATAATGGGTAGTCCTTGTAATTCGCCAATAATGGGACTTAAAAAGCCTAGCGGAAAATACAGGATAGTGCAGGATTTGAGAAAAATTAACAAAATTGTAGTGCCTTGCTGCCCAATAGTGCCAAACCCAGCGGTGATCCTTTATCAGATACCCTGGAATGCAGGTTGGTTTACAGTAATTTATTTGTGCCAAGCATTCTTTTCTATTCCTTTGCACCCAGACAGCCAGTATCTTTTCGCCTTCCGGTTTGAGGATCGTATTTTGGCATGGTGCCGAGTTCCTCAAGGGTACACAGAGAGTCCCTCAATTTTCAATCAGATACTGAAGAATGTTTGGAGGCATTGATTATGCCCGGGAAATCAATTCTGGTTCAGTATATTGATGACCTATTGGTGGCATCAAAAACATGAGAGGATTGTGTCACTGACACAATTGCACTACTGAACCATTTGGCCGAAGGAGGACACAAAGTGTCACCAGAAAAACTATAGTCCTGTCAACAAGAAGTTAGATATTTAGGGCATAAAATAGAAAGAGGAGTTAGAAAAGTGACACCGGAAAGAATAAAAATATTCAAAGAAATGCAGCTACCTCAGACACAAAAGGAGATGAGAATGTTTCTGGGAGTGGTTGGGTACTGTAGGCAGTGGATCAATGGCTTCTCCATGTTAGCAAAGCCATTGATACAATTAACTCGGAAAAGAGCGAAAGATCCCATCGATTGGAATGATGAATGTTTGGAAGCCTTTGTGAAACTACGAAATTGTTTATGTGAGGCCCCAGCCTTGGGCATGCCTGATTATTCAAAAGACTTTGCATTGTTCTGTTGTGAGAGAGAAAATTGTGCACTTTCAGTTTTAACACAGAGACATGGACTGAGTCGACGTCCAGTGGCGTATTTTCCTGCCACCTTGGATCCAGTGGCTTCAGCCTTACCTGGCTGCTTAAAAGCAGTAGCTGCTACTTGTATGAGTCTGGAGCAAAATGAGTCCATAGTGATGGGACATCCCGTAAAGGTTTACGTTCCACACTCAGTTGAGATTCTTTTGACAAGAACAAGAACACAACATCTCACTCCCAGTCGGCTGACTAAGTATGAAAGGGTGATTCTGGGAGCAGAAAATGTGACAGTGATAAGATGTACGATAATGAATCCTGCCACATTATTGCCAGATTCATGTTGTGAAGAAGTGAAAGATGAGATTGATCATGATTGTCTGGATGTGACCGAATTGTGTACTAAGCCCCACCCAGATATAAAAGAAACACCATTGAAGGAAGCTGATCATGAATTATTCGTGGATGGGTCTTGCTTAAGAACTGAAGGAGGAGGATTAAATGCTGAGTATGCTGTATGTAAAATAACGGGGGTGGTTGAAGCATCATGTTTACCGGGAGTCAAATCTGCACAAGTAGCCGAATTGGTGGCCTTAACAAAGGCATGCAAAAGTGGGAAAAATTGGAGAATAACCATATTTACGGACAGTCAATATGGTTTCGGGGTTGTGCATGATTTTGGCCAACTCTGGATGCAGAGGGGATTTCTGACTTCTTCAGGATCACCTATCAGAAACAGTAAAAATGTAAAAGATTTGTTGGAAGCATTACAATTGCCAAAAGAAGTAGCAGTTGTTAAATGCGCTGCACATCAGTCAGGAAATGACTATGTGGCGGCTGGTAATAGATATGCCGACCAAATTGCTCGATACTGTGCAAGAAATACAATGTCAATTAACAGAAAAATTGAAACAGGTGAAACCAGCTGCCAACTTATGTTTTTTTCAGTTCCAGAAACATGGGATGAGGTCAGACAGTTACAGGAAGAAGTTGAGGAAAAAGAAAAGGAGATTTGGATAAAGTCAAGTTGTACAAGAAGGACAGAAGATGAAGTGTGGGTGTACTTAGATGGCAGACCAGTCATGACAGACTGTCTACTCTCTCAAATGGCAAGAGTATACCATGGGACAACACACATTGGCAGGAATTCAATGATCAGATTATTCAGACAAAGTTGGTACAATCCAAAGTTTAGGGTAGTCGCAGAGAGCCTTTGCCAAAGATGCTTAATCTGTCAGCAGCAGAACCCAGGCAGGAAGTCAGTGGTTAGTTGGGGAAAGATTGGGACGGCAGAAGGACCCTTCACCAGATTGCAGTTAGATTTCATTGAGTTGACTCCTTGCAATGGACTGAAATATGTACTTGTCATAGTGTGCCTGTTCTCAAGATGGGTAGAGGCATACCCCACTAGAAGAAACGACAGTCTCACAGTTGCTAAACTACTATTGAGGGAGTTAGTTCCTCATTTCGGTTTTCCAGTCACTTTGGAATCAGATAGAGGACCTCATTTTAATAATGAGATAATTCGATTAATCTGTGCTGCATTTAACATTGAACAAAACCTGCACTGTGCTTATCGTCCAGAGGCTTCTGGAATAGTTGAACAGCTAAATGGCACAATCAAGTCAAGATTAGGGAAGGTGTGTGCATCCACAATGCTGAAATGGCCAGATGCATTGCCTCTTGTACTGATGGGTCTCAGAAGTATTCCTGGCAGAAAAACAGGATTGAGTCCACACGATGTACTCATGGGAAGGGCAATGAGACAAGCATATATTCCTGGAAATAAATTGCTGAATATAACTGATGATCTGGTATTAGACTATTGCAAAGGATTGGCTGAAATGGTGCGTTCTGTCTCTCATCAGGTTGGAGAAGACGCAGTTGAAAGACAGCCAGACCAAGCGCATGATTTGAATCCTGGAGATTGGGTGTTCGTGAAGAAACACGCAAGGAAGTCGTGTCTAGCACCCAGGTGGGATAAACCACGTCAAGTCACACTAGTCACTACCACAGCAGTGAAGTGTGCAGGTTTACCCAATTGGATTCATGCTAGTCATAACAGAAGAGTTCTGAGCCCATCTGAACAACAAGAGCAGCCACTGACTGAACAAGCTGAGACGTCAGAAGTTGAAAGCTGTGACGCTGAAGAATCTAGAGTGATAGATTCTGAAAGACAACTACATGACGAACAGCCAAGTTCAAGTCAGGAAGAGTGGATACCAGTGATTGAAATACCTGATGCTGTTGTTGAAACAAGAAGAAGAACTGAACTAAAAAGACAGGAAGGTAGAAAGGAAAAGACAGGGAAAGAAGAACACACTCAGGTAAAAATAAACAAAGTTATTCAGAAACCTGAGCAGGGAAAAGTAGATCTAGAAGAACAAGTTCAGGCAGAAGAAGAACAAATCAAAATAAGACCTGAACAGGAACAGGTAGATCTAGAAGAACAAGTTCAGGCAGAAAAAGAACAAACTATAATAAGACCTGAACAGGTGCAAGTAGAGGAAGGTCCAAATACAGAAAATACAGAACAAAGACAATCAGAAAAAGAAGAGGAACAAGAACAGATTGTGCCCAGATTAAGTGAAAATAAAAGAACTTTAGAAGGAGACAGAGAAGGTGAAAGTGCAGTTCAGGTCAAAAGAGTTAGAAAAGGAGACAATTGGCCTGTAGGAGTGAAGAGACTAAAATATCATCTAAGAAGACCAGAAAAGAAACCAGAGCAAGTAAATGAGATTACGAGTCAGACACAATCTAAACAAACATTAGTAAAACTCACAATAAGAAGCCCAAGATTGAGAACTCTGAACAGAAAATACAAGGTCCCTGAGTGGACCTATGTTATTCTTGAAGAATTTGAAAACCTAGATTTATGTGAAGAATCAGAAAGAGTTCATGTTGCACAGATTGATGTAAGCAAATTAAGACCTCCTTAAAATAAGACTGGATTTTAAGAAAATTTAGACAAAGAAAGAAGAAAGAGAAAAGAAATTTTCTCTAAATAAAGATGTCAGAAATTGAAAATACTGAAAGACCGAAACGAAGTTTAAAAAGAAAATGTTTAAGATTCTGTTTATGTAGTATTATATTAGTAGTATTAGTATGGTTATTCCTATCAGTAGGAGTACATTTGTTGATGGAAACAAGTAACAAGAATAGTACAATTACTAATGAGAAGGTAGATAGAATAAAGGGAACTAAAATAGAAATAGGGGTAGAAGATGAGATAAACTATCATAATGAATCGGACAATGATTCGTCTTTAAATGTGTTTACTAAATTGTTATTTCAGTATGTTAATACGATGGAAATTAGTAATTGTTATGTTTGTATGAAGTTACCCTCATCAGTGTCAGAAGGGGTAACGTATCACCATATACCTCTAACATATGGTGTATCATGTATTGTCTTATCAAGTTTATTTTACGTAACAGGGAAACTTCAGTATTTTTATTCAAACTTAGATGTAGTATTTTCAGAATTGCCTATTAGAAAGAATATGAATCCAGTAGTTAGTAGTAAAGATGCACAGTTCATGGGTGAATTCTTTTTAACAATGAGTTCAATAGATTTAGTTCAAGCCCACAAGGATAACCTAACATGTATATTACGTGAAGAAGAAAAAGAGTTTTTGAATTTAGTAGAAGAAAGGAGACGGGATTTAACAAAGAAAGCTGCTGAACAGAAAACCCATGTACCTCCATGGGCTGAGAAAGAGGGAATTTATGCAAAGGGCGAAGCTCGTGCTGCGATGTCCCTAGACTTTGTGAAAAAGGGAAAATTCTGCCTCCATAGGTCAAAGACAGATTATAATAACAATTTCATTGGTTCCAGTGAGTGTGAACACAACTTCCTAATTCTAGGAGGGTGGGGACTAAAAGGGGGAAATGACCCTGTATTTCCAGGAATTTATTATGTATGTGGGAATAATGCCTATTATAGGTTACCTGCAAGATGGTACGGGAGCTGTTATTTTGGAATAGTTTTTACAAAAATCTACCATGTAGACAGAATCAATGGAATCAATGGAAGATCTAATGGACTAATACGGAGAAGAGCTAGTTTTTCTGAAATAGTAGGTGATATTTTTAGTGCATTGATACCCTCAGTTGGAGTCATTCTAAATTCATGCAAAATTTGCAAATTATCAACCGTAGTTGGTCGTCTTTCCACAGATACTGCAGGTGGATTCTTAATGATTAACACAGAAATGGTTGCAATAAGGTCTATGGTTTTACAAAATCGTCTTGCTCTTGATATTCTATTGGCAAAAGAGGGCGGAGTCTGTGGTATGTTGAAAATTCAACATTGCTGCACTTATATTCCGGACAAAAGTAAAGAAATTAAAGGGTATATTAGAAATATTACAAGAATGCTTAATGACTTGACCCAACTGGAGGTTGACAGTGTATGGGGAAAATGAACAAAGAGTATAACATCAATAGGGAATTGGTTTACTAATTGTGGGAAAAGTTTTCTAGGTCAAATAATCTTACCAGTAGTTGTGATAATGACATTAGTTATGATAGTAATGATCACATGTAAATGTTGCAGAAGCAAAGTAAATGGAAGAATACATTTAGAAAATGAAGAGAGAGGAAAGAAACGAAAGAGAGAATATGATGAAATTCAACTAGAAGAAATTAAAGGAAAACTATACAAAAAGATGAAAGATTTAGAAGGAAAAGAAGTAACTGATGAAATAAGGAGAGAAAAGGAGAAAATTGAGATGTGCTAAAGTTGGCATCTGGGAAGGGATGGGTAATTTTGTGATGGCTCAAAATGCCATCAGAGAGGGGATTGATGGAGCATGGTCTCGTAAGAAAGAGACTTGCTCGGAGGCAATTCACTCGTTTAACTCATTAACAAAGTTACTAACCATGTTTTGTGAATAATTAATACGTACCACATGAACATGCGGGTTAGCGAAGCTTGCTTATGTGTGTACCAACACGGATAACAATGAAAACAGACTAATACCGCTTTAAACGGGGAAACTGTAGTGTGCATGCGTCAACTGCATCTACGCAATATGACGAGCTAACGCTTGGAGGGAAATTCTAGAGCATGAGCAGAAGACACTAAAATGGCGTCTTGAAGACTCGCGTGCATGGCATCTGCTTAGCCGAAACTAAAACAGGCTATTTTACTAATGCTAATGCGGGCAAAGTATTAATAAAAGAACGGGAATAGAGTAGAGGTGGGAGGTATACAGTGAGACCATTTATTTTGTGAAAATAACATTTGTCTTTTGACTTTATTATTAGTGCGCATTTGGGCCTTTCTCGTATAACCGGACTAGATGAAATGACGCAACGCCTGCGCATGCCTACTGAGTGAAGCTATGAAGGTCGATGACGAAGCACTTGAATGGAGGCCAAATTGGAGCGCCATGTCCTGGGAACGGATGGTGAAAAGTTCAACAATGAGATGTTCTATTCTTCATAGTGTCATTAATGTTGCAAATTTGATACATGTAGTGGATGGGAATAAAGTTTTGAATAAAAAGTAAGGGGATGGGTTTGTAAACAATGGTTTAACAGAATAAAGCGTCATGTAAGCATGGTGTGATGGAGCTTCCCCCTTGCCTGACCAATTAGATTTCGTATTTTTACGATATTGAAACTTTAGTGGGTGGAACGTGAAGAAACGAAGGCATAATTAAGGTAGCTTTAGTTAGTTATTTAGAAGTCGAGGAGTGAAGCAGCAGAGCTCGGGATGCTGTCTGGGAGTCGGGATGCTGTTGCTGGAGAGATGCTGAGAGGTGCTGATAAAGACTCGAATGCAGACGCTGAAGAAGAACTTTCTATCCTAACTTAATTGGGTTAGATCAGAAGATCGCGGAAGAATCTCGAGGAGGAAGAGAGTGTCAGAGAGGGGTGCGATGCAATTCGTCGGGATTCTAGAGAGGTCATCTATCCTGAATCCTGTCCTGAAGTCTTTGTCTCCTGACCTATCCTGGGGACCCTCACCAGCCCTTTGGCCAGGGGGTTGGTCTTTCACACCATTCTTGGTAAATATAATTTCACGTTATTTGCAAATGTTCTTTTCTCTCTGTCCTCTCCCTTTCTGAGCATTAATTATTGTATGAGTCCGAAGTATATGTTTTGATGTTTAATCAAATGAATTTCTCTCCTAAGAATGAGGGTGACTACACTGTATTTTTGAAATGGTTCACATGCATTTAATTTAGATAAAGATTTTAAAACTTTCCTGAGTCTGTGATCATTTACTTCAAACGAAAGAATAGTTAAGAGTTAATTTAAATTATCACCATCAACTAGTTCAACTAATGGTCCATCGACCAGAGGAAAGAACTTTTTGATCAGTGAGAGGTTAGTTAGGAGAATTAAATAACTAAACCTGAATATTGTGAAGTACAAATATAAAACTTTAACCACTCCAGCGGTTTACTCAATGTGTGTGTTTTTATGGGCCCAGGTGAGTATATGGTAGTGGAGTATCTGTTGTTGGTTTACCGCTGGATCAGTTCCGCATGTCTTCTGCCCTCTCCTTGCTCCTTGTTATGTCGTAAGCACATATATGTTTTAGAGCTCAAATACTTCTTGAGCTTGTAGAACGATATGAACTCAGCCTGCTCTGGGCAAGCTTTGTGAATGGGACGAAACTAACTTATGAATAAAGTGTTTCAAATCATCCAGATTGCGAACATCTTTGCAATTGTGGCGACGAGTGGCTTGAACCTCTGCGAAACTATACCTTGTGCCACCCGACATTAGGAATTATGGCTGAAGACCTCTACAGTGATCACACAAGTCATCTGTGAGCAGGCGCATTGTCACAGGTGTGCATGAAAGGAACTTGGATGTTACTTGGTCTGAGACTGTTTGGTAAACGTATGAGCCACAGCACTCTTACCAGGAGCACCGTTAAATCCGTTGGTCAGCTGGTAACACTTCCACCAGTAGAACAAATGTGGAACACCTCCACATGTTTCAGCATTGTTAAGTAGACTCCATAGCCATTCTTAACTTGAAGTAAGACTTTATTAAGTAATAAAGTACAACACACCAGTCAGACAGGAGAGCGCCGTGCAGGTAGCTAGCCAAGACCCAATGCAACTGTCAACTGTCAACTGATGTAGGAACTGTCAGCTGGCGTTTTAGAATGCCAGCTGATGACATAACAGGGTTAGCGCGAGGGCAGTGACGAGCGTGGTAGGGGACGGAAACCTAAAGGGGATAATTGAGGGGGAAGTGAAACAGTGCAACCCAACACATCTCCTTCCCGAAGGAAGACAAGGAAAGGAAAAGAAAGGAAAGGTCTCAAACAGGTGGAGCGGTGAATGCACGCTTGGCAAGGATAGTTATTCACAAACAAAGTCTTTGTACTTGCTGGGTTTTACAACGCTGCGACCATATCTACTGGTACTGCCTGCTTCCATCGCTGTTTCTCCCTCATTCTCCGTATCTTCCTCTGGATCCCGTTCTTCCTCCGAGCGGCTGTCACTCTCCGCACCAGGTGATTCAACCGAATTACTAGTGCTAATGTCTCTGTATTCTCCAATTGACTCAATGAGTTCCTGGTCTGAGGCAACATTAGTGCCCTTGGTTTGGGATTGCACCGTTGTACCGTTCCCTTCTCCATCCGAACCAGACCCTTCATTAAGCAACCAGTCTAAGTTATCCTTCTTATTAGTGTTGTCAAGTGCGCCGTTGTTCGGTGGTCTGGCACTGCCCTGTTTATTGGCACATACACTTATACCTCCATCAGTTCTGGCACAAACCGAAAGCGCGGAGGCATGCCAAACCCTACCATCGCTGAGAAGGGCAGAATTACAAAAAACTTTCTCCACCACCAACGGCGTGGTAAACCTACTCTGTCCTTTTTCAATGAGTCCGCTTCTTTTCACCCTTACTCTGTCTCCTTCTTTGATGTTGATTTATTTACACCTGTGTTTGGCATTAAATCTCTCCTTACATGCCTCTTGTACTTCTTGGATACTCTTTCTCACCATGTCCGCTGACCACTCCACTCTCTTAGCTGTTTTGAGCCACCCAACATTATCTTTTGATAATGGTGTTCTTCCTCTCATAAGTTCGAAAGGGCTGAAGTGCGTACTCTCCCCTGGTGTTATCCTGTATGCCCAAATCATTTTGTTCACTTCTTTCTTCCAACATAGCCCATTGTTGTTGGCTAGTTGTATGGTGCCTTTTATCACCCTGTTAAAACGTTCCACAGCTCCGTTTCCTGCGGGATGATGCACAGAAGTGGTTTTGTGTTTTATTCCATTCCTTTCCAGGATATTTTTGAAACTCACAGAGGTGAACTGGCTGCCGTTGTCGCTGACTATAGTTTTGGGTATGCCTTCCCTCGTGAAAACGCTGTCAAGCAACGCGATTATGTCGTGTGCCTCAACCTTGCGGCTTACCTTAATCTCGGGCCACTTGGAAAAGTGGTCCACTATGACCATAATGTACACCTGATCCTCCTGGTACCGTATGGGTCCCGTTATGTCTATGCCCACTCTCTCCCAGGGCATGCCCGGACAGTCCAACGGTTGCAGAGTGGGTCTAAGTGTGACCTGAGTTTTGTCCGAATTTTCACACTGCACACAGTTCCTTACTGTTCTTTCTATTTCTAAGTCTGGCCACCAATACCAACACTTAATCCTGTGTTTAGTTTTGTTGATGCCCAGGTGTCCCTCACGGCAAATTTCCAGGAGTCTTTCCCTTAGCGTAACTGGTGGTATTACCTTACCCTGCCTCAAAATGAGTTCACCTTCTACTGACAATTCATTTCTGAGTTCCCAGTATGGTCTCAACTCTTTTTTATGAACTTCTTGCTTGGCCAACCATCAACAATAAGTTTGTGTACTTCCTGTAGGGTTTCATCTTTTTGATTCACACTCATCCAAACCTCTCTGTGTATGCTGGGGAACTCCTCATTGATGCTTGCCACACAAAATTCATCCTCCCTTTCCCCCAGATCCCCATAGCCAGGTAGGGGTAATCTACTTAGGAAGTCTGCAACCACATTTTTAGCTCCTGGCAGGTACTGCACATCGTAATTGTAGTCTAATAGTCTCACGGACAGTCGTGCTAGTCTAGGAGACGCATTATATAATCCTTTAACGGTGAGTACCTTTGTGAGTGGTTTGTGGTCGCTTCTTAAAGTGACCCTTTTTCCCCAAATGTACTGCCGGAAGTATTCCATTCCCCACACACAAGCTAATGCTTCTCGCTTGATGACTGAGTATCTTTCCTCAGTGGGTGTGAGTGAGCGGGATGCAAATGCGATGGTAACCTCCTTCCCATTGCTTTCAGCTTGTGTAAGGACTGCTCCTATTCCCCTTCCGCTAGCATCTGTGGTGACAATACTGTTGAGACTTGTGTCGTAGCCTTGCAGGGGAGGTGCCTCACAAATTTCCTGTTTTAGAGCATTGAAACTCTCGTTGCAACATTGAGACCACTCAAACTTGTTTCTTGATTTTAAAAGTTGTCTTATGTTATATGTTTTAGCTGAAACGTTTCTCAGGAACTTTTAATAGAATTCCACCAGGCCCAAAAATGCTCTTAGTTCCTCTTTGTTCTGTGGAACCGGAGCATCCCTGATGGCATTGAGTAATTCTTTCTTTGGCTTTATACCTTCAGGTGTGATTTCATGTCCCAGTTACGTGACTGTTTTTTCTGCGAACCTGCATTTTCTGTACTGTACAGTCATGCCACACCTTTCCAAGATATTCAGTACATTCAGCAACCTTTGGTCGGGGTCCGCCTGGTCTTTTCCCATTACTAGGATGTCATCCTGAAAGATGAGCACCTTTTTGACCCCTTTAAAAAGTTCCTGCATGAGTCTCTGCAACAGTCCCGCTGCCGAAGCTAACCCAAAGGGTACCCTCTTGAACCTGTAACACCCAAATGGTGAAATGAAGGTGGTGAGGTGCCTGCTTTCAGGGTGCATAGGGACCTGGTGGTACGCTGCAGCGAGGTCTATTGTAGAGAAAATCTTCATGTCTTTTGTCAGGGAGAGCATCTCATTTATTTTAGGGAGGGGGTACTGGTCTACAAGGATACTTTTGTTGAGGTCGCGTAAGTCTATGCATAACCTCAACTTGCCGTTGGGCTTGTGTGCAACGACTAAGGGTGCGACCCACTCAGATGATTCCGTGTGTTCTATGATGCCTGCACCTAGTAATTCATTAATTTCCGTCTTGACCTCCTCCCTGATAGTTAACGAAATGTGTCTTACCTTGTGTATGCTCGGGACTGCATTTTCCTTTAGTTTCATTTTATGTTGAAATCCTTTCAACTTTCCTATGGTGCCGTTAAAGACTTTTTTTAACCTGTCAGGAATGTTGGACGCACATACCTTGTCCTGTTGCATAACCAGTACGGGTTCCGAACTGTTGGGATTAAGTGTGATCCCTAATTTTCCCTGGTCTTTCCATCCTAGCACAGAGGGACCCGTAGCAGAGATGTATAATTTGCTGATGGTTGCTCTGTCCTTAAAAGCGAACTTAAGTTCCCTGCAACCTACCAGCTCAATAGGTTCCCCCGTGAATGTTCTGAGGGTTATATCAGGTGTTTCCATGACCTTGCCTAGTGTTTCTTGGAATTTCTCCCTCCATACTTTTCTGTTGATGATAGTACAGGGTGATCCTGAATCAGCGACTATCTCAATGCTCACCCCTCCAATGGCCACCATGCACATAGGTTTCTTCTTGTTACCTCTCTCTTGTTCATCATTTTCAGATTCTTCAGTTACATTAAGCACACACAAGTTGTACTCTGATTCGTCAGATGAATCCTGCTCCTGTTCCTCATTTACCTCAACCAATTTTACTTTCGCTCTCACTTTCCTCTGACACGCTTTTTGAAAATGCCCCACAAGTCCGCATTGTGTACATTTACTATTGCCAGCAGGACATTTCCAGTCATTAGCCAAATGTCTGTTGCTACCGCAACGGTAACATTTAAATTGCGCAAATGTTTTTACTCCCCCTTTATACCCAGTCTCTTCCGTGACTCTACTTTTATTAACCATGTGCTTCTTCTTACTTCCACTTATTTTCGCCACCACACTGGGTTCTTCTTGTTTAGTTTTAGTCTCATTTAGTACAGCTTTGGCACATCTTCCTGTCATTTCTGCCCTTTTTACTATCTCAATCACTTCCTGGAGTGGTTTCTCACCTTTAGCCCACAACGCGTCCTGTATATTTGGATTCGCTGCACACATTACTATTTGATCTCTTATGAAATCATCGTGCATATTCTCAAATTTGCATGTGAGTGCTAAGTTCTTAAGTGCAGAAACGTAATCCTCTATACTCTCCTCTTTCCCCTGTTTTCGTCAGTAAAATTTATATCGGTTAACAGCAACACAGACAGTGGGTTTATAATAACTATCCAAGTCATCCATGGCATTAGTAAAAACATTACCCTCTTCACCTACTCGCACCTTCTTGTTAATGCTGTTATACACCTTAAGTCCTCCAGCCCCCAAGCAATGCAGTAGGATTTTTTTCTTTTCATCTGCTGCCAGTGGTTCTTCTGCATTATCAAAGGTGGAAATATAGTTATTAAAGAACTCCCGCCATTCCTCCCATTTTATTTGCGGTTCACCAGATCCTGCTAAAAACGATTGCGGGGGCTGTAAATTGTACTTGTTTCCAGAAGCCATGATGAGGTGTGGAGTGAGAACCTCTAAATAAAGTTCCTTCTAATTGTATTCCAGTCCCCAACTGCAATGCTTTTACAACTTTAACAATTAGTCTAATGCGATTTCTCAAATAATTCTCACTTGTTTAATAGTCTTGCGCTTTTGTATCCATCCGCCTCAGCCTCCCGTGCAATTTCTTCTTGCAAACTGACGAGATTGTGTGTTCCGGTGAATTACGCTACGAGGTTGCACACCGGAAGAGTGGAATTTAAGATGGCCTCACGCACGTTTCCTGTGCGTCTTTCGAAAGACTGGACCACTGAATCCTACTTTCAAGATGGCGCCCACTACGTGCTACGTCAGCACGATGCCCGCCTGGTAGTGCGCCACCAACTTGTGAGGAGAACCTTCTAATAGTTCAATACCGGATAAATACTGCTCCCCTCAGTAAGTTCAAAGTCTCTTTTTAATCTTAAATAAGCGCAACTCACTTTTTCGTTTGTGAATGATATCCTCCTGTCGTATTCTACACAGAACGGAGCAAACGCTCTCCTTAATCTTTTTATTCCGTTGCAGACCTGTACGACTACAGCCTTCTTTCATTTCAGCTTCATCCTGCTCGCTTTCCTCCTTTTACCGTGTCTGTAATCTCCTATTTCAGGATTCCTTTGAAGGTTAATGCTTCCTCCAAATTCTTTTTTCTCCTTCTTTTTTTTTCCCTTGAATTCACGTGGGTTCCTTGGTGTGTTGTTCAGTTCCGCTCATCGCCATAAATGTTAAGTAGACTCCATAGCCATTCTTAACTTGAAGTAAGACTTTATTAAGTAATAAAGTACAACACACCAGTCAGACAGGAGAGCGCCGTGCAGGTAGCTAGCCAAGACCCAATGCAACTGTCAACTGTCAACTGATGTAGGAACTGTCAGCTGGCGTTCTAGAATGCCAGCTGATGACATAACAGGGCTAGCGCGAGGGCAGGGACGCGCGTGGTAGGGGACGGAAACCTAAAGGGGATAAATGAGGGGAAGTGAAACAGTGCAACCCAACAAGCATGCACTGTTTGTACTGCACCAACGTCACAGGAGCAGTGCGGGAGGGACGCTCATGACAGTGGGAGTGATGCAAGCACGTCCCATTACGCAGTGTTTGATTGGGCCAGCACTATTTGCGATGTGGCAGCCCAACAGTGGTGTCGGCTGTTTTCGGGGCAGTCAATTAAGCCAGCAGAATTTCCGGTGATACGCATTCCAGGCGTATCATTCAGAAAGGGAATTTCCCGTACAGATTGGGTGACATGCACACCTTATTTGAACGAGTGTTACTTTCAAATAATCATCGACAGTGGAACAGAGGCATTCGCGTCATACGCACACCTACTGTACAGTGCATGCAAGTCAATTGGAGGTATTTTAACACGGTGACTCGCACACCAACGGCGAGTGCATTTTTATTTATCTGTTACCTCTCAAACTGGGTACTGGTATCCACACCTACTGTACAGTGCATGCAGGTTGATTGGTGGTATTTTAACTCGGTGACTCGCACATCAATTGCGAGTACATTTTTATTTATCTGTTACATCTTGTTACATATTGTGAGAGAATTTATTGCAGTGTATTATTCAATTATGGCCACTATGAAACTTGCAGCACATCAGCCTTTTATGGTAAAGGAAGGTGAAGTGAACAATTTCAAGTGGGAGGAATGGAAAGAGAACTTTATTAACTATATCGACACATTTGGAATTGAGGATATGTCTCCTGAAAGAAAGAAAAAAATCCTTCTGCATTGCCTTAGACTTGGGGGTTTAAGAGTGTATAATCGTATGGAAAAGAAACCTCACTTGGGGATGAGGGAGATGTGTTCATTCAGGCCATGTCTGATTTAGATGCTTATTTTGCACCAACAGTTTGTAAGGCTATTGATAGGTATAATTTCTACCATCGCAAACAGGGTACCAATGAGAAAATAGAGGACTATGAAGCCGCTCTTAGGAAGTTAGCATTGCTGTGCCATTTTGTGGGTATTGAAGATGAAAGTCATCATGCACTGCAATAATCCTAACTTACAGGACAAGTTGTCGGTCCATGGGGATTCCAGTTTACAGGAGGTAACTGTTATTATAAGGAAGTCAGAACTTACCTCTAGATGTGCAAATGCTGTGGTTTCTACGAGTAAAAAAGAAAGTAGTGAGGAAATAATCAAAATAGTCAAGGCAATGATTTCCCCAAAAAGTGGTTCTCGCAAGAGTGACCATGTAGATCTTAAGAAGGAGGAGAAAAATACGAGTAGACATAACACAAAAAGGAGGATCTCTGAGTTGAAGGGAAAATGTTATCGATGCGGGAGTACCTTTCATCTAGCCCATGATAGAAGATGCCCTGCATTGGGTCAGAATTGTGCAAAATGTGGGATCACAGGACATTTTGCTCATGTGTGTCACAAATCAAAGTCTGTGAAGTGTGTGGTCGATGAGTATGATCAAGAGGATGAGATGTCTGGTTCAAAGGTAGATGACTCTCAAGTTCTCAGCATACAAGATGAGGTGAACTGGGTAAAAAACAGTGAGTAAAATAACTGTCAGCGCCATTCAGGTGACTTTGGTAGCAGATTTTAGTTCACTGTATTCCATCATTAACAAAGACGCATGGTCGGATTTATTCTGTGAGAAAATTGGTTCAAGGTTTGAGAAACCGGATGTTCACCCACAGAGTTACACAGGCGAAGTAATTGATTTATTGGGATACCGTAAACTGCTGTTTGAGTTCACAGGGAGGTATGCTGAATGTAAACTCTGAGGGGCATATTCTCAAGGAGCTATCGCCGAGTTAGCTGCACTTTAACGCATCCAAAGTTGCGCTAAATTTATCGCCCCATTCACAAGCTGGTGCTAACAGCCCATAACACCAGTTTTCCTGCGAAAGCTGTTGCAAAAAACATCGCCACAGATGACCCCGGCAACTAACGCTAATGAGATGCAGAGTAGGCGTTCCCGAGCAAAAAGCCGCGACAACACCACAACGCAACATTCTCAACGACCAGCCACATCGGCGATAGGAACACAAAACAGGCGATACAGCGCGTTACCAGCAGGAAATTAACACCTGCTCTGACCTGGTGCAAAGTCGGACGTCAACCTGCACAAGAAAAGGGAGCCCAGCCCACAGCCACACCTGAAGAACAACAGATGCCATGGAGCCACTCACCATGCACCCCGGAGCCCAGAGAGGGCAACAACACCCACCGCCACCACCCCCAGGACTGCCACCCCCCCAACGGACCCCCCCCGCCCTCCCTCCCGGACCACCACAGAGGCAGCGCAGACAAAGACAGCAGACGTTCAGGAAATGCACCAGCCCCACAGACCTAACACCAGACAATGCCAATGCCCACTACAGGCCCAAAAGGACAACCATCCTCCGCATCCTGAACATCATTGCCCACAGGCTGACAGTACCAACACAGCAGACAACCAACATCCCTCCGCAGACAAAGCTGCTGGCTGTGCTGCACCTGTTGGCCTCTGGTATCCTCCCAAACAACAACCACCCGAGTCGGAGGAGTCTCACAGCCAGCCCCATCCAAGTCCCCCACACCTGTCCTGGATGCCCTCACCAGCTAGGGACCCCAGCACCCATACGTCCCCCACAATGCGCAGGTACAGCTGGAGACCAAGCAAGGACTATACGCCATAGCTGGATCCCCGCACGTGCCCGTGGCCAGTTCAACAAACTATCTGTGTGTGTCCGTGTGCTCATGATGTATGCATTTGTGCCCCGGGCACTACAACATTACAT
Organism: Calotriton arnoldi; assembly: GCA_963921515.1. NCBI lineage: Eukaryota > Metazoa > Chordata > Amphibia > Caudata > Salamandridae > Calotriton > Calotriton arnoldi. Next base: position 1,213,331 of record CAWUFW010001712.1, on the reverse strand, counting down.
TGTGCCGTGTACAAAGGACGCAGCCATGTCACCGCAGGCAGTGGGTGGGACATTGCACATGTAGCTTTGTCGTCCCCCACTCAATACGTAAAAGGAGTGAACTGGGCCGGCGTACGCCAGTCCGGCGTGGGGGTGTGGATGATCATCCCGTGGCTCTGGGTGTGGCTCAGTACTGGAAATGTGCAAAGGCATGTGTCTCTGTCGCAGTGTGGGTCTCCGTTGGGGAGTGTTGGTGGGCCCTGATGGGACTTAGACACCCACGTATGTGATCTGGTTCGGCTTCCATGAGGTAGTACCCCACCCACACATGTTCGGCCACCCCCTTCTGGCAGTATGACACCTGGCCTTGGAATGCGATGTGTGCTTGGGTGGGCTGCTGGGAGCCAGCCGGGGTGGTGGGTGCGTCCAGCTGTGTTGTCTGTGCAGGGGGTGGGGTGTCCTCGATGCAGCGGTGCTGCCCTGCTCCTGGAGGTCGATTGCCTTAGATGTCCATGGACTGTTGTGGGGCGTAGGTGTCGGAAGTGTGGTGGTCCTCTTCAGCATCACTGTAGAGTTGTCTGGTCTGCTCTGCTGGGGGTGTTGTTTGTCCCTCTGCAATGTGAAGGGGAGATGCTTGTTGACATTGTGTTGGCATGTATGTTGCCGCATTGTTCAACTTTACATTCAGACTTCATGACAATGTACATTGTGACTGTTTGGGAGGGGCAGACTATTTGATGCGGGACAGTGGACATTTGGACTACATGACGTAGGTGAGGTTGTACACGTACATTTGCATCTCACAATTTCCTGCTATGTCAGGTGTGATTGGCCATTTTCTACGCACAGGCGGAACCAGTTGTGTCCTCTGTCCTGCAGTGTAGGTGTTGGGCTGTGTACCACATTGTCGTCCATGTGGGTGTGCTGTAATTGCTATGTGTGTGTGCTGCTTTGTGTGGGAGTCGCACCTGCAGCTGTGATTTTGCTGCCCCTTATCCCTTGGAGGCGGTGTGCCTTTGGCTTTTGTGCTTTTGAGGTGCTGTGATGTTGGCGACTTGGGTCATTTGTGCTCTTCGACGGTTTTTGTACTCTTGTGCATTGTTTGTTTGCAGATGTGTTGTTGACGTTGGTGGTTGTTTGTGCAGGTGGATGTGTCAGAGTGTGACCTGCTCCTTTCCGGATGTGGTCCACACTCAGCCACCTCAGTCTAGTGGCATGTACAGTGTCATGGTGATTGTACTCCAGCCATGCTGCTGGTCATGTGGTGTCACTTGCATTGTCAGTGTGGCTCTCACATACGCATCTTTGCTGTGTTTCGCATGGGTGCATGTGTGTGTTGTGTAATTGGTGATGTGTGGGACCCCTCTGGGCACATGGTGAGTGGGGGCCTACTTGATGTTTGTATGTGTGCTGCAGTGTGCCACGGGGATCAGGGACATGACCCAGGGTTATTGTGGGTGTGCGGTGTGCTACACGTCGTTGTGCATGTGTGCCATTGTGCCCATCCCCCCCGTCCCCACAGTCCCTGTTCGTTACTCATCCTGTTGTGTCAGGTCATGTCGGGCAGTGTCCGGACTCCCGACTCCTTGCACTGTCTCCACACAGATGACTGTGGGCGCCATTTGCTCCAGCTCCTCCTGTGGCGCAGGACTCCCACCCCCATTCGCCGTTACTGCCTTCCTGTTGGCAGGGGGTTTCTGCTTGGTTTGGCTTTTGACATCGTGCCAGCGCATCTTGGCCTCCTCGGCACGCCGACTGCATTCACGATGGGATGCCATTTTTCCGTCTGTATTGCCAATGACACAGTGGTGGTGACGGACAGTTGTTGTTGGTGCTCTGTCACCTCCGTGACGACGATTGGGTTTTCCTGCGGACTGTACCCCGTCTTCCTCTTCCTCTTCTCCTTGGCCTTCCCCGACCCCGAGGTTCATTGCTGGTTGTCTGTGGGGCTTGTGGGGTTCACGTTGACCTAGGCACTCATTCCGGGTGCATCCATGTTGCTGCGCAGTTTGATTTGTTTATGGTATGTTTTTCTTGTTCAGCTTTTATGGTGCATTTTCCCGCCAGACGCGTGGGGATTGCAGGCCTATCGCTGGTTGTCGCAGTTTTTTTTTTCGTGGTTGGCCTCATCGCAACTTTATTTGCGTTGGTGTTTCGCATTTTTTCGGCGTCGTGTTGTTTTTAACGCGGTCATTTGATGCGTTATCGTGGGACTATCGCATGGTGATGCCAGGTTGAGAATGCTACGTTAACACGCCGTTGTTTTCCCGCGATGGACTGCAATGTGAGAAGTTGCGTTAAGCTAAACTTGCGGTGGTTATCACACGTTCTTGTGAATATGCCCCTATGTTTCCAAATCCAGTCCGAGTGTGCTGGGGTGGTGGGACCAGTGGGAATTGGGCATTTTACTTGATCCCAATAGTCCCAACCCCGTCTTAAGTGTGTGTAGTGAAAGGAAGGGATGAAGTGAATTAACAAGGGAATTTCCAAAGGTTTTCACTGGTACTGTGGGGGGAGCTTAAGGGTTTAACTCACAAAATCATTCTGAATGAAGATGCACACCCCTGCAGACATAAGTTAAGGAACATTCCCTTGCTTGTTAAGGATGAGGTGGTCAGTGAGCTTAACAAATTGGTGGAAGGGGGAGTAATTGAGCAAGTTGAGTCATCGGACTGGATCGCCTCCCTTGTAGTCACATGAAAGGCGAACGGCTACATCCAATTATGTGTGGACTTAAGGGAGCTTAATAAGAACATCTACGTGGACATGTTCCCCCTGCAAAGGATTTCCAAATTGCTGTCTGTTACTAGGAAGATGGAATGGTTTTCTACTGTAAATTTGACTTCAGCATATATTCAAGTCCCCTTACATAGGAGTAGCAAACATCTCACTGCTCTTATCACCCCGATTGGTGTATTCCAATTTAGGCAAGTACCTTTTGGATTGGTGTCAGCCGCCACATTGTTCCAACGCCTCATGTACAAGTTGTTTAAAGGCATAAGAAATGTCATTTTTTCCCAAGATGATATCCTAGTTATGGGCAAGAATAGGGAAGAACATGATGGGGTTCTGCAGGAGGTATTAAAAACATTGGAGCTTCATGGATTGACAGCTGAGGAGTCCAAGTGCAGGTTTGCAAGCAACACTGTAACGTATTTGGACAGGAGAGGAGCTCTAAAGGGTTAAGTCCCAAGTCCGAGTTAGTTGATGCCATTAGGATAGCCCCTGTCCTCTAAAGTAAAGATGAAGCAAGATCCTTTTTAGGATTAGCTGAGTTCTATGCTAAATTTGTCTACAATGTTTTCCATTCAACAACTACCCAAGAAGGGGAGCAAATTTATATGGACAGAGGAATGTCAATGTAGTTTCGACAGCATTAAGGAGAATATCTGCTCCACACCAGCCCTTCAAGGTTATGAACCTAAGCTTAAGGGTGTCATCATCACCGATGCGAGTGGTAAAGGGTTGGGTGGGGTTGTCCCAAGTGCAAGAGGATGGTACGGATGGTGTTGTAGCCTTCACGTCCCGTGCACTCACTCCAACGGAGGAAAAGTACTCCCTTATTGAGAGGGAGACTTTAGGGTTTGTGTGGGGGCTCAAACACTTTAGACAGTTCATTTGGAATACTAAGGTTATAGTGAGAACTGACTACAAACCCCTCACAAAGGTCCTCACTTCACGTGGTTTAAGTAATGTCTCACCCAGGATTTCACATATGTCTATGCAATTATTAGATTTTGTTTACAAAGTAAAGTATGTACCTGAGGTGCGTAACAGGATTGCAGACTTTTTAAGCTGGTGCCCGTTACCAGTGGACAGCAAAGTAAAGAATTAATGGCATGATTGGATGGTGGTAACAGTTTTGGGGGAAGAACTACGAAGTATCGGCCATGAGGAAAGGGCCAACGCCATCACCCATGATGATGTGCTAGCCACTGTTGTAAAGCATGTTTTAAATGGCTGGCTAGGGAAAGCACTACTACATAAGGATCTTATTCCATTCTGGGAAATTAAAAATGAGTTATCTGTTGAAGAAGAGTTGTTACTAAGAGGGGGTAAGTTGATTCCACCAAGTGCATTCCGGGACAAGGTCATAAACCTATGTCACGAGGGTCACCTTGGAGTAGTAAAAACCAAACGTAGGGTCAAACAATCATACTGGTGGCCAGGAGTGGATAAGGAAATTGAGAGGGTGGTGAGGGAGTGTATGAAGTGTATAAACCCAGACAAAACTTTCACATTCAAGCCACCCTCACACCCTATCACAGTTCCAAGGATGCCTTGGGAACGACTAGGTATTGACATCTTCGGGTCTGTGAAGGATGCTCATGGTTTGCACAAGTACATTTTGGTGCTTATCAGCCATTTTTCAAAGTGGCTTGAAGTCAAGGTGGTGCAAAGAGCAAACACTGAATCGTTGTTATGTTTAGGAGAAGTAGTTGCTCTTGAGGGACTTCCAAAGGACATCATCTCAGATAATGGGGGTCAGTTCTTGACAGATAGCTTTAAGAATGTTGTAAAAAAAACAGGAATTGTACACAGAACCACGTCCCTTTATCCTCCTGAAGGCAATGGAAGTGTGGAACGCTTTAACAGAGTCATAAAATGGATAGTTGAATTGTCTAATAGTAACGGGATGGACTGGGAGGACGAATTAAGGAAAACTGCAAGCGCCTACAGAGGTGTCCAATGTGCATCTACTAAGTATTGCCCTTTTGAGCTGATGAGAGGGAGACAATATGGGGCAGTTAGGGTGCACTAACGTTGTCTCTTGGTCGCCAAGGGTAGTGAGGAATTGTGTGAAAACAAAGGCTAAATATAAGCATACATATGATCATGCACATGGGGTAAAAAAAAAGTTAAGCTCTTTGTTGGGGATCTCATAAAGGTAAAAAAAGGAAGATTGATGACCAAAGGTTAGAGTAAATACTCCACACCTCTGAAGGTGGTGAGAATTTTGTGTAATGCAGCGCTACTCAGTGATGGGAAAGTGTGGCATGCCAAACGACTAGCACTATTCAAGTGGAGTACAACTTCAGGTTCGATTGTGGAAAGTTCTGAGATGGGCATGGAAATACAGAGGCAGTATGATTGGATTGAGGATGAGGATGTAACCACTCAGAGTGTTGTAACAAAGAATACCATGCATGCGCATTTGCCTCAAGAGTCCACAGGAAACGTTGTCCTGGTTCCTGTTACGCTAGACTCAGTTGCACTTGATCCTGTTCCTGCATCTCAGGAGCAGCTGTGAATGAATGTGGTGACTCAAATTGTGAAGGTTTCCCAGTTAATAAGTATACTGGGGAAGCGCCTCATAAGATCTCAAAGTCGGGGCAAGTGTGTGTGAAGCCAAAACATTTGAAAGGTTATATTGTAAGTTTGTAAATTGTTTGCCCCACGGAAAATGTATTCTACCTATAAGGATCCTTTTATTGAGTATTGCATGTGAGCGATTGTATGGCTCGCTACCTATGTTTTAAATTTATAGTTGTACCATTGTAAAATTTGTATTTATTTTGTTGTGGGAAAGGGGAAGTGTTATGTTGTGAGCACATTTCTGTTCTAGTGCTTGAATTCCTTCTTGAGCTTGTAGAACGATATTAGCTCACACTGCGCTGGGCAAGCTTTGCGAAGGGAATTAAGTTAACGCATCTCCCGTATTTGTGCTGTAAGGAGGTTTGAGCTAATGAATAAAGCGTTTCAAATCATCGCAATTCCGAGCATCTTTACACTCCTTACCTGCTCTCCTTCCACCTCTCTTCCTGTGCTGCTAGCCCCGCCCACTGCCCTCTGTGATCTTCCCCCTCCCAGGACCTACTTAAAAGTGGCAGCGAGTGACCGTGCAGCGGACGCGCACAGCCTGCGCACCCCTTGCATGCCAGAGGCAAGCCCGTCTGCACCTGTCTGCGCATGGACATCACCTATAACCAGGAACCATGGTCTGATCAGCCCCTACCGCTACCCCGCAGCAACTCTCCGCTCACTCGACCCAGGCTGCCGTTCCACCCGCTGCTGTCATTGTGCACCACACACCACTGTAGGACCTTTCACATATACACACTGCCACCCACACCTACAAACACATCTACAAATGTCCATGCAGCAAGAACATCACCTCCCACTCAGTGAACACCTCACAACACACCAAACCAGCACCTCAATAACCACTCGCAAGCATGCTTCTGAACATTTGCTCGCTCAGCAAACAACCCACAGAGATCTGGAATCTCTTCAGCAACAGCACCCCAGACCTTCTCTTCCTCACGGAAACCTGGCTCAACCCTGCATCAGCACCCAAGTTCGCCGTGACAACACCAACGTGCTACAAGATTACAACAGGACTACTTTCACAAGCCAAGAGAAGAACTCGCAATCATCCACAAGGACTTCATCAAATTCACCTCATCCACAGACAACACCACATCCACAGACAATACCCTTTCATGGAGCACATGCATTTCAGAATATAAACAGATGACAGCTTCACCCTTAAAGGCACACTCGGGCATCGACCACCAGGAACACAAACCAATTTCAGTAACCTCATCACCACTTTCATTGCTTCCTTCACCATCAACTCCAAGGACTTCTTACTACTCAGCGACCTCAACTTTCACCTCGAAGACACAATGGATCCCTCCTGCACAGTCCTCCTTGAAAGCATGGACAACATCAGACTCACCCAGCTCATCAAAGACCCTACACACATCGTAGGATCTCACCGCTCACATGGACTGACCACTCCATCATTCACTTTCAAATCACCACACCACAAGTCAACACACTCACAAATATCAACCTATCTAGCCAGAGCTGGAGCAAAGTAACAGAGACAGGCTGGCTAAAACCCCAAAACAGACAAACCCAACATCACCAAAAACCTTGACACGGACATAACCAACTTCCACAAATGAATCAAGAACTGCACAGACTCACTTATACCCATCAAAGACAATAAACAAGGAAGTACCAACAAACAAGCCAACTGGTATATAAACGACCTCTGGTAATCTAAACGCTTGTCAGGGTCCCCTTCATGGTCCAGCCTGTGGTCCCTTCCCTGCTCCACCCCAATTCCCACATCCTGTACAAGGATCTTCCTGGAAACCTTGAACTTATCTGTACTTTCTCAAGAATTCCAGATCACCTCTTCTGTGTGTCGCCACAGTGCAAGCACGCCTTCCTACAAAAGACCAAGTCAAAGTAGCAAAAACGGACAAACCTAATAGATAAGTGACAAAACATGCATGCATGCAACTCGTCCTTATAAATACTAAGAACTCACAACTTAAACACCAATATTGAGTATTGTGGAAAGCATAGACTTGTTGAACCAAGCAGTGACTATCAGCAGTAATAGTCAAGAACATTCAAAGACTTTGAGGTGCAGCGCGCTCTGCGCAAAGACTGTTCTAAAAACCTCGAGAGGTGCAGTAACCTCTTTGGAGCCTCAAAAGAAGCCTACCACTGAAGCTTGTTACCAAGTAAGGCCCTAAGGAAATAACTGCATACCAGAATACGGGAGGGAAGATTTATTAAACTAATCACATTGTGTTGCATGCAATGCTTTTAAAGGTGGCCACAATTGTAAATCTTGTGCTTTCTCACCAGCGGCTATAAGAGTAATCATAGTAGCCCCCTAGGGAGAACAAAAGTATTCCCTAAGATAAAGCCCAGATGACTCCAATTGTAAGAAGCGGAGACAAAGCGTGAGTTTATTAAACTATTAAAATATATCAGATTAGTAGGGAGCCCAGTTAACACTAGGAAAAGTTCTCACAGTTATTGCGCTTATGTGTGTAAGGTTCAACAGCGGTACCATCAGGATGAAGAACCACACTACAGTGAATCTGGGCCACCCTTCCTAGTCCCCATCTATCTTCCTTGGTGTACCTAGGAACCATAAGTGAGAAGTTAGGGTTTAAGGAGTTGGTCCATATTGTCTCTGTGGAGCCACGTCACAGAACCTTCAGGTAAGGTTCACGTCAACCCTCCTGATAGCGCTTCTGCGAACAGATAGAAAGAAACTGGAGAACCAGCCACGATGCTGATGCCAGAACCACCTACAAGGCTACACTCAGATGGTATCACCAACTTCTGAGAGACTCCATAAAAAGGGCACTAACGAACGCAAAGAGGCAAGCTTCAGCAGCTGCAAGGAGATCTTCTCAGTCGTCAAAAAATTCACCATCCACGAGGCCACAGCCAACACCATACCTCCATCACAGGAACTCTGCGACAACTTTTCAAACTTTTTCCACAGCAAAATAGAAATGATCTACAGCAACTTTGAACAGCAATCAAACCCCAAAGATCTCATCACCAACCTGACCGCCATCAACCGAGATAGACACCTGACTGAATGAAAAACTCTCACTGTAGATGAAACTGCAGCAATCATGACAACGGTACATTCTGTGGCCCCAAGGGACACATGCCCCCACCACATCTACAACATGGGAGGACCACTAATCAGCAACATCCTCACCCACATCATCAACATCGCAATCAAATCCGTCACCTTCCCAGAAGACTGGAAACATGCAGCAGTCAATACCCTATTCAAAAAACCATCAGCCAACCCAAGCAAACTGAGCAACTACCATCCCATCTCTCTGCTCTCTTATGCAGCCTAAGTGATAGAGGCCATCAACAGACAACTCACCAGCCACCTCGAACACTACAACCTACTGGACCACACCCAATCAGAATTCCGGAGCAACCACAATACAGAAACAGCACTCATCGCAGCCACAGACGTGGCTGCGATGGACGTTGTACTGTGGAGAAACCGCAGCCCTCATCCTCCCTTTGACACAGTCTCCCATCACACCCTCTTCAGAAGATTGCACGACATAGGCATTCAAGGACCGGCTCTAAATTGTATAGCCTCCTTCCTCACAGGTGAACACAGGGAGTCAGACTACCACTAGACACATCGAAATTCAAGAATTTGATCTGCGCAGTCATCGCTCAGCCCAACCCTGTTCAACATCTATATGACTCCACTCACCAACATCATGAGATCCCAACACCTACATTCAGCCACTCTCTCACTCACACACACCTCTGCATCCACAAAAGCAGAACAGGAGGTCGAGCATTCTCCTACATCGCACTCAAGATGGTTCTACAAAACTCCCTGCACCCCCTCACAACATTAAAACAAAGTTTAGTGGTGCCCCTGCTCCTTCAAGGGATATAACCCCCCAAAAAATGTAAATAGCCCTCGCAGGTCATTATGGGGCGCTTCGTGAAGGAGCATTGAATAATAAATGTGCGGCTGTGGCCGGTCATTCATTATTCACCTTTTGTTTTTTTTCTTTTTTCTGGGTGTCCCAGTCCCCCGGTACACCCACTGCTTTTTTTCATAAGGAGACAAGGGGGAAGCCCAGGGCTCTCTCTGCCCTGCTGGCTTTCTGCAAGTGGCCCCAATTCTCGGGACTGTGCAGGAGACAGCTTTTTTTTATTCATGGGGTGCCCAGGTGCCCACCTGGAGCACCCCAGACCATTATTATTGCTGGGGGCCATGGGGGGAACCCCAGGGCCCAATCTGCCCAACAGTCTCCTGCAGGAGCTTGTTTGGCTTTTTATTTTAAGTGGGGTGCCAACCTGGGGCATCCCACATCTGGTCCCAAATTGGGGACTGCAGAAGAGACCCAGGGCCCCTCAGCCCCAGCAACTCCCCTGCTTGCACCCATTGATGGTGCAGTGGGAGCTGCTAGTGCTCCCACCCCTCGGGAGCAGATTTCTTTTGCTCCCTTGTGGTGGGAGCAATTCTGTGTATTTTCCCTGCCTGAGAGCACAGGCAGGGAAATGTTTTACTCTACCACCATGCAGCCCATCTTTGTTCATGTGGTGGCAGTCAATCATATCTCTCTAAGAGATCTGTTGGCCTGTGGATCCTTTGCAGCATGATATATACAAAGTTTTTGATCATTAACTGCTCAAAAACTACTGAACAGATTTACATCAAATCACAAAAAGTACTCTTTCTGGACCAAGATCTAGCTTTCTGCCAGGTTTAGTGTAAATACATGCTGGGGTTTGGGCTTTAGCTGTGTCTAAATTAAATAAAAATAAATGGGGAAAATGTGTTTTGAGACCTCCCCTTTCTCTAGGCCCCCACTTGACTAATCACCCCAAATCTTTTCAGGAAGGAGCTGAGGTGCAAACATATTACCCAGTGGCGGTCGCCACTGGGCAGTTATAGTTAGGATTGAACTTCCGTAGTAAATGCATTTTTTGGTTTGCTTATATCTTTGATGTAATTTGACCAATCTTCACAAAACTTTTTGCATAAAAATAGTTTGCACCTCAGCTCCTTCCTGGAAAGTTTTGAGGGCCTCAAAACACGTTTTCCCCATCCAGTTTCCCATAGGGAGTTTAGACACGACTACAGCCCAAACAGCTGAACGGAATTAAACCAAATTTGGCAGAGAGCTAGATCCAGAAACAGTTCTTTTTGCTATTTGGTGTAAATCTGTTCAGTATTTTTGGAGGAATTAAAGAAAAAATATATGTGTATATCTAGAGATGCAGAGGGTCTGAAGCTGAGATCTGATTGGCTGCCACCACCTCATCCAGGAAGTGGTGGCAGCCATCTTAGGACTTGGAAACTTAGACTTTGAAACTAAAAAAAGACACTAGGGGGCAGCGGTATGAATATCCTGATCCGCTAAGCCTGGTGGTGGGGTTCAAGAGGGACCACGCCTGGTGCCAAAAATGATTTTTTTTTTGTAATTTTCCCACAAATTCACCCGTGGCAAAAAAATTTAAAATTTAAAGTGCGGTCTTCTGCACTTGCTTTTTTAAAGCCCCCAGGGTAGGCCAAGTCCCGGAGGAAACAAATATTTATTTTTATATTATTATGTTTTTGCCCCGGGGCCCCCATCCCCCGGGGCCAGGTCATGTTGTTAAGGGGGAGGGGGGCACAACACCCCCCTCCCTGGGCCAATTTCAGCCCCGGGCACCCCATCCCCCATGGTCTGGCTGTTTTTCAAAAGGGGGAGGGGGAACATGGCCCCCTCCCTGGGCCAATATCGGCCCCTGGGACCCCATCCCCGTGGGCCTGGCTGAATATAGAAAGAGGGATGGGACCGCGTGACGCACCTGCCAGGCCGATTTCGGCCGCGGGGACCCCATCCACTGGAGCCCAGCCATATCTGCAAAGGAGAGGTGACAGCATGGGCCCCCTCCCTGAGCCATTTATGGCCCTGGGGCCCCATTGCCGAGGGCCAGATCATATGCTCTGTCCCAGTGTGCTGACTCCCAGGAAATAGGGGTTTCCCTGCCCGCACTGGCGCGGGCAGGGAAACCTGTGTTTGCTCTCGCTTGGCATGAGAAATGTCAAAACTCCTGCCAAACGTAAGCAAATACCAAGTCCGCTCCCAGCGGGCGGGAGCATGAATAATGCTCCCGCCAGCTGGAAGCAAACCTTTATTCTGTTTCCCTGCCTGCACTGATGTGGGCAGGGAAAAAGATGAAAAGATTGCTCCTGGCCGCAAGGAGAAGCATTTTTAGCTGCTCCCTTCTGACGGAGGGCAATGGCGGCTCCCGCTGGAGGCGAGGAGACGGCTGGGGATGCAGGGGCCTTTGGCCCCCCCTTGACCCCAGCCATTGAGGAGTGGGTGCCCTGTTGGCTGGCCACCGGGGGATGGGGTCCCTGGGGCCAAAATTGATCCGTCGAGGGGGGCCTTGTGCTCTCTCCCCCTTAAATATGGTGCAGGGCCCAAGGGGATGGGATCTCAGGGGCCAAAATCATCCCAGGGAGGGAGCCACCTGCCACCCTTCAAATATGTTGCTAGGCCCAGGAGAAAGGGGTCCCTGGGGCCAAAAGCGGCCCGAGGAGGGGGGCTTGTGTCCCACTCCCTTCTAAAAAATGCTATGTCTCAGTGTGCTGACTCCCAGGAAATAGGGGTTTCCCTGCCCGCACTGGCGCGGGCAGGGAAACCTGTGTTTGCTCTCGCTTGGCATGAGAAATGTCAAAACTCCTGCCAAGCGGAAGCAAACACCAAGTCCGCTCCCAGCGGGCGGGAGCATGAATAATGCTCCTGCCCTCTGGAAGCAAACTTTTATTCTGTTTCCCTGCCTGCACTGAAGTGGGGCAGGGAAAAAGATAAAAAGATTGCTCCTGGCCGCAGGGAGCAGCATTTTTAGCTGCTCCCTTCTGACAGAGGGCAATGCCGGCTCCCGCTGGAGGCGAGGAGACGGCTGGGGATGCAGGGGCCTTTGGCCCCCCCTTGACCCCAGCCATTGAGGAGTGGGTGCCCTGGGTGGGCACCAAGGCTCCCACCCTTTGTTGGCTGGCCACCGGGGGATGGGGTCCCTGGGGCCAAAATTGATCTGTGGAGGGGGGCCTTGTGCTCTCTCCCCCTTAAATATGGTGCAGGACCCAAGGGGATGGGATCTCAGGGGCCAAAATCAGCCCAGGGAGGGAGCCACCTGCCACCCTTCAAATATGTTGCTAGGCCCAGGAGAAAGGGGTCCCCGGGGCCAAAAGCGGCCCGGGGAGGGGGGCTTGTGTCCCACTCCCTCTAAAAAATGCAACGGGGATGGGGTCCTTAGAGCCAATAGCAGCCCGGGGAGAGGGGCCATGTGCCCCTCCCCTCTAAAAAACACACCGAGCCTTCCTCCCCATAAGTTTAATTAGTGGCCCTGGGTGATAGGGTCCCCAGGGCCATACAAAGCTTGGGAGGGGGCCATGCAGCCCTATCCCCTACAAAAAAGTATGAGTCCCCAGGTATTCGCCCTGGGGTCCCCAGGGCCAGGCCCTGTGGCCAACCCCCTCCATGTGTGGTGTGGGGTTGTCTGCCTTTGGGGGGGGTTTGCCACAGGGTCTGGCCATGGACCAGGCCTTTTGGCCACCCCCCATTGCATATGGCTAAAGGCCGTGTGCAGCGTGGGGTTGGTTGCATGCAGGTTTGGTCGCAGGGTGGAAAAACCCCCACTGTGCACGGCCAAAGGCTGTGTGCAGAGTGGGGTTGGCTGCATACGAGGGGTTTGTTGCAGGGCCTGGCCGCAGGCCAGGGCTTGTGGCCAACCCCCCACTGCACACAGCCAAGGCTGTGCGCATCGTGGGGTTGGCTGCATGTGAGGGGTTGGCCGCAGGGCCTGCTGGATTAACGTATGTTACAGAGATGTTATAATTAGGAAATAGAATTAAGAAAACCTTAGAAATTCGCTGAAAAGCTAAACATTACAGGGACGTTAGAGTTAGGTTAGGTTAAGATTTTACACACACAAAAGCATAGAACTTCAGCAGTAATAGTTATTGTTATCTCAAGTAACTTTAACTAGTGCCCTAAGGTAACTATAACTCCCGCCCACGCATGCACTGCTAATTACCCCACATATTACATCACTCAAGGCATCTTCTATGACATGATTGATAATATCACTGTAACATTTTCAGTGAAATTATTGATAAGAAAACTGCATGGCGGTGGTAGTTACAGTTACGATTGTGTTTTCCTAGGAAATGCATTTTTTGTGTTGCTAATAACTTTGACGCCGTTTGATGAATCTCCACGTAAACTTTCCAAAAAGGTGCTACTTTTTGACTAGTTAGTGCATGGAAAGTTTCAGCGTGATCCATCAAGTGGGGGCAGAGAAAAAAGGGGGCCCAAAACCAGTTTTCCCCATTCATTTTCCCATAGGAACTTTAGACACAGTTACAGCCTAAACCGCTGAATGGATTTATACCAAATTTGGCAGAATCTTGATCCAGAAAGAGTGGTTTTTGTGTTTTGCTGTAAATCCGTTCAGTAGTTTCTGAGCAATTAATGCTCAAAAACTTTGTGTATCTGGGGACTCGGAGCCTCCGCAGATCCTGACATATCTCAAGCTGAGATCTGAATGGCTATCACCACCTTAAACAGGCAGTGGTGGCAGCCATCTTAGGACTCAGTTCCAAGTCCTAAAAAAAGTTTTAAAAAGACATAAAGGTGCAGGATAGGGATACCCTGACCCCCTTGGCCTGGTGGTGGGGTCAAAACATTTTGCTGCAACTTTTTAAAAAAACAGCGTGGGCTCCTGTGCTTGTTTTTTTTTTTTTAAATGGGGTGGGCCAGGGCTCATGGGGGAAGAGGGGCTTATTTTTTAGTGGAGTGGGGCATCTGTGGCCCCTCTCTCCAGGCTGATTTTGGCCCCAGGGACTCCATCCCTCGGGCCCAAAATCTTTATCATTTGGAGGAGGGCACACAGCCCTCCTCCCTGGGCTGATTTCGAACCTGAGGACCTGGGGTCTGGCATATTTGTTAGGAGGTGGGACCCCCTCCCCAAGCCTCTAAGGGCCCAGGGGACCCCCTCCCCTGTGGCAGCAAAACTAAGTAAAAAGGAGGGGGCCATGCGAACACCTTCTCTGAGCCAGTCATAGTCCTAGGGACCCCATACCCTGGGGCCAGCACACTAGCTATATCCTGGGGAGTCCATCTCCGGAACCTAGTGGTTTCCCTGCCTGCACCGGCTGTGCAGTAGCAAACACAAAGTCTGCTCCCAGTAGCTTTGAAAGTGCTACTGCTGGATGGGAGCAGACTTTTGATCTATTTCCATGCCCACACTGATGCGGGCAAGGAAACAGATCAAAATATTGCTCGTGCCCGGAGGGAGCACCATTAGAAGCCTCACCCTCCAGGTGGGAGCAATGCCTGCTTCTGCTGCATGTGGGGCGCAGGGGGGCCTTGGAGATACCCCGCAGACACCAACAAGTATATGGTGGGTGCATTGTTTGGGCAGGATGGCACACACCGTTAAGAAGTGTGGGCCCCAAGGGATGGGGTCCCCAGGGCCGATAACGGCTTGGGGATGGGACCTGCGCAGCCTCCTCCCCTTAGTTTTTAGTAATGGCCCTGGGGGATAGGATCCCCAGGGCCTAACAAGGGTCAGGGAGGGGAGACACTAGCCCCGCCTTCACTTTAATTAAAAATAATGTCCCTGGGGGATGGGGTCCACAGGGCCTAGCAATGCCAAGTGGCCCCTCTCCCCTTTAATTAAAAAATGTTCCTAAGTGATTCGGTCCCCACGGCTTGATAAGGCTCAGGGAGAGGGCCGCAAGGCCCCCTCCCCTTTATTTTAAGTAGACGCCCTAGGGGATGGGGTCCCCAGGGTCTAATAAAGCTTGGGGGAGCCACGCGGCCCACTTTCTGTTTAATTGAACAAACAGCCCTGGGGGATGGGGTCCCCAGGGCATAGAAAGGCTTGCAGCGGGGGTACCATGCAGCCCCTTTTCCTCTTAATAAAAATAAGGCCGGGGGGATGGGGTCCCCGGGGCTAATTAGGCTCAGGGAGGGAGGGCATGCACCCTTTAAAACATATATGGCCCTCGGGAATGGGGTCCCCAGGGCCATAATAGGTTCGGGGAGGGGGCCACATGGCCCCCCTCTCCTTTAGAACCCCCCCACCATGTACGGCCGAAGGCCCTGTGCAGTGTGGGGCTGGTTGCCTTTTTGGGGTTGGCCACAGGGACTGGCTGCAAGTCAGGCTATGCAACCAACCCCCAGCTGTGCATGACCGAAGGACCTGCCCAGTGTGGGGTTGGATGCCTTTATGGGGGTTGGACTCTGGGCCTGGCCAAAGGCCAGGCCTTGGGGCCAACCCTCCACTGCGAAGGCCATGCGAATCGTGGGGTTAACTGCATGTAAGGGGTTAGCCGCAGGGCCTGTGAAATTATTGAGGAGAAAACTGTGCATGGCAGGGTGCGAGTTATATTTATCTTAGGGTACGAGTTGTAATTTCTTGACATAACTATACTTGTTGAATTGCAGTGGTTTTTGGAGTTTAAAATGTTATGTTGTTACTGAACATTTCACCTAACTTTAATGTTACTTTAACTTTTGTTGTTTTCCATGAAAAAAAATATATATATGTGTGTGTGCGCGTGTATGTGTGTGTGTATATATATATATATCTTTAAATACCCGTTGCATGAATCCCCGAAGGAGGTACCTGGACACAGACCCAGGTTTCTGATGCAAAATACTTTATTTTCCACACATCCGCTATGACTCGTTTCGTCCTGGGGGGCCTTGATCACATGACATATTGCGAAGTGTACACCTATTTAAAGTGACAAAGTGCAAGTTATTTCCATAAATATAAAGAAAAGACTACATGTTTCACCCTGAATGATGTTCGGACATTATTTTTGGCTATCATGTTCAGTGTGCTGTCGATTGGATCAAAGAAGTATTATTAATTAATTTGTTTTTGTTATTACATTTCATTCGCTTAACAGCCAAAAAAGTGCAGTACAGTTGACTTAAGCCATTAATAAAACGTATGTATATGAGATACCTGCAATTCATGTTAAAAAGAATTATTGACATTTTCGTATAGTAACTCATTATAGCAATAAGGCATCTATTATTGGATACTAATGTTAAGATACTAAAATCACTTCTATCCAGAACGTCTATAATTACAAAAACATAGGCAAATAAAACATTCTAAAAGATATATATATATGTATATATAAAATGGCCTTTTGCTTCTATGCAGTCAACTCCTCAGTCACTTGCAGTATCCTTACAATGTACTATTGGTGTTTATTTCTTACAGACTGCACTTAACCAAGACACCCTTTCTATGGTCTCAAAACTTAGAGGGGGCTTTTAATATGAATATATATTTAAATATATTTAATTTTAATATACATTTATAAAATATGGCAGGAGTATTGTATTATTTATAGAACATGTTCACACCAGCCCTCATTTAAATCCATGGTTTCCTGATCTTTCTTACAAAAATGTGTTGTGCTTGCAGATATATAGTACAATTTGGTAAAATATGTTTAAAAATAAACATATTAGTAGGCAACTTTTAGTTTGAAGCAAAAATATATTTTAAGCATGTAATGTAAGGCCAATTCAGAATGTATGACAACCTGTAGATAGATTCCTAATTTCCCATAACAAAATCCAGCATGGCAATACATTAACATGCTGCTACTCATTATCAGGTAGTGGTAGAGAAGTGTCAGAAAAATAGTTCAGAAAAAGAAGTACTAGTTAGTTTTCACTTTCATTGTTTAACTTACTCAATGGAGTGTTCATGTTATATAATGACTTTAGAAACAAGCATTGTGACTGCACATGTCCACTGTAATGCATAACTACGGTGAAGTAGTTATGTAGTTTTCTCACTAGAGGTGAGTGGTGTTTTATTACCCACATTATAATGAGAAAATTAAACAGGTTTTTTTACAGGGATTGCAGGTTTATGTGTTTGTTCAATTATAACATAAGTATTAGTAAAGCGCACGTTCACCTATAGGTCTCTTGGCGCTGAATAACAGATGTTTATTGTTACCCAACGTAACTCATTTTATCGACCTTAGATGAATGAAAGGCTGAGTGGACCCGCTGGGATTTGAACCTGTGACCATGAGGTCGAACAAAGGCCCCTGCCGGGGATGCATTAGTCCACTGAGGCACCAGACCCAACTATCTTTGTTGTGTTTCGTAAAGGTAGCATTGTTTTGGCAGTAATGCATAGCATTTGTAGTTGTTCAGTAATGACACGTTGATAGAGTTATCTTCCAGGCTGTCAGATCAATAGGATATTGCAGCAAGGACAACATTGACTAATTAAGGATATTTGTGAGTTCGCTGATCGCTGAGCAAGTCATTTCCAAAGAGGTTTCCCTTCATGGTTTAAAATAAGAAATATTTCTAACATTCCCGTAAGGAGTTTTCAGGCCAGATGGCAGACATCGTTTCAGAACAAGTCGTTGGTAATTAAAATGTATTTTCAAGGGAGGCAACAAGGTAGCTACTGCTTATGCCGTATTTGGTTAATTTCAAACTAATCTTGCAAAATTAATATTTTCTGACAGGTAGCAAATGTGTGGGTGTTAAGCAATCAGGATACAGCGCGTGAAGGCCCAGCACACTCAGAATAATTCCACATTGTTAGCATACAAAATTGGGAAACCATATAGAGAAAGCAACACATTAATCCTCGACATGGTGGAGAAAAGTATGTTGTATGACTTTAAAGGGACATTTGGTGAGTGATGTCACAATATGTCTTAAACCCAAACCAGATGTTGACAAATAAAGGAACATTCTAGAACAATCGTTCTTAACCTTTTGACTTCAGTGGAGCCTTACTTAATCATTACTGGGATTCGGTGACCCCCACTGAAACTTTATTGGATTCCAGGGACCCCCAGGGAAGCCAGGGACTACGGTTTAAGGAATTTCGATAATTTGAACCTCAAATCAATACAGAAAGATACAGAAACAAGTATTCATGAACCAAATTCACAAATGAAGAAATATTTTATTTGATTCACAAACAAAAAAATAAAAGTTTTCATTTTAATGGGAAAGTTGAGGGTAAACTCAACTGAGCCCAAGCAACATCTATACTATATTCTGTTTGAGGCATTTGGACTGCTCCCATAAATCAATCTGAGGACACTAACATAGTTTTTAGCCTTCAATTGCAAATTCCTTCACATTTACTTAACATTTGAAATGTTTAAATTTTACGTTGCCCCTTTATTTACATACACTTAAATACTCTGTTAATATTATAACATTTTCTAAGCAGTCACAGACCCCCTGAGAAGGTGTGGTGGACCCCCAGGGGTCCCAAACCACACGTTAAGAACCACTGTTCTAGAATGTTTATTGTGGCTGATTGTTAGCGATGCAGAACTACGTCAAGACCAGTAGCGCCCGTGGTGGGAGTGCTGCCGGGCGGTGACATGGGTGGGGAGGGCAGGTGGGGGTAACAACTGGAATACGGCGGCACAGAGGTAGGCAACAAAGAAATAAGACGACTTCGCTGCGCGCGCTGCATCGCAATGCAGCGCGCAACGAAATTAGTTTTATTTATTTTTTGTCTACTTACCTCTGTGCCGCCGTATTCCGTAGTTTATTACCCCCCACCCTGCCCCTCCCCCGCCCCACGTCACCGCCCGGCAGCACTCCCACCACGGGCCGCTACTGGTCAAGACAACTGTTCTACCTTCATCACTGGTATACTCGTAAGACCATATAGCTAGTACAGTTCATGTATTTTCACTAAGAGAAATGAATGGGAGTGGGGCTGGGGTCATTGTGGGAATGGGGAGCGGCCCAGAGCTGTTACTCTTAGCTAGTTATTTTTAATGTGTTCATTGCACCAGTTTGTGTGCAAATTTCAAAAATAAGCAAGTTATGTCACGTTGGATTAAAATTTCAGAAACCGTTTTAACTGATTATTTGGGAAGCAGATATTTTTTAGATGGAATATTGACAGCTCAGAATGATAGCACATTCATATAGAGATTTAGCCCTTGGAATTGCAAGCCTTCCAGTTCGACTAAGCAACTGAATGGTACTGGTTTTATTAACCTAAGAAGGGTGTTCGGCCAAGTTAGGATGGTAAAGCCCAGATTTACAAACATTCTGCAAAATTGGTGCAAACCTGCGCAAAATGTTTTAAAAATTTGGGGGCATATTATCAACGGCCAGCGATAATTATCGCTGGCCGTGATTAGCGACGTATTTCCTAACGCAGGCTATCTCTGGAATTTATCGCCCTGGTAGCGCGTTATTAACAACGCGTTTCTCCAGGGCGATAAGTATTCCAGAGATAGTGAGTTATCGGCTGCTTGCAGGGGAACATCGCTGGTTTTCCAGCGATGTTCCCTTCAAAACGGCGATAATCCTTGCTGATACGACCCTGTGGTCGTATCAGCATAATCCACCTCCTATGTCTAATATAGGTAAGTCAGGATTGTAGCAGACGTTAGATTTTGGCGAAACGGACGCTTTCGCCAAAGTTTAACGTCTGCTATAATCCTGTGGTTGCCTTGTAAATATCGCTATGTGAACATCGGCGATATTTACAACGTAGTCCATCCGGGGTACGCTCAGTAACGCCCACTTTGCATCTCATTAGAGATGCAAAGGGAGGCGTTGGGAAAAGGGTGCTAACATGCGATTATGCATGTTAGCACCCTCTTGTTGATAGGGCGTTAGTTTATCTCCGCTTTTGGCTTTTAAGCCAAAAAGCGGAGATAAAGCTCTTGTAGATATGCCCCTTGCTTTCCAGTGCAAAACATGTTTTTCTTTGTGTCAAGAGGGCATTCAATGAGTAGTACATGGGCCTTCCAATGCAACAACCATGATTTTAGATGCAAAACCCTATCTAGTTAGAATAGAGATAGGGTTTTGCACCAAAATATAAAACCAATTTGAAGCAGGCATAAAAAGGAGGAATGCTTTTATTTCTCCTAACATTTCTGACTTTGCGTGTGTGCTGCACTGTACAGCACACATCCAAAGTAGGAAAAGTTTTAAATCTAGTCTACGCGTGGTATTTTGTGCTAGAAGGGTACCCTTCCAGTACAAAACCGATGCTAGACATGGCGCAGATAGCTTTGCACTCTGGTGCAAAGGTGCGTGTGGTGCTAGGCCATCTGATTTTGCGCCAGCGCTAGGGAGAGAGTAGGACAATGCCATATCTTAGTAGATATGACACTTTCCTGCTCTCTCCCTCGCACGCAACTCAGCACAGCAATTTTGGTTGCTTCGCTGCCTTGTGTGACACCTTTGTAAATCTGGGCCTTCTGGAGGTGCCATGGTGGGAGGTGAGCTGTAGGATTGATTACAGCATGACCATTACTGTGCCAGAATGCTGGGTATCCCACCACATCCTCTGTTAATGGGCAATGGCAGCGGGAGGTATGGCAGGTGGTGGAATGCCTGTGTGGGCTTACTGAGAGCAAAGGGAATAGTGCAGACTGAGCTGCTATAATGTGTTGGGACTCTCTAGACACCAGAGTGAGGTGGTGGAGTGGGAATAAGGGAACCGTTAAATCCAACAAGCTTCTTCGGAGTGCTGTGACATCACAACTGTAATCATTTATTAATGGAGATTTGTAACATTATTGTTTTCCTAAAAGCAGTTGTATGTCAGAATATTGTGAACAGAAATTTTGTCTGACATAAATATCATAGCCTTAATACTGTTTACAAAAGTATCGTCCAATCAGGTGTAGATGGGGCAATGGTTCTATAAACAATAAGTAGAAAATAATATTTATGTCATACAATATATTGACCACCCGGAGTTGTGTTCTAATGTCAGAATGCACCCACAATAAGACAGAAGAAGAGTGCAGGGCTTTCTCTGCTGATTACACTCTCCTATATATTGTAATGCTATATTTTACCATATGGGTTAAGAAGGAACAACAAACTTAAAAAACCTGTGTGAAAATTAAAACTCAATAAGTGTTCAACGTTCAGTGTTCAGCGGTTGCCAGTAGGTAGTTATAATTAGGACCCAGTTTCCATAGGAAAAGCTTTTTTGTTGTGTCAATACCTTTGGTGCTGTTTGAAAAATCTTCATTACATTTTTAAAATTAGAACAATGCTCACTCCAGCTGGTGTGTTAAAGGTTTTGGGGTGATCCGTCAAGTGGGGGCCGAGAGAAAGGGGGTATTCCAAAACGTATTTTCCCCATGCAATTTCCTATAGGGATTTTGAACATGACTACAGCCCAAGCCGCTGAATGGAATTACAACAAATTTGGCAGAAAGCTAGCTCTTGATCCAGAAAGTGTGCTTTTTCTAATTTGGTGTAAATCTGTTCAGTAGTTTAGGAGATATTAACTGAAAACCAGGGATGGGGACCCTCCGTGGATCCACTTGCGGTGAATTCGCGGCTCCACATGCCACTGCAAGGCCCTGATTGGCTGGCTGCAACCTAAGAGAAAAGTTGCGGCCGCCATTTTATATCTCGGGAAATGGTTCCCGGGGCTGAAATGTTTCTTGCATTCCAATTGAAGGGGTCAGGTGAGAGATTTTCTGACCCTTGTATATTTTATAAACGAGGTGAAAGCATATTTAATGGGCAGTAAAATGCCAGAAAACGTTTTTTTTGGTCACTCGTGAGATGAGCGGAGCAGTAGTGGGGCTCAGCGTGGCACCCCGTGTAAATCCGCGAACCTCGCTGCAAAGTTACATGGGGGCCACGCTGAGCGTCGCAGTGGATCCGCGGATCCATGAAAAAACCTTATCAAATTGGGCTTCTTCGCAGGAAACATGGAAAGGAATAAAGAAATGCTGACCATTTAGAAGTGTTATAACAAAAAAGAAAAAATGAAATGAAGCCTGTGATTTGTGAACCAGAGCAGCATAAATAAGAGCACATGGTGAGGGGTAGCTATTTTACCTGCTTTTCTAGTGAGAGAGGAGGTGGTTTGCAGGAGTTCTGACTGCAGATTTCAAATGAAAACAGATGTTACCAGACATAGAAATAAAACTGAGATAACAGCAAAGAGCTTTTACAGGTATCTTAATTAAGTTGTAGTACATAAAAGTATATTTAGAAGAAAATGTGCAGCTTCTATACAGTATACTAGAAGGGGAAATAGAAGGCTGATTAGATGAGAATATTAACTAAAAATAGAGTGGACAGGAAAGGAGAAAGAGGAATTGCTATGCTGAATGTATATTAATGTTATTATGCTAGTATGAATGAATGTGCTTGAAATTAGCGGTGGGTACTTGCTTATAGTATGGAATTTAATAGTATGTAATTTGCCCACGCTCATGCAGTCAGAGATGCACTTACAGTCCTAGTTACACTCTCACAAAAGCAGTTATGTACCTATCACTCATATTGCCAGACAGTGACTGCCACACTCAAGCACACACCCATAAGACCATTCACACACCCATTTACTCAAGTGTACATCCAGGTTTGAGTACTAGTTTGCCCTTAGAGCCTGGGTGGACATCCGCAGAAGGCAACCTGCGCCACAAGAAGAGTTTGAAGAGGACTACTTCAGCACTCTTGAAAAGGGTGAACCCTGATTGTAGTTGACCTCAGAATCAGGGCCACAAAGGGTAGTGGGTTTCAGAAGGAGGGAGAAGAGTGGAGAAATGAGTGGGTAGTTTCCAGAGAAGACAGGGGATCCCCCAGAGAGAGGTTTCTCTATTGGATACGGTGCAGGAAGTACTGTCTCCTTCCAAACCCAGTCCCCTGGGGACCTCAAGGGCAAGCAGGCTGAGTGGGCCCTGAGGCTGCACCTGGCCCATCTGGCTGCAGAGGAGAAAAAAGCTGAGGCTAAGAGAGCCTAGGAAGAGAAAAGGGTCAAGGAAGTGCACTTGAAGACCAAATAGCTGTTAGAGTCCAGCAGAAATGGTGTGAGCACCACTACTGTGTCCAGTTCAGAAGAATGAGTTCATATATTCGGAGACTTCGTGCCTGGCTTTAAGGAGGGGTTTGATATAGACAAGTGGTTTCTGGCATAAGAAGTAGCTGTAGAGGAACGGAGGATCTCTGAGGAAGATTTTAGAGGTACCTTTAGAGTCATTGTCGTGGTGATGGGAGGGACAACATACTGGCTTTAGAGAAGGGGAAGAGGTTGAGGTATCCCACTATAAAGGAGGTCCTTGTCAGTAATGTGAATTAACCCCAGAGGAGTGCAGGTTGAAATTCAGGGTAAATCAGAAACTGTGTCACTACTGCTGGGAAGAGTTTATGGGGTCGTTTTTAAATGTTTGTGAAAAGTACTGTTGTTTTTAAGAAGGTATAGTTTTATACTTTTCCTTTTTTTCAAAGAGAACTGAGAAGAAGCAACTTGAAGAAACCTTTCTCCAGACACTCATTGGAGTTATTTTAGCTTGTTTCATCTGATACAGTTCAATGGCATCCCCTATACCCTGTTTGGTATGTAGTGGATGGATACTGTAATGCTCATATATTTCTTCAGATCAACTTCTATCCACTTTGTCAAACTGTCTACTTGAAGGCAACATTTCTTCCTGCATGCAACTTCAATGTTAGAAAACATCTACATCATTATAGTACACATTATTGTCTTTAAGATATAATGTAGCTCTCTTCATCTTATTTACATCCACTAGTTCCTGACAGATTTGTTTGTTTTTCATGGTCACACCATTCACTAGAATAATAAGTGGTTCTTCCAAATATCTCTTTACACCCACAGTTTCAATATTGTGTTTGACGTCTAAAGGAAAATACTCTTCTGTACCTTTAAGCCCTTCCTGAGGTTCAGTGGATGATACCTTTAATGCTAGAATTTGATTTTCTCTCAGAAAGTAATGTCAGTGATTCCATGGATATTCTGCACAACTCAGGGTTAGAAACCAAATTTTCAGAACATGCACTTAAGCTCAACATGACGATGATACCAGTACTCATTCATTCCAATATTTGCAGAGGTAAGGTAAATAGATAGCAGAACTGTACGTACATAAGTGGGGCCCTACTGTATCAATGTATTCCTGGCAAGTAATACAAATACTACTGCACTCCCGTTTATACACAGGAGCATGTCTACGCCTTCTTTGTACCTCTTCACCTATCTCTTTCTCTACATTTCTAGGAATCATCTCTTCATTTGCAATGGTACTACTGTCTTTTACTTCTTAACATTGGCCTTTTGTTTCAAATGCATACACTAATTTATTCCCTTGTAAGTAGCTTTCTTCATTAAAGTAAGGGTCAGTAGTAGACGTACGCTTCCATTCTCCTTCGAAAATTTTGCAAACGTTACTTTTAATAATAAGCCTTTTTTAGACAACACTGTTTTATCCAGTGTTTTCATTCTGTTAGTATCAAAATAAATAGTTTGTGCTTTTGAGGAAACACTTTATCAACCACACACTTAATATATTATTTTGGTTTGAGTACTCCTCTTCTCGTTTTAGTGTTCCTCATTTTTCATACCAAATTCTGTATTTCTCTATTTCTAAACATTCTTATTTGTATTTCTTTAAATTGTTTCCGCCTCTTTGTCAAATTACGTGTTTTTTAATACATTTTTTTACTTTTAATCTGACTTGTTCCTGCTCCGTTACAAATTTGGAGATGTAAAGTAAATAGACAGCAGCAGTGTAAGTATATGAATGAGTTCCTACAGTAGCTATTCAAAACTTCAAGTTTCAGCCTATTTATGTATTGAAAAATAGTTAACTAAGTTATGTTATGTTTGTTTGTTAATTTTTGGTTTAAATTGTATTCTAATATGTTAATATAATGCACTTTTAAAGTCATGAATATATTTATTATCAATTTAAGTTAAGGTTCACAAACACACCCATACATGTACTCACACAACTGTACAGTCATTCACACAGGTATTGACACACGCACACACTGTCACACACCCACTCAAAAACCCATACAGACAAACATGTGGCATTTTTCGCAATGAGTAACATTCTCATTCAAATCTTCACAGGATGCTGGTATTATGATGACTGTAGCTGATGAAGGTTCTCCCAATAGTGCTGAGGAGATGGAATATTCTGCTGCACCCTAGTATCTCCTGCATCATTCATGTTTTACACCCTTTCATTAATTGTTTTTAAGTGGTTTCATTTGGATTCTTTTCCATGTGAATACTTCTTTGCACTGCTGCTGGGTAACTGTATGCAAAAAGATTGCTGCAAATATTACATTACACATATTTAGGTGTAATCTTCTTTTCCACTGAAGGTATTGTAAAATGCTTGCAGACATCACTTTCATTTGTGCTTGCAGGTGTAAAGATATAGCTGCATGTGTTTAAAGTGGTTGTGCACAAAACTGTGTTTGTAAATAGTTAAATAAGTTGTGTTATGTTTATTTTTTTATTTGTAGTGATTGCAATGCACAGTGTTCCTTAATTGCAATGGGACAGTGTGCAGTTTTGATGCTTTTTTCTACAATCTTTATGATTGTTTTTATCCCACTGTTTAATGATTTCTGCTTAAAATGTATATAATTTAAGCTGTATGAGTAAACGAGATGAAATAGTGAAAAAGGGAAAATGAAATGCTTATTTATATTAAATCATACCTATACAGTATGAGAAATGTCTAGTTATTTCTTAGAATTAAGTCTTTATGCATTGTTGAAATTGTAAGTTACTTTTGTAATTCTACTAATTGTAAAATTAATAAATATTTCTGTTTTTTCATTTTATGCAGATCAATGGCACCATCTATTGGGGTAATGTACTTTATTTATTAGTTCTTGCAGTGTTGTTCCATAACTTTAGATTTTGAGTATGCACACCCAAAGATAGATTGCTACAGTTACTAACACACCGAGACATGCATCAGTACAGCAACTCACACACCTAGCTACACACAGATAGAGGTACTCACATACACAGGCTCACATTGAGACAGCCACTGACACACCTAGACACACATCGATCCAGACATTGACATACCCAACTACACACCAATAAAGTCACTGGTACATCAAGCCAAACACTAATGCATCCAATAACACACCCAGGGACACATTGACATACCCAGGGACTTACCAATGAAGACACTCACACACCCAGTCATACAACAATGCAGACACTGACACAGCCAGACAAACACTAATTCATCCAATAACACACCCAGGCCCACACCGATGCATATACTGAGACATCCAGAGACTTGCCAATGCAGACACTGGCAAACCCAGGCATACAGTAATGCAGACACAGACACAGACACACTCAGCCAAACAGCAATCCATACAATAACACACCCAGGCACACACTGATGCATACACTGACATACCCAGACTCACACTGTTGCATATGCTAGCACACCCAAGCACATACTGATGCATACACTAACACACCCAGGCACACACTGATGCAAACACTGACACCCATGCACACACTGATGCTTACACTTGCACACCCAGAGACTTACAATGCATTCACTGACACACCCAGGCATACAGTAATGCAGACACTGACACACAAATGCATCTAATAACACACCCAGGCACACACTGATGCACCCACAGAGACACCCAGAGACTTACCAATGCAGGCACTGGCACAGCCAGGCATACACCAAAGCAGATACTGCAACATCTAGCCTAACACTAATTCATCCAATAGTACACCCAGGTGAACACTGACGCACACACTGACTTACCCAGGCATCCACCAATGCATAGACTGAGACACCCAGGCATATAGCAATGCTGACACTGACACATCCAGCCAAACACTAATGCAACCAATAACATACCCAGGCATATACTGACACACGCACTGACACACCCAGGCATACACCGTTCCCTAGACTGAGACACCCAGGCATACTGCAATGCAGACACTGACACACCCAGCCAAACACTAATGCATTCAATAACACACCCAGGC
Source organism: Calotriton arnoldi (assembly GCA_963921515.1). Classification (NCBI taxonomy): domain Eukaryota; kingdom Metazoa; phylum Chordata; class Amphibia; order Caudata; family Salamandridae; genus Calotriton; species Calotriton arnoldi. The sequence goes on along the minus strand of CAWUFW010001712.1, from coordinate 1,186,211 downwards.
ACACACTGATGCATACACTGACACACCCAGGGACATGCCAATGCATTCACTGACACACTCAGGCATACAGTAATGCAGACACTGACACACCCAGCCGAACACTAATGAATCCTATAACATACGCAGACACACACTGGCACACACACTGAGACATCCAGAGACTTACCAATGCAGACATTGACACACCCAGGCATACAGCAGTGCAGACACTAGCACACCCAGCCAAACACTAATGCATCTAATAAGACACCCAGGCTTTCAGTGACACACCCAGGGTGATACTAATGCATACACCGACACACCTGGGCATACATTAATGCAGACAATGACATGGCCAGGCATACACCAAGCAGGCACTGACACACCCAGCCACACACTAATGCATCCAATACACACAGGCCTACACTCATGCACACACTGACACATCCACTCTCACACTGATGCAGACACTGACACATTAAAAACACAGAGTTAGCTCTTTGAGTAGATGGTGGTTCTAAAAAGAACCACATTTCTTTCTAGGAGGGTATTTTAATTTTTTTTTTAAATTTTCTTCTTTTTTTAACAAAAAGTGAACAGGGTAGTAAAAGGGTAAGGGTGGGGAAATGCAAAGAAGCAACTGGCATCAGTCTTCGAAAAACATTATGTAGTCACTGGAAGCAAACCAAAAAACCTAACAGCGATGCTTCTTCACTGTATCCAAAAATGCACCCACAGAAGACATTTTTACAGCGACAAGCATGTGACATTTCACACAGTGATTAACCATGTCATTCAGTTGCTCACAGGCAGCTGGTATTGTAATGACTGCAGCTGATAATGGTTGTCCCAGAGCTCCTGTAGAGGTCAACTGTCCTGCTGCACCTGCTTACTTTTGCATCATCTGGTTGTAGACCCTTTCATGAATTGTTTTTAGATGCTTCCACATGGATCTTGTCCCATGGGAATACTTCTTTGCAGTGCCTCTGGATTGCCACAAATATTGCACTGCACATTTTTTGCTGCTACCTTCTTTTCCCCAGAAGGTATAGTAAAGTGCTTCCACACATCACTTTATTTTCTTTCTTCCTCCTCATCCTCAACAGGTTGTGGATGCTTGGGCGTGATTGCGAGTGAATCCACGAATCTGGCCCATAAATTTGTGGATTCGCGAAACTCGTAAAAATGGGTAATTTTTGTTAAAACTGGTAAAAATGGGTAATTTAAAAAAAAAAACAGATATAAAGTGGTTTATATATACTGGTAAATATGTTCATGCTGATGTTATTACTGTCAATGCAGGTGTGCACATTTTAAAACATTTCGGTGAATCTGTGAATTCAGAGTTACAGAATTGTTCTGATCATGTGATCTGGGGTAAAAACCATAGAGTAGTAGTCCGTCTATGTTTGCAAAGATGATACAGTTAGGAAATACAATCTAAAAAAACCTCAGAAATTCACTGAAAAAAAGGTAAAAAGGTTACAGGGACGTTATAGTTAGGCTCAGTCTTCACTCGTACAAAACCATTAAAATTCTGCAGCTTTAGTTACCTGAGCTAACTATAACTTACGCCCCCATAATGCACTGCTTATGACCTCACATATTTCATCACTCAAGACAGGGTCATTGACATCACTGATGACATCTCAAATGACATCACAGATTACATCATCCAAGAACAAATCACACATCTATTCACATGCCCACACAACCACTCATACACCCACTCACACACCCACACAACCACTCACATACCCATTAACAGACCCATACAAATACAGATACACAGCCACTCGCTCAAACATAGAGCCACTCACACATCCACTCACTCACCTATACAGGCACTGACACAGCCACTCACTCACCCATACAGCTACTAACACAGCCAGTCACTCACCCATATAACAACTCACATAGCCACACACTCACCCATACAGCTACTCACACACCCACTTATTTACCTTCACATTCCCTCACTCATACACCCACTCACTCAACCATACAGTCACTACACACCTACTTACCCACCCATAGAGCCACTCACAGAGTCACTCACTCACCCATACAACCACTGACACACCCTCTCACCAATACAGCCACTCACACAGCCACTCACTCACCAATACAGACACTCACACACCCACTTACTCACCCATACAGCAACTCATAAACCTACTTATTCACCCATACACACACACATAGTCACACACCCATACAGCCACTCAGACAGCCACTCACACACAGAGTCAGACAGTCTCATAGCCCCTCAGATGACATATGTTAGAAATAGCATCACTCATTAGTAGTACAGAAAGAATATTAATTTAACTTATGCAGTAGTTTACTTTATATCTTTGTCTCAGAAACATTTATGAAACACTTTCGTTCACTGAATGATGTCATCAGTGATGTCATTTAAGTTGTCATGAGTGATGTCACTGGCCATGTCATGAGTGATGTAATATGTGGTGTCATAATCAGTACATTGAGGGGACATAAGTTATAGTCAACTCAGGTAACTATAACTGCCGAATTTCACTGGTTTTGTATGAGTGAAATCTGAGCCTAACTATAACGTCCCTGTAAACTTTTGGTTTTTTCAGTGTATATGTATATATATATATATGTGTAGATTAATATATATATATATATATTACCTACTGGCGGTCGACAGTAGGTAGTTATAGTTCGGGCCTTGTTTCTGTTCAAAAAGCGTTTTTTCTTTTGCCAATATCTTTGGTGCTGTTTGACAAATCTTTGCGAAATTGTCAAAACTAATGGTCACTCAGGTCAGCTAATGTCTTGAAAGTTTCGGGGTGATTCGTCAAGTGGGGGCCGAGAAAATAGGGAGGTCCCAAAACGTATTTTCCCCATGTTAATTTCCATAGGAACTTTAGACACGGCTACAGCCCGAACTGCTGAACGGAATTACACCAAATTTGGCAAAAAGGTAGCTCTTGGTTCAGAAAGCGACCTTTTTTTTAAATGGTGTAAATCCGTTCAGTAGTTCTTCAGAAATTCAAAAAATAAAAATATTGATATCTGAGAGCCGAGGAGGATTCGCGACTCCTCCCGAGCATGAGCTTCATTCTGATTGGCTGCAAACACTTCAAACCAAGAAGTGTTGGCAGCCATCTCGTGACTCGGTAGAACCAAGTCACAAGAAAACAGTAAAAAAAAGATTAAAAACAAGAAAAGGGGGCAGGGTAGAAACACCCTGACCCCCTAGGCCTGCTCAGGTGGTCCCACAAGGACCCCCAGGTCCCAAAAAAGCATTTTTTTTTAAAAATCGCCCGAATTCGCGCTGGTTGGCTGAATCCGGCCGAAAAAATTCAAAAAAACGAAGCGCGGGCTCCCGCGCTTCATTTTCTATAAGCCCCCGGGTAGGCCAGGTCCCGGGGCAATACCTAATTATGTAGTGGGGGCCCCCACAGCCCCGGGGACCGCCACCTTCCCGGGGCTTAGATAATCATATGCGGGGGGCATGCGGCCCCCCGCAGCCCTGGGGACCCCCACCTCCCCCGGGGCGTTTTTGAAAAAATGCGTGGGGGAGGCTCTTGTCCCCCCACGCTGCCCCAGGAACCGCCACCTCCCCGGGGCATTGTTATTTTAGGGCAGGGGGGCCTCACGGGCCCCCCCAAGCCCCGGGGACCACCATCTCCCCGGGGCTATCATTTATTTAGGTTGGGGGGGCCTCACGGGCCCCCCAAGCCCCAGGGACCACCACCTAACCAGGGCTATATGATTTAAATGTGGGGGCCACACGGCCCCCACAGCCCCGGGGACCGCCACCTCCCCTGGGCTATTTTGAAAAACAAAGTAGCCCCCCCACACTGCCCCGGGGACCACCACCTCCCCGGGGCACTCTTCATTAAAATGTGGGGGTCCGTTGCAGACCCCCGGCCCTGGGGACCCCCACCTCCCCGGGGCCTTAAACAGTTGGGAGGGGGGCCACGTGGCCCCCCTCCTGGAGCCCTAGATGGCCCTGGGGACCACCACCCCCCAGGGCCGGCTCCTGCAATGTCCCAGAGTGCCCACCCCCGGGACGTTGCCATTTGATATGGCAGGGCGGGACCACGGCTCCCGCCCTTCCATAGCAAATACTGCTTTGCTTCTTGGAAGTGAGAGCAGGAAACCTGCTCTCGCTTCCAAGAAGCAAAGCAGTGTTGTTGTTGGACAAGGGAGCTGCATGTCAGCAGCTCCCCTTGCCCAAAAGCAATGCCGGCTCCCGCAGGAGGCAGGGAGCCAGCTGGGACCTAGGGGGCATTGGGGCTCCCCCCGCGGTCCCCAACGTGAGGGCCAGCCCCGGCGGATGGGGTCCCCAGGGCCAGAAGTGGCCCGGGATGGTGGCCACTTGGCCCCCCTCAGTTTATTTAAAAAAAAAAAAAAGAATGGCCACAACCCAGGGGATGGGGCCCCGGGGCCGAAAATGGCCCAGGAGGGGGGCCGCTTGGCCCCTTCCCTTTATTTAAAAGAATAAAACCAATGGCTAAGCCCCGGGGGATGTGGTTTCCGGGGCCGAAAATGGCCCAGGAGGGGGGCCACACGGCCCCCCCTCCCTTTAAAAAAAAAAAAAAGGAATGGGCAGGCCCCGGGGGATGGGGTCCCCAGGGCCAAAAATGGCCCTAGAGGGGGGCCACGCTGCCCCCCTCCCTTTTTTAATGTATTTTTTTTTTTTTAAACAAAAGAAGGCCAGGCCCCGGGGGATGGGGTCCCCGGGCCCAAATTGGCCTTAGGAGGGGGGCTACGCGGGCCCCCTCCAAAATAAAAAGAAAGGCTGGGTATGCCTCGGGGGATGGGGTCCCCAGGGACAAAAGTGGCCAAGGGAAGGGGGGCCACACGGCCCCCCTCCCATAAAATAAAATTAAAAAAAATAAAAAGAAACTGGCAACTCGCCGGAGGCCCTGCCCCCTCCCTGCACGACTCTGCAAACGCACCTCCTGGCGCGCTCTGCGTTGGGGGATTAAGTCCCCATTGCTAGTGGGGGTCCCTGGGGGCCAATTAGGCCACCAGGAACCTCCAGTAAGCCCCACACAGTGTGATTGCTCAGAGGTGGTAGGAGGCCACGCCCCTTTTTACACCACACTGCAAACCACCTCTTGGCACACTGCTGGTGGGGTGATGAGGTCCCCTTGTCTCCTGAGGACCTCAGGACTGAAGTGGACTTCATCCCCTGAGCAGCAGTGCACCAGGCGGCGTGTTTGCAGAGTGGTGTCAAAAGGGGGCGTGGCCTCAGACCACTCTCAGCAATCCAGCTGTGTGGTGCTTACTGGAGGTAACAGGAGGGCTAGTTAGCCCTCAGGGACCCTCAGGAGGCAAGGGGATTTCACCCCCCCAACCAAGAGTGCACCAGGAGGCGCGTTTGCAGAGTGGTGGACAAAGGGGGCGTGGCCTGTGTCCACCTCTCAGCAATCCCACTGTGTGGGGCTTACTGGAGGTAACAGGTAGGCTAGTTGGCCCCTAAGGACCCCCAGCAGCAAAGTGGACTTTAATCCCCATGCAAGAGTGTGCCAGGGAGCACGTTTGCAGAGTGGTGGGGAAAGGAGGCATGGCCTGCTATGAGAACTTAGCAATGCTGCTGTGTGGGACTTACTGGAGGTAATAGGAGGGGTAGTTGGCCCCAAAGGTTAGCCTTGGGGGCCAACTACCTCTCCTGTTACCTCCACTAAGTCCCACACAGTGGGATTGCTAAGAGGTCTTCAGAGGCCATGCCCTCCCCCTTTCTCCACCACTCTGCAAACGCACCTACTGGCACAGTACTGGTTGGGGGATGAAGTCCACTTTACTCCTGAGGGACTTTGGGGGCCAAGAAGCCCTCCTGGTACCTCCTGTAAGTCCTACGCAGCGGAATTCCTGAGCACTGGTTGGTGGCCCAGCCCCCTTTCTCCAACACTCCGCAAACGCGACTACCAGTTAAAGAAGCATTTGTAATGTAATAGGTCTCGCATGTGCAAGCGTTAGAGCTATTGGCGTTGTAAGTCTAAACGTTTTTTACTAATGTTTTTTGGAGTGGAGTGGATGTACTTTGTGTGTAGTGGAATTATGTGGTATGTTGTGCAGTGAAATTATGTGGATAGAAAGTATGTGGTATTTAGTGTATAGGAATTATGTAGAGTGGGATTATGTGTTATGGAGAGTAATTATGTGGTATGGTAGTCTGTGTTGTGGAGTGGTAACCTCAGGTTTAGTCTTACTCGTTTCCATAGAAGCTAAATTATGAACTCAATGAGACAAAAAAAGAAGGAATCACTGAGGAGCACTTCTGGACCTAGTCAGTGGTATGAGCAGGGCCACTGGAATTATGCGACTGTTTGGCTGCACCGACTTTCGCACAATTATACATTTTCCGCATTAGCCACATAATCCATCATCTGCTGCCTAATCTGAAGATTTGAACAAAAAAAGACTTGTTTCTAGCTCAAACGGTTTAAACGTTACCAAAATGCAGCGACAAGTGTTACAGCATGGTGGAAGGCCCTTTGCATACCTAGAATGGCCGCCTGTTACTTATTGCTAAATGTGGGTGTTAAATTGGTACTAATGGTGTGCAAACCACTCTTGCTTCTTTCTGCGCCTCTCTTGCCACTTTCTGCATTTCTGTTGCTTCTTTCTGCAACTTTCTTTTTTTTCTGCACTTCTTTTGCCTCATTCTGCTCATCTCTTCCACTTTCTGCACCTCACTTGCTTCTTCCTGTACCCCTCTTGCCTCTTTTTGCACCCCTGTTCCCTCTTTCTGCACCTCTCCTGCCTGTTTCTGCACCTCTCTTGCCTCTTTCCACACTTCTCTTGCCTCTTTCTGCACCTCTGTTGTTTCTTTCTGCACTTCTCTTGCCTCTTTCTGCACCCCTCTTGCCTCTTTCTGCACCTCTGTTGCTTCTTTCTGCACTTCTCTTGCTTCTTTCTGCACCTCTGTTGCTTCTTTCTGCACCCCTCTTGCCTCTTTCTGCAACCCTCTTCCCTCTTTCTGCACATCTCTTGCCTCAGTCTGCTCATCTGTTCCCTCTTTCTGCACCCCTTTTGCCTGCTTCTACAACTCTCTTGCCTCGTTCTGCAGTTCTCTTGCCTCTTTCTGCACCTCGCTTGCATCTTTCTGCAACTCTCTTGCCTCTTTATGCAGTTCTCTTGCCTCCTTCTGCAGCTGTCTTGCCTCTTTCAACACTTCTCTTGCCTGTTTCTGCACCTCTCTTGCCTGTTTCTGCACCTCTCTTGCCTCTTTCTGCATCTGACTTGCTTCTTTCTGCACCCCTTTTGCCTGTTTCTGCACCCCTCTTCCCTCTTTGTGCAACTCTCTTGCTTCTTTCTACACCTCTCTTCCCTCTTTCTGTACCACTCTTGCCTCTTTCTGTACCTCTGTTGCTTCCTTCTGCACCTCTCTTGTCTCTCTCTGCACCCTTTGTGCCTCTTTCAGCACCTCTGTTGCTTCTTTCTGCAGTTCTCTTCCTTCTTTCTGCACCCCTCCTGCCTCTTTCTGTACACCTCTTGCCTCTTTGTGCACCTCTCCTAACCCTTTCTGCACCCCTCTTGCCTCTTTTTGCACCTCTGTTGGTTCTTTCTGCACCTCTTTTGCTTCGTTATGTACTTCACTTGCCTCTTTCTGTACCCCTCTTGCCTCTTTCTGTACCTCTGTTGGTTCTTTCTGCACTGCTCTTGCTTCTTTCTGCACCTCTGTTCCAAATTCCTGCATGCCTCTTGCCTTTTTCTGCACCCCTCTTCCCTCTTTGTGCACCTCTCTTACCTCAGTCTGCCCACCTGTTCCCTCTTTCTGCACCCCTTTTGCCTGTTTCTGCAACTCTCTTGCCTCTTTCTGCAGTTCTCTTGCAATCCTTCTGCCCCTCACCTGCCTCTTTTTGTACCTCTGTTGGTTCTTTTGCACTGCTCTTGCTTCTTTATGCACCTCTCTTGCAACTTTCTGCACCCCTTTTGCCTCTTTCTGCACCCGTCTTACCTGTTTCTGCACCTCTCTTGCCTGTCTGCACCCCTGTTCCCTCTTTCTGTACCTCTTCTGCCTGTTTCTGCAACTCTCTCTTGCCTCTTTCTGCAGTTCTCTTGCCTCCTTCTGCACCTCTGTTGCTTCTTTCTGCACTTCTCTTGCCTCTTTCTGCACCCCTGTTGCTTCATTCTGCACTTCCCATGCTTCTTTCTGCACCAGTATTGCTTCTTTCTGCACCCCTGATCTCTCTTTCTGTACTCGTCTTCCCTTTTTCTGCACCTCTCTTGCCTCTTTCTGCATCTCACTTGCCTCTTTCTGCACTTCTCTTGCTTCTTTCTACACCTCTGTTGCTTCTTTCAGCAATTCTCTTGCCTCTTTCTGCACTTCTCTTGCTTGTTTCTGCACCTCTCTTGCCTCTTTCTGCACCCCTCTTCCCTCTTTGTGCAACTCTCTTGCCTCTTTCTACACCTCTCTTCCTCTTTCTGCATCACACTTGCCTCTTTCTGTACCTCTGTTGCTTCTTTCTGCACTTCTCTTGCCTCTTTCTGCACCCTTGGTGCATCTTTCAGCACCTCTGTTGCTTCTTTCTGCACTTCTCTTCCTTCTTTCTGCACCCCTCGTGCCTCTTTCTGCACCCTTCTTCCCTTTTCCTGCACCGTCTCTTGGTTCTTTCTGCACTGCTCTTGCCTCTTTCTGCACCCCTCTTGCCTCCTTCTGTACCTGTGCTGTTTCTTACTGCACTGCTCTTGCTTCTTTCTGCACCTCACTTTCAAATGTCTGCATCCCTCTTGCCTCCTTCTGAACCTCTGTTGGTTCTTTCTGCACTGCTCTTGCTTCTTTCTGCACCTCTTTTGCCTGTTTCTGCAACTCTCTTGCCTCTTTCTGCACCACTCTTGCCTCTTTCTGTACCTCTGTTGCCTCTTTCTGCACTTCTCCTACCTCTTTCTGTACCCTTAGTGCCTCTTTCAGCACCTCTGTTGCTTCTTTCTGCACTTCTCTTCCCTCTTTCTGCACCCCTCGTGCCTCTTTCTGCACCCTTCTTCCCTTTTCCTGCACGTCTCTTGGTTCTTTCTGCATGGCTCTTGCCTCTTTCTGTACCCCCTCTTGCCTATTTCTGTACCTCTGTTGTTTCTTACTGAACTGCTCTTGCTTCTTTCTGCACCTCTCTTGCAAATTTCTGCACCCCTCTTGCCTCCTTCTGCACCTCTGTTGGTTCTTTCTGCACTGCTCTTGCTTCTTTCTGCACCTCTTTTGCCTGTCTCTGCAACTCTCTTGCCTCTTTCTGCACTTCTCTTGCCTCCTTCTGCATCTCTGTTTCTTCTCTTCTGCACTTCTCCTCATCTTTCTGCACCTCTCTTGCCTCTTTCTGCACCTCTGTTGCTTCTTTCTGTACTTCTCTTAGTTCTTTCTGCACCTCTTTTGCCTCTTTCTGCACCTCTGTTGCTTCTTTCTGCACTTCTCTTGCTTCTATCTACACCTCTCTTGCTTCTTTCTGCACCCCTTGTGCCTCTTTCTGCACCCTTCTTCCCTTTTCCTGCACGTCTCTTGGTTCTTCCTGCACTGCTCTTGCCTGTTTCTGCAACTCTCTTGCCTCTTTCTCCACTTTTCTTGCCTCCTTCTGCACCTCTGTTGCTTCTATTTTGCACTTCTCTTCATTTTTCTGCACCCCTCTTCCCTCTTTCTGCACATCTGTTGCTTCTTTCTGTACCTCTCTTGCCTCTTTCTGCACCTATGTTGCCTCTTTATGCACCTCACTTGCTTCCTGTACCCCTCTTGCCTCTTTCTGCACCCCTGTTCCCTCTTTCTGCACCTCTCCTGCCTGTTTCTGCACCTCTCTTGCCTCTTTCTACACTTCTCTTGCCTCTTTCTGCACCTCTGTTGTTTCTTTCTGCACTTCTCTTGCCTCTTTCTGCACCCCTCTTGCCTCTTTCTGCACCTCTGTTGCTTGTTTCTGCACCTCTGTTGCTTCTTTCTGCACCCCTCTTGCCTCTTTCTGCAACTCTCTTCCCTTTTTCTGCACATCTCTTGCCTCAGTCTGCCTACATGTTCCCTCTTTCTGCACCCCTTTTGCCTGTGTCTGCAACTCTCTTGCCTCTTTCTGCAGTTCTCTTGCCTCCTTCTGCACCTCACTTGCCTCTTTCTGCAATTCTCTTGCCTCTTTATGCAGTTCTCTTGCCTCCTTCTGTAATTCTCTTGCCTCTTTCAACACTTCTCTTGCCTGTTTCTGCACCTCTCTTGCCTGTTTCTGCACCTCTCTTGCCTCTTTCTGCATCTGACTTGCTTTTTTCTGCACCCCTTTTGCCTTACAGGCAAAAGGGGTGCACCCCTCTTCCCTCTTTGTGCAACTCGCTTGCTTCTTTCTACACCTCTCTTCCCTCTGTCTGCACCACTCTTGCCTCTTTCTGTACCTCTGTTGCTTCCTTTTGCACCTCTCTTGTCTCTCTCTGCACCCTTTGCGCCTCTTTCAGCACCTCTGTTGCTTCTTTCTGCAGTTCTCTTCCTTCTTTCTGCACCCCTCCTTCCTCTTTCTGTACCCCTCTTGCCGCTTTGTGCACCTCTTCTAACCCTTTCTGCACCCCTCTTGCCTCTTTCTGCACCCCTCTTGCCTCTTTCTGCACCTCTGTTGCTTCTTTCTGCACTTCTCTTGCCTCTTTCTGCACCCTTGGTGCCTCTTTCAGCACCTCTGTTGCTTCTTTCTGCACTTCTCTTCCTTCTTTCTGCACCCCTCGTGCCTCTTTCTGCACCCTTCTTCCCTTTTCCTGCACGTCTCTTGGTTCTTTCTGCACTGCTCTTGCCTCTTTCTGCACCCCTCTTGCCTCCTTCTGTACCTGTGCTGTTTCTTACTGCACTGCTCTTGCTTCTTTCTGCACCTCACTTTCAAATGTCTGCATCCCTCTTGCCTCCTTCTGAACCTCTGTTGGTTCTTTCTGCACTGCTCTTGCTTCTTTCTGCACCTCTTTTGCCTGTTTCTGCAACTCTCTTGCCTCTTTCTGCACCACTCTTGCCTCTTTCTGTACCTCTGTTGCCTCTTTCTGCACTTCTCCTACCTCTTTCTGTACCCTTCGTGCCTCTTTCAGCACCTCTGTTGCTTCTTTCTGCACTTCTCTTCCCTCTTTCTGCACCCCTCGTGCCTCTTTCTGCACCCTTCTTCCCTTTTCCTGCACGTCTCTTGGTTCTTTCTGCACTTCTCTTCCCTCTTTCTGTACCACTCTTGCCTCTTTCTGTACTTCTCTTCCCTCTTTCTGTACCACTCTTGCCTCTTTCTGTACCTCTGTTGCTTCTTTCTGCACTTCTCTTACCTCTTTCTGCACCCTTCGTTCCTCTTTCAGCACCTGTGTTGCTTCTTTCTTTCTGCACTTCTCTTCCCTCTTTCTGCACCCCTCGTGCCTCTTTCTGTACCCTTCTTCCCTTTTCCTGCACGTCTCTTGGTACTTTCTGCACTGCTCTTCCCTTTTTCTGTACCCCCTCTTGCCTATTTCTGTACCTCTGTTGTTTCTTACTGCACTGCTCTTGCTTCTTTCTGCACCTCTCTTGCAAATTTCTGCACCCCTCTTGCCTCCTTCTGCACCTCTGTTGGTTCTTTCTGCACTGCTCTTGCTTCTTTCTGCACCTCTTTTGCCTGTCTCTGCAACTCTCTTGCCTCTTTCTGCACTTCTCTTGCCTCCTTCTGCATCTCTGTTTCTTCTCTTTTGCACTTCTCCTCATCTTTCTGCACCCCTCTTGCCTCTTTCTGCACCTCTGTTGCTTCTTTCTGTACTTCTCTTAGTTCTTTCTGCACCCCTCTTGCCTCTTTCTGCACCTCTGTTGCTTCTTTCTGCACTTCTCTTGCTTCTATCTACACCTCTCTTGCTTCTTTCTGCACCCCTTGTGCCTCTTTCTGCACCCTTCTTCCCATTTCCTGCACGTCTCTTGGTTCTTCCTGCACTGCTCTTGCCTGTTTCTGCAACTCTCTTGCCTCTTTCTCCACTTTTCTTGCCTCCTTCTGCACCTCTGTTGCTTCTATTTTGCACTTCTCTTCATTTTTCTGCACCCCTCTTCCCTCTTTCTGCACATCTGTTGCTTCTTTCTGTACCTCTCTTGCCTCTTTCTGCACCTATGTTGCCTCTTTATGTACCTCACTTGCTTCCTGTACCCCTCTTGCCTCTTTCTGCACCCCTGTTCCTTCTTTCTGCACCTCTCCTGCCTGTTTCTGCACCTCTCTTGCCTCTTTCTACACTTCTCTTGCCTCTTTCTGCACTTCTGTTGCTTCTTTCTGCACTTCTCCTGCCTCTTTCTGCACCCCTCTTGCCTCTTTCTGCACCTCTGTTGCTTGTTTCTGCACTTCTCTTGCTTCTTTCTGCACCTCTGTTGCTTCTTTCTGCACCCCTCTTGCCTCTTTCTGCAACTCTCTTCCCTTTTTCTGCACATCTCTTGCCTCAGTCTGCCTACATGTTCCCTCTTTCTGCACCCCTTTTGCCTGTTTCTGCAACTCTCTTGCCTCTTTCTGCAGTTCTCTTGCCTCCTTCTGCACCTCACTTGCCTCTTTCTGAAATTCTCTTGCCTCTTTATGCAGTTCTCTTGCCTCCTTCTGTAATTCTCTTGCCTCTTTCAACACTTCTCTTGCCTGTTTCTGCACCTCTCTTGCCTGTTTCTGCACCTCTCTTGCCTCTTTCTGCATCTGACTTGCTTTTTCTGCACCCCTTTGCCTTACAGGCAAAGGGGTGCACCCTCTTCCTCTTTGTGCAACTCGCTTGCTTCTTTCTACACCTCTCTTCCCTCTGTCTGCACCACTCTTGCCTCTTTCTGTACCTCTGTTGCTTCCTTTTGCACCTCTCTTGTCTCTCTCTGCACCCTTTGCGCCTCTTTCAGCACCTCTGTTGCTTCTTTCTGCAGTTCTCTTCCTTCTTTCTGCACCCCTCCTTCCTCTTTCTGTACCCCTCTTGCCGCTTTGTGCACCTCTTCTAACCCTTTCTGCACCCCTCTTGCCTCTTTCTGTACCCCTCTTGCCTCTTTCTGCACATCTGTTGCTTCTTTCTGCACTTCTCTTGCCTCTTTCTGCCCCCCTCTTCCCTCTTTCTGCACCTCTGTTGCTTCTTTCTGTACTTCTCTTGCTTCTTTCTGCACCTCTCTTGCTTCTTTCTGTACCTCTCTTGCCTCTATCTGTACCCTTCTTCCCTCTTTCTGCACCTCTCTTGCCTCTTTCTGCACCTCTCTTGCCTCTTTCTGCACACACAGGGCTACTTTTAAACAGACCTCAGGCTCAGCAATGCACACATGCAAGTGCAGAAAAGGGCTGCTGGCCTCTAAACTGCCATGCCCTATTATATGCTAGGGACTTAGAGGTAGTTTTAATCCACCTGCCCTATTATGTACTAGGGCCTTACAGGGGAGGTCATGCCAATCACAGGGGTACCCCAACCCATAGTATACCCTAGTGTATGTAGGTGTTTTCACTGTATTCTAAGTGTCTTTCAGCATAGCACTGGCTCTGGGCCTGGTTAGGCTGAGCCCAGGGTCAGTCAGAATCAGTTACCACCAGTACCAGTCAGCAAAAAGTTGGGGGGTGCGCACAGGATGACTTTGCAACAAGGCCTCTTTCTGCACCTCTGTTGGTTCTTTCTGCATATCTCTTGCTTCTTTCTGCACCTTTCTTCCTCTTTCTGGACTTCTGTTGCCTCTTTCTGCATTTCTCTTGCATCTTTCTGCGCCTTTCTTCCTCTTTCTGCACATGTCCTACCTCTGTAGGCATAGTTAGAAATTAGCATTTAAAAAACCTTAGAAATTCACTGAAAAAACCATAGGTTTCAGGGACGTTATAGTTAGAAATTAGCATTTAAAAACCTTTGAAATTCACTGAAAAAACCATAGCTTTCAGGGACGTTATAGTTAGAAATTAGCATTTAAAAACCTTTGAAATTCACTGAAAAACCAAAGGTTTCAGGGACGTTTATAGTTAGAAATTAGCATTTAAAAACCTTAGAAATTCACTGAAAAAAACATAGGTTTCAGGGATGTTATAGTTAGAAATTAGCATTTAAAAAACCTTAGAAATTCACTGAAATAACCATAGGTTTCAGGGACTTTATAGTTAGAAATTAGCATTTAAAAAACCTTTGAAATTCACTGAAAAAACCATAGGTTTCAGGGACGTTATAGTTAGAAATTAGCATTTAAAAACCTTTGAAATTCACTGAAAAAACCATAGGTTTCAGGGACGTTTATAGTTAGAAATTAGCATTTAAAAAACCTTAGAAATTCACTGAAAAACCATAGGTTTCAGGGACGTTATAGTTAGAAATTATCATTTAAAAAACCATAGAAATTCACTGAAAAAACATAAGTTTCAGGGACGTTATAGTTAGAAATTAGCATTTAAAAAACCATAGAAATTCACTGAAAAATCACATGTTTCAGGGACGTTATAGGTAGTTGGACATTTCACTCGTACAAAACCAGAGAAATTCGGCTGTTATAGTTAGTTGAGCTAACTATAACTCGTGCCCCCTCAATGCACTGCTGATGACATCACATATTACATCACTCATGACATGGTCAGTGACATCACTGATGACATCTCAAATGACATCACTGATGACATCATCAATGTGATCATCTGATGCACCTCCTCACACTCTAATATAACCTTTCATACACCCACTCTAAAATACAGAATGCCATTCTCGAAACCATAGACACACCAATCCCAGTTAGTACATACCCACTCACTAATTCCTAGATCTACACATACATCTACTCACTCACCCATACAGTCACTCATACATGCTGTCACTCATCAATACAGCCACTATCATATGCAGTCATACACCCATACAGACACTCACACACCACCACACACCCATAGAGTTACTCACACACCTAGTCAGTCATGCAAAGAATCAATTACACTCCCATTTACTCACCTATACAGTTATATACACACCACCTCACTTATTGATACAGATACTAACACATACTTACTCTCTTATACAATCACTGACACAAGCACACACTCATGCATACAGCCACTCTCACAATCACTCACTCTCATATATAGTTAGTTATATACTCCAACACTCACATATACTGCCTTTTACATATGTAGTTATTCAGACATAAACCACTGAGACATCCATTCACTCACCGACACAGCCATACGCACACTCACTCACCCATACAGCCCCTCGTAGACGCACACATGCACCCATACACCCACTAAATCACCCATTCACACATCCATGCAGGGAGTTACAACGCAGACACTCAAGCATCCATACAGGTACTCAGACAACCAATCAATAAGCCATATAGGCACTCATGTAGCTAGTCACCAAGCCATGCAGCCACTTACACACCAACTGACAGACTGATACCGACATTTACACAGATTAGTCATTCACCCATGCATTCACTAAGGCACGTTTAATCACTCACTTATACAGTCAGACACGCACCCACAAAATCATCCATACAGACACTCATACACCCACTCATTCTTCGAATACACCTTGGCGTATGTATAGATAACATTCTTAAACTTTTCAGAAATACTCAGTCACTGGATGATGTCATCAGTGATGTCATTTGAGATGTCATCAGTGATGTCATCAGTGATGTCACTGACCATGTCATGAGTGATGCAATATGCGACTTCATCAGCAGTGCATTGCAGGGGCGCGAGTTATAGTTAGCTCAACTAACTATAACGGCCGAATTTCTCTGGTTTTGTACGAGTGAAATGTCCAACTAACTATAACGTCCCAGAAACCTGTGGTTTTTTTCAGTGAATTTCTATGGTTTTTTAAATGCTAATTTCTAACTATAACGTCCCTGAAACCTATGGTTTTTTCAGTGAATATATATATATATATACATATTCCTTTCAAATGCAACCTTGTTGATTGCCACCGCACTCCAGAACGAAGGGCGTGTCATCTCGTCGGATCCAACAAGAGCGGTCCATGTAACAAATCTAATACTCCTTCCCAACAAAGGATGACAATGCTGCGTGTGGTTGCTCGCAAATCTATTGATGTCAGGCCACCATCGTACGTGTTTCGGCTGCCACAAGCCTTGTTCACCGATACCGAGGCACCATCACAACTGCTTTTTTGTTAGTTACAATCATGATGTAAAAATCATAAACAGTGTAGACAGACTGATAGTTTTTCATTGCAGTTTTTCAGGTCTTTCTTTGCTTAACAATATTTTGCAACTGCAAGGTTTAGAATTGTATTACATGCCCCACATCAATCATTCATTCCTTAGCACTTTATACATTGCTCAATTAATTTGGGAAACATGAACAAATTGCTAAAAATATACTTTTAAAAAGTATGCTTTACAAAAAACGATTGTCATTATTATTGGTAAGTTCCATTTGTGCAAATTTGCTTATAATAAATCCCAAGTGGGTATTTCAATCACATTGCATTCTGTTATCATTTGATTGCAATACATCCCAAGTGGGCAAACAAAAAAGATCGTAGTTCTCTCCTATCAATGTATATTTGACCAGTCAATTGAAGTGTACTCTATTCGTTTAAAAAAAATATATATATTTTTAAATCCTCATTATTCATCTCTTAAGGCCAAAGAAGCTCTGAGACTCTGTCAAAGGTGCCAATCCCCCCACTGGGGGGCTTAACCGAGATCTTAGACACACAGTTGACTGTGTCGAAGCTTAGACCTTAATTAACTGCAAATAGGGTCAAAAGATTGGGGAATTCTAACGGCAACTATCAGATCTGGATTCCCCTTTGAGAACCGCCGCGGAGATGTTATAATCATAGGAAGTATAGCATTCATCAAGTGGATGGTAATAAATCTATACGCCATATGGGCCAACTCGAAACCATTCTTCCCAAATATCCCAAAACTGTGTTCTTCTAGAAGGGGGGCCCCTTCGATCAAGGTTACAGATTCTTCGTACAGAAGCCATCCATTCGTGCCAATAAAATCAGCACGAAGATGAGCACATTTTGTGACTTCGATAGATTCAGTGAATCTCACTCCCCATTAACCACCCCAAAAATAATAAGAGACAGGCTTACCTTAATCTCTTGGGTGGTTATTTCTGCAAGGACCTTGCCCACTTCTTCCCAAAAGGTCTCAATTTAGGGGCATCGGAAGAACATGTGGACGTCATCAGCTTTTACTTCGCCACATTTGGGACACTTCTTTGCCTCACAGGTACCCAGCTTTGACAATTTCCTTGGCGTCCAATAAGCCTTATGGACTGTAAACAAATGATTTTTCCTAAGCGATGCAGATTTGATAGATAGCCACAAAAAAGACATAGATACTTGCCACAAAGCATCGATGTCCTGGTTTGGGAGGTCTTTCTTCCAGATCTCATTAGGTAGAATGAATTCCTCATCTCCAGCCTGCACCAGCATCCAGTACCATTCCGAAACTTCTTTCTCCAGTAATGGGCATTGCTGCATCCTGTGCTCCCAGTGCTAGTTCCTTTCGCAGCATACTCCAAACCCTTTGCCCAGCTTAGTAGTTGATAGTATTTGAATTTAGATAAACTTCCCTCCATGGTTTCCACTAAATGCTCCCAGGATACCAATTGAGAATCTTCTTAGAGTTGGCCCCATTTATTTACTCCCCTTTCAAACAAGGGGGAGGTGAGTTTGTCCAGGAGACAGGGCGGTGTGCCGGGAGAATTCCAAATCGGGGCAGAACTACAATAATAGGGGATACCTAAAAGCCATCTTATTTGGTACCAGAGTTTACAGGCATCAGCAAGGATCTTGAGCCTCACATTTTAAAATACTTTGGATGGCCAAATTTAAAAAGAAAGAAGTTTGCACTTAACGCCAAATCAGTGGTCAGGGCACAGAATAGCGGGGGAAAGGTGGAAAAATCAGAAAGCAATTACCTTTTATTCGTTAAATGAAAGGCACGATAATATAGAAGAAGATCTGGGGTGGATATACCGCCATATTCCTTCTTCCTACGCAGCTTCCTCCAAGCGATTCTCACCCCTTTAGCCCTCCATATAAAACTATTTAGAGTTCCCTGCAGTTTCTTAAGCAATGCTGAATTAAACTCTAAGGGAATTGCATTAAATATGAAAGTGAATTTTGGAAGAATGGACATTTTCAACAAGTTGGATCTTCCTATAAATGAGAGATGAAGATCTCCCCACACATTAAGGAGTTTCTTAACGTTGGAAGCTACCTTGTTGAAGTTAAGGTGAACCAATTTCTCTAAGTTGTGTACCACTTGGTTTCCTAAATAGCTTATTTCAGACTTTATCAGGTCACTTGCAAATTGACAATTCCATTCCATAATATCGGATTTTTGTCTGTTAATGCAATCGCCATAGACCTTCCCAAAGTCATCCAAAGTGGTCATTATTGCTGAAAAAGACTTGGCTAAATCTCCGGTATAAACCATCAAATCATCTGCATACAGGCCACATTTTTTCTCCCATCCATTACAAACAAAGGGAATTATCTTCTCATTTGCTCTTATCTTGTTGGCCAAGGGTTCTTTATAAAGATTAAAAAGGAGTGGGGATAAGAGGCACCCCTGCCTGGTCCCTCTTCTGATTTTTATCTGGCTGGTTAAGTTACCGTTGACTAAAATCCTAGCCGTAGGGTTTTTATAGATTGACCTGACTGCCCCTAGAAATGCCTCTCCTAAGTCAAGCTGCTCGATTACTTCGTAGAGAAGAGGCCAGCTAACCCTATCAAAGGCTTTGTCTGTGTCGATAGTCAATACTGCCAGAGGAATAGATTCCTTGCCAGCCAAATCTATAGCCCCTATGAGATCATGAGTCAATTCATGTATCTGCCTCCCCTTGATGAAACTCCTCTCGTCTTTATGTATCAGCATATTGGCCACCTTTCCTAACCTCTTTGTTAGAATCTGTGTGAAAAACTTATAATCACAATTTAGGAGGGAGATCGGCCGATAAGATTCACAAAGGGAGGGGTCCTTATTTTGTTTCTACACCTCTCTTCCTCTTTCTGTACCACTCTTGTCTCTTTCTGTACCTCTGTTGCTTCCTTCTGCACCTCTCTTGTCTCTCTCTGCGCCCTTTGTGCCTCTTTCAGCACCTCTGTTGCTTCTTTCTGCAGTTCTCTTCCTTCTTTCTGCACCCCTCCTGCCTCTTTCTGTACACCTCTTGCCTCTTTGTGCACCTCTCCTAACCCTTTCTGCACCCCTCTTGCCTCTTTTTGCACCTCTGTTCGTTCTTTCTGTACCTCTTTTGCTTTGTTCTGTACTTCACTTGCCTCTTTCTGTACCCCTCTTGCCTCTTTCTGCACCTCTGTTGGTTCTTTCTGCACTGCTCTTGCTTCTTTCTGCACCTCTGTTCCAAATTCCAGCATGCCTCTTGCCTTTTTCTGCACCCTTCTTCCCTCTTTGTGCACCTCTCTTACCTCAGTCTGCCCACCTGTTCCCTCTTTCTGCACCCCTTTTGCCTGATTCTGCAACTCTCTTGCCTCTTTCTGCAGTTCTCTTGCAATCCTTCTGCCCCTCACCTGCCTCTTTTTGTACCTCTGTTGGTTCTTTTGCACTGCTCTTGCTTCTTTATGCACCTCTCTTGCAACTTTCTGCACCCTTTTGCCTCTTTCTGCACCCGTCTTACCTGTTTCTGCACCTCTCTTGCCTCTGTCTGCACCCCTGTTCCCTCTTTCTGTACCTCTTTTGCCTGTTTCTGCAACTCTCTTGCCTCTTTCTGCAGTTCTCTTGCCTCCTTCTGCACCTCTGTTGCTTCTTTCTGCACTTCTCTTGCCTCTTTCTGCACCCCTGTTGCTTCATTCTGCACTTCCCATGCTTCTTTCTGCACCTGTCTTGCTTCTTTCTGCACCCCTGTTCTCTCTTTCTGCTCTCGCCTTCCCTCTTTCTGCACCTCTCTTGCCTCTTTCTACATCTCACTTGCCTCTTTCTGCACTTCTCTTGCTTCTTTCTACACCTCTGTTGCTTCTTTCAGCAATTCTCTTGCCTCTTTCTGCACTTCTCTTGCTTGTTTCTGCACCTCTCTTGCCTCTTTCTGCACCTCTCTTGCCTCTTTCTGCACCTCACTTGCTTCTTTCTGCACCCCACTTGCCTCTTTCTGCACCCCTCTTCCCTCTTTGTGCAACTCTCTTGCCTCTTTCTACACCTCTCTTCCTCTTTCTGCACCACACTTGCCTCTTTCTGTACCTCTGTTGCTTCTTTCTGCACTTCTCTTGCCTCTTTCTGCACCCTTTGTGCCTCTTTCAGCACCTCTGTTGCACGTCTCTTGGTTCTTTCTGCACTGCTCTTGCCTCTTTCTGCACCCCTCTTGCCTCCTTCTGTACCTGTGTTGTTTCTTACTGCACTGCTCTTGCTTCTTTCTGCACCTCACTTGCAAATTTCTGCATCCCTCTTGCACCTTCTGAACCTCTGTTGGTTCTTTCTGCACTGCTCTTGCTTCTTTCTGCACCTCTTTTGCCTGTTTCTGCAACTCTCTTGCCTCTTTCTGCACTTCTCTTCCCTCTTTCTGTACCACTCTTGCCTCTTTCTGTACCTCTGTTGCTTCTTTCTGCACTTCTCTTACCTCTTTCTGCACCCTTCGTTCATCTTTCAGCACCTCTGTTGCTTCTTTCTTTCTGCACTTCTCTTCCCTCTTTCTGCACCCCTCGTGCCTCTTTCTGTACCCTTCTTCCCTTTTCCTGCACGTCTCTTGGTTCTTTCTGCACTGCTCTTCCCCTTTTCTGTACCCCCTCTTGCCTATTTCTGTACCTCTGTTGTTTCTTACTGCACTGCTCTTGCTTCTTTCTGCACCTCTCTTGCAAATTTCTGCACCCTCTTGCCTCCTTCTGCACCTCTGTTGGTTCTTTCTGCACTGCTCTTGCTTCTTTCTGCACCTCTTTTGCCTGTCTCTGCAACTCTCTTGCCTCTTTCTGCACTTCTCTTGCCTCCTTCTGCATCTCTGTTTCTTCTCTTTTGTACTTCTCTTCATCTTTCTGCACCCCTCTTGCCTCTTTCTGCACCTCTGTTGCTTCTTTCTGTACTTCTCTTAGTTCTTTCTGCACCCCTCTTGCCTCTTTCTGCACCTCTGTTGCTTCTTTCTGCACTTCTCTTGCTTCTTTCTACACCTCTCTTGCTTCTTTCTGCACCCCTTGTGCCTCTTTGTGTACCCTTCTTCCCTTTTCCTGCACGTCTCTTGGTTCTTCCTGCACTGCTCTTGCCTGTTTCTGCAACTCTCTTGCCTCTTTCTGCACTTCTCTTGCCTCCTTCTGCACCTCTGTTGCTTCTATTTTGTACTTCTCTTCATTTTTCTGCACCCCTCGTCCCTCTTTCTGCACATCTGTTGCTTCTTTCTGCACCTCTCTTGCCTCTTTCTGCACCTCTGTTGCCTCTTTCTGCACCTCACTTGCTTCCTGTACCCCTCTTGCCTCTTTCTGCACCCCTGTTCCCTCTTTCTGCACATCTCCTGCCTGTTTCTGCACCTCTCTTGCCTCTTTCTACACTTCTCTTGCCTCTTTCTGCACCTCTGTTGTTTCTTTCTGCACTTCTCTTGCCTCTTTCTGCACCCTTCTTGCCTCTTTCTGCACCTCTGTTGCTTGTTTCTGCACTTCTCTTGCTTCTTTCTGCACCTCTGTTGCTTATTTCTGCACCCCTCTTGCCTCTTTCTGCAACTCTCTTCCCTCTTTCTGCATATCTCTTGCCTCAGTCTGCCCACATGTTCCCTCTTTCTGCACCCCTTGTGCCTGTTTCTGCAACTCTCTTGCCTCTTTCTGCAGTTCTCTTTCCTCCTTCTGCACCTCACTTCTCACCTCTGATGCTGGAAAGGAAATGGTCAAATCTCTCTGTTAGCCAGTGGTCCTTAGCTCTGGATGCCACCACACCCCTTCCTGTTCTTGATCCTGAGAGAGCTAATAACAACTTTAACCTCTGGATCCAAAACTCTTTGGACACTCTTCTTCCAATGAAGCCTTCCTACAAGAGATCCATACATAAACCGGTACCATGGTTCTCCCTAAATTAAGGGAACTTAAACAAATCTGTAGGAAACTGGAAAGGAGATGGAGACAGAACTTAACAGAAGAGAGGAAAAATGTCTATAGAGAGGCAATTAGAAATTATAAGGCAGAAATCAAAATCGCCCAATCCTCATTCTATGAGGAGAGGATTAGCGCAGCTGCTAACTCTCCCAAAGAGATTTTCCGTATTGCTAAATCTCTCATTACCATAACGCATAAATCCCCTAACACAGAGGATGCATAGCTCGCTGTAACAACTTAGCAGAATATTTTCACCCAAAAATTAATCTGATATGCCAATCCTTCCCTTCCCACCAAAGTGAGCCTACAGCGTTCAGTACTGAAAGTTCCCTTCCTGAATCACAGTGTTCTTTAGCGGAGTTCCCCTTGATAGACGAGGTCTCCTTGAATACACTTATTTCTACGGTAACCTCGGGCTCTCCTATGGACCCCGCTCCTCCGCAGCATCTCACTCTAGCTGCTGATGTTATTCGCCCAGTAATTTTGAGCATTCTAAATGCCTCCATCACTTCAAGCACGGTACCCCCTGACTGGAAATGTGCTCAGGTTAGAGCCCTTTTGAAGAAACCAAACTTAGACATCTCCAACATGGCCAACTACCGACCTATTTCTCTCCTTCCCTGGCTGAGCAAGCTGACTGAGAGACATATAAACTGTACTCTAGTTCACTATCTGAGTCTAACAACTTGCTCCACGATTCCCAGACAGGATTTCGTCCCAGGCTTGGGACAGAGACGGCCCTTCTGGCAGTAACAGAGGAAGCAAGGAGACTTTTGGATCAGGGCGGCTCAGCAGCAATTATTTTGCTAGACCTCAGTGCCGCCTTCGACACTGTTGATCATAACATCCTGCTGGAGCGATTAAAAATCTTGGAGTAACACACCGGGCTCTCACATGGATCCAGTCCTTCTTAAAGGACCGATTCTTTCAGGTCTTTGAGGGTACTTTTACATCAAACCGATGGCCTCTTAGTTGTGGGGTTCCCCAGGGTTCCTCCCTGAGCCCCACGCTTTTTAACATCTATATGGCGACTTTGGCAGAGATAGTACGTCCATTCGGCATAAAAATTATCACCTACGCAGATGATACCCAACTGGTTGTGGCATTAAACCACCCGGAGGGCTCATCTTGCGCTCTGGGCAATTGCCTAGAGGCGGTAGCCGAATGGATGGATCTATCTCACCTTAAGTTAAATGGGGACAAAACTGAATTGATGTTCCTGGGCAAAGCTCCATCACCCTCCTCGGCATTCTCATGGCCTATTTGTCTCGGCACTATGCCTGCCCCAAAGCACCAGATTAAGAGCCTAGGCATGTGGCTTGATAGCTCCTTAAGTTTCAACCATCAAGCCACCAAGCTCTCAGCTACATGTTTTGGCCTGATGAGGATGTTAAGGAAAATTCTTCCTTTACTCCCTTTCAGGCGCGAAGGATTATGGTGCAAGCCCTCATCTTGTCCCGCCTGGATTACGGGAACGCCTTGTATTTGAGCGCCCCTCAGGCCACTACTCAAAAACTACAAGTGATCCAGAATTGCCCGGCTCGTCTACTCCTCCAGATTCCTCGGAGACAATCAGCAAAACCCGCAATGAGAAAACTTCACTGGCTCCCAATCAAGTCCCGAATACGATTTAAGGCCATGTGCCTGGCCCACAGAGCCATCTGGAAGACTGGCCCTGCCATTATCCATCCCCTGGTCACTCCCTACCAACCTCCAAGGAGTCTTCGTTCCAGCTCCGCTTTCCTTGCTACCACAAGGAAAGTACGCAGATCCAGATGGGGCGGGCGTTCCTTTTCTCTGAATGCTGCTAATCTCTGGAATTCTCTTCCTTCTACTCTTCGCATGGAATCTAACCTAAAGTCCTTTCGTAAACTCCTTAAAACTTATCTTTTTAGTACTACACACTAACCTGCCATGATTCTGTCTGTCCTGTCCTAAGCACTACGAGGCCTCAGGGTATTAACGCGCTATAGAAATTTAATTTCATTCATTCATTCATTTATTCATTCATTCATTCACTTGCCTCTTTCTGCAACTCTCTTGCCTCTATGCAGTTCTCTTGCCTCCTTCTGTAATTCTCTTGCCTCTTTCAACACTTCTCTTGCCTGTTTCTGCACCTCTCTTGCTGTTTCTGCACCTCTCTTGCCTCTTTCTGCATCTGACTTGCTTCTTTCTGCACCCCTTTTGCCTTACTGGCAAAAGGGGTGCACCCCTCTTCCCTTTTTGTGCAACTCTCTTGCTTCTTTCTACACCTCTCTTCCCTCTGTCTGCACCACTCTTACCTCTTTCTGTACCTCTGTTGCTTCCTTTTGCACCTCTCTTGTCTCTCTCTGCACCCTTTGTGCCTCTTTCAGCACCTCTGTTGTTTCTTTCTGCAGTTCTCTTCCTTCTTTCTGCACCCCTCCTTCCTCTTTCTGTACCCCTCTTGCCTCTTTGTGCACCTCTTCTAACCCTTTCTGCACCCCTCTTGCCTCTTTCTGCACCCCTCTTGCCTCTTTCTGCACCTCTGTTGCTTCTTTCTGCACTTCTCTTGCCTCTTTCTGCCCCCCTCTTTCTGCACCTCTGTTGCTTCTTTCTGTACTTCTCTTGCTTCTTTCTGCACCTCTCTTGCTTCTTTCTGTACCTCTCTTGCCTCTTTCTGTACCCTTCTTCCCTCTTTCTGCACCTCTCTTTGCCTCTTTTCTGCACCTCTCTTGCCTCTTTCTGCACACACAGGGCTACTTTTAAACTGACCTCAGGCTCAGCAATGCACACATGCAAGTGCAGAAAAGGGCTGCTGGCCTCTAAACTGCCATGCCCTATTATATGCTAGGGACTTAGAGGTAGTTTTAATCCACCTGCCCTATTATGTACTAGGGCCTTACAGGGGAGGTCATGCCAATCACAGGGGTATCCCAACCCATAGTGTACCCTAGTGTATGTAGGTGTTTTCACTGTATTCTAAGTGTCTTTCAGCATAGCACTGGCTCTGGGCCTGGTTAGGCTGAGCCCAGGGTCAGTCAGAGTCAGTTACCACCAGTACCAGTCAGCAAAAAGTTGGGGGGTGCCCAGGGCACAGGATGACTTTGCAACAAGGCCTCTTTCTGCACCTCTGTTGGTTCTTTCTGCATATCTCTTGCTTCTTTCTGCACCTTTCTTCCTCTTTCTGGACTTCTGTTGCCTCTTTCTGCATTTCTCTTGCTTCTTTCTGCGCTCTTTCTTCCTCTTTCTGCACATGTCCTACCTCTGTAGGCATAGTTAGAAATTAGCATTTAAAAACCTTAGAAATTCACAGAAAAAACCATAGGTTTCAGGGACGTTATAGTTAGAAATTAGCATTTAAAAACCTTTGAAATTCACTGAAATAACCATAGGTTTCTGGGACGTTATAGTTAGAAATTAGCATTTAAAAAACCTTTGAAATTCACTGAAAAAAACATAGGTTTCAGGGATGTTATAGTTAGAAATTAGCATTTAAAAACCTTAGAAATTCACTGAAATCACCATAGGTTTCAGGGACGTTATAGTTAGAAATTAGCATTTAAAAAACCTTTGAAATTCACTGAAAAAAACATAGGTTTCAGGGACGTTATAGTTAGAAATTAGCATTTAAAAACCTTTGAAATTCACTGAAAAAACCATAGGTTTCAGGGACGTTTATAGTTAGAAATTAGCATTTAAAAAACCTTAGAAATTCACTGAAAAAACCATAGGTTTCAGGGATGTTATAGTTAGAAATTATCATTTAAAAAACCATAGAAATTCACTGAAAAAAACATAAGTTTCAGGGACGTTATAGTTAGAAATTAGCATTTAAAAAAACCATAGAAATTCACTGAAAAATCACATGTTTCAGGGACGTTATAGGTAGTTGGACATTTCACTCGTACAAAACCAGAGAAATTCGGCTGTTATAGTTAGTTGAGCTAACTATAACTCGTGCCCCCTCAATGCACTGCTGATGACATCACATATTACATCACTCATGACATGGTCAGTGACATCACTGATGACATCACTGATGACATCTCAAATGACATCACTGATGACATCATCCATGTGATCATCTGATGCACCTCCTCACACTCTAATATAACCTTTGATACACCCACTCTAAAATACAGAATGCCATTCTCGAAACCATAGACACACCAATCCCAGTTAGTACATACCCACTCACTAATTCCTAGATCTACACATACATCTACTCACTCACCCATACAGTCACTCATACATGCTGTCACTCATCAATACAGCCACTATCATATGCAATCATACACCCATACAGACACTCACACACCGCCACACACCCATAGAGTTACTCACACACCTAGTCAGTCATGCAAAGAATCAATTACACTCCCATTTACTCACCTATACATTTATACACACACCACCTCACTTATTGATACAGATAATAACACATACTTACTCTCTTATACAATCACTGACACAAGCACACACTCATGCATACAGCCACTCTCACAATCACTCACTCTCATATATAGTTAGTTATATACTCCAACACTCACATATACTGCCTTTCACATATGTAGTTATTCAGACATAAACCACTGAGACATCCATTCACTCACCGAAACAGCCATACGCACACTCACTCACCCATACAGCCCCTCGTAGATGCACACATGCACCCATGCACCCACTAAATCACCCATTCACACATCCATGCAGGGAGTTACAACGCAGACACTCAAGCATCCATACAGGTATTCAGACAACCAATCAATAAGCCATATAGGCACTCATGTAGCTAGTCACCAAGCCATGCAGCCACTTACACACCAACTGACAGACTGATACCGACATTTACACAGATTAGTCATTCACCCATGCATTCACTAAGGCACATTTAATCACTCACTTATACAGTCAGACACGCACCCACAAAATCATCCATACAGACACTCATACACCCACTCATTCTTCGAATACACCTTGGCGTATATATAGATAACATTCTTAAACTTTTCAGAAATACTCAGTCACTGGATGATGTCATCAGTGATGTCATTTGAGATGTCATTTGAGATGTCATCAGTGATGTCATCAGTGATGTCACTGACCATGTCATGAGTGATGTAATATGCCACTTCATCAGCAGTGCATTGCAGGGGCGCAAGTTATAGTTAGCTCAACTAACTATAACGGCCGAATTTCTCTGGTTTTGTACGAGTGAAATGTCCAACTAACTATAACGTCCCTGAAACCTGTGGTTTTTTTCAGTGAATTTCTATGGTTTTTTAAATGCTAATTTCTAACTATAACGTCCCTGAAACCTATGGTTTTTTCAGTGAATATATATATATATATATATATACATATTCCTTTCAAATGCAACCTTGTTGATTGCCACCGAAGGGCGTGTCATCTCATCGGATCCAACAAGAGCGGTCCATGTAACAAATCTAATACTCCTTCCCAACAAAGGATGACAACGCTGCATGTGGTTGCTCGCAAATCTATTGATGTTAGGCCACCATCGTACGTGTTTTGGGTTACAATCGTCATGTGAAAATCATAAACAGTGTAGACAGACTGATAGTTTTTCATTGCAGTTTTTCAGGTCTTTCTTTGCTTAACAATATTTTGCAACTGCAAGGTTTAGAATTGTATTACATGCCCCACATCAATCATTCATTCCTTAGCACTTTATACATTGCTCAATTAATTTGGGAAACATGAACAAATTGCTAAAAATATACTTTTAAAAAGTATGCTTTACTAAAAACGATTGTCATTATTATTGGTAAGTACCATTTGTGCAAATTTGCTTATAATAAATCCCAAGTGGGTATTTCAATCACCTTGCATTCTGTTATCATTTGATTGCAATACATCCCAAGTGGGCAAACAAAAAAGATCGTAGTTCTCTCTTATCAATGTATATTTGACCAGTCAATTGAAGTGTACTCTATTCGTTTAAAAAAATATATATATTTTTAAATCCTCATTATTCATCTCTTAAGGCCAAAGAAGCTCTGAGACTCTGTCAAAGGTGCCAATCCCCCCACCGGGGGGGCTTAACCGAGATCCTAGACACACAGTTGACTGTGTCGAAGCTTAGACCTTAATTAACTGCAAATAGGGTCAAAAGATTGGGGAATTCTAACGGCAACTATCAGATCTGGATTCCCCTTTGACAACCGCTGTGGAGATGTTATAATCATAGGAAGTATAGCATTCATCAAGTGGATGGTAATAAATCTATACGCCATATGGACCAACTCGAAACCATTCTTCCCAAATATCCCAAAACTGTGTTCTTCTAGAAGGGGGGCCCCTTCGATCAAGGTTACAGATTCTTCGTACAGAAGCCATCCATTCGTGCCAATAAAATCAGCACGAAGATGAGCACATTTTGTGACTTCGATAGATTCAGTGAATCTCACCCCCCATTAACCACCCCAAAAATAATAAGAGACAGGCTTACCTTAATCTCTTGGGTGGTTATTTCTGCAAGGACCTTGCCCACTTCTTCCCAAAAGGTCTCAATGTAGGGGCATCGGAAGAACATGTGGACTTCATCAGCTTTTACTTCGCCACATTTGGGACACTTCTTTGCCTCACAGGTACCCAGCTTTGACAATTTCCTTGGCGTCCAATAAGCCTTATGGACTGTAAACAAATGATTTTTCCTAAGCGATGCAGATTTGATAGATAGCCACAAAAAAGACATAGATACTTGCCACAAAGCATCGATGTCCTGGTTTGGGAGGTCTTTCTTCCAGATCTCATTAGGTAGAATGAATTCCTCATCTCCAGCCTGCACCAGCATCCAGTACCATTCCGAAACTTCTTTCTCCAGTAATGGGCGTTGCATCCTGTGCTCCCAGTGCTAGTTCCCTTTCGCAGCATTCTCCAAACCCTTTGCCCAGCTTAGTAGTTGATAGTATTTGAATTTAGATAAACTTCCCTCCATGGTTTCCACTAAATGCTCCCAGGATACCAATTGAGAATCTTCTAAGAGTTGGCCCCATTTATTTGCTCCCCTTTCAAACAAGGGGGAGGTGAGTTTGTCCAGGAGACAGGGCGGTGTGCCGGGAGAATTCCAAATCGGGGCAGAACTACAATAATAGGGGATACCTAAAAGCCATCTTATTTGGTACCAGAGTTTACAGGCATCAGCAAGGATCTTGAGCCTCACTTTTTAAAATACTTTGGATGGCCAAATTTAAAAAGAAAGAAGTTTGCACTTAACGCCAAATCAGCGGTCAGGGCACAGAATAGCGGGGGAAAGGTGGAAAAATCTGAAAGCAATTACCTTATATTCGTTAAATGAAAGGCGCGATAATATAGAAGAAGATCTGGGGTTGCTATACCGCCATATTCCTTCTTCCTACGCAGCTTCCTCCAAGCGATTCTCACCCCTTTAGCCCTCCATATAAAACTATTTAGAGTTCCCTGCAGTTTCTTAAGCAATGCTGAATTAAATTCTAAGGGAATTGCATTAAATATGAAAGTGAATTTTGGAAGAATGGACATTTTCAACAAGTTGGATCTTCCTATAAATGAGAGATGAAGATCTCCCCACACATTAAGGAGTTTCTTAACGTTGGAAGCTACCTTGTTGAAGTTAAGGTGAACCAATTTCTCTAAGTTGTGTACCACTTGGATTCCTAAATACCTTATTTCAGACTTTATCAGGTCACTCGCAAATTGACAATTCCATTCCATAATATCGGATTTTTGTCTGTTAATGCAATCGCCATAGACCTTCACAAAGTCATCCAAAGTGGTCATTATTGCTGAAAAAGACTTGGCTAAATCTCTGGTATAAACCATCAAATCATCTGCATACAGGCCACATTTTTTCTCCCATCCATTACAAACAAAGGGAATTATCTTCTCATTTGCTCTTATCTTGTTGGCCAAGGGTTCTTTATAAAGATTAAAAAGGAGTGGGGATAAGAGGCACCCCTGCCTGGTCCCTCTTCTGATTTTTATCTGGCTGGTTAAGTTACCGTTGACTAAAATCCTAGCCGTAGGGTTTTTATAGATTGACCTGACTGCCCCTAGAAATGCCTCTCCTAAGTCAAGCTGCTCGATTACTTCGTAGAGAAGAGGCCAGCTAACCCTATCAAAGGCTTTGTCTGTGTCGATAGTCAATACTGCCAGAGGAATAGATTCCTTGCCAGCCAAATCTATGGCCCCTATGAGATCATGAGTCAATTCATGTGTCTGCCTCCCCTTGATGAAACTCCTTTAGTCTTTATGTATCAGCATATTGGCCATCTTTCCTAACCTCTTTGTTAGAATCTGTGTGAAAAACTTATAATCACAATTTAGGAGGGAGATCGGCCGATAAGATTCACAAAGGGAGGGGTCCTTATTTTGTTTCAAAATTATGCTTATGGTTGCCTCTTTCCAGGAGTTTGAGAGGTCCTGTTTATCCACAAAGGCTAAATTGAACAGTTCAGTTAAGATGGGGGCCAGTTCTTCCTTTAGGGCGATATAGATTTAATTTGGAATAGTGTCTGGGCCAGTCGCTTTCCCTCTGCTTAGACTATTAATTGTCTCAGCAACTTCCTCCGTACAGAAAGGGCCATTTAACTCATTTTTAGAGGCGGCTTGTATGGGCTGAATGTCTAAGTCCTGGAGGTAGTCCTTAATTTGATCATCCCCTACCTCCAGATCTTCTGTGTAGAGGTTTTGAAAAAATTGTTAAAAGTCTAGTTGGATTTCTATCTCACCCGAGGCCAGGTCCCCAGAACCCTCACTTTTGATGGACTTAATCATATTCCCTGTCTGT
This sequence comes from Calotriton arnoldi, assembly GCA_963921515.1. Taxonomy (NCBI): domain Eukaryota; kingdom Metazoa; phylum Chordata; class Amphibia; order Caudata; family Salamandridae; genus Calotriton; species Calotriton arnoldi. The sequence continues at coordinate 1,155,583 of CAWUFW010001712.1, read as the reverse complement.
TCCGTTTTAGATTTCCAGGCAAATAAATGTCCACAGCTTTCCCCATATTCGTAGTGAGAAAGGTTACTAGCCTCCCATTTTCTTCTTACTCTTGCCTCTAAATAGTCCGCCAACTCTAATCTTGCCTTCCGTAATTGGTCTTCAGCATTTAACAAGGCAGAGATATCTAATGCATTCTCAACCTCTCTGAGAGAGGTCTGTATAGAAGATTCAAGGAGACAGATATCATACCTTACTCTCTTATTTTGGGCAGCTGTTAGGCCCATTAAAATGCCTCTTAGATAGGCTTTATGTCCCAGACAATGTGTAATGGGATGGACGTTTTATTAAAAAGGAAATCTCCCTCGTGGCCTCCTTCAACTGCTCTATTACATGTGGGTCGAGAAGTAATGTTTGATTAAGAGTATATCTCTGAGGGGCGGGGCCTAGCTCATGGCCGAGTAAGACGCACAGCTGAAGAGCTCCCGCCGGAGCCTTGAATCTGCGCTGAATCCTGCAGTAACCCATGACACTTAACACTCACGGAAGGCTTCCCGGACGGGCTGGACCCCACCGGTGTTCAGCGGAGGCCCGACAAGCACCAGAAACGACACGGCGGCGCAATTCTGGTACGTGAGCCAATCGGCCGTGTTCGACCTAAAATGGCGGCTCGCTGCAACTCAGGAGCTCCGGAACCCCACCAGGGACGTCAGGCAGACCGTAGAAAGACCCGGGGCGGCCCTGACACGCCCGGCCCCAGGAGAGCAGCCCGACAGAAGAGGTGAGGTGGCTCTCACATCTGAGTGGGGCGGCGACCGGCTGAGGGACCGATCCGAAGGGAGGGCCCGTAGACCCTGGCCGCAGGCCGCTGATCAGAAGGCAATCCAGGCCTGGCCGTGCTAATCGATCCCCATGATGAGCGGGGGACCTGCCGGACCAAGGGAGGTCGAGAGGGAGAGATGGACCCCCTCCCGCCCACCCCCTCACCCCCAGCAGAGAAGAGCGAGAAGCCCTGACGCACCACCTGAACACGTGGAGGGTGCCCGGCAACCCCCGCTCAATACCCCGTTGGCTTCCAGGGGAAGGCGCTCAGCCGCAAAGAGCTTGGCGGCCGCGAAACAGACATCCACGGAGCGATGGCTCTGGGCCCTACTACCGGTGAGACAGCAAGCAGAGGCAGGGTCCCCGGGCCGTATACATCCGAGTGGCAGCCAGGTCCGCAGGCCCGATGGGCAGAGCGAGACGGCGGTCTGCCGGGCGAATACACAGAGGGGTAGAAAATAAATACCAGGTATCATAGAAAGAGAGCTAACAGCAGCTGAGGATCCCGGCGGCCGGCACACAGGGGCCCACAGAGACCCTTTGAAGAAGTGAGAGGGGAAGAGAGGCCCACCGGCACAGGGGGCACACAGAAGTGGGAGCAAAGAGACAAGCCCCCCCGCTGAAACCAGGCCGGTCGGAGAGGCCGAGGTGCTGCGGCCAGACGTTGGGAGGCAGGAGAGGCAGAGGAGACCCCTCCACCACGGGGCAGAACTAAGCCTACACAACCCGGCGCAAGACACTGTAACCTGCTGGTAGTTAACCCCATACTTCGGCGGCACTGGGCCGCATACACCCGAAAAGACACTGGAAAGCTTACAGAGAGGGAGAGACACCAGAAGCGAAGGACAGGTACTGCCGAAACCCGGAAGACCAACCTCTCCCTGAAGGGAAGGTAAGGCTCAACCCAAGGGAGCATAGGAGTGGCAAAGGGCCCAAGAAAGGACCCGGAGAGGCACGAGGGGCCAGAATCCAAAGCAAGGATTACAGAGAAAGCGTCTGAGACAGGGGAGGCCACAAGAGGGCCCAGAAAACAGAAAGACACAACGAAGGGCACACCAAAAGGGAGAGCACATCCCCAGTTCCAAACTTGAAAATGGAGGACAGCCCCAACACCATAAGAAGGCGTTGCACGCCCAAGGAGAGACAGGGAGAGACCCTCACCCGGTCTGACACGGGAGAGAGTACAGGACGGAGCCAGTAATTCCTGCCCAGAGAGGCAATAGCTAACACCATGGCCAAAGACAAAGATCCAAAACTCCCAAGGCAGGGGAAAATGGACAAATACACTAAGGTACTCCAGACGCATGCAGAATCGACAGAGGCAGCACAACCACCAACGGACACGACACTGCTCCTCCAAGCAATACAAAGCTCCATAGAAGCCCTGGAAGGCAAGATTGGAGAGGCCTGTTCAGAGGTATCGTTGCTTCATCAAGACCTCCGTAAGGTATCCGAGAGAGCAACGGAGGCTGAGACTCGGGTAACAGAAGTGGAGGACGCTGTAAAGGACTTACAAAAAGGGATGAGAGACATGCATAGTGCCGCGGCAGACATGCTATGGAGAATTGATGATGCGGAAAATCGAGCCCGGAGGAACAACCTCCGCTTCGTGGGATTTCCCGAGGGAGCGGAAGGAAACAATGCATCGACGTTCCTGACAACCTGGCTGACAGATCTCATCCCGGCAGAAAAGTTCTCTCAATGCTTCGTCATAGAATGCGCGTACCGTGCACTGAGTGCAAAACCTCCCCCAGGGGCAACACGAAGGCCGATCATTGCGAAAATATTGAATTATATGGACAGGGACATGATACTGCGCGAAATGCGTCACAATGGGGAAGTCCGCTACGAAAACTCAAAAACGCATTCCCAGATATAGCCGCGAAGTACAGAAAAAAACGTCGAACTTTTGATTCAGTCAAGGTCAAGCTAAGGGCTCTCCAACTTCAATATATGCTCCTGTACCCGGCAAAATTGAAGGTCATCTTTCAGGGTAAAGCCTTCTTCTTCCAAACTCCAGAGGAGGCCTGGGCATGGGTGGAGGAAAGACCAATGCTTCAGCCTCCAGGAGGATCACAGACGGATAACCGCACGAACCGGAGCAGAACGAACGGAGAGGTGTTTCTCCGAAGAAGGAGACGCACGACTGCCGGTCGACCGAGGAAAATAGGCAAGGGGACTCCATATGCCCTGCGAAAAATCACACAAGACAAGAGGCACCAAGAGCAGCCAAAAGGCGATCGATCTGTCTGAAACCGACACAGCCCAGAGGACTGAATCCCCAAACCTACAGACGGATTCAGATGACAATGATATGTCCTCAGGACCAGAATCGAAGCATCCACTAGTAGAGGCAATCCAGGCTCTAGAGAAAAGTGGAGAGACCGAGGGGCCTGCAGAGGGAACAATACCTACAGAGATCGACCTGAGCGAACTGGGAACTGCCACTTGAACACTGGCGGCAAGGTAACAAGAATTAATATCGAGCCCCTTCCGAAGCGTTAAGAGCTTCGAACAGAGACTACTTTGATAAACTGAGCTACAAACTGGAAGAGTTGGGGTTTTAGGGCACATAGTTGGGAGGGGGGACGACAGACTGATCTACTCTCTCTGGCTGGGAGTCATTTCCCGCTATGGGGGGACAGAAGGCTGAGGGGGGGTGGAGGGAGGTGCGGTGGGGGGAGGTTGGGAGACCACACAGTTGCGGTTTAATTGTTTGCATATTGGTTCATTGATCGCAGGGGCCGCCACAATGAAAAACTCCTATAGACCAAGGGACACAGGGGAGTACCACTCTCCTCCTCCCCTGGACCCCGGTCCTGCACACACACTACCACCAGACATAACATGACCCGGCAGCCAAACTTAACGGTTATGACATGGAACGTTAATGGGTTGGGGGACAAGATTAAAAGAGGGCTACTGTCACAACTCATTAAAAGGCTTCACCCGGATATTGCACTGCTCCAAGAAACGCATCTTAAAGGCACACAGTGTGGTTTTATAGGCCGCGGGGCCTACAAGGTACTGGCACATTCAGGATTCACTTCTGGGGCGAGGGGAGTGGCCATTTTGATTAAGAAAAATATTCCCTTTCAGACCTCATGCCTCTGGCAGGATCCCTTGGGCAGATACGTGGGAGTTTCGGGACTATGGGGAAGGACAGAGGTCACATTGATATGCGTCTATGCACCACCCACACTGCAAGCGTCCACCATGAATAAGATTGTTGACATCTTGATCGAAACACCCTCCGCCCTACATATAGTAGACGGTGACTTCAACGATGTGATGGACCCAGTAATGGACCACACTGGCGGGGGAGACAGATCCACACAAACCACCCCCTTGAGACGATTTTCCATAACAATGGGATTAATAGATGCATGGAGAGAGAAACACCCTTAGACCAGGCAGTTCTCTTATCACTCAGGGGCACACCACACGCACTCCAGACTGGACTATATATTTATTCCTAGGGGAGAACTGCATGACGTAGGCCACGCAGAATACGTAGCTAGGGGTCTCTTTGACGACTTCCTGCTCTTAGTCGAGATGGGCCTGAGGGAACGGGATAGAGACCGCAGATCGAGACTAAACCCATGGGACCTGAATAACATCAAAATAGCAAGTGGGATTAGGGCAGACACAGAAGTTTATTTCCTAGAGAACAAAGACTCGGTTCCCTCCGGTGTGACGGTGTGGGAAGCATATAAGACCATGCAACGGGATAGAGCCCAAAACCGCCTAGCCTGGGAGAAAAAAGAGAAAGACAAATGCCTTGATACTATGTAACAAAAGATAACCGAGCTTGATGAACAAGTAGCCCAGAGAAAAGATCCCGAACTGACTCGTAGGCTGTCCACTCTGAGACAGGAGTACAAGGAACTGGCCATTGACAATGCCAAAAAACCACACTTAGCTACACTACACCGCCTCTATGAGGTGGGGGACAAGGCGGGAAAGCTCTTAGCCTGGATTAGCAAAAAGGAGGTCCAAGATAGATGGGTAAGAGAGATAACAGACCTCCAGGGGGTTAACCAATCCACAGATGAGGAAGTAGCAAAGGCATTTGCGGATTACTACAGAGACCTATATCGGGCCCGTACCCCTAAATCACATACAGAGATAAGGTAATTCCCACCCCAGTGTTAGGTGAGGAGGAAGCTCACGACCTAGAAGCAGATCTGTCCCTGACAGAAATTCAGGAGGCGGTGGCGAAACTCTGCCCGGGGAAAACCTCTGTCACCAATGGGTTGCCGGCTGAATTCTACAGGCGATACATTGAGATCCTGGGCCCCCATTTACTTCGGCTTTTCATAGACTCACACGAAGATGGTGCCCTACCTCTCGACCTGAGGATGGCTACTATAGTGGTCATACACAAAGAGGGTAAGCCCCGCGACCAATGTTGCCCTTATAGACCCATATCGCTGCTAAACTCAGAAGTGAAGATTTTGGCCACCATCTTGGCGACCCATCTCCTGAGGGTCGTCACGGCCCTGGTCCATGAAGACCAGTCGGGATTCATGCTGGGTCGAGCTACCCGTCTGAACCTCAGACGAACCCACACTTGGCTAATGAAGGTGAAGAACCGAACAAGCCCACAGGTGTTTTTATCACTGGATGCCGAAAAGGCGTTTGATGCTATGAACTGGTCGTTCCTGGACGCCACTCTGACTAAATTCGGATTCGGGCCGAAATTTCGCAGTTGGGTGGCGCTCCTCTATAGCCAGCCGGTAGCTACGGTGCGTGTCAATGGAAAGTGCTCGGCACCCTTCCCCATTGAGAGAGAGACACAACAGGGCTGTCCTCTCTCACCTCTCCTCTTTGCACTAACCCTTGAGTCTCTGGCCTGCACAGTTAGAAAGCATCCCTCCATCCGAGGATTTCGAGGAAATCCCACAGATGGTGGAGAGGAAAAAATGTCCCTCTACGCCGACGATATCTTACTATATATCACCAAACCTACCACGACGATCCCGGCCCTGTTTAGAAACTATAACAGAATATGGCAGCTACTCTGGCTACAAAATCAACTGGAACAAATCCACGCTATACTGCCTGACTAACTCCCAAATAGACTGGCCTTGCCTGGCGAATTGAGAGTAGTACAAGGGGGCTTCAAATACCTGGGGATATTTGTTACCCCACATCAAGAGGCATGTAGGAAGGAAAACCTCAGGACAGTCCTGCGTAACTTTAAATCAGACGTGGAGAGGTGGAGAGATCTCCCCCTCATCCTGCTTGGATGGGCGGCCATATTTAAAATGATCACCCTGCCCAAACTGCTATATGCTCTTCAAAACACTTACCACCCACTCCCCAGAGACACCTTTACGGAGATAGCTAGTAGAATTCGAGCATTATTGTGGTGGAGGGGCACCCCAGGATAGCGCTCAAGACACAGCAACGTAACCCATTTAAAGGAGGGATTGCACTCCCAGATATAGAGGCCTACTACTGGGCGTCCCACCAGATACCTATAAACAAATGGATACATAAAAATAGGGACCACCCTACGTATCGCCTAGAGAGGAAAGAAATGCTACCCCATACGTATCTACACTACTTATACGGGGGAAAGGGGGGCTCCCACTTGCTACCCGCGACACAAGTTACTCTGACGGCATGGGCTAGGGCGACCAAAACCATGGGCTGGATGGGCCGGGTCACGAAGAGCACTCCGCTCTGGGAAGGAGCTTGGCTCAAAGAGCTACGAAAGCTAAAAGGGTTAGGGACCTGGGATCTCTTGGGGATCTCCACAATAGAAGACATCGTTGAAAGAGGAGAACTTAAAACATGGGCAAAGCTTAAACAGGAGTATGACATGAATAGCTCCCAATTCATCAAATATGCGCAACTGCGTCATGCATGGCAGGCAGAGAACATTCAAAGCGAACAACTTCCGGAGTACGCACCTCTAGAGGAACTAATAAACAAGGCGGTCTCCTTCACCTGTAAAACTATTAATAACAACATCCCAGACGGACTGATAGGGCTACGAGCACGTTGGGAGAAAGAGGTAGGGTCAATGAAGGACATAGATTGGGAGGCGGCGTTAATGCACCCTAGAGAATTAGCTATCAAGGCAAGGCTCCGTCTCATTCAATATAAGATACTACATAGAACATACTACGACAGGGATAGGATGCACAAAATGGGAAGGGCAGAGTCACCATCCTGCCTTACCTGCAAAACGGCCAAAAGCGACTTTTTTCATACAGTCTGGGCATGCCGCGAGCTGCAGGTATATTGGATGTAGGTAATCGAGCTATTGGGAACGGTCCTGGGAGTGACATTGCCGATCGAGCCACGGTTCGTGATATTGGGGGTACCGAGTGAGGTAGATGTCACCAGGACACAGCTAAATTTTGCCTCCCTGTGACTGGTGGTGGCCAAAAGGGATATAGCCAGAAGATGGGGGGTGGCTGAAAATCCTACAATCCAGGAATGGACGAGGGGAATGGACTTATACATGACAGCTGAGCAAACCACATATCGTGGCAAAGGATGCCCCAAAAAATTCCACAGAATATGGGACCCATGGAGGCGACACTTTGATTGGACCTGGGAGAAGATACACAACAATCCGTAACACATACAACACAGGAGATATCCGTAAGGGCGCCTGAGGGAGGACCTCCTTAGAGAAAATACCTGGTTGCCAACTACTATTGTTCTCTAGACCCAAATGGGACTGCATAACGGACAGGTGAGGACACTGGTGGTGAACATAAACCAGCATGAATCAAGGAGGGGGGGTTGCTACGTTTTTTTTTTTTTGGATGCGATCGATTATTACAATTGTACTGTTTATGGCATGTGCTTTGTTACTTGTTCAATCAGAAAATAAAAATAAATGTAAAAAAAAAGAGTCTATCTCTGAGAGGCAGGCCTACACTCTAACCTAACCTCTAAGCTAACAGCAGAATGGTCTGATAAATGGTTTGGGATATGGGTAACCTTAATAGTTTTCTTGGTGGTAAAAATGTCCACCAAGAAGAAATCTATTCTGGATCGATGCCCATATTTTTTGTTATGAGAAGTGTATCCTCGCCCTAAACGCCCCCCGAGCTTCCCTTTGACCTCCATATATCTACTAGGCCTATGTTGTCCATCAGCTTACTCAACAAACCCCTCATATTAAAATTAACCAAGATTATTCTTGCCATTTTACTAGCAGTTCCCTTGAAAAATGGGTCCCGATGTACCCTCTGTATATCCTCTTTTATTTTGACTACATCTATGTCTGACATTACTTCTTTCAGGAGGCTAATTGTGAAAATTTGATGTTGTCGCCTTCGAGTCCCTCAGGCATGTTTAGTTTCCTAAGGTTGTTCCTTCTCACGTTGTTCTCTAGGGATTCAAGTTTGTCTCTTAATCCCTTATCCCCATCTTCCAGTGTCTGTATTTCTTTTTGACTTAACTCCACCTCTTTCATTAGTTCTAGGAGTGATGTTTCCAACGTGCCCACCTTGGCCATTAGGGAGTCCATCTTAACTTCAAGGGCCTCACATGTGTCTTGAATGTTTTGTTGGTTCTTTTCAGAAATGGCAAACTTCTCTCTGACCTCGGTTATCAGTGTAAATAGCAATTTCTTAGTCCCCGGCTGACCCCCCCCTCTGATATGTTGAGCCACCATATCTTGAGAAGGGGGATGGAGGGCTAAAGCTAAAGCTGAGGCTGAGGCTGATGGGCCGAAGGGCTCTTGACCCCGTCCCGAATTGTCTTCTTCTGCAAGCGCCTGAAATCTATTTTCCGAGACAAGTATCTCTTTGATCCCCAGGGACTCCATTCTATTGCTGATTTTATGCGGTTTAGATATAGGGCCAACCTCAGAATTTAACAAGGGGGGGAGGAAGGGGGGACTGGTGGCAACAGTGACTGATCTCCTTTTGCCTGAACCTTAAAGTAAGAGCACAAGGAGGGTGTGATTTTAACCTGTTCTACCCTCTTTGCTCCCTTCCTGCTCGCCGTTTTTACTACTGGGTGTGTGACTAAAGTTTCCTGAGGCCGATTAGAAACAGGGTGGGGAACTGGGACCTCCTCAACACTATCTAACCCCTCTTGGAGGGCAGAGGAGATATTTTTATTTGCAAGAGGTAGGGATGATATCTGGGGAGAAATTCCCATCACCCAAGAACGCCTGCTCCTGAGCACATATCTATAAAGTGGCTGAGTTGAAGGGGATTTATGAAGTGGATCAGGCAACCCCCCACTGACCCCTTTACCTTTTGCCATTGAGACTGTGCCCAGGGGGCCTTTGCGCGAGTGTCTGATCCCCCAGGACTTCTTAGGTGCCGAGTTCATGGAGCCCCCAGGGCCAGCGTCACCCCTATTACCAGCAACCAGGTCGCCATGGAGTAGCTGGGAAGTCCAGTGGAAACCGGAACCTCCACGGAGGTCCTAGACACTGCTGCTGTCCAAAATGTCCCAGAAATAGACCTTTGCTGTGGCGAATCGGCCTCTGTTGAGCCACGCTGCAGCCTCAGCCCACTCACCTGCTCCTGCTGCCGCTTTGGGAGCCGCTGGCGGGTCACAATGAAGATGAGCAGCCATGGATGCGCATCCGCCCTGCACATAAAAGCAGAACAGAAAAGAAAACCAGATATTCCCCTCCGGCCCTCTGTGAAGGGCAGAGCAGAGCGAGTGAAGAAGTGGAAAGAAAGACCCAGTGATTATACTGTGTCGATCGAATACGCCGTGAAGCGCAGGTAGCTCACGGCCGGCGTTACCAGTCGGCCGCCATGTTCCCCTCAAGAGCAGTGTACTCTATTCATGCTCAATGTGAATTAAAACCCTTTTATCTACTTTAAAAACTATTCTACAGGTCTGAGAGGTATTTCTGCAGATGAATACATTTATTTATTTAGTTATAGGTGTGTATGCAGATCTTCTTCCACATTGAGGCCACCCGGGGTCTTGGTGTCTAACTCTATAATGTAACGAGATTCTAATCTTCTCAACTGTTTTTCTCTATTTCCTCCTCTAATGCTTGGGGCCACTGCATCTATTACATGGTACGTCAATACCTTGCGTCACCATTGTGTGTCTCCTCGAAATAACATGTCACTGGATAAGTTTGATCTTCATTCCTTATGGCACGAAGATGTTGGAGTATGGACTGCCAGAATTGTGCTCCCAACATAACGTAATCCAAATGGACATTCCAATACATACACTGCAAATTCTGTTTTACATGTGTATTTTCCTTTGATCTTCTTTATTTTGGGTGATAATCGTGATTTATATGTTGCAGTATTTTTACTGTGTTGGCATGCTTTACATTTTGTACATTTTAGAAACCCTGGTTTCCTGCTCAACCATGATGTCCCTTCCTCTTTACACTCCCTAAGGTTACTGCTCACTAGTATCTGTTGCATAGATGTTGCCCTTCTAAATTTAATCTCAGGTCTACGTGGTGTTACTTTTCTAATACTGGATAATTTCTGATGAGGTACCAATATTTACCTAGAATACCTCATATCTTTGCTTGTTTCCTGTTATATGTCGTTATCAATCTGAAATGTGAGTCACCCACAAGAAGTTTTTGAACAGATTCTGTTCTCTAGCCCTTTTCCTGGACTGGACTACTGCTTATTCAATGCAGCTTTGTGAATAACCTCTTGCATTGAACCTAGCATTTAGGACTTTAATTGCCCTATTTTCTTCATCCCCTTCGCTACAATTACGCCGTGTTCTCAGGCTTTCTCCATAGGAGATGCTTCTAATCAAATTCTTGGGATGAAAGCTAGTTGCATGAAGTATCGCATTTCCCGCTGTAGGTTTCCTAAAGAGCTTGTTTCCAATTTGTTGTTCTTAATGTACACTGTGCGGTCTAAAAAATTAATACTCTGTGCATTGATGGTGCTTGAAAAATGCAGGTTCAAATCATTAACCTCTATTCGATTAAAAAAATCTTGAGCTTCACTTTCTGTACCTCTCCAAACTACGAAGTGGTCATCGATGAAGCAACACCAATGTATTATGTGGTTGTCCCAAATGTCATGGTATTCAGCTCTGACCACCTGCTCCTCCCACCAGCCCATATGCAGATTTGCATAACTGGGGGCAAAGCAGGTACTCATTGCCGTACCGCAAATTTGGTGGAACAACTCTCCATTAAATAAAAAGTAGTTACTTGTGAGACATCTTTCCACCATTTTTAAGAGCATCTGTGTGTGTTGCCATAGATATAAAGGTCTAGCTCCCAAAAAATGTTTATTTGCCTTCAAGCCATCCTCATGCTTTCTACTCGTATATAATGTTGATACATCTTTTGTGATCAGTAAAAAATCATCTTCCCAGGGGAGATCATAGATTCTTTGCAGAAAAATCACCTGTGTCCTGTACATATGATAGGAGATTTCTAACAAAGTTACCCAAAAAGAAATCAACATATTTTGAAGTGTTTTAAAATGTGCTACCAATGGCTGATATTATTGGATGACCTGGTGGATTTACCCCATCTTTATGAACTTTAGGGATCAAATATAGCACAGGTGATCTGTTAGTTTCAATCGTGACGTGAAAACCATAAACAGTGTAGACAGACTGGTAGTTTTTCATTGCAGTTTTTCAGGTCTTTCTTTGCTTAACAATATTTTGCTACTGCAAAGTTTAATATTGTATTACATGCCCCACATCAATCAAATATTCCTGAGCATTTTATACATTTCTCAATTCATTTGGGAAACATGAACAAATTGGTTAAAATATACTTTGAAAAAATATGCTTTACAAAAAACGATTAAGAAATTGCAAAAGGTAGCCAATTGTATTGTGAGGAATTCTGATAAAGGGGGAACATTGTTCTATGGTATAAAAACAAATATATGGCGGAAGCATATAAACAACTGAATAACACAGCTTGTTATATGAGAGTGCCAAAAGAATCTATGACGGCGGTACATGCAAGGTACAAGTTAGAGTTACAATCATGGCGATGATGCAGCAAGGACTCAAAATTGAGACTTGCTCGAATGCAATCACCTCACAGTATTAATTTATTAAATTTGTATTGTCTTTACTAATCCTTGCATACACTACACGAATAGTAAGGATGCTTGCCTATGTGTTTTATTAATGAATAACGCTTGTCCGTAATCCAAAATGGCCGCTAAAGCGCGGGAACCTTCCTGCGCATGTCTCATCCATATCACATGGTGTGACGTCTTTCTTTGCTTGGTGAGAAATTTCTGCTTCTGAGCAGTGTGCCCTAAAATGGCTGCTTGATGTTTTCACACGCTTCAGCTTGCTCTTGTGTTATTATTAATTTGTCGTTTTCTTAACGCTACTAATGCGGAATAGATTTATAAGTAAATGGGGATAGAGTAGAAAGAGTGGGTATACAGTGAAACCTATTATTTGTGATTTTAATATTTTCTTCTTTGACTTTTATTAGTTCGTAAACTTGGGCCTGGGGTTGGTGATCTGAAACTCGAGAGACAATGATACTGCGCATGTGTCCTCCTTGGCTGCCAAAAATGAAGTCAACCTGGAGGTCGTCCAAGGCCATGACCTGGTGCCCGAAGTTGATGTGCTCTTGCCTTTCCTGTTGAAAATTGAAACTTTGTATATGAAGAATATATAACATTTGTCGTGAGACGGGTGGGAAATAAAGCAAATGTATAAAATTGGATGGGCAGTAGTTTAAAGACAATGGCCTACAGTAAATGAATTAAAATAATATGGTGTGAGAATCCACCCCCTGTCCCTGTTCAATCAGAAGTAGTGGTCCCATATTTTAGCAACATTAAGGGGAGGTACATGGGCATAGTAGGGTATAATAGAATATAGCATTAGATAATTAGTCAGATCAGGCGTTCATGCAGATCAGGCGAAGAGCTCCAGACCGTCAAGCTGATCGATTGCAGACTGAATCCCTGTCCAGAAAGGTCCTGAGGAGGGGGCGGCGGAGTCCATTAGAAGAAAGGCAGGGGAGAATCGAGGAGAAGTCGAGTATCAGAGAGGGGAACAACGCAGGCGTCGTTGTAGAGAGGTCATCGGTCCTGTCCTGATCCTGGAAGAGGTCTTTGCTCTTCATCCTTCCTGGGTCCTAATCTTTCCAACTCCTTGGCCAAGGGTTGGGTTCTCGCATTTAGGTAAATATAAATGCAACCTTTAGTTGCGCTGCTGTCTCTATCTTCTCCTTTCTGAGGGACCGTCATTAATCAATAATTATTGTTCTCTACTTCACCTATGATATGTGACTAAGTACCATGTGTTTCTGTAATTTACTCTGCTAAATCTTTTAAAACTTTTAAAACTTCCTGACTCAGTGGTTATTTCAGGATTATGTATTATAATGAATGTCACTCATTTTAAACTTCCCAATTAGCAAAGGATTCATTGGTAAGTCATTACTCTTCAATCGGAAGGTAATTGGTAGCAGGGATTTTGATAAAGAGTAACAACTGATAAAACCCAGCGTAAGTATTAGCGTAGCATGAATGTATGGGCCCAAGTGAGTATCTAGTGTATGAATGCTGTTTGCTAATATCGCGCTGGATCAGCGAGATAGCTGTTTGATTAGACATGAAGAATACATGTCCTTTAGAACAGATCACCTCATTACACCTGTGCTATATTTGATTCCAGAATCCTCAGAATGTTTCACCTAAACATGTTATTCTTAAGTAGCTTCAAATTTGAAATTCCAAAGGCAGATTAACACAGTGACTACTTATTGCACTTGCTATGTAAACATTCAATGGAGGTCACTTCAGAGGGAAATCGCTTTGTAGGATCAGCTCCAGCAGGATTATCAAGAACTTGGAAAATCCTCAGGTTACTAATCTTGTTTAATCCTCTCCACAAGAAAAACACTCCATTGATTGATCGCCTATTTGAATTTGAAACACCCCATGCTTTCCAATGCATGCCATATGTATTTTTTGGTGTCAACTTGTCATGTTGTCTAGTCACAGGTACCACTGCAGATCATTAAGGAAATTAAAAGAAAATATAACCGGCATTCAATGGCCTGGAGAAGAAAACAAAACTAAACGTGAAGCTCCACAGGCACATCTTAAATACTATATGTTTTGGCACTCTGAAGGCTAAAGAATCGTTTTAAAATCTTGTTAAAGAAGAATCATGTCTAACTCATATGCACGTAAAACAGTTTAACCTATTGGTTCAAAGATGTAGTAGTGGCTTAATTCCATCTGTGCTGCTGGGCATGTTTAACACATTTTCAACCTTTAGAAAATTATTTACAGGGTCGCCATATTATAAGCATCATATATTTCATGACTAGATTTATGCATCCACTTAATCGATCTAACCACTGTAAATAGCATGGTCAGTAGAAGTAAGGACCTCGAACCTAAGGCTGCTACTTGATCTGAGTTACTACCACGTCCTTTTTACTGGCGAATTCGGACAGGGGCAGTTATTTCTTGGGCATACGTGGGGAATTGTTTTTTAACCTGCAAGAGCGTGTGTGAGTCAAGCGTCTCACCACTTACACTCGTTTTTACTTTGTTTTCACTTTTAAACTTTCACCTGATTTTTACAGTGTATGGTATGTTTTTACTTACTTCTGCCTAATCCGGCGCCCCTCGGTCCACCGCAGCTGTTGTGCTGATTGAGTGGAGGGGGATTGGTCGGTCTGTGGGCTTTTTCCTTACTTCCTGCCGCCATCTTGGGTCAGGTGACGCTCTAGTCACCCGGGGCTCCTTAACTAGCCTGCCTATTTTAGGCACTGATGGCGCCGTCGTGCAGCGGATGTCGAACCTAAGGCTGCTACTTGATCTGAGTTACTACCACGTCCTTTTTACTGGCGAATTAGGACAGGGGCAGTTATTTCTTGGGCATACGTGGGGAATTGTTTTTTAACCTGCAAGTGCGTGTGTGAGTCAAGCGTCTCACCACTTACACTCGTTTTTACTTTGTTTTCACTTTTAAACTTTCACCTGATTTTTACAGTGTATGGTATGTTTTTACTTACTTCTGCCTAATCCGGCGCCCTCGGTCCACCGCAGCTGTTGTGCTGATTGAGTGGAGGGGGATTGGTCAGTCTGTGGGCTTTTTCCTTACTTCCTGCCGCCATCTTGGGTCGGGTGACGCTCTAGTCGCCCGGGGCTCCTTAACTAGCCTGCCTATTTTAGGCACTGATGGCGCCGTCGCGCAGCGGACGTCGAACCTAAGGCTGCTACTTGATCTGAGTTACTACCGCGTCCTTTTTACTGGCGAATTAGGACAGGGGCAGTTATTTCTTGGGCATACGTGGGGAATTGTTTTTTAACCTGCAAGTGCGTGTGTGAGTCAAGCGTCTCACCACTTACACTCGTTTTTACTTTGTTTTCACTTTTAAACTTTCACCTGATTTTTACAGTGTATGGTATGTTTTTACTTACTTCTGCCTAATCCGGCGCCCCTCGGTCCACCGCAGCTGTTGTGCTGATTGAGTGGAGGGGGATTGGTCGGTCTGTGGGCTTTTTCCTTACTTCCTGCCGCCATCTTGGGTCGGGTGACGCTTTAGTCGCCCGGGGCTCCTTAACTAGCCTGTCTATTTTAGGCACTGATGGCGCCGTCGCGCAGCGGACGTCGAACCTAAGGCTGCTACTTGATCTGAGTTACTACCACATCCTTTTTACTGGCGAATTAGGACAGGGGCAGTTATTTCTTGGGCATACGTGGGGAATTGTTTTTTAACCTGCAAGTGCGTGTGTGAGTCAAGCGTCTCACCACTTACACTCGTTTTTACTTTGTTTTCACTTTTAAACTTTCACCTGATTTTTACAGTGTATGGTATGTTTTTACTTACTTCTGCCTAATCCGGCGCCCTCGGTCCACCGCAGCTGTTGTGCTGATTGAGTGGAGGGGGATTGGTCGGTCTGTGGGCTTTTTCCTTACTTCCTGCCGCCATCTTGGGTCGGGTGACGCTCTAGTCGCCCGGGGCTCCTTAACTAGCCTGCCTATTTTAGGCACTGATGGCGCCGTCGCGCAGCGGACGTCGAACCTAAGGCTGCTACTTGATCTGAGTTACTACCGCGTCCTTTTACTGGCGAATTAGGACAGGGGCAGTTATTTCTTGGGCATACGTGGGGAATTGTTTTTAACCTGCAAGTGCGTGTGTGAGTCAAGCGTCTCACCACTTACACTCGTTTTTACTTTGTTTTCACTTTTAAACTTTCACCTGATTTTTACAGTGTATGGTATGTTTTTACTTACTTCTGCCTAATCCGCGCCCCTCGGTCCACCGCAGCTGTTGTGCTGATTGAGTGGAGGGGGATTGGTCGGTCTGTGGGCTTTTTCCTTACTTCCTGCCGCCATCTTGTGTCGGGTGACGCCCTAGTCGCCCGGGGCTCCTTAACTAGCCTGCCTATTTTAGGCACTGATGGCGCCGTCGCGCAGCGGACGTCGAACCTAAGGCTGCTACTTGATCTGAGTTACTACCGCGTCCTTTTACTGGCGAATTAGGACAGGGGCAGTTATTTCTTGGGCATACGTGGGGAATTGTTTTTAACCTGCAAGTGCGTGTGTGAGTCAAGCGTCTCACCACTTACACTCGTTTTTACTTTGTTTTCACTTTTAAACTTTCACCTGATTTTTACAGTGTATGGTATGTTTTTACTTACTTCTGCCTAATCCGGCGCCCTCGGTCCACCGCAGCTGTTGTGCTGATTGAGTGGAGGGGGATTGGTCGGTCTGTGGGCTTTTTCCTTACTTCCTGCCGCCATCTTTGGTCGGGTGACGCTCTAGTCGCCCGGGGCTCCTTAACTAGCCTGCCTATTTTAGGCACTGATGGCGCCGACGCGCAGTGGACGCGCGCAGCGGGCGCGCCGGCGGCGCGCCAAAGGCGCGCCAAAGGCAAGCCTGTCTGCGCCCGTCCACGCACGACCGGGCCCAGGGACCATGACCCCTGGTCAAAATGCGACATATCGTATTAGCTACTCCTCCAACCAATTACTGAATTACCGACCTCTAACTCACAAAAGCTGCACCCTGTTACTAATGGAAAATAGGGAGGAAATTTGCCTGGGCTGCGGTTTCTCAGGGACTACCTTTTACCAACCTCTAAGGGCGAAGCTACCACATTAAACAAACCATCCCCACTCACTATAAACAAATTTTCTTTCCTCAGCATGAACTGCCGCTCTCTTGCAAAACACAATGCCGACATTTTTGATCTGTTGTCGAATGACAAACCGGACGCTCTGTTCCTCACAGAAACATGGCTGCACGAAAGCTCCGGCCCTGACGTCGCTGCAGCCCTGCCCCCTACCTATGCGATAGTCAGGAAAGACAGGGGCCAAAAAACTGGGGGAGGCATAGCCATTATATTTAAAAAGCTTTATCAGTGTAAATTTGAGCCTTTGACCTCTATGGACTGTGAGGCGGCCACATTTAAATTAGCCCTTACTTCGAAATTTACCCTCTCTGGCATACTGGTGTATCGTCCCCCCGGGCCTTCGGCCTCTTGGGCTGCTTCCTTTCCCAGTTTAATAAATTCAATAATTATGAGCACTGCCAATTTCTCCACTCTGGGTGACTTGAATCTTCATCTGGATGACCCTACATGCAAAAGCAGTACCAATTTCATCTCCGACTTGGCAGCAATGAACATCCATCTGCACAATTCTGGCCCCACACATAAGGCTGGCCATCTTTTGGACCCTATTTTGTCCAATTTACCCAGTATCTATTGCCCCCCAGCACTCCCCCTCTGCTGGTCTGACCACTTTATTGTCAGGTTTAGTCTGACTTCTTCTGACAATGCTGTCACCACCCCTCCTATCCTAAAGACATTAACAAGAAATTGGAGAAAATTGGATATAATTGCCCTGAATAATATTCTATGCACTAACACACCCATTTCCCAACAAAGGGGAACTATGCTTTCTGACACTGTTCAAAAATGGCTTCTCGATGCCATAGATACATGTCTCCCTCTCTCCAAAAAAAAGGCCAACAACCATCGCCCGCCTGCGCCATGGTGTACTGACACCCTGAAAATGGAAAAATCTAAATGTAAAGTATTGGAACGCAGATGGCGTAGAGACTATGCCCCTGAATCAAAATTAACTTATAAAATGGCAAAAAAAAACTACCATAATTTCTGTAAACTTGCTCGCGCTGAATTTGTTTCAACCACTATTTCTGCTGCATTAAACTGCTCCAAAACACTATTTAACACAGTGAAGGAGCTGGCTGGCTCTGCCACTCTAGACAGCCCCCTCCACTAAATAAACGAAAATGCGAGGAACTCGCCTCTTTCTTCGTCCAAAAGTCGAGAAAATTCACTCTGATATAGGGTGTAATGGGCGTGACAACCCCTTTCCTCGCAACCTGCGTATTCCTCCCAATTTGTTTTCACACTGCGCACAATGGACTCTGCTCGTCCTGACCTGGATACGACGCAATATACCCCCTCTTACAACCTGGAGATATGGTCCCCTTTTACTTCAACTTCTTTTAAAAAGATCCTTGGAAGTATCAAATCAGGATCACCTAAGGACCCCTTGCCTATCTCAGTGCTCAAGCAGCTAGAGCCACCATCCCTGCTTGTCATCATGGATCTTCTAAATGCCTCCTTAAAAGAGGCTATAGTTCCACATGATTGGAAGCATGCCATGGTGGTCCCACTTCTTAAAAAGGCCAACGCTGACCCTGACTTATCATCCAACTATCGACCTATCTCTTTGCTGCCGGTCTTTTCCAAAATTTTGGAGAAACACATACATTCCCAACTCACTAAATTTGTTGAAGACCAAAAGCTTCTCCACCATTCCCAATCCGGTTTTAGAGCCGGTTTTTCTACCGAGACCACCTTACTAGGAGTAACGGAAAGGCTACGACACCATTTGGATGCTGGCGACACGGTCGCTCTCATCCTGCTTGACCTTAGCGCGGCATTCGACACAGTATGCCACATCACACTAGTAAATACGCTCAGCTCTCTTGGCATTGGCGGCTCGGCCCTGAATTGGCTCATCTCTTTTCTCTCTGACCGCACGTTTCAAATCTTTTCTTCCATTGCCAGCTCTGACTCTCATTCTCTACCTCATGGGGTGCCCCAGGGCTCCATCCTCAGCCCCCTACTTTTTAATTTATATGTTAGACCTTTGGCCAACGTTGCGGACGCAGCTGGGCTGTCCCTGTTCACCTACGCTGACGACTCCCAAGTTATCTTTTCTCTCTCCACGAACAAAGCAGCCGGGCCCTCCCAGCTTCAGCTGGGCCTGGGAAAAATTGCATCCTGGATGCAGACCAATTACCTCAAATTAAATGGAGAGAAAACGGAGGTTCTGGTCTTGGGCAAAAATAAAGATCTTTGGGGCCCACAACATTGGCCTAGTGTGATAGGTGCTCTTCCCCGCCCCTCTAGTAAAGTCTGTAACCTAGGCGTCATCATTGACGACCAACTCTCTATGCACCATCAGACAGTCAAGGTAGCAGCCACCTGCTTTACCATCTTGAAGTGGCTAAGAAAGATCATCTGGATGCTGCCAGAGTACACGCAGAAAACAGTAGTCGAGGCCCTTATCACCTCGAGACTGGACTACTGTAATGTCCTCTACCTCGGTTTCTTACAAGGCGGTGACGCGCAGTCTTCAGCTGGTCCAGAACTCTGCTGCTCGACTACTTTGCAGGGTACCTAGAATGACCTCGGTCTCTGGCCACTTGAGAGACCTGCACTGGCTCAGGGTGGAGAACTGTATTAAGTTCAAAGCCCTGAGCTACATGTTCAAAATTAAAACTGGTGTTGCCCCCAAATATCTTCAAGCAATGGTCAACCCTTACGTGCCCTCTAGGTGCCTCCGCTCATCTACTCAAGGGAACTTTACTGTGCCTAGAATAAAGTTATCCCGGATGGGAGGCAGGTCTTTCTCCTACCTCGGCCCCTTGTTATGGAACTCACTTCCTAAAGCCATCCGTAACGAAACGGCATACATCCAGTTTCGGAAATCTTTGAAGACTTGGCTCTTCAACCAGTAATTATTTAGCTGCCTTTTGTTCTTCTGTCTCGCTTCGGCGCCGGGAAACCCTTTTTGGGCAGCTGTTGCGCCTTACAAGTTTAATAAATAAATAAATAAATAAATAAGGAGCTGTGAGTTACAAATAGCAAATATATAGTATGGGATGGATTCTTTGGTTAAAAAAAGGCTGTTTATTCGCATATAGTGTGTGAAGGCAACTTGCGCAGGAACATTGTGTAGCATCTTTGGGGCATATTCTCAAGAACGTGTGATAACCACCGCAAATTTAGCTTAACGCAACTTTGCATATTGCGGGAAATTAACGCCTTGTTAACCAAGTATTCACAACAAGGCGGCCCCATGCGATACTCCCCAGATAACGCGGCAACTGACCGCGTTAGAATCAATGCCACGTCACAAAAATGCGAAACACCAATGCAAAAAAAGCTGCGATGAGGCCAATCGCGATACGAAAATCAGCAAAACCCAGCTACAGGCCTGCAATCCACACGCGTCAGGCGGGAACAATCACCATAAAAGCAGAAAAAAACCAGACAAACAAATGCCAAACAACAGCGAAGCACAATGGACGTTGCTGGAGCAAGTACGGAGGAGAGCCAGAACCCCACAAGCCCCCCGGAGGACCATCCTGGGACTTCGGGGTCAGCAAAGGGCAAGGACAAGAAGAAGAGGAAGACGAAGTTCAGTCCGCAGGAAAACAGGATCCTGATAACGGAGGTGACAGAACACCATCAACAACTGTTCGTCACCTCCACTGTGTCATTGGCAACAAAAAATACATTATGGCAGTCCATCGTGGACAAGGTGAATGAAGTCGGAGTGCTGAAGAGGACAATGGGCGAGGTCAAGAGGCGCTGGAATGATGTCACGCGCAAAACCAAGCAGAAACTCGCCAACAACCTGAAGGCAGCAATGCAGACTGGAGCTGGGAGCCCAGCGCCACAGGAGGAGCTGGACAACATGGAGGAAATGGTGTCCACAGTCATCAGTGGGGAGACGGTGGCAGGAATTGGGGGCCCGGACACTGCTCAACAGGACCCGACACAACAGCAACAGGGTGAGTAACCACCAGGGCCTGGGGGGACGGGGGGAGATGGGCACAATGGCACACATGCACACATGCACAATTAATTTGAGCACATCTGCGGACACACCATGCCCCAGACCACCAACTCCCACCAAGAGACCAACGTACCCCAGTATGCAACATGTCAACACTGTACAAGCACAGAAGTCAGAGGCACACCTCATGAAAGTGATAAGGGGCAGCAAAATCTGAACTGCAGGGGCGACTCCCCAAAAATGCAGCACACACATCACATACAGAGCACATCTACATTGACAACGATGTGACACAATCCGCAAAACACCTACAACAGAACACAGGACACTACTGGTGCAACTTGGGTGCAGACACTGGCCAATCACAATTGGCATTGCAGGGATATGTGCGTTGATAATGTACAAGTACAAACACACATCTGTGATGTTGTCGAAATGTCCACTGTCCCCCATCAAATATGCAGCTACTCCCAAACAGCCACAATGTACCCAGTCATGCTGTCTGTATGTAAACATGTACAATGCGACAACATACATGTGGACACATTGTTAAACTGCATCTCCCCTTCACATTGCAGAGGGAGAATCAACACCTCCTGCAGAGCAGTCCGACCCTCTCTTCTCTGGAGACGAAGAGGACGACCACAGCTTCGACTCTGATGCCCTCCAACTGCTCGTGGAGAGCCTCCGCAGCCCACTTCCAAGAGCTGGGCAGCCCAGCTGCTATGAGGAGACCCCACCCCCTGCACAGACCACACAGCAGGCAGCACCCACCACCACTGCTGCCTCCCAGGACCCCCACGGAGAACACATGGCCTTCCAACGCAGTGTTTTGGGGTGCCAGGAGAATGTGGCTGAACAGGTGCGGGTGGGCTTCGACCGCATGGCAGACAAACTAGATGCCATACGTGGGTGTCTAAGTCCCATCAGGGACCACTCACGGTCCCTAACGGACACCCACAGTCCGCTCCATGCTCTCCAATGGACCATGGCTGACATCGCTGGAGCCCTGACTCAGAGAATAGTACAACTGTCCAGTCCGAGTGGCTCTAGCGATGTCACACAGGAGTTGGGAAACATGCGGAGGTTAATGGAGACCATGGAGCGGGCGAATGCGGAACGAGCGGCTGCCACGGCTGCACACCAGCGAGAGGTAGCTGGGTTCCTCAATGACCTCAGGACCCTCCTCATGGCATTGCTGCCACAAGGCCTGGTGCGGATGCATGCTGCTGCCACAACTCCATCCACATCTCTGCCCCCTGAAATGTCAGTGCCACACAGTGCGGCAGACCTTCCACCTCCGGCCACAAATGTGTCACTGCCACACAGTGCTGGAGACAGAACACCACCATCCACAAGTGAGGCACATGAAACAGCAGAGAACGAAGATGCGGATGATACTGCCCTCGTGGTAAGGAGGACGCAGCAGCATGCATCTCATCCATAGGTCCGGCTTCAGCTTGGTACTGCCCTCTGCATCATCACCTTCCACTGTCCCCCCGATGCACTCTGTGACACTCACCTTGGACCTCGACATGGACTGCCATATGATGTTTGATCGCCATTGACACAGCAATCAGACTGCAGACTGTACTCGTCCTCTTCCTTTGGACTTGTCATTCCCTGGAGGACCCTGGCTGGACCTCCACGGGACAACATCGTCATGTGGGGTTTGCATGGCCCTGTACTGCTCCAGATGCAACACTCCACTGAATGTGCATTAAACATTCATATACACACAGATGTGTCATGTCTATGGTCTTTTAAGTGTGGAAGTATGGATGAATGTGGGCTCACTGGACTCCTCTTACGTCCATGTGGCTCATGTCGTAGAACAGGGGTGACAGGGTGACACATTGCCCAATGCGGTCCGGGTGGCGCTGACACAACAACAGGGGCACACGCATGAGTTACTTCCTTGTCCAGCCCAGTACGGAACCACGCCCAGGGCCCCGGGGTCATATGCAGACCCTTACGCTGGACTGGCATACGCCAGGCCAGCCCACTCCGCTTACGCTCACAGGGGGGAGGGCAATGCTACATGTCCCCTGTCTTTCCTGTGGTGATCTGCTGCTCACAGGTCTAGTTGTCAGCATGCCACAGCCACTCCCTCACGTTTACACCACACCCATCCAGCACACGCGTCACGGAACATGTGACCCTGCCAATGAAAAGGGACGGGCGCACGTGCTCGATGCCATTTCCACTCTCTGTCTGGGTGCGTCCGTGTGGTGTTAATGTAGGCATGAGGGCCTCGGGCCCTGCAACATCACATTCCACAAGACCGGAGGTGACATGATGGCATCCGCAACACGATACCCAATCATACAGGGACCATGACTTTGGGACACAGACTTGGTGGCACCGGATACATTGCAGCCGGCACAGGCACACCGCCACGGGACGGTGACTTTGGGTGCACTGAGGTAGGGGCACCTTAAGTGCTGAGCGGGTGTGCAGCCTGCGTTGATGCCCCGTCCCGGCCGTCCGGACTGCTCAGGATTTGTGTGCCCTGCTGGACCGCAGTGTAGGCCAGAGCCAGCGGGCAGTGCGGGCCTACCGCCTCGTGGCGTCGCATCCCGGATCACAGAGTTAGTGGCACCTCAAGGGCTGAGCGGGTGTGCAGCCTGCAATGATGCCCGGTGCACTGGTATGTCCTCTGCCATGGCGAAATCAAGACCCAGAATCATATGTGAGACCTGGTGGCCTGCGGAGTGGGGCAGCATGATGTGGAGGGTGCCATGTCCGTGGGCCCCGGGCATGTGGCTTGCAGCGGCATGTGGTGGGCCCTCATTACTACACGCCAAGGGCAGAAGGTGAGCAGTGACGCCTGGGTGCGCTGGGGCAGGCATGCACCGCTAGGCAGCAGGAGGGGCTGGGGTACATCTGCCTGGGTGCGCAGGGGCGGACAGGCGATGATGTCTTGTGCAATTGTGTGTACTTTGCCATTCATGTCTCTGGACTCTGTTTCAGATGACGGATCTGTTTCAGATGTGTGACCTGATGAACTGCACTACATACAGGCACGTGGTTGGAGACACACCTGTGGCAGCAGGTGGGCAGTGTGGCCTGGGTGCGCATTGTGGGCACTCTCTCTCCCTGTCCATCTCTTCTGTTATCTGTGTCTCACTCCCCCTCTCTGTCCGTCTTTCTTTCACTCCCCCTCTCTGTCCGTCTTTCTCTCACTCCCCCTCTCTGTCTGTCTTTCTCTCGCTCCCCCTCTCTGTCCGACTTTCTCTCGCTCCCCCTCTCTGTCTGTCTTTCTCTCACTTCCCCTCTCTGTCCGTCTTTCTCTCGCTCCCTCTCTCTGTCCGTCTTTCTCTCGCTCCCCCTCTCTGTCCGTCTTTCTCTCGCTCCCCCTCTCTGTCCGTCTTTCTCTCACTCCCCCTCTCTGTCCGTCTTTCTCTCGCTCCCTCTCTTTCTCTTTCTCTCTCTCTCTCCTTCGCTCTCTCTCTGTCCTTTGATGTGCGCAAGACACACCTTCTCATCATGATTTTTGTCTTGCAGGCCGTGACCTACGGATTGTCCCGAGGGGAGCCGCCATGTGTCTTCATTTCTGTTCTGTGTTTCTTTGAATACATTTTCATTTGTTACATCGAAGGTGGATGTGTGATGCTCATTTTTGTGACGACACATGCATGCCACCAAATGTGATTGTGCGACATCTGGCGGATTATTTGGTAAATGTTCCGTATAGTTGATGTGGCATGTCTTTGGCCGGGGGGGTGGAGGGGGGGTCCTGGGGGTGGTGGCGGTGGGTGTTGTGGCCCTGTTGGGGCTCCGAGCTGCAGGATCAGTGGCTCCATGGCATCTGTTGCCCTTCAGGTATGGCTCTGGGCTGGGCTCCATTTTGTGGTGCAGGCTGTGGTCCGACGTTGCACCAGGTCAGAGCAGATGTTAATTTCCTGCTGCTAACGGGCCTTATCGCCTGTTTTGTGGTCTTATCGCCGATCTGGCCGGTAGTTGAGAATGTTGCGGAGTGGTGTTTTCGCGGCTTTTTGCACGGGTACGCCTACTCTGCATCTCATTATCGATAGTTGCGGGGGTCATCTGTGGCGATGTTTTTTGCGGATGCTATCGCAGGTAAAATGGTGTTCTGGGCTGCTAACACCAGCTTGTGAATGGTGCGATGATTTTATCGCCACTTTGGCTGTGATAAAGTGCCACTAACTCGGCGATAAGTCCTTGAGAGATAACTGGTTTTTCTGCTCTCCCCTAAAGCAAAGGCTGCAGACCACAATTGCATCAGCCTGGCAGGAAGCTAGAGGTTTATTCAGAATAGACCATTGTTGTGGTTTGGTGTAAATTTGTCTCGTTGTTTTTGGGGAATTTTGTATTTAAAAAAAGGTCTTAGTCAGATTTGAAGGTTTACATTTATAGATATCTAAATGGCTGGATTTTTAAATCTGAATTCACAAATTCGGTTTAATTAAATGTACATTTTTGCACACTAAATAATGTTGAATGTTGCTTAAATATAAATATTCAAATGTTATGGTTAAGTTGCAGTTTAAAATAATGTTTTTATCACTTTTGCGCCAATTAACAAATCTGCACAAAGTTTTGCAGAAAGCACATCAAATCCAGAGCTAGCATCACAAATTTCATGCACCTATGTTGAGGGTGGGTAAAAGTTAAAAGGGGGCTTGGGGGTCCTAACACTTTGATTTGCTAATAATCTTAGCTCAGCTAGGCAGATCTGCACTACACTTGGATACCAGAATCTGGCTTGTGCTAACTGTCTGTCAAACTTCAGGCAGATTTGTTAAACAGTACCAAAGTTATTCGCAAAGGAAAAGTTTTATGACCCCCCCTCTCTTTAACTTTTTCCTAGGCCAGGCCCAGCAGCCAGTGGCCAAGGCACACTGGTGAGGACTCTGGGGCTGTTGTGGGTGGAAAATGGTATGCAACTGGACATGGCTGAAACCCAGATGAAACCGGCTTAGGTGGGATGGAGCTGGTGTAGAGCCTGGCCAAAATTTCTACATTTAGCCAAAGGCCATGCGCAGTTGGCTTTAGTGTGACTGAGACTGGTAGAAAGGTTGAATGTAGCTCATGAGCAATGTTTTGGGTTGGATGGGGGCTGGGCTTACAGCCTTGCTAAAGGCCCATCCATGTCCCCAGGGCAAGCTGTGCAGAGGCTGTGCACAGTAGGTTTGGGAGGTATGGGGGCTGGAGCAGGGTCTGGCCAATGGCTAGGTCCTGTATCCAGAGTGGTTTGTATATGGCTGAAGAACATGCACAGCTGGTATAGTTAGAATGGGTAAGTGGGCATCTCCTGGCAGAAAGCCATTTCCTGCCCCTATAGCCCGCTGAATGTCTGTAGGCCCTGCACATCTGGTTTGGGCGGGGTAGAGACCAGGTGGAGGGCTGGGCCAAAGACCATGCCTAGGGGCCCACTGTGCTCAGCCGGAGGCTATGCTCAGCTTGTTTGGTTTATAAGTTATGGCTACCTTTGCTTAAAAAACCAAAATGTGTTATAGCAAAATATAGATATTCCCTTAAAGACTGCAGTTAAAGTGATATTCTGGTTACAATGCAAAACATAGAAAGTGAAATTCCCAAGGTACGGAAAGCTGTGCAAACCATAACCCATTCCCTACCAAGCAACGTGTATGACGTCACATATAACATCTTTGATTCCATCTCAAATTACATCATCGATAACATCAGTGGAGCAGAA
The DNA here is from genome assembly GCA_963921515.1 of Calotriton arnoldi. NCBI lineage: Eukaryota > Metazoa > Chordata > Amphibia > Caudata > Salamandridae > Calotriton > Calotriton arnoldi. The sequence continues at coordinate 1,129,084 of CAWUFW010001712.1, read as the reverse complement.
TGTGTTCTTCACAAAACAATACATACATTTACTAAAACCCTAGTGTCTGAACCACATAATTAAACATTCTCGTCTTCTCTTTACTACAGAGACTTAACAGTATCCGTCCAGTATTTCATTTACTGTTTTAAATTAACATTTCCTTGTTTAAAATAAAGCATATTTCATGTCAACTGCAACAGAATACAATAAAATAAATAAAATATAAAAAAACATAATTGGTTACCTGTGATTTATTATGTCACTAGAACCCCTTGATGGGGTTATTAGACTGTAGCAAGTGCCACCGTATTTATGCTAAATTTGATTACGTATATTAACTTATAGCCATGGACCACATCCTTACTCTTGTGGGATGGTCATGTGCAGTAGTTTTTAGTGCCACTGCCACTGGGTGCATGGCATACACTAAGGCAAAGCCCTGGGCTCATAACCTCCTGTACAGATGTGAAGGCCATATGTCTCAGTTCTGGTAATATGGAACTGGGCACAAGGCATAGCTGGATGTGATACGTCCTGCAGTGCCTTGCCTTATTTTTCCATTTGATCCTCTAGAAAAGATACATTTATTCATGTTATTATCATTCACATACATTTTAAAATCCATCATTTTGTTTATCATTACATTTACATAAATTCTCAGTATGACAATCTTTTTAGGTTGATAGTGTATCAATAAGTTCATAAGTTATATATCCATATATTGGGGTGTTTAGAAAGAAACAGTAGTTCTAGACAAATGTGCAAGATAATTCAATTTTTTTGTTCACATCTTAATTCACAAATCATTAGTCTCTTTTTGCTCATAATGATGTTTAGAAATGGTATAGAAAGTCAGAGCGGGAGCCCCTCTATGAGACTGGCAACTGAGGCGCTACAGAGAGAGCATCCATCCCGAAACAGCCGGAGTCATGGTCGAGCATTGGGGATACTGGCACCTGCTGGCTGTAGCTATTTGCCTTCCAATAGAACAGCAACATAACATAAACAAACACTGGCCTTTCTAGTCAGAGCTGGCTGCAGATTTGAAAACATTGAAGGGCGAGCAGGCATGTGCTGTGGGTCATTTAGGAAAGCTCCTTTTTTGGGCAAGATTTTGCTGCTAATGCAAACATTAGCTAGAGATAGAAAAGACTGGATTCCAACATATATTTCACCCAAAGTTTGCCTTGCCATCTATTAAGAAAATTTGTTGTCAATTCTTATCATTTTTACATGTATTGCCTTTATTTTATTGAGCATAATGTTTATTTCTGAAATGACATTTAACCATTGAGCCTGCACTAAAACAGTGTTAAATATCAATAAAGCCTTTTTAAATTGTAGTGTGGATTTCTTGTGTGTATGTATCTTTTGGGGAAAGGTGTTCCAGTAACCATCAAATGAATAAAATGTAGTCCTGCAGTTTCTGGCAGGGCTGACTGTTACTTAATACGCATTATTCCAAGGCAAGTGCTGGGTGATGCGTGGCTCACAGCATGTTTGTTTTCCCAGCTCAAGCTGGTAAGTTGTTTCAAATCTTCACTTGTCTAACACTGCATCTCTGCGACCTGAGTATACTGTGCATTGCTGTCAAAACAACAAAAATTGATGGGCGCAATGTTTGCAAAAGTCTCAGCCACTGGTAATCACTGCAGGCTACATTCCAGTCCATTATTTTTTGGCCGACTGCACCACTCCAGATGAACAAATATGCAAGCCAGTATTGGTACTGCCCCAATAGGAGCAGTCCAATCTGTATGGTGAGGTCATGTCTCCTCAGAGCTAGAATAAAAACAGCTCCAGACCAGTTTTAGCCTAACTGTGCTTCATTTGTGAGGCGTAACTTGACTCCTATATCACGAAACCATGTGGAGTAGTTTCTGGGGACACAGACTAGGGCATAAGGCATGTTTGAAGGCCACACCCCGCACCTAGTGTCCACTGTGCATAGCTGAAAACTGGAGCAAAGGATTATGGAGGCACAGGTCAAGGCATAAGGCATGTCCAGCGACCATGCCCTTCACCTTGCAGATGTTATATGAAACCAAAATTAAGTCTGCAGTTGGATTAGGGTATAGGGCTGGGGGTATAGGGGAGCCACATTTGCTTATAGGCAATGCACAACAAGTTCTGGATTTAACGGATAATAAACATGGCATGACAAAGGTTATTCCCCACATCTCACGCCTGCTGAGCATGGGCAAGTGCCTTGTGATTTGGGTTCATTGGTCACAAGACAGAGTGCAAGACGCTGGCCATGTGTTTCCCCCAGCGCACTGTACATTGCCAATGAGCATCAACTATTTGGATGAAACTACCATCAATTCCCTCCATGAATGGCTCAATACTCGCAAAGACCACCTCCGTTTTACATGTGAATACAGTAGAGAGAAACTGGCATTTCTGGATCTCTCTGCCTTTCCATCGGATGGCTACTTGGAAACCGAACTGTACCAGAAACCCATGGCCTGGAACGCCCTGCTCCAATATGAGAGCCATCATCCTAAGTCCCTGCGTGAGAATCTGCCTTTTGGCCAGTTCCTTAGGCTTAGGCGCAATTGCTCCAGTACCGACAAATACAAAGAGCACGCATTAACATTAAGGAGCAACTTACTGGACAGACATTATCCAACCGCACTAGTCAAGAAATCAGCCAAACGTGCGCTCAATAATAATAGGGATGCCTTGCTGGACATCCCCACCAACAAACAACCACAGACGAGACTGGTGTGTGTCAACACTTTTAGCTCCCTCTCTAATGCAGTGAAAAAAGCCATCATGCGCAACTGGAATATCCTTAACAAAGGACAATTATCTCTACAAAAACCCTTGTTCGCCTTCAAAAGAGGTCATAACCTTAGGGATAGTCTGGTTCATACCAGACCACCCACAACCACACAGAGATCTAATACCCTTTGGCATCTTCCCAGTGTCCAAGGCCACTTTCCCTGTGGGTCTTACTCTGTCTGTGCCCAGACCAAAGTTACAAGAACAATCGATATTGGCGCAGAAAGACCTTGGGAGTTGAAACATCACACCAACTGCAACAGCGAGCGAGTCATCTATCTTATCATCTGCCCATGTGGTCTCAGATATGTGGGCATGACCTCACGGAAAGTGCACACACGCATATTGGAACATAAAAGCACGATCAGATGCGCAAAACAAACTATGAGGCTCACAAACCATTTCCTTGAAATGCGTCACCATGCACACACCCTCACCTGGACAGTTCTTGACAAACCTAACCTCAGCGCGATGACCCCTGGTCTTACCACAAAACTTTTGTGGATTGAGCAGCGATGGGTGTATACATTGAACACCTCTAATACAGGACTCAATGATGACATTCCTTGGCTGGCGCTCATCTGAGCTCAAGGAGTACTATAGCCTCCCCTTCACCAAACTAGACGTCTTATTGTTTCAGTTTTTGTTGTACCATCCGGCACACCTCTGTGGTCATGACCTTGATCGCCCCCCTCTCTTCACACTACTACACCAGTGTGCGCCCACCTCCTCGAAGCACACATCCTGCTGCCCTCCCCCTTTTATAACAATGGTTGGATGCCTGGCCTCGTCCACATCCGAGCGTATTGTTTTTCCCCCCTTCACATGGCGAGGTTGCTGCACGGCACCTGCACCATTTCTCCCAGCATCCTTGGGCGCCTATTCAGGCAACACATTTCTCACAACAAGGCTTGGATACTGGGCCTCTCCCATATTCGAGCGTATTGCCCAAAAAATGTTTTGTTTTCCGTATTTTCCCACATGCTGAGGTTGCCACACGGCACCCGCACTACATCTCCCAGCACCCCTTGGTGCACATTCAGGCAGGACTGCTGCAGCCGCATTTCCCTTTTGCGTCCACTTGGAAGCGGTCCCTACGGACTACACTTCCCATGACGCCCGCTGTTTCTTTCAGGAAGCCGTATCCCCAGGCACTATTTAGTGCACAGACAAGGGCTCCTGCCCCCTTCCTGTCAGACGGACATACCATTCAGGCTCCAATGCTCACGGTGAGCGGTAAGTACTCCACGCGCCTCGATTCTCCCTTGGCACCCGCCGTTCTTAGGCGCTGTTCCGAGACCTATTCTCCGCTCGTGGTCCCGGTCTCTCTCAGACAGCTGCACGGTACCCCGCTTGACATTCACTAACGTGTCCTTGTCTGAGCACAGTACCGGCAATGTCTCTCCATTCCTGCTCACTCCCTGTGCCTCCCTTTTGCCCTTATTATTCGCGACTGCAGCAGCAGCTTAGCTCCGCTCGGACTTGACCAAGGTGGACTTTCTACCGGGCTGTTTCATTGCTTCGCCCGCGAGATTGAGCCGGGCACGCCAGATCTCGGCGATTTCCGCATGTACCAGCCCTAGCACATATAGTTACAATTGATGGCCATTGGTTCACCTCCCTGAGCCTTTTGGCAGACTGATTCTCAGGTATCTGATACTCCATCAGCATATTGGGTTGTCTCCTTTGAGTGACTTACGTGAGGGTTCAGCCCCTTCAACGCTCTTTCCGTAAATACACGACTTACCATCTAGTGCCTACTGGTCCACCAACTACGCACAGCAGATACTAGCTGTGCTGGCCAGTAGAGCATAACAGCACTTTCGCAAACTGTTGTCTATGATTGCTCTGTCCTTTGTGGGCTCGTTTATCTTATCTTGAACCATCTACTTCACCCTTTTTTCCTTGCATTAACGCCACCACCTCTCTCTATTAGGTTGGGTTGGCGTATGTACCTTTGGCTAAATAGCCCTGGACAGATGCGGTGAATTCTCTAACCACTGTGGGTGAGTCTCGCATCCCTTAATCACATTTCATGTGTAGATAGTGATTTCACTATGTCCATTGTTTTGACTGTAGTGATTGTCTGTTGTGTTGTGGTACAACCATGTTACATACGTCTTTCCCTGTTAATCTCAACAGCGCGCAATGTTGTTTTTCTGTTTCACCACAGGTTTCTCCGACGAATATGCTGAACTACAGGACCACTGGTTCAGTATAATACACTGTTGTTTTTATTATTTTCCACACCTATAGCTAAGTACTGATTGCAGTAGCTACTTGTTGATCCTGATGAAGGCCACGATACTCTGATAGGTCCAAAGGCCGAAACATGTTGATCATACTCTAATGCAGTTGTCTCCAATGTTGGCAGTTGCATTACCATTCTTTTTGTTTTTAATCCTGTCACAAGGTAGCTGAATAAAGCTTGCCATATAACTAACCTTGTAGCCAGTTTTAACCACTCTCACTTCAGCACTGCACCTCACTCAACACACACCACGCTCACATAGGGTTTTAGAATTACCCTCCTTTCCAATATAAAAAATCCTTGTGGTCCTCCCTCGCAGCAAGGGGGTTGTAGCCTGCGTCCAGACTAGGTTCTTGACGCGAGGAGGCACCCCTATGATGAAGTATGACACCTCTGGTGTGTGAGGAGAACCGTCCTTAAAAGGGATCCCCCTCCAGAACATGGTTGACACAGTCCACGTGCCCCTCAGACCCCTGCCTTGGACCCGTGGGTTCTTTTTGTGATAGACATCACAAGTGGGGAGTTTGCCCACGCAGGTCCTTAATTCTCCTCCTAGCCCCCCTTGTGTGTTTTCAATTTGTTTTAGGGCCACAGGACTGGGTGCAAGACGTCCACAGCCAGTTGTACATGGGCAAAGACTGCGCGCATTGGTGTCTTGGAGCACAAAAACCGGGTACGGAATGTGTAAGGATGTGGCCATAGACTGTGCTCTGATCTCAGTGCATGGTCAAAGGCAACGTATAATTGTTTCTGGAGGGCATTCAGTCTAGGTGCAGGCAGTTTCAAAGCTATTTTTGCATCTAGGACACACTGGAAACTGAGGGGTTCTTACTTTGGCTAGGAGTCAAAATGGATCATTAGACTATCAAAACAATATATTGAAAACAACTTTGTTAATGTTACACACACACACACAAATGTATATATATAAAATACAAATATATGGCTTGCAGAGCACGGCAATAATGGGGTGTGCCCAGATAAGGTTGCCAACACTATCATTTAGAGACCAAAATTCTTAGGAAAAAGGAAGGATTTCACTAACAGAAACAGTAGTGCAAAAATGTATGTGTCACAAACAACGACTGAACCAAAAGGGTGACACGTTTTGACTGGGGGTCCTTCACAGCTAAACATTATCTTTTTATTTTTGTTTGTTGCAATTAATTATGGTGCTTGATTAAATCCATCCTATTCATGGTTAGCTTAAGCAGTGCTTTCTGGGAGTTGTATTTTATCAAACAAGCCATTCAATACTTTGTCACAGTAGTCTCAAATTAATGTCTCTGAGCAGATAGTGGGTCATAGTTTCACCTATGTGTTTACATTAGGCGACATTATAGCCCCGTGGTAACCCGTGATTTTCTTAGCTCTATATAATACAGCATGTAAACATTGCTTTTTCTATTACTGAAACTGACTGGGACTTGTAATGCACCATTTTCTTTGTGTCCTTAAGCAGCCTTCTCAAGTCCCGTTCTTTTTATGAAATATTTCACAATGTGTAAAGACTCCTCACAGGAATGCTCCTTGGTGGGCGATACTGCCCACCCTATTACTTTTTTCTAGTTAGCCTTCTGAAGAATCCATAGGTAATGCAAAATGCTGGTCCATTTTTCTAAAACAAGGTTATTTATTACAAGCAAACTGTTATGCCACATTGCGTTTCACTCAATATCTTCACGAGTTTCAGGGCTCTCTCCTTCCCTAGTGCAACATCACCAATGACAGAAGGACACCTTGATACCAGTGACAGCAACACTTCTGTAAGGAGTGTGCATGTTGTGCTACCAAGCACCCCTGCCTCCTGCCTGCCTCATGCTTCTTTTTCAGGGTTGCCATAGGCCAAGTTGTGTATGCTCTAGCAAGTGCCCAGTTTGGAAAGTGATGGGGCTATCAACAACCTTGAATCACTTCCCACTCCCCCTGCTGCAGTTCCACAGCTTTAAGTAAGCCCACAAATAAGCCATTATTGAAAAGTAGTTAGCGGATGTTAGCTTTGTCAATCTTTCTAGTGCTTCCCAACTTCCTTTGAGCACTGAGCCACTATTTTACAAGTGGGTCTTTCCAAACCCCAAAGCTCTGCAGTTCTCTCAGGTCAGGATTTGTGAATTTTGCTGAACTTCAAGAAGAAAGACAAACATTTTTGCAACCCTTGATTGTGAAAATCGTATCAATTATAGCAGCAAAATCATTATGTGCAGGATCACCACTGCACATCGTTTTGCACAGTATTGGGTGTTTCCACGGACAGGTATCTGAGTCAGCCTTTTGCTTTTCACTTATTTTAAACGTGCACTGGTCGATCATCTAAATTTGTGATCAATAACCCATAGGAGTTCTATTGTCATGCCAAGGTTGATGTTATTCTGTTGAATGTTTTGGTGCACAAAAAATCAAAATTTCCAATTGGAGTTTAAATGTTAAATCCTTTCTTTTTGACTCTCCTCCTTTGCTACTGCACCGATTGGCACACAATTTAGCATACCAAACCTTAGCCATTTTTGTTAGGGTGTGCAAAATTTGATAGAGAGTTGCCAAATAGCACATACGGGCCAACTCAGAGTTTGGCTGATGGGGTTTTACTCCGTCAGGGTGATGGAGTAAATTTCTCCATTGCCCTAACAGAGCCCCCATCTGCCAAATTCTGAGATGTCTACTGGCCCAGTGTACATCTCTAGCACTGGCAGGGACCGCCGTCACAGCTGTTCCTGTCAATGTATCCACATGATGGAGCCGCACAGTCAACTTACAATTTTTAATTATTTTCCAAAACGAAAACACAACGTGGGATTTTGTTTTGGAAAATGAATAAATCAAGTTTTCTCCCATGGTGAGGGGGGAATTTTGCAGTTTTCACTGCCCCTTACTGCCAGATTTTACCTCGAGCCGATGGACAGTGAAAGTTGGCCTTGTATTCACTCACTGTAAATTGGGTAAGCGAACACATGGCCTAACCTATGAAGGCCCCTATTCTGTCGGGTCATCGGAGGGTTACATCAGCGGCAGAGATGGAGAAGTCTACACTATTGATATAATGAACGCCTGCCCAACTTTAAATGAGGCTGGCGGGCCTTCAGGTTGGTGGAGAGGGTTCTTTGTCACCGTTGCGATGGAGTCCCCTCTCCGCCAAACTATAAATACGGCCCTTAGTCTCTAACATGTCTGCTTGCAGACCATGTAAGATAGCTGTGTGTTTTTCCATCCAATGTTCATCAGAAAATGTGGGAGAACTCAAATTATACAAGGGCTGTACTCGCTCAGCATAATGCTTCAAATAAGTCCTCGACAAGTTAAGGAATCAGATTTTCTAACTTTCTTAACGTATTTGGAGGCTGTAAGGTAGCACACTTCTGCAGGCAGAAAGTCCGATGCCAGACACTTACCCTGGCTGGATAACTTAAATCCATGAAAAATCCCATTCAAGTAATTGGGTTTGGACTTTTTAAAGTTCATGTTTTAGCCATGTGTGGTTAGTATTGTCACTATCCAGTCCACCCTAGTCAGGTGTTCATTTGATGGAAATGTCAACAATATAGGATAGTGCCTCAGGATATTATTTTAAGATCTTCATAAAGTATGATGCAAATAAAGAAGGACTATTCTTATAGCCCAAAGGCAATAGTGTAAAACAGAATTAAAATCTGTTGAATGAGAAAGCAGTTAGATACTCGATTTCAGGTACTATGATTTGACTGAGAACCCATTGGAAATTTCTGGGTTGTCTTTTTCCCGCACTAGATTCGTCATGTGTCCTGTGCTATGAGCATTTTGTAGAGCATATGTACAGGCGTGTGAGTTCAAATTTCTATAGTCTAAAACTATTCTATATGATCCGTTAGGTTTTACAACCAGACAAAGAGGGGTATTCATTGTAAAACTACAGCTGATCTGAAATAGCTTTTATGTCATGTTTTGCTTCTGGCTTCAGAGAATTTTCAGCCTGTACTTGGGGCTCACTGTGTAAAGGAGTGTTATGTGGAACAGAACCTTCATACCAACATACCAACCTGCTCAGTTTCTATACAATGCTGGGCTTGTTTTAAAGCTAACTCATGTGAATATCTTTCCCTGAAATTCTCAGGTACTAGGGAGAACAATGCTATCATTATTACCTCCTCACCTCGGGGCGCATCCCTTAAAAGATCGGAGGCCAGTTGCCCTCTGCAAGAATAATGTCATAAACATCTGATAAATGAGGCCAGAATATCGCTTTATTTTTTGTGTGGTATATCCTCCATAATTTGAATTTCTACATTATGATGATTTACATGTCCAACCGTTGTCTCAACCTGTATAAATTCTTCTGTTGGATTCACTACCAGAAGCTGTTGGAGAGACTGACAAACTATCATTACTTCTGCTGTGTTGTCTACAATCGATATCGCCCAAATCCTGTTCCGCAGAAGTATCCATAGAATGCAGGGCATGTATTTTAGGTAGTACAGCCACTTCTTCTTTTTAAGGTGTGTCTTAGTGAGGGTGTGCTGTGCATAGTAGTATAGATACTAACAAATATACTTCCCTAGGTGTTGCACTCTTCCACAGGTGTCACCATCCCAAGGAGAAGATACATAGTCAATATTCTATGCTTGTCTTGGGGTGCTGTGTGACGATAGACAGCTTCTAACTGTTTTGCCTTCTAAGCAATCCTGAAAGCAATTGTTTTGTGCTTTATGGACATTTTGCCCACAATAACATTTATAGTCTGTGGACGGATTGCCTGGGTGGCAACCTTAGCTTGTGGTACAGGTCTTATTGGAGCTGCTCTGGCAGCTGTTATAGGTAGCATACATTGTCTGAGTCTCCTGTAGATAGCTACTATCTGATTTAATAATTTTACTACATCCCCAACCTGCAAATTTGCTGGTTTATGATAAGGTGTATTCCCGGCCAATACAGGCCAGGTGGGACCTTCATTAATTAGGGGGCCACGTCTGACATTCAGTGATGTATGGGGTAATTGACCTCAAAACCAGTTTTAATTTTCTTGGCTAGTCCGAGGGACTTCCAAGTCATATTAATCTTGGCAATGCTGAGGCACTGTTGCAGATGTATACATATATATGAAGATGCCCATTGATGGCATCTACAGCATCTAACTCAACTCATGGGTAAAAACTTTCAAAGGCATATGCAGCATGTGCATTTACAACAAATGTTATTATACCCCCTGTGTTAGGGACGCCTTTTTTATATTGTGTAACTGGTGCCCTGTATTTTACTCCTATCGCAACTGGATCGGGTTGCCCCATTTTTAGTGAACAGATCCAACAAGTATGGGATCCAAAATGACGAAACCACATAGTGAGGAACAACCTTTCAAGCTTGACACACCTATATAAAACAGGGGTTTCCTATTTAACCTTAAGGTGGTACCCAGTATTACAACGGATGATCCGTATATTTGTAATGACTGTTTTTTGGAGTGTGTCATCAAAACCTACTCAAAGATTCAGATAATCCGAGGCCTACAAAGAAAGCCAAAATGATATGATCTGCTGGCAAACCTTACCCCAGAAGCACCACCTGGCACAAGGACTTAGTCAATATACCAATGCGAATTAGAAACCCAGTTGTACTGCAGCCCATGCACAATCCACTGAGAAATAACACACAGGAATTATTAACTGGTAACGATCATTCCCACAAGATGAATTAAAGAACACAGTGGAGTTCCAAATACAAACAAAATGTGCTAAGAAACAGGACATGTATTTCCAAATGTTTATTTTAAAATCTTAATGCAATGCATAAAATATGAATAGTAACCACACAGAATGCAAAAAAGGAATGCAGCGATGTTATGATCACCAAAATAGCTTAAACATTTCTAACATGGTTATTGTCACCCTAACACCTTCAGGCTAGTCTAAATTTTACCTAAAGTAGTAAATAGCAAGCCTGTGACTGAGTTTCTGAGACTGATCACACAGCATAGCTATGTTTTTTTTATGAAATAGCAACCTACCTATTCTCTATCACAGCTTGTTCAGAGCTGGAAAATTAACAGGGATAGACTGATGGCCACTTCTCACCGCTGTCTCCAATGTAGTAGTGATTACTTTGGAGCTGATGTATGTTGAGAGTGATATGTTGGCATAGGAGGAGAGTAGAGAAGGCCGTTCATACAAAGGAATTATTTGAGGCTAACAATAGTTGGGTCAGTTTGAAGTTCCCATGGGAGGTTGACATCCAGGAGAATGTTGGCATTGGATGACATGAGAAAAACTGAAATGCGTTCCAGACATTATTCTGCTAAGTTATTATTGTCATCTGGAGAAGCTTAAATTGCATTCAAGCCGGTAACATCTGAGAGAGAGAGAGAGGTGCCCGCTCTCATGCATTGGAATGATGAGTGTGCAAATGAGGTATTCTTATATATAAGGGCCACATCATGATCTCTTCTATCTTCCCTTGCAAAACGATTGATGAAAAATCCATCTGGTAACATTATTTTATTTGTAGACTGAGAAATATTGTTCCTGGGTACTTTGGCAGGTCTGGCAGTGACAGAATATTTCATTGGCTCCCTTCATATGTGCCTGTGAATCCTAAGACATTTTAGCCAATATATTTGTACATTTGCGCAGTGAAATGCATGATTTGGACTCATTTTGTAAAACATGTTTTTAGAAGGGAGAAATCTCCCTAAGAGGGCCATTTCACTCGTTATGTTGCTCAAGGAGTGCAGTGTGGGGCCCCTATGATAATTGTTGCTGGTGCTAATGGTAGCTTCCAGTGCAGACCGATCACACAGGTACTTCCATAGCTTTCATCCAATATCTTTTTTTTTTACTCAAGATCTGTTTATTGATTTTTTTTCTCCAAAACATTACAATATGATTGCAATTGAAAAAAGACCTTCAATATGCATTTGCATAGTGGTAGCAGTACATGTAGTTATATACAAGTATTACAATACAACTGTCCAGAGCTCCTGGAATGAGGGGAGCTTAAGGTTTGGTTATTTGCTCCTAGTGAGGAACCCAGGAGAGCCTAAGCAGAGGTCGGTGCACTTTGGACCCTGCATGCCTATTTGAAGGGTGAAACTGATTAACAAACAAATACTGGGAGGGGGAGAAGGGGAAACAGGGGAGATCAGGTGGTCTCTAGCCAGTCTCTCATATTAGTGCAGGTGTAAAGAGGGGGAGAGAAGCTCTGCTTGCAATATGAAGGCGCACTATGAGACCCCTCAGGAGGCAGGGGAAAGACTCTTCCTCATCCTGATGTATCAAACATGTGAAGAGCGCGGAGTCTGGGGGGTTGGAAGCACAAATATTCTAAGCGGACATGTTTCCAATAAGAGGTGTCCAGAGGCACAGAAACCTCTTATCCGTGAAGGACAGTTTGTGTGTTATCTGCTCCATAGCAATGGTGTGTCAGAGGTTTGTGAACTACGACGCTACCTATGGGGCCGAAGGAGAAAACCAGGCTTAAGCTATAAGCTGTTTGGCCGCGCCTGTCATGTGACGCACCAGATACCAATCCGCGTGGGTCATTGCAGCCATGGATGTGGGGCGGATGCCCAACATGAGTACTTGATAGTCATCTGGTATAGGGTAGCCTAGAGTGCCCTTGATATGTCTCAGGATCGCCTTCCAAACAATCTTTAGGGAGGGGCATGTCCACCATATGTGATGGAAGTCGCCTACCTGTGCTGTACATCGCCAGCACACAGCAGAGGCCGCAGGAAACATGATGCGGAGACGGGCTGGGGCATAGTGCCATTGAAGCGTGACCTTATAGGCTGCTTCTTGCTAGGAGATGCTTCTATGCGTTCGTGGGATCTCTTGCCAGAGCAGTTCCCACTGTTTGTGGGTGATGTCTGGAGTATTGTCCATTTCCATTGGTAGTGATGGTGGGGAAGGAGGCGTGATTGTTGTAAGACATCATATGTCTTAGGCGCCAGACCGTGAATGCCTTCAAAACGGCAGACAAGTTGTTCAAAAAGAGTAAGGGGTGGGTAGCTGCTTATGCATTGGGGGGGTGGAGGGCCCAATACCAAAGATGGAAATATTGATAACGGGCAGATTCGGGGGGATGGAACTCCTTCCTACACTGGTTGAAGGGCTTAATTGTCTGGCCCTGGAAGAGGTCCTGCAGGAGTCTGCACTCACCCTTAACCCAATCCGGCAAAGATTCCTGGGGAAGGGCAGGAGAGAAGTCTGGGTTCCGTGCAATTGGAGTGTTTGTGGATGGTAATGAGGTCAGCCCCCTTCTGATTGCGAGTCTATCCGATGTCTCCAGTACTGTGCATGTCGGGGTGGCAATATAGGCAAAGCAAGGGCGGGACTGCTTAGGTAGCCAAGCAAGGTCCCGGAGTGGCAAGCAAGTGACAACTCTGTCCATGTGTACCCAGTGTTTCTCGCTCTCTCACACCACCCACTCAGAAATGTAGCGTAGATGGGCAGCCCAGTAACAATCCTAGAGTTTGGGACAGGCGAGCCCTCCTGGATTACTTGGGAGCATAAGAAGCACAGTGGAGATGCAGTGGCGCTTCCCTTTCCATATGAAGGAGCTAAGGTCTCCTTGTAATCGTTTCACGTCTTCCGGGGAGATGGGGTGGGCAATGACTGAAATAAATATAGATATCAGGGAAGAACATTAATTTTTATCACATTGATGTGGCCGAACCAGGAGATATGAAGCTGTCTACACCACCAGAGGTCATCACATATTGCCTTATGGTAGCGTGGCCAATTAGCCCACGTTCAGGTGGCTAAGGAGTTTGTGATTGTGAGGCCTAAGTACTGTATATTGAGTGAGAGGTCCACTGAAAGGGGGAGAGTGTCTGTAAGTGGTGGAGGTGCTGTGGTGGGAGAGTGAGATTAAGCGCTTGCGACTTTGCTAGGTAATCTTGTACCCAGATATCTGCTCATTGGCCTGTAGAGCTTGGACCACCGCAGGGAGAGAGGTTACTGGCTCTGTTAGTGCAAGGAGAAGGTCATCAGCATATACTAGAACTTTATGGTCCTTTCCCCCAAAGGGAATAGCCCTGGTTTCAGCTGATTGTCACAGGTAGATGGCAAGTGGTTCTACCACAAGGGCGAATAACAGGGGGTATAAGGGGCAGCCCTGTTGGGTGCCCCGAAACTGAGCAAAAGAGCTAGTAGTCTGGCCATTGATTCGGATGGAGGCGATGGGTGCCAAGTATGAGGCCTTGATCTTACTAACCATGACAGGGCCTAGTCCTATTTCCTGAAGGACCGCTCTTAGGAAAGTCCAACTCACCCGGTCAAAAGCCTTCTCGGCATCGAGGGAAAGGAGGAGAGCGGGGATGGAATGTTGTTGGACCTGTTCAACTAGGTGCGCAAGGCATCAGACATTGTCAGATCCCTGTCGATGTCGTGTAAAGCCTACCTGATCTGCGTCTATTATCCCGGGGAGCAGGTTTTCTAGACGGTTGGCCAGCATCTTAGTGTAGAGTTTTGCATCAGTATGCTAGAGGACGATCGGGCAATAAGATAAACAGAGCATTGGGGTTTTGCCTGGTTTGGGGACCAGTGTGATTTCAGCATTGGATAAAATTGGTGTAAGACCTGTGTCATGGGTGAGTATATTGTATAGTGTAAGCAAGTGGTCTTGCAGCTGTGGCAGGAAAACCATGTAAAAGGCTGGGAGGAGGCTGTCTGGGCCAGGGGATTTGCCCTTGGGGAGCTCCTGGAGGGCCCTGCAGTCAAGAAGGGTTCTTCCAGCTCTCGGGTCTGAGAAGGGTCTAGTGGCTGCCAAGGACAGCTCTGTAGGTACTTAGCTATCCAGGTTTGGTCTTCACCCCCGGAGGTGTAGAAGTTCTGATAGAAGGCTTGGTCCCAGACCAAGTTACACCCCCCCCACTATAATATCACCCCTAACAGGCATTGGTTGTTCTGAGAGAGTTTGTCGTATGAATGCATCTTGCTCCTGCTTTGGAGCATAGAGTTTGAGAAGTGTTAGTGTGTCTCTACCTCCCACCACATTCAGAATGAGGAATCTCCCACTTGGATCCCTAATCGTTTTAATGGCTTTTGTGTAGAAGCCCCTCTTACAGAGTATGGCAACTCCTAGGGTCTTAGAGTCAGTGTACACCCAGTGTCGGTGTGGATAGTTAGGGTGGGCCCTGCAGTGTCAATCAGTGCGAAGCAAATGGGTCTCCTGCAAGGAGATAATATTGGGGACGCGTTGCGTCAAGTAATGCCAGACCTGGCACCGTTTGCTAGGGGAGTGGAGCCCACGGACATTAAGGGAGAGCAGCTTCAGGTCATGTGTAGTGGTCATATAATGGGTAAAACACTCACCACACCTTTCGATAAGTGGAGAACCATCCCATGGGTGGTGGTTGGTGGAGAGAAGCCCCTCTGCTGCCAGAATATGGTAATGGCCGCAGCATCAGTATAGAGACCTAGTGGGGAGGGGGAGGGTGTAGGAACATTGGGAGGTAACTAAAGGGAACAACAGGGCCCAACCTTGTGAACCACTCCATAGATGGTCAGGGGAGGATTACCAGACCCTATCGAGGTGTCACCCTCAACAGAGGAGAGCTCATGAAGGGGCGGGGGGGCGGGAGGCTAAGAGCGGCACCAGTAAGCAATGTGCTTGATAAGCTAATCCTGTAAAAGGAAAGAAGAAAAATGTAACAGGTAACCAATAGGCAGCCAGAGTCCGAGCCCAGAGCCCTGCCAAGTGGGCTATTGTTTAGTGTGCAGGAGAGTAACGTAGACAGTTCAGAAGTGAGAGATGGATGTATTCAGCGTATGTTCATTTTCTTCGGCTGAGGATTGAGCATGTTCTGTCTTTATCTCATGCAGCTTTGTTGTTGCAGCTATGGTCGCATCACTGGACCGTGTGCCACTTAGGTCGCCAGGAGTCCATATGTGTAGAAGGAGGGGGCGATGTGTCCCTGCTAGGAGAGTCACTTGGAAGGCCGAGAATCGATTTGGCCTCCGCAAGGGAGTGGACCATGCGCTGTTTCCCATTGCAGGCAGAGAGTAGGCCAAAGGGGTGGTCCCATTGATATTTGATTCCCTGAGAGAGTAGTTGTTCTGTCACCAGTTTAAAGTCTCGTCGCTTCTTCAGAGTCAGCATGGATAGGTCCTGATAAATCTGCAAAGTGTGGCCTCGGAATACTATGTCCGCTTTACCTCTCGCAGCTCCGAGCACTGCTTCTTTGTCTTGAAAAAAGTGAACCCTAGTGAGAATGTCTGGGGGTGCATCTGGTTGACCTGGGGCAGCTGCGACACAAGAACCAGGGAGGCCCCCCTGCGGCTTACCACAGATGGCCATCAGCAGGTCTCTAGTGAAAGACATAATGTCCTCCCCTTCTGCTCTGCGGGGGATGCCTCTGAAATGCAGATTGTTGTGTCTCCCCCGATTTTCCTGGTCTTCTTGTTTGGCCTGGAGCAGATGTGTTGTGCTTCCAATGCATTAACCCTCCTCCAAAGAGCCTTGTGTTCCTCTGCGTGGGAGTCAACAGTGCATTCCAGGCCACCCACCCATAAGTCGTTGAGACAGCTTTTAAACTCTGTCTTCAAGTAGCCTATCTCTTGATGAATATCCACTAGAAATTTCTCCCAGTAGTCCTGTGTGATGGAGAAGGCGGGGGCCGTAGTGGGCTGTGGAGACCGATCCTTCTTGCTGCTCATGTCAGATGTAGTTGTTTTAGCCCAAAGGGAGACCACTGAACTACTGTCCCTGGCAGATCTGCCTCTGGGAATAGTAAACTAGACTGTTGTGTAGCACACTTTAGGGGAGTTGAGTGAGAGCTGCAGGTCAGTATTCCCCACTGAATGCAGGCAGGAGCAGGTAAAGGAGGGTGCCAAGGCCCTCGAGCTTAGGAATCGGTGTCACTGAGAGAGCACTATGATATGGGAGCAGCACAGGATAGGGAGGGCTGCAGGACGTGCAGGCAGGCCCAGCACCTCAAATTCAATGATGCAAAAGGCAAACAGACTTGGCCCAGGCTTTTCTTAGGAGAGACTCAAATCATGCAGTCAGCGCCCCCTACGTATGGCTAGTCCTCAAGAAAACAAGTTTCAACAATGCAGCAGGGTCGCAAGGGCTGCAGGCTCCTCCTTAGTGGTCAATTCCCCCGGGATGCATTGATGTTGGGAGGCTTCGCAGGTTTCCCCAAGGGCCGGAGGTGCTCAAAGGGCAACAGTCCCCAACCACAGGGCCCGCTGGGGTTTGGTGGGTCTCCCAGGAGGGAGAAAGGGTCAAGCAGGGTTGCCATCAGAAGCCACCATGGGAGAAGCACCAATCCCTCAAGGATACCACACAACTGATGGAAAGGGTGCCAGGGCTGTGTAAGGTGCAGGCGGCCAGCCAGGACCAGGACTGCAGCGGCACTCACCTGTCCCTCCTTAGCGAGGAAAGTCATGCGCGTCGCCGTTCACAGGACCGTGCTGTTCCCCAGACATGCACAGAGTCTGTGAAGGCCTGGTGAGCACGGAGAGGGCCATGTCGATGTGAAGTGGGGGCACACCTGAAAAATGGGGGTGATGTGTAGGATCTCCAAGGGGGGGCTAGGGAGGACCCCGCAAAGAATCCCCTGATGCGCAGCGGGGATATGGAATCCAGGAGCACCCAAGGCTGTCCCAAGGATAGTCAGCACCTCGCTGCTTCTCAGGCATCTGCAAAGGTAGGGTTGTCTACCAGGAAGGCTGTGATATTGCCATCCGGGAGGCCGCGGCATCCGACGCAGGGGCAGCCAATGTCCTGCAGTGTCTGGCAAAGGTTGGGCTTCTGGTGGCCAGAAAATGAGTAGACTTCTCTGGCAGCGCCGTGTTCACCCCCCCTGGAGTGGACCTGGCCTCAGTTTGCAGTGACTGCCTTGCGTGTAGCAATGATGCGGTGGAGCCCCAGGTAGTAGCAGCTCCTTACCTCACCCTGGGGCACAGGCAGCTCTCCGCAATGGTTCGCCCAGTAGGGAGTGGGAGGAATGAAGGGAGGGCCGCCACAATGTAGAAGGCCGCTAGTCGATTCGGGCCTTTCCTCAGTGAGCATGTCTGTCTGCGGCATCTCAGGGAAAGATGGCGTTGTCGTCCTCCTCAGTGCCAGGTACGGTTGTTGTACAGCTATTTAACCAAGGCGATGGAAACCAAATGTGTCCCGTGGCATTAAAGAGCTGCCGCTTCGCCGTGGGTCTCAATGCGGCCCAGATCGCCCCTCAGCGTGCACCGCAACCCGAAGCAGGCCTGGGCAAAATAGCACCGCTGTTCCATGCGGCACCAGGGATGTCTGCCACCCAGCTATTTAGCTGGCTCAGGGGACATCAACTATGTCCCAACAGCTGCCGCTCTGCTCTGCAGGTGTTGCAGCATCACCAAGTCTATATTCGGGTCAGAAGCGGAGCTTTAAAAAGCTTTAGGGCCCGAAGCCCACAGGAGCCCTGACAGTCCACATCCTGCGCCATTCCCGGTCAGGCCACGCCCCCACCTGACCAGGCCACACCCCCGGTCAGGTCACACATCCTCCCAGTCAGGCCACACCCCCTTCCTGTCAGGCCACGCCCCCAATATCTTATTTTAACCATATTCAATCTCTTATAATGTCTATCGAAGCACTATACATTATCCTTTTACCCTTGACACATTTGCCAATGTCCATTTGTTCATCCTATATTGTTCATCATGTTGTTAAAAGGTGTTGCCTGTGTAGGACTAAGATGTACAGGTGCTTATGATACACAACAGGGTTTGAAATTACACTTTTTCACACAGTGTTATTATTATTATTATTATTTAAACTTACTTTTCCTCAAAACTCACTCCCAGAGCAGCATCTCGGCGCTGGGCACAGCAGGTTGGCATAAGCAGTCACTAGAAAATTAGAGAGAAACATTAAATAGCCACGTTTTAAATAGCTTTTTGAATTGAATTTAGCATGATCCTCACATTGCCCAATAGACAGGGGAAGTTTATTCCACTAAGATGGCGCCAAATATGAAAATGATCTAACACCGAATCTAGCCATGCGGATGAGAGGGATTTTTAAATAACACTTGTTAGAAGATCTTAAAGCCCGAGAGGACTGATACAGGCAACGCTTGGAATGCAAATAAGTGGGCGAGGCCTTAATTAAGGATTTCTGTGTCAAGCAACAGATCTTTAAGAATATATGGTTTTTTTATTGGCAGCCAGCGCAGGTCCCTTAAAATGGGAGTAGTTCACACACAGATTGTTGTGCATGGACATTTGCTTCTATGAAGGAAACAGAGGGTGAAATGTTTAGACAGAAAAGAGGAATATCTGGGCACATTAAATAGGCTTTCAAAATTGAATCTAGGTACATTACGTTGCATGTTGAAGTGTAGATAACAGTGTTGTGGGTCTGTGATTCTCTTAACAGACGAAGGGGGATTCAAAGTTTTTACTTTATTAACATATTACTTTTTATTATATTTTTTTGTTTTACTTAATAACACTTTCTAGACTCTTCCCTCTTCTATCCCTCCATAATCCTATTCAATCCATCTAACAGACTCACATGTCTACCGCTCAAACTAACACAAATTTCCCTATACTAACCCACCACTAATCCCTTCTGGGTTCCGGAGTAGTGTGCTACTCGCCGAAAAGCACTTCAATGACTCGTCATGGGTAGTAAGCGCTATATAAATACCAATTACAATTTCAATATTAACGGTCTATTACCTGTTAGATGCACTGATTTAGTGACCTTCACTTATTTGTTGCAGGTTAAATTGTGGCGGGGTTTCCAAATTCTGCACCCACCCCCTTTGAGCTTGTAGCTTTATACTGTGACTCTGGGCCAGTTAATAAGATTTAAGGGAAAAATAAGTCACAATTCTATCATGACAGCTTTGAATCATTAAAAGAAAATTACTAAAGAGTATGTTGGCAATGGTCTCTTTGCATCATTAGCCTTACTCAGATTTCTAGAGAGAATTTGTCATGTTATGCTAGCCCACTGCACTGTCAGGAGATTGATATATTTACATAAGGGTATTTTAGCTGCCAGTTTACAGTGGCATATGGGAGGAAGAGTTTGACGTTAAAATGTATGAAGAAAAAGAGGTCAAAGTAAAGAAAAGGAAGGAGAAAATTAGGACGTGAATTCACAGGGAATGTGAGAAGCATGAGGCAAAAGGTGATGAGCTCTTATTGGGATGGAGGAAGTCTCACACTTGGTCAAATGTTAAAGGGTAATTGAGTCAGTCCCACTAATATATAGATTTCCTTTGGGTTGGTATTGTTACTCACACTCAGGCCCATATTTATAATTTTTTCATGCAGCGCAGCAAGTCACCTTGCTGCACTGTGCTGCGTGAAAGGAAAAGGGCAGGAATGCGCCACATTTAACATTCTACAGTGCATTCCTGTTCTTTCCATGTGCTGGCACACTTTTGGCTGCCTAGCGCCGAAGCAGGAATCCTTGTGTCATGATGCAAGGGTGCCTGCATTGTAGGCAGGATAATTTTTGTGCAGGAAGGAATACCTTCCTGCAGCAAAAACTATCCTGAGAGGCATTTTCCTCTTTCTATGTGTGCTGCAGAATGCAGGACACGTAGAAAGAGGAATAAACAAGGATAAATAAAGATATGTCTCCTCATTAGGGCTACCTCGGGAGACGTAGCATTTTGACGCATTCCCAGATCTATCACTAATTGCAAATCTGGGAATGTGACAAAATCCATGGGTGGATGCGTGGGAACACCCACTCTCCACCCATGGAATGCCTCCCTGGGGCAGACTAACACAAGTTAGTGATTTGCGCTGCCTTGCATTACTCCAGATTTATCAAGCCATGCAGGGCTGCGTAAGGTGGCCTTGTGTGGCTTCACTTAGGTTTTGGGTTGCCCTTGTGCCCTCTTGCTTGGCGCAAGGGTGACGCTAAACATTGATAAATCTGGCCATCAATGTTTTGACTTGCCTTTTTTATTTAATGCACACATTCCTTTTGGTCACCAAAGCATGCATCTTTCCAGTTACATAAGAACATTCATACATACAGAAGGATGATGTTCTGGTTGTATTACTTCAATTTATACCTTTATGTCAGTTGTATTTGAGTTGGCTACACATCTGCTTTTGACATATGTTTAGTGGACATATTTAGTGTGAAGCACTGTGTGGTTATTTCCATTGTGGATAAAAAAACACAGATGGGGCAGTTCCTCCAACTGAAAAAGGGAGAGCCCTAATAGGTGGATCAAGGGGTCTGACCAATTGGGTCTCGGGGGATCCAAGTGATCAGATCAAAGTGCCCTCACACACCTGGTAGGGTGTCATGCCTTATCATCGGGAGGCCCTCGTCGGGCCGGCACTGCAATGCCCGACAGGCCCCTCATAGGGGGCTGTTTAGCGGAGATCTTTTGATCATTAACCCGCATGATGAATGCAAGTTGGGGGTGTGATATAGGGTGGTGAGAAAGTGGTTAAAAGAGTCTCATAGAACCGGATGAATTAGAATAAAGTGATGGTCCCTTGATGCATTAAAAACAAAAGGACTGTCTAGGGTAATTACGGACCCTAATAGCTATGGTGCATGTAGATTGAGGTCGACATGTTTCATGCCTGGGATGCTAGGAGGGTCAATGGCATTTCGTCAGGACCAAGCTGACACCTACATTACAGAATAAAAAAGCGGGGCCCAACAAATTAGGTCTAGGGTTGCACAATCTTCGAAATCCGGCAGAGTAAAAACCCCATTTTTGTCTCCTCTAGAATACAGAGGATACTCCTAGGCGCAACCTCAGATCGGCTCATCTCAATCTCCTAGAGGTTCCCAAATTCTACAGTAAGAGGCTAGTGGGAACTAGGTTTGCTGTGTTGGCTCCTAGTACTTGGAACTCTTTTCTACCAACATTAGAGCAGCAACCTCCTATGAGCAATTTAGAACTCTGCAAAAAACATGGCTTTTCAGACAAGCTTATATTTAAGCGATATCTCAGCCCTGTCACTAGTGCTCCCAGTGCCATGAAACCTTTTGGTGAACGTGCGCTTTAAAAGTTCCCTATAACATAACATAACAGGGTACCCACTTAAAAAGATTGATACTACACCTGCTGCAGTGTAGAAAGGGGGTTTCCGACTAAAGGAAGAAAAAGGCAAAAGGACCATGAGGGAATTGCTGCCAACCATGGATACAGCGGTTTAAATTGTCTCACACTGTGTCCACTTTAGCACTGCCCAACTGGTGCAGCTCAAACCAGTGAGGGAAACTATTGCCTCAAACACTCGAGTACATACTGTTTTATAAAAAAAACACCCCCTTCGTGACAGATTCGATGTTTAGGAACTATGGTCAAGTGCCCATCCACTTCTGTACTGTAACTAACTCAAAAACCTCATGTGCCTTTAAAAGCATCAAATACACTCATACATCCGTGAGAGAGTTAAACAGACTAAGGGTAAACGTACCCAATAATGACAAGTGAAATGCCCCTTAGGAGAGGCAGAACACCGCACCTAGCTGCAGACTGATAAAAACTGATACAAAGCAGAAGTACTGGCAGTGGTGGCTCCTGGAGGGAGTGCTGCGGGGCGGTGGGGCGGGGGAGGGGCAGGGTGGGAGGTAGTAACCCCGGCATACGGGCGAACGAAGTTAAGTAAACAAATAAATAAATAAAACGAATTACATTGCGCGCCTGCAACGCCAAATGGCGATGCAGCGTGCAGCACGCGCAATGTAATTCGTTTTATTTATTTATTTGTTTACCTAACTTCGTTCGGCCGTATGCCAGAGTTTACTACCCCCCACCCTGCCCCTCCCCCGCTCCGCCCCACCGCCCCGCAGCACTCCCTCCAGGAGCTGCCACTGAGTACTGGTAAACAATCAGGAGGGCCGATCGGGACGGCGTCATATTTACGCTGAATGGGATGTGTAGAAAAGCACGTTTAATCAGCTGGTCCCCAGTGCGGGCATGTTATAATGGAGCCTGTCACTGCAAGTATGCTACACCAAGCTGGAAAAGCAACGCAAGTTGCCAATTCATCTCCGAACGGAAGTGGTGCAAATTCCTCAGAAAAAAGCATGCATAATCAAGACTGAACCTGCGTCTGAGTGCAAAGAAAGTGAGGGACGGACACGCTAGCTAGTGCTGTGCCTCAGCGTCCTCTTAGAGTGGTGACATCACAGGAGGGCCGTATCGTGGTGGCCATCTTACAGTGGAGGTTGGTTTCTTCTTGCATCTCATGATTATATGTAGGGAATAATGTAATAACGCACCACTAGGTTGAATACACGTGTCCCTACCAAAGGACACACATGGGAAATGTACCTCAAATGTTGTCATAAAGAGGTGGTCAGGTGGCCAAAAAGTAGAGTGTGGAAATAATAAAATGCCATATGCAAATCAGTCTTGACCCTGCTCCTCATGAGAACAGCCCAGCCTGAACTGCCACGCCATGGCTTCCCTGGACCGGAAACAAGCATCCTGGGACCGGTTTCGGGGTATCACCCCTCATCAGCCAGGATAGGTTGAATCCAGTAGCAAAGTGAGCAAGGGACCCATGTCTGGGCATACCCTGGCCACTTAGGGCAAAGATATCAAACACAATATGATGATGGACAGAGTGCCGAAACCTTTTAAATGCTAACCCCCAGTCACAGATTTGGGTTGAATCCATCATCTTTCTTCTGCTCACTAAGCCATCCCAGTTTGGTCCCAGCCATATGCAAATCAGTCCAGCCCGAACTGCCAGGCCAGGTCCTCCCTGGACCGGAAATAAGCATCCTGGGACCGGTTTCGGGGTATCACCCCTCATCAGCCAGGCTAGTTTGAATTCAGTGGCAAAGTGAGCCAAGGATTCACGTCTGGGCAGCGTATTATAAGCCACACAGAGGGCTTTGAACATGATACGCTGCCTGACTGGCAGCCAGTGGAGCTTCCTGATAGCACCTCTTGCTGATTCAAATTTGGAAATTTTAAGAAGGAAACATGCCGCCGAGTTCTCTAGGGTCTGAAGCTTCTTCAGAGAGCCAACTGAAAGATTAAGATAGAGACTATTGCAGTAATCGAGTTTTGCCAGTACAAGAGAGATGACTACTGTTTTCAAGAGCTCAAAGGAAGATATTTCTCTATTTTTTTTACTAATCTTAGTGAACAGAAGGAGGCAGAAGTAACCTTGTTAACTTATTCTTTGAGCTTCAGCTTTTTATCTAGCATGATTCCTAGGTTTTTGACTTTAGACATTGGGGTGGGGAGTGAGCCTAGTTTAGGTGGCCACCATTCTGGTGTCCAAAAGGATGGATTATTACCAAATAGGATGACCTCTGTCTTCCCATAAATATATACCTTGACATCATTTGTCTTCAAAGTATGTAAACTTTCTTACCTATAAAAACTCACCTTCATTGTGTTTTGGTAGTCAATATTTTGGCTACAATATTTTTGCGACTCTCGATATTCTAAAAAACAACTTTGTCCAGGCCCTGATCCTAACCTATGGATCGTCACAACACGTAACTCAGGTAACACCATAGTGCCACTAAAGCTGTATTACATACAGTCACTGGCCCAATGAAAATGTGATCATATTTCCCCCACACTTTGGGAACTGCATTGACACCCCTAACACAACCCCTGGTCAAAAGCTACTATATCATTTTCAAGTGATTGATTCAAACAGAAATAAGTGCCTCACAAATTGACTATCTCTGGTAGAGCTTTCATTTTACCGCTTTTTAAAAATAATTGTTCCTTTAACCAAATATTACTGGCCCTAATGCTTCTACAGTTATTGGAAGACAATTTTATATGCCATTTTGTTGTGAGTTTTCTCTCAGATGCAGTTAAAATAAGATGCTGGTTTTCTGAATGATAATTAGTACTGCTGGCTCCTGACTTTAGTTTACATTTCCTGTTTCTTTAATGAGAAATCTCAATTCAGACTGGCGGTTATTATTTACAACATATGAAGGGGACTGTTTATGTGATATGCGGAATGATTTTTTTTTAATTTAATTTTTATATTTTATTTGTATTTTATATTGATTTTATGAGATTTGGTATGGGTGTTTATGGAACTTTTATAAATTCCGAAATAAAGAATATTGACTGATTGATTGACTATCTCTGGTCACAGCCAGACCCCATGAAACCAAACTCTGGCCAGATATGGAGTCCAGAATACATTCAAACTTCTCAATAGACACTGATCAAGCTTGCCTGAACTCCAAATTTCGTCGTCCTCCTACTAGAGATCAAGAAGATACTTAAGTCACTCCAATTCACAAAACATCTGCCTAGCTAACCAGCCCTCCTGCAAAACGTCAAATCCATCATTTCGATATGCCCTCTTTTGATCGACTTCCACAAATAATCTGGTTATAATCTGCGCCCGGTCTGAGGTGCTGTGGATATGTTTAGGACAGTTTCCCACGTTATCATCCTTGTATCCCTGCCCTGCTGTGGAATATTTCTATTTTCTGTATTTAGACAATTTCTCCTACATAATTTTACTTCTGGCATTCTATTTCCTTGTTCTGTTTATTCTACCTAATGTGCTGGGTTTCGTAAACATGGCAATCAAGTATAGCCTTAAACTACCTACAGCACACTGCTGAAAATTGGGGCTAGGTTTACACTATAAAAATACCTTAAATAAAAATTTTAAAAATGAAAATAAAAACAAAATTTCCGAGCCACCCTAAGTACCAATGGGTTGTTCTGCCCTTTAGTCGGATCCTGATGCAACCTAATAATAGAGGACAGTCAGATGTCTGCATTTATGTGCAGTAGCTCAATGCAGTGCAGTATTCATAAGCAAAGCAATGCTGCTGATGTTCACCTCTTACAAAAAGAAAGCACACGTCACCCAATATGGAGCACAACCTCAATGTGGAAGGATCTCCACTTGTAAAATGGTTGGCGTTTCTTTGGGGGACTATGCAAGCAACAATGTGTGAAGACTGGTGGCTCAAAGGTCTGTCAGCCAGGCAAAGAACAGTGTGAGGAATTTTAACAGCATTCCTGACAGCCAACAGGAATGTGGATTCGGTGATATTTCCTCTCAGACAGCATTTTACTGGTGTAGACAACTTTAGGGAGACTCGCCTCGTGATTAATGTCTGTCTAGTTTGCACGACTCCTAGAGTCTGGTGCTTAATGAAAAAGAAAAGTGGCTAGGTGATTTGTGGTGACAAGCTTTAACACATTGTTCTAAATGTCAAACCACTGCTGATTAACTGCGGCTGAGAACACGTTTCCACAGATCATGGCTGAAATGTTTGAAAAAAAATGTGTTGGCGTCACTTTTTTAAACAAAAAAAATCCTTGTTAACCTTTTCATTTTTTTCAAATTTGAGCGAATACTGGCTTCAAAAACGAATGAAGGATTTGGCAGTGCACCCTTCAATGAGTGGGCTTGAAAAAACATGAAAAGGACAGAAAAACTTGTTAAAAGTGCCATGAAAGATGCCTCTGAGTTCTAGATGTGTTTGAGGATTGAACAATTTGTCACCCTTGAAAATTCCAATTAAATCTAAGCCGGAACAGACGTAGTCACAACATTCTATGTAATAAGAGACGGAAAGCAAATATAATATAGCCTTATAGCCCGCTGCCAAGGGCTATACCAGCTGTTAAAGGCCCTGATCCTGAGTTATAGGCCGAAGCCGCAGGCGAGGGCCTATAACGAGGGAGAGGGCCTTTAACAACTGGTATAGCCTGAGGCAGAAGGGCTATAAGGCTATTAGAACATTCCACCCACTAAGGGTAGAATGTTCTAAATTAAAAATGGAGAAACAAAAAGACAAACATTGGAATGTTGGAGTGCTGGGCTTATACCAGCCATTATAAGCCCAGAGCTACTCCATTGTCTTCAATGGAGCTCCCAACATTCCAATGTTCTAATATCGAATATATAGTCTTCAGCAATCATTAATTACTCCAAAGATAACTGTCGCCTTCCACATATACAATAAAAAGGTAGGGGAGAAAAGAAACGTGAGATTACAAATACTTTAGTGAAAGTAAAACAAATATAAAACAAATACAAAAGACATAAAATTCTTGCACATTGAAAAAAAAAGAGCGCAAAGCCAAACAAGCGTTGGCAAAGCCAATAGGTCTTGTCTATTTAGGAGCTATTGACTTTGTCAATGTCTTTTAGCCAAGTTGTACAGCACAGTGGCTGCTTTGCAGTATGACTGAAAGTTAGAAAAGAAAGTGCATCGCTGACCACGAGGGGCAGTGATCCTTTTCCTTAGTATGTGATCTTCTGCCATAAAAAAAAACACAAAAGAAAACTTTCCCAGTCTTATGTTAATGGGGGCAGGAAAAGTGTGCCAAGGGCTGAGAGTGCTGAGCAAAAAAAAAATAAAGCAATAATAATGAAAATAAATTATAACCACCCCTCATAAATGGGGGGGAGGGCTGCAATCTACTTAAAGCATTCTGAAAAGCGAGAAGGATCCTGGCATGGCTGTGATGTCTAATAACTCACAACCACATAAAAGGCATTCAAGGTAAAAAAACTCACTTCGTTTAATTATCTTACCTCTGAGCTGAATTTCAGCATTTTGGCCCCACATAAAGACAGCATAAAAAGACCATGCAAAGCAGGAAGCGCAGTACCATCTGCATTTTCGTTGCATCTCAAAAACTGTTGGGGTGAATTTTGTGTGCTTTTTTTCAAGCAGGGAAGGGGTGGGGGAGGAGATGGGGACAGATAGGGCAAGCAACAACAGGAGTCTGGTGGGGCAGACCAGGTAAGCAACAACGTGGAAGGGGCGAGGGAGGAAGGGTGTGCAATTATTGGGAAAAAAGGACTTTTGAATTGGAAGCACACTGGGCAAAGGAAGTCATGCTTGGGCTGTGCTTCAGTATAGAGAAAAACACACAAATAGGAAGTGAAGTCGGCACTCACTGACCAAAGAGAAGCAAAGCTATGAGACTGACGAAACCAACCAATGGTAAGCAGTGGGTGGGCTCAAAACCCCTTCAAGTAAACAAATGTCTTGCAAGCGACAGTGCACGCGCTCAGTCGCGGCCGGCATGATTCGCGGGTGGAAGGGGGTCCCGCGGGGGGAGGTTTAAGTTAAAAAAAAAAATTTACGTTACCTTCGCCGGCCCGGTCCCGCGTCGTCTCTGCTTCTCTGCTCCTCTCCTGAACAGGAAGCAGGCAGCCTCCCTCCCCTAAGCCAATCACAATGCTGCAATGGCAGCATTGTGATTGGTCGGGACGCCGACTAGCCAGGTGTCTATGGGGAGGCCATTTTCTCCATGTTGCAGCCTACATGGAGAAAAGGCAGAGTGCGCATGACTGGTTTGGTCGGCCCCAGAGGGCCGACCAAACAATCAGCGCCTTCAGCAGTGGGCAAGACACTCCTCCCCTGCCCTAGAGCAGCCCTGCACACCTGCCCGCCCCAAACCAAACCCTTCTGCATTACAGCCTTTATGGAGAACATGCCAACTCCTACAGCCCCTGGCTGAGCGACGTGTCACGGCACTCAGACCAATCACAACGCTGAATTGCAGCATTGTGATTGGCTTAGGGGTGGGAGGTTGGCTGCCTGCTTCCTGTTCCGACCTGGAGTCGGACACAGGTGAGCAGGAGAGAAGATGCGGGACCCGGCGGCGCTGGCAAGGTAAGTTTTATTTTGTTATTATTATTATTTTTTTTAAAGCAGCCCGCGAACCCCCCCCCGCTCCTGCCCCCCACCGCGACCCGCGCCGGCTGGCTGCCCGCCCCTGTCTGGGACGACAGTTTTACATGCGTGATCCCGCATGTAAAACAGCCTGCACGCTGATCAAAGGGCGCTCCGTGATTGACTCAGAAATTGTTGTGTGGAATAGAGGAGCTGCCCTCCGTAGGTGAGAGGAATAGAGTTTGGAGAAGTGGACGCCAGGTTGGCGAGAAGGATCCTGGCATGGCTGTGATGTCTAATAACTCACAACCACATAAAAGGCATTCAAGGTAAAAAAACTCACTTCGTTTAATTATCTTACCTCTGAGCTGAATTTCAGCATTTTGGCCCCACATAAAGACAGCATAAAAAGACCATGCAAAGCAGGAAGCGCAGTACCATCTGCATTTTCGTTGCATCTCAAAAACTGTTGGGGTGAATTTTGTGTGCTTTTTTTCAAGCAGGGAAGGGGTGGGGGAGGAGATGGGGACAGATAGGGCAAGCAACAACAGGAGTCTGGTGGGGCAGACCAGGTAAGCAACAACGTGGAAGGGGCGAGGGAGGAAGGGTGTGCAATTATTGGGAAAAAAGGACTTTTGAATTGGAAGCACACTGGGCAAAGGAAGTCATGCTTGGGCTGTGCTTCAGTATAGAGAAAAACACACAAATAGGAAGTGAAGTCGGCACTCACTGACCAAAGAGAAGCAAAGCTATGAGACTGACGAAACCAACCAATGGTAAGCAGTGGGTGGGCTCAAAACCCCTTCAAGTAAACAAATGTCTTGCAAGCGACAGTGCACGCGCTCAGTCGCGGCCGGCATGATTCGCGGGTGGAAGGGGGTCCCGCGGGGGAGGTTTAAGTTAAAAAAAAAAATTTACGTTACCTTCGCCGGCCCGGTCCCGCGTCGTCTCTGCTTCTCTGCTCCTCTCCTGAACAGGAAGCAGGCAGCCTCCCTCCCCTAAGCCAATCACAATGCTGCAATGGCAGCATTGTGATTGGTCGGGACGCCGACTAGCCAGGTGTCTATGGGGAGGCCATTTTCTCCATGTTGCAGCCTACATGGAGAAAAGGCAGAGTGCGCATGACTGGTTTGGTCGGCCCCAGAGGGCCGACCAAACAATCAGCGCCTTCAGCAGTGGGCAAGACACTCCTCCCCTGCCCTAGAGCAGCCCTGCACACCTGCCCGCCCCAAACCAAACCCTTCTGCATTACAGCCTTTATGGAGAACATGCCAACTCCTACAGCCCCTGGCTGAGCGACGTGTCACGGCACTCAGACCAATCACAACGCTGAATTGCAGCATTGTGATTGGCTTAGGGGTGGGAGGTTGGCTGCCTGCTTCCTGTTCCGACCTGGAGTCGGACACAGGTGAGCAGGAGAGAAGATGCGGGACCCGGCGGCGCTGGCAAGGTAAGTTTTATTTTGTTATTATTATTATTTTTTTAAAGCAGCCCGCGAACCCCCCCCCGCTCCTGCCCCCCACCGCGACCCGCGCCGGCTGGCTGCCCGCCCCTGTCTGGGACGACAGTTTTACATGCGTGATCCCGCATGTAAAACAGCCTGCACGCTGATCAAAGGGCGCTCCGTGATTGACTCAGAAATTGTTGTGTGGAATAGAGGAGCTGCCCTCCGTAGGTGAGAGGAATAGAGTTTGGAGAAGTGGACGCCAGGTTGGGGTAAGTGAGGCTTCCAGCGGGTGCTGGAGGTGACTCACTAGGGAAGGACCACTGCCCTGTACCATTTTTGTCTGCAATCATGACCGACTCACGTTGGCGTCTTCAGCCCGTTCGCCCATTACCACGTGACTGGCAGAGGTTTAAAATATGCAAACACGAAAATCATATGGAGATAGCAATCATAAGAGCACTCTTCATACAGCGAGGTGGAATTGAGAGCCAAATATCGGAATTGATTTTGTGTGTACACCAACAAGTAATTTGTCAGGATATCTATAAAGACCCAAAGTAGGAATAATATTCACTAAGAAAATTGTTACCGGAACTGAGGAATACATGTAATTTTCATTCACAGTATACAGACTAAGGATAATTTTTCCAATGGCCAAACAACAAGCCCAATGGGAACGAGCAGCAGAAGGGGTGGTTGACAACAGCACCACAGTCAGCACAGAACAGCAAAAATCTGGCGTGGGCTCCCAGCCTGTAAGGCAGATAATTAGAGATCTAGAGAAAGCCTGTATCTCGGAATCCCAAAAATAGGGGGGGAGATTACCTCGTTGACTCGTTGAGTGTGGCAGAGTACCTCAGGATTTAAGGATCGTAGTGATGCCCACATTTGATGACATGGACCTTGATTTATGTGAGGAATGGAAAACAAACACGCTGGACTGCTCCATGAAACTCATTGGCACATTAATAACCCATGCCAAACATTGCATGGAGCAACAGACAGCCATAACAGAGGAACTGCTAAAAGAAATAAAAGACAAAAAGGATCAGGATGAAACAAAAATAGAATTGGCTAAAATGGAAAAGCACATTGCAAAACATGAAGAGGATACAAAAATGCACAAAGCACATAAGTTCACCAGGGAAAAATTAGATCACCAGTATGACATAATATATACTTTTGCTAAAAGTTTCTAACCTCTGAGAGCCAAAGTAAAAACGAATGCCACTGGTCAGGGGAACAGCGTGCCCAATGACACTGATGTGAGTTCTGAGCCTGGGTCTTCGACTGATGAATGCCCAAAGGAGAAAGTGGATTTTCATGGGAAATGTGATTTTTAAGGATGGCCATGCCACAATGAGGCAGAGAAAGAGGTCAAGATTGCTGTGGCACAAAACAAGGAGGGGGAAGAGGACAACCGCCAATGTATAAGCGGTTCAGAGTTCAAGGGTAAAGAATCCAAAACCTACCCAAGCAAAAATTCTAGATTATGGGCTGAGTTTCTGTCCTATCACAGGCTGGATTTTGTCAACCTTCAGATTGAAACTTATGAGTTTGTGAGAAAGGTGAAAGTATCAATCAATCAATCAGGATTTATAAAGTGTGGCTAATCACCCAATAGGGTCTCCAGGCGCTTGCAGGCCCCAGAGGCTTATTCAAACAGTGAGGTCTTGAGGGCCATTTGGAATTCTAGAAGTGAGGTCATGGTGCGAAGGTGCGTGGGAAGGCTGTTCCAAGTCTTTGCTGTGCTGTGGGAAAAGGAGCGTCCTCCACTTCTGCTTCAGTAGATGTGGGGAGTATGGGCAAGTGTAAGGGAGTTGGAGCGTAGTCTTCTCGATGGTTGGTGGAAGTTCAGATGGTGGTTAATGTAGGCGAGTCCTTGGTTGTGTAGAGCCTTGTGTGCATGGGTCAGCAGCTTGAATTGACATCTTTTCTGTATGGGGAGCCAGTGGAGCTTCCCGCGGTGGGGCATGAAGTGGGTTTGTCGGGGAAGGCCGAGGATGAGTCTGGCTGTGGTGATCTGTATGGTCTGAAGTCTCTGTAGAAGGTGTGCGGTGATTCCTACGTAGAGGGGATTGCATAGTCCAGTCAGCTGTTGATGATGGCTTGTGTCACGGTGCGTCTCGTGAGTAGGGGTAGCCACTTGAAGATCCGATGTAGCATGCGCAGAGTGAGGAAGCAGGCGGAGGAGACGTCGTTGATCTGTGATTTCCTGGTGAGCTTGTTGTCAATGATGATTTTGAGGTTTTTGGCGTGGTTGGAGGAAGTAGGTGCGGGTCCTAGGTCTGATGGCCACCAGGAGTCATTCCATGTGTTGCTGCTGTTGCCAAAGATCAGTACTTTCATCTTGGCTGTGTTCAGCTGCAGGCAGTTGTTCTTCATCCAGTTGGCAATGTTTGTTATGCATCTGTGGAAGTTGGTTCTGGTGGTGGTGGGGTCGTCGGTGAGTGAGAGGATGAGTTGGGTGCTGCCTGCATAGGAAATTATGTTGAGACCATGGGAACTGGCGATGGCCACAATTACCACCAGGAGGCAACATGCATTACCAGACACCTTATCCACAGATGAATCCACAACTGATGTACGGTTGGAATCCTCCCTTTGGTCCACCACCACCCTACATGAATACAAACCAAAGGTTCCCTTTTTTAGGGAGTGGCCGACGCGGAAGAAGCAGACGAAGGCGACAAGCCCAAGTCCACTGGGAGGAAGACCAAAATCCGGGGGCTTACACAAGGAGCAAGACAAAGGAACATCAACCGGGCCCCGGCACGAGCTAAGCCTGGTCACGAACCTCGCCTCCCACACACTAACGCCCGTAGAAGAGACAGTCCTTAACAAAGGCTTGGGTTTTGCTCCATCAGCCAAAATCGACAAGTTCCAACTACACTGTGAACTAGCAGACTTTTTCCGCAAACTCAAATTAAAAGCATTTTTTCAAAACCTTCCTGACCAGACTAATCCAGAAACACAGGGGGACACCAATTTCAAAATCAAATCCACGTTCATCCCCCCCCCCCCCCAGCGCCATACCAGTAGAAATCAGAGCCTTTGAACAAGCGGTCTTCAAAGAAATCGAAACCCTGCAGGAAGACCACCCATTCAAGAATACCAGTAACAAGGAACGTGAAGCCTTGAAAACTCTCAAGTCCAACGACAGGATTATTATAAAACCAGCGGATAAAGGCGGCGGCATCGTCCTTCAAGACAAGGACAACTACCGCGCAGAATGTAAACGCCTTCTGAATGACACCAAGAATTACCAAAGGCTGGAACAAGACCCCAGTGAAAATTTGAAGGCCAAAATCCAGAGCCTAGTGGAGGATGCAGAAAACTCAGGCCATATTACCAAACAAGAAGCCCAGTTCCTCACTACCACTGCTGGAAAAATTCCATATTTCTACACAGTCCCCAAAATTCACAAAAACAAGACGCCACCACCCAGATGCCCCATAGTAACGGGCATTGGGTCCCTACTAGAACCTCTCTCACGTTACTGTGACTTTTTCCTTCAACCAATAGTGCAGTCCACCAGCACTTACCTGAAGGACACGAAGGACTTACTCGGTCACATCAACACCCTTGCATACAATCCTGAGACGTCATTCCTAGTCAGTCTAGACGTCGAGAGCCTTTACACCAGCTTACCTCAGGATGACACCCTGGCTGTACTACTAATGTCATTGGATGCCACCATATGGAATCATCATACACCTAAATCATTTGTACTTAAATGCGCGGTACTACCTACAAAAGTATGGAACATCTATGGGGAGCGTTTTTGCCCCCAGTGTGGCGGGACTCTATGTCTACAACTTCGAAATGACACACCTTTTTAACCCCAATATGCCACACGTTGCTAACATAAAATTTTACAAGCGCTACATAGACGACATCCTCCTGATCTGGGAGGGCAACAATGAGTCATTACAAACATTCTTCCAATGGATTAACGGCTGTGACCCTAACCTGAAGTTCACACACAATGTACACAGGAACAACATTGTTTTCCTGGACCTTGATATCCAAGCTTCTGATGGAAAACTCAAAACCAAGACAAATTTCAAGCCAACAGCACGCAATTCCCTACTACATTACACCAGCTTCCACCCCAGGACATTACGTGAGAATCTACCATTCGGGCAATATCTCCGCCTGCGCAGAAACAGCAGTGAAATCCAAGACTACAAGAACCAGGCGGACTCCCTAACTACCAAACTACAAAAACGTGGCTACCCGAAAAGGATTACTGAAAAGGCAAAAAAATGCGCCCGCAACCAAAACCGGGAAGGTTTGTTGGAAGTTACACATCGAACCACCACCCCTATCCCCCTAACGTGTGTTACCACGTTTAACTCCGTTTCTAACAGAGTTTCCCGTATTATACTAAAAAACTGGAAAATACTCAACACTGGCAAACTTAATTGGGAGAAACCCTTGTTCTCCTACAAACGGGTGAGAAGTCTCAAAGACACTCTTGTATCTACGCGCCCCACACAGCCCTCCAGACCAGCCAACACCGTATTGAATGCATGGGACCTTCCCAACATCGTAGGCCACTTCCCTTGCGGGAATTGCAGTGTCTGCCACTTAACGGACTCCATCAAAACCCTGCAGTTAGAACCTGGCAAGACATGGTATATCCGACAACATACCAACTGTAATACCATGAACGCCATCTACCGCATCACTTGCCCTTGCGGACTTACCTACATTGGCATGACCAGCCGCAAAATCAAGACTCGCATATCAATCAATCAATCAAGCATTTGTAGAGCGCACTACTCACCCGCGAGGGTATCAAGGCGCTGGGGGGGGGAGGAGCTGCTACTGCTCGAACAGCCAGATCTTGAGAAGTCTCCTGAAGGTCAGCAGGTCCTGGGTCTGTCGCAGGTGGATGGGGAGGGTGTTCCATGTCTTGGTGGTGAGGTGGGAGAAGGATCTGCTGCCGGTGGTTGTTCGGTGTATGCGTGGAACGGTGGCGAGGGCAAGGTCAGCGGAGCGAAGCTGGCGGTTGGGAGTGTAGAAGGTGAGTCGTTTGTTGAGGTATGTAGGTCCGGCACCGTGGAGTGCTTTGTGAGCGTGGGTGAGGAGCTTGAAGGTGATCCTCTTGTTGATGGGGAGCCAGTGCAGGTCTCTCAGGTGGGCAGTGATGTGGCTGTGGCGGGGGATGTCGA
This sequence comes from Calotriton arnoldi, assembly GCA_963921515.1. NCBI lineage: Eukaryota > Metazoa > Chordata > Amphibia > Caudata > Salamandridae > Calotriton > Calotriton arnoldi. Next base: position 1,093,905 of record CAWUFW010001712.1, on the reverse strand, counting down.
GGACGAGGCGTGCGGAGGCGTTCTGTATGCGTTGAAGTCTTTTCTGGAGTTTGGCCGTGGTTCCTGCATAGAGGGTGTTGCCGTAGTCCAGCCTGCTGGTGACGAGGGCCTGGGTGACCGTCCTTCTGGTTCCGGTGGGGATCCATCTGTAGATCTTGCAAAGCATGCGGGGGGGTTGAAGCAGGAGGAGGAGACGGCGTTGACTTGCTGGGTCATTGACAGTGATGAGTTCAGGATGAACCCCAGGTTGCGTGCGTGGTCTGTGGGTGTCGGCGCAGCTCCCAGCGAGGCCGGCCACCAGGAGTCGTCCCAGGTGGAGGGGGTGGAGCCGAGGATGAGGACCTCCGTCTTGTCCGAGTTCAGTTTCAGGCGACTGTTCTTCATCCTTTCGGCGACTGCCTTCATTCCTTCGTGGAAGTTGGTTTTGGCGGTGGCGGGGTCCTTGGTGAGGGAGAGGATCAGCTGGGTGTCGTCGGCGTATGAGACGATGTTGAGGTCATGCGATCGGACGATGTTGGCGAGCGGTGTCATGTAGACGTTGAAAAGGGTCGGGCTGAGGGATGATCCTTGGGGTACGCCGCAGGTGATCTTGGTGGCTTTGGATCGGAATGGAGGAGGCGGACTCTCTGGGTTCTGTCGGTGAGGAAGGAGGTGATCCAGTCCAGGGCTTTGTCGCGGATCCCTGCGTTGTGGAGGCGTGTGCGTAGGGTGTGGTGGCAGACGGTGTCGAAGGCGGCAGAGAGGCCTAGGAGGATGAGGGCCGCGGTTTCGCCGTTGTCCTGCAGGGTCCTGATGTCGTCGGTCACGGCGATGAGGGCGGTTTCGGTGCTGTGGTTGCTGCGGAATCCGGATTGGGACGAGTCCAGGGTGTTGTTCTCTTCGAGGAAGTGGGTCAGTTGTCTGTTGACGATCTTCTCGATGACTTTCGCCGGGCACGGGAGCAAGGAGATGGGCCGGAAGTTCTTGAGGTCCTTTGGGTCTGCCTTGGGTTTCTTGAGTAGGGCGTTGATCTCGGCGTGTTTCCAGCTCTCCGGGAAGGTGGCGGTCTCGAAGGAGCCATTGAAGATCTTCCGTAGTTGGGGTGCGATGATGGAGCTCGCTTTGTTGAAGATGTGGTGAGGGCAGGGGTCTGACGGTGAGCCGGAGTGGATGGTGTTCATGGTTTTGATGGTGTTTTCGTCGTTGACGTGGTTCCAGGAGAGTAGGAGGCCGGTGTGGCTGGGGGGCGGTGGGTCAGAGGCGTCGGCGGCTGTCAGGGGGGTCTGAGTGTTGAAGCTGTCGTAGATGTCTATGATCTTGCGTTGGAAGAAGGTGGCTAGAGAGTCGCAAAGGTCTGGTGACGACGGGATGTCGTTAGAGCTGGAGCTGTGGTTGGCGAGTTCCTTTACGATGTTGAAGAGCTCTTTGCTGTTGTGTGCGTTGTTGTCGATACATTCCTTGAAGGAGGTCCTTTTGGCGGTACGAATGAGTTGGTGGTGCCTGCGGCTGGCGTTCTTGAGGGCCGCGTGGTTGTCCGGTGTCTGTTCGTGGTTCCACTTCTTCTCGAGTCTACGGCAGGTCTGCTTGGATGCCTGGAGGTCGGTGGTGAACCAGATGGCCCTTCTTTCGGTGCGTCTGTTTGAGGGTTTCTTGATCGGGGCGAGAGTGTTGGCGCAGTCGTCGATCCATTGCCTGAGGTTACGGGCGGCTGTGTTGGTGTCGGTGTGGTCGGTTGGTGGGTCTCGGGCGAGGGTGGTGATTAGCTGGTCTTCGGTGACCTTGTTCCAGCTGCGGTGGGGGATTCGTTGCGGGTGGTTGTGTGCGGTGTTTTTCTCGAAGGAGAAGTGGATGCAGCGGTGGTCGGTCCAGTGGAGTTCAGTTGTGTGGCTGAAGGTGACGTGGTTGCTGGTGGAAAAAATGGGGTCAAGTGTGTGTCCGGTGGAGTGGGTGGGTGTCGTGACGAGTTGTTTGAGTCTGAGGTTGGCGAGGTTGTCAAGCAGGGTGGTGGAGTTGCTGTCATTGGCGTTCTCGAGGTGGAAGTTCAGGTCTCCGAGGAGGATGTAGTCTGTGGAGGCCAAGGCGTGCGAGCTGATGATGTCGGTGATGGATTCGCTGAACTGTGGCCGGGGTCCGGGTGGTCTGTAGACGAGGGTTCCTCTGAGGGTGGTGTTGGGATCGATGTGGATCTGGAAGGGCAGGTGTTCGGCGGTGCTGAGGGTGTCTTCGGTGCTGGTCGAGATTCTGAAGGTATTCTTGTGGACGATGTCGATTCCTCCTCCCGGTCTGTTGGTGCGGTCCCTGCGGGTGATCTTGTAGCCATCCGGGATGGCTATGGCAACGTCGGGTGCCGATGAGGGGTTCAGCCAGGTTTCCGTCAGGAAGGCGACGTCCGGGGAGGATGAGTCGAGAAGGTCCCAGAGTTCGACGGCGTGTTTGTGGACTGAGCGGGTGTTGAGTAGTATGCATCTGAGGTGGCCTGCCCTGGTGGGAGGGGCAGGACGTGCAGGTCTTCGCTGGCTGGTGAAGCTGCATTTTCAGCAGGTGAAGGGTCTGTGGGTGAGCTTTGGGGTGGCCTGGAAGCAGGTGGTTGGTCGGACCGGGGTTGAGTGTGTGGAGGAGGTTGGCGTCGTAGCGGCGTCGGGTGTCATGGCGTTCGCAGGGACCAGGGGGTCTGGCGCTGGGCGTGGTCCAGGCGCGGATGGGCGCAGACGGGCTTGCCTTCGGCACGCCTGTGGCGCGCCGGCGGCACGCCCGCTGCGCGCGGCCGCACAGCATCCGCCATTAAGAAGGGGAGGTGGGAGGGAGAATCAGCTGGGAGGCGGGAGCGGGGGGCGAATGGGCGAGCGAGGGGGGCGGGGCCGCAGGGGATGCAGCGGCGGGAGGGGGAGGATGCGGTGAAAGGAGCAAAAGAGGCAGAAAGGACAAATAGAGCAATAGGGGTGCAGAATAAAAAAGAATGAGAAAGTGGAGAAAAGTGGAGAAAAAGCGGCAGACAGGCGGAAGGGAGAAAAAAACGGAGCAGAGGGCTTGCACGAACTCGCGGCAGCAGTGAGGAGGATCACAGGCACAATCTGGTGGAGCTGTGCGGCTTGGGGAGTGACCTGCCTGTAAACAGGGTCAAGGGTCGCATATGTGAACATCGCAGCACCATTCGATGCAAAAGAAACACGACACGAATGACCAACCACTTCTTAGAGGCTGGACATACCACCAATGATATGCAATGGGTAGTGATCGAAACACTGGAGGCCAAATTGCCAAACCTACAGAGCCGCCTTTTGGAGAAGGAACAGCGGTGGATTTACCGCTTGTCTACCCACCTCACGGGCCTCAACGACAATATCCCCTGGAATTCCCTGAACAAACCTCCGTAGGATCAATTCTGAGTGTCACCGAGAGCATCTCCTGCCTTCAGCGTGTGCCCTGCACCCCTAGACAGTTTCACGACACTGCAATTCAGTGGACAGAACTTTAAGTCATCTGCCCCACTGTAACAAGGCACCTGTCCCCCATACCACATGTACAACTTCTGCCAATACCTGTAATGTGTACCCTGTACCCCAAGACAGGTTCTTAAATGCTGTAATTCATTGGTCAGTACCTACAGCCATCTACTGTAACAGGGCACCTGTCCAGTTCCAATCCCACACGCGAAACTTCAGCCATTTATAAGAAATGATATTTAGTTACCATTTCTTCAACTTCCCTTAGTAGGTGGGCACACCTGATTAGTCCTTAAACACACTCTTTGTGGTAGTATTTGCCCCCACTCAGTGACTGCACTCAATGCACTAAGATGACTCCTTTGCGCTCAGTTAGGCTGCTGATAGCATCCTAGCCTTGTTCCCAATTACTACTTTGACCAATGCGCATGAGCCACTGTCAATACGACGCTCTTTACACATGCGCGGTACACGCCTCACCCTTGGCGTTCTAGTCTTTTTCTGTCAACGCGTCCCACGTTCCCCACGTGGACGCTATGACGTCAACACTCCTTCCACTTCTGGCCCGCTTCCGTATTTCTACCCGGTTTGCGGAAGGGTCCAGTAACATCCAGGACCGCAAGGAGACCGAAATAGGTGTTGCCGGCGGGTGCTCCGTCTTGATGAAGTAAGACCTTTCTATTTTCACACAAGCGAAGGCATGCCCATGCATATACACATGCCGAGCCTCTTGCCTGTAAACTTGACTCCCCAAGTCAATATCTGCTAACATTTATTCTCACTCTCGCCCCTAGTGTTTGACTACAGATGGGCGCCCCTCCCGGGTCCTGCTAACAGCTACTAGTAACACGTAGCAAGTGTAATTATGTTGTTTTTATCATGTATTTTCCACGTATTCAAGTTTTAACACCGATCTGCTATGGTTTTTGCATGACCTTCATTATGTTTGAGTCTGCGCCTACATCTGCACCTTCGCCCTGAACTTATAACAGTAAGACTAAAGGCACATATGGCACCCCACAGGGCCCCACTGGCCCTTTACTTTTGTTGTTATAGTGATGTACTAGCATGCTACAAGTACGCCACAACTAGTAGACTGATGCATGATAAGGGAGCACAGTATACTTGAACAGCATGCATTACTGGTAACCACCTGGTTACGACTATTGATCGACTCACGTTTGTGCCCACTTACCTGAGACAATTACAGTGGCACATGAATACTGTTATGAAGATTGCATTTTATGTTGCACTTTATGTTATCTGTGTTTTGTCTCCTTGTCTTTCTCTCCCTGCAGGTTTTTTATCAGTGGGTCCGTAAGTATACAGACACCACTCACCTCACAACACACCTTAGCGTGTGTGTTGTTAATCACGTTACACTTGGCTTATTTTTGCCACACCCTCACTTTACTCACCTGGTCCTGACGAAAGCCCCCCACTTTTTATGGGGCTGAGACATGTAGACCTACTATTGTGACAACAAGGAGCATTTTTCTCCAATGTTGCCCTCTTTCTAGTTTTAACCTTATCCTGGGCCGCTAAGAACAAAGTATATTTAGTAAGGACTCCCAGAGATAATTTTAATCTGCACCACTTCCCTCACATACACACGAAACCAGCTCCGCTGTAATCAGGCGTCGTAGCACAACTGGGTGGCATTCGGCTACCCAGTTGGGACCCCAATGATGAAGCATGCCAACAACTAGGTTGGTGGGTGAAGGGTCTTTTAATAAACTAATGGTTTTCTGGCACTCATTTAAATCAAAATACGAGTGAGTCGCTTTTGCGAGTGGGTCCGTCCACTTTGTTTGTTTATACTTTACTTCTGGGGATAGGGACGTACCCCAACATAATCCTCGCTCTCTCCTTTTGTTTACCCACAACTGGCGATGTTGGCCAGCGAGGTCATATATGCGTTGAAGAGTGTGGGGCTGAGGGATAAGCCTGGGGGGACACCGCAGGTGATCTCCTTGGGTTCAGGGGTGAAAGGTGGGAGGTGGATCCTCTAGTTTCTTCCGGTGAGGAAGGAAGTGATCCATCTGAGCGCGTCCCCTTGGATGTCGATTTGGTGGAGTCTTTCGATCAGTGTGTGGTGGGACACTGTGTTGAAGGCTGCCGAGAGGTTGAGGAGGATCAAAGCTGCTGTTTCTCCTCGGTCGAGGAGGGTTTGGATGTCATTGATGTATGTATGAAAATACTATGCCATGAAGACACAGAGTAAAGAACTAGCCACTAGAGAATCTAGGACACCGAGGTCCAATTTCATAATTGGTGACATCCCTGAATTGTTAGCCATACATGAACTGAACATGGAGCATATGGATCAGACATCTAGTATATCCAGTATATCATATCCAGATATAATGGGGATGTCAGAGTTGGAAGACATGGGGTTTCTCACAGACTCCCATAGTGAAAGTGGCTTAAAGCCACGACGTAGGTTCAGTCCCCAACTACCTAGTGGGAAACTAATTGATGTATTTCACGAACTGGTAGTTGATAATATTTACAAACTCCGGAAAAAAACAAGATATAAAGGAGTGAAAAATTTCACAGCAAAGGTCTGTCAGGAGCTGAATCAGCAAAGGACAACCAATCTATCACCATCAAGCCCTCTCATAAGGGTGGCAACACCATCCTCTTGAATAAAGACCAATACACCAGAGAAACACACAAGCAGCTCAACATTAAAGACCACTATGAGATTCTCAGAACAATCCCCACCAGTCAACATCTACTTGAATACCATGGCATGTTGAAACAATGGCTTGACTCCAAGTGCATACAATTTGAGGAGCATGCATATTTAAAGGTTGATCATCCAAGAAATCTGGTGATTTATTTTCTACAAAAAATAGATAAGGACAGGACTCTCCCCCCCCACCAGAAGGCCAATTGTGAGCATGGTTGGCGCATTTTTAGAAAATACATAGAGATTTCTTGACCTCTTTTTATGTGAATATGTCATCACCCTATCCTCTTACATCCAGGACATAAATGATTTTTTATCAAAAATTCACAATATTCCTATATTATGGCCACTATGGATGTCACCTCTCTCTATACCTCTCTGTATACATCTATTAAACATGAATCTGGTATAGAGGCCTGCAAGTACTTTTTGAGGGCTCGCCCCCTTAATCATGCTCAGTATACCTAGATGTTCATCATCATGTTGAAATTCTTTCTTGTACACAATGTCTTTTTGTTTGACAACAAGGTGTATCTCCAGAAACAGGGAACTGCCATGGGTGCTTCATTTGCACCCACATATGCAAATATATATATGGGATGGTGGGAGAAGGAGGTTGAATGGTCAGACAAGTATGCCAACTATTTGAACAAAGTTGTACTCTGGGTACGCTTTATTGATGACATTTCTAATTTGGGGATGGAGAAGAAGCTCTATTGCAAGAATACAGTCAGGAATTGAATTGCAATATTTAAAATATCCAATTAACAATGGAGCCAAAACAACATTGAATTTTTAGATGTGCTTCTTGATTCAAACGATGATGTCATCAATACACGAATTTTTCACAAAAATACAGCCTGCAACTCTATTTTGCATGGTAATAGTGGGCATCCCAAAGCACTTAAATAGAGCATTCCATACAGTCAACTCCTGAGAGCTCATAGGATCTGATCATCTAATACCTATTTTCAAATTGAAGCTAAGACCATGATTTACAGATTCATGGAGAGGGGATATCCCCATAAAATCTTAAATGAGGCCTATCAAAGACTACTGTCTAAAAGCAGAGATCAACATTTATTTGGCAATGGTTGCAGTAAAGCCCCCAAGTCTGCTTTAGATAATAACATTGATCCTGATCAATCCCAGATCACTCTTTTCTTGGAATATAACAACGAACATCACTTGAAAAGATATTTGCTCACACAAAACTGGCATGTTCTTCAACATGATGAGCACATTAAAACCAAAATAAGCCAGCATATTGACTAGAAGTATGTTCATTGATAACAGCAAATCCAATTGGCTAACAAAGAGGAATCTGGGATTCTGGAAATGCATACATTGCAAGGCATGTGTGCATGGCTTAAATAGAAACACGTTTGAGACATTTGAGGGCACCACCCGCCAAATGAGAGAATCACATGCAATACAGATTTTCAAGTTTATGTCCTTGAATGGGACTCTGGAATGAAATACTTGGGAAGTACCATCAATAAAGTTAAGTTCCGCATCCTACAGCACATTGGGGCCATAAAAAATCAGGACAGAAATTATCCTATGGCCAAGCATTTTTGGGAGATGCATCAAGGGAACCCCAGGTGCCGGAGATACTATGTGATTAAACACATTAAAGCTCATCCCCGTGAAGGTGATCGTGAACTTGAATTACGTAGATGCATGTCCAGAATTATCATCTTATTGGACACCGAGACACCTGGGCATCACAATTTGGTTACCTGTCCACATTTGATGAGCTGATCTGCCAATATGAGAACTGTAATATATTGACCAAGTGGTGGCCATGTTGACATGCACTCTAGAAAGTTTAAGAAAACTGTGTTTTCTATAATTCTTGATTGGTGAAGCCCCTTCCTCAACTTTCTTGGGACCGATAGAAAATTAATTTACACTAAGGGGTCGATTACGATGTCGTTCGGAAAGGCTCCGTATCGGATTCTGCTCTGCCGAATCCTATTCGGAACCCGTCTTTCCGACCGATTCGGAAATCTTTCCGAATGACCGATTACGATGTTCGGAAAAGTTCGGACTTTCCGACTCGGTTCCGGATAGCATTCGGAGGAACTGAGTCATTCGGAGCTGACTCGTACAGGTCTGCAGACCGCGTTTCTGACCGAGCGAATACGATGTCGGATTTGCGCAGCCTTTCCAAATCGGTTTATCTGACACGAAATGTCGTAATCTGACTTTGGGGGGCCGTAGCCGGCCCCTCTTCACCCAGAGCCTTCCGAATGGGGCCTGTGGGGGTACCCAAGGGACCACCCTTTCAAACCAGGGGTGCCCGCCACAGGGTGCACGATTTTCCCCACCCACCCCTTTCTTCAATGGGAGCCTGTGTATTCAGTCGGAACACAGGCTCTCATTCAAGTCAATGAGAGTCTGACCCAATGGTATCTGGAACCATCGTAATCGGTCGGTTGGACTCCCCGAATCCAATTCGGTCGGAAACCACTCCGAGACCGATTCGGTCGGAATGCTTTCGTAATCGAGCCCTATGTCTTTTATACAATGGTCGAGTGGTATTTGATGAATTGTATTTATTTTTATCCTTTCTCACTAGCTACACATTATCTACACACATGCACACTGGGAATAGGTCTTGTATTGCACAGCACTGACACTTTATGCACACTCAGGGTCTTATCATGCGATGATGTTCAATCACTTGATGCCATACGCTCTTTCCATTGTAGTTTACAATACCATTATCTGTGGGAGCTCCTATTATGATTTCCGATCATGGGAAATCTCTGTTTGACCCAGCATTCTATGAGTGTGCTTGTGGACACTGAACAGCAGCAGTTTCTGCTGCCAGATAAGTCCAATAGAACTTTTCTGTCTTATTGGGACACCCAAATTTGATATAATCTGAAACTATGTAGTAATTGTTTCAAAATATACAATAGGGTGCAACAAAGACCGCAATGGTAGCAGAAAGTTGATGATGCAGTTTCAAAGATCGGTAATTAATTAGGGTTTAATGAGGAGTGCTTACTAATATTGCTTATTTAGCACATCAAGTCACTGCAAAGGTTGTCTAGAAACACCAAGAGGTCTATAGTAGAGTAGATGACTTCTGTTTACCCAGGCACGATATTAGCACCGCAATAGCATTTTATCTTGATGTATGGATTTTCCACAGAGACAGCCATTGTGGCCATCATTTGAAATTATGCAGTTTATATGAGATATATGGATTTGTAAGCAGGGTCTTTACCATTAAGTCTCATTGGTTGACCTTTCTTCAATTTCTGCACTTTAATCTTGTACTTTGACACTTTACAGTTATTATTATTGCTGCTAGTATTTGTTATTTGCTTGTATCGAGCAATACATACAATCAATATAGGGTTCCTATTTAGAACATGTGGTACTGGTTAACTCTTGTAAAAGATTAGCACTTATAGCTTGCACATAACACCTGCAGATTGCTGCTGTTATTTGTATTGTGCACATGACACTTTAGATGGATCAGCATTGATGCGATTACATATATATTGCTTTACTGTGACATACACACCAACATGATTCCATATGTTTCATCATACTTCTATACCATTTGTGACATCACGATCGTCAGAAACAGTGTGCTCTTTATCAGGGAATGTGACGTGCAAGAATTAGTGTTGTGTTATCTATATCCAGTAACTACATAATACAAATGTTTGACATGCCAACATAAAATATGCACTAGTAAAGTTTATAATAAGGGGAGAAGTATATATGCCAGAGAAACATAAGCTGTTTCACATTTTATTTTAAATGCGCACAATTAGAAGTGTCACTTGCAAATGCATTGTACATATACAGTTCAATATATCTATGCAAAAATCTTGCACAGATTGTTCTTGTGTTTAACGATAATACGTGTATCTTATATTGTGTCTGGAGGTTAATGCTGCTAATGCAAGATGGCACTCAGGGATGGCTCTCTATCTGCTGAAGGTTGCAGCCTAGCTATGGCATAAAGGGGGCTGTGCAATGAATGAAGGACTGTTTTAAAATCGCTCTAGGGAAGGGAAAAGCGTTGCCCAGTTGAAGGTGTAAGCCAAAACATGTTGGCATCCTAACTCATGTTTGGTGTACTCACAATGGAAACTACATTAAAAAGAACTTATTTGCATCTCGCAGTGCCTGGCGACTTATTAATTTCACTGTTTGACGATCTGGTGCGGCTGCCTCTGTGAGGACAGTTCACAGGATACGCATATTTATAACTTACATATAGCCAGTAGGTAGTTATAGTTAGGACAAACGTTTCCATAGGAAAAACATTTTTTGTATTGCCAATAACTTTGATGCCCCTTGAAAAATCTTCACACATTTTTCAAAAACGTCTCCTTTTTAGTTCAGCTTCTGTGTTGAAAGTTTTGTGGTGATCTTTCAAGCGGGGGCCAAAAAAAAGGGGGTCCCATAACGAGTTTTCCTATGTTATGTCTGTTCATTTTTTGAACATGACTACAGCCCGAACCGCTGGACGGAATTACACCAAATTTGGCAGAAAGCTAGATGTTGGTCCAGAAAGCGTGCTTTTGTTGATTTAGTGTAAATCCGTTTAGTAGTTTCTGAGATATTTAAGTTTTAAAAATATAGATATCTGGGGACACGACTCCTTGCAGTGGACTCGCGATCTTACTGAAATATGATTGGCTGCCAACACTTCAATCAGGAAGTGTTGGCAGCCATCTTGGGACTCCGCTTGAAGATGAGTCCAACAAGAAAAGTAAAAACAAAGAAAAGGGGGCAGGGTAGGAATACCCTGACCCACTCCAGATATGCTGGGGGGACCCCACCATGCCTTAAAAAGAGTTTTTTTTCCAATTTTGCTGCAAATTCATGGGTGGATCTTTTAGAGGAAACCCCCGGGTGGGCCAAATCCCTGGGGCATATGAAAAATAAAGGGGGGCATGTGCCCCCCTCCTAGGGTTTCATCAAACTCCGGGGTTTTTGATTTAAATTATGCAGGGGGTGCCCACACGGCATGGGTGTGTGAGTGGGCATATGAGAGGTTGTATGGGAGTATGAGTAAGTGTGTGGGTGGTTCTGTGGATGATGTAATCAGTGATGTCATCAATGATGTCATTTGTTATGTCATCAGTGATGTGATCAGTGCTGTCACTTACCATGTCATGAGTGATGTAATATGTGAGGTCATAAGCAGTGCATTGCAGGGGCGTAAGTTATAGTTAGCTCAGGAAACTATAACTGCTGAATTTCACTAGTTTTGTACGAGGTAAACCTTAGCCTAACTATAACGTCCCTATCACCTTTAGTTTTTCAGTGAATTTCGAAGGTTTTTCAAATTCTATTTCCTAAGTATAATATCCCTGTAATCCTTTTATTCTGCAAAACAGGTAGCATAATGCATTTCAACTCAAATAAGACTTAAATCGATTTCACACTCCTTTGCCTTCAATTGAATTCCCTCGGTATGTCGTGCAAGGGTTTCTAACCCTACAAATCCTGCCTATTTTTTTAAAGGCTTCCAAATATCTGTCGGGTGGGCCTCCTAACCAAAGGTGGCCCAGCTTCAATTGCTTTGTCCACTTCTCCCAAATACAGCCGGCGGGCATCCCATTTTAATATTATTTCCATATAAACAGTAATGCTTCGGGATGCCCAGTCTCTGGGATCGGTGCTTGCTGGGTTTTGTTAGTCCCCTGTGAAGGAGTAAAGCATTATGGTTAATGTGGTCCTGAACTTTCAACTGTAATAGCGGACTGTGTCCCTCATCGCTGTTTACATATCTATTTAAAAGAGACCAATGAGTGACCACTTTGTTAAGCATATAATTAAGACTCATTTTAGTCAAAACGCGTTATGCTACCTGTTTTGCCGAATAAAAGGATTATCACAGAGGACAACTGGTGGGCTTGTTTGCATGTTTCTGGAGGAGGAGTGCAAATTTAATTTGGGATATAGGAAAAGCAGTTTTTATTTTGCCAATAACTTTGGCGCCCTTTGACGAATCCCAATGAAGTTGTCAGACCTAATACCACACTCACTTCAACTGCTGTCTTCAAAGTTTCATGGTGATCGGTCACATGGGGGCCGAGAAAAAAAGGGGCTCCAAAAACGCGCTTTCCCCATGTTAATTCCCATAGGAATGTTAGACACTGCTACAGCCTGAAATGCTGACCAGAATTACATCAAATTTAGCAGAAAGGTAGATAATGGTCAAAGGAAGTGCTTTTTTGTGATTTGGTGTAAATCCATTCATTAGATTTAGAGATATTAACTGAAATCCAAATTTGTATATATAGAGACGCAGAGGGTCCGTGAAACAACCCGATCTTGTACTGAGATCTCATTGGCTGCCAACACTTCAAACCAGGAAGTATTGGCAGCCATCTTGGGACTCAAGTCGAGTGGAGTTGCACAAAAAACGTTTAAAAAAATGAGAAGGGGGCAGAGTAGGAACATTCTGACCCCCTAGTCCTCTTGGGGTGGGGGGGTCCCAGGGGCATTCGTCTATAATTCTGCAAAAGTAATAGGGGTATCTCTCGGATGCCCCCAAGCCTGGGGACCAACACCTCCCCTGAGTTATTCAAAAATAAACACAGCCCCCCTCCTGGAGCCATAGAAGGCCCTGGGGACCGCCACCCCATAAGGTTGGCTCCTGCATGCCCTGGGGTGCCCACCCCAGGACATAGCTATTTGGTGGAAGCTTTAACTGGTCCTGCCAAGCCACAGCAAAAACACTCCGCTTCCAGCAAACAAAAGCAGAGAAATGCTCTTGCTTGCTGGAAGCAGAGCAATTGTCTGTTTCCCTGCCTGCTGTCAAACGAGCAGGGAAACAGACAAATTGCTTTCAGACACAGGGAGCTGCATGTTTAGCATCTCCCGGTGTCTGAAAGCAATGCCGGCTCCCACTGGAGGCGGGGAGCCGGCAGGGACAGTGGGGCCTTCAGGCTCTCCTCACGGTCCCAATGCATACAGGATGCCCTGGGGGCAGCCAGAACAAATGGCCAGGCCCTGGGGGATGGGATCCTTGAGGCCAAAATCAGCCCAGGAAGGGGGGCACTACAGCCCTCTTCCCCATTTCTAAATGGCAGGGCCCCGGGAGTGGGGGTAAGAGGGCTGAAATCGGCAAGGGGAGAGGGGGCCAAAGCTTAACGGCCCCCTCCCCTAATAAAAAAAACCTGGCCTGAGGCCCTGCCTCTTTCTCAACCAATCTGCTAAGGGGCCTCCTGGCGCACAGCTTGTTGGGGGATGAAGTTCTCTTGGCTGGTGAGGGTCCTTGGGGGCCAACAACCCCATCTCTTACCTACAGTAAGTCCCAAACAGCGGGATTGCTGAGAGGTCATACAAGACCCGCCCCTTTTGTCCACCACTCTGTAAATGCGCCTCCTGGGGCTGTACTGGTTGGGGGATGACGTCCCCTTGTCTGCTGAGGGTGCTTGGGGACCAAGAACCCCTCCTGTTACCTCCAGTAAGTCCCACACAGCAGGATTGCTGAGAGCTCATGGGAGGCCCCACCCCCTTTCTCCACCATTCTGCAAATGCAGCTCCTGGAGCACTACTGGTTAGGGGATGACGTCCCCTTGTGTGCTGGGGATCTGTGGGGGCCAACAACCCCTCCTCTTACCTCCAGTAAGTCCCAAACAGTGGGATTGCTGAGAGCTCATACAAGGCCCGACCCCTTTGTCCACCACTCTGCGAATGCACCTCCTGGTGCAGTACTGGTTGGGGGATGAAGTCCCCATAGATGATGAGGGTCCTTGGGGCCAACAACCCCTCCTGTTACCTCCAGTAAGTCCAACACAGCGGGATTGCTAAGAGCTTGTGGGAGGCCCCACCCCCTTTTTCCACCACTCTGCAAATGCACCTCCTGGAGCACTACTGGTTGGGGATGAAGGCCCCTTGTCTGCTGAGGGTCCTTTGGGGCCATCATCCCCTCCTGTTACCTCCAGTTAGTCCCACACAGCAGGATTGCTGAGAGCTCGTGGGAGGCCCCACCCTCTTTCTCCAGTACTCGGAAAATGCACCTCCTGGAGCACTACTGGTTGGGGGATGAAGTTCCCTTGTCTGCTGAGGGTCCTTGGGGGCCAACAACCACTCCTGATACCGCCAGTAAGTCCCATACAGCAAGATTGCTGAGAGCTCATGGGAAGCCCTACTCCCTTTCTTCACTACTCTGCAAACATGCCTCCTGGCACACTACTGGCTGGGGGATGAAGTCCCCTTTGATGCTGAGTGTCCTTGGGTGCCAACATCCCCTCCTGTTACCTCCAGTAAGTCCTACACAGTGGGATTGCTGAGAGCTCATCCGGGGCCCCGCCCCCTTTCTACACCAGTCTGCAAACGCACTTCCTGGTGCACTACTGGTTGGGGGATGACGTCCCCTTGGATGCTGAGGGACCTTGGGGGCCAAGACTCCCTCCTGTTACCTTCAGAAAGTACCACACTACAGGATTGCTGAGAGATGGTGGGAGGCCTCACCCTCTTTCTCCACCTCTCTGCAAACACACCTAGGGGGTCGATTCCGATTCAAGCCGGAAAAAGCACCGACCGACTCGGATCCGGAAAAAATACCGACCGACACGTACCCGTGGCGCACGACACGCCAAGTACGATGCAAGGCGCGAAAAATCCGACCGACACGTACCGAAACCAAGTCGACCGAGCCGCACGGAAAACAGCAATCCGGCCGGAAAAACACGCGAATCCAACCGACCGACACGCACCCGGAACAAATCCGACCGAAACGTACACGCGAACTCCAAACCGCAAAGTACGATGCAAGGCGCGAAAACCACGACCGAGTCGGACGGAGGACAAGCCGTACGACCGACACGCATACAAAACTGAGCCGAAGCAACACAATACACCGCGACCGACGCGTACGCAGCATAGAAAACAGCACAAACACAGCGTGAACGAAACGGAGAACACCGTACGAGACCAATGCAGGGTCCGACTCGGTCACAAGAACGTTTCCAACATACACAAACAGCACAAAGGAAAAATCACCCAAAAAAAGGCCAAACAAGCAATTACCAAGCCAATAAATACTGGGGGGGGGGTGGGGACAGAGAACAAAGACACACCCACAACTCCACCTATATAAAGGACACAAATCACAACCATGAGCCTTTGCAAATGCCATTCCACTGCCAGCACCCAAGAGAAAGCAACCACACACCCACAGCTCATCCCTCACACAAGCCACACACCATCAGCACACCAACAAATACCTACCTCACATACACCCAGCAAAACACACACTCACACACCCTCACCTGCACACCAACACACACATCACCCACCATCACCACCCATCACCATGCCCCCAAGAAGAATCCCAAGTTCCTAGATAGTGAATTGGAAGTCATGGTAGACGAGATCCTCAGGGTGGAGCCACAGCTGTTTGGCACACTGGTCCAACAGACCCCCATGTCGCAGAAAACCAAGATGTGGGAGAGGATCATCAACAGGGTGAACGCCCAATCACCATGTCGGCGCACAAAGACCGACATCCAGAACAGGTGGTATGACGTGCGCAGGAGGGTACGGAAAATGCTGACGAAAGACTACATCAACAGCCAACACACCGGCAGTGGCCCTCCTGCCAAGCCAATATACCTCAGGCCCTGGGAGGAGAAGGTGCGGGCCATCCTTCCGCCAGTGAGCGTACATGGACTAGAGGACTTCCCAGAGCCTGGTGAGTACACAACAAATGTACACAATATACTGCCACAAAACACACACACATCACTGTCAAGGGGAGAGTCAAACCATGCACTCATAGCAATTACACAGCAACCAGAACAGAATCATCCCAAAATGTGTATGTCAGTCAGATAAACACAACACATGCCATCAAAAAAGTCACATCCAACTGTGCCAACACATGTACAAACACAACTACAATTACAGCTAGGCAGTGGCACAAATAGAACTAACAAACACATCCACACATGTAGCCACCACAACAACACCAACACACAGTGAAGACCACTCAAAGGAAGGAATTCTGTGTATGCTGGCCAAGTCAGTGTAGCCAATAGCATCATGGGAGTCGCAGTCACACATATTGCCCCCCCACAACTGTCCCATCAACACCACCATGAACCATGCGCACATCACAGGGAGTGGAGAAGGACTCACAAGATGGCTGACACTGGCAACTGCTGTGGGGAGCACAAGGCCCTGCTGGCAACTGTGCACCAACAAACAGCAGGACACCACTGACTGACATCCTGAGAGACAACATACACTCCCTGCAATGCAAGCACGTTCCATGGTGGGATAACTGGCTGGCTGGCTGGGTGGGAAGGAGGACTTGCAGCACTAACCATAGTCACAAGCACCTCCCCTCACACCCCCCAACACAAACTCCACAGTACCCACCTGGTAGAATGCAATGCCCCCCATCCTAACACAAGATCCCACAAAGAACCACCACCTTGGGTTATGTTGTGTGAAGCACAGGGCCACTCTTGGGACTCTTAGCCAAACAACTGCCAGGACAACACTCCCAGCCATCCTGTCAGCACAGCCAGCCCACCCCACAGGGAAGCAGAATCAAAAGGAAGGAAGCATGGGCATGCTGGGAAGGGGTGTGGAGGCAATACCATGATGGGAGTCGTAGTCACTGATATTGGTCACCCCCACAACTGTCCCATCAACACCACCCTGAACCATGCTCACATCACAGGAAGTGGAGAAGGACTCACAAGATGGCTGACACTGGCTACTGCTGTGGGGAGCACAAGGCCCTGCTGCCAACTGTGCACCAACAAACAGCAGGACACCACTGACTGACATCCTGAGAGACAACTTACACTCCCTGCAATGCAAGCACGTTCCATGGTGGGATATCTGGCTAGCTGGGTGGGAAGGGGGACTTGCAGCACTGACCATAGTCACAAGCACCTCCCCTCACACCCCCAACACAAACTCCACAGAACCCACCTGGTAGAATGCAATGCCCCCATCCTAACACAAGATCCCACAAAGAACCACCACCCTGGGTTATGTTGTGTGAAGCACAGGGCCACTCTTGGGACTCTTAGCCAAACAACTGCCAGGACAACACTCCCAGCCATCCTGTCAGCACAGCCAGCCCACCCCACAGGGAAGCAGAATCAAAAGGAAGGAAGCATGGGCATTCTGGGAAGGGGGTGGAGGCAATAGCATGATGGGAGTCGTAGTCACTGATATTGGTCACCCCCACAACTGTCCCATCAACACCACCCTGAACCATGCTCACATCACAGGAAGTGGAGAAGGACTCACAAGATGGCTGACACTGGCTACTGCTGTGGGGAGCACAAGGCCCTGCTGGCAACTGTGCACCAACAAACAGCAGGACACCACTGACTGACATCCTGAGAGACAACTTACACTCCCTGCAATGCAAGCACGTTCCATGGTGGGATATCTGGCTAGCTGGGTGGGAAGGGGACTTGCAGCACTGACCATAGTCACAAGCACCTCCCCTCACACCCCCCCAACACAAACTCCACAGAACCCACCTGGTAGAATGCAATGCCCCCATCCTAACACAAGATCCCACAAAGAACCACCACCCTGGGTTATGTTGTGTGAAGAACAGGGCCACTCTTGGGACTCTTAGCCAAACAACTGCCAGGACAACACTCCCAGCCATCCTGTCAGCACAGCCAGCCCACCCCACAGGGAAGCAGAATCAAAGGAAGGAAGCATGGGCATGCTGGGAAGGGGGTGGAGGCAATAGCATGATGGGAGTCGTAGTCCCTGATATTGGTCACCCCCACAACTGTCCCATCAACACCACCCTGAACCATGCTCACATCACAGGAAGTGGAGAAGGACTCACAAGATGGCTGACACTGGCTACTGCTGTGGGGAGCACAAGGCCCTGCTGGCAACTGTGCACCAACAAACAGCAGGACACCACTGACTGACATCCTGAGAGACAACTTACACTCCCTGCAATGCAAGCACGTTCCATGGTGGGATATCTGGCTAGCTGGGTGGGAAGGGGGACTTGCAGCACTGACCATAGTCACAAGCACCTCCCCTCACCCCCCAACACAAACTCCACAGAACCCACCTGGTAGAATGCAATGCCCCCATCCTAACACAAGATCCCACAAAGAACCACCACCCTGGGTAATGTTGTGTGAAGCACAGGGCCACTCTTGGGACTCTTAGCCAAACAACTGCCAGGACAACACTCCCAGCCATCCTGTCAGCACAGCCAGCCCACCCCACAGGGAAGCAGAGTCAAAAGGAAGGAAGCATGGGCATGCTGGGAAGGGGGTGGAGGCAATAGCATGATGGGAGTCGTAGTCACTGATATTGGTCACCCCCACAACTGTCCCATTAACACCACCCTGAACCATGCTCACATCACAGGAAGTGGAGAAGGACTCACAAGATGGCTGACACTGGCTACTGCTGTGGGGAGCACAAGGCCCTGCTGGCAACTGTGCACCAACAAACAGCAGGACACCACTGACTGACATCCTGAGAGACAACTTACACTCCCTGCAATGCAAGCACGTTCCATAGTGGGATATCTGGCTAGCTGGGTGGGAAGGGGGACTTGCAGCACTGACCATAGTCACAAGCACCTCCCCTCACACCCCCAACACAAACTCCACAGAACCCACCTGGTAGAATGCAATGCCCCCATCCTAACACAAGATCCCACAAAGAACCACCACCCTGGGTTATGTTGTGTGAAGCACAGGGACACTCTTGGGACCTCTAGCCAAACAACTGCCAGGACAACACTCCCAGCCATCCTGTCAGCACAGCCAGCCCACCCCACAGGGAAGCAGAGTCAAAAGGAAGGAAGCATGGGCATGCTGGGAAGGGGGAGGAGGCAATAGCATGATGGGAGTCGTAGTCACAGCTCTACATCCCCCACCACATGGCCCAGCAAGCTCACACTCACGCATGCACATCCCACAGAGAGTGGAAAGGCCCATCAAAGATGTCTGACACTGTTGCTGTGTCGTGGGGAGCACAAGGGCATGCTGGGTACTGCACACCAACCAACAGCAGGACACCACTGTCAGCCATCTTGCCATTGCTCTCACACCCACACACACTGAACTCCACACAAATGCAAGTAAGTATGGGAATGCTGGGAACTGGGGTGGAGGCAATGGCATGATGGGAGTCGTAGTCACAGACATAGCTCACCCCCACAACTGTCCCATCAACACCACCCTGAACCATGCTCACATCACAGGGAGTGGAGAAGGACTCACAAGATGGCTGACACTGGCTACTGCTGTGGGGAGCACAAGGCCCTGCTGGCAAATGTGCACCAACAAACAGCAGGACACCACTGACTGACATCCTGAGAGACAACTTACACTCCCTGCAACGCGAGCACGTTCCATGGTGGGATAACTGACTGGCTGGGTGGGTGGGAAGGAGGGCCGGCTGTCAATCAAACACAACCAATGCAGACCATGTTCACACCCCAGAAAATACATAGAAATGCCCAAATAATGCAGGACAATGTGCCACACCAATATCAACCCCTGACTGTGACGACTTAGGACAATGCAATGTACAGGCCCGCACCCAGCGGCACAGTCACAACTGTCATGTGTGTCAACCATTGATGCCTGCAGAAACATAACATACATTGTTTGTGTCTCCCAAAAACAGGTGATGATGGGGACACAGCAGCAGACGCTGAGGAGTCCCAGTCCCAGGCTCAAGAGGATGCCGAGCTCACTGGCGTCGTACAGCCTCTGTCCTCCTCGGACGATGAAGAACAACCTGGCACATCCGGTGCAAGTCAACATGCAGCACCAGCAGGACCACCAGCTGCAGCACCAGCAGGACCACCAGCTGCACCCCCTGCACCCACCCCTCCAACGACTGTCACCACGAATACCATCCCTGCCGACATGGACAGAACAAGGAGCAACACCAGCACAGTGACCCTGGACCAACCTGGGGCCATGGACACCACCACCACCACCAACCCCCAAGGTGGACCAGGGTTATCTGTGCGTGCCACTGCACACACTGCACATGTCAGCAGGGGTGGTGGGAGAGGTGGGAGACAGAGGTCGCTGCTTGCAGACGTTGCTGGTGTGCATGATGACCCACAACTGGTACGCATAGCTGATGCGTACCAGTCCAGCACCGGAGACCTCAGCCAGGTAGTGGGGCTCCTCAGAGACATTAAACAGCAGCAGGCTGCCCATCATGCCTGCTTGGACTCCCACATGTCCCACGTGGAGTCACACATGTCCCGTGTGGACTCACACATGTCCCGCGTGGAGTCCAAGTGGGATGCACTGCATGAGATGACGGCGGTGCACAGGGACATTTTACAATGCCTCCGCCAGATGAACAGCAACCAGTCCACACCTCCCTGTGTGCCAACAACATCTGGTGCCGAACAAACTGCAACTGCCACAGGGAGGGAGGAGGACTCTGGCGGAGAGTCCCCTGCACCGCAGCAGCCTGTACTTGAGGGCCCCCCCAAGAAGAGGGGTCGTCCGAGGAGGGAAAAGTGAGAGGCCGATGGCCAAGCGCAACTCCCAGGAAGCCTGAACCT
Organism: Calotriton arnoldi; assembly: GCA_963921515.1. NCBI lineage: Eukaryota > Metazoa > Chordata > Amphibia > Caudata > Salamandridae > Calotriton > Calotriton arnoldi. The sequence continues at coordinate 1,073,243 of CAWUFW010001712.1, read as the reverse complement.
GTTCTGGATGTTCGCCTTTGTGCACAGACTGTTCACCCTGTTGACGGCAACACTACTCCCACACATTGCATGGGGAGTACAAGTTGGACCAATGTGTCAGACAACTGTGGCCCCGATACTGGGGATCCTGTCTACCAGGACTTTCAATTCACCTAGGAACTTGGGATTGCAAGATTTATGTACAGCACTACCCATCCTATGCACTATTAACACAAATGTATCACAATAAACACACTAATACACCATACTTGCCTCTGTCGTGATTCCAACGTGGGTGCTGTTATGGGGATGATGAACTGCAAAATTACACTGTGTATGCGAACTGCAACAGCAAGGACAACACAGGCATGTGAGTACAGGCAATGTGACACACATGAGGGAGACACACCACCAGGGCTACACAACACATACACACCTAGGCCATCTGACTCATTGCCTACACTGATGTTGCCAGGGAAGACGGTGCAATGCACAGACACCACACCCATTCCCAGTTGTAGTCAAGTAGCCCACAGGTGCAGTAAGCAAATGGCAGTCAAATGTGTGACCACAGACAACGCACATCACAAAGTGAAGCACAGGTTTATTACACAGTTGCAACATGCCGTAACCACTACAGATGCAAGGTAATCCCACCTGGCAGCGGGCACACAGTCAACAACTGTAGACGGAAGGAAGTCCATGGGTGTGGCGCACATCACCTGTAGGGACACAACAGCTACCAGCCTGGATGTGCAATCACGTCATCGGTGGACACAGTTGACCAAACGAATCTGAAAGTACCCTGTGAAGGACAGAAATGACACACAGTCAAAAGCAATGGAGTACAGGACAGAACAGCAAAACTCATGCACAATACATGTTACAAGATACCCACCCAGAACCAAGTTAGCATGTCAACACTGTTGGGGAGTACAGCCCACCTGTCACCACACATCGCAACACACATCCAGTCAAGTAGCCCATGGACACACTCCAACAGCACCAGAGCACCACCCACACATCATGCCAACTTACATCATTGACATGACACCTCAGGATACTCACATTCAGCTAAAGAAGTTGGTGATGAGCTGCGTGCGGACATCACCATCACCATCATCATCATCATCGTCACTGGCATCGTGGTCCAGGCCAGGATCCTCCACAGGTGGCGGATGTTGGTCATTGTCATCCTGGATGAGAGGCAACTCCTTCCGCACAGCCAGGTTGTGGAGCATGCAGCAGACGATGATAATCTTGCACACTTTCGCAGGGGCATACGGGAGGGACCCTCCGGTCTTGTCCAGGCAGCGGAAGCGGCTCTTCAGGAGACCAAAGGTCCGCTCAATCACTCTCCTGGTCTGACCATGTGCCTCATTGTAGCGCATCTGGGCTGGTGTCACAGGGTTCCTGAGGGGTGTCAGCAACCACGGCATGTTGGGGTATCCCGAGTCACCTACGGACAGACAAGTGCACATTAGCTGACTTGGAAAAGTGGGCGGAATACTACAGATCAGATCACACACAATGGCACAAAGTCAGTACACACCGACAAGCCAGGCACGCTGGTTCTGCATCTGTGCCATCATCCTGGGGATGCGAATACTCCTCATCACAAAGGCATCGTGTGCTGAACCAGGGAAACGGGCACACACGTGTGTGATGGTCATGTCTGCAAGACACACCACCAGTGCATTGACCGAGTGGTAGTGCTTGCGGTTCCTGTAGGCCTGCTCCTGGGCCTGTGGTGGTACCAAAGCCACATGTGTCCCATCAATGGAGCCAATTACATGCGGCATCCTCCCCAGGGCATAAAAGTCACTCTTCACGTCAGTGAGTCGTCGCAGTCTAGGGAAATAGATGTACCGGTTCAGGAAGAGCAACATTGCCGCCAAAACATTGCGGAGCACACGGCTGAACATGGTCTGTGACATCCCACCAGCAGTCGCCACAGTATGTTGGAAGGTACCAGTGGCAAAGAAGTGTAGGGCTGCCATCACCTTCACCTTGGGGGTCAGCGCTGTAGGATACGGCCGGCCAGGCTGCAAATGTGGGGACAACTGCACTGCCAAATCCTCAATCAGCTGCCTGGTGAAGCGGTACCGTCGGATGCTGTCCCGTTCCACCATCGTTGCCAGGTCTGGGAATGGCCGATGGACAGCAGGAGCCCTGCAGTGCAGAGGAGAAGTAAGCAAGATTGTCAGTCACCCCACATATGCGGCATTGAACACACTCAAGATCCCAACATACATCATTATGAGGCACAACTACATGAAGTGTGCAGTACCGGAAGGACATGTATGCTACATACATGGCCAACATCTGTCAACACGGTCCAACAGGTGGCATCAATTAGTCCCAGGTAGGCCCATTGGATATCATGAGGCCGTGTCACAGTTCCCATCTCCTGCTGCCGTGTCACAATAACCCCCACAGTGACATGTGAGGACAGATGTGCCCCAGGCACCACAGCTCAACGACAGGTACATTCCCAGGGACCCTGTAATGCCACATGGACACTGGCATTACATGGAGTATCATGTATACATCACAGCAAAACAACCATGACCCCCACAGGTAGTGGCCCCACTTGCCACGGCAGGACAGACATGGACGTCTGTGACACACACGCACAACATCAGAGTCCATGCACACACAACGTGGATGTGGAGACTGTCTCCCATTGTGCACATGAAATCAGAGACATTGTAAACACTACATGCACAAAGACTGTGGAGGACCATCACTATTGTGCCACTGGGACACCCTGGCTCAAACATACCGTCCCACACGGGACTCACGGGGTATGTGACATGACATACACATACACCACCGTGAAATGTGACCATGGCACATGCACAGATATGAACAGTTGCACATCACAGTGGTCATGTACACGTAACACCCAGGATCCTGTCCCCATAAACACGTGCACAGCCTGGGGGTGGCTGCCCACAGGTGACACCCACAGGACAACATGTACACCAACATACACACAATAGGAAATGCAGCCTTACATGCCTTATGATAACGTTTGGACAGGCTGTCGTGATGTAGGTGTGCCCCTCACTCCCTGGGAGCTATCTGTGGCTGGCATATGTCCATCTGAGACAGGCATGCTGACATATGCCAGTCACATGTACAGTGATGCGTTGTACCGCAATGGACCGATCGGTGCCTCCGGCCGGCCCATTGCATTCAATGTGTGCGGGTACGCGTTGTACCCCTGTGCGCGTTGAACTGCAATGGACCGATCGGTGCCTCCGGCCGGCCCATTGCATTCCATGTGTGCGGGTATGCGTTGTACCCCTGTGCGCGTTGTACCGCAATGGACCGATCGGTGCCTCCAGCCGGCCCATTGCATTCAATGTGTGCGGGTACGCGTTGTACCCCTGTGCGCATTGTACCGCAATGGACCGATTGGTGCCTCCGGCCGGCCCATTGCATTCAATGTGTGCGGGTACGCGTTGTACCCCTGTGCGCGTTGAACTGCAATGGACCGATCGGTGCCTCCGGCCGGCCCATTGCATTCAATGTGTGCGGGTACGCGTTGTACCCCTGTGTGCGTTGTACCGCAATGGACCGATCGGTGCCTCCGGCCGGCCCATTGCATTCAATGTGTGCGGGTACGCGTTGTACCCCTGTGCGCGTTGAACTGCAATGGACCGATCGGTGCCTCCGGCCGGCCCATTGCATTCAATGTGTGCGGGTACGCGTTGTACCCCTGTGCGTGTTGTACCGCAATGGACCGATCGGTGCCTCCGGCCGGCCCATTGCATTCAATGTGTGCGGGTACGCGTTGTACCCCTGTGCGCGTTGAACTGCAATGGACCGATCGGTGCCTCCGGCCGGCCCATTGCATTCAATGAGTGCGGGTACGCGTTGTACCCCTGTGTGCGTTGTACCGCAATGGACCGATCGGTGCCTCCGGCCGGCCCATTGCATTCAATGTGTGCGGGTACGCGTTGTACCCCTGTGCGCGTTGAACTGCAATGGACCGATCGGTGCCTCCGGCCGGCCCATTGCATTCAATGTGTGCGGGTACGCGTTGTACCCTGTGCGCGTTGTACCGCAATGGACCGATAGGTGCCTCCGGCCGGCCCATTGCATTCAATGTGTCGTGGTATGCGTTGTACCCCTGTGCGAGTTGTACCGCAATGGACCGATCGGGGCCTCCGGCCGGCCCATTGCATTCAATGTGTGCGGGTACGCGTTGTACCCCTGTGCGCGTTGTACACGCAATGGACCGATCGGTGCCTCCGGCCGGCCCATTGCATTCAATGTGTGCGGGTACGCGTTGTACCCCTGTGCGCGTTGAACTGCAATGGACCGATCGGTGCCTCCGGCCGGCCCATTGCATTCAATGTGTGCGGGTACGCGTTGTACCCCTGTGCGCGTTGTACCGCAATGGACCGATCGGTGCGCACCCATTGACAATGGGCTTGCCTGGCAACGGACGCGTTTTCGAATTTCGAACGAGTCGGTTGCTGTAAATTCAGTTGGTCACCCACAACAATGTTGCAAAATCATGTATGTCATGAAGTTGAAGATTTGAAGGATGCTGTGGGCGTGTTTTGGTGCTGCTATTCCATGGATTGGCCAGATTCAGAAGATGCAAACGACTTGGACCAATCACTTTGGACACAAGGGATAGTATCTGCCTCTCCAGCACATATATATTGCTGGCTGTTCCCCTGAGAGCTGACTTGCCTGCACTACATGCTCCAGAACGACATCTGCCACTGCACTGCTGCTGTCTCTGCCCTTCTGGACCCTGCAATGGCACGTACTGTGGAGAGAGCCCCAGCCTTCAGCCTTGAAGAGAACCAGGCCCTGCTGGACAGCCTACTTCCACAGTACAGCAAGCTGTATGGGACACCAGGGGAGCAGGTGAGTGTTCTGTGCACTGCCTTTCTGAATGTGCATTTTGTCTGGCTAGCAAGGCTGAGAGTCTGCACACCACTGGCTAGCAGGCTCACTGAGTAGTTGTCACCCCCATAGTGTGTAGTGACTTGCACTGGACAGGTATGGTGCAGTGACAGTGCATTTGAACATGGTTTTACTTCCCATGCAATGATACCATGTAGTGACGTCTGGCAAACTGTCCATGGTCAGCTTTGCACTGCCTGTGTACATCATGTGCCCCTGTGATTGAGACATGTATATACAACTGTGTCATGCACGGATATGTTGCATGTGTGGTAATGGCCTTTTCACTTTGTCATCCTGACAGGTTAATGCCCATCGGAAGCAGGAATTCTGGAAGGACATCGTCCGGGCTGTCCGGTCCGTGGGGTCTACAAGCGCCGGATCCGCAACTGCCAGAAGAGGTGGCAGGACCTTCGGGGCTGGACCCGGAGGATTGCATGGGTCCAGCTGAAGCTGTCACCTCCTCGCAGGAGGGGCGGAACACGGACCCTGACCCCCACATGCTCCAGATCCTGGCGGTGGTGTTTCCAGACCTGGATGGGCAGCTGAAGGCCAGACAGCAGCAAGGAGGGGGTGAGTCAAAGACTGCACTGTGAACTCTGTATTACATGCTTTGTGCCCTCCTCTGGCCTGGTTCAACTGCCACAGTGCAGCAGTCATGTTGTCCAGGAGCCATGTCCCTCTATTGTGCACTGCCCACTGCTCATCTGATACCCAGGTGTGGCCCTTACATTCAGGGAATTGTGTCACTTGGGACTGTGTCCTTGCAGTTTGCTTCACTAAAGGTGGGGGACAGCATCTGTTTCCCTAACTCTGTTGGGGGCATCATGGGTGGGTCCATTGTTCACACAACGCCTGGGTTTGGACATGTGATCTGCGTGTTGCTTTGATATGCGGTCCACTTGCTGAGCTGAGCCACCACATGTGCCTGGGGTATGTGGCACACGCCCATGCAGCGGGTGGGAACAATGTTTGGGCCCCAGGAGTGTGCAGATTACGTGTGTCACACATACATAGCCAGCTATCCACTGTCCAGGGCACATCCCTCATTCATGTGGAGCAGGACAGTCATGCCTACTCCAGGCCATGCAATGCACTCTGTACTCCCACTCCCGTGTATCAGCTGACACATTGTGCACAGTGATTTGACCCCTCAGGTGTCTGCCTCTGTGTCAGTGTGCTGTGGATTAGTTGCCAGGACTGCTGGGGTGTTTCTTGGTAGGGGCTCAGCATGCCCCTGGAGATGTGACCATAGGAGACGATACTTGTGTGTCACATAGGTGTTTGATCAGCTGCCCGTGCAGACTGGGGTATGCGAATGTGAAGTTCAGGCAGCTGTTCCCCATTCACAGCAAATTGTGAGGGGCTCAGGTTCAGAGGGTAGTGTCACAGGTCTCCCATATGTCCAATAGGTGTGACCTGGACAGATGAGGGTTAAGATGATGTGTTGTGTGGGGGATGTACATGTGCACTTGTGCAGCTCCAGGACTTGCATTCCCCATGCCATACTATTGTGACACAGTGCATAGTGTTGTTGTCTGGCTGCCAAGTCATACATCACTGAGACAGTGATGTATGACTTAGCAGTCATGCCTCTGCCATGGCATGTGTCAACTTATTGGTGGTCCTGCAGGGGAGTGACATGTGCTACATGCACACCATAGTGGCGCTGGCTATCAGGACATGGGTGCATCATGGTGTCTGTCGCTGGTATGCATCACATGCATTTCCTATTTGACTCTGGGCATCCCTTTCATCCGGAAACCTGTACTGACTCAGTGGCAAGAGCTGTGATGTGTGCATGACCACATGCCACACCGTGTCCTCTGCACTGTCCAACTACTGTGTACTTGGTGCATGTGTCCACACTGGGGTGTTGCAATCCAACAGACACCAGACAGATGGGTGCAAGGCCATGTGGGATGTGAGTGCCATGCTTGGCATCAGACTGACAATTGGCTTCTCCTGTTCAGTTAGGGCACTTTTAGCAATGTACAACTAATGATGCCAGGGCTTGCTCTGTAATGTGCTGTGCTCACAGTGGTGTGTGCGTTTGGTGCAGGTGACTGATGTCTGTCTGTTTCCCTATTGTTTGCAGATACATCCACGGCCACGGAAGGGGACAGCTCCACGGACCAGGAGGAGCCAGAGAGCCAGACTGGGTCAGCAGCCGAGGAGTGGTCGGAGGGACCCAGTGGCACGGAGGGCAAGGGGAGCCACACCGAGGAGTCCTCAGCACCATCCACCTCAGCTGAGGACCAGAGCAACTCGGAGGATGACTCCCTTGTGGAGGCGGGTGTCAGCAGCCACCACACGCCAGCTAGTGTTGCTGTCCCCGCCACCACCAGCACCACCACTTCCCTCCCATCGGCTCCCATTCCCCAGGTCCGTGGAGGCTCCCATGTTCGGGAGCGTGTCTCCTTTGGCCCAGGCACCGCACCCCCTGCCCCTGTGTCCCCTGCTGCCCTGAGTGAGGAGTCTGTGTACCTCCTTCGCCAGCTCCATGTAGGGCAGACAGCCATGCTGAGTGTCCTCCATGCGCACACCGCACTGTTGACTCAGCTGGTGTCGTTCATGGAGGGCATCTCATCGGGCATGTCTGACCTACAGAGGGGCAACAGGTCCATGGACTCCTCCCTGACGGCAGCAGTGTCCCTCCTCAGACAGTCCCTCACCCCTCCTGCCTCTGCTCCATCCACACTCCCCAGCACCTTACCCGTCCCAAGCACACACACACCGGCACAGGCACACACCAGCACACACACGTCCAGCACACAGACACACACGCCACAAACTAAACGCACACGCACGCACAGTCAGGGGACTGAAACCAGACTCACAGGGGATGGGGCCCTGGTACACACACACGCATCCACGGGCACTGCGCAGTCCTCAGTTGCCTCTCCCTCCAAAGCACCCTCCCTTGCCTCACCTGCAACCCCAAAGACCCAGCGCCTCTTCCTCAGTGACCTCGGCCTCTTCCCCTCCGATCCAGCTGCCCCAGCATCCAGGGGGAAGAGGAAGCCCCCACACGGAGCAGAGTGCCCCTCGCCCCCGGACACCCTCCCCAGGCGCAGACAGACTGAGGCCCCCACCCGCAAGTCCCCCGGAGTGCTAAGAGCAAGACCCCGCCGCCGCCCTGCAGCTCAAGCACCAGGTCTCCTTCCTCCATCCCTCAGGCCCCCACTCCACAGGTGCCCCCACCACACCCTGCCCCAGGTTCCCCCACCCACAGATATACCATCCCCAAGAGGCTCCGGCCTTCTCCCCTGCCACTTGCTCTCCCGGCACCACACCCCCGCTGCGCTTGTCTGTGCCACTGATATGGTGAGGGTGTCCTCCCCTCTGTCCAGCCCACCTTGCCTGTTCCCCATTCTCCTCCCCTGGTGGTAGGCACTGCAGTGGAGTCCACTACCACCCTGTCTGACTTGGGCACTGCAGTGGCGGACCTGTCCACTCCATCTGCAGGGTCCACTGCAGTCGTGCCGGCACCCACAACATCTGAGCCATGCCCCCCAGTTGTGCCGGCACACACCATGTCAGACACCTCCACTGCAGTTGTCAGTGGCTCTCCAGCACCCACCACCCCTTCCCTGCTTCCTCCTGGTGAGCCCTGATCCTGTCCCTGCGGTGCCTGGCCTACCCCCCCGGTTGCCCCTCCTAGTGGATTGTCCCTGGTTTTGTGCAGGCATGTGTAGGGTGGCATCTGCCACTGTCACCCACTTGTGACTTTGTTGATGGACTGGCCATTGGCCTTTGTTTATGTTCTACCGGACTTCTAATTTTAATGCCACATATGCTGAATAAAGCAACTTTCTGTTCTCTAGTGGTTTTGCTTCTGATGTACATGATGTTGATGATGCTAACCATGCCCTTGCTGCAGTGATGGTGATATTTGGTCTCATGATAATGAAGTGTTACTGTGCAGGAACCCATGTGGTCCAGGGGGAATGTGTCCTATCCTGTGGTGTATCCATGTCATCCATAGCAGCATCTGAGGGTGTCATGTGTTCAGTATTTGGCAATGGGATTTCCTACTTAGATTGGCAATTTCACATCTGTGGCTTCCACCCCTGCACATCTGTTGTGCCTGCCATTGTTCTATTCGTCTACTTCCCTGACCGTGTGGCCATCTCCAGTGAACATGCAGGTTTGGGCATCAATGGGGAAGGACTCATCTGTGTTGTCAGTGCAACATTGCTATACAAGTGTGTTGGATCTGTGCTGATGATTCCGTTGGCACTTCCATGACCAGGCTGATGGGACGGGAGCCCTCATTTGGTGCTAATTGTTGATTGTGTGTCCCATTGCTGCCATGGTATGGTATCTGTTCACCTCACATCTGCAGTCTCCACAGGGTATCTGCATGTGTGTGCCTATAGGTGCAAATATGTGGGTCTGCATTCGGATGGTCACTTCTGTCATTGTGTCATTGATGATTGTTGACGGTGTCAGCCCCCATGGGTGTTGTTTGTCTGCACATGGCCAAAGTTATGTCTTATTTGCACTGCAGTATTTGGCTCCCCCAATTTATGTTGCAATGGGACACATACACTACTTTGCCACTGATGTGTTTGTTGTTCTGTGACCAGGAATCATCCATGCAGTTTGGCAGTTGCACCTCTTACTTTGTCAACACTTACCTTTTGGTCACTGTGATGATGGGGGTTTGGACCCCATTGCCACAATGTTCAAAATGTGCTGCAGCTATGGACCCCACACTTACCTTTTGGTCACTGTGATGATGGGGGTTTGGACCCCATTGCCACAATGTTCAAAATATGCTGCAGCTATGGACCCCACACTTACCTTTTGGTCACTGTGATGATGGGGGTTTGGACCCCATTGCCACAATGTTCAAAATGTGCTGCAGCTATGGACCCCACACTTGCCTTTTGGTCACTGTGATGATGGGGGTTTGGACCCCATTGCCACAATGTTCAAAATGTGCTGCAGCTATGGACCCCACACTTGCTTTTTGGTCACTGTGATGATGGGGGTTTGGACCCCATTGCCACAATGTTCAAAATGTGCTGCAGCTATGGACCCAACACTTGCCTTTTGGTCACTGTGATGATGGGGGTTTGGACCCCATTGCCACAATGTTCAAAATGTGCTGCAGCTATGGACCCCACACTTACCTTTTGGTCACTGTGATGATGGGTGTTTGGACCCCATTGCCACAATGTTCAAAATGTGCTGCAGCTATGGACCCCACACTTACCTTTTGGTCACTGTGATGATGGGGGTTTGGACCCCATTGCCACAATGTTCAAAATGTGCTGCAGCTATGGACCCCACACTTGCCTTTTGGTCACTGTGATGATGGGGGTTTGGACCCCATTGCCACAATGGTCATGGCCTGCTTGCGTTGTGTGTGCCACACACATATTTGTGTGGCACATGTGCTAGGGGTCACATTGTATGTTCGAAGTCATGTTCGGTGTTGTAGGCATTTGACACAGTCTACACACGCTTGTCATGGTGTTGGGGGATGTCTTCTTCTTGCATTCCCTAGGTTGTGGTGTGCTGGTTGTGTCATGCATTGTCCATCCTATGGGTGGGGGTGGTAGTGGTGGTAGGCATCCAGCCCCCCTGGCTAAGGGTGGTGGTAGTGGTAGGCATTCTGCCCTCCCTGGGTGAGGGTGGTAGTAGTGGTAGGCATCCTGCCCCCCCTGGGTGAGGGTGGTAGTAGTGGTAGGCATCCTGCCCCCCCTAGCTAAGGGTGGTAGTAGTGGTAGGCATCCTGCCCCCCCTGGCTAAGGGTGGTAGTAGTGGTAGGCATCCTGCCCCCCCTGGATGAGGGTGGTAGTAGTGGTAGGCATCCTGCCCCCCTGGCTAAGGGTGGTAGTAGTGGTAGGCATCCTGCCCCCCTGGGTGAGGGTGGTAGTAGTGGTAGGCATCCTGCCCCCTGGCTAAGGGTGGTAGTAGTGGTAGGCATCCTGCCCCCTGGGTGAGGGTGGTAGTAGTGGTAGGCATCCTGCCCCCCTGGGTGAGGGTGGTACTAGTGGTAGGCATCCAGCCCACCCTGGGTGAGGGTGGTAGTAGTGGTAGGCATCCAGCCCCCCTGGCTAAGGGTGGTGGTAGTGGTAGGCATTCTGCCCCCTGGGTGAGGGTGGTAGTAGTGGTAGGCATCCTGCCCCCTGGCTAAGGGTGGTAGTAGTGGTAGGCATCCTGCCCCCTGGGTGAGGGTGGTAGTAGTGGTAGGCATCCTGCCCCCCTGGGTGAGGGTGGTAGTAGTGGTAGGCATCCTGCCCCCCTGGGTGAGGGTGGTAGTAATGGTAGGCATCCTGCCCCCCTGGCTAAGGGTGGTAGTAGTGGTAGGCATCCTGCCCCCTGGCTAAGGGTGGTAGTAGTGGTAGGCATCCTGCCCCCCTGGGTGAGGGTGGTAGTAGTGGTAGGCATCCTGCCCCCCTGGGTGAGGGTGGTAGTAGTGGTAGGCATCCTGCCCCCCTGGGTGAGGGTGGTACTAGTGGTAGGCATCCAGCCCCCTGGCTAAGGGTGGTAGTAGTGGTAGGCATCCTGCCCCCTGGGTGAGGGTGGTAGTAGTGGTAGGCATCCTGCCCCTCTGGGTGAGGGTGGTAGTAGTGGTAGGCATCCTGCCCCCCTGGCTAAGGGTGGTAGTAGTGGTAGGCATCCTGCCCCCTGGGTGAGGGTGGTAGTAGTGGTAGGCATCCAGCCCCCTTGGGTGAGGGTGGTAGTAGTGGTAGGCATCCTGCCCCCCTGGGTGAGGGTGGTAGTAGTGGTAGGCATCCTGCCCCCTGGGTGAGGGTGGTAGTAGTGGTAGGCATCCTGCCCCCCTGGGTGAGGGTGGTAGTAGTGGTAGGCATCCTGCCCCCCTGGCTAAGGGTGGTAGTAGTGGTAGGCATCCTGCCCCCTGGCTGAGGGTGGTAGTAGTGGTAGGCATCCTGCCCCCCTGGGTGAGGGTGGTAGTAGTGGTAGGCATCCTGCCCCCTGGGTGAGGGTGGTAGTAGTGGTAGGCATCCTGCCCCCTGGGTGAGGGTGGTAGTAGTGGTAGGCATCCTGCCCCCCTGGCTAAGGGTGGTAGTAGTGGTAGGCATCCTGCCCCCTGGCTAAGGGTGGTAGTAGTGGTAGGCATCCTGCCCCCTGGGTGAGGGTGGTAGTAGTGGTAGGCATCCTGCCCCCCTGGGTGAGGGTGGTACTAGTGGTAGGCATCCAGCCCACCCTGGGTGAGGGTGGTAGTAGTGGTAGGCATCCAGCCCCCCTGGCTAAGGGTGGTGGTAGTGGTAGGCATTCTGCCCCCCTGGGTGAGGGTGGTAGTAGTGGTAGGCATCCTGCCCCCTGGCTAAGGGTGGTAGTAGTGGTAGGCATCCTGCCCCCCTGGCTAAGGGTGGTAGTAGTGGTAGGCATCCTGCCCCCTGGGTGAGGGTGGTAGTAGTGGTAGGCATCCTGCCCCCTGGGTGAGGGTGGTAGTAGTGGTAGGGCATCCTGCCCCCCTGGCTAAGGGTGGTAGTAGTGGTAGGCATCCTGCCCCCTCGCTAAGGGTGGTAGTAGTGGTAGGCATCCTGCCCCCCTGGGTGAGGGTGGTAGTAGTGGTAGGCATCCTGCCCCCCTGGCTAAGGGTGGTAGTAGTGGTAGGCATCCTGCCCCCCTGGGTGAGGGTGGTAGTAGTGGTAGGCATCCTGCCCCCCTGGCTAAGGGTGGTAGTAGTGGTAGGCATCCAGCCCACCCTGGGTGAGGGTGGTAGTAGTGGTAGGCATCCAGCCCCCCCTGGCTAAGGGTGGTGGTAGTGGTAGGCATTCTGCCCCCCCTGGGTGAGGGTGGTAGTAGTGGTAGGCATCCTGCCCCCCCTAGCTAAGGGTTGTAGTAGTGGTAGGCATCCTGCCCCCCCTGGGTGAGGGTGGTAGTAGTGGTAGGCATCCTGCCCCCCCTGGGTAGGGGTGGTGGTGCGCATTCAGGCCCCTGTGTGCATATATGGCATTGGTGATGGGCATCCCGCCCCTATGGTGCTGCTGTTGCTGGTGTAAGTATATTCTGCATCCCTCTGTGTGTGTGTGATGTGTCGTGTACGTGTTGTATGTGTTTTGTGGTTGGTGTCTGGCTTACCTTCTGCGCCGTACGCGTCCGTGCCTGTTCCGGTAGTATATGTAGAATATTGGTATGATCGGGACGAAGGGATTCATGGTTGGTTCGTGTCGTTCGTCCTTCTCGTTGCTTCGCGTCGTCCTCGTCGCTTCGCCTCGTCCTCGTCCCTTCGCCTCGTCCTCGTCGCTTCGCGTCGTCCTCGTCGCTGGCGTGTTCGTCTCGTAGCCGTGGATCGTGTTGTGGCGCGAATCGGAGCTTATGTGCGCCTCTCCCGGATGCTTTGACGTGCCGTGCGTAGCGACGGGTTCGGGCGCGAACGGAAGCGCATCGTACTTGTCCGGCCGGACGACGCTGCATTTTTCCTTCCGTGCGACTCGATTCGGCGTTTCCGGATTCGCCTCGGTCGGAGAACAGGACCTGGTTTGGGTGAGTACGGCTCGGCCGGATTCTTTGCTGTTGTGCGCATCGTACTTGCTCGTTCGGTGTGCTGTACGGATCGGTCGGGAAACAGGCTTTCGCATGGCTTTTTTCCCGACCGAATGGTATTGGGTGCGCCTCCGACCGGGATCGGAATCGGCCCCCTAGTAGTTAAAAACCATGGAAATCTACTTAAAAAACGCCCCTTTTGTCCACCACTCTGCGAATGAGAATCTGGTGCAGTACTGGTTGGGGGATGAAGTCCCCTTGTCTGCTGAGGATCCGTGGGGGCCAACAACCCCACCTCTTACCTCCAGTAAGTCCCAAACACTGGATTGCTGAGAGGTCATACAAGGCCCATCACCTTTGTCCACCACTCTGCGAATGCACCTCCTGGCACAGTACTGGTTGGGGGATGAAGTCCTCTTAGATGAATCGGGTCCTTGGTGGCCAGAAACCCCTCCTGTTACCTCCAGTATGTCCTACACAGCAGGATTGCTGAGAGCTTGTGGAAGGCCCTCCCTTTTCTCCCCACTCTGCAAATGCACCTACTGGAGCAGTACTGGTTGGGGGATGAAGTCCCCTTGTCTGCTGAGGGTCCTTGGGGCCAAGAAGCCCTCCTGTTACCCGAGGTATGTCCCCCACATTTGGATTGCTGAGAGCTGGTAGGAGGCTTGCCCCCTTTCTCCACCATTCTGCAAATGCGCCTGCTGGCACACTTCTTGTTGGGGGATGAAGTCCCTTTGGATGCTAAGGTTCCTTTGGGGACAAGAAGCCCTCCTGTTACCAGCAGTAAGTCCCAAACAGCGGTATTGCTGACAGCTGGTCGGAGGCCCAGTCCCCTTTCTCCACCACTCTGCAAACACGCCTAGCAGTTAAAAACCATGGAAATGTACTTAAAAACCAAAGGTTACAGGGACATTATAGATAGGAAGCAGAATTTCAAAAACCTTAGAAATTCATTGAAAAAAACAAAGGTTACAGGGACGTTATAGTAAGGAAATAGAATTGAAAAAACCTTAGAAATTCACTGAAAAAACAAAGGATGCAGGGACGTGATTGTTAGGCTCAGATTTCACTGATACAAAACCATAGAAATTCAGTAGTTAAAATTACCTGAACTAACTATAACTTATGCCCCCGCAATGCACTGCTTATGACCTCACATATTACATCACTCATGACATGGTCAGTGACATCACTGATGACATCTCAAATGACATCACCGATGACATCACCCACACAACCACTCATATAACCACTCACACCCCCGTACAACCTCCGGTATGCCAACTCACACACCCACACAACCACTCACATACCCATTCACAAACCAATACAAGTACTCACACACCCACTCACTCCTCCATAGAGTCACTCATACACCCACTCACTCACTCACCCATACAACCATTCATACAACCAGTCACTCACCCACACAGCCACTCACACACATACCTATTTTCCTATGCAGCCATTCACACACCTACTCACACACCCATACAGCCTCTCAACATAGCCACTCACTCACCCATACAAGAACTCACTCGCGCACCCACTTACATATCCATTCACACATCCATACAAGCACTCCCATATCTGCTCACTCACCCATACAGTCATTCACACAGACTCTCCCTCTCCAATAAAACCACTCATATACCAACCCACTTAACCAAACACTCACTCAAACTAAGGGTGGGCGGAGTTTGCGGAGTTGCACTACGCGAAATTCCGCGGAGTTGCATAAAAACTCTGTGGAATTCCGCGGAGTTCCGCTCCGCCTAGTTAAAAGTAAAACATGGTTATTTAACCTAACATAAATGTGCCCTGTAGCCACCTTCCAGTGCCCGGAATGCCTTGTTTGATAGCTGTGTGCTTTCGCAGCTGTCGTTTTATAAATCTTTGTTGAGACAGACGAATACCACAGACTAGAGCATGTCCTTTCCTTTTGGTGTTCGCTGCGGAGCAATGGAACACATTGCTAATGCCAACACAAAATTCAAATGTTGAAGAAGACTCGGTTTAATTTTAAAATGATCGTGGTTAAAAAGACCACAGAGAACAAAGACTCCTCTGAAAACAAATTGAATTAGCTGTGGGCCGCAGAAGTAATTGCCAACAAAAACGTGCCTGCCAATGTGAAAAATATGCTCCCGGAAACATTTTGTTTTGTAATAAAGACATTACGTGTTCAAGAAACCTGACGAAGTACGCATACAGCACAAATCACAAATTTGCAATGCTAGACTCACTATTTTAAAAATACAGTTTGTCACACACACACACATCGCACACATGCACACACGCATACACATACACACGTTCCCTGGCACACACACAGACTCACGCAAAAGCAGCACACACATACTTACATGCACCAGCACACACCGACCACCCCAACAACTCTTTCCTCTCCCACTGTTGATCTCCCGCCGCCCTCTCCCTCACCCTCACTCACCGAGACTCCGACCCATGCAGCATGCTGCTCAACCGGGATCGCAGCTGCAGGTTGTTGTTGGCCGTGAAGTGAGTCAGGTGAGGTGCGGTCCCCCTCGTGGCTCAAGGTGCTCCAGTGCGCTGGGGATTGTGGTTCTTGTCGGCGGTGAAGTCCCGGCTAATGCATCCAGGCTTTATATGCGCAAGGCCAGCGCTGGGACCCGGTGGGGCTTCGTTCATCTCGGGCCCACAGGAGCCCCCTCAACTCCGGCCATGGCGTACTGCAGGGGCCCCAGGGCTTCATTGGGCTCATTGTCCCCCCCCCCCGGAAAGCAAAGAGACTGGGGCGCCTCCCCATGAACCGGCTATGTAGAGTGCAGACCTCACACGATTGCCGGACTTTCAGCTGTGTGCACCATAGAGAGGACGAGGCTGTAAGACAAGACTGACCACGTGATGCTAGCTTAGAGCAGCCTATTTTGTGTCACGCTGCCATCTACTGGTCAGACAGTAAATGCACAGTGCTGTGTCTCATGTAATTGTGATGTTGATCATGGTGAAATTGAAACCTAACCTCCCGGGCTACGGTAAACTCCCCTACGCCGCTGAATGTCAGTTTTTGCTGAACTCCGCGTTCAAAAAGTTAAAAAAACTTCGCTAACTCCGCCGGCAGAGCGGAGTTCGCTGCCCAGACTTAACTCAAACAGCCACTCACTCACCCATACAGCCACTTACACACCCAGTCACTCACTCATACAGCCGTTCAGACACCCACTCGCTCACTCATACAGTCACTTACACAGCCACTCACTCACCCATAGAGCCACTGACACACCCACTCACTCACCAACATAGTCACTCACATACCCACTTACTCACCCACACAGGTGCTCACATACCTACTTATACACCCATACAGCCACTCACACACACACTTACACACTGATACAGACAGTCACCGAACCACTCAGATCACCTATGTTAGAAATAGTATCACTCATTGTAGTAGGTTAGTATATATGTTTAACACCCATACATTCTTAAAAAGATGAACATTCACTTAATGATGTCATTAGTGATGTCATTTGAGATGTCATGACTGATGCCATTAGTAATGTCACTGACCATGGCATGAGTAGGGCTTCCTGTTTTCCATTTCTACTGATTTTTACAGATAAATACAGACAGAAAACCATTTATTTTCCTGTCTGTTTTTAAATGCGGATAAAAACAGAAATTGGGTTGTTTTTTGAGTGATTCTAAATGCTGTCAGTCATGACTACCAGGCCAGTAGCTGTGTCGATCAAAAGGTAAGGGGGTTAAAAAAATAAAGGAATTTTAGTAAAGAGCCTTAAACAGCAATAGATATGCACAATCTTGATATTAACATTTGCATGTTTTCTTATAAGAGCATATTTTATCATCTGAGTGTGTTTTACCCTTGAAACCTTTCAATCATTCAGGCATGAGTGCACATTTATCGGTCAAATAAATGTAGAAATATACTCATTTCAGATTCATTTTTTCACAAAACCCAAAATAAATATGGATAAATACAGATAAAATTAGCAAAAGTTAAATATGGATATATACAGACGGAAATGCCCAAAAAATAAATACCATAAAACCGGGAGCCCTAGTCAGTAGTGATGTAATATGTGAGGTCATAAGCAGTGCATTGCGGGGGCGTAAGTTATAGTTAGCTCAGGTAACTATAATTGCTGAATTTCTATGGTTTTGTATAAGTGAAATCTGAGTCTAAGTACAACATCCCTGTAACCTTTGCTTTTTCAGTGAAAAAATATGTCGATCGCATTGATGAAATAGCACTGACTGGGGGTTTTGCTGCCACAAACAAGCGTGCCATAAACCACAGTAAGAATCGGGTTCTTTACACATTGGGTGGTGAAACCTTTCCTCCACTCCAAAATGGATGCTACTCCAGACAAATATATTTTTACTATACATTAGTATAGATATATATACTCTGTTGAGAGGTTAGGTAAAATGCATTATAAATATTTGGATGTATTTTTCACCTACAACTTTCAGTGACTATAACCGAAATAACATAGATGCACTTCGATTAACATATCTACCTGTAAATTTCACCATTCCAATATGGATGCCATTGTGACTGCCATTTGTGACTATCTTTGTGAAGTCCGTTTTTACTTTCTGTAAATTCCACTATGTATGTCAGCTTGTCCCACAATTCAGTGTCTGAGCAAGCCTGCTGTGTCAGGTGAAACGCGTAACTGAAAATAAATCAACTGGTGGTGGTACAACCCCTTGAGTGATCGCTTTATTGGACTATTGGGAAATTTGAGGTCCGGCGCGCTCCGCCGGCAACCAGCGATCCACCTGCCCCGGGCGGGGGGGAGACAGAAGGAGCACAGTGTATTTGGAATTGACGGAGTCTCCCGTGGCCGGCGGTTATCTTTGCACAATGAAAAAACTTTGATGGGACACAGTATCGCATTCCAGAGTGGACAATACAGGAAAACTGCACTTCCAGAATCCTGAAGGTTTCAAGGCAACAAGGGTGCGTCCCGGAGGTAAGTGCTCCTGACTGGCTGTGTGACGAGCGGGGAGGGAGGGAAGGAGATGAGTCGGAGGACGCGTGTCGTTCTCTCCACTCTGTCTCCAACCGCGGCTAGGATCGAGCCGCTCCAGACATTTTCTTGCACCCTCACAACACGAGGGAGATGTAAATAGGTATTTGCCACTTCTCTTCTCCCTGTTAGGAAAAGCGGCTGAAACTCTGTACATCAGAGGATAAAGAATACACCATAACCTGATGTTTTCCCCTCCCCGCGCATGAAATTGACATCACCTACTACAGATACTCGCAGCGTAGAGAGGAATATCCGATCCCTCTGCCACCGCAAAACCAGGCAGTAGCAAGAATCGGATACACAAGACGAACCCACACTCGAGACCAAGAACTGTGCCCATACCATTTTGGTGACATAAAGGAGAACGTGCAATTCAATTTTCTTGGCACGCATAGTGCAAGGACACTAAACCGCAGCAGGAACCCCTACACCTGATAGGGGAAAGAGAGGGGGGACTAACACCTACCCCTTGTTTCAGCCAACAACACAACCTATCATCTTGAAAACATAACCACAAACCTACCCAACTAATCAGACTATACACCCCAGCTAGAGAAGGCAATCGAGATGGATGAAGACACGGAGAGAAGGGCGGCTGCCCTGAGCCTCTTTGCCAGAGCACCCAACAAAGAACAACCAAGAAAAGAAATCAATATTAAAGATAGCACTTGACAAGATAAACTTAAAAGATTAGAAAAACTAAAAAAATCTGAGACCTCAAAGTGGTGAGAGGCAATATCCCTGCAGGACTACATTGAGAAAGAGATGGTGCCTCGAGGCCTACGCATCAATACAACTCCCTCTTACGAATCCCCCAACCCAAAAATGCTGCAAGAGTGGGCAGAAAATTCAGCCCAAAGCTCTAAGCAAATGCTGACAATCCTAGTAAAGTACGCATGGGAAGACAGTGAAGGCATCTTGCGTGAGCTCAAAGCACTCGAAGAGGACCTGAAAAAGCATAAAGAACAGGAAGCCATCAATACATTTATGGGAGACCTTAAAGTAAGACTGAAAATATATGAGGATGACATCAAAGCACGCAAGCAGCGCAAATGACATCACGACTGCTGCGACTATGAAAGTGGCAGAATTTTGACTTATAGTCATAAATATGACCATCTCTACGAGAAGTTGGCGTTAGGGGAACCCATAGAAGAAGTATCTTGCACCCTAAGTGGCACTGAATCAATTACCAGCAGCGACAAGGAGGGGGATCCATCATTAACAACAGGTACCTCGTTGGAAGGGAACACAGGAGGCAGACCTCAAGCTAATTCTTTAGACGAGTGTCGCCTCCTGAGAACGGGGAGGCAAACCCCGAGAACAGTGCAACCTCTGAAGACACGAGGCAGAGGACGAGGTCAACAGAGAAGAGGAAGGGGAAGAGGAAGAAACCTGGAAGGAACTGACGAAGACGACAGCGAATCAGACAGAGGAACCAGAAAAGAAAGAGGACGAGGAAAAGGACCAATGGGAACCAAAGCAACTGGCCCAAAGAAACAACAATAATGGAAGACAACATGGTAAATTAAACAATTATCAATTTGTCACATAGACCTCTAACTATGATGGAAAAAAGGACACTCTGTCTAGGCCTCTCATTCTGCCCTGTCAATAATATTAACTACCCAGAAACCAGAATAGATCTTTACAAGTTTGTACGGAAGCTAAAACTCAAAAAATGGCATGAAAATAAAAGAACACGACCACCTGATCAAGAAGAGACCAGGGGTACAGTAGTGAAATATCCTGACACAGCTACCTTCCTCAGCATAGGGGATATTGATACTCTCAGAACCTTACAAGATCTTTTCAAAGATACAGACTCTCAAACAAACGGAGAAATCCAAGAGATTATCACTGACCGACCAGCTAAGACCAACTTCAAACCTAAATCCATTTTCTACCCCAATTTATCCCACGATAACATCGATGCTTTTCATGAGACCATGATGAAGATCTCATGCAATTCCGCCAGAAGAAGAAGAGAAAAACCAACACATCTGGTAACTTCTCAAAAACACAATGGGAAATTGTCAAATCACTGGCAGAAGATGAGAGTTTGGTTATCCGCCCTGCAGATAAGGGAGGTAACATTGTTCTTTGGGATAGAACTATGTATATAGAAGAAGCACACAAACAACTTGATGATCCAAGATTCTATGTAGAGACAAACATGGAAGAGTACAACGAAAGCATAGTTACAATATGGAACATGCTGACTAACTGGAAAGACCAGGGGATACTGCGGTGGGAAGAATATTGCTATCTAAAAAAAGACTACTCCAAACCACCCAGTTTTTACCTCCTGCCTAAAGTCCACAAAAACCCATAACACCACCAGGAAGACCCATAGTGTCATCAATAGGATGTGTCTCGGAACCCATCTCCAAATATGTGGACCATTTCCTCCGCGAATATGTGTTGACATTGCCATCATACACTAAAGACACAAAAGATTTTCTAGGCAAAATAAAGGACGTCAACTGGGAGGAAGACTACCTGCTTGTAACAATGGACGTGAACTCCCTTTACTCTATTATTGACCACACTCTGGGCATACAATGCTGTCATCATTTTCTGCAGAAAAGGAAAATCTGCTACATGGAACATACAGCCATGTTATTAGAAATTATTAAGTTTTGTCTATGTAACAATATATTTCTGTTTAATGGCACAATGTTCAGGCAAATCTTTGGCACAGCTATGGGTACTTGCTTTGCCCCTAGCTTTGCCAACCTCTTTCTTGGAGTGTGGGAGGAAGAAGTGCTAAAAGAACTAGAAACACATAACACAGAAGGGAAAGTCATCAAATGGCTAAGATATATAGATGACTTATTCATCATTTGGAAAGGGAGTGAAGACAGTGTCATGAGATTTATCCACAAACTAAATGTGAATAACTTTAATCTCAAACTAACAAACACCACCAGAAGAGTGTCTATCGAATTCCTAGATGTAGTGGTGGAGGTGAGGTGCAATCAAATCTGTACTAAACTGCACAGGTAGGAAACTGCAGGCAACAGTCTCCTTCATGCTCTCAGCAGCCACCCGGAGACCTTGAAGTGGAGCATCCCCTTCGGGGAACTGCTGAGGGCCAGAAGGAACTGTAGCAACCAGGAAGATTTCCTAGCGGAACAAGAAATCATGATCACCAGATTTAAAGAGAGAGGCTATCCAGGATAGGTATTGGAAAGAGCTAAAAATAAGGTCAGCAAGATCTCGAGAGACCATACACTTCAGGAAAAACCGACTATAGTGGAAGAAAACAGCCCCAGAGTTATATTGACATACAACTCACAATCTAATGAAATTTCCAAAATCCTCAATCAGAATTGGAACATCCTAGCATGTGAGCCCACTCTAGCTGATAAGATACTGAGGCGCCCACAAATAACCTATAGAAAGGGCAGGAATCTCAAAGACTTACTGGTGAAAGGGGACATAACCAACAAACACCTTAATACACACTTGAATTTAAAGGGATTCTTTCCCTGCGGACATTGCAAGGCATGCCGCAACAGCCACATGCGGAAGCAATACCACACCCCGACATAAAAAACAAACAATAAACCAATTTCTTACATGCGGGTTGACTTTTGCCATTTACATTCTTGAGTGTCCCTGTGGACTATGTTATGTAGGTAGTACCACCCTGGCAGTGAAAAAAAGAGTTTTGGAACATATGAGGGCCATCAACAACAAAGACCCTCACTACCCAGTAGCCAGACATTTTGCGGAATTTCACCTATCCAACAGCTCACTACTCACGTATTTCGCGATTGAGCAGATTGGACAGAACAGCAGGGGTGGTAACAGAGAACTCCAACTTAGACAGAGGGAGTCCTGGCACATCATTAATTTACAAACCAAAACCCCCAGGGGCCACAACAAAGATGAAGAATTGACTATACACCTCCGTGAACGCTAATCTAGCAAAAGTACACGAGAATGTCACATAGTCCCAGTTACCAATAAGAATATTGCAAGGAAGATTTCTGTGGTCTGTCAATAAGAATATTGGAATGAAGATTTCTGTGGTTTGTTTTCCTGTATAATTGATAATTACTGTTTTTAACACTGACCACATTACTAATGTTTGGTTTTTTCTTTTAAATCACAGGAGGAGAGGAAGGGGCCGACTCCAGAAGTAGATACGTCGATCTCTTCCCCTACCTTCAACATCACGAAAAAGAGTGGTGCAGAACAAACACTAGACAGATAAGAGAACACTTTGTTCCTAAATTTACAACTAAAGTTCCTTTTTGTATATATAATTTGGTAATTTGCAGATGTGAAATGGTGGTGGTCAATAACACTAGAATTTTTATCTTCTCAATTGAAGTTCGGCTGTTAATATGGGACAACGACATACTGTGACCTTTTTGTAGTACTGTTAGAACGGAATTCTATCCATACCCGATGGCACATGATGTTTGAACTTTCATAAGAATTACACTTGTTTTTTTATTAGGAAACTTGCTTTACCCTCATGCTCAAGGCACTGAGCCAATTATTGAATGTACTAACCTGTTTATAATAAAAAGCGAAGGGTAATTACCGAATTTACGGCACTATGTCGATCGCATTGATGAAATAGCACCGACTGGGGGTTTTGCTGTCACAAACAAGCGTGCCATAAACCCCAGTAAGAATCGGGTTCTTCACACATTGGGTGGTGAAACCTTTCCTCCACTCCAAAATGGATGCTACTCCAGACAAATATATTTTTACTATACATTAGTATAGATATATATACTCTGTTGAGAGGTTAGGTAAAATGCATTATAAATATTTGGATGTATTTTTCACCTACAACTTTCAGGGACTTTCAGTGACTATAACTGAAATAACATAGATGTACTTCGATTAACATATCTACCTGTAAATTTCACCACTCCAATATGGATGCCATTGTGACTGCCATTTGTGACTATCTGTATGAAGTCCGTTTTTACTTTCTGTAAATTCCACTATGTATGTCAGCTTGTCCCACAATTGAGTGTGTGAGCAAGCCTGCTGTGTCAGGCGAAATGCATAACTGAAAATAAATCAACTGGTGGTGGTACAACCCCTTGAGTGATCGCTTTATTGGGCTATTGGAAAATTTGAGGTCCGGCGCGTTCCACCGGCAACCAGCGATCCACCTGCCCCGGGCAGGGGGAGACAGAAGAAGCACAGTGTATTTGGAATTGACGGAGTCTCCTGTGGCTGGCGGTTATCTTTGCACAATGAAAACACTTTGATGGGACACAGTATAGCATTCCCGAGTGGACAATACAGGAAAACTGCACTTCCAGAATCCTGAAGGTTTCGAGGCAACGAGGGTGCGTCCCGGAGGTAAGTGTTCCTGACTGGCTGTGTGACGAGGGGAAGGAGGGAAGGAGCACAGTGTATTTGGGATATATATATATATATATATATATATATATATATATATATATATATATATATATATATATATATATTCCTTTACCAAAACCAATGTGCGTGCTCTCAGGAAAAACACAGATCCACGGCTCAAAATGCTGACTGCAAAGCGTTTAATTACATGACGCGTTTCGAATGCTGCTGCATTCTTGGTCACATGTGACCAAGAATGCAGCAGCATTCGAAACGCATCATGTAATTAAACGCTTTTGCAGTCAGCATTTTGAGCCGTGGATCTGTGTTTTTCCTGAGAGCACGCACATTGGTTTTGGTAAAGGAATATTTTTGCCGGTACGCTCTGCCGGCGAGTGTGCCACTTCTCACGGGTCCCCAGTGATTCCAGTAGGAGCTCGTGTGTTGGAGGATATATATATATATATATATATATATATATATATATATAGTCCACACACGAAAACCGCCCAGAATTTGCTGCTCTCAGTAGTGCGGGTGCAGCAGCTCGCGGAGGCGGTCCGCGACAATACTTTTAACCAACACCGTCTCCACACGTGAAAAAAGAAGGCTGCGCACTCGGGCTCAATATGCTTTAAGTTAATTTATTCCAGCTCGCTTCGGGAATCAGGAAGCTAACACATGCGTTCCGGCCACCTGGCCTTCGTCAGTGTTAGTAAAACAATTTCATTCGTCAAGGTGCTACCTTTGAAGAAACAAACAAAGGACTTATAAAACGATCGCTGATACATATTTACACGGCGGCCATTTATTATATATGATTGTTGGAAAGGATCTGTATGCCCATTAAGGGCTCAAATTTGAATTTTTTGGGTTGTATACCGGATGAATTGTGATCATTGTATTGCATTATGCCCATTACGGGCTCTATTTTGACATGCGTGATTTGATTGTATTTTCTGATCAATTTGGATCACTGTCTATAAATCACCCAATGGACAGTGTCCCACAACATGAAATATGTGGGCCAATGAGGACATATACAGCCATAAATGTGATTAACATGTGAAGATCCATTCACAACATCGTTGCATCAAGCTTGGTGTTTTAAATGTTTTGGCAAATAAGATTACTTGCACAACAGTAGGCTAGTATATAAGACAGGCTAAAATGGCCGCCGTGTAAATATGTATCAGCGATCGTTTTATAAGTCCTTTGTTTGTTTCTTCAAAGTAGCACCTTGACGAATGAAATTGTTTGTTATTTAAAGGTGATGTTTTCATGGTTTTACTAACACTGACAAAGGCCAGGTGGCCGGAACGCGTGAGTTAGCTTCCTGATTCCCGAAGCGAGCTGGAATAAATTAACTTAAAGCATATTGAGCCCGAGTGCGCAGCCTTCTGTTTTCACGTGTGGAGGCGGTGTTGGTAAAAAAAAAATATATATATATATTCACTGGAAAAACCAAAGGAATATGTATATTCACGGAAAAACCAAAGGTTACGGAGACGTTATACTTAGGTTGGCATTTGACATTTTACCCACACAAAACCATAGAAATTCAGCAGTTATAGTTATGCTTATCTGAAGAAACTGTAACCCATGACCTAAAGTTACTTAATGGCACGCTCTATAGTTGCTTCAGATAAGTATAACAATAACTGCTGAATTTCTATGGTTTTGTGTGGGTAAAACATCAACCTAACTATAACTTCCCTGTGACCTTTGTTTTTTTCAGTGAATTTCTATGTTTTTTTAACGTCAAGTAATTTATCATTTGTGTATGTTATTACAATCACCGCCACCCACGTCCTTTGGCCTTGCACAGCAGGGGTTAGCCACAGGGCCTGGCCTGTGGCCAGGCCCTGGGCCACCACACATGCACACAACCCCATGCTGTGCACAGTCTTTGGCTGTGCATAACAGGGATTTGATGTGTAAGTGGGTGTATTTTTTTTCCCTTGGGTCTTGGATCCCCGGATGCATCATCAGTGATGTCATTGGAGATTTCATCAGTGATGTCATCAGTGATGTCATTTGAGATGTCATCAGTGATGTCACTGACCATGTCATGAGTGATGTAATATGTGAGGTCATTAGCAGTGCATTGCGGGGGCGTAAGTTATAGTTAGCTCAAATAACTGTAACTGTGGAATTTCACTGGTTTTGTACGAGGGAAATCTTAGCCTACCAATAACGTCCCGGTAACCGTTGTTTTTTTTCAGTGAATTTCTAAGGTTTTTTAATTCTATTTCCTAAGTATATCGTCCCTGTAATCCTTTTATTTGGCAAAACAGGTAGCATAACGTGTTTCGACTCAAATGATTCTTAAATAGATTTCACACTTCTTTGCCTTCATTTGAATTCTCTCGGTACGTCGTACAAGGGTTACTACCCCTACAAATCTTGGCTGTTTTTGTAAAGGCTTCCAAATATCTGTCGGGCGGGCCTCCTAACCAAAGATTGCCAAGTCTCAATTGCTTTGTCCACTTCTTCACAATACAGCCGGCGGGTATCCCGTTTTAATATTATTTCCATACGAACAGCCACGCCTGGGGACGCCCAGCCTTTCAGATCGGGGCTCGCTTGGTTGCGTTAGTCCCCTGTGAAGGAGTGAAGCATTATGGTTAATGTGGTCCTGAACTTTCAACTGTAATATCGGACTGTGTCCCTCATCGCTGTTTACATATCTGTTTAAAAGAGACCAATGAGTGACAACTTTGCTAAGCATATGATTAAGACTCATTTGAGTCAAAACGCGTTATTTTACCTGTTTTGCCAAATAAAAGGATTATCATTGAGGACGACTGGCGGGCTTGTTTGCACGTTCCTGGAGAAGGAGTGCGAATTTAGTTTTGGATATATATATATATATATATATATTTCTTTATGCGGGCGTAAGTTATTGTTAGCTCAGGTAACTATAAATGCTGAATTTCAATGGTTTTGTGCAAGTGAAACCTGAGCATAACTATAACGTCCCTGTGACCTTTGGTTTTTTCAATGAATTTCTATGGTTTTTAAAATTCTATTTCCTAACTATAACATCCCTGTAACCTTTGTTTTTTTCAGTGAATTTCTACGGTTTTTAAAAATCTATTTCCTAACTATAACGTTCCTGTAACCTTTGGCCTTTTAAGTGAATTTCTAAGGTTTTAAATATTTATTTCCTAAGTGTAACCTTTGAGAGTGGGTGTGTGAGAGAGTGTGTGAGTATCTCAGTGGGTGTGTGAGTGTCTGAGTGCACCTGGGAGTGGCTGCATAAGTATCTCACTGGGTGTGTGAGTGACTGCATAAGCATCTGAGTGGGTGCATGAGTGTCTGAGTGAGTGCATTAGTGTCTGAGTGGGTGTGTGACTGGGTGTGAGAGTATCTGATTGGGTTTGTGAGTGCCTCCATAAGTATATGAGTCAGTCTTTCAGTGAGTCCATGAGTGTCTGAGTGGCTGTGTAAGTGGGTGCATGAGTCTGTACGCGACTCTGTGAGTGGGTGCATGAGTCTGTGAGTGAGTACATGAGTCTCTGAGTGTGTCTGTGAGTGAGTGCATGAGTCTGTGAGTGAGAGCGTGAGTCACTGAGTGGGTCTTTGAGTGGATGCATGACTGTCTAAAATGGCTGTGAGTGGGTGCGCAAATGTATATGGGGGAAACGTGTGGGGCTTCTAGGCAAGTTTACATAATTTAAATTTTTTAAAGTTTAGAACGCGATCACTGGTCTCAGCAGCAGATGACAAGAAAGAACCCCCTCATCTCAGACACTATGTTAGATATTGCGCTTATAAAAGGCAAAGATGCAAACACCTCCATAAAAGATTACAGATAACTTTTCGGTGGAAATGCCTATAAAACTAGGCCTGGGCGGAGATCATGCGGAACCCCGCGGAGTGACCAAAAACCTCCAACGCTCTACGTGGTGTTCCGCAAGCGGCAGAGTGCGTTTGATTATGCCGTTCGTGTTGATTTTCAGTGCCGGGTGTTTGTCCCGCGCTGTAAAATCAGCACAAATGGCACCATGCAGCGCAAGAGGGCGCTGCTTCTTTTCTTGCTGCTCGAGTAGATTTTCTACCCGAGCGGCAGCTTTCTCAACGCGAACAGAAGATATCTCAACACGAGCGGTCATGACCATACGCGACTGCCCACGTTGAGAAATATGACGGCCCGCATTGAGAAATCTTGCCAGGCGATGGGTTTTCCTGGCTCGTGCATGCTTGCTCTCTACGCGGAGCAGAGTTTTTTGGAACTCCGTGTGCTCCGCGTAGTGCGGAAAAATGCAAACGGAGTAGAGTTCACTGCCCATGCCTAGAGAAAACACACTTGCTTTGCCTTGGGCATGTGCACAAAGTTAGTATGATTACTACTTTACAGAAATGGAGCTTCAACTTGGGCACCTGCTTTGTTTGTATCTATAAGTGCTTCCTGTTCAAGTTTACTTTATTTTAAATGAGCATCGTGCCAGAATGAATTCTGCCCTGCGTATTTATCCAAGAAGAGGCCACAGCACTCTGCAATCCCACAGTGGGACCCCCAGGAGGTGCAGGAGCAGCAGCTTCCTAGAGGGGGTGGGGCCCCTTCCTCCCATATACAGCACTCTGCAATCCCACAGTGGGGGTGACTTTGGCTGCATTCTAGGGGGTCCACCATCTCTTTGGTGCCCAAGGACCTCAGGGGGCTCACTCCCCAACGTTAATTGCACCAGGACACCCAGGAACAGCAGCTTGCTAGAGGGGGTGGGGCCTCCCTTCCTCTGGATATACAGCGCTCTGCAATCCCGCAGCATGGGTGACTTTGGCTGCATTCTTGGGGTCCACCAGCTCTTTAACCCCCAAGGACCTCAGGGGACTCACTCCTCCAATGTTCATCATGCAAGGAAGTGTAGGAGCAGCAGCTTCCTAGAGGGGGCAGGCCCTCCTTTCCTCCTGATATACAGTGCTCTGCAATCCCACAGTGCACGTGACGTTGACTGCATTCTTGGGGACCCACCATCACTTTGGCCCCCAAGGACCTCAGGGGACCCCCAGGAGGTGCTGGAGAAGCAGCTTCCTAGAGGGGTGGGGCCACTTCCTCCCATATACAGCACTCTGCAATCCCACAGTGGGGGTGACTTTGGCTGCACTCTTGGGGGTCCACCATCTCTTTGGCATCAAGGAGCTCAGGGGCCTCACTCTCCCAACTGTCATCATGCCAGGACGTGCAGGAGCAGCAGTTTGCTAGAGGGGGTGGGGCCTCCCTTCCTCCTGATATGCAGTGCTCTGCAATCCCACAGGGGGGATGACCATGGCTACATTCTTGGGGGTCCACCATATCTTTGGTCTCCAAGGACTTTAGGGGACTCACTCCCCCAATGTTCATCATGCCAGGACGTGAAGGAGCAGCAGCTTGCTAGAGGGGACAGGGCCTCCCTTCCTCCCAGTATACAGTGGTTTGCAATCCCAGACACGCTGGGGAAACATGGGCCAATGGCAAGCCATCCATTCTTAAATTAATCCCCGCATGCCCCCGGGACCTGGCTCACCTGAGGGCTAAATTGTAGAGAGGCATGGGAGTCAGCGCTTCTTCTTTCAGTGGGAGCCACAGATCCAACACAGCTCCTGCCAAAAATTCAACAAACAAAATTCTTTTTTGGCCCTGCAGGCCTAGGGGGTCATGGTATACCCTGCCCATTTACTTTAAAAAAAAAAAAATTCTGGGACTCAGCTCAAGTCGAGTCCCAAGATGGCTGCCAACACTTCCTGGTTTGAAGTTTTGGCAGCCAATCAGATCCCAGCCCGAGATCGAGAGGGTTTACTGACCCTTTGTGTCCCTATATATATAAATTTGGATTTTCCTTAATATTTCAGAAAAGTCTGAACGGATTTATGCCAATTTACAAAAGGTCACTTTCAGGACCAACAGCTACCTTTCTGCCAAATTTGGTGTAATTCCGTTCAGCAGTTTGGACTGTAGTCATGTCAAAATGTTCTATGGGAATGAACATGGGGAAAACGCATTTTTGGGACCCCCCCATTTTCTTGGCCCCCGCTTGACAGATCACCCTGAAACTTTCAAGACAGCAGGAGGAGTGAGCGGCATACTATTTTTGTAAATCCTATGCTTATAAACTTTGATAGAAAAGCAGACATTTGAGGTGAGCAGATCTAGAGTGTCGCTGGTGTTGAGAGTGCTCTATACAGGAGCTGCTTTCCACCTAAACTTGAGAACTACCCAGAGTTCTCTGCCTCTCTTTTGTATATATATATATATATATATATATATATATATATATATATATATATACATATATATATATTCACTGAAATAACCATAGGTTTTACAGACGTTATAGTTAGAAATTAGCATTTAAAAAACCTTTGAAATTCACTGAAAAAACCACAGGTTTCAGGGGCGTTATAGTTAGCTGGACATTTTACTCGTACAAAACCATAGAAATTCCACTGTTATAGTTAGTTCAGCTAACTATAACTCGCGCCCCCGCAATGCACTGCTCATGACGTCACATATTACATCATTCATGGCATGGTCAGTGACATCACTGATGACATCACTGATGTTCTGGCTCCTTTGAGCTCATATAGTGTGACTTTGTATATTATAATATATTATAATATTGACACTGTACTTGACCTCAGAAGTGTTGGTGACCCGTCGGCGCGAAGACTAAAGATTTATATGTAATGTCAGCAGCTTCTGGTTTTTAGTCTATTTCTCCCTTGAGATCATATAGTGGGAGTATGTATATTGTAATATTAACATTTATACTGACCTCAGTGGAGTTTATGACCCGTCGACGCGAAGACTAAAGATTTATATTTAACGTCAGCACCTTCTCGTTCTTACTCTGTTTGTTCCTTGGGATCATATACTGTGAATATGTATATTATAATATTAACAGTCATTGTGATTTCAGAGCACTTTATGACCCGTTGGCGCGAAGATTAAAGATTTCGAAGTCCCGGAGAAAATAAGCTCTCAACATACTCATCGCTGGAAAGTATTTCGTTATTGATCTTGTTTTGTATTGATGACTTCATTTTCATTTTCCTTTTTCTGTGCCATCAGTGACACTGTGTATATTGTAAGAGTGTGATATTTCCACACAACAGGAATTGGAGATTTGTCGCCGCCAGGAGTAAACCATCTGAAATACAGTTTACTGACCTTTATAACTTACTTGATCAGATATTTTTACAGTGACAATATTTTTGGAAATTGCAGTTTAAAAAAATAGTTTCCATAGATTCTTTCTTAGTGAATACCTTTGATAAACCCTACATTTCTGAATGTTTTTTTACTATTTCTATTTTTGTCTGTTGCGGTTCCTATTCACCTTCTCCCTATAGAATATATACGACCAGTAGTGTATATTATTATACTACTATCCTATATATTCTTAAAGAAGTACGTGATTTGTTCGCGGAGCAGTGAGCGACCTCTAAGCACTACGACCGAACTTTCCCGAATTCTACAGAATAGAAATTATAAAAAATGATAAAGCGTACATTTCTATGTAATATAAAGTGATTTGTGTTTAACTGTTTTTTACTTGTTATTGTTCTTGTGACCTGAGATGATGTAGTGCGGGAGTGTTTCTTGTAGCACTTCTTTTCTACTTTTTCTAAAAGTAACTCATGCCCTCTTATATTATCAATAATATGGGGCAACACTTTTACAAACTCTAGCAGAAAAAAAAAGGGAGGGTGTGCCCATGCTTAAGGGATATTTTATGAATTGCGTTTTTATTTGTCACCCCTTTGATATATAAAGCTTCAGTTTCCGAAGAAAGTATATTTATAATTGCTTAATAAAAACTATTTCAAACCTAGACTGAAATTTTGCTGCGCAACCAGAGCTCCCCGTCAGAAAAGTAAACACCACATTATAACTAAACAGTGCTCCTGGGAAGTATCCCACCCGCAAACTTAATAAAAAAAAGACCGCAACACACTTTGTTATTTTCCCGCCGTGATTTGTACACCCCACGCCAATTATATAAATGGCCCTTAAAATATATAAAAACTATTTTTACCTTCACAATCCCTCTCCACCACCTTGTGACCACTGTACAGAGTTAATAGTGTTCCTACCCTCCCCGCTACTACTTTCTTTTCCCGTACTCCATTGAAGTGCGTCACAAAATGGTTCACAACAGTGAACCGTTCCCAGCCAATAATGAGAAAACTTGTACTAGGAACACTTTAGCCAATAAAATGTCCATGGTGTTCCGCAGAGGGGAAGGGAATCGCTGCCAACACTTCTACTTTCAATGGCTTACAGCCAATGAACATTAAGCTTGGGAAGGTCCTGCTTGGAACACGTTACCCAATCAGATGTCCCTGATGCTCCGCGGAGGGGGAGGGAATGGCTGGCAACACTTCTACTTTCAATGGTTTACAGCCAATGAACATTAAGCTTGGGAACGTCCTGCTTGGAACACGTCAGCCAATCAGATGTTCCTGCTACTCCGCGGACGGGGAGGAAATGGCTGGCAACACTTGTACTTTCAATGGTTCGCAGCCAATGAACATTAAGCTTGGAAAGGTCCTGCTTGGAACACGTCAGCCAATCAGATGTCCCTGCTACTCCGCAGATGGGGAGGAAATGGCTGGCAACACTTCTACTTTCAATGGTTCGCAGCCAATGAACATTGAGCTCGTTGTTGGAACACCTCAGCCAATTAAACGTTAATTTTGTTCCAGACACACGAACAGAACACGCCCTCCCACATAATATTAAATTTCGTGGCGCATTGTTATTTTCCCAATATGATTTACACAGCCTATTGCCGCAATACCGCACATTCACACTACCTGTGTGTGCACCATACACACTGCTTGCCGCAATACGGCGCATTGTTTTCCCGACGGGATTTCCAGAGCCTACGCATCCTTGCCGCAATACCGTGCACCGTTGTTCTGCAGACGTGATTTCCACTGCCTATGCAACATTCAAACTCCCTGCCTCTGCACCGTACAGACTGCTTAAACTAAGACCACAGTGTTCCTACTATACCCTCTTATACAATTTTTCTCTTTTGTTTCACCCTACGCCTTTTAACTCAGTCACAAAATGGCTGCCAACACTTCCTAGTTTCAACAGTTCGCAACCAATGAGCCGCACGCTCGTAACGCCTCAGCCAATCAGATGTCAGAATTCTCAAAAATCGATATCTGTAAATTTTGATATTTCTCTAAAACTACTGAACGGACTTACCCCATTTAAACAAAAGCGTGCTTTCTGGACCAAGACCTTTCTCCCTGCCAAATTTGGCGTAATTCCGTTCAGCAGTTTGACCTGTAGCCTTGTCTAAAGTTTCCTATGGAAATTGCATGGAGAAAACACGTTTTGGGACCCCCTTTTTCTCAGCCCCCTTCACGAATCACCCCCAAACTTTCAGGATAGGAGCTCACCTCAAAAGAGGAACTTTTTGGAAAATTTCGTAAAGATTCGGCAAACGACACCAAAGTTATAAGCACATCAAAAATGCTTTTCCTATGGAAACATGGTCCTAACTATAACTACCTACTGGCGACCGCCAGTAGGTAATATATATATATATATATATATATATATATATATAGATAGATAGATATAGATATAGATATAGATATAGATATAGACATAGATGTAGATGTAGATATATAGATATATATCCTCGAAACAGCTACGGTTTTGCAGGCATGCTCCAAACTGCCAGTGTTGCCTGGTAAGGCGCCACAGCTAGAGCCGAGAATAAGCCACAGGAAATCTCCCCAAGTAGGAGAGAGAGCGAGCACTCAGAGACAGGAGTAGGTTATCTCATTTATTGGATCAGAGATCTCCATCAACAAGAGAGACGCATTTTGACTAATCCACAGCCTTTATCAATCTGAAAAGCACCATTTTGTGATGCTATTTATACTACTTAAAAAGACATAAACAAAATTCTTCAACAATCCTCCTTTGCAGCAAGTGCTCATTATTTACAAAGTTCGTGAAACATTACTAGTGGTGTTATTAAGGGTTCCCTGATTAAATATCGATGTAAAAAATATAGTTTACAAAAATATCGTGGTAAAAATTATCGAATACAAAAATATCGAATCCCTATACTTAAACAGGTAAGTACAATAATATTGATACAAAGATATCGAAGTAAAAATATAGATGTAAAAATATCGACTTAAAAAGATATATAACTTAAATAAAATATGTTAAATAATATTAATATTTTTAACAAAATAAATTACATTTAATATATATTTTAACTAAATATAACAAATAAACTTAATTAAATAAAATATAAACAGACAAAAATGTGTACAAATACATATATTTACTTAAAAACATTTTATTTACTATTATCTTTACTTAATTTATAAACTTTTTAAATTATATAAAAATAAAATATATACATATATGAATAATTTAAAATAAAATAAAATATTCTATAATTAATTAACACATTAAACTATTAAAAGAAATATTAAAAATGTTTGCAACACAATAAATACAACAGTAGGGAAAATGTTGGATAGCAGAGGGGTAAAATTTACTATTCCCACTCCAGTGAGTGCAAAAGCAGGGAAAGTGCTGGATAGGCGAGGGGTAAAAATTACTATTGCCACTCCAGTGAGTGCAAAAGCAGGGAAAGTGTTGGATAGCAGAGGGGTAAAAACTACTATTCCCACTCCAGTGAGTGCAAAAGCAGGGAAAGTGTTGGATAGCGGAGGGGTAACATGTACTATTCCCACTCCAGTGAGTGCAAAAGCAGGGAAAGTGTTGGATAGCGGAGGGGTAAAAATTACTATTCCCACTCCAGTGAGTGCAAAAGCAGGGAAAGTGCTGGATAGAGGAGGGGTAAAAATTATTATTCCCACTCCAGTGAGTGCAACAGCAGGGAAAGTGTTGGATAGCGGAGGGGTAAAAATTGCTATTCCCACTCCAGTGAGTGCAGCAGCAGGGAAAGTGTTGGATAGCGGAGGGGTAAAAATGACTATTCCCACTCCAGTGAGTGCAGCAGTAGGGAAAGTGTTGGATAGCGGAGGGGTAAAAATTACTATTCCCACTCCAGTGAGTGCAAAAGCAGGGAAAGTGCTGGATAGCGGAGGGGTAAAAATTACTATTCCCACTCCAGTGAGTGCAACAGTAGGGAAAGTGCTGGATACCACACCAATAAAAAATAAACATCAACATTTTTATTACATTTTATTTCCATTATTAACATAATTAATATTGAAATTTAAATATAATATTATTTAAAAATAAAAATAAACATTCATTAATTACACATTGTTTAACACTATAATATCCACAACACACATCTAAAATTAATTACACAATTATAATTAATAATTAATAATTAATTAATTCAAATGATTAACAAATTAATTAATACAAATTAATTAACAAATTAATTAATGCAAATTAATTAACAAATAATTAATAAATCATCAATAAAAAATAAATTACTTCCCACCATTTACACCTATAAAAACCACAACACACACTTAAAATTAATTAAACAATTAACACAATTAATTATTTATTAATTTAAAATAATTAACAAATAATTATCAAACAATTATTAATACATTAATTTACACATTTATAACTCTATAACATCACAATTATACAATTATGAATAAATATAAATTATTAAATAAATTTCATATCATTAAATTACTTCCCACCCTATTCCCCTATAAACCCACAACCCGCTACGGAACTAAAAACGCAAAATTCAATTTAAAAAAAATTATTAACTACTATAAATAATAAATAAAATCTATATAATTAAATTACTTCCCACCCTATTCCCCTATAAACCCACAACCTGCTATGGAACTAAAACGCAAAATTCAAGTTAAAAAAAAATATTAACTGCTAAAATTTTAACACATATAATAAAAATACAAACAATTCTCATACAAAATACTAAAATACATAACATTAATAATGAATCGATATTTTTAACAACTATATTTTTGTAAACGATATTTAACACTTCGATATTTTTGCAATCGATATTAATTACCTACCAATCGATATTCTTTACCACGATATTTTTACATCGATATTTCTTACCCACGATATTTTTCCCCGATATTTCTGTAGGTCGATATTTATACATCGATATTCTTGCTCTGTACCGTTATTAAGCATGTTGCGGGAGCATGCTGTATTGCATTTTAGTTAACCCCTTCACTGCTAGGCCTTTTCCCCCCCTGTGCTAAGGCTTTTTTTGGCTATTTGGGGTAGTGCGCGCTTAGGCCCCTGTAACGTTTTAACCCCATAAAGTATCCACGCCAAATTTGCGTCCTTTTCTTCCAACATCATGGGGATTCTAAAGGTACCCAGGGTTTGTGGATTCCCCTGGAGGGATCCCAGAAATTAACCAAAATACAGCTAAATTTTGGGGGTTTTGGGAAAAATGCGAAAAAAGGGCTGCAAATGAAAGCGTCTGGGGTTTTCCCTGCAAATGGTATCAAAAAAGGGTTTGTGGGGCTGAAATCACCATTTTCCCAGCTGTTAGGGAATGACAGACTTTTGTCAGAAAACCAATATTTTTTACATAGTTTTGGCATTTTTCTGAAACATAGCCTATTTTTGCTATTTTTTGTGCTTTTAACCTCCTTCCAGTTAATGGTAGAAATGGGTATGAAAGCAATAATGGATCCTGGAAAGCTATACATTTTAGAAAAGTAGACAAAATTCTGAATTCAGCAAGGGGTCATTTGTGTAGATCCATCAAGGTTTCTTTATGGAAAGTAACAGTTAAATATAGGAAAAATTGAGAATTAGTTGAAAAAAACAGCCTTTTGTGTCAATGTTTTCACCTGTAACTTCTTCTAATTATGACAGCCCTTTGAAAGCAATATACCGTTCAATCCGCTGGACCTTACTGGTTGTGGGGATATATAGGACTTGTAGGTTCACCAAAAACCCGACGAACCCAGAGCCAATAACTGAGCAGCGTCTGGCAATGGTTTTTATTATGTACCGGGTATATAGCAATTATTGTGGGAAAATGTATACATGGAAAAATCGGTATGAAAGACACCTATGCATTTCTGAAATGGGAACAAAATATAGAGTTTAGAAACAGTAGATATTTGCACATTTCCGAAATTGGGAATACTCATACTAGCATGAGAATTATCAGTTATTTTTTAAAATGACTTATTTTTTACACAATGTTTTTCATTTGGAAGGCAGAATGCATCGAAAGTCAATAGGTAATAACAGTTGCTTTACAAATCTGAATTACCCTAAGTCTCCCGATAAAAATGGTTCCTCACTTGTGTGGGTAGGCATAGTGCCCACGACAGGAAATGGCTCAAAACCCAACGTGAACACACCACATTTTGACAATGAAAAATTACCCTTTTTTGCAAAGTGCCTAGCTGTAGTTTTTGAACCCTAGCTCTGCCGGCACCCAGAGAAACCTAGTAAACCTATACATTTTTGAAAACTAGACACCCAGGGGAATCTAGGATGGTGTGACTTGACTGGCTCCCGCCAGGTTCTGTTACCCAGAATCCCTTGCAAACCTAAAAAATTGTCAAAAAAAACAAATTTTCCTCACATTTCTGTGGTGGAAAGTTCTGGAATCTGTGTGGATACACAAATTTCCACCCACCCCGCGTTCCCCAAAGTCTTCCGAGAAAAATGGTACCTCACTTGTGTGGGTAGGCCTAGTGCCCGCGACAGGAAACGGCACAAAACGCAACGTGGACACACCTCAATTTCGCAGTGAAAAATGACCCTTTTTTGGCAAAGTGCCTAGCTGTAGTTTTTGAACCATAGCTCTGCCGGCACCTAGGGAAACCTAGCAAACCTAAACATTTTTGAAAACTAGACACCCAGGGGAATTCAGGATGGGGTGACTTGACTGCCTCCCACCAGGTTCTGTTACCCAGAATCCCTTGCAAACCTAAAAAAGTGTCAAAAAAATCACATTTTCCCCACATTTTTGTGGTAGAAAGTTCTGTAATCAGCGTGGATCCACAAATTTCCACCCGCCCCACGATCCCCAAAGTCTTCTGAGAAAAATGGTACCTCACTTGTGTGGGTCGGCCTAGTGCCCGTGACAGGAAACGGCGCAAAACGCAACGTGGACACACCTCAATTTCGCAGTGAAAAATGACCCTTTTTTGGCAAAGTGCCTAGCTGTAGTTTTTGAACCCTAACTCTGCCGGCACCTAGGGAAACCTAGCAAACCTATACATTTTTGAAAACTAGACACCCAGGGGAATCCAGGATGGGGTGACTTGACTGCCTCCCACCAGGTTCTCTGTTACCCAGAATCCCTTGCAAACCTAAAAAAGTGTCAAAAAAATCACATTTTCCCCACATTTCTGTGGTGGAAAGTTCTGTAATCAGCGTGGATCCACAAATTTCCACCCGCCCACGATCCCCAAAGTCTTCCGAGAAAAATGGTACCTCACTTGTGTGGGTCGGCCTAGTGCCCGCGACAGGAAACGGCGCAAAACGCAACGTGGACACACCTCAATTCCGCAGTGAAAAATGACCCTTTTTTGGCAAAGTGCCTAGCTGTAGTTTTTGAACCATAGCTCTGCCGGCACCTAGGGAAACCTAGCAAACCTATACATTTTTGAAAACTAGACACCCAGGGGAATCCAGGATGGGGTGACTTGACTGCCTCCCACCAGGTTCTGTTACCCAGAATCCCTTGCAAGCCTAAAAAAGTGTCAAAAAAATCACATTTTCCCCACATTTCTGTGGTGGAAAGTTCTGTAATCAGTGTGGATCCACAAATTTCCACCCGCCCCGCGATCCCCAAAGTCTTCCGAGAAAAATGGTACCTCTCTTGTGTGGGTCGGCTAGTGCCCGCGACAGGAAACGGTGCAAAACGCAACGTGGACACACCTCAATTTCGCAGTGAATAAATGACCCTTTTTTGGCAAAGTGCCTAGCTGTAGTTTTTGTACCATAGCTCTGCCGGCACCTTGGGAAACCTAGCAAACCTATACATTTTTGAAAACTAGACACCCAGGGGAATTCAGGATGGGGTGACTTGACTGCCTCCCACCAGGTTCTGTTACCCAGAATCCCTTGCAAACCTAAAAAAGTGTCAAAATAATCATATTCTCCCCACATTTCTGTGGTGGAAAGTTCTGTAATCAGCGTGGATCCACAAATTTCCACCTGCCCCGCGATCCCCAAAGTCTTCCAAGAAAAATGGTACCTCACTTGTGTGGGTCGGCCTAGTGCCCGCGACAGGAAACGGCGCAAACGCAACGTGG
This sequence comes from Calotriton arnoldi, assembly GCA_963921515.1. Taxonomy (NCBI): domain Eukaryota; kingdom Metazoa; phylum Chordata; class Amphibia; order Caudata; family Salamandridae; genus Calotriton; species Calotriton arnoldi. The sequence continues at coordinate 1,034,229 of CAWUFW010001712.1, read as the reverse complement.
ACACACCTCAATTTCGCAGTGAAAATGACCCTTTTTGGCAAAGTGCCTAGCTGTAGTTTTTGAACCATAGCTCTGCCGGCACCTAGGGAAACCTAGCAAACCTATACATTTTTGAAAACTAGACACCCAGGGGAATCCAGGATGGGGTGACTTGACTGCCTCCCACCAGGTTCTGTTACCCAGAATCCCTTGCAAACCTAAAAAGTGTCAAAAAATCAAATTTCCCCACATTTCTGTGGTGGAAAGTTCTGGAATCTGCGTGGATCCACAAATTTCCTCCCAGCCAACGTTCCCCAGGTCTCCCGATAAAAATGGTACCTCACTTGCGTGGGTGGGTGAAGGACCCGCGACAGGCAAGGGCCCAAAGCTATTGAGGCGACATCAAAGTTACCTATCACAAACCAACCTGGTTTTACATGGGAGTCGCATGGGTTTTGGCCCGGGGCTCGCAGCCATCTAGGAAACCTCCTAACCCACACATTTCTGGAAACTAGACACCCGGGAGAGTCCAGAGAGGTATGGCTTGCGTGGGTCCCCCATCATTCTCCTACCCAGAATCCCCTGCAAACCTCAAATTTTATCGAAAATTTCACTTTTTCTCACATATGTGTGGTGGAAAGTTCTGGAATCTGCGTGGATCCACAAATTTCCTCCCACCCAGCGTTCCCCCGTGTCTCCCGATAAAAATGGTAACTCACTTGCGTGGGTGGGTCAAGGACCCGCGACAGGCAAGGGCCCAAAAGCTATTGAGGCGACATCAAAATTACCTATCACAAACCAACCTGGTTTTACTTGGGAGTCCCATGGGTTTTGGCCCGGGGCTGCAGCCATCTAGGAAACCTCCTAACCCACACATTTCTGGAAACTAGACACCCGGGAGAGTCCAGCGAGGTATGGCTTGCGTGGGTCCCCCATCATTCTCCCACCCAGAATCCCCTGCAAACCTCAAATTTTACCGAAAATGTCACTTTTTTCTCACATATGTGTGGTGGAAAGTTCTGGAATCTGCGTGGATCCCCAAATTTCCTCCCACCCAGCGTTCTCCCATGTCTCCCGATAAAAATGGTACCTCACTTGCGTGGGTGGGTCAAGGACCCGCGACAGGCAAGGTCCCAAAAGCTATTGAGGCGACATCAAAATTACCTATCACAAACCAACCTGGTTTTACATGGGAGTCCCATGGGTTTTGGTCCGGGCTCGCAGCCATCTAGGGAAACCTCCCTAACCCACACATTTCTGGAAACTAGACACTCGGGAGAGTCCAGCGAGGTATGGCTTGCGTGGGTCCCCCATCATTCTCCTACCCAGAATCCCCTGCAAACCTCAAATTTTACCGAAAATTTCACTTTTTTCTCACATATGTGTGTTGGAAAGTTCTGGAATCTTCGTGGATCCACAAATTTCCTCCCACCCAGCGTTCCCCCAGGTCTTCCGATAAAATGGTACCTCACTTGTGTGGGTAGGCACAGTGGCTGCAGCAGGAAATGGCCCAAATCGTACTCTGGAGACTTCAAAATTACCTACAGCAAAACTACCTGGTTTTGGTAGAGGGCACCTGAGATTTTGGCCCCGGGCTCGGCAGCCATCTTGGAAAAGTACCAAACCCAAACATTTCTGAAAACTAGACACCCTGGGGAGTCCAATGAGGTATGGCTTGCGTGGATCCCCCAACGTTTTCCTACCCAGAATGCAATGCAAACCTTAAATTTAGCTGAAAAAACACATTTTCCACATATTTGTGTGTGGAATCACCGTGCCGGCACAAATGTCCTACCACCCAGCGTTTCCCTTGTTCTCCCGAGTAAAATGATACCTCACTTGTGTGGGTGGGCCAAAGGCCTGTGGCTAGGAAGAGCCCAAAACATAGGGATTTCGAGTATAGCACCGAGAATTCTAAGCGCTACATTTTTTTAAAAATACGTTTTTAGCTAATTCTGCTTTGGACACCCACACAAGTGAGGTATCATTTTTCTCGGGAGAACAAGGGGAACGCTGGGTGGTAGGACATTTGTGCCGGCACGGTGATTCCACACACAAATATGTGGAAAATGTGGTTTTGTCAGCTAAATTTAAGGTTTGCATTGCATTCTGGGTAGGAAAACGTTGGGGGATCCACGCAAGCCATACCTCATTGGACTCCCCCGGGTGTCTAGTTTTCAGAAATGTTTGGGTTTGGTACTTTCCCAAGATGGCCGCCGAGCCCGGGGCTAAAATCTCAGGTGCCCCCCCACCAAAACCAGGTAGTTTTGCTGTAGGTAATTTTGAAGTCTCCAGAGTACGATTTGGGCCATTTCCTGCTGCAGCCACTGTGCCTACCCACACAAGTGAGGTACCATTTTTATCGGGAGACCTGGGGGAACGCTGGGTGGGAGGAAATTTGTGGATCAACGAAGATTCCAGAACTTTCCACCACACATATGTGAGAAAAAAGTGAAATTTTCGGTAAAATTTGAGGTTTGCAGGGGATTCTGGGTAGGAGAATGATGGGGGACCCACGTAAGCCATACCTCGCTGGACTCTCCCGGGTGTCTAGTTTCCAGAAATGTGTGGGTTAGGGAGGTTTCCCTAGATGGCTGCGAGCCCCGGGCCAAAAACCCATGGGACCCCCCATGTAAAACCAGGTTGGTTTGTGATAGGTAATTTTGATGTCGCCTCAATACCTTTTGGGCCTTGCCTGTCGCGGGTCCTTGACCCACCCACGCAAGTGAGGTACCATTTTTATCGGGAGCAATGGGGGAACGCTGGGTGGGACGAAATTTGTGGATCCACGCAGATTCCAGAACTTTCCACCACACATATGTGAGAAAAAAGTGACATTTTCGGTAAAATTTGAGGTTTGCAGGGGATTCTGGGTAGGAGAATGATGGGGGACCCATGCAAGCCATACCTCGCTGGACTCTCCCAGGTGTCTAGTTTCCAGAAATGTGTGGGTTAGGGAGGTTTCCCTAGATGGCTGCGAGCCCCGGGCCAAAAACCCATGGGACCCCCCATGTAAAACCAGGTTGGTTTGTGATAGGTAATTTTGATGTCGCCTCAATAGCTTTTGGGCCCTTGCCTGTCGTGGGTCCTTCACCCACCCACGCAAGTGAGGTACCATTTTTATCGGGAGACATGGGGGAACGCTGGGTGGGAGGAAATCTGTGGATCCACGCAGATTTCAGAACTTTCCACCACACATATGTGAGAAAAAAGTGAAATTTTCGGTAAAATTTGAGGTTTGCAGGGGATTCTGGGTAGGAGAATGATGGGGGACCCACGCAAGCCATACCTCGCTGGACTCTCCCGGGTGTCTAGTTTCCAGAAATGTGTGGGTTTGGTAGGTTTCCCTAGATGGCTGCGAGCCCCGGGCCAAAAACTCATGGGACCCCCATGCAAAACCAGGTTGGTTTGTGATAGGTAATTTTAATGTCGCAATAATACGTTTTGGGCCCTTCCCTGCAGGGGGTACTTGGCCCACCCATACAAGTGAGGTACGATGTCTATTGGGATACTTGGAGAAATGCTGGGGGGTTGGAAATTTGTTGTTACTTTCTGCAGTGTGAAAATTTGGACACAATAATGCAAGGAAAATGTCGCAGTCACATTTTGAGGTTTGCAGGACATTGTGGGTAAGATAACTTGTTGGAATCCACAAAAGAGACATCACCATGCACTCCCATGGGTGTTTAGTTTACGACAAAAACTACAGTTGTTAGGTTATTCTTAGATGAAATGTACAGATTGGCAGAGAGACAAAACAGACAATGATTACTGCAGAGCCATCTATTCTTCAAGCACACACACATACTGTTTGGATTTGGCACGAGGGCGAGTGATGGTTCAGTATATAAAATTTTATTAACAAGAGATTTCACAAAAATGAAATGCACTGTCAATAATTGAAAGGACAAAAACCTGAACCAGTGACTCACAGCTCGTGAGCTGTAAAGCCACTTCAAGGCACCAACCGCTTTACAGGCCATTCACACACCTTTCATACATGATACACACAAGACCATTCACACCACCAGGCACAAAACCAACACATTACAACATTCACCAAAAAGGACAAGGTACACCCTGCTTGACAAAAACAGAAAAGACATTTTTATGCACAACCACCTATTCCTCACGCACACATACATACTGGTTGGATTTGGCACGAGGGTGAGTGATGGTTCAGTATATACAGTTGTATTAACCAGAGATTTCACAAAAATGAAATGCACTGTTAATTGAAAGGATGAGAAACTGAACCATTGACTCACAGCTCGTGAGCTGTAAAGCCACGACAAGGCACCAACCTCTTTACAGGCCATTCATACACCTTTCATACGTGTGACACATACAAAACCATTCACAACGCCAGCCGCGGGCCCAGCACATTACAACACTCACACCAGCAGACAGCGCCATTCAAGGGCCCATCACTTTCACATGCCCACATTCCTGACACAGCAACCACACCAGCTCACGGATTGCGTTGAGTGGCGTTGGCTAGCAGTGTGTGTAGTGACCAGCAGCTAGTCACTACTCACACACCGCCAGCCAAGCGCCAGTCTACGTACACCACCAGCCGAGCACCAGTCCACACACACCGCCAGCCAAGCACCAGTCCACACACACCACCAGCCAAGTGCCAGTCCACACACACCGCCAGCCAAGCGCCAGTCCACACACACCAGCAGCCAAGCGCCAGTCCACACACACCACCAGCCAAGCGCCAGTCCACACACACCGCCAGCCAAGCGCCAGTCCACACAAACCGCCAGCCAAGCGCCAGTCCACACACACCGCCAGCCAAGCGCCAGTCCACGCACACCGCCAGCCAAGCGCCAGTCCACACAAACCGCCAGCCGAGCACCAGTCCACGCACACCACCAGCCAAGCGCAAATCCAAACACACCGCCAGCCAAACGCCAGACCACGCACACCGCCACACAAGCGCCACTCCACGCACACCGCCATCACATTTAGGATTTTTTTTATATAAATAAGAAAACACAAACAAATTGCAAATAAATACAAATCTACTAATACAAAATCTGAAACTAAATACACTACACAAATGCCAACCTTGAAACTGAACCAAAAATATTAAACAATAGAGGCCAGGCAGTTCACTTTACCACTCATGGATGCTCCCAAAAATTCTTTTGCGTGTGGTACATTCTAAAACAAGCAGGCACACACAGCCCAGGGTTAGAAGGACACTCGGGGCAGTACATGTGAGTCTCCTTCCGCATACCTCTTCGCCAACAGACTCTACATCTCCTACTGGGAAAGTCTTTTGAGGGTGTGGGAGGAATGTGATCAGGAAAGTGGCGATCTTTCAATCTAGCAACATCCTCCACCAATCCAACTCTAGGAACACTTGCCTGTTCCACTAAAACAAGGCTGCCTATTACAGACTCTTGAAACTTAGCAAAAGTAATCTTTGACTCAGGACAAGAATCCTGGAACACAACAAAAGCATTAAAGGTTGCCAAGTGGAAAAGATGGATAGCCAACTTCTTGTACCAAATGTAAGCCTTACGAAGAGCAGCGTAAGGTTCCAACCTCTGATCTACTCTGTCAACACCACCCATGTGCTTATTATAGTCTAAAATGCACACAGGTTTGCGCGCTTCAGCAACCTGACCCCAAACAGTCACAGGTGCAGTGCTTTCATCATCGATGGTAGACAGCATGTAGACATCTCTCCTGTCTGAAAACTTCACAGCTAGAAGCTCCTCGCAACGCACTGCACTGTCCCCGCACAAGCTTTTTACAAACAAGTTCTTTTGGGAAACCTTTACGGTTAGAGCGGATTGTGCCACAAGCAACAGTGTCCACTTTGGCCAATTCCCTGAACAACCGCACACCAGTGTAGAAGTTATCTACATATAAATGGTGCCCTTTGTTAAAAAATCCTCTACCAAGTTCCCACACAATTTTCTCAGTCACTCCAAAAGTGGACGGACAACCAGGGGGGTTAATCCTGGATTCCTTACTGGTGTACACCCTGAAATTAGAGACATATCCAGTCCTACTGTCACACAGCATATACAGCTTAATTCCATAGCGTGCCCTCTTACTAGGAATGTATTGCCTAAAAACCAAGCGGCCCTTGAACAACACCAAAGACTCATCCACTGCAATTTCTTTCCCAGGAGCATAGATTTCTGAAAATCGATCAACAAAGTGATCAATGACAGGCCGAATCTTAAAAAGACGGTCACATTCAGGGTGATCTCGTGGCAACGCTAAACCATTATCTACAAAATGCATCATCCGAAGCAGAAGCAAATACCTATCACGACTCATGACTGCCGGAAATATAGCCGTTGCCATCAAGGGACTAGTCGACCAATATGAAGACATTGATGGCTTCCTTAGCAAGCCCATCAAAAAAGTTAAACCCAAGAACTTCTTCATCTCTTCCAAATTTGTGGGAGTCCATCGGGTAGCTCTAGAGTGGGGCTTAAGTCTGGCACTGTTGACGCTCAAAAACTGTTCGGCATACAAATTAGTCTGCTCAACAATCTCTGCCAAAAACACATCGTCCATAAACAACTGAAAAAAATGTATCGGCAAAAAGTTTTCAGTATTCACTCTACACCCTGGAACACCAGTAAAGTCTGGCAATGCCGGCTGCACCATGCCTGGGGCAACCCAGAGGTCAGCACTTTCAACGGGAAGCCTTGCAGCCCCAGCCTGCAGCCCAGATGCCTCTTGCCGCACTACACCAACAGGAAGCCTTGCAGCCCCAGGCTGCAGCCCAGATGCCTCTTGCCGCACTACACCAACATGAAGCCTTGCAGCCCCAGGCTGCAGCCCAGATGCCTCTTGCCGCACTATCGGCACATCAATGTCCTCCTCTAACACAGGCACTTCATCTGCACTAAGAGTAGCTTCATCCGCACTGAGAGTAGCTTCATCATCCGATGATTCCATGTGGAGAGAAAACTCACTGCCTGAATCGTCCCCTGCCTCCTCTGCCTCAGATGCAGAGTCAGTCTCTGAACCATGGTCAGAGGAAGACTCAAAAAGCATACCAACAACCTGCTGAGCAGTAATCCTGCGGCTAGCCATTATCCTTACTAAGAAAGGAGACTGCACAAACAAGTCAACAACAACCAACACTGTGCAAAGCAAGTAAGTAAAAAAATGTGTGCCTTTATCACAAAGATCTATATACTCAAAAACTATACGATTCACTTACAAGAGACAGCTACACTCACCAGCACCTACTCTGCAGAGACACAGCAAAAACCAACGATATCCCACTAGAAAGAAAAAAACAAAGCCAATTACTCACAATAGAACAAAATACACATCGAGCACAAATGCAAAACGTTTTTGACACTCAAAAAACAGAAGCCAAACATACTGCCAAAAAAATCAGGCTATCTGTCCCCAGGGGGGGCAGAATATACTTTTTAAAATAATTTAGCCCCTGGAAGCGACTCTTGCCCAAGGGGTCGCTTCCATTTACATTTACACAAAATCCCTGGTGTCTAGTGGGGTTTTCTACCCCCCCTGGGGGCAGAAAGGCCAAATAAAAAAACCGATCTGCCCCCAGAGGGGGCAGAATATACTTTAAAATAATTTGGCCCCTCAGGAAGCGACCCTTGCCCAAGGGGTCGCTTCCAATTTAATTTTTAAAAAATCCCTGGCTCTAGTGGGCTTTTCTGCCCCCCCTGGGTCCACAAACGGCCAAAAATCGGCCGATCTGTCCCCAGGGGGGGGCAGAAAAGTCTTTAAATTATGTGCCCCCTTAGGCAGAATATACTTTAAAATGATTTGGCCCCCAGGAAGCGACTCTTGCCCAAGGGGTCGCTTCCATTTACATTTACACAAAATCCCTGGTGTCTAGTGGGGTTTTCTGCCCCCCTGGGGGCAGAAAGGCCAAATAAAAAACCGATCTGCCCCCAGAGGGGGCAGAATATACTTTAAAATATTTTGGTCCCCAGGAAGCGACCCTTGCGCAAGGGGTCGCTTCCAATTTAATTTTAAAAAATCCCTGGCTCTAGTGGGCTTTTCTGCCCCCCTGGGTCCACAAACGGCCAAAAATCGGCCGATCTGTCCCCAGGGGGCCAGAAAAGTCTAAAATAATTTTTCCCCCTTAGGAAGCGACCCTTGCCCAAGGGGTCGCTTCCTGTGCACAGAAAAAGGAATCCCTGGTGTCTAGTGGGACATTCCTGGTGCACGATCGCGACGCTGTGCGCGATCGTGCACCAGGAATGCCCTGCATTGAGACATCAGTGGAGAGGAAACATAGTTTCCTCCCCCCCGATGCCTCAAGGCATCAAGATTTGGGGCCCCCACCCCACCGCACCAGCAAACACTCACCCTCCCTCTGGACGCGCTGGAAAGAAATGATTTCCAGCGCGTCCAGCGCTTCCTGATGACGTCGGCACGCGCTGTGCGCGCTGACATCATGGGGAAGCGTGGGGGGGGCCAGGGGTGGCAGCGGAAACTCTTCCGCTGCCATCCCCCTCTGTGGGGGCAAAATCGATGCCCCAGGGGGGGAGCGCCAGCGCTTCCCCCAGGGGCTGTGCTCATGATGGAGCGGTTCCGTCATAAGCACAGCCCAACCGATGCTCATGACGGAACCGCTCCGTCATGAGCATCGAAGGGGTTAACATAGGATGGGCAAGCTCAAGACAATGAGAGTGCAACTTCGAATCAATGAGGATGTTTGCCCAGTTGTCCAACGGCACCACAGAGTCACTTTCCACTTGCAGGAAGCCGTTGAGAAAGAATTAGAAACGCTGTTGAAGCATGACATTATTGAGCATTCCACTGGTTCTATGCCATAGGTGTCACCCATAGTGGTGGTGCCAAAAAAGTACTGTGAGGATGCAGTGAGGATCTGTGTTGATATGTTCCAGGCCAACAGAGCCATTGAGAGAGAAAGACATCGTGGTCCACATATAGTGGACATGCTCATGCAACTGAACAGTGCCACAAGGGATATCATCAACTCGAGTTGGAAGAGAATTGCAGGTACATCACCACTTTTTCATCTCATGTTTGGAGTGTTGTCAGGTGCAGCAATATTTTAGGATGTTATACGTCAAATAATTCAACCTATCACAAATGCTTTTAATTACAGTGATGGCATACTGGTATTTGGAGCAAAGCAAAGGAGCATGACAAAGCTCTCACACACTCACCAGTTACTTGCTGATGCAGGTCTCACTCTGAACTCAGCAAAGTGTGAGTTTTACAAGACCAAGCTCAAATTTTTGGAAACATATTTTCTGATGGGGGAATGACTCCTGACCCTGATAAAGTGAAAGCTCTGTCAGCTACTTGCCCCCCCGCAAGATGTCACTATGCTGTGATCCTTCTTAGGCATGGCCAGTTATTGCTCAAAGTACATTCGTGATTTTGCCACTGTAAGTGCCCCATTGAGAGAGTTGACAAAATGAAATGTCCAGTTTCAATGGTCTGTTGAATGTGATCAAAGCTTCAAAAGGATAAAGCATGCAATTGAGAATGCAACAGACATGCCTACTTTGACCTCACGCTACAAACTGAGATCACAGTGTATGCGAGCCCAGTGGGAAAAATAAACCTTTTGCCAGGCCCAAATCATCCTTTTAATGCATATAAGTCACCCCTAAGGATGGTCCTAGACAGCCCAGAGGACAGGGTGCAATGTACTTAAAAAGTAGGACATGTATCTGCAATTGTTTACATGTCCTGATGGTGAAAAACTCTTAATTAGTTTTTCACTATTGCAAGGTCTATCTCTCCTATAGGATAACATTGGCATTGCCTTATTACATTTCATAAGTGCAATTTCCAAATGGGAAGAGATAACCTGTTCATGTTATGTGTTTCTGGAATCACAATTTAAAATCCTAATTTATGGTGCAATCGGATTTTTAATTGCAATAATTCTGAAAATGCCACTTTTAGAAAGCTAGAATTTTCTTGCCTTAGCCGTTTGGTGCCCTCCGCCTGTCTCTAGTCACATGGCTGGGTGTAGTTGGCATTTGGAATTTGTGTATTCATCCTAGACAGCTACACATAATGGGAGCTTATGTGTGACTGGATGGGCCATCACTGGCAGGATGGGAGGGAGGAACAGAACCTAGCCTCACTTACACCTGAATAGGCTGTGTCCTGTCTCCACACCTTTGGCCTAACTGCCCTGCATTGCCACTTCAACCAGCTTGTAGCCAGGGTAGGGGATGCAGGGAATTCCTTGCACTTCCAAGCCACTGTCTAGAAGCTTCTCCCACCTTCCAGAACCAGGGCACCAGGGTATAAAAGATGGACCTCAGACACCACCACTTCAGTACAATTCTGGACCTGTGGATACTCTGCCAGGAAGAAGGACTGCTGTGATGCTGAAGGACTGCCACTCTGATGGACGACACTCTGCTGGACTCCTGCTTTGCTATCTTGTCCTGCTACCCTCTTGCATAGGTTAGAAGGACTGGGCCTGCATCGCCTGAACCCAGAACCTAGAGTGACTCCAAGGGCTAATAGGCTGGCTCCTGATCTAAATCCTCATGGACATAACAGGCTTCCAACAACCTTGCGTCTGCACCTGGACTTTGTCATCTGTGAGTCTGCCCTGCCAAGTGGTGCCACCCCAGTCCTGGACTCTTGGAAGTGGGCTTAAGGTACACTGTCAACCTGTGGATCCAGCAGAACTAACGCATCTCTTCTGCTGCACAGTACAAACTGAGCAGAACCGATGATTCACCACTCCTATGTGGATTGGGCATGTCGACATGTCTCAAAGACTCGTATCCGCAACCCACCTGGCCCTCGAAACCACCGCTGCAACCACTTCTCCGGTACAGGTCCTCGCATCTCTCTTTGACAGCAGCTTCACCGGACTCCGCATCGCAGTCTCCCAGCTCTTTGGAACTGACGCTTTGCCCTGACTGAGTGTCGCATCCCCGACATTGGACTTTGCATCACATGCCCTGACGACGGGATCCTAGACGGTAATGCAACAGGACCTTACACCGCAGCCTCCCGCATCTCAGAACAGAGGCATTGCCTCAGCTGTGCGACACATCTTTAACAAGGATCGATACAACGCTCCGCTAACCAGGATTGAAGGCACTTTTGTTCAAAGGGCCTAACTAGGTCCCTGTAGCTGGCCCATGCTCCATTGTGGTCGGACTGAACTTGTGACTTTGAGCTGGTTCAACGTGACCAGATATCCAGAATTGGAGCTTTATGCCTTTTGGCACTATTTTACCTAAAAACTTTCAAATCCCTGGTTCTAATAATTGGATTTTTATTGTTTTGGTCTTGTTTTGTTTATTAAATTAAGGTCTATTTTCCTAACCTGGTGTGAGATCATTTTTGTTTTCACAGTTTTATTGTTTGAAGTGTTGCACAAATACTTTAAATATTGCCTCTAAGTTAAGCCTGACTGCTCTCTGGCAAGCTACCAGGGGGTTGAGAACAGGTTAATTTGGGGGTTTGCTTGTGCCTTACCCTGACAAGGATGTGGTTGCTGCTTGACTAGGGCTCGTACCCCAGTCAGCCACCAACCCAATTTCTTACAAGTACTAAGAGGTAGACCACAGAAACCATAACAACTGTGTTGAGCTGTCTCCCCTGCTGAGCTGAAGAAGAGCTGCTTGACTGAGTATTTGTATTTATATTGGAGAATGACAGCTCCATTGCTTATCTCTACAGCTATTGGGACTTTCTCTTTTTCCTTTGGCAACCTGATTCTCCTTGTTATTTTGTGCCAAACTACCTACAGCTCCTCAGTATAGGCGAGTACATGTGTACCCAGTTCCTCAGAGTAAGAGTGGACGGGACACATCTATCAAGGCCACTGAAAAGGTCTGCATGGGAGACATGGATTGACTCCTCAAAACGAAGAAGCCACATTTTAAAGCACGACCCCCAAAAAGCACATGAATACCTAAAAGGTAGCATAAACCAGTAATTGCTAGTCAATTGTTGTACTGAGGACTATGGGCCTGGTTTAAAGTTTAGTAGACTAGCTACTTCATCTCAAACATGACGGATAACCAGTCTGCCTTATTACAACTGTATTATTGTCATGTCCTTTAGGCTAGTCCTGTCATGTATACCCCTTTTACATACATTGTCCCATCCACATGACAATAACGGTTCTGAAACAGGTGACCTTTTACCTAGTAGCTTGCTCCTGTCTCTTCGACACCAGGCTCTTAGTATTCTATCATAATCCCTGTACCTGACGTACATAAACATGACCTCAGGCAACGCATAATTATTCTGTTTAAGGGTCACCACTTTTTTCATCCTTGGCCAACAGCCAGCTGTGCATGATCACATTTGTTTGGAAAAACATTTATGATTGTTTTCAAAACAGTTGTGACTGTTTTCAAAACATATCGATTCTAGAAGAAACCCTATATAAGACTCTTATTCCCCCCTGCAAATTAGATGCGAATTCGTTCCAAGCTGACACGGGGTCCTGTATGCTGAATGTTCGACACTCAGCGGTCTGACATCCCTTGTGGGGTGTCATCCTCGATGCAGAGACGGGGTCCTTCATTCTCAACCATCAGGTGAGGGGGGTGGTTCTTCCCTAAGGGATTCTTGGCTACATATACACATACACATGCTACACATACAGATCTAGGCTAGGTACATTTAGGCAAATTACTTAGGGTGCGCATTTTAGCAATATGCAAATGCTATTGTTTTTATCTGAACTGTATATGTTCATCATATTAGCACTATGGTAGAAATTTATCTACTATTTACCATATTAGTACTTGCGATTTCTTTCGTATGCTTCTGTCTCCTGATTGTCGCAGCAAATATTTTTTACACAAGACTGACGCTGGTCCACTAAATACTTATTGAAACGTCCTAATTGCCATCCTGTGTATTTTCTGAGAGTAAGCAAGCACGAGTGACTGAGCGAAAAGTACTGTACTGTTTTGCACGATCCCTGAGGAATCAGGGTTGTCATGTTCAGTGGTTGGCAGAAACTACCAACACCACTGTAAGATACAGGGCGGTGGTAGTGGCACTGTAGAGCTAGCTGGTCTAACGGCTGACATATCCTGTGGGGGTGTCCGGAAGTGGTTGGGACACCAAGCCCTCAGTTTAGGACATCAAAAATGCGCAGGTCCTGAGGATTCTTAGGAACTACACGACATGGCGCCGCCAACGTTGGTTTGGTTCTTATATTAACAGTAAAAATCTGAGTAGTTCAGTCGTGCTTTCTCAGAAAGCCCTACTCATACTTTTCAGAGACATCTGAAGTGGGAAGGGAGATCCGCCTCAGCTGAGCAGATATACCCTGAGTATTGGCTGAAGGTTTAACAAGCTTGTAAGGATAAAAGGTTCCCACATTGTGCAAAATCCTAGCTCTTAAATTTTCTTCTCTTTTAAAAATGACTGACTCCGCGAGTAGCTCGGGAGAAGAAGAATTTGCAAACGCTCTTAACATCACAGAGAATTGCAGACATGCAGTAACTATAAAGCTGTTAGAACATGGCGTACCAGTGGTTGTGTTACCTTCGTGATTGAGGCACACAAGGTGTTCAAATCAGAGGTTTTCTATTCTTGGGTTCAGTTCCCACCTGCAGATTCACAGACTAAATTGTTCCACACATACATTGTCGTTGAACCACCAGATGAATACATTCTATAAGAAGACATTGAAGTCCTGTTAACTTACCAGCAACACAGAAATTGGTTTAAAGGCGCCCTCCCACACACAACATCTGTCATAAGACTCGGTCCACTCAGCATAAAAGGAGCAATCTGGCGTGTCTTAGCGACATACACTCCACATCCCAAGATAGATACACTACTGGTGGATGAAGTCCGTACATTATACAAAGAAATAGTCAGGCTATATAGACACATTGTCCAGTTTGTCATGCCAACATTGACAGTCCAAAATGTGAGAAATGCTCCAGCTGGTCCACCTCATACCACACCTACAATTAGCCCACAGACACTGAAGTCAGTGATAGGGACAATGCCATCCAAATGGGAGCAAATTCTGTTCTGGATAGCACAAAAAATTGCACAGCTGGAAGCAGTATTTCCCCATACGGGTCCACAGGAAAAACATAGAATGCTAACCATTTGCTTGCCAATTGGGATGGTTTCCTCGATCGAGGATTGTACCACTCGGGGAACAATCTTTGCTGCCGTTTACATCAGAATACACGGTACCCCTTCCATAGCAGTAATTCCAGAAGTATTGAAACAGATACAGAATGAGTACGGGCAGGACCTGCCCTGGACTTGGAGATGAAACTGATGGGTAATTTTGCCCAAGTCTCTGCAATCATGCTGAGCAACATATAGGGGGAGGCAGCAGCAGTGGCCATACACAGCCGCCTAAGGGAAATAGCACCTATAAATAAGGAGCGAGAATTACGAAAAATTAACGTAGAAACATATGCTGCATTAGGTAGAGATAATTTGGGAGCCAAAGCAGGGAAACCACAAATGGCGCATAGTCCCGACAAGGACAACTCAAAGCAAGCACCCGTTTCTTCTAAAAATAAATGGGAGAACAAACAATCTAAAAATAATAATACAGAAAAGAATTCACGATCAAGGGGTGGGTCTCCCCAATGGGAGTCCTCTGAATAGAGGTATAACCTCAGGAATCATGATAGCATTAGGAAACCTGATAGGTATCAGGACACTGATACATGTTCCTTTCGTTCCTTTCAGGGTTCATCAAAAAACTCAGAGAGGGATGGGCGATCAGAACAAAAGACTGAAGATCGACCAAAGACAAAAAGGGAAACACATCGTACTTCAGATCATATTATCAAACAGGAAGAGCAACCTAAAGCAAAACCTCAATTCAAAAAGAAGAAAGAAGCTGGCTTAAAAATTAGACATGCCCAGGTTACTGAGGACTCAGCTTCTGAACGGGGAATGGGCTATGACGATGCTAGACAGTGCAGCAGAAGTAACAATAGCTCGCCAGAACCTGAATACAGCAGTATTGAATAAACACATCACAGTGGAAACACCTGATACCAGAATTAGCGTCCTGCATAGACTGTATGAAATTACACTTCAAATAGGGGGGGCATCTCAAGAAAGATTAAAGGTCTCTTTTTGGGAGAACTTAACATATGGATATGACATTCTGCTAGCAGAGAAAGATTGGCCGCCTGAGTTTGTAATGGATTTCCCAAAGGGGGAAAGCGTAATTTTGCCTGCTTTCTCCGACCTCGTTCCAGAATCTTTAAAACACTCATATGCGCAGGAGTGGGCGCTAGCGCTAGCTCCGGCATTATACCGCAACCATGTAGGGTGGGACGTGGAGTCTACTCACCACAAAATCCCATTAAATTCTACTCCAAATTCTCAGAGACAGTACCCTATAAAAAAATATGCAAAAAGACAGGTCAAAGAAATCTAAGACCAACTCGAATACCAAGGTGTAACTGAGACATGCACCTCCTCATTAATGATCCTTTGTTTCCAGTAATGAAACCTGACAACTCATATCCTCTAGTTTTGGATTACAGACATTAAACACATGCACACAAACATTTGCAGTTCAAAACGCACATAGTGCCGCATTAATGAATAACATTGTGCGGAAGAAATACAAAACAACTTTAGATATCTCGAATGTATTCTTCTGCCAAAATATAGCTCCAGAAAGCAGATATTTGACAGCATTTTCTGCCCTTGGCACTCAGCAAACTTTTTGGCGTTTGCCCCAAGGGTATAAGAACAACCCGGGGCTATTCTCGGCAAGAGTGTCAGAAATATTACAACCATGCGATGAGGAGGCAGTGTCCTATGTAGATGACATCTATCTGACGGACGATGAATTACTTGAACACTTGTGCAGGGTGAACAACATAATTGTGGGTTTCGCCAACTTGGGCTACAAATTTAATTTAAAGAAATCAAAAATTGCCCATCTCAATGTCCTATTTTTGGGATATGAGCTATAAAGTGAAGGCAAGAGCCTGGCAGCCAACTTTTTAGAAATGTGTGCGCTGCTCCAACCTCCAAAGACAGGTTTACAATCCATTTTAGGATTTCAAAATTTTGGCAGAACATACATTCTGGATTACGCAGAAAGGATAAAAGCTTTCTATGACTTAATCAGACCTGATTTCACAGCACATCAGTGGACACAGCAACACACAGATACTCTCTGTTCAGTTCAGGCTGACATGATAGCATCTAAACATTTGCACACACGTGTGAATTCTACCAACTTGGTGGTCTGGCTGGTCTCTGGTTTATCAGGATATACATATATCACTTTCAATGATGGTGAGGCAGTCCCAATTGCATACAAGTCACATTTATACACGAATGCTGAAATGCGATTTGTGGCCACAGAAAAAATTCTGACAGCAGTACAGACTGCTGTAGTGAGAGAAAGAACACTAGCACAGGGGAAGTGCATAATCATTGTAACCTGGTACCAACTTTAGAAGCTGTTACCAAAGCAAGCATTCCAAATACGAAAGCAATTCACGATGGACACAATGGGCTAATTCTCTCACTGCAACAGATGTAGATTACAAATATGATCCTACATTAAAAACACAAGCGTTCCTGCATTACGAACAAGAATACCCTCTCCCGAATGAAATCTTGCCTCTAGAAAAATATGAGTACATAATTTACACTGATGGTTCTGCTCAACCTGCCATTGGAAGTAAACAGCAGTATAGTGCAGCATGTGCTATAGTGAAGGGTCATATGCGGGACGGTAAATTCCATCCCAGCAATACAACTAAACAATCTCTAGGAGATTGTACAGTACAGCTGGCAGAGCTGAAAACCCTGATACTAGCACTACAGTATATGGCTCAGGAATTCCCCACACTGATAGTGTGCGATTCGTATTACTGTGTGCAGTCCTATAATGAATATCTTCATTACTGGGGCCAGAATGGGTTTAGAGATTCCAAGGGTTGCACAATTAAGCATAAATTGTTATGGGAACAAGTGGCAAAGCTGAAAGCATGCCTACCACGGGCTCAAGTTATTCACACCTTGAGTCATCAGCGTGTTGGCATACATGTTGAAGGGAATTCACTGGCTGATGAAGCCGCCAAGGCGACAGTGCAAACTGCTTAGTTTCTGCAATCACTCGTTCTAGCACAAGGATAGACGGAGACATAGAGATAGCTGTCAACGCCTCAAAGAACGGCTCTGCCGTCCCGAAGGGCTTTCCACTCAAATATTCCTATAAATTACAGGCGCAAAACACACCGTATGCTCAAATTCCAGGACTGGAGGATAGAGTTATACCAAACATGGATCGCAGATTAGGTTTAATTCTAGCTGCTCACGAGGGTCTGGGCTCAGCACACGCAGGAGTCACTGCTACAATTTCGTTACTGAAGCAGCGATTCTGGTGGCCAGGTTTGTCTAAACAAACCAAGGGTTATGTCCTAAAGTGCAACATCTGTGAGCAGATGAAAGGTTCCACCGTAGCACGGCCACCACAAACACCATTACTCATTTCAGACAGACCTCTTGCATGTGTCTATTTGGATCACTGTGGCCCCTAAATTCAGACGGGGCTTACAAGTACATCTTGGTGGCAGTAGATTCGTGCTCTAGATAAAGCCCGGGCGGGTAACTACGCTCCACCAGCGTAGTTTTGCCTACACCGCGCTCCGTTGCGAATGCGGCGTTTAGGAAAAACTATGACTCTGTGGCGGAGCATGGTTTGCCGGCCCCTCCACCCTCCCAAAGTAATTATAAAGTAATTAAAACAGCACTTACCTGTTGTGGCTACCTCCTCCTTTCCATGGTCACTCTCCTTCCTCCTCCTCACTGTCCTTCTTCACTGGTAACCCCTACGCACGCGCAAGACATACAACATAGGGGTTATCTAAGAAGAAGGACGTGAGGATGAGGAAGGAGAGCAGCCATGGAGAGGAGGAGGCAGCCATGGCAGTTAAGTGCCTTTTTAATTACTTTATAATTACTTTGGGAGGGGGAGGGCGCATAGCGGAGCGGAGCAAAGTTCCATGGAGTTGTTGTCCAACTCAGTGGAACTTCGTGTAGAGGCACTACGCCTGCTCCGCCCAGAGTTACTATGGGTTTGGCCTCAGCACTCAGCTGATGCTCGAACTGTTATAAAGGATTTGCGAGTCTTCATCGGGACATACGCAATTGGCACGTTACATTCCGACCGTGGACATTCGTTTAGCTCTCAGGCTTACAAGGAAGCCATGGAAAGTATGGCTGTGAAATTGCGGCACTCCTCCCCCTACCATCCCAAGGGAAATTCGGTGGTGGAGAGGAAAAACCGGGACCTAAAGCAATCCTTAACAGCAAGGGTATTAAGTGCAGGTGGCACTTGGGTCAATCACCTATATGGGGTAAAGAGGGCACTAAACAACATGCCAAGAAGTTCCTTGGGAGGACGTACCCCCTATGAGATCCTGTTTGGGACAAGAATGTGGGTACCTGACCTCGATTGTGCCAGCACAGTGGCGGATGTAAAACCATTTGAATTGAATGGTCGTTTGGCTGTTTTACAGGAACTCAATGAATTCCGGGCATTACAAAGCAACGTCCAAGTAAAATGCACGGCCACTGGGGAAGTGAAACTGGTTCCGACAAGACCTGCCTGGGTCCCGAAAGTTGGGGACCTGGTCAGAGAAAAGATCGTGGACAAGAAGGAGTTTGGGCCATCCTACAGAACACCTGTACCTGTCCTGGTGGTTCAAGGAACAAGAACAGTACTTCTTCCGCCTCTTGCCGGCAAAAAAGAAAAAAGATTTGTCTCCATTGATCTGATCAAACCACACTATGTGGCCGATTCTCAACAGCAGGTCACGTGGAATCTTGAGTAGCCACAGATCCCCTCTCGCTACTATACAGGAAGTTCAGATAGAAAAACTAATAACATTTCAAGACTCCTCTGCGCAAGATGCAGGAGTATCAAATAATGGAGTACGAATTACACCAGTTGAAATTGAACAACATCCAAATATTAATAAAACGCGAATTGCAATTCGGCCCAATAATGACATCTACATCAATGTGCCTTCACAAGAAGCATCTGCCAGTTCTACAAACACTGCTGAGCTACCAAAGATAGATCGAACTGCGTCTGGTTACATCATCAACTTTGATGTCTTTTCTTCAGATCCAAGTGAACCTGAGCAAACACCAACCATTTCCAAGAAATAAAAATTCCGACAATTCTATCTCTGGCTGAAAAAGACTTACTTTGTGTTCCCTTGGTTGCATCTTTGGTTTGTATTAGGGATCCTGTTACTGTTAATTTGGTTTGGCATAGTAACTGTCTTTTTCCTACTTACTGAATGGACATTACCTCCCACAACGCTCTGCAGTACAACCTGTGAACTTGGTCTTGAAACCTCATACGTCATCACACCTGTCCCTAGTGAACATTACGGCAGTTCCAGTACCGGATGGTATAGTTTGGGATAGAGTTTCATATGATGTATTTGGTCCTACTGAACATTTGAAAATTCCACATGTATTTAAATTTCATTGAATGATTTAATTACCCCGAGTACATTCTCTGATGATTGGGACATTGTGACTGTAAATACTATGCTCTCAGATTTAGAACAATCTGCTGCATTTTCTTACAGGAGTGGAGAGGTGTGGTGCAGCGGCCAGGGCAGCTGACTTCGGACCACACAGGGTTCACGGTTCGATCCCCGGCTCCGACGGCAGCTCAGCTCAGCACCATGTGACTCTGGGCAATAGCTCACTTAATTTCCACACTGGCCCCCAGCGCCTTGAGACCCGTAAGGGTGAGTAGCTGCGCTATATAAAAACGGACTTACTTACAGGGAATTGTACGAAGATACACCTGACTTTGACAGTATGTATTGTTACCAGTATTATGGTCATCACTTTTTGCACAGAGCTAGTGTCCCACGAACTGTTAACACCTACCATCAATGGGAACGTTGCCCGACACCACCAAAAGCTAGTTCTGCACATTCGCATAGAAATTTGCATACTTTTCAGGGTTCAATACATCAGACCCAATGTCATATTACAATAAGTTAGTACAGACTAATGCAACTGCAAAGAAAATGATGCTGACAAACACCAAGGTCATATATTCAGCACCTTTTATCTCCCAACTTTCTATACAAGGTTTCGACTATTGGAGGGACACGATAGACACAAAATCCATCTGGGGGACGAAAGATTGGCAGGTTCAGGGAACAGGGGCTTTATTTAGAGCTTGCCTCATACCATTACAGATAATATTCCAGAACAGAACAATGCAACAGACTACCTGCTACGGGTTTGCAAAAATAAAAGACCTGAAGACACCATGCATCCCCTCGCCCATACCTATTAACGGTATCTCGAATGATACTCTGATAAGTGAGGAGGTACTGGGTGCAATGATACAGAATGGTACATACAATTCATCAGCTCCCAATTGGAAGGGTTGGTTGGTTTGGCCTATCGACACAAATAGGTGTCAGTCAAGATTCATGGGTACCACCGGAGGGTTTAGTATCCATAGGCCTGACCCATGCTATGTACACACAGACGACCCAGGGGTAGTGACTTCTTATAGTGTTGGGAAGTTGTGCCTAGAATGGCTAAAAACCTCAACACTATTACAGGTGAAACAACACTTGTCCCTTCTAGCTGACAACATGGATCTTAGGGATTTCTTGCTAGGTCCTAAGAAACCGCGTAAAAAACGCTTCTTATATGCCATCTACAATGAACTGTGGAAAGTCTCCCAACAGGATGCTGCTGAGAGATTACGTGAAATTGATAGAATTAACCTAGACAAGGCATTGGCTGTGGTAGACAATGCTATGCCCACACTTTCTTCGCGGATTTATCCACTGGGCAACATTGTGTCCTCAGTAATCGACATAACGGAACAAGATTTTTCTATTATACAACATATGCAATCTCAATTGCGCTCCATTTTGCTTTTAAGCTGGACGCTACAATCATTGCGTTCTGGCCACGTGCCTTGGTGGTACATTAACGGCTCAACTTTGTTTTTGGCTTATAATCTGACCAACAGACAATTGACCATGGCACGCAGAGATGCAAAGTACACCATGCTGCTCATTGAAAAATTAGAGAAGTTACCTTTTACATTAGCAGAGTCACCGTCTACGGAATGGTTAATTCATGGCATATCACACTGTCAATTACGATATTCCAGTTCCAATACTGCCTTAGATACATCCAAGCAGGCAGGTATGAAGCATTGGGTGAAGGGTACATACAGGAAACCTGGGAGTTACTGTATAGATATAGGTGCAGAAATAAGGACACTGAAGCTTTCTTAAGTGGTACAGACTGTGAGAAGGCTTTAAGTGGGTCTTTTGTTTAACAATTTTTATTGAAAACAAAACAGCAGCAATCGTGACATCGCATAAACATTTCAGCTGGAAATATAGGCATTTTAGGATTACACAAATAACATTCCGCCCAGCAGGAGCCCCCAAAATAACATAGAGCGAAGGGCTGAGCATTCTAATGAGGGGTACAGTCACTTCGTTGAGTCTGGGAACATCACTCGCACACACTCTTCTAGTTGGTCCGGAGGATTATGTTATCCCATCTGTGCCCTCCTCCTCCAGTAATGCCTGCCTCTCCCGTCTAAATTCCACTGTAGGGGAAATGCAGATGTCCCCCCTGTATTTATTCCAGCATCCCCATTTTTGATCCCATTTACGTGGACAACCTCTATCTTTATATACAGTTTTCTCAGCTACCATGGCATGGTCCATGTCCTTAGCCCAATCTCGCAATTGTGGTATAGTGTCCACCCCCCACTTCTGGGCGATGTTCCTTTTCGCTATGCACCACCCCAGAGTGGCCCACGATTGTTCTGCTTGGGTGAGGTCTGTTGTCTCCCAGATATTAAGAAGGCACATCTGGGGTGATGGGTGTATGGGTTTATCAGTAGTCCTTGCCATTTGTCGGGTGACGTCTTTCCAGTATTGTTGTATGGGGGGGCATTCCCATAGAGTGTGTATGAACGTACCCAATTGATTACAGTGTCGAAGACAAAGTGTATCTGGCCGTCGTCCTAATTTAAATAACAATTTGGCATCAAAGTACACACGATGGAAAATCTTAAGCTGGACGATCCGGAGTCGCATCGGGATTGCCACCTCCCGAGGCGAAGCCCGTGCTTCAGTCCAGTCTTCGTCAAGTATTGCCCCCAGGTCCGCCTCCCAGTTAGCGCGCAATTTCCGAGTTGGGTCAGCTCGGTTATTGATCAGTTTTTTGTAGGTTAGGGAGATAGCCTTGCGGACCATTGGGTCTAGTAACAACCTATCCTCCAGAGGAGAGGAATCAGGGAGGGGGTGTCTGTAGGGAGGGCGCAGTCTATGGCGTGACTTATTTGAAGATATCGGAAGTGTTCTGACGGTGCTAGTTGGTATTTGAGTTGGAGATATGCAAATGAAGCCTTCTTGCCCTTGATCCACATATCTCCCACCGTGGAAATGCCAATCGTGTCCCACTTGTCAAATCCTGCACAGACACTCAGCCGTCCCAAGATGTCGGGTTCCCATAGGGGGGTAGCCTTTGTCAGACGCCCTTGCCATCCCATCCGCCGTTGAATCCCGTGCCACACTTCTACCGTACGGGCCGTTGGGCCAGTCAGACCTTGTTTTCGGGGGTTGGAGTATAGCGCTCTATTGTAGCTTCCCTTCCCCATCAGCCACAGATCGGTGCGGAAACTGGGGTCAGTATGAGACCCAAACACCCAACTGTTGATGGCAATTAATTGCGACGCCTGATAATAAAGGCGCATATCTGGCAACCCAATGCCTCCATCGTACCATTCCATCGTGAGCTTATTTGTGGCTATCCGGGGCGGTCTATTATCTCATAGTAAATCTCTAATTGCTGCCTCAATCTGCGAAAAATAGGTTCCGGGGACCGGGATGGGAGTATTCTGCAGGGCGTAGAGAAAACGTGGTAGGGCTAACATCTTAACTAATGATGCCCGCCCCAAAAGGGTAAGGGGTAGTGTCTTCCAGTGGATGACATCCGATTTAAACCTCTGAGGCGGTCCCCTCAGATTCTGTTCATAGAACACTGTTACATCAGTTGTGATAAAAATGCTGAGGTATTGGAAACCCTGGGTCGCCACAGGAATGGTGTAGCCCCGCGGACTCTGGGGTGGATCACCCCAGAGGGAATACATCTGGGATTTGGCCCAGTTTATCTGGTAACCAGAGTGGGCCCCAAATATATGGAAGATATGGAGAACGCGGCGGAGTGAGCGTGCCGGTGAGGTAAGATAAAGTAAAATGTCGTCCGCATATAGCGATATGCGGTCTTCGTGTCCGTCTGCCCACTTAAAGCCTCTGATACCGGGGTCTCCCCTGACCCAGACTGCTAACGGCTCCAGGACCAGGGCAAAGAGGAGGGGCGATAGTGGGCAGCCCTGCCTCGTACCACGGCCAAGGGGGAAAGAGCCTGAGCGATGGTTGTTCACTCAGACATGGGCGGTAGGAAGGGTGTATAACAGTCTGATCCACCCAATCAACTTGGGCCCGAGCCCAATGCGATTCAAAACCGCAAACAGATAGTCCCATGCCACGGTGTCAAATGCCATTTTGGCATCAAGCGCGAGCAAGACAGCCTCTTCCTCCATCGTTGTCACACGACCCAACGCGCCGTGGACGCGGCGTAGGTTACGGGCTGTATTGCGCCCCGGCATAAATCCCGATTGGTCGGGGTGGATCAAATCAGTGAGATATGGGAGTAGGCGGTTAGCCAACAGTTTAGCCAAGATTTTGGCCTCTACGGTAATCAGGGAAATGGGTCGGTACGATGTACACTCCTCCGCTGGTTTACCGGGTTTGCGGATGACTACAATAGTGGCCGCGCGGATATCTGCTGGGAGAAGGCCAGCTTCATAACATTCGTTATAGAGGTTTAGTAAATGGGGAGCGAGTTTCATAGCCATGGGTTTCATTAGTTCAATCGGAAGCCCATTTGGGCCCACGGCCTTACCCGCCCGGATATCTTGAATGGCTTTCTGAATCTCTTCAACTGAAATATCCGCTTCTAAGGCCTCTTTATCTGTTTGGGAGATACACGTGACCTCAATAGTAGCAAGGAGATCTGCCGCCCATGTCGACTGTGAGTTCTGCGGCGTGGTGTATATGTGCTCATAATATTTTGCAAACGTTTCTGCAATGGTCTGAGGATCGGTGGTCAGGACATCACCGGGCCCTTTGAGCGCGCGCACCCATCTCGCTGACTGTTCCTTGCGTTCCAGCCATGCCAATAATTTACCGGTTCGCTCTCCCTGCTCGTATATTTTATGACGGGTGGCCAGAGCACGTCTGTTGGCGTCCTCTAAAAGCAGTTGTCTATAATCTTGTCTCTTAACGTTGAGGTTATGGTGAACGTCTTGATCCGCGTTTTGCGCAATGGCGCGTTCGAGGTCCGATATCTCCGATTCCAATTCACTCACTCGCCGATTGCGCTCAGCCCTGTGGCCCACTATCATTGCCAAGGCTCTCCCCTTTATCACTGCTCCGTAGGCGCCCCAAAGTGTAATAGCTGATTTCACAGACCCTGTGTTTTCCTCAAAATAGTAGTCGGTATCTTTCCGTAGGTTTTCCCGAATGTATGGGATCTTCAGCGCCCAAGGTTGGATCATGATAGGGCCAGGCTGCACCACACGGCGAGCTCCAAAAACTGTTGTAACAGGGGAATGATCCGACACTCCCCTCGCAAGGCAGGCGGAATCTGTGAAGTCCTGTATGTTTTGTGCGTGGGTAAACAGGTAGTCTAGTCGTGATTGGCTGCCATGTACACCGGATTGGAACGTAAAGTGTGTGTCGTGCAGGTGTGACCATCTCCAGATATCTACCATCCCCAGGGCATTAGTGAAATCATGTAATTGTGTGCTGTGCGCGGAGTCACGTCTGGGCGGGAATCGGTCTATTTGGCCATTCATTGTCAGGTTAAAGTCACCTCCCATCACCAGTGTACCTACAGGCAAGTTCAATAATAACACACCAATATCTGCTAGTGTCAAGCGTTGGAGGCCCGGTGGGGCGTACACGGAGATAACGTAGAGGACTCTGCCTTCCCAGATGCCCGAGCAAGCCACATATCTACCCAGCGGGTCAGTCCACGTATCTTGTATCATATAGGGGCAGCCCTTTCGAAGGAGGATCCCCACCCCTCTAGACCCGGATGTAAAGCCCGAGTGTGCAGCCATACGATAGCCCTTTCTATCCAGGGCCTTACAGGAGTTACCTATTAAATGTGTTTCTTGGAACAACACCATATCCAGCCCCAGACGGTGAATGTAGTGTAGCACTATTCCACGCTTGATTTTGTCCCCCAGTCCGTTGACATTCCATGTCATGAGTCTAAGTCCCTGACCTCTTGCCATCAAACACCAATATCGATACAATGATGTGAAAGGGGTGTGTCAATTGGTTGTAACCCATAACGGTATTTGTCTGTGTTGCTCCTGTTGTGTCATCACGCCCCATGGCTCCATTAGGTGTGAACTCAGTGACATGAATATCAATACCAGCTATGGTGCACTGGTATGAAATGTCATTTCGTATTGCTGCATTAAAACAATAAAAACATCCCCCAACAAAACAGACCCAAACAAGCCCAAATATGTAGTAACTCACCCCCTCCCTGCCTCCCTGCATTACGGGACTAAAACCGCCCGCCACCCCCAACATGCAGAGTGCCTGTCGCCCACCCATAAACAATTCTAGGGAACGTGAGCTACCCCACTCCCATCACAGTTGCAGACAATCAATTTGTTCCTTGTCCCCCAACCCGACCCCACCCCCAGCACTATTTAGAACTCTGGGCTCAACCCGGATAATTGACCATCTCCAAACGGTGTCCCGGCCCTAGATTCTATATGTCCATGGACTCAGACCCAGAAACGGACACCACCAGGTAAAAAAAGCATAACGATAACATTTGACAATAGGCATTCAAACACTGAGTCAGTCCCCTCAGCAGTGACAAGGAATGCCGCTTCGCCAGCAAGGGTAGCTCCCTCCCTCCGCCCGATCAGACCCGTACCTGTTACTCTCGCCCTCAGAGGTTTAGGCATTCGAGTCCACAATCAGGAGCATATTGGGGAACCCTCGGGGATCAAGAGCTATCACACCCAGTTTTACCAGCATCCAAGGTTAGTGCCCCCCGTGTGGTCCTGGGAATCAGAGTCTGGGTGTGGAGAAGTACGTTCTGCTGGCGCCAGTCTTCGGCCGCATCCGCCGCCGAGAGTCCCTTATTCGCATTTTTCCCCACTGTACGCCATCCCTCGAGCCAGTCCCATGCTTCCTCCGGGCGGGTAAAGAACCATGACTTCCCTTTGGCTTCCACTCTTAGCTTGGCAGGAAACAACATTGCGTATTTAACTTCTTGAGCTCAGAGAGCTCGTTTCACCTCCAGGAAGCTATTCCGCTGTTTCTGGACACGCAGTGTGAAATCGGGAAAGAACATGATTTTACTGTTGTCGATGGTTAGCGGCGGGGCCACCCGCGCCGTTTGGAGAATGAGATCCCGGTCTCGGAAATTGAACACGCGGGCAAGAAGTGGTCTTGGGGGCGCCCCAGGCCTGGGCCGACCCCCCCGGCACTTGATGAGCTCTTTCGATCGAAAAACATTTAGAAAGTCCTCGAGGCTGAAGACGTTTGAGGACCAGGTCCTCGATGAAAAGGTCCGCTGCTTGCCCCTCTGCGTGTTCCGGGACACCTATAATGCGAACATTGTTCCGGCGCATTCTGCCTTCATAATCATCCAGCTGTTGAGCCATTGCATCGTGGGAAGCGCGCAGTTCAGTGACTTCTCGCTTGAGAAAGCTGGTGTCATTGCTCAATTCTTTAGTCGTGCTTTCCACCGTTCCCACGCGTTCAGCGACTTTTTTCATGTTTTCCCTGATCAGCCCCACATCGGTGACCACTGTGTCGATTTTCGCCTCGAGGGATGTTTTAATGGCAGTGATCGCTTCAAGGAGATCTTTATTCGTGGGTTCCGTCATGTCACCTGAGGCCACCGCCGCGTCTCGCTCCCCGTTCTGTTGTTTTTGCCAGGCGAATTTATCTAGCTTGGTCTGCGTAGCTGCTCTGTTGCTACGTCCGGTCGCCATGGTCACCGCTTCGCTGGCCCCACCCGGCGCTACTCCCCGCCGCCTGCAGTGGGGTCTTCCACCCGGCCGGTCGGCTTTCGCGGAACGCACCCCAACCAGGGGAGTACCCCACAGGGAGTGTAATGTCAGATGAGTTCTCGTGGCGCCCCACCAAACTCCGAATCCAACAAGAGAGGGTCTGGGTGGGTGTAAGCCTCTAACTCCTCTGTTTTCACGTCGTCTTTTCAACTATAGCGTGTTACTCCGGCCGCCGAGGCGGTCCCAGCGGGGCCAACGGAACACCGCAGATATCCGCCGCAGTGTCCAATCTCACTGGACCTGGTGTGAGATTTTCCTGTCGTTCTAGGGAGCACCCTTGCTCCAGGTCGTCTGGGGCCCCACCCGTTTCCTACTCCCGGCCTCTATCACACAGCGGGGGGGAAAGGAGTAGCGGGTTCCTACGCCGAGCCTCGTCCGGCCACCGTTGTACCCCACACCGGAGGCGTCAGGTACCCTACCAGCTTCTGGGTCGTTTATGGGCCCCGTGCTGTCTTGAATGCATCCCCTCGAGTGTAGCAGAAAAGAGTGCAGGACCAGGGTTAATGGGCCTCTGTATCAGGCCCGCTCGAGCCACCTCGGGACCACGCTACTGTTGTCTCAGGTCCACGGCGATTTTCCGAGTCACTAGCGGGACTTGTGTATTTGTGGCCGGGCCCACTTAGTCCTAGGGTTAGAGGCCACTGGGCCGCTTATGGCGCTACTCACACGGACGGGCCCGTCCTGGCCCTATGTGCTCGTCAGCGCTCACTCTCCGGTTCCACCCCCTCTCAGGCCTCCGAGCTGTCCCCGCTGGCTCCCGCTGGGCCCAGGGTGAAGTGCCGGTTGTTGCGTCTCGGCGGTTCCGCCAGTTCCCAGGGTGGTAGGCCGCAGCCGCGGTCTCCCGTAGCTACGCGCACCAGCCGAGGTGCACCCCCTCCAGCGGGGACGCCGGGGAAGACCCGGTCCGTGGAGCTCGTCGCCGGTGCAGCCACCAATCAGGACCAAACTCACACACAATGTCGCTAGGCGCCACCAGACATAGGAGAAGGCTGTAGGGCGTAGATCAGATTGGTGGGACCCTGGATTATCCGGATAATGCGGGAGTGGCGCTCCGGAGCCGAGCTACCGAGCGGCCATTCCCATCGGCAGTTAGCCACGCCCCTCTTTAAGTGGGTCTTTAGTGTGCAAAGAGGTCTCGCTTCATGGAGCGTGTAATGCTTCAAAAGTGAACTTATCTTGCTACTTGAAGGGCTCCCCAGCTGCCGTGGTTCATCCGTTTTTTAAATTTTGATTTACTCTTGGAGTTATTTAATGCTGAGTGATCAAGGCTGTTGCGGGATGGTGCCAGGCATTGCATATCTAGTCACAGTAAACTTCAGGGTTGTTTGTTGTAAGCAAGTATTATTTCTCCCAGCTCGCACAGTTAGGGAGGCACCACTGTGGCCTTCATTGAATGTTTCCAGTATAAGGTTTGATTTGCTGAGCAGACTGAAAGCCATGTTGTTTCAACAAAATGTGGCCTTAACTGCAGCCCGAGAGACTTTTGATCTCCAGGTTGCAAGGTCTTCAGCAGAGATACAGGCTCTGGTCCGTACGAACTTCCCGATCCATTTTGGAGAAATGGTTCATCGTATCTTTAACATGTCTGATACGAGTGGGATTGCACACCTATTTAAGCGTCTTGGATCAGATCTCTTTACCACCTTTCAGACCATTTTTGGAGTAATTCCAGCTTTCATACACTCCGTACTTGGAAGCATTTTTGGAGGGCTTTCTTTGGACCTGCTATCAGTAGTGGGCATCCTGATTTTAATCCTATTGCTTCGCAATGGATGTCTCAATCCCTCAAGACATGGAGAGAACACTGCTGGAACAACGTTGTCGTGAGCGTATAGTGTTCTACCTGGGTACGCCTCGGCTTCGAGAGCTGAGTGAGCATTGGTTCCTGTCTTTTAGACCGGTCTGGCTAGACTGTGTCCTGCCTGTGTTCCGTTGCCTCTTCTTCGGATTTGGCTACGTGTTGGGCCTGTGTCTGACACTTCCATTGGTTGTGCCGCCTGACATAGAAGTGCTCCTGGAGCCCTTGCAGGCCCTCATGTACAGTTGTCCACAGCGTATTCCCGTGTTGATGACGGCATTTCTAGAGCCTCCAAGGGATGCTTCTGCTCCTGTTGGAAGGGAAATCGGCTCTGCTACAGAGGTACAGGCACCAGTTCCAGGGGTGCAGGCATCTAATTCTTCCCCGGTGGCTGCTGAGGGAACCAGAGATGACCATCTTTGCTCACTCAACATGATACTGGAAGTTCTGGAGGCATTGCCACCTGTGGATACGATGTTCAGCGATTTTGAGCCTTCAGCGCAGGATTTATAAACAATCTGGCCTCTCCTGTGCTGGGAACCGTTTTGCAACTTTTAAACATTTACCAAATTGAAGGTCGAAACTGACTCTGTTTTATTTTTCCTTCTCTGCCTCTAACTAAGCAGAATGACCTTCAAGGTGCTCAGTGAAATAATAACCACATAAATCAGTCTAGAGGACCTTTTGAACGCTTTTAGAGAAAATAGTTTTTCTTATGGACATTTTTTAGCATGCTTTTTTAAAGAATTGCTTTTTAGGATTTTAGTTATAAACGATTTTTATGCTTTTTAAGGCTGTAGCTTTATTATCATTTAGCTGACCCTGTTGACCTTTTGATGAGGAGTGGATGTCATGTCCTTTAGGATAGTCCTGTCATGTATACCCCTTTTTACATACATTGTCCCATCCACACGACAATAACGGTTTTGAAACAGGTGACCTTTTACCTAGTAGCTTGCTCTTGTCTCTTCGACACCAGGCTCTTAGTATTCTATCATAATCCCTGTACCTGACGTACATAAACATGCCCTCAGGCAACGCATAATTATTCTGTATACGGGTCACCACTTTTTTCATCCTTGGCCAACAGCCAGCATTTCAAGATCGCATTTGTTTTGAAAAACATTTATGATTTTTTTCAAAACAGTTGTGACAGTTTTCAAAATATATCGATTCTAGAAGAAACCGTGGAGTGACCACTCTAGTATATAAGACCCTTATTGCCCCCTGCAAATTAGAGGAGAATTCCTTCCAAGCTGGCACGGGGTCCTGCATGCTGAATCTTCGACACTCAGTGGTCTGACATCCCTTGCGGGGTGTCATCCTCGATGCAGAGACGGGGTCCTCATTCTCAACCATCAGGTGAGGGGGATGGTTCTTCCCTAGGGGATTCCTGACTACATATACGCATATACATGCTACACATACAGATCTAGGCTAGGTACATTTAGGCAAATTACTTAGGGCGCATATTTTAGGACTATGCAAATGCTACTGTTTTTTTCTGAACTGTATATGTTCATCTCATTAGCACTATGGTAGAATTATCTACTATTTACCATATTAGTACCTGCAATTTCTTTCGTATGCTTCTGTCTCCTGATTGTCGCAGCAAATATGTTTTACACAAGACTGACGCTGGACCAATAAATACTTATTGAAACGTCCTAATCGCCATCCTGCGTACTTTTTGAGAGTAAGCAAGCTCGAGTGACTGAGCCAAAAGTACTGTACTGTTGTCCACGATCCCTGAGGAATCAGGGTTGTCATGTTCAGTGGTTGCCAGAAACTACCTACACCACTGTAAGATACAGGGGGGTGGTAGTGGCACTGTAGAGCTAGCTGGCCTAATGGCTGACATATCCTGTGGGGGTGTCCGGAGGCAGTTGGGACACCAAGCCCTCAGTTTAGGTCATCCAAAACGCGCAGGTCCTGGGGATTCCTAGGAACTACACAACATTATATCCTATGGCCTTTGCAATAACTCAAATGAGACATTCATCACATTTGTGACGTTGTAACCAATCCTCCAAATGCTAAATCAATCAATCAATAAAACTTTATTCAGTCTGATATACGACCATAAAAGCTCAGAGAAAAGACAATTAATATACAGCGGAATATAAAACTTAAGCCATACTATTAAATATCAGTTAAAATCATAAAATCTCACATCACCAATATAAGTTCATAATACAAACGTGTTTCTCTGACTCAGCAATATATAAATAAAGGACAGTAAAAGTGCAATTAAATATCAGATCAAAACAAATCATGAGACCTCACAACGCCAGTTTAACTTCATGATGGGTACCTATTTCTCAGTCTCAGGGCCTAAATTATAAAGTTTAAAAAAGCGAAACACGTCAATGGGGACGCTAAGTTCTGCACGAAAATTAAGCCTTCAAGATGCAAGTTAAAAAACCTCTCTTGAAAGGATTGGTCGCAAGAATCGGAATCTATAGGCTACGTAGAGTGTGCAGAATAATATAAAGTGCTTAGTAGTTTGGCAGGAAATCCCGTCACAATGACATGGTGGCAGGGAGGCGAACCAGGAACCTGTGGTCGGGAACGCCCCTAAATGATGAATCATGTTCATATGAAAACGTGAAAGATAAAATCTATATTGGGGAGTTCTAATCCACAAAATATAGTTCTCCATGCCGTAGCACGTGGAAATAGCTATATACTGTTGGACTTTTATCATGTCAATGGCTTTTTTCATTCTTAGCTTTTCCTTGTGTTCTAAGAACTTCAACTTATTCTGCAACTTGTTAAGACTAGTAATGTTTCATGTGTTTGCCCACAGATGTGCCAGTCCCAATTCTTGCAAGGATAACTTAACATAATTTAACCATGGAATGGCCTGTGCATTGCTTTGTTTTAAACAGTCTTCTACAATATCCCGCATGAATTTCAAATCCGGGGATAACCATATTTTAACCCATAGCAAGAAAGGAGCGAGCCTCACCAAATCTTCCAGGAAACTAGTCCCATTTCATTATGTGTGATCAGGCTTGTAATGGATCTAGGGAGTCCAAAAGGTTTGGACAGAAATGTATTCTCTACTGTCTATAAAGATGACAACGGGACATATACCCATACTCCTGCTCCCTACGTGGCCACTGACAGACACCTGCTTTTATATAACATCACTATTTCTTTCTGGGGTTTATGTCCCAATTTTTTAGCAAATCTATCAAGTTACTCACAAGCTGCTTCTGTAAGTTGAGACCTCTGATTTACCAGTCTATTCCAGGTCAGGTTAGCTGAAAATATAATCCCCAGATAGCTAAAATTAGATGTTTTCATTATTGACGTTCCTCCCACAAAAAAGTTCAGAGAGCGGGTGTTTGTGGGGCCACTAAGCAAAATATAAGATTTCTTATGATTGACCTTGAGCTTCAAATTGGCCATAAAGGTATTGAACCCGCCCAGTAAGATTTGCAATCCGTTATCGGTGTGCAAATGGGAATATCTGTGGTTAGGCACCTTAAAAATGCATCAAGTGCATTAATATAAAATAAAAAGGGTGCCAAAATACAACCTTGTCTGACCCCTCCCGAGTAACTGGAATCGGAGATGTCAAATTCCCCCTCCTGTCTAAAACGAGCCCTCATGGTATTGTCTTGAGGTAACCTTCTCAAAACCATTAAAAGGGGAGGATCAACCCCAGCTTGCCCCATAATCTCCCACAGTTTATCTCTTTCCACTAAATCAAAGGCTGATGAGAGGTCCATAAAAGCCATGTGCATTGCACCTCTCCTGGCCTCGACATACTTATTTAATATAAGGGTCAGATTAAGTGCTTGTTTAGAGGTGCCTAAGCTTGGTGGAAACTGTGGTATTCTGCATTTTCCTGTTTCTTCCTCTGACAACTCATGCTCTATATTCTCTTCTGTGCAACCGGCCTTTGTTAAGGTTGCTATGCTGTGATGTAATTTAGAAAGTATTTAGAATGTATCTTCTAGGGAAAGAATGTTACCTTTTGATCTGTTGGCAGTTGCTTGTAGCTGTTGGTGGCTGAGGTCTCTTGTACTTGGATGGATTAAACCTGTTCCTGTTTTTCAACTATTTACTGTGTCCTGCCTGTGCTTTGTAACTGGGAGGCATCATCTCATTTTGGCGACGAGTGAACCTACTGCTTTCAACTTCCCCAAGTGACATCAACACAACGATTTCTTTTTCTACTTTGATTCTTACATGTCAGCTCTACCACACAAAAGAACTTACTCTTTGAAGATTGCCTTCTTTGTGTCTGTGGAGCTGTACCAGCTGTGAACCCACTGCCAGCCTCACCTTCTGTTCAACCCTACGAGAGGTGCAGCTCTCCCGGCTTGGTCTGCCGCCGCTGCATCATACACGGCGTCCTCAGCTACCTGAACTTCTCTTCATTTACGGTAGGCTGATTTTCGTGTTGTTTTTTCCCTGCACTCCAGGAGCGGCAACAATTTGATGTCACGCTGGGTCTAGGATCTTGCGCTGCGGCTTGCCTGACTTTGCCTGGCCCGTTACCAAGTTACGCGTGAGGCCTGTTACCCGCTGCATGCATCGCTGAAACGTTCCTCTTGACGCTGAGTGCTTGACATGTCACGCTGGGCCTAGAATCTTGCACTGCGGCTTGCCTGACTTTTCCTGGCCCGTTGCTTGATTACGCGTGCGCTCGACGCTGACTGCCATACTACTAGTGACGTCAGAGGAGTCAATCCTTCATTTTCTTTGGCTGTTCCTTTACGCTGCGTCGTAACGCAACGTCGCGGCCATTTTCTTCATTTGCCTGACCTTGCCTGGTCTTGACCCTTTACCTGCTGCTTTCTTTTGAATGCGCCCAGTTTTATTTCTCGCTGATGCACACAGCCTGTTTCAGTACTTTAAATACTCTTTCTTCCGGCATCTGTGTTTAACGCGTACAGCTTTATTTCACGCTGATACGCACAGCTCATTTTAACACGCGTCCAGCTTTGTTACACGCTGATACGCACAGCTCATTTCAACGTGCGTACAGCTTCGTTTCACACTGATACGCACAGCTCATTTCATGTACATCTAGATCTCATTTCAACATTTAATTTAAGTTGATGCTTCTTTACTTGTCTGGCAAATGGTAAGGTTTCTCTTCTAATTTTTTTTGTTTTGCAGGTATCTCTCAACTTAACGCATACGCTGATACGCACAGCTTGTTTCTTCTAAAACGTTGTTACGCGCACCCAACATTTACGCATTATTTTAACGTACAAGTGCATCTTTGTTTCATTTCCTCTTTTGTCGTCTACACTGATGCACGCAGCTTCATATTGTTCATAGGTTTTCACCCTGATGCACACTCCGCTCATCTAGAGATCTCAATTTCCCTCGCCAAAGTTTAATTTTATAACTTTCCACTGTAAACTTGTAACTTTTCTTCACAATGCAAAACGTCACCGCTGCACCATTTTTCTTATCCACCCCTGGCGATCCAGCAATTCCCTGGTTAAAATGGAAAAAAGTTTTTGCAAACTATGCGAGGGTGTGTGGCACATCTCTAAGTGCGGAGAGAAAAGCCTCTCTATTCATGCACTGTCTCGGTTCTGAGGGTCAGGAAGTTTTTGAACATCTTCCTGGTCTTCCAGACAGTGAGGCTGCATTGTTAAATGAATATGAGATTTGCATGAGGAAAATGGATATTCACTACCTTCCCAAGGTGAGTATGGTATTGGAGCGCTATCACTTTGGGCAGAGGATGCAGCAGCAAGAGGAGTCTGTTGAGCAATACATAACCATTTTAAGAAAGTTAGCTTCTACTTGTGACTTTGGCACAACTTTGGATGAAAGGTTGAGGGATCAATTAATGCTTGGCTGTTTTATTGATAAAGCGAAAGATAGCTTATGGCAAAAAGACAATCTTTCTCTACAAGAAGTTATCACCATTTTGAAGTTACATGAACATTCTAAGGCTTGTGTAGATACTATTCGTAAGGAGTGTGTAAAGAATGGTGCTGTAGAGAAGAATGAGAAGGATGCGGTCAGAAAAGTAAGTGCTAAACCTCTTTCCAAGAGTCCTGCTGACAAACCAATGCTCTCACCTAAATCTTCCAATAGCAACTCCTTTCAGGGTAAATGTTACAGGTGTGGGAATTCTGGTCATATGGCTAATTTTAAAGATTGTCCTGGTTGGAAGGTCACTTGCTCTAATTGTGGCAAGAAAGGTCATTTCTCACGGTGTTGCAAGTCTAAGAAAGACATGAAGAAAGTCAGGGAAGTGGACCTCTATGATCAGGAATCTGATGTTGTTGAAATCTGTCAAGTTTTTTGTGCAAACAATGATGGTCCTTTAGAGGACGTGTGTATAAATGATCAATCTGTAACTATGCTGTTTGATTCTGGTGCCAAAATCACACTTATTCCCAAGAGCTTCTATGACCGTTGTCTTGTCAACAAGGTCAAATTGGTGAAACCTGACATCAAACCTAGAGGTTATGGAGGAGAGATCATCGATCTCTTGGGGTATTTTTGGGGCACCATTGAGTTCAAAGGTAGAATTATTCCTGGGAAAATCTATGTCTCTGTGAAGGGAGACTCCTTAATTAGTTGGTTTCACCAACGTGATCTTTATGTATATCTAGATCCTAATCAAACTCCTTCTGTCTGCTTGAAGGATTTACCTGATGTCAAAATGGTAAATGAAGGTTCTGACATCTGGGTTGCGAAGTTTCTGGAAGTTTTTAAAATGGAGCTGGGTTGCTTAAAGAACTATGTTCATCAAATTAGGATGAAGCCAGGTGCTATTCCCAGGTTCGCAAAAGTCAGAGGGGTCCCTCTTTTGGTAAAGGACTCTATGAAAGTTGAATTGGACAAACTTGTTAGTAATGGAATAATTCAAGAAGTGGAGGCACCTGAATGGATCTCCCCAGTGGTCATGGCCCGCAAGGCCAATGGCGAGGCTAGACTTTGCATTGACTTGAGGGAGTTGAACAAAGAGGTGATTGTTGACCACTATCCTCTTCCCAATATCACAGAAATGTTGTCATCCTTGGGTGGAGCTAAGCACTTTTCGACCTTAGACCTTTCTTCTGTGTACCATCAGGTCAAACTCCATCAATCCTCTCAAGATCTCACTGCCTTCATAATGCCCTTTGGGACCTTCAAGTTTCTCTGCATGCCTTTTGGTCTGATCTCTGCTGCCTCTGTTTTTCAGAGGGTAATGGAGAAGGTCCTTAAGGGCGTCCCTGGGATTAAGGTTTATCAAGATGATATTCTGGTTGATGGTGTCAATCTTGATGAGAATAATGAGAGGTTATCCTTGGTCTTGGAAAGAGTGCTTGCTGCTGGCCTCACACTCAAGTTTGAAAAGTGCAAATTCAATGTTGGGGAAATTGAATATCTTTGTCATCTAATTTCAGGAACTGGTATTAAACCAAAGCCCTCTTTGGTTCAAGCTATTTCTACTTTGGCCTATCCCAGAGATAAAGATGAATTAGTAAAGTTCCTAGGAATGGCTGAATTTTACAATAAGTTCATTCCTAATTTTGCTAAAAAAACAGAGACCTTGCGTGGGCTTTTGAAGAAGGGGTCTGGTTTCGAGTGCAGTCATGCCTGCAGTGAGGAGTTTAATACTATCAAACAGTGTTTGAATGATGCGCCTTCTTTGTCGAGTTTTGATCCATGGTCAGATTCTTATCTAATGACAGATGCAAGCTCCAAAGGCTTGGGGTATGTGTTGTTACAGAAAGCTGCTGCTTCTGAAAGAACCATCCTTTTCATTTCTAGCCCTTTAAGGGGGGATGAGTGCAATTACTCTGTTGTTGAGAAGGAGGCCCTTGCTGTGTATTGGGCCATTCGCAAACGTAAGAAATTTTTGTGGGGCAAATCTTTTGAGGTGGTGTCTGACCACAAACCTCTTAAGGGTGTTTTATGCAAGAAAGGGGTAAATTGTGTTTCCCACAGGATTAGGAAATGGGTGGTCGCCTTGCAGGAGTTACAATTTGGTGTATCTTACTTTCCTGGTTCAAAGAATATTCTGGCAGATTGTTTGTCTAGACTTTGTAGCCTTGATGAAACTTCTGCAGGGTCAGAGGAGCCTTACGTTTTTTCTGGTGAGGATTTTGATGAGGAGCTGAATGTTTGTGTCATTACGGATGGTTTTATCTCGGAGGAGGTCTGGTGTGAAAGCATCAATCAAGATGTTGTGTTAAAGTCTGTTATTTCTAAGGTATGTGAAGGTTGGGGAGACAAGAAGGATTGTGCTGAAAACTTAAAAGGTTTTTGGAATGTGAAGGATGAGTTAACCATGTTTAATGGTGTGTTGCTGCGTGGCAGCAAGTTGGTGGTCCCTGATATTCTTAAGGATAAACTGGTTGCCAATGCCCATGTGAGTCACATGGGTATTGCCAAAACTAAGGAAAGAATTAGGGAGGCCTACTGGTGGCATGGATGTTTATATTGAAAGGGTTGTTCGTGAATTTCCTCAATGTGGATAAGGTGTTGAAATGTTGGACTCAACCCATAATTATCAGGGAGCAGTCCTGTGGTCCATGGGTTGATGTTGCCATTGATATTTTAGGACTGGTCAAATTCAGATCTCAGGATTCTTATGTTTTAGTTTGTGTGGATCTTTTTTCCAGGTGGCCTGAGGTGAACATTGTCAGTTCTGTTAAATCTCAGGTTGTCATAACATTTTTGGAAGAACTCTTTGAGCGTGAAGGTTTTCCTTTGTCATTATTATCGGACAATGGGGTTCAGTTTACCCCTTTGGTCTTTCAGAAATTTTTGGAGGAAAGAAACATTAGGCACAAGAAGGCTGCTTTGTATCATCCTGAGTGCAATGGTGTTGTGGAGAGATTTGTTAAAGTTCTGAAAGAAGCAATGCAGTTGGCTGTGTCCTCTGGTGATGATTGGGTGACTGCTGTTCAAAGAAAGGTTTGTGAATATAGGTTCACACCTCATTCTTCTA
This sequence comes from Calotriton arnoldi, assembly GCA_963921515.1. Taxonomy (NCBI): domain Eukaryota; kingdom Metazoa; phylum Chordata; class Amphibia; order Caudata; family Salamandridae; genus Calotriton; species Calotriton arnoldi. The sequence goes on along the minus strand of CAWUFW010001712.1, from coordinate 996,366 downwards.
CGGGGGTTGCTCCCTTCAGGCTATTTAAAGGGAGGGCAGCTATCACTGACATGATTCCCTCTTGGGTTGCTTCTTCTAGGAAATCTGTTGACAGCAATGTTGAAAACACTGGTGCGTGGAAAGAAAGAGAACTTAAGTGTATGGAAAAAAGAAAAGAATTGTTTGATCTAAGAAAGTCTGCCAAGAAAACTCTGGTTGGGGTTGGTGATTGGGTCAGAGTGAAGTTGCCAAAGAAATGTGGTGGTATTTCTAAATTTGGCAAACCTTTACAAATCATTAAACTGTTTAAAAATGCAGTGAAGACCAGCGATTATAAAATTTGGAATCTTGGTAGAGTTGCCAAGTGTCCTTCTCAAGGCTCGGTGCATGCCGATGTTTTTGTACCTTGTCTTGCTTCTCAAGCGCTGAGGAGGAGCTCTGGACGTGCAAGGTTTACTCCTCGATGTTTGCAAGATTGTGTTTGCTATTTTTTTTTTTTGTGTTATAGGGGGAAGGTGATGTGGTATTCTGCATTTTCCTGTTTCTTCCTCTGATAACTCATGCTCTATATTCTCTTCGGTGCAACCGGCCTTTGTTAAGGTTGCTATGCTGTGATGTAATTTAGAATGTTTCTTCTAGGGAAAGAATGTTACCTTTTGATCTGTTGGCAGTTGCTTGTAGCTGTTGGTGGCTGAGGTCTCTTGTACTTGGATGGATTAAACCTGTTCCTGTTTTTCAACTATTTACTGTGTCCTGCCTGTGCTTTGTAACTGGGAGGCATCACCTCAGAAACCCATATTGGACCTTCGTAAAGAAGGCACTCTCCTTTGCCCAGGCTTCCAGTTTCCCCTGTGATTACTAGTCAAATGTTGTACTTAGGACTATGGGCCTGGTTTAGCAGATTAGCTACTCCATCTCAAACATGACGGATAACCAGTCTGCCCTATTAGAACTTTATTATATACTATGGCACTTGTAATAAGTCAAATGGGATATTCATCACATTTGTGACATAGTAACCAATCCTCCAAATGCTAAATCATGCCCTATGTCATTAGGTGGCAAGTCCTGAAGATTTTCTAAGTTTGTGGACCCTCTGACTTACTGCATGCGAAATACAGGGGTCAGGGTTTGCAAAAGCCTGATCTGCAGAAAAAAACTAAACAAAGATTGTTGAAGTTTGTAGCACCATGAGTGAAAGAGTCAACTTCATTTGTTTTAGGGAAGCTCTAAAACAAAGTTTTTACATCAGAAACCACAACTTCTCAATAAGCTGATATAATTTCATGGTTTATTCACCAGATACCACCGACTGAAGTGAGCCAAGATCCAAGTGTGCTAAATGCCGATCCGATGTGAGGAAAGTGTTCACCTTCAGGAAGGAGCAGCCCATCATTAAGGGCAGAAGGACCCGGACACCCCGCCCCCCAACCTTTTGCTAGGCATGAAGAGAGTCTGTCAGGCTCAGCAAAGTGCCAAGGGATGACTGTCAGTCCATAACGCCTTTTCAAAGAGTAAGGTGGGATCAGCAACTCTCACTGACCCCATCCCACTCTGTGACATCATCAAGATCACACTACAGCTATTTTCAGAAGGAATGTGCTAAAGTCCTAACATAGTAGCACAAGAGAAGGCTCTCAGAATAACAAAAATAACAAGCAGTCAGGAGAGAGAATGCATCAGCACCAAGATCTCAGTGGTGCTGCTTTATAAAAGGAAGCATGGAGATCCTTACGTAGCTGGATCTATAAACACTTCTGCCTTATATAACTTTGCACATATCAGGTAGCTTGGCGGTCTGGTGCCAAAATGTAATCAAAACAAAATGGCAAATAATTCACATACAGCAGCACTATAAAATATGCAGCGATACTACAACATATTGAGAATTGAGCATTAAAAACATGTTGGTAGTTGCCATTTTTGTGTCCTGAAAGAGAATCAGACATCCACTGTCTGCATTCTTTCCATGGGCATTAAATTTGAAATTTAGGAAATGTCAGTGAGTATGCAATGCAATAAAACTCATATAACTACAGGCTATTCAGTATACACACTCCGACACTCATCACACAATAACCAATCTCAGCACACTGTGTGTAGCAAGAAATCAGCAAGTCATTATTCTGAATGTTTTAAGCATACTAGTTAAGGAAAGCATTCTGTGTGGTACAATAGGCATCAGTATTTTCTGATGGAGTCCTGCATGCTTTAATTGTCTGTTGATGCCAGGTTCAATGTAAAAGATGGTGGACAATTGAGAAAAGTTTGGAAATGTGCTGCACTCACAGTCCTTGGCCAATGTCTGACCAGAGCAATGCTCAAATGTGAACTAATTACATGCAAACAGAGCAGTTACGATGGAGGAACAATACTTACTTGTAAGCTTATATCTGTGCATTTATCAGGTCTGGCATTAGTCAAGACCTTTTGATTTTCTGATTTGACTAAAATTATGGGATTAATACACTTACTTAAAGGGGCTTTCAGCCATCTGTCTTCATCCATTAGTCTGTTGTTGTGACATTCACATTTTGCTTCCACCCACTACATCATGCAGCATGGGGCAATGGGTCAGCCTACTTCAGCAACTGGCTATCTTTACTTTGAGTGACTTCATTTAGCCCTTTCACAAGGAGCACATCCACACAAAAGGTAGTCGCTTCAGTACCAGTCTTTTTGTTTTTACTTTATTATTACGTTAGTGTTGGCTTTTGTTAGAAATGGGATCTCTAGTTGGCAAGGGCTTGCACCTTTGTCCAAGTAGGGACCCTTCTTCCTAGTCAGGGTAAGGGTGTTACACTCGTGAAGTAACCCCTGCTCACCCTCGTGGTAGCTTGGCACGAGCAGTCGGGCTTAATTCAGAGGCAGTGTGTAAAGCATTTGCACATAACCAACAGTAATACAGTGTAAGCACTACAAACGGACACCACACCAGTTTAGAAAAATAACCAATATTTTATATACTCAAGACAAGACCAATTACGGCAAAAATCCACAATACTGTACTTTAAAAATGAATGCTTGATACGGTAACTTCTTCTTTGCAGGAATAGTTCAAAAACAAAGTTCGTACGAGTCGGTAGCTCCGTCCGAGCCTACCGTGATGCTGAGAACCACAGAGTCTAACAGTTCCAGCCGACCGCGTCGATACGGGCCAGCAGAGTCATGAACAGACTCGGTTACAGTACCTTTCTCGTTGTGGCTGGTACGGAGTGTACGAGCCGGTCGGCGTTCGTCGCGGTTGCGTTGCAAGACGGAGCGATGCAAGGTGCGGTGTCCCTCGATGCGGTGCAGGCAGCGGCTCGATGAGCGTCGTGCAGACGGAGTCGGTGAGTCCAAGGCGTGCGATGCAGGGTGAGACGATGCTCGATGCGGTGCTGACAGGTTGCGATGCAGGCGACCAAGCCGGAGTGCGGGAGCTGGCGTCGGACAGCGGTGCGAGTCGGAGCGGTGCGTCGCAGACGTGCGAGCGGTGCCCCAATTGCGGTGCGGTCTCGACTCTTGAGCCAGTTGCAGCGACCGCGTCGGTCGGGTCCGGCTGGTTCAGTGAAGCGATGCGATGCGAACTGCGGTGCCCACAGGTCACGGTGCAAGCAGCGGCTCGATGTTGGCGGCGTCGGACGTCGCCCACGGTGAGACCAGGGTTGCGATGCGAAGTGGGGCGATGCGGTCTGCGGTGCAAACAGGTCACCGGCCAGGGATGGATTCGGTTGACGGAGTCGGTTGCGGTTCCCTTCCTCTGTGGCAACTGAAACAGCGTTCCAGAAGCGGTACCCAGAGGCTTGTGAAGTCTTTGCAGTCCCTGAGACTTCTTAACAGGAGGCCAGCTCGGTTTCAGGCCCTTGGAGATACTCAGCACAAGTTTGTAGAAAGTTCAGTCCAGTCCTTTCACTGCCCAAGACAGAAGCAGCAACTGCAGGCCAACCCAACAAAGCAACAACACAGCAAAGGGGCAGTACTCCTCCTGGCAGCTCTTCCAGCTCTTCGTCTTGGCAGGTTCCTTGATTCCAGCGAGATCTAAATTCATGGGGTCAGGGCCCCAATATTTATATCCCAAATTCCTTTGTTCTCTGAAGGCAGAGAGGCCTTTGCCTAGTCCAAACCAGTTCTGGAGCACTTTGTTGACAAGTCTCCGTCCCTTCTTTCAGTGAGTAGGCCAGGGACATCAGACGCACCACAGGAGGTGGAGCCAGCATTGTGGAGCGAAGGCACTGTCCTATTCAGGGCCCAGGTGCGACCCCTCCCACCCATCTACATGTAGATCTTGCTATTCAGCCCTGTGCTGACTCACCCTGTCTCCTGGCATCCCCCAGCCCCTGTCACTCACACTCCAGACAAGGAATACACAACCTCGCAGAGGCAGGCTTGGATGGTTAGACAAGAAAATACCCACTTTCTAAAAGTGGTATTTTCAAACACAGAATGTTAAAACCAACTTCACTAAAAGATGCATTTTATCATTCTGAGTCCAGGCATACTAAACTCGAATTTCTACCATGTTCCCGGGGTCAGTTAGGATTATAAACTGTAATAATCAAAACTGCCCGTTCTGGCCTAGGGGGAACCGGTAGCCTTGCAATAGTGAAAAACGAACTAGGCTGTAATTCACTATCAGGACATGCTGCACTCACCCGGGCATGTCCTACCTTTCGCGTACAACGCACCCTGCCCACAGGGCTACCTTGGGCCTACCTTAGGGGTGACTAACATGTAGCAACGGGAAGGTTTAGGGACTTGCAAGTGTGTGCACTTGCCAAGTCGTCATGGCAGCCCCAGGCTGCGCACAGGCTCTGCGGTGGCAGGCCCGAGTTACACTTTACGGGCTGTTTGCGTGGGTGGCACAATCCAGTGCTGCAGCCCACCAACAGCATTTGGTCTATAGGCCCTGGCACTCGCAGTGCACTTTACAAGGGACTGACACATAAACCAAATAGGCCAATCATGGAAACACCAATCCATAACACATTTTATACAGGAGCACTTGCACTTTCCCACTGGACCGCAGTGAGGAAAGTGCGCAGAATCATTACACCAGCAAAAACAGAGTCAAAACCGGGAGGTCAGAAAGCAAAAAGTCAGGGGAAACACGCCAAAAGATGCCAAGTCTAACACATGTCCCCTCCAGCTGAAAGTAGGGAGAACTACCCAACCCCATTGGAGTTCTCCTCACTAAGGCGGAAGAACCTGGACAGACCATCTGCGTTGGCGTGTTCTGTACCAGGACGGTGCTCCACCGTAAAGTCCATTCCCTGTAGGGAGATGGACCACCTCAGCAGTTTTGGATTCTCACCCCTCATTTGCATCAACCATCTGAGGGGCCTGTGGTCTGTCTGAACCCGGAAGTGAGTCCCAAACAGGTATGGTCTCAACTTCTTCAGTGCCCAGACCACAGCAAAAGCTTCCCTTTCTATGGCACTCCACCTCTGTTCCCTGGGAAGTAGTCTCCTGCTAAGGAAGACTACAGGCTGATCCAGGCCCTCTTCGTTCAGTTGTGAGAGCACCGCTCCCACACCATGCTCTGAAGCGTCAGTCTGCACGACAAATTCTTTGGAGAAGTCAGGTGCCTTGAGCACGGGCGCCGTGCACATGGCTGCCTTCAGGGCATCAAAAGCTTTCTGGCAGGACTCAGTCCAGATCACTTTCCTGGGCTGCCTCTTAGAGGTCAGCTCTGTTAAGGGGGCAATGATGGTGCCATAGCCCTTAACAAATCTCCTATAATAACCGGTGAGACCTAAGAAGGCTCTCACCTCTGTCTGGGTCTTGGGGGTTCCCAAGCCAGAATGGTGTCAATCTTGGGTTGTAGGGGCGCCACCTGGCCGCTTCCTACCTGGTGTCCCAAGTACACCACAGAACCCTGCCCGATCTGGCACTTACTGGCCTTGATCGTGAGGCCTGCACCTTGCAGAGCCCTCAACACTTTCTCAAGGTGCTGTAAATGTTCTTCCCAGCTGGAACTGAACACAGCAATGTCATCCAGGTAGGCGGCACTGAAATCCTCCAGCCCAGCCAACACCTGATTGACCAACCTCTGAAAGGTGGCAGGGGCATTCTTCAACCCAAAGGGCATCACCCGGAATTAGTAATGACCTTCTGGGGTTGAGAATGCTGATCTCTCCTTGGCCCCATCGGTTAAGGCAATCTGCCAGTACCCAGACGTCAAATCAAACGTGCTGAGGAACCGGGCAGCTCCCAACCGATCAATGAGCTCATCAGCTCTGGGGATGGGGTGCGCGTCAGTCCTGGTGACGGCATTGAGCCCACGGTAGTCCACACAAAACCGGAGTTCTGGAGTGGCACCGGGCGCCGCAGCCTTTGGGAGCAAGACCACTGGGCTGGCCCAAGGACTGTGGGAGGGCTCAATCACCCCTAACGCCAACATCTTAGAGACCTCCTCCTTGATGCTGGCTCTGACCCGGTCAGTCAACCTGTAAATCTTGTGCTTCACAGGATGGCTGTCACCGGTGTCCACGTCATGGGTACACCAGTGAGTAACACCGGGGTCAGAGAGAACAGTGGGCGAACTGTCCCAACAACTGGTGACAGTCCCCCTGCTGCTCCTGAGTCAGAGTAGGGGAGAGGATCACACCCTCTACTGACCCATCATGCTCCTTGGTAGACAGGAGGTCAGGGAGAGGCTCACTCTCCTCTTCCACCCCATCATCTGTCGCCAAGAGCATACTCACTTCGGACCTCTCGAAGTGGGGCTTGAGGCGGTTCACGTGAAGGACCCTCAAAGGGTTCCTTGGAGCCTGCAAATCCACCAGGTAGGTGAAGTCACTTTTGCGCTCCTTTACCTCATATGGCCCAGTCCACTTGTCCTGCAAGGCACAAGGTGCCACTGGGGCTATGACCCACACTTTCTGCCCAGGTTGAAATTCGACCAGAGTGGCATTCTGGTCATACCATCTCTTCATTTCTTCCTGGCTTGCTTCTAGGTTCGCCTGAGCGAGTTTCCTGAAGCGGGCAGTTTGGTTTCTAAAGGCCAGCATGTAGCTAAATACATCCTGGGGAGTTTTCCTGGGAGCCGCCTCCCAGCCTTCCTTACCAAACTCAGAGGTCCTCTGACAGGGTGGCCATACAGGAGCTCAAAGGGGCTGTACCCAAGAGACTTCTGAGGCACCTCCCTGTATGCAAAGAGTAGGCATGGCAAGAGGACGTCCCACTTACGCCTCATGGGTTCTGTTAGACCCTTGATCATGCCTTTCAAGGTCTGGTTGAATCTCTCCACCAGACCGATTCCTTGTGGGTGGTAAGGAGTGGTGAACTTGTAGGTTACACCACACTCCTTCCACAGGGATGTCATATACTTGGATATGAAATTGGTCCCCCTATCAGAAACCACCTCTCTGGGGAATCCCACACAGGAAAAGATCCCCATTAACGCCCGGCCCACCACTGGCGCCGTCGTTGTCCTGAGAGGGATTGCCTCCGGGTACCGGGTGGCATGGTCCACCAAGACCAGGATGTACCTGTTGCCCATGGCTGTCTTGGGATCCAGTGGCCCCACAATATCCATCCCTACCCTTTCAAAGGGTGTTCCAACAACAGGAAAAGGTTGGAGAGGAGCTTTGACCTTCCTCCCACTCTTACCACTTGCCTGGCAAGTTTGGCAAGACCTGCAGTGTGCATCTGACTGCCTTCGCATTTGGGGCCAAAAGAAGTGGGTGACAAGCCTGTCAAAGGTCTTGTCCTGCCCCAAATGTCCTGCCAAAGGCACGTCATGAGCCAGACCCAGTAGGAAGGTCCTGAAGCGCTGGGGTACCACCAGCACACGGGCTGACCCAGGCTCAGCAACCTTAGGCTCACTGTATAGGAGACCACTCTCCCAGTAGATCAGATGTGACCCGGACTGATTACCAGCTGCCTGGTCTGCAGCCTGCCGCTGCAGACCCTCCAGAGTAGGGCACTCGTTCTGCTCCCTGCAGAACTCCTCCCTGGTGGGACCCCCTTCTTGCTGCCAATGGGTCAGCTCAGAGATGTCTCCCAGTTCGGCTACCTGCTCCCCTGTAGGCACCGGGCGTCCCCCTCGAGGTCCGCCTCCTCCCGGTCCGTGGGAACTTCGGGGGCCGGTTTCCCGCGCCCCTGCCCTTTCTCTTGGCAGGGACTTGGGCCACTGTTTCAGGCTCCAAGTCCTTTTGATCACCCTTTCTGGCTGCCATTGACCGAGTAGACACGCATGCCCACTCTGGCAACCCAAGCATCTCCAAGTGAGACCTGAGCTCAACCTCCTTCCATAAGGACTGCTCCAGGTCGTTTCCTAGCAGACAACCTACAGGCATGGTAGGGCTCACAACCACCCTCAAGGGACCTGAGACCCCCCCATTCAAAGGGAACCTGCGCCACCATACATTGGCGCTCTGAGTTGTCTACAGCAACTACTTGGTGGAATGCTCCTGGGACTACTTGCTTCTCAGACACCAGGTGACACCGGACTGAGGTCAGACTGGCTCCAGTATCTCTGAGAGCCTCTACCCTGTTCCCATTAATGGTCACCCAGGTGCTATATTTCTTTGTGTTAGGGGGCACCTGGTTTCCTGGGACCATCTCACTGTCCCCTAGTGAGACAAGGGTCATTTCTGCGGGATCCCCACCCTCCTGTGGGCACCCCTCCTCCCCAAGCGCTACACTAGCCAACACTTTGGACTGTCCACCGGTGGGTGGCTGTGTCCCCTTCGGGCACTTGGGGTCCCCCTTAAAGTGACCTACCTGGTCACATGCATAACACTTGCGGGGGCCGGTCTCAACAGGCTTCCCTGTAGAGACCCCTTTCTTCTTATCACCGGGGGGCTGGGAACCTTTACCCTGGGTACTAGTTTGGGGCCCTTTAGAGAACTCCTGTGCTTTACCCTTGTCCCCCCCACCTTTCTGCTGGGGACCCTGCCCACCTTTGGCTGAGTCTCCCCAAACGCTTTCTTGTGGACCCTGGTACTCACCCAGCGGTCCGCCTCCATAGCAAGCTTCCTGGGGTCAGTTAGCTTACTATCCACTAGGTGCTGGCGCAGATCTGCAAAACATAGACTAGACAAGTGCTCCCATGCAATCAAGTTGTAGAGCCCCTGAAAATCTGTTACGCTACTGCCCTTCACCCAACCATCCAGAGACCTGCAGAACACATCCACACATTCCAACCAAGTGTTGGCATCAGACTTCTTACTGGACCTGAACTGATCCCTGTACTTTTCAGGAGTAAGACCATACTTCGTGAGAAGGGCATCCTTCATGTCAGCATAGGTGAGGTGATACCCCTTACCCAAAGCTATCAGAGCATCCCTTGCTTCTTCAGGGAAAAGTGGCCACAATCCTGCTCCCCAATTCTCCTCAGGGACCCCATTCATGTGTATGGCTGCCTCATAACCCTGAAACCACCTTTGTATGTCATCCCCCTTCTTGAACTCCTTGCCTACGTTCTTGGGAATGTGCACAATCCTGTCTGCCTTTCTGGACGAATTGCTGCCACCATCTGAGCCTGACTTACTCCTAAGTTCTAGCTCCTTCAGTTCTCTCTCATGCTCTAAGAGCATCTTCCTCTCCTCTATGGCCAATCTCTTCTCCTCCCGCTCACTCTCCAGCCTGAGCTTCTGCAGCTCAAACTGCCTTGCCTCCCGCCTGTCCTCCAGCTCCTCTGGGGACAGACTGCTGCTGCCTGACCTGGCGGGTTCCCCCTACCCAAAAGCACATCCACCCTGGAAATAGGCTCCTCCACCTCCTCACTGAGATTACCAGGCTGCCCATTGGCATGTCTGGCTGCTACCCAGGCCCTCAGCGCCTTCTGTAGCTCCTCCTTCCTTGTGAGGCCTTTAATTTGGACTTTCAGGTTTTTACAAATCGCTCGTAACTCCTTTACGGCGTAGGATTCCAACCTATCCTCCTCAAAGTTAACTTCCAGAGATGCAACGGATGATGCAATTGATTCAGGCATGACAAAAGTAGTGAGTTGAAAAATGGCAAGATCAAAAATAGGCCAAAAGAAAAAGAACCAGTATGTGGTACGTAATGGTCTGCGATATGGTAGTAGTGCACACCAATCACTGTAAGTCAAGTGCAAACACAAGTCCTATCCCACCGCTGCCACCAATGTTAGAAATGGGATCTCTAGTTGGCAAGGGCTTGCACCTTTGTCCAAGTAGGGACCCTTCTTCCTAGTCAGGGTAAGGGTGTTACACTCGTGAAGTAACCCCTGCTCACCCTCGTGGTAGCTTGGCACGAGCAGTCGGGCTTAATTCAGAGGCAGTGTGTAAAGCATTTGCACATAACCAACAGTAATACAGTGTAAGCACTACAAACGGACACCACACCAGTTTAGAAAAATAACCAATATTTTATATACTCAAGACAAGACCAATTACGGCAAAAATCCACAATACTATACTTTAAAAATGAATGCTTGATACGGTAACTTCTTCTTTGCAGGAATAGTTCAAAAACAAAGTTCGTACGAGTCGGTAGCTCCGTCCGAGCCTACCGTGATGCTGAGAACCACAGAGTCTAACAGTTCCAGCCGACCGCGTCGATACGGGCCAGTAGAGTCATGAACAGACTCGGTTACAGTACCTTTCTCGTTGTGGCTGGTACGGAGTGTACGAGCCGGTCGGCGTTCGTCGCGGTTGCGGTGCAAGACGGAGCGATGCAAGGTGCGGTGTCCCTCGATGCGGTGCAGGCAGCGGCTCGATGAGCGTCGTGCAGACGGAGTCGGTGAGTCCCAGGCGTGCGATGCAGGGTGAGACGATGCTCGATGCGGTGCTGACAGGTTGCGATGCAGGCGACCAAGCCGGAGTGCGGGAGCTGGCGTCGGACAGCGGTGCGAGTCGGAGCGGTGCGTCGCAGACGTGCGAGCGGTGCCCCAATTGCGGTGCGGTCTCGACTCTTGAGCCAGTTGCAGCGACCGCGTCGGTCGGGTCCGGCTGGTTCAGTGAAGCGATGCGAACTGCGGTGCCCACAGGTCACGGTGCAAGCAGCGGCTCGATGTTGGCGGCGTCGGACGTCGCCCACGGTGAGACCAGGGTTGCGATGCGAAGCGGGGCAATGCGGTCTGCGGTGCAAACAGGTCACCGGCCAGGGATGGATTCGGTTGACGGAGTCGGTTGCGGTTCCCTTCCTCTGTGGCAACTGAAACAGCGTTCCAGAAGCGGTACCCAGAGGCTTGTGAAGTCTTTGCAGTCCCTGAGACTTCTTAACAGGAGGCCAGCTCGGTTTCAGGCCCTTGGAGATACTCAGCACAAGTTTGTAGAAAGTTCAGTCCAGTCCTTTCACTGCCCAAGACAGAAGCAGCAACTGCAGGCCAACCCAACAAAGCAACAACACAGCAAAGGGGCAGTACTCCTCCTGGCAGCTCTTCCAGCTCTTCGTCTTGGCAGGTTCCTTGATTCCAGCGAGATCTAAATTCATGGGGTCAGGGCCCCAATATTTATATCCCAAATTCCTTTGTTCTCTGAAGGCAGAGAGGCCTTTGCCTAGTCCAAACCAGTTCTGGAGCACTTTGTTGACAAGTCTCCGTCCCTTCTTTCAGTGAGTAGGCCAGGGACATCAGACGCACCACAGGAGGTGGAGCCAGCATTGTGGAGGGAAGGCACTGTCCTATTCAGGGCCCAGGTGCGACCCCTCCCACCCATCTACATGTAGATCTTGCTATTCAGCCCTGTGCTGACTCACCCTGTCTCCTGGCATCCCCCAGCCCCTGTCACTCACACTCCAGACAAGGAATACACAACCTCGCAGAGGCAGGCTTGGATGGTTAGACAAGAAAATACCCACTTTCTAAAAGTGGTATTTTCAAACACAGAATGTTAAAACCAACTTCACTAAAAGATGCATTTTATCATTCTGAGTCCAGGCATACTAAACTCGAATTTCTACCATGTTCCCGGGGTCAGTTAGGATTATAAGCTGTAATAATCAAAACTGCCCGTTCTGGCCTAGGGGGAACCGGTAGCCTTGCAATAGTGAAAAACGAACTAGGCTGTAATCCACTATCAGGACATGCCGCACTCACCCGGGCATGTCCTACCTTTCGCGTACAACGCACCCTGCCCACAGGGGTACCTTGGGCCTACCTTAGGGGTGACTAACATGTAGCAACGGGAAGGTTTAGGGACTTGCAAGTGTGTGCACTTGCCAAGTCGTCATGGCAGCCCCAGGCTGCGCACAGGCTCTGCGGTGGCAGGCCCGAGTTACACTTTACGGGCTGTTTGCGTGGGTGGCACAATCCAGTGCTGCAGCCCACCAACAGCATTTGGTCTATAGGCCCTGGCACTCGCAGTGCACTTTACAAGGGACTGACACATAAACCAAATAGGCCAATCATGGAAACACCAATCCATAACACATTTTATACAGGAGCACTTGCACTTTCCCACTGGACCGCAGTGAGGAAAGTGCGCAGAATCATTACACCAGCAAAAACAGAGTCAAAACCGGGAGGTCAGAAAGCAAAAAGTCAGGGGAAACACGCCAAAAGATGCCAAGTCTAACAGCTTTGTAGAGCCGGATGTGATAGCAGGATGCTTTCTACCAGATGTGAGCACAGGGCAGATTCCAGCTTTGTCAGTTCCTGTCTTCTGTCAATGCTGTTGTAAATTCCTTTTGAAGTGGTCTTTATTTATCTGAATCTGCTTTTTCACACCATGTCAGCAGCTCATATGAATTCTAAATATAAGCTCATGAGTGTGCTCTAACTTTGCAATTCGTTATTTTTTGTTTGTTTCTTTCTTGATCTTTCTTTTCTTTCCTTTTTCATTCCTTCGTTTATTCCATCTTTCTTTCTTTTCTCTTTCTGTCTTTCCTTCTTTAGTTCCTCTTTATTTCTTGCCTTCCTTTGCTTTCTTTCTTGCATTCTTTCATTCATTCATTCATTCATTCTTTCTTTCTTTTTTATTTATTTCTGTCCTATTTTGTTCTTTCTTTCTTTGTTTCTTTGTTTCTTTCTTTCCAAATTTCTTAAAGGCAGGAGATTGGCAGCCAATGCTAGACCGAATGACATTTTTAAGTCTGTGTTAGCCAAGACCTTTTGACATTACTAACATTTTAGACCAAAACATTATATTTGCCTTTAGCCAATGTTTTGTTTCAGATTGATAATTTGTCCAGCAGCTTCCTGAACAATGAAGCTTTGCAAAAGCCATGACAACCAAAACAAGAATTTCCAAAAGGCTGGTGCCCAATGCCAGACCTTTTGGCTTTGCCAATGTGTTGCAATTCACTTCAGTACATCCAGGAAAGATTTCCAGAAGATTTATTGGGAGAACCGCACAGTACCTGCCTACAGTGAAGGCAGTCAACTCCCAACTCCCCCAAACTTCTAGAGCAGAAACCCAGGAAGGACAACTGACAGAAACATGACATTTAAAAGAAAACATTGCCCTTAAAGTAACATCACCTAAACTTTATCTCTTAACACTAATATGTATGTAACACAATGCTTGACTTAACTTTTGATGTGGTGGCAGCTTGGCTTTTTATGCCCCTGTAAATACCTATAGCAAAACAAGCATTGGCATAGCCAATAGGTCTCGCCTTTGGGACCTTATAAGTGTTTAGTTATCCAGCACAATATCCTTGGTGCAACAACATCAAGTGTTGCATGGCTAAACACTTATAAGGTCCCAAAGGCGAGACCTATTGGCTATGCCAATGCTTGTTCTTTAGATTACCCCAGGAATACACTAAGCTGCAGGGCCTCTTCTTTGCCTGTTCTCCACACAGGAGGGACCCAACATGCCACCCCCATCAACTCGGAGCAGTTCTGCGTTTTTAATTTGTTGTTTCTTTATGGAATTTGCTTTATGCTGAGCCAATTGCCCTAAAGGGATTATTGGTGGGATTATGTCCTCTGTACATTGTAGCCTACGCATACTGGCGATCTGATGTAACCTATACTGTGCTTTAAATCCCATGCCCTTTTATTTTAAAATCAATAAAGTGGTTTCGATTTTTTTTTTATTAAGGATCACTTAAACTGATCACAAAAATACGTGGTGGGTCTAGAGAGGTTTTTGGGTGTTGCCCTCAGCCGAACAAAGACAGTGCAAGTGGGTGGGTGCAAGGAGGACAAAATACCCAGCGATAGAGGTGGTTGTGCCAGGATGGTCAGGCAGTCGAGGATTCTGAGCCGAGGGGGCCTAGGGTTGCAATCGGTTCCGAGTTAGAGAGGAGATGGGGCAGTTCAAGATGAGACTGTAGATGTATTTGAATACCAGACTGAGGGGTACACGGCCCAGTTGTGAACTGTGTGCCAGCCGGCCTGACGGGGTGAAAGAGAAGGAAGAAGACGTAGGCAAAGTGGTGTGGGTGACAGAGCTGACGTTTATGAATAAGGGAGAAACGAGAGGACAGTAAATATTTTAGGGCACTACGAGTATTTCCCCGGTCAGTTGCCGGTAATGGATGTGCGTTAGGCGGTGCGAGGTCATTCAGTGAGTGACTAAGGGACAAGAGATGGGCGGACATTTAATTTCACAGATGAGTGTAACTATTTCTGAAACGAGGCCACCAGGAAAAGGGCGGTAGGCGGGGGATATAGAGACCAGAAAGAGGGATTTGGGTCGAAGCCGTGGGGGACGTACATGGGTTTAGTCAAACTAACCTAATATAACAATAACTTACTGTGCAGGCTTTGACATCGCAACACCCCGTGCTTAATTTGTAAAACGAATGAGTGCCGGCGCCCCAAGAGCTGCTCAGAAGCCCGCGACCAGCGTTATTAAATGTTAGTGCGCGGAACACCAGGGCCGCGTAGTCCTGACTACACGTTAAACCTCTTTAACCCACTCCCAGCTCCTTTAACCCACTCCGGCATGTCACTGCTTTCTTCCTTGGAAACGTATTTTCCGTCTTTCTCTTCCACCTTCTTTCCCGTTTTGTTCCGGCTCTCGTTCTCGGGAGATATAAGTCGAGGAAAAATTAGTGGCCGTCCCCAAAAATGAGTGACAGTGGCCCATACCAGCAACAGCCGGCTCAATTAACCACTGGCAACACCGGCTGAGGGAAAACTGCACCAGCGTTTGAAAAGAAATGTCGTGAACTGATGCCATGGGCAGAAATACAGAAAAAAAAGCACGAATAACGCATCCTCATGAGACTTAAATGCCGAGACGCTCATGAACACCGAGCGGCAGTGATTGAACTGCAGTACCACCAGACACTTCTCGTCTAGGGTACAGAGAGAGACATAATGCTCTTGCCCAAACACCGGCCGGCATCAGTGAAGGCATAGCACCCGTAATCATTCTATGGCAATAAACCGGACACCAGGCTTAAAACAGCGTTTACCAATGGCGAAGCACACATCTACCGGGAACAAACATCGGACACTTTCCCCGGGGTCTGTACAAAGCACCACTTCTGATTTCAGGCGACAAAGACAATAATCCGACCGCCCCTTAATCCACCCGCCCGCACCTCACCTAGTCTGCGCGTAGAAAAAGGCCGCCTTCAGGTGTCGGTTGTTTTTAAGGGTGTCTGTCAGCCTCTTGTCTCTAGTTCCCTTTGATGACGTAAGTAAGGCCACCTCTGCTGGCTGTTTCTCCTTCTGCATTAGACAAGAGAGGAGCGGGGCGAGCGCGGCAGCCTGGGCTTTCAAAGCGGACCAGACGCTCGTGCGTCATGGCCTTTTCCCGCACGGCCGGCATATGTTTACAATTATCGCGCCCGCGTCTGGGCATGATAATTGGAAACACATGTTTGCCGCGCGTACCCATCTCAAAAAGGCCAGCCACGACGCACGAGCGTTTTTGGGACTGCTTTCAAAACTCACTTACTAAAAGTCTTCGCCTCTAAGCAGCGCTTGCGCGCTACTCGAGGCTCGACCTAAAAAACAAAGCTCCAGTTTCAACCCAGTATGCAAAGTAGAAATGACCGGCACTTTGAGAAATCTGCTGGCAGATAAGAATTAAAGTGATGATGTTCTCTCACGTGTGGTGGAGTGAACTCAAGATGAAGGGATGTGTCAACAGTGTCTTGAGGCCAGATTTAGTTAAAATTTACGCATTGCAATGCAGTAAGACAACTTTCTGTGTTGCGCTTTATGATAGGGAGAGAGCAGGAATGTGTCATATCTATTATGGCACATTCCTGCTCTCTCCCTGCACTGGCACACCGAGTGCTGCCTAGCACCAATGCACTCACCCTTGCCCTATGGTGCAAGGGTGCCTGTGTTACAGGTAGAATTGTTTATGTGCAGGAAGGGACACCGTCCTGCATAAAACGGTTCTTAGAGGCATTTTCCTCTTTGAATTTGTGCTGAAAAATGCAACATTTATACAAAGAGGAAATATTGAGAAGAAATAAAGATAATTCTCCTTGTAATGCCTCTGTTGGGGAAGCGTAATGTTTTGACGCATTCCCAGATTTACTAGTCTTAGTAAATTTGAGCATGCACCAAAATCCATGGGTGGATGCATGGGAACAGCCAAGCTCCACCCATGGAACGCCTTCCGAATGCAGAGTAACGCAAGGCAGCAATTTGCACTGCCTTGCATTATTCACTATTTACTAAGCCACACAGATTCATACAAGGTGACTGTGCATTGCTTCGTAAATCTGACTAAAGCCCTTGTATTGCCTTGCAACACATTTTGTGACTCACGGGCAACGCATGCACTTGATAAATCTGGCCCTTGGAATCAAGTTGCTTTATGAACAAATGCTGTAACACTTGGAAGAAGCATGCTATAATCAGGGCCACTGGAATTATGTGGCAGGGGAGATTAAATTATGTGGCAGGGTTCACTAAATTATGCAGCAAGAAGAGGCATATTATGTGGCATAATCCAGAACATTTGGTCGAAGTATTACTTCATTATTTTGTAATTTTTAAGTCTCCCCTAACAGCGCACAAGCACTGTTTGCTGCCAGAGGTATTGAAAACAGTAAAGGGCTTGGAGACCGCCCTTACTTACCATTGGTTCGCTCCATCTTCACTCTTCAATGCAGCCTTTTAATTGAGCATCACAGGCCATTGCGTCAGTTCCATTCCTTCAGTGGAACATGGACGAAGTACAAGTTAAATAAACCTAATTAGTGGACATCCGCTGCTTGCACTGTAATTAAGGTACTGTTTCTTTTTTTCCCCTGTCCCACTCCCCTTGTGCTTGGTGCTTCTTTCCCCTCCACCGTGAACTTGACCCAAAGGTACTGGAGCGCTTAACATGAGCTCCAGTTATGTTACATTCATGTTTTTTGTTCTGTTTTTTGATTTAGGCACGTAGACACATTAAACAATGTAACATTCTTTTTTTGTTTAGGTTTTTTTTGTTTAATCTCGGGGCAATTAGGTGAATTTCTCAGAATCACAGGATGCTGAGCCGATGCTTAGACTCAAACCTAGCTGCCCGTGCAATTTTACAGCGTCTGGTGCTTTGAATTGAATTAAACCACCTGGCCTACACTCTGTCATGGACTACGTCACTGCTTCCCCCATAGTTGCTTCCTTGTCGTTGTTGCTTACAGTCTCTTCCATTCATTACTGTTTGTGTCCCCTCATGTTGGTCAAAAAAACGTCAAAATACTAGTCCAAGAGATGCAATATTTATTTAATTTCCAGAGCAGCTGGAGAGGGGGCAGCTCTAATCAGATGAGGATCTGTATTCAAGCTCCTGACGACCACCTGACAAGAAGGGTAGACTGGTTTTAGGCCACTCTCCTTGGCAGGCGTTGGAGGAAATGGTTCAGACTGCGTTACCTCATATTCCCAGCCAAGCCGGACAATTAATAAAAAAATAAGCCCTTCATCAATATATGGGCAGGGATTATATGCAGGAGGTGTGTTATTTCTGCAGTCTAAGGGGAGTGCTAGCCAAACACAGGGAGCCCCTAGAAGAATGTGAGCGTGTTTCTTACACCAGAGAGTTCTCAAGCAGAACACCGTCCATAACAGTTATATTCCCTCTGCCTACCTATACCGACAGCAATGTAGCACCCTACAGCATGGATACAATAGGTTGCAATAGTTCTAAATCAATTATCCTAAGGGTGCAGTCAAATGCTGTACATCCATTATGATCAGAACTGCCATTACGTATGAGGCACCTTATATTTTGCTATTCAAATTACTCCCTGAGGATGAAAGAAAAATCAATTTTCTCTATTTGGCTGCGCATATGCCATCTGGGTGGCTCTTGGGATCAATGAGCCCCTTTTAACAAGCATTGGCAAAGCCAATGGGTCTCACCTATGTGAGATCTATTGGCTTTGCCAATGTTTTTTAGCCATGTTGCAACATGACTGAAAGTAAAGAAAAAAAGCTGTATGACACAGACAGTGCTGGACTAAAGCCAGCGCTGCTGTACAATATGGCAAAAAAAATTGACAAAGCCAATAGATCTCTTATAGGTGAGACCTATTGGCTTTGCCAATGCTTGTTGCATTTCTTAGCACACACCGCACAAGCATGCATGTATTCAACCCGTTGTTTAAAAAGGAAGTAACAGTGCACACGGGCGTGTGTTTTAAACAAATTTTTTTTTATTATAAATGTACATGCAAACAAAACCCTGTGATTTTGGGTAAATCCCTTAAGCTTCCCATGTGTATAAAGCTAAAAATATAACAAGGAAAAAAACAAGGGAGGTACCCTTACAATCCGATCAGGGACAAGGGAAGCATATGTAAAAAACAAGTAAGTCCCTAAAAAACAGTGAAAATAAATCACAGACTTTTAACAAGCGCTAGTGGTCAGAGAACTCCAAAAATGAGAAAATATAACAATTATCGGAAAGTCAAAACAACAATTGTTAAAAAAAAACAAAAAATCATATATTGACATTAAATATTTATTAAACACAGATATATACACAATATCATTTAAAAACATGATCATTAAAAATTACATCATTGTGAGGAAAAAGTTGTCGACGCTGCGTTTCGGTGATACGTGAATAAACACCTTCTTCAGGACAGTTTTCTAACCACAATAGAGATGGTGCTAGAATTCAATTCTACTAACACATCTGGCGATTAAAATCTTGTAGAGAGAGGGGATTGACGATCTCCACCTCGGTTAAAAACTGGTTCAAGGTATTCACAGTGCAGGTATGTATATTGGTGCCACCGTTGTATATTAATGTTCAGGTGCTCAGTGATAAAAACCGGAAATCCAATCCACCCACCGATGTATTGTGATTGGAGTTCAAATAATGGCTAATGTGCCAGGTTTATAAATGATATAGCAGGCGAATTTATACACGTCCGTTCAAACAGGCCTCCGGATAACCACCTGATCAAGTTAACGCGGCCTCCCTGCAACCAGCACAGGCAGAGAGGACAGGAATGCGCCGTATTTCATTAATACGGTGCATTTCTGCCCTTTCCTTTTGTATTCGGGAAAATGACAGAAGAGGTAAGCATGTCCCTAGAATGCTGATGCGTAAACATTCTCCACTTTCTCCACTTTAACACTAGAGCAGTTCCTTGTACTGCCAACCATGCTATGTGTGTGCAGTTTGTTGTGTCAAAATACTTCCAGCCTTTGGAGCATACCCAGATAATTTAGAATTTGAGTGGTACAATAGGTGTTGGAACAGGGCGACCTGGCATGCGTCTGGTCTCTACCTTGATGATGTTGAGCCTGAAACTGTTAATGGCAGGTTTCACTTCCTTCACTTTCTTCCTCATGAGAGAGGGATGATAAGGGTGACCTCCTTCAGAAGTCTAACCACTGTCCTCCAGATTCACTGAGAGGAAGGTGAAGAGACACCAAGAAAGTTGAGCAAGATGGCACAGGCAATTTCGAAGTATATAAGATAGGAAAATGTAAACAAGTTGCGGAAAATAACCCCTCAACAAATACACAAAAAAATAGAAAATAAACAATAATTCTAACTAGAACTCAAAAGAAAGGACTAGCAAAATTCCTAACTCAAGATTTCTAACCAGAACACAAATAGCAGAAACAAGGGAATGAGGGGCAGTGGGTGAACAATGCGATGAAGATAGATGCTATAAAGTTGAGACGCTTTGGGATCTGATTTTGCACACTTATAGGAAACCAGGGCTGACAACTCTTGAAATGCCCCAGAAAACCAAATACCACCATCTTGTATTTGAAAAGCACATAGAATAATATTATATTTCCTCTTACCAAGAATAATGTTTTTTTACCTCCAACCACTAGATGTCCCATAACATACAATTATACCAGTTGTAAACCCCTTTCCCTTTTCCCATTGTTCAAAGAAGTGTAGCCCCAAGAAGGAGGAGTGTCTCCTGCAAGTATGTTTGACCCTTCTCCCCAAAGTCTTGTGTTTGCTACTAGTGTTTCTATGAGGCACGTTGGATCCACAGATCCAGCTGTTCAAGGTAATTGAGCAGGGTCTGTGAAAGTTCATGGTTCAAGTCCTCATTCGGCCAGACCCGCGAAGACTCATGGTTCCCATTCGATGAGGCATAACAGAAACACTGAGATAGCAGGCACCAAAGGTGGATACATTGATTCCTCCCTTCCTTGAATGAAGACGCAGCACAGTGGAGAGTGGCTGACTATGCTGCAACCATTTTTATTCCAACACAGAATAGAAGAGAGAGTCTTCATATTGAGTTCTAGAAGCATAATTGTAATAGCAGGGTATTTTAGAGCAATACAGCCCAGCTGGACTGGCCATGGCAACTTCTAGGCATGAAGACATTTGAGCTATGAAGAGGAACCAACCTGGGGAGCGAAGATCATTTAGTCAATGGTGCGTATCATGTATGCACTGATTCCCTCATCTTAAGCCTTTCCTGCGGTGGCCTGCATGTGCATGCAAGTCTCCTACAATGCTTTCCAAACCTGTGATGTGGACTTATACCTGAGAAAGCGACAGTCATATGCAACTCGCCCTATAGTGCTGGTGCTACCATTGCACTCTGGTACCACAACCTCTCTCCCTATTTGAGACTAAAGGTGCTACTGCTGAGCTTAAAGCTACTCTAAGAACGAGGGGTGGATGCATTTTTCTTTCTGGCATGACGTGCGCCACACCTGAAATATCAGGTGTATGTGATCTCCCATAAATATATGTGGTGGTGACGCAGGTACTCACCATGATGAGGTGCTGCAGGGATTTGACTATGCCAACAGACCAACACACCCATTGGCATGCCTGCAAAGGAGAGGCCCTCCATCATGGCCTCTGAAGATTAACCTCCTCCCCCCACTTCCACACAAAGACCATCCCCCTCTCAATAGCTTGTGACCATGAAGAGCTACGATGGCATAACAGCCGGGTCCATTTTGTTAAATCATGAAGGGAAGGTTTAAGCTGATACATACATGCTCATGACACAGCACATTGCCATCAACAGCATACAGTT
Organism: Calotriton arnoldi; assembly: GCA_963921515.1. Classification (NCBI taxonomy): domain Eukaryota; kingdom Metazoa; phylum Chordata; class Amphibia; order Caudata; family Salamandridae; genus Calotriton; species Calotriton arnoldi. Next base: position 975,102 of record CAWUFW010001712.1, on the reverse strand, counting down.
AGAGGACAATAAAAGTGACACCTTTTTTTTTACCTTTCTGTCACTTTTCGATTGATGTGTTCACGTTTGACAAGCTTAGACCAACCCACAAACCATAAATATCATAAAATTGACCCTGGCAAGTATGCAGCTTTATTGCAAAGAAAGGAATCAACACAGTATGTCAATCCAGCAGGAGCAAAAATAAAACTGCAGAGCAGTGCAAGAGAGATTAATGCTTCATAATACATTCACTCAGTCTCCTGTACATAGAAATAGCAAGCTTCTTCATTCGAGTGAGACTGGCGATAGACTCTGGCCCATGTGAACATTTGATCCTTGGAATAGTTTCATGAAGGGTAACATGGCAACGATTTGATCCTGTTCCTAAAGATAATGCAGTTTTAATGCACTTATTTATTTTATTGATTTTATTTGGGATTTTTGTAAAGTGCTGCAATTTCCTTTCATATTTTGACCAATTAGGAATGATCTCTGCCAGCACTGTATGATGTGGAAACTATGTTAACAAACGCACGTGTGCTTACATCCTTCAATGTTGTGTATGTTGGTGAACTCAGGCAGAGCCCCAGGCAAGACCTCGGCATAAGTGGGGACAGGAAGGCTAGGGATCTTAGGGAGGCGTCTTCCGAGGGGACCACACACCTATCGGGGTGCAAAATGGAAATGAGAGGAAGGGGCAGACCAAGGGGAAGGAAAGAAGGAACCCTCACACCTTCTTCTAGCTCAGACTGTGGACAACTTTCCCCTCTTCTTTGACTCTCATCTGATAGTTAAACCCTTTATGCCATCCAGGTACCATCTGTCCCGGGGGAAACATTGATTATGCATAACAAGTTCAAAGTTTATAATAAGCATTCCCGGCTGCAGTTTCCATTATGTCTGCAAAATCCTATCTAATTTTGTAAATTTCACGTCACGATTGTTGCGTGAAATTCCTGAAATTGGAACAACAAGAACGACCGGAACGCGTGTAGATGTTGTTCATGGCACTTCCAAAAATCAAGTCCAAAATGGACATAAAGTTCCATTTTGGGCTCAGTTATATTGCTAAATGCCGGGTTTGCATTTCACATAATATTTGAAGCTTATTACGTAATCAAATAACGCAAATTTTGCGCACCTCTAATATTAAGGGGGTTACCTGTAAGTGAAAACAGCTGATAAAACAGCCTCATTTGCGTAAGCAAAGTACACAGGACTGCCAGACAGGCTGGCTAGGAACTGGAACAGCGGCTATCACATCTGATTAACATGTCTGCTTTTCTAAGGCATCACAGAAAAAAGTGCTATCACACTGGTACATTTTCAGATTGCTAATGACTGAGAAGAAATAGTTCACAAATGTGCAGCATTTTTTCATCATGCATCTCTTCCCAAAGAGAACCCAGGGCTTGAGATGGTATTACTTATCTTGCCTGACAGAAGAAGAACACCTCTTGTTAAAAGCGCTGATATTAAAAATTCCTGCACACCACAATGGTTTGGCTGCATACATTGCATAGCATTCAGATGAGATTCATTAACGTGAGGCAGAATTAATCATATATGATCATATGCAGTATGCATCAACAACAGTTGACATTTTGGCCATTGGATGTTGTTCTATTTTTCCTGGTATAAATCTTTGGGCCTCATTTAGGGTTTGGTAGTTTGGAAGTAATACTGGAAATCAGTGGTCCACCCACTCCACCAAACCCATGCTTTCACGGCTCCATCCATCCAGTCAAACTAGCCTTTACATACACGGGCATAAGATGACAGTACATGTCAGAAGAAAAAACACAATGAAAAAAGGAAGCTATAGTTAACAAGTGGTTGCAGGTGTTTGGTGACCTAGAAAATTATACTCCTAGGTACAGGAGGTAGGGATTAAACGAACCCTAGTGGAGAGAGGCTCCAATGAGGAATGTCAAAGTTCAAAAGATGTTACTTTTTGTCTAGCTGACCTTACAGTTGAGCTTCAACAATGGATGTTGGCCTAATAAGAGTAAACAGCCTGTAAGTAGATGGAGGAGAATGCCTACACAAACAGGATGGGATTTGAGAGTTGGTGGTACCTGGAAGGTAACAATCTACAATAACATTTGATCATTTCTTAATTTCCATATTTATGCTCCATCTGTAGAACTCTGGAGCAAAGCAACTGGGCCTCTGAACAAGTGACTCACTCAACAAACTATTTTGAGGATGGAATATACCCTGACATGTTGTTAGTCCACCACGAGAAGTCTGGTAGCCTCTCCCTTCCACAGTGTATAATCATGTATTCTTTCTCATGTCCCATTCATGGTTGGACATTTGTTCGACATATTTCTGGTCTTATATTTGGACAGTACTTAGTATGATTATTGTTATTAGCCAAGCCAGGCATTTATTTCAAAATGCTTACCAACTCTACCTTTTTTGAAACCTCTGGCATATTTATGATCAAAAAGTATTTTTTGTCAAATTCTATGTACATAGCCTTTCTTTTTAGTTAACAGTGGTGGTATTGATGATATAGAATCATGAGGTACCCTGGGGATGTGGTAAATTAAATGTTTTGTGCATTGGCCAACAGTACTAATATCTGCTTTATATATCTGGGGATGGACCTGGCCCTACTATCAAACTTCTCTCCACTGGAACACTGCCTCTGTTTGAGACTCTTCACTGCGGTCGAATAGATGTGGCTGATTTGCTATGTATGGAAGAGGCGATTACATAATTCACCAATGTAACACACTTAAACTCATTCAGTTTGTGTGGCCACCTGTGCAGTGGGCCTTTTTTCCTTCTTATTGTCTGCAATTGAATTAGTAAAGTTTGGGTTGTGTGGGACCCTTACTTTTTGATTTGGTGCATTGGGTCATTCTTTAATTTCACAGCTAATCTACAATAATTCAGCTTTTCCCAAAGCAATTTTATATGGACTTTCTGTGGGCTGAACAGGATCCACATTTTAATCATAGATAGCGTCAGTGATCAATCTCTCTCTCTCACTCCTGGCCAAGTTTCCTTCTCTCCAAAACTTCAAAAGAAGGTCATTGTGTTTTGGGATCTTCTATGGTAATTCACGCAGGTGGTTGTGGTAAGGCAGTTCATGATCAGGGTTAGGCTCTGCCACATTTTACTAGGATCCCACCATGGAGTGCCCTCCCAAAAAAGAGGGACTTTCCTACTTACAAGCTTGTCTGCCCCATTCATTGTGGAGGTTTTGCTACCATCATATGCTCTCGTAGTGCTTTCCCCTGTCCTATTTGCCATCTCTTCCAATCCAGTAGACTACATTCACCACTCACTTTTCTCAGTGAATAAAGTAAAACGGTAGTCAATTCTCACTTGTCTCCCTAGAGTCATATTCTCCTGGCATAAGTCATGGCTGAACTCCAAGAGGCCTTCATTTCTGTGCATTTGATATGGTATCTTTGCTTCCCTGGCTTCCTTGTCCTGGCTGACCTTTCTGCTGACTCTGCTCTTTCTAGCACTTCTGCTGGTGCATATGGGCTTGTAGATGGAAACCCAGAGCTGGAGATTAAAGTATCATCTGTGTAGGTACTTGCAATAAACTCCTTAAGGCTGCTTTATTTCTGACATGTTTGCAAAGTGGCAGGATGGTTCAGATATGTAATTGTCAAAGGAAATGCACGATGAGCAAAGAAAAACAAGAGCAGTGAAGCCTTCTTAAAGGGACCGGCCCAGGGTGTGTGATTTATTCATATGTTGCTGTTAGGCTTATTTTAGATTTATTGGGTGTGTTCGTTTTAGTAGGCTTGATTTTAATCTATATAAAGCAAAGGGGTTGGGGCTACTCAGATCATCTTAAATTCAGCAAAATTTGAGACAGCAACAGACATTAGGATATGTAATCCATAAAAATCAGCACAGCAGTTAGTGAGCAAAAGAAGCATGCCCAAATGGCTATCGGAGGATATTGGAGAAGCAGGAATGTAAGAGATGTAGGGTGAATCATCAGAAATGGGGATACCAGAGTCCCCTGTGAGAAGAGCCAGCATCAACTGAACACCAAATTAGCCACTGAACCCTACAGCCCTTTCGATCCACTGCACGGCCATGCTGCTCTGAATTCTCCCACCTGTTTCCTTAGGCCCCTCTATCTTCGCCTACCTCCCAGATACCCACCAACACCTGCCCCCCTCCTCCCCCCCTTCCCCCCGCCCCACCTTGGCTCACTGTGCTTAGGTTGCCTAGGAGCAGGTCATCAAAAGCAGAAGACCAAAAGCAAACCCAGATTTCCTCTTCTATAGCACCAGTGTGTTTTTCCTGCCATCATGGATCTCACCTATCTGGAATCAGGAAGGTGAAGGGGCAGCTGAAGCTCTCCTGCTCCTTCATTGAGAGGGGTATTATTCACCATTTCCAGATCATCTCTAATGTACTCAAGTTCCAGCCAGAGGGTGTAGTGTCTGTCCTGCCTGCTCTGCATTGGAAAATCGGTTTTTCTCTGATAATCATTACATTTAAAAACCTGCGTCATTCACCGTATTTCAAAAGATTTCCCTTTTTCCGTATTGCAAATAACATCAAACTAGCCAGGGCTGTAGCCAAATTAATATGGGGCCACCCACTAAAGCCCCCCCCTTTCTTTACCCTGCTCTAGCATTCATTAGCACTTCATTAAACAATTGTTGAACGAATTCACACATTTCTAGACACACTCTCCACAGGGCGCCAACACACTGGGAAGTGTATTATCTTCGCCATATCTGTTATCCACTGATTTATTGCATGCACATGTTGACAGCTATGTCATATAATATAAACAAAATACAATTTTGAGATTTATGCAGGTTTAGCTGAGTATATCCGCCTGCACAGTACCAATGCTTCTCTTTCAAATTAATCTCTCAAACAGTGCAAACCAAGGACCATTATTCAGTACATTTATTGCTACTCATGTTTTATAATTGACTCATCTGAAAACAGTCTAACATCCTGAATTATACCTAAGTACTTTAAAAAGAAGATCTCAGCTGGGGAAATCTTATTTTGGAATTTTTCATTCAAAATTAACTTTCCTCTCGTGAAAATTCCCTGACAACTGTTGGGTATTATCTCCTATATTATGCGCTTTCTTTTCTCTCCTTTCTGATTGGAGAGTACAGCTCCATATACATAGTAGCACAAACCTATTACTTACATTTGATAATGGTTCAAGTCCCACTCCGTCCACAGTATTTAATTAAAGTGATAATATTGTTACGGCATTTAGTTTAAGTGCATATAAGCATGTGATGATGGGTATAGTCAGAGGATTTATAGAAATATCTCAGCAGTCACCATGGCTGTACAGTAGTATTCCATCATACTGTGCCCTATTTCACAAACTTAGAAGACATCGCTCCTGTCATGTTGTGGCAATGATCAGATGAGCCACTTTCAGTGTTCAGATCACCAATTCTTCCATGACCCTCAGCATTATAAGACTAGGATGCTGACTGAGATACACAGTCAAAATGTATGGCATGCACAGATATACTGCACCCTACGACAAAAAACAAAAACTTGAATGTTTTCTATTGAGATCCCACCACTCTCACACCTTTCCAATGCATAGTTGTTGCAGTGGTATTATAAAATAAAAAAATAGATGTGTACTGCTGTGTCTGATATTAAGAAGCTATAATCACCTGATCAACCTTTGGCTGGTTTTGGAGAAATAGAAATAGAAACCCCCAGGATCTACAACTAATGAAGGGAGAAGGTGTCAAACATACTATCCTGGAATAACAACATAAAATATTTGACTAGCGATTCCCCAAATTGCAGATGAAAGCCCAGAAGTGTTCAGCGACCCAACATCTATAACAAGTTCATGTACTTGATAGTGCTGTGTGGTTGTAGTTACCCCGATTAAGTTGTAAAATTGCACCATTGGTTCTTAGAAAGAAGGACCTGAGTACATATAACAGGAGGACCATGAATATAAATAGGTATTTAGGTAGGATGACTATATTCAGAATGCTTGTTTGCCCCATCATGGTAAGAGGCAGATTTTTCTGTTTCTTCACAGAGGCCAGGCATCTCTGAGGATCCGATCATAATTGTCTGTGAAAGCCTTTTTAAACTGATATGAGAACATCACCTCAAAATACTCTACTGGTGGGGCAATATGCACACCATTTGTAGCCCCGGAAAAAGTCATCTGTGGATCTGGGCTCTACACAGACACATCATGGGCCACATGTACGTACGTTAGAAATTGCGAGCTCCTACTTGCGATTCCATGTGCCCTACTGCCCAAGTCATTCTTATAGATTTGGGGGCCTCGAACAGTCTGAATTGACTCATTTGTCACACTTGTAGCAGTGTGATGGTAGTTGTGTAGGTACTGTCATTGGCAACGCTGGAAGAGGCAATGGATGGTGCTAGCTACGGTGGCATCCTGACCGGGGCCCTGGCACTTATTTTTTTAATTAAGCACTGCATATGCGTAACTGTGATGCCTATTGCACACTCCTGACAAGTAAAATGTAGAATTTGTGATAAGGATCATTCGTGTCAAGTAGGTTGTAGTCTGGAATATCAACCAGGAAATATCATCCTACCATAATATTGTAGGCAAAATATCAAAGACCTAGATATCGATGAGTTAAGTGCATAGAGGTAAGGAATATATATATACATATAGATCGTAAATTACACAGATGTGGAATTAAGCATAGTAAACCTATACTTTCTTTTATATACTAACCTCGTCAATATTTTGTCCTTGAGATTTGCCTACCATATTATGGTAGAATGATATTTCCTACTCAATATCATGTACCTTCACCTGTCAGAATCAACATTGACTACGGAACTTTCCTGAAAGACACCCGTCCATATCAAATGTAATATCTAGAGCTAATCTGAGTGATGGTAGCCCTGAAACCCAGATGAATGCCTTCGTAGCACTTAATTGTGTTACTGAGAGGTGTAGTGTGTAGGTTTTAACAATGTCAACATTACCGATTGTCATGTTGGTATGGGAGATATTGTACTTACTGGGAAACCAGGGCACCGAATTTAGGGGCATATTAGCAAGGGCTTTATCGCCGCTGTAGCGGCACTTTTTGCCTCTAAAGCGGCGATTTTTTTATCGCCCTATCAGCAAGCTGTTGCTAACAGGCGTTAGCGACAGCTTTCTGGCGATAGCGGCCCGTTTTCCCATCGCCTTGCATGCCAGCGATAATTATCGCTAATGACATGCAAGGAAGGCGTTCCCAACTAAAAGCGACTGAAAACAGTCGCTAACACAACTTCCCCCTATTAGCAACGCAGGCGAAGCGATAAAACAAAACGCGCTAAGCGGGGTTTGCGATAATTATCGCAAGTTGTTGCTAATATCCCCCTTAGAGCTATTCCTGTTGTGGTTGACATTTTTCCCCATAGGGGTTTCTGCATGCATTGTGGGAACCACGTAGAGGAAAACAACACTGCTGCATATTTTACATGCAGTGCCAGCATTGCGAAGCAGTTTTGACTTACGTTATTTCAGGAGATAGACCTCTAAAGTGGGGGTACATTTCCGTAGATCACATGGCAAATTTCCCTATGCAGTGGTAGGTTTTATCCCACCTTTGGGGCACATTTAAAAATGTTCTTCCAAGACAGCTGTAGCTTCCATGGTGGACCAGAATAAAGGGGCCACCAGAGACAATGATATTGAAAGGGCTGCCTTCAGTTAGTGGCCTCCCTCATACCTTAATATTGGCATCAGATCTCTCAAATTTGTGATCCCAGTGACAGAGCCCCTCAAACACCTTTCCTACCTGTTACCCTTTTGGCCACTAAAATGCATTGCTAGCAACAAGATATCAAACTAGTGTGAGTGTAGAATAGATCAAAATATATATTCAAGGACCATAGTATTAGTACAAGACAAATATTAACCGGCTGGAATACTTCTATCAAAAGTGCAATATGTCACTGAACATGGCTTATCCTATTTCTCTGTGATGCATTAATTATATTTACTTGTGGATCTAAATTGCAGCTGAAATTCTCACATGTAATTAAAGGGCTTCTTCAAATCCATTAATTTTCTAGGTGGTTGTGTAAGAGGTATACATTTCACATATTGCCAATTCGAACGGACTTATTTTCATGTGAACCACTCCCAATATGCCACAACGATTTTCCTTGGTCTTCATGACTTAAACAGTAATTCATAGTGACTGTGCGAGAAGTGGCAAAAATATGTGGAAGTCCCATTGCTCAGAATGCTTCTTCCAGTCCTTTTGTGCCATATGTTTGTCCTGTAAAGATATTTTACCTGGATTGTAAAGCCATGCTTCCCAGTGGATTAATTACTCCTTACACTTACAATTCTATTCCATAGTAAGATGTCCAGCTTGGGTAAGTTTAGGCTGTTTCAGTTCTACCAACTGTTTTCCCACTTTGTACCCCATGCAACACCCTCCCATCACTTGTACCCTCTATTACTCACCTTCCCCCCTTTGTGATACCCGTTCCCCATGCCCACTTGAAAATCACCAACAACAAGCTTATAGAGGTCACTATCCCATCCCTCTCCCTATCTTTTATGTACATATCCACAGAGAAAAGCAAAGCAAATGCAAATGTAAACTTTTAAATCGCCCATCAGAATCAGACAATTATTTCTGGCAGCTTAGAGCGCTGGATAAGAACGGCTCTATTTCACCACTTCAAAATGCAATCACTACTCGAACACAGGTTGCCATATAATTGTGTTTGTACTGAAACAGCGGCAGCATTTCTTTTGCAGTAGCTACTGATGTGAAGTGCATTTTACAGATTTTTCAGAATTTCGATTTTACTTGCTCTTCTAGAACTAACACCCGACATTTATTAAGCTCTGTCAGGAATTTCACCATTTATCAACCATATCTTTAGCACAATCAGACATTTCCTGAAACAAGAATGTTCATCTCACTGAATTGGCTTCATAGGTATTCTCACACCAAGGGGCACTGACCTCAATTCCTAGGACTACTGCAAAAGTGAAGATCTTCCACCACTTCCCCGTGAGGCTAATCCTTACTATCAGAAGAGATGACTGATACCAGTGACTAACCCTGGAAGGAGGGGTTGTGGAGAGAGAGGGAAAGAGCCATGGTTCTGATGTACCTGCAGCTCCTCTGAAAAGGATGCAAAAACAACAATTGATGGACAGAATGCAGAACAATGTTGTACATTCACCCCAGTACAGAGATCTGGGCCTTAATCCATCGTTTTTTTGCTCACCATGCCATTCCAGTTTGGACCCAGCCATATGCAAATCAGTCTTGACCCTGCGCCCAATGGGAACAGTCCAGCCCGAACTGCAGGCCAGGTCCTCCCTGGACTGGAAACAAGCATCCTAGGACCAGTGGCATGGAGAGCACGGGACCCACGTCTGGGCATACCCGTCCCACTCGGGGTGACAAATGCAAAAACAACAATTGATGGACAGAATGCAGAACAATGTCCTACATTCACCCCAGTACAGAGATCTGGGCCTTAATCCATCGTTTTTTTGCTCACCATGCCATTCCAGTTTGGACCCAGCCATATGCAAATCAGTCTTGACCCTGCGTCCAATGGGAACAGTCCAGCCTGAACTGCCAGGCCAGGTCCTCCCTGGACTGGAAACAAGCATCCTAGGACCGGCTTCGGGCTTTCAGCTCTCATCAGCCAGGATAGCTTGACTCCAGTGGCATGGAGAGCACGGGACCCACGTCTGGGCATACCCGTCCCACTCGGGTGACAAATGCAAAAACAACAATTGATGGACAGAATGCAGAACAATGTCATACATTCACCCCAGTACAGAGATCTGGGCCTTAATCCATCGTTTTTTGCCCACCATGCCATTCCAGTTTGGACCCAGCCATATGCAAATCAGTCTTGACCCTGCGCCCAATGGGAACAGTCCAGCCCGAACTGCCAGGCCAGGTCCTCGCTGGACTGGAAACAAGCATCATAGGACCGGTTTCGGGCTTTCAGCCCTCATCAGCCAGGATAGCTTGACTCCAGTGGCATGGAGAGCACGGGACCCACGTCTGGGCATACCCGTCCCACTCGGGGGTGACAAATGCAAAAACAACAATTGATGGACAGAATGCAGAACAATGTCGTACATTCACCCCAGTACAGAGATCTGGGCCTTAATCCATCGGTTTTTTGCTCACCATGCCATTCCAGTTTGGACCTAGCCATATGCAAATCAGTCTTGACCCTGCGCCCAATGGGGACAGTCCAGCCCGAACTGCCAGGCCAGGTCCTCCCTGGACTGGAAACAAGCATCCTAGGACCGGTTTCGGGCTTTCAGCCCTCATCAGCCAGGACAGCTTGACTCCAGTGGCATGGAGAGCACGGGACCCACGTCTGGGCATACCCGTCCCACTCGGGGTCACTAATGCAAAAACAACAATTGATGGACAGAATGCAGAACAATGTCGTACATTCACCCCAGTACAGAGATCTGGGCCTTAATCCATCGGTTTTTTGCTCACCATGCCATTCCAGTTTGGACCCAGCCATATGGAAATCAGTCTTGACCCTGCGCCCAATGGGAACAGTCCAGCCCGAACTGCCAGGCCAGGTCCTCCCTGGACTAGAAACAAGCATCCTAGGACCAGTTTCGGGCTTTCAGCCCTCATCAGCCAGGATAGCTTGACTACAGTGGCATGGAGAGCACGGGACCCACGTCTGGGCATACCCGTCTCACTCGGGGTGACAAATGCAAAAACAACAATTGATGGACAGAATGCAGAACAATGTCGTATATTCACCCCAGTACAGAGATCTGGGCCTTAATCCATCGTTTTTTTGCTCACCATGCCATTCCAGTTTGGACCCAGCCATATGCAAATCAGTCTTGACCCTGCGCCCAATGGGAACAGTCCAGCCCGAACTGCCAGGCCAGGTCCTCCCTGGACTGGAAACAAGCATCCTAAGACCGGTTTTGGGCTTTCAGCCCTCATCAGCCAGGATAGCTTGACTCCAGTGGCATGGAGAGCACAGGACCCACGTCTGGGCATACCCGTCCCACTCGGGGTGACAAATGCAAAAACAACAATTGATGGACAGAATGCAGAACAATGTCATACATTCACGCCAGTACAGAGATCTGGGCCTTAATCCATCGTTTTTTGCTCACCATGCCATTCCAGTTTGGACCCAGCCATATGCAAATCAGTCTTGACCCTGCGCCCAATGGGAAGGGTCCAGCCCGAACTGCCAGGCCAGGTCCTCGCTGGACTGGAAACAAGCATCATAGGACCGGTTTCGGGCTTTCAGCCCTCATCAGCCAGGATAGCTTGACTCCAGTGGCATGGAGAGCACGGGACCCACGTCTGGGCATACCCGTCCCACTCGGGGGTGACAATTGCAAAAACAACAATTGATGGACAGAATGCAGAACAATGTCGTACATTCACCCCAGTACAGAGATCTGGGCCTTAATCCATCGTTTTTTTGCTCACCATGCCATTCAAGTTTGGACCCAGCCATATGCAAATCAGTTTTGACCCTGCACCCAATGGGAACAGTCCAGCCCGAACTGCCAGGCCAGGTCCTCGCTGGACTGGAAACAAGCATCACAGGACCGGTTTCGGGCTTTCAGCCCTCATCAGCCAGGATAGCTTGACTCCAGTGGCATGGAGAGCACGGGACCCACGTCTGGGCATACCCGTCCCACTCGGGGGTGACAAATGCAACAACAACAATTGATGGACAGAATGCAGAACAATGTCGTAAATTCACCCCAGTACAGAGATCAGGGCCTTAATCCATCGTTTTTTTGCTCACCATGCCATTCCAGTTTGGACCCAGCCATATGCAAATCAGTCTTGACCCTGCGCCCAATGGGAACAGTCCAGCCCGAACTGCCAGGCCAGGTCCTCGCTGGACTGGAAACAAGCATCATAGGACCGGTTTCGGGCTTTCAGCCCTCATCAGCCAGGATAGCTTGACTCCAGTGGCATGGAGAGCACGGGACCCACGTCTGGGCATACCCATCCCACTCGGGGGTGACAAATGCAAAAACAACAATTGATGGACAGAATGCAGAACAATGTCGTACATTCACCCTAGTACAGAGATCTGGGCCTTAATCCATCGTTTTTTTGCTCACCATGCCATTCCAGTTTGGACCCAGCCATATGCAAATCAGTCTTGACCCTTCCCCCAATGGGAACAGTCCAGCCCGAACTGCCAGGCCAGGTCCTCCCTGGACTGGAAACAAGCATCCTAGGACCGGTTTCAGGCTTTCAGCCCTCATCAGCCAGGACAGCTTGACTCCAGTGGCATGGAGAGCACGGGACCCACGTCTGGGCATACCCGTCCCACTCGGGGTGACAAATGCAAAAACAACAATAGATGGACAGAATGCAGAACAATGTCGTACATTCACCCCAGTACAGAGATCTGGGCCTTAATCCATCGGTTTTTTGCTCACCATGCCATTCCAGTTTGGACCCAGCCATATGGAAATCAGTCTTGACCCTGCGCCCAATGGGAACAGTCCAGCCCGAACTGCCAGGCCAGGTCCTCCCTGGACTGGAAACAAGCATCCTAGGACCGGTTTCGGGCTTTCAGCCCTCATCAGCCAGGACAGCTTGACTCCAGTGGCATGGAGAGCACAGGACCCACGTCTGGGCATACCCGTCCCACTCGGGGTGACAAATGCAAAAACAACAATTGATGGACAGAATGCAGAACAATGTCGTACATTCACCCCAGTACAGAGATCTGGGCCTTAATCCATTGGTTTTTTGCTCACCATGCCATTCCAGTTTGGACCCAGCCATATGCAAATCAGTCTTGACCCTGCGCCCAATGGGAACAGTCCAGCCCGAACTGCCATGCCAGGTCCTACCTGGACTGGAAACAAGCATCCTAGGACCGGTTTCGGGCTTTCAGCCCTCATCAGCCAGGATAGCTTGACTACAGTGGCATGGAGAGCACGGGACCCACGTCTAGGCATACCCGTCCCACTCGGGGTGACAAATGCAAAAACAACAATTGATGGACAGAATGCAGAACAATGTCGTACATTCACCCCAGTACAGAGATCTGGGCCTTAATCCATCGTTTTTTGCTCACCATGCCATTCCAGTTTGGACCCAGCCATATGCAAATCAGTCTTGACCCTGCGCCCAATGGGAACAGTCCAGCCCGAACTGCCAGGCCAGGTCCTCCTGGACTGGAAACAAGCATCCTAGGACCGGTTTCGGGCTTTCAGCCCTCATCAGCCAGGATAGCTTGACTCCAGTGGCATGGAGAGCACAGGACCCACGTCTGGGCATACCCGTCCCACTCGGGGTGACAAATGCAAAAACAACAATTGATGGACAGAATGCAGAACAATGTCGTACATTCACCCCAGTACAGAGATCTGGGCCTTAATCCATCGGTTTTTTGCTCACCATGCCATTCCAGTTTGGACCCAGCCATATGGAAATCAGTCTTGACCCTGCGCCCAATGGGAACAGTCCAGACCGAACTGCCAGGCCAGGTCCTCCCTGGACTAGAAACAAGCATCCTAGGACCGGTTTCGGGCTTTCAGCCCTCATCAGCCAGGATAGCTTGACTACAGTGGCATGGAGAGCACGGGACCCACGTCTGGGCATACCCGTCTCACTCGGGGTGACAAATGCAAAAACAACAATTGATGGACAGAATGCAGAACAATGTCGTATATTCACCCCAGTACAGAGATCTGGGCCTTAATCCATCGTTTTTTTGCTCACCATGCCATTCCAGTTTGGACCCAGCCATATGCAAATCAGTCTTGACCCTGCGCCCAATGGGAACAGTCCAGCCCGAACTGCCAGGCCAGGTCCTCCCTGGACTGGAAACAAGCATCCTAGGACCGGTTTTGGGCTTTCAGCCCTCATCAGCCAGGATAGCTTGACTCCAGTGGCATGGAGAGCACAGGACCCACGTCTGGGCATATTCGTCCCACTCGGGGTGACAAATGCAAAAACAACAATTGATGGACAGAATGCAGAACAATGTCATACATTCACGCCAGTACAGAGATCTGGGCCTTAATCCATCGTTTTTTTGCTCACCATGCCATTCCAGTTTGGACCCAGCCATATGCAAATCAGTCTTGACCCTGCGCCCAATGGGAAGGGTCCAGCCCGAACTGCCAGGCCAGGTCCTCGCTGGACTGGAAACAAGCATCATAGGACCGGTTTCGGGCTTTCAGCCCTCATCAGCCAGGATAGCTTGACTCCAGTGGCATGGAGAGCACGGGACCCACGTCTGGGCATACCCGTCCCACTCGGGGGTGACAAATGCAAAAACAACAATTGATGGACAGAATGCAGAACAATGTCGTACATTCACCCCAGTACAGAGATCTGGGCCTTAATCCATCGTTTTTTTGCTCACCATGCCATTCAAGTTTGGACCCAGCCATATGCAAATCAGTTTTGACCCTGCGCCCAATGGGAACAGTCCAGCCCGAGCTGCCAGGCCAGGTCCTCGCTGGACTGGAAACAAGCATCACAGGACCGGTTTCGGGCTTTCAGCCCTCATCAGCCAGGATAGCTTGACTCCAGTGGCATGGAGAGCACGGGACCCACGTCTGGGCATACCCGTCCCACTCGGGGGTGACAAATGCAACAACAACAATTGATGGACAGAATGCAGAACAATGTCGTAAATTCACCCCTGTACAGAGATCTGGGCCTTAATCCATCGTTTTTTTGCTCACCATGCCATTCCAGTTTGGACCCAGCCATATGCAAATCAGTCTTGACCCTGCGCCCAATGGGAACAGTCCAGCCCGAACTGCCAGGCCAGGTCCTCGCTGGACTGGAAACAAGCATCCTAGGACCGGTTTCGGGCTTTCAGCCCTCATCAGCCAGGATAGCTTGACTCCAGTGGCATGGAGAGCACGGGACCCACGTCTGGGCATACCCATCCCACTCGGGGTGACAAATGCAAAAACAACAATTGATGGACAGAATGCAGAACAATGTCGTACATTCACCCTAGTACAGAGATCTGGGCCTTAATCCATCGTTTTTTTGCTCACCATGCCATTCCAGTTTGGACCCAGCCATATGCAAATCAGTCTTGACCCTTCCCCCAATGGGAACAGTCCAGCCCGAACTGCCAGGCCAGGTCCTCCCTGGACTGGAAACAAGCATCCTAGGACCGGTTTCAGGCTTTCAGCCCTCATCAGCCAGGACAGCTTGACTCCAGTGGCATGGAGAGCACGGACCCACGTCTGGGCATACCCGTCCCACTCGGGGTGACAAATGCAAAAACAACAATAGATGGACAGAATGCAGAACAATGTCGTACATTCACCCCAGTACAGAGATCTGGGCCTTAATCCATCGGTTTTTTGCTCACCATGCCATTCCAGTTTGGACCCAGCCATATGGAAATCAGTCTTGACCCTGCGCCCAATGGGAACAGTCCAGCCCGAACTGCCAGGCCAGGTCCTCCCTGGACTAGAAACAAGCATCCTAGGACCGGTTTTGGGCTTTCAGCCCTCATCAGCCAGGAAAGCTTGACTACAGTGGCATGGAGAGCACAGGACCCACGTCTGGGCATACCCGTCCCATTCGGGGTGACAAATGCAAAAAGAACAATTGATGGACAGAATGCAGAACAATGTCATACATTCACGCCAGTACAGAGATCTGGGCCTTAATCCATCGTTTTTTTGCTCACCATGCCATTCCAGTTTGGACCCAGCCATATGCAAATCAGTCTTGACCCTGCGCCCAATGGGAACAGTCCAGCCCGAACTGCCAGGCCAGGTCCTCCCTGGACTGGAAACAAGCATCCTAGGACCGGTTTCGGGCTTTCAGCCCTCATCAGCCAGGACAGCTTGACTCCAGTGGCATGGAGAGCACGGGACCCACGTCTGGGCATACCCGTCCCACTCGGGGTGACAAATGCAAAAACAACAATTGATGGACAGAATGCAGAACAATGTCGTACATTCACCCCAGTACAGAGATCTGGGCCTTAATCCATTGGTTTTTTGCTCACCATGCCATTCCAGTTTGGACCCAGCCATATGCAAATCAGTCTTTGTCCCTGCGCCCAATGGGAACAGTCCAGCCCGAACTGCCAGGCCAGGTCCTCCCTGGACTGGAAACAAGCATCCTAGGGCCGGTTTCGGGCTTTCAGCCCTCATCAGCCAGGATAGCTTGACTCCAGGGGCATGGAGAGCACAGGAGCCACGTCTGGGCATACCCGTCCCACTCGGGGTGACAAATGCAAAAACAACAATTGATGGACAGAATGCAGAACAATGTCGTACATTCACCCCAGTACAGAGATCTGGGCCTTAATCCATCGTTTTTTTGCTCACCATGCCATTCCAGTTTGGACCCAGCCATATGCAAATCAGTCTTGACCCTGCGCCCAATGGGAACAGTCCAGCCCGAACTGCCAGGCCAGATCCTCCCTGGACTGGAAACAAGCATCCTAGGACCGGTTTCGGGCTTTCAGCCCTCATCAGCCGTCCATCAATTGTGTGTCTTCTGCTTCCTCGCCCTAAGTGCGCCGGGTATGCCCAGATGTGGGTCCCGGGCTCACTGTGCCACTGGATTCAAGCTATCCTGGCTGAAGAGGGGTGAAACCCCGAAACCGGTCCTAGGATGCTTGTTTCCGGTCCAGGGAGGACCTGGCTTAGCAGTTCGGGCTGATCTGTTCCCATGAGGCACAGGGTCAAGACTGATTTGCATATGGCCAGGTCTAAACTGGGGTGGCATGGTGAGCAAAAGAATGATGGATTTAACCCAGATCTCTTGACTGGGGGTGAATGTTTTGATTTGTTCTGCATTCCGTCCATCAATTGTGTGTCTTCTGCTTCCTCTGAAAAGGATGGCGGGTGGATGTTAATTGGACCCCAAAAGTTATAGTGGCAAGGCTTATTCCTACAGTCAGATGAGATACTCTGCAACAAGCACACATTAATCTTCAGACAACCATTCATGAATGCCTTACAATCAGCCTGAGGTATGAGTCTGTAATGAAACATACCAAACAAGAATTACTATAAGAAATTCGAATCCATGTGAAGGGCCCTTAAACACTGACCCCTGCACTGAATCTTGAGCACATATTCTTGAGCCTCTGCTCAGATTATTCCAAAAACGTTATCTGTCCTTAACATTGTGTTACTTCACCCAACTAGTCCTTTTCCTTTAGCCAAGGCATTTATATTCAAACTCAAATTGCTAGGGTGTCATGGAAGAAAAGGGAGATATCAAAACTAGAAGCGCCTGGCTAGTGCACTAACCTGAGGTCCATGTAATGGCCCAGAATAGCTGGAATGTTGAATGGTGGTGAGAGGATGGGGGTTATAGTCTAGGTGATGGGGACACGGGGTTGCCGGCTGAATGACTAGGTTCTAGAGCTCAAGATAGTTGGAAGCCTGCGGCGTAACGCAAAATGATGAAGCCCCATGCAGAATATGATGCAGGGACCGAGTCTCCCATATCTCACAGATATTCATTGGCCTTGGGGTGAATGGGCACCCCCTAAATGGTTCGGACCCCCTTGGAGGGTTGAGGCCACCTGCTCACAGGGGCTGCATGGGCCTGTGTTACGCACCTGTTGGAAGCTATCATGAAGGGACAGAGTTCCAAGAGGGGTTACTGGCCCCCAGCTTCCAAGCGAAGGTGGTCAGCTTACTCTTGTCACATGCAGCGGACTCGGAACCCAAACATGTCACTTAAGGGAGGCACAGCTTTCTCTTCAGACAAATCGATGAAGCCAAGCAGGGGACTGAGTTTGAAAGCAGTATTTCTAGGCTGTCATGCAAGTGGTAATCTTGAGTCGTCCTGAAGATTACTAAGCATTTCCTGTCAATTAGAAGGTTGTCTCCAGCAGGAGACTGGGGCAGGAAATAGAAGGTTGAGTAAACAAACATATTAGGCACTTGAGCCTTTATCAAGATTACAGTGTGTGTCTGTTGTCAAATAGAAGGCTGCCTCTGGCAGGAGAAATGGATGCCTTTAATTAGATGGCAGGACAGCTGAACAAGTAAACAACAAGCAAGCATGGCATGCGACCTTGAGGTCAGCAGGAAACAGAGGTCTTTAACTTATCCACACCACATGTTTGTTCAAACAGAAGTTCCAAACATTTGCACTTAAACATATCTTTAAACAGTACAATCAAACTAAGGTACTTAGCATGCCTAAATAAAGTCCACAGCAGAGCACATGACTCCTGCTCAACTAGAAAACAGTGACAACAATGGGGACCAACAGCACAGGCACGAGGGTATGACAGGCCTAGCAGCCACCACAGCCTTACTCAGGGAGAGAAATATAGTTACTTGCTGAGAAATACTCATGTAAGAGTCTGGCCAGTGGCAGGATGATGTGAAAACCAATGGATTATACTACAGTAAGTCTACATGTTTGTGAATTTGTGAAGTTGAGCGTGTGGGCTACAAAGTCAGGTGTAAATTGATACTTTCAACGTTCCCAGTGTGCAATATCTGGTTCAAATGAATTGATGAAGGACCTCCAACCCCATCCTCCTTACATCCTAGTATTGCTGCATCCTAGCAAGTGCTTTAGTATCTTGGAAGAAAGCTTGTCATGCCAAACATCTGGGTGCTTCTGGCTCTCACAGCATATTCCTGCAGAGATGGTATACTATGAAAGCTGAACAATGGGGTGACATGCAGAATTGACTTGGAAGAGGAAGGAATAGATTTCAGAGTAACAACATAAGCTGACACATAGGTTGCGAGGAGGGCTCCTACACCTGTACCGGTTGATGGAATCTAACAGGTAGGGACACCATTTTAATGAGACCATAAGACTTTGGCCATCCTTCTGACCACAATACTGAGCTCATGCCAGACTGCATCAACAGCCTGTTTGTTGATGGATAGAATCTATTGTGAACAGGCAGTAATGAGGAGAGATCTGTTCTATGACCCACCTAGTTGCCAACATACGCCTATTGTTCTCTCCAATAAGCACTTTCATAGCTACACCTTCAGGTAAGACCTCAATATCAAAATATTCGGACGATTGTCAGCTACTCAAAGACATTTACATTTCTGAATAATAATCTAACAAAATGTAATATGAAATGTTTTTAAAGTATTTCTATGTTAAAGTGTTTGAGACCCCATATTCTTCCTGTAGTGGTAGAAGCCTGGTCAACACTAGCTGGATTAATAAGCCTCCAAAGGTTTTGCATTAGGTGACCAGAAATATATTCTAATATTTGTCAAGGTCACCCACCTTTACATTTCACTCAGGACAGGTACATCTAAGTTAAAAGTGGTATTCTACAACCTATGCAAAGTATGCCATCTCTAAGATCAAGTCTTTCTGAATAAAAATCATAGGGACCTCAAGTTGTAATTCTAAAACAAAATTGGAGCTATATAAAAATCATAATGTTGGCCATCTGAACTTTATCAATCTATCATATCATAAATCAACACTTCAGGTTTAAGCATATTGTTAGAAAGAAAGTCTTATAATTCCCTAAATACATAATTTCACTTATAAATAGCTCATATCCCCTTAGGGAAAATTAGATGTAATTAGTTGATCCAATACCTTTGTTAATCAAATATCTCTTGTTGATCCTTTTGTACATTTATTCTTCGTCTGTCTCATAATCCTAGAACTATTGATGTGAAACTTTGATCACTCTGTATATTTTTTTCCCATGAATCTTATAAATAATAATTCAACAACTATTGATGTGACAGTATAAAATGACTCTTCTCTCCTAAAATCTCTGGTAAATCAATACAACATAATCTGCATAAATAATATATTTTAAAATAGTGTAGCGATAGAAGAGATTTTGTCATAAGAAGAGCAGAAGGAATCATAACATATTGTGTATTTGTAAAGCACAATTTCACCCAAGGGTATCTTGGCGCTCAATAACAAATGTTTATTGTTACCTAAACCAATTGTATTTGGGTTTTTTTTCTATTCATTTTATCAACCTCGGTAGGATGAGTGGACCCACCAGGATTCAAACCTGTTACCGTGAGGTCAAACACAGGCCTCTCCAGTGGACGCATTGGTCCACTAAACGACCACACCTGGCTGGTGATATCCTAAAACATCAAGAATGAGCTTCAGGGTCAGATTGGCCTATAGGGAAATCAGGCAGTGCCTGACGGGCTGGCCAGTGTGGGCCAGTTTTTTGGCTGCTTGTGGGCCTGTTTCATGTTCTGCTGGGCTGGTTTTTACTGTTGATTTCCTTGATATTGAAATAAACATAGCCTGCAGCAAGCTCAAATCCATGCAGTCTTCCATTCCTTCCACACACTTTTATATAAAGCATCTTTACAAGTTTATAACTGCCCCAATTTGCAAATATGGGCTATATGTTTAGGTATCTAATTCACTAATGGGGGCCACATTTATTGTATGCCCGGGCCTATTTTGTGCCCCAGTCCAACACTGAGTTCACATAAATCCAGGCTATCCATCCGAATTTGAATCTCAAAGCTTAGAACTTTGCATTATGGGGAACATTTAACATTTGCTTGAGACAATGGATTTCGAGGCTATTTCAGCCAGCATGGTCATCAAGTGCTCTGCACCATAAAGGACTTATCAAATACATTTTCAATTAAATGCTTTGGAAAAAGAAATAACATAGTCCTCCAAGTTTCCTCTCAAATGTACTAAACCCACAAAGCAGATAAAGCACAAGTGATTTCAGAAGGTAGGCAACCCTTCCAGGACAGCCTTTTAAAAAACATAAATGTAAAACATTGGGGGACACATCTACTTTTATTTCACGCAATCTGGCACAGCAAGGGAACTTGCTGCACTCTGTTGCATGGAAGGGAAAAAGCAGAAATGCTCTCTTGTTGCCCAGGTGCACTGTGTGCTGCCTAACGTCAATGTAGGCGCCCTTGCCCCATTGTGCAAAGATGCCTGCGTTACGGGAAGGGGAGACCTTCCTGCACGAAAAAAAAATCCTTGGAGACATATTGCTCTTTCTATGTGTGCTGCAAAATGTAGCACACATTTAAAGAGGAAGTAATGAGGAGGAATAAAGATATTTCTCCTCATTATGCCTCTGTCAGATAGGTGCATCATTTTTTGCACAAACACAGGTTTACAAACCTTTGCAAATCTGGGTTTGCATTAATATTCACGGGTGGATGCATGGGAACGTCCATGCTCCATCCATGTAATGCCTACCTGATGCAAAGTAACACAAGGCAGTGCTATGCATTGCCTTGCGTTACTTTATATTTACTATTTGTATTTACTGAACCACGCAAAGTGGCTTTGCGTGGCTTAGTAAGTGCCAAAATGGTTCTGTGTCATTCTGCACCACAAAAGTTACACAACCCTGTCACAAAATTATAGTAAATCTGGGACTGGGTTATTAGTTGAGAGGGGTGGAGACCCCACTCAAATAATTAACTCAGTCTTTGCAAGGGTGAACCAAAGATGTCACTAAATAAACCTGCTGAACCCTTTGGGAGCTTGGCACAAAAGCAGTCAGGCGGAGCTTAGAGGCAATGTGTAAAGTATTTATGCAGCACCCAAACAGTAAGAAAGTGAAAATACAATGTCAGAAAAATCCCAAACCAATTTAGAAAAACATAAATAAAATGACACCAAAACGACAAAATACAATCAATAAAACTGGAGTTATGAATTTTTAAAGATTTCAGATGGAAATAGCGCTAAAAAGCACAAAGCACCAGTCGCAGTTATCTGGTCATGCTGGACCGGGGTAAAATCACAAGCTCAGGCCAACAGCGATGAAACGTGGGTTGTATACAAAAAACAGGCTTGTCCCCCTGAGTGTTACCTTCTCAAGTCCGAAAAGAAGCTGTTTGTGTTGGCAGGGGCTGCGAGGAGGTCATGTCAATGCGAGGAGGAGGTCGGGAGTCACAGACGGTCGCTGTTTTGGCGTGAAGAGTCGAATGTCACTGAAACGAAGGAAGGGAAAATTGTTTTGAAGTGAGCGATATGTCTTATAAGCAGAATGATGCATGTTGAATCTAGCAGATTATTTACTCAGGAATTTTTTTAACTAATGCAATCTATTCCTAAATACATCAATTTTTACTCACTTCACAGGATACCGCTAAAGATTAGTGGTATATAGATCAAATAATACAAACATGTTGAGAGCTCTTTCACCATAAACGTTACTAATGCAGCAGGTTAATAATTCATTCATTAAAACAGGTAATAGATGTAAAAAATTCTACTCACTTATGTACAATTCATTGTTTTCACATAACAGTGTTTGCTTCAGACCCCTTCAGCAAATATTTCACTGTTTTTGTTTATGTCAATCAAAACAAATTTAATATATTTTCCCTTTAGCCGTGCTATCCCATTGCACTCTAGGAGGACCCGGTCTCCCATTTCTGAAGACTCAGTAATGTATAATTTAATCCTTTGATCTGGCCACTCATGTAATCTATATCATCAATTTGACCATCAACAAACAAACACACACACACACACACAAACACACACATGCTTAAGCCCAACCCACTCTAGGCGCATTGACGCATGCACGCTCCTGTACACTCCTGCCTTTTTTTCCTTCATGGCATGCTACCAATTTCTGGTAGTACATGTGTCCCGGAACCAGTCATAGACACAGACAATCAGACAGACACACACATGCATAAGCACGATTCTTGTACCTATTTTGGTACTCTTAATCTTGCCAGGACACCACCCCACCTTCTCATCTCAGCCTCTCACCCAGAGTTTGTGCTGTGCCAGTGCCAGGACTTAGAGGAGGTAAAAGCTAGGACCGAGAAGCACCTCCAACATTACCTCCTCATCCGTCTTCCCTGACCCAGTCCTTACACCTGAGATTTATCTCCAACTGCAGAACATACTCCATGACTGACAAAAAGAATTCCCCTAAGATGGCTGCCATTTACCTTGCCATCCCATAAAGGGGAAACAGTGCCATCACTTCTTGTCGATTTTTCTTCTGTGAAGTATTACCTTAGCTGGTTGCACATTGGTACAGTAAGTTCTTTATTTTTTGTTAATTGTTTGTATGTAAGCTTGCTATAGCAGCCTTTTTGGTGTGGTCCTTGCACCTCCTGCTTGAGTGGGCGATGCCTTAATTTGCCCATCTAACTTGTGCTGCTAAGGACCCGCTTTAGCGGTTCCTAGCGCGATGTTGGGTACAGTTTTCGATCATTCTCATACAGCCGTCAGACTGTATGAGCATTTAACTGTAGCAGCTTAACACAGAGCGTTATTTTAGCTGTTTTAAGAGTATGGGCGCCACTTCGTAGATGGCACCTGTGGTTGCTTCTTTCTGCCTCGATCTAACGAGATTTCGGGGGTTCACACCAGGAAGGGCTTTGCGGTCTCTTGGAGTGTCGGCAGTGGATTTTGGCAGTAGTTTTTGAAAGCATGCCCCTCGAGTGCTTTACCTTCCATGGAGGAGTTTCAGGGCTTGATAGATAAAGCTTTGCAGAAACGTGACTCTCCTGTCCCTCCTAAATTCCCTCGGCTTGTGGAGCCTGATGTGGTGGATCCAGATGGGAATGATTCAGAGGAGGGTAGGAGAGGGCGTTTTCTCCATGAGGAAGAGATATCCACTTTGTTGCTCCATCTATGGCAGCATTTGGGTTTTCCTGATCCTGCTCCAACTGTAGTTAAGGAGTAGCATTTTTTTTTGCACTGTATCAGAGGGATGAGCCTGAGTCAGTCCCACTCCATTCGACTATTCGTAAAGTACTTACTCCTGAATGGAAGGAGGTGGACAAGAACACCTTTCCTCATTTTCTCTCTAAAAAGTACCCATGTGGAGAACTTTGCAGAGGAGTATCCAACTATAGTTGCCTCTGGATGCAGTGGACAAAAAGGTGGAGTCTGGTTTTATGCAGCTTCAAATTTAGGTATTCATGTTATTACCTATGCTAATTATGCTGTGCAATCATTCCTTCTGCCCTGTTGAGGATTGAACAGGAGGTTGGTTTTTGTCAGACCTGTCGTTTGACAACCTGTGTGTCTCAGTGGCTCCATCTGGGGCCGTGGTGGTGGCATGGCATAATTTTTGGATGCGGTCTTGAAAGGCTGACACAACTCAGAAAACCACTTTAGTGAAATTGTCCTTTGATTGTTCTAAATTATATGGGAAGCAGATAGAGGATTTGGTCAAAAAGACTGCAGAGAAAAAAATATTCGCTGGCTCCTGTTCGGTCTGCTTTCCGAGATCGGGGGTTAGGATACAAGAAGGCCTTTCCTCCTCCGGCTTAGGGGGGCATATCAGCCCTTTCGAGGCCAGGGTCGTGGCCGGGGTGCCCCAGTCGCCGATAAAGTCTGGTTCCAGCCAGGAGTTGGTGCTTCCACCCTGCTGCCTCCTCCTAAAGCATGACTATCAAGATTCACCATCAGTGGGTGCTTGGCTCCTGTTTTTCAAGACATTTTGACAGCAATCTGTCCCAGATCAGTGTGCGGTCAAGGTGGTTTCAGAGGGTTACCACCTAGAGTTTTGAGTCCTACCTCACACTTTGTTCAAATCCACGCCACGTCCAAGAGATCAGTGAGGCATCAGGCTTTGTTGGACGCGTACAGGTATTGGTGGAAAAATCAGCGGTGGTTTCAGTTCCTGCACTAGAGAGAGGAGAAGGGTTTTATTCCATTCTCCTTTTGGTGCAGAACCCATCAGGAGATTTGTGATTTGAAAGCTCTGAATGAGTTCCTGGTTTATCGGTCATTCAAGATGGTCACCCTGCAATTCATCTTTCCTTTCCTGACCAAAGGGATTTTCTGGCATCACTAGACATGATGGATGCATGTCCACATGTGCCGCTTTTTTCCCCTCACCATTGCTACCTTCAGTTTGCTGTGGGCGACAGGCACTTTCAATTCAAGGTCCTTCCCTTTGGCCTTGCCTCAACACCAAGGGTGTTCACCAAGTTGCTAGTGCCATTGGTGGGTATCTTGCACAGTAAATATATTGACCTTTTACCTTACCTCTATTATTGGCTAATTTAATCTTCTTGTTTTTCCAAGTTACAAGCTGATATCGAGAAAGTGTGCAACCTGCTTCTGGTTATTAGGCTCCTGTTGAATGAAGCAAAGTCACATCTACACCCCACTCAGATGTTGCAATTTCTGGGGGCCAGGTTCTGCATGGAGAGCGGGGAGGTGTTCCTGTCGAAGGAGGGACATCTCCGATTAATTCATCATCTGCAGGACCTATTGGCCTTGACTCCAGCCTCTGCCAGGCTGTGGTTAAGGAGTCGGGGAGAGATGGCGTCTTACTGGTACATTGTGCCTTGGAGCAGGGTGCATTTGTATCATCTGGTGCACCATCTCATTGGCTCCCTCAATCTCAAATGTATAAGACATTGATTCCTACAGCAGAGATCAGACTGGCCATTCAATGGTGGGTGCAACCAGACTCTCTGATCAAGGGGGTTCTCTTGGATCCTCAGGTCCTGGTGGTGCTGTCCACAGATGCCAGCAAGTTGGGATGGGGGGCAGTGCGTGTTGGGTGCTGCTTCAGGTCAAGGGATATGGGGCCCAAAGGGGTTCCACCATTCCTCCAATTGGCAGGAACTGGCAGCTGTCCAGATGGCTTGGCTGTCTTTCCTTCCTTTGATACAGTGGTGAGATCATACCTGAATTGGCAGGGGGGAATAGTACCTTCTCTATTTAATCTGGCACAGGAGATTTGTTGATGGTTAGAGTCCAATCTCCTATCCTTGAAGTCTGTTTATCCTCCAGGGAGGGAGAATGGGCCTGAGGACCAGTTGAGCAGAAGGTTTCCTTCATCAGTGTCCCTGTGTTTGAGTCCCAAGGTTTTTCGGGAGCTGGATCTCATGTTTGGGGTTCCATGGTTGCAACTCTTTGCGACAGAGGAGAATGCACGTCTGCCCCAGTTCTGTTCCCTAGTGCCCTCAACATTGACATTTGAGGGGAATGCTCTGCTGTTCAGATGGCCGGCCGGTCTCCTGTATTGTTTTCCGCCAATTCCTCTCCTTCCAGCAGTCCTGCGGAAAATCAGGATGGACCCTGCATCAGTCATTCTGGTGGCTCTGAGATAGATGGGGAGGACTTATTGCTCTCAAATATTGCTTCTGGTAGTCACTCCTGCCTGGGTGTTTTCACTTCAGCCCTCTCCATTGTCCCTTCCATTGTTCTCAGTGGCTGCACTCAAGAGTCTGAGCCTGGCAGTATGGTTGCTGAAATGTTAGCTCTTCTTCAGCAGGGTTGTTCTAGGGAAGTGGTGTATGCAATTTACTTGGCTCGTTGTCCTGCTACGAGGAAATCTTATGCCTGTTATTGGAAAAAAAGTGTTATGTGGCACATGATATGGATCCTCTCTGGAGTGATCCCATTAGGGTTCTTGATTTCTTGTGTGAGGGTTTTGTGCTTGGCCTCGCTGTTTCTACCATTAGGGCCCAGTAGGCTGCAATCCAGGTGGTTAGGGGAGCAGGGGTTGCTGGACTAGCTCCTTTTTTTATTTCTGCAGCGCCCTCCTATTCTATCTCCTATCCCTCCTTGGGATTTGCCGTTGGTCCTTAAAGCTCTCATATACCAGCCTTTTGAGCCTTTGCAATCCGTGGACTTGACGTTTCTCACTGAAGAGGTGGTTTATCTAGTGGCCATTTGGTCAGGTAGAAGGATTTGTGAGATTGGAACATTATTGTCAGTAGCTCCATTTATTAGGTTTCTGGAGGAATAGGTGATTCTTCATCCTAGTTCAGCTTTTTTGCCTAAGGTTGTGTTCACACTGATTCGGATATTGTCCTTCCTGTGCTGTTTTCATCCCCTTCCTCGGCTGAGGGATTGGAATTACAAACTTTGGATCTGCACAGGACATTATCGATTTACTTGGAATTTACCTCATCCTTTCGTAAAGTGAATGCATTGTTTTTCACTTTTGGGTTGCCCAATAAGGATTCCCGTCCTTCCACCTCTTCTATTTCTAGGTGGATTAAGTCTGTGATTGTGAAAGCTTATGAGATTGCTCAGCTTCAGGTTCCTCCCCTGGTTCAGGGTCAGTCTACTTGTGATGTGTCTGCTTCATGGACCTCTTTTTGGGGGGCTTCTTTGAAGGATGTTTGTGCGACAGCTACCTGGAGTTCTCCACATACTTTCCTTGATCATTATCGAATTCAGTTGGGAGAATGTTTTTCTTCTTCATTTGGTGAACATGTTTTGTCTTCTGTTTTGCAGACTTCATTTCTTTATGTTCCCATTTTTCATGCCTGTATTAAATGTTCATTTGTTTTCCTCATTGCCGTGTGTAACCCTTAGTAATGCTGAGTTATATAATCAATCTTAATGCTTGGGCATAATCTTGGGTGTAAAGCCTGGATCAGGGAAGACAGACCAGGAGGTAATGCACCCGGTTACTTACCGGTAATCTTCATTACTCCGAGTCTTGGTCTTTCCTGACACAGCCCTGGTTCCCGCACTACCTCCCAGAGGTGGGATTGATTATATTATGTTAATACTTTCTGTTGTGATTTTATTATGCTTGGTATTTTGACAGGAAGTGATGTCACTGTTTCCCTTTATGGGATTGCTGGGTAAATGGTGGTCATCTTAGCAGAATTATCTTGTCAGCTAGGGAATATGTTCTGTAGTTGGAGATAAATCTCTCATGTAAGGACTGTGCCAGGGAAGACCAGGACTCGGAGTAATGAAAGTGACCGGTAAGTAACCCAGGTATTCCATGGTACTCTGCTGCTTGCATCAAATCCTGTCAAGCACCTGGATGGGTTAAGAAGGCCAACACCACCCTACCAGTGGCTCTCCTCTGACCTTTCATGCCTATATCTCAGTTTCTTACTGCTGCATTTAGGTCACTGAGTCCCGCTCACTCACACCACTCAAGCCTGTGAATTATAGGTCCATGTTGGGATCATAGAGATCTCTCTTTCTTCCACAGTCAAAGCAATTCAGTACCAAACTCAGACTGCGTTTGACCACAGTGTTCCTATGCCTTTCCCCTCAATGCTACAGAAGTATACTGCTGATGAGGTCACATTAGTTCATTCAGATCCCTTAAATGTGCAGCTTGCTGCAAGCAGGTAATCTTGATTGTTAGACCTGTCAGCCTTAAGGTGGTCTTCCCCCAAACGTTTTGTCTGTTCATCTCCTCTTTTTGCTGTTTCTTTTTGTTGGCCTTAGGACTCTTGGCACTGTACCACTGCTGACCAGTGCTAAAGTGCATGTGCTTCTCCCCTAAACATGATGTCATTGGTATATACACAATTCCCAAATTTAATTTACTTTTAGATCCCTTGTAAAGTGGTATACACTATACTCAGGGCCTGTGAAATAAATGCTACTAGTGGACCTGCAGCACTGATTGTCCCACCCACACAAGTAGCCCTTTAATCATGTCTCAGGCCTGCCACTGTAGAGCCTGTGTGTGCAGTTTTATTGTCACTTTGACTTGGCATTTAAAACCCTTTGCCAAGCCTTAAACTTCCTTTGTATTACACACAGGTCACCCCTAAAATATGCCTTAGTTAGCCCGTAGGGCAGGGTGCTGTGTAAGTAAAAGGTAGGACATGTACTTTTAATTTTTGCATGTTCTGGTAGTGAATAACACCTACATTGGTTTTTCACTACTGTGAGGCCTACTCCTCTCATAGATTAACATTGGGAATTCCTTAATGCACTTTTAAGCTGTAATTCCTGAATAGAAAGAAGTAGCTCTGTCATGTTTTATATCTTTGGAATGGTAATGATGAATCCTCTTTAATGGTAAAGTTGGATTTGGCATTACTATTTTAGAAATGCCACCTTTAAAAAGTGAGCATTTCTCTGCTCTTACTGCTCTGTGTGCCTGCAGCCTGTTTCCAATATATGTCTAGGGTGGGTGACAGTTACACTTTGTGCATTCCCTCTAGGCAGCCACAAACAGAGAAAGATTAGGTGTGTTTAAGTACTTTTCTGCGTTCTGGTGGCTCTTCCTGGGCAGGAAGGGAGGGAGGGGCTGACACTTATACCGGAATAGGCAGTGCCCTGTCCTCACACAAAGGGCTGATTAACCCCTACTAATAGTCTGGAGCCGGGGCTACGAAGAAAGGACCTCTGTGCACTTCAAAGATCCTGCTTTGAAGTTACCCTCCACTTCAAAGGCACAACTGGGTATAAGTACTGGGGCTCAGACCAAAGGAGACACTTCTGAACCTGTAACTGAACTCTGTCAGAAGAACTGCTGTGCTGCATTAAGGACTAGCACTCTGCTGCACTGCTGATCTGGAAGACCTGGTTTCCTGCTGTGCTGCCCTGCTGCCTGCAGCTCTCTGACCCTGCTGATGGAGAGCTGGACTCTGCTTTGCAACCAAAGTGATCTCCAAGGGCTTGTTGGCTTTCCTCCTGTTGCTTGAGACTCAGGGTTATCAAAGTCTCTACACCTGCTCCTGGTTCACTTGTAGTGGATCCAGATACTTGCACCAGAGAAATTGACACATTTCCAGTCTGCGTGTAGCAGAACTAGCCCATCGACCCTGTTGTGTCAGTAGAATTGCCTCATCACTCTCGGAACCAATGCCTCGTCTCCAGAGACCGGCGCATGGGAACAGCACATCACCGCTGCAGCAGTGTGGAGATATCGCTGCATCCCCTCGACTGCGTGGAGAAACCCAGCGCATTGCTCTTCGGAACCAACGCATCTTGGCGCGTTGTGAACAGAACTGATGCATCACCATCACTGCGTGGAGAAGATCGCCGCATCACCTCGACTGCGTGCTTGACATCAACGCACCACACATCTTGCTGTTGTGACCAGGATCAAGGTACTCTGTTCACTGGGCCTGGTGGCTACTGTCCCTGCACTCCATCGCAGTCGGCTTGAACTGTTGACTTTACCCCCGTCCAGAGCGGCCAGATAACCCCCATAGGTGCTTATTGCATCTAAGTGCTAGAACTCTTTTTATTCTTTAAAAATTCATAACACTACTGCTACTTATTGGATTTTTGTCATTTTTGTCTTGCTTTATTTATAAAATTATTGGTTATTTTTCTAAACCAGTGTAAAGTCTTTTTGTGCTGTTTTCATTGTGTTGCTGTGTGTGTGTGCGTGTGTGTGTGTGGCACAAACACTTTACACATTGCCTCTTTAGATAAGCCTGACTGCTTTGTGCCAAGCTACCAGAGGGTGAGTTCAAGTTATTTTTTAGTGTGTATCTGACTTACCCTGACTAGAGTGGTGGTCCCTACTTGGGCAGGGTGCATACCTCTGCCAACTAGAGGCACCATTTCTAACATTGATGCTTTGCAGTTGATGGTACAAAACATGCACCAATGCCCCAACGGCATGACCATAACTCAGTGGTCCAGCCATGGGCCACACATTCAATTTGTTAATTGTTTTACTGAGCAGCATGGAAATGGAAAGCAGAACATGTCTCAGAGGCTCCTGAAAACGCTCTGCTCTCAACCCTAACAACAATCACTACTCGTAACAAGTTAGTACCATTGTATCTATACATATTAGTAAAAAGAAACCGGAGACTGACGATAGTAGACTCATAAAAAGTGCCAAGAAACAAATGAATTAGTTATGGACTGAGTGCGAACAGGCAAATGATCCAGCTGGCTCGTCTTTCTTCAAAGAAACCTTGACTGTTGGTTTAAGTGCTAACTAGGCATGCATTTGTTTTCATGTCTAATGTCTTCCTTCCATTTGGAGACTTTTTGCATTAAGTGCTTGCACTTACTCCGCTAAATGCAATCTGCTTGTTCTGTAATGTGGCCTAATGGCCTTAGCAACAGCAGGCACTTTCATTAACAATTTATCTTGCATGTCGATAATCTGGGCCAAAGAGGGTCATCCTAGTACACGGGCATCGTTTTCTTATTCAAGCGCGCACTTCTACCCTGCATGCACTTTGCTCTTTTATAGGACACGAAAAACAGAAATAGCTTTTCCCTTGTCTGGGATAATTTCGAAATTAGTTTTTTTCAACCTAACTTCGAAGATCAATGTGACGTTTAAACACAAAACTGCTTCAGTTCGTATTACACTGATTGTGTCTAATGTTTTTGGGTGAATGTGCAACCTTAAACAGCCATTATACGATGGACCTCCTCTTTCCCGATTCTTTAGGATTGGATTTCAATTATCAATGCGAGACGCGAGGCTAGCACATCAAAATACGTATTTTGTAAGTAATACTTCGTTATTTAGTTGCAAACAAATACATTCAGTAGGGTATTACGAAATACCCTCCAGCCTGCAAAGCAAAGGGATCAGTGCTAGGGTTGTCAGTCTTTTCATCCAAAAATATTAGAGATATATTTGGAATCCTGATGTTGGTCGCTGACCTGGAGGGGAGATAATACAGCAGTCAGATCACCCAGCAGGTGTCCCCCCATGTCTGTCAATGCCTCTAATCCACGGGTCGAGGCTTGTCCGTGACATTTCAGAGGTAGCTTAGACATGCACTGGAGCAAAACCTTGCCGGTGTGGCTCTGAAGCAATGTCTATATCGGTCTCTGACAAGATCAATACAAGGTAGGCACATGGCGATCTTAGTTCTTGGAACCTAATAGTCAATAAGAAAAACAATGCCTTGAGCATTGTGACCAGCAAATTTCAGCCGCAATTTAACTTTGTGGTAGGTTAATTGGCTTTTATCTCCATCTCCCTTCTCACCTGGGATGCTTGCTGGAAACTGAGATTCCAAAACAAATTCCTGCTCTGCACCTCAGAGCTTCATGTTCCAGATAAAGAAACAATGTTCAAGTGTGCTTCAGCATCTCAGCAATGGTGTTGTCATCAAAGGAATGCCTCTGCATGCTTGACTCAGAACCTCACAGGCCAGCTATCTGCTCTTCAGCAATGACAATATGTTTCTTAGGTGAATGCTGGTTCTGAATGCAGGCGATCCCTGCCACCTCTCCTAGGACCACCACCTGCTGCTGCCCCAAATTCACCATGAAATGCATTCTAGGTAAAGTAATGCTATATTGAATGGGACCATCTTTTTTAACGTTCTTAAGCAAAAAGAGTTTGGCCATCTTTCATCATGTAAGACATTTTCTGAGAAGGGCTAACGTAAGAGAGGTATAAAGGTGACCTGCCTTTGCTCCTAGGATATGTCCATCTCTCCCTACTTGCTAGATGCCTGAAAGGCCTGAGATCTCGCAGCACATTCGATACTCCTCAAAGTCTAGATGCTGGGCAAAAAAGGACATATGTTTCACATGGAACTGTTTTCTCATTAGGTCATGGTAACACCTTATCACATCATTAGAGTCCCTATAATTTTCCATTGATTGTTAAAAGTGGCAAGGAAGTCAGAAAACCCAATTTCACTGAGCCATGTTTGTGAATTGTAGAAAAAGAAGCTGTTTGTCCACGACAGCGGGTGCGGGGTTCACCCTTTACTTGGTTCAGCCACGTTGGTCCCATTATTATCCATCATACATCCGAGATGAATCAAGCTCATATACCATTAGACGGATTTACTGCAACATGTGAACAGTGGCGTCGCCCCACTGCTGAAAAGGAATTGGTCAGGGAAGTCTGGGTGCCTACCAATCACAATGCTGCAATGCAGCGTTGTGATTGGTTTTGAGCCTCCTGGTGGGACGCTCAACCAGGGAATGGGAGCCGGGGCTTGTTCTCCATGCAGGTTGTAATGCAGCCTGCATGGAGAACAGGGAAAGTGCGCATAACTGGTTTGGGCAGGCTGAGAGGGCCGACCAAACAGTCATTGCGCACTTAGGAGTGGGCAAACCACTCCTCTCCTGCCCTGCTCTGTGTGAGCAGAGCAGCCCCACCCACTGCCCGCCCGCAAAGGAAGGAAACGTAAAATGATAATAACTAAAAGTTATTATCATTTTATATTTCCTTTACACTGTTCAAAGCAGTGGGGCGACGCTCCTCCACCATAGCGAAGGAGCCGCCCGTTAAAGGTAAGTCATTTAAAAAAAAAAAATTCTCCCGCCCCACTAACCCCGTCCGGTAGCAGCCACTGCTGCATGTGAAACGCGTTGGTGTGAACATTCCCATACGTTATTAGACAAATTCACTTTAACATGTGAATCACATCCGTAGTAGCTGCTGCACATACAGGCCTGGCCCATTTCCAGAATCCATGTTTCAAATTGTTTTATAGTCACAATCCACATGTGTCAAACAAAGTCACTAAATATGATTTCTTTAGTGGACAGAGCAAAAGATGAGGACATGTGCTAGGTACCTCAAATAGAGACATGGACCGATTGTAAGTAAGTAAAAAAAAATATAAGTCCGTTTTTATATAGCGCAGCTACTCACCCTTATGGGTCTCAAGGCGCTGGGGGCCGTCGTGGAAATTAAGTGAGCTATTGCCCAGAGTCACATGGTGCTGAGCTGAGCTGCCGCCGGAGATAGTACCGTGAACCCTGTGCTCCGAAGTCAGCTGCCCTGGCCGATGCACCACACCTCTCCATCCGATTGATGTAGGAAAGGTTCTTGTGGTTGGAAAGGAGGTGATTCACAACATAACAGGCTTTGCAGCAGCAAAAATATGACTTACAATGCACTAAAAGTACATTATGCTTTGCAAATGTCTTTGTGACTTGCAATGTATACATCACAATTCCATACTAATCTGTGAGGAAAAAGGCACACGAAAAGGGTGTCCCACGCTTCCTAGCAAATTGCTATGAAATGTATCAATGCTTTGTGACCACAATTATGGTCACCAACCATGGATTGTATTCTGAAACTCAAAATGGGATACAGTGAAAGATGTCCATAAGGAGGCGTTGGGGGAGGACGTAGCAGTGTAAGGGACTGCTGCATGCTCCCCTCAATGCCCTTGCATCATTCCAGTTTTTTGTATTGCAGCCTCTGTAACTGACAGAGGCTACATTTTCATTATTTTAGAAATGCCAGTTCGGGAGTTATGGTCTGCTGTCCCTCGCAGGCTTCCATCCCTGCATTTTCAGTCTTTCATTCAAATTCAGCTTTTGCATTGTGACTGACTAGTACATCTGTCGTGCCCAAAAATTCTTGGGTTGCACAGCAATTGCTGTGCAAAAACAGCAACTGAATTGCCATCAGAGAATGGTACACTGGAGATCAAATGTTGGCAAACTTTTGGAATAATAATCTCGTTTGATTAATTAATGTTATCGTATAGTCACTGCTAAGATATATGCCATTTTTATTTTAAAGTCATGTTGTTCCCTTCTGTCTTATGTAAATAGTTTTTTTTATTGCTCGATGTAATACATATTAAATAGATTAGATTTACATTACTACTTCTTTCTCTTTAATTATCTTGATATTTTATTAATATTAATCCATTTTAGTAGACCTTAGATGCCTTATATGTTATGGCATTCTATTTGTAAATTTTTCTTTTTCTTTGACAAAAACTGTCCCTTGAAAAAAGTGATCATGATTTTAGTTCAGATACCTTTCGAGATGAGAAATGACTGCACTTACAGGTTAGGTGGAAATTCCACACAGGGATTCGTACTTTACAGTACCATTCACAAGAGAAACTGACAAATTCATACAATACTGTCATGCTTGGACTTATTGTGAGTATGGCGGACCTGGGACCGCCGTACTTGTGGGGGCGGTCTGACCACCACCACCTGTCCGCCCTAGTGCAAGTGTGGCGGTGGACCGCCACAAGAACGCCACCTCCCCCGGGATCAAGAATCCTGTTGCAGCGGCGGTCTGACAATTAATTACCTAAATGTGCTGGCAGTGCCAATGCCGGCACCACCGAGCATATTCCGACCTGCATATTTACCACCCTTTTCATGGCAGGGGCTAGTGGACATGAAGGTAAGGGGACCCTAACAGGGCCCCCGGCCGATTCCGGACCTGGGGGTGCATGCGGAGGGGGCACAGGTTATGCCCCCTGGACTTGCACCCTCATTCCTGCACGGTGTGGCATGCACGACATGGGACAGGAACGTGCTGCAGGCACTCTCACGGCGGCGGTATTCTGGTTAAGCTTTCCTATGAGCCTAACACAGATGCCGCCCTGAGACCGCCGCAGCACCGGGCCCGCCCTGCATTGCACTCATAATCCAGCGGGTGGGCTCATCACTGCCTTGGCGGTCTTCCTGGGACCGCCATGGTGGTAGTCCCATTGGAAGACCACCAAAGTCGTAATAAGGCCCATAGTAAGGAAGCACATGCTTTTTACAATAATGTATGGCTGTATATTGACCTGTTTAGCTTCCAGAAGTTAGGTCTGTGTGGCACGTGTATTGATGAAAATATGTCTTTTAATTGCACATTTTATTACAGCAGCTGAGGCCGGGTTACAAATGGGCGATGAAAACAGTCACAGGCTGCTCTGAAGCACTGATAGGGTAGGTGGAGACTGGACAAGATACTGAGATGAGAAATAAGAGTAATCTTGCTTCAGTGCTTGTTATGGGCAAAGTATCAACCCTTGCAACTCTGTAATGTACTTCAGAGAAATGTCTCAGGTATATGCTCTGTTCGAGGCATTCCATCCTTGGGAGACATCTATTACATCGCAGGCATTACAACGCAATGCCTTTACAACGCATCCATTACAACGCAGACACCATTACATCGCATGCCATTACAACGCACATACCTTTACAACGCATGCCATTACAACGTATTCTATTACAACGCATGCCATTACAACGCATTGGTAAGTATAGTATGGTAAGTATTTGTTAGGTTGTGGTAGTCTATTTTAATTAATACTCAGGTATTATAATTAATTATAGTTTATATTTATTAAAAGGGAGATTTATATTATATAAATAGTAAATAATATTAAAAAAGGTTGTGGTAGTTTATTTTAATACTCAGGTATTACAATTTATAAAAGAGTATATATTTCAAATATATTAGAACATTTAAACATTTTTTAAAAGGGTGGTTTATATTATATAAATATTGAATAATTTAAAAAATGGTTGGTGTAATTTTTTTGATACTCAGGTATTAAAATTAATACTAGACTATGTTAAAAAAAAATATTAGATTTAAAGGTTTGTGATGTATTAATATTATAAGGGAGATGTGTATTATATAAATATTAATTAAAATAAAAAAAGGTTGTGGTAATTTAATTTAATACTCATGTATTAAAATTAATACTAGAGTGTGTTTTACAAAAATATTAGTATTAAATGTTTGGGATAATAGTGATAATAAAAGGGAGATTTATATTATCTTTAATTTCCTTAAATGTTTCTCTACCCTCAATCTCCATTGCAGAGGCAGAGTGGTTATGTTCTGTGGTTCTTAAAACAGAGTCACAAAGAGTAACCGCTCTGCTTGTGCAATGGGATGAGTAGTATTGCACACACCTCCAATGACACCTGGGCTCAGTTAGTCTCTCCTTACAATAAACATATCCACTATGTTTTAGCAGACGGTTGCCCCGGCTGGAGGTGACGTGTTTGGCATCTTGATTAGATGACATTTTCTGTTATGGATTGAAATAGAAAAAAAAATGTGTTAGTTTATCTTTAATTTATTGTGTTTATCTGTTTTGAAGAAAAATGTACTGTTCAATATATGGATTTTTTATGCTGTTTAAAGTTAATGCTGTTTGAAGTTACATTTAATATTTTAACCATGTTGCATTTCTAATTTTGCTGATATGTTCGTTAAAAAAATGCTTTATTGGGAGAGAAAAATGATTAGGTTGTTTTATTGTTAAATATTTCTAGATTCTTACCTTTTTTAAAGATGTTTCTTAATGCTTTTAGTTTGGAGGACGGTTTTGTTTTTTATTTGGGTCTGAAAGAGAAAAGATATTATGCGTTTTATCACTGTTATGTTATTTTAATAAAGTTTTCTAGGGAGAGAAATCTGGCTAAGTTATTTTATTGTTTATTCTTTTTTTAATCTTACCTTTTTTAGAAACTTTTTCTTGAGGTTTTTGGCTTTGTAGACCAGATCGAATTTAATTGTGGTCTGAAATAGTAAAAAAATAATTTGTTTAGGTGTTGGTGATATTAGTAAATATTTAATCTGAAATAGAATTAAATAATAATTTGGTTATGGAAGAACAGGTGAAAGTTTTGCTTTTTTACAATAGTCATTGTCTTTTCAGAGAAAAAATGTATTTGGTGATGATTTTGCAATATAATTTATGAGAGGAATGAGATATTTATTTACATTCAAAAAGTATTATTACAGTTGAATTGGTATTTATTTGGGAGAAGAGCATTTTGTTGGTTCGGAATAGGATTTATTTGTTTTTCTGTTCAACAATGTTTATAGGTGTCCAATCTGGAATAAAAAAAATTAACATTGTTTTAAAAATGTAAATGTTATTTAATTCTATTTAGCAACCTGTTTTTAATTTACAATATCATTGTTTTTGTGGTTTTTCATGTTTAATTTTCAATATAATTTACCTTTTCATATAATTTTCTGATGGTCTTCAGTTGCTTCTTTTCTTAGAAAATCGAAGTTTTTTTCCAGCTGTTTAGTGTTGCTGTTGTTATCTGTTGACATAAAAAATGTATACTAAATAATTACATATTTATAAAAAATGTTTTACACAACAAACACCATCCAGCATTTTCCCTGAGGCAAGCACATGTCGCAGTAGGAATAGTAATTTTGCACCCACCACCATCCAGCTCACTTTCCCTGAGGCAAGCACCTGGTCGGAGTAGGAATAGTAAATTTGCCCCCACCACCATCCAGCACTTTCCCTGAGGCAAGCACATGTCGGAGTAGGAATAGTAATTTTGCACCCACCACCATCCAGCTCATTCCCTGAGGCAAGCACATGTCGGAGTAGGAATAGTAAATTTGCCCCCAACACTATCCAGCACTTTCCTGGGGCAAGCACTTGTCGGAGTAGGAATAGTAATTTGGCCCCCACCACCATCCAACACTTTCCCTGAGGCAAGCACCTGTCGGAGTAGGAATAGTAATTTTGCCCCCACCACCATCTAGCTCTTTCTCTGAGGCAATCTCCTGTCGGCGTAGGAATATTAATTTTGCCCCCACCATCATCCAGCACTTTACCTGAGGCATGCACATTTCGGAGTAGGAATAGTAAATTTGCACACTACACCATGAAGCATTTTCCCTGATGCAAGCATCTGTCAGTGTTGAAATAGTAATTTTACCCCCACCACTATCCATCATTTTCCCTCAAGCAAGCAGATGTCTGAGTAGGAATAGTAATTTTGCCCCTACTACTATCCTGCACTTTGCCTGATGCAAGCACCTGTCTGCGTAGGAATAGTAATTTTGCCCCCACTGCTATCCTGCTTTTACTTATAGGTATGCACTTGTTGCAGTAGGTAGGAATAGTTAATTGGACCTCAGAAGTATTCATTTTTTTTTAAAGTTTATTTACGTGTAAGTTTGGTAATTTGCTCCCAGTATTATATTGTGTTTTCACAGAGACAAACACATGCTGGAGTTGTATTAGTACTCTTGACCAAACATTATATCCAGCATTTTCACGGAGGATAGTACATATTGGAGT
Source organism: Calotriton arnoldi (assembly GCA_963921515.1). Classification (NCBI taxonomy): domain Eukaryota; kingdom Metazoa; phylum Chordata; class Amphibia; order Caudata; family Salamandridae; genus Calotriton; species Calotriton arnoldi. The sequence continues at coordinate 936,728 of CAWUFW010001712.1, read as the reverse complement.
AAGAGTAGTAGTTTTACAACTAACACCATTCAGCATTTTACTTGCAGCAAACATTTGTTTGACTAGTAATATTAATTTTAAACTTGCCAATATTCTACTCTGTTTTAATGTTAATAAAAGTTTGTTTAATTATAGTTATTAGGTCCTCTCCCTTTCTGCATTTTATTTATTTAATGTCGTTTTTTAAGAATTCGTTTTGCAGTTTTAGCTTTAATATATGGATATTTATTTTTAAATTAGTACATTTAGACTGCTTAAAATTGTTAAATAGTAAAAAACAAAAAGTTTGTTTTACTCACATCGAATAATTTTTCATTCACTGTGTTTTAAGCAACTTTTCTTTTTCACAAATATAGCTGGAAAATATTTTAAATGGTAAATGTGGTTAAAATCATGCTTTGATTTAGTTTGTTAATTTATTACATTTAATATGGGTACACTTACTTGGTACTGTAGATGGCACTGTTTGATGTCGAGTTTTTCCTGGAAGGCAAAATCACGTGTGGTGTGTCTGGTAGTCAGTTAACAACAGTTTTTAAAATGGTGGACGGCTGCTTTTATAAGTTTTTTTGTGGTGTACGATAATTGAAAAGAAAATATGGTTTGGGCATATTTTTTGTCGGCTTTTTAATGCTGTGAAAAAGTATAATTATTTTTGGAGATTTATAAATGTACGTAATTTTTTTAACATATGTATTGTCCACCATTTTGCCGACCTGCGGGTCAAGGTGAATTCATACAAAGTGTTGTAGGACTTTTGTTTTTGTGTAGTTTAAAATGGTGGATTATTTGTTTTGTTTTCGATTCGTTTTGTTTTATTGGCGTTTAATTATGTTTTATATTTTCTTTTTATATTGGTAGATATTTTGGTAAATTACATTGTGTTAATGTTCGTTTTTTGTGGTGTTCGTCTTTTTTAAAATATGTTTAAAATGTATATGATGTGTATTTTATTAAATTGTTCGTTTAAAAATTATATATATATTTTTTTTAAAACATTTCTTTATTCTTTTCAAAAGCACAAAAGAAAACAGACATAATGAATGCTCAAAATACAGATTTGTGCTGTAGGTTCATTGTTCCAGTTCAAAGAAGGACTATTTGTGTTACATGTTCTCCTCAAGGATCATCAATGTATATCTGAGATATGTGAATTACCCATTTAACACCCCAACTAGGTCCCCCTCTACCCCCTTACCGGTTCCTACTAGATCGATGTTAAGTGTCTGTCAGTACATTGGGTTGGTTGTCCCCACTCCCTGATATTTGACTTTGATTATCAAGTCTATTGCAAAGTTCCTCGTCCTGCGATACACCTGTAGAGTGCGGGGCAGGCTCTTCTATTTCTTGTACCATTATCCCCCACGCCATCAACACATCTGGGAGTTTGTCATCTGCTGTAGTCTTCCTCATATGTTCCTCTTCAGCTAATGCACATTCTTTTAAATCTTTCCTCCAGTTATCCACCTGCGGCCCCTGCTAGGTAAGCCATTGTATTGCTATTCTCCTTTTCGCTATTGTGAGCCCCAGAATTAGAAATTGCCTACTCGTCTTACGATTGGGATTCTTGAGTATCTGACCAAGGAGACAGGTTTTCATCTCTAAGGCTATCGTCCACCCCGTTATGCTCCTCAGTTGTTCTAGGACGACCGCCCAATATGTTTGTATTAGTTGGCAGTGCCATACCATATGCACAAAATCTGCCTGTGTGTGCTGGCATCGGGGGCATTTCGGGTCTCGAGTTACATTTATGGCGTGTAGTCGCCTGGGAGACAGGTATGTCATGTGGACTATATTGTACTGAATTTGTTTAAATCTACTACACACTGACACTCTGCGGACGTTTTCATGGATTATTTCCCACTCTTTTCCCGTGATCATTTGCGGACTGGCCTCTTGCCATATCTCTTCCACCTTCAAGGGTTTAAGCTTTTTGTCGTCTCTGAGTGCCCTGTACAAGTGAGTGACCAGTTTCCAGCCCCCCGCCATTGCAACCAATGTGCGTGTGTGTTCCGGGGCTTCTGGAAACGTCGGCCAAAGTTGCCGGGCCGTAGCTGCTATTTTAGCGTATTGCAGGAATTGGCCTGCCCCCAATTCAAACGCGTCTACCGCATCCTGATAGGTAATAAACCTGTTTTCAGGGTATAGGTCCGACAACATCAAAAATCCCCTCTTTCCATTTTTCATTCGACATTACTCATTCTATTTGGGCAAATTGTGGCATGTTCCAAATATCTGCCTCTGGCGCATAGGGTCTCCCCTTAATAAGTCGTTTATTCGTCCTGTCCCATAGTCTAGCCATTAGCCCAATCATTGGGGGGTACCTCTCCTGTTGCTTCCCGGATAGCCAAAGAAGCGCTCCCAGCTGTTGCTCACCATAGGAGCCATCAAGCAATGTGCGCTCCCAAGAGGGGTCCATATCCAGCCAAGCTCTAGCATGCTGTAGCTGTGACGCCAGATAGTATAACTCCAAATCTGGAATTTCCAGCCCCCTTTGCCTCATTGTCGTTTCATCACCTCCAAACTCACCCTACAGCGTTTCCCATTCCACAGGAGCTCTGTAAGAAAGTATATCTATTTCCTTGAATACTCCATGCAGTATTTCATAGAAGGACCCTTGCATGGTATAAAGACATCTGGGTAGTACCACCATTTTTATTAAGCAATTTTTCCCGTCAAGGACAATTTTAGTGTATTCCAAAAGTTGATAATCCCTTTTAGGCCCTTGAGTATCCTACCCAAATTGTGTTAGTAAAAAGCGTATTTTCCTCTAGTTATCCATATCCCCAGATAGCGCACCATTTCTGGTTCCCAGGGGAGCCCCAATACGGGGGGCAGGTACTCCTCTCCCTCCTCTACCGTCCCTATTGCGTATAGTTGTGATTTTAGTTTATTAATACGCAAGCCAGATGCCACGGCAAATCGCTCTAGAGCGTCGAGCAATATTGGGACGGAATGTGTCGGGCGACGTAGGTACATCAACGCATCATCCGCATACAGTGACACGATATGTTCCGTGTGACCCACTTTAATACCATGACCCTGCAGCACTACCCAGAGGTGACACGCCAATGGCTCCATAGTGAGGGCGAATAACAAGGCGGAAAGCGTACATCCCCGTCTTGTTCCTCTCTGTAGCATCATAACATCCGACACATATCGTCCCGTGCGGACCCTCGCCGTAGGCTTAGTATAAGCAAAAGACACACAATTGATGGACGGAATGCAGAACAAATCAAAACATTCACCCCCAGTCAAGAGATCTGGGTTAAATCCATCATTCTTTTGCTCACCATGCCACCCCAGTTGAGACCTGGCCATATGCAAATCAGTCTTGACCCTGTGCCTCATGGGAACAGTCCAGCCCGAACTGCCCAGCCTAGTCCTCCCTGGACCGGAAACAAGCATCCTAGGACCGGTTTCGGGGTTTCACCCCTCATCAGCCAGGATAGCTTGATTCCAGTGGCACAGTGAGCCCGGGACCCACGTCTGGGCATACCCGGCGCACTTAGGGCGAGAACACACAATTGATGGACGGAATGCAGAACAAATCAAAACATTCACCCCCAGTCAAGAGATCTGGGTTAAATCCATCATTCTTTTGCTCACCATGCCACCCCAGTTCAGACCTGGCCATATGCAAATCAGTCTTGACCCTGTGCCTCATGGGAACAGTCCAGCCCGAACTGCCAAGCCAGGTCCTCCCTGGACCGGAAACAAGCATCCTAGGACCGGTTTCGGGGTTTCACCCCTCATCAGCCAGGATAGCTTGATTCCAGTGGCACAGTCAGCCCGGGACCCACGTCTGGGCATACCCGGCGCACTTAGGGCGAGAAAGCAAAAGACACACAATTGATGGACGGAATGCAGAACAAATCAAAACATTCACCCCCAGTCAAGAGATCTGGGTTAAATTCATCATTCTTTTGCTCACCATGCCACCCCAGTTCAGACCTGGCCATATGCAAATCAGTCTTGACCCTGTGCCTCATGGGAACAGTCCAGCCCGAACTGCCAAGCCAGGTCCTCCCTGGACCGGAAACAAGCATCCTAGGACCGGTTTCGGGGTTTCACCCCTCATCAGCCAGGATAGCTTGATTCCAGTGGCACAGTGAGCCCGGGACCCACGTCTGGGCATACCCGGTGCACTTAGGGCGAGAAATCAAAAGACACACAATTGATGGACAGAATGCAGAACAAATCAAAACGTTCACCCCCAGTCAAGAGATCTGAGTTAAATCCATCATTCTTTTGCTCACCATGCCACCCCAGTTCAGACCTGGCCATATGCAAATCAGTGTTGACCCTGTGCCTCATGGGAACAGTTCAGCCTGAACTGCCAAGCCAGGTCCTCCCAGGACCGGAAACAGGCATCCTAGGACCGGTTTCGGGGTTTCACCCCTCATCAGCCAGGATAGCTTGATTCCAGTGGCACAGTGAGCCCGGGACCCACGTCTGGGCATACCCGGCGCACTTAGGGCGAGAAAGCAAAAGACACACAATTGATGGACGGAATGCAGAACAAATCAAAACATTCATCCCTAGTCAAGAGATCTGGGTTAAATCCATCATTCTTTTCCCAGACGTGGGTCCCGTGCTCTCCATGCCACTGGAGTCAAGCTATCCTGGCTGATGAGGGCTGAAAGCCCGAAACCGGTCCTAGGATGCTTGCTTCCAGTTCAGGGAGGACCTGGCCTGGCAGTTCGGGCTGGACTGTTCCCATTGGGCGCAGGGTCAAGACTGATTTGCATATGGCTGGGTCCAAACTGGAATGGCATGGTGAGCAAAAAAACGATGGATTTAAGCCCAGATCTCTGTACTGGGGTGAATGTATGACATTGTTGTGCATTCTGTCCATCAATTGTTCTTTTTGCATTTGTCACCCCGAGTGGGACGGGTATGCCCAGACGTGGGTCCCGTGCTCTCCATGCCACTGGAGTCAAGCTATCCTGGCTGATGAGGGCTGAAAGCCCGAAACCGGTCCTAGGATGCTTGTTTCCAGTTCAGGGAGGACCTGGCCTGGCAGTTCGCGCTGGACTGTTCCAATTGGACGCAGGGTCAAGACTGATTTGCATATGGCTGGGTCCAAACTGGAATGGCATGGTGAGCAAAAAAACGATGGATTTAGGCCCAGATCTCTGTACTGGGGTGAATGTATGACATTGTTCTGCATTCTGTCCATCAATTGTTCTTTTTTCAGTAGGCTTAGTATGAAGCAGTTGAACCCAGTTTACAAACTCTGAGCCCAATCCAACTTCAGCACCACGTGCCACAAGTAGTCCCACCTAACCGAATCGAACGCTTGTTCAATATACAAAAAAGCTAATGTCCTGTGCCTTTCCCCCGAGCGTCTGCATTACATATGCGAGACGGCGAATATTTCTCAGCGTATTTCTACCTGGTATAAACCCGGACTGATCCACATGCACCAGCTGCGGAAGACAGGGGAGCAGTCTGTTTGCAAGCACCTGGCTTATAATTTTAAGATCTACATTTAGCATAGAGATGGGCCTATAAGAACCGGGGAGAAACGGGTCTTTCCCCGGTTTAGGAAATCATGACTATCAATGCTTCCCGCATTGAAGTTGGTAGTTCACCCCTCTCTTTCGCTTCCGCAATAACCTCCAGCAGTCGTGGAACCACCATTCCAGCGTACTCCTTATAGAATTCAGCCGCAAGGCCATCCATGCCAGGCGACTTAGCTGTTTTCAAATGAGTTATTGCTGCTTTTATTTCATCCTCTCTGAAGGGGGCCCCTAGGGTTTCTTGAGTTTCATGGTCCAGGCTGGGTACTTCCACCCCTGCCAAGTATGTTTCTATAGACTGAGTATGTGTGGGGTCTGGAGGCTCCAAATATATCCTGGTCAGGTGGGTTGCGAAAGCCTTATTAATCTCATGTTGTGTGTAGACCATTTGTCGTTGGTCATCTCTAATTGCCAGAATGGGCTGAGGCTGTGTCTCCATACTGATTAGTCATGCCAGTAGGCGACCGGCCTTGTCACCCTCTGTATACCACCATCTCCTACTCTTATTCCTGTTATATTTGCTTATTGCTTCCCATATGTCCCCTATCTGTTGTCAGTGTGCCGTCCAACTAGCTGGGCCCTCTCTAGCTGTGGGGAGTGCCTTTTCTAAGACGGCCAAATGTTGTTCTTGGCGTTTCAAATCCTGTTCTAGCGTTTTCTTGACCCCAGCCTCCGTAGACATACATACCCCCCTCATCACGACTTTCATGGCATCCCATTCTAGCGCTTTTGTGCTGGCGGTATCCCTATTTGTGTCAAAATACCCCCGGATTTCCTCTTCTATCGTGGCTTTAAATACTGGATCAGTTAGTGCCTCTGTGTTAATTCTCCAAAGCGGTACCTTAGATCATAGCCGGCCCAGTGAGTATACTATAAGCAGTGGGGAATGATCTGAGAGATATCGGGCTAGGTAGTGTGCCCCCTCTATTCGATTTGCTGCCCCCTTCTGTATGAAGAAATAATCCAATCCACTATGTGTGTTAGTCGCAGGTGTGTGACATGAGTATTTCCTTTGATGGGGGTTGCGATGACGCCAGATATCCATGAGATTGTAGTTTGTTAACATCTGATGCATGGCCTCTCTGGTTTTAGGTTTGGCCTCCGCCCGCGGAGGGTGTCTATCCAGTGTGCCATCTAATGCACAATTATAGTCTCCTGCAACTATCAATTCCACGTCCGGTGCACAGTCCAACTGTCCCAGTACTGACCCCAAAAACTCCCCATCATCGCTATTCGGGGCATATATGTTAATCAGGCATACATTCCGCCAGTCTAGTGTTCCTTCCACCATCACATATCTCCCTGATGGATCTAACCTAGATTTTACCGCCCGAAATGGGATTCCCGGTGCCACCCAGATCAGTGCGCCTCTGGCATACCCCGAATAAGACGTTGCAAAGAATTGCCCCCTCCAGCATTGCTGGACATACTTAAGTCAGTCGCCCCATAGATGCGTTTCTTGAAGAAAGGCTATACTCACTCCATACCTTTTAAGATATATTGCCACCCGAACCCGTTTGACCACATTATTCAGCCCCCGAACATTCCAGGTTATAAACTTGTAGTTCTGTCCTTTGCCTGTCATGACTTCAGTGTGTCATGGTGCAGCACTTCTCTATCTGGTTGAGGACCCCTTAATGTGTTATAATGTAGGCCACCCATTGTTGCTATATGTTGACTGACATATCGACTCTTTGTATTCCCGGTAATGAACCTTTCAACATAACTGCGTAATCACCAAAAGCCACCACCTCCTCCCCCAGGCAGTAGTACCCCTTATCCTTAGCACAACGGTTGCCCAAGGACTCGGAACTCCACCCCATGACGCACATCCCTCCCTAGTTCCCTTCACCCAACTTAGATTTCAACAAATATAATATCGTATAGAGATCCAAAAATCTAGTCTCTGATGTACGGCCAGACTGTCAGGCACCGCGCTGCCTCGCCCAACCTTCGGTTTCACAAGGCCGCATCAGCGCGTAACAGGTGGAGTGTCCTAAACCTTTACAGTGGCAGAACCGGGTCCCAACAAACTTGGCAGTCTGTATTTCTCAGTCTTTTAAGGGACCGACCCCCCATTATCTTCCATCCTATTTGTTCCCCCATACTCCCAGTTTCTGTACTTACAGCTTCAGTGACCATATTGTCCTCCGGTTCATTCCCGACAACCATATCAATATACCTTACGAGCCTTCATCGGTTTGATTAAGGTTATCTTCCGGCTGCGATTGAGTTGCTTGAACTAAGCAGAGTGGAGAAAACTGGTTTTGTGTAGGTATCCCCTCCACTTCGGTCCGTAGGGTTCCATCCGGACCCACTAGAATAAGCCCCACCTCTGATGAGTCGTGCGGTTTGGATCTTTGTTCTCCAGTGTTTTGACGCTGTCTCCGTTGCCGCCCGCTTCTCCTGCGTTGCTCTCGCCAGCCGTGATTCTGGTCTTGTCCTGCCAGGCCTATTCAGTCCATCCAATCCATGGCCCTTTGCGGAGTACTGTAAAAGTGCACCCTGTCTCCATACTGTATCCGAAGACGAGCTGGAAACAACAAGCTGTATTTAATATTGAGTTCTCTAAGACGCCTCTTGATTCCCAAGATGTAATTCCGTAAATCTTGCACTTTCCTGGTATAGTCAGGGTAGATGTGAATGTCCCGGTCTTCAAAGTTAGCCGGGCCATGTGCATGGACATATTGCAATATTATATCTCTGTCTCTGAAATTGAATAAATGGGCTATCATGGCTCTGGGTGGTGATCCTGGACTTGGCGGGGGTCCAAGGGAACGATGGGCCCTCTCCAAAGCGAACATTTTGGACAGCCTGATGTTCGGAAAAGCCGACCCAATCCACTGTTCTAGGAAGAGGTCCGCCGCCATGCCCTCCGCCTTCTCCGGAAATCCCAGGAACCGTAGGTTGTTCCTCCGCGATCTCCTTTCTGCATCTTCGGTTCTGTCTTCCAGACAGGTGGACTGTTCCTGAAGCGACTCTTCTGTCGTGTGGAGTCTCTGGACTTCCTCCCTTAATGTACCCAGCTCTCCCTTTGTGCTCGTTACTCGATCCACCACTTTACGAAGATCCAGGCGCCAATGATTGATATCCATCGCCATAGTGTCCATTTTTGTTTCCAGCGCCACACAGGAGTCTCTAATAGCCTCCAGGATATCGGCTTTCTCTTGCGCCATTGTACCATGATGGGGCGTCTGTTCTGATTCTGACCTGTTATGCTCAGCAGTCATCGGGCCCGGCACTGTATATTGCATTATTTTGTTGGCCTGTGCTCCCCTCGTCGGTTTGTCCTTACCCATAATTTGTCCGGGCAATGGGAGCCAAGTGCGCGTCTTACTTCTCTCTGCCCCTGACTCTGATCTCGACACGGGTACAGAGGAGGCCTCCGTAGGGATATATCCCTGGCCACCTCTCTGTTTATCTAGTAGCTCTTATCCCTGCCAGTCCGCTGTTTGATATTTCCGGGGGGTCCTCCTATAGATCGGCGCACCCAAGCATGGGCTGCCCTGGCTCCACTGAGCCTCTCTGCTCTTCCTTCGACTCTCTGGAGAATCCGGGCTCTATTAGGCCCTTCCTAGATATCCCCTCCCTTACAATCTGCTGCGGCAGGCCAGCGCAACCAGGCCGTTGTCGCCTCCGCACTCACAACAGGGTCGGGCCGTCGTCACTATCCACGCGGAGGAGCCTTCAGTAATTATATCCAGCTCCTCCACCCTGGTGGCCCTGAAATCCTCAAATGTCCCGGGAGACGTGAGCTCATGGAGGGTACTGTAGGGAGGCCCCAGATGGTCTCTCAGCAATCAGGAGCCCGATGGCCCCTCAATTTAGTTCCTGCCCCAGAGTCTCTATGGGCTCTCTCGGTAGTCTGTATCCGTGGGGCTCAGGTCTGTGTGTGTGCATCTGCGGCCGATGAATATAAAAGAACCTGACCTCCGCTGGTCCTCAAGGCTTCCATCAGCGTGTGCGTCTCTGCGACAGGCCGCTTCCAGGCCTAATGGCCTCCGGCTGCGTCGCGTGTTTTTCGGGACCTTCTCCGGGTTGATAAGGAGATCAGCGGGGGTGCAAACAGTAGCAGGGCACACTATTAAGGGCCGATTGTTAGGCGCCCCCGGGCATGGCTCTCTCAGGCTCCGTGATTCTACCGGCAGAGGTCAGGCGCCACCATCTCTAAGTCAGGCAGGCCGCTGCGTCGCAGGAGATTGTGCCAACGGCATCTTCGCTTCTTTCAAGCACTTGCGGCGCCCAGTTCCTTGCTTTCTAAGGTCGGGAGGGGTTCTGGCATCAGGTTAGTTGGGGACTGTATCGGCTCCGCCAGGATTTATGCAGGATTCGAAAGTAAGGGGCAGGTGCTCCGCCACAGCACAACTAGCCAGCCATGCTATCAGGCCACACCCCCTCGTTCAAAAATTATATTGTAATGTATTTAGTAATATTATAATGTAATTTGTGAGAAAAATATGTTTATTTTATAAATTAAAAGAATTATTTTTTGAGGGATATTAATATTTTTTAAATTTTTTTTTTTTGCACTAGAATTTTTTTAAATACACGGTTATTCATTTTAATACTCGGGTATTAACTTTAAATACCCGTGTATTAATACACTTCCCCACTCAAAACCCCTATTTTCCCTGCATCCCGTCCCAGTGGTGAGTATAAAATGTATTACAAAAAAAGATACACGAGTATTGATTTTAGTACTTGAGTATTCATTTTAATACTTAGTACTAATTTTAAATGTCCGTGTATTAATACACTTCCCCACCCAAACCACCTATTTTCCCTGCATCCCGTCCCAGTGGTTAGTATAACATGTATTATATAAAAAAATACACGAGTATTAATTTTAATGCTCGAGTATTAATTGTAATACTTAGTACTAATTTTAAATATCCATGTATTAATACACTACCCCACCCAAAACCCCTATTTTTCCTGCATCCCGTCCCAGGGGTCTATTATACATTTATTTTAAAAATGCGTTGTAATTGTATGCGTTGTACTTGTATGCATTGTAAATGTTTGCGTTGTAATGGATCATTTAGTGCATTAAGATTATTTTGCGTTGTAATGGTATGCGTTGTAAAAACATGCGATGTAATGGTAGTTGCGTTGTAAAATCCGCGTTGTAAAAGCATGCGTTGTAATGGCTTGCGTTGTAACGTCATGTATTCCCATCCATACAGTGAGTTTGCTCAGAGTCACATTTTGCTATCCAATGCAATTAAAAAAAGTTACAACTAGGCAGCCGAGGTCTCAGTGTGACATCATCTAGGAGGCAAATGTAAATTTGAGAATCCAGGGCTCATTGTTTGTTCGCAGGTAAGTGGAAGCCCTCCCACCTTCCCCCTCATGCAGGATTACCTGCCGGTTCAGCAAGGGTCTTTTTCCGAAAGTACTCCCGCATGGGGAAAGCATTTTAACAAAAGAATGTAACGCACGCTGGCTGCCATGGCATGGCAGCTGGTTGGCATTATTTTCCATTTCGCATTGCACAGGGGTTTGTTGCTGAAATACAAAACAAGGATTTTTTCCCCACATGAGGTGGGCATGGATGGTTTTTCCTGCCTGGGTTGTCTACGCCAATTATCGCATTCCTGGGTAGGAAATATACCGAGACATTTTAAAGCATGGGCAAAGTGGGCTCTTGCTCAGGGTCCCAGCCTTTCAGGGGGCCCCCGATAGAGCCAGCTCTGTTCTGCAGAGAGCCTTGCCCTTATGATCTTGATGAATAATTCTTGAACAGATTGTTTTAAATACAATTTTCCTTTAATTTATTTTTAATGTGGATGATGTGTGAGAGTCTATTACATACATTTTGCAGATACATTTTATTTTTATGTCTCATGCAACATCCATAAAAAAGTTTCAATTAGATCAAAACAAGACCTCACATGAGAAATGGGATGGTGTCACAGAGATTACTTGCAGTCATATTAGTGAGCTGCTGATGTCCTAAAATATAAAAAAGAATACGTCACTATCCCTGAATATTCTATGCAAACATATTTAGAATTTGGAGGAGTGTACCTGTGCACTGTCAGTGACCTGGCCAAAGATGGCATGAAAGAGCATGAATTGGTATCATAATTTCAAAGCAAATCCGAACAGGGGCCCCAAAATACGTTTGGCCCAGGGCCCCCAACATCCTTAAGATGTCCCTGGAAACATACACATATATATATATTTTTATATAGGAAGGCTTAATGTACTTAGGGTGGGCCTTCTGCAACATACTTGCCAGAGGCCACGTGGGATATTTGCAGCCAGTCAGAGTGTTCCGGTGGCAGAATCAGTTGAGGCTCCACTGTCAGTAGTCAGTCAGTTCCCTCACCTCTACATGAGGCGGATTAACACCGGATTAATTTACAGGGGCTTCTGCTCTGCCAATTTGCAGACATCCCCTTAATATGTCCCCCACATTCTTACAATGAGTCAAGAACAGGTCTTCGAATGACATCTATTCGATGCAAAAATCAGTTTGTAAATGCAGCTGTACAATATTAAGAACTTTCCAGTAGCAGATGAGCTCGTAGAATCAATGAAAAAATAAACCAGAAATGATTGATGCAGCGAGATTTTCAAAGTCAGTCCATGAAAAATGGTGTAGATTGAGCAGGCGTATACGTTTCGTTGGGTAGAAAATGAGGGAGAGTGAAAGGGGCTTGGTTTCACCAGGAAATCTGGGTTACTTCAAAGGTCTCTTTGGGCCTGCTGGAGAACAGAAGGCATTGTTGGGCTTTAGTAATATATATGTATCTAGGACTCTGCATGTCTCCTCAGTAAATACAGCTCAACTGTCTGTATATTCTATCCCCATATGTTCTCCTTTCATTTTGTTAGGGCAGTTCTGGGCAATATGTCCCCACCATCCACAGTTTAAACATGGTGGATCCTGAGCATTTCCTGGTATAGGTGGTAGTGTGGTAGCTTGGCCCTTTTCCTCTGCTTACTTTGAATGGATTGAGGTCCTTTCTGACATCTTCCCCAGCTTCTACTCTGTTTACATTGATGCATGAAGGTCCTTTTTCTGTTTCTCCTATAGTTCACTCTTGAACACAATGATAGGCATAAGTAATTTCTATTGGCTCCCACAAGCCCACCATAGGTGCTGGTCAACCTACTTCTGGGTCTCTGGTGGTAAAGAGTTAAGAAACTGTTTTAGATCGATTTTATACTGAAATGGGCTCTGTAGATGCGGTTCCAGGTTCCAACCATTTGTCCCCTAAGCATTTTACATTGTAAAGCAATGCTCGAGGAGGATTTCAGCCTGAAAGTTTTGTCAATAGTTTCAGAGTCTAATCCGACCCTGTTTGAAAGGGCATTTTTTACATCCTAATAAGGTATTGTCCCTGTGGGATTGATGGTTTCATATGCCGGTTGCCATTCCCCCGCCAATAAGGGTGCTACATATTTTCCCCATCGTTCAGCTGGCCATGCTGCATAATCATATTACTGTTATTAGTGTCTGCGGGGGACTACAACTAAAAAATTGAAAAAATGGCATTTGGAGTAGAGCGTAAAGGAGATGAAGAGAACTGGGAAGAAAAGGACGAGGTTAGAAATTCTTCCCAGTGGGGGGGGGCGTGGCTTGACCCCAGGAGAAGATGGCCGCTCTCCGGTGAGGCTCCGCAGCGTCTCGGGAGGGGTGCCGACCTCCGCACGGACTTAACACAATTTCAGCCGCAGGAGTGGGGTCCCTCCAGACATGAGGGTCCCCTGACTTGCAAAATGCGGTTTTCGCTGGCCTGGTGAGCGTCTTTTGGTTCCTTTTTAAATAATAACGATCGGCGCGTTTCCCTCGCGGGGCTTGCGCCGGCCATTTTGATTTATCCCTCGCAACGAACGCTTTTATTCTCCTCATGAGTAACTAAATTTTGGGGCTATTTCTGCTGCTACACACAAACAGGAAGGGGAGAGGGTACGGAACTCACCTACTCCAAACCCCCTGTCGAATACTTATACACACCAAAAGGAGTAGGGAGAAAATCGTGGTGTAGTGATTCAGTGGTGGCATGTGCTGTGTGTCCCAATACTGCCCTCACTCACACTAGTGTGTGACATGCTTCATCATAGGGCTGCTTACAATACACCCCGGCGCAGCCAACGCCTGGGGTGGAGCAATAGGGTGGGGGAAGACAAACACAACATAAAAGAGAGAAAACAATGCTTTCAATCGTGATTGGGAGCGCCGGTAGTGAAAGTGCAGTGTGGTGTGGGTTTAAAACTAGCTCGGAGGTATCTCTATACCTATACTTTATTCCAAGATCCTCCGTCCAGGATTAAAAACGTGAAGGATGGTGGTGCTGGGGAGATATAATGTGCTCCTTACACCCCTCCTTACTGCCAGGAAGTCGACATGTTTCGGCCGTGTGTCTGTGCCCAATGATTGGGGTCACGCCGGCCTTCTTCAGGACTCTGCCGGTCCCAGTGTATAGTGTAGTGCTCCGACCTCCGTTCGAGGTTCACGGAAAACTGAAACCCTAATCCTTATGCAAAGGCAGTTCCTTTGGCAAATATGTGGATTTACGAGTTTACCCCTAAGTAATGTTTGAACTGGCGGTCGGCAAGGAGAGACCCCCTGTTGTCACACTTACTCCAAGGGTGGTGCTCCTCCTTATGAGTACTCGCCCGTCACCGCCGTGTAGGTATGCGTTTTTTGCATGCATATCTTGTTGCTTATGGACATTGCTTGCTGAGGAGATGTGGTGGAAGGTTGTTTTCAACAGAACTGTCTATCGGCAGCATTCTTTGACAAGAATTCATATGGCATGTCTATTCATTGGTCTCTATCCAGTGCAGTAATTTACAAGGACATTGTTCTCACAACCCTCAGTTACTTATGAACTGTCATTCTCTTTGAGGAGTCGTTACATGTTCTGTCATTCAAATTACTTGGATAATATGAATTGGGCGTACGTTTTGCTGTTTCCGCCTTTCTCAAACCATAGCGGGTTTGCATGAAATATATGTCTACCTCACTCCAGTTATATTTTCCTCCTGACATATATTTCGTTCAGGGGAAGTGCTGTCTCAAGTATTTTGGTATTTTTCATGAAATTGTATTTTCTTTTACAAATACCACATCAGCGCATTTTTTCTCTCAAGCTCAATAGCCTCCCCTACTGCTATTTAAATTATTTAAGTGTAGACAGACCTCTATCACTTCACGCAATCTTGTTGAAGTGTCATTTTTCTGTCTGTTTATGGGAAGAACAAAGTCAGTGAGGTGCACTTCCACTCTACCTACTTCATCATCTCAACTGGAGGTTTATAACCCTTTCAACATTCTTTATTCTAACATGGAGGAGGGGCCTTGTAATACCTTGCCCCTTGCAGTGGGTACAACGACAACACCGTCTAATATCCCGCTTCCAACTACTAAGCATGTGCACAAGTCAGCGGTCTCCTCTACTCTCTTGTCTGGCAAACGTATTAAAAAGGATCCTCCATCTCCTGTCACCTCTCCTCCAACCACTTCTTTGGATTTGCTTCTTGAGGAGATTCGAGCTCTTCACCTTTACATGGAGGAGACTAATACTCGTCTGCAATCTTTAGATGATAGATGGTCATGTATGGAGAATAAGGTTGTGCAAGTGGAACAGCGTGTTGACTCTATACAAGTTGTGGTAAACCAGATTCCAACTATGCAATCAGAAATTACATCCCTTGAAAAGCAAATTGAAAATCTTGAAAACCGCAACAGACATAACAACTTATGTATATATGGTCTGGAAGGTTCAGATCCTATTTCGTTTTTCAAGTCATTTCTTCCAAACATTCTTGGTATTCATGACACTCCAATACTCAATATTCAAAGAGCACATCGCTTGGGCCATAGCTCACGTTCTACTGCTTCATTTGCCAAACCAAGAGGTGTTATCATTTATTTCTTTGAATATACTGACTTACTGAAAGTTCTACAAGCAGCCAAGCATAAGGGTCGCATATCCTGGCAGGGCTCTAATCTCTACTTTTCACAGGATTACGCTAAAGAAACAGCGGATAGGAGAAAGACGTTTTTGGATATGAGACCAGCACTGCAGAATCTTAATGCCAGATTTGGCCAGTTTCACCCATGCCTGTTTAAAGTAACATATAAGAACAAGACTACAAGTTATGAAGACCCTGTTTTGCTACAGCGTTTTATAGACAATTGTAGAGAAGAAGACATGGATGTTACCAGGCTTTCTAATGTTTGAACGTTATGATGTTTTACCTGTTTCCTCTTTCAGATATTTATTATAATTAAATTTTCTAGCTGGTGATAAACTTGGATTGCTTACTTTTCATGTTCCCTTCTTTTCTCTATGTTAGGTGCGGCTTCTCGTTTTTAACCCCTGTGATCCCTGGTCCGTTTGGATGGAATGTCCTCCCCCCCGACCCGCCCTGAGTTATCTGGTCAGTTGGGTCATCTTCCTTATGTGGCTTCACCACCCTCATTTGTGGTATGTCTTTTTGATGTATTTGTTTGTCTTTTATGTGTATGGTCTTTGCTTCTCTTCTTTCCCTCCTCCTTTTCTTTTCTCTTTTATCTAACTCCTTTCCGACAATCTCTTCTCTTTATTATATCATTGTCTTTGCTTCATCTTTTTCTATTCATACTTCATTTAATATTGGCTTTATATATACTCTTTTCATAATCACATATTTTTCTCAATATGTTAATCAGTTTCTGCAATTATATTTACTTTTGTTTTTTAGAACTTGCATTATGTATATGACTCTGTTATATTCTATTATTGTTAATATTTATCTTAATTGTTTACTAGTGTACTCTAATATAGATGGCTTTACGAATTCTTTCTTGGAATGTTAAAGGTTTAGGTTCTCCTATAAAACGTCAAAGAGTACTAACTCATCTCTCTAATTCAAAATGCGACATTGCTTTATTACAGGAAATTCATATTTTGGATAAATAAATAGCTAAACTTAAACGACAATGGGTGGGCCATGTTTTTGCTTCCCCAGGTGATGGGAAACGTAATGGTGTTGCCATTCTTTGTCAAAAGCGCTTAGATATACAGCTACTGTCACAGGATACAGATGACTGAGGTAGATGGTTGTCTGTTTCTCTACTAATTAACAAAATACTTATTACCCTTTTTAATCTTTACGCACCTACCTCCCCCTACAGTTCCTTTTGGCATGAAATATTGTCTAAGTTGATGACTTATAAAGATGATTACCTATTGGTAGGTGGTGATTGTAATATGGCCTTTGACCCCATAATTGACCGTACTTCTAAATCCAAATTTAATCCTTCTCCTATGCATTCCCAATTTATATCTACTATCAAACAACGATCTTTAGTGGATGCCAGGAGGCTATGTAACCCTACACTTTTAGAATATACCTTTTTCTCCCCTGTACATTGTTCTCAATCAAGATTAGATTACCTGTTTCTATCTCAGCCCCTTGCACAACACATTACACACTCAGATATAGGTCCTATACTAATTTCAGATCATGTCCCAGTATCTTTAGACCGTGACCTCCTTCCTCCAACTCATGGAATTAGAAGGTGGAGATTTAATAATTCTATTCTTCTAGATCATAATTGTACTAAAAGTTTTGAATCCTTTGCTACTACTTTTTTCCTTGAAAATGAACAACCACTTATCTTTCCACAAGTTATATGGGATTCCTTTAAAGCTGCGTCTACAGACTTCATTATTTCTTTTGTATTTCGCAAAAAGAAAACCTCTTTAAGTACTTTGAAATCCCTCACAGCATGCAGCAAACAATTAGAACACAGTATTTCACTATCAGGACATGTCACACACCCCTGTACATGTCCTACCTTTCACATACACTGCACCCTGCCCATGGGGGTACCTTGGGCCTACCTGAGGGGTGCCTTACATGTAAGAAAAGGGAAAGTTAGGGCCTGGCAAGTGGGTGCACTTGCCAGGCAACATGGCAGTTACAAACTGCACACGCAGATACTACAGTAGTAAGTCTGAGACACATTTACAGGCTACTCATGTGGGTGGCACAACCATTGTTGCAAGCCCACTGGTAGCATTTGATGTACAGGCCCTGGCACACTCAGTGCGCTTTACTAGGGATTTACCATTAAATCAAATATGCCAGTCATGGATAAGCAATCATAATTACAATTTACACAGAAAGCATATGCACTTTAGCACTGATTAGCAGTGGTAAAGTGCCCAGAGTCCTAAAGCCAACAAAAACTAGTCAGGAAAAATAGGAGGAAGAAGCAAACAAACTTGGGAATAAACCTGCAATGAGACCAGTTCTAACAAGCGTGAACTAGAGGAGTGTGGCCATTGCTGAGATAGGCAAATGTTATCCTAATTAAAGAACATAAATAGCAAACTCACCTCTAGCAACTAGAAGGGGTGATGAGAATGATTATTATCAGAGGTTTTATATCCCGCCCTCAACCAATGCATCGGCTGCCTACGAATGGTGTCAGCCACCTCTCCTTTCCTTGCCGAGATAAGGATAATTTGTGGCAGTGCTATTCTGTTAATGTGACTCCTCTTCTCAATTGGTACCAACAGGGGACAAGCCAGTACTGTCCTTTTTGTTGCAATAAGTTACTGCCTCCCTCGGAAAGCTTGGGTACATACTGCCAAGGAAATGACCTGGGCAAGATGGTCGCTTTCCGAGCGCTGTTCAATGCTGTACTGTTGAATCTGGTTAAATAGGGCGATGTTTGCTATAGTATAGTATAAGTATAAGACAAGGCATTCATTATTCTGGTCCATGCTGGCAGGTTGTCACCAGAAAACCTACCATTAAGCACCCTGAGACCTACTGAAATGCAAAAATCAACAAGTGTTATCCCTAAAAGATCAGGGCGCTTTATTGGCGGGAAGGCCTGCTTTGGTATGGCCACTTGGAGGCCTGTCTCATATAACACGTAGAAAAAGTTACCACGGTGAGCTCAGTTTGTTGCAGGCCACGTGGTGATATAAACTCTATGGCTGCAATGTCTCCTGATCTAATATCTGCTAGCTCAGGAATATGAGTCAGCAGCCGTAGGATGTTGGTGAGGTTTAACAAATCCAGGTTGCCCCTTATTTGATATTCAGGATACCATAGTATTTTGTTTTGCTGAGAGGCAAGTGCCTGATCATAGAGAGACTCATGGGAGCTGATTGACTTTCCATCCTTGTGAGGCAGGGATGCTTCAATAGGTCGGGGGATGGAATTACACACCTGTCTTGATAACTTGGGGGAACCACCTGCGGTTGCTTTAACGAGGCCTTGCTTAGTGTCCAAACGTTGGGCACCAGCTGACAAACAAATCGGACTGTGATTCTCTCTAGGAGATGTTCTCATGGGTGTCCTGGACGAGTTGGCGATTGCCCACTCGGTTTGGGTTTCAGTGGTCACAGTTATATTTTGCTCTGATGGTTGCTCACTTGGCCCCCATGTGTGGTTATTTCGGTCACTGATGCAATTGTTGCCTCTACAGATGGCTCGCTTGAGCCCCCATATTTATTTAGATGGAGATCCACCCTCTGTTGTACATTGAGCTGGCAATTATTACTTGTGATTTCCACCTTTAAATGTTTTGTTTATACCTGCTTCTCCTCATTTGTAGGGGTCAGCTCCTTTGTGTTCTCTTTGGTAAAGATTGGATATAGCTTCCCTGCATTTTGTGCCAGGGCTGGTGTCAAGAGTCTATATCTGCCCTTGCGCAGTCTCTTTCTCTCCTGCTTGCTTAATCGAGGGTGGGCTTTAGGGGTAGGTTGACTGAGAGCCGGCGATAGAGCCCCTTGGCTGCGTTCCTCTGTGGGTAGGTCCCTCACAGCAATGAGGTGAAAACTCTTGGCCTCTTCCTTATATGGAGGTTCATGTTGCGTAAGATGTACTGGGCTAGTTGGAGGATCACTGGCAATTTGGGGTTCTTCTTGGTTCTCCATTCTATGAACTCATTGGTGATACATATTTTATTACTGCTTTTCCCACCCATATTTGCTTGTTTCTAGATCGCTACAGGATCTTGCAGCAGGGCGTTGGTCTTACTTGAAACCAGTTTGATTTACCCATTTTTGCTTCCTCGATGAGGCTATTTATTATAATTAAGGCTCCCTGTTTTCCGTTTTTACTGATTTTTACAGATAAATACAGACAGAAAACATTTATTTTGTCTGTATTTATTTTTAAATGTGTATAAAAACGGAAATTGGGTTGCTTTTGAGCAATTCAAAATACTGTCTGCCATAACTGCCAGCCCAATAGCTGTGTGAATTGATAGGTGAGGGTGTTAAAAAAGAAAGGAATTTTAGTATAGAGGCTTTAACACCAGTAGATATGCACAAGGTTGATACTGAAATGTGCATATTTTCAAATAAGTGCATTGATTTATCTTCTGCGGGTGTTCATATCACTGAAATCTGGCAGGCATTCAAGCATGAGTGCATATTTATCGGTTAAATAAACGTGGAAATATAATAATTTTAGCTTCATTTTTCCACAAAACCCAAAATAAATATGGATAAATACAGATAAAATTAGCAAAAAATAAATA
This sequence comes from Calotriton arnoldi, assembly GCA_963921515.1. Lineage (NCBI taxonomy): Eukaryota > Metazoa > Chordata > Amphibia > Caudata > Salamandridae > Calotriton > Calotriton arnoldi. The sequence continues at coordinate 916,694 of CAWUFW010001712.1, read as the reverse complement.
TGGATAAATACAGACGGAAATGTCAAAAAAATAAATACCATAAAACCGGGAGCCCTAATTATAATAGGTAATGTGGTTAGCTTATCTAGTATGGAAGAACAAGAGCAGGGGGTTTCTTGTACTACACTACACGTGACCTGAGCTCTTACTATAAGTGAGCTGAGTTTTTTCAGCTTGTCATCTATTCCCACAACTAAGACAGCCGGGGTGCTAAGCAGGTTTACTTTGATGTCCATTTTATCTGATTGATGAATCATTGCTATAACTATTGCCTGCATCGTGTTCAGGATAGCTTGCCAAGTAGAGCTGGCAGAGGTCTGGACAGTTTTTGGGTCTCCTTCCCGTACTGATGACAAGGCAGATGGTTCCAATTGTACCAGCAGAGGGGGCCCTTAATCTAAATGAAATTAAGCGAATGAGACTCTGCACATTGCATGCATAAAAGTATGTATAAATCACAAAGTGTGCATAAGAAAGGAAAACCACGCAAAGGAGAACACATTAACTCCATTAGCACCACAGATATTTACCTTTTTTAAATCACTGCCACCTAAGACACCCATGTCCGGAAAGAAAACAAATGAAAACAACCAACTTGTGAATCCGGATACAGGGCCTTAGGAAACTCAGCTTCCAGAGTGAGCAGAACAATAAGTGAGAGCAACCAGTCCAGGATCTTGCACACAAGGGTCACAGAAAACTGCACATCTCCCCTTTTCATATGGCTGGCAAATTCTGGGGAGTAATCAAGGATTGAGTTGGCCAAGGACTCAAGTAGTGGAGAATCCTAAGGTTGATTCTGAGTCAGGCCAGGCTGTTCAGTGGTATCCAATGGTGACATGAGCAGTGGTGCTTTCTCCCCTATCCTGCAGACTGGTATCTTGGCAGCCACCACGCTAGACTCGCTGGAGAAGTCGCCTACTCTTTTCCCTTAAAGAGTGACCCACTCCTTGTGTATCTCCCTGCTAAATGCAGATGAAGCACATTCTTCAGAAAGTCCTTTGTGGCCAAGAATGAGTAACTCTACTAACAGGAAAATGGCTCAACCCTCTGGTCGCAGAGCTAGCGCTGCTACCAGGCCCACGCCACGCAGTCTTCTCCCCCTCTCCCTTCCAGGGGGGTGTGGAGTACGTCTGTGTCTCCTGTGGCACCGTTGTGTCCAAGGGTCCAGAGATCCATGGAACTCCACAAGGCAAAGCACAGGATGCACTGAACTCGGCGAGCAGTGGCAGCGGGGGCGACTGCTCCTCCCTCCTTCTCGAATCCTTCCATCGGGAGCTGAGTTCTATTACATAAATTCAGTTTCTTCAAAAACATTTAAGCGGGGTGTCATTCATACAACAACACTTTTTGTCTATAGTGTATATATACATTCTTTTTCTGCAACATAGGGCCAACGGTCTTTTCCAACGGTCTGATCAGTGAGTTCCTACCCTGCCTCCTCTGAAAGCAGTTATAAGAGAGGTGAGTGTTTATAAGAAAATGCCTCTTTTTGCATGATCACCCCCATTTTTGGTACCAATGCTGCTGCCTTATTTGACTTTGTGCTCTAGAACTCTACTAACTAGGCCTGAATGCACATGCTCCAACCCCTAAAACATGTCAAAATTAGCTATACTCCTAAATGGCATATTTAACTTATTTGTAAGTCCCTAGTATATGGTACCAAGTGACCCAGGGTTAGTAAGTTAATGTCACAAGTAGACTGCAGCACACATTGTGCCAGCACTAAAGTGACAGAGCAAAATATAACTGCACGCCTGCCACCAGTGACTTGGCTGTGCAGTGTTAACCTGCACGTTCGACCTGCCAAAATAACCCATTTTGTGCAGCCTAAACACTCATTTTAAATATTAATAAGTCCACACTTAAATAGGACTTAAAAGCCCACAAGACAGGGTGCATGATATTCAGAATTGGGACATGTAAATGTTTAATGTTAAACATTTCCTTACTGTGACCGTGCTCTTAAAGCTATTTTCCAGGAGGCAGACCATGGAGACTAGAAGGCATCTTTACTTTCAATTTTCCTGGTCACAACCACTAGGTTAAAGTATTTTATTCCATATCTTTACTATTTGTACACTTTGAATAGTATTGTTTTGTCCTTCTTTTGTTCATGCTACTTTATTTTCTCTCTATTTTACACGATTTCTTATTGAAGTTTCTAAACGTTGTGAAAATACACTCTACATTTGATGTGGAATTGATTCTGGGCAATCTATTATCATACCAAAGTATGTTTTGTTCGTTCAATTCTATGGATGTCCTCAATTATGCCTGTACGATCATGATGATTCAAATGTAAATGAAGTCCTATTATGTGAGCCCCCTGATCAGTGCTTAGTTTGCAAAATAAAGAGTACTGTTGTCCAAAGCACTGCACTGAAGCCAATGATGGTGCTATTAAATGTTGGCGCACAAATAACCAAGACTGTGTAGTCCTAAATGCACCACGGGCCTCTTAAACCCAATGCCAGGCGCTCCCTGCCCCTTTATCTCAATCTTGCAGGATACTGGTTTCTCCTTGTGTGAATGCTTTCCATTTTTTCATCCTACTTTTCTGATTGTGTTCTTTTACCTCTCTTGTTATCGAGAAATGTCTGGTGAGGAAAAATAAGTGCCGGTCCCCAAACATGAGTGCCTGTGGCCCCCACTGGCAACCACCGGCTTAAATTAAGGACTGCCCCTGATGAGTTCTGCTTTTGAGTTTTATATCCATGGCATATTCTCTTTTTGCATATTACATGGTGAGAATGCTGAATGTTTCTTACTTTGTTATTCATTTCATATCTCTGCTGTCAATGTATGTATTTTTCTCTTGCCTTCTGTATGGAAATCGGCATTCATGTCCATCTGTGGAGTTTTGTGCCAGAAATTGATCTCTATGTTTGTGAATCCTCTTCATACTAGTAAGGTTCCCATCTTCACACTTCTAGCAGTGGACTTTCTGTCTGAAATTGCACATAAATTTCCGTTCACCTGGGGTACTGAACATCTCTGTCATTCATCCAGCAAGATGTCCTACTTGATTTGTACCTCTTCCTGAGTCAGTGTGTAGGTCTCTGACTCAGTCCAGATTGAGGCCTCTCCTGAAATGCCCTGCATGAGGTACAAGAAGTGTATATTTACCAACCAAGACAAGTGATAAATCTACCCCTGGGTTCGAATGATATCTTGCAGGGCCAATCTTAAGGGATATCCAGCGGTTTGGCCCCACTGAATTTTAAATTCAAACACTTTCTACAATATTTAAACTACTATTTTTAGTTATTTTCTAGACAAACGAATAGGACGATGGGCAAAGGACAAAGAGTTTTCCAATCAGGTCCATTCAGGTTGATAATCCTCTTGATAAATTTTCTGGGTCTGCCACCTAAGCCAAAGCATGCTGGCTGGAGGGACAGGTCAACCTCCAGTTGGGAGCAAGACATCTTCTGCAGAGGATATATAAAGTAAGAATATAGCATGCTACAACGCATGCTTTTACTTCGCGTTCCATTACAACGCGGTCGTTACAACGACCGCATCGTTAGAACGCGATCCCTTTACCACGCAAATCATTAGATCGACTTGCTCTAGATGGTGCTCCAACCTTAGGAATAGTATAATTTACTATTCCAACTCCACCCTGCGCAACAGTAGGGAAGGTGTTGGAATAGTAAGTTACACTATTCCTTAGGTTGGAGCGCCATCTAGAGCAAGTCGATCTAATGACTTGCGTGGTAAAGGCATCGCGTTGTAACAACGCGGTCGTTGTAACGACTGCATTGTAACAGTAACGCGATGTAACAGCCGCATTGTAAAAGCTGTTTCCCGTGGTAAATACGGCACCCAGTGGCGAGGGGTGGGGAGGGGAACAGTACTTCCTTCCCTTCAAGAGAAGTCTATGCTACACATAATGCCAGAAAGGAAAGGTATTGTGCTTGATCAGTTTGCTAACACAGCTATTAACAAAGTGGATTATGTATTCAGTGTGAAGAAAGGCCACCGGAAAACAAGAAAGACTGAAAAGAGAGACTAGTTTTAATTTGTGCAAAACAGAGGTTGTTTTAGCAGGCCCAAAAATCCAAGAATTGTACATTTTTAGCACAAATTGTATGCAAAGTGTTGCAGTCTCTCTGACATTTAAAGCGTATGAATTGTCCAGTCGTAAAATAGGTTGCTGCCCTGCTAGCTCCAAAATTCAAGAATTGTACATCATGATGACAATATTTGGAAAACGAACACATAGTCTGGAGAGTAGCAATGTTTTTAAAGAGTGTACTCAGACACAGGAAATGCATTGTAATATAAACGTCTAGCCTACACAGACTAAAGGGATACTGATTTAAATGAAAGAATTTTATAATTAACTGTATATTTTAATTTTTTTATCTTACTGTGTTTTGAATTATGCTTTTATGATTGTCTAAAATAGCAATCGAATAAAGGTTTTACTTACTTACATCATGATGTTTTTATATTAATTTTAGCAGAAATTATTCTTAAAGCGAAATGACCTCTCTGGCATTTAAAGCTTATGAAATGTCCTGCCTTAAAATAGTATTGCTTGTTAGTCAAATAAGTGGGGTCACAACCTACAGTTCGTCCACCGTTTCAAAAGTATATTTTTTCTTTACTTGCATTTAACATAAACTGTACAGACTAAACATATTCCCGTCTGGATTTAGCATGGCCAAGGTAGCTTTTGTTTTGCACACCTACCATGTCAAGAAAGAATCTCATTCCAAAGTCACGATATGTGTGGATAACGTTCAGGATAAACATTATAAATGTAATCTTGTGTTATTGAATAAACCTTGTTCCTGAATCCGGGTATGTTAAAATAATGTTCTCCACAACGTGTTAAGAAGCTGTTAGATGCGTTTATCCTTAGTACGTCCAGTGCACGTTTTCTAACTTTTTATCGCTTGACTTTTTTGCCTGGCTGCTGTTTAGGCTCTACCACATTCTTGGCGGATTAAGACAAACAACGTGAGGTTATCAGTTTTGAAGGATTGATACTGCTGCCATCAACCCAACCAACAAGAGGGCCAAGGTTGGTGGTCTGCACCTCTTTATGCTGGGTGTGGTGGGCCACTGTTTACGCTTCACTGAGATCTGGTATAGACCTTGTAGAATGAGTCCCAGCTGAGAAGGTACTGAAATCAGACTTGGGAGTGAAGGATTGTACTACTGGATATCGAGGCAAAGACTATTGAGATACTAGAATATTGTGGACAAACTCTTGAAGATCAAAATATTGAAAGGTAAGTGCATGTAGAGCAAGCATAGAGTTGCTATTCTTAATGCCCCATCTATGCACCTTGAAGATATATATATTGCTTGGGCAAATAAATGCAGAGTTAGTTATAGAAAAGCTATACTTACCTTTCGATACTTGGATTCAATATTTTGTCCTCAATATTTGTGTACCTCGATATTCTAGCTCTAAAACTCGGGTCCCAGTAGTACCCTACCCCTCCTCTCTATTGACTGGGAAGCAAATAAACGAGAGGAGGAGATGGAAACTGCACCAAGCTGAATACTTAATTTATAAAAAATTCACTGCTGCTAGAAAACATAGCAATATGAATGAACCAGAATTTCTATGGGAAACGTTTTACCAATATCCGAGGGCGTCAAGCGTGAGTCACTGAATAAATGGCAAACAGTTTCTCCCAATGAAATTTCATTTATTTGGAGCTTTGTTCTTCCTTGCTGGAACATTGACTGCAAAGTATTTATTTAACACAACGTTACCAAATGCCAATAATCACAGAGATGTCATTCAGGGAGTGTCAGGAGACCCAAATGCTACCCCTGGTTTGCACCTTGCAACTCCTGGCACTGCCCTTGCTTGGTCACAAAAATAGCATGAAGGTCGAAACGCGTCGACCATTTTCCCTTATGGGAAAAAGAACAATCCACTGATATAAACGAGGGACTAATGACCTTGTGCTAAGGGACTTAATTAAAAAGCTTAAGAAAAGACTGTGGTCCTTAAAATATATATTTGTGGATAGATTCTAAATGTACAATACAGATGGATAGAACCAACAACAGATGCAAAAAGTGATGTATGAAAATATCCGGGAAAGGTCAAGAATGACCACAATTGTGTACATAAGTTTGTTTATGTTTTTGTGATTTAACGTCATGTTTTGTAAATTGATATTTGCCTTGTAAAAAGAAAAAACAAGTAATAAGAAAAAGGAAATAAAATAACGGCAGGAATAAGCGTTGAAATATATGGTTTTGTGAATATTTCAAACAAGTGATGCTAAAATTAAGTTAGAGTGCCTGTCAGATGCATTTATAGTGTTTGGTATAAGAATTGATGGTCTTAAAGTAATTCCTGCACTCATCCCTTCTTTTTTATGGTTGTAAGCCCAACAGTGTCATTGTTGATTGGGCATCCCTCTCCTTTGGGTATCGGTCACACAGGCAGCACCTGAGCTTATCAGAGTTTGGAGGTAGTAAACAGTTATAACTTGCTATTATTATGATTTGTTCCGTCATATAACAACTCACCTTCGAGGCCTTCCTGACACCAAACACCTTCAGACTTCCTTTTTTTCTATTGTGCTTTGGCTATTGGGTACAAGTGCATCATCTGACATTGCAGTGGCTCATGTTCAAAGTTACAGCCAGTGAAATGAAACTAACTAAGGAGTTAAGTATCACTTCACAGGCTGGAACTGTGAAACAGACCAAGACCTCCCAGTATGGGGGACAAGGGGCTGGGTGGCCAAAAAATACAGTGCCAGGGCTAGAGGGATCAGCTTTGCAATTAACATAGGGCACTTGAGTTTCTGCCAATAGGTTGGAATAGAATCTCAGAAAGATCTAAGGAAGAGACCTGGATGGCTGCTGGGTGCACCTGGTAGGTTCTCAGTGTATGACATGGGCGCACAGAGTCTAGTGCTTAATTTGAGCCAGTGGTTTTCAGTGGTCGGCACCGTCACTTAATTGGGAGCACCGGCACTAATGACAGTCCACCACATGGTGGTGCTGTCTGTCTAATTTTAAGATGAACACAACAACAGTGTTTAATACTTCAATATAAAAATGAATAATACCTTCTGCCTACACCATTCCTAAAGCTTTGGGTTGCCTGGAATAGGCTGATTTGTCACCGTTGTAGCAGTAGCATGGTTGCTACTGTCATAGGTAGGGGCAGTGGATAGTGCAAGCTGCAGTAGCCTCTTGAGAAGGGTCCTGGCACTTACATTGTTACAAATTAAGCACTGGCCCAGACAAGGTGAGTTTGAGGGGCTTTCGGAGTCTGGTAAGGCCGTGCACCTTTGTTTGGACTAGAGTTGCCAACGGCAGGATAGATGGCTACAGATTTACGGTGCCAAGGGAGGGCTGGAGTTTACACAGAGCCAACTGTGGGGCAAAGGCAAAGTATGCTCAGAAAGGTCTGGGGAGTGCAGATTTTGCACAGCCCAAAATTGGCTGGAGATAGGGTATCGTCCAAAGGTACAACTGCTAAGTCCCTTGCAGGAGTTTTGTCGAGGCCCTTAAAAGCCCAAATTTCATGGCATCTATAAGTAGCAGGCTGGGTATGGTTGAGACTGATAAGGAGTGCTGTTAAATTAGACATTTATGCCAGTCTTTCTCAGATACCTGTGGGAGATTCCGAGTGCCTGATGCACAGCATAACATGTCAACTTTTTCCAATAAAAGAGAAAATGCTGAGATGTCCACATATCATAAATGTGAAAGATGGTAATAAGAGTGACCAATAGGACTTAAACAACTGTTTCTGAAAAAGAGCTCCACAAACTTATATTTAGACAGAAAGTGGTACTTCAAGCATCAGGGGTAGCCTTTGGCTTCCTGAATGGGCAATTAATAATGGCATAGGTGCTTCCTTCTAGCGAAATAGGCCCTGACCATTTTGTGGAAGGGTCATGCTTGAAGCTACTGCAAAGGCAAATACAAGATTATCCAATGGGCAAACAAGAGTAAAGAAAATGTTTTCTTTGTGTCAGTTCTACTGCGCCTACACTTAGCAACTGCACCATTGGACCTACATATTGACTTCTTGCCTCAGTGCCCAATTCACATGCAAGGCCATAAATTAAAGCCAGGGCTAGTGCAGAAATGTTTATGTTGCCGTAACCAATGTGACACACTAAAGTATGCAAAAAAAGATCGATAGAATGCTGAATTAATCTCAGCCACTGGAAAAGACTCGGGCCACATCCCTGTCCATCGTTATTCTGCACGTTATGCCACCTCTATTTGGACCTACCTATATGCAAATCAGTCTCGATCCTATTCCAGTGGAAACAGTCCAGCCTGAACTGCCAGGTCAGGTGCTCCCTGAATCAGAACACAAGCAACCAGGACTGGTTTCGCCTTAGTTAGGGCTCATCAGCTTGGTTCCAGTGGCGCAGTGTGCACAGAATCCACATCTGGGCATACCCATCCCACATTGGGTGATACACTAAAGTACACAAAAACTGATGGATGGAATGCTTGAATTAATTTCAGTCACTGGTAATTACTCAGGGCGGCATCCCAGCCCATCATTATTCTGGGCACCATGCCACCTCAGTTTGGACCTACCCATATGCAAATCAGTCTTGACCCTGCTCCAATGGCAACAGTTAAGCCTAAACTGTCATGCCAGGTTCTCTCTGAACCGGAACACAAGCAATTTAGGATCAGTTTCGCCCTAGTTATGTCAAGAGCTGGTCATCTAGGTGACGCGGATGACGACTCACTTGAGTAAAGATAGGGCCGTCCATCTTCAGAGGCAGGAGTGGATGCCAGAATGTAACAAGAGTGCTGGACTGCTCCAGGAAATAACATAGCAAGAAGGAAACACTGGAGTCCAGAGAAAAAATCTTCAAGCTGTTCCAACAGGGAAAAGTATTCAGAAGAGATATATAAGGAACTGCAAAGCATGATAACAAAGAGGAGGCTAGAACCTGCGAACATCCTTGGAAACCAGGAGTGAGCAATGCGACCTAACTGGCCTTGTCGATGGAGCCTCTTTTATAGTGAAAAACAGGAAATTTCATCAAGTAAAAAGCAGCCGCGGCCCATGCAGGTAAGAGCAGTGAGGCGGTGGGGCCGGGTGGGGGGAGTGGATTTCAACAGATGATGACGGTGGAAAATTATTTATTTATTTAATTTTCCCTCGTGGTCGTCTGTCGAAACCCCCCCAACCTGGCCCCACCTCTCTTACCTGCACGGGCCGCGGCCGATAAAAAGGGTTCGGCCTTCTTGGATTGGGATGAAACTAAAAATATATTAGAAATAAGATAAAAGTAACATCTGCAAGAATGTAGTGTGCATGAGGCGTATGTCGGGTGCTCGCATGCAGGAATGACCCCAGACGGCCCGGCTCCCGTGTCACGTCCAAACTAAGATGGTGGCAGGTGAGTAAACCGTCGCATCCTGTCCCCTGCATTAGGGAATATGCTTGGAGCTGACACAAGCACACAAAATTGTTTAATCAGTCATGGAGCATGGAAATGATCAGCTGGTTCCCAAGAACGATCCTTTCCAGTCCACTAAACATTGTAGTTTACCCATTAGATACAGGGAGTGTTCTTCATTGTGCAACAAACATAGAAGTTGCAAATCGTCATTTTTTAATGATTGCTTATGTGCAGGAAGGTACACCTTCCTGCACATGAACAATCATTCATGGTGTTTTGCTGTTTCTATGTGTGCTGCACAATGCAGAGCACATAGAAGCAGCAAAAATGAGGAGAACTAAAGAATTTCTCCTCGTTTCGCCATGTTAAGACCAGGTTTTCCCTGGCCTTAATTTTGACACTGCCCCATATTTACGCCACCCATGTAAATATGGGGCAACATCAAAATCAATGGGTGTTGCGGCAGGATGCCCATCGCAATACCCATTGACCATTCCTTTCACGCTAAGTAAAGCGTGAAAGGGTGCCTTATTTACAAGGCAGCGTTAAGCCACTTTAAGTGGCTTAACGCCGCCTTGTAAATAAGGCGAAGCCCCTATCGGCACAGGAACATCATAAAAAGTGACATTCCTGTGGCGATAGGGTCTTGTAAATATGCCCCACAGTTTCTTAAAGTGAATACGCTTGTCCATGGGGAGCAGGGGCCCCAAGGTGGAACAGAATTTTGGGAAAGAGAACAGCAGTGTAGCCACAACGTTCTGGGCTATCTGAAGTCTTTTGTTGAACAATGAAGCAAGTGGGAGTAGTGGTAACGGTTATTGCACCGCATACGAAACAAACCGAAAGTAAAGTGGGAAAATAGTACGTAGGGAGAAAGTCAGAGTAATGATGAGGTGCTGTCATGGTTAAAGCACCCTACTACCAAGGGCACAGACCCACACTGATAGTGATATCAGTGTGTTTAAACATGAGTTAAGAAGGAAACCAAAGCACTCTCAGGCGTATTTTAAACAAGAGGTAAAATGTTCAAACAGTACGGACTTGTATAACAAGTACAGTTTTTCATTTATTGCAAAACATATGTAAGAATTTGATTAATTACAACATGTGATTCGTTACATATGATTTATCTGACTTGTATTTTTCAGAAAAAAACAAACAGGCAACAAATGTTTTGTCACTTCGTGACTCCTTCAAAGCTAGAAGAGAAAAAGATATATGTAAATTTCAGAATCCAATCAGTGGTCCACGGTACGCTGCGATAGTATTTGTAGTCGAGAAATCCCTGCGAAAGGTAAAGAGCTGCGTTATGTTCCCAAGTATTAAGATCCGATTGTGTGTCAAAAACCGGATAGGATTGCGATGTGTGCTGTAAACCACAGAGAGTAAGAAGTAGTCAATCTTGATCACACTGCATGAGCAGTCCCTACAAATGAGAGAACACCGATTGTTCAATGACATGTGTTGCAGTAAAATATCTGGTTAAGCTAAAGGGGAGGGCATGGTAAGCCCACTGAGTGCCGTATGTCCGAGCCGTCCTTCTTCTCCGCGGTAAAGTAACCCTTTATGTGAGTTACATATATATTTTTCTCATCTAGCCTTGAAGAAGTCACAAAGTGACGAAACACGTGTTGGCTGATCATTTTTTTCTGAAGAATACAAGTCAGACAAATCATATGTAATGAATCACATGTTGTAATTAATCAAATTCTTACATATGTTTTGCAATAATTGAAAAACTGTGCTTGTTATACAAGTCCGTACTGTTTGGACATTTTACCTCTTGTTTAAAATACGCCTGAGAGTGCTTTGGTTTCCTTCTTAACTGAAGTCTTTTTTGACAGCCTTGTTTGCTCCCAGATACAGGACATTGCAGTAATCGAGTCAGGACAAAATCAAATCTTGCACAATGGTTTGCCTGGTGTGAGGGTCAAAAAAGCTGTTGATGGGTTTGAGGCTTCTCAGAAGTCCAAAACAAGTGCCTGTCATAGATTTAGCTTGGACCTCAAAGGTCAGGGTGTCGTCCATCCAGAATCCCAGGTTTTTAGCAGCCGGTTTGGGCTTGGGAGGTGGACCGAGGGAAGTTGTCCACCAGTGGTCGCCACATGAGTGGGAGTGTTTGCTTAGCAAAAGAATTTGTGTCTTGTTGGCTTTTGATCTCAAGCAGTTGATGTTCATCCACATGGCAACCGTGAGCATTCCTTTTTTAAAAATGGCCAAGTCTTGCATTGCGTTCTAAGAAAGTGAAAGAATGAGCTGGAAATTGCCCGCGCATGATACCACCGCAAGCCCGAACAATTTTACAACCTGTGTGAGTGGTTGGATGTAAATATTAAAAAGAGTAGGGCTCAGAGAAGAGCTCTGGGGACTCCATAGTGCAGAGGTTGTAGGTGGGAAGCAAACAGAGGGGAAATTACTTGAAAGGAACCATTGCTCAGGTAGGAGGCGAACCATGACAGTGCAGGTCCATGTATACCGATATCGTGAGTAAGTGCTGTAGTAGTATTTTATGAGAGATCGTGTTGAATGCGGTGCTCAGATCGAGCAGGATCAGGGGCGACCATTGGCCTTCATCCATTGAACTGTAGAGATTCTCTGTAACAGCTAGTAGGGCGTATTCTGTGCTATGTGCAGGCCTAAAGCTATTTTGAGCTATATCCAAGAAATGACTTTCTTCCCAAAAATGTGTTAAAATGTTGTTAACATGTTTTTCCGTAACCTTGGCCAGGAAAGATAAAAGGGAGATGGGGTGATAGTTTTCGGGCTTCGTGGAGTCCGAGGAAGGTTTCTTCAACAGGGGGAGGACTATGGCGTGCTTCCATAGACCAGGTACTGAGGCAGATGACAGGGAGAGGTTGATGGCTTTTAGAAAGGAAGGGAAAAGAAGATTCTGGAGTTTTAAGAGGACGTCTGGTCTGTTGAGGTCATCGGGAGAGCCGTACTTGACTTGGCTAAAAATGATTTGTAAAGATGAGGGGCAGAGGGGTGGCAACGTGCTCAGAGTGGCCTTAGGACTGATTTTCTCTGACAATACATTGCAGTCCCCCGGGTCAGATGAGGTGCTAGAGGGGAAATGTGAGTAGAAGTCTGCGATCTTACCCTTAAAATAATTTGCAAGCTTATGGCAGTGTTCACTAGAGGCTTCTATGGGATCAGCTGATAACTCTGGCTTTGTAAGGCTGTTGACTAATTTAAAGATTTCTTTAGCAGGTATTTTGCTGTTACAGATTTTGGTAGAAAAATACTCTGCCGTGGACTTCAGAATCTGTTTATGGTATGCTTTAATAGCTGATATATATGGTGCTTTAGAGGAGGGGTCATAAGTTTTCCTTCAGGAACGCTAGAGAGCCTTACATTGTTTCTTAGTAGAGATGAGGGTCTTGTTGAACCATGGAGCGCAATGCTTCTTTTTGACCAAGACCTGGCTGGCGGGTATGAAAGTGTCAAGGGCAGAGGTGAGCCAAGATTTCAGTGAGTTGTCGGCAGCCTCTGCGTAAGGGGCCAGCTGGGGGTGGCTAGCCTGTATGAAATTTCCAAATTCCTGCAAATCGAATTTATGACAGTTGTGATTAGTGGAATTTTAATTATGTAATCAGCAAATTCTGGGGTTTGTAGTCTTGAGCCATTTGGATGAGCACACCAAATAGCAATGATTTGTAAAACAAATGCCAGAACAGTAAAACTCATAATATCCTGCCAACATTTGCTGCTGATTTTCAGAGAAATCCCTTGCCCAATAAGGGCACTGAACTGGGCATTTGAAACTTATTCTGCAAAATGGGAGATTGTGCTGGCCATTATAGACCAAACTTGTGCATGAGGATACCCCATGAGCATTTTAAGCTAAACCCATTCATGGGGAGGTTGCACTGGGCATCAAAGACCAAACGTGTGACACTGCAGCAGGCATTTAAGGCAAAACCCATGTAAGACGATGATGCACTGTGGGGCCGATTCACAAAGGGCTTCCGCACTAGTGGCAGAGACCCGCACTCGTGGCCGGCCCCCGCTCTTGTGGCAGGACCTCCGCAATGGGTAACTACAGTAAGGAGGTCCCACCACGAGTGCTGAACCCCGGCCACGACTGCGGGGCCTCTTCCAAGAGTGTGGAGGCCCTTTGTGAATCGGGCAGTGTGTATTTTAAGCTATATCTGCACATGGGGCAGATGCCCTTAAGGATATGCCTCATTATGGAGAGTATGCACTGGGCATTTGAGGTTATACTGAGTTGTGATGGGCTTGTGTAGCAGTTCCAGAGCACTGGTTGGCTGTTCTAGTGCTTATGAATTTATACTGGGCATAAAGGCTACACTTGACGATATAAGGGAATACATCAGATTGCATTTGTTGTGCGTGGGCCTGTGATGATTATGCACTACTATTTGAGATGCTCCTTGGCATTCTGAAGGTGCCTGGGCATTTCCACTGCAACTGCTTTCGACTGTAGAGAACATAATAACATTCTTGTGTAGAATATAGCTGCACCACAGCACGTCATGTCTGTCAGAGTGATGTGCAAGTGGGCACTAGGACCTTGCACAGGACACGAAGGGAGGAGTTAGCCACCGGACACAACTTCCGGTCATTCGAGGAAAGTCGGAGGGCGAGGAAGGGAGTGCCTGTGTACACCACAAGAGCAATACTGAATAAAGAAAGCGTGATTCACTTACCAGCATCCGCGGGTGTTGCTTGTGGCCCGGCGTCAACACAGGACACTACATCTGGTGACATGAAGGTGGGATCAACAGACTGCCACCAGACGCCTGTGCCCACGTCACAGTGCCTCAAGAAAAGGAAACTGAGCCAGGAGACGACCCTGGTCGTCTGCCCAAAAAGGAGAGTAGAAGCGACGTCGGGAGCCCACCTCGGTTGCTCGAATAATAACGGATCCAGGAGCCCACCCTGTTCCATCTGCCCAAAAAATGAGTAGAAGAAATGTTGGGGGCCCACCCCTGTTGCACTGCATGGAGAAAGATAAAGAAAAGAAGGTGGTAAGCGAAAAAAGACCTGTGACCGGCCACCAGCAAGCGGTGCACACTGTCGTGACCACAACCGCTCGCCGACTAAATACAGAGCCCCAAGCCTCCTGCAAAGAATTCACTTAAAAACTGAAAACTCACGAGACCTTGTTGGCCATTGCAAGGAAAGGCACACCAGCCAATAGCAAGGCAACAAGCACCGGCGGCCAGGTTAGGGTTAGGCAAATAGAGAAAGGGCTAAATCTTGTTCTCGCAAGACCTCAGCAGCCATCTTAGGACCAGGCAGAGGAGCCAATCAGCAAGAGGAAAGCACCAGCGGCCATTTTAGAGTTGGGCGCAGTGAATTTGGGAGCACAGAAAGGGTGACAGACAAAGAAGAAAAAGAAGGAAAACATATAGAAAAAATAAATTAATAAAATAAATAAAGGCCAATCAACAAAGAGGAACAGACCTGCGCAACCACCACAATGGAGCGTAATGAAAGCACAGCCGCAAGTGCAATTTTCCGCAGACCACTTCCTTTCAACTTCTCTGAAACTCAGATGAAAGGCACTCGCTGGGAGGGATGGATCAGACAATTTGAACGCTACATGCGCGCCACATGCAAAGACAACAAAGACGAACAAAACAGGGATCTGTTTTTAAACTTCATGGGTGATGAGGTTGAGGACCTGCTCGTAACATTCCTGCTAGAGGAAATCACAACATACAAAGGCCTAATAAAGTGTCTCAGCGACAAATTTGATCCCCAGAGAAACGTAGACTTCGAAAGATATACATTCAACACAATGTGCCAGCTGTCAGCGGAGTCCCTTGACGACTTCGCAACCAGATTGCGCAAACTGGTCACATACTGCGAATTTGACAAATTCAACAACGAGGCGGCAATACAACTGTGCGCCATCGAGGGCTGTCAGTCAGTTGACTTTCACAACAGAATACTAAAGGAACCATGCACAATGAAGAAGATACTGGCAATGGCTCACGCAGAGGCCAGAGCAACAGCACATGCCAGAAAAATGGAAAATGGTGGAGCAAGCTAATCGCATGGCTGGGAATGCTAGAGGACATGACAAAACACCACCGCCTGAAAGCAGAAACAAGATAGAACATGCTATTGCTGTGGTCTCGAATTTCCACATGTTGGTGCCTACCCTGGGTGACAAGTGATGGAAATGCAACCGGGAAAATCACTTTGCGAGTGTCTGCATGAGCAGACAGTTCAAAACGAAGCGAGGGCGACCCTCAAGACAACGAACCACGCCAAGCAGATACGCACAGCACATGGACATGCAAAACCACAGCCCGTCAGCTGACTAGGATGGAGCAAATGCACACGAGGCCACAGAATGACTATACCTAATTCCAGATGTCCCAACACAAGGTCGTACCCCCAAACACAGCCAGCTCATGGACAACAACAGATAAAGAAGACAGCGACGGTTGACATTGATGTAGGAAATCACGCCACAAGATTTGTGCTACACAGTGGCGGCAAATGCAACATCATGTGCATGTCTGAATGTGAGAAGATGAAACACAAGCCTCCGCTGTCACCGTCCACAGTTGATGTCTTCACATGGGGTTCAAGGAAACCAGTGGTAAACATAGGGAAATTTGCAGAGACTCTAACATACAAAGAATTGTCGGTAAAAGAAGAAGTGCATGTCCTACCTGGAGACATCCCAGCACCATGTCTACAAAGCAATGTCACTGCTCAGGTGTTGGGCATCCTAGCAATGACATATCACATGTCTGAGCATCACAACATTTTGAGAGAACACCCTGCAATACTACAAGGACTCGGGCAGCTGAAAGACACGCAAATAACACTGCACATCAACAAAGCCAGTGGCTCAGCACCACAGAAGAGTACCCCTGCAACCACAAGTAGAAGAAGAATGATAAAGCCTACTGGGGCAAGACATCAAAGAGCCGGCAGATGGACCAACTTCATGGGTATCTCCGATAGTAGCAGTACCTAAGAAAAACACATCAGAAATGTGCATCTGCATTGACATGCACATCCCAAACACGGCAATTGAAAGAGAAAGACACCCATGCCCTCATTTGAATGACATGATCAGCTGTCTCACCAGAGCATGCATATTCTCAAAGCTAGATTTATTCAAGGGGTACCATCAACTGAAGCTGGATCCGCAATCATGCTACATCACAACGTTCTCCACTCACATGGGTCTCTCGCTACAAGCGACTACGTTTCGGAATATCATCCGTAGTGGAAATTTTTCAAGAGACCATGAGGCGGGGATACGGCCTGTAAAAAACAGCCTAAACTGCAGCGACAACAACTTGGTATTCAGCGGCTCAGATGAGGAGCATGAGAAGGCCCTACGAGAAGTCTGCAGCCAGCTAGAACTTGTTGGCCTGACCCTGAATGAGGTCAAATGTGAGCTGCGGAAGGGAGAACTAGTGTTCTTTGGACACCTCTTCTCAAAGAAAGAAATGAGACCTGATCCCAGCAAAGTTGAAATGCTGCGGAAAGCAAGGCCTCCGGCAGACGTAGCAGAAGTGAGGTTGTTTCTTGGGCTAGCGAGCTACTGTGCTCGATATATCATGGCTTTTGCCACGGTGAGCGCCCCAATTCGTGAACTAACAAAACAGGGCCAGACATTTCTCTGGATCACGGAATGTGACAGGGCATTTGAAGACATTAGGCATGTAGTCACAGAGGTGGACCACCTCGCCTACTTCAACCCTTCGCTATACACCGAGCTTACTGTTGACTCCAGCCTGGTGGGGCTAGGAACCATTCTCACACAACCAGACTCGCTCAGACTGATCATCGCATATGCAAGCAAGAGCTTATCAGATATGGAAAGGGCATACTCGCAACCACAGAAGAAAAGTCTGGCAGTAGTGTGGGCATGTGAGTACTACCACATGTTCATATATGGGAAGCCATTCACTGTTGTGACAGACCACCAGGCACTAGTGACGATATATGGAAACCCCAATGCAAAAATTCAGCTGCGCATTGAAAGATGGGGGATAAGCCTCATGGACTATGACTTCAAAATAGTGCACAAACCAGGAAAGGAGCACAACCCTGCTGATTACATCTCACGCACCCCCTACCACGGGCACCAGAGATCACATCCATGGCGCAGGAGTACCTCAACTTAGTGCTGCGACAGAACACACCTGCCCCAATAACAATTGAGGTACTGGTGCAAGAGACAATGAATGATGCCAAGCTACAAGCAGTCAAAAGCACAACACAGCAACAGAGGTGGAGCCATGGAAACAACAGCAGTCCAATGAGCGAAGGAGTGAGAATGGAGGAAATGCTGGCATTCAAACAAATACAGGAGGAGCTGTCCGAGACGGAACGAGGGGTTCCACTTCGAGGAACAAGGATAGTAATACCAAAAATGTTAAAGTGGCAGACCGTGAGACTGGCCCATGAATCTTACAGAGGCATAGTGGCAACCAAAAAGATGCTAAGGGAAAAGGTATGATTCCCGGGTCTTGATCACTTGGTGGAAGACATGATTATGAACTGTCATTTATGCCAGATAACGGGAAGGCCAGCAAAGCCAGAACAACTTCGCATGTCCCCGGGGGGATGTGGACGACATTGGCAGCTGACTTCTATGGGCCGCTGGACACTGGATGTTACTTGCTAGTAGTCATTGATGAATACTCACGGTTCCCCATAGTCCGACAACATCAGCAACACTTTGCCAAAACTAGATTACATATTTGCAGTGTGGGGCACTCCGCAAACTATGAAGACAGATAATGGACCACTATTTTCAGGAGAAGAGTTTTGCAGATTCATGGTGTACCTAGGAATACATCACAGTAAACTAACGCCTCTGTGGCCACAAGAAAATGACATGGTAAAAAGAATCATGGGCAACATTAAAAAGGCTGTCCAATGTGCCAAATTGGGGCAGATCTCAGTGGGCAAAGCACTGTGTTAAGTTCTGTGAGACTACCGAAACACCCCACACAGCTCTGTGCAGAACTAATGTTGGGAAGAACAACTAGAATGAGATTGCCTCAGCTGGAGGCAAAAGCGCCATCTGAACACAGCAACATTGCTGAAAGAGATCAAGAGAAAGATGAAAGTGTACGCTGACGCATGTGAAAGGGCCCATGATAACGGCGGCATCAGGTCCCTACCACTTCACCAGAAATAGCTCACACTTCAAGGGATTCAGAACATCAGACGATGAGGAAGGAGAGACAGCACCAAGGAACAAAGCAACAACAGTAAAAGAGGAAGTTGAGGACGGCGTAGAAAGGGTGCCACACAGCAGTGAAGGACTGGACAGAGCTGGAGCTACAAGAGAGACAACGGAAGAGGAAAGAGAAGTGTCCTGCCCGAAGAGAGTGAGGAGAAAGCAAAAAAGGCTCATTGAGGAATTATAGAGAGGGGATAGCAAGTTGCCAACATCAGAGACAAAGCAAACAATGACAACAGGTATTGTCAGGACGATGGGTGTGTGCCAGTTTGTAGGTCACTTTGTTTTTATCTTCTTTTTCCTCTCTATCACCAGCTTTCTTGGCAGTTTTCTTTTCCACAAAAGGGGGAGATGTCGGAGTGGTGTGCAGGTGGGCACTAGGACCCTGCACAGGACACAAAGGGAGGAGCTAGCCACTGGACACCACTTCCAGTCAGGGAAGGGGGACGGGGCATTCAAGGAGAGTCGGGGGGCGAGGAAGGGAGTGCCTGCCTGCACCACAAGAGCAATACTGAATAAAGAAAACGTGATCCAAGTACCGGCATCCGTGGGTGTTCCTTGCGGGCGACTAAGGACACTACAATGTCTACACTCCAGGCTTATCATGGCCGTAGGCTAGTTAAGTTGCAGGTGGTAACTAAAATATAGATTTATCTGCTCTAGAACTGGTTTTGTGATTTTATTAACGTACAACTATAATTTTTACTTCAATTAGAAAAAGGAAAATACTTTTTTCACTTTACATTATTCACTTGTCTTGTAAGCACAAAAAAGCAAAAATCTAAAATAACAATATAAACGTTTGAAAGCCTATTCCTCTATTCTCTCAAACACCCAAACATTATTTCTGTTCTTGATTTATTGCAATGCCAATGGATGGAAGGAGATAGTTTTGTTGTATGGTATTATGTCAAAATCTCATTAGCAAAAATATTGTCAGGCAAAAATAATTTGTACCAAATATTGTTTACAAACATACGGTGCAGATGGATGTTGATTTTATATTATTAACTCTAGTGGTGAGATTTGTTTTGCAAACTATATTGACAGCAGAGTATTCCTATCAGACAATATTTTGGCTATGATATTCTGGTCACATGCCCAAATGGGTTGTTTGGCCTCCGGTACCATAGTTTGTACCAAGCTTAACCCAGCTCTGCAAATGGAGCATATGGCAATGTTCGGCTCCTTTTTGCTAACCATAAAGAAGTCCCAAAATGGGGAGGTCCACTTTCTGACGCTGGTGCCACTGCAAATATCGGATGAACTGGTGGTAGGTGGGCGTTTTGATGTTTTCCTCTCTGCAGTACCTACTTCTACTGTGGTGGTTGTGGATGTAGGTCACTGCCGGGGCTTTGCAAATATGACAGCTGGCGGTGGTATCTGTGGTGCCACATACCTCAGAGCAGTTTGGGATGGGGAAAACGTCAGTCTCCACTGAGGCTGGGCTAACATCCATGATGACTGGCTCATCATCATCCTCGTCTTCTACATCCATAAGTCTAAGGCTTTCAGGAATCATCCTTTTCCATAGCCTCCCGTACCTTGTCTCACTCTCAGACTGAGGTCAAGTGGTGTCTTGATCATCAGAAGGAGGGATTGGAGAAGAAGATGGTGGACCAGCCCTCCTTTTTCTTGCTGGAGATCTGGAAGACAATGGATCTTCTGAAAGAATGGCTTCTTCTACTTCCTCAGAATGAAGCTCAATCTCCTGAACTGCTCCTACTTCGGGAGGACCTACTGTTGCTGGCTGTGGCTGTTGTTGTCCACTTATCTGAGTTTCCAGCACCGACAGGGTACTACTTTGTGAAAGAGATAAGTCCATTTCAAAGTCACTGCTCATCAGCATTGCCGTGATTAGACTGGGTGCCTCTGTGAAAGACATGGGCTTGGGGCCAAGGTTAGGGTGGGTCCACTGATGCTGGGGTACTGCTCCCAGCTTGCTCCCCGGAGGCCGTTGCAGAAGGCACAAGTTTTTTGTGCCCGAAATCGGTCTGGGTCGACATACCAGTGGTGGTAAGCTCCTTCTTATCACTGGCCACTTTCTTGGTGGCACCATTCTTTGGGGCCATCTTGAAGCTGTCAGTTGGCAGTGGCACTAAGCTTCATAAGCTGAAGAGATGTCCGTGATGTGAGGTCGCGCGTCACGTCGTGTACAGGCCATCTTTCTGGCAGTACTGTGGGTGATGTTGCCTCTTGTGCACCTAAAAGCAAACAAGCAAGAAGAACATCAGTGAAACGTGGCATTGTTGCAGTTCAATTAGTAGTACAAACAAACAATATCATTTAGTGTGGCCACTGGTTACTTAAGTTATTATAAATAATTAACAATACAGTGTATCCATTCATAAAACCACACCAACATAAACTTTCATGGTGCACACTCAAGAAGGATAAGAAAGAGCAACAACATACAGATGTAACTGTTTGCTTTATGTGCATCACATGGGATGTGGCACTCAGGGAGGTGCAGCTGACAAATGACAATGGAATAATCCTTAGACAATGAATGTACCAGTAGCAGACATGGGGTTGATTGATGCCAGATGTTATAAAAATAGGGACATTTTTTTTGTAAATTAAAAAAATATATTTAATAAAAAATTAACAATTAAAATGAGAAAAATAAAAAATATATTTATATTAAAATAAAAAACAGCCTAAAATTATTATTTTTTAAAAATGATAAAGAAGTGAAATTAACCTGAAGCATATACTTTATTAAACTGCTATATCATTTCTCAACCATTCATACAAGCCTATGGCAAAAGGCCACACTGGCTGGATGCACAAAATGGCTGCCAGCCAGTGCCACATGGTCATCAACAACACTGAGCAAGAAGGCATTGGGAACAAAGAGAAGACATGCAGGCCTATGGCAAATGCACACTGGCTGCCTACACAAAATGGCCACTGACCATATGGTGAAACAGCAAACAAGGAGCCATGGCCACAACATAATGATAGAAGAACAACATATGCAGGCCTATGGGAAAAGCACACTGGCTGGCCACACAAAATGGCTGCCAGTCACATGGTTACATCAACAAGCAGGAGGCCTATAAAACAAAGAACACACGCAGGCTTATGGACACTGACTACACAAAATGGCCCCTGGCCACATGGCATGGGGAACAAAGGCAAATGGTGGCCTATGGCAAACATACACACATACTGGCCAGACAATGGAGGTATGGTAACACAGAGAACATATCATTAATTCAACAATGCCAAAAACGAACATTAACAGAGCTAAAAATGTTTACAACAACACACATCCTCCAAAGGCTTTACCACACCTATACACTGTTTGGAGGGGACAAAGACGTGAAATATCACAAAAAAACACATTTTGTATTCAAATCCAATGCCATCCATGGCCTAACCGATGTTTAAATTCAACAGACACCACAGAAACAGTTGTTTCTTGCACCCATGACTAGTACTGGGCCTACTGGCTGGAAGGCCCATTGGCAGACTAGGCCACATAGTGAATTAAAAGATTATTGCATATTTGTTAGAAAACATGGAGAAAATGTACTAAACTTTGCTACATTTTTTCTGCACAAAATAAGAAAAATTTCTTGCAAAACACAACAACCAGCAAGGAGGCATGGCCACAAACAAAGAACAAATGCAAGTCTATGGCAAAAGCACACTGGCTGCCTACGCAAAATGGCAACCAGCCACATGGTCACAACAAGCAAGAGGCCTGGAAAACAAAGAACCCATGCAGGCCCATGACAAAAGCACACTGGTTGCCTACGCAAAATGGCCGCCAGCCACATGGTCACAACAACAACAACCAGCAAGAAAGCATGGCCACAACAAAGACATGCAGGCCTATGGCAAAAGCACACTGGCCAGCTACAGAAAATGGCAGCCAGCCACATGGTCACAACAAAAAAGCAGGAGGCCTGGAAAATAAAGAACAGATGCAGTCAGATGGACATTGACTGTACAAAATGGCCCCTGGTCACATGGCATGGGGAACAAAGGCAAATGGTGGCCTATGGCAAACACACACACACACACACTGGCCAGACAAAAAAGGCATGGTAACACAAAGAACACAGCATTAATTCAGCAATACCAAAAAATTAACAGGGCTAAAAAAAATTACAACGACACACATCCTTCAAAGGCATTACCCCACCTATACATTGTTTGCAGGGGGAGAGAAAAACATGAAAAACTAAAAAAAAAACATTTTGTATTTTAATCCAATGCCATCCATGGCTTAAATGATGTTTAAATTCACCACAGAAACAGTTGTTTCATGCACCCATGACTAGTACTGGGCCTGCAGGCTGGAAGGCCCATTGGCAGACTAGACCACATCGTGAATTAAAAGATTATTGCCAATATTTTAGAAAACACGGAGAATATGTACTAAACTGTGCTACATTTTTCCTTTACAAAATAAGAAAAATTACAGGCAAAAAATAACTAGGCCCCTTCTGAAACTGCAGGCCATCCCCACCACAATAAATTTAAAACATTGAATGAAAAAAAAAAAAAATCCTGGTGCATGCCCTCTATCAAACAAACAAAACCCTTACACAACAGTTTTTTAACTTATTTGTGAAATCCAAAGTCCTTAAATCCAATGGTTTTTCCTCCTGACAGGGCACCCGTTTCCTACGAGGGGAGAAGAATTGAGTTAGAGGGATTCATTGAAGATGTGCTTGAGTTTAGGGGGCGTAGAATTCAGGGTAAAATTTATGTTGCTGTTCGTGGTCTGAACATCCTTGGATGGTACCACCAAGGGCTTTTCGGTGTGGTTTTAAGACCTGGTACCAGCGAACAGGTTCTAGTCATCAAAGACAACCCTGGTTCTGTTTGTTTAGAACACGAGTTTCCGCACATTTTTTCTAACAATCTTGGAAAGATAGTTGGCTTTAAACACAAAATTAAGGTTAAGAAAGAGGCAATCCCCGTCAAGCACAAGGTTAGATCTGTGCCGTTTAGCCTTAGGATGGATCTTAAGAAGGAGCTGGACAGGTTACATAGTTGTGGGGTTATTGAACCCATAGAATCAAGTCTGTGGTTGAGCCCTTTGGTGGTTGCTCGCAAACGGAATGGTGAAATACGTTTGTGCATTGACCTGAGAAGTTTGAATAAAGAACTTTGGGTTGATTCGCACCCTCTCCCCAAGATTGGTGATCTTTTGGAGGAGTTAAGGGGTGCAGAGTGGTTTTCTAAGTTCGATCTTGCATCGGCGTACCATCAAGTTGTATTGGATGACGAGTCTCGTCACTACATGGCGTTCAATTTCCCGTTTGGTTCTTTTCAGTTCTGTAGAATGCTGTTTGGGCTTGCTTCGGCGGCTTCGTTTTTTCAACGCATAAGGCAGATGATTCTCAATGATGTGAAAGGAGTAGTCATTTTTCAGGATGATGTTCTTATTTTTTCTAAACATTTGGAAGAACACGAGAATACGTTGAAGACAGTGCTTTGCATTTTTGAGAAAAAGGGCGTTGTTGTCAAGAAAGAAAAGTGTGAGTTTTGGAAGAGAGAAATAGAGTTTTTGGGGCATTTAGTCTCATCTAAAGGTGTTAGTCCTAGGCCTGGTCTGGTGAAAGCAGTTGTTGAGTGTCCGAGTCCCAAGAACAAGGATGAATTACGCTCCTTTTTGGGGCTGTGTGAATTCTACTCGCGTTTTATACCAGATTATGCCAGTAAGATGAAGGCCCTTTCTAGAATGTTAAGAGCAAATGTCCCTTTTGAGTGGAATGAGAATTGTCAAATGACGTTTGCGATGGTTAAGTCAGAGATGATTAATGCTAAAACCCTCAGTGCATATGACCCGTGTGTGCCCTGCACCATAAAGGTTGATGCCAGTAATTATGGATTGGGCGCTGGTTTGACTCAACATCTCGGTGAGAATGAAGTTACCATTAGTTATGCGTCTAGAGTACTGCGTGATCCAGAATTGAATTACTCCGTGATTGAAAAGGAGCTTTTGGCATGCTATTGGGCGTGCGAAAAGTTCAGGACTTATGTGTGGGGCAGGAAATTTGTTATTCAAACTGATCATAAGCCTCTTGTATACATCTTGGGGGTTGACAGACTTAAGTATGCTACACCACGCATTGCACGTCTCACCACTAAGTTGTTACAATATGATTTTGTGGTCAAGCATATTCCGGGCAAGGAAAATGTCAGGGAGGATCTTTTGTCCAGACTGCCTATCTGTGATGATGAAGTCCTTGATGTGGAAGAGGACAGAGAGGATTGTTTTATTGCCTTTGTTGATGCCTTGGAAAATAAAGCATGTAGCGAGAGTGAGTGGAAAAAGGTGATGTGTGAGGACACTGTACAGGGTAAAGTCAAAGAATATATTGTGAATGGTTGGCCCAGAGAGAGATGTGTGTCTCTTGAAATTCAACCTTTCTGTAAGATTGCTGAGGAGTTGCCCATTGAAGACGGGATCATCATGAGAGATGAAAGGTGTATTCCCCCATTTGGTGTTCGTCCTTTGCTGGTTGATTGTGCCCATGATGGATATTTAGGTGCTACAATGACGAAGAGACATGACAGATTGCACTATTGGTGGCCCTCAATGGATAAAGATATTGAGTCAGTAGTTAAGGACTTTGTTGTTTGTTCTGGGGCTGAGAAGGGATACAAAGTAGTCACGCCACCTCTACAGCCTATATCATTCCCAGAAAAGCCATGGCTCAAGGTGGGAATTGATTTGGTGGGTCCATTCAATTTTCTTCCTCATCATTTACGTTTTGCGTTTGTTTTGATGGATTTTCACAGTAAATGGCCGGAAGTTCGTTTTTGTGCTTCCCCCACAGCGAGTAGTGTCATTTCTTTCTTAAAAGAGATTTTTATGAGAGAGGGTTTCCCGGAAGCGTTAGTGTCCGACAATGGAGTGCAGTTTGTGAACCAGGAGATGGTTTTTTTTTTTAGTGAATCTGGAGTTAAGCATTTGAGGAGCTCAGTTGGACATCCTCAAACGAACAGATTTGTGGAAAGGATGAATAGAGTGGTTGTGGAATGCATCAAGTGGGCGAAACACAACGGATACGATGTAGAGGGTGCAGTTAGATCCATGTTGTGGTTTAACCGCACCACACCTCATTCCCTCACTAAAATTGCGCCTTTTGTTTCCCTCAGAGGTCGGGTGCCCACGTCCGCTTTATATCCTGCTTGGCTTCTTAGGACTGTTTGTGACAAAGTTTCATGCTGGGTGGATCAAGGGGCATTGGAGTCCAGGGTTGAAGCAGGCCAAGAGAAAATGAGAATTAGATATGATCAAAAGAATTCAGTGAAACCTGTTGCATTGTTCCCTGGCGACATGGTCCGTATTAAGAACACAAATTTTGTTAAAAAGGGAGGTGCGGTATTTGGTGATCCTGTGTGTGTTGAGAAAGTGTGTGGTGGTGCTGTCATGGTTCGTGTTGGGCATTAGTGGAATGCTAGCAAAGTGGTGAAGGTGTCTGGTGCAATTAACCAAGTGACTGGTTCCTTAAACCAAGTCAGGCATGAGGATGATGTAGCCCTACCTTCCTCCGGTGAGCAAGGTTCTGGTGTGGTACCACGGAGGTCGAGTAGTGTGAGACGCATTCCCTGGAAACTTAGATGATTTGCTTACTATGCTATCTTGAATTTTATGTTGTGTTTCCTGTTTTTCTCTTGTGTAATTTAGTTTATTTCATTTTTGTTTATTGTTATTGTGTTTCCTTTTAGGGTTTTCTTTTCTGGGGGGTTGGGGTTTTGTTCTCTAGTATCCTGGGTTAGACTCTGCTGTGTTTTTAAAAAATGAGGTAATATGTTGTGCTTAGCAATGATTGTTGTATTTGCTGTTTAGAATCTTTGTGAGTTGTCCTGGTAGCCCTCGAGCTTAGGGGATTCCATAGAAGTCAGTTGGTGGCTCTCCTCTGCTGAGAGAGCAGCTGTGGCTCTTTGAACCAGAAATAAACACTTGGAAAGTGTTCACCTACCGTCTCCTGTCGTTTATTCATGAGAGGCCACAACACACTGCATGTCTCCGCTTTCATTGAACTCTGAGGATGGTCAATGAGGTTCTTACCTCTCCTAATTCTGTGGCTTGAAGAGTTTCTCAACTTGTGAATCAATGAGGGCATCAAGGCATTGGGGCTTCTGTGCCTTTTTTGATCGATACAGACTCATGCTTCCTTGAGCACTGGAGTTAGCTTGAAGGAAAGACTTGTGAGCACAGAGGTGAGTGCTTACTCGCTATTAGGAGTTGGGATTGGTGGACAGTCTCTTGGGGACTTGCACATGATTTGTGGGGTCCCTATGGGCATTTTCTATCCCCCAAAGTCATTGTATTTCACCTGACTAACCCTTGTTTTATACAGTGAAACAGCAGTATTCGGCATGGTCCTCTGGCAGTAGTAGCGCAGCAGCCCCTGCCATGAAAGAGGGAAAATGTGCCATCCAGTGGCAGCTGGCAACAGAGAGATCGGAAAAATCCACTTTAATGAACCAAATGACACTAATAATTGCCCTAATAAGTTTAGATTTCGCTAATGTGCAAGAGGAGCACACTAAGCCCAACTTTTCATTTAAGGACCTGACTGTCTAAAAATCTGGCCCAGGGTTGGTAGTACCTGAGCAAGAAAATATCAACGCAGAAGCTGGGGAGCTCAAACAACTGGCCTACCAACCCACTCAGGCCAGCTGTTGATGGTTGAGAATAGTGATACTGGCTCAAAGGAATATCCATTGTTCACCAAGTCGGTTAAAACTAGACTTGATAAACCAGAGGTACATGTGGTTAGCCAGGCAGTGATGGGTAACATGGAATCAAGCGACTCAGCTCTAATTGCTATATCAGGCAATATGGCCTCTTCTCTCAATCCAGGGAAAAGACTAATGCAGGGCCTGGGTTTTATTTATTTATTTTATTTATAAAGTTTTATATAGCGCGAACATGACCACCGAGGGTATCAGAGCGCTTTAGAGATAATGCAGCAAGGACGGGTATAGGCAAACATACATAGTCAACAGAGCGAAATGTACAAAAGATTATTAAAAATGTCCAACAGTCATGCGAGCAAAACCTCTGGGCTACAAGCCACGGCTCAGGACCCCAGGTCAAGTGGGGAAGGCGGACTGAGGCAAATATTTCTTCATCAAGAGTCCTTTAACTTCCATTTTGAAGCGGACAGTGGAAGGGATCACCCTGACTTCGGGGGGGGGAGAGAGTTCCAGATCCAGGGTTTACTCTCAGACGACTTGGGTTCAGCTTTTGAAAGGCATGGTGGACCCATGACAACAGTAGGACATTGAGATGCCCTGCTGCTAGTGAAGCCTGATTAAGGACAAAGTCCAGCTCATGCTGGCAGGTAATATGAGTCATTAACTCATTTCTTTGGGACTATTCTGACCGAGGTAAGAGATTTGAAAAAGGTCCAGTCAAAGGAAATTGCAGCTGTATATCAGAAATTGGCCCAAATTGAGAAAGTGTGGCTCAGATGCTGATCAGACTCCAGGAGGCCAAGCAGCGAATATCTGATTTAGAGGAGAAGTTTGAATCTGAATAAAGAGACACTGGGTATACATAAGAATGTCAGTTTTCTAATGAGTAAAATTGAGGGCTTGGAAAACCATGCTAGACGATCTAATTTACGATTCGTGGACATCCCGGAAGGCAGTGAGAATCAATGGAACTTTAGAAATCCGGTCCAGTTGGTTGAGGATCTGGTCAAGTAACATATTTTGCCAGACTTTTCGCACGATTTAGCAGTCATGAGGACACATAGGATTCCAGTGCAGCATGTTGCCAACTCAAAGCACGAATAACACTGCGTGTCCCGAACCATCAGAGAGTTGGAGGAAGAAGTAGAAGTCATCAAATCTGATTTATCATCAAGGTGTGATGCGGATCACTGGAAAACAACATTGGAAGATCTCAACACCAAGTTGGATGTTTATGGGAAGGAAATACAAGAAAGAAAATTAAGAAAATTCCGTCGCGAGACCATTGATTACAAGCTTAACGAGGTGTACACCTGGGCAGAGGTGTACGCCCGCAGGCGTCCTTTTCAAAAACCCAACACTTCTTCGCAGGAATCAATTGTTTCAGATCAAGAATTGGAATTATCAAGAGCACCAGCGGATGTTCAACAAGATTCAGGCGGTTCTAACATTCAGCAAAGTGGAGCAGAAGCATCCCTGCAGTCGACGTCTTTTTTAGTCAGCAGTCAAAGAGGCGGACGTCCACCAGATCCAAAAAAACTAGGAGGAGCAAGAGAAAAAGAAGCAGAGGCTCGCAATTTAAGGAGCAAAATGAAGACCTAATCATAAATATTTCTACAGTAGAGTTGACGCTGGCACAACAACAAGTGTTAAACAAAGGGACTTCTTTTGTTCCAGCATATCACACAAATGCCTTGGAATTAGAAATATCTACATTTAAATTTATGAGAAATTTGCGTTTGAAGCATTTCTTCACAAACATAGTACCTACATTGACCGCTACAGATGCTTCCAACAGCGAACAAGATGCAGAACAAAACATTTTCAAGCCAAAGAGTACCTTCATGGCGCCAGCGTCTCACAAATTACTCGATTCTTTTGAGACACTCATTCGCGATGATTTCGCCAAATTAAATCTTCGGCCAGCAGTTAAGACAAACTTCAAGAAACATGAGATGCAAGTTATCAAACAACTAGCTAAGGATTCTAGGCTTACATTTCAGATGGCTTATAAGGGAGGTGCCTTGGTTATTATGGACACTGCATTCTATGAACATCGTGTTTTTCAACATCTTCAGGATTCTGATACCTATATCAAGTTAGATCATGAACCAACTCTTATGATTATGGATACACTGAAAAAAAATTTAGATCACGCGGAGAACATGCAATGGGTTTCCGACAACACACGGAAGTTTTTAAGTGTTGCTTATCCAAGGAGACCCAAGCTTTATATGTTACCCAAAGTACATAAAAATCTCCAGAATCCTCCATTTCGTCCGATAGTATCGGGTTGTGAGTCCATCTTCACACCCGCGGGACAATTTGTCGATCATTATTTACAGAAATTCGTACAGTCGTGGAGAAGTTACATCAAGGATACCACACATTTCTTGAAATTACTACATGCAGTTAGTGATCAGTGTTCTCCAGCATGGATTCTTTGTTCTATTGATATGACAGCATTGTATACTTCGATACCCCTTAAAGAGGGGATAGAAGCTTGTGAGTGGGCATTGTTGCAATTACCAGATTTAGGAGTCGACAAAATTTTCATTTTGGAATTATTGATGTTTTGTCTTCAACACAGCTACCTACAATGGAAGGATACTTTCTATCTTCAGATAAGCGGAACCTCCATGGGTTTTTCTGGGGCTCCTTCGTATGCAAACACCTTCATGTCCAAATTCGAATTCGACCATATATTCTCAGATAATTCATGGAGCACCAATCTCGTGTTCTACACCAGATTCATCGACGATATCTTTCTCATATGGAACAACTCGGAAGAACAATTAAGACTCAAGATCATGGAACTGAACTCGAAGAACGCACGCATTAAATTCACTCATAATATCAGTGTTAACAATTTATCATTCTTGGATGTCTCAATCACAAAGGTGAATAACAAACTACAGACGTCTGTGTATTCTAAATCTACGGACAGGAATAATCTTCTCTTGTTTTCTAGCTTTCATCCTCCTTCACTACTACAAAATTTGCCATTTTCGCAAATGTTACGAATTAAAAGAATAGTGTCTGATGGTAATGAGTTGGGAGTGAGTTTAGAAAAACAATGCAACAAGTTTAGACAGCGTGGTTATCCTCAAACCATATTGTCTAAAGCAGTGGCTAAAATACAGCACTACAAACGAGAAGACTTACTTGCAACTAAACCCAAGAACAATCAAAACAGACACGTCTTCGTGTCCAAATTTTCCACCAAATCATCAAGCATAAAGAGAATTATCAAATCCAGATGGGAACTATTGAGAAGTGAACCTGATTTCAACGGCTTATTCGCTCAAGAACCGCTGTTTGCATATAAACGAAGCAGAAACATCAAAGAAACACTGTTTCAAACCAAGGAGAATGTTCACGAGGAACATACCGGGATGCGTAGGTGTCATAATTGTGTTAATTGTAACAATGCAATCCTTGGTAATACCATCAATCATCCACACTCAGGGAAATCTATAGTATTTAGGTACAACGGAAATTGCAATTCTGGTTACGTAGTATATACCATCAAATGCCCATGCGGTCTTTTATATGTAGGTAAAACTACTCGTAAAATTAAAGTTCGCATATCAGAACATAAGAGCACGATACGCACACAGAGTGTTAAATCGTATTTTGTATCGCATTGGCTAGAGCACAAACACACACTCGCACAATTGAGGTTTACCATTCTTGAAATTTTGTCATGTAAACTTGGTTGTGACAATGCTAAACTTCTTTCGCAGAGGGAAATGTGGTGGATTAAAATGCTTCAGACAATGATGCCAGGCGGTCTCAATGACAAATTGGAAATGTTGTGCTTCCTCTGAACAGGTTTTGTCGTTTTACACATATGTGAGTCCATTAGACCTCCAGGTCACTTTTTAGATTGTAAATGTATGTTTTACGCATGGCAACCATATGGTGACAGCATTTCACTTCTTTTCTTTTTCCTTTAATTTTTTTCATTATTCATCGTTTCAATGGCTAGGAGAGAGATTGTATATTATTTCTTTAGGTGGGTGTTCTCTTTACATCTCATGTTCGTCCTACTTTTTATTTGAGTGTTTCTTCTACACTTTGCGATCCGAGTACATAGTTACACAGTCTAAGTCATGTTAGGACGGAGCGCAAGGTCCTAGGATGCTTGTATCCGGTCCAGGGAAGACATGGCTTGGCAGTTCGGGCTGGACTGTTCCCATGAGGCACAGGGTCAGACTGATTTGCATATGGCCATGTCTGAACTGGGGTGGTGGAGTGAGCTAAAGAATGATGATGGATTAAACCCAGATCAGTTGACTGGGGGTGAGTGTTTGATTGGCTCAAACGTTCCGTCCATCATCCCTTTTGTATCGCTTTGGTCGCCCTAAGTTGGCGGGGTATGCCCAGACGTGGGTCCCTTGCTCACTTTGCCACTGGATTCAAGCAAGCCTGGCTGATGACGGCTGAAATGCCAGAAACCGGTCCTAGGATGCTTGTATCCGGTCCAGGGAAGACATGGCTTGGCAGTTCGGGCTGGACTGTTCCCATGAGGCACAGGGTCAGACTGATTTGCATATGGCCATGTCTGAACTGGGGTGGTGGAGTGAGCTAAAGAATGATGATGGATTAAACCCAGATCAGTTGACTGGGGGTGAGTGTTTGATTGGCTCAAACGTTCCGTCCATCATCCCCTTTTGTATCGCTTTGGTCGCCCTAAGTTGGCGGGGGTATGCCCAGACGTGGGTCCCTTGCTCACTTTGCCACTGGATTCAAGCAAGCCTGGCTGATGACGGCTGAAATGCCAGAAACCGGTCCTAGGATGCTTGTATCCGGTCCAGGGAAGACATGGCTTGGCAGTTCGGGCTGGACTGTTCCCATGAGGCACAGGGTCAGACTGATTTGCATATGGCCATGTCTGAACTGGGGTGGTGGAGTGAGCTAAAGAATGATGATGGATTAAACCCAGATCAGTTGACTGGGGGTGAGTGTTTGATTGGCTCAAACGTTCCGTCCATCATCCCCTTTTGTATCGCTTCGATCCAGTTGGATCAGGCTTTTGGAGAGGTTACTATCCAGGGGTGTCAGGAGGCGTGGTTTCCAAGGTTATGGACTTTTTTACAATTAATCTGTCATTGTATTAAACACAGACTGTCAATGATTATAGATATCATCTACCATTTGATTTAGATGCTGAGTACATAGTTAGTCCAGCGCCAGTTTTTTGGTTCCACAATACTTTAGATGCAGCTCAGGCACAATTGGTGTGATTTTATATTAATCCATGATGGCGATTTAGAACACGGTCGGAGTCTTTCATTTTCGACCACACGTCATCGCGTTTATCACTACTACGCAGGACCGTTTTTCAGGTCAGTTACAGTTGTCTGGCACATAGTTTGTATAGTATTAGTTTTAGATTCCACAATATTACAGATGGAGCGCTAGGTTCACAGTTTGGGTTATACACACAACAGAATTGGTGAGGTCACACTCCATTTCAAGATGGCGATGAAGAACTAGGTCGCAGTCCCCTGTCTATTTCGATCATACGTCATTGCGTCTATCACCGTCAAGCAGGATCGCAATGCTTTATTAATACCCTCCAGGAACCGTGCCACTTTACCCGACGGACAATGAGCGAGTCAGCGTATCGGTGAATTCTTGGGTGATGTTTGGTAGAATACGAGGTGAGCAGCGGTTTATGTACGGCGTACATCCATCAGGATGGATTAGATGACACGGTCTCTTCATTTATTTAAACTAGATTCGTTTGTCTCTATTCACAGTTTTGAGACTTTTGAGTCATTGGAGAGACGGATTTACGCTTCCAGCGTTTTTCATCGTTATGATCAGCATTCATTACAGAGGGGTAAGCAGATTCTAGATACGTGGAATTGGTGAGTTAAGTACCGTAGAGGTTTGTTTGAGATATTGTGGGTATTCACGCAGTGTATTTCAACTTTGTACAGGGAGCAAAAGTGGCGGCTTTCGCATTCTAATTCACTTCAAAAGACGCAAAATTTAAGGCCCCAGTGTATACAAGATAATTTACAGTTTTTATTCACCAGTATTACACAATTCACACGGTTAATCTGGCATTGACAGAGTTTTTCATATGATCTTAATTAGAGTGCATAGATCGTTTTCATCGCCTTCAGAGTTCTACAGATTGGTTTCTCAGTTGTGACAGCTTGAAGTAAGTTTCTTTGCGTTCATATCGACAGTCTAAACATGAGCACAATAACAGCACGGTGAGATTATTCTTCAGCAGCACTGGTATATCAGGGTACTTTTTTCAATTGTTCTTAACATCGCCGGTTAATTACTTTCTGTAGTTTCGATCACGAGGTGTTCAGTTTCTTTGCTCACAATATATCTGTAGGTATGCACAGCTCAGTTTCACAGATTCTTTTACTATAATCTTTTTCATGCACAGGTGAGCAATGCATGATTTCATTTTTCAGTATCGCCTTGCGTAATTCATATTTAGGTTGATTCTCTGTTCTGCCTAATCTGGGCGTTTCAGGTGTGTGTACTATTGCGTTATGTAGAATATTGTTAAGCTGCACATTGATTATGTTTATGTTTTTTTCGCAGTGGCCCCTGAAGAAGGGATGAATATAATCCCGAAATGCATTGGGCTAGGCTGGCAATTTGTTTTGTAATATGTATCAGTTTTGTTTTGCTTTAGCTAAATTGTACTGAGGTTTTGTACACGATTGTGGTTTCTTCATTTGCGTGTTTATACTTTTTGTAACAATACAATAAGATTGATTTGATATCAATGTTTGAAGTTCATGTTATTCTTTTTTAGCAAAAACAATTGAATAAAAGGTCATTATTGTGTTTCATAATACAGTCAAGGGTTGATCCCAATATCTCAGCTGTGCATCTAGTACACTGGTGAACATTCACCAGCAGTGTTATTCGTACTTCGAGGCTGGCTGCCTCTCACTAGATAGCACGCATACGCGTTTTACATGTTCAAAGTGTTTCGTTTTTTTATAACACACAGGAGTGCGCTAACTTCAAATTGCCAACTCAAAGCACCCACGTACCATCCTCGTGAATTTTGCTAACTATCAAATCAAGGAGCAGATCCTTTCTACAACGATTAAGCAAAAGGCATTTTCAATTTCAGAGAACCAGTATTTTTTTTATTTATTTGGATATGTCAAATTAAGCAGCAAGACGTTGAAAGAAATTCCAAGGCTTCATGGCATAGTTTAAATCAGTGGCCACACAGGCTTCCTTGGCCCAACAGTCAAATCTTGTTAAGGGGCAGTTTTATCTTTTCTCATCTGTAAGAAAGGCCCAGGACTTGCTACCAAAAGTTCAAAGTCAGGTTGGGAGGTTAATTAGGTGTATGTTGCCCCTCTGGCTTAGTTGGTGAAGATT
Organism: Calotriton arnoldi; assembly: GCA_963921515.1. NCBI lineage: Eukaryota > Metazoa > Chordata > Amphibia > Caudata > Salamandridae > Calotriton > Calotriton arnoldi. Next base: position 882,059 of record CAWUFW010001712.1, on the reverse strand, counting down.
CTGCTTTTTAGGCTTTATATGGTTCCGCTCTCTAGTTTCGTTCAACGTGGGCTTTGGTGCGGGGAGTGGTTTATGGTCTTTGGCGGCTTGCTATATTTATGAGGATTACTTACACATTGAGTTTTTGAGTGGGGGTGGCTTTTGGTATTCCAATTGGGAGGGCGAAGAGCAACGCCAGGTGCAGCAACATGGCACCAGGTAAGTTGAGGGCTGGATTACGGGGTAAAGCGGGCAATTCCCCCTTTAAGGGTTTGATTGGTGAGGTGGGTGCTCAGAGTGCGGGGCAGTGGTCACATGGAGTAGAGAATAAACAAAAAATGATCAGTGCGGTAGTTGAGAGCAGCTTACTAGACAAAGCAAGATTTTCCCATGCATTTTATTAATCTTCAGGGGCTGGGGTAAGAGGGGTGGCAATTTATTTATCATCCAATTTTAACTGGAACATATTTGATGTTATGCGAGATCATCAAGGTAGTTGGATTTGGCTCAAGGTTTCAGTAGAAGGGTCCTTTTTGAATTTCATCAACCATTATGGTCTGATATAGAAGGAGATAGAGGCTCTTAAACAGCAATATGAACTTTCTATGGACTTGGTAGGCCCTTTAATTTTTGGGCTGATTTTAATTTTACACAGAATTTAAAATTGGACACCTCTAAAAGTGCAAAATGACAGCTCAGGCCTAAAACTGCAGGTCTATTTGCAAGCTTAAAACAGGATTTTGCATTGGTGGACCCTGCCAATTACATTACCCTGATTTTATGCAATTTACTTGCTGTTCACATCGATGTAATACTGCATCACAATTAGATTTTGTTTTTGTTCTCATAATCAATTAGTAGAGCCTCAATTGCTAAGTGGGTTAATGCCTTTTTGAACCACTCCATTGTTTCAGTGCAAATTAAATTAGATGCCCAGCCTAGGGCATGGGGTAGATGACAATTTGATAAATTATTATTAACAGACCGAGCCTGGTTAGAGGAAACTAGAGATTTTATTAAATAATTTTTCCGAATAAATCCAAACTCGCCCCCAATTTAATAGTTTGGGAAGCCTTCAAAGCTACTTTTAGGGGGCAGGTGATTGCCTACAAATCAAAATCAAAGAGGACACGTTCCTTGAGAATAACGGAGTTGCAGACAACTATCAATATGGCTACAGTGGCCATTGGGGTTCTGGATTGTAATTCTGTTGTTCTAATTGGGGCAAAAAGGGATGAGATTTTTTCATGGCTCAAGAAAGTTGTAATAAAAGTACGTATCAGCAGAAAACATATGAAGAGAGCCATCAGATTGGCAGACTCCTCTCTTGGTCTTCTAAGATCAGGAAAACAGTAATGCAATCTGCAAGATTTTTAATCGAGCCACTAAAGCTTGAACATCTAAAAGTGATGAAATTGCAGAGATCTTTTTGCAACATCATAAAGATCTTTATGGAAAAAAAGGGTCTATGTTTCTCCTGATAAGCTCAAATAACATTTTTGTTCACTTGAAATACCTAACTTGATGGAGATTAAAAAAAATAGCCTGGTGGCAGAAATAACTATTGCAGAGGTAGAGAAGTCTCTTAAAGATATGCCTAATGCAAAAGCATGTAGGGATAATGGTATCCCAATTGAGGTGTATAAAGAATTTGGGGCTAACCTGCTACAATTTTTGACAGATTTGCTTAACCAAATTAGGACAGGAAATGCTATTCCCCATTCTTTTAAAGAATCAAAGGCAGTGAGTTTTCTTAAGGAAGATAAACCAATTTTTAATGTCAACTCTTATCAACCAATGTCATTTAAATGCTGACTATAAATTATTTACTAAAGTATTGGCAGCACAATTGATGCCAGTTGCTCAAGAAATCATCCATACGGATCATAACTGCTTTTTACCATCTAGATCGATGGTTGCTAACTCAAATGATTTGGTTCTGGCTATCAATTTATTTTCTAAAAATACATTAAAAGCACCTATAATCATGATTGTTGCTGAAAAAGCTTTTGATTTAGTGGATTGGAAGTCTTTATTTTTTTTATTCTGGAAAAATTGGGGTTTCCGGGCCAATTTCTAAGAATGCTCCAGAATATATATAAAGGTGCCATAGCTAGAATAATGATACATTAGAAAGAGATCGGGTTAGTTATAATTAAAAGAGGCACACGTCAGGGTTTCCCAACATCGCCAATTCTTTTTACATGCATTAATGAACCTTTGGCAGTAAGGCTTGGCAATAAGGCTTCAACAAATTCACCACTAGAGGGGATGGCAAAAAAAACTTTTTGCTGATGATATTATCTTGTAATTGAAAGCTGAAAAAGCGAATGTTCAACCCAAGTATTTACTTCAGTGGGGGGGAGGGGCTATAAAATTAGCCTTTCCAAAACGGAGCTTTTATTAATTAACACAGAAGCAATTGATCTCCCTCAATATCTTCAGCAGCAGTTTGTTCAAACATTGCAGATTTGTTTCATCTTAATTATACTGTCAGGAAAGAAAGTAAAATATTTGTTGAATAGATGGACTCTGCTTCCATTATCTCTGATTGGTGGTATTTGTTTGATCAAAATGTCAATGTTATCATTGTTCCTATTTCTTTTTGCTAACTTCCAAATAAAAATCAATAGCTGTTATTTTTAAAAAGTTGATTGCTTTTTAAGGAAATGTATATGGCAAAAAGAAAATCCCAGGGTCCAACTTCCAGTTTTACAATTAAATAAGAATCAGGGAGGACTGGCCGTACCCCATTTATAGGTTCATTATGAGGCATCTGTTTTAGATCACATTGGCAGGGTTATTAATGAAATGGAATCTTTTCATAAATGTTCATTGATTCAGATGTTGAAAGATCAGAAATGAGTTTGCCAGCTTTTTTGAAAATTGTAAAGCTTCCATTAGAGACTATATATGATGGGCCTTATAACGATTGCGGTCGGACGGGCGTCCGATCGACATCGCAGCGAGAGTGGGACCGCCTGACAAGTAGTCGGAGGTCCCACCCGCCAGATTATGGTGTGACTGCCATGTAGGCGGTCAGAAACATCCCTTTTTCTATTGCGGCTTGTGCTGCGCCCTGGAAAAAGGCAGCAGTGCAAACCGCAATAGAAAAAGGGATATTTTTAAACATCCATGCACCGTATGCTCTGGTGCCTGGCACACGGTGCATGGATGTTTGGCGGGGCACCACATGTGCCCCCCAGGCCACATCATGGAGGCCTACGGGGGACAGGGGACCTGCTAGGGGCCCCCAAAGTACATTTCCGACAGCCTTTCCATGGTGGTGGGACTGACAACTGATATCCTAATCCCTACGGTGGTGCCTCTGCAGGCACCACCTCCATTGTAGGTATTAGGCTCCAACCGTCGCCCTGACAGGCTCCTTGAGTCTGTCAGAGACAGTGGTCTTTCCCACCACCCACTGCGCTCTGACTGCCGGTATCATAATTCGGCGGTCGGACCGCTGCCCTGGATGTCGGGCCCACCACCGATGGCCTGTCGGTGGCGGTCTGCTCAACATCGTAATCGGGCCCAAAGTGTTATATTTAATGGAGGCTCATATCAAACAATTTTTTGGGTTATGGAGTATCCCTCTGTGTCAGGCATTCATGTTATTGAAGGATTGTAAATGTATGGGGGTGGCTATCTCCAACTCTAGTTTGGAAATTTGGAATTCCAAGGAGTTTTTTATTTATCTGTGAGTTTATTACTAGCCAAATGCGAAAAACCTTGGTGGAAATCATACTACAGTTTGGGGAAGAAATGTGTCTGCTCTTCTTTAGTTTTATGCAGGTATCGGGTTTTTTGGCATCTAATTTTACGGAGATGAAGGATACGACCTATACAGTGATAGCGTTGTTAGTTATGAACAGACTAGTGGGGATCGGGAACTTATATAGGGTTTTGCATCAGAACTCGTCATTACCATTGATTCCCAAATTTTTTGATACAATTTATAGGGCTACCAACTGTAGGATAATGGCAGGTGAATAGCAGATTATCTCAGTTACGGGGCACAAATTACATAGGTAGGCCAACTTTGAAAGAATGGCATTCCTCTCAAGATGGCTAGTGTCTTACACTAAAGCTCTCCATAGGATGCTCACAGCTATCTGAGAGCAGTGTTTTAGATGGCAGTTAAATGTTCCATCTTCACATGTTTTTTACATGCTCAGTACTTTGTGCTTTTTGGGTGGAGACGTTTCAAGAGTTAAGAAAAATGATAGGAATTTTGATTAGACCTGAGGCAACTTTATTAATATTTGGTTATTCGCGCAATGTAGGTACATCAGCAAAATATGTCCAACATTTTATCTGTATCGCCATGGCTGTTGCTCGGTCCTTGATATTACATCATTGGAAACCAAAAGATGTATCTGCTTTGGAACATTGGTGTATAAAGTTGACTACAATTAGATTATTTGAATATTCATATGAATGCCAAAATCAGTGTTTAAAAATGTTTTTGCAAGATGGAAGGCTTTTGACTGTTCTGAGCCTACAGGATATTTTATCACTTTTCATTACTCTATAGCACTTTAAATACAGATCGAACAACTATTATCAGTTCCCTTCAGGGTTCCAGGGTATATCAAAGCTTTGTAGTTTTAATTTTCATAATTTATATAAGGCCAGTCAGAGTCTGGATTAGTATACAATTCAAGTTTAAGTGCTCTTTGTTTGGTTATTTGAATTTGTTGAAGATATTATATTAGCATTTGTCACTTTTTAGCATGTTGCACTTTTTTTTACCTTTCTCCTTGGAGAAAGTAAAGGCACTTAATTCATCTGTTGCACTGTAAACAAAATGTTATAGGCGTGTTTTAGCACTTTAATGTATACTATTGACATTGTTAAGGTTAATTTATGATTCGAATTGTAGATACTATTTACTGATGATGTATTTAATGGAACGATATTGGTCTGTGGACTAGAACATGGAATTATAGATGAAATTATTGTACTGGAGTCTTTGTTGTGTATATCTCACACTGCTCAATAACAACAATTAAAAAAAAAATTGTGATGGATTAACCCATCCAACAAACTCTAAATCAGGCCCTTAGTTTTCAACAACAGACTTTTAACGAGAGCAAGAAAGAGAATCGCAGAAAAGTGGGATCAAGGAGGGAGTTGAAGATAGTTAGAAAAACTGAATGGAAAAAGCAATAAAAAAAAGAATCTACATGAGTGAGATAAAAATGGCAGAAATGTGCAGTGGTGGTAGAAAAGTTAGGAGGTGGAATCCAAACGAAGCAACCTTTGGCCCATGCACGTATTTTTCTTTTTACAAATTAATCACTAAGGAAATTATTTTATAAGTCAAATTAAAACAAACTCCAGACAAAGAAGGTATAATAAAAAAAAGTCTTACTTCATCAATGAGTGTAGGCACCCTGCTTTCTAGCAATTGATCTAAAGAGGGTAATTCTGAGTCTGGAGAGTAATACTTAGGAGGCATTGGTCATCATTTATTTTATTGATTACATTTCTAAGGTTGTTGTAGCTGTGTACATACCTTGCCCAATGTGTCTTTGTGTCCAACACAATGACTCAGTGTCTCTCTTTCCATCAGTTTCCTTCAGGACCTAGGTGGTGTTTGATGGCTACCCTGTTTTTCAACATGTTAGTTTCTTCCTTGTATGTAGACACATCTGATGGCTATTAAGTTTGAGATGTGTTATTGTCATGCAGGAGGGTGATTCAGCACAAAAGTGCAGTATCTTCTCAATTGTGGCTGTTTGCAGCAGGTTTTGTACCTAGCTAAACTGGTGTGGTATGAGAGATGCAGTGAAGTCAGGTTTAGTAGCATTGAGAGGAGCTACTGGCTTGGCCTGCCTTTAACTGACTTCACTTACCTGAGCAATGTCTGAACACACATGCTGTGCAGCAGTAAATAGAACTGCCCCCATAAATAGCAAAGGCAAACCAAATGATAGCATGACTACCGAGAAATCTTTCACCCCTTGGCTCTTTCCATTGTTTGTGGGTAAGATTTGTTCTGGACATAGTGTTCTCAGAAGTTCTCCATTTGAATGTGGTGATTGTCCCGTCCGCCGTGTAAGAAGTGCATAGGAGCCTATGGCATTTCAAATACTGCTGATGGGATAGTCAGCACATATTTTACCCCATCCACCAAACTCTAAATAAGGCCCTAAGATCTCTACTATTACCTGATTGGCTCTGGTCGCAGATGGTGTACCTCTGATGTAACTTGATGTTAGGCCCAAAAAATGATCTGTGATTGCTAGGTGCCAAATGTAAGGACCTGGCCTGGTTTGATGAAGGTTGAGACTATGGTAGGGAAGCCCTCATTCGGTCATGGGTTCACACATTAAACTGTGACATCTGAGCATAGCCACCAACCGCAATTGAGCATTATTCGTTCACTTGGATTTGAGGGCCTTCCTGTTACTAAAGCAGTTACACTATCTGAGTGGTGATACTAAAATTAATATGGTGATGTGCTGCTTAGTTTTCAAATAAATGGATACAAGAAATCCGTTAGTAAAACAGAAATGTTTTATAAGGAGTATTTCTTAGTGGCTGAAACAGGCAGCTTTTATGACACTTAACAGACCAAAATTAGCTTTTGGAATAAAATAAAAGCTAAATAACAGGATTTAAATATTATCAACTAAATAGCTTAATGAAAGAAGCGAGAGAGAGTTTCTGTCCATGATGCATGTGTTAATCTGCAGTATGCATGGGCAAACAAACCAAAATAAATCTCTCTGTCATATCCACATCTGGTAGGATGTGTCTGTGTGATCACACTTGCTAATTTCAGATAGAAAATCTGATGTTCCTGTTTTTTATGGATATTTAACATTTCACAGTAATTATAAGGAAAATAGCATGTTCTTAATTTGTGAGTGTGCTTACATTTTTTCCATTGGTCTTTTTAATTCGTATACTTTGATATGTGACAAAATATACTCAATACCAAATACAGTTACTATAATACTTCTTTCTTTTAATGATTTATTGAAAGTAAATATTGTTCATTTTATTTGGCAGCTTTTATTTATTTGGCTGATTTCTTCAAGGGTATCACGGCAGATGATAGCAGAGTGCTTTACAATAAAAACAGTAAAAAAGTGCTCAATATCAGTAGCTGATAGAAATGCAGTAAATGCACGTATACAAAGAAAACGTTAAGACTGGGGAACAGTTCAACCAAGAAATCATAGGTCTGTTTAAAAAAAAAAGAGTTTTCAGTCCATTCTTACATGACAGAAAAGGCCTTATTTAAAGCCTGGACGAGGACTGCCCACCAAATGTAGACATCCCAACTAGGGGTGGGCATAACTCGCATAATTTTGTGTAGCATAATCATGCATAATTACCTAAGAATTCTGTGAGATTGTACAGAATTATGCAAGAAAAGTAATTTTGAGCTAAGAAATAACACTAAATGCAACAGAACATAACTAGCAAGCACAAGCAGCCACTCACGCTCACTAAATGTGCTCTTGGTGTAGGATTCTCCAAATTCTGACTGGCCTTTAGCACTAATTTTTAGGGTAAAATGCACCCTTGCATCCCAAATTGAAAATAAGGATCCATTTTGCACCAAGAAAAAGAGCTAAATGCAAAAGAACATAAATAGTGAGTGCAAGCAGCTGCTCATGCTCTCTGAATGTGCTCTTGTGGTAGGATTGTTCCCCCAAATTACTCAACTTTGTGGGTAGGAGTAAATGCATAATTATCTGTAATTCCTCTTCATAGAGTAACACGGAGTTACCAAGATTACTCCGATTACTCTGGTGTAATCGAAATTCTGCCAAGGCCTAATCCCAACCTGCCTCGTGAAGATCTCTGTGACTTCATTGAAGCCACCAGCTCCAGCAATTACACTGGAGGCAATGACCATTTGCCGAGTTGTCGCCTAGTTTTATGCATGGCAAAGTATTTTGGTCTGTGAAAGCAAACTCTGTGTTTGTTTCTGCTGAACCAAATAATAATGTCCCCACTGAACAGGGAGTTATCTCCCTGCACGTCGAAGCTTTTGTGTGATTTGGCTACCCAGGACTGTTATGCCTCACATGGCAGTCCCTGGCAGAGAAAACGGGGTTGACCTGCTCCACTTAGGGCCTCCGACCACCACTATGATCCACCGGGCTTCTAGTAACCTGACTTCAGGTCAAGAAATTGCTGTGGTGGAGGGGCTGAGCGGCATAGGCAGAAACCCGGCAACTCCCCAACCGCTAACTGGGACAAGGGTACCAGAAATTAGACGGTGTGCTTCCTGAATATCGACCCCTGAATATTGATGAGACAGAATATCGAGAATAAAATATAGAATAAAATACAGACAGAATATATATAGACTCTCGTCTACAGACCCCCGGACCCCGGCCTCAGTTCAGCGACTCCATCGCCGACTTCGTCAGCACGCACGCCCTTGCCTCCACAGACTACATCCTCCTCGGAGACCTGAACTTCCACCTCGAGAACAACAACGACACCAACTCCACCACCCTGATTGACAACCTCGCCAACCTCGGACTCAGACAGCTCGTCACAATGCCCACCCACTCCGCCGGCCACACGCTTGACCCCATCTTCTCCGCAAGCTCCCACGTCACCTTCAACCACACCACCGAACTCCACTGGACCGACCACCGCTGCATCCACTTCACCTTCCGGAAACCCACCACGCACCACCGCACTCAACAGATCCCCCACCGCAGCTGGAGCAAAGTCACCGAAGACCAGCTAAACACCACCCTCGCCCGAAGCCCACCCGCCGACCCCACCGACTCCGACACCGCCGCCCGCAACCTCAGGCGATGGATCGACAACTGCGCCAACACTCTCGCCCCGACCAAGAATCCCTCCAACAGACGCACTAACATGAAAGCCAGCTGGTTCACCGCGGACCTCCAGGCATCCAAGCAAACCTGCCGAAAACTAGAGAAGAAATGGCACCGTGAACAGACACCGGACAGCTACGCAGCCCACAAGAACACCATCCGCAGACACCACCACCTCATCAGATCCGCCAAAAGGGCCTCCTTCAAGGACCGCCTCGACAACAAAGCGCACAACAGCAAAGAGCTCTTCAACATCGTGAAGGAACTCTCCAACCCCAGCTCCAACACCAACGACATCCCACCATCGCAAGACCTGTGCGACTCCCTCGCCACCTTCTTCCATCGTAAGATCGCAGACATCCACGACAGCTTCAACAACCTGGCCGCCCCGACAGCCACCGACACCTCAGACCCCACGGCCGCCACCCACATTGATCCCCTGCTCACCTGGACCAACATAAACGACGACGACACCATCAAAATCATGAACACCATCCACTCCGGATCTCCGTCAGACCCATGCCCTCACCACATCTTCAACAAAGCTAGCGCCACCATCGCACCCCATCTCCGCAAGGCCATCAACATCTCCTTCGAGACCGCGACCTTCCCAGAGAGCTGGAAGCACGCCGAGATCAACGCCTTACTCAAGAAACCCAAGGCGGATCCGAAGGACCTCAAGAACTTCCGGCCCATCTCCCTGCTCCCGTTCCCGGCGAAAGTCATCGAGAAGACCGTCAACGGACAACTGACCCGCTACCTCGAGGAGAACAACATCCTGGACCCGTCCCAGTCCGGGTTCCGCAGCAACCACAGTACCGAAACTGCCCTCATCGCCGCCACCGATGACATCAGGGCCCTGCTGGACAACGGCGAAACCGCTGCCCTCATCCTCCTGGACCTATCAGCCGCCTTCGACACTGTCTGTCATCGCACCCTACGCACACGCCTCCACAACGCAGGGATCCGAGACAAGGCCCTGGAATGGACCACCTCCTTCCTCTCCGGCAGAACCCAGAGCGTCCGCCTCCCCCCTTTCTGTTCCGTAGCCTCCGAGATCATCTGCGGCGTACCCCAAGGATCATCCCTCAGCCCGACACTGTTCAACGTCTACATGGCTCCGATCGCCCACGTCGCCCGACTGCATGACCTCAACATCATCTCTTACGCCGACGACACCCAGCAGATCCTCTCCCTCACCAAGGACCCCCTCACCGCCAAATCCAACCTCCACGAAGGAATGAAGGCCGTCGCCGAGTTGATGAAGAACAGCCGTCTGAAGCTGAACTCGGACAAGACGGAGGTCCTCATCCTCGGCTCCTCCCCCTCAGCCTGGGACGACTCCTGGTGGCCGACTGCACTGGGAGCAGCACCGACACCCACCGACCACACACGCAACCTGGGGTTCATCCTCGACTCAACACTCTCCATGACCAAGCAAGTCAACGCCGTCTCATCCTCCTGCTTCAACACCCTCCGCATGCTCCGCAAGATCTACAGAACGGTCACCCAGGCCCTCGTCAGCAGCAGGCTGGACTACGGAAACGCCCTCTACGCAGGAGCCTCGGCCAAACTCCTGAAACGACTTCAACGCATACAGAACGCCTCTGCACACCTGATCCTCGACATCCCTCGCCACAGCCACATCACACCAGACCTGAGAGACCTGCACTGGCTTCCCGTCAACAAGAGGATCACCTTCAAGCTCCTCACCCACGCACACAAGGCACTCCACAACACCGGACCGGCATACCTCAACAGACGGCTCACCTTCTACACCCCGAACCGCCTGCTCCGCTCCTCCGACCTCGCCCTCGCCACCGTCCCCCGCATCCGAAGAGCGACCACCGGCGGCAGATCGTTCTCCCACCTCGCCGCCAAGACCTGGAACACCCTCCCCATCCTCCTGCGACAGACACAGGATCTACTAACCTTCAGGAGGCTACTCAAGACCTGGCTATTCGAGCAGTAGCAGCAGAACCCCCCCAACCCCTCCCAGCGCCTTGAGACGCTCACGGGTGAGTAGTGTGCTTTACAAATGACTGATTGATTGATTGATTGATTGATTGATTGATTGTAAGTCTAGATTGTCTGCACCTAACTCCAAGTGTATGTACCTGAGCAGTACATATATCTTCAAGGTACGTAGACGTGGAGTTAGAAAGAGCAGCCGTGGTCCGTGCAGGTAACAGCCATGGGGCGGTAGGGCCGGTTGATGGGTGATTTCGAGGGACGATGCTGAGGGAAAATTAAATATTTATTTAATTTACCCTCAACATCGTCCCTTGAAATCCCCCCTCACCCGGCCTCACCACCTCACCGCTGTTACCTGCACGGACTGCGGCTGAGAAAGAGTAAATCTATATTTCCATATATGCACTAACTTTTCGGTATCTTGTCCCTCGATATTCTGTCATCGATATTCTTATATAACAATATTCTAGGGGTCGATATTCAGTAGTACAATCAAAATTGGACAGACTAGTGCATTCACTGTTTTATGGAGGAAGCAGCATTCTACCAAACTCTAAATGGCGCCCACCGAAATGATCATGCTTGGAGATAAACTATGCTACAGGAGTCTAGTTACCCACTCTTATGGCACCCCAAAAGAACACAATGAGAGGCAAGTGGGGGAAATAAGTAAGTTCATTAGCAGCTGTCTCTCAGCAGAGGCAGCCTTGCACCAGCAACTTCTTTAGGATAATCCCGAAGCACTTCAAGCATCGTCTCATACAGAAACTGAGTAATGGGACTGACTCATTATTCCAGGGAATTCAGTGTTGACTTTCCCAGACGTAGTGTGGGCGACAAAAGCTAAAAGAGCAGGTCTAATGTATAACCAGAAGTAAACAGGAGCCTGGCAGGCCCGACGCACCATTCATCTCCAACTTATCCTCCCCTTTCAAAATGACTGCCTTCTCTAGTTTTGTTTTTACAGCGACTTTTCTTTCATAATTGCCTGCAAGAAGACTTCTATTTTTCTCTATATCGAAGACTTTTATTTTCTGTAAAGCTGTGTACATGTAATGTTAGAAAACATATTAGAAAGTTAGAAAAAGAGAAATTGAGAATTACAGGTCTTAGCTGTTAATGTGAAGTTCAAGACAGGGCTTTTACTGGCAGTGCTCTTGATTGACCTGTGTATGTGTAGATTGCATACATTTTAGGTGTTCTCCAGATTAATTTTGAAGAAAAACGCTCATGTGGTTGTTTAAAAAAATCCTCAAAACTGCTCTGGTTTTTATTCGTATGTTAGCTTGATTCATTTGTTTCCGAAATGATTTTGATTTTTTCCATAAACATAACTAGAATGTATACAATAATGCCAAACCAACAGGCGTTTTGTCATAAATAATTTGTTTAAACAGGGTTTTAAAAACGTTAAAAGACCCTTATTTATAGCTTTATGTTGGCACGCAGAGACTTGTTATGTAATTCAGGATTCAGAACTTGGCGAAACATTGTGTAAGTATGTGCAAATCATTTTATCTCTCTCCGTCTCATGTTGTAAATCTGCTCAAAGTATATGTAAAAAACACAAATATACAGTGTGTTGTCTGTAGGACCCAATTAAACATCCCCATCTTTTCCCCATCACATCCTAGTTTCTGTAATCCATTCTCAACCGAACAATGCATTTGATACTGTCTTATGCACAACACGTTATATTTGAGAGGTGAAGCAAGAATATCATAGTCAGAAACTTGCATGACGTAAATATCTTTTCCTAAATTTTGTCTACAAAAATGTTGCAAAATTGCAGTTAATGATGGAAATTCTATATGTGCTATCATTTTATGTCTTTTCACACCAGGTCTGTCAGAAGCTTTGCGAGGCCTAGGTCACAAATGTTATAAGGGACCCATCTCTAGTTTTCTGGCAGAACTAATATACTGGGCCACATTTGGACGCTGGTACCAGCCACATGGTGGCACCATATGGTACTTTGCTCATCATGAATATATCAAAAAACCTACTCTTCGGATATATAAATGCACTCAGCAGAGGCAGCACTGTGACCTGAAAAGAGTGGGCTCTGGACAGTAGCGGCTGCTATGGGGCAGTAGTGGGGAAGCGGGGAGAGGGAGGTTAAAAAATGAAAAAAAATGGGGAAAAAAGAAAAGTTAACTTACCTTCCCAGCGGCCGCCTCTCCTCTGTCCTTCTGTCCACGAGGCAGGAAACAGGAAGCACCCAGGCTCCAAGACTCCCCTAATCAATCACAACGCTGCTGTCGCCAGCATGACAACAGCGTTGTGATTGGTCTGAGCACTGTGGTTCGGCGCTCAGACAGAGGTTGGGAGGGTGTGCATGTTCTATACCCGGCTGTGCAATACAGCCGGGTAGAGAACATGCTAAGTGCGCATGACTGTTTGGTCAGCCGAAGACGGCCGGCCAAACCATCATGCGCACTTAGAAAGTGCCCACCAATCCTCCTCCTGCTCTGTGAGCATCCCAGTCCCACACCTACAGAGCCACTAGGGAAAAATAAAATGATGATAACATGGTGTTATTATCATTTCATTTTTCCTGTGGGGCGACGCTCCTCCGCCTTAGCAGAGGAGTCGCTGCTGGCTCTGGGGCAAATAGTACTCGCAGCTCCCCCTTGAGAGGGCCATACTCCACAAGCCTGCTGCTCAAGCAACTCTATTATGAAACAGTGGCCATCAGATAACTGACTATGTCATTTTTCTTCTTAGAGCTTCCATACTTATAGTAATATGTTTTGCTCTTTTGTTTCACTGATAATATGTACTCTATGTTTTTTGTAATTCCACTACTGGTAATTTCATTGCGAGAAGTGCTTTTATTTTTTTTGCCCTTTCTATTTTCTTTTTCCCTCCCCTTCTTAGCCTGTTTTCTACATATAATTGCAAAAATTTTCCTGTTCTATCTTATTATTGTTCAAATGTTTTCAATACATTGTTTTTTATATTATATTGTGAACCTGCTACCTGTTATTTTCCTTTTTCCTACTTAATAAACTTTACTTTTAAAACTAAAAAGACAACTGACTATGTCAGATTTAGAAAATGTTATGTTAACGTAAAGCTAAATCTGCTTGCATTGGTTATAACTTGCTTCATTGTACTTTGTACTGTAGTAGCCAAGATTATAGGCATTAGTTGGAAGCTGTCTGAGTTTAGTTTTTATGGAGAAATATCCTGGCTGAAGATGTGTCAGTTGCAGCTAGCTACCATCTGTGATCAGCTCTGTAGGACATTCCTATGTTTACCAGCTCACCTTTTCTTTTCATCTGTCTCTGTCCAGTGGTAATGTGCTGTTGAGTGAAAGAATGTGTTTCACAGGTGCATAGCTTATGAGTCACTGCATGGGATGAACGAGGAATTTTATTCAGGAGAAAATGTGACTGTTTTGAGGTTGCACCTGGGTTCCAGACCCCGAACTTAACCCAGCACCTTGGAGTTAATGCAATTACCTGTATTGCTCTGTATGAAACACGAGAAAGGCCTTGATAAGCTCAGTGTTAGACTTGGGTGCAGGGGCAGCACATGTGGTGTAGTGCCAGTGGCTGATTGTTGTCGAGTCCCTGTCCCTATCACAGTGCACACCATGTGTGTGCCATTAATTTAACTTAACCTTACTACATATGTTGTCAGCAATTAGGTGAAGGTCCAGCAGGTGAACAAGCAGGTGAACATCACTCAGAGTGTGAATGACAGCTGCCTTAGGGTGCATGAAGATCAAAGTTTCTACTACACACTACCTTTCCTTCACCTCCATTCTGGGCCGGCCTCAGCGCTTGTGCAGGGCCGGACTGGCTACCGGGCGTTTTGGAATGCTGCCGAGCTGGGGGCTGATGTCACTGCCGTGGGGGCTAATTTCGTTGATGGAGACCTGCGTGTGCTACGAAATAAACAAAGCAAAACGAATTTCGTTCAGCACACGCAGGTCCCCATCAACGAAATCAGCCCCCAGCTCGGCAGCATGCCAAAACGCCCGGTAGCCAGTCCGGCCCTGCGCTTGTGGCGCCCTGTGCGACAGTCTTTTTTGGTGCCCCTCCTCCAATGACCTCTTCCTTGGATTCCCTCACTACCATCTGGCAGAAGCGGCCCTCATCTCTCCATAGCCCCTCTCTCACATACATTTCATTTGTTTTAAAGCACTGGTAAAGGCTGGTTTTACTAATCCACACACCGAGCCTCATAAAATACAGATCTGTTCTTTGCAGCAGGCATATTAACGTCTGTGCCACTTTATGGCAAGTCAAAACTGCTACTAGACACAACTCTGACCTCTTTCTCTAGCAGGAACATTAATTACAAGAGTTATCGTGACATTTTTATTGCTGCCCGAAAGCTGGCTTCACAAGGAACTCTGCAGCAGGCGTTTTAAAGAAGTTGCTAAACACAGCGCCCCTCCTGAGTACAGTGACCCCCCCAGGTCAGCGCCCAGTGCGGCCGCACCAGTCACACTGCCCTAAAGCCGGCTCTGCTTCCATTAGAAACTGATCGAGTCTCAAATCTCGGAATCCACTATGTGCGCACTACAAATGAATGAGCAACGTATGACGCTTGGAGATCAGACGCAAAGTCGTGTGTATGCACACAGGAGGACCCATAGTGCATGTCATCTTTGGGCACCACTCACAAACTATGAGCCTCACTTTTAGAGACGGGTGGTACTGCAGCGGTAATTGTGAAACCAGAAGTACTGATGCCTCAGGGATCGTCATTTCCTACGTGCAAGGTCACTGCAGGATTGTAAGTAAATCTCTGATAAATGGGGAATAACCTCAGAAATATGTGCTTTGGCAAAGATTCCCATGGGTTTCCTGGTTTAGCCTAGCAAAATGTCCAAGGTATAAGGAAAATGACAGTGAATTTTAAACGCACAACTTGTAGCCCCCGATGGAGACAGGCATGTCATTCGGCCTGCATCGGAATTACAACGAAGCCGTCTTGAGGAAGACACCGCAACACCTGCAAGACACGAGGTACCTATAGGATGACAAGTCAGACAAAGGGAAGAACAACGAATTGTTAACGTTTGTTGGGGAGAGGATGTGGCCTAACTGCTAGGGCGGTCGATCTCTAATCTGGGGAATGGGTTCGAGTCTCGGCAATGAGCGTTCAACATCCTGTAATTCTGGGCAATTCACTTAATCTCCCTGTGCCTACAAAAAATGAACGTGTCCTTGTGTAACGCAACTGGTGCTCATGTAAAGCCTCTGATACCCGATACCTTCGGGTCAAGTTCGCGCTATATAAAACTACAAACAAACAAACGTGTTCAATGTCTAGATGCCAAAAAAGGCTGACAGAACTATCCTTCCAGTGTCCTCTCTATCCCCGCCCTCCACCCTCTGCCTCAAAATGTCTGCATCATACCATATGGCGCAGGGAACACCTTGAGAAATTCAGTATAGTACTTCTGTGCCTGCCTAGTTATTCCCCATTCTTGGTGATTTAACTCAAAATAGGTGCAATATCATGCAGAGATATGAGCAGGTGCTGGTACTTCCAGATACTCGCAATCTCCAGATGGAATTCCGCCTAATTCATAATCATGGCCAATCCTCATATACTGACGGACTCTGGGGCTATTTTATTCCTCTTACCCCTGATTTTTCCAGTACAGGCAATTTATATATCATCTTTTTTGTCGTTTTACAGATGACATTTTAAGTTACAAATATATGTCAAAAGAAAAATATGTTTTTTTCCAAATGAAACAAACTCCATTGTGTGGATTTTGTACACAATCACATTAAGCAACATGCAAAATATGTAAAATGTTCATGGTTCATTTGGATCAGGGCATGAACCAGCTTCAATACTCATTAAAAAGAATCAATAAAAACATAATTCAAACAACATAGCTCTGACACTTTTCATATTTACCATTATTGGAATGTGTTGATAAAGTGGACTATATCTTTAGCTATGTTTGAACTTAGAATGAAAATCCTGCTTCCTCTGCCTTCCTTTCCACACCTTTGCCCAGCAACTGGCCTGTCGAAATGAGAGAAATCTTAAAAACTCACTTGCTTTGCTAGCCTTTGCTTCCTAGTACATTTTCGTTAGCCTCTCACATCTGATTGGGCAATTAACTGTTCATTTTATTGTGAATCGATGCCCCTTCATCTCTTCTATATTCCCTTTAACAGTGCTCTTAAGCAACCGTCGTTTTCTAAGCATCATTCAAGAAAGCCAATGTTGGATATAAATATTTTCTTTAAACCAACACAGTATCATTGCTTTATTTCTCTTTAAAGTATATTTTAGTATGTAGGTTTTCTGTTTGTTTGTTTCTGCTAAAGGTAAAATACAAAAAAACCTTCGCCAGTTCTTCAAAGAGCTAAACAAAAGAATTTGTCTAACTTCCACAAATCTATTAGCAGAACACAATGAGGAACATTCTGGAGATGACGGGTGATGTTGCAAATGTGGCATGTCTCTCAACCAATACTTATGTGGCATCAAAGTTTCATATTTGCAGTTGTCCCTCAGTGACACTGATAAGTAAATTACCTAATAGGAACAGTGATATGAATTGTAAGTTATGACTGAATGGTGCTTGAAAAGGTGGGGGAGCTTAAACGTCCATGTTTTCTCAGCGTGATACCAATAGTCCTCATTTCTTGATAATGCCTGCAAAGTCATTCTGTGGGGTCCTCGGATAGTCAAGGGATACTTGCCAACAACTACAATGTTGAGGTAGTGCATTTCTTGGTTTAAAAAAACCAAAACGCTTTTTATTAACAGGCCTCTAATGAACCCCAAATGTTTCCACAGGTTCCTCATTGGGTCCCTCTGCCAATGTTATCTTACTGGGAGGCTTAGCATCGACTCAGGTCCCTTGGCAAATATGGATCTTGAGGCCAGGATACAGGCATGGCTGCTGATTTCAATGCTTTGCTTTGATGTAGCTGCCAATGATCAAGAATGAAAGGTCTCACTAAAAATAGTCCACGATCCAAGTTAAAAGGATGGTCACCTAGAAATCAAACATATTCCAGTCCCAAAACCCACTCAAGCACCGACTAGAAAGATATTCGATTTTGGTGATTTTCTTGGTGACAGTGTGTCTGGGCACTGGTATGCATTTGAGATAAATAGTCCAGATACAAGAGCCCTTGGGCATGTTAACCAACCACTTAATTTTGGCTAGTAATACTTAGAAAATAGTGGGCCAGCTTCTGTTTTCTATCCCATGTGACCCTTTTCTATAAGGATGAACCTGTGTCACAGAAACAAATTGTCATATTAGAGATTTTCCATTATATCTCAGTAGGACAAGAGCAACCCAAATGCCCAGGCGAACTTGGGTATTTTAAAGCAAAAGCTATACAACAGCTAACATGGGACTCATTCTGTAAACATTGAGTGATACAGCAAAATAACTGTGGCATTCAGATATAACAAATCATACTTGTAGTTTTCCAGTTTCTCAAGTGAATTTATTTACCTTATAGATCACAACTTAAACGAATTCGGAAAATACTGAAAGTGAACAGTGACCCCTAAGTGAGCAGCAACCATAACCCAACAAGAAGGTGATTGAAGATAAACAATATATTGGTAAGCAAACAACTGTTAGAAATGGGGGTCTCTAGTTGGCAATGGCTGGCCACTGTCCAAGTAGGGACCCTTCTTCCTAAGTCAGAGTAAGAGGGCTACCCTCCTTGATACCCCTGCTCAACCCTGTGGTAACGTAGCACGAGCAGGTAGGCTTATCTCAGAGGCAGGGTGTGAAGCATTTATGACCATACACAGTAACACAGTGAGGAACACTACAAAGGGACACCACACAAGTAGTTATAAAAATACGTATCTTTATATAAAGGCAGATTTATCACAAGACCAATAACTGTAAAAGCCACAATACTGTCAAAAATAGGATAGCTGTTGAAGGGCTGTCAAAAATAGTTCAAAGGTTGCAAAAATAATGTTCAGATTCAAAGCAGGGGTCTCTGCGACCCTTTCTCGCTCAGAGGTTGCAAAAATAAGGTTCAAATCCAAAGCAGTGGTCTCTGCGACCTTTCTCGCACAAAGTACCTGAATTCAGTAGCAAAACCAACAAAATGTCGCAAAGAAGTGGTAGCGATAATTTTCCTCACGCGAGGCCGGCGATGCGTTAAATCCTTGCCGCAAGGGAGGATGATGCGCCGATCTGCTGATGCGTACGGAGACGATGCGACCAACTTCTGCACGCTAGGCCGCCGATGCGATGACTTTCTTGCCGCGAGGGAGAAGTCGATGCGACGAGCCTGTTGCGTTGTGCGATTGTGTTGCGATGCGACGAAATGGCGCTCCGCGAGGGAGCGACGAAACCGGTGCGATGCGATGAGAAATGGCGGACGCACGGCGTCCGCAATGCGATGTCTTGAAGCGATGATTTCTTTAGGGTTGCGAGCGCTCGGCGACAGCAGCGCGATGATTTTTCCAGCGCGTCTCGGCTGCAGCGGCTCGCAAAGAGGCGTTAGCGATGGTTTCGAGTTGCGAGCACTCCGCGGCAGCAGCGCGATGATTTTTCCAGCGCTCTCGGCTGCAGCGGCTCGCAAAGGTGCGTTAGCGTCGATTTCCAGCACTCTTTTCTCTGAAGCAAACTAGAGGCCCTGGAACTCATAGGAGCCTCATCAGCAGATAGCAATCCTCGCAGGGAGGAAGCAGGAGGTTGGTGGTGGAGTCTGATGTGCCTGAGACTCCAGCAGGAGGCTAGCTCTTTTCCTAGCCATTGGGTAATTGCTGTAACAAAAATAAAAGTTCTCTCAAAAGTTCCTTTTCCTCTTCTTCAAGGTCCAGTGGTCACTGCTGCAGGCCAGTGCAAGAAACAACACACAAGCACAAGGACAGTCACTTCCTGCAGATTCCTCCAGTGGCACGGACAGAGTTTCCTCTCCAGATCCAAAAGCAATACAAAATGTAGGGGTTTGAGCACAGATATTTATACCCCAAAAGTCTTTGTTCTTAGAAGCCACAAGTCACTGAACCTAGCCAGAACCAGTTCGGCTCAGACCTGGAGCACTTTTTTTACCAGGCTGCATCCTTCCTTTCAGAAAGAGGGGTCTGCTAGCAGACACACAGTGGGAGGTGGAGCCAGCATTCACCTTGCCAGGCACAGCCCTATTCAGGTCAAGGAGCCACCCCTCCCCATACTCTAAATGCAGATCTCTCTATTCAACCCAGGTCTGACTCAGCCTGCCCTGCCCCTCTAAAACCAGACAGCCAATACACATAACAGCAGAGCACACTGGAAGGCTTAGGCAAGAAAATACCTACTTTCTAAAAGTAGTATTTGCAAACACAGAATATAAAAATAAACTTCACTAAAAGATGTATTTTAATATTCTGAGCTCAGGCATACTAAATTCGTTTTTCTACCATGTTCCTGGGGTCAGTTAGGACTATAAAATGTAATAGTCAAACTGCCCGTTCTAGCCTATGAGGAACAGGTAGCCTTACAGTAGTGAAAAAACGAAATGGGGCATAATTCACTACCAGGACATGCTACACACACCAAGGCATGTCCTACCTTACACATACAATGCACCCTACCATAGGGGTGACTTACAAGATGCCAAGGGAAGGTTCAGGGGCTGGGAAGTGGGTGCACTTCACAGCCAAGATGGCAGTTCTGGACTGCACACAGACACTGCAGTGGCAGGTCTGAGACACACTTTACAAGCTGCTTCTGTGGGTGGCGCAAACCAGCGCTGCATGCCCACCAGCAGCATTTGGTTTACCAGCCCTGGGCACACACAGGCCACACTACTAGGGACTAACAGGTAAACCAAATAAGCCAATCAGGGATATACCAATTCACATAGACATATTTACAAAGGGAGAGCATATGCACTTTAGCACTGAACAGCAGTGGTAAAGTGCCCAGAGTCATAAAACCAACAGAAACAGGTCAGCAAAAATACAGGAGGCAGGCAAAAAGTTTAGGGTGACCCTGCAAAAAGGCCATTTCCAACACAACCCCTTCCAGCCAAAACGCAGGGTAGACCAATGACTACTTTGATGGGCTTCCCTGCTTCGGGCGATAGAACACGGAACTGGCCCGCAACTGCAGGGGCATATGCCAGCTCTACTCCAATCTGAACCCTGGTGGATCCCTCTGTCCACACTCCTAGGGCCCACTAAGATAACCAATGGGGAACTCTTCCCTCACCTGTGGACACCACCTGTGCAACATCTAACCTTAACTGGCCCCCAGGTGTGTCCCAACAGATAAACAACAAGCCTCAGTAGTCACTGACAGTAGTCAGTGATGAAATCCAAGCCCTATACCTCTCAGGGCTCTCAAACATTTGTGGCATCAGAGAGTGAGGGGCAGTAACCCCAGGTGTCTGGCACCTTTTGTCCACTCTCCCTCCTGTCAGGTCAGGCAATGCATCCTGACACTGACCCACCAGCCCTGGGCCTGTACCCAACGGCGTGGCCAGCGACTGGGGTGGGCTCCCCCACACCCGGTCCTTCTCTTTGGGGCTCGGTACCCTCCCACTTGGAGCGGTACTCCCTCCAGAATTGTCAGGGCACCTGAGGCAGGTGTCCTGCATACTCCGCCCACCAGTTCAGGGGTTCTATCCTGCAACTGGTATCCCAGCATAGGGTCTGTACCCTTAGACTGGGCGGAGGTCAGGGGTGAGGCTGCCCTCTCCCCGCCCCCTTTACTGGGGCCCGGCACCCTCCCACCTGGAGAGGTGCCTCCATAACACAAACCGGGAGGGGCACTGTTAGCAGTTGCCCCTTCCTCCAGATCAGGGGGACACCCTGAACCTGGCCCCCAAACCTAGGGTCTGTACCCTTAGGCTGGGCCTGTGCCTGGCAACCCAGGACTTCTGGGGAGTACACCAATTCCCCCAAGGAAAGCACACTCCTCTAGAGTTGTGCGACAGTCTGCCTGGCACACCAGGACTTCCTGGGGAGCACACAGGCCCCCTCAAGGAAAATACACCCCTCCACCAGTTCAGGGCTTGGACCCTGCAACTGATCTACCAACCTGAAAAACCCTTAGGTGGCACCGGGTCAGAGGCGAGACTCCCTCCTCTGCACCCCTTCCAGCATACTGCACCCTCCCACCTGGAGTGGGGCTCTTAGAAAAAAATGGCCGGGACACTGCTTACAGTTGTCCCTCCCTCCAGGTCAGACAACACCTGGACCTGACTTACCATCCCAGGGACCAACCCCTGTGGTTGAACAACTGCCTGGCCAACCAGGGCTTCCTGAGGGTGACACATACCTAGCGTGTCGTGTGACAGTCTGCCTGGCACAGAGCTCACGACCTCCTGTCCCTCTGACAGTGCGTGAAGATGCCCCAGGACAGAAGTGGCGTCACCATGGCCAATCCTATGAGGCTCAGCCCTTCTGGCTGGCCCCTGACCCACTGGTTCTTCCACTGGGGACTCTTTCCCCCCTCACCCCTCACTCTGGCCTTCTGCACCCTCCCAACTGGGGCGGTACTGCCAGACACTAGAACTGCTGGAGGTCTGATTACAGTCACTCCCAGCTCACCTAACACGGGGAGACCCCCACAACGGACGGTCCATCCGGACAGACTAGGCTCCCTACCTGGTGTTCCCTCATGGAACCATCCAGTCCTGGAGACTGAGGTTGGGGCACTTCGGGACCTATCCCAGTCTCACTCCTGCTCCCACGAGACAGGATGTGAGGCCCTACAACCTCCTCACAACAAGGGGACCCAGCTGTAACACTCCTAACCTTTCCCACCACTCTGAGTTGGAAGACATCTGAACCACTTCTCTTAGGGTCATTCCCTAATGCCTCCACAGGGCCTCTGGTACTCACCCAGAGGTCTGCCTCCTTTGCAAGTTCCCTAGGATCAGAGAACTCGCAATCTGACAGGTGTTGGTTTAGCTCTGGAAACCAGGAACTCACAATATGCTCTCCCACAATTGGATTACACAGCTCCACACAGGTGCTAACCTTCACCTCACAATCCAGTGCCTCACACACGTACCCCACACCACTCTCCTGAAATGGGCGAGACATTAACTGACTGTCTCTATCACTCAACCCACACTCTTCTGGGCGGTCCTCACACTCATACACCAGGACTTCAACCACGGGGAACCCTCTCCCTGCACCTCTCATCCAGAGTCGGTAGAGTATCCCTCCTTTCACTAGGACTATGGGCCCCGCGCTAGTTCCCCAATCCACCTCAGGGACACTGCACATTAATGGAGCTACCTCATATTCTTGAATCCCCTGGTGTAGACCAACCCCCTCCTCCAAGTCAGGTGCCACATCTCTGGGTGGGTGTACTACACTGTCATCACTATATATTTCAATTTTGCTGCCACCACTGGACCCCACCCTCTCTGGGGAATCCAGACAATTAAAACTGCGCTCCAGGGGTAACCTACCCTCTTGAGCTAACTTCTCTTTTTCTGCTATCTGCGCTAGGTGTGCCTCCAACTGGGCAATCTCTATTTGGAGCTTCTCTAATTTCAGCTGGTTCTCCCTCTCCCTCTCCCTCTGTCTGTCCCACTCCTCTGGGTGCACTAGACCCAGCAAGGAATTCCCTATCTATGAGATATTCCATAACACTTTCTTCCTCCTCTTCAGACTCTCCAGAGCCACCCTCAGACCAACTACCCTCTTGGTAGGTGTACTGGGACTCCAAGAATCTCCATCTGTCTCGTTGCCAAAGTCTCAGGGATGTCTGCAGGGATAGCTGAGTCTCCTTCCTACTCACTGCTAAGCCCCTCTCCTCACAGAACATCCTTAGCTCCTCTAGACTGTAGGTCAACAGATCATCTCATTTCAGCAAGACCCATTGTAGCAATAACTGGCAATATCAATAATAAAAAAAATAGGCTTGCCCGTTGTAACAATCACGGGCAATATCAATAAAAGATAGAAGAAACTTCTCAAGAAAATGTATGCGGGTAAAAAATCACCGGCAATATCAATCACAATATAGGATCCAACAATTCTCAAAATGTATGGGGGTACTATCACCGGCAATATCAATAAAACATAGGCTTGCCCATTGTAACAATCACGGGCAATATCAATAAAAGATAGAAGAAAATTCTCAAGAAAATGTATGCAGATAAAAAATCACCGGCAATATCAATTACAATATAGGATCCAACAATTCTCAAAAATGTATGCGGGTACTATCACCTGGCAATATCAATAAAATATAGGCTTGCCCATTGTAACAATCACGGGCAATATCAATAAAAGATAGAAGAAAACTTCTCAAGAAAATGTATGCTGGTAAAAATCACCGGCAATATCAATTACAATATAGGATCCAACAATTCTCAAAAATGTATGCGGGTACTATCACCTGGCAATATCAATAAAACATAGGCTTGCCCATTGTAACAATCACGAGCAATATCAATCAAAAATAGAATAAAAATAAAAAACTTCAAAATGTATGTGGTACGTTATGGTCTGCACTCACTAGTAGTGTACACTATAATTACTGTATGCGATCATAAATGCAAGTCCAGATCCTCACCGCTGACCACCAATGTTAGAAATGGGGGTCTCTAGTTGGCAATGGCTGGCCACTGTCCAAGTAGGGACCCTTCTTCCTAAGTCAGAGTAAGAGGGCTACCCTCCTTGATACCCCTGCTCAACCCTGTGGTAACGTAGCACGAGCAGGTAGGCTTATCTCAGAGGCAGGGTGTGAAGCATTTATGACCATACACAGTAACACAGTGAGGAACACTACAAAGGGACACCACACAAGTAGTTATAAAAAATACGTAACTTTATATAAAGGCAGATTTATCACAAGACCAATAACTGTAAAAGCCACAATACTGTCAAAAATAGGATAGCTGTTGAAGGGCTGTCAAAAATAGTTCAAAGGTTGCAAAAATAAAGTTCAGATTCAAAGCAGGGGTCTCTGCGACCCTTTCTCGTTCAGAGGTTGCAAAAATAAGGTTCAAATCCAAAGCAGTGGTCTCTGTGACCCTTTCTCGCACAAAGTACCTGAATTCAGTAGCAAAACCAACAAAATGTCGCAAAGAAGTGGTAGCGATGATTTTCCTCACGCGAGGCCGGCGATGCGTTAAATCCTTGCCGCAAGGGAGGATGATGCGCCGATCTGCTGATGCGTGCGGAGACGATGCGACCAACTCTCTGCACGCTAGGCCGCCGATGCGATGACTTTCTTGCCGCGAGGGAGAAGTCGATGCGACGAGCCTGTTGCGTGCTGTGCGATTGTATTGCGATGCGAAGAAATCGGAGCTCGCGAGGGAGCGACGAAATCCGGTGCGATGCGATGAAATGGCGGACGTCACGGCGTCCGAAATGTGATGTCTTGAAGCGATGATTTCTTTAGGGGTTGCGAGCACTCGGCGACAGCAGCGCGATGATTTTTCCAGCGCGTCTCGGCTGCAGCGGCTCGCAAAGAGGCGTTAGCGATGGTTTCGAGTTGCGAGCACTCAGCGGCAGCAGCGCGATGATTTTTCCAGCGCTCGCGGCTGCAGCGGCTCGCAGCAGGTGCGTTAGCGTCGATTTCCAGCACTCTTTCTCTGAAGCAAACTAGAGGCCCTGGAACTCACAGGAGCCTCATCAGCAGATAGCAATCCTCGCAGGGAGGAAGCAGGAGGTTGGTGGTGGAGTCTGATGTGCCTGAGACTCCAGCAGGAGGCTAGCTCTTTCCTAGCCCTTGGGTAATTGCTGTAACAAAAATAAAAGTTCTCTCAAAAGTTCCTTTTCCTCTTCTTCAAGGTCCAGTGGTCACTGCTGCAGGCCAGTGCAAGAAACAACACACAAGCACAAGGACAGTCACTTCCTGCAGATTCCTCCAGTGGCACGGACAGAGTTTCCTCTCCAGATCCAAAAGCAATACAAAATGTAGGGGTTTGAGCACAGATATTTATACCCCAAAAGTCTTTGTTCTTAGAAGCCACAAGTCACTGAACCTAGCCAGAACCAGTTTGGCTCAGACCTGGAGCACTTTGTTTACCAGGTTGCATCCTTCCTTTCAGAAAGAGGGGGTCTGCTAGCAGACACACAGTGGGAGGTGGAGCCAGCATTCACCTTGCCAGGCACAGCCCTATTCAGGTCAAGGAGCCACCCCTCCCCATACTCTAAATGCAGATCTCTCTATTCAACCCAGGTCTGACTCAGCCTGCCCTGCCCCTCTAAAACCAGACAGCCAATACACATAACAGCAGAGCACACTGGAAGGCTTAGGCAAGAAAATACCTACTTTCTAAAAGTGGTATTTTCAAACACAGAATATAAAAATAAACTTCACTAAAAGATGTATTTTAATATTCTGAGCTCAGGCATACTAAATTCGTTTTTCTACCATGTTCCTGGGGTCAGTTAGGACTATAAAATGTAATAGTCAAACTGCCCATTCTAGCCTATGAGGAACAGGTAGCCTTACAGTAGTGAAAAACGAAATGGGGCATAATTCACTACCAGGACATGCTACACACACCAAGGCATGTCCTACCTTACACATACAATGCACCCTACCATAGGGGTGACTTACAAGATGCCAAGGGAAGGTTCAGGGGCTGGGAAGTGGGTGCACTTCACAGCCAAGATGGCAGTTCTGGACTGCACACAGACACTGCAGTGGCAGGTCTGAGACACACTTTACAAGCTGCTTCTGTGGGTGGCGCAAACCAGCGCTGCATGCCCACCAGCAGCATTTGGTTTACCAGCCCTGGGCACACACAGGCCACACTACTAGGGACTAACAGGTAAACCAAATAAGCCAATCAGGGATATACCAATTCACATAGACGTATTTACAAAGGGACAGCATATGCACTTTAGCACTGAACAGCCGTGGTAAAGTGCCCAGAGTCATAAAACCAACAGAAACAGGTCAGCAAAAATACAGGAGGCAGGCAAAAAGTTTAGGGGTGACCCTGCAAAAAGGGCCATTTCCAACAACAACCATATAGTACAATCTTTGTTTTGTTTTCGTGACAGTTGGCACTATTATCAAATCACACAGTGCTGTGAAATATTAATGTTTTGTTTACAGGTATTGTCGAAGGTGTTTTGACCGTGTGAATAGTGTAAGGGTCTCATCAGGACTGAGGATACCTTCAGGGGACCTACAAAGGAGAGGGAAAATTAGGACTGGAAAAGCTACTGGGTGAAAATACTGTAAGCAGTGAAAGAATACAAGCTAATTGTGCCTTAAAATTGATTCAAATGATGGTTGAGGATCCCATGGAAGGAGCTTCCAATGTGAAGTCTGAGTCCAGGATGCAGCGCGCAGTCGGGGAGATGCGTCGGTTCTGAAGAGCTGCGAGGCTGCAATGCGGAGTCTGACATCACCGTCGACAAGGGATGCGGGGGTCTGCTCAGAGGCACAGTCTGGGCGATTTGGGGGTTCTGAAGAGCTGCAATGCAGGTCTTTGCGACAAATCCAATCTGCGCAGCAGCAATGCGTCAGTTTTGCTCGGGTTTGAGCCATGCAGCAGAGGAGATGCATCGGTTCTGTTGCATCCATAGAGGATGGTAGAGCCCACTAAGCCCACTTCCAAGAGCCCACGACTGGGGTGGGACCGCTTGGCAGAGTAGACTCACAGAGGGCAGAGTCCAGGTACAGATACAAGGTGGTTGGAAGCCTGTTATGTCCCTGAGGCTTCAGATCAGGAGGCCAATCAACTACCCCTTGGAGTCACTCTGTGTTGAAGAAATGCAGATCCAGTCCTCTCTAAGACAAGAGGGCAGCAGGTTAGCACAGCAGGGCAACAATTCCTTCAGAGCAACAGCCCGGAAGAGTGTCAGTCCTTGTAGGAGCACAGCAGCCCTTCTTCCTGCCAGAGCATCTGCAATACCAGAAGTGTACTCAAGTGGTGGTGTCTGAGGTCCATTATTTATACACAGCTGTGCTGCTGAAGTGGGGAGTGCCCTGCCTTCCTGGACCTGGCTCTAGACTAACTACAGTGGGTATGCAGCCCTTTGAGTGCAGACAGAACACAGCCTATTCAAGTGTAAGTGGGGCTGGACTCAGCTCCTTCAAGCCATTCTGCCAGTGATTGCTGATCCAGTCACACCTAAGCTTCCGCTGTGTGTGGCTGTCTAGGAGGAATACACAAAGCCCAACTGTCACCCACATAGAGTCATGTGACCCAGAGACAGGCTGCAGGCACCAAATGGCTAAGGCAAAAAAATGCCAACTTTTAAAAAGTGGTATTTACAGAATTGCAATTTAAAATCCAACTTCACCATAAGTTAGAATTTCATGATTCCCGAGACCCCAAACATGAAGGGGTTACCTGTTCCCATTTGGAAATTATGGGTATAAAATGTAATGAGGTCATTATAATGTTATCCTATGGGAGTAGTGAAAAACAAATTTGAGAGTTTTTCATTACCATGACATGTAAAACTCACAAGTAAATGTCCAACTCTTTAAATACAATTCACCCTGCTCTGTGGGCTATCAAGGGCCTACTTTAGGGGTGACTTATACATATTAAAAAGGAAGATTTTGGCCTGGCAAAAGCTTTGTTTTGCCAAGTTGAAATTGCACACACCAGCTCTGCAAAGGCAGGCCTGAGACATGTTTAGAGTGTTACTTAAATGGGTGGCACAATCAGGAATGAAAGCCCACTAGTAGCAGTTAATTTACAGGCCCTGGGCACAGGTAAATGACACTTTACTAGGGACTTACAGGCAAATTAAAGATGCCAATTGGGTATAAGCCAATGTTACAATGCTTTAGGGAAGGAGCACAAGCACTTTAGCACTGGGTAGCAGTAGTAAAGTGCACGGAATTCTAAGGCCAGCAAAAACGAAGTCAGCAAATACAGGAGGTCTTAAGGTAAAGGTTAGGGGAACATCACACCAAGAATGCCAGGTCTAATACTATGTTTCTTGTATACAAAATGTTTCTTGGCACTATATGGCAGCAAATCAACAGTACCACCAGAACAAAAGAGACATCTCTGTAACTGTAATAGTGCCGAACTCACAACTTCTGTCACACAGGACCATACAAAATACACATGCCAAGACATCACCAGGTGGCAAACCTAGGATCTTCTACTGAAATGTAGTGGCTACCTTCCTGCATTCGGTGGGCCACCGCCCCCGTTTCCCATAGACAATTACTATTTGGTACAAATCTAAATCACACAATCTGCTTCCTAGTTTTGGATTGCTGTGGGATATTAATGTCCATGGGCCAGACACCGCTCATATAACACAGAACCTTAGTCAAACAAAGGACAAATAATAGAAACAGCTTTATTACAGTCTGAATGCTTTTTGCATTTTACATTTCCTTAAACCTGCACAGCCAGCTTTGGTTTAGAAAAAGCAAAGCTATGACATTTTTGATATTCTCATGTCTCAACAATGGATCAATGTTCTTAGTGTCATGCAGCTGGCAGTAGTAATGCTGGCACTACCGTAATGAATTCTATTACATTTTGGATTTGGTGGCTGCTGTTTTTGCCTGAATGCTGATATTTTTGTTCTTGTTGGCAATCTTGAAGCATGGTTACAAGAGCTTGTGGTAAAACTAAGCACAAAAAATTGGAAATATTGGTATTGCGCAGTATTGGGTTGGTGTTTGCATCAGATTAAATTTACTACAGCATTCAGAATGAGATTTAGCATTTGAGCCCGTTTTTCAGGTTTCAGGTACTGACAGCTTTAGCTTTCCATAGATAGACCATTGTTTCCACTACATACCATAAACTTAGAGAGGAGTTTGGGTCAGCCCCCTGCTTATGATTGGATGGCTTTGTTGTCTATCTCAGCTGTCTTGCCATTTCTCTCTGTTCTTGTGTTTGTCCTGCAAAGGAGCATTTTGGTCTTACAGTGTTCTGATTCGATGAGCTGTATTCTTCCATTGCTTACTTGAAGGTGTTGCTCGAGTGTGAATATACCTTGAAAAAATAAAAGACAAGAGGGGTTTGACTGAACAGGAACAGTTGGTTTAATTAAACGCTGGGGCCAGGAGAACAGTGTCAGAGTTGGGGTCTGAAGACTGTCTCAAAGTACATTGGTTTTGGCTGCCATTATATACATTTCACGAAGTGTCATAAAACAATTTGTACATTCTTTTAGGGAACAAAATCTGGGCCTAGTCACAGTCATAAATCTACACACGTGGTATGGAGCGCAGGTGAGTCTCGTCCTTGCATGGACACAATGCGGGTGGACACAGTGGGTACGTGTCCAGATGTCTGGCATGGGGAGCGCGTGATCACTGCGTGTAGTGTGCATGCTGTTTTCTGATAAGGCTGAGTGTTCCTAACTTCATGTGGCATCTAACTTTATGGTGTTTAGGGAACGCGCACCTCTCTGGCCAAATGTGTTTTTATTGAGGCCAATCTCCTTGCACCATTGTGGTGTCGCTGCCTATGTGTGGGACCGATCTGGGTTTTTCCTTTTTGCACGTTTGTCTATGGGCTACGTGTCACCCCACCTATGGTCTGTCAATCACTTGCTTCAGGCCTAGGTCTCAAGGCTTGCCTGTCCATGTATTTCTGGCTCAGGGAAGATGGGGAAGTC
Organism: Calotriton arnoldi; assembly: GCA_963921515.1. Lineage (NCBI taxonomy): Eukaryota > Metazoa > Chordata > Amphibia > Caudata > Salamandridae > Calotriton > Calotriton arnoldi. Next base: position 851,793 of record CAWUFW010001712.1, on the reverse strand, counting down.
ACATCGGGTGGATTCCACAACAGTGATGTGAGTTTGTTGAAGGGGCGGTTTCTCCATTAGGGCTGTGGGGCTGCGCCCCTCTGAAATTCCTACACATTTACATAACAACATATTAAATAGATCGATTTATTTAGAGATACGATTGTATCTCTAAGTAAATCGGTGTATTTAAGTCTGGGCTGGGCTGTGTGTTTCAGGCTGCCTGCCCCGTCTCGCTCTGAAGCAGGAGACGGAAGGCAGGCAGTAAATCAACTTTCGGAACTGTGATGCAGGTCGCAGGGCTTTCTGTTTTAAAGCCCTTTATTGCCATTGGGTCTATGGTTGCATGCACTCTGTAGGCCAGTGACCGTCATGGTTTCGGGCGTGGGAGACTTCATCCCTGAGTAACTTCAGATTTCCGTCATTCAAAGGCGTAGATCCCATCCTTTCGTCATACGTGAGAGTGGATCAATCAATCAATCAATCAGGGGTTTGTTAAAGCGCGACTACTCACCCGTAAGGGTCTCAAGGCGCTAGTGGATGCAAGCATGTATGCTCCGGTGCCTTGTTCTCAGTAATGGTAAGTGTTTGCAAGCTAATGTTGGGTTATGTATACTGTGCTGAAACCCCTCATCACGCTAACTTCCCCCACTGTGACACCCCACGCCCTCCCTGCACATCGCTCGCTCCTTTAGAAGTGGAGCTGCAACGTTTGCTCCTCTGCTAAATGGGTCCAAATAAGAAGCAGGGTTCTTTCTTGTTCCCTTGCAAAGTGATCCAAATATCCGAGTCAAGCAAGGTGAGAAATATGTGCTTACAGTGGACAGTTCTCTAATGTGTGACATTAAAACTGCCCATGGCTTCATGCCCCTAAGTTAACACTGATGCCAAAACCATGGATTGACTTGCAAACAATGAATGTTAACGTTGAGGTAATACCTTTCAGTGACTCAGGGGCCTATTAGGATGGCGGAAGGACCGCCACCGCAGGGCCGGCGGTGGCAACCGCCGGCCCTGCGGTGGTGGTCCTTCCGCCATCGAACGGATATTTCCCACCGCCAGATTAGGATGGCGGTGGGAACATGAATGCGTCCGCGCGGACGCAAAGACCGCCCGCCACCAGCAATTGTCCCGATTGCCTGGCGGACGGTCCAGGGAGCCCAAAATGGTGGCAGTGCCTAGCAGGCACCGTCCACCAGATTAGGATGCCAGCGTTAACCGGCCTTTCCATGGCGGCGATGCCGCCATGGAAAGGCATGCGGTGTTTTGCCACGGGGCCCGTTGTGGGCCCCAGGGGGGCAGGGGGGTGGGTGGCTGCACTTGGGGGGTACCCCCCAACATTGCCATGCTCAAGGTGGCAGGCACCGCGCGGTGCCTGCCACGTTGTGCATCGCAATGCAAAACATGGTAATTTAACATTGCGTACGGTGCTGCAGCCAGCAGCACCGTCCGCAATGTTAACCTACCAGGATGCGCCCGCCAGTGTGGCGGGCGCATCCTAATACGGCGGGCGGGACCGGCGCACCTATGGTGGACGGTCCCAGCTCCGCAGGGATGGCGGGCGGACGTAAGTCCGCCCGCCATCCTAATAGGCCCCTTAGTTCCTCTCTTATTTCTCATACTTTACTTAATCTTGCATTCCCCAAGAGTTATCTATTTTATAATGTTGTTGTTTACCTGTATTTCTTTCTGTGCATACTTTGAGGCTTGTGCCATGCCAGGTGTTTATGAGGGGCTTGCAGGCGCTAATGCTGAAGGCAAACAAGGTACGTGTCAGTGGGTTGGCCTCTCTGCAGAGCACATAGAACAATATTTAGGTATTCTATTTGCAACTGAAATTCTGTGGATGTATGTGTATAGGGGTACACAGATGTCAAAATATTTGCAAGGCAAAAGTAATAGAAAATAAAGTGCTTACATTTGGGGGAGTGCAGTGTATGCTTGGGGGCACCCAAGTGGCAGAGATGCAAGGAAGTGCATTCAGGGAAGAGTGAAAAGAGGATGTTGAAGAGGAAAGAAAGGTGGTTGAATATGTGCAGATAGACAGGAGATGCAGAGAAAAAGAGGATACATATCTAACATAAAGCACACATACCTGAAGGCCAAAACTCCTTCCACAGGCATCAATGCTATTTAATTCACAGACTCACTATTTCAGAATTGAAACATTTCCAATGTTAATTATTTATAAAAAATCATTGTTGTTACTCATTTATTTTCAACAGCTAACACCCATTGACAAAGCCAATCGTAGTGAAAGGTTTTAGGTGTAGATCAGTTGTTATGCCATTTATCTGGATACAATTACATCTCAGAGAGAAACCTTACTGGTCGGTTGGAACACTATGGGAATCACAGAAATATATTTGACATGTTCCTTTATAGAGAGCCCCTACTTTTTTCATCCCACTTAAAGACCTGTCTGCACATATTTCTTTATCACTGGTTGCAGCCAGCAGCTGTGGGTGCTTCCCAAAGCCTGGTGGTTAGAGCATTTTTTTCCACGCTGTACAATTTACACATTACATTAACTACTCAACATATTAATGCAGTAAGACATGGGACAGTTTTTAATGCGTTTAATATTTCAAGACTATACCTTCCCACTGCTTTCTAAGCCTTGCTTTATCGCTACATTCATTTGCTTTGAAATGTACCATTTGGCAATCTTTTTTTCTTTCTTTCTCGGGAGAGGGACCCACCCTGGATCCCAGGTTTGTCCATTAAACCTTTTCACATCGCTCGCTATATAAAAGTCATGCCCAATGTTCACGCTCACCACTTTCAAATGTCACCAGCCACCACTGGTTTGTTGCTATACGTACATATATCATGGCGTACATTGCCATCGTATTTTCCAATATTAACAAAGAGACTCTTTTTAATTTCGTTGCAGCGAGGTGATGTGACACAAGTTCCTGACATCTTCTATCAGTGTACCTTGTACATGTGCACATGTTGCACTGCTTTATAATTTTATAGTCCAGGCATCAAATAACCACTGGGAGAGAGTTGCAATTCCCAACAACCAATAGGGAGATCCCTCGGGCCTTACCAAAATAGTTTAACATGCCTCAGTAAGGTGTACAATTTTCTGTATTCTGAAGGTTCTAGTTTAAAAATACTTTAGAAATACTTTAATTTCCTACACCTGTCAATTCAAGTGTTGTCATTTACCCCTATATTGAGTGGAAATCACGTTCATTCTCAGATTGGACACTTAATTAAAAAGAAAAATTCTAGAAATCAACATAAAAATGATATCCAGAGTGATTTTTTTAAAGCCAGGTTGTATGTATGGCTTCTCTGCATTGGTTACCATTTATCTTTCCATTGTGCGTTCTGTAGCCTTTCACAACAAAAGCCCCCACACCTTCCAATCTGATAAATAATTCATGCTGGATGCTTCCGCAGAGGTCCTGGAAGATTATTTATTAAGTGGCATTGCTTCATAATAGGATGCGTGACATTCAGCAAAAGCCTTTCTGTTTGAAAATATGATAGCAACACAAAACAAACTCTTCCTTGAGCCGGAGTCAGGACGTTTCTGCAGGTGCTGGGGCACTCGGTGGCTACTGAAGCACATTTCAAGTCAGTTACTGACATTTACTACTGGCCTACTACTGGATTTTTGAACTATTGTTTCTTGACACTTTTGGGTTCATCGAGGAGATGCAGTCAAAGGTAAATCTAGGAGAATGTTTTGGGTTAAGTACTCAGATATAGTATGACACATGAAAAATAACACCCAATAAAGATCCATATTTAGTGGCAGCTACAATTTAGACAACAAATAGTCTTTTGTTTATAGTACAGATTAATAGCACAATATAAAGGATGATCTACAAAGAAGCCAGGAAGATCTGCCATCTTCCAGGGCCCAGCTACAACACCAAGATCCACATTTACTGTCCTTCACGCAATGAGGCACTGTGTGAAAAACTGCAGCCCTGTGATGCATGAAGGACAAAAGCAGCTCAGCACCAGATGTAGGAAGAGTTGCCCGCCAATGGTGTCATCTGTGGCACACGAGCTCACAATTGCACAAGCTAGACACTCAAAGACCTGCTGTCTCATTGTACTTGCTTCTCTCCTTAACATTGCAGAGGGAGGCGTTGCTCCCTTCTAATGCTAATTAATTAAAATGTTCTAGTTCTGGAGGAGCATCAGAGGGTAAATAGGAATCAAAGAGAAAAAGGAGCAGGATCAATACTGATTTGCATATGGCAGGGTCCATACTGGGATGGCGTGGTGAGCAAAAGAACAATAGATTTAACCCAGATCTGTGACTGGGGGTGTGTGTTTGAAAAGTTTCAGCACTCTGTCCCTCATCTTGTTGTGTTGGTATGTTCGCACTAAGTGGCCAGGGTATGCCCAGACGTGGGTCCCTTGCTTTCTGGGCCACTGGACTCGAGCTAGCCTGGCTGATGAGGAGTGATACCTCTAAACAGGTCCCAGAATGCTCGTTTCCGGTCCAGCGAGGACCTGGTCTGGTAGTTCCGGCTAGACTGTTCCCATGGGTAGGAGGGTCCAAACTGATTTGCGTATGGCTGGGCCCAAACTGGGATGGCATGGTGAGCAAAAGAACGATGGATTTTGCTCAGATCTGTGACTGGAGGTGAGAGTTTGAAAGGTTTCAGCACTCCATCCATCATCTTGTTGTGTTGCTATGTTCGCCCTAAGTGGCCAGCGTATGTCCAGATGTGGGTTCCTTGCTCGACATGCCACTGAAGTCTAGTATCCTGGCTGATGAGGAGTGATATCCCAAAACCGGCTCTAGGATGCTTGTTTCTGATCCAGGAAGGACCTGGCCTGGCAGTTCAGGCTGGAATGTTCCCATGAGGAGAAGGGTCAAGACTGATTTGCACATGGCTGGGTACAAATTGTAATGGCATGGTGAGCATAAAAACGATGGATTTATGGCCAGATCTCTCTGCTGGGGGTGAATGTTTGACATTGTTCAGCATTCCATCCATAAATTGTTCTTTTTGCATTTGTTGCCCTAACTGGGAAGGGTATGCCTAGACCTGGCTCCCGTACATGCCATGCCACTGGAGTCAAGCTAGCCTGGCTCATGAGGCGTGATACCCCGAAACCAGTCCCAGGATGCTTGTTTCCGTTCCGGGGAGGACCTGGCCCGGCAGTTCCGGCTGGACTGTTCCCATGGGCAGGAGGGGCAAGACTGATTTACATATGGCTGGGTCCAACCTAGGGTGGCATGATGAGCAAAAGAACAATGGATTTAACCCAGATCCGTAACTGGGGTGAGTGTTTGAAAATTTTCAGCATTCCGTCCATCATTTTGTTATGTTGGTAGATAGGAGTCTTCAGAGCCCCATTTTCCTTCTGTTCCTGGCGATGCCTTTGCGATATCTGAAGCTTGGGGTGGAAGGGCAATGCCACTGTTTGCTAGGGACAAGACATGGGTGGCAGCTTCTACCATTAGAGACCCTTAACTGACAAACTGACATCCATGGAAAAATGGCTGTTCTGCATTATGCTCAACCTTGCCTTATGGTGCAAGGGAGCGCCAGCTGTGTCCAGCATAGGATTTGAACTTGAGTTACATTCTACAGTACAAACTCTTTCATGTAGACCACTGCATAGAAAGCAACTGTGCAAGAGGAGTGCTTTAGTGTGAAGCACTCATGTTACTCCTAAGTATATGAGGTTATATACCGCTGGACCCCTTGCTGGTGCCTGCTACCTATTGGTGGAAGGATTTGGCAAATAGCCAGTTCACACTACTTTTATAGACCTGTCTTTGTGCCAAAACCTTTGGCTTCTGTGCTGCCCCACCACAGAAATGCCCCTTTTGCAAAATTAAAAGGGGCGTGCTGCAAAACTGTTTTGGCACTCCATTAGGGTCAGCTTTCCTGCAAAAATCTTTGAGTATGAAAGCTGATTGTCGCTGCTGTTTGTTCTGCTTTGCGCTGTTTGTGGCACGTGAGCAACAGCACAAACTTTTAGTAAATCTAATTCCAAATGTTATTACACAGTTAATGCCTCCAAGTTCTACTAGCACTGTTACATTGAGCCCTGTGGCATAAGTTAACAATAAGAAAACACTGATCATGAGTTAGTCTTTCAGCAGTGCTTCTGGGACATGGGACTACTGCGGAGTTTACTAAGATAGTCTTTGAAGTTCGTTGTGGTCACTTGTGCCACAGATTTTGGTTTCCTTAGCAACTACGGCTTCAAAAACTAAATGCTGCTACAGTATCTTTCCAAGTTCCATACCAATCATCGCCAGGCAACACAGTTGCGAAGGTCGACCACTGATAAACATTCATGGCCGGTTAGAGCACCAGCTCACTTCCATCACTTACAGATTCTCATTCTGGCCAATAATATAGGATAAAATAATAAACCACATTCCACCTTCTTTAAAGAATAAAAAAAAAAAAAGGTTTCATAATTTACCCACCTAGTTTTAGTTCTAACTATCTCATGGAGGGCTACCTCATGCAAAAAATGATTGAAGTCTACAGTAATTGTAGAACATATGGAGTCTGTATTCCTTATCCATTCAATGCATAGGACATTTTACTGGTGAGCCAGGATGTAACTTGGACAGTTTGTTAGAGGTTCAGTATAACCTAAAGATTCTTAAAAAATGATTTATTTTAAATGCAGATGGATGGACCTCTTTGGTATAGAATCATATATTTGACTTACGAAGATTTGGCAATTTGCTCCAGTGGTTCCAATTTGATTCCCTCTGTCTCATCTAGCAGTCGGTGCTACTTTGATGTTTTCTTCTTGAGTGTGCCTCCCTGATTGGCTTGAATTTCAAAAAATTTATGAACTGTGAAGTAGCTTCCTCCATCTGGATAGTCTGCAGCCATTTATCTATCTGATAATATTTAAATATCAATTAGCTTCCCATCTGTGGCTACTCTGGATCTCATCTTCCCTCCACTTAGAAGGTTTGTTTCAATAACATTTGCTAATTCTAAGGGGGTGCTTAGTTTATATTTAAGCAAAAGACACACAATTGCTCACCATGCCACCCCAGTTTAGACCTGGCCATATGCAAATCAGTCTTGACCCTGTGCCTCATGGGAACAGTCCAGCCCGAACTGCCAAGCCAGGTCCTCCCTGGAACGGAAACAAGCATCCTAGGACCGGTTTCGGGGTTTCACCCCTCTTCAGCCAGGATAGCTTGATTCCAGTGGCACAGGTAATTGCACCTTACCTACTGCACTGAACTGTATTGTTGCATAACCTATGTTTGACTAAATATGATGTATATAAATTCGACACGTTCAACACAAGGGGTGGTGCTCATATAGATTGGTGGATTGATCCTCTTATAACATCATGATCGAGATGACTGTTTCATTTGTCATTTTAGATTGGCTACTGCACCTACGGACACCACATGCCTCTGGTGCAACTAAACTGGTAAAACTAGGTCAATACACCATATTACCAATGAATTGAGTGTAGATTTATCTTCTTAGTTAGGTCCTGAAGAATTGCCGCCAGATCTCTCCGACTATATAGGCAAGAAACATGTTGACCGAGTAAATCCTAATGAAACTGCTTGCAACATCAGTGTAGACAGTCGCCACACTGATTTTAATCAGGGTGGGAGGCAGGATCATTAAAATTAGTTTCCCTGATACTCCTATTTCCCTGTTTTAATTCGCATGGTCTACTAGAACCACATCACAGCACATCTACACTTTAGGGCCCCTTACACACACCGCACCAAACGGCAAGGAATAAAAGATCTCCGCCAAAGAGCCCCCACTGAGGGTGCCCGTCGGGTATTGCAGCGCCGACCCGACGAGGAGCATGCCGGACGATGAAGCGCCTGTGAGGGCCCTCATTCCGAAAGGAAGGATTCCCCATCCTCCCTCTCGTTAGCCACTATTGGATCTCGCCCCATGTTTGTTCACCCCCCCTTAGGAACTGCATACTCCTTTTGTTTGTTACTTGTACTAGGGCCCGTATGCTGGACCTTCAAAGCCCTTTCTCGTCCCTCTTCTTTGATAGCACAGTGGCACAGTGAGCCCAGGACCCACGTCTGGGCATACCTGGCGCACTTAGGGCGAGAAAGCAAAAGACACACAATTGATGGACGGAATGCAGAACAAATCAAAACATTCACCCCCAGTCAAGAGATCTGGGTTAAATCCATCATTCTTTTGCTCACCATGCCACCCCAGTTTAGACCTGGCCATATGCAAATCAGTCTTGACCCTGTGCTTCATGGGAACAGTCCAACCCGAACTGCCAAGCCAGGTCCTCCCTGGACCGGAAACAAGCATCCTAGGACCGGTTTCGGGGTTTCACCCCTCTTCAGCCAGGATAGCTTGATTCCAGTGGCACAGTGAGCCCAGGACCCACGTCTGGGCATACCTGGCGCACTTAGGGCGAGAAGGCAAAAGACACACAATTGATGGACGGAATGCAGAACAAATCAAAACATTCACCCCCAGTCAAGAGATCTGGGTTAAATCTATCATTCTTTTGCTCACCATGCCACCCCAGTTTAGACCTGGCCATATGCAAATCAGTCTTGACCCTGTGCCTCATGGGAACAGTCCAGCCCGAACTGCCAAGCCAGGTCCTCCCTGGACCGGAAACAAGCATCCTAGGACCGGTTTTGGGGTTTCACCCCTCTTCAGCCAGAATAGCTTGATTCCAGTGGCACAGTGAGCCCAGGACCCACGTCTGGGCATACCTGGCGCACTTAGGGCGAGAAAGCAAAAGACACACAATTGATGGACGGAATGCAGAACAAATCAAAACATTCACCCCCAGTCAAGAGATCTGGGTTAAATCCATCATTCTTTTGCTCACCATGCCACCCCAGTTTAGACCTGGCCATATGCAAATCAGTCTTGACCCTGTGCCTCATGAGAACAGTCCAGCCCGAACTGCCAAGCCAGGTCCTCCCTGGACCAGAAACAAGCATCCTAGGACCGGTTTCACCCTCTTCAGCCAGGATAGCTTGATTCCAGTGGCACAGTGAGCCCAGGACCCACGTCTGGGCATACCTGGCGCACTTAGGGCGAGAAAGCAAAAGACACACAATTGATGGACGGAATGCAGAACAAATTAAAACATTCACCCCCAGTCAAGAGATCTGGGTTAAATCCATCATTCTTTTGCTCACCATGCCACCCCAGTTTAGACCTGGCCATATGCAAATCAGTCTTGACCCTGTGCCTCATGGGAACAGTCCAGCCCGAACTGCCAAGCCAGGTCCTCCCTGGACCGGAAACAAGCATCCTAGGACCGGTTTCAGGGTTTCACCCCTCTTCAGCCAGGATAGCTTGATTCCAGTGGCACAGTGAGCCCTGGACCCACGTCTGGGCATACCTGGCGCACTTAGGGCGAGAAAGCAAAAGACACACAATTGATGGACGGAATGCAGAACAAATCAAAACATTCACCCCCAGTCAAGAGATCTGGGTTAAATCCATCATTCTTTTGCTCACCATGCCACCCCAGTTTAGACCTGGCCATATGCAAATCAGTCTTGACCCTGTGCCTCATGAGAACAGTCCAGCCCGAACTGCCAAGCCAGGTCCTCCCTGGACCGGAAACAAGCATCCCAGGACCGGTTTCACCCCTCTTCAGCCAGGATAGCTTGATTCCAGTGGCACAGTGAGCCCAGGACCCACGTCTGAGCATACCTGGCGCACTTAGGGCGAGAAAGCAAAAGACACACAATTGATGAACGTAATGCAGAACAAATCAAAACATTCACCCCCAGTCAAGAGATCTGGGTTAAATCCATCATTCTTTTGCTCACCATGCCACCCCAGTTTAGACCTGGCCATATGCAAATCAGTCTTGACCCTGTGCCTCATGGGAACAGTCCAGCCCGAACTGCCAAGCCAGGTCCTCCCTAGACCGGAAACAAGCATCCTAGGACCGGTTTCGGGGTTTCACCCCTCTTCAGCCAGGATAGCTTGATTCCAGTGGCACAGTGAGCCCAGGACCCACGTCTGGGCCTACCTGGCGCACTTAGGGCGAGAAAGCAAAAGACACACAATTGATGGATGGAATGCAGAACAAATCAAAACATTCACCCCCAGTCAAGAGATCTGGGTTAAATCCATCATTCTTTTGCTCACCATGCCACCCTAGTTAAGACCTGGCCATATGGAAATCAGTCTTGACCCTGTGCCTCATGGGAACAGTCCAGCCCGAACTGCCAAGCCAGGTCCTCCCTGGACCGGAAACAAGCATCCTAGGACCGGTTTCGGGGTTTCACCCCTCTTCAGCCAGGATAGCTTGATTCCAGTGGCACAGTGAGCCCAGGACCCATGTCTGGGCATACCTGGCGCACTTAGGGCGAGAAAGCAAAAGACACGATGGTCCCGCCAAGCATATTGCAGCCTCCAGACTGCCTCGCCCCTGGCGGTTGCGTAGGTGCAATGGTGGTCCGACTGCCCTAGTTGTAATAGGGCTGTTGGACTGCCGGTGGAGCAGTGGCTGGACCGCCATCGCTGCACCTGCGCATGTCTGGCAGTCCTTGGCCCACCAGACTCGTAATCAGGCCCTTAAATGTTGATACACTACACAAATGCTGCAATAAATTAGAATACAATATACATAATCCAAGATTTGGAATTTATTAAGAACCTGTTTTTTTCCTACCAAAGCTTGACACCGAAAGTGTGTGAATTTTAGAAACACTCAGATAAGAAAAACAGTTTTAAATCCATACCTCTCCACTCATTTGCCCTGGAGGGTCTTGCAGTCACCCACCCGCCCACTAACGTCCTCTTCGTCACCAGATTTTCAGTAGGGTGCAACTGGCTCCATCAAGTTTGTGTCTTTGATGCAGAATGCTCCTGTTTCCCAAATTACAGCGCACTATTCAGTTCACTATTTAAAACCATAGGGAGGACAGAAAGTTGAATGGGCTTTGCCGGGGGAGTTGTGACCTGCCAATCAACAGTATGCTTCCTTCATACACCTTCACAAAACGGCCTTTCACCTGCTTGTAGAAGATTGTAGCAAGAGACAGCAAATTAATAAAATTAACACCACTCTGTTAAATCTGGCATGAACTTTATTCGATGTTTATCCAGTGCGTTCTAAACATGCAGGTTAAAATAGAGGTTTGTCATATTTTGTTTTTAAAAATGAGAGTCTCATGCTCCAAGCTGCTACATAAGTTTGAGCCATATCTAAATATTTATACAAAACGTGATATAGTGTTGCTTAGTAGTGGCTAAGATATGAGCATTTAAGAGTTATTCCCCTTTAAATATGAACGAAACATTGTGCCAACTTTCTTATAGTAAGAGAAAGCAAAACTCAATGGGGGATATTCTCAAGAACGGGCGATAATAATCGCCACCCTAGGTTAACGCAATTTTACATAACGCCGTCTATCACGGGAAACTAACGCCATGTTAACGGCGTATTCTCAGCACGCCGGCAACAGGCGATAGTATCCCGATAACGCGTCAAATGTCCGCGTTAAAATTACCGGGACGCTGATAAAAAAGGAAACCCGAACGTGAAAAAAGTGGCGATGGGCCCAACAGCAATAAAAATATCAGCAATAAGCAGCGCCAGGCTTGCTATTCCCACGTCAGGCGGGAAAAATCACCATAAAAGCTGCAAAAAAAACCAACAACTGAGAAGCACCATGGAGGAAGCTGGAGCAACTACAGAGGCCAACCAGAACCCCACAAACCCCCCGGAGGACCAGCCAGGGACCTCGGGGAAGGAGAAGGGCAAGGAGAAGAAGAAGAGGAACCCGCGATTCAGTCCGCAGGAAAACAAGATCCTGATTACGGAGGTGATAGAACACCACCAAAAACTGTTCATCACCTCCACTGTGTCATTGGCAACTAAAAATGCAATATGGCAGTCCATCTTGGCCAAGGTGAATGCAGTCGGAGTGAAGAGAAGGGAAGTGGACGACTGCAAGAAGCGCTGGAATTATGTGAAGCGCAAAACCAAGCTGAAACTCGCTAACAACTGGAAAGCAGCAATGCAGACTGGAGGTGGGTGTCCAGCGCCACAGCAGGAGCTGGATGAGATGGAGGAAATGGTGTCCACAGTCATCAGTGGGGAGACGGTGGCAGGAGTTGGGGGACCGGACACTGCTCAACATGACCTGACCCAACAGCAACAGGGTGAGTAACGACCAGGGACTGGGGGACAGGGGAGACGGGCACAATGGCACACATGCACAATTAAGTATAGCACAGTGCACACCCACAATGACTCTGGATCATGTCCCTGATTTCCTTGGCATACTGCAGCACACATAGAAACATCAAGTAGGCCCCCGTCGACAATGTGCCCAGAGGGGGCCCTCCCCACACATCACTAATCTCACAACAAACCCATGCACATGTGCTGAACCCAGCAAAGCTGTGGGTCCGTGAGCCACACAGACAATGCAAGAGACACTGCATGACGATTAGCATGGCTGCAGTCCAATTATCATGACATGGTGCACGCCACGACACTGAGGTGGCTGAGTGTGGACCACATCCATAAAGGAGCAGGTCACACTCTGACACATCCAGGAGCACAAACAACCCCTGACGTCAACAAGACATCTGCGGACAAACCATGCCCAAGAGTCCCAACTCCCACCAAAAACCCAATTTACCCAAGTCTGCAACATCTCAGCACTGTATAAGGACAGAAGTGAAAGGCACACCGCCTGAAAGGGATAAGGGCCAGCAAAATCAGAGCTGCAGGGGCGACTCTCCCACAATGCAGCACACACACATAAGAATCAGAGACATCAACATTGACAACAATGTGGTACAAACTGCAACACTTTCACAACAGAACAGAGGACACAACTGCTGCCGCTTGTGTGTAGAAAATGGCCAATCACATTTGGCATAGCAGGAAACTGTGAGATGATAATGTACAAGTACAACCTCACATCCCTGATGGTGTAGAAATGTCCACTGTCCTGCATCAAATAGGCATCTCCTCCCAAACAGTCACAATGTACATTGACATGCAGTCTGTTTGTAAATTGTCCAATGCGTGAATATACATGGAACACACTGTTAAACTGCATCTCCCCTTTACATTGCAGAGGGAGAATCACCACCTCCTGCAGAGCAGACGGTACATCTCTTCACTGATGATGAAGAGGACCTCCACACCATCGACACCGATGCCCTCCAACAGCTCATGGACACCCTCAGCACCCCACCCCCAGGAGCAGGGCAGCCCAGCTGCATCGAGGAGACCCCACCCCCTGCACAGACCACACAGCAGGAAGCACCCACCACCACGGCTGTCTCCCAGGACCTCCACGACCAACACATGGCATTCCAACCCCATGTGTTAGAGGGCCAGAAGGAGATGGCTGATCAGGTGCGGGTGGGGTTCGACCTCATGGCAGCCAAACTAGTTGCCATACATGGGTGTCTAAGTCCCATCAGGGACCACTTACAGTCCCTAACGGACACCCACAGTCCGCTCCATGCTCTCCAACAAGCCATGGCTGACATCGCTGGAGTCATGACTCTGAGACAAGAACAACTGTCTAGTCAGAGTGGCTCCAGCGATGTCAGCCGGGAGTTGGGACACATGCGGAGGATCATGGAGAACATGGAGCGGATGCAGGTGGAAAGAATGGCTGCCACGGCTGCAAACCAGCGAGATGTAGCTGGGATCTTCCATGCCCTGCAGATCCTCATCATGGCATTGCTGCCACAAGGCCTGGCGCAGATGAATACTGCTGCTACTACTCCATCCACATCTCCGCCCCCTGATGTGTCAGTGCCTCACAGTGTGGCAGACAATCCACCTCCGGCCCCTGATGTGTCACTGCCACACAGTGCGGCAGACATTCCACCTCCGGCCCCTGATGTGTCAGTACCACACAGTGCTGCAGACAAAACAACACCACCCACATGTGAGGCACATCACACATCAGAGGACGATGATGGGGATGATTCTGCCTTTGTGTTAAGAAGGAAGCTGTAGCATTCATCTCCCCCATATGGCCTGTTTCAGCTTGGTTCTGCCCTCTGCATCATGCCCTGGAATAACACCTTCCACTGTCCCCCGATACACTCTGCGACACTCACCTTGGCCCTCGACATGGACTGCCATATTTGGTTTGGTTACCAATGACACAGCAATCAGACTGCGGACTGAACTCTTTCTCTTCCGATGAACTTGTCAATCCCTAAAGGACTCTGGCTGGCCCTCCACGGGGCAACAATGTAAAGTGGGGTTTGCAAGGCCATGTACTGGTCCAGCTTCAACACTCCACCGAATGTGATTAAAACATTCTAATTCACACAGATGTGTCATGTCTATGATCAAGCAAGTATGAAAGTATGGATGAATGTAGGGGCAGTGATTCCAAAAAAAGGTACTCCCTGGGAACTGATATCAATGCGCATGTTTGACCGTGACCCAGATAGGCAGTGAGATGACTGGGAATGTGTGAACTAGCTGTGGCCTCATTGCTCCTAAACAACAATCTCGCAATTTCCCAACTTAGCCCCACGTCAATGTAGGAAATAGGGCTGTGTTTAAAGAAGTCAAAGTCAAAGTTATGTGGATGCCACAGCTCGGAGCAATGATTTGTTTGAGTGTGCAGCGGTTGGACTCCTGAGATGGTCTGTGCGTAAGTGTGAAGGTCATTCCATGCAAGAGAACTGCGAGCAAGGACTTCTGTGTGTGGGGTGTGTATACGTTGGTCTTTGGTTAGCGCTGTGCGTAGTGTGGGAGTCATCATCAGCTGCTATGGTATCTCTCAGGGGTGCCGGGCGCATGCAATTCCAAGGTCGGAGGTGCAGATGTGCTACCGTCTTCTAGTTCAGACAAAGGAGCTTTCATCCCTAATGTTAGTTTGTCATCTGCTTGCATTCTGGAAATGTGATGTGGATTTTTGTGGGGGGGGATGTCAGTGCTTCGCCTTCCGGCACGGTTGAACCCTTACCAGCCATGTACGTGCCCTCACGGTCAATTTTGCATGCTCTGATGTAGCAGTGGTGTTTTGCTGCAGTCTGACAGTGATGGGTACAGGTAGCTGTGAGGAGGCGCGTGACTTCTCACCTTGCACCTATAAGCTGACACTGTTCACTACTATTGATGGATGACGTCCATGTACACATGTGATCTGTACATGGCACATATGTCCAGGGGACACATTGGTGTGTTCCACGCAAGGTATTCCTGCTGTTTTTTTGGCTGGTGTGCATCTCCCATGTTGCTGAGGTGTTCACTGTGCCCCCATCCCCCTTACGTCCATGTTGCTCATGTTGTGGGACTTGAGTCACAGGGTGCATCTCTGCATCAGGGTGGTTCATATTTGACCCCAAATGACACCCGCAATTTCATATTTGACCCCAAATGACACCCGCAATTTCATATTTGACCCCAAAAGACACCCGAATTGTCAATCAATCAAATGCTTTATTTCGATTGCTAGAATCATAAAAGCAACAAACAAAAAACACAGACCGACATTCAAAGTACAATCTATCACATTAATATAAATACATGATTTGATAAAGTTAAAAATAGCTAAAAAGATACTATAAGACTTTTAAGACCTAAAAATTGATCTAGGATTTAAACATTTTTTAAAACAGCTATATACAAGGCCTTACAAAATGGTTAAAAAAGTGAGCCTAGATGCACAACCAGACATAATATACGGAGCTTGCGAATAAAAACATTTATACTAGGATATCAAGGGAGATGAAGGGAAACAGCCAGAAGTTGGGAAGTATATAAGCGGACATAAATATTTATCCCTCCACAAGCGTGCTAGTACCCTTTAATGCTTTATTTCTGATGATCCAGGCGCGGCTCAAAAACTTCGCCACCCCACATGAAAAAAGCACACCTGGGTCAGCTTTTAGGATGCGCAAAGCAATCCTATAGTCACGTGTACCCATAATTTTACAGACCGGTTTTATCCAGCTGGACCTAGCAATGGAATATGCCGGACAGTTAAACAAAAGATGGGGCAAGCTTTCCAACGGCGCTCCACAGCAAGGGCATGCCTTACTTTGATACTTGTGAGAGTGCCACTTGGAGGTGGTTGCATTAATAGGAAGTGTGCCCAGCCTAAATTGCATGAATAACTGTCTATCACGTGGTATCTGGATGTTGTCCAAGTAGGGCTCCAAGCCTCTACACTGTTTGTGGCGAAAGAACTCTTCTGTTAAGCTCCCCATTTCTGGATTGCTCAGTTCTTTGGTATCGACCCAGTTCCAATAGGTATGCTTAAGCTCTGCCTTGGTAGGTGGTATCTGAGTTTCCCATGCTTCCGTAAAGCCCAACTTGGACAGCAGCCTTCTAACACTAGATATCCACTTTACCCTATACCCTAAGTCTAGACCTATCACCTCTGTTAGGGCCGCGGCATAATTGACAAGCTCTGGGGTGCGCATCACTCGCGCCCAAAAAAGAAGAGGGCGCAATTTTGCAATATCCCTAAAAGGCCGTCTGCCCATATCAAACATCAGGGGGTTAATGGAGTGTTACTTGGAAGCATTACCAAATCCCTCAAAAACTTATTCTCGGACCTGCCAATATCTTCGGTGTTTTCAAAGCCCCATAGCTCCGCCTCGTACAACGCAGCGGCTGCGGCTTTGGCTTCGTAAATTGCAAGAGCTGGGGCTACCGGTCTACTATAGGAGGCCCGATGTTCTTTACTGAGAGCTCCAGCAGCACGTTTATGATTTAATAACATCTTAGCTAGATGCGGCTTCCAATGCATTTTGTCAGTGAGGCGGATGCCCAAATAATCAAACACATGTACCCTCTCTAATCGAATATTATTTAAAATTAAATCATTTTTAAAAGCCTTGTATGGATTAAAAGCCATGAATTTTGTCTTTTCTGTATTAATAACCAGACCCCTGGATTCGCAGAATAGCTGGTATCGATTAAGAAGTCTTTGCAGCCCAATCGGGGTTTTCGACACCAGAAGGGTGTCGTCGGCAAACAGCAATGTAGGAACTTTCTCGCCCGCCAGAATTGGTGCATCTGACTGGATCTCCTGAAGAAATCTCACCACCCTATTGATGTACAAAGAAAACAGGGTAGGTGCCATGACACACCCCTGGCGGACTCCCCTGCCGACTGGAATCTTTTCTGTTACCTCCCCATGGGGACCCCACCTAACTTGGGCGAAGTTTCCTTCGTGCAGTCGAATTAAAAAATTAAGAAGGAGAGGGGGCACCCAGATCCCTCAGCGTTTGCCACAGTCTTAGCCTAGGAACAAGATCAAAAGCTGTTCTTAAATCAATAAAAGCAAGGTACAGACTTCCCTTACCAATAACAACAACCTTCCAATATATAAGCAATAACCTGAAGACTTGGTCAATCGTGCCTGTGTTTCTTCTAAACCCAGCCTGATATTGGGATAAAATATCCTCCTCTTCAGCCCAAGTCTGTATTCGCTGTAGGAGAACTCTACCTACCAACTTTTGCATGGCATCTAATAAGCTTATTGGCCTGTAGTTTGATGGGTCTTCCCTATCCCCTTTTTAAATATCGGGACCACCAGCGCTCCTTTCCAAGAGTCAGGAATAGGGGATCCATTGGCTATGCTATTGATCAAAAGTTGAATATAACGTGACCAATTTCTGGAATCGGCCAAGAAGAGGTCACCAGGAAGACCATCAGGTCCAGGAGCTTTACCCGGCACTATCTTTGCAATAGCCATTTCAATTTCAAGCAGCGTGAAGGGGTTGATCGCATTCCTCGCCAGAGGAACGTCTGTGGAGTCGCTTAACTCCTCCAGACGTTCATCATTAGGAGTGGAATACAATTTCCTAAAATGGTCATACCATTCATGGCTTGTGATATGGTTAGACAAAGAGATAGGGTCTCGACTAGTACCCTTACTAACAAGGGACCAGAATTGGTTTTTGTTCTGTAGACTTGCGTCTTTCAAATTTTTCCAATGACATTCATCCCACTCTATTCTAGCCTCATGAAGGGCTGCCCTATAATTCTTTCTCGCTAGTTTTATTATTTCGGAATTCTTAGACCTAATTGCAGCTGCCATTGTTTGTCTATTTAGTCTACATTTTTTAGTATACCACAAGTGCTGTCTTTGCCGAAATGCCTTTTTTTGTCATGGTTTTGGGTGGCTAGGAAAAGAGTGCTCAATTGTTCTGTAGTGCGAGAGTGAACTAAAAAAGCTCCTGCACAGGGCTCGGCGGTCAATAAAGTTGCCTGGAGGGCTTGAATACCAGAGGAGACAACTGCCTTAACGCTAGATAGTTTTATTTCATGTGCGCTGATCATATGCCATTTCAGATATCTTTTGCAATTTGAAGGAACGATATCTATAACCGAAGCTATGGCCCTCCTGCTTTGTTGTGAGGACTGGGTGGCCCAAAGCGATTCAAATGTCAAACAAAGAGGGTTGTGGTCACTGTCAGTTGTGGTGCCCACGTACATGTCTAACACTTGAACCCATAACTATACATCCACTAGAATGTAGTCTATTCGTGAAGAGCAGCCTACTCTATTATAAGTGTTTGCACCATGCGTATCCGAGTGGGTTCTACCGTTTGCAGCTCTAAGACCATGTTCAATGGTTAATGCATTAAATTGAATTGCAAGCGGGGACCACTTTCTAATGGGAGAAATATTAAGAGGGGGACCGACCATTTTGCATCACTATCCTCCAGCTCCAGCATGTCCTCTAAGCTCAAAGGCTCAAAGGTACAGTTGAAGTCTCCTCCTACTATAATTTTCGCTTCGGGCTTGCAACTGGATAGGGAATGGTCTAAAAGTGTAACAATGGGTGATTGTTGGCCTCCCTTAGTTCCTCTAATGTAAACATTGAACAGCTCCAATATACCTCCTCCCCTAGGGCCTTTAATAGTTAACCACAGAATGTCAAAACTCTTGGTAGATTGGACAATGGTCTGGCAGTCTAAGGAAGTGCTCACCCAAATAATCAGCCCTCCTGAAGGTCGCCCTCTCCCCTTTGTTATTGCCGGGATGCAATAGCAGGCATAGCCAGATTTGTGGAGTGGGGCCAAACTCCACGTCTCCTGGAATAAACATATGTCAAAGCCCTCCACAAAATCATTCCAGTGCGGCAGTAATAACTTGTTTGGTAAACCTGCCACATTCCACGATAAAATTTTCAGCTGATGTGGGCATGTACCTGAGTCTCCCTCATGTAAACAATACGGTGTTAAGGTACAAGATAAATCCAAAGGGTCTGGTGCCAATGACAAATCAGGAAGAATGCAAGGAACAATCTCTTGTAAACCCTGTTCGGAGTGGTTCGACACCACCCCTAAAATCTCAGATGAATCTTTACTAGAGAGGGGAACAGAACACTCGTTAAAATTATGAGTCTGGCCAACCCCCGCCGTATCGTACCTTGATGAGCAGCCAGGCTCAACAAGCAGTCAATCCACTGCTTCAAGCATTGAACCTCCCTCGAGTTGGGATTGGGACCCGTCCCCTGGGAAAACTTGATCTCGCCTAAACTGTATAGCTGAAGTAGGAGGGGCACAAGATCTGAAGTAGGAGGGGCACAAGTGTGGGAGTCATCATCAGCTGCTATGGTATCTCTCAGGGGGTGCCGGGCGCATGCAATTCCAAGGTCGGAGGTGCAGATGTGCTACCGTCTTCTAGTTCAGACAAAGGAGCTTTCATCCCTAATGTTAGTTTGTCATCTGCTTGCATTCTGGAAATGTGATGTGGATTTTTGTGGGGGGGGATGTCAGTGCTTCGCCTTCCGGCACGGTTGAACCCTTACCAGCCATGTACGTGCCCTCACGGTCAATTTTGCATGCTCTGATGTAGCAGTGGTGTTTTGCTGCAGTCTGACAGTGATGGGTACAGGTAGCTGTGAGGAGGCGCGTGACTTCTCACCTTGCACCTATAAGCTGACACTGTTCACTACTATTGATGGATGACGTCCATGTACACATGTGATCTGTACATGGCACATATGTCCAGGGGACACATTGGTGTGTTCCACGCAAGGTATTCCTGCTGTTTTTTTGGCTGGTGTGCATCTCCCATGTTGCTGAGGTGTTCACTGTGCCCCCATCCCCCTTACGTCCATGTTGCTCATGTTGTGGGACTTGAGTCACAGGGTGCATCTCTGCATCAGGGTGGTTCATATTTGACCCCAAATGACACCCGCAATTTCATATTTGACCCCAAATGACACCCGCAATTTCATATTTGACCCCAAAAGACACCCGAATTGTCATATTTGACCCCAATTGACACCCTGTTGTCTTTTTATGAACACCAATGACAGCCTTCATGTCATGTTTTTGTACACATGTGATACGCTGATGAGTGGGATTACGTACTACATTTGACACCCTGAAATGGCATTTCGAATACGTGACACCCTAAACAGCCTCTCTGTACAGAGGTGACATACCCACCATCTATTTTCTATTTGTGAGATTGTTAGCACTTAATGTTGCACTTACACTTGTCAGAGTGATGTGCTAATGCAGAGGACTGACATGCACACAGGGAATGTGTGTTGCAATGAATTAATTTGCACATGCTGTTCATGTGGTCATTTTGTACTGTTCCATGATTGCTAAGGACAGTCAAATGTGACGTGCTCATGCGAAGAAATTGTTAATGACTGTGTTCCTTCGGGCTATTCCTGCTGCAGCTGCAGTGGGGTGTGGTCCACCTGCCTCATCATCCTCATCATCGTCCGGTGCATCTGGCACTTGGATCCATGGGGCATTGGTGCGTACACATATGTTGTGCAATACAGAACATGCAATGATCATCTTGCACACTATTTCTGGGCTGTACAGGAGTCTTCCACCTGTGATGTCCAGGCACCTGAAACGTGACTTTAACACGCCAAATGTGTGCTCAACAATGCCCCTGGTGCGTTTGTGGCCCACATTGTACTGCCTCTGGGCCGGGGTGTTCGGGGCTCGGAGGGGTGTCATCATCCACGGGCAGAGTGCATATCCTTGATCACCTGTGAGAGGTAAGTGAGATTAGTGTAAATTGGTGGTTCTGCATGCTGTGTTGGCAGACCTACAGGTTTTGTGGTGTGTGATTTGTGCGACTTTGGGATTTATGTTTGCCATGTATTGCTTCTGCCAAATGTGCGGGATCAATGTGCATTACGTAGCCTCACAGCTGCTCCGCCCTCCCCCCGAGCCTATTTACTTGTGTGCGCTGCGTGGTTGCATCACTTGCACTCCTACGGCACACCATTGTCATGCCTGTCTGCGCATGTCCGCAAGCCTGACAACAACACTGTAATGTTGGCCGTTGAAGGTGGGCGGCCACGTGTGTGTAGGCCTATGGTAAGGATAGGCCGGACACAGATGTAGAGTTCAGGCCTGGCTGAACTTGCGCTGTTATTGAGGCTAGGCCTTTGGCTTATGCTGCAGCAATGAAGATACACACACAACAGTTGGCATGTATGAGCCAAGACCCCGAGCAGTCTGTCGCTCCTTTATTTATCCATTCGGGCGAGCCCGCCCTCTGGGTGCATGCTACATTGCAACATTGTCGATTAAGGGCCGGGTGGCGCCGACCCTACAACAGAGACACACGCAATAGTTACTTTTGTAGCCAGCCCGGAACTGAACCACGCCCAGAGCCCAGAACTGAACCATGCCCGGGCCATTTCTTCACACTCCTCACACGCTTACGCGTGCGCCACCGCCATGGCGCTGGGATGTCGTGCGCTTCGGAGTACGTCTCCAGACGTTCCACCCAGGCTTTCCAGCGGCCTGCCTGGGACGGGGGTGGCCCCGTAACTGTGAAGGGCTCCAGTGGCGTTACCGAGGACATGCTGAGCGGGTGTGCAGCCTGCGATGATGCAGTAGGCCTGGAGGTCCGGACTGGATTTGATTTGTGTGAGACCTGCTGGACCGCAGTGTAGGCCGGAGGGAGCAGTCAGCACACACAGAAGTCCGCAGTGCGGTGCCGCAAGGTGCGCTGGGGGCCTGTTGCGCGGAAGCCAGCGATCGGCTGAGGAGGCTGCCAAGCTCGCGGGCCTCGGGCTTGAAGATTGCACCGGCATGTGGTGGGCCCTGTTGGAGACACGCCAGTGGCGGCAGGTGAGCAGTGAGGCCTGGGTGCGCAGGGGCGGGCAATCACCGCTGGGCGCCGGATGGGTCTGGGGACCAGCGGGCTGGGGTGCAGCAGGTGCACAGGATCGCGCAGGCACCACCGGTCACCGCGGCGGCCTCGTGGCAGGGTGAGGGGTGCCGCCCTGGCAGACACGCCCCTGCAGGCGATGACGAGATATGCGCCGGGTGGCATGTGACGTAGCCAGCTCATCGCCGGTGTAAATTTGGCCGTTGAAGGTGGTCGGCCACGTGTGTGTAGGCCTATGGTCAGGATATGGTGGCCACAGAGACACACGCAGTAGTTACTTTGGTGGCCATCCCGGAAGTGAACCACGCCCAGAGCCCCGGGCTATTTATTCACACACCTACGCTGGACTGGCGTATGCCGGCCTAGCCCACTACGCTTACGCTTACAGGGGGGGGCGACATAGCTACATGTCCATGGTCTTCCCCACTGCCTGAGGTAACATGGTTGCGTCCACTGTCCACAACACTACAAACACCAGCAGTATATGTCCACATGGACATGTCTGTGCTCTGCATACTCATGACTGTCCAGCACATCAGCGCCACACTTGGCATTGTGTACATTCTTATTCATGGGTCACTTGCCTCCTTTGCACATTCTTGGTTCCCTCCTCTCCCCACATTCTGCAATTGTGTGGCAGAGGGGCTATGCCTTTGTGGATGGTTTGTCTACATGTCTGGCCCCTGTTACCACAGTTACTTGTGTTGTCGTGTCTGGTAGGTGGGCATGTTGGTTGGCATGTTGTATGTGATTTTGTTAGAGGTGCATTCCCACAGTTGTGAGTTGTATGATTGTGGAGTTGAGGTGTGTGGTGTGTTCCGTTGGTACTTACCGACGAGCAGTGCATTTCCATAGGTGCCATCCTGAAAGCGCTGGTTGATGATGGACTGTCGGAAGATGTAGGAATCATGCTTTGCTAAAAAAAAACAACCTGGTCCTTGCAGATTTGGGCAACTACTGTCCTATCTCGCTCCTTCCGGTAATCAGCAAAATTGCAGAAAAACATGTTAACCATTTGGGAGAAATTGACTTTTCAATGCCTTACTCTTACTGGTTAATCCCAACTATAGAAAACTTTTTCATGATCATACTAAATCCTAATTGGGGGACACTGGCCGCTCTATACCATATTCCTGCCGATTTTACCCAGGTGTGAAGAACCTATATACGATTACGCTAACCCTGATGAAGTCCTTTACAGGACAAAAAGCGTTGGCTGGGCTGAAGTGCGGAATATTGATGAAATATTAATAAATATGTTCTTACTGGAAATAGCTTGGCTCCCTCCTCTTATGTGGACCAAACAAAGAAGAATTTGTGTAATTTAATTGTACATTAATGTGAATCTTGAGATTGTAATTATGTAAGAAGACTTGCAGAGTTCCCTCTTCAGTATAATTTCTTGGATCGACTATGTAACAGTTTTAATGGATGATCCTTGTGCATACAGTCATTTTAATGGATATTAGTTACTTGTACATACTCGTAGGAGAGCAGACATGCGCACACACATCAATATGCATGTGTGTGTTTGTAGGTTTGTATGTATTTCTATTTATAATTAGTGGTGTGTGCCGCCGCATCTGTAAACTCTGCCACACGGTGGAGTTTTTGCTGAACTCCGCGCTCAAGGAAAACTCCACTAACTCTGCCGGGCGGAGCCCATTTTGCCACCCACCCCTAGTTCACACTCGGTTACCATTCAGGGGACATTCCAGTCTCAGCAGTTTATCAGTATAAAAAAGAGTTTTAATTGGGTGCATTGGGGCCCTCAGAATTCTGTGACCCATGCTACTGCACGTGCTGCGCTATTGGTAGCTACACCCCTTGAGGAGGGTCATCTCGTATTCCTTGAGAGGTTTACCTGTACTAGTGGCAACCTGATTAAGTGGGTAGGAGAAACAGGGGTGACAATAAATGCCCCCAGAAACGTTTATTCAGGTATGCCACCCTGGTGCCCCAAGAGTTCTATATTTGTGTGTGAGGTGTTTCCCTTCTTAGGGTTCAGACTTTCTATCACGCTTGAGGGTGTAATAGTGACCTGACATGGCATCTGCAAATTGAGGTATGGGAACAATCCGGCAGGTTAGTGAACTTCCCAATATTTTCTGCACCCTTTACACCAGATCCATGTGAGTGTAAGGCCTAGAAGTACAAAAGATTGCACGGGGACCTATGCGGCACTGCACAATTTTTTGCAGCTCCCATTGGTTGTTATACATATAAGTACATTGGCGCAATGGTAGCACTGCACTAAAACTGCGGTAACTAACCCAGTGAGGTCCCAGATAAGCAGGTAAAGTGCATGTGAAGATGCTTGTGAATGTACAAGCAGTGTTTAATTCGTAGAAGAATAACGTCTGGTGCCCATAGTTCTCAGAAGCACTGGCCTGCGAATAACAAGTCTGGAATCTGTTTCATGCCTCTTTAATCAACTACCAGACCTTCCCTGCCGCTTTACCTCATTCCTGCCGGTTTCTGCATTCGCCCTTTGTGATATAATTTCCGTCTTCCTCCTTATTTCCCCATTGTGCCTTTTCCCTCTCTTGCTCCCAGAAAATGTCCAATATGGAAAAAAAAGTGCAGGAGGGCCCCACCAACAACCACCGGCTCAAATTAAGCACTGCATACACGGGTACCTGAAAATTTGCATTGCCTTTAATTACACAGACACTGACCTCGTACTTCTCATGAGACTTTTACAGGTTCCAGTCAGCCAGGCGCGTGCCTGTTATGAATGCGCTGCTTGCATAGCCGGTCACTGATAGCGAATTGCTGCAGTTTTGTTAAGTTAAAAAGTGTGTGGGAGAACTGCTGATCTGGTATGTGTGAAAGAAGAATGCAGCATGAGGGCCAGGGCTGCACGAGGAGCTGTTAAAACGAACACTTCTCTCGAAAGTTTCAGTTACATTTCATTTTCTTTACGGGGCGGGAAGGGTCACCAATGGAATGAAGAGAATGTGAACTGACACGAGGCTCACCGGAAACCTCGACAGAAAAGAATTCGGCATTTGACACGCCAGACCGTCAAAAGAGTAGTAAACATAGAACAAAGTAAAGGGTCCCATTATTTGTGGGAACCTCCTGAGTATGTTACTCTACCTTCTGTTATTCAAGCTCACAAACTTGTTTTTGTCTCCACAGAGAAAACGTCATGCTTTCATCTTGCTTTTTATGTGAATGCAAGAAATTAAATTTGCAGTGATGTGTGCGGACAGTTTGTATGACACTATATCGAGGTGGATATTATTGAACTGCACTACTAGGGCATTCACTACATCGCCTAGCACGACATCGCCTCGGTAAGTATATATTTACTAATATTAACCCTACAACTGCTCACCTAGACTTACCCTGCGATGCGGATGTAGTAATTAATACGATGTGACTGTGCCCACAGCTTTGCTTAGAAGCCTACAGATAGGCTATTACATGTCAGCGTCTCGAATACCTGTCAACTACCAGACACTTCCTACCCCCAGGGAACTCAAGCTGCGACCCCTGGCTTGCACTCTGCGACCCCTGGCACTCCCTTTGCGACCCCTGGCTTGCACTTTGCGACCCCTGGCTTGCACTTTGGGACCCCTGGCTTCAGAGCTTGCAAAGTGGCACGAACAGAAGGAAAACAGGTTCGCATTAGCCGTGTTTACATTCTGTTGTTCGAGCAGAAAAGGGACGTTTAAACTCATTTGAGGTTCCCACTTCGGAATGCTTTTGCAAATAGAAACCATTCTAAGTGCATGCAATGTATACTCAAATGAATTATAACTTTGCTTTCCTGTCTGCTTGTCACAGTAGCCCCATTTAATTTCAGAGGTGCCAACAGCAAGCAGAGTTCCTTGCACTTTCTCTGCTGAACTTTGCAAGCCCTTTTCAGGGTCTGTCTCTCCAAAAGAGGAGAGAAGAAAAACAAATCCGAAGTGCTACCGACCTGACTTATCAAGGCAGCAGTCCTGGTATATAATGGCTTCACTCATCGCATATCATGGCACTATGTGAATTAAGATATATGTGCGATATGAAAATAGATTTGTAACTGGTCTAGAAACGTGCATTAGTTAATCAATCTTGCATTTGTTGTTCACTCTTCTGTTTATTGTTGGTATTTTGGATTCAGCTGTGTCAATACCTCAATAGCAGTATGTAAAAGATCATGTGACAACGCTTTCTTTAATATCATCAGCGCCAAAAGGTCATGTGACAAATGCAAAAACAACAATTGATGGACAGAATGCGGAACAATGTCATACATTCACCCCAGTAGCTGAAAGCCCGAAACCGGTCCTAGGATGCTTGTTTCCAGTCCAGGGAGGACCTGGCCTGGTAGTTCGGGCTGGACTGTTCCCATTGGGCGCAGGGTCAAGACTGATTTGCATATGGCTGGGTTCAAACTGGAATGGCATGGTGAGCAAAAAAACAATGGATTTAGGCCCAGATCTCTGTACTGGGGTGAATGTATGACATTGTTCTGCATTCTGTCCATCAATTGTTCTTTTTGAAAAAGGTCATGTGACGTCACTTCCTGTGATGTCAACAGCAGCTGACTGTTGGGATGATGTCACTTCTGCTACCCCAGTCATTTTGGCAAACTGACGTCCATGCCTGCTCCTTTATCTCACTCGTGCAGGTTCCTGCTTTCGCCCTTTGTGATAGTTTTCTATCTTTCTCTTTCTCCATCTGTCTCCTCTCCTACTCTCAGGTAATATCCTGTGAGGAAAAATATGTGCCGGTCCCAAAAAAGAGTGCTGAAGCGACCCACCGGCAACCACCAGCTAAAATTAAGTGCTGGATGCAATATTTTTGACATGCAATATAATGCATTCAGTATAGTGAGGGGATACCCACCTAGCAGGTGGTATACTCTACTAAAATGATAAGCATGACAATGTATGATCCAGAGTTTTTTATTCTGCATTAAATACAGTTTTGATTATTCAGTAGGCTCTGTGAACACTCACTGTTGTGCAGTTCACTACAAAGACAGCAACATCACACAAAAATCCGAAGTTAAGATACTTCAATTTATTTATCAATTAATCTAGCGCAGGTAATTGACTGGAGCTTTGTCAGTTAACAATAATATTCCAATGTGAACATCAATAGTACAAATGTGGCAGTTGAGTACTACTAGTAAATTAATTAGAATGGGGGCCCTACAATGGCACCAGTGGGGTAGAGGGGAGGGAGGAGAAGCAGCCGCGGCCCGTGCAGGTAAGAGCGGTGGGGTGGTGGGGCCGGGTGGGGGAGATTTCGACAGACGACGACGAGGGAAAATTAATCATTTATTTAATTTTCCCTCATGGTCGTCTGTTGAAATTCCCCCCATTCGGCCCCACCGCCCCACTGCTCTTACCTGCATGGGCCGCTGCTGAGGAGAAGATGTAAATAACATTGGGACAGGCAAGCACATAAACGCAGCTTTGTGCTGACATAGCTCTCTAGTCAGCTTTGGATATAATGTTTTCTATGCAGTTTTGTATAGCGCAAACTCGTCCAAACAGCACTGGAGCGCTTTACACGAGCACCAGATTACTTTACAAAAGGTCAGGTGCATTGTTTTTAGCCACAAGGAGCTTGAACCTGATTCCAGAGACGTTTTAAAGCCTGGGCAAAGTGAGCGATTGACCAGGGGCCCTCCTTCCAAGGGGCTCTTTGGAAAGTGAACCTTTTATCTCTTTCACTTTTGTCTGTTTTTTTTATCCCAACCTTTAACATATGGTTCAATATTTTTTGCCATCATGAGGCTTGAATTAGCGGAAAATGGGTAAAAAAAAATTCATAGTTGTTCCAAAAAGTGCCTCCCAAAATATTTCTTGGCCAGTGCACCCACAATCCTTAAGACAACACTGCTTGATTCCTCATGGCAGCTCTGGCCATTAGCCCACATCTCCTCCCCAGGGTAAGTACTGAAATGTGGGTGAAGAATGACTGGATTGAGACAGCATGCTCACAAGCAGGGCACAGCGTTGAACTAAAATAGGATGACTGATGAAAAAATGCTGACGACAAGGTCAGAATTGGAAAGAGAGGCTAGAAATAATGGCCTTGCAGCTGATATCCAAACAAAGGACATGCTATGGGATCAGCCGCAGCCCGTGCAGGTAAGAGCGGTGGAGCGGTGGGGCCGGGTGGGGGGATTTCAACAGACGACGAGGGAAAATTAATCATTTATTTAATTTTCCCTCATGGTCGTTTGTCAAATACCCCCAACCCGGCCCCACCGATCTTACCTGCACGGGCCGCAGCTGTATGGGATCGTAAGAAATAAATATGAACATGGAAACGGGCTAAGAATCTGAGTCAAAGATGTAATTTGAAGTCAGATGCACGTATTGGTTTTTTTTTCCAAGTTGAGAAGGTATATGCATACAAGTGATGAAGAAATGGTGCTGATTCATGGACTGTAGCACTGGGCTATATGGAACTAATCGAAATAGCATTATAATACTTATCTATGCAGAAGTCTAGGGGCCTAATTTAGAGTTTGGTGGACCACTTACTCCATCACAAACGTGATAGATATCCTGTATGCCATATTATAAGTGCACGATATCCAATATCACTTGTAATACGGCGGACATATTACAAGTGCCATCCTAAGTATTTTTACACGTATGAATGCCACAAACGGCATTCATAAAACCAAACCTAAATTTTTTTTTTTTTATCAAGACACTTAGGGCTTGCATTAGTGTTTGGTGGACAGGTTACTCTGTCACAAATCGTGACACTGATAGATAGGAACATATTTATTCAAAGCAACCATTTACAAGGCTGGCTTTTAATATTGTACTGTCTAAATGCATATTGATGCACTTGCCTGACAAATGGCTTGGATGATTAAAGGTTTGGCCAATTTAAAAGAGTTTTTGCATAAGACCCCCTGATTTGCAATAGATAGTCCAGATGGTTGTGGATTCGCTACACAAACTTAATTGACAATATATAACACAATGTTTTAAGTCTTCCTAGACCTAGGCAAGTATAGGACAATATGTAATTATCATGTGACTGTTTGCTTATTTATATTATACTTTATCACATTTAAAATGGCTGCTGAAATTCTATCTGAAGATCACAATAAATTTGAATATATGAACTTCCTAATTAAGAAACTGAAAAATAATTACTCACCCACATACTTTTTTTTTGCTTTGACATGAATGAAATAGGGAAGCAATACTGCAGGTGAACAATAAAAAGGTCAGTATAAAGCCACAATTAGGTGCTGAGGTATCCACTCAGCAATCAGATACTGTAAGTGACCACCAAGGTAGACATATTCCTTAAAAGGCAGTATCCATAAGAGTTTTCAGATCCCTAGTGACACCCCAAGAGAACTGATTCCCAGAAAATAGCAACAGGGCCCACAATATAACCAGAAGGCCCAGACAGTGAACCCCAGAGGCTGTGGAAGTGTCCTAAAATAATAGTACAATTGACATTAAGGCAGTTGGGGTTCCCACAAACTATTTCTCCTGCACTTGTCGTTCCAGTGGGAACAAAGCAGAAATGTCTCTAATTTACTGTGCATATAATTCATGTAGTTGCACACGCACCAAGGGCCAGATCTACTAAGGGCTTGCGTTGCCCTTGCATCTCGCAAGGTGACACAAGGCAACGCAAGCCCTTAACTGGGATTTACTAAACCAAGCAAAGCCATCTTGTGTGCTCTGTGTGGTTTTGTAAATCCAAGGTATTTTGCTGCCTTGAGTTACCTTTCGGCAGGGAAGCGTTCCATGGGTGGAGTGTGGGCATTCCCACCCATCCGTCCATGGATTCTGGTGCATTTCTACATTTACAGAGAGCTGTAAATCTGGGAATGTGTCAAAATAGTACACCTCCCAACTCCAGGCGAAGGAGAAAAATCTTTATTTCTTCTCTCTACTTCCTTTTTAGGTCTCGCGCCTAGCGTTGCAGTGCGCAACCCTGCTCGCGCAGCGCGAGATCTTTAGAAAGGGCTTCTGAAAACGACCCACACGCTCGTGCGTGTGGTTTTGTTTTCGGAAGCCCACATTGGCTGTAGCGTGCATTTTTTTAAAAAAAAACGGCACACGATTGGGCAAAGGCGGGCGCATGTCCCGCCTTCGCTCCTCCCATTCCCGACGGTGGCCAGAACGTGCAGCAGCGCGCGTTCGCCTCGCTGTCGCTGCCGCGCTCCCTCCCCCGCTCCTCTGTGGTGCGCGCGCACCACTGCTTTCGATTCCGCGTTCGGCTGGTTTCTTTGGCGGCAGGGCGAGCGTGATCCTGTTTTTGGAGATGTTTTGGAATCACCAAGCAGAGGTTTCTTGCCGTTGTTGTTGGGCAGACGCCAGTAGAGTTCGGCAGTGTGGCACAGCATTCATTTACTATATTGACATATTGGGCTATGGCCTCAATCTCCAGTACACAAGGTCCGTCCCCGCTGTGGAATATTTACAGGTCACTGCGTTTGCTCTGTGAGAGGAAAATTCACGAGTGGAGTCAGGCTGGTGTTCAAACGTTCAGCACATGTACACTCACTGCTGCGAACAGGGTCTTTGGTTTCCAAGTATTTACAAAACCCATTGCTGTGAACGAAAACAGCTGCTTGGGGGAAGAGAGAAAGTAGATACAGAAAGCGGATTACTGCACACGACCTATCTCAATCCTAGTTTGTACTGGTAGATGAGACTTAGTCTGGAGCCATGTTGGGTATGGGTAAAAATCTTCCTTTCATGCAAATGTACCAGTTAAACATGGATCCCAGTGTTTCGTTTTGTAATACGGAGGCCGTGCGTGGTAGTTAGTAAACTGCACATCTACATCTAAAATCCAGCAAAACGTCGATATGTGTTCAAAACGTTTATATGTGGGAGCAGGTGAACCAAATGAAACACTTCCTTTTTGTTATATATAGCATTCTTACGCTAGTGCCCTTCGTAGTGCAGCATTCTCAAACTAGTGTCCTTCGTAGTGGAGCACCTGTTCGAAGCAGAGTGTATCTTAGTGGTAGAGTTGCTACCTGGCCATTTTTTACCGGCATGACTAGTTTCTTCAGGTCGTGCCCCTTAATGTCAGTAGCCCGCAAATATATAATGCCATAGAGATGGTTCCCGTCTCCATTAATAGTGTTGGAACCATTTATTGGCAATGCAAGTGCTCCATTCTTACAATCACATTAACTGGTGCATGCTGGATGCTGTAGTTTCTGTAAGTCTCATTGGATATGCCTGAGCACGTGATAGTGTTAAACACATGCACCTGAAACAAACAACACATGAAATATGGCAACGCATGCAAGGCTTTCAGACTACAGCAATACACCATGTTCAAAGTACGGGTGTCCCAACACAATTCCTTACATGCAATTGCTCTATGCATTAGAAGTGGGTACTTTTCACAGCACGTGGCTGAACCTCCATTAATCACACCTCTATTACCTGTCCATAATAGAACACACAGACTTCTCTCTCACGGCACTCGGCAGTTACCTCACTTCAGTAATACCTCTCTAATTCACAGCACTACAAAGCCGAGAAAATGCGCAAATTTGCTAGATCAAGACAAGTTTCTTTAAACAAAAAAAAAAAGAGAAAGGACAACCAACTCTGCCCATTATTTAAAGTAATTTGTTCCACCTCTCGGCTGCAAAAGGCATGGAATGTGCATGCTGAAGTACTCTGCAAAGTGCTGTAGAGGCTGCTTTTTTGTGTGATGTAGATGTTCTGGCACAGTTTGGAAGTCCAACAGGTGAGTAATTAGTGATAAATGGGTATGTCTGTGCCTTTCATGCAGCGTGAGGTTTACAGAACACAGAAGCAAACCTGCACATACTTTACACCTGGTCCAATGCCTTCTGGCAATTAATCAAAGTATCAATCAATTTCTGACAAAACTATAATTATTACTAAGTGTGCTTATATAACCATTCATTTGGAGGCTTTTTCTCGACAGTATATTAATGATGTCTCCCGCCATTAATCGACCACAAACTTTAATGGCTAACGTAATGGATAATGTGCTATATGGCTAAACACTCATAAGGTCCCGAAGGCGAGACCTATTGACTATGCCAATGCTTTTTTACTCTTGCCTTGCTCCCTACTTCCTTCCTCCTCCTCACCATCCTTTGCTATCCCTTCCCAACTTTCTCTATCCTTTTTACTCTTGCCTTGCCCCCTACTTCCTTCCTTCCCCCTCACCATCTTTTGCTATCCCTTCCCACCAAACAGATGTGCACTCCCGGCTGCTCGGGCAAATCTGTGGGCATCTCATCCAGACCACATCTGGAAAATAGCAAGGGGAAATAGGGGATGGACAGACACTTTTGTTTTTTAGTGGCTAGCATTCATCCCTCATTTTGGATTAATATTCACACAAAAAGGATGTTTGCACTCATCTGTGGGCAAACCAAAGTGAATCTCAAGTAGTAATTGTAATGATTCATTATCAATATTTAGTCCGGTCTAAATAATAATAATGAATTATTACAATTACTACTTGGGATTAGGTTTTGAGCCACAGATCATCCATCACTTGCTGTTGTTGATAGGAATCTTACAGTTCCTAAAACCTTGGTAGAACAGTGAAACAAAGCAGACAGGCTACCTCACCAGGCTCAGGCCCTCACAAGTTAAAGGTGGGAGTTACCTCTCAACCCCCACCAACAGCCCCCCATCTTTATTGTGCTTTAAAAAACGGAACATTCCAAAACCTCAATATAGGAAACTTATTGTAGGTTTGTATATCTGTGAATGCCTGTAAGACTATCTGGCATGGCATAATTGTTGTTTTCCACAAAGAGTGGTTCTACTACCCAATAAGAAAACGAGCATTTGCTATGCAATAGGTGTCGCATTTGCGAGAGTTTGAGCTATTGGCATTGTAAGTACCAATGCCTTTTATTTCTGTATTTTAAAACCTGCAAGCGGTGCGTAAACAGGCACTTTGTACTTGCAGTCGTTGCTTACGAGAAGCAACGCTGGCAGTAACTATGCCTCTTTACTGCCAGCCTTCCTTTTCGTAAGCAAGGACTATAAGTACAAAGGGCGTGTTTATGCACTGCATACAGCTTTTCAAAACACATAAATAAAAGGCATTGTCGTTTACAATGGCAATAGCTCAAACTCTTGCAAATGCAACACCAATAGCTCAAACTTTAATAATGCGAGACCTATTGCATTGCAAATGCTTGTTCTATGTGTGATGCATTTCCACATCACACATAGGAAAAGGAAATTGCCTTTAAGGATTGCTTTTGTGCAGGAAGGTGTGCCTCCTGCACAAAAACAATCCTGCTGGTTAAGCAGACACCCTTGCACCTTGGTGCAAGGGTACCTGTATTGGCACAAGGCATGACACAGTGCGCCAGAGCAACGAGGTAGCAGAAACGCTCCATATCTTTGTAAGTATGGTGCAATTCCGATGTCTCCTTTTCACGCAACGCAGTGCAGCACGTTGCCTTGCTGCACTGCATTGTGTGAAATGTTAGTAAATCTGCCTCCCTCTGGGGAAGAGCTTCCTGCACCAACCCTGGTGGCCAAACTGCAGTGGGCTCTGCAAACAGGCCCCTTTCCCTTTTATATCAAGAAAACACTCAATTAGCTAGAGCGTCATGGCTGTTTTGCATGTGGCACTGCCTTGAACTGTGGCAGAAAGCAAGCCAGGAGAGTCTGGCATATGATTTGCACAAAGTTCTACATGTAGACAACAGCTCAGGAGGCAGACATGTATGATGTGCACTTTATTGTTACACACCTTAAACAAAGGTATACCTGGTGATATATCCCTTGATCCCTTTCTTGCATCCCTGGTTTCCCTTGGCTTTAGGATTTGGTGCAAACCCAGCTCACTCTACTTTAGTTGAGTTGGCTTTGGGTCATAACCTATGGTTTTGTGCTATCCCACACTAGACATACCCCCTTTAAATAAATTAACAAGAGGTTAGTTCAAAGCCGTTTTGGTGCTGAACACGGGTCAATATTTGGTACAGAAAAGATTTTGCGTTTGAAAGATGATATTTGGACAAAATATTGTTCTAAACATATCGGAAGACAAATATTGGAAAATATATATTGTGCCACACAAATATAGTGATGCACAAATATTGTTGACAAGAATATCGTTTTTTGATGTAAGTTATATATCAGTAAATATTACAGATTTATCTTTGCGTTTTCACTACTGTAGTGGTTAAAAATATTGTTTTTTAATTATTTAAATGTGTTTTAGTTGATATATTATTTTATGTTACTATTGCTTATTTAAATGTTATTAATAGTTTTTAAAATATAGATTGTAATTTTAAGTGAGTTAGAATTAAAAAAAAAAATTCATAGTAATTTATTGTGTTGTAGCGAGTTTTTGGGTTTGTAGGGGGATAGGGTGGGAAGTTCATTACAAATTATTGAATACATTTTATTTAATTATATGATTGATATTTATTATGTAATTTACATATTACTGATCTATTTTCGCCTAAATGAAGGGACTGGATGTAAGCTGTACTCTCACCCTAATTAAAAACACCCACCATGGGTATCTTTTAACACACTTCCGTCTTCTCATCTTCCATCGCATAATTGCATTTCCACGGAAAGCAGGATGGATTTGACTGATGAGAATATTTGTTTTAGGGTTGCCATGTTTCTTTCTTCTGTTAACCATCTCAGAGATGCTATGAATGACATGGGAACAATGAATTAGTTTATGATTCACTGCATAACTTTGGACATTTATCAAGTCTGTGATCATGGCTAATAAACGATTTTATAACATTTTTTACTGGTTCTTAAATCTTTTTAGTGTTTTAAATATGTGTTTTTAATATGGAATATAACACTTAAATGAACCATATGTATTATTGTGATGCTTTTATGGCTCGTTTTTACGAATCAAATAAAGCTTAAGAAATTGACACTGAAATTGATTTATTTTCGTTATGTGTTATATGGGGGCTGTTAGGTTTGTAGGGGTATTGGTGGGAAGCTAATTAAATAATAATTAGTAACTGGTAATTAATTATTTAATTGATTTATAAATATGTAATTTATGGAATACTTACTGATTTTACTTATAATTTAGTTCTGGGATGCTAGGTTTGTGAGGGTGTAGGGTGGGAAGTTAATTAAGTAATAATTTATTAACAATTTATTATTAATTGTTAATTTATAATTTAATTGATTTGTAATTATGCAAAGTATGAACTTCTGATTTATTTTACGTATATTTTAGTTGTGGGATGCTTGGTTTGTAGCGGTATAGGGTGGGAAGTTATAATTAATTACCAATTAATTATTAATTGAAAATTTATTATTCAATTAATTTTAAATATGAAAGATGTGGAATAGTTATTTTATAGTTATATTTTAGGTGCGGGCTGCTAGTTGGTAGGGGTATAGCATGGGAAGTTAATTCATTAATAATTAAATAGCAAATATTTATTAATTTACAATTAATATTTTTATTGATGAGTAATTCTCTCTCTTTATATATATATACATATATATATATTATGTTAATTAGTTCAATATTTTTCTACATTCATAGGATTGCTAATATATGTAATATGTTTGAAGTGAAGTATTTTCCTTACTCTTGCTTAGACTAGTAGGAATAGTAAAATGAACCTCTTCACAGTTCAACACTTTCCCTACTGTTGATCTGTTTGGAGTGGCAATAGTAAATTTCACTCTTCCGAAATCCAATGGTTTCCCTACTGTTGCAGAGACTGGAGTGGGGATAGTAAATTTTGCCCGCCAAAGTCCAACACTTTCTCTTCTGTTGAGCTGACTGGGTTGGGGATAGTAATGTTTACCCCTCTGTACTCCAATGTTTTCCCTACTTTTGCCCTATTTGGAGTGGAAATAGCAAAATTCACTCCCCCGAAATCCAACGCGTTCCCTACTGTTGCACAGAGTGGAGTGGAAATAGTCAACTTTACAGTTCCAAAGTCCAAAACTTCCCCCCTACTGTTGCACTGACTGGAGTAGGAATAGTAAATCTAACTCATCCCAAGTCCAACACTTTCCCTATTATTGTGGTCACAGAGTAGGAATAGTTAATCTGACCCTTCCGAAGTCCAGTGCTTTCCCTAATGTTACATAAACTAGAGTGGGAAGAGTATATGTAATATTCTTAGACTCTAATAGTTTTCATAAAAATGGGTAAATAGATTTTATTGCATTAATTGTTTTATTTGTAATATTTTATATTATTTGTTTTTATTTTAAATTTTATTTTAATGTTCAATGTTTTAAATGGTTTTATTGTGTATGCATGTTATGTATGAATATAAATGTATGTATATAAATATATATATTCTGTATGTATATAAATGTATGTGTATAAATATTTAGATAGTGTAACAATTAACAATTAGCCCCTTCGCTGCTTCTGTCGGCCAACGGCCGTTGCGAGCACTACCTCCGTAGTGCTGCGCACGTCCGTTGGCCGACGCGGCCCCGCCCACTTAATTAAACCGCCGCACCGCGGCGGAATTCGCGCCGCGGTTAAGCGGTTAACCAAAAAATGTATTTTGCATGACATTAATTATCATTATTTCAAAGTTATTACTGCATATATATAAATATATATATATATATATTTCATAGTAATAATTAAAAAAAATAATGTACTGTAAAAGAACTTTTTTTTACTTGTGTTAGACCATATATGTGCGTATATATATATATATACACACACACATATATATATATATATATTATATATATATCATTCCTCGTGTTGCTTCTTCTGCCCCACTCGGCCCGTGATAAATGGAGCGTACTCCGGCAAAGCCCACCGGAAATTTTAGTATTGCTAAGGTCCAGTAATTACGCCTTCAGGGCAGTTCAAATGCAAAGTTTTATTACAGTTACGTGCTTGGGAACACAGTCCCCTTGCGAGCAAGGGGACTGTGTTCCCCAAACGCGTAACTGGTAATAAAAACTTTGCATTTGGACTACCCTGAGAGAGCGTGATTACTTGGACCTTGGCAAATATATATATATATATGAACGCCACATCCGATTCCTCACACACAGACCGGACACCGACACGAAGAGATTTCAGGAATTAAAAGCTTTTATTCCTCCATTACGCTGCGACGCGTTTCGGCATTCACTGCCTTGATCACACAGTGATCACTTCCTGTTTTGCGTGCTTAAATTAAAATTCAGCAGAGTGCCCCGATCACATGACCGGCAGGTTTTCATGGAGCAGGAAAACAGACTGTCATATAGGTACATTTTACCCAGTTTCTATCGCTTAGTCTAAGATTTTACACATTCCATTAATGTACTCCATAATTTTTAGACAGTGTCTCATAATTCATTCCATTCAAGGCAACATGTTTTAAGATACTTAAATACAATTATCCGTCAAAGTGTGCATTGTAAATCTATATGCCATTGTAAACACCATTGGAATTCAATAAAGTGCAAATGCAAAAATTAATAAATATTCATTTTCTAAAACTGTCACTAAACATACATTCTTTTGCATGAATTAAACAAGTAAATAAATAAATATATGAATAAATATATATATATATCAGAAACGAGTTACTCCTCTTTGGAGATTGTAGCCCTTAGAGGGGTGGCGCGATGCTGGCGGAGTGGGCCGGTATATTCAATGTACGAAAACGAACGAGGTTCCAATCGCGCTCTCAGAGCAAATCAATCACCAAATCCAGGTTTCATCAAAGAGGGGGTTTATTAATTCATAAACCCGCCGTGACGCGTTTCACCCTCAGGGGGCTTGTTCACACAACGGGTACAACATAGGTAAAGGCTTTACAAACATTTTTTAAATCATGTGCATAGAAAGTGGACTGGTGTCCTACAAACCCAATCATTAACCAAAGCATTAGGCAAGCGCCATTTTGGAGAGTGCAAAATCACCAAAGCCGATCTGTTCGCGCAATACTTGCATATATAAAGTTTGCATCATTCAAATTGAGACGTCAAATTGGTTAATGATTGGGTTTGTAGGACACCAGTCCACTTTCTATGCACATGATTTAAAAAAATGTATGTAAAGCCTTTACCTATGTTGTACCCGTTGTGTGAACAAGCCCCCTGAGGG
Organism: Calotriton arnoldi; assembly: GCA_963921515.1. Classification (NCBI taxonomy): domain Eukaryota; kingdom Metazoa; phylum Chordata; class Amphibia; order Caudata; family Salamandridae; genus Calotriton; species Calotriton arnoldi. The sequence goes on along the minus strand of CAWUFW010001712.1, from coordinate 813,699 downwards.
TGAAACGCGTCACGGCGGGTTTATGAATTAATAAACCCCCTCTTTGATGAAACCTGGATTTGGTGATTGATTTGTTCTGAGAGCGCGATTGGAACCTCGTTCGTTTTCGTATATATATATATATATAGATAGATAGATAGATAGATAGATAGATACACATTTATATATATGTTTATATATATATATGTGTTTGGGTGTTTATAGTAGCATATATTTCAATACAGTACTAAATATTAGTGGCATTTATTACATGTATATTATGTTAAAATGTTATATTAAAACATTTAACATTTACTGTTTTAAACACTATTTATATTTAAAAAACGTTATTGCTGTCTATTTTTGGATGATATTTATATTTAAAAAAAAGTTATTTATGTCTATGTTTGGACAATATTACTGTCAACGATATTTTTTTCGAATATGTTTGTACTTCCCATTAGAGGAGCATAATATTGTGGTGAACGATATTTTTGACACTGGATTTTTGTCAATGATATTGTTTACCACGATATTGTGTCTGTGATCCAGATGATTGTTTTTGCTGTTTGCGCCTTTTTTTACTGTCTTGCATTGCTTTGCAACATACCAGCCCCAGCAAAACCCTTTAGCTAATCTAGGCCCCAGTTTCAAATTGTGCCCGATAGTTATTTTTTTGCAGCCATTATTGATAATTCTGCCTGGTGGGTATCATTTAATTCTTCCTTATTCGGTTATTATTTTTTATCCGGCCTGAGATGGTCATTTCATCCTGCCAGTGAGTGAGATAGATTGTGTGTGAGTCAATGGTTTAATATTATCAGGGAGCAGAACATTTAAGACTTGTGAGGGAAACGGGTGCATGTGTTTGTTCACATAAGGGGCAAGCCAGGAAATACATGCAGAAGATGTAAGGGACAAAAATGCTTTTCACCTCAGCAGCAAAACGTGTAACCTCACACTCCATATTGTGTTGTTCCTATAGATCAACAGCTTACTCATAAGTCTAATTCCATTATGTTTCTTTAATATTCACATAATCTATATAATTTTCCGAGTTGCTCAATTACAATTGCCCCATTCACTTAATGATCCTTCTCTAATTTCCTTACATGGTCATGATTCTCCTTGTGCTTTGCCCTATTGCTTTCTGCTCTTGTGACATATCTTTTTTTTTTTAAACTTTATTTATGATTTTATGAGAGATGCTGTGAATCAAGTAAATATAGGTACACCACTTCAGCACAGGCATGAATTTGTACAACTTATAGCATAATACACAGATGTAGGTAGTCTCGGCCCCCATGCAGCACATAAAACATTAGCATTTTGCTTTCCTTTGGCATATTACAACATGACAGTCTAGCTTTCTAATATTTCATTCAGAGCCATAACATAACATTCTACAGGGCCTGTTGTCAGTGCATTGAGTGTAGCATACGGCCAGCGCATCACCCATGTAGGTCAACACATTTACTCTACAGATTCAGCATGATCCTCTCCTACTGAGACAGTTGTGACCTCTTCGTTAGAGCTCCCCCTAATTCGCAGCCACTCCACAAATGGGACCCAGATGTCTTTAGGACGTGACGCTGTAGGCATTAGATCCCAGTAGCTCGCCAACTGCTCTTGACATTACACCGCATCTTGTATCCAAGTTTTTACTAGCGGTTTAACCGGTGATCCCCAGTGTATGGCCAGTCGGCGTCGAGCAAGGACCAACAGCATTGCAATTAAGCGACGGCTTTCTAATTTATATTGTTCCACATATCCCAGTAGTAGGATCAGTGGAGAGCAGCCCAATGTCTGGCCAGTGATGGCTTCAATTATTGCCGATACCTCCTCCCAATACCGAGAGACGACAGGGCATTCCCAGGCCACGTGCAAAAAGGCGGCGCCCTCTCGCCTACATTTCCAGCAGGATGACGTGGCGCGTAGTCCTATTTTAAAAAGATGTAGTGGGGTGTGGTAGTATCGATGTAGAAATTTAAAATGTATTAATCTCAGCCTATAATTGGGAGATAAGTGTTTCATTTGCAAACAGCAGAAGGACCATATTTCGTCCGTGAGTTGGTCGGGAAGATCCTCGCGCCACTGTTGAAACGCCCCAGGATCTGACCATGGCATGTATGATTGTGTACTAGTGTAAAGTCTGGTGACCAATTTTCTCGGTGACGGAGAAACAAGTAGGTTAGCCAGAGGGTGTAGCGTGGGTGGGGGAATTGGAAAGGAAACATTTAGTTTCTTGCAGGTAGCTTTAAGTTGATGGAGCAGGAACCTCTCCAGTAATGGTGTAGGGCCCCCCAGTTGTATGACAGGTTCTGGCAAAAATGACTCCGCCGGATATAAGTCCCCCATTGTTTTAATTCCCATGGTATGAGCTCTGTCTATGGCACCTTTGTCTTGTAAAAAGGGGAAGTTGGGATGATGAGCTACTGGCACCGAGGGAGCATACAGCAAAGGTACTTGGGCGCGGCGTCTCAGGCCCTCCCAGGCCCACCTGACCGTCTCCACAGTGTTTATTTCTTTTGGGGTTCTACGATAGGGGTAGTACACCGCTGTGTGCAACGGAATCCCATCCGCTATGTCTCGCTCCGTCGCCACATGTGGCTGAAATGGGGTTGGATAAATCCAGTAATGTAAAAATTGAGCCTGCGCACTCAGGGCATACAACTCAAAGTCAGGGGCTCCCAAGCCGCCTCTAGATAGCGGACGCGTGAGGATGTCCCAACTCACCCGTGGCTGACCGCCCGCCCAAACCATGGATATTGCTGCAGAGCGCAACTGCTTAAAAAAGGCCTGTGTTAACGCGATAGGAATATTCACAAAGAGATACAAGAATTTAGGGAGGACGACCATCTTAAGTATTGCTATTCGGCCTGCTAGCGACAGAGGGAGGGCGGACCAGAATTTGATTCTATCCAAAAACCAGTCTAACTGTTTCCCAAAGTTGAGACTCCAGATGAGCTGAAGGTCTCTGCTAAGCCAGACCCCCAAATATTTAACTGCTTCCTCTTCCCACTTTAACGGGAAGTCCAAATTTTTATTGATAGGAGCTTCGGTTAAAGACAGTACAGAGGATTTTCTCCAATTTATAGTGATGCCAGAGAGGCCACCAAATCGAAGTAGCTCACGCAGCATTGGGTTCAAATTATCGTCTGGGCGCCTAATATACAGGGTGATATCATCCGCATACATAGAAGTGATGAGATTACGGTCTGTAAAAACTAGTCCCCTCGCCGAATGGTATTACCTGATTTTCGCCGCCAATGGCTCCATTGCTATTGCAAATAATAAGGGGGAGAGCGGGCAGCCTTGTCGGGTGCCGCGAGAGACCCCAAACGCCTCCGAGATGAGGCCATTAGCAAGTAGGCGAGCTGTAGGCCTTGTGTACAGTAATTGAACAAGTTTAATAAAGTGGAGACTCAATCCCAGTCTGGGAAGTACAGTAAACAAGTATGTCCACTCCAGGGAGTCAAATGCTTTAGTCGCATCTAGAAAGACTGCCGCCGATGGGAGCCTGGGGTCAATTTGATGGATGACCGAAAAGAATGTTCGGAGATTCTGGGCTGTCGATCGTCCTGGTATAAAGCCTGACTGATCAGGTCTAGCAATAAGGGACATCAGTGGTTGAAGCCTGTTGGCTATGAGTTTAGCTAAAATTTTAGTGTCCACATTTATCAGGGATAGGGGCCTATATGAGTCACAGTTTGTTGGTGGCTTGTCTGGTTTTAAAAGGGTTATAATCACCGCCTCTCTCATTGATGGGGGGAGGATCCCGGTCTCCAAGGATTCCTGATAGACATCGAGGAGCCGGGGAGCAAGAGTTTCGACATAGGTCTTATAAAAAAGCGTGGTCAATCCGTCCAAACCAGGCGCCTTACCTGATGGGAGGCCTCTGATCACCTGTGTTATGTCCTCTAAAGTAAATGGGAGATCTAAGTATTCTCTGTGTTCAGGACTCAGCCATACAAGCTGCAGAGCGTCTAAGTATTCCGTTAGGTCAGAGGGGGCAGAGTGCTGTTTTGTGGCATAGAGATTTGTATAGTATGACGTCAGGTGGGCATGTGTGTCCACTTGGCCTCTGATAGGCGGGGCATCCTCTGCAGTCAGTTCAGTGATAAATGTAGGTGTAGTTGCCTGCCGCAACAAGTTAGCTAGGGTTCTTCCCGGCCTGTCTCCCTCTCCATAACTCCTGGCTCTGGCCTCCTTACCTAAAAACTGGGCTTCTCTCTCCGCTTCCCTTTCAAATTCTGAAATGGCTTGCCTTATGGAGGCTAAGATAGTTTCGTCATTTGTAGCGTAAAAGGTAGTTTCTAGGTCCTTTATGGTGTTCTCAATTTTCAGTAGGGTAGTACGTATTGAATGCAAGACCCTTCTCTCTTTGATATGCATGTGCCCCTTATTACTACTTTGAAGGCCTCCCAGAGCGTGGCTGCAGAGTCTACCGAGCCCTCATTTATGGCAAAATAACGATCTATTTCCGTGGCTATTTCTGCACGAAATGCCTCATCCAGGAGGGCATGAGGGGGGAGTCTCCAGCTAAATGCCCTGGGACGTGTGTCAGGGATGTGCCATTGCATCAAGACTGGGGCGTGATCAGAGAGTGTGCGCGGAAGGTGGCGCGCCCCTCCATCCACGACAACACATCTGCTGAAAGCAGCCAATAATCGAGGCGGGACCAGGCCTGGTGGTAAGGTGTAATACAAGTGCCCTCTCTTAGTTGCGGGTTAACCGCTCGCCAGGCATCCCGTAGTTTGTGCTCCTGTATTATGGAGTTTAATAGCTGGGTTGATTGGGGGTGTGGATTGCGTGCCGCACCCTCTCTGTCCAGGATGTTGTCCAACACGACGTTGAAGTCACCCCCCCATATAACTGTGTCACAGCCCATAAATGTTATTTTTGCCCAGATATCTAAAAAAAACTGCGGGTCATCAGTATTGGGGCCGTATATGGCTGCAAGTGTAACATGTGTCGAAAGTAGATAGCCAGACACCAGTACATAACGTCCCTCCCTAGCCACCAGTGTTCCAAGTGTGGTCCATCCCAGCCCCCGTCTGATCAGTATGGAGACCCCTCTCGCGTAATTCGAGAAGGCCGCAGAATGGATTTCACCCCAGTATTTATTTTTGAGCTTGGGATCATCAGTGCCGTGTAGGTGCGTCTCCTGCAGAAAACATATATCAACATGGTGTCTACGCAGATATGCGTGTACCAGCCTAGCTTTCTTGAAATCATTTAGCCCACGTATGTTCCACGTCAAGCAATTAGCTTCTGACATGAGAGGGGTAGTGAGTCTGCGTGTGCACTATATGTGACCAAAACCTCATCTCCGCCGTGCTCAGCGCTAAAACTAGTGTACCAGAAATGTCATCTCTCTTTAAGGAAACCCCTAACCCTCCTCCCCCTCCCACTACAACCCCCCAATCAGGTTGAGAATATAGATCCACCCCCCATGTCAAACAACCCTTAAACAAACGTTTGAAATACCAACACATAGGAGATCTCCCTGTGGGGACAGGCAGCAACGGTAAGCACCCGCCAGTAGGCAGGGTGGTCGGGCTGCGGAAAATGTCAACAGCAATGACCCAAATCCGCCCGCCCGGGCACCCAGCGGGGGACATCAACATTTCAAAGCGATCAGTACAGTATATTCGGTTGACCCTTCATTTTCTCCGGTACTTGCGCATGGCAGCGGTGCTCGCCTCCAGCGCAGTCGGCCCCCATTTCAAAGAGTGTTCTGAGACCCACATTATGGAATGGCAAATGTGGAGCCATCTATAGGTTAGTCATTTTCATCAAGTGTCGGCGCTGGGTGCTTGTTTTTCGGTGAGCCCTGCTGTGGTTTCCGAGGACAGACGTTCTTCGCATATTTTAAAGCCGACTTGGCATCTGTAAAAAAATGCGCCTGGCCGTCGTGGGTGATTTTGAGCTTAGCTGGATACAGCATTGAATATGGAATGGCGGAGGTCTGTAACATTCGTTTTGTTTGAGGGAATTCTCTCCTCGCCGCCTGCACAGTTGGAGTGTAATCAGGAAAGAAGGATAAAGTGTTGCCCTGGTGTATAACTGGGTTTCTTACTCTTGCCTCTCTGAGTATTGCATCTCGGTCTGCGTAGTTTAGTAATCTCGCAATAATGGGACGTGGTGGCAGACCAGGCGCAGGCCTGGGGCCCAGCGAACGGTGAGCGCGTTCTACAGTCATAAGTGGTGACAAGGCAGGGCCGAACAGCTCCTGGAGGAGAGTAGTGATATAGGGCTCCATTTTTGTTATAGCTGTCGATTCCGGAAGGCCAATCAATCGGATGTTGTTTCGTCGAGACGTGCTTCTAAGCCTTCATTTTTTGCTCTGATCACCTCCAACACCTTTTCCATATTCAGTATCTGTGTTCTGGCCTCAGTTTGAGAGTCTTGAGTGTCAGATAGTCTGTTCTCCAAAAGGTCCAAGCGCGTCTCGTGAACGTCGACTTTTTTCTTGACAGTGTCTAGGCTGGCCGTCAATGAGTCTATTTTCCCGTCGATGGTTTTCAGACTAGAGCGAACGTCCTGGAGGATTGAGCGCAGATCTTCTTCGTGATGTTCAGACTCCTCCTGCGGCCCTTGAGCTCCCCCCTGCTCAGCCGGGGTGTCCATGTTACGGGTTTGGCGTTTCTCAAAGGGGATTTTTGTTTGTTTTGGGTCTGTCTTACCCATCCTGCCCTGGAACAGATTTCAGGGGGGCCGCTTGTGTATTAAAGGCTCTGTATTGACGTAGACGTGCCCTAACCCTCAGAGGTTGTCCAGCCAGCCCCACCCCAGCCACCAGTAATCCCCAGGGCCTTTGTAGTCAAAGAGGCAGTGTCCTAGGTCGTTCGAGTATACCCCTCCGGCACTATGCGTGGCACACCCCGACAGGGACCGCACGTAGAGGACAAATCCTGCAGGTCCCAGATCTTCCAGCCGTATAGCAGATTGCGGTCCGCTGCTAGATCGCGCCCGACTCCCCCACGACAACGCAGGCACCAAGGCGGCGCAACGTCAGCAGGTGTTCCCCCGGGCCGCCCCCGCGTCTCACATGTAGCACCCCAGTTTACATTGCTTTTGGGGTCCGGGGCTCCGAAGCACGGCCGGCTCACCCCGTTCCACAACCCCCGTCCCCGCAGTTGTCACAGCAGGAGTGCCCTCCGGAGGACACGCTTGAGCTCAGGCCCGCTGTGTCACGCCGGAAAGCCTAGAGTGCAGCGCTGGCTATACGCCTCAGGACCTCTCAGTGCGGCGGTTCTTATGGCATCCACTGAATGGGCCGCAGGGAAACAACCACGGACCCCTTGTATCAGGGGCCGGAATCAAGGGCGGCCCAGCAGCGGCCTCCACGCGGCACGCCTCTGAGGCCAAGTCAGACCCCAGGTAGGGAGCAGTGGCTAGTCTCGTGTGTTGTGGCAGAATGAAGGGCTTAAGCGCCCCGGGGCCTCCGGCACTGTGCAGGCGCAGCCACCACCAGGATCCGAGGGCAGGTCCAGCAGGCCCGCGCCCGGGCGGCGAGAACCCCGCTAGGCCGCACAACAACGGATCCCGTCACGCCTGCAGTCGCAGGTAACGGAACCTGCCGGCAGCCCACCGCGCCTCCTCAGCCTCCCAGACGCCAGCCCCCCAGTGCACCACCTGGTCGCTGTAAGCAGGCAGGTTTCCCGGTCCCCACCGTCTCCCCCCCGGCCCGCGGCACCCGGTCGTGACTCCCCCCCGGTGGAGTATGGCAGGGAGCCGACCAAGCGCCAACGCACCAGAAGGGGTCCCTTAGCGGGGCCGGAGCACCGCTCCTACCTCTCCTGCAGGCCCGCTAATCTTCTCCTCAGCGTCCCTCCTTCGATCACTCGGCAGGGCCTCCTCGTCGACGGCGGAGATCAGGCCTCGGGCCCCCGCAGCACGGCTGACGTCAGGCTCGTTGTCACTCCACCACGGGCAGCTCCCGGTCACGCCACTCGGACCTCCAGCCGAGCTCTTCGGGACAGGCGTTGCAGTATTTCAGGCACCAGTTCCCACCAGGGCCAAAGGCGCCACTTGACAGCCAGGTCCGCCGCTGGGATCTATGAGCTACGCACCATCCATCACGGCGCGGGCAGCCATTTTCTCCGCAGCTCCGGTCTCGGTGGCCCAGGATCAGTTCAGCAGGATCTCGATCAGTGTGGCGTGTCAAACTTCCCCCAGGGCCACCCGGGTGTCGCGTTGTTTCTTTTCGCTGTATTCTCCGGAATCAGCCGATCCGGGCCATGGTATTTATCGAATGTTCTAGCCCGACCTGCAGAGCCCCTTCAACAGGCGGCCATCTTGCAGTCCGTCGTGGCCACGCCCCCCTTGTGATATATCTTCAGTGCTCATTCATACTTATTTATTTGCATGACTGTTTGTAAATAGGTTCTATTTTCACCCTCCTACCCTGCCTATTTGCTGCAGTTTAGCCTCATGCTGCCCATTGTAGTTTAGATGTTTCCATCCAATTACGTCCTCTGTTATCTACCGGTATAAGTGCTAAGCTTTCTCCACTTGTTCTAGTTAAAAAGAAACTCATCTACATTATGAACCATCAGTCACAAACAGGGGCGTCATAAGCACCCCACTTCAGCAGCGTGGGCGGGTTGGGTGCCACTGCGTAGTTATGTGTAACCTAAAACCTTTAAAGTGTTGTTTATATCTTTTTTGATTTGAAGTAGAGACAATGGTTTCCAGACAGAGGCTGGTAAATACAATTGCAGGAGAACACTGTTATGGAGATGCGGAGTGGGGTTTATGGGGTGTTAAAAAAGCAAAAACAATGGATGAGAAAGAACAATGATGGCAATGAAAAAGAAAAACATGTGAGTGAGGCAACTGGAACAAGAGAGCAGGAGAGAAGGAAAAATGGATGGAAAGAGGAGGAGTGAGTGGAAAGACAGACAGAATGATAAAACAAATGCAAGAAAAAAGAAAGAAAGTAAGAAAGAACGATAATAGAAGGAAGGAGCAAAGAGAAAAGAAAGAGAAACTGAAAGAGGGAAACAAAGATAAAGGATAAAGCAGGCAAGGAAAGAAGGAATGAAAGATAGATGAACGAGAGGGTAAAAATGTGAGTGGAAAGGCAAAAGAATGAAATAAAGAATGCTACAAGGTGAAGAAAGAAAGAGAGAAAGAAAGAAAGAAAGAAAGAAAGAAAGAAAGAAAGAAAGAAAAAAGAGCAAGAAAGAAGAGCAAGAAAGGAAGAAAGAAATAAAAGATGGAAAGAAAGATAGGAAATAAAAAAGCAGACAAATTGGGGACATCCCTCCAGTAATATCCCTGAGGAGAATAAGCACTGTCTCGCAGACTATAATTATTTCAGGAGTGTCCTTTCAGAAACGCTTGTTAAACTATGGCTTTTTGGCCAATATATTTTAAAATTGTACAGTTAAATGTACAATGTGGTACCATTTTAAAAAAACCTAAACTGTCTTTGCAAGGTATGACCCCTTTAACATCTCTAGGGAAGGTCAGCCTCAGATGCCACCCCTTGATGAGTTTCACTATTTTATGAGCGCCCATGCAGAACTTCCTGGAACCTTTTGGAGAAAGATAATTGAGGTGTAAAATGCACCATTTGGCCACATTGTTTTCAGAATGTTCTCAAGTGTGTCATGGGAAGCAACCTTGAAAGAGTTACAGGCTTTCTTGCCTCACTGACTCACTCAGCCCCATTTGGTATATGGTTGAATGTGGGGGCCATTAATGGCTATTGTATCCGAATTAAGAAAAGTAATGCTCTCCTCTACTCCTGATAGATGCTGATGGGGACAACATCCTATCCAATTGCAGGTGGCCTCTGCCCTGCTTTATCTAGAGCAGGCATATGTCCAGTCTTTCTTGGACAAATCAAGACAAGGTTAGTCAGTGTCAGAATCAGATATGGTTTGATTCTGGTACTCCTCGAACAGGCATCCTGTACAGGCCAAACAGGCTTCTCCAAACCAACCAGCATCATGCTTTTCACTACTTCCAAATCCATGCACACAGCAATGGGAAGCATTCGCTCTTCAGGGCAACCCTAAATGTTTGTAACAAGCCAGCACATTAGATGAGAGCTAGACTCACTCAGCGGTGCTTCAGAAAGGCCATACTAGCCTACCTCTTACAACCGTCCTGCACTGAATGGCAATCAAAGTGCCCTCGAATACATGTAATAGCTATGTGCTCATGTATCGTTTCATGTCAAGTTTCAATTTCTGCGCACTCCTCCCACTGTCACCACTGTGTCTCATCACTTCTGCAATAGTGAACTACATCCGTACCTATTTCCACGCCATAGGTTGAATAAGTTAGACTTGTGTGCATCATTATTATAAGTAAAACAAGCATCAGCATAACCAATTGGCCTGGCTTGCATTTTAAGTTCTGACTAAAAAAAATTTTAAGCCGGCAGCAGTGAAAAAAACTCAATAAAAAAATAATGCTTTTTGTACAGAATATAAACTGAAACAATGAATTTAATGTGTGATGAGGTTTGAGATGTATAATAATCCCTCATAGTTTGAAATTCAAACACTCCATAGGCGGCGGAATGCTTTAGCAAACAGCCAGCAGCAAGAAATGCGACAGAAACACTCCCCAGAGTTTAGGCACATTCATTAGAATAACCCACTCGAAAGAGGCTAAGAAACATAGCCAGGCATATTAGAGAGGAACTGGAAATTAGGGGTGGGCGGAGCTCGTGGAGTTTTACTCCGCGGAATTCTATAAACACTCCGTGAGATTCCATGGAGCTCCATGAGAGGCGGAATCTCGGCAAGCCGCGCTGCTCGTACTGAGTTTTAGTGCCAGGAGCTTGACCCATGCTGTGAAATCAACGCGAACTGCACCACACACCGTGCCAGAGGGCGCTGCTCCTTTCTGCCGCTCGAGTAGATTTTCTACTTGAGCGGCAGCTTCCTCAAAACGAATAGTCGCAGCCTGCCACGACAGCCCGCGTTGAGAAAATGCTCCAGGACTTATCCTAGCACTTAATTTTTCTCGCTCGCTCTCGCCAACTTAAAATTGCCGAGCCGTGTGACAGAAAAACTCCGCCACGCAGCTGTTCACAGAGTTTCTCTAAAACGTGGAGTGGTCAAAACTCCGCGCACTCCACCGACAGAGCGGACTTTACGACCTACCCCTACTGGAAAGCCGTTTAAAAAAATAATGTAGATATAAATATATCTAAAATCAATTATTAAAATAATTTTGAATGTAACAATTATTTGGATCAGTGAGGCTACAAACTATTACGATAGTTAGAAAACCGGAAGATGATTAAACAGATAAAATACAGGAAGTAGCAAAAATATGCGAATGTGTAATTGTGGAGAGAAATGTAATATAAACAAGCATTGAAAATGCAACAGGTCTCGCATTTGTTTGAGTTAGAGCTTTTGGCGTTGTAAATGGGATTGTGTTTTACCTATGTGTTATGGAGTTGTATGTATGTGGTGTGCAGTGTAATTATGTGTGTTGTATTGGGATAGTTAGTTGTGGAGCAGTATGAACCATAAGTAAGGAGAGTGAGGAGAAGAGCAGCAGGAGGTACAAGTAAGGAGAGCGAGGAGAAAAGTAGCATGAGGCACAAGGAAGGAGATTGGGGAGGAGAGCAGCGTGAGGCAAAAGGGTGGAGAGGGAGGAGAAGAGCACAGTGAGGCATCAGGAAGGATATTGAGGAGGAAAAAAGCAGCGTGAGGCAAAAGGAAGGAGAGTGATGAGAAGATGAGCCAAAGATACAAAGAAGGAGAGTGAGGCAAAGAACCGTGTGAGGCACAAGGATGGAGAGTGGGAAGAAGAGCAGCAGGAGGTACAAGGCAGGAGAGCGAGGAGAAGAGCAGTAGGAGGTACAAGGAAGGAGAGCGAGGAGAAAACTCTCTTTGTACCATCATGTGGATGATTCTCTGTCCCTTCTTACAGCTATGCGTCTGTTTGTGGGCTAATCAAACAACTCTCCTGTCAATTTCTTTGATGTGTATGATTTCTCTATCCTTGTATACAGCAGTCAATGTATGTCTTTACAACACTCCACACAAGCTTGCTGCAAACAGCCTGATGGGAGCGAGTCTCTAGTTTTATAAAAGTCACATCTTTGCCTGAGGACCGATCCGCATGACTTTGCAATCTGCATTCCTAAGATGATGGTTTTCAGCTTTAGCATACAGCTCTGCATTTATGTCCATGTCTTTGGATCCATTTTTTTCGGAGGCAAAGACAACCATGGAATGTTTGCCATTTTAGGAATGCACGAACAATCTTGCAAACACCACCGTCTACAGGGGTGTCCAACCTTTTCTTTAATAAGAGATTCTTATGTTCAAAGAAAATCATCCTGAGCTACTATTAGTGTTGTAATAGTGACCACCTCAGATAGGATTCCAGTAGTGGCCACCCAATGCAAGATTACAAGCTGTGATCGCCACAGTGCATCAATGCGTGTGTTTCTCACACGGTGTCCTTCATTAGACAGGGAGAGAGTTTCCCACGTGTACCCTGCAGGGTGCATGCGTGCGTGTGTGTTTCTCACACGGAGTCCTTCACAGGCAGGAAGAAAGTCTCTCACGGTGTGCCCTGCAGGGTGCGTGCGTGTTTCCACACGGTGCTCTTCATAGACATGCAGAGAGACTTGGCCTCTCAGGGTGTACCCTGCAGGGCTCGTGCGTGTATGTGCTTCTCACGCAGTTTCATGCGTGTGTTTTTCACACGGTGTCCTTTATATACCTGCAGAGAGAGGGGGCTCTCACTGGTACCCTGCGTGCGTCCGTGTCTCACCCATGCCCTTCATAGACATGTAGAGAGAGAGAGAGAGAGTCTCTCACGGAGTACCCTGCAGGGTGCGTGCGTGTGTGCCTGTCTCACACGGTGCCTGTCATAGACCTGCGGGAGAAAGTCTCTCACGGTGTGCCCTGCAGGGTGCGTGCGTGTTTCTCACACGGTGCTCTTCATAGACATGCAGAGAGACTTGGCCTCTCAGGGTGTACCCTGCAGGGCTCGTGCGTGTATGTGCTTCTCACGCAGTTTCTTGCGTGTTTTTTTCACACGGTGTCCTTTATATACCTGCAGAGAGAGGGGGCTCTCACTGGTTCCCTGCGTGCGTCCGTGTCTCACCCATGCCCTTCATAGACATGTAGAGAGAGAGAGAGTCTCTCACGGAGTACCCTGCAGGGTGCGTGTTTGCCTGTCTCACACGGTGCCTGTCATAGACCTGCGGGGAGAAAGTCTCTCACGTTGTTCCCTGCAGGGTGCGTGCGTTTCTCACACGGTGCCCTTCATAGACATGTAGAGAGAGTCTCTCACTTTGTTCCCTGGAGGGTGCATGCGTGCGTGTCTCACGCGGTGTCCTTCATAGACATGTAGAGAGAGTCTCTCACGTTGTTCTCTGGAGGGTGCATGCGTGCGTACACATTTTTTAGCGGGCTACAAACAGGAGTGTGAAAATTTTAAATTGCTTTAGTGACGTCTTGCAAACGTGGCAAACTTTGTAAAAAGTCACATAGAGGGAAAATGTAATCTCCAAACTGTTTTCTCATAAGCTTTTACCCAGAAAATATTTTTCAGGTAAAAACTTCATGCACAAAGGTCTTTGTAGTTGTTCCCACAAAACCTACATTTTGCAGAATGTGTGCCTGTTGTTTTATTGGACAAAAGAAACACTGCCAACTACTTGAAGCTAAAGTTTTTTTTTTTTTTTATATATAAAAAAAACCTTCATGAAGTTGATGGAGTCTGACTTTGACAACTTCATACACCCCACCTGTGATTACAGATGCGCACAATGGAATGGAATAAGGAGGGACACTAGAAAAATGTGATTCTGCTGCTGCAGCGTTTTCTGCATAATTAGGGACTTGCTGCATTTGCCACATAATCCATCATCTGCTGCACAATCTGCATATTTTAAGAAAAGCATTTTTTCTAGGTCAAACGGATCACAAGTTACTAAAAATGTGGCAACATGTGTTTCCGCACAGTGGACTTCACAAAGGTCTACTGGTCATTTTTTCAGTTGATTATTGCTGTATTTGGTTGTTAAGCTGATATTAATGAGGTGAAGTATTTGCCCAGAGAATGTAACCAGTTGTAAAAATGACAACATAATAAAGTAATACTATCACAAAATGTGCCATATTATGCCGTATAATTTGCCTTTCTTTGTCGCATTATTTAGCTAACCTTGTTGCATAATTTGGTCCTGCCCTGCCACATAATTCCAGTGGCCCTGGGAATAAGGTGATGTTGGACAGCAATAGAACCATTTTGCCATATCTTTCAAAGACACTTTTTGTGCTACGCACTTTGCCATATGTTTGCTGCTTGGGTAATAAAGAATTGCATGGCCCGCCTTCCACAACTCCTAAGCTTATCACAAGGATGTGAAGTTTTGCACTGGGGACAAAAAATGAGAAAACAAATGTTTCATTATTTTGTCAGCAGACAGAGTCAAATATTTTTGCTCCACTTTCCAAATGTGCCGGATTGGATTGCATCTGTAGTTTAAAAAAAACAGTGCAATTCTTTAGTACTTAATCAGTAAGCATGATGCAAAATTAGTTTTCTCCATTTCCTACCAGAAAACAGGTGTTGAGTCAGTTTGTTCCATTCATGAAAACACACATTGCCAAGCCATTGTGTCTCCTTCTTAAGAAGCACACAAAGTCCAAAATCAGATTGCTCCATTCTTAAGCAGAAACATAGTACCACGTCAATGAGCTCCATTCCTAAGCAGAGCCACAGTGCCAAGTCAGCCCCATAGTGCCAAGTCAGCCCCATAGTGCCAAGTCAGCCCCATAGTGCCAAGTCGGCTCCATAGTGCCAAGTCGGCTCTATAGTGCCAAGTCGGCTCCATAGTGCCAAGTCGGCTCCAGAGTGGCAAGTCAGCTCCATAGTGCCAAGTCAGCTCCATAGTGCCAAGTCAGCTCCATAGTGCCAAGTCAGCTCCATAGTGCCAAGTCAGCCCCATAGTGCCAAGTCAGTTAGCTCCTTTCCTAAGATGCGTACATAGTGCTAAGTCAGTTTGCTCCACCCTAAGAGGCAACCATAACGCTGTCATTTTGTTTCATTCCTAAGCAGAAAACATATAAAAAGACAGTTTGCTTAACTCTTACAAAACAAACGTGGTGCCAAGTCAGTTTGCTTAATTCCTTAAAAGCAAGCACAGCGGAGAGTTTTTATACTCCATTCTTAGCAGAAAACATAGCGCCAAGTACGTTTGCTCCAGTTTCGAGAAGCAATTATAGTGTGAAGTCAGTTTATCCCATGTTTTCCCCGTGAAAAACCTGGACCAACAGCAAACTTCACTCCTCCTTTCCTTATTACTCAAGTCATAAGAGTTGGATAAAAAATGCTTTTCAGTATGTTGCACAGCCAACTTTAGCTAATTTATTTTTTTAAAGACTCTAAAGCGTCAAGAGATCTCACATGTACTAAAATGACAAGAATAGCCCCGCTGGGCACAATGACACTCAGAGCTTAGCACATCCTGCACGTGCCCACCCACTTAACTGACCACGTGACACACTGCTGAGCACGCGGCTCAGAGCCTCCAACCACACGCAAGCGTACAAGTAGGGCACCCAAGAGGGTAACAGTGCAGCAGAATCAGGGGGGTGATTCATTTACACACTCGCCCTAGAGTGTGGTATACTTTTGGTATGTACTAAAAACAAGTGCAGAAATAGTATGTTTCGGCACCATAGAGGAAGCATCCCACATACTTGGCGACAGATGTCATGTATACAGCCATCATGAAGTAGAAGGGGACTTTTGACTCATAATAATGGCCACTGTAATGATGTGAATCTGCAGCCATGGAGTTTTCCACCTAATTATGGATTTATCTAATTTGCCGCATAATCCACCACCTGCTACATAATTTGTAGATTTCAAACATAAAAATTGTTTCTCGATCAAACGGATCAAAAGTTACTTTAAACAAGCATCTTAGGTGGCAGAGTGCAGACTCTGGAAAAGGTTTACCGGTCACATTTCAGTTGCTGAATGAGGTAAAACTTTTGTCCAGGCAGTATGGACGAGTGCTAAAATGACAAAGTAGCAAACTAATACTGTTCATTTCGTGCCACTTAATTCAGGCAACCCTGCCGCACACTTTGTTCCTTCTTCGTTACATAATTCTAGTGGCTCTGCTCAAAATATAGGGGTTAATGTGTAGACTATAGAACCAGAAGACATGAGCTTTAGTCTCGGCATCCACGCTTTACCAAACGTGTGATCTGAGGCAAACCACGCAATATCTCAGGACCAAAATTCACATATCTGCCCCCATAGAAAGAACCAAGACTTGAAGTTCAGTCTGCAGTGTGAAGTGCATAAAACCAGCAGGCTCACTCACCTGTCCAAGGCTATGGCGGTCATGGAATAGATGCTGGCAAAGACAGCCGAAATGGGGAAAAAGTTGTGGAACTTGCAGTAGAAGAGGCCATAGTACCAGTCGTTGTGGATGCCATAGGTGAAGTTGATCACAGTGTTGAAGGCGGCCATGGAGGCCTCTGCGAAGGGCAGGTTCAGCAGGAAGTAGTTGGTAACTGTCCTCATCCTTTTGTGGGCCAAAAGGATCCACATGACAATGATGTTGCCCACCACGGACACCACGACGATGATGGAGTACGCCACTGCCCAGAGGGCGATCTGCCAGCCCGGCTGCACAAACTGGTTGGGGATGTCCTCAGAAGAGTTTCCGGGTGAGGGGGTCACGTTGAAAGAATCGTACTCTGAGATCACAATGTTATCCATTCTCAGCTAGAGGTGGACGGCTGGGCAGCCGGAGCAGTCAGTGTCCAAGGGCTGCAGACACCTTGGAGGACAGACGCGTCTTCTGAGCAGACACCTACTGGCACATTGCAAATGCCTCTCTGTGCCCAGGCAACCACTTATTCAATGTATAATGCAGCGCAGGCGGGCTGTGAGAGCATCATTTATCCAAGGGGCTGGGATTCTCTGCCTGCAACTTCCTAGCAAATGACTGCACGCGGCATCATCCAGTCAACTGACACGTGGATGAGGGAGAGGGCGTCCTGTGTGGGGCTCCTGCTGCCACCGCGTGCCCCGGAGTATTCACTGGTGAAGGGAGTGGCGCGAGAGCCCGTTAGGGCGAGGGGCGTGGAAGAAACCTGGGGATGGGGTGGAGTCCTGAGGGATTAAATAGGCGCCCTGGGTGGCGGGAAGGGTCAAAGCCCGCGGATTGACAACTCCAGTGGGAAGGCAGGTGAGCAACAGAGGAGTAGCGCAGGGACACGGGAGCAGCGCAAGGGCGGCGACGCGGGAATAGAGCTGTCCATGCGCATAGGAGGAAGAGAGGAGCAGCACAGGAGCGGTTCAGAAGTAGGAAAGCAGGAGATGAGCTGCACAGAAGGGATTCGGGAGAAGAAAAGCAGGAGCGGAGCTGCACAGAAGGGGTCCAGGAGAAGACCAGCAGGAGAGGAGATGCACAGAAGAAGTTCAGGTGCACGAAGAAATCAATCAAACACTAGAGGAAGAGCACAAGACACTGTGCAATGGAGCAGGAACAACGCGGTTGGGCAGCAGGAGCAGTCCGGCCAGAGAGAGTAGCATGAACAGCTGTGGAGCAGTGTGAGAACGAGAGAAAAGGGGGAGCAGCACGGGGTACTTACGAAGCAGCAAAAGTGTCCAGAGGTGCAGTACAAGAGCGCAGGTGCTATCTAGGAGCGAGAGAGGGTCAGCCACGGCACAGGGCAAGACGAGCAGTGCAGGAGGCGGGCTTGGGTGGGAGTGAAGCAGGAACAGCGTCGGAGCGACAGGGGAGCACGAAGGTAAACGAGGAGAAGAGCACAGGAACCAGTGGTGCGCGCGCACCACAGAGGAGCTGTGGGGAGGGAGCGCGGCAGCAGCAGCGAGGCGAACGCGCGCTGCTGCGCGTTCTGGCCACCGTCGGGAATGGGAGGAGCAAAGGCGGGACATGCGCCCGCCTTTGCCCAATCGCGTGTCATTTTTTCTAAAAAAACGCACGCTACAGCCAATGAGGGCTTCTGAAAACAAAACCACACGCACGAGCGTGTAGGTCGTTTTCAGAAGCCCTTTCTAGAGGTCTCGCACTGCGCGAGCAGTACTACGCACTGCAACGCTAGGCGCGAGACCTAAAAATGACCATTCTTGATGACTTAAAAAACGCACTACTATATAAACGTTTGTACCCTATAGGTTTTCTATAGGCGTCATCTATTTTCCTATCTTGGAGAGTGTTCTGGGCCTCTCAGAATGTTATGCTCACAAAGGCAGCCTGTGATGAATTATGAATGTAGATGCCACATGTACCAATCATCACAAGTGAAGAGGAGGTCAACGTGGTTCTGTCCAGCTCCAGTGCTAGGATTTTTGGAGTCAAATGCAAAACTTCAATTTGGGTGCTTCCTCCCCTTTGCAAGAAGACTATCTGATGCAATCTGGCACACTGTTATATCCTCTTATGGTTATGCGATAAGGTAGCTGCCTCTAATGACCTTTATGTAGCAACCGTCCCGTTCTAGAAGTGGTCCATCAGTGTATCTCCGCGATAAAGGAAAAGGGGATCAGGTGCGCTGCAATCTCACTCAACAGCAAGATGAATCATGGGCATCAGGGCAAATAGGTGTCTAATCCCCAGGGCCTGCTTTAGGGAGGTGCGATTGGTGCAGCTGCACTGGGCGCTGACCTGGGAAGTGTGGGGGAGTGTAGTTATCAATGGTGCAGCAGATGCATTTGTACCAGGGCCTAGTATCAGTGAATGTTAAAGGGTGAGTGTGTACAATTATGTTTGTAAGTGAGAAGGAAAACCATTAGCTATAACTACGTATGTGTGCTAGCAACAATGAATGGGAGGGAGCATGATTGAGGTAAATTTTTAAACAAATGTGATGAACTCCTGACAGGTTTATGCCTCACCACTTTCAAAGGTCGCCAGCCGCCCCCGGCTGTGCAGCTGCATGTAGGATACCGTTCATGAGCGTTAGGGTGGTATTGGGGAGACCTATGGGCAAGGCATTACTTCTGTCCAGAAGCAAGAGTACTGAGGCATGTAAGGTTGTTTTGAAGTCGTCTTCTGAGAGAAATAGCTTTGTTTTCTTCACGAGGGAGTCAGGGGTGTAATACAGGACCCCAGAGAATACAGGGCCACAGAATCCCTGCAGTGGTCTGCAGGATCCCTGTTGGTCATGGGTGAAGCGCCCCTCAGCACCTGGACTCTCAGTATAACCTCCATCCTGCCAGCAGCTGCTCTTATTTTAATTAATTTCACACTTCACACCAGCTCATAAACGTCTGCTCTGCAGTGGGGCCTCCAAGCCCAGCTCTGCTCTCTCTCTTACTATCTTTTTTGGGCGCCTAGGTGGGAGCTGTGTGAAAGGGGTCAACAGGCTCTAGCACTTTAATTCTAAGTTTCATTATGAGGCTCCTGCCTCATAATGAAACTTATGCCTTAACGTTTTTCTTATGCCTTAACTCTTTTCTTTCTGCTGTAAAATGAGCTGCTTTGTACTTGGAAGGCTGCAGAGACAGCCACAATCATGACTTCCAATTAGAAAGCGGCTCTGTTCTGAACTTCAGTTCCAGTTATTACACACATGTGCCCCATGTGCTTCATTTTATAATAATGGTCACTCCTGCTTCATCCACAAGTGTAGCTCCTCCAGTCACAAGTGAGAGCCTGTATGACGCCTGCAGTGCATCATATGTCATGTCCCGGCACTGGCATAGGTCAGGGCTTGCAGCCATATGCACATGCAGCGTATGACACCCACATTACCATCTACTGCACTGTTGTAGCCCAATATATCACCCCCTATAGAAACTATCAAAGAAATGATTAACAATGGGCTCTGGTAGGTGCACATTATAGTGATTGACAACAGTAAATACATGGCTTGTTCTGGGACACACTCACATGCTTGACTGCGGCCCACCCAGTTTCTGGCTCCGCCTGCAGCTCCTGGATTGGATTACATTAGGTCAGCTTCGACCCTGTGTGTATGCGCCTAGTGAATGGAGCAAAGGGAAGCTGCTAGTTGAGAGCAGTTTATCACTGTCTCAACTTCAAGCTCCCTCACACTCCTCTTAGAGGGCCTTTGGATTGGGGAGGTGAACTGGTCGTACTGGGATGGCTGCAGGGGTTGGTGTGCAGTTTGGATTATATCACCGCCTTGTTATCTGGCTCCTCAACTGTGCCTCACTACACCTTCTACTCACTCCACCCAGCTGTAAGTTCCAAAAAAGTCTCGCAAAATGCTTTACATTTGGATGGCCTTCTATCACTTGTACACCCTGACCAGGATTTGTGCACATTTGTACTTCAGGGAGGGCAATATATTCTACTCTGTGCGTACGTTCCCTTCCGAGAATGCGGAAAAGTATGCATACCTGAGATATGCATGGTACATTATACTCTGTGTGGAGTAAATCCTGCTGCGTATGTACAAAAGTACTTCAAGGAGGTGCGCTATATTTCGCCTAATACATTTGTTCATTTCAGAGAGGTGAAGAATATTCTTCGTGAAGTTGCAGTATATACCTACCCAGAAGCGCAACTAGAGTCAAATTTCGGGGGCTAATAAAATGTCGGGGGGGGCTAATTCTTCCAGCAATAGGCAGAGTGGAGATGCAGGGGCTCTAAGAAGGGGTGAAAGAACAACAAAGCCTCGTTAACAAGTAAATGGTCTTTTAAAGACCTGTGAAGTACTCGGATGTGTGCCCGGGAAGCTGTCTCAGCCTGGGCTGACAAACAGGACGGGTGGGGCTTAAGCCCTTTGAGTCCTATGGGCGATGCGCGCCTGTACCTACCTGTCTACCTGTTTATTTCAGCGGGGTTTGCTGTGTGCATGTGTAGTTTCTAGAGGTATTGTGAAGAGAGCTCATATTGGCTTCCTATTTCCAAAGCAGTGGACTTGATTTCATTATGTATATATGTGTTCAGCAGGGAGTTATTCTGTGTAAATGTACATAAGCACTTCAGAAACGTGCAGCATATTTCACACTGTGTACATGTGTCAATGATGCATAATAATTTTTAATTTTATACAATTGTCAATTAAGTTTTGTTCACAGGGGACGCGGCCAACAGTGCAACAAGATGGCCGCTTAGGTGCAGCGATCCAGAGGGAAAACTATAATGTGCACCCTCCCCCCATGTTGCTACTATTTCGCCAGCCTGACATCATCCGCTGGAGAGTCAGTGTGTGCAGAGTCCAATAGTTACAGCGGTGGATGGCACTCAGGCCGTGCGAGATCCTGCAGTGTACGCGCAGCCTAGGAGCAGTAGGTGCAGCTGTGCGCTGCTACATTCTACCGACAGCAACTACCCTGAGTGCCTGCTCAGCAGGGCACGAGTCGGTGGTACACGCGGGTACGCAGCGTCCACCCACTATTTTCATAGGGTGGACGCCGTCCACCCTGCCAAGAAGTTGGACCCCACAGAAATATGTTGAACTTGCCCTGGTGTGATGTTCAGACACCGGGACACATTCAGCAGCTCCTGCACGTTGTCTGCCTTTCATTCCCAGCAGCAGCGTGCAGGCAGCCAGAGGGCTTCTTTTTCACCTCCAGCTGGGCGGAAGTTAAGGGGCCATCAGGCCTCCTTTTGATCAAGTATGGGACTGGAGGCGGCCAGGAACCTCGCACTTACATGCAAATGCAACAGAGAGGAAACAATAGCACACAGCTTGTTATTTCTTCGCAGGTACTTAAGAGATGCATGGTTTTCAGTAGCGGCCCGTGGTGGGAGTGCTGCCGGGCGGTGACGTGGGGTAGGGGAGGGGCAGGGTGGGGGGTAGTAAACTACGGAATACGGCAGAATAGAGGTAAGTAGACATATAAATAAATTAAATGAATTTCGTTGCGCGCGCTGCATCGCCAAATGCGATGCAGCGCGTGCAACGGAATTCGTTTTATTTATTTATATGCTTACTTACCTCTATTCGGCCGTATTCTGTAGTTTACTACCCCACACCCCACGTCACCGCCCGGCAGCACTCCCACCACGGCCGCTACTGATGGTTTTTACTTTGTTCAGTCCCTCTATATAAGTGCATGCACTGTAAGAATGTCAGATGTGTTTGTCTGTCCCAGTATTTACACAAATAACAATTTAAATAGCACTATCATATTTCTTTTATAGCACTACTCATCCCAATGCAGAGTGTTAGAGCACTTTACATAACATACACATTATCCATTCAAAATAAACCATGTAAGTGTGCAAATCAATGTACAAGATGTGTTACATGAGACAGTCAGGGTTACCACGTGTAGGAGTCAAATGCCTTTCATAGCTCACTGTGGTCTACTTGAAGGATTACAACTTATGAACTGCAAGTAACAAACGGATCTCTATGTTCAAAGCAGTAATCCACTTACCTATCTACATAAAATCGAAATCTGTCATCTGCTTGTTACATGATGTGCTTTGTAGGAGACAACTTTTTTTTAAAACATATTTTATTGCATTTTCAGTTGGCATATGTTATAACATCCACATATCAGAGCACCATTGCATAATTAAGTGGTACATTTATCCTCACAACATTGTATAAGACCTACACCATGTGTGTTGCAATATCATAAATAACAAACCCGAAGAATATAAACAATCCCCAAATGCCCCGTCCCACCCCCCTCAAGAACAGTGGGTGATTACTTTTTCCAGGCGATAACTTAATCTTCTATACTACTTTGATTCAAATTTGGGACTACACAAAACACAGATCTCTCCAACAAATGCTTTAACCTCCAGAGTTATCTCACCATTATTATTATTCCCTGAGGTTTACTGGGCACCTCTGCAGTAGGTGCCTTAACCCAATAAAATATTTAAAAATGCAGACTTTGGAACCAATTAAGCAGAACAGATTTACGACCATGCTTTTCCTTGTTGCCAATTTCTTTGTGGCAGGTTTAAAAAAAAAAGTATTAGTTGAAGCCCAGATTTTGCATCAGCATTGCGCCACTT
Organism: Calotriton arnoldi; assembly: GCA_963921515.1. Classification (NCBI taxonomy): domain Eukaryota; kingdom Metazoa; phylum Chordata; class Amphibia; order Caudata; family Salamandridae; genus Calotriton; species Calotriton arnoldi. The sequence continues at coordinate 790,778 of CAWUFW010001712.1, read as the reverse complement.
TTTTGGCACAACCCGACTCCAAATCTCACTTGTTAAATATCATAATGCACTTAAATGTAGTCATGATATACCTGATAAACATATGTGTGAGATCTTAGTATCTGATGTCACTTCCAGTGAGGTCACTTACTGTGATGCCACGTGGAATGTCACGCGTCGTGACGACATGTGCTGTGATGGCATGCGTCATGATGTCACTTGCATACTGCCTAACTTTGTCAGTCCCCCCACTTCTTTTTATAGGACTTGTGCCCTGCTGCTCAGGATCCTGGCAGAAGTGGGGGTGCTCGTTACCTGCCTTGCAGGTGCCACAAGACTAGCAGAGAAGCTCCTGGGGCGAGGCCATGAATCGACGTGCAGCTCTTTAGTCTAGTGAGTCGCCATTGTTTCCTGAGCACTCTGCTCTCGGAAGGCAGTGTGAGTGCGGCCTCCCTTGCCTCTCTATATTCTGTTTTGGTCTGTGGTGGATGACCAGACTGTCCTAGATGCTGACACCCTCATTTCTGCTCTGACTGCGCTACCATATGCTGCTGGCTGGTACCTCTTGGCCTTAAATATCACATGCTCTGCTCATGATGGGAAACTAGAGTGAGCTCATCACAATGTCAACAAAGTGAGCCAGCCCTGATCTTTTTGAAGTAGTATCGGTATACTGAGGCTGATGTATCCTTGGGGGCTCTGAGACTGGATTCATTGCCTCAAGCTCTGACTGGAGTGCCCTAAGTGAAGACAAATTATTTGGACACCCTAGATGAGCAGGCTTGACTATCCGTAGTGTGGTGACGTAATGTATATCCTCTGTTGATATGTTGTATGATCTAGGGGGTGATTTCTATTATGCAGCAGAATAATGATGCAATCTTTCTCCCCCTGCAGGGTCACTGCAGGTGGCGCCTTTATTTGCAATACACTTTGTTGTGTACACGGTTTGTTTGTAAGGGTATAGTTGCTGACAAATTGGGTGGTCATTGTGGGAGGGGCACTGGCTGTTTCTTGCCTTGTGCAGGGGAGAGAGGAGGCTTAGTTTTGGATTTGTTTTGGTTGTTGCTTGAGTTCATTGTCATTTGTATTGCTTGTTATCCCATCACTACTCACCGTCACCTAGTTGCTTTTGATCACACACTACTGTCATAAGTCACCACAAGCTTGATGTGAGTGTATCTCCTTACCCAGCTCGCACTTTGCTGGTTGTGGTCATGACGTCTCCAATAATTTACTTGGAATATTCATGGTCTGAATAATCTGAAGAAGCACAGGCTAGTTCGAGCAAACTTGGATAGACACGATGTGTCTATCACTCTGTTGCAGTAGACACATATTCACAAATTTGCTGGGAAGTGGGGACATTGCTATGTGGCGTTGTACAGCTCTTACACAAGTGGAGTTGCTACACTAATATGAAAAAATGTGATTATAAATACAAATCTGAATATAGAGACTCGCAGGGTATGTATATCATAATACTGGGCTTGCTAATGGACCAGTTGGTTCTCATAGTTAATGTTAAAGGACGTGTTGCATCATAAAGCATGGTAAAAATATTTATTATACAATTACTCTCCTTACTACTCTATCCGTACTGAGCCCTTTACGATTAGGCAATCTGAAGCGTTTCCATTTACCACAAAGGCAATGATCCTCTGATGAATCTTTCTCCACCGATAGAAGGGGTGGAAATTAGGATGAGCAAACTCCAAGTTAGCTGTCCAAGAAGGATCATTAATTGACAGCCAGCTCACAAATTAGAGATCACATTTAGGTACATGTTGGACTTGGCTCTTTTGCAGGGTTATCCCCAAATATTTTTCTTCTTCCTCCTATTTTTCCTGACCTGTTTTTGTTGGCTTTAGGACTCTGGGCACTTTACCACTGCTAATCAGTGCTAAAGTGCCTATGCTCTCTGGTAAGTACCTAGTAAAGTGCACTGAGTGTGCCAGGGCCTGTAAATCAAATGCTACTAGTGGGCCTGCAGCACTGATTGTGCCACCCACATGAGTAGCCCTGAAAAGGTATCTCAGACCTGCCACTGCAATGTCTGAGCGCAGTTTTAAACTGCCATGTCAAACTGGCACGTGCACACACTTGCCAGGCTCTAACCGTCCCTTTTCTTAAATGTAAGGCACCCCTATGGCAGTTTATGTGAAAGGTAGGACATGTACTGGTGTGTGTGACATGTCCTGATAGTGAAATACTGCCAATTTCGTTTTTCTCTATTGAAAGGCTATCTGCCCCATAGAATAGAATGGCAGATACTTTGTAACATCTTACAAGTATAACTTCCCATTGGGACAAGATAGAAGAAGAAAGTTTAGGCTCTCTAGGCTCAGAATTTAATAACACATCTTTTAGTAAAGATGGTTTTTAAATTGTGTGTTTGAAAATGGCACTTTTAGAAAGTAGGTATTTGCTTGTTTAACCATTCTGTGTGCCTCTGCCTGTTTGTGAATTGACTGTCTGGTTTTGGAGTGACAGGGGCTGGGGATGTGCATTCACTGTAGACAGCCACTGGGGGGGTTGAGGTGTGCCTGACCTTTCCTGGATGACTCAGAGCTGAGCTGAATGGGGCTTGGCTGCATTTAGAGTAGTGGGAGGAGTTTTCCTTGCACCTGAATAGGGCCTGTCTCCTCTGCACAATGCTGTCTCCACCCTGTGTGGTCATACTGCAAAAGTGAGGACAGAACTGGTTTGGACTGGGCTCAGAGACCCTTGCACAAAAAGAACAAAGACAAAATGTGGTATAAGTAGCGGACCTCAGACCCCAGAACTTTAGATCACTTCTGGACTCAAGAGGAACCTTTGCCAAGGAGAAGAGCTGGAGAGATGTGAGGAGGAGTACTGCACCTTTGAGGTGTGCTATGTGGGGTTGACCTGCAGTTGCTGTTTCTGCCAAGGAAAGGACAAAGACTGGAACTTTGCTGTGAACCTGCTTGAAGAAGAATCTCCAAGGTCCTCCAATGTGCTGGCCTCCTGTTCTGAAGTCTCAGGGACACAAAGACTTCACCCCCAGCTCCCCTGAACTTTGCTGCTGAGTGTTCTGACCTGCAAGGAGGTGCCTATTCCAGTTCTGGGCCTCTGGAGGTTGTTCCTGCTGTTGTTCCTGCTGTTGGGAGCTAGAAGAAACCTGAAGAACTGAGAACATCGACGCATCGTCCTTCTTGCGGCTGTTTTCCCGATGCAGTGCCGCCGCGCGAGAAGAATCTCCACGCAACGCTGCGCTGCTGCAGAGACGACACAGGGACTGACACAGGGACTGTCGCGGATGCAAGAATCAGACCGGTCCCAGGATGCTTGTTTCCGGTCCAGGGAAGACATGGCTTGGCAGTTCGGGCTGGACTGTTCCCATGAGGCACAGGGTCAGACTGATTTGCATATGGCCATGTCTGAACTGGGGTGGTGGAGTGAGCTAAAGAATGATGATGGATTAAACCCAGATCAGTTGACTGGGGGTGAGTGTTTGATTTGCTCAAACGCTCCGTCCATCATCCCCTTTGGTAAGTGAAATACAGGCCCAAAGATATGGAGAGGGGGAACGTCCTGGTAGGACCTTTGCGTGGCTACTTACAAATAGCACAAAAAGCTATATTATCCCAAGAATACAAGATGACAGTGGTGATCTCAAGGTGACCACAGCCGAGACAACTGTGCTCTTGACTATTTATTATTATTGACCATTATACTTCCAAGACTCTGTTCACAGATTCCCAGATACCCAAGGATCTGGATGATACTGCAATGGCTTGGTTGAGGTATTGTTGACAGGCATGCTTCAGAGATGTGCTGTGTATTCTCGTGCACTGTGCATTTGCTCCTATTGTACTATTCAGAGACAGGTTGTGTGCAGTGGTATGAAGGTTTGCAGGTATGTGCGCAACCTCTGAAATCAAGCTGAGCTAAGAAATGTGCCTAGCACCTTTATCCTACAATCCTACCATGGCAGAGTTACTGGGCACTGGCTGTCACTGGTTCTGTACTATAAATAAAAGGTATCACTACTGTGCATAGTTCATATTCCTCAGAAGAATGAAGGGCTGAGTTAGCTTTAATGGTATTGAAAGTCGCAACCAGGAGGCCACGAACGAATGTCAGCAATGGAAGCTTGTTTTCACTGCTCTTCTTGTATACTAGTTCTAGGTGCAGTTGTGAATAGTCCAATTGTTTACTTGTGTCCTTCTTGATAATCATGAATCAGACATGTATGACCCACGAGCAGTGTTTTTCTTTGGAAACGTACTTCTTGTCAATTAACAACAGTAACCGGTTGGAAGCACAACTTTATTAGAAGTCTGGGGTCTCTGATATTGGCTGGGAGTTACCCTGGGAGTTACCCTACTCAGAGAAGGGAGTGGCTTAATGAAGAAGCAAGGCCATGTCTGCCACTGCCCATTCAGAGCCATATTCAACTTCCTAAACACAGTCAGGGACAGCATGCCTCGTGTACTCTAAAGGGTTTAAGGGCCATGTCTAGCACTGCTTTCACTGCACGCTACTTATCCCAAACTCTGAACTTCAATAGTGAAACCTCTACATACTGTTCACCTTTTACAGTAATGTGAAGACAATTGCAAGGCGGCATTCACTACGTGGCATGTGACATTCAGAAGTGAGAGGGCCAGCAAATGAATAGGGTAAGCCCACCCAAGGTTTGGCTTGGCTCTAAGAACCACAACATTAGTGTTTTACTTTAACATATTAGATTGTACCATTGTCTTGAGTGGTATTTATTAGAAATTATAGTTTCTTACAACTTAGAAACATTCATGACCTTCCCTCCACTGCCCTGGCAATAAGGACCAAGATGGTTTAGTGGCCCAATAAGCAAGTCAGTTGCTATGTGTGCTCTATGTGTGGCCGAGGTTGTTATTGTAGATGGAGCAACATTATTGTCTATTAAAACATATACAAGATAGGGTTTTGTACAGCACACATCCTGAACTGATGTAGTTCAAGGTGCTCTCAAATGTGATGGGGTGGGTGAGGGCCACCTCCATGTTCTTTACATGGGGAATCTCCTCAGGTTTTGTTTTTATGTTATGCCAATGGATGGAGTGTTGAAACCAAACTGTCTTCCTGGCTATATGTTGCTTGAATGAGGGAAATGTCTCAAGGGTGAATCCCAGAGGTTTTGCATGGTCTGCCAGCTTGGGTGTGAAGCCTGGTAGGTTTACGTTGGAGATGCAGGCTTGAATCTGACTTTGTTTGGTGCTGTAGGCAAGCCGGAGGAATTCAGTCTTTCTGAGGTTTAGTTTGAGGCAGTTAATTCACAGTTAGTTGACATGATGAGTTTGAGGCATGACTTGAGTCTCTATATGTCACTGGGAGAGGATAGTTTTGGATAGTCTATTGATGGATCTTGATGCTGTTGTCTTCATGAATGGACTTGAGGGTTTCCATATAGAAATTAAGGATGATGGGAGAGAGGGTAGAGCCATGTGGTACTCCGCAAGCAATGGGGAGTGTCCGTGATCTGGTCGAACCTATTTTCACAAGCTCGCATCAGGTGCTGAGGTGAGATGTGAGGTGGGACGTGCTCCATTTCAAGTTCGGGCATGAATGACGGAGGCTGTTGATCAGAGCTGTATGGTTGACTGTGTCAAAGGTTGCAGAGAGGTCAAGCAGGACCAGAAAGGCTGGGTTGTTTCTGTCATTGAGAAGGACCAGAGAGGCAGGGTTTTGCATATCAACATTAAATAAACTACAACACAGAAAGCATAATTTTCTTACTTCGAGTTGGAATTAGTATCAAAGAGTGGCACATTTAAAAATGCACTTTGTATGCACTTAACTGTATTACGAATAATCACAGCGCGGTTTCATCTTCACTATCGAGTTCCAATAGAAAGGCATTGAGCCAATGAAATGGATTAACATACTTCAGATGAATGATACAACACAGCAATCTAGCAACAGGGAACAAACTGTACTAATACAAAAAGCGAGGAATAGCATCAAGGAATTAAAGTGCAAGGCTGCTTTACAAAAGAATCTATACAAACAACTGAAGCACAGAATGGCATCTGGCTTCTGACATATGCATAGGTGCTGGAAATAGGGGCGCGGGGGTGCTGCAGCATCCCCAAAATGACCATGCTGGTGTCCAGAGGGTGAACAATACAGATGCCTTTAAGCTTTTGTTTATCTTGTCGCATTTGCTGTGCTTAAAGACAGAGGAGAAATGTCAGGCTATGTCACTCAGCCAATATTTTGTACATCTGAAGTGAAATGAAAACAAAGCCGTTAAAAACATCAAAACTAATTAAGACACCGCACTTAGTGATGTGCCAATGATAAATATTCGCTGAAACCTAATTTTCACACATTATCACTTGTGCGCAGCTGCGGCCCGTGCAGGTAAGAGCGGTAGGGCGGTGGGTCCGTGTGGGGGGATTTCGACAGACGACGACAAGGGAAAATTAATTATTTATTTAATTTTACTTCATGGTCGTCTGTCGAATTCCTCCCCAACCCGGCCTCACCACCTCACCGCTCTTACCTGCGCGGGCCGCTCCTGCTTGTGCACTATATAGTTTTATCAGTAAAACCATATGCCTGTGCAAATTTAGTGGCCATTTCACTGGAAATGCACAGTCTATATATGACAGTGCGCTAGTTATATTTGTGACAGTGTGCTCCAAAATGCACCACCAGCTACATACTACACCCTCACCGCTCTCCCGTTAGTCTTGTTCTTTGCGTGAAGCTAGGAATTTTTCAGAGTCTCTACGACCGCAGGGATGTAACATTGATGGTACTAGTGCCCCCACTCTGAAAACTGCTGCAGCACCACTGGATATTTGTAGATTGCAGCAACAGAGGACACCTAGGCCGACACATCGTGGTCTGAGCAGAAGGGCTTCTAGCAAGTGGCCTCCTATGTTCTTTTGTGTTTTTTACGAAGTTGTCGAAGGAGAATTCAAAAGGGATGGATGAGGGTTCAGCCCCAATGTAAAACAAGCATTTGCAATGCAACAGGTCTCGCATTAGGTTGAGTTAGAGTTATTGGAATTGTAATTTTCTGTTGTTTATTGGTGTTATTTTGAGTTAGTGTGACTGTTGGGCTATCTAGTGATTGCCACTTATAGCAATAAATAGTAACATTTTGATAGCGATGTGGGGCCTATATTGGCTCCATCCGGTTGTGTTCAGAGGGTGTTGTCCTGGTATGCCGGTGAGTTTAGGATGAGATGTATGGGTATTGTGGCTTGAGAAGGGTATGCAGCCACAGCTATGGAGTGAGGAGGAGAGTTTGCGAGAACAGTGGAGAGGCTTTGCAGGGGCTGATGAGGTTATTGGCAGTTTGTGGGTAGTAGGGAGTTTGTGGGGGGTGAGAGGGGGCCCGGTGTGAGCGTATGAAAGATTTGCTAGGGTAACAGATTCCCGGGGGTGGTGCATTGCATGTGAATTTTTTGGTAAGCTTTGATGGGTGGTGGTTGACTGAGAGTGTTTAGGGGGCACATGAGGGATATGGTGGGCAGGTTGTAGTTTCATAACTGGAGGGGAGGTGAGGAGAAGTGTTTGTGAATAGCGGGGAGTTGTTTAGCATTGGAGCAGCAGCTAAGGAGGTAAGGCCCTGCAAAATTATGAAAAGTGAGTGTGTGGCTTGATGGTGGGCAGAGTTTTGGGGTGTGTGCTAAATGTGCAGCTGAGTTGTTTTATTGTGCTTGCAGAAGCGGTGTTGCTGAGCGTTTGATACACTTGTGATGTTAATTAGTGCGGCGGTTCGGACTGCGTGAGTGAGGTGGAAAACAGCAAGAGTTCGCCGGCAGATGGGAGGCCCGGTGGGGGAGTTAGCTAGGTTACTGCTGTGTGAGAGCGGGGAGGTACCTGTTGCTGTGAAGGTTTATGGTGGATTTCGATGGGCAGGCCTGTGTTATAGCGATAGGGAGCATGTTGTAGCTTGTGAGCCAGAAGTGCGTTGTACCGGAGTTGGGGAAATATTTAAAGTATGGGATGGGCGTTTTGTAATAAGTATAGGTACCTATGCACAGTGCATATGGCACTGTGCATAGGTAGCTGTGGGGTAAAAGGATGCAATTATATGGGTGTACGGTATATGGGGAAAAGGAGGGAGGCGGAGGGTAAGGGCAAACAGTGGTAAACTTGGATAAAAAAGCTGTGATATAAAAGCGCAAAGTAATGGTCACTATTTTTTAAGATGTAGTGCATGTGTGCTGCATGTAAGGTGCTAGTGTACAGTTTACTTATGTTGAGTTAAGGATGAGGCGCATGGATAATGAGGCGTGCATTTACACGAGTTTAAGCTATTGGCATTGTAAATGACGATGCTTTTTATTTATGTTTTAAAAACGAAAACAAAAATAAAAGGCATTGTTATTTGCAATTTCAATAGCTGAAACTTGCGTAAATGCGAGACCTATTGCATTGCAAATGCTTGTTTTCTGAAGAGGCTATCACAAGTTTGCTGCTGTACCAGGAACCAATCAACCTAGCCAAATTAAAGCCTTTTGCTATGCAGTATATCTCAACTGAAAAGAAATCTGTTACAAACACTTTATATCCTTTACACAATAACTTTTTGCACCTGCCCCATTGTACATGCTCTGAATTGTACATTAGACCATCACCCACTTTTTATTGATATATTTATTTATTTGGTTTTATATAGCATTAACATGACCCAGGGGGTTAAGCACTTTACAAGACGAAGGATAAAAAGTAACAAAGTTACAGTAAAGCCAGCACAACAAGACCAATGAAAGAGCAGTAACTTCACAGTTGTGTGCATTATACAATTACTAGTCCAAACAGTATATACACGTAGCAGCCTTTGCATATGCCATGAGATGAACAGTGGACTCCAGCGCCACTCTAGCCAGGCTAGTGAGTCTGAAATAATCAGGTAATGCTGGAGACCGAAGCCAGTTTAGACTGTTTAAATAGCAGTGATCTCAGCAGGCCTTATGTGAGATCTAGGCTCCACTGTTGCTGCATTTGGACCATTTGGAGACCTACTTTAATTTAACAGGCGGAATGTGCTTATGGTGCTACAACCTACCAATTTTTCCTCCTCTACCATACCAGCCGTGAAATACTTCAAATACTGGACTGGAGGGTTTATTAAACAGGGACATATGACTTCTCCATGACACCCTTGTTCCTCCTCCTGTACACTGCTGCAAGAGGCAGCAGGGACATTCCACTGCCTTTAAGAGACAGCTGCAGCTAACAAGGCAAGCATTGTGTGTAGCAGTACATCACAAGTTCGAAGTTAGCGGCTTTTTGGGGTTGGGTGGTGTTTGTAGGTAAGGCCTTGCACCCTCATGTCCCCCTGCAGTGTAGGATTAGCCAACCTGTGCAATGTGGCTGCCTGCCTTAACTGGGCTCTTATAATGTAACCTGCTTATGCAATGTCCTATTTTAGGCTTTGTAGTGTTGTGGGGACAAAAGTAATGCTTTTTATTAAATATTCAATACTAACATTTGAGTGACAATTTGTCACGTTGGAGACATTTGTTTACTGTAACTTCAATGTAACACGAGGGGTTGTTCTGGCGTTTGAGCTGGTTATATCAGTTTAACCTGGGGAAAAGTTGCGCTGTCTACAAACAAGATTTAAAACATCCTTGGAAGAGAGCGACTTGAAAAAAACATAAAAGCTGATAGTTTTACGAAAGAAGTGTTACAAGATCTTGATACCCTGTTATATAAGGCCTTTTTAAATAGCACCTCATTACTTTGAATGCATGTAAACTTACACACCGTTTGTACTCTATAGTATTTAAGCATTATTGGGAAGGCGGGCGTTTCTTTTTTTTTTGGCACTGCACGAGAGGCTCAGACCCGTTTGGCGCATCATGAAAGTAACTGAATATTTCATGGCAGCCCTACAGAAGTGCTTTGGAAACGTTGGTTAGCAAAATTAGGGTCGACCTTCTAGACGAGCACAGGTTCACATTTTCGCACATTATACGACTGGTGGGGAGTTTATTGCAAGGGGAGCAGTAGGTAAGGAGGCAAGGCTCTGGGTAATGGTGGAAAGTGAGTGTGTGGCCTCATGTGGGGTAGAGTTTTGGGACGTGTGTTTACTGTGCAGCCGAGTTGTTTTTCCTGTGCTTGCGGAAGCAATGTTGCCGAGCGTTTGATACTTTTGTGCCGTTAATTAGTGTGGCGGCTTGGACTGCGTGAGCAAGTTGGAAAAGAGCAAGAGTTGGCTGGCAGGTGGGAGGTCCGGTGGGGAGTTGCCTAGGTTACCGCTGTTTGAGAGCAAAGGGGCTATGTGTTGTGGTGAAGGTTCACAGTGGATTTCCATGGGCAGTCCGGTGTTATAGCGATACGGAGTATCCTGAAGTTTGAGAGCCAGAAGTGTGGCGGACTGGAGTTGGGGAAATATTGTATGTATGGGATGTACGTGTTTTAATAGTTATTGGTAATATATTTAGTGCTTATGGCGCTGTGCATAGGCAGCTGCGGGGTAAAAGTATGCAAATATATGTGGGTGTATGGTAGAGTGGGGAATAGGGGGGAGGTGGGGGTAAGGGTAAACAGTGGGAAACTTGCCTAAAAAGGTTCTGGTATAAAAGCGGAAAGTAATGGGCAATATTTTTTTATATGTACTGGGTTTGTGCTGTATGTAAGTTGGTAGCGTAGAGTTTTGTTTCGGCGAGTTTAGGATGAGGCGCATGGATAATGGGGCCCCAGGGGGGTATGCAGCCAGGGCTATGGAGTAAGTAAGGAGGAAATGCTATTAGGCCATTCTAGAAGCTTTGTAGGGTTGATGAGGTTAGTGGTATCGGGAGTAGGGAGCCTCTGGGGGGGGTGAGTAGGTGCCCGGGAGTTAGCCTTTTAAAGTTTTTGTAGAGCTAAGATATTCCCGGGGGAGTTGGATGGTATCTGGCACATGTGATTACTCCGGTGAGCTTTGTGGGGCGGCGGCGGACCGAAAGCATTTGGGGGCGCAGGTGTGATATGGTGGTTAGTTTGCATTTTTATAACCGGGGGTGAGGTGAGCGGACTGGCGGGGAGTTGATTATAAGGGGAGCAGTAGGTAAGGAGGCAAAGCCCTGCGTAATGGCGGAAAGTGAGTGGTAACCCCTTGAGGGGCCAAGTTTTAGGAGTTGCGCTTAATGTGCAATTGAGCCCTTTTTTTTGTGCTTGCGGAAGTGGTGTTGCTGAGAGTGTAAATACACGTGTCCTTTTGGTTAGTGCAGCAACTTGGACTGCATAAGTAACTTGCAAAGTAGCAAGAGTTCACCGGCAGATGAGAGGCCCGGTAAAGGAATCGGCTAGGCTACTGCTGTTTAAGAGCGGGTGTGTACGTGTTGCGGCGAAGGAGAAAAGGAGGGTGGGAGGGTGCAAGAGGGAAAGCAAATAGGAGCGGCATTGAATAAAAGTGCGGCGTGAAACATATACAGTGTCCGGGATAGCACAGTTTGGCTTTGACCAGCATTGAGAAGGGGCCTAACGGAGGGAGAAAAGGAGGGTGCAAGAGGGAAAGCAAATAGGAGCGGCATTGAATAAAAGTGCTGCGTTGACTAGCGTTGAGAAGGGGCCTAACGGAGGGAGAAAAGGAGGGTGGGAGGGTGCAAGAGGGAAAGCAAATAGGAGCGGCATTGAATAAAAGTGCTGCGTTGACCAGCGTTGAGAAGGGGCCTAACGGAGGGAGAAAAGGAGGGTGGGAGGGTGCAAGAGGGAAAGCAAAAAGGAGCGGCATTGAATAAAAGTGCTGCGTTGACCAGCGTTGAGAAGGGGCCTAACGGAGGGAGAAAAGGAGGGTGGGAGGGTGCAAGAGGGAAAGCAAATAGGAGCGGCATTGAATAAAAGTGCTGCATTGACCAGCGTTGAGAAGGGGCCTAACGGAGGGAGAAAAGGATGGTGGGAGGGTGCAAGAGGGAAAGCAAATAGGAGCGGCATTGAATAAAAGTGCTGCGTGCGTGCACACAGGAAGGGAGAGAGGGAGCGACCGAGCAGGCGGAAAGCGCGTAACAGGCAGTGAGGTGATCTGGAGCCGACGGGGGGGGAGGGAGGGAAAGTGAAAGTGCGCCATACGTGCGTTACTGCTGAAACGCCGACGCATGCACGTACGTGTGCACATCTCCTGTCCCACGCGTGCCGGAGAAGCGAGGCGGGAGCCCACCCCGCACTGGTAAGCAGTAGAGGAAGTCCGGCAGGAGCCCACCCCGCCTTCGTGAATGCCCGCATGATGCGCCCGGAGCAGGATTCAAGAGCCGGTAAGTGGTGCATGCAAGCGCGCCGCGCCTGGACAGGAGATGTGCACGCGTATGGTGCGAGCAGGAGTTGTGATAACGCCGCGAGCCGTACACGTGCACATCTCCTGTCTGTTAAGCTTCGGCACAGACAGCTGATGTGCACGCGTACGGTTTGCGGCGTTATTGCAACTCCTGCTCGCACCATACGCGTGCACATCTCCTGTCCAGGACTTGCCATACACGTGCACATGTCCTGTCCCCCTTCGCAGGCAAGTCGACAACAATAGATCTCGCTTACGAGAGCAGCGCATGGCGCTGCATCGCTAGGCAAGACCTAAAAAGCAAGTAGGACGACTAAGTGCATACCTAGGCAGGTGAAAGCTAATGACCACAATACATAATGCCCACTGGTGCTGTAAATTTATGCCTGCATGGTGAAATTTGAAAAAAATATGACCTCAGCATCGTTTCTACCGTGTCAATAGAATACAGCTGCAGTAAGACCTCAATGAATAATAACATGAACAGTAGCACTATATTACACAAAGAGCAGTTTGAGATGGGCAGTAATTACTACTGTAATCATACTCACATGGGTCTGAATGACTAAAATGTTGCTGTAGCGCAAAGAAATAATAAATAATAATAAAAACGGCAACCCTACTAGGAAGCATTTTCACTGCGTGTATAATACAGACTGAACCATATACATTTTTTTCCAGTCCACATTAACAAAAGATTTTTGCACCAAGGCAAAAATCGAGATATCCGAGTGTGAGAATATATGCAGCACATACACCATTTTATCGGAGTGGTAGTTCAAGAACACCTTTAAAAAAGAGCAAACAGAATTCAAATTTTTGTTACTCAAACAAAATCAAATGTTGCTTGAAACAGGTGCCAAATTTCCAGATTTCAGAAGTGGAGTAAATATATTTGCTATTCAGAAAAATTGTGTGCAATCAGTTTGTCCCAAATTTTGCCCTGCTGCAGATGCAAATTCCCGTATTCCTGGTTACACATGCAGGAAAAATAGTTTTTCTTTGTTTATTTGAACAAGTGCACGCACATTTCAGTTTTCAGGTAGCATGTGTATCCACATTGAAAGACCTCTGATTACACAGACTACACACTAATAGAAAACACATATGGCCAAACACTCACTCGAAAGCAACAAATTATCTACACCGACATTACTTATCCTACACAAGCAACCAGAAACCAGACTATGGGCAAATACAGAATCTGCAAGACCAGGGCACAAATGTTCACAAACTTTGACATTGCAGCAAGGCCATGTTAATGACTGATTCCGTATCATACACAGCTCTGTATCCTATTGGGTGAAATGGGGCACACCATAGACCACTTACACTATAACTGTGTAGAAAAGTCAGAATTATTGAAACAGGTGCGTATCACATAAACATCCTCGGCCTAACGCCTTTCATAACTAAAACCTCACTATACATGTGATAATCTACACTCCTTACTCACCACCCCAAAATCCCGCCCCGTAAACATATCCCTCAAATTTTACATCATAAAGTATTGCATTTCCATGCTTAACAGTGAAACTATTAACATCTGTTCAACCTGACCTTCCTATGATGTAACTTTTCAACTCCAGGACTTCTGAAATGGGCTTGTTGACACCCTCCCTTTCAGCCTGATTATCCTATGTTAACTAAAATAACATAAGTAAAGGCTTGCAAACTTGTGGGCCAACCGCCCCTTCTGGCACCTGTCTTAAAGCGACAACCAAACATAACTCCTGCCCCTTACACACCTGCTGCAACTATCCTGCCCATTACTAAACCCAACAAACAGCTAACCAGCCTCAGAAAACCTAAAAAGAGGAATGGGCGGGTGGGGGAAAACCTTAACTCTATGCTAAAGGGCTGCCACCGTGTACACCTAGCAATAAAATGGTGGTGGCAGCCCTAGAATGACACTATATATATAAATATATATATGTACCTAGGGCTACAACCTACTTTTCCCTATTCACCTTCCTCCTGGCCTTATCTATGGCTGATGGTTTGTGCTCCTCTCCAAACCCTCTAAGGGGTTGGAGAGGAGCGAACAAGCTCACTGACATGACAGTCGGAAAAATAGCAGATTAATTTGTGCTGCAACTAGGAAAGTTGTTGAGAGTCTAAAAAACTCTTTAGGCTTTGTTCTAACATTGCTGAAAGTCTAAAAGATGTATAAGAGAGTACTTTGGAGGTGGGGGTTTGGCTTGCACACGTGTCTATTGCAAGCTGAGTGGCATGAGAACCAACTGATTGACATTCAGTGAATTTAGAAGATTTGGAAAATCACCAATGCAGGAATAATCTTGTGATGGGGATTGAGGAAGGTTCAGAGGGATGTGACGTTAGAAGTTTTATAAATTATCTCTTCAAAACACAATTTCCAGACTTGAATGATTGGGATCGACAGATTCAACAAGTGCACCGATTTCCTGTGTAGACGACAACGCTGTATAGCTTATTTCTCTGATTCACAACAAAACAAGGGGGCCCCAGAGAGACCTTGAGTTTGTTTTGTATTTTTTTTACTTTCACAGAAAGTGTATCAAAAAAGCAAGTCCTGGACAAAAAACTCACAGACGATGGTCATTCTTTTAATGTGCACCCAAATTCTTGACAAGCCACCATACAGAGAAGGTGGCACCTTCACAAGACGATCAAACCATTTTAAGAACTGTAATTGCAATCTTTTCTTCTAGCTCCGCTAAACATAAAGCCATTAAAGATATTTTTTACCTCAGAGGTCAAAGCAAAAAGGTTTTTAGAGATCTTGTACCATGCTTTATGTAATAGATGGTCCATTGCAGGTGGCTACCGAGCTCATAGAAAAGTAAGAATTTTACAGGCCCACATCTGAACAACTTGTGTAAGCAGGACCTAAGTATATTTTGTTTCTAATAGGTCCAATCAGATATAATATCTGTCGGGTTACTTTGGCGGGGTTTATGCTTATGGCATAGAATGGCTATTAATTGACGGATGAGTCAGAGGCAATTTCCCCTGTGCAGGGTTTTTCTCTAACAAGTGAATCATGGATTCTATGGTTGGAGTTTAAAGGGCTGTATGTGGTTGCTGGAGTAGGGGTAGGTGGAGTAGTAGGGGTAGGTGAGTGCATGGTTTTGCACTAAAAAATGAAAGGGAAAAAAAAAAAATATGCTACAAATTTATCCAAGGGCAAGCAAACTAAGAGCAGTTTTACTCGCTAAGGAAAAATAAGGTAGAACAACCAAGGCAGATTTGTGTATATTAACATTGGAATGTTTGAAGTCTCAATGGGGAAAGAGAAGGAGGATGTTCTTGTGGACTCAAAATCTTTAAAGCAGACACAATTTGCATTCAGGAAACGTATGTCTGATATAAAGCACAAAAGGTTTTGGGACAACTTAGATTTCAGGGCTTGGTGTGTACTACCTTGCATGTCTCTATACAGGGTTTTGCAATAACTTTTCTTTCTAATATGTTTCAAGTTATATGGAAAGCTACTGCTCCAAAATGATGGGGAATTAGACCAACTCTAGTGAGCCCAAGGAAGGTTTGCAATATGTACAATTTTTGATCCAAACACGGATGATCTAGAAGTGTTTGATTTTCCTCACATCTGAATTAACAGGTTAGGAAGGTTATATGATTCTATGTGGAGAGTTAACCTGTTCTCTTGATAAGATGACATATGTAAATTGGAGCACTGGCACCCAGAGGATGCATCAGGTTGGAGAATCAATTGTAAAGCTAATTATGATACATGGCTTATTTGGTTTGCTGGTGTAATTTAAAGGAAGATGACCCCGGTTACACTTTCAATTCATACCCGCATAAGAAGTACTCATAAATTGATACATTTTCAGTAGACAAAATTTTTTAGCTACAAACTCAAATTAGGTCATACAATAAAGTCTCATCTGCTCGTAGTCCATGTCTTTTGGAATGTAATATGCAATGGCCATGTTCTTAATGTACCTTTGAAAGATCTTTACTGAAGGGTCCTCACTACATTCATATGATATAGAAATGAGTGATAGCCTTTATGCATCATTTTAACAAAATGGGGGTGTTAATTCACTCAGGAATAAACGGCGCTCGCCAAGTAGCGTAATGTAAATACACAGAAGAAATTCTTGCGGTGCCACAGGCGAGGGAAAAACCCCTAAAACCCTCAGAGTTGGGACCCAAGGATCCGAAATGAATAATGTCAATTCCTATGCACACGCATCCAAGTAAAACGAAAGTTTGACAAAGTGTAGGTGAATGGAAGGAGGCAAGTAATGTCTCTTGATGTATTTTCTTTGTCTTTATTCAAGATATCAACACAAGGTCCAGCCAACACGTGTTTCGTCATTAGGGTATTAACCCTTGACTTCTTCAGGGTTGTAACGTAATTGATAAGAAATTCCACACCTAGTCACTGGTTGTAATTCCGACTCGGCTGGTCATAAATAATACCTAACGACGAAACACGTGTTGGCGGGACCTTGTGTTGATATCTTGAATAAAGACAAAGAAAATACATCAATAGACATTACTTGCCTCCTTCCATTCACCTACACTTTGTCGAACTTTTGTTTTACTTGGATGCGTGTGCATAGGAATTGACATTCTTTATGCATCATTATATTGGCTCAGCACTTTCACATTATTTGGGATGCTTTTAAATGTGGGATATGAGTGCCCACACAGCTATTCAATAAGGAGAGAAAAAATTTACAAAATCAAACTTGGCTGCATTATCAGCGTCTAGTAAAATTTGAATCCAGTAATGCATAGGAAGTCATTAACAATGGTGTTGGACCTGAAACTCTCTGCAGGGTCACCCCCAAACATTTTGCTTTCACCCCTCCTGTTTTCTGAATCCATTTGTTTTAGCTCATAGGACTATGTGCACTTTACCACTGCTAACCAGTGCTAAAGTACTGTTGCACTCTCCTGTAAACATGGCAAAATTGGCTTACACCCAACTGGTGCATTTAAATTACTTGTAAGTCCCTAGTAAACTGGTGCTTCGTGTACCCACGGCCTGTAAATAAAATGTGACTAGTGTGCCTGCAGCACTTATTGTGCCACCTTCTTAAGTAGCCCTTTAAAATCATGTCTCAGGCCTGCTATTGCAGCCCGTGTGTGTAGTTTTAAACTGCCATTTCGACCTGGCAAAATAAACCTTTGCTAAGCCTAAACCTTCCTTTTGAATGCATATAAGTCACCCCTAGGTAGGCCCTAAACAGCCCATAGGGCACAGGGTGTTGTATTTAAAATGTTAGACATGTACTTTTAAGTTTTACATGTCCTGGTAGCGAAACACTCTCAAGTGTGTTTTTCACTATTGCAAGTCATACCTCTCCCATAGGATAACATTGGGTTTCCTTATTACCTTATTATATTTAAACAATTATATATTTTGATTAGGAACAGGTAGGAATGTCATGTTTGGTGTCTCACCAATTGCAATTTACAACCCTCTTTAATGGTATAGTTGGATTTAAAGTCTCAATTCTGAAAATGCCACTTTTACAAAGTTAGGTATTTTGGGGTTGGGCCCTTATTACACAGATAGGTTGGGCCTCTTTTAAACTTGCATATAACGAGGGGCCTAGCTGAAATTATTATATTATCAACGTTTTGAATTGAAGGTCAAGTAAGTTAATTGTCTTGGCCTGTGCATTTATTCACAAGTATTTCATTGTCAATTTAACGATTATAATATACACTTGAACATGCCCAAAGATACACATTCAGACAATTTTCGTACACGCAAATAAACTCTACAGAAATGTACACAACTTTTCAATACTAAACTGTGATTGTGCAAAGATTACAACTTGACTATAATTGTGCATAAAAAACAAAACTCAATAGTGCTCATATGACCAGTCAAAAATGTCAACATTGTGCAGAGGTTATAACACTGTCATTCTCTGTACTGTGAACCTCTTGCTGTTAGTGTCTCTTGGGGGGTTCCAAAACAGTTTAATTGCAATGGGCTTTTCGATCCTTTTGTTTCACATCTTTAGTAATTCCTGTTCCCTTACCATAGGAGGAGGAGATTTTGAGTATGGCCTTAAGACACTGTGTACTCTGTTTCATACATCAGTAGAGAATTTTCCTTTTTTTGGATACTCTGTGTTCTACCATCACATTTTATCAATTCAATTTCATCTTTATTCGAATCACAGAGTGTATCAGAAAAGTATATATAAAAACTGCAATAATTTTGAAAACCAAGATAATAATATAAAACAGATAATAAAATGCAAACACAATTTAGCATACAGCAAGTAGCGACTTTCTTCTAGTTAGTGTAGCCCTGAGAAATCTTGCTAGTACCACACACGTATACAGATTTGGAAGTAATTGCAGATATAAAAGTGCTGGCCTACATTATTCAAAATTTAAGGATTTCATTAAAGGTACAATAAAAGATCTCCTCAGATCTGTATAAAATGTATAAAAGAACAATAAGTGCATAGTTGATTGTTTAGACATGTTGTCGCAAGGGCAATACATTAGTTCACTTGACCAGTTGTTGACATTTGGAAAGCTTGTCAAACGGTGGAAGATATCCAATCTGAAACGCGTTAAAACAAATCTAAGCTGGGCATTAAGAACATTAAAAAGGTACGGTTGCATTGAAAAGGTAGTCAAAACCATTTGATTATGTTGGACAGTTGGTTTGACCAATTCCACAGACAGTCTCAGATCCTTCAATAGGTTTAAACACTCTATTTTTAATGATTTCCTCGTGGTGCTATTCAGGGTTTCAGGTTGGTCGTAATATTCCGGATGACTAATATCTAACATGAAGTTCTTAATAAACTTTAACCATGGGATTTTTAGTGCAAACTCAGAATCACAGCAGTCCTTTACTACGGCATGGTTAAATTCCATATGATCTGATGTCCAGATCTTGAGCCAAAGACGGACTGGCTGGATCTTAATCAGATCTGTTGAATAAGTAGCACCCAATTCAGAGTAGTATACGAAATTTGAACAGCTAGAAGGGAGCGCCAAAAGGTTTTTAAAAAAGGCATTTTCCACCACATGCAGTGGTTCAACATTTGCGTACCCCCACAGCTCAGAGCCATACATCGCAATGGTTCTACATTTTGCATTAGAAATAGTTAGCATTTCTTTTGGCAGTTTACATCCCAATTTCCTTGCGAAGTTACACAGGGCCGTAATAGATCTAACGAATTGCAGCCTTCTCGAATTGATGGCGCTTTCCCAATTCCCCTCACAGTCAAATAGAATACCCAAGTACGAAAAGGAGGAAGTTAGTGGAAGGATATCTTTTCCTATAAAAATATTACGCCACTTGGTTGTACCTCGGCCTACTTTCATAGCAAACATTTTGCTTATATTATTTCTGAACCCCAGATTCTCCATAAAGTGAACAAAACTATCAAGGAGACGCTGCAGAGCCAGTGAGGGTCGAGCCATAAGACCTGCATCGTCCGCGTAAAGCAGGACCGGTATTGGGCAATGCTTAATTTGTCGCAAATTCGTACACGAGTTGACAAGGGTGTTATTAATGTACAAATTAAACAAAAAAGGGCAAGCACACACCCTTGACAAACCCCTTTTTCGATACTGAAGGAACGTGTACACTCGCCCTTTATACCAAAACGAACCCTGGCACAGCTAGTTGAATATAGGTATCATAAAAAGTTAATAATGATGCAGTCTATACCCATTAAAGTCATAACGGACCAAAGCTTATCATGGATTACACAATCAAAAGCAGTCGACAAATCAACAAAAACCATAAACAGATTACCTCTTTTGATATGTGCATATTTGCCCAGTAACAGATTCAAGTTGATGGCTTGCTCCATGGTCCCAATTCCCTTTCGAAATCCATATTTTAGATCCGAAATGATGTTATTACAGTCTGCCCAGCTTTGTAATCTGCATAAAACTATGCGACCCATAACCTTAACTAGAGAATCTAGCAGGGAGATAGGTCTATAATGTGCGGGGCAGTTACGGTCACCCTTTTTAAATATTGGTACAAGGTGCGACCCAGACCAGGAAATTGGGAACCCAACACTCTGGCATGATCTAAAAACAAGAGTCAAGAGGGGGCCTCAAAGATCAATATTGGCCTTAAACAAGTGGAATTAGAACCCCGTCTGGGCCTTGTGCTTTACCTCCCTTGCTTGAACTTATGGCCAGATTAACCTCTTCCAGGGAGAAATTGAGATCAGACCAGTCATAGGAGATAGTAGACAATGAAGGGTCCGCCATCGGTGCTGATGTAGAATTAATACTACCACATTCTGTTGAATCTGCATATAGCTTAGAGAAATGAGCTACCCAATCCTCTTCAGACACTGCAACCTCTAGTTTTGGCTTATTGTCCTCACTAAAGAAGGGTGAGTTTATCAAACGCCAGAAAGCGGTAGTGTCATTATTACGACTAGCATTGTACAATTTTTCCCAGGCCTCCTCTTTCAGACCTCTTTTGCGTTTTTTTTTTAGCAAGCCTGTACAACAGCCTCCTATGCTGGACCTCCAAACTATTCCTGGGTACACTTTTTAAAGCTCTTTTTAGGTTTTTGTGGGCCTCAGTGCATGCATGATCAAACCAGGCCTTCCTCTTTACCGGTCCTCGCTTCTGATTGGAAGTTAGCCCCACTTTGATTGTTTCTGTAATTCGGCCGAATGACTCCATAATCACAGAGGCTTCAGCCGAATCATCCAAACAAACATCAAAGGCCCTCCTTTGTTGGTGAATTAGTTGCTCTAGAAAACATGTCGGATCGACCATAGACCAACGTAAGGTATAGACATTCAAATGAGAGAGCTCTATATTCTCCACAGATAAAATGTGATGGCAAGCCCCTTGTTCTTTTACAGAGTCAGAGTTCAACATTAGGCTCTGAGGGTAGTGGTCACTCATTGCTAAGTTGTGTATTTTGAAATTGATAACTAAGGCCGAGTAACGATTGGGAAAAAGCAGAAACACTTTTACCCCTACTACCATCAAATGTACAGGATACCTCAACTGGTCTGTTCCCGAAGTCAATGCTGAAACCCAGATCATATTTAATAAGCTCATTGAGTTTCTCGCCGTACTCAGAGTGTAAAAAATGGGTGACATCGTCATTTATGGGTGAAGTAATACCACAGATCCTGTTAGATGGCAGTTTGCACGGTTGGATATTAAAATCCCCCCCCCCCCCACACCAGGATTTTATCTCCATTCCTCTTAGTAATTAAAGATTCCAGATCAATATCAAGTTGGCCTAGAATAGCCAGTATATCTGAATCGCAAGCATTATTATAAAAATTGACTAATATCAATTGGGAGAAGGCTGAAAGCTCGACAGAAACAATTTGGTAAAAAGTGTTAGAAAATTTTACATTTACAATAGAAGAAGATAATTTGTTTGACACATAAATACAATTGGGTCTACCATGCCTCGATGGAATTGCTGGAGTATTGAATGTTTTATAACCATTCAGATGAATTTGTTTCACGACCCAGGATTTCCTGTAAACAAATAATGTTGAAACTTGTCACAAAATCTAACCATTCTGGTAAACTGTGCTTGCTACGAAGGCCCGCTACATTCCACATAAAACAGTAATAGTACTTCAATCTGGAGTTGTAAAGTCCAGGTTTATCTCGTTGCTCAACGGAGCCTGCTCCACAGTTAGTTGGACATTTGACAGGTCCTCCTCTGTCTGTGTATTATTGACAGGGGTTAAGGTTTTGGGGACTGGTTTATACAAAGTAGTTCCTACCAATGATTCAGCCTTTAGTCAATCCACCCCAGTAAGACTAGAGAGACAATCAAATCTAATGGACGTTGCAAAAGGATACATCGGAGGACGTGTATTGTTTGGATATAGAATTGGTGGTTGAAATGTTGGTTGTGGTTGAGGGAATCGTTGTGTCGCAGCATTCAGCTGGCTGGGCAATTGTAGAGGGGGCTTGTAAAAAAAGAAAAGCAGTAAAACTGAAATTTGATTTGGATTTAAAAGCACTGAGTTTGCCCTTCCCAGTATCGCGTTGACTAGGGCTGGGATTTTAAAAGAGAGCAGCACCAGTCACCCTGAAACACTTTGGAGCCCCTGCCGACCCACCCTATCCATCTAGCCATCTTAAAATCTGCAAAAAGCTCCCCCCTCATCCCAACTTTAGATTTTAACCAGCTAAGAGATTTATTTCTCAACGAGTCCCATGTTTCTTGAAGAGAAGCACCTAAGGTCGGGAAGTTGGGCAAAATGACCACATACGGGGTAGCAGCAGGGGGAAGATCTGGTAGATCCATGACAGGCAAAGGGTGAGTAAGAGCAGGTCCCCCAGAGCAGGTATTAGACTGAGAAACTAGTGGTGCCTCTTTATTTTGAAACCTGTCTACATCAATGACTGGTGATTGGTGTGACTGTGGTGCTAAGTTTAACACTGATCGAATGGGTAACTCGGGATTCCCTGGAACAGGTTGTTGTAGTGGGAGAGTTGCAGGGGCTCTGGGGGTTAAACCATCAATCTTAACATGATCGTTTGGCCCTTCCCTACCGTTCCTGAGATGGGAATTAACCTAGCCCAATTGTTCTACACAGGTTAGCACAGCACATTCAATGGCTTTAAGGCAGTCCGTTTGACTACAAACAGAGGTCTTAATAAGTTCAGTCAGTACATGAACGGATGTCACCAATGGAGTGCAGTCCAGGGGTGCAGAGGGCACTAATTTATTGACGGCTCTGGAGGGCTTTGGGGTCGCTGCCGGCTTCTGTACAAGAACCCTCTTTTTAGTCTTTGCTTGCCCATCACATGGAACCACAATATGATCGGCAGGACAACTCCTTGGAATTTTCTGACGTTTGGATGGGGGATGGGCATTTTAAGTACCCGGTGAGGTGAGATTGTGGATAGTCTCGTCTTTGTCTTTATTCACAGAATCTGTTCTCACAATCTGCAGTTCGGTCAGTTGAGCTGCATTTGGGGACATTGTACACAAATTAGATGGTTCAAGGCCACTCTCAGAACATATAGTTAAAGTCTCCTCCACAGGTGATTCTCAATAGCCCCCATTGCCCCTGTTATGTAGTTCATAATGGACTGCCGGGATTTTAGTGGGGACTTTGCTAGTGCAGAGCTTGGATGTTTCCTTTTCCCCATTTCTGTACTGTGCACCGCTGCTTGGATCCGAAGAAGAACGTGAGAAGACAATAGGGCAACGTAAATACTGCCAAAAACACTGGAAACGATAGATAAATCAAACTTACAGTACCAGCGCCATACTCATCAGTGGGGGGACAGGAAAACAGGAAAATACTTCCCAGGACGTAGAGCCAAGAGGGGGGGCCCAGCCCTGCCTCCTCCTGCCGCTGACGGGCGGCCCGGGCATGCCCACGCAAGTCCCGCGCTACAGGAGCCTGGGCTGCCTTTTGAGCGCTTCCTGGCGCGAGTCGATCACGTTGGCGGCTCCTGCCGATATGCCCCATGGAGTCCTCCCCGGTAGAATGCCGGTAAAGTGACGACGTACTTTGTGAAAAAGGCTCCCGCAGCTGCCTTTTGAGCGCCTCCTGGCGCGAGTCAATCGCGTTGGCGGCTCCACAACATATACGAATGGCTGCAAATATATATAGATATAAAATCTTTGCAGATAGCAATTGCACCCATTGTCTGACCACACAAATGGAGAAACAGTGTGGGTATCCACGGAGTACCTTTCCATTTCCAGGATTATTCTAGGTTTATTCCCAAGTTTGTTGGTCTCTTTCTGATTCTTAAGCTAATTGGTACCACTGCAGTCAGGTTAGCCCTTTCTTGTCACAGGAAGATTCACTCAGTTTGCCATTTGCTTTCGTGTCACGAAAGCTCATCCAGCTACTCTTGAACTCCTATGGCTACTTTGGTTACTGGAACACCTAAACATGAGGAAGATTCCATTTTGGACTCTTGATGGTGCTGAGGTCATCTGCAGTATTTGGTAGTTTGGAAAGGGTTTGGGATGTCTGATGATTTGTGGGAGCCAGCTTTATTTGTGGAAGAACAAAAGGAGATGCAGAGGTATTACTACCACATACCTTCCAAACCAAGCCAAGATTACACAAAAGCTATGGCAGAAAGAATGGAATGGTACGGTAGGTCATATAAGTCAGCCCTAAAATACACTGAAGTAGCTGTTCTTATTGGATGAGGACATGATAACATGTGGCTTCTTCCTCCTTGGTGACCTCATCCCACCCTGGTAGGGTAATACAACCAGGGAGGACTTACTCACTGAAAGGGAGTTCTCAATAAATCAATAAATCAAAACTGAATAATAACTGGGATCCAGATAAACAATACCTTGGGGTAAACTTAAGGAAAATACCTTTAATAGTAGGTACCCCAGATATTGTTAAAAAGGTTAGTAGATGATATGGGGTACAATGCCCCTTACATCCTATACCGTGCCAACATGTTTCTGCTAACCCTGGGCGTAGTTCACGTAGTAGCGCTACGCGTAGCTACGCGAAGTGCACTTCGCACTACGCACGCTACGCGTAGCTACGCGAACTGCGTAGTGCGGTAGGGAAATGCTGTTCGCACTGATTGCACAGTGCTGGATGCTTGTCCACACTGTGCAATCATTGCAAATGGCATCTTGCACAGTGCAAGCGGTCATTTTCTGCCGCTCGAGTAGATTTGTACTCGAGCGGCAGCTTTCTCAACGCGGACTGGTAGTTTCTCATCGTGAGCGGTCGCGAGCATACGCGACCACTCGCAATGAGAAACCTGTCCTCCCCGCGTTGAGAATCTCGCCGGGAGGTTTATTTTCCACGCTCGCGATCGGCAACTTGTTTTTGCTGATCGCGAACGAGGAAAAAGTCTCGCCGGGATGTTGATTTTGCTCGCTCGCGGTCGCCAACTTGACGTTGAGGACCGCAAGCAAGCAAAATATGCCCGCTACGCGTTTTTGCACTGTGCTACGTGCAATTCGCGTAGTGCGTAGTAGCGCAAACTACGCAAACGCCGCAAGCGTAGCGTAGTTTTCCGCCCAGGCCTAGTTTTTGCACCAGCTAGAGACAGGTCAGGGGCATTCATTGGGGCGAATAAAGAATGCGTTCCTGAATCTACTTCATTCTGATGTGGTAATAGCGATTTCCTTCTTCCAAAGAAAAAAAAATGCAACCTAGCCTACCCTATCCAAATGTCTGTGGTGTGCTAGGCACCTTCCATCTCACGACAGCTTACTGTATTACATTGAATATGCCATCCCACTGGGCCTCCCCTCGTCAGTGCTTGTCAACAGCTCAGGCCTGCTTTCAGTTAACTGCGCGTGTGCTGGCCCGGGGAGTCCACTGTCTCCTTGACTCTCCCGGCCATGCTCTCTCCGCCACCAATGACCTTCCTCTGCCTTTCGATGCTGTCGGAACACCCCAGCGGCACAGTCCAACAACATGCAGGGTGCAGTGTTGGCGTGCCGCCACTAGTTGGTGCTGTGGCCACAGTCTCCAGCAGCACTGGGCCTCTCCAGCACAATGGGCCTGTATTGCCCACAAGGACTGCTTCCCTCTCTGCAGCAGGGAGTGTGGGGATATCAGGAGGTAGGGCACACTGCGCCGGGGAGGCACCTCGTACTCACGAGCAGGGTTCTCCCTTCACTGCCCAGCCTCCAGCACTACCTCCAATGCACTATGTGGCTGCTTGCGCTGCTTCACACACGTGCGATGATGCAGAGCCGAGGCACACCACAGTCTTCCAAAGCCTCCTAGCAAACGGGGTCACTGCCATCCTCATCGCCAGCGTAGCATGTAGCACTAGGAAAGGCCTCAGCATGAGGCGGGCTGCAAATAACAGGAGCCACACACAGTATTAGAGAGAGGGTATTGTGGAGTGACCACGAGCGATCACTCTGCCTTTTATTTATACTCTGGGGCAACGCCCGATCCTCGGGCTGTGAGGTGCAATACTTTGTATCGTAGAGGTCAGGCGGCACTCTAAAGACAGTACCTACAACACCTTCTGTCACCAGCCGTATTATGATGGTGCTGAGCACAATGCGTGTTGTTATATTTCCATGTTTCTGCCAGAGTGGGCGTGGATGTGAGGAAACACATCAGGACACTCACTTGTATGCAGCCAGTATTGCTGGAAAATGTAGTCCAGGGAGCTGTGTCTACCCCATAGTATTTGTTTCCATACAAGAGTTCTAGAAAGGTTGGCAAAGACCCTGACCAAGGAAAACTAACTGTAACTTGGTTCCATAAAGTTCTCAGAGCCAATAAAAGGCTAATAATATATTTGCTCAGGTATGACAGAATAGCAATTTCAGTGTTGCAGTCATCATTTGTCCTGTTCACATACTCTAACATTCCTAATGTGTATGGCATCCATAAGTAAATCTATACTAAAATATTAGATGTATAGTCTTCTTTTCCTGAAAAGTCTAATTTGATCAATCCTCCTCTTAGCAAGCTCTCTTGGTCCATTCAGAGGGCACTCTCACGGCCTTCCCCAATCTCACCTCAAATCTGGTACTATATCTCTTAAATTCAGTAAAATCAGGTTCCCCTATAGACCCTGCCCCTCTTCATATCCTGAGCCAAGAATCTGAGTGCATTGCCCCTGTTCTGACTGATTTGCTAAACCTTTCTCTCGCTTGTGGGAAGGTCCCTACTCAGTGCAAGCACGCAAACCTTAAGCCACTTCTGAAAAAACCCAACCATGAGCTCCTCTGCTTGAGTAGCTATAGACTGATCACCCTCTTACCAGGAGTTTTTAAACTCATACAACAATATGTCAATAAACATCTCTGCTTTCCTTGAATCTAATGAAGTCCTCCATCCCTCTCAAATGGGATTTCGGGCCACAACACAGTACTGAAACAACTTTGCTGGTGGTGGTTGAGGAACTTAGGTGACTTCTGGATCAAGGAGGTTCTGCTGCCATTATTCTTTTAGACCTCAATGCCGCCTTCAATGTTGTAGATCATCTGACTCTCATCCAGAGAATGTCAAATGTAGGTATTGATGGCTGAGCACTAAAATGGCTCTCCTCTTTCTTGGAGAACAGACTTTTCAGGTGGCAGACTAGTCTTGCTACTTTGGTAGCTTTCCTCTGAGTTGTGGGGTACCTCAGGGGTCCTCCCGGAGTCCTACCCTTTTTAACATTTGCCTGCTTCCCCTTGCAGAAATTGTGCACTCATTTGCGTTGTCACTGGTTTCTTATGCCGATGACACTCAGTTGGTCATGTCAATTTCCCCCAACCTTAGCTTAACCCATTTATCCCTGACTGCTTGTCTTCAGGAAGTAGCTGGATGGATGTTTAGCTTCTGACTGAAACTCAACGTGGACAAGACGGAAGTTATGCTGCTTGGCAATAACTTCTGCAACAATGTCCTGAGTTCCATGTCAGATTGCTTGAGTAAGTTTCCCAGCCTAAAATCTGCATATAGAGTCTGGGGATGTTGTTGGATTCCAGCCTCATGATGGACCATCAAGCTAAAAAGCTTGCTACCAGCAGCTATGGCATCCTGAGACTGCTGAAAAAGGTCCTTAATCTTCTCCCTTTTACATCCAGAAGACTGATTGCTCAGGCCCTCGTGCTATCGTGCATCGAGTACGGGAATGCCTTGTACCTTGGCTCGCCCCGTTATGTGGTCAGAAGGCTGCAGATCATGCAGAACGCCATGGCCTGGCT
Source organism: Calotriton arnoldi (assembly GCA_963921515.1). NCBI lineage: Eukaryota > Metazoa > Chordata > Amphibia > Caudata > Salamandridae > Calotriton > Calotriton arnoldi. The sequence goes on along the minus strand of CAWUFW010001712.1, from coordinate 762,947 downwards.
TCTGAAAAATATTCCGAGACATCAGTCTGCCACAAGGGCTCTGATGCATCTCCACTGGCTTCCAGTGGAACGAAGTATGCAGTTCAAGACCTTATGCATCAGGCACAGGGCTCTTAACAAAAAAAGACCTGTATTGCTAAGATCTCTAGCCTCCCCATATAGGCCCAGGAGACCTCTTAGATCCTCCTCGACATATCTATTAAATGTACCCAAAATCTGCAAATCCCAATGGGGTGGCCATTCAATGTCTTTTTTGCCACATAAACTCTGGAACACCCTGCCTCTAGAGTTACGCCTATTGGAGCATGAGCTTCCTTCCTGCAATACCTTAAAGACCTGGCTGTTTAGGTACTATTCCTTTCCCACATTGAAACTGATGACCTGTGATGTCTATTTCAGCACTGGGTGGCCTTCGGATAGCCATGCGCTATATAAAAACTTAAGACCAGGCTAGACCAGACTAGACCATCTGGAAAGTGGAGCACCTATATTAATACAGCGTCATAGTTGCAAATAATGACTACATGGGATCACTGGAAAATAAATCTCAAATAGGCATGTATATGCATGATAAAGGGCTGTGTCCCCATGACCTGGATTGTATGATATTTTATCATATAAGTATATTTAGGCATAGAACAGGGGTTGGTCATTTTCTGTATGCTTTTTCCCCAGAAAGTGTTTGGTAAATTTCATATTGTCTGTTCTACATCTTATGGTACTGCAGTATTCATTTATTCTGATGCATACCTTTCTCCTTGTCATGCTGACATACATTAGTTGTATGCAGCAACAGTTAGTTCTGTGGGGGAGTTTATATTTCTTTAACATGAGCATTAATTACTTGCAAGGACTCTTTTTAGCATGGCAAATTAATCGCGACTTGGTACGGACAAAATACTATAGGTCACCAACACAATAGAGTTTGTAAATTCGGTATATTATCAATCATATATCGTAAAGTGATGTACCAAATAACAGGTCACAGAATCACACAGGACTTTTGAGAGACATTTACAATAGTAAAAAAGAAAAATACATGCAAGAGCAGGGGTATATAAAATTGTAGACTTAAACACAGTTGACATATACACAAATACAATGGTTACATAAATGATTCTTTTTGAGGGTATCCCAAAGAAACAGATGACTGTACAAGCAGATGTCCTTTTTGCATTAGAAATGGAAATAGCTTGGCAGGTTAAGGGAGTACCAGCAATTATCGACGACGTTTCGACCCATTATGTGTGTAATTCACAAACATCACCCCGGATCTTCATCAGGACTGGGCCAAGAAAACAGCCTGTGTATTAGAAAATATGTGTTGGTGTCAGATGGCGAGAAACTAATCAAAGAAGGAGGTGCACAGTTACTCCATGCGTGTCTCGCCTGTGATAATGGTGAGAAGTAGCCTCTACTGTAGGTATCTATATCCGACAATTAATGTGGTGTCGAGAAGTACAGAGAGGACCCAAATAATTCTGCCCTGAATGCGGAGAAAAGGAAAAAGAAGAGGGAGGGGATCAATCAATCCCGGGTGGATTAGCGATAAACTTACAAGTGCTCAGTCCAGCAAGGGATATTACCTGAGGTGCCTGGGAAATAATCTACCAGGAATGTATAATAAATGAGCTCATGAATTAGCTCTTATTAGGCATTGACTCCTCAGAGATCCGGGGAGGATTCTCTGTTGGGAAATAGTTACATAATCACTGTACTGGCCTTGGTCATCACACATCGACAAGACACTGGCCAGAAAAATAAAACCAATAGTTGTTAATCAAATGCTATAGATACAAAAATAATCACTATTTTGGTAAAGTCAATCAACGAAAAGGCTCACCGAACTGGGAGCGAGTGAATCACCTCTCCTACAACGCCGGAGCAAATCAAAGCCGCCGGGCGAAGGAGACGCATGATACTTAAAGGAATGTGCAGCGTCCGCGTGCCCGTCTCAAGTGTCGAGTGCGAGGCAGGCGTCAATTGTCATGGAAACCACACAGCAGCTTCAAGCACGGAGGAAGTTGACGTGTTCCGCGACGGCGTAAGCTAATGACGCCTGTAACGGTAGTGCAACATGTATTTACTGAAATCTGGGGTTTATAGTGAAAAAAAATTCTTAGGATGACGGGCTGGTTTACAGCTAGTTTAGAAATAAAAAGCAACATCATAGAATGAAGATCTCATCATGCACATGGTTGCTAAATGCGTAAATCAAATGCTCACCATTGTGTAATTACATAGTTAAATACATCATAATACAAATAGTGTATTTGGGATAATAGTTGCCCACACGTGTATCATGTCTACAGCTGAACATCCAATAGGTCTAACAGAGTGTGTCAACACCTGTATTGTTCAAAACATATGTCAAGAGAAGTGTTAAAGGTATAGTCACATGTTTAGATTACAAATGTACATTCTGAACCAACGTTAGCTGCATTCAAACTATGTTATTTACATATATATATATATACATACAAGCCATATACAGAGGTTACAATTGGGCAATTATACCATTCAGATGGTTACATTCCATCTAGGCCACAGTTGCTCTGTATTACCATATCTGAGAGGCCTATAGCGTGGAAGAGCGAAATGGACTCTAGCTAAATTGTGAACACCAAATCCTGTCAACCCAGGATAGTAAACCCAGCCTGAACTGGCTAGTAATAAATCAACTCATATTCAGGAGAGAAATTTGCCTGGAAATTTCCTCAGATTCATTGAGCCCATAGTTCACTGTATCAAGTAAGTGAATCCACTTACATTCTCTCAGGTTCATGGTGGCTGCCAAGCCGCCACCTCTTGGATTGTGTAGTATCCTCTCCAGGAACCACCACTGTATACAGCGGACTCTGGAGCAATGTTGAAGGATCCTGGTTTTCACCTTCTGACGTGTTTGACCCACATATAGTTTATCTCTTAGACAAATAATGGCGTAGATCACATCAACAGAGTTACACTAAGGGGTCGATTCCGATTCGGGCTGGAAATTTCACCGACCGAGCCGGACCCGGAGAGATTTCCGACCGAATCGGACCCGTGCAGTCCGACCGAACGAGTACGATGCGTCCGTATGTTATCGGACTCGAGTCGGTCGGACTCCCATTGAAGTCAATGGGAGCCGGTCGTACAACGCGTACGCGGGCTCCCATTGACTCAATGGGTGCGAGTCGGACAAGTGCGCCCCCTACAGCGGGTACACGGCGAAGCGATTCGCGCCGTACACGCACAGGTAGGGGGACCCATGGGTCCCCTGTGTGCGACTCGCGCGGCTACGAGTACAGGGGGTCCGACACGGACCCCAAAGTACGGCTCCGACAGCTCTTTCGAGCCGGAGTGCGCGGCTCGGTCGGACTGCTCGCGGCGCGCATCGTACTTACCCGGCCGGGGAACGTCTCCATTGCGCAGTGCGAGTCGAGTCCGAGCGAGTCGGTCGGTGCGGTTCGAGCCGGGAACGAGTCGGTCGGAGCGGTCGGGACGCCCGGACGAGTCGGTCGGCGAATTCGCATCGTACTCGCTCGGCCGGACCCGCGTACGGTTCGGTCAGGAAACAGGGCTCCGAATCGGATCCGGTAAAGCCGAATTCGATTCGGAGCCTTACGGCCGAGATCGGAATCGGCCCCTTAGTGTGGTGTTTTAGGTTGTACTTGTGATTAGAGTGTGTAAAGTCTTTTCTCTCAATTGTAGGTGCACACGCTTTGCAGAAACCACACTTAAAATGACCAATCAAAGGAGGTAGTTGCAGTTGGGCTCTAAGATCAGGGGTAGGGGCTGTTTGAAGGTATGATTTCACCACAAAGTCCTTAATGTTTCTTCCCCTTTTGAAAGCAAAGAGTGGTTTACCTGACTCCTCTAACTCATCAGCAATAAGATCCCATTGGTTGTTAATAATCTTTTCTATCTCATTGCTTCTGGTGTTGAACGTAGTGACATACACTATTCTGTTCTCTGAGGTATCACGATTGAGTTTAACCTCCAGCAAGGTTTCACAGGGGCAATACCAAGCCCTTTTCCTTGATCTCTTGAGTAGTCCTTTCGGGTAGCCCCTTTCCCTAAGACGTGACATGAGGAGGTCAGTTTCTTGAAAATAATGATCCCTATGCATGCAGTTTCTGCGGAGATGCAAGAACTGGCCATAGGGGAGGTTGTCCCGTAGGTTTCTGGGATGGTGACTACTATACCTAAGTAAGGTATTACATTCAATTGGTTTTCTGAACAAGGTGGTGTACAGTGTGTTATCCACTGCTCTTATGCTTAAGTCTAGAAAACTGATTTGGTCTCTGCTATGTGTAGTGGTGAATTGTATGTCAGGGGATTGTTCATTGATCCATTCAAAAAGGCCTTTAACCTGAGTTCTTCGTCCATCCAAATCATGAGGGCGTCGTCGATATGTCTTTTCCAGAGGCTAATGTTCTCTAGGAAAGGATTGAACATGTTGTAGATAAAATCATTTTCTATTTGTCCATGTAAAGGTTAGCCAGATCTGGAGCAAAGCCTGCTCCCATGGCTACACCCTTTGCTGTAAGTAGTATTCATTTTGGAATAGAAATACGTTTTTATTCATTGATATACTCAGTAATTCTACAATGAATTCAGTAGGTACCCATGTGGGACCATCTCGTCTGTTCAGTACATCACATACTACCTGTAGAGCCTGTTCCTGGGGAATGCTGGTGTAAAGGGAGGCCACATCCATGGTCACTAGTATTTGATTGTGCACATTAAATGCTAAATTGTCGACCATTTTAATAACATCCATGGTGTCTCTGATGTAAGACCTCGTTTTGACTACCCAAGGTTGTAGAAACAGATCAATATATTTGCAAAGAGGTTCAAGAACCGAACCACAACCCGATACAATTTGTCTACCCGGTGGTTTGTTCCTTTTTTTGTGTATTTTGGGTAGGGTGTATATTGAAGGAATACGAGAGTTCTTTTTATTGAGGAATTTAAATTCTTGGTCACTGAGATAACCATTGTTCATACTGTCAAGGGTAAGACGGTGAATCAGCTGTGTAACCTCTTTGGTGGGGTCACCACGGATCTTTTCATAGTTGTCCACTACCTCTAGTTGAGAATTGATTTCCCTGCTGTACTCATCAATACCCTGAATCACAATGGCCCCGCCTTTATCGGCGGGTTTGATGACTATGCTGTCATTCCTCTCTAGTGATTCTAGGCATAGGCGTTCTTCCTTACTGATGTTATATTTTATGTATTTCCTATTTTCAAATAGTTTAATTACATCACAAAGGACTACTTGCTCAAACGCCAAAATCTTATGTGACATCAGATGTGTCGATGGAGTAAAGGTGGAGGGAGGTTTTAAATTGGTAGCAGAAACCTTCCTAATCTGCCCTGGATATGGATTTTAAAAAAAATAGTGCTGTAATCTTATTTTTCTGAAGAACTGCTGGAGTTCAATTTTGTTGATTGACTTTACCAAAATAGTGATTATTTTTGTATATATCGCATTTGCACCTGCATTTTTAACCACTAGTGGTTTTATTTTTCTAGCCAGTGTCTTATTGATGTGTGATGACCAAGGACAGTACAATAATTATGTAACTATTTTACCACAGAGAATCTTACCTGGATCTCGGAGGAATCAATGCCTAATAAGAGCTAATTCATGAGCTCATTTATTATACATTCCTGGTAGATTATTTCCCAGGTACCTCAGGTAAGATCCCTTGCTGGACTGAGCACTTGCAAGTTTATCGCTAATCCACCCTAGATTGATTGATCCCCTCCCTCTTTTTTTTTCTTTCCCCTTTTCTCCGCATTCAGGCGGGAATTATTTGGGTCCTGTCTGTACTCCTCGACACCACATTACCCTCAAAAAGAATCATTTATGTAACCATTGTATTTCTGTATATGTCAACTGTTTAAGTCTACAATTTTATGTACTCCTGCTTTTGCATGTATTTTTCTTTTTTACTATTGTATATGTCTCTCAACAGTCCTGTGTGATTCTGTGACCTGTTATTTGGTACATCACTTTATGATATATGATTGATAATATACCGTATTTACAAACTCTATCGTGTTGGTGTCCTATAGTATTTTGTCCGTACCAAGTCGCAATTAATTTGCCATGCTAAAAAGAGTGCTTGCGAGTAATTAATGCTCATGTTAAAGAAATATAACCTCCCCCCACGGAACTAACTGTTGCTGCATACTATTAGATTTCCCAGGTTCTGAGGGATACTGGGTCACCCCATTACTCTTAATAGCATACATTAGTTGGCATGGACAAAATATCATATACACCACGTGTAGAGTTGTAATTGGTGAACTGTTTCATTTGCCACGGAGTTTGTAGACTGAAATCACTTTCCGTGATTAAAGGCTGCCATCCAGCAGTGCCGAAAATGATTGAAAATGACTTTCAATGCCTTTTTTCAGATTACGGGGAGAATTCCACTTCACAAAATATTTTTTCTGCTTTTGACACAAAAATTATCAAAGTCCATTTGAGAGTGCGAGACTCCTAGTCTAGGCTATCAAATACAGGTCAGAAGTTAATCTTCACTGGGCCTTGGCATTAAAGATCCACTGTTCCCAATCCAATGCATTGAACATACCAATGAGTGCCCATACATTATTAGCAGCTTCACAGATGCATACGAGGTTTGTTTAATAACAACGAATATTGACTGCATTTTGTCCTATATTGCATGCAATCATAGCTCATTATAGCAATCTAGCATTTACCTGGTCTTAGATCAATTATTTATAGACTTGGGAACAGGTTTGAGGTCACTTGTCCAGGTAGGATTATAGGGGGCAAATTAATTATAACCAGAATTTACCAATTGTAATTCTGGAGAAAGCAATGAAGCAAATACTGCAGAAAACAATGCATTTAGGATAAAAACAGAAAAGCCAGGACGTGCTGAAAGAAGTATTGTTGGTTTTCACTTTAAAGGGGGAGCTCAGGGGCTCCAAATAATGAAAATATGCATATGGAACTCAGCTGAGACCGATCTTTGATCTTTCTGTTGTGAGACCAACTTGTGAGGAGGTGTTGAGTGGAATACACTATCACCACTTGATTATGAATTAGGAAAGGAAAATTATTACCATATTCCCTGTTGGAAATACTGTGAGGTATTCAGACTAAACTACTTAAAAGTACGACGTCTTGTAAGGTCAATCTCAGTTTCCAGAAATGCTTGGCAAAAAGGACTTTTCTCGGGGCCTTGCCCAAACCCAATTCAACCCACTATTCACACTAAAGCAGCTGTATTCTGATGAAAGAAAGACTGTTTTTTCCTATCATCTTAAAGTCAGATTTGCCCTTATAAAATCAACTGAAGAAATAAGGAAAGCCCTGGATCATTGAGGAAATGCAGCACTAATTATGCTGGATCTTTCTGCGGCCTTCAACATGGTCCACCATGATCTCCTGATGGACCGTCTGTCAGCCTGCGGGGTTCAGGGTAAAGCCTGGAAACTACTGAAATCCTTCTTGACTGAAAGAACTCAAATTGTGGCTTTGGACAAATTCTACTGTAAACCTTTTTCCTTACCCTGTGGAGTACTGCAGGGGTCTTCCCTTAGTCCCACCCTTTTTAACGTTTATGTGTCTCCCCTGGCGGACCTGATTACATCCTTCGGGTTCCAGCTCACATCATATGCGGATGATACGCAAATTGTGGTGTCTCTGCTGCCGGGGCAGGAGTCAGAGAAGGGTAAGAGGTTCCAATGCTGTATGAACTCAGTCAAGATGTGGATGACCCAGAACTGCCTGAAGTTGAATTTGGACAAGACTGAGGTCCTTTTCTTTGGAAATAATGCCAATTTCTGGACCCCAAATTGGTGTCTGGAAGAATTAGGCACACTCCCAAAACCTACTAGGAAAGCAAAAAATCTGGGAGTTAGAGTTGACGTCAAACTCACTTTCGGGGACCAGATAAATGCGGTTGCATCTGCCAGCTTCCACCTCCTTAGAATGATCAAGAAAGGTATGCCTGAGGGCGTGGCTTGGCGCTGACAGCGATGGCGGCGTAGCTCTTGAGCTCCGTCAGGGCCTGCAGCACAGCCCGCAAAATCCGATATGACTCCGGCAGCCTGAGGGGAAAAGAACACAGCAAAAAGTCCCCGAGATGGAGGTGCGGTGGAGAGAACATCTGCCGAGCCTTGGCGATGCAAAATAGCCGCTACATCGAGCCGGCGCTCAACCCGACACCGACGCAGCGGCCCCAGCGAGGAGGAGGCGGAGTCGCGTAACGCGCCGGCTTACAGCGCAATCGTGAAGCTGGGGCTTTGAACTACGCGAGGCCCGCGGCTTGGGGCCTGGGACTGGAGCGCTCATCTCTGCAAGCGGCGGCCTCCCGAGAGCTTTATTCGGCCATTGCACCTCTTAAGGAGAGACCCGGTGAGACTTTCTGAACCCCCCCCCGGCACGATAAACGCCTGATCCCGCTTCGCGCGGCAACGCTGCACAGTGGGGGCACCAGAGACTGAACGGGGAAGGTACCCATGGGAACATCTTAAAGTGGAATAAACGACGGTGAGAACCTGGCTTACAGCCAGATATCACCGCCTACGAGCGGCAGCTTCAGACCACCGGAGCGCCTACTACCGCGAGTAACGGCCTACCGAGTGCTTGACTCCGCCATTGCGCTAGATGAGGTGAGACCCGGTGAGACTTTCGGGCCCCCCCCCGGCACCCTAGTAACGCCCAATCCCGCATGGCGCGGTAACGCTGCATTGTGAGAACACCGGAGCTTGAATGTTCTAAAGGAGAACAAACGCTGACGAGAACTTAGCCTGCAGCCAGATATCACCGCCTGCGAACGGCAGCCTAAGATCACTGACCCCGGTACGATAATCAGATTGTGCAGTACTAACACAATACGTTGGCTTGGGACGGTACAGGTGGGGAAGGAGTGACGCACGTGGCAACCTGCTGGACCCAAACGAAGAGAGTGTATAGGTGTGATCTTGGGCCCCCCCCTTGCTTACCCGTGGGTGGCCAATTGCACTGTCAGATCAACATTCTTTGAAGGTCGCTGCGCTCCCGCCTTAAGGCAGGCTGGAATCCTTTTCAATAGCGGATTCCTTGAACAGCAACAAATACTGGCTGGGGGTGACGCGACAATCCTTGTTCATTACACGACGCCTGGCCTCGGTGTCGCACTACACCATGACGAAGCCAAAGGGAGTTACGGCCTCGTCCAAGTCAACAAGATGGATAAATACGCGGTACCGCGGCAGCTCGCTGCGGAAGAAGGGGCGCGAGACGACGCCATAGCCACAGAAGAACCGCCACTTAGCTCAATAATGGCGGCGATACAAACAGTTGGAACAAATCTAGAAACGAAAATCGACAAGGTCACGATCAAGATGAACCTTATGCGGGCTGACATGCGGAAAACGTCTGAAAGGGTCACTGCCACGGAAGAAAATATAGGGGAGCTGCAGGCTGCGACACGTAAACTGGAGGAAAAGGTTCAAAAATTGGTCCACCAGCATAAAGCAATGGCGCTACACCTGGATGATCAGGAAGGGCGAGCCCGCCGCAACAACATACGGGTGGTGGGGGTGCCTGAGGGGGGGAGGGTCCCAGTATGGATCTCTTCCTCGAAGACCTCATCCTGCATCACCTCAAGCCCAAAAGACTGTCCCCACTATTCTCTATAGAAAGGGCACATAGAGCCCCAATCCCAAAGCCAAAACCTGGTGCACCGCCTCGAACTATCATCGCGCGCATTCTGAATTTTCGCGATCGGGATGCAATCCTGCAAGCAGCTAGAGTCAATGGCGACCTCCCCTATGATAATGCGACGATCCGTTTCTTCCCGGACTTCACTCTGAAAGTGCAGCGAGAAAGACGCTCCTTCGAAGGGATCAAGCGGGCTCTTAGGGACAAGGGACTCAAGTACATGATGTTTTTTCCAGCCAAGTTGAAAGTAATTGACGGGGACAAATCTTGGTTCTTCCTGACGCCGGAGGAGGCACAACGCTGGCTCGACGAAGGCCCATCCCAGACGCATCGCCGTAGAGAAGAGAAAGCCCGTGGGATCACTGGCCAATGCCCTAAAGACTCTCTACACTGGCGTGGAGACAAAATGCGCTCGCCATCAAGATCCAGAAGTTCCCGCTCTAGCAGCCCTGGCAGTGATACGGCACGCGCTGGACAATGAAGACTGCATGAACTTTCTTGGTCTGTAGTTATTTATCTCTTATTGCCCCTTTGCATTGTGGGGGTGGGGTCTCCCGTCCTTTGGACATGATATGTTCCTCTCTGCCAACTCAATATTGGACTGGCATAATGCCGAATGAACAATGGAACTTTAGAAAGTGTTGTTGACTCTCGAAACTGTTGGGGCGTTGTTGCGGGCCCGGGAGGAAGAGACTATTGGGCGCTAACACCGCACGACCTTACGTTCAATATTCTTTATTCTTGGGATCATAGGCACTCTGCTATTGGGGTGGTGGGTAGTTCTGAACCTACTAGGCAGGGATGCAGGGAGGGGGGACTTGTTCTTCATGGGTAGGGTAGGGTAGGGTGGGTAATGTTATTATTATGTATTGTCATGATGATGGAACTCTCACTTAGCCCCTGAGGAATGGGAAATGTGATTCTATGCTTATGTCATTACTCCAACTGAATAGGGGCGGAGGAGTGACGGATCCAGACATAAGTAATGTATATCTGCAATACAAGGTTTTTTTGAATGTTAACGTTTTGATAGTTACCGATCTGCAAACACTAACACACAGTCCTTACGGGCGTAGGCTCACACTGACCTTCGCTATCCAACATGTCACGAACACTCACACCTTCTATGGCCTCATCTGATCCAATGACACAACGCATCACGACGCCAACGTTATCGTTCCTCTCCTGGAATGTCAATGGGCTGAGGGACAAGATAAAACGTGGACTGGTGCTACAATATCTGAAACGCACGGCCCCAGCAGTTATACTGATACAGGAGACGCACCTGATGGGATCCATGTGTAAAGCCCTTGACCGGTGGGGGTTCCAATTGGTAGTGCATTCAGAATTCACCACAGGATCCCGGGGGGTGGGAATCTTGGTTCGAAAGCGATTCCCTCTCATTGTCCACTGCACTTTTAAAGATGACCAGGGCCGATTTGCAGCAATCTCGATTCAATGGGAGGGTCGTCTGCTTAACTTAGTGACTGTCTATATCCCGCCCGCCCTACATTCCCCCGCCTTTCAAGATCTGGGCAAATTCCTCCTAACATTACCGTAAGAGGATTTAATACTAGGGGGAGACTTCAACATGACCATAAATGATGCACTGGACCGAACGCCTGCCCGCCCCCAACATCATTTAAGCTCACCGCTGGCCGAATTTTTAGAAGCCCATGGCCTATTGGACATATGGCGCTTCCAAAACCCACTCCAGAGACAATACACCTTTCATTCAGGAGCTCATAATAGCCTCTCCCGCATAGACTACATATTCACGGCACTAGACAACATGGGGAGGATGGGGACGACATCACACTTACCCAGAGGGATCTCTGATCACTCCCCGGTAAAGGCGGAGATTCGGGCGCACAGCGCTATTCAAAGTCGTATGTACCCCATATATCCAGGATTCCTCCTAAACTCAAAAATCAATAAAAGTTTAGTCACTGCAACCACGCAATACTTTCAAGAAAATGAGACATCAGTCACCTCCCCGTTAACGCTATGGGAGGCATACAAACCAGTGATACGTGGACAGGCCATCTCCCTCATCGAGGGACATAAAAAAGAAAAGAAAAATGCAATAGAGACCTTGGAGCAGGAGGTACAGCAATTAGAATCTCAACATGCTGTAGATCCCACTGACGCTACGGCGCATACACTGCGCGTTAAAAGACAGGAATACAAAGAATACCTTGGGGCTGATGCCAAATCCCGTCTACAAGCAGTTCAGCACCGGATCTATGAATCTGGGGACAAAGCAGGCAAACTTCTGGCCTGGTTAGACAAGAGGGAACGGGCGAATAGATGGATAGCGCAGATTAGAGTTGAAGCTGGGGATGTCACATCGGACCCACAAGAAATAGTGACTGCACTAGCGCAACACTACGAACAAGTCTGCACATCCACGAATACCACCACTGTCCAGGAAGCACTCGCATTCCTTAAAGACATCCACATGCCGAGGCTCACGCCTCAAGAAACTGAGGGTCTAGAAGCAGACATTACGGTAGACGAACTCAAGGCAGCCATCTCAAAGATACAATCGGGTAAAGCCACTGGTCCTAATGGTATCCCAATAGAACTATATAAACATACGGCAGACAAGGTAGCCCCGTATATGTTGAAAATGTTCGAAACGAGTCGCGCCACAGGAACACTCCCCAGAGATCAACGTCTGGCAACCATTGTGGCCATTCACAAGCCTGGTAAGCCGGCGGTGGAATGCACATCATATCGACCGATCTCATTAATTAATGCAGAAGCAAAAATCTTAGCCAAAACGTTGGCGCTTAGGCTGACACCCCATCTCGTCAAACTGGTCCACCCGGACCAATCGGGTTTTATGCCTGGCAGAAACACAGCCTTGAATCTCAGGCGCCTGCATGGCGTACTGGGTCGGAAACACACAGTACAGGAAGACTCTGCGGTCCTCTCGCTGGACGCAAAAATGGCCTTTGACTCGGTGGAATGGGCTTTCTTGTTTGCGGTCCTTCAACATTTAGGGTTTGGGCCGAAGTTCTGCTCCTGGATACACCTACTCTACACCAATCCTGTGGCGCATGTAGTCGCCAATGGACACATATCGCGGGAGATCACTCTGGGTAGAGGAACGCGACAGGGCTGCCCATTGTCACCCTTATTGTTCGCATTGGTCCTGGAGCCGCTGGCGGCCTGGGTTAGTTGGGATCCCGTGGTCCGAGGTCTAAAATGGAGGGAGGGATGGGAAGATCGTATCTCCCTCTACGCTGATGATGTTTTACTATATATCGCCTCGCCCACCCGATCCCTACACGCATTACTCAACATCCGTGGAGTGTTTGGATCGGTGTCCGGGTATGCCATTAATTGGGATAAGTCCGTACTCTACATAATACATGGGCGACCTCCACGTCTCCCAAAGGGATGCACGGTCCAGATAGTAACGGATAGTTTCAAATACCTTGGCATACATGTAACATCAGATCCGGACACATTCATAACACTTAACTTGCAAGCCCCGCTGCAAAGGCTGAAGCGCGACATCAAGCATTGGAGAGCACTGCCACTCACCCTACTGGGTAGAGCGGCTCTTTTCAAATTGATGGCCATGCCCAGATTTTATATGCCCTACACAACACGCCCTATCCAGTCCACGACTCATATTTTAGAGCAGTAAACTCGGAGGTCGCTGTTCTCCTATGGGATAGCAAACCGGCAAGAGTGGCAGCGAATAAACTAGTCAGAAGTTGGTATGATGGCGGGATTGCCCTACCTGATATCAAGGTGTACTATTGGGCTTCACAACTCACAGTCATCAACCAATGGCTTCATGTACCTGACACATACCCTGCCTACCGCCTAGACAGAGTGACCCTGGGGAAAGGTGGCGTCAATAGGGCGCTCTATAACAAACGGAAAACCCGAAACCTCATGGGCCCCACGGCACACACAATTCGTATATGGCACACGGTAACCAAGCACCTGGGCTGGTCAGATAGACTGACACAACACACTCCACTATGGGACACAGGCAAACTAGGAACATTGGGAAAAAGCAAAGGATTTCAAAAATGGGATCTGATAGGAATCTCCCAGCTGGGGGACCTCTGGCACAAAGGAGAGGTCGTCAGTTTTGCCTACCTAGAAGAACAATACATGATGGCTCCGGGAGAACAATTCCGATATATGCAAATTAAACACACAATAGATGCAGCCCTCCCAACAGCAGAAATACTCCCTGAATCATCCCCCTTAGAGGACCGACTGCTTACTGATTATCTACACAAAAAAGCAACCTCACTCACCTATAAAAAAATGATCAATAACCGGTCAGACCCACTTGACCGACTCAGGGCGCTCTGGCAGACGGCGGTTGGAGACATGGACGACCCTGACTGGCGAGATGCGATTGCATCGCCTAAAGAGGTGGCAATCTCCTCTAGACTGCGGTTGGTACAGTTTAAAATATTACACAGGACCTATTATACACAGGTACTACTGCACAAGATGGGAAGAATTCCTGATTCATACTGTTTACGCCTCTGTGGCGCCATAGGTACCTTTTATCACACCTTGTGGGAATGTACAAAGCTTACACCATACTGGGTGGCAGTGATGGAAACCATCACGGAGGTCACCGAGAAGCAAGTCCCGCCTGAGCCTAAATGCTGCCTTCTCAACATCTGGGGACCAACAGACCTTAACCACGCTGAACGTCAGTGGGCAACGACAGGCATGATGATAACCAAACAAAATATAGCACAAAAATGGGGAGCAGGAAATATACCGACTTTAATGGACTGGGGTAGAGATATGGATATAGCCATGGTAGCGGAGAAGGCCACATTCATTCACAGGAAATGCCCAAAGAAATGGGGAAGGGTGTGGGGCAAATGGAACATATATAGGGGGAACATCTGTACACCTCCGGGGTTGGATAATGACTCAGACGATGACATATAACATTACCGCATTCATATAAGTGTTGCTGTCCCTGTGAAACTATGTACCGAATGACTGTGTGTGCATGGCACCGTGATTGTAAAACTACATATGCAGATTATTGTTGTTTCAATAAAAATAATTTAAAAAAAACAAAACAAATTAAAAAAAAAGGTATGCCTTTCTGCCCGGAGGACAGTCAACGCGTAGTTATAACATCTCTCATTCTATCAAGGGTGGATTATTGTAACAGCCTCTACCTGAACATTCAAAAGCGACTCTTAAACAAACTTCAACTCCTGTGAAATGCGGCAGCCAGACTGCTTACCGGCACACCAAAATTTGTATCTGTCACAAGGAAATCAAAAGGCTGCACTGGCTCCCAGTTAGACAGCGGGTTAATTTTAAATCCTTGTGCACCATTTTTAAAGCCCTTCAAGGAACAGGGCCAGAATATCAGAAACATCGATTTCAATGGTATGTCCCTAAAAGAGCCCTCCGCTCTTAGGAGCTAAAAGGGTGTCAGTACCCTCATTTAAAAAAGCTAACTGGGGAGGGAGGAGTTTCATCACCTGTGCCGCAAGGGCCTGGGACGAACTCCCTCTCCATATTAGAACTGCCACTAATCTAATGGCGTTTAGGAAAGGATTGAAAACCTGGCTGTTCGGTAAACAGGTTTCCCTGTTATCCTCTGTTCAGAAGGCAGTAGCTAGCGCCAGGACACCCTCGGGTAACCGCTGCGCCGTGGAAATACAATTAACATAACATAACATAACTGTTCAGATTTCAATGTACATCACCGGACTTCGACTACACTACTTAAGAGCAATTATTATACTTTAAAATACTTATTATATATGAAATCTTCAGGAATGCTGTACTTGCACACCTTCACAGCGGAGGTGAACAGTTAGAGGTAAAGGGAGATAATATAGACTGAAAAGCCCTAATGAATCATGGGGGTCATATCTGGAAGAGTTAATTCAAATCATCTCAGTTTAGACAGATGATTGCACATAAAGTACGTAAGCATTAGAATTCAGTCTCAGACAGACTGGTCAGATGTGGCTGTCCTTTTGACACAATGTGAGAGGGCGAGAGTAATGGTCCACACTTGGATCAATAGATTTGAGTCAAACTGTGTGACTCCTGAAAAAAGTTATTTCTATAATATCAATCAGTTAGTTTGCTTGTTGGGTAAAGTGACTGATCACCACATCTACTTCCTGAGGTTGAACATGGGGTCTTTTATACTGCACATCCTTTTAACACCTAAAATAATCATTCAAATGCCCTTGGAAATGCCTAGAAGCACCACCTATAGTAATATTAAATTTACAGATTTAGTCCCGAGGGAAGAATATTTTAAAACAGTTACACCTCTATTGATCACCATTGCCCTGGAAATAATTAATATTGTATCCAAAACCTCTGTGCTCTTGAGTACACTTCAGTGATGATAATAATTTGTTCATAAATATAACGCCATTCAAGTAAATTGTAGGAATTTGGACTACATCTGTTGATAAATGGACGTGAGTTGATTTTCTTGCAATTTATACCTCTGCTAAATGCACTCAGAGAATGTAAAACAGAATGCACAGTATGAATTTTCTATGCTGCTGTAATATCCAATTATTTCAAAAGAACAGCAGTCCCTTATACTTAAAATATTAAATACTGTAATTTACATAGAAGTACAATGATATCTATGTTTTGACTGTCCAACTGGACATAATCATTTTAATATAAACGGTTAATTAGAACAGCATATAAGTGGGACATTTGACGAAAAGGAGAAGGACTCAGGCATTAATTACTAAGGCCTATAGCATTATACGTAGTTAGACCAACAAATACATATTCTGGCACCATAGCACAATTTGGTAAACAATAAGATTGTGTCAAGGTGCAAAGATTCGAAGACGCTTATCCTTGGAAATTGGCGTACGTGTAACGCCGTCTTACACGTGTGCCACGTGGAACTTATGAGCCGTATGCTGACGGAATATCTTAAAGCAGACATTATCCTGACAGGTCTCCAGGTTAGGAATATCCCTGGCGTCTTTATTGACAGTAAATAATACTAGACCAGCTTCAGCTATATTGGCATGACCTGTTCCAGGCATTGGATGGTGCTTGGAATAGACACAGCTATGGAACATGTTCAGAAATTAATTGGAGAAATCAATGACTTAGAAAAACAAATCAAGGAAACAAGCTCCATAGCAGATTGCAAAAAACTTCTTGATCAAGTCCAGAAAACTGTGGATGAATTCCACAGAATTGAACAAAACAAAAATACTGTTAAAGTTAAGAAAGACATCCGATCATACACAACTGAGAAAACATACCCATATTTGACTGACAACTTCTACACTAACAGGACTTACTCAAATTCAAACTTTGGGCGCCCTTGGGGCAGATACAACAAGCAGATTGAAATAGTTGTCTTTTTCGACACTTCAGGAGACTCTTCTGATAACTCCGACTTGGGTGAAGGTCAAAGCTCTTCTACTAGCAGATCCCACCAGCCTTTTTTAAAGAGAAGCCTGGGCCGGTTTACTGATAGAATATCGATTCCCAAAATATCCCCATACACAAATATCGATGCAAAAATATCGACATCTTATATTTAAAATTGTAAGTACAAAAATATCGTAACAAAAATATCGATGTAAAAAATATAGATGTACAAAATATCGATTATTTTATTTATATAAAAATTTATGTTAAATATATTAAATAATAAAATTAACTTTAAAAAAATTATTTAGATTTAATATACATTTTAACAAATATAATAAAATAAATGTAATTTAAAAATATTTAAACATATATAAAATGTAATATATATATATATATATATATATCAAAAGTCAAAGTTCCCGTTTCTTGAGCTGCACTCGCAGGATAATTTCGCTGACACACCACAAGCGCTCCTGCATGACACGCACTTCCTGGACTCTGCCAACGCGTTTCGGGCACACGCCCTTCTTCCTGGGCAGCAACCCACATGGGTGTTATAAAGACTACCAGTCTCAGGAATCATTGCGTAACAAATCACCTGAAGCGCATTATGTTAATAAATTGGGATATGACTGGTGGTAATCGTTTTGCCTATTTTTGTCTCAACTGCCCAGGAAGAAGGGCGTGTGCCTGAAATGCGTTGGCAGAGTCCAGGAAGTGCGTGTCATGCAGGAGCGCTTGTGGTGTGTCAGCGGAATTATCCTGCGAGTGCAGCTCAAGAAACGGCAACTTTAACTTTTGATATATATATATATATATATATATATTTCCTTTAAAACAATTAATAAACTATTAATTTTAATTTATTTTATAAATATATAAAAATTTACAAATAAATATATATATATTTACATACACTTATAACATAAAATCTAATAAAAAAACTATATATTATAAATTAAAACATTAAAATATTTAATAGTCTTTAAAATTAAATTTTGCACTCCATTGAGTGCAACAGTAGGGAAAGTGTTGGATAGTGGAGGGGTAAAAATTACTATTCCCACTCCAGTAAGTACAATAGTAAAGAAAATGTTGGATAGCGGAGTGGTAAAAATTACTATTCCCACTCCAGTAAGTGCAACAGTAGGGAAAGTGTTGAATAGCGGAGGGGTGAAACTTAATATTCCCACTCCAGTAAGTACAATAGTAAAGAAAATGTTGGATAGCAGAGTGGTAAAAATTACTATTCCCACTCCAGTGAGTGCAACAGTAGGGAAAATGTTGGATAGCAAAGGGTTAAAAATTACTATTCCCACTCCAGTGGGTGCACCAGTAGGGAAAGTGTTGGATAGCGGAGAGGTAAAAATTACTATTCCCACTCCAGTGGGTGCAACAGTAGGGAAAGTGTTGGATAGCGGATGGGTAAAATTACTATTTCCACTCCAGTGGGTGCAACAGTAGGGAAAGTGTTGGATAGCAGAGAGGTAAAAACTACTATTCCCACTCCAGTGGGTGCAACAGTAGGGAAAGTGTTGGATAGCGGAGGGGTAAAACTTACTATTCCCACTCCAGTATGTACAATAGTAAAGAAAATGTTCGATAGCGGAGTGGTAAAAATTACTATTCCCACTCCAGTGAGTGCAACAGTAGGGAGTGTGTTGGATAGCGGAGGGGTAAAACTTAATATTCCCACACCAGTAAGTACAATAGTAAAGAAAATGTTGGATAGCAGAGTGGTATATATTACTATTCCCACTCCAGTGAGTGCAACAGCAGGGAAAGTGTTGGATAGCGGAGAGGTAAAAATTACTATTCCCACTCCAGTGGGTGCAACAGTAGGGAAAGTGTTGGATAGCGGAGGGGTAAAAATTACTATTCCCACTCCAGTGAGTGCAACAGTAGGGAAAGTGTTCTATAGCGGAGGGGTAAAAATTACTATTCCCACTCCAGTTTGCGCAACAGTAGGGAAAGTGTTGGATAGCGGAGGGGTAAAAATTAATATTTCCACTGGAGTCAGTTCAAAATTTAAAACAAACAAATTAACAACAACAACACAAAAGATTTTAAAAAACAAAAAATAAAACATATATAAAAATTTTAAATATTACAAAAGATAGAAACAGATAAGAATGTTAAAAAGATCTAACAAATACCTAGAAAGATTATTTAAAAAAATTCAAAAATAATTTAAAAACAAAAAACGATTTTTTAATAGAACATTTTTATAAACAAAAACATTATATATTACATAAATGTAATATTTTTTATTTCCTACCCTATAACACAACACAATTCACAACCCACATTTACATTTTTTTAAATGTACCTCCATAATTAACATAATTGATTATGAATTAAACAAATATTAATAATATTTTTTTTTTTTAAACAAATAAAATTAATTTTCTCCCCAAACGTTACCCCTAAAAAAAACACATACACAAAATAACAATAAACACTCACCATAAATATTTATCAATTGATAAATTAATATTAATAATCAACTAATTATTAACTAATTAAACATAAATTACTTTCCACCCTCTACCCCAATACACATCACAACCCACACCAAAAAATCATTACCCAATTTCCATAACTAATTTTACATTTACAAATTATTATCAATTAAAAACTTAGGGGCACATTACGATACCCGGCGTAAATAAATCCGCCAGGCATGGAAGCGGCAAAAATCCGCCCGCACACACCGCCTGAACACCGACCACGCCATTATGAGTACACAAACTGAAAACCGCCATCGGCGGAAAAATCATACAAAATACCGCCCGCCATCGTCCGAGTCGGAGTCAAACCGCCCGCCACGGACGGAAACACGCACGACAACACAAAACCGCCCGCCCACACGGCCGACACACCGCACGTGAAATTACGATCGCACCGCCATGAGCGCGGAAAAACAACAAAAATACCGCCCGCCAGCGCAAACAACGCCGATGAGAATCGACACGGCAGAAGCCATGGCGCCCACGTACCTGCACAGAAACCATCCGCACACAAAACCAATAGCACACAACATGGCCAACAAGTCCACACAGCAAGGCACGCACAAATACACAAGCACAGTACACATCCCGAAAACACCCCCCGGACAAACAAAAAATACAAAGGCCAGAACCCCAGACACAACACACCTGAAAACAACAGACCATGAGGACACACCCACATAGGTGAGTACAAAAGCAGCACTCCCACAGACCACAACCCCTTGCTACATTGCAAACCAGAGAGGAGAGGAGAGGACACAGTGACACAGCAAGGACAGCAGCACACCACAGAAACGCACACATCACAACCACCACCACCACCACCACCACCAAACACCGGCACCACAAACCCCTGCACATTACACAACACACACCGCACCAGCACCACAAACACCATGGCACCACAAAGGATGCCCAAGTTCACGCCCATGGAGCTGACGGTCATGGTCGACGAGATCATCAAGGTGTACCCACAAATCTATGGGAACATGGTCCAGCACACACCACTAGCCACCAGAAACAGAATGTGGACCCGGATCGTAGACCAGGTCAATGCAGTCGGGACCCTGCCCAGGAACAGAACCGAGATAAACAAACGTTGGAATGACGTAAAGAGCCTGGTCAAGAAGAAGGAGGGCAAAAACAGAGAGCTGGCTGCCGTCACTGGCGGAGGGAATCCCGCGCTCTTTAAGACCTTCAAAGCGTGGGAGGAGAAGGTGCGAGTCGTAATCCATCCGGAGATCCTCGCCGGATTAGCAGGGGGAGTGGAGGCTGGTAAGTACAAACTAATGTATACCAGCACACCGCTATGTACTCACATGCGCAACTACCATGCCACAGCTCCCAGGGACAAACACCCCCATGTCCAGCACACAATACACAACACATCACACACACATGCAACAGACACTACCACACACAGCCCAAACCGAACAACTGTAAGATGCGTGGGGATATGTGTACACTAAGCCAGCCACGTAACCACCAACAGGTCCCCAAATATGCCAGAAGCGCCACAACGAGCACCCACCACACCCATGTGTCCGCCACAGCTGCACTAACCGACAAGTAACAGGTAAGTGGCAGGAACACAAAGTGCAGTGGGTGGGAGGGTGGACAGCCCAAGTACAACACACACCAGGCCCCAGTCCCACAGCACAGCAAGGAGGAGCATCCCCCACACCCCACAGCCACGTGTCAGCCACCGCAGTGCACAACGACAGCCGAAAGGCAGACATCACGGTCCACAGCAATCGGTGTCAGTGGGTGTACAGCCACCCCCACGACCCACTACACCCCCCACCCCCACAGACCTGCAACATGGAGCACCCCCGCTTAGAGCCATGTGGCATCCAGTACAGTGCACGCACGAACAACTTGCAGGTGGGAAACTGGACAGGGCTGGATTACTGGAGGCATGAGGACCATAACACCACCAACACATGGGACATGTCACGTAGCACACGGACACGCAGCACCGCCCACCGTCACGAACAAGTGAACAATGTGCACACGGACATGAACAGCAGACTCACACCCCACATGACCCATCACAGACATAGCAACACCCAAGGAGCCACGTCTGCATGCACAAGCCACACTGAATATAGTCCCACACGGCAGCCACTGTGCAACTCATCACACACAACCGAAACACCATTGAAGTCCTGTCCATGTAGCCCCCACTGCCTGTCAACCCCACACCCCACAACTACGCCTATGTAAGACAAACAACACTAGACGCAACAGAGCGGAACAACAGAAATGCACACGAACACCACTGAACCCATCAAACACACAGACACACCATGCACATACAACATACCATCCATCCCATCCGTCAGCCCCAGTCTCATGAAAGGCATGTCATCCGCACAGCTGCCACACATACAGCAGTCACGCTAAGACACATGCCCATGACCAACCATGTGCCAGAAGTCAATTAAGCGCACGACACACTGTGAGCAACAACACACAACATGGGCCACACCCCCGAGCACTGCAGTGATGCACATGGCACAGGGCAGCACGCACACCAAGGAGATGGGACAACTGCAATACGTTGGCTGGCACACAACTATCACTCACTCATAACGATGCGTCCAATGCCATGTCCAGTAACCACAACAGACAGCAAATATGCAGGGCATGTCAGGCATGCACACACCTCAGACCATGCACTGTCATGCTGCCACAACACATGTCACGTTCGGCACCCATGGCTCACAGCATGTACCCCAAAAGCATATACCCTCCCAAATGCGAATCTGGGGCATGGCCCCCATGTTGCCATATGCGTTCCTAAGCGTTCCATTTGAACTCCAAAAGCAAAGTACAAACCAGACCCAGGATGGGCCAGGAGCCCGCATACACCAGAGTCACAATGAGTAGGGGCAAAGCAACACACCCATCGGCATGGCCAATCCGTCCCATGCCACATGTGCACAGCACACAGTCCCATTGCCTAGCACACACAACTACAGATGCCACAGCCACACACTCGCCTCCGGGAAACCCATGTACGAGATTGCACGAACTGCCAATGTCAGACGACTAATACATACTTCGCCAGGTGCAACACAATAACAAATCTCATTCTCTCCACAGGTGACGAACTGCTGGACGCTGGGGATGGAGACAGCAGCCAGCACAGCCAGCCTACAAGCCCCCAACGAGGACACACGGATCTGGAGGATCTGTCCACCTCTTCGGACACGGACCACCAAGCTGGCCCATCTGGCGTGGCAGGGCCCAGCCGCTCCCCAGGACCCCTCCTACCCACCAACCCATCATCCAGGGATGCTGAACAGTCCCAGTCCCCTGCTGCCACTGTCGTTGCGGCCACACCCACGGTCATTGCGGCCACTACCACTGCCGCAACCGCCACCATCGCCGCACCGACCACCACCGCCTCCACCACCACCCCGTCTTCGCTGGCACCAGCCCCAGCGCAGGTGGTGGCCCGGCCGACTGGATCCACCCTGGGAGCCACAGCGAGGACCGTGGTGTGCAATGTGGCTAGTGGGCAGGCCGGTGGCAGCAGGACTGGTAGGAGGAGCAGGGTCAGGGAAACGCCAGCCTCCCCTGGGAGCCATGCCCTGCCTCAAATGGCCAGAGTCCTTGGGGCCTATGAAGAGGCCCAAGGACAATGGGCCAGGTCTGCTACTGACACGCGGGAGGTGCTGGGGGTGCTGAGGTCCATGGACGCCCATATGGGCCAATTCGTGTCCCGTATGGACCAACTCGTGGACCTCATGGGCCAGCTGGTGGTGGCGGTGGGGTCACAGGCAAGGCCAGCAACACCACCTCCGCCACCACCTGCTAGGGCGCAGGGTCGGCCAGCAGTGTCCACTTCCCCTGCGTCCACAGCCAGTGAGCACACCTCACCCACCACCAGCAGGTCGCCACCACACACCCCCTCCCAAACGTGGAAGGGGCCGTCCGAAGAGGAAACAGATCTCCCGGGAGGACTTCGCACGCTCCAGTCGCAAGTGAGGCAGCCAGCCAGCCTTCCGCCAGCCTTCCTTGACCAGCCACTGCATTGACTTGCTCTACGATCCCACTCCACACAGCCATCTGGATGGCATGTGTGTGTTGGACTATGGACATAGAACCAGTGGGTACACCCTGATCATCACGCAGCCATGACCGACAGCTCATTGTCACTGCACGCACCACTTTTGTCATCACCTTACACACAATCACATGTCACAGTTTGTAATAAATGCACCTTTTTCACTAACTGCTGTTTGTGCCCTGTGTCTTTATTGTACGGAATACAACGGCCACCTTGGGCGGAAAGGCACCTGATGCGTGGCATGGAAATGGAATCCGGAGGGCCTGTAGGGACCTAGGGGTGGGAGACAGAACAGGAGCACATTAAATGAGTGTGTCACACACCCATCACACAGTACATGTCAACAACTACAAGCAATGTACACACATCGCACAGAGCAATAGGGCACAATGCCACAGCCACCAACAGTGGCATACTACCCTGGCCATGGAGCGTTGACACACTGCACGCAGTGAACATACGGCCACCCTGACACAGCACACACACACCTGCATAGATACAGACACATCATCCGTCGTACATGGACACTCACCGTCAAGTGAAGTAGCGGGCGATGAGCTGCTGGCGCACATTCCCAGCTTCCTCCTCTCCGCTGTCCACCTCACTCGAGCTGTCCTGGTCTGCGGGCTGGGGCCCTGGTTGATCTCCGTCATCCACAATGAGGGGGATCTGCTTCCGAATGGCCAGATTGTGCAGCATGCAGCACGCCACCACTATCTGGCACACCTTCTGTGGGGAGTACGCCAGTGCACCCCCGGTGCGGTCCAGGCACCTGAACCTGGACTTGAGGAGGCCAAAGGTACGCTCGACCACACGTCTGGTCCTCCCATGTGCCTCATTGTATCGATCGTCTGCTGGGGTGCGAGGATTCCTCAATGGACTGAGCAGCCATGCCCCATTCGGATACGCAGAGTCACCTGGGTGTGAGGGACACAGAGAACCGTTGCTATTCCAACTGGACAGGGGACAGCATCGCACAACCAGCACGCTACACCACTCCACATACTCACCGACAATACAGCCACGATCCTGTTGCAGATTGGCCATCAGTAGTGGCAAGATGCTGTTGCGCATTATGTGTGCGTCATGGGCCGAGCCTGGAAACTTTGCACACACGTGGGTGATCACCATGTCCGCAAGGCACACCACTTGCACATTCAGGGAGTGCGTGTGCTTCCTGTTGCGGTACAGGTGCTCAGTGGCCTGTGGTGGAACAAGGCCAACATGAGTGCAGTCAATGGCTCCCACGACGTGTGGGATTCTGCCAAGGGCATAGAATGCACCCTTCACTGCCGCCAATTCACGAGCCCTGGGGAATCTGATGTACCTGTTCCGGTACAGCATCATGGCTGCCAGTACATCCCTCAGCACCTTGCTGAACATGGGCTGGGACATCCCTCCTCCACTGCCCACTGTGTGCTGGAATGACCCAGTGGCGAAGAAATGCATGGCGGCCATCACCTTAGCCGTGGGGGTGACAGCAGTCGGATACACCCTGCGGGGACGGAGATGGGGCTCTAACATGGCACACAGTCGATGCAGAGTTGGCCTGTCCAGCCGAAACTTCCTGATTACCTCTGTATCGTCCATGTCCGCCAGCAATTGGTATGGGCGGTCAATGTTCGGTCTCCGCCTGGGTTAAATGACAGAGGACACATGTCAAAGCAACACGGCACATAGCAATTTCGCATACACATCACTGACATGACTGAGCAAGCACATGAGCCACAGCCCAGCTGTCAAGCTGGGACGGCACGGCCACAATACACTTACACAGGTCTCCCAACAATGGCAATGGCAAGTGAGACATACCACTGCCATGTGCATGCACATGGGGATCTAGGCCCCAATGACTTGCGGGGCGTGCTGATGGGGACTGACTGCATATTCGTCAAGCGGCAACGCCACGGCAACATGAGTGTCTGCTGAGCATGGTACTGCTTCCGAGGCTGGATGAGTATGGCACACGACGACGACGATGTGGGCACGGGCTGAGCGGCCAATACAAGTGGGACCTGTGGCACGAGGGGATATGAGACAGTAGTAGGTGTCAGCACTGCACCCTATGTACAGCACTGTACGGATCACAGCTCCCGAAACATTGACTGGTGTCCACATTGACAGCCCCATGCCAAGACGGCTGTGTGCTTGCAGTCACACGTCACAGGTGAGAGGTTACATTGCACGTGCCAGGTGGCAGTCGTACATAGTGGGAGCTGGCATGTGTGTGCATGTGTCTCCTGTTCAGGATCCACCAGATGGGCGCTGACTCTGTACTGACCATTGGACACAGCATGTTCCGTGGAAGGCTTGTGTGTGTGGGATGGTGGCACTGGATGTGCCTCCGTTGGGTGGGGGGCCATGCACAGGGCGGGTACGTCGATGATTGCGCATTGTTGGTCACGGTGGGTGCACCAGCTAAGATGTGTTGCCCTGTGTTCAATTCCCATGTCCGCATGATGATGGACTGTGGATGTGGGCAGACTACACATTGGTCGATGTGCTGTCTATATGCATGTGCCTTCACACCAGGCACAGCTGCCCCTGCACATGTGACCCCTGCTGGACTCGCTGCTGGGTCTGTGGAGCTGATGCACCTTCTGCGCGTGGGGCGGACAGCTCTCCTCACTTCCCTCATTGCGCATGTCATGTCTTTGCCGCAGGTGACATGGATCATGGAGGGCCCACATGTACGCGTGGGTAGGCTACACATGATTGTTCACTGGTCGCCACCCCCAGTCAGTGTTTCGAATGGGAAGGTTGTCGTGCTGGTGGTATGTTCGATGTGGCGGATGGGCGGGCCTAGGTGCGGGCTTACATTCCGGACATGGGGGGTAGTTGGATTGGCGACTAGTTGCAGTACACACGGGACACGTCTCTTCCTTTCCACATCTGGGTCATCCCTTGTACTAACTGACAGTGATACAGTCATCTTCGCCCCAGCCCTCATGTCCTCCCCTCGCCCCCCAATATGCATGCTCACCTGCGAGGCTAGCGCTTGCACAGGCAGCCCCAAGCTCGCACCAGAGAGGGCAAGGAGTGTATGTGTGGGTCCAGTTGCACGAGTGGGCTGTCTCAGGGTATGATGTGTGGCGGGACACCGTCCACCTGCGTGGTGCCCCAAATGGAGACCCGGCCTGCATGGACTATGCATCACAGTCTTCGCCTTCCGGATCCGCCACCTGCGACACCCAGTGGCTGTGGCTGCCCTTGCGGCCATGCCGCGTCCGTCTGTGGCTGATGGCCCACACATTCACTCTTTGGCCTCTCTGGGGAGGGCTCAGGGGTGGTGGCGCACACGCTTGCACTTAGTCGCAATGGCATGTGGCGTGGTTGGTATGATGGGCAATGGATGGGATGGTGCGAGCCACCTCCCGTGACGTCAGTGCTGCTCGTGCTGTGGTGCGTCCCCCTACACTTCCATTTGACTTTTTGCCATGCTGGACGTTGAGGTTCTATTGCCTGCGTGATATGACCAGGAGGAGCGCGAGGAGACCTCTCACACACCATGCTCCACTGCCATCCCGTGCCCTGTATCGCCTGTGCGGATTGACTATGTTGGGGTTACACCTGGTCGACTGGGGCTGTGTGTGCCTTGTCAAGGGGCATGGCGGGCGCACAACAGGATCCAGCTCGTCCACAGAGGGTGGGCTGAGGTGCGCCTGGTACCGCTTTGTACGTGTGCCCGGCTGCTGTGCACACACGTGTTCACTCCCCCGACAGGTGTCCTCTCACAATGCCCAGGGAAGCGGTGGTGTACTGTTCATGAGCCCTCCCAACACGGCGTGCTCCAACTTGGCATGTGCGCATCTACCCGTCGCACCCACCCACCTGAGCACTGCGTCCATACGACTTCACACGACACATGTGTGTCTTCCACAGTAGTGCTACTCATTTGCGTTGACATCCAATACCAGTGGACTACATGGTCATGTCACGACTGCCGTGTACTTCACATACTCTCATCCTCTCTCATTCGTACTTGTGAAATGAGTCAGCGGAGACAGTTCTGGTTTCAAACATTATATTGAGTCTTCTGTCCTCTGTGATGCAGTATAGTGGACACTACTGGCAGCGGAATACATATTGAGGATATACTGAGCATGATTGCAAATGGGATAGGGTGTGGGGTTACATGTGATTGGCTGTTGCATGTGGGATGTGGGCTTCAGAGTGACATCTGCTTGGCCAAGGCTGTGCTAATGTACATTTACGTATAGCTGCGGAGCTGCGGACTTTGACACAGACGGTATACATGTAGCCTACCAGACCGCTCGGCATCATGGGCACAGTCCATCTCAGTTCCATGTGACAGGTTTGCTGCGGTTGTTCCTCATGCACGCGTGCATGTGAGATGACATCAGGGCATGTGCTTGCGTGCATGCAGCGGCGTGCCACTTGTTGTTGCACTGTGGTGGTTACTGGACATGTCACAGTCACTGGGGTCGTGTTGTTGTTGTATGCACTTGTCGTCCATGCAAAGGTCCTGGTATGGGATTCCCGGGGCGGGGGTGGGAGGGGTGCAGCACCCACAGACTCCAGGCGACCTATTCATGTCCACTGAGCGGTGTGTGTTTCCATGTGCGCTGGATCCATGTCGTGTCCTGGTTGTTCGTGCAGTTCCGTCCATGTGGGTGCGATGCACAGAGCCCATGCCACTGCCTCCCACGATGCATGCGGTGTTCCTGGATGTGATGGGGAACAGTGTGCATGTCCCGGTCATATCCGATGTCATGGCGATGTCGTTGATGGTGTGGTTACAGTTGCCGGTCGTTTGGTATGGCTGTTGTGGTGGAGACTGGCCAGTCCGTGCGGAAGCTGAGCATGGGTGCGGGGTTGGACTTCATAGGTCACTCGGGGAACCTGCGTTGTGGTCCGACGTATTTACAGGTTGTCAGGTATGCGATGCCGTCCAGCAGGGCTTCCATGTCATTGGTGGTGTACATGTTTGCCAGCCAATGAAGCGGATGGTGGCTGTCAAGGTGTTGTTCGTAGGTTGTCCCTTGGAGGACCATGATGGGGCATGCTGGGTGACATTCGATGTAGCTGTTCTCGATGATCCGTCGTGTGGAGGCACAGTGGTTCCATTTCAGTGCGCGTGCGATGTTGGCCACATACGCCATGCCCCCATAGGCAGAGCAGGCCCTGTCGTGTGCGTCCAGAGGGAGGAGTAGTGGTAGCAGGTCCGCCTTCAGACATGCCGGGTTGGAGAGGCATATCTCGACGGGATGCTGGTAGGGACACCTCCGACAGTAGAAGACGGGCATGACGCAGCTGAACAATGTGATGCGGTAAGTCAGTCGGTAACTTACGTTCAGCAGGGACAGGAGATCGCATCCCAATGTATGTATCGTGCTGGTTTGGTACAGCTTGAGCTCTTCGGCGTAGTTGGGTAGGTGTGTTGCGGTTGCCATTTCGCAGCGGTGCGTTGTGGTGGCGTGCTCCGGCTGTGTGTGCAGTCTGCAATGTGCACGCTCCGAGGTTGCTGTGAGCTCTGTGTAGTCGTAGGGAGACAGGACTTGTGTTCTGTTGGCTTGTTTGGAGGACACGGGCCCTCTTCCCACATGCTTCTCAGACAGTTCAAGGTCAGTGCTGTGTGACTCCTTCCAATTAACTTGCATGTGGCCGACATGGGGGAGTGTTTTCTTCTTTCTTCCCCGTCCGTTGTGTGCTTCTGTGATATGCGCTATCTGCCGTGTGGTCGGTCTCCTCGGCATGCCTGTGTTGGTCTATTCTTGGACAATGGCTGTATTCACCGGCTTCTGTCGTAGGGCTGTGGTTTCGGAGTTGGAATGGAAGGTCATTCAGTGCTGTCTGCTCTCCCTTGTGTGGGCGGCAGGCTGCCTTTCCGCTCTGCGTTGGGCCTTGTGTGTGGATGTAATTCTTGGGCCACCTGTTGTCGGTCACCGGGCTCTTTGGTGTTCCGTTTCATGTGTCTTGTTCATATGTGCAGGGTGGTATGGGTTTTTCAGTGTGGTACTGGCGTTCCTCTTCCCGAAGGGGCCCTGCTTCTCCTAGTTGGTGTTGCCGCCGCTGTGTGCTTCGCCATGTTTGTTACACTGGGGTGTGTCCTGCTGTTGCGTGACTTCACTGACATGTGTGCGTCGGTTGTGTGGCGTTGGGTGTTGTCCGTGAATTGGGCGTTGGGGACATGTCTGTGGCCGGACTGTCACGTGGCATGTGCGTTCGGGGTGGGGCTGGTGTGTGTGCTGCTTGGTTGTGTCCCTGTGTCTGTGTGCGACGCATGCATGGCGCTGCGGTTGGCCTCTGCGTTGTGCGCATGTGTGGCGGCGTCATCGGCGCTTTGGGGCCGTGACGGGGTGGTTGGTTCCTAGTCCCAGGTGGTGTGTACACATGTGTTCCGCGATGTTTGGATTTGGCCTGTGTGTCATATGTGGATGCAATGGTGGATGTGTAGTGTGCACGCGCTGGTGGGGGGTTGTCCGCTTTTTCCGCCCTTGCACTGTGTGCGCTGTTTGCGTGCACTTGTTGTGTGTGTGCCTACCTGCGTCTCCGCGGTACGTTGCGTCCTTGGTGGTGCATCAGCAGAAGCATGGGAAGGGCCTGCAGTGCTGGATTCATGCCCGGGGTGCCGCTTCTTCGTTGTCCGTGCTCTGCGTCCGTGTTTCCGCCTCTCTTTCACGTGCGGTGTCTCTTTGCCGTGGGAGCCGTTTGTTTGCGGCATCGTAATTTATGCGCCGGGCGGGACGTGTTTCGTCGGACGGTGTGTGTCAGTTGTGCTGCGCCGCTACGTGTGCGGGCGCACTTTGATGGCGGACGGTGTTGCTGGCTTGCCGGCGGTGTTTGGCCTACTTTTCGCATCGTAATTGGGCGGGCGTGTGGACTGCTGCGTGCCGGCGGTAACTGGTGGTTTTTGCATCCGCCAGCACGGCGGTTGTGCTTCCGCCCGCCATCGTAATGGGCCCCTTATTAATTAATTTTAAAAATTTAATTCCCACCCTTTACCACTATAAACCCCACAACTTACATCAAACATTAATTACACAATTGCCATATTTTTATTTTTATTAATTAATTAGCATTAATTAACAAACAATTATTAATTAATTATAAATAAATTACTTCCCATCCTATTCTCCTATAAACCCCACCACCCACTCCTAAAAAATGACATAACTAACATAATTAATTGCAATTTAATTAATTAATAATAATTAACAACCAATTAATAAATATTTAATAATAAAATAACTCCCACAATTAACACTATAAAATATACTAAAATATTAATAAATTAAAAATATTAATACATTTATTATATTTAAATTACTTCCCACCCTATTCCCCTATAAACTAAGGGTGGGCGGAATTTGCGTAGTCGCGTTACGCAAATCTCCGTGAAATTGCTAAAAAATTCCGCGAGCACGCGGAAATTCCGCGAAATCGCGGAATTGCTTGTCCCGTCCGTTCGCGATGTGTTTTTGCATGCTCGCGGGGAAATATATCGCTAACTTGCCCATGCGGTCGCTAACGGGCGCGGCCATCTTGTTTTCACTTGTCCCGCCCGCTCTTGCGATGGTATTTCTTGTTCCGGGACGCGTATTGCATGCTCCCGCCCGCTCGCGATGCTTATTTCCAGTTCCGGGTCGCGTATTGCATGCCCCCGCCCGTTCGCGATAAGGGTTTCCTGTTCAGGAACGCGCATTACGTGTTCGCGACGCTTTTTGCGTGCTCGGGGGGGAAATATCGCGCGAACTTGCCCATGCGGTCGCAATGGGCGTGGCCATCTTGTTTTTCAGTCTATTGCTATGGTTCTGGGCCTGCTTTTCAATCCTCCCTCTATCTTTTCAATCCTTTGTTTCTGTAAACTTCTTTTGGGTCTTTTTATTTATTATCTATCTCTCTATTTTCCTGATTCTATATTTTGAGTTTTTTTCTACTTTTTGTGTGTTTTTAACTACTTTTTCACACTTTTTCTATTACCTGCTTTTTCATTTCTTTTACTTACTTTTTTGTAATTCCTACCTTTTCTTTTCCGTCCCCCGCCTACCCAGAACCATGGCAAAGGGCCACAGCCACAGGGCTCGAAGTCGGAGCCAGAGCCGCGACCGCCTTCCTTGCGGAAGGCGGCGCCAAAGAGGGGTGCAGGCACGGGCCTTATTCAATGAGTCGGAGGTGGCCGCTCTGGTTTTTTTTGTTCAGCGCCACCTCCCCTTAACCCTGGCAGCAGGCGGCAGGCCTGGGTCCGGGTACGGGCTCCGGGAGCGTCGGCAGCGGTGGGGCAAGGTGCGTCGGGCAGTGTTTCGCTGCTCTGGTGTCCGGCGCACCAATAATCAGCTGACGCACCGGTGGTCCGATATTCTGGACCGGGAGCAGGACCTGCTGGACCTGCTAGGAGTGGAGGTCCCGGGGCTTGGTGAGTAGCTATTTAATATTACTACTTTGTGTTCTGCTCTGTGTTATATATTGCGAATATTTATTTTTTTCCGACCAGCAAGAATGCTGCTGCTTACATTGCAGGTAAATTACGTTTACAAATCTGTGATTGTTATGACACAGGCGCTCGGCGCTACTAATCTTACTTGTTTGCAACTTTGCGCTCGCTTGGCCTGATGATTATGTAAGAGTTTACTTTAGAGAACTTAAGTGATGTAATGCTAGAGAGAGTAGTCCTTCCTTTGTCCTCCTGCCACTAAGAAGGGATAGTGGTGGATTGATAGGTTTAGTTACTTATTAGTTGGTAATTTGTAAGTGGTGTGCGTGACGCATCCTCTGTCATGTCACGTGCTGCTGAGTGCTGCTTACCCCAGTCCTTCGCAGAACCTTTTGTAGTTTGTTTTCTGAGTGTTAATAGGCTTATATCATCACTAGCAGAACATCAGCAGCAACCAGCCAACAATTTGGTGTATGCAAAAATGTATGCATGTGTCCTCCATCTATGCATTTTTGAGGACTAAAATAAATGGAAATGCAGACTTACTGAACAATTGGCCCGTCTGGATTGGAATAGGTGGGCTAGGTCAGGTGGTAGTTAGGCTTGCTAGACGGTCCGTGAATCTCGCAATACTACCAGTCGATCAGATAGGTCAATTTTATTGCAATTGTTGTTACCCAAAAAGTTTTTGGTGCGTATTTTAAAATATTTTATTTATTTCACACCAAACTTTAATTTTTGTCTCTTTCTTTATGAAATCTTACATGATCAGCAGCACCCAGGGGCAAGAAGACGGGGTCGCAGGCGGTGGGCCACGAAGATCTACAAGATGCCTCCCAGGGACAGGACCGCTCCTCTATCGAGGGCTCTGCTGCTGGCCCCAGTAAGTCCTCCAGTGGTTAATATTATTAATTATATTTCCCAAACTTTTCCTGCACCTTATTTTTTCCGAACTATTATTTCGGTATCCTCCTAATTCGAATTTTGACAAAATCTTCTTTGCTCTATACTATCTGTTTCTAAATTCTTGTTATCCCTGCCTCTAACTGCGTCTGCTATGACTCTCTGTACTACTACTATTAGTCTGTCTGTAGCTAAGCTTGCCCAGTTGCCCACTCTTTATTTAAAATATTTTAAATAAAACTCATATTCACCAATAGCTATAGCCATTGAGTCCAGTCCTTTGGGTTGTCCTCTTCTACTACTTCTAGTCTTCTTATTCTTGAGGCTTTTCGACAATTCCCACCAAGAAAATGCCCAACCACATTTTAGAATTTTAGATAGGATAGGACATACTACTACTGTTGTAGGGATTCTGCACATACAGAACTTTGCACAAGAAAATAGGACGTTGGTGATGGGAGGTTGGACCTTCCTCACACCTCAATCAGAAGCCACCACAATCCCCTGACCAACTAGTTATAGTGTCTCATTACTCCGAAACGCCCCCCCCAAAATACCCAATGAGTAGACAACCCAGACAACATAACACTCCCAACCTCTGTCGCGGAAGCAATGCACACCCTTTTGCTCACTCTCTCGTGTAAGTCCACACCAAATACCACCGAGTCTATGTAAGTTCAAAAGGTTTATTTTTATTTCCAACTGACAAGCTCTGTACGTTGTATAATGCAGCAGCAACAGCAAAATGCATAAGATTAAAACAATAAACATTGTTACACTTAGTTAGACTTACAAGTTACTTACAACTACAAGTCCATAGAAGCCAAAAGGCGAGATCATGATAACTGAACAGTGGTGGAAGAACCACCCTCCCCTTGGTAGGAATCTAGTTTATATAAAATTATAAATGGAGATGTGAGAATTCTGGGGAGCCCTCACCTTAGAAGAACCTAGTACTGGTTACATCATAAGGTCTGCAAAGCTCTGGTTCTTCGTATAAGGGAATCTTCCGTCTGTAATGAGAAAAATGGTGCGCGTTAGTATAGTGCAAGCATTTCTCAGTCGTGCCAAAAAGTGCAGTTTTTTTATGGATAAGCAATATGGACTAACACCAGAACTCCATAACAAAGTCGGTTGTTTTTCGACCTTGTACGCAGCGCTCAGACAGTAGCAGTATGAGCTCATGTGGGCTCAAAGGCGTCTTTCACAACAAGCTGCGAGGTAACTTGCGCAAAAATAAAAGACAGAGCTAAAATGGTTGCATGGCTCGGGGTAACTTAGCAAAGACTAGAATGACCCTAGGGACCATATAACACTACCAGTGTCTACTCTACTACCTGATTTATACTAGTGATGTATGTTGTATATGTATTATGTATGTATTAACTTTTTTTCATTCTTGCTAGTCAAAAATAGGGGGAGGTGTATATGGCATCTGAAAAATGTGTAATGTTTGTTCTAGGCGTACTAGCGACCACCAGTATCGGGGCCAGCGGCGAAGGTGACGCGGCCGCTGAGGGTGCAGGCGATGCGGCAGTTGGAGGAGCTGCAGGGGGTGAGCCAGCAGCAGTGGCGGGCGGTGGTAAGTTATATTCCTAATCCTTACTTATTGACATTACACTCGCTGCAAGGGTGTAATGTATACTGTACTGTTGAGACTTAAGTAAGAAGTTGTTGTGAACGGTTGAAGAAGACATCCTTTACTTAGCATTAGCAATAGCATTAGCGACGGGAGTGTACTGAGAGTAACCAATGGCCTCTTCTATCGGACTTCAACTCAGCTGTGAAATTTTTATGGAGAAGACAAAGTCTGATCAGATGACCTTGATGGATGGGTTGAACGAAAAGGGAAAGAAGGGTGGAAGGAGGAAGGACGGGCGAGATTTTATATTTATGACTGGCAGAGAAGGATACGTGGGATGCATGCATAGGTGTGTGATATGAATCAGATGCATGGGTGGTGGAATGCCTGAAACTCCCACAAATGTTCGAGGCCGAGGTAGTGGGAGGATAGATACATACCACAAATGTTACGTACTGTGCTTGCTAGTGCTACTGTGCCACTATGTGTAGAATGAATTTGTCTGACTGCTTTGCTAAGAGTATATTTTACAATAGTCTTGTTTTTTCTTCTTGATATAGCGACTCCTTCCAAAGGTAAAGTCGACAGGAAGGAGTTGGCAGCCAAGGCCCGGCGCCGGAAGCTGGAGGCCATACAGGCCGAATACCAGCGGCTGGTTCTTCTAGAGGAGGAGGAGGAGGAGGCGGCAGCAGCTGCAGCCTCCTCCAATGCCCCGGGCCCCAGACACCCCCCTACAGTGTTACGGCGCCACCGCCTGTCAGCCGCCCGCCGCCACACAGCAAGAAGCACTGCTGCCCCCCTGTGGATGCAACTGCCGCGCGCTGAAGCACCGCGTGGCCCGCCTAGAGGAGCGCATCCGTGTCCTGGAGAGGCGAGCCCGCTGAGACCCCGTTTATTTATTGCCCCTTTTTTATAGCTTCTTTTGGTGGGTGGGAATCGGGCGTTGGGTTTTGGACTTTTGGACATTTGTTGGACTTTTTCGTTCCGGGACATGAACATTGGTTGGGGTTAGGGAGAGGGGTGGGTCAGGTGTTGTGGGATTTTTTTTACATAGTTTATTTTTGTTAGGGTATTAAATTACATATTTAGACTTTATATACGATGTGGTTAATGTTTTGTGGGTGGGGTTACTGTTTTACGTCACACGGTTTCCTTGCTGGTGCAGTGCCACAGCCAGTGTTTGATTTAAATAATTGGCTGAGTTACTAAGACACAAACAGACAGATGCGGTACCCCTCACTGAGGGACTTGTCCTACTAGTACTGTCAGTCTCTCCTCCTAATCTATGCATTCTGCAACTGGACTCAAAGGGGTGTGTGAAATAGAATTAATGAAAACAATTCCGTTATTAATTATGCCTCCCCCAAACTTCTTCTCTTACCTGTGCTTGATGTTTAACTTGGGCACGGCGATGGCTGCATGGTGATGATGGTTTTCTTTCCCAACATGCCATGGTTGTGGTGGTAGTAGTAGTAGACCCTGGCAGTAGCACTTGCAAATAAAAGAAAATGAGACAGTCAGTCGCCTGAGAGAGACTGTGGGAGGAGTAGTAGAACGAAGTACAGTACGGAACTTACTGCCAAACAATAATATGCCAAAATACAAGGAAACATAATGGTTGCGGGGATAGCCTAGTACATAGAGTTACAAACTCTAGCTGTGTCGAGTCACTCGACTAGGCCTACAGTACACCGTGACTCGACACAAGCGTAACCGTTAGTGCTGTTTCGGAGGATGACAACAAATCCAATCTATGCCGGCAATTAATGTTGATGGATTAGGTTCCTTTGGTAAAAAAAAATTGCAAATATACTGCTCATAGGAGGGTGGGCAAGCAGAAGAAGATCCGCGCCCTGCCTTGAAAATGCATTTTTGTTGCTTTAGCCACATCCGCCCCAGCAAGCGTGTGATAAATTATTGGTGTACATTTAATTTAGTCACACCTCAATAAGTCACACAGCCCGGGGGAAGAGGGTTAGGGTTTGATGAATGGTTGGGAAGGGGGTTTTGGGAAAGGTTTGACAAAGAAAAACAGTACGCATGGACAACAACAAAACACAATCTTGGCAGACAACCATATCCATAAATCAGTTAAGGGAGAAAAAGGAAATGCATGCATGATGATGATAACTTGATGGTTAATGATAGTACTTACTAACTACTACTACTAGACAATTAGACAGTACAGGGCAGCAGTATATTATGCAATTTGCCTTGCCTGTCTGCCCTCAGAGAGACCCAAATTACATTCAGTTTCTGTTCTGTTGTACCGGCCCGGGCTTAAAGATAGCAAAGAAAAGCCAAAAATTGCTGTAGGGATGAATTGAATTATAAGCAGAGAGCAAACATAACAACAACAACACACAGTAGTAATGATTGAAGACAAAAAATGAATCAAATTTAAAAGATGATGAAAGTTGATACTGTTACTGTATGTTATCCTGGTCAAAATGTGGAGTTGCATCTCGGCATTCGTCTTGGTCCTCCCTTCCATGGACGCTCCGGCCATCAATCTTGGGTGACGCCACTGCCTGCCTGGCAGATGTAGATTCATTGGTAAGGTAAGTGAGAGTTGTTTTTCCCAGTGTAGCACAGGGTAAGGGCCGGCCTGTAATTGCAGATGGGAAAACAAAAGGGATATTGAAAAATCAAGTAGAAAAAAAATGCCTAAATTACGGTGGAGTGCAACAAGAACACTTTCAGAGGCGGCATGGATTTGGATACATCATGTCTACTCTAGTCTGTTTCCAGCATTAACCTCCAACAACAACAGGACAGAGCAGGCCCACGGCACCCGTGACACATCCTCCATTTAGCGTACCTTTTTTGACAGAGGCAGACAAAGCAGATATACAGCAACATAGCATTTTACAAATTAAGTGACTAAATCAATGCCCCGCTGTCAGTCATACCACCACACTCGACTCCACCACTACACAGACATGTAGGTCTGCAGTGGTTGTTGTTGACTTGGTTACCTTTTAATGCACTCATGAAAAGCACTGAGTTATTCCATCAATCATCTCTGATCGTACTGAGTGACTGCGAAGAGATAATGTCACTGTGGTCATCATCATGGTGTGTTGTCCAACTCAGTGTGCAGTAGTGTACAGATTGAGTCCCCTTTCCATATTCAAAATGCAATGGATCGGCCTGCAGTAGAAGTAGAAAATTGTTATTGAAAAACAAGAATGGAAACAAACATTGCATTGAGTTACTTTTAGTGTGTAGATTAGATAATAGTACACAATGAATTACCTTCATGCACTACAAACAACAACAACACAAATCACTCAGTCAGCGTCCAATGCATGTCATCATTCATTACCTGTTCCTTCTCATCTTCAGTTAATGGGCAGTCTGTATCGGCTCGGAAAGGAGGATAGCTATAGTAGTCATCATCATGTTCCACTTCTTTTGGAGAGACTCAACGAGGCAAGATTTTAGTTTTTCTTCGATTATGCTACATCCAATTATCATCTGGCTTGAGGGCAATAGATTTAGGTCGATTCAGGAGGAGCAGGACTCGGAGGAGTGGACTGAAATGCAGAGAGCTGAAACTCATATAAGGCAATAAAATACGAAGACGGTGGTGATGGATTTGTTGTGATTTGAAGTTTCCAAACAGAAAGACAGACACACAAATAGAAGTAAATAAGGGAGAACCACAGTAAGAAGTGGAAGCCTAGTTGTCAGGGAAGTATAGCTCATCCTCAAACTCTGGAGGTTCAACCAGAAGTAGGTAATCAGCATCCAACACGCTACTTCCGTCACCTGAGCCGCTGTCCTCATCTTCCTGCGTTGATTCATGTATTGTGTAATTCGGTGGTATAAATTGCTGATTCATTTTGATCATGGTTAACCTCTCAACGTTTTTGGGTGAGAGACTGGTCCTTTTCACTGTTACAATGGAACCAGCAGCACTGAAAACACGTTCAGAAGAGACACTTGCGACAGGGCAAGCCAGATAGTTTATCGCCAGCCTGCTGAGCACTGGCCATTGGCCCCTTTTGCCATACCAATACCGCAATGGGTTTTGATCAATGTAGACCTCTGTTGGGTCATCCAGGTAGGCCTGGACCATTCGGTCAATGTTCAGGGGTGCTAAACTTAGTGCGGCCTCTTTTGTCTTTGCATCAGCACTGGACCTAGCAAGTCCTTGCTGTAAATACCAATCCTGTGCCGTTTGTACTGGGGCTGATGATCCGGTTATTGCTGTTGTCGATAGTGTTGGTGACAGCTGTGAACCAAATGCACTGCCCACAGGCTCTGAAGTTGAACTTGACGCCGGATGCTCTGCTGCAGTACTTGACGTGGGTTTGAGGCCTTTAATTACCAGCCATTCATTTTCCAATGTACTGGCTGCCTCAGCTATCCAAGTTTTGTACCGGGCAACATCCACTTCTGAAAAAGGGAGTAATGTCTTACTGTGCAGTGCCGATTTGTACCGTGGATCCAGAATTGTGGCACAAATGTAATGTTGTTGTGACAGAATCTTATTTTGCACCCTTGCATTTTCACTTAAGCGACATGATAAGCTCTCCACCAACTCATATGCTTCTTTTTTCCCCTCCACACCTTTGTACGCTTCACACACCCCCTTCAGCTGTTGCTCTAGCATGTGCAACAATGGGATAGCTTGGCCCATAGTACAGTCCTCCTTGCTGACTTCACGTGTGAAGACCTCGAAAGGAAGAAGCATCTCTGTAAGAGATTTAACTAGGCACCATTGGTCCATCTGAAGGGTCATGACTTTCACAGTAGCATCCGCCCTTCGCATGACATATTCATTGATTGGTCTGTACTGCTCAAACAGACGGTCAAGCATGTAATACGTTGAGTTCCAACGTGTTGCCACCTCCTGGATGAGTGCTTTGACTGTCATTCTATAGTCACGTTGAATGATCCTCAGCTGCTTCCGGGCTTTAAAAGAATGGCTGAAATGCGTGCATATTCTGCGGCAGGTGGTCAGTAAGTTGCTGACTCTGGGTTCTTTTTTCAGAAAGTCTTGAACTATAATGTTAATGCAGTGCGCCAAACACGGGACCCTGAAATACTCACCAAGCGTCATGGCCTTAAGTATATTACTTTCATTATCCGTGGCAACCAAACCAATGTGAAGCCCTCTGGGGCGCAGCCATTCAAAGACCTTGCTGTTAAACTCTTCCAAAATGTTTTCAGCAGTATGAGATTTCTCCATGGCGAACATGGCTACAGTTGCATGTTTCCGAGAAGCATTAAAAATTGCAGCTGTGTCAACAGCACCTACTTCAGATAGCTTGTCTCTAACCCCCACAAAAGAGACCCAGTGTGCAGTGATGCACATGTAATCAGTGGCTTGGCAACTGGTCCACATGTCTGTTGT
The DNA here is from genome assembly GCA_963921515.1 of Calotriton arnoldi. Taxonomy (NCBI): domain Eukaryota; kingdom Metazoa; phylum Chordata; class Amphibia; order Caudata; family Salamandridae; genus Calotriton; species Calotriton arnoldi. The sequence goes on along the minus strand of CAWUFW010001712.1, from coordinate 723,040 downwards.
CAGGTGGATTTTGTGAACAGCACTCTGCTGCAAAGCTTGTCCAACCAATTCCAGCACATCGTGATGTAGTGCTGGAACAGCAACTCGGGCGAAATAGGACCGGCTGGGAACCTTCCATTTAGGGCAGATGGCTGACACAAATTCAAGGAAACCCACCCCTTCCACAAATGAAAAAGGGAGAAGGTCCAGCGCTAACATTTTAGCCAGCTTCGCATTGTACAACCGTGCCGTTGGGTGGTTGCGTTGGTACTGCCCCTCCGACCTAAGCATGCTGTCAATGGTAGTCTGGAATATTTTCCTTTGTGGTGCACCTTTCTTCTTGAACCCAGCTAGGCTCAACGACGCTGCACTTTTGCTCATTGCAGTGCCCGGTTGCCTTTGTGTCTCATGTTGACTCTTACTACGGTGCCACTCAGATGTTGCTGAGGATGTGGGCTTTACCAGTACACTGCTGGGGGTAGGGCTAGAAATGTCTCCCTTTTGTTGACCTTCCACCGCGATCATATCTTCCCCTACTTCTTCATCCCCAACAACAGCAATGGGTCCAGTTTTCCTTTTTTCTAAGTGAAGTAGGTGAGCCTCCCACTTGATAGTGTGGTGTTTTTTGAGATGACTTGTTTGTCCTCCGGTACCATAGTTTGTACCAAGCTTACCCCGCCTAACAGCCTGCAGACAAATTGAGCATATAGCAATGTTCTCCTCCTTACTGCTAACCGAAAAAAAGTCCCAAACTGGGGAGGAGAACTTTCTGGCGCTGCTGGAGGTGCCACTTTCAATACCAGATGAAATGGAGGCTGTGCATGGAATTTGACTCTGTGCACTTACATTACCACCACCTACTGAGGTGGTGGTTGAGCTGGATGTAGGTCCCTGCCGGGCCTTTGCAAAGGCAAATATGGAAGCTGGAGGTCGTGTTGGCGTTACCTCTGTTGGTGGTATCCGTGCTACATCCCTCGCAGCGATTTGGGATAGTCTAATAATGTTGGTCTCCATCTCCGCAGGCCCAGGAGTGATGTTCGTGATGACTGGCTCTTCATCATCATCATCATCACCCCCCTCATCTACATCTACCTCCATAACTGTAAGGCTTTCTGGAACCTTCCTTTTCACTAGCCTTGTCTTGTGGCGTGCATCACTCTCAGGCTGAGCTGGTGGCTTCCAAGTGGCATCTAGATCATCAGAAGCGGGGCTTGAAGAAGAAGTTGATGGACTAACCCTCCTTTTCCTTGCTGGGGGTATGGAAGACAATGGATCTTCTGGAACAGTGTCTTGCTCCTCTTCATCTGCAAAAAGCTCGATTTCCTGAACTGCCCCTACTTCAGGTGGAACAACTACTATTGTGGGCTGTGGTTCCGGCTGCTGCTGTGGTTGCGGCTGTGGTTCCGGCTGTGGTTGCGGTTCCGGCTGCGGCTCTGGCTGCGGCTGGGGTTGCGGCTGGGGTTGCGGCTGGGGTTGCGGCTGGGGTTGCGGCTGGGGTTGCCCACTTATCTGCTGAGTTTCCGCCTGCGAGTGCGTGGATTGGGTACTACTTTGCGATAATGACATTTTAACATCACTGGTCGTTAGTAGACTGGCTACCTCTGCCACAGTCATGGGCTTGGGCCTAGGTTGCTGGGGTGGGCCCACTGATGCAGAGGTGCTGCCCCAGCTTGGTCCCCGCTGGACACCGCTGCTGCAGGCGTAAGTTTTTTTAACCAAAAAACACATCGGCCGGCACACCAGTCTTGGCAAGTGCCACTTCCTTCTTCTGTCCCTTCTTCTCACTGGCAACTTTCTTGGTACTGGAGGACCTGGTACCTTTCTTTGGGGCCATCTTCTTCAGATGTCAGCAGGACGCAGGTGCACAAGTTGCAGAGATGTCTGTGGTGACACGTGGACGTGACGCGCAGCAGGACTTCTGCCTGGCAGTACAACGGGTGATGATGACACCTCCTCCTCTGTCTTTTTGTGCACCTAAAAGCAAAGAAGCCAGGAGAAGAACATCAGTGAAATGTTGCATTTGTTGTTGTGGTTCAATTACTAGCAGTACAAACAAACAAATAAAAGATATAAATTAGTGTAGCCATTTGTGAGACTGTCAACAAGGGCTTTCATGGTATACTGTGTACACTGTCAGGAAGGATAGGAAAGAAGAGGAACAACAACCAAAATACAAATGTAATAGAAGTGGACCCTGTTTGGCATTACATTATTTGCTCAGTCATCACATCATTCAGGGAGCTGCAGCTGGCAAAGGGGATGGATGCAAGCAGTAAGGCAAAAGGAAAACCATGCAGGCCTAAATGGCAAAAGCAGCACACTTAGTTAACTCCCACCAGAAATGGCCACCAGCCACATGGACACTCACAAATCACAAGCAACAAGCATGAGGCCTGGAAAACAATGTACTGAAAACAGGCCTATGATAGCCAGGCAAAGGCTGCATGGTAAACCACACTGCTTTGCCTGTAAGGCAATAAAATGCAAAAATGAAAATACACAGGGCTAAACAAGGCCTGGAACACACCACACACAACTAAGGCATGTATTTAACACACCCCAAAAAACTGAAATACACCCAAAAATCCACATTTTGCAATTCAATCCAATGCCATCCATGTGCCCTAAATGATGTTTAAATTCAGCAGAACACACAGAAACAGTTGTTTCATGCACCCCTGACTACCTCTGGGCCCACTGGATGAAAGGCCTGTTGGCAGACTAGGCTACAAGCTTGCAGGCCTATGGATAAAAGCACACTACCGGCCTTCAAAATGGCCGCCAGCCTCAGCACAACGCTGTTCAACATCTACATGGCACCCCTCGCCCACGTCGCCCGACAGCACAACCTCAACATCATCTCCTACGCCGACGACACCCAGCTGATCCTCTCCCTCACCAAAGACCCTCACACCGCCAAAGCCCACCTCCACGAAGGAATGAAGGCCGTCGCCGAATGGATGAGGACCAGCCGCCTGAAGCTGAACTCGGACAAGACGGAAGTCCTCATCCTTGGTTCCAACCCTTCAGCCTGGGACGACTCCTGGTGGCCAACATCACTGGGAACAGCCCCGCCACCCACCGACCACGTACGCAACCTAGGGGTCATCCTCGACCCCACCCTCTCCATGACTAAGCAGGTCAACGCCGTTTCCTCATCCTGCTTCAACATCCTCCGAATGCTCCGCAGGATCTTCAAGTGGATCCCCACCGAAACAAGAAAAACAGTCACCCAGGCCCTCGTCACCAGCAGGCTGGACTACGGAAACGCCCTCTACGCAGGAACGACGGCTAAGCTCCTGAGACGGCTGCAACGCATCCAGAACGCCTCTGCACGTCTTATCCTCGACATCCCCCGACGCAGCCACATCACACCCCACCTGAGAGACCTGCACTGGCTCCCTGTTAACAAGAGGATAACCTTCAAGCTCCTCACCCACGCACACAAAGCACTCCACAACTCCGGACCAGCCTACCTCAACAGACGACTCAGCTTCTACACCCCCACCCGCCAGCTCCGCTCGACCAGCCTCGCCCTCGCCACAGTCCCCCGCATCCGGAAAACGACCGCCGGCGGCAGATCCTTCTCCCACCTCACCGCCAAGACCTGGAACACCCTCTCCACCAACCTCCGACAGACCCAAGACCTACTGGCCTTCAGAAGACTCCTCAAGACCTGGCTCTTCGATCAGTAACAGCACCACCCCCCTCTTCCCCCAGCACCTTGAGACCCTCGCGGGTATGTAGTGCGCTTTATAAGTGACATGATTGATTGATTGATTGATGGCCAGGCCCACAACAACAAGAAACTGAAGACAGACAATGCAGGCCTATGGCAAAAATCACACTGCCTGGCTTCAAAATGGCCGCCAGCCTCATGGCCAGGCCCACAACAAGAAACTGAAGACAGACAATGCAGGCCTATGGCAAAAAGCACACTGCCTGGCTTCAAAATGGCCTCCAGCCTCATGGCCAGGCCCACAACAACAAGAAACTGAAGACAGACAATGCAGGCCTATGGCAAAAAGCACACTGCCTGGCTTCAAAATGGCCACCAGCCTCATGGCCAGGCCCACAACAACAAGAAACTAAAGACAGACAATGCAGGCCTATGGCAAAAAGCACACTGCCTGGCTTCAAAATGGCCGCCAGCCTCATGGCCAGGCCCACAACAACAAGTAACTGAAGACAGACAATGCAGGCCTATGGCAAAAGCACACTGCCTGGCTTCAAAATGGCCACCAGCCTCATGGCCAGGCCCACAACAACAAGAAACTGAAGACAGACAATGCAGGCCTATGGCAAAAGCACACTGCCTGGCTTCAAAATGGCCACCAGCCTCATGGCCAGGCCCACAACAACAAGAAACTAAAGACAGACAATGCAGGCCTATTGCAAAAGCACACTGCCTGGCTTCAAAATGGCCGCCAGCATCATGGCCAGGCCCACAACAACAAGAAACTGAAGACAGACAATGCAGGCCTATGGCAAAAGCACACTGCCTGGCTTCAAAATGGCCGCCAGCCTCATGGCCAGGCCCACAACAACAAGAAACTGAAGACAGACAATGCAGGCCTATGGCAAAAGTACACTGCCTGGCTTCAAAATGGCCGCCAGCCTCATGGCCAGGCCCACAACAACAAGAAACTGAAGACAGACAATGCAGGCCCATGGCAAAAAGCACACTGCCTGGCTTCAAAATGGCACGCCAGCCTCATGGCCAGGCCCACAACAAGAAGCCTAGGCCACAAAGGGAAACACATGCAGGCCTTAGTATATGGCTAAAGCAGCACACTTGTAACTCCCACCAGAAATGGCTACCAGCTACATGGACACTCAGAAATCACAAGCAACAAGCAGGAGGCCTGGAAAACAATGTACTGAAAACAGGCCTATAATAGCCAGGCAAAGGCTGCATGGTAAACCACCCTGCTTTTGCTTTGCCTGTAATGCAATAAAATGCAAAAACGAAAATACACAGGGCTAAACAAGGCCTGCAGCACACCACACACAACTAAGGCATGTATTTAACACACAGCCCAAAAAACTGAAATACACCCCAAAAAAACACATATTCCAATTCAATCCAATGCCATCCATGCCCCCTAAATGATGTTTGAAATTAATAAATACATCACACAGCAATCCATGACCCATGACTAGCTCTGGACCTACTGGCTACCCACAACGATTTATTTTTCAAAATGATGAAAAGTACCAAAAATGAAGTTGCAGCAACTGCAATGCCCCAATCAAACAACACCAACTTACTTGTAAAATCTCAAATCCCAAAATCCTCAAATCCAATGATAATGATGCAGCAGACACAAAGAGTGATCCTTCCAGCTCAAATCCAAGTGAAAAATGAACAGGAGATGGACAAAGCACTGGGAGGAGCCTGCTGGACAGGAACAGGAAGTAGGAGACTCTGTGGCACTTCCTCCCTCTCCCCCAAAAAAATTTGACCAAAAAGGACAGCCAAATATCAATCTGAGGTTTTTTTTTCAGCCAAATCATCAATTTATAGAAGGTTTGATGCTGCTTGCGATGTTATTGTTCTCCAGATTGAAAATATTGCGTGTTCGGGATCGCGAGCTGTACAAAAATATCGCCGGATGTCCGATGGCGTGCCCGAATGACGTGTTCGCGGTCGCAATCTCTCTCGCGGTGCACGATGGCGCGGCGAATGACGTGTTCGTGATCGCACACTCTCGCGTTGTCCGATGGCGCGGCGAATGACGTGTTCGCGATCGCAAACTCTCGCGGGATAACGCGGCCGGCTACCGAAATCTCGTGGCGCACGCGAAAGGAAAGGAAAACCCGTCGGCGAACGCAGGAATCCCGGTAAGTCGCTATCGCGCGCGCTAGAACGCATTTTTAAAGCGCGACAAGAAAATAATTCCGCTACGCCGTGGATCGCGGAATTGTTGGCAATTCCGCGTTCTCCGCGGAACGCGAAATTGCCTAAATTCCGCGAGCGGAGCGGAATTGGATGCCCAGGGTTACTATAAACCCACGAACCCGCTTCCTAAAAAAATGACACAATTAACATAATTGCCAATTAAATAATTAATAATAATTAACAGCCAATTAATTAATAATTAATAATACATTAATTCCCTCAATTATCCCTATAAAATCTAAATTAAATAAATACTAATACATAACAATTATAATTAATTTGTTATAATTAAATTACTTCCCACCCTATTCCCCTATAAACCCACAACCCGCTCTTAAAAAAATGACACAATTAACATAATTGCCAATTAATTAATTAAAAATAATTAACTAATTAATAAATAATTAATAATACATTAATTCCCACAATTAACACTATAAAATCTAAATTAAATAAATACTAATACATAAAAAATAATCATTAATTTATTATAATTAAATTACTTCCCACCCTATTCCCTATAAACCCACAACCCGCTACAGAACTTAAAAATGCAAAATTTAATTAAGATAAAATTAATAACTACTAAAAATTTAACACATATGTTAAAAAACAAAACAAATTCTTATACAAAAAATAGATCACATACTTTTAAAATACATACTAAAATACATAACACTAATTAAAACATTGATATTTTAAACAACTAGGGGGTCGAATCCGATTTGGGCCAGAAAACGTACCGACCGGGTCGGGAATTTATTCCGACTGACACGTACCGGTGCTGCCCGACCCGCCTAGTACGATGAAATGCGTGCGAATTACGACAGACTCGTACGGAACACAAGCCGAACGACCGAACCGCACAGAAAACAGCTATCCGGCCGGAAAAGCACGCGAATCAAACCGACCGACACGCAGCAGGAATGAACCTGAACAAAACGTACGCGCGAAGTCCGACCCGCGCAGTACGATGCAATGTGTGGAAAATCAGACCGAGTCGCACGGAGTCCAAGCTGTACGACCGACATGCATACAAAACAGCGAGCCGAAGCAACCCAATACTCCGCGACCGACGCGTACGCCGCACATGAAACACAGCACAAACACAGCGTGAACGACTCGGAGAAGCTCGCACGAGACAACTGCAGCGTCCGACTCGGTCAGAAGAACGTCTCCTACATGCACAAAAAGTACAAAGGGGAAAATAAAAAAAAAGGGCCAAACAAGCAATTACAAAGCCAATTAATACTGGGGGGGGAAACAGGGAACAAAGACACACCCACAACTCCACCCATATAAAGGCCACAAATCCCTACCATGATCCTTTGCAAATTCAAATGACCTGCCAGCACAGAACACCAACAGACAGCAACCACAGACACACACACAGCTCATCCATCACACAAGCCACACACCATCAGCACCCCAACAAATAGCACCCTCACATACACCCAGCAAAACCTACACTCACACGCCCTCACTTGCACACACACACACATCAATCACCACCACCAACCATCACCATGCCCCCAAAGAAGAATCCAAAGTTCCTAAACAGTGAATTGGAAGTCCTGGTAGATAAGATCCTCAGGGTAGAGCCACCGCTGTTTGGTACATTGGTCCAACAGACCCCCATGTCGCAGAAAACCAAGATGTGGGAGAGGATCGTCGACAGGGTGAACGCACAATCACCGCGTTTGCGCACAAAGGAAGACATCCAGAACAGGTGGTATGATGTGCGCAGGAGGGTCAAGGACCTACTAAAGAAGGATTATGCCTTGAGCCAACACACCGGCAGTGGTCCTCCTGCCAAACCAGTATACCTCAGGCCCTGGGAGGAGAAGGTGCGGGCCATCCTACCACTAGTGAGGGTATATGGACTATCAAACATCCCAGAGCCTGGTGAGTACAAAACCAATATACCAAATATCGTGTGACAATACACACACATCACTGTCAAGGGGATAGTCAAACCATGCACCCTTAGCAAATTCACAGCAACCAAAACAGAATCATCCCAAGATGTGTATGTCAGTCAGATAAACACAATACATGCCATTTCATAGTGATATGTAACTGTGTCATGACATGTACAAACCCAACAACAAATAGAGCTAGGCAGTGGCACAAATCTAACCAACAAACACAGTCAGATATGTAGCCACCACTAGAACACCACCTCACAGGGAAGCTCACTGAAAGGAAGGAATTCTGTGTATGCTGGTCAAGTCAGTGTAGCCAATAGCATGATGGGAGTTGTAGTCACAGATATTGCTCACCCTCACAATTTGACCATCAACACCACTCTGAACCATGCTCACATCACAGGGAGTGGAAAACAACTGACAAGATGGCTGACACTGGCTACTGCTGTGGGGAGCACAAGGCCCTGCTGGGAACTGTGCACCAACCAACAGCAGGACACCACTGACTGACATCCTGAAAGCCAACTTGCACTCCCTGCAATGGAAGCACGTTCCATGGTGGGATATCTGGCTGGGTGGGAAGGAGGACTGACAGCTATGACCATAGTTACCAGCAGCTGTTCTCACACACACCCTTAACACAAACTCCACACAACTCACCTGGGAGAATGCATTGCCTCACACTCTAATTAAATATCCCACAAAGAACCACCACCCTGGGTTATGCTGTGTGAAGCACAGGGACACTTTTGGGACTTGTAGCCAAACCAACGCCAGGACAACACTGTCAGCCATCCTGTCAGCACAGGCACACTACCCCACAGGGAAGCAGAGTCAAAAGGAAGAAAGTATGGGCATGCTGGGAAGGCGGGTGTAGGCAATAGCATGATGGGAGTGGTAGTCACAGCCCAACATCCCCCACCCACATGGCCCAGCAAGCTCACACTGAGGCATGCACACCTCACAGGGAGTGAAAAGCCACATCAAAGATGTCTGACAATGGTGCTCTGTTGTGGGGAGAGCAAGGCCCTGCTGGGAACTGGGCACCAACAAACAACGACACCACTGTCAGCCATCTTGCCATTGCTGTCACACTCACACACAGTGAAGTACACTCAAAAGGAAGGAAGTATGGGCATGCTGGGAAGGGGGGTGTAGGCAATAGCATGATGGGAGTGGTAGTCACAGATATTGCTCACCCTCACAATTGGCCCATCAACACCACTCTGAACCATGCTCACATCACAGGGAGTGGAAAACAACTGACAAGATGGCTGACACTGGCTACTGCTGTGGGGAGCACAAGGCCCTGCTGGGAACTGTGCACCAACCAACAGCAGGACACCACTGACTGACATCCTGAAAGCCAACTTGCACTCCCTGCAATGGAAGCACGTTCCATGGTGGGATATCTGGCTGGGTGGGAAGGAGGACTGACAGCTATGACCATAGTCATCAGCAGCTGTTCTCACACACACCCTTAACACAAACTCCACACAACTCACCTGGGAGAATGCATTGCCTCACACTCTAATTAAATATCCCACAAAGAACCACCACCCTGGGTTATGCTGTGTGAAGCACAGGGACACTTTTGGGACTTGTAGCCAAACTAACGCCAGGACAACACTCTCAGCCATCCTGTCAGCACAGGCACACCACCCCACAGGGAAGCAGAGTCAAAAGGAAGAAAGTATGGGCATGCTGGGAAGGCGGGTGTGGGCAATAGCATGATGGGAGTGGTAGTCACAGATATTGCTCACCCTCACAATTGGCCCATCAACACCACTCTGAACCATGCTCACATCACAGGGAGTGGAAAACAACTGACAAGATGGCTGACACTGGCTACTGCTGTGGGGAGCACAAGGCCCTGCTGGGAACTGGGCACCAACAAACAACAGGACACCACTGTCAGCCATCTTGCCATTGCTGTCACACTCACACACAGTGAAGTCCTCTCAAAAGGAGGGAAGTATGGGCAAGCTGGGAAGGGGGTGTAGGCAATAGCATGATGGGAGTGGTAGTCACAGCTCAACACCCCCCACATGGCCCAGCAAGCTCACACTGAAGCATGCACACCTACCAGGGAGTGAAAAGCCACTTCAAAGATGTATGACAATGGTGCTCTGTTGTGGGGAGCACAAGGCCATGCTGGGAACTGTGCACCAACCAACAGCAGGACACCACTGACTGACATCCTGAGAGTCAACCTGAACCCACTGCAAGGGTGGCATGCTTCATGGTGGGATAACTGGGCTGGGGGAGAAGGAGGGCCGGATGTCCACCAAATACAACCAATGCTGTCCATGTACACACCTCAACATTCACATTGAAATGCTCAAGTTTGCAGGACAATGTGCCACACCAATATCAACCCCTGACTGTGACAACTTAGGACAATGCAATGTACAGGCCTGCATCCAGAGGTACAGCCATAACTGTCAGGTGTGTGAACCATTGATGCCTGCAGAAACATAACATACATTGTGTGTGTCTCCCAAAACAGGTGATGATGGGGACACAGCAGCAGACAATGAGAAGTCCCTGTCCCAGGCTCCGGGGGACACTGAGCTCACTGGTGTGGAACAGTCTCTGCCCTCCTCGGATGGCGAAGACCTACCTGGCCCCTCCGGTGTGAGTCATCATGCAGCACCAGCAGGACCACCATCTGCACCCCCTGCACCCACCCCTCCAACAACTGCCAACACACAGACCACCCCCGCCAACACGGACAGACCAAGGACCAACAATAACACCAGCACAGTGACCCCGGCCCAACCTGGAGCAACGGACAACAACACCAGTGACAACCCCCAAGTGGGCCTAGGGTCACCTGTGCGTGCCACTGCAGGTCCCGCACGTGTCGCCAGGGGTGGTGGGAGGGGTGGTAGACATAGGTCGCTGTTTGCAGAGGGGTCTGGACTGCATGATGACCCACAACTGGTACGCATTGCTGATGCGTACCAGAATAGCACTGGAGAGGTCAGCCAGGTAGTGGGGATCCTCAAGGACATTCAACAACAGCATGCTGCCCATCATGCCCGCTTGGACTCACACATGTCACGTGTGGACTCCCACATGTCCCGTATGGAGACACACATGTCCCGTGTGGATACACACATGGCTGGCATGGAGTCCAAGTGGGACACATTGCAAGAACTGACGGCGGTGCATAGGGACATATTGACATGCCTCCGCCAGATTAGCACCAACATGACCACACCTCCCTGTGTGCCCACAACATCTGGTGCCGCAACAACTGCAACTGCCACAGGGAGGGAGGATGACTCTGGCAGAGAGTCCCCTGAACCGCAGCAGCCTGCACGTGAGGGTCCCCCCCAAAGAAGAGGGGTCGTCCGAGGAAGGACAACTGAGAGGCCGATGTCCATGCACATCCCCCAGGAACCCAACACCTGTTCTGGAAATCCACCTTTGTGTGCAAACTGTTCACCCTGTCGCATGCAACCCAACTCGCTCACATGACATGGGGAGTTTAAGTTGGACCAATGTATCAGATGACTGTTGACTTTACTCAGGACATTTCTGCTACCAATACTTCCAACTCATCTGGGAACTTTGGATTACAATCCCAATGTACAGCACCCACCATCCTGTGCACTATCCTCACACATGTATGTAAATAAACTCACTAATACACCATACTTGCCTCTGTTGTGATTCCAACGTGGTTTCAGTCATGGAGATGATGAGCTGCTAAATGACACTGTGCATGCTAACTGCCATAGCAAGTACAACACCATCATGTGAGTCATGGCGACGTGACACATATGAGGGAGACACACCACTAGGGCTACACAACACATACACACCAGGGCCATCTCACTCATCGCCTACACTGATGTTGCCAGGAAATACAGTGCAATGCACAGACACCACACCTATTCACAGTCTGTGTTAACTAGCCCACTGGTGCAGTAAGCAAATGTCAGTCAGATGTGTGACCACAGACAACGCACATCCCAAAGTGAAGCACAGGTTTATTACACATGTGCAACATGTCGTTTCCACTACAGATGCAAGGTAATCCCACGTGGCAGTGGCCACACAGTCAACAAGTGTAGAAGAAAGGAAGTCCAGGGGTGTGGAGCACATCACCTGTAGGGAAACGACAGCTTCCACCCTGGAAGTTGAATCACGGTGTCGGGGGATCACAGTTGACCAAACAACTCTGAAAGTACCCTGTGAAGGACAGAAATGACACACAGTCAAAAGCACAGAAAAACAGGACAGAACTGCAATACTCATGCCCAATACATGTCACAAGATACCTACACAAAACCAAGTTAGCATGTCAACACTGTTGGGGAGTACAGACTACCTGTAAGGACACATCGCTGCACGCATACAGTCAAGAAGCACATGGACACAATCAAACAGCACCAGAGCACCACCAACACATATCATGCAAACTCACATCATTGACATCTCTGGATACTCACATTCAGCTGAAGAAGTTGGTGATGAGCTGTGTGCGGACATCACCCTCATCATCATCACCATCACTGGCATCGTGGCCCAGGCCAGGATCCTCCACAGGTGCGGATGTTGGTCATCGTCATCCAGGATGAGAGGCAACTCCTTCCGCACTGCCAGGTTGTGTAGCATGCAGCAGACGATGACAATCTTGCACACCTTTGCTGGGGCATATGGGAGGGCCCCTCCTGTCTTGTCCAGGCAGCGAAAGCGGCTCTTCAGGAGACCAAATGTCCGCTCAATCACTCTCCTGGTCCGACCATGTGCCTCATTGTAGCGCATCTGGGCTGGTGTCACAGGGTTCCTGAGGGCGTCAGCAACCACGGCATGTTGGGGTATCCGGAGTCACCTACATACAGACAATTGCACATTAGCTGACTTGGAAAGAGGGTGGAATACTACATTGCAGAACACACACAATGGTACAAAGTCAGTACACACCGACAAGCCAGGCACGCTGGTTCCGCATCTGTGACATCATCCTCGGGATGCGACTACTCCTCATCACGTAGGCATCGTGTGCAGAACCGGGGAAACGGGCACACACGTGTGAGATGCTCATATCTGCAAGACACACCACCAGTGCATTGACCGAATGGTAATGTTTGCGGTTCCTGTATGCCTGCTCATGTGCCTGTGGTGGTACCAAAGCCACATGTGTCCCATCAATGGAGCCAATGACATGCGGCATCCTCCCCAGGGCATAGAAGTCACTCTTGACGTCAGTGAGTTGTTGACGTTTAGGGAAATAGATGTACTGGTTCAGGTATCTCAACATAGCCTCCAAAACATCGCGGAGCACACGGCTGAACATGGTCTGTGACATCCCACCAGCAGACGCCACAGTGTGTTGAAAGGTACCGGTGGCAAAGAAGTGTAGGGCTGCCATCACCATCACCTTGGGGGTCAGCGCTGTAGGGTATGTCCGGCCAGGTTGCAAATGTGGGGCCAACCGCACCGTCAATTCCTCAATCAGTGGCCTGGTGAAGCGGTACCGTTGGATGCAGTCCCGTTCAACCATGGTTGCAAGGTCAGGGAATGGTCGATGGACAGCTGGTGCCCTGCAGTGCATAGGTGAAGAAAGAAAGATTGTCAGTCACCCCACATATGTGGCATAGCCCAGACTCAATATCACATGATACATCATTATGAGATACAAGTACATGGTGTGTGTGCCGTTCCGTAAGGACATGTATGGCACCGAAATGGACAACATCTAACATCACAGTTCAACATGTGTCCTCAACAAGTCCCAGGTTGTGCTATGGGATATCATTAGGCTGTGTCACAGTACCCATGTACTGCTGTCACGTTCCAAACACACACCACAGTGACATGTGAGGACAGATGTGCCCCAGGCATCACAGCCCATCGACAGGTAGATTCCCCGGGAGCCTGTATTGCCACATGGACACTGGCATGACATGGTGCATCATGAATACACCACAGCAAAACAACCATGACCCCCACAGGTAGTGGTCCCTGTTGCCTCGGCAGGACAGACATGGACGTCTGTGACACACACACGCACAACATCAAAGTCCATGCACAAACAACGTGGATGTGGAGACTGTCTCCCATTGTGCACATGGAATCAGAGACATTGTAAACACAACATGCAGACAGACTGTGGAGGGCCATCACTATTGTGGCAATGGGTCACCCTGTGACGTACATACCGTCCCACATGGGACTCAGGGGTATGTGACATGACATACACATACACAACCGTGAAATGTGACCATGCCACATGCTCTGAAATGAACAGTTGCACATCACAGTGGTCATGTGCACAACACACCAAGGATTCTGTCCCCATGAACACGTGCACAGCCTGGGAGTGGCTGCCCCCAAGTGCCACCCAAAAAACAACATGTTGACCCCCATACACGGAAAAGGTAATGCAGCCTTACATGTCTTAGGATACAGTGTGGACAGGCTGTGGTGTTGTAGGTGTGCCCCTCACTCCCTGGGAAGTAAATGTGGCTGGCATACGTTCACCTGTGACAGGCATGGTGACATATGCCAGTGACTTGTACAGGGACGCGTTGTACAGCAATGGACCAATCTGTGCGCACGCATTGGCCATTGCATATGATGTGGCCGGTGCAGCGTTGTCATCCGATGTACGCATTGTACAGCAATGGACCGATCGGTGCGCACGCATTGGCCATTGCATATGATGTGAAGGGGTACGCGTTGTACAGCAATGGACCGATCGGTGCGCACGCATTGGCCATTGCATAGGATGTGAAGGGGTACGCGTTGTACAGCAATGGACCGATCTGTGCGCACGCATTGGCCATTGCATATGATGTGAGCGGGTACGCTTTGTCATCCGATGTACGCGTTGTACAGCAATGGACCGATCGGTGCGCATGCATTGGCTATGGCTTGGCATGGCAACGGACGCGTTTTCAAACCTTTAACGAGTCTGATGCTGTGAATTCAGTTGGCCACCCACAACAATGTTGCAAATTCATGGGTCTCATGAAGTTGAACTTTTGAAGGATGCTGTGGGCATGTGTTAGTGGTGCAATTCCATGGATTGGCCAGATTCAGAAGATGCAAACGACTTGGACCTATCACTTTGGACACATGGGACAGTATCTGCCTCAGCAGCACACATATAATGCTGGCTGTTGCCCTGAGAGCTCACTTGCCTGCACTACATGCTCCAGGACGACATCTGCCACCACCACTGCTGCTGTATCTGCATCCTCTGGATCCTGCAATGGCACGTACTGTGGAGAGAGCCCCAGCCTTCAGCACTGAGGAGAACCAGGCCCTGCTGGACAGCCTCCTTCCACAGTACAGCAAGCTGTATGGGAAACCAGGGGAGCAGGTGAGTGTGCTGTCCACTGCCTTACTAAATGTGCATGTTGTCTGACTAGCAGGACTTACAGTCTGCACGCCACTGGCTAGGAGGCTCACTGAGTAGTTGTCACCCCCCATAGTGTGTAGTTACATGCACTGAACAGGTATAGTGCAGTAACAGTGCATTTAAACGAGGTTTTACTTCCCAGGCAATGATACCATGTAGTAACTGCTGGCAGACTGTTCATAGCCATCGTTGCACTGCCTGTGTACATCATGTGCCCCTGTGATTGAGACATGTATATCCAAATGTGTGATGCACGGAATTGTTGCATGTGTAGTAATGGGCTTTTCACTTTGTCATCCTCACAGGTTGATGCCCACCAGAAGCAGAAGATATGGCTGACCATCGTCCGGGCATTGAGATCCGTGGGGGCCTACAAGCGCCGGATCCGCAACTGCCAGAAGAGGTGGCAGGACCTTCGGGGCTGGACCCGGAGGATCGCAGGGGTCCAGCTGAAGCTGTCGCCTCCTCGCAGGAGGGGCGGACACCGGACCCTGACCCCCCACATGCTCCGGATCCTGGCGGTGGTCTTCCCTGATCTGGATGGGCAGCTGAAGGCCAGACAGCAGCAAGGAGGGGGTGAGTCCATGACTGCACTGTGAACTTTGTCTGCCATGCTATGTGCCCTCCTCTGGCCTGGTTAAACTTCATCAGTATATCAGTAATGTGGTCCAGGACCCATGTCCCTCAATTGTGCACTGCCCACTCCTCATCTGATACCCAGGTGTGGCCCTTACAGTCAGGAAATTGTGTCACTTGGGTACTGTGTCCTTGCATTTTGCTTAGCTCAAGGTGGGGGACAGCATTTGTTCCCGTAACTCTGTGGTGGGCTTCATGGGTGGGTCCATTGCTTACACAATGCCTGAGTTCTCACATGTAATCTGCGTGTTACTCTGATATGTGGTCCAATTGCTGTTCTGATTCACCACATGTGCCTGGGGTATTTGGCACACACCCATGCTGCGGGTGGGAACAATGTTTGGGCCTCAGGAGTATGTTTATCAAGTGTGTCACACATACTTAGCCACCTGCCTACTGTCTATTGCTAAAAAATTCCACGAGCACGCGGAAATTCCGCGAAATCGCGGAATTGCTGGTTCCGTCCGTTCGCGATGTGTTTTTGCGTGCTCGCGGGGAAATATATCGCTAACTTGCCCATGCGGTCGCTAACGGGCGCGGCCATCTTTTTTTCACTTGTCCCGCCCGCTCGCGATGGTATTTCCTGTTCCGGGTCGCGTATTGCATGCTCCCGCCCGCTCGCGATGCTTATTTCCAGTTCCGGGTAGCGTATTGCATGCTCCCGCCCGTTCGCGATAAGGGTTTCCTGTTCGGGAACGCGCATTACGTGTTCGCGACACTTTTTGCGTGCTTGGGGGGGAAATATCGCGCGAACTTGCCCATGCGGTCGCAATGGGCGCGGCCATCTTGTTTTTCAGTCTATTGCTATGGTTCTGGGCCTGCTTTTCAATCCTCCCTCTATCTTTTCAATCCTTTGTTTCTGTAAACTTTTTTTGAGTCTTTTTTATTTATTATCTAGCTCTCTATTTTCCTGATTCTATATTTTGAGTTTTTTTCTACTTTTTGTGTGTTTTTAACTACTTTTTCACACTTTTTCTATTACCTGCTTTTTCATTTCTTTTACTTACTTTTTTGTAATTCCTACCTTTTCTTTTCCGTCCCCCGCCTACCCAGAACCATGGCAAAGGGCCACAGCCACAGGGCTCGAAGTCGGAGCCAGAGCCGCGACCGCCTTCCTTGCGGAAGGCGGCGCCAAAGAGGGGTGCAGGCACAGGCCTTATTCAATGAGTCGGAGGTGGTCGCTCTGTTTTTTTTTGTTCAGCGCCACCTCCCCTTAACCCTGGCAGCAGGCGGCAGGCCTGGGTCCGGGTACGGGCTCCGGGAGCGTCGGCAGCAGTGGGGCAAGGTGCGTCGGGCAGTGTTTCGCTGCTCTGGTGTCCGGCGCACCAATAATCAGCTGACGCACCGGTGGTCCGATATTCTGGACCGGGAGCAGGACCTGCTGGACCTGCTAGGAGTGGAGGTCCCGGGGCTTGGTGAGTAGCTATTTAATATTACTACTTTGTGTTCTGCTCTGTGTTATATATTGCGAATATTTATTTTTTTCCGACCAGCAAGAATGCTGCTGCTTACATTGCAGGTAAATTACGTTTACAAATCTGTGATTGTTATGACACAGGCGCTCGGCGCTACTAATCTTACTTGTTTGCAACTTTGCGCTCGCTTGGCCTGATGATTATGTAAGAGTTTACTTTAGAGAACTTAAGTGATGTAATGCTAGAGAAGTAGTCCTTCCTTTGTCCTCCTGCCACTAAGAAGGGATAGTGGTGGATTGATAGGTTTAGTTACTTATTAGTTGGTAATTTGTAAGTGGTGTGCGTGACGCATCCTCTGTCATGTCACGTGCTGCTGAGTGCTGCTTACCCCAGTCCTTCGCAGAACCTTTTGTAGTTTGTTTTCTGGGTGTTAATAGGCTTATATCATCACTAGCAGAACATCAGCAGCAACCAGCGAACAATTTGGTGTATGCAAAAATGTATGCATGTGTCCTCCATCTATGCATTTTTGAGGACTAAAATAAATGGAAATGCAGACTTACTGAACAATTGGCCCGTCTGGATTGGAATAGGTGGGCTAGGTCAGGTGGTAGTTAGGCTTGCTAGACGGTCCGTGAATCTCGCAATACTACCAGTCGATCAGATAGGTCAATTTTATTGCAATTGTTGTTACCAAAAAGTTTTTGGTGCGTATTTTTAAATATTTTATTTATTTCACACCAAACTTTAATTTTTGTCTCTTTCTTTATGAAATCTTACATGATCAGCAGCACCCAGGGGCAAGAAGACGGGGTCGCAGGCGGTGGGCCACGAAGATCTACAAGATGCCTCCCAGGGACAGGACCGCTCCTCTATCGAGGGCTCTGCTGCTGGCCCCAGTAAGTCCTCCAGTGGTTAATATTATTAATTATATTTCCCAAACTTTTCCTGCACTTTATTTTTTCCGAACTATTATTTCGGTATCCTCCTAATTCGAATTTTGACAAAATCTTCTTTGCTCTATACTATCTGTTTCTAAATTCTTGTTATCCCTGCCTCTAACTGCGTCTGCTATGACTCTCTGTACTACTACTATTAGTCTGTCTGTAGCTAAGCTTGCCCAGTTGCCCACTCTTTATTTAAAATATTTTAAATAAAACTCATATTCACCAATAGCTATAGCCATTGAGTCCAGTCCTTTGGTTGTCCTCTTCTACTACTTCTAGTCTTCTTATTCTTGAGGCTTTTCGACAATTCCCACCAAGAAAATGCCCAACCACATTTTAGAATTTTAGATAGGATAGGACATACTACTACTGTTGTAGGGATTCTGCACATACAGAACTTTGCACAAGAAAATAGGACGTTGGTGATGGGAGGTCGGACCTTCCTCACACCTCAATCAGAAGCCACCACAATCCCCTGACCAA
Organism: Calotriton arnoldi; assembly: GCA_963921515.1. NCBI lineage: Eukaryota > Metazoa > Chordata > Amphibia > Caudata > Salamandridae > Calotriton > Calotriton arnoldi. The sequence goes on along the minus strand of CAWUFW010001712.1, from coordinate 704,369 downwards.
CTAGTTATAGTGTCTCATTACTCCGAAACGCCCCCCCCAAAATACCCAATGAGTAGACAACCCAGACAACATAACACTCCCAACCTCTGTCGCGGAAGCAATGCACACCTTTTGCTCACTCTCGTGTAAGTCCACACCAAATACCACCGAGTCTATGTAAGTTCAAAAGGTGTATTTTTATTTCCAACTGACAAACTCTGTACGTTGTATAATGCAGCAGCAACAGCAAAATGCATAAGATTAAAACAATAAACATTGTTACACTTAGTTAGACTTACAAGTTACTTACAACTACAAGTCCATAGAAGCCAAAAGGCGAGATCATGATAACTGAACAGTGGTGGAAGAACCACCCTCCCCTTGGTAGGAATCTAGTTTATATAAAATTATAAATGGAGATGTGAGAATTCTGAGGAGCCCTCACCTTAGAAGAACCTAGTACTGGTTACATCATAAGGTCTGCAAAGCTCTGGTTCTTCGTATAAGGGAATCTTCCGTCTGTAATGAGAAAAATGGTGCGCGTTAGTATAGTGCAAGCATTTCTCAGTCGTGCCAAAAAGTGCAGTTTTTTATGGATAAGCAATATGGACTAACACCAGAACTCCATAACAAAGTCGGTTGTTTTTCGACCTTGTACGCAGCGCTCAGACAGTAGCAGTGTGAGCTCATGTGGGCTCAAAGGCGTCTTTCACAACAAGCTGCGAGGTAACTTGCGCAAAAATAAAAGACAGAGCTAAAATGGTTGCATGGCTCGGGGTAACTTAGCAAAGACTAGAATGACCCTAGGGACCATATAACACTACCAGTGTCTACTCTACTACCTGATTTATACTAGTGATGTATGTTGTATATGTATTAACTTTTTTTTTCATTCTTGCTAGTCAAAAATAGGGGAGGTGTATAAGGCATCTGAAAAATGTGTAATGTTTTTCTAGGCGTACTACCGACCACCAGTACCGGGGCCAGCGGCGAAGGTGACGCGGCCGCTGAGGGTGCAGGCGATGCGGCAGTTGGAGGAGCTGCAGGGGGTGAGCCAGCAGCAGTGGCGGGCGGTAGTAAGTTATATTCCTAATCCTTACTTATTGACATTACACTCGCTGCAAGGGTGTAATGTATACTGTACTGTTGAGACTTAAGTAAGAAGTTGTTGTGAACGGTTAAAGAAGACACCCTTTACTTAGCATTAGCAATAGCATTAGCGACGGGAGTGTACTGAGAGTAACCAATGGCCTCTTCTATCGGACTTCAACTCAGCTGTGAAATTTTTATGGAGAAGACAAAGTCTGATCAGATGACCTTGATGGATGGGTTGAACGAAAAGGGAAAGAAGGGTGGAAGGAGGAAGGACGGGCGAGATTTTATATTTATGACTGGCAGAGAAGGATACGTGGGATGCATGCATAGGTGTGTGATATGAATCAGATGCATGGGTGGTGGAATGCCTGAAACTCCCACAAATGTTTGAGGCCGAGGTAGTGGGAGGATAGATACATACCACAAATGTTATGTACTGTGCTTGCTAGTGCTACTGTGCCACTATGTGTAGAATGAATTTGTCTGACTGCTTTGCTAAGAGTATATTTTACAATAGTCTTGTTTTTTCTTCTTGATATAGCGACTCCTTCCAAAGGTAAAGTCAACAGGAAGGAGTTGGCAGCCAAGGCCCGGCGCCGGAAGCTGGCGGCCATACAGGCCGAATACCAGCGGCTGGTTCTTCTAGAGGAGGAGGAGGAGGAGGCGGCAGCAGCTGCAGCCTCCTCCAATGCCCCAGGCCCCAGACACCCCCCTACAGTGTTACGGCGCCACCGCCTGTCAGCTGCCCGCTGCCACACAGCAAGAAGCACTGCTGCCCCCCCCCTGTGGATGCAACTGCCGCGCGCTGAAGCACCGCGTGGCCCGCCTAGAGGAGCGCATCCGTGTCCTGGAGAGGCGAGCCCGCTGAGACCCCGTTTATTTATTGCCCCTTTTTTATAGCTTCTTTTGGTGGGTGGGAATCGGGCGTTGGGTTTTGGACTTTTGGACATTTGTTGGACTTTTTCGTTCCGGGACATGAACATTGGTTGGGGTTAGGGAGAGGGGTGGGTCAGGTGTTGTGGGATTTTTTTACATAGTTTATTTTTGTTAGGGTATTAAATTACATATTTAGACTTTATATACGATGTGGTTAATGTTTTGTGGGTGGGGTTACTGTTTTACGTCACACGGTTTCCTTGCTGGTGCAGTGCCACAGCCAGTGTTTGATTTAAATAATTGGCTGAGTTACTAAGACACAAACAGACAGATGCGGTACCCCTCACTGAGGGACTTGTCCTACTAGTACTGTCAGTCTCTCCTCCTAATCTATGCATTCTGCAACTGGACTCAAAGGGGTGTGTGAAATAGAATTAATGAAAAAAATTCCGTTATTAATTATGCCTCCCCCAAACTTCTTCTCTTACCTGTGCTTGATGTTTAACTTGGGCACGGCGATGGCTGCATGGTGATGATGGTTTTCTTTCCCAACATGCCATGGTTGTGGTGGTAGTAGTAGTAGACCCTGGCAGTAGCACTTGCAAATAAAAGAAAATGAGACAGTCAGTCGCCTGAGAGAGACTGTGGGAGGAGTAGTAGAACGAAGTACAGTACGGAACTTACTGCCAAACAATAATATGCCAAAATACAAGGAAACATAATGGTTGCGGGGATAGCCTAGTACATAGAGTTACAAACTCTAGCTGTGTCGAGTCACTCGACTAGGCCTACAGTACACCGTGACTCGACACAAGCGTAACCGTTAGTGCTGTTTCGGAGGATGACAACAAATCCAATCTATGCCGGCAATTAATGTTGATGGATTAGGTTCCTTTGGTAAAAAAAAATTGCAAATATACTGCTCATAGGAGGGTGGGCAAGCAGAAGAAGATCCGCGCCCTGCCTTGAAAATGCATTTTTGTTGCTTTAGCCACATCCGCCCCAGCAAGCGTGTGATAAATTATTGGTGTACATTTAATTTAGTCACACCTCAATAAGTCACACAGCCCGGGGGAAGAGGGTTAGGGTTTGATGAATGGTTGGGAAGGGGGTTTTGGGAAAGGTTTGACAAAGAAAAACAGTACGCATGGACAACAACAAAACACAATCTTGGCAGACAACCATATCCATAAATCAGTTAAGGGAGAAAAAGGAAATGCATGCATGATGATGATAACTTGATGGTTAATGATAGTACTTACTAACTACTACTACTAGACAATTAGACAGTACAGGGCAGCAGTATATTATGCAATTTGCCTTGCCTGTCTGCCCTCAGAGAGACCTGAATTACATTCAGTTTCTGTTCTGTTGTACCGGCCCGGGCTTAAAGATAGCAAAGAAAAGCCAAAAATTGCGGTAGGGATGAATTGAATTGTAAGCAGAGAGCAAACATAACAACAACAACACACAGTAGTAACGATTGAAGACAAAAAATAAATCAAATTTAAAAGATGATGAAAGTTGATACTGTTACTGTATGTTATCCTGGTCAAAATGTGGAGTTGCATCTCGGCATTCGTCTTGGTCCTACCTTCCATGGACGCTCCGGCCATCAATCTTGGGTGACGCCACTGCCTGCCTGGCAGATGTAGATTCATTGGTAAGGTAAGTGAGAGTTGTTTTTCCTAGTGTAGCACAGGGTAAGGGCCGGCCTGTAATTGCAGATGGGAAAACAAAAGGGATATTGAAAAATCAAGTAGAAAAAAAATGCCTAAATTACGGTGGAGTGCAACAAGAACACTTTCAGAGGCGGCATGGATTTGGATACATCATGTCTACTCTAGTCTGTTTCCAGCATTAACCTCCAACAACAACAGGACAGAGCAGGCCCACGGCACCCGTGACACATCCTCCATTTAGCGTACCTTTTTTGACAGAGGCAGACAAAGCAGATATACAGCAACATAGCATTTTACAAATTAAGTGACTAAATCAATGCCCCGCTGTCAGTCATACCACCACACTCGACTCCACCACTACACAGACATGTAGGTCTGCAGTGGTTGTTGTTGACTTGGTTACCTTTTAATGCACTCATGAAAAGCACTGAGTTATTCCATCAATCATCTCTGATCGTACTGAGTGACTGCGAAGAGATAATGTCACTGTGGTCATCATCATGGTGTGTTGTCCAACTCAGTGTGCAGTAGTGTACAGATTGAGTCCCCTTTCCATATTCAAAATGCAATGGATCGGCCTGCAGTAGAAGTAGAAAATTGTTATTGAAAAACAAGAATGGAAACAAACATTGCATTGAGTTACTTTTAGTGTGTAGATTAGATAATAGTACACAATGAATTACCTTCATGCACTACAAACAACAACAACACAAATCACTCAGTCAGCGTCCAATGCATGTCATCATTCATTACCTGTTCCTTCTCATCTTCAGTTAATGGGCAGTCTGTATCGGCTCGGAAAGGAGGATAGCTATAGTAGTCATCATCATGTTCCACTTCTTTTGGAGAGACTCAACGAGGCAAGATTTTAGTTTTTCTTCGATTATGCTACATCCAATTATCATCTGGCTTGAGGGCAATAGATTTAGGTCGATTCAGGAGGAGCAGGACTCGGAGGAGTGGACTGAAATGCAGAGAGCTGAAACTCATATAAGGCAATAAAATAAGAAAACGGTGGTGATGGATTTGTTGTGATTTGAAGTTTCCAAACAGAAAGACAGACACACAAATAGAAGTAAATAAGGGAGAACCACAGTAAGAAGTGGAAACCTAGTTGTCAGGGAAGTATAGCTCGTCCTCAAACTCTGGAGGTTCAACCAGAAGTAGGTAATCAGCATCCAACACGCTACTTCCGTCACCTGAGCCGCTGTCCTCATCTTCCTGCGTTGATTCATGTATTGTGTAATTCGGTGGTATAAATTGCTGATTCATTTTGATCATGGTTAACCTCTCAACATTTTTGGGTGAGAGACTGGTCCTTTTCACTGTTACAATGGAACCAGCAGCACTGAAAACACGTTCAGAAGAGACACTTGCGATAGGGCAAGCCAGATAGTTTATCGCCAGCCTGCTGAGCACTGGCCATTGGCCCCTTTTGCCATACCAATACCGCAATGGGTTTTGATCAATGTAGACCTCTGTTGGGTCATCCAGGTAGGCCTGGACCATTCGGTCAATGTTCAGGGGTGCTAAACTTAGTGCGGCCTCTTTTGTCTTTGCATCAGCACTGGACCTAGCAAGTCCTTGCTGTAAATACCAATCCTGTGCCGTTTGTACTGGGGCTGATGATCCGGTTATTGCTGTTGTCGATAGTGTTGGTGACAGCTGTGAACCAAATGCACTGCCCACAGGCTCTGAAGTTGAACTTGACGCCGGATGCTCTGCTGCAGTACTTGACGTGGGTTTGAGGCCTTTAATTACCAGCCGTTCATTTTCCAATGTACTGGCTGCCTCAGCTATCCAAGTTTTGTACCGGGCAACATCCACTTCTGAAAAAGGGAGTAATGTCTTACTGTGCAGTGCCGATTTGTACCGTGGATCCAGAATTGTGGCACAAATGTAATGTTGTTGTGACAGAATCTTATTTTGCACCCTTGCATTTTCACTTAAGCGACATGATAAGCTCTCCACCAACTCATATGCTTCTTTTTTCCCTCCACACCTTTGTACGCTTCACACACCCCCTTCAGCTGTTGCTCTAGCATGTGCAACAATGGGATAGCTTGGCCCATAGTACAGTCCTCCTTGCTGACTTCACGTGTGAAGACCTCGAAAGGAAGAAGCATCTCTGTAAGAGATTTAACTAGGCACCATTGGTCCATCTGAAGGGTCATGCCTTTCACAGTAGCATCCGCCCTTCGCATGACATATTCATTGATTGGTCTGTACTGCTCAAACAGACGGTCAAGCATGTAATACGTTGAGTTCCAACGTGTTGCCACCTCCTGGATGAGTGCTTTGACTGTCATTCTATAGTCACGTTGAATGATCCTCAGCTGCTTCCGGGCTTTAAAAGAATGGCTGAAATGCGTGCATATTCTGCGGCAGGTGGTCAGTAAGTTGCTGACTATGGGTTCTTTTTCAGAAAGTCTTGAACTATAATGTTAATGCAGTGCGCCAAACACGGGACCCTGAAATACTCACCAAGCGTCATGGCCTTAAGTATATTACTGCAATTATCCGTGGCAACAAAACCAATGTGAAGCCCTCTGGGGCGCAGCCATTCAAAGACCTTGCTGTTAAACTCTTCCAAAATGTTTTCAGCAGTATGAGATTTCTCCATGGTGAACATGGCTACAGTTGCATGTTTCCGAGAAGCATTAAAAATTGCAGCTGTGTCAACAGCACCTACTTCAGATAGCTTGTCTCTAACCCCCACAAAAGAGACACAGTGTGCAGTGATGCACATGTAATCAGTGGCTTGGCAACTGGTCCACATGTCTGTTGTCAGGTGGATTTTGTGAACAGCACTCTGCTGCAAAGCTTGTCCAACCAATTCCAGCACATCGTGATGTAGTGCTGGAACAGCAACTCGGGCGAAATAGGACCGGCTGGGAACCTTCCATTTAGGGCAGATGGCTGACACAAATTCAAGGAAACCCACCCCTTCCACAAATGAAAAAGGGAGAAGGTCCAGCGCTAACATTTTAGCCAGCTTCGCATTGTACAACCGTGCCGTTGGGTGGTTGCGTTGGTACTGCCCCTCCGACCTAAGCATGCTGTCAGTGGTAGGCTGGAATATTTTCCTTTGTGGTGCACCTTTCTTCTTGAACCCAGCTAGGCTCAACGACGCTGCACTTTTGCTCATTGCAGTGCCCGGTTGCCTTTGTGTCTCATGTTGACTCTTACTACGGTGCCACTCAGATGTTGCTGAGGATGTGGGCGTTACCAGTACACTGCTGGGGGTAGGGCTAGAAATGTCTCCCTTTTGTTGACCTTCCACCGCGATCATATCTTCCCCTACTTCTTCATCCCCAACAACAGCAATGGGTCCAGTTTTCCTTTTTTCTAAGTGAAGTAGGTGAGCCTCCCACTTGATAGTGTGGTGTTTTTTGAGATGACTTGTTTGTCCTCCGGTACCATAGTTTGTACCAAGCTTACCCCGCCTAACAGCCTGCCGACAAATTGAGCATATAGCAATGTTCTCCTCCTTACTGCTAACCGAAAAGAAGTCCCAAACTGGGGAGGAGAACTTTCTAGCGCTGCTGGAGGTGCCACTTTCAATACCAGATGAAATGGAGGGTGTGCATGGAATTTGACTCTGTGCACTTACATTACCACCACCTACTGAGGTGGTGGTTGAGCTGGATGTAGGTCCCTGCCGGGCCTTTGCAAAGGCAAATATGGAAGCTGGAGGTCGTGTTGGCGTTACCTGTGTTGGTGGTATCCGTGCTACATCCCTCGCAGCGATTTGGGATAGTCTAATAATGTTGGTCTCCATCTCCGCAGGCCCAGGAGTGATGTTCGTGATGACTGGCTCTTCATCATCATCATCATCACCCCCTCGTCTACATCTACCTCCATAACTGTAAGGCTTTCTGGAACCTTCCTTTTCACTAGCCTTGTCTTGTGGCGTGCATCACTCTCAGGCTGAGCTGGTGGCTTCCAAGTGGCATCTAGATCATCAGAAGCGGGGCTTGAAGAAGAAGTTGATGGACTAACCCTCCTTTTCCTTGCTGGGGGTATGGAAGACAATGGATCTTCTGGAACAGTGGCTTGCTCCTCTTCGTCTGCAAAAAGCTCGATTTCCTGAACTGCCCCTACTTCAGGTGGAACAACTACTATTGTGGGCTGTGGTTCCGGCTGTGGTTCCGGCTGCGGCTGTGGTTGCGGCTGTGGTTCCGGCTGTGGTTGCGGTTCCGGCTGCGGCTCTGGCTGTGGCTGCGGCTGGGGTTGCGGCTGGGGTTGCGGCTGGGGTTGCGGCTGGGGTTGCCCACTTATCTGCTGAGTTTCCGCCTGCGAGTGCGTGGATTGGGTACTACTTTGCGATAATGACATTTCAACATCACTGGTCGTTAGTAGACTGGCTACCTCTGCCACAGTCATGGGCTTGGGCCTAGGTTGCTGCGGTGGGCCCACTGATGCAGAGGTGCTGCTCCCAGCTTGGTCCCCGCTGGACACCGCTGCTGCAGGCGTAAGTTTTTTTTTACCAAAAAACACATCGGCCGGCACACCAGTCTTGGCAAGTGCCACTTCCTTCTTCTGTCCCTTCTTCTCACTGGCAACTTTCTTGGTACTGGAGGACCTGGTACCTTTCTTTGGGGCCATCTTCTTCAGATGTCAGAACGACGCAGGTGCACAAGTTGCAGAGATGTCTGTGGTCACACGTGGACGTGACGCGCAGCAGGACTTCTGCCTGGCAGTACAACGGGTGATGATGACACCTCCTCCTCTGTCTTTTTGTGCACCTAAAAGCAAAGAAGCCAGGAGAAGAACATCAGTGAAATGTTGCATTTGTTGTTGTGGTTCAATTACTAGCAGTACAAACAAACAAATAAAAGATATAAATTAGTGTAGCCATTTGTGAGACTGTCAACAAGGGCTTTCATGGTATACTGTGTACACTGTCAGGAAGGATAGGAAAGAAGAGGAACAACAACCAAAATACAAATGTAATAGAAGTGGACCCTGTTTGGCATTCCATTATTTGCTCAGTCATCACATCATTCAGGGAGCTGCAGCTGGCAAAGGGGATGGATGCAAGCAGTAAGCCAAAAGGAAAACCATGCAGGCCTAAATGGCAAAAGCAGCACACTTAGTTAACTCCCACCAGAAATGGCCACCAGCCACATGGACACTCACAAATCACAAGCAACAAGCATGAGGGCTGGAAAACAATGTACTGAAAACAGGCTACGATAGCCAGGCAAAGGCTGTATGGTAAACCACACTGCTTTGCCTGTAATGCAATAAAATGCAAAAACGAAAATACACAGGGCTAAACAAGGCCTGCAACACACCACACACAACTAAGGCATGTATTTAACACACCCCAAAAAACTGAAATACACCCAAAAATCCACATTTTGCAATTCAATCCAATGCCATCCATGTGCCCTAAATGATGTTTAAATTCAACAGAACACACAGAAACAGTTGTTTCATGCACCCCTGACTACCTCTGGGCCCACTGGATGAAAGGCCTGTTGGCAGACTAGGCTACAAGCTTGCAGGCCTATGGATAAAAGCACACTACCGGCCTTCAAAATGGCCGCCAGCCTCATGGCCAGGCCCACAACAACAAGAAACTGAAGACAGACAATGCAGGCCTATGGCAAAAGCACACTGCCTGGCTTCAAAATGGCCGCCAGCCTCATGGCCAGGCCCACGACAACAAGAAACTGAAGACAGACAATGCAGGCCTATGGCAAAAAGCACACTGCCTGGCTTCAAAATGGCCACCAGCCTCATGGCCAGGCCCACAACAACAAGAAACTGAAGACAGACAATGCAGGCCTATGGCAAAAAGCACACTGCCAGGCTTCAAAATGGCCGCCAGCCTCATGGCCAGGCCCACAACAACAAGAAACTAAAGACAGACAATGCAGGCATATGGCAAAAAGCACACTGCCTGGCTTCAAAATGGCCGCCAGCCTCATGGCCAGGCCCACAACAACAAGAAACTGAAGACAGACAATGCAGGCCTATGGCAAAAAGCACACTGCCTGGCTTCAAAATGGCCGCCAGCCTCATGGCCAGGCCCACAACAACAAGAAACTGAAGACAGACAATGCAGGCCTATGGCAAAAAGCACACTGCCTGGCTTCAAAATGGCCACCAGCCTCATGGCCAGGCCCACAACAACAAGAAACTGAAGACAGACAATGCAGGCCTATGGCAAAAAGCACACTGCCTGGCTTCAAAATGGCCACCAGCCTCATGGCCAGGCCCACAACAACAAGAAACTAAAGACAGACAATGCAGGCCTATGGCAAAAAGCACACTGCCTGGCTTCAAAATGGCCGCCAGCCTCATGGAAAGGCCCACAACAACAAGAAACTGAAGACAGACAATGCAGGCCTATGGCAAAAAGCACACTGCCTGGCTTCAAAATGACCGCCAGCCTCATGGCCAGGCCCACAACAACAAGAAACTGAAGACAGACAATGCAGGCCTATGGCAAAAAGCACACTGCCTGGCTTCAAAATGGCCGCCAGCCTCATGGCCAGACCCACAACAACAAGAAACTGAAGACAGACAATGCAGGCCCATGGCAAAAAGCACACTGCCTGGCTTCAAAATGGCCACCAGCCTCATGGCCAGGCCCACAACAAGAAGCCTAGGCCACAAAGGGAAACACATGCAGGCCTTAGTATATGGCTAAAGCAGCACACTTGTAACTCCCACCAGAAATGGCTACCAGCCACATGGACACACACAAATCACAAGCAACAAGCAGGAGGCCTGGAAAACAATGTACCTAAAACAGGCCTATAATAGCCAGGCAAAGGCTGCATGGTAAACCACCCTGCTTTTGCTTTGCCTGTAATGCAATAAAATGCAAAAACGAAAATACACAGGGCTAAACAAGGCCTGCAGCACACCACACACAACTAAGGCATGTATTTAACACACAGCCCAAAAAACTGAAATACACCCCAAAAAAACACATATTCCAATTCAATCCAATGCCATCCATGACCCCTAAATGATGTTTGAAATTAATAAATACATCACACAGCAATCCATGACCCATGACTAGCTCTGGACCTACTGGCTACCCACAACGATTTATTTTTAAAAATGATGAAAAGTACCAAAAATGAAGTTGCAGCAACTGCAATGCCCCAATCAAACAACACCAACTTACTTGTAAAATCTCAAATCCCAAAATCCTCAAATCCAATGATAATGATGCAGCAGACACAAAGAGTGATCCTTCCAGCTCAAATCCAAGTGAAAAATGAACAGGAGATGGACAAAGCACTGGGAGGAGCCTGCTGGACAGGAACAGGAAGTAGGAGACTCTGTGGCACTTCCTCCCTCTCCCCCCAAAAATTTGACCAAAAAGGACAGCCACATATCAATCTGAGGTTTTTTTTTCAGCCAAATCATCAATTTATAGAAGGTTTGATGCTGCTTGCGATGTTATTGTTCTCCAGATTGAAAATATTGCGTGTTCGGGATCGCGAGCTGTACAAAAATATCGCCGGATGTCCGATGGCGCGCCCGAATGACGTGTTCGCGGTCGCAATCTCTCTCGTGGTGCACGATGGAGCGGCGAATGACGTGTTCGCGATCGCACACTTTCGCGTTGTCCGATGGCGCGGCGAATGACGTGTTCGCGATCGCAAACTCTCGCGGGATAACGCGGCCGGCTACCGAAATCTCGTGGCGCACGCGAACGGATAGGAAAACCCGTCGGCGAACGCAGGAATCCCGGTAAGTCGCTATCGCGCGCGCTAGAACGCATTTTTAAAGCGCAACAAGAAAATAATTCCGCTACGCCGCGGTTCGCGGAATTGTTGGCAATTCCGCGTTCTCCGCGGAACGCGAAATTGCCTAAATTCCGCAAATTCCGCGAGCGGAGCGGAATTGGATGTCCAGGGTTACTATAAACCCACAACCCGCTTCCTAAAAAAATGACACAATTAACATAATTGCCAATTAAATAATTAATAATAATTAACAGCCAATTAATTAATAATTAATAATACATTAATTCCCTCAATTAACCCTATAAAATCTAAATTAAATAAATACTAATACATAACAATTATAATTAATTTGTTATAATTAAATTACTTCCCACCCTATTCCCCTATAAACCCACAACCCGCTCTTAAAAAAATGACACAATTAACATAATTGCCAATTAATTAATTAAAAATAATTAACTAATTAATAAATAATTAATAATACATTAATTCCCACAATTAACACTATAAAATCTAAATTAAATAAATACTAATACATAAAAAATAATCATTAATTTATTATAATTAAATTACTTCCCACCCTATTCCCCTATAAACCCACAACCCGCTACAGAACTTAAAAATGCAAAATTTAATTAAGATAAAATTAATAACTACTAAAAATTTAACACATATGTTAAAAAACAAAACAAATTCTTATACAAAAAATAGATCACATACTTTTAAAATACATACTAAAATACATAACACTAATTAAAACATTGATATTTTAAACAACTAGGGGGTCGATTCCGATTCGGGCCGGAAAACGTACCGACCGACTCGGGTCGGGAATTTATTCCGACTGACACGTACCGGTGCTGCCCGACCCGCCTAGTACGATGAAATGCGTGCGAATTACGACCGACTCATACGGAACACAAGCCGAACGACCGAACCGCACAGAAAACAGCTATCCGGCCGGAAAAGCACGCGAATCGAACCGACCGACACGCAGCAGGAATGAACCTGAACGAAACGTACCCGCGAAGTCCGACCCGCGCAGTACGATGCAATGTGTGGAAAATCAGACCGAGTCGCACGGAGTCCAAGCCGTACGACCGACATGCATACAAAACAGCGAGCCGAAGCAACCCAATACTCCACGACCGACGCGTACGCCGCACATGAAACACAGCACAAACACAGCGTGAACGACTCGGAGAAGCTCGCACGAGACAACTGCAGCGTCCGACTCGGTCAGAAGAACGTCTCCTACATGCACAAAAAGTACAAAGGGGAAAATAAAAAAAAAGGGCCAAACAAGCAATTACAAAGCCAATAAATACTGGGGGGGGGAAACAGGGAACAAAGACACACCCACAACTCCACCCATATAAAGGCCACAAATCCCTACCATGATCCTTTGCAATTTCAAATGACCTGCCAGCACAGAACACCAACAGACAGCAACCACAGACACACACACAGCTCATCCATCACACAAGCCACACACCATCAGCACCCCAACAAATAGCACCCTCACATACACCCAGCAAAACCTACATTCACACGCCCTCACTTGCACACACACACACACACATCAATCACCACCACCAACCATCACCATGCCCCCAAAGAAGAATCCAAAGTTCCTAAACAGTGAATTGGAAGTCCTGGTAGATGAGATCCTCAGGGTAGAGCCCCAGCTGTTTGGTACATTGGTCCAACAGACCCCCATGTCGCAGAAAACCAAGATGTGGGAGAGGATCGTCGACAGGGTGAACGCACAATCACCACATTTGCGCACAAAGGAAGACATCCAGAACAGGTGGTATGATGTGCGCAGGAGGGTCAAGGACCTACTAAAGAAGGATTATGCCTTGAGCCAACACACCGGCAGTGGCCCTCCTGCCAAACCAGTATACCTCAGGCCCTGGGAGGAGAAGGTGCGGGCCATCCTACCACCAGTGAGCGTATATGGACTATCAAACATCCCAGAGCCTGGTGAGTACAAAACCAATATACCAAATATCGTGTGACAATACACACACATCACTGTCAAGGGGATAGTCAAACCATGCACCCTTAGCAAATTCACAGCAACCAAAACAGAATCATCCCAAGATGTGTATGTCAGTCAGATAAACACAATACATGCCATTTCATAGTGATATGTAACTGTGTCATGACATGTACAAACCCAACAACAAATAGAGCTAGGCAGTGGCACAAATCTAACCAACAAACACAGTCAGATATGTAGCCACCACTAGAACACCACCTCACAGGGAAGCTCACTGAAAGGAAGGAATTCTGTGTATGCTGGTCAAGTCAGTGTAGCCAATAGCATGATGGGAGTTGTAGTCACAGATATTGCTCACCCTCACAATTCGACCATCAACACCACTCTGAACCATGCTCACATCACAGGGAGTGGAAAACAACTGACAAGATGGCTGACACTGGCTACTGCTGTGGGGAGCACAAGGCCCTGCTGGGAACTGTGCACCAACCAACAGCAGGACACCACTGACTGACATCCTGAAAGCCAACTTGCACTACCTGCAATGGAAGCACGTTCCATGGTGGGATATCTGGCTGGGTGGGAAGGAGGACTGACAGCTATGACCATAGTTACCAGCAGCTGTTCTCACACACACCCTTAACACAAACTCCACACAACTCACCTGGGAGAATGCATTGCCTCACACTCTAATTAAATATCCCACAAAGAACCACCACCCTGGGTTATGCTGTGTGAAGCACAGGGACACTTTTGGGACTTGTAGCCAAACCAACGCCAGGACAACACTGTCAGCCATCCTGTCAGCACAGGCACACTACCCCACAGGGAAGCAGAGTCAAAAGGAAGAAAGTATGGGCATGCTGGGAAGGCGGGTGTAGGCAATAGCATGATGGGAGTGGTAGTCACAGCCCAACATCCCCCACCCACATGGCCCAGCAAGCTCACACTGAGGCATGCACACCTCACAGGGAGTGAAAAGCCACATCAAAGATGTCTGACAATGGTGCTCTGTTGTGGGGAGCACAAGGCCCTGCTGGGAACTGGGCACCAACAAACAACGACACCACTGTCAGCCATCTTGCCATTGCTGTCACACTCACACACAGTGAAGTACACTCAAAAGGAAGGAAGTATGGGCATGCTGGGAAGGGGGGAGTAGGCAATAGCATGATGGGAGTGGTAGTCACAGATATTGCTCACCCTCACAATTGGCCCATCAACACCACTCTGAACCATGCTCACATCACAGGGAGTGGAAAACAACTGACAAGATGGCTGACACTGGCTACTGCTGTGGGAGCACAAGGCCCTGCTGGGAACTGTGCACCAACCAACAGCAGGACACCACTGACTGACATCCTGAAAGCCAACTTGCACTCTCTGCAATGGAAGCACGTTCCATGGTGGGATATCTGGCTGGGTGGGAAGGAGGACTGACAGCTATGACCATAGTCATCAGCAGCTGTTCTCACACACACCCTTAACACAAACTCCACACAACTCACCTGGGAGAATGCATTGCCTCACACTCTAATTAAATATCCCACAAAGAACCACCACCCTGGGTTATGCAGTGTGAAGCACAGGGACACTTTTGGGACTTGTAGCCAAACTAACGCCAGGACAACACTGTCAGCCATCCTGTCAGCACAGGCACACCACCCCACAGGGAAGCAGAGTCAAAAGGAAGAAAGTATGGGCATGCTGGGAAGGCAGGTGTGGGCAATAGCATGATGGGAGTGGTAGTCACAGATATTGCTCACCTCACAATTGGCCCATCAACACCACTCTGAACCATGCTCACATCACAGGGAGTGGAAAACAACTGACAAGATGGCTGACACTGGCTACTGCTGTGGGGAGCACAAGGCCCTGCTGGGAACTGGGCACCAACAAACAACAGGACACCACTGTCAGCCATCTTGCCATTGCTGTCACACTCACACACAGTGAAGTCCACTCAAAAGGAGGGAAGTATGGGCAAGCTGGGAAGGGGGGTGTAGGCAATAGCATGATGGGAGTGGTAGTCACAGCTCAACATCCCCCCCACATGGCCCAGCAAGCTCACACTGAAGCATGCACACCTACCAGGGAGTGAAAAGCCACTTCAAAGATGTATGACAATGGTGCTCTGTTGTGGGGAGCACAAGGCCATGCTGGGAACTGTGCACCAACCAACAGCAGGACACCACTGACTGACATCCTGAGAGTCAACCTGAACCCACTGCAAGGGTGGCATGCTTCATGGTGGGATAACTGGGCTGGGGGAGAAGGAGGGCCGGATGTCCACCAAATACAACCAATGCTGTCCATGTACACACCTCAACATTCACATTGAAATGCTCAAGTTTGCAGGACAATGTGCCACACCAATATCAACCCCTGACTGTGACAACTTAGGACAATGCAATGTACAGGCCTGCATCCAGAGGTACAGCCATAACTGTCAGGTGTGTGAACCATTGATGCCTGCAGAAACATAACATACATTGTGTGTGTCTCCCAAAACAGGTGATGATGGGGACACAGCAGCAGACAATGAGGAGTCCCTGTCCCAGGCTCCGGGGGACACTGAGCTCACTGGTGTGGAACAGCCTCTGCCCTCCTCGGATGGCGAAGACCTACCTGGCCCCTCCGGTGTGAGTCAACATGCAGCACCAGCAGGACCACCATCTGCACCCCCTGCACCCACCCCTCCAACAACTCCAACACACAGACCACCCCCGCCGACACGGACAGACCAAGGACCAACAATAACACCAGCACAGTGACCCCGGCCCAACCTGGAGCAATGGACAACAACACCAGTGACAACCCCCAAGTGGGCCTAGGGTCACCTGTGCGTGCCACTGCAGGTCCCGCACGTGTCGCCAGGGGTGGTGGGAGGGGTGGTAGACATAGGTCGCTGTTTGCAGAGGGGTCTGGACTGCATGATGACCCACAACTGGTACGCATTGCTGATGCGTACCAGAATAGCACTGGAGAGGTCAGCCAGGTAGTGGGGATCCTCAAGGACATTCAACAACAGCATGCTGCCCATCATGCCCGCTTGGACTCACACATGTCACGTGTGGACTCCCACATGTCCCGTATGGAGACACACATGTCCCGTGTGGAGACACACATGGCTGGCATGGAGTCCAAGTGGGACACATTGCAAGAACTGACGGCGGTGCATAGGGACATATTGACATGCCTCCGCCAGATTAGCACCAACATGGCCACACCTCCCTGTGTGCCCACAACATCTGGTGCCGCAACAACTGCAACTGCCACAGGGAGGGAGGATGACTCTGGTGGAGAGTCCCCTGCACCGCAGCATCCTGCACGTGAGGGTCCCCCCCAAAGAAGAGGGGTCGTCCGAGGAAGGACAACTGAGAGGCCGATGTCCATGCACATCCCCCAGGAACCCAACACCTGTTCTGGAAATCCACCTTTGTGTGCAAACTGTTCACCCTGTCGCATGCAACCCAACTCTCTCACATGACATGGGGAGTTTAAGTTGGACCGATGTATCAGATGACTGTTGACTTTACTCAGGACATTTCTGCTACCAAGACTTCCAACTCATCTGGGAACTTTGGATTACAATCCCAATGTACAGCACCCACCATCCTGTGCACTATCCTCACACATGTATGTAAATAAACTCACTAATACACCATACTTGCCTCTGTTGTGATTCCAACGTTGTTTCTGTCATGGAGATGATGAGCTGCTAAATGACACTGTGCATGCTAACTGCCACAGCAAGTACAACACCATCATATGAGTCATGGCGACGTGACACATATGAGGGAGACACACCACTAGGGCTACACAACACATACACACCAGGGCCATCTCACTCATCCCCTACACTGATGTTGCCAGGAAATACAGTGCAATGCACAGACACCACACCTATTCACAGTCTGTGTTAACTAGCCCACTGGTGCAGTAAGCAAATGTCAGTCAGATGTGTGACCACAGACAACGCACATCCCAAAGTGAAGCACAGGTTTATTACACATGTGCAACATGTCGTTTCCACTACAGATGCAAGGTAATCCCACGTGGCAGTGGCCACACAGTCAACAAGTGTAGAAGAAAGGAAGTCCAGGGGTGTGGAGCACATCACCTGTAGGGAAACGACAGCTTCCACCCTGGAAGTTGAATCACGGTGTCGGGGGATCACAGTTGACCAAACAACTCTGAAAGTACCCTGTGAAGGACAGAAATGACACACAGTCAAAAGCACAGAAAAACAGGACAGCACTGCAATACTCATGCCCAATACATGTCACAAGATACCTACACAAAACCAAGTTAGCATGTCAACACTGTTGGGGAGTACAGACTACCTGTAAGGACACATCGCTGCACGCATACAGTCAAGTAGCACATGGACACACTCAAACAGCACCAGAGCACCACCAACACATATCATGCAAACTCACATCATTGACATCTCTGGATACTCACATTCAGCTGAAGAAGTTGGTGATGAGCTGTGTACGGACATCACCCTCATCATCATCACCATCACTGGCATCGTGGCCCAGGCCAGGATCCTCCACAGGTGGCGGATGTTGGTCATCGTCATCCAGGATGAGAGGCAACTCCTTCCGCACTGCCAGGTTGTGTAGCATGCAGCAGACGATGACAATCTTGCACACCTTTGCTGGGGCATATGGGAGGGCCCCTCCTGTCTTGTCCAGGCAGCGAAAGCGGCTCTTCAGGAGACCAAATGTCCGCTCAATCACTCTCCTGGTCCGACCATGTGCCTCATTGTAGCGCATCTGGGCTGGTGTCACAGGGTTCCTGAGGGGCGTCAGCAACCACAGCATGTTGGGGTATCCGGAGTCACCTACATACAGACAATTGCAAATTAGCTGACTTGGAAAAGAGGGTGGAATACTACATTGCAGAACACACACAATGGTACAAAGTCAGTACACACCGACAAGCCAGGCACGCTGGTTCCGCATCTGTGACATCATCCTCAGGATGCGACAACTCCTCATCACGTAGGCATCGTGTGCAGAACCGGGGAAACGGGCACACACGTGTGAGATGCTCATATCTGCAAGACATACCACCAGTGCATTGACCGAATGGTAATGTTTGCGGTTCCTGTATGCCTGCTCATGTGCCTGTGGTGGTACCAAAGCCACATGTGTCCCATCAATGGAGCCAATGACATCCGGCATCCTCCCCAGGGCATAGAAGTCACTCTTGACGTCAGTGAGTTGTTGACGTTTAGGGAAATAGATGTACTGGTTCAGGTATCTCAACATAGCCTCCAAAACATCGCGGAGCACACGGCTGAACATGGTCTGTGACATCCCACCAGCAGACGCCACAGTGTGTTGAAAGGTACCGGTGGCAAAGAAGTGTAGGGCTGCCATCACCTTCACCTTGGGGGTCAGCGCTGTAGGGTATGTCCGGCCAGGTTGCAAATGTGGGGCCAACCGCACCGTCAATTCCTCAATCAGTGGCCTGGTGAAGCGGTACCGTTGGATGCAGTCCCGTTCAACCATGGTTGCAAGGTCAGGGAATGGTCGATGGACAGCTGGTGCCCTGCAGTGCATAGGTGAAGAAAGAAAGATTGTCAGTCACCCCACATATGTGGCATAGCCCAGACTCAATATCACATGATACATCATTACGAGATACAAGTACATGGTGTGTGTGCCGTTCCGTAAGGACATGTATGGCACCGAAATGGACAACATCTAACATCACAGTTCAACATGTGTCCTCAACAAGTCCCAGGTTGTGCTATGGGATATCATTAGGCTGTGTCACAGTACCCATGTACTGCTGTCACGTTCCAAACACACACCACATTGACATGTGAGGACAGATGTGCCCCAGGCATCACAGCCCATCGACAGGTAGATTCCCCGGGAGCCTGTATTGCCACATGGACACTGGCATGACATGGTGCATCATGAATACACCACAGCAAAACAACCATGACCCCCACAGGTAGTGGTCCCTGTTGCCTCGGCAGGACAGACATGGACGTCTGTGACACACACACGCACAACATCAAAGTCCATGCACAAACAACGTGGATGTGGAGACTGTCTCCCATTGTGCACATGACAGGCATGGTGACATATGCCAGTGACTTGTACAGGGACGCGTTGTACAGCAATGGACCGATCTGTGCGCACGCATTGGCCATTGCATATGATGTGAGCGGGTACGCGTTGTCATCTGATGTACGCGTTGTACAGCAATGGACCGATCGGTGCGCACGCATTGGCCATTGCATATCTTGTGAAGGGGTACGCGTTGTACAGCAATGGACCGATCGGTGCGCACGCATTGGCCATTGCATAGGATGTGAAGGGGTACGCGTTGTACAGCAATGGACCGATCTGTGCGCACGCATTGGCCATTGCATATGATGTGAGCGGGTACGCTTTGTCATCCGATGTACGCGTTGTACAGCAATGGACCGATCGGTGCGCATGCATTGGCTATGGCCTGGCATGGCAACGGATGCGTTTTCAAACCTTTAACGAGTCTGATGCTGTGAATTCAGTTGACCACCCACAACAATGTTGCAAATTCATGGGTCTCATGAAGTTGAACTTTTGAAGGATGCTGTGGGCATGTGTTAGTGGTGCAATTCCATGGATTGGCCAGATTCAGAAGATGCAAACGACTTGGACCTATCACTTTGGACACATGGGACAGTATCTGCCTCAGCAGCACACATATAATGCTGGCTGTTCCCCTGAGAGCTCACTTGCCTGCACTACATGCTCCAGGACGACATCTGCCACCACCACTGCTGCTGTATCTGCATCCTCTGGATCCTGCAATGGCACGTACTGTGGAGAGAGCCCCAGCCTTCAGCACTGAGGAGAACCAGGCCCTGCTGGACAGCCTCCTTCCACAGTACAGCAAGCTGTATGGGAAACCAGGGGAGCAGGTGAGTGTGCTGTCCACTGCCTTACTAAATGTGCATGTTGTCTGACTAGCAGGACTTACAGTCTGCACGCCACTGGCTAGCAGGCTCACTGAGTAGTTGTCACCCCCCATAGTGTGTAGTTACATGCACTGAACAGGTATAGTGCAGTAACAGTGCATTTAAACAAGGTTTTACTTCCCAGGCAATGATACCATGTAGTAACTGCTGGCAGACTGTTCATAGCCATCGTTGCACTGCCTGTGTACATCATGTGCCCCTGTGATTGAGACATGTATATCCAAATGTGTGATGCACGGAATTGTTGCATGTGTAGTAATGGGCTTTTCACTTTGTCATCCTCACAGGTTGATGCCCACCAGAAGCAGAAGATATGGCTGACCATCGTCCGGGCATTGAGATCCGTGGGGGACTACAAGCGCCGGATCCGCAACTGCCAGAAGAGGTGGCAGGACCTTCGGGGCTGGACCCAGAGGATCGCAAGGGTCCAGCTGAAGCTGTCGCCTCCTCGCAGGAGAAGTGTGGCTCAATGGTTAGAGCGGCAGACCCTGATGCAGAGATCTGGCCCGGGACCAGGGTTCAATTCCCGCCTCGGCGATTCTTGGACTCAATTTCCTCGGACCTGATAATTCTCGCCTCGGTGCCTATTCTAATCATGGGTCCCACTCTGCAACTCTGGGCAATAGCTTGCTTAATCTCCACAACGGCCCCACCAGCGCTGGAATGCCTGGCTTCACCTTGGGGGTGCCCAGGAGTGGACATTTCACAGGGAATAGCCAGGAAGGGTTCCACAGCGGTATGCGTATAGCGCCAGGATGCCCCAGTTGGGGTGGCAGTGCGCTTTACAAGTACGAATTTACCTTTTTACACCGGACCCTGACCCCCCACATGCTCAGGATCCTGGCGGTGGTCTTCCCTGATCTGGATGGGCAGCTGAAGGCCAGACAGCAGCAAGGAGGGGGTGAGTCCATGACTGCACTGTGATCTTTGTCTGCCATGATATGTGCCCTCCTCTGGCCTGGTTAAACTTCATCAGTACATCAGTAATGTGGTCCAGGACCCATGTCCCTCAATTGTGCACTGCCCACTCCTCATCTGATACCCAGGTGTGGCCCTTACAGTCAGGAAATTGTGTCACTTGGGTACTGTGTCCTTGCATTTTGCTTAGCTCAAGGTGGGGGACAGCATTTGTTCCCGTAACTCTGTGGTGGGCTTCATGGGTGGGTCCATTGCTTACACAATGCCTGAGTTCTCACATGTAATCTGCGTGTTACTCTGATATGTGGTCCAATTGCTGTTCTGATTCACCACATGTGCCTGGGGTATTTGGCACACACCCATGCTGCGGGTGGGAACAATGTTTGGGCCTCAGGAGTATGTTTATCAAGTGTGTCACACATACTTAGCCACCTGCCTACTGTCCAGGGCTCATCCCTCATTCACATGGAGCAGGACAGTCATGCCTACTCCAGGCCATACAATACACTCTGTACTCCCACTCCCGTGTATCAGCTGACACGTTGTGCTCAGTGAAATGTTCCCTCAGGTGTCTGCCTCTGTGTCATTGTGCTGCGGCTACATTGTCAGGACTACTGGGGTGTTTCTCGGTTAGGGCTCAGCATGCCACCGGAGATGTGACCATAGGAGACGATACTTGTGTGACATATAGGTGTTTGATCACTTGACCGTGCAGACTGGGGTATGCAAATGTGAAGTTCAGGCAGCTGTTTCCCATTCACAGCAGATTGTGAGGTGCTCAGGTTCCGAGGGTTGTGTTTCAGGTCTCCCATATGTCCAATTGGTATGACGTCGACAAATAAGAGTTCAGATGATGTGGTTTGTGGGGGATGGACATGTGCACTTGTCAGCTCCAGGACTTGCATTCCCCATGACCTATGATTGTGACACAGTGCAGACTGTTGTTGTCTGGCTGCCCTGCCCATGTGACTGGAGACAGTGATGTATGACTTTGCAGGCATGCCTGTGCCATGGCATTAAACTTCCTATGAGTGATCCTGCAGGGGAGTGACATGTGCTACATGCACCCCATTGTGGCATTGACTATCAGGACATGGGTGCATCATGGTGTCTGGTGCTGGTATGCAACACATGCATTTCAAGATAGACTCTGGCCATCCCTTTATCCGGACATCTGTACTGACTCAGTGGCAAGAGTTGTGATGTGTGCATGTTCACATACTTCACCGAGTTCTCTGCACTGTCCAACTACTGTGTAGGTGGTGCATGTGTCCACACTGGGGTATTGCCATCCGACAGACACCGGACAGATGGGTGCAAGGCCAGGAGGGATGTGAGTGCCATGGTTGACCATGGCTTCTCCTACTCTGTTTGGGCACTTTTGGCAATGTTCAACTAAAGCTGCCAGGGCTTGCTCTGTAATGTGCTGTACTTACTGTGGTGTGTGCGGTCAGTGCAGGTGACTGATGTTTGTCTGTTTCCCTATTGTTTGCAGATACATCCATGACCACAGGAGGGGACAGCTCCACGGACCAGGAGGAGCCGCAGAGCCAGACTGGGTCAGCAGCCGAGGAGTGGTCGGAGGGACCCAGTGGCACGGAGGGCGAGGGGAGCCACACCGAGGAGTCCTCAGCACCATCCACCTCAGCTGAGGACCACAGCAGCTCGGAGGATGACTCCCTTGTGGAGGCGGGTGTCAGCAGCCACCACACCCCAGCTAGTATTGCTGTCCTCGCCACCACCACCGCCCTCCCATCGGCTCCCATTCCAGAGGTCCGTGGAGGCTCCCTTGTTCGGGAGCATGTCTCCTTCGTGCCAGGCACCGCACCCCCTGCCCCTGTGTCCCCTGCTGCCCTGAGTGAGGAGTCTGTGTACCTACTTCGCCAGCTCCATGTAGGGCAGACAGCAGTGCTGAGTGTCCTCCATGCCCACACCACTCTGTTGACTCAGCTGGTGTCGTTCATGGAGGGCATCTCATCGGGCATGTCTGCCCTACAGAGGAGCAATAGGTCCATGGACTCCTCCCTGACGGCAGCAGTGTCCCTCCTCCAACAGTCCCTCACCCCTCCTACCTCTGCCCCATCCACACTTCCTGGCACCCTACCTGTCCCAAGCACATGCACACCTGCACATTCACCCAAACACACAGACACGCCCACTCCAAAAACAAGTTGTGCACGCAGGCATCCTCAGGGGACTGATACCACACCCACAGGGGATGGGGACAGACACACACACAGGCATCCACAGTCACTCCGCAGTCATCCGATACCTCTCCCTCCAAGGCCCCTTCCCTTGCCTCACCTGCAACCCCACCTACACAGTGGCTCTTCCTCTGTGACCTCGGCCTCTTCCCCTCCAATCCAGCTGATCCAGCATACAGGGGGAAGAGGAAGCCCACCCACACAGAGGGGAGTGCCCCTCACCCCCGGACACCCTCCCCAGGCGCAGACAGACTGACGCCCCCATTCGCAAGTCCCCCCGGACCCGGAAGAGCAAGACCCCGCCGCCGCCCTGCAGCTCAACCACCAAGTCTCCTTCCTCCATCCCTCAGGCCCCCACTCCACAGGTGCCCCCACCACACCCTGCCCAAGGGTCCCCCACCCACAGGTACACCATCCCCAAAATGATCCGGCCTTCTCCCCCTGCCACTTGCTCTTCCAGCACCACACCCCCCGCTGCGCATGTCTGTGCCACTGGTGTGGAGACGGTGTCCTCCCCCCTCTGTCCTGCCAACTTACCTGAACCCCATTCTACTCCCCTGGAGATAGGCACTGCAGTGGAGTCCACTACCACCCCGTCTGACTTGGGCACTGCAGTGGGGAACCTGTCCACTCCATCTGCAAGGCCCACTGCAGTCGTGCCGGCACCCACACCATCTGACTCATGCCCCCCAGTTGTGCCGGCACACACCATGTCAGACACCTCCACTGCAGTTGTCAGTGACTCTCCAGCACCCACCACCCCTTCCCTGCCTCCTTCTGGTGAGCCCTGATCCTGTCCCTGCGGTGCCTGGCCTGCCCCCCCGTATGCCCCTCCGAGGGGAATGTCCCTGGTGTGTAACAGTGCAGGCATGCAAAGGGTGACATCTGGCACTGTCACCATGTTTGGACTCTTGTTATGGACTGGCCATTGGCCTTTGTTGTATTTCTGGACTTTAACTTCGTTAACACACAAATGCTGAATAAAGCTACTTTCTGTTCTCTAGTGGTTTTGCTTCTGATGTACATGATGTTGATGTTGCTAACCGTGCCCTTGCTGCAGTGATGGTGATTTTTGATCTCAGGAAAATGAAGTGTTACTGTGCAGGACCCCATGTGGTCCAGGAGGAATGTGTCCTATCCTGTTGTGTATCCATGTCATCCTTTGCAGCAATATGAGGGTGTCATGTTTTCAATTTTGGCAATGGGATTTCCTACTCACATTTGCAATATCACATCTGTGGCCTACACCCCTGCACATCTGTTGTGCTTGCCATTGTTCAATTAGTCTACTTCCCTGACCGTGTGACCATCTCCACTGGACATGCAAGTTTGGGCATCAATGGGGAAGGAATCATCTGTGTTATCAGTGCAACTTGCTATACATGTGTGTTGGATCTGTGCTGATGATTTCAGTGACACTCCCATGACCAGGCTGATATGACGGGAGCCTTCATTTTGTGCTAATTGTTGACTGTGTGACCAAGTGTTCTGCTGACATGATAGACCCCTACTGAGACAACGTATGGCACAGCTTTCCTTACACAGGAGTGGAGTCCCCTCATGGCAGTGTGTAATTCTGTGACATTGCCTGAGCACAAGGTGTGTGTTGTGTGAGCATGTCTGTGTGTGTTCACTTCCGTTTAGCTGTGCATGCTGTGATCCCTAGTGTTGTACCTGTTTGTGATGCTTGCTGAGTTGACCTATGTTCCCCCCAAGTCATCTCCCTGGGTTCTCTGTGATGTGGGTGCATGGCACATTACTGGTCATCAGGGTGTCACCCATAGGTGTGTTTGCTGTCAGGGCTGAGTTTGTGGGCAAGCGCAGATGGGACACAGTCAGGATTCCCCTTGGCACTTGTTGGTTACACCGGTCATGTAATTTCCAGTTTGTGTTAGCTTTCAGTGATTGTGACACATTGTGTGTGTGACTGCTGCCACTCCTCAGGGTCAGAGCTGCAATGTTGGAAGTTGTCTATGTGTGTTCTTTGTGGGTGACCTTGGCTTCTTCATTGGTGTGTGTCTGTGGCCAGGATCCCATTGGTTGGTGTGGTATTGACGTCATGTCCATGTACGGCGTACTGTGCAGTGGGTCAGACATTCACAAGTCTTGTTGAGTGGCCATGTGTGATGGGTTTCTGCACCTTAGTTGCCTCCACCATCCCTGGGATTGTCATGGGTGCATGTGCAATGTCACCAGTGCATGTGAGCTTCACTGCTGCACATTGGTGGAGATCATGGTGTGTGGTGTTGAGTGTGTGCAGATGAGAGTTGTTGCACGGCTAGACCTCTGCCTCCATGTTGGCCTTGGCTGACAGGCCGTGCTGATAGATTTGTGCTTGTGTAGGTGTGATGGTAGTTTGTTGCTCAGGACACATGACTGTGGTTCACAGCGTGAACGACATCTAGCTTTGTCATCACAGTGGGATTATCATGCAGGCCAGTGTCACCACAATGTGGGGACCCTGGGGGTAGTGCTGTGGTGGGTCTGTATCTTGCTGTGTTAGTTGCTGTTCCTACAAGCCTGTGTGACCTGTGTAATTTGGGCTCCCTGTCATCTAACAATGCCTGATTGCCCACAGAGGGGATTCGGACCCATGAGTTTCTTTTGTGTGGCACTGTATGCACATCTGTGTAATTGGTATTCAGGCCTCCTCATGTGTTGTGTGGTTGCCTGGGGACACTGGCACCCCCTCACCTGTTGTGTTTGATATGCAGTGTGGGGCTGCCTGTTTGTGTTTGTGCATCTGCACCACTGCATTGGCATATCTTTAGTGTGCCATTGGCTGTATGTTGTTTGGTGGGTTTCCCCTGCTGTCCCTGGGACTCCTAGGTCATCAGTCAGCACAATGATCATGGTTTGTGTGTCCCATTGCTGCCATGGTATGGTATTTGTTCACCTCACATCTACAGTCTCCACAGGATATCTACATTTGTGTGCCCATTGGTGCAAATATGTGGGTCTGCATTATGATGGTCACTTCTGTCATTGTGTCATTGATGAATGTTGACAGTGTCAGCCCCCATGGGTGATGTTTGTCTGCACATGGCCAAAGGTATGTCTTATTTGCACTGCACTGTTTGCCTCCCACAATCTATGTTGCTATGGGACACAAGCACTACTTTGCCACTGATGTGTTTGTTGTTCTGTGACCAGGAATAATCCAAGCTGTTTGGCAATTGCAGCTTTTTCCATGTCAACACTTACCTTTTGGTCACTGTGATGATGGGGGTTTAGACCCTATTGCCACAATGTTCAAAATGTGCTTCAGCTATGGACCCCACACTTACCTTTTGGTCACTGTGATGATGGGGATTTAGACCCCATTGCCACAATGTTCAAAATGTGCTTCAGCTATGGACCCCACACTTACCTTTTGGTCACTGTGCTGATGGGGGTTTAGACCCCATTGCCACAATGTTCAAAATGTGCTTCAGCTATGGCCCCCACACTTACATTTTGGTCACTGTGATGATGGGGGTTTGGACCCCATTGCCACATTGTTCAAAATGTGCTTCAGCTATGGACCCCACACTTACCTTTTGGTCACTGTGATGATGGGGATTTAGACCCCATTGCCACAATGTTCAAAATGTGCTTCAGCTATGGACCCCACACTTACCTTTTGGTCACTGTGATGATGGGGGTTTAGACCCCATTGCCACAATGTTCAAAATGTGCTTCAGCTATGGCCCCCACACTTACATTTTGATCACTGTGATGATGGGGGTTTGGACCCCATTGCCACATTGTTCAAAATGTGCTTCAGCTATGGACCCCACACTTACCTTTTGGTCACTGTGATGATGGGGGTTTGGACCCCATTACCACATTGTTCAAAATGTGCTTCAGCTATGGACCCCACACTTACCTTTTGGTCACTGTGATGATGGGAGTTTAGACCCCATTGCCACAATGTTCAGAATGTGCTTCAGCTATGGACCCCACACTTACATTTTGGTCACTGTGATGATGGGGGTTTGGACCCCATTGCCACATTGTTCAAAATGTGCTTCAGCTATGGACCCCATACTTACCTTTTGGTCACTGTGATGATGGGCGTTAGACCCCATTGCCACAGTGGTCATGGTCTGCTTGCATTGTGGAGGCCACACACATTTATGTGTGGCACATGTGATAGGGGGTCACATTGTATGTTCAATGTCATGTTCAGTGTTGTTAGGCATTTGACACAGTCTACACACGCTTGTCATGGTGTTGGGAGGCTGTTTTTTTCTTACATTCCTTATGTTGGAGTATGCTGGTTGTGTCATGCATTACCCATCCTATGAGTAGGGGTGGTGTGGGTGGTAGGCATCCAGCCCCCCATGGGTAGGGGTGGTAGTAGTGACAGGCATCCAGCCCCCCATGGGTAGGGGTGGTGGTAGTGGTAGGCATCCAGCCCCCCATGGGTAGGGGTGGTAGTAGTGACAGGCATCCAGCCCCCCATGGGTAGGGGTGGTAGTAGTGACAGGTATCCAGCCCCCCATGAGTAGGGGTGGTAGTAGTGACAGGTATCCAGCCCCCCATGAGTAGGGGTGGTAGTAGTGACAGGTATCCAGCCCCCCATGGGTAGGGGTGGTGGTAGTGGTAGGCATCCAGCCCCCCATGAGTAGGGCTGGTAGTGGTGACAGGTATCCAGCCCCCCATGGGTAGGGGTGGTAGTAGTGACAGGTATCCAGCCCCCCATGAGTGGGGATGTTAGTAGTGATTTGTATCCAGCCCCCCATGCGTAGGGGTGGTAGTGGTAGGCATCCAGCCCCCCATGAGTAGGGGTGGTAGTAGTGACAGGTATCCAGCCCCCCATGAGTAGGGGTGGTAGTAGTGACAGGTATCCAGCCCCCATGAGTAGGGGTGGTAGTAGTGACAGGTATCCAGCCCCCCATGAGTAGGGGTGGTAGTAGTGACAGGTATCCAGCCCCCATGGGTAGGGGTGGTGGTAGTGGTAGGCATCCAGCCCCCCATGAGTAGGGCTGGTAGTGGTGACAGGTATCCAGCCCCCATGGGTAGGGGTGGTAGTAGTGACAGGTATCCAGCCCCCATGAGTGGGGATGGTAGTAGTGATAGGTATCCAGCCCCCCATGCGTAGGGGTGGTAGTGGTAGGCATCCAGCCCCCCATGAGTAGGGGTGGTAGTAGTGACAGGTATCCAGCCCCCCATGAGTAGGGGTGGTAGTAGTGACAGGTATCCAGCCCCCCATGGGGAGGGGTGGTGGTAGTGGTAGGCATCCAGCCCCCCATGGGTAGGGGTGGTAGTGGTAGGCATCCAGCCCCCCATGAGTAGGGGTGGTAGTGGTGACAGGTATCCAGCCCCCCATGGGTAGGGGTGGTAGTAGTGACAGGTATCCAGCCCCCCATGAGTGGGGATGGTAGTAGTGGTAGGTATCCAGCCCCCCATGAGTAGGGGTGGTAGTGGTAGGCATCCAGCCCCCCATGAGTAGGGGTGGTAGTAGTGACAGGTATCCAGCCCCCCATGAGTAGGGGTGGTAGTGGTGACAGGTATCCAGCCCCCCATGAGTAGGGGTGGTAGTAGTGACAGGTATCCAGCCCCCCATGAGTGGGGATGGTAGTAGTGGTAGGTATCCAGCTCAACATGAGTAGGGGTGGTAGTGGTAGGCATCCAGCCCCCCATGAGTAGGGGTGGTAGTGGTGACAGGTATCCAGCCCCCCATGGGTAGGTGTGGTAGTAGTGACAGGTATCCAGCCCCCCATGAGTGGGGATGGTAGTAGTGGTAGGTATCCAGCCCACCATGAGTAGGGGTGGTAGTGGTAGGCATCCAGCCCCCCATGAGTAGGGGTGGTAGTAGTGACAGGTATCCAGCCCCCCATGAGTAGGGGTGGTAGTGGTGACAGGTATCCAGCCCCCCATGAGTAGGGGTGGTAGTAGTGACATGTATCCAGCCCCCCATGAGTAGGGATGGTAGTAGTGACAGGTATCCAGCCTCCCATGGGTAGGGGTGGTGGTAGTGGTAGGCATCCAGCCCCCCATGAGTAGGGGTGGTAGTGGTGACAGGTATCCAGCCCCCCATGGGTAGGGGTGGTAGTAGTGATAGGTATCCAGCCCCCCATGAGTGGGGATGGTAGTAGTGGTAGGTATCCAGCCCCCCATGAGTAGGGGTGGTAGTGGTAGGCATCCAGCCCCCCATGAGTAGGGGTGGTAGTAGTGACAGGTATCCAGCCCCCCATGAGTAGGGGTGGTAGTAGTGACAGGTATCCAGCCCCCCATGGGTAGGGGTGGTGGTAGTGGTAGGCATCCAGCCCCCCATGGGTAGGGGTGGTAGTAGTGACAGGCATCCAGCCCCCCATGGGTAGGGGTGGTAGTAGTGGTAGGCATCTAGCACCCCCTGAGTAGGGGTAGGTGGTAGTGGTAGGCATCCAGCCCCCCATGAGTAGGGGTGGTAGTAGTGACAGGTATCCAGCCCCCCATGAGTGGGGATGGTAGTAGTGGTAGGCATCCATCCCACCATGGGTAGGTGTGGTAGTAGTGGTAGGCATCCAGGCCCCTATGGGTGTATATGGCATTGGTGATAGCCATCCCGCCCCTATGGTTCTGCTGTTGCTGGTGTGAGTCATTTCTGCATCCCTATGTGTGTGTGTTATATGTCTGGTACGTGTCGTTTGTTTGTGTGGTGGGTGTTTGACTTACCTTCTGCGCCGTACGCGTCCGTACCAGTTCCGGTAATAGATGTAGAGTATTGGTAGGACCTGCGCGATGGGATTCATGGTTGGTTCGTCTCGTTCGTCTTTCTCGTTGCTTTGACTCGTCCTCGTGGCTGGCGTGTTCGTCTCGTAGCCGTGGATCGTCTTGTGGTGCGAATCGGAGCTAATGTGCGCCTCTCCCGGATGCTCTGACGTGCCGTGCGTAGCGACGGGTTCGGCGCGTACGGAAGGCGCATCGTACTAGTCCGGCCGGACGGTGCTGTATTTTGGCTTCCGTGCGACTCGATTCTGCGTTTACGGATCCGGCTCGGGTGAGGATCAGGAGCTGCATTGGGTGAGTACGGCTGGGTCGGGATCGGGGCTGTTGTGCGCATCGTACTTGTTCGTTCGGACGTATGTTCGAGTCGGTCGGGAAACACGCGTTCGGCTTGGTTTTTTTCCTGACGAATAGTGTTAGGTGCGCTTCCGGCCGAGATCGGAATCGACCCCTATATTTTTGCAAACGATATTAACAACTTCGATATTTCCAAAAACGATATTTCTTATCTGCAAGGCGATATTCTTGACCACGATATTCTTCCTGTCGATATTTCTGTATCACGATATTTAAAACTCGATATTTGTGTATGTCAACATTTTAAACTCGATATTCTGTCTGTGCACCGCCAGGGCCAACCAACCAAATGGAGCAGGGGGCGACAACAACGCTGGTACAGCACACCCGGAGATCGACAAACAAGACAGAAGTATTACCAATGGTAGTATCAAACACCAGAACGACTTCTATGAATATCTCTCAGACTATACCCATTTTCAATCTATCTACGCATCTTCTATCCGAAGATGAAATATCACTTTTGAGCAAAGGGCTTTCCTTTGTCCCGACAATTCGCCCCAATATTTTTTGGAACTACAAACAGTGTTATTAAGCTTTTTCCGCAAAATTCAATTACAATACTTCTTTCAAAACAATCCAAGTACCCCCACAATGCCAATACCACATTTCGGCCTCCCTCTACCTTCTCTCCCCTCATACAGCTGTCTATCTACAGAAATACAGACTTTTAAGAAAATGATTCTGCAAGATATGACCAAACTAGAGCACACTCCTAGGACAATATGTTAACTTCTTCATAAGGGACTTTGTCCCTATGACACGCTGTTACATCAGAGATACAATGGATATGATCAACTAAGTTGAGCATCTCCCCTTTAATCCTAACACTGACATTCTATGTACTTTGGACGTGGAATCACTCTATACTAATACTCCCCAAATTGAAGGCCTGGCAGTTATTGAAAGCATACTCAACTGCAGGAGACGCCCCCATGCTGTTCCCACACCATTCATTTTGCAACTCCTTACTTTGTGTCTAATGTGCAAATTCTTTTTGTTTGATGGCCAATTTTACCAACAAGTGAAAGATACATCAATAGGAGCTGTTTTTGCTCGAAAGTTTGCGATACTATACATGGACAATCTGGAGATTAACAATATATTGACCACCACCAACCCGTACTTAGACAACATACCTACATGGAAGCACTATATAGACGATATTTTTCAAATTCGGCACCGATGTGAAAAGACCTTGCAATAATTTCTTAAATGGCTCAACACAAATTGTAATTTTTTTAGATTTACTCTCACACATAGTAAGTCTGAAATTGCCTTCCTGGATCTAGTGATCAGACACATTGAGGATGCATTATTTACCTCTCTCTATCGGAAACCCACAGAGGGAAACACTGCCCTATTCCAGCCATAACCCCCGTGCCTTGAGGGACTCATTACCATTCTTGCAATTTCTCTGCATCAGGAGGAACTGTTCATTTGAAGAGGACGACTTTCGTGAAGCAAACACCCTATCTGACAAACTACTGACTAGAGGCTACCCGCGAAAACTGGTCCGGAAAATCGGTCAAGAGAGCTTGGTACTGCCCACGAGATACTCTTCTCACACCGAGAGCAAAAAAGGACACAACTAACAGATTAGTATGCTTGACAACCTTCTCACCCATATCTAACCAAGTGAGAAAATGCATTTTGAAACATTGGCCCATAATAAATGCTGGAGGCTTCAACCTTGAACCCTCTCTTTGCTTTCCGAAAAAATAAGAGCATTAAAGATCACCTAGTTAGAGCTAGCCTCCCACCAAAAAGACCAACACAGACACTGCATGACCTCTGGGGTCTACCTCCACTTGTTGGGCATTCTAAATGTGGTAATTGCGTGGCATGTCAATTTACTATTGAAAGCAAAGAATTTGTGTTTGGTGACATCAAAATCACTCTGGAACAATTCTCCAACTGTAACACCTCAAATGTTAATTATGCCATTATGTTTCCCTGTAACTTAATTTACATCGGGCAGACAACACAAAAGATCTGGATCCGAATCTGCCAACATCGAAGCAGGAACCGATGTAAGGTACCAAATGCCACACTGGTTGATCACTTTTTGGAGAAAAGACACTCGGAGGACGATATCTGTTGGCAGGTCATCAATGTTATCAACCCACCCGGACATTAATCAAATCCTCAACAAGGAGGAACTCAAGTGGATTCTTCGGACCAGAAGTCTATACACGGGTCTGAATCGGTCAGAGGACTGGACCACCCTTATAGAGACATTGTCCATATGCACCCTAACAGGGTTCATAAGTGTAGAACCAATTCACGGATACCATTTGTATATGGTTCCTACACACAGTCATAAGGTGACCGATATTATAATCCTACAGTATGCACTATTGTATATGTCTGAATCAGTAATTGTTTACTGTTGCTAATGATACCTAATGCTAACCATATTAGTGATTATTACTATGACAACTGTGAATGGCTGTTATGATTACCTTACCAACTCACAGTCATGAGGTAACCGTTATTACAATCCTACTGTATGTATTCTGATGATGACCCACCTGGGTTTTCTTACTATTGTATATGTCTGAATCAGTAATTGTTTACTATTGCTAACGATACCTAACTATACCCATATTAGTGTTGATTACTGTGACAACTGTGTATGGCTGCTAAGAGTACCTTATCCTTCTTGCCTTACTAATTTCTCATTATCTATCCTTTACAAGGAATACATCTTTCACCACTTTAGTATGGCGGCACCACCAACCGATGCACGTCTGATTACGTCATCATGTCTCGTCCATGCATTCTTAATTGGTATGTGCAATCACGCCCACCTGGCTCCATATTGTACTACAGCATCGCGCATCTGGGCACATCCTCACCTTATGTTCTTACGGGCATGTTAGTTCACGGAATCACGCCTTCCTGCTTCATACTGACCCGCAGCATCAAGGCGAATACCACGGTAAGAGCACTTTGTTCTGTTGCCCCAGCCCTTAACTGGCAGGCAATCCACTGGATTTACTTGCATTTTCACTCCTCCATAGTGACCGTTCCTGATCCAGGCAATTCGTTCAACCTTACCTCATCATGGTTACCTACCAAGTATTCGACCATCATACCTTGCGGTTCGTATCACATTACCTGACACATTATTTCTTCTCTAACATATGGTTCCATACGTTCACCCCTTCTCTTCTCCCGCTAGGTAATTGTATAATCCTACGCTCACCACTTGTCCTCCGGACTCCATTCGGCCGCCCGCTTCTCCTTGGAAATTGGCAAACGTGTAATGTCGTGTGGACTCCTATACCACTGCGCTCAGGAATCATTCGTGAATGGTTTCCTCTGGTTCACTGTACCGCTCAACTTTCTGGTTTAACCTTCCTGGATCAACGTTCTGGATTGAGATTCCAGGGTTAGTCACTATCTACTATGATCACCACTTGATCTAGCATGTCCTAGCCACCACAGCAGCCTTCTCTCACTATCACAGAATATTCCTTACTATCGGTCACACTATATGATAATTATTAAGCAAGTCCACCCGACTGAAGTTGCACTTGTGCTGATTCTTTTAGACCATGCATACCCACTACTTGTGCATGCTCAAATGTCATGATGATATTTCCCAATTGGACCTAATACTAACAGAGTATCGTTTTTCTTATTTTCCCATTCCTCTACCCTTCCCTCTCTACCCTTTCCCTCCTTTTAGCCACTATTGCAACTAGCAAGTACCTCAGGCATTATCTTTGTTGTCCTGAAGATGATCCCAGTATTTTGACAAGAGGATCAAACGTCGTCGACTCTTTGCACCTTGACACAATCTTATTGTTTACCAAATTGTGCTATGGTGCCAGAATATGTATTTGTTGGTCTAACTACCTATAGGCTATAGGCCTTAGTAATTAATGCCTGAGTCCTTCTCCTTTTCCTTTTTGTCAAATGTCCCACTTATATGCTGTTCTAATTACCCGTTTCTATTAAAATGATTATGTCCAGTTGGACAGTCAAAACATAGATATCATTGTACTTCTATGTAAATTACAGTATTAATATTTTAAGAATAAGGGACCGCTGTTCTTTTGAAATAATTGATACCCAAGGTCCCTGATCATTAATTGGGTTCCCTTGTTGGTGTAAAACGCTGTAATATCCAAAGCATTTAAAAACATAGCAAAATTATTACACATGGTATTCATTGATTTGGCCAAACTACGTACCTCTTCATTTGAGTCTATCACAAAATGTTCCTGAAAAATAACTTCGTATGTCCCAGATTGTCCCATTAACTAATTTGGGGATCAAATTTCTTAGTGTGCACTGTTACTTGTTTTGTCATTCTCAGTGACAGCAACAAAAATGCATAAAGAAGTAGCACTCCCTGGACAAATACAACAAAGCATCTAAGGGAACTGTTCTTTCACAACCAACTTTATGACATAATCAACTACTTCACAGAATTGTTGTAACTAGCATATACCTATTAACACCCCTGCTTTCTGTCCCCAATTCCCTACTGACTCCAAGAAAACAACTTTAACCCTTCAATGATTAAATAGCCAGTGTATATTCGCATCACCACTAAAATAGTACCCGTCTATCCTAACACCAATATCATGATCAGCCCGGTACCTACACGAAAGAGAATTTCAGGTGCTCTAACAGTTCAGTTCTAGACAATCTGTTTCACTAATCTAAACCAACAGTTTACCTTCCTCACTGTTAAAAACACCTCTGTAACCCAAAAAACAACTGTCTCCTGTTTCAAAATTCTGTGACTCCTTGCCTGATTCCCTCAAAGCAGGTCAGGTGACTTCTCTCTTAAATAAACCAACACAAGGGCCTGAATGACCCAGGCCTATGAGCCTTTGCCAACCTACCTTTCAAGCCAAGACAATGAAGAACCATTTTATAATGCAGATTTTCCACAGTTTTAAAGGGAAGAAAATAATGATTTTATTAAAGGCACGGAGGCTAATATTATGCATCGTTTCTTTTATTGCCTCATACACAGCAGCAACAAGAACATAGAGTTAGGAAAACAACAACACTCCAGAACCCTTTGAACATGCATATAATCACTGAATGCGCAGCCATCGTCCTTCTTTTGTTGCTGGAAATTAACCGAAAGTCCAACCTCAGATTAAACTGTAAGTCCAGCAGAAGCAGAAAATGCTCATACCTGTGAAATCCTCCAGAATTTTCTCCGAAAAATGTTTCCTTAACTTTGTCCTGAAACACAAAATTAAACACATCATACGGGCTGGGCACGATACAGGGAGGGATAATATTAGCCTCCGTGCCTTTAATAAAATCATGATTTTCTTCCCATTAAAACTGTGGAAAATCTGCATTTTAAGGCAAGCCCTGGGGGCCAATATTTTTCATGTTCGAAGCTCATCCAATACTCCTTGCAAAGCATTTTCCACAGGTTTAAAATAAAAAAAATTAAACGTTGAATCGCTAGACCAATCTGCGGCCTTCATGATACTACTTAGACTGGTACCTGTCAAAAAAGCCTTACTGGCCATTGCCCCCCAGGTCAAGTGTGCTCCAAAAATACTCACATCAATACCTGCCATTTTCATCGCTTTCTTAACCCACCTTGCCAGAGTAGGTGCCGACACAGTTCAAAAAGCCTGTCTAAAAGAAATCAACAATTGTGAACATCCTTGCTCTCTCAACCCCACAGTTCTTTTCTCACACTCCTTCAAACAACGCACTACACATAAATTGTCATGTCTCTCCATCTGTTCTAGACATAGTCTTTGTCCTCAAAACACACACCCTCAGGATGGAAACTCCCAGAGGTTACCTCCACAGCCTTTATATCAGAAACTCTCCTAAAAGACACCAGGCAAAGTAAAATTGCCATTTTCCAAGATAACAACCTTACCGTCATGCAATGATTGCTTCCCCAACTCTCAGCTTCCCTTAACACCTGAGCGACATCCCATAAAGAAGCATATTTTCCAGTGGGAGGGATCTCCATTTGGACACTCTTAACTATACTTTTCACCAAAACATGTTGATCGACCGGGATCCTGTCCACCAACTCATGCCCTGCGGAAATGGCAGCTCTACTTAAATTCACTGAATTATGTGCCAGACCTTTCCTGAACAACTCTGTCAAATGATTCCCTACTTCCACTACAGGAGCCTATACAGGATCCAAAGCCCCTGCAACACACTAACTACTCCATCTTCCCCATACCGATCTGTACACCTTAATTGTCCCTGGCGCTCAGGACTCCTTAATGCGTTCTGTAGCCTCTTACCATAACCCAGACACTCGCCACACTCTCCTGAAATCAACCAACCTATCAACATCAACTGTCCTGCTAGTACCATCTTGTGACAATTCCCCTGGGCATCCATCAGTAAATGGGGGAAATATGGCAACAATACTGGATTGTCCAACAACAAACTCATCATATCTGGAAACCACACTTGAGATTGCCAAAAGGCAAAGCTTAGAATTCTTGGACATTTCCTCTGATGAGGGCCCCCCACAAAGTCTATTTTCTTTTGTTGGATTATTTTTTATTGATTTTCAAAAAGAGAGAGAAAAAAAAATAACATATAATTTAACTGTATCATATTGACAATATTATGTGTGACTATTCACATATAAAGAAATAAAGAGAAAGCAGACACAGTACTGATGAGGCATCAAGTACAGCGATATTAATTATGTAACAATATTGACATTCTATATCACAAATATGCTATCTCCAACATTATTAACAATAACAAAAAAGACTGTCCTTTGTTGTCCGTACATGGCCAATATGTACCTACGTTGCGTGCTTAACCAGGCATCCACCTAGTAATGTGTGTGCATATACATGGATGCTTATATGGCAGCACTGTGTGTGGGGGATCCGTATCCAGTATTGTTGCATGTATCTCCGCCTGCGTTGACCTAGGGTATGCAAGTGCTGGCAGTATACATATACTTTTGTGAATGTCTTGTTCATAATGTGTCGCTATGGGAGCGCGGGCCTGTGTACAACTTATGATGTGTCTAGGGTCGCGGTACATAGCTTTGATTCTATGGCGGTTAAGTAATCTTGCCATTGTGTGGGGTTTGCTGATGGGGGACGCCGCATGGCGTTGGCCTGCTGGCTCTCGTGCTCAGCAACCAGCGACCTGCGGAGGTCTAAGAGCCATGCATGTGTGTTTGGGCCCATGGATGATTTCCAAGACATAGCAAATCTGCGCTTGGCCAATCCCAGTGCCAGGTCCAAGAATCTGTTGAGGTTTTTACGGCGAGCGTTTCGCTTTGTGATACCAAGGACGAAGTGTAGGGCCTGGGGCGCCACTGGGGTTCCTGTTGCTTCCACTAGCATCTCGGCTATACCACTCCAGTATGTCCCTAGCCGAGGGCACGCCCAGACCATATGGGGGAATGTAGCATCCGCAGATAGGCACCTAGGGCATGTATCAGCAGAGGTAGGAAATATGCTATTCTATGTGGAGTAAAATATGTATGGTGGAGATAATTGAATTGCGTATACTTCAGTCTAGGGTTGTTTGATATGTAATGAGGGTACCCTATGCATTGTGCCCATTGCTTAACCGTAATGCTAGCTGCCAATGTTGCGTTCCAGTATTCCTGTAAAGGTGCAAGGAGGGGGGCGGGGTCAGGCCTGAGGGAGTTGTACAGCATTGTAATCACTTTTCTGCTTTGACCATGGGTCAGTAATGTTTGTAAAACCTTGGATGAAGTGGGTTCGGTGCGTGTGTTTCCCCATACCTGGGTGAAGTGCTGTGTCAATGTTGCGTAGAACAGAAAAGTCCCCGGTGGTAGTCCGTAGTCATCCATCAAGCACTCAAACTCACACAGATTCGCATCGACAAACAGGTCTCCCCACGTGTCCACGCTCTCCTGTGACAAGTGTAAGAGCCGGGTAGCAACTCGAGGGGTACGTCCAGAGCATACGGTGAGGGCCACAGAGCTGACAGAACATATCTCGACCAGCTATCCCGAGCCACCAGCATCAACAGATTACTCTGCTTTTTCTGTAGTGGTGTTTTGGTACTGGATAGCCATTCCAGCATGGCTGGCCTTCGGAGCACCACTGCCCAGGGGTCTAGTTCTGCGAGGTTACTACTAGAGAGCCATCTCATTGTCCATTGAAGTTGTGCCGCCGCATAATAATGTTCATATTTGGGCGCTCCCAGACCCCTCTCCGAGAGGGGGATGTATAGTTTCTGGATAGTTACTTTGGGCCTGGTGCCACCCGAGACCAGTGACACCAGGAATGACTCCAGATCCCGAAAATATTAGCGCTGGAGTTTATAGGGGATGGCAGCAAAAAAATATAGGAGTCTGGGGACCAGTAACATCTTGGCGATGGCCACTCCCCCTATAGGGGTATTTGAAGGAGCCCAATCTAGGACGTGGCATCTGAGCACGCTCGCTAAGGGTTCCATGGCCAATGCAAAGATAATGGGCGACAAGGAGCACCCCTGTCTCGTGCCATAGGGGTATTTGAAGGAGTCAAAGGCCCATGTAAGTGGAGTAGTGGGCAGATGTATCCTTTGTATCTTAGAGAGGGGCTTCATTGGGAACACTACTGATTTGGACCAGTTCACTTTGAGACCGGATATATGGGCATGTTCATCCAGTACCTTCACTAGGTCCTGTAGGACCTCGCTCTGGCCTCGCAGGTAGACCAGCGCATCATCAGCATAGAGAGAAACAATGTGCCATTGCGTGTAAGCCTGGATGCCCCAATCTAGGATGTGACATCGGAGCACGCTCGCTAAGGGTTCCATGGCCAATGCGAAGATAATGGGCGACAAGGAGCACCCCTGTCTCGTGCCACGTTCTATAACAAAAGAAGGGGAAATGAATGATGCACCCTGTCTGCACTCTGGCCAGCAGATTAGTATACAGTATCTTTACCCATCGGAGAAAGTTAGGGCCCAGGCCGAAATCTCACAAGACTGTCATTAAGTATTTCCAACCCACGGTATCGAAAGCCTTCTCTTTATCTAGGGTGGCAATACAAGCTGCCTCTGCCTCTGTCCGCGCCCAATCCAACAATTTAAAGAGCCTGCGCAAGTTCAGACTAGTGTTCCTACCCGGTATGAACCCATTCTGATCACTATGAACTAGTAGCTGTACTGCATCTATTAATCGGTCCGCTAGTATTTTGCCCAAGATTTTATAATCGGAGTTCAATAGTGGCAGAGGACAGTATGAACCCATTTGTAATGGATCCCTCCCCGGCTTTAGCAGTACCACCAATATGGCTTCTCGAAGAGATGGTAGGAGCTTGCCATAATTGAACGCCTCATTATAAATGTTGCATAAGCGGGGTGTTAGCAGTTCCACGTACGTCACATAGAACTCCGATGGCCAACCATCCACCCCTAGTGTTTAATTTTCTTGCCAACTGTTTAATCGTTTCAGAGATCTCAATTTCAGATATAGGAGCCTCGAGCATTGCGTATTGGGTCCGAGTTATTTGTGGCAGGGTGGCGCATGACAGAAATTGCTGAGTTTCCTGTTATGTGTTAGACTCTGAAGCTTTATAGAGGGAAGCATAGTATTTATAAACGGAGTCGTTAATCTGTTCTTGTGTGTTCACTAGTTGTCCATCTAGTGTGCGTATTGCCGTGATTGGAGGCTGTGAAGAGCCAGATTTAAGCAGCCACGCCAGTGTCCTGCCTGCTTTATCACCGTCAGTATCTTGCCGGGCCAGGTACTGTCTGTAGTCTAGGGCACAGAGCTTGTCTTGTGACTCTTTGTGGGCCAGGCGAGCCTTGGCTAGTATGGGCACAATGTGTGTGTCGGTAGGGGCAAGGAGCTCGCAACGTCTTACTTCGGACTCTTGGTCCTGTAGCTCTTTCAAGAGTGTCATTCGGGAGCCATATACAGCTTTAATTACCAGTCCGCGCAGCACCACCTTGAATGCGTCCCATTGTAGACCCGCAGATGTGGTGAGGCCTGTATTTATTTGGAAGTATGAGGTGATAGATTGTGTTATGGAGGAGCGTAGTGGTGCATCTTTAAGTGCCTCCAGGGGAAGAAGCCACGTTGGGATGTTAGGATCTGTGCATGCCTTAGGCCAGGTGTACCTGGCGGGGCTGTGATCCGACAGTGTGCGGGCTAGGTACTCTGCATGCAAAACCCTGGCCAGCGCCTCTGCTGAACAGAATATTGCATCAATTCTGGTGTATAGGTCGTGCATCGGTGAATAATGTGCATATGTGCGCATCGTGGGGTGCTTGCTGCGCCAGGCTTTACTTAATTGCATATCTCTGGTCCAGACCTTAATGTGATGTGCCAGGCCTATAGATTGTGCACCTGGGAGTGGCGGACGTGATCTATCTAAATTTATATCTTGTACCCCATTGTAGCCCCCCCCAATACATTAGAGCCGACGGATCAATTAGCAAGGACATGGTCATGGCTTGTAGAAATGTAGCCTGCCCCGAGTTTAGTGCGTATAATGAGATGAGTGTTAATGGGGAGCCATCTAGGAGTCCCTCCAGGATCGCATATCGGCTTTGCGGATCTACCCGAGTGTGTAGTGACTGCAGTGGGGTCCCAGGTGCCACCCATATCAAAGTGCCCCTGGCATAACCCGAGTATGTGGTCCCTATCACCGTGCCTCTCCACCGCTTGCGCAGTGATGAGAGGGTTTGCTTGGTGAGGTGTGTCTCCTGTAGCAGTGGCACTGAAATCTTATGCCTACGCAAGTATTGGTGTACCTTGTGTCGTTTAGCATGGCCAGCTAGCCCCCGCACGTTCCAAGTGAGTAGGAGATAATTATTACCTGACATCTTTGTTTAATGAGTGGCAAATAGCAGGGGAGCATGCCCACCAATGTAGACCAGTCAGCAGTCACCGAGCCCCCTCCGTGGTGAATATGCCCCAAGTATCATCTTGGTAGTGTTGCACCTGTTGAACATGATGTGTGTCAGTACGGAACGGACAAATCGTATAAAACATTTAGTATACCCAACTCCCCATCCCAGGCCTGTTTGCCAACGGGAAAAAGGCCATCTGCACTGAAATGCAAATCGACAAAATATCAAATGACAATTTAAATAATGAAACAAAGGATATCTGAAAGGATATCATAAGGAAGGAAAGAATAAAGGAGCAGAGGGAAAAAAGGAAACCATAACAGTGCTATATCAGCCACTTATCGTCTGCGTGGGGGCGTAGTCGAGCTGCATGGATGTTTGCGAAGTGGCCGCCATATCTGTGTATGCTTGTCTTAAGCATGGTGCCAGTGTGTGTTCGTTGCACCAGAGTGATTTGTGCAGAGACGGGCTGCAATGGGAGAAGTCCCCTTAAAACACTGTTTGAGTTCCTTAAGAGATGCATGAGGGGATCATCTGAGTTCTTCTGCCATTTGCAGTGTTACTGTAGGGCCTCCCCCATCAGCGATGTGTCGGCTCTCAAAACTGGATCCGATCGGCACCGCCTACTCCTCCAGCTAAGCTTGCAGGGCTGAGACGCAGTTCACGGTACTGTGCGGTGCGGATCAGCTGCTCCTCTGGTTACGCTCGCTGAGTGCCGGTGCGGCTAGTCTTGTATAGTCAGAGGGTGCCGCTCTGTCCGGCGATGTTGCACCTCAAATATTGAGACATGAGGCAAGCATAGGCAGGTTTTCATCAGGATCTTTGGGTGGCCTGTTGCGGAGCTCTGTGTGGTACGCGTCCGCACTCGTCGCCATCTTGGCCACACCCCCCCACAAAGTCTATTTGATAACCTTGTACCGTCCTCAACACCAACTAGTCTTGTGTAATGTCTCTCCACCTTGTAACATACTGAGCTAGTCTGCTGCTCAACTTTCCATGGGCACATGAAAGGCCTTTGCTTAAACACACCTGCTGCCCCTCTTCCTCTTCTCTCACTCTGTGATCAACATGACCTCGCCCTTTGTCTCTGTGGATAAAATCCACCTGCTCTGATCTAAACCCATAACCATTGGGTCTGTTTACCCAAGCTAGCACCTTTAAAACGCCTCAGCCACACCAGACAACAGCCCTCCTCCCCTTGGTATTTGAAAGAGCTGAGGGACCAAAAGTTGGCCTGCAAACTCCTGGAAAGAAACTGGAGGAAGGGATACAAGGAAGAGGATAAAAGGGAATATAAAGTTGGTCTGGCATACTACAAACAGTTGCTGAAAAGCACAAAACAAAACTATTTCTCTAAAAGAATTAATTCGGCAAAAAACTCGCCTAAAGAGCTTTTTAAAATAGTAAACTCCTTAGCCCACCCATGCGCACCGACTATCCCAGCTACTCAAGAGTTGTGTAACAAAATAGCCAAATTCTTTTTTGACAAAGTCAACAGTATTTTTTTAACTTTCTCAGACTCTTCTCCCAAAATAAGCACCGACCTGGCAAAAGATCAGATGATATTAAATCTCGACGCCCCGCGATTAAACAGTTTTGCCTCCTTAACAGAATCTGACACCTATAAACTACTGGAGAAAGTGAAGTCTGGATCTCCCTATGATCCCTGTCCGAGCACTGTAGTAAAACTGGCTGCAGAGCCAGTTTACTCGGACACTGACTCCCATCTTTAATACAATGTACTTAGAAGGATACTTTCCCAAAGAGTGGAAACATGCATCTATTCTGCCCCTACTGAAGAAACCCAGCCTGGACGCTAATGATCCAAATAATTTTAGACCAATATCCAGATTACCACTCCCGGCAAAAATAATAGAAAGAAATATGAATGCCCAACTCAATAAATTCCTGCAGGATGCCCAAGCCTTCGACCCAACTCAGTATGGGTTTAGAGAGGGCCACAGTACGGAAACGGCGCTTCTAAAATCTACAGAAGAGATTAGGACCATTCTGGACCAAGGGGGGAAGGCCGTTCTGATCATGTTAGACCTATCTGCAGCATTCGACACGGTCCATCATACCCTGTTGATGGACCGATTGGATGAGATAGGAGTCAAGGGCAGTGCCTGGAAGCTTCTTAAATCCTTTCTCTCTGATAGAATGCAAACGGTGGCCCTGGATGAATTTGAAGCTGAATCCTTCTCCTTACCCTGTGGTGTGCCGCAAGGGTTGTCACTGAGCCCAACACTATTCAATGTGTATGTGTCATCGCTAGCACCCTTAATTGAATCCTTTGGGTTCACTTTGAATTCCTTTGCAGATGACACCCAAATTGTGGTAACTTTAATACTAGAGGAGTTTCATGAAACCGCATCTAGGTTGCAGGACTGCATGAAAGCAGTGGGGGGCTGGATGGCCCAAAATTGCCTGAAACTCAACTCTGGCAAAACGGAGGTAGTGTGGTTCGGCAACAACCCTACTTTCTGCACCCCTAAATGCTGGCCTGAGGATATGGGTCCTCTACCGATTCCTATCAGGAAGGTGAAGAATCTTGGGGTTTGGATTGACGATAAATTAAGCTTTAGGGACCAGGTCAACTCAGTGGCATCATCAACATCGTACATCCTCAAATCTTGCAAAAAAATGATGCCACTTCTTCCAAAAGACGCACAACAAACAGTAGTTACAGCATTAATAATGTCCAGATTGGACTACTGCAACAGCCTCTATCTTACGATCCACAAAGGATCGGTGAATAAACTACAAATTTTGCAGAATGCAGCGGCCAGGCTCCTTACTGATACACCTAAGTATGAGTCAATCTCAGCCATAATAAAAAAACTCCATTGGTTGCCAGTTAGGAAACGGACTCAATTTAAGTCTCTTTGTCTGGTTTTTAAAGCTCTCCAGGGAACCGGACCTGAATTCTTAAATCACCGCCTCCGCTGGTACACACCAAAAAGAGCACTGCGGTCATCGGACGCAAAACTCGTGAATGTCCCTCGGGGAAAAAAAGCCAACTGGGGCGGCAGAAGCTTCATAGTTAATGCGGCCAAAACATGGAATACTCTGCCACTATCCCTGAGAAAAATGACCAATCTTTTGGCCTTCAGGAAAGCACTGAAAACATGGTTGTTTTCTAATTAAT
Organism: Calotriton arnoldi; assembly: GCA_963921515.1. NCBI lineage: Eukaryota > Metazoa > Chordata > Amphibia > Caudata > Salamandridae > Calotriton > Calotriton arnoldi. Next base: position 659,891 of record CAWUFW010001712.1, on the reverse strand, counting down.
CTGGCTAAACTTCCACACTCCTCTAGTCCACGGTTGGCCTTCACACAGTGCCAGGACACCTTCGGTTAACAGTAAGCGCTCTATAAATACCACTAACATTAACATTAACATTTACCCGTGAGAGTGACCCACGAGTGATCCCTTGACCATGGCCGGGGAATCGACCCCGCATTCTCCTGGCCCCACCGAAAACCTTCCACATATCCTTCTGGATCTTCTGCGGGGAATTAAATGTGCCCACACATCTAGACATATCCCTGACAAACTCCTCTTCAAACATCATCCTATTGCTCTCTACTCCAAACTCTTTGCTTGTCAGCTCTGCCAGCTTGGGATCCATTTTAATTACTATACTCTTATGCCTTTCAATGCATAAGGCAGCATTCATATTCCCCAGAAGGCAAATTGTCATCTGAACCCATTGGCATAACACCACCACATCCACCTCAGTGTTATTAACATGTGCCCCTTCGAACAAGTCAAACACCTCCGTAAGGGGTCCAAGGATATCCAACAGCCTAACCTGACACCCTTTCAATCCTTTGTCCAAACCTGTCCTGGGGTCACGTCCGGACTTGTTGAGGAAGCTCAACATCTTAGGACCTAACTCCGGAGTATACGCCACCTTCGATTCCAGAGTCGGTCTCAGACACTCTGAATGTAGACGAGTACACACCTATTTTGGTATTTCTCTGCATATCCAATATGAAACATACTGACCACATGCTCTGCTAGAGACCACTGAGGCGATAGTGGATGCGTATCAGCAGAGGATCAAGCATTTCCTCCCCTAACGGGTCTAAAAAAATCACCCTACTCCAACTTAATCCTCTTATGATCCATTCTCTTCTTCTAAAGACTTCTCATCTTCCTCTTCAGTATCATCAAACTCTGAAGAGACTTGTGGAAGTACTGTCACATGCCACCAGATTATGACTCTTTTCATGTGCCTTTATAGCTTCCCTTTTTGCTTTCTTAGCAACATCAACCTCTGGAGCCTTATGCCAGACCCTTTACTCTCCATATGCATCTCAGACTGCTTCCTCTTATGTGTTTTCTTTTTTCCTCTGACTTTAGATCCACTAGCCCTTGCCTCAACCTCCTCTACAGACCAATATCTTTCATCCTCTACATTCATAATTACACCTTTATCATTTATGCGCTTTTTAAACACAGCTGTCAATCTTCCTATCCATTCTTTCTGGTAAATCCCCAAACATCTTTCCCATGTACTCCCTAACCTTGCCATCCAAAACGTCCTCCCCTACTGGATTCATTATCTACACCTTCTATTCACCTTCAAAAATGTGTTAATAAATATTCCTCTCTCTGTAATCACTACAGCACTGTCCTCTCCTCACAGCTGATCGTAATGACAGTTACCAAGCATACAAACGCTTCAATAATGCATTAATTATTATCCCAAATATGGCCACCTTTGTTTATAATGTCCCCAAAGGCATCTCAGCCCAATCACCTAAAATGGCCACTGCACACACACTCGTACGGCGGCTCCCATGTGACAATTTCCTACTCTGAGCTTGAGCCGCATATGTTCTACGGCCCTCGCTCGTACCGCTGCTGCCACAGAAGTGCTCCTGCCTTGACAAAGCAGAGCAAAACATGCGCCCTCACCCGTGTGCTGCCCCCTGGCTGTGCGGAGTCACACATTGTTAGAAATGGGATCTCTGGTTGGCTAAGGCTTGCGCCAAAGCCAGGCAGAGACCACCACTCTAGTCAGGGCAAGGGAGTTACACGCCAAAGATAACCCCTGCTCACCCCCTTGGTAGCTTGGCACGAGCAGTCAGGCTTATCCCGGAGGCAATGTGTAAAGCGTTTGCGCACGCGCACAGCAACAACATCCCAGGCACACCACAAAAGGAACTCCACACAAGGTTATATCAAAAATAGCCTTTGTATTCTCATAACACATTAGAATAGTAATCACATAATACACATGGTGCCAACTGGCACTGGGCAATATCTACAAGGGATTATTTACACATGACAGGGCCACGTGGACCACTGTCAGAACCATCACTTAGTGAACATATCATAAATGTAGGACATATCATAAACGTACAACCAGTAATCACTGGTAACCACTGTACTCAGCATCCTCCTGTAACATAAACCACATTATGCACAGTATCACATTAGGCGCAAAACCTTATACGCCAACCTCACCAGCATAAACACATTTTGCAAAACCTCATAATCATAAAAGTACATTTAGAGGCATAAAACAGGGTAGAGAATATCTCACACTTAACCACAGTAGGCACAACCTCATAATCATGAATCACCTTAGAGGTATAATACAGGGTGCGTAAATCATACTACATGAATTACATTTCCTAGCACCCAAAATCACATCAGCACATAACCTCACAGTAAAAACCATAATAGAGGCATAAATCAGGGTGCGTGAATCACACTATATGCATCACATTTCCTAGCACCCCATAATCACATTAGGGCCTGGCGCCCTATAAACCTAACTGTCCCCCTGGCCATCTCAAAAGGGGCTCAAATGCCCTATGTCCAAGAGTCAGGGCGCTGCCAATGCAGCAGAATCAGCCAGCGCGCCATTGCGCTAGGGCAAAGGAGTGCATCTCACTCCTATCTCTCAACACCTGCCCCCAAGGAACTGTGCCTACACGTTGCAGCTGGCACTAAGTGCTGCGCAGCTGGGAATATCGAATGAGGGGCACTGGCACCGACTGTGCCCTGAAAACAAATGTGCCCACTGGCAGGAGCACGAGCACCGACAATGTGCTCCGATCTGGGGACCCCCACTGGGATCTCTGGCCTGGAATTATCCCCTCGACGTTGCAGCTGCCCTCTAGCAGACGGGGCAGCTGTGGAGGACTGGCCACACAAAGGGGGGGAAAGCATGGGTTATCTTTGGCGTGTAACTCACTCGCCCTGACTAGAGTGGTGGTCTCTGCCTGGCTTTGGCGCAAGCCTTAACCAACCAGAGATCCCATTTCTAACATTGGTTGTCAGCGGTGAGGATAGGACTTGTGTTTGCGCAATACCACAGCGACAACTGGTTGCACTACAAACTCTGCATTTAGATAATCACGTGTTTGGGGATTCTTGTTTCTGAGTTTTATTTGATTTTTTCTCCTAAAAAGTGTCATTTGTTAATTGTGTACTCTTGCTTCAGCTCAGACGCCTAGGTCTCTTGTGTTGCACCTGTGTTTTAAGAACCTTGCCAGAATGGAACCTACCTTTAATGCATGTAATCTGTTGGAATACAGTATGTTGGAGTTAAGGGGGTTCTGTGATGAGAGAAGCTTAGCAGTGGGTGAGGAAGACACTCGGCTATCCCTTAGGACAGCCCTGCTACACTGGCAACAGGATAGATGGAGACAGATAGACAGGGACCAGGCCGCACTCCAAGAGGGTGGTGGGTCTGAGGGTGGCCCTGAGGAGTCTGAAGAGGAGGAAGAAGATGACAGGACAGGGACGCCAGTAGATAGTGAGGACCCCATAGATAGGGAGTCTCTTGCTGGGTCCAGTGTCGGGGGCAGTGCCCCACCCCTTTCCCTATCCCCAGAGGAGTGGGTAGATAGGAGGGAAGAAAGGGAGCATCAGCTGGCTTTGGAGAAGCTCAGGTTAGAGTATGCCAAGGAGATAGCGCACCTGAGTGTGGAGGAGAAGAAGTTCGAGACCGAGAGGGTCTTAGCGCAGGAGAGGATGGCGGAGGCTGAGAGGACCTTCGCCAGGGAGAAAATAGCTCTGGAGGGTAGATTATCCCCTGAGTGCAGTTGTGGTTTTCTGGAATCACCAGTGAGGGTGGAGTCCAGTGGTGGCAGCAATATGGAGTCCAGTGCAGGAAGTCCCATTCCCAGTTCCCAGAGTATGGTACCTGTTTTCCAAGAAGAGGAGTACAGGTTGAAGTTCAGGGGCAGTAGGAAACTGTCTCACCAGTCTTGGGGGGGAGTTTGTGGATGAATGTAATGATGCACTGGCTGATTGGGTGACGGTTAACACGGAACAGGATTTTCACGGACTGTTCGATCTGGTTATCAGAGAGCACCTGCTCAGTTGTTGTGCCAACACCTGTTGGAGTGTGGGTTTTCTGATCTAGGGGAGCTTGCATGGGAGGCAGACCTCTGGGAAAGTGCCCGAGGTTCTGAAGAGGCATTGGGGAGTGATCCCAAAAGTAGTGGCTCAGGTATCTACCAGTCCTGTATTGGGGAAGAGGTTCAGAGTAGCCCAGCTAGGTCCCAGTGTAGTGGGAGGGGTGTAGGGGCTCACGTCCTGTCTCAGTGGAGTAGGAGTGAGTGTGGGACTGAGTGTCCCCAGGTGCCCGAAACCCAGTCTCGGAACCTGGATGGTTTCTTCAGGGAACACCAGGTTGGGAGCCTACGCTGTCCTGCTAGTCCATTTGAGGAGGATCTCCTAGTGTCTGGAGAACCTGGAGCGTCTGTAAATAAAGCTCCAGTGGTTCTGGTGTCTGGCGGTGCCGCTCCAGTTGGGAGGGTACAGAAGTCCAGAGAGAGGGGTGACATGGGGCTGTGTTCCCCAGTGGAAGAGCCAGTGGGTCAGGGACCAGCCAGAAGGGCTGAGTCTCCTAGAAGTGACCATGGTGACACCACGTCTGTCCTGGGGGATCTTCGCGCACTGTCAGGTGGACAGGGGTCGGGAGATCTGCGCCAGGCAGACTGTCACACGACACATGAGTCATGTGTTACCCTCGGGGGGCTACTGTGTGAGACCCCAGAAGTCCTGGCGTGCCAGGCAAGTACTCAGCCAAAGGGTTTAGACCCAAGGTTGGGAGGCCAGGTTCAGGATCTGCCTGACCTGGAGGGAAGGACGTCTGTAACCAGTGTCCTGACCGGTTCATCTTCCAGGCGTACCGCTCCAGTTGGGAGGGTGCAGAACTCTGGAAGGGGGTGCAGAGGGAGGGAGTCCTCGCCTCTGACCCCGGTGCAACCTGAGGGTTTAGACCCTAGGTTGGGAGACCAGTTGCTGGAGAGAAGTCCTGAACTGGTGGGAGAGTGGTGTTCTGAGGGTGCCTCTCCAAGGAGGAAAGTGCGGAACCCTAGAAGCAGAGGTAGGGGGAGGAGAGCCTCGCCCGTGACTTTTGGTCAGCCTGAGGGTGCGGACCCTAGGCTGGAGGATCAGTGGCAGTTTAGAACTGCCCTGATGAGGGGTAGAGGGGAGAATGGTTACTATGTGCCAGGGGTTACTACCCCCCACTCTGTGGATGGGCAAGGACCAGTGGCATCTGGGTGGCCTAGGGCCTGGTCCTGGCCGCGGACAGCTAGGGAGTACCAGTGGGGTAGCCCAGTTGGTCCAGAGAGCTTTTACAGAGGGAACCACGTGGGTTCACAGTGGCGTAGAACAGGAGGGTGTCCCTGCAGTTGCGGGCCCGCGTCCGTGTTCTATCGCCTCCAAGCAGGGAAGCCCATCACGGTGGTGATTGGTCTACCCTGCGTTTTGGCTGGAAGGGGGTTGTGTTGGACTTGGCCCTTTTGGCAGGTTCACCCCTGAACTTTTTGCCTGTCTCTTAGCCTTTTCCCTGTGTAGTGTTGGTGATTTTAGGCCTCTGGGCACTTTCGCACTGTGGTCCAGTGGAAAGTGCGTGCGTTCTCTGTGTACTTGTGGTAAGATTGGCCTGCCCTCCCATAGGAATGCATGGGGGATAAGTGTGTCCACAGTAATTCCTGGTATGAGAGGAGCAGTGTGGTCAAGTCTGGTATGTATGAATTTGTGTGAATAAATGCTGCGCAATGGTGTGCGCAGATTTATTATGACTGGTGTAGAAATGCCACTTTTAGAAGTTGGCATTTATGTGTGCTCTGTGTCTGCCTGCCTGATGTGAATTGCATGTCTGGCTTGTGAGTGACAGGGGCTGGGAGGTGTGTGTGGCTCCAGGAGGGGCAGGGTGAGTCAGCGCAGGGCTGAATGGAGAGATCTCCATGCAGATGGGAGGGAGGAGTTGCACCTGGGACCTGAATAGGGCTGTGCCTTCTCTCCACAATGCTGGCTCCGCCCCTGTGGTGCGTCTGATCCCTGAGCCCCCACCTAACAAAGGAGAGAGGAGCTGAGCAAAACAAAGTGCTCCAAAGCTCCCCCAAACCAGTTCTAACTGGTATCCCCAGCCCTGTGCTGTGTCACAAAGGAAAAGGGCATATAAATATAGGGGCTGTGACCCCATGAAAATGTTGTTGTTGAGCTGTTCCTGACTTGGGGGGGGCCTGCTGCTGCTGGGCTCCAGGAGGAACCGCCACTAGGGACTGCCTCCCTGCTGGAGGGCCCTGTGAGCTGGCCTGCCTGAGCCCAGCCTTTGCCCCCCTGAAACTTGCTTTTATTCTAGGGAAGAGCGCTTCGTTTTGACCCTGGACTTGGATTAGAGCGCTCCCCTGATTTCCTCAAGCGCTTTTATTTTTAGCTGGCAGCGCGGAGCTGCGATCATTTGGGAGGGAATCCCGACGTAGGGAGTCCCCCGCTTGTGCTGATTCCTTAGCGGGAGCCCACCCCGCGTCATGGCTGCAGTGCTGATTTATTAAGTAGCGGGAGCCCACCCCGCTTATCTGATTTATTATCCTCGCGGGTGCCTACCCCGCATCGCCGCCATAGAAATCACCGCCGCGGCACTGAGCCGCAGAGAAGGAGAACGCCGCCAAACCAGGAAGTCCGGCCAGCACCGCCTGACTGTGGGCGGGGCCTGGAGGGAGTCAGGAAGCACCCGAGCGGAAGCCGTGTTAGCGGAAGAGCGGAGCTCCCCTGCGTGAGGGAGAGCCCCGCGGCCAGCCGCGTTAAGGTGATTACAGCGAAGGGGGCCCGAGGCGCATTTCTGGCGCCTGCCCCTGCCGCAAGAGAAGGAGACACACCACCGGAGTCCCTGCGGAGCCCCGGTGAGTGGGGCAGAGCGGAGGAGACAGAGTCGGCGCATCTGATGCCCCGGTGAGTGGGGCTCCACGTGGTTGGTGGTTGTGCTCGGTCACCCCAATTGTGTTCTGCACTTACAGCTGCCCCACGGGGGCACCAGTGTTTTCCGAGTCCCGGAGTGGGACCCAAGCGGCACTAGTAGCGCCAGTGCCTGTTTATTTCCCCAGCTGTACCGCCGAGGCGGGCAGCAGCAACGTCTTGGGCAGTTTTGGTTCCTTTCTGAGTCCCAGAGCGGGACTCCAACGTGCACCTTGTTGGTGCTGGCTTCTCTCCCAGCTGCCCCGTCCGACAGTGGGCAGCTGCAACGTTTTGCCCCATTGTTCTAGGAGTCCCCATGGGGCTCTTTTAGCATGTGTAGTGCCAGTGCCTGTTTTGTGGTTTTTCCAGCTGCCCTGCGAGAGCGCAGGCAGCTGCAATGCGGTGGCATATGATTAGAGAGTCCCAGAGAGGGGCTCAGGAGGCACGCGGGTGCCCGGGCTCATTTTCACAGCTGCCCAGCAATTAGTGGGCAGCTGCTACGTTTAGGCAAGTCCATTGCGCACTCTTATTTTGCTGCTTTGGCAGCCAGCCCTGTCTTTGTGGGACATAGGGCCCTTTGAGCCCCTGTGAGAGGCCAGTTGGCCTGGGGCCAGTTCCAGGTTGTGTGCCCCCAATTGGGGCACCCTGTGTTTATGATGATTATTACCTAATGTGTTTATGCACCATGATTCTTGCCTAATGTGCTTTTACGTATGAGGTTGGTGCATAATGTGTGATGCTAATGAGGTTTGGGCCTAATGTAGATTTATGCCTAATGAGATTCATGCCTGATATGATTTAGGTGTCCCATCTTTTATGTTGCAGGATAATGCTGAGTACAGTGTTTGCCAGTAATTACTGGTTGTGATCTACCTTTATTACAAGTTCTACATTTACTCTTTCCACTTTGTGATGGTCCTGACAGTGGTCCAGTTGGCCCTGTCAGGTGTAAATAATCCCTTGTAAATATGACCTAGTGCCAGGTGGCACGATGTATATTATGTGAGTACTATTCTAATGTGTTTTATGATAATACAAAGCCTATTTTTATATATAACCTTGTGTGGAGTTCCTTTTGTGATGTGCCTAGTATGTTGTTGCTGTGTGTGTGTTGCGCAAACGCTTTACACATTGCCACCGGGATAAGCCTGACTGCTCGTGCCAAGCTACCAAGGGGGTGAGCAGGGGTTATCTTTGGCGTGTAACTCCCTCACCCTGACTAGAGTGGTGGTCTCTGCCTGGCTTTGGCGCAAGCCTTAGCCAACCAGAGATCCCATTTCTAACACACATGTTTCCAAGTAAGTTTCAAATCAGTACATATGCAGAATAAACGTTGTGTTGTCAAACTGCCCAAACGCTTACAAAACCTGCACCGGGCCTCAACGCTGTACGCAAAACGCCTCTGATATCACAGCTCACGTCCCTGTCCCTGATAAACATCTTCTCACCTTAACTCAACACACAACACGACCAGCGCCACACATGATCTCCTCCTCAAGCGACCTAATCCACCTCAGTCATGCTCTGAACCCTGACTGCTTTCTCCACAATGTAGTCTTCCTTGAACACCTAACCCATTCGAAGCACAACCAAAGTCTGCTTAACACCCCCTTGTGATAAAGAATAAACTTCGTTTTAAACCTTCACAACTGTCTTTCACTACATGGAGACTCCCAGACCATGCACACCGCCACCTCACACGTGTCATAATTCATTAATGCCTGGGTACACTCCTTATTAACACTCAAACTCCAATCTCATACACTGAAATAAATTGCTAGAAAAGTGTCCTTTTTTGTGTATGAGCAGCAACAAAAAAGAAGGAAGATGGCTGCACGTTTACTGATTATATGCACATTCTAAGGGTTCTGGAGAGTTGTTGTTGTTCTAATTCTATGTACACCAATAACTAGATGACACATGCCTCTATTTTCTTAAAATCTCTGTCTGAAACATAAAACATATATGTATCCCTGTTTACTGGAGACTTGGATGTATATATACTTACTGAAAGACACCTTTCAAAACAATGTATGTGCAGTAATCATTTCCCCACCAGCCACTAACAGTTCTGCCAAATAAGGATCTGAGCTCCCTGAGAACTGTTTTAAAGCCATGGGCCCTTAAAACACACTACAGAAAAAGGAAGACAATACCCACCAAAAATTGTGTTATTGTCAAAGTCTTCAAAATATGCTTCATAGTTACTTCTCTTCAAGGCGGGACCGGCCGTACCGGGCATCAGGTGTTTCCCAGGGAGGCTGGAAGGGTGGGAGGTCGGTTTTGTTACTGGGAGGCCGTTTCTAGCCTCTCTGTGTTTTTAAAGCAGTGGCTGCAGAGTTCTTTGTATATCAAACAACAATAGACGTGTCAAGAAATCCCTGGAGATTGATCTGCTGGAGTTTTGTCTAGTGGCAGTTTTAACTCATCTATAAGGTAGCGCAGAGGGTTAAAAATATGCCTGCTGCAAAGAATGTGTACTACACAGATCACATAAATGTATTTTATGTGCATAGCTCTGGGGATTACTGCTTTTGTCACAAAAGATCATTTTTTTACTGTGCAGTTCATATGTTACAATAGTAATCTAGCACAGTGAGCTATGAACTGCCATCAAAGAGCTGCATGCAAACTACATGGTACAGGTTAAAAAGTTATGTTTTTTCCAGTCTTTCATTATCGTAATGTTGCTAAAAAAGGGTTTCTTTGGGTATAAATAAATTCTTATTAGTAACTGTAACCCTAACCACTGTGCTACGTTTTGAATCCCAAGTGTGTGCTTCTCCAGCCCCAGCACTCTTAAAAAATGCCTACACCTCGTAGTGCCCTTGGTCTTATGTAACATTTTCTATACACTGACTTACATATATGTTATTCATTGTCTCTATGTGTGTTTGATGTAAAGTGCTCCAACACCATAATCTGGTATGAGAAGCGCTATAAAACAAATGAAATACATGAGAGAGGTGCTATGGAGAGATGATGGGCACTGTTAGAGAGTGATAGTGAAGGAACCATTGAAGGGCCCCAATAAAGATTGTTGTATCCTAGTGCACTATAAGCCTTTCATTTACTATGCTTTAAAAGCTAATACAATTGAATATATAATGAAAAATGTGTTGTAGACTGCACCATTTTTGTCATCGTCCCCCAAATGTTCTTACGGGGAGAATCTCCCCCCCCCCAAATATTACTTGTAGTGGTCGGGTTCGCTCTCTGCGCTCTCTATGCAACCTATGGGGGCTAGTTTGACAAAATTTGCCAGGGCTGCTTTGGGTTCCCTGTCTGGCCACGCTTCTCTTTTGGGATGTGGTACCAAAATGTTGTTGTCAGAATATTGTCAGACATAAATTTTGTGTCCTAAATATCATCTACAAAGATATTGACTCAAAGGGGGTTATTCAAAGAAAATCTAAACCCAATGGGACAATATTTTTATAACAATATTTAGGAAACAATATTTGTATCAGAAGAAATTTCTCTATCCGATATTTTAATATTTGTCTTGTAGAAGCCAACATCTTAATATATCATTTGCACTTACAAATTATATGTCAGTGTGTAGGTTACTGCCATTCCACTGTTTCTCAACTGGTGTAATTGTTGCAAAAATATATTATTTCTGTATGTTTTTCTCTCTATCTAAAGTACTCACTAAAACTCTGTAAAACGTGGCTTTGTGCAACATAATCGTATGCTGTCACTTTATCAGAAATTATATTATGTAATTAATTTTATATAAGTATGTATTTAAAAGTTTTATTTTCTATCTATTTATCTACGTATAATGATGACAGTGTAATAACATAACTGTCCATTTGGCTAATCTTGCTGTAATTCCTATACAAAAGGGCCAGGGACTAGGGAGCACATTGTCCCCCTTTCCAAGCAGTGTATAAACATTTTGACTTTGTCAGTGCTTGTTGCCAATGCTGAAGAGCATCGACAAAAAAAATGGTTGTTGCTGATGCCGAACAAAAAAGCAAAATGGGACTTTCCAGTGTCATAACTTATATGGGTGCATACACATGTATGTGTCATGCTGCTGCAGCACCTATTTTTTTTGTTTACTTTTACTTTTAGTTTGGAGAGCCTGTGCTTGAGGATGCATACACATGCATGGCATAATGAGGCTATGATAACGATTTCTTTTTGTTTATTTTTAAACGACCATTCTATAATCGCTGACACAGTAAATTTAAAAAAAGGAAAGGAGCGGTCCAGTAGTAAATTACAGATGCCGAGCCCTCCAAAAAAGTTAAAGAAATAAAGTTCTAAAAAATGAAATGGGGCAAGCAACAGATCAAATGGGGGTAGAGGCAGTGGCGGCTGGCACAGGTAAGACTGGTGAAGCTTTGGGGTGGGGGGAAGTCCACAGACGACGGGATAGATAAAATTAAATAAAAAATTAATAAAACCACTTACCTTGTGCTCGCCGCATCGCCGAGTCGATGATGCAGCGAGCGCAAGGTAAGTGGTTTTATTTCTTTATTTTATTTAATTTTACCTATCCCGTCACCTGTCGACTTCCCCTCCACCTCGCCCCACCCCTGCCCCACCGCCCCACTGCTCTTACCTGTGCCGCCCACCACTGGGTAGAGGTGGAGAAAAAAAGCAGAGCGGTACAGGCTGGGTTGAGGGAATCAACATATGAGCTAGGGGAAGCAACAAGGAGAGTATGGGGTGTGGATGTGACAGTGGAAGCTACACTCAGGGGAGAGAACACGCACTCTCCTGGCATGTTTAAGCAAAAACACAAAAGTTGTTCCCTGGTGTCAACTGTGGAAAGATACAAGTCATCCATTAAAAAGGATGGTGAAGAGGCTACACTCCAAGAGAGAGACAATTACAAGACAAGGAATGAAAGCCATTGAATAGGAAGCAAGCAAGTGAGATGGACAAGAAAGCCAACCAATGATAAGCAAGGGGCTAATCCAAAGACCTCTCTAAAAATGAGTACTGTATACAGTAGGTCTTTATAAAACAGTCATCTAAAAGTTGTCTTTAGGAGAGCCTTAAAAATGACTTCAGTGGGGAAAGTTCTTCTTCTTTCTCCCCAACATGTAAAAGATTATTTCTGGGAACCTTTCATTTTTGTATCATCACGATGGTAAAAGTCGATTTTTTTCTGCTTAGCCCTTTGGCCTCTCAGAAATAGCTTTTCTTGTAAATAAGAAGGATTAATAGTATAGTTTTCAGGTCGGGAGAAATAGTAACTGCTAACTTTATCCAAGTCTTACGAAGCAGCGGCAGTTTTATAATTGTAATTTCTGTGGAACCCCATAAAATATTAATTCAAAGTTTTCTTTTAGGAATGCCCTCTTCTTACGCCTATTCAAGCACTGATTCAGCACTCACTTGAAGGCTACATTCTAAACGTTTTCAATTCTATGAACTGGCTGTCCATGAACTTAGCTAGCACCGTGTTCACGCCTCATCAGCATCCTTTTGACAGGTAATGTGGAACAATAACATTCTCCAAGGAGTGCACAGTAGACATAACACATTCCTTCACCGATGATATGAAACTCATGGGCGCTGCTGACTCCTTCCGGAGATGTTCATCTCTCGGAATACGAGAAGACAATACAGGGTTTAAAGCAATACTAAGGGAAATATGTCCGGAAGACAATATTAGAATTTCTACACCTCTGTTGCACAATAGAAATGTCAATAAGATTTACAGTGGAATGCGGTAAAAGGACACTGCTCTGTTATTTGCATCACACAGCTGTCTTCACATACAGCAGACGCAACATTATAATGTGGTGACAACTTGAGGCCCTTGTAGAAGCCGAGTGTGTCATTAGTTTAAAAAAGCAAAGCATCAACGTGTTTCAACGGCCTAAAAGGTAGTTTCATGTGTTTTTTCTAGCGGTGCTTAATACCGGTTTGGGTGCAAACAGAAGTTTCCTGCCAAACTGATATCATAAGTACTTTCACGTGTGGTATTAACACATGTAAAATTATGGTAGGTGTTTCTAGGTTATAATTTGCCAGGTCAGATCTGGAGGAGATATTTCCCCAAAATGGCCCGGAATTCGGAAACTGTATGTGGATACGATGATTTCTGATGTCATTCCCCATTCTGTAGGGACCGTCAAGGAAATTACTCACAATCCTGTATAAAATCAGAACCCTGAATTCCTGATACCTTTTGTATCATTTATTTTGGGTGCAAAATTGCAACATCGACATTACCGATGCAGCCATAAGGGGGCCCTCAGCATCTTAAATACACAACCCAAGTTAGAGTTGGACAGTTGAGTAAAATACGTCAAAAATATAATTTCACCGGTGGAGTTTTAATCCTTAATTTGGACTCATGTTATCTGTAGAGTTTGCCATTGTTTTGGCTGATAAGCTACAATAAAATAGCAAAAAAGGTGTTATCAAATTTACTTTTCGATAAGGGGATTCCAGTACTACATTGACCGATATCCCTCTAAACAGGGTGGAATTGACTGAAAGGGTTAACAATGGTCGATGTGATGAGGAATCTGTGGGCTTCATTTGAAGTGACTGCATATATTGGCCTGTATTGTGCTGTGTACAAGAGCCATTGCTAGAAATTATAAATAAATATATATATATATATATCACCACACTCCGCATTTCCCTCGTAGCAATCCTGCCACAACACGGACCAAGTTTCCAGTGCATTAAATTCGATTTATTTCTTGCGATGCCGCCATAACGTTTCGGCTCGTCCGAGCCTTGGTCACATGACATCTTACTGCTGGTATGCAAGCTCTTTTAAAGTGACAGGTTATATATATATATAAAGAATTGGTTTGTCGCAAATCGAATCGCATCGGATCGCCGATCTGGGCTAATCAATGATCATTAGGCAGATCATTGCAGTTTGCCCCCTCCTGCGATTGGCCGCAATCACAGGGATGATAGGCTGTAAGGGTCAGCAGACAACCGTGTCTATAATAGTGTGTAATTAAAGAAAACATTTTCTTTTAATGCAGCTTGTTTGCCTTAAAAAAAACAGGACTGGGTCTAAAAACAAAAAGGTGTTTTTTCAAAAAGCTTCCAGGGGACCACTGTCAACTCTCCCTGCAATGTCTTTGAAGATCCATTAACGGGAAGGAGTTCAAAGAGGACCCATTGTGAATCACATACAACCCCCTTCAATGTGCCGTTATCTGATTAATGGTTTGCTGCTGGCATTGAGGTCACAAACCATTGATGCATTCCTCTCCTCTATGCCCCTTTCACAACCCCTTCAATTTGCGATTCGTGCAGGGTCGCAAAGGCCTTTTACAAGTCAGAAATAATTTTATGGAAAAGTGCTTTACCTCATAAAGAAAAGTAATTTTGCATTTGCAAACCCTTTGATTTTGTGAATCGCAAGGATAGCAATCTCAAAAGGGCTTTGCACATTAGGCCCTTAATCCTCTGCCACAAATTCACGATTTGGCTGAAGAACTACCAATGGATGTACTGGTGATATGCCCTCATGGCAGACATGTACATTTATACAGTGGATTCTTGTCTATCAACATTGTGGTGTTGTTAGAAATTGAGGTTTCTGGTTGGCAGAGTGTACGCCCTATCCAAGCAGGAACCACAGTCATAGTTAGGGTAAGTCAGATACACAATCTAAATTAACATGTGCTCACCCTCTGGTAGCTTGACACAGAGCAGTCAGGGTTAACTTAAGAGCCAATGTATAAAGTATTTGTGCACACTTTAATTACAGTAACACACTGAAGACAACTCAAAAACAAGACCAAAACGACAAAACTCCAATCAGTAGAAGCCGAGATATTATTTTATAAAGATTAAATCCCAAAACAGTGCTTATAAGTCAATAGCGCTAAAAGGTTACTTGAGGTTGTGCTAAAACGGGGTAAATCCAAAGTTCAGGCCGACCGCGATGGAGGGCAGGCCGGCTACAGGACACATGGAGGGCCCTTTGACAAAGTACCTTGTATGGAGCAAGCATCGGTGTAGAGGTCTTACTGCGTTGGTTCTGATTCACACAGTCAGGTCAATGCGTTGGAGTCTAGCATCTCATTCGAGGTCGGAGGATCAGCACTCCGTCAAAGTCGAGCCTCGCAGTGGGATCCCCTGATTGGCGCTGCATCATCGTCTGACCTCTCAGTCGAGACCCACATCGTTTTTGAATCAGAACTGCGTCGGAGGGCACTGCATTAGTTCCGATCAGCGCAAAGGGGTCACTGCATCAATGTTTGCAGAAAATAGGTGCAGAACCCACTTCTGATGCCCAAGGCTGGAGTGGCACCTCAGTCACGGGTAGGACTCCAGCATCACCAGCAGAGTTACAAGAAGTCTTCTATGTCGCTGAGACTTTAGAAAACAGGAGGTAACCCAACAAACCCTTGGAGAAACTTGGGTTCAAGGATGTAGAGAGCAGGTCTACTCCCCCTCACTCCCATGCAAGAAGTAGCAGGCAGCAGGCCAACACAGCAGAGCAGGTAGCAAAGTGGCAGTGCCTTCCACAGCACAGCAATCAGCAGGCAGCAGGCCAACACAGCAAAGCAGTTAGCAAAGGGGCAGTCCCTCCTGCAACACAGTAGCTCTTCGTCCAGGCAGAATGTCCTTGGTTCCAGCAAAGTTCTGATTTGGTGGTGTCAGGAGTCCAGTACTTATACCCAAATGTGCTTTGAAGTTGGGGGAGACATCAAAGAAGCCTATGAAGATCACATGGTCCCTGCCTTTCGTGCCCTGGCTCCAGACTCACTGCAGAGGGGTATACAGCTCTTTGTGTGGGGACTGGCACAGCCCTATTAAGGTGCAAGTGTTGGCTCCTCCCTCCAATCTATCTTAGGAAGGCCCATCAGCCTAGTGATAGGCCATCAGGATGTAAATATCACATCCCACCTCCCTTTGTGTGACTGTCTAGAGGAAATGCAGAAAGCCCAGCTGGCACCCAACCCAGGCGTGCATTCAGAGACAGGCACAGGCACAGAATGGTTAAAGAAAATGCTAACTTTCTAAAAGTGGCATTTTCAGACTTACAATTGAAAGTACGACTTCACCAAAAGTTGTGATTTTAAATTGTGAGTCCAGAGACACCACAGTCCAAATCTCTATCTTTTCCCAATTGGAAATTACACTTAAATTTGTTTTTAAGGCAATTCCAATGTTAACCTATCGGAGGGATAGGCTTTGCAGTAGTCAAAAACGAGTTTGGCAGTTTCTCTCTACCAGGACATGTAAAACTCAAAAGTACCTGACCTACCTTTTAAATACATTGCACCTTGCCCAAAGGACTGTCTAGGGCCTACCTTAGGGTTGACTTATAAGTAATGAAAGAGAAGGTTTGAGCCTGTCAATTAGGTTAACTTGCCTGCTCGAAATGGCAGTTTAAAACTGCACACACAGGCTCTAAAGTGTCAGGCCTGAGCCATGTTTAAAGGGTTACTGAGTGGGTGGCACAATTAGTGCTGCAGGCCCACTAGTAGCATTTAATTTACAGGCCATGGGCACATATAGTGCACTTTACTAGAGACTTATAAGTAAATAAAATATGCCAATTGTGGATAAGCCAATGTTACCATGTTTTAACTACAGAGCATATGCATTTTAGCACTGGTTAGCAGTGGTAAAGTGCTCAGAGTCCTAAAGCCAACAAAAATGAATTCAGCAAAAAGGGGAGGAGGAAGGGAAAAGGTTTGGGGGTGACCCTGCAGAAAGGGCCATTTCCATCTGGTGTGAATAGTATTTTTAATTTGGATACATGACCTAGAAATGACTCCTACTTGGAGGAACAACATTATGCTTATGGGAGAGCCGAAAGGTGTTGGTGTGGAGGGACCATTCAGCTTCTCTCCTTCTTAATGTTTATTTAATTACATTTGTATTATTTTGTGATAAAGCAACAACCCTCTGCTAAACATGAATCGAGATGGACAACAGAAACCACAGGAATGTGGCAGTTCTGTAGTGCAGGAGTTGTACATCTCAAAGAGGAGTAATAAACATGCTAGTGACAGCATGGCAGTGCAGTGGATCACTCTGCACCCCGCTTGTGCAGGCTTGGTCTAAATCTTTAGATGAATATCCCCTTTCACTGAATATTTTCAATAAATTTTCTGTGCTTTGCAATTTTTGGATTCATAAATGAGCCTGTTCATTAAACATTGTCATAAACCAGTGGCTGTCAAATTGATCAAAACTTGCAAAAATATTATGATTTCACTAATTCCTGCAGTAACCCAATAAAAATACTTTTAGAACTGATATATGTCATATCATTTCCGTAGCAGTTATGTCTTCTGGCAACATATTTCCAGATTTCCAGTTTGAGTGCTGAGCATTGGGGTTTCTGTTAAGGAATGGATGCTGTGATGGTCTGTCAAGTTTCTTTCTTGATTGCTAAAGGAAAGGACAACTGCTCCTATTAGTCACGGTGCCAATCTTCACTTAATAGTATATGTAAAAGTTGTTATATGTCGGCTTAAGAGGGTTTCAGATAGGAGGAAAAGGTCATGGGACAAAAAACCTCCTTGGATATCTAGTAGCTCTTGATTGAATATGAAAATTAATGCACAAGTACACAAGCAAGGAACTCAATTCTCATTGACATCAGGGCAAAGAAAAGAACCAAAACAGAATATCCAATAGAAGCTCAAAGGGAAGGAGGAATTTGGCTGGCTTAAAAATGGCCAGTTCCTGCAAGTGCTCTCAGCCAATCCATCATCTATTGCAGTTTGTATGCCACGGTCCAGTAATCCCAGCAAGGTGCGACAGAAGCAGAACCATTGTAGACTTGATCGATGCCACAGCAACATTTGGAAGCTGCTCCAGTTACGTGTGCAGTGCAGGAACTGTGATCTGAGCCTCAGGGACTATGCTGCAGCAACTGAGCTCTCAGCAAAGATGGTTCTGGCGCTGGTGGATTGCTGCCCCCACACACAGGGCTCCCAGGGGACTGGAAGGCACTTTGATCAGAACAGGAGGGTTTCTGTGGACCCGTAATGACTGATGAGCATCAAAGCTTGCTCCGACACCAGACGGGCCATTGAAAAGTGTCTGATGTTGGCAGGCTGTAGCTGCCAACTAACATAACCCCCTACAGAATCAACAATGGTATGGGTAAGGGCTGGGGACATCAATTGTACCCCTTCCATTGTTTTTGGTTCCTACGATGCGTCATATGTGTCTGCTGCCTCCACTAAACATTGGCATGCCTGTTGTTGACCAGCTTGGAGGAGGCAATATGAAACACTGGTACTAACCTGCCACCCCTATGCCCACCATGTTCTAGATGGACTTGTTTGCTGCTCACGTGATGCCACATTTCTTGTTAGCACTGTTATACATACTGTGCACCTTCAGTTCATTGTTCATGATGTAACAGTGGCCACGCTGGTCCTAACCTTATCACCTTGATAGTGACCTGCTTCATGTTCAAGTAGAAGCCCATGATATAAATAATGTTCTCTGAAGTTGTGGCTGAAATGCTGAAAATAATAATTATGGAACTCACTTCTATAAGAATGACAATGAACTATACGAGAGGACAGTTTGATGACGGCGATAGATGCTAAGTCAATGATAGCAGACCAATGCAATTTCCCATCCAAGATGAACACAGCTGAGAAAAGAGTGGCCCTCTTGGAGAATTGCCTGGATCGCAGCAACAATGATCCTAATCTTAAGAGGGATTTATGATACCTGTGGCAGAACTCTACAGAAATGGATGACAGGAGTGTCCGGAACAATGTCTGCTGAAGGTCTTGAATCAAATGCTATATTCGCCTTCCTCCAGATTGTCCCACCAGAAATCATCAACCAACATTCAAACCCACCATTAGAATCCCAATGAGCTCATAGGGTACATACAAAGAACCCTAAGGTACAGAATGCCCAAAAGCCTCTGAAACCTGTTTTGTAAAATACTAACCGGTGCATCAGGTGATCACTACAGCATGGAAATAGAATGGTCGCCTTATGTAAAAAAGTACCAAGATCATAGTTATGGCCGATCTTTCCCAGAATATACTGTAAAACAGAAATACATTCTCCCACTATGCCCCCGGCTTTATGAATGGGGCATCCACTATGGTCTGGTGGAACTGGCCATCATGTTGATGACCATCTGACAAAAAGGAATCATGATTTTCATGAGCCGGAAGACCTGGAACAATTCATAAATTACATGGATTCATTGGCCATGGACACTACCAAGTCTACTGTGATGGGGAGTGCATGGACTACAGACACCTTTGAAGGAGATGATGGTCGCCTTGAAGGACACATTCTTAGTCGTCTGAATGCTAGGTCACAGATGTCTGAACAAGAAAGACTGGAATCTGTCACAAAGTCATGGATTGACAGAGTAAAACATGGGATGGGCATTCTCCTTTTGAGAGGGATATGTCTAGGTACCCCTTGAAACCCTGAATTTCATCTGCTGTTTTGTGTATACATGTCCCAATGCACTCATCTGACTGTGCCAAAAGCATGCCCAGTCAACTAGATGATTGCCTCGTTTGTGATTCCTAATGCCTTTTGCAAATAGACTCCAGTCTCTGCTGGGGCTCGCCACATGATTATATATCTATATATATATGCTTTTCTAATGTTGTATAGGTTGGCAGGATGAGAGGGTCTATGCTTGCCTAATTAAAGTTAAAGTTAGATTCAAAGTTAAAGCTCAAGTATTTAATTGAATCATTTGCAACGTCCCTTTTTGACCACTCTCATTAATTGCTCTAATGAGGTTTCAAATACTTGTGTGCTTCACTACTATCACTACCCTATTTCTGTCTTCCTCCCAACCATCTGTCATGCCATCCCTTATCATGCTCCCTTACCTTCATATCCCTTTCCATCAAAATGCTGGGGCATGTACATTTTCTTCCAAGAAACAAGACTGTCTTCCCGTAACACCGATAACTCTCCAACCTTCTCAATAGGAACGGCCCCTTCACGCCAACCTCCTAGTTTCTTTGACTCACTGGTTACCCAACTGGTTACCCAACTTTATTTCTTTTGATCCTCCTGCTTGCCCCAGTTTAGTGACTTTTGTTAGCCCGTGCAGAACATGCCAGTTCCTGGTGAGTTTCGCTGACACAAACGCATTACATGTTATGCCTCTCTGCAGCCCCCTTACTGTTGTATCCTTAAAAATGAATGGAATTGTACATTATGTGAAACATAAAAAAAGTATTTTCCCACCTGCCCACAAAATCACCCAACATTGCGCTCCTACAGGAAACTCATCTCTCTATGGCTGAGTCAGAGAAACTGTGAAGAGAATGCGTAGAGAAGGTAATGACCAGCAGTGGGATGCATCAATCATCTGACCCCCTCAGATCATTTCACACCACACATCCTCTAAGCATTGAGGGGTAGAAATCCTAATTTGAAGCATGCAGATCTGAAGACCTGGACCCTTCCTTCAGTGTGATATGTCTTAACCAAGATCAATATTGTGGTGTCTGGGGTTCAATCTATGTCTCCAATGACCATAGATCTTCCTACTTTTCCACTCTGTCATGGCTTCTCATGGATTTTGGATCCATAATTGAGGTGATTCTAATCTGGCATCGGACCTATTATAGACATGAATGGCTCCACTGTTAGAAAGAGCAGTAGGAAGGATATGAAATGTTGGAACCCATAGCATACATTGCATCCTACATGCATGCATGGCACACACTCACGATCAGATTACTTTCTAGGTACTCATTTAGTTCTAAGATTCCTGTCTGACTGTTCCATTGTGGAAGTTGCTCGCCAGTGCTCTTGAGATTGGATTTGGGGCACATCATACAAAAGCTGGTTAATAAACATCTCTAGGGATAAACTGCAGGCACAGAAATCCACCCTAAGGAATAAATTGTGATTACTTGGATTCAAACATGGAATCAGTCTTATAGCCACAAACAATATGGGCTGCAAGAAAGGCAGTGTTGAGATGGGATATGATGCGGGACTCAGCTCTGCATCATCATAAATTAAGGGATGACCTTCAAAACCCCGTCTGCCTCTTATATTAGAGTTCCCATCCCAGGGTTGCGAAGGTACCTAGAACTGAAGAAATTTGATTTCAATACACTTTACACATTCAAGCGAGAATATGCCTTAGCATGCCTAAAATGGAGACACAAGGTGGGAAAGCGGGGAGATTGCTGGTGGCGCAATTTCAGTAGTGCCTGACTGGCCGTAGCTGGCATCGGGCGTTTCGCCGGGAGGCTGGAAGGGTGGGGTCGGTTTTGCAGTGGTTAGGGCCAGTTTTGTTACTGGGGGCCGGTTTTGCAGCAGTGCTGCAATATCGGCCCCTAGTAACAAAAGCAGCAGTGCTTGGGCCGGTTTAGTTAAGCAGCATTGCTTCACACTTGCACCCTCATCCAAACCTTCCTCAATCAATCATCCCGCTTCCCTGGGGGCCGAACTGATAAAATTGCCAGGGCTGCTTTGTGTTCTCAGTCCGGCCCTAAACATCAGGAAAGGAAATGAAAATCTGCCAGACCTTTGATTCAGGATAATGCTAACACATTTAAAACTCAGCTGTTTGCCATCACAAACACATTTGCAAATTACTTCTGATTGCCCTAACATGTCTGGAACCGAAGAATAATTCTTGGATGTGATGCGCCTACTCATTATGTTTGCAGCTAGCAGGGAACTATTAAAGTGTGAAATCACAACAGAGGACATCGAGGACGTTATCTCAGAGCTCTCTTATGGCAACATGCCAAGATTATGATGGTGTGCCAGCCCAGTTCTGCAGGATAACCAAAACAATGGTATCCTTGGTCTTGCACAAGGTGTTGAACTAGGTTGAATCCTCAGGAGCGCTTTGCAGGGAGTTTAAGAAGGTGGTTATCAGTTCCATTTCAAAATCGGGCATGGACCCATCATAGCCCTTCAACTTCAGGCCCATCTCGCTTATCAATCAGATTTAAAAATTCTGGCCAAGGTTATAGTCAACCTCTGCAATTAAAGTCTTAAAAAAGGTTGTAGTTAACCCCTTGCAAAAGTCATTGAGAGCCTGATCCATAACTTGCAGGTGAGTCTGTACCCCGGCGTTCATGTAGAGGCCACCTGCAACTCCTGTTCGAATTCTTATCAGAGGTGAAGGATGACCCGAAGGATGTTGTGGCAGTATCATCAGAAGCTGAAAAGCCATTCAACCATGTTGAGTGGGTCTTCCACTTTTGTATGCTGGAAAGAGCAGCAACTGATCTCATCTTCCTAACTAAAGGAAAGATGGCTATATGATGATCCAACAGCTCTATCTTGTTGAAAACCTTTCTCATACACCGTGGGACAAAAGGGGGCTTCCTATCAGTCCTCTTTTCTTCCTCCTCCAATTAGAACCCATGGCAGTGGAAAGTAGACAATAATAGGGGATTTAAGAGATAGACACAGCAGCTAGTTAGTCCAAATTACTGATGTACCCAGATGGCATCAAGCTGACCATCAGAGAACTTGGAAATCCCATCCTAATGTGATAGCCTTTATCCTCCTTTTCCGGTTATAGATTAATTTGGATAAAAGCAAGGTGCTCACACTCATCACAGGCTGTATTAAAATGGAAGTGGAGGGGCTGGACTTTAAAGGGCAGACTTGACACTTTAAATGCCTTGAAGTCCTGGTTAATATGGGAATAGACAACATGGGCATGCACAATTTCCAACTCTTTATGTATAAGACTAATAATGATTTTTACAATGGCCCTTCTTGCAAATGTCCTTAGGGGGGTGGGTGCAAATAGCCAAGATGGTGGTCACTTAGAGGTATAATTACTTGCTTTTCATGCTAACTCCCCCGATCCCTCCTAAAGTGTTAAGATCTGGAACTGTGTGCATTAGGAATGTGTATTAGGAAGGAAACCAAGATTTCGAGCATTCAAACTACATGCAGCCACCATGTCTTGAGGCTTGAGACTTCCCGACATGTGCTCTTATTACTTAATGCATTAGTTATCCCAAGTGTTGTACCAGGCTCAAGACAGTAAGGATCCATCGTTGTCGATGGCAATTTGGCCAATGAACGAGTGTAGTAAGGGAGTCTCCCTGGTCAATACTGCACTGTAATATTTTAAAAGGAGGGAATTGGAACCACCTGTGCCCAAACGGTCCATCCTATTCTGGCCTCTTGGGGTATGGCATTCAAGAGACTCAAGGTGAATAATCTCATCCACTGTGGGCAGTGGTGGCTCCTCCGCTAAGGCGGAGTAGTGTCGCCCCATTGTTCTAAAGGAAAAATAAAATGATAGTAATGTATCATTATTATCATTTTAGTTTTCCTATTGCAGTCAGTGGCTCCCTGGGTGGGGCAGGGCTGGCCAGAGCAGTAGGAGGAGTCGTTTGTACACCCTAAGTGTGCACGACTGCTTGGCCGGCCCTCTTGGGCCGGCCAAAGAGTCATGCGCACTTTGCATCTTCCCCACCAGGCAGTAATGCACAGCCTGGTGAGGAACATGACCAGCCTCCCATTCCACGTCTGAGCACTGAACAACGGCACTCAGACCAATCACAACGCTGCATTGCAGCATTGTGATTGGCTCAGGGCAGCCTGGGAGCCCAGGGGATTTCTGCTGCTTTCTGCTGCCGGACCGGAGACAGGAAGAAGAGGATTGAGGAGAGGCGGCAGCCAGCCGTTTTCAGGTAAGTGTTTTTCTTTTTCTTTTTTCATCCCCGCCCCACCACCCGGGTCCAGAAGCAGCTGCTACTGACTGTGGGGCCTTCTTCTGGAATAAAGCAAGACTAGTGAATGGTAGTGCCATGTATCGGAATCTCAGGGTATGCACATAATAGATGATCTACTTCAAAGAGACAGGCTTGAGGTACTTAGACCGAACTTCCACATGACCCCAGTATAGGGATGACCTTTACAATATTGTAATTGTTAACTTATTTTCATAGTGACAGAACATGACAAAAGATTCAGAAGGCTGAAGCTACTGCAATTGGCATATGCACCAAAACACTCAGCTTCCTTACTCAACTCTCATGATAGAGTGTTGAGGGAAGAGTATACTAAATACTATTAAATACTGTCATGGCTGGTATTGGTCCCGGTCAAACTTTATAAGGCAAGACTGTCCCCAACTGACACGCTGTCTTCATATTTGCAGATCTTGTGGGCCACAAGTTACTGTTCACTTCACCCATCAGCAAAGCTTGCACTACTCTATTACACTTGTGACTTAGACAACTCGACCTTCTATTGGTGAAGTGAGTAGCCGCATCACCATTTCTCACCAAGATCTGCATTCTTAGGCTCTTGAGAACAGCTGACACACCACCACATACAGAATGGTTAACAGAACTGCTGTGTCTTGTGGCACATGAACGTATCATATACAGACTGAGGGATCAAGTAGCGCTTTTTACCCAGTATAGGACACCTAAGTAGATTATTGCTCTGATTGCCACACCTACAGACTTATGCCTAGCTCTGCCCTCACCCTTCCACATGCAGTGTGTGGCACCATGCACAACAACTTACCACTGAGAGGTCAGTGGTATTCCATCGCCGAAGAGAAGATGTCTGTGTTCGAATAGACACTTACCCTTGACGTTCTGGCTCTAGTACCAAAATTTTACCACATATTATGCTCTGACGTATTGTATCCGGCACTTGCTATGGCTGCTTCTCCCATCTCCTAAATTCATTATACCAGGTAGTCTTCCAGATATGTATTGTTACGGACCACATGCTTTACACAAAGCACCTAAATTGTACTAGGATGACATATTGATTAATATTGACTTTACTCAGATTGTATCATTGCAAACCCATTTTACTCCTGTTCATGGCCACTAATTAGCATTGAGCATTCTACTGTTGTGTAAATACCAATAAAGAAACATGTGAAAAAAAGATCCAAATGAAATTTTGGCAGCAAGTAGCAATAATCATTGGCAAAAAAGTAGCAAGGGGACGATGAACATGATGAAATTTAAGGGGTGGCTAATGTGTTGTAGTTCATACATCACTCATTAATACCTCATTTGTACATGGATGAAACAGGAAATGACATGAAGGCAAAAACGATCCAGCTTCATCTTGGATTGAGAGAATCACGTCAGCGGACAAGCCACCAACTTGGAAAGAGTATTTCATAAGGCTTAGCCATGTCTCTTTCTTCCCCAGATGGTGTTGGTGAGGCACATGAAGAAGACCAATTTTGACATTTGAAACTTTTTGACAGTGCTGAATTCTGCAATCCTGCAGCTGATCTCTCCGCTTGATGCTCCCTGCAAGGTGTGGAGCGACCCTCCAGGGAACCTTGACTATGGGAATGCTGGCGCACTCTAATGTTCAAAGATATCCAGTTATGTGCTGAGCGCTTAGTTCTGTGATGAATTCAGAACAATACAGCTCAAATTGCCAAACCAGGTCCCCTGTAAATGGAAACACATGCAACTCTAGGTCGCTTTGGCCTCTTTGGACTTCTTCAGTAGGGTGTAGCTTAAGTCCTATGGCACAGTGACCATGGGACCCACATTTGGCAAAGCCTGTGGCATTTAAGGCATTGTACTTGAAGAAAGCAAAAAGTGAAGGATGGAATGCTGAAATTATAATCAGCCACTGGTAATTACTCTGGCTGCATCCCAGTCCATTGTTCTCTAGCCCACCAGGCCACCTCAAACAGGCACACAAGATATGCAAATAAGTCTCTGACCTGCTACAATTGGAACAGTTGATCCCAAATTGCCAGTCCAGGTCCCCTCTGAAAGTGAACACATGCAACCCCTGACTAGTTTCAGATTATTTGGGCTTCTCCATTAGGATGCAGCTTAAGTTTATGGCACAATGAGTCTGGGACCCATGTCTGAGTAATTACTTGGGGCCACATCACAGTTCTCCATTCTCTGGCCTACCATACCACTTCTGATAGGAACCAGCCATATACAAATTGGTCTTGGTTCTCCTCCAATGGAACCAATCCAGCCTGAACTGC
The DNA here is from genome assembly GCA_963921515.1 of Calotriton arnoldi. Taxonomy (NCBI): domain Eukaryota; kingdom Metazoa; phylum Chordata; class Amphibia; order Caudata; family Salamandridae; genus Calotriton; species Calotriton arnoldi. Next base: position 634,060 of record CAWUFW010001712.1, on the reverse strand, counting down.
CATGCTAGGTTCTCTCTGAACAGGAACACAGGCAACCCCGGCTGGTTTCTGGAATAGGATACAGCCCCAAGTAATTACCAGTGGCCATTCCATCTATCACTTTTTTGCATTCTTCAGGTAATCTCCCAGCATAGATGTAACAGTGTACTATCCCTGGAGGCCAGCTTATGAGGCCACCATTCACAGGGGCCATGCCAGTAGCTTAAATCCTGAACATGGTTGCTTTGGTTCCGCTCCTCCTTTTTCTTTTCCTGTGGAATGGCTGCCAGATAGCAGAGTGCCACCTTCCTTTTGTTCATGACGATCACCACAATACCCTATGTAAGTGGTTCTTAACCTTTTGACTTCTGTGGACCCCAACGTAATCATTACTGGAACCTGGCAACCCCCACAGAATCATTATTGGAGTCCGGGGACCCCAATGAATGGTTACTGGAGCTGGGGACCTAAGCATTTTTGATGATTTGGACCACAAAATATTACAAAAAAAAACAGAAATACGGAAACAGAAATAAGCATTTATCAAACAAATACACAAATGATTAAATATTTCATTTAATTCACAAACAATTTTAATGGGAAGGGTGGAGTTTTTCCAAATTCAATTGAGGCTACTCATCATCCATACTTACACTGCTTCCACAAAGCAATCTGAGGATACTGACATCATTTTTAAATTCCCTAATATTTACAGATCGTTTTAAAGTCTTCAGTTTTACATTTTGCTTTTTTATATACACTTTATTATTCTGCTAATATAATTTAATTTGATAAGCACTCGCGGACCCCCTAAGTTGGCTTCGCGGACCCCCTGGGTTCCCCGGACCACAGGTTAAGAACCACGGCCCTATGCAGTCGCCTCAAGTCAAACAGCACATGTGCAGCAGGTGATCAGGCAGTGGGTCAGTGGGGCTTCACAACAAGTGCAGGAGATCTCAGTTCTCAACAGTTACTAAGCACAACCCATGCCATTTTCCAATGTGCCTTTTCGTGCATGTCAAATTTGAGCAAAAGCATATTCCAGAGTAAAAAGTCCTTTCACTTATAACCATTACAATCCAAGATGGTGGCCTGAATAGCAAACACTACATTCCTAAACCCAGATGGCTCACTATTACTTGTGTTTTGTACTTTTCTATTCTTGTCCTATTTAAGACTACTGGCATAAAACACTCAACGACCTTGACCACTGAGGAGGGCAAGTGATGCATCCCGCTGTGCATCTCACCTAGACTGCCACGCTACTGACAACCCCACCCCACCACAATCCATGGCCACTGCACTGTGTCTCAAGTGCTCTCAACACCTTGCCACTGCATCTTTCGGCTGATTTATATTTCTTGTTGGTGACTCCTGGGCAATTGAGGTGCTTGATGACAGGGATCTGGTTGTATTTTTGGTTACTGGATAATGCCTCAGATCTTGAGACATCCCTGCTTTTGAGTTGGAAAACGATCATAGACTAAGGAGGTCAGAACAGTCTATTGATGAGCTGACTGGTGACACTCGGTCCTGCTGGTGATGGACCAGGCTGGCCAGTGGTTAGGCATGGAGTCACCACTCTGGATGTCCAATCAGAGACTGGGGCTTCAGGAAGGGATTCTGGGGCTGTGAGACTGATTGAGGACCCAGTCAGCTCCTCTCTTTTCAAGTAAGTGCGAATTGTGCCTGTGGAACCTGAGTGCGTGCTGAATTTTTTTGAGGGGCTTGAATACGGGTCTTCAACTATTGTGGTTGGATGGGCGGCCTCCTTTTCTGCATCTAGTGATATATTGATTACAAATGAAATGCTCCCCTTTGATCAAGAAGTCGATTGGCCACTTTGATGACAGTTTTATAGGTCGAAACCTCAGTACATGAACAGCATTTCCGAAGCATATGGCAAGGGGTTCAGCAAGCTGAGATATCAACAAAGAACCAAGAGGTGGGGAAAGGAGAGGTTAACTTTAAAAAAAAGGTTCAAGCTAGTCTTAGTTTTGATCAGTTTAGAACCAATCTCTGATTTGACGTAGACAAATGTGCAAGGCAGCCATCAGATTTCTCCACATCCCTTGGTATTTACCTCTACCTCATCAGCTTTGTGAGAAATGCAAGATCAGAATGCTCCAGGGCCTAAGCAAGTGGGAGCTGGTTCAACCCATTCAGAGCCAGAAATGTTTCTGGTAATAGTATTCCGCCAGCTATGACTGACACAATTGATAGCATGGAAAGAGTCCAAAATGTACTTTCCAGTACCAGTTCAACCTGTGACTTACAAGAATGGGCTCCAACTCTGCGCCAAATTCTTCTTCTAGGCAACAGATCTTTGCCACCGTTTTTGAATTGAAGCTAAATCAAATCATCTCAATTGACATTTAAATTTATCAGTTCTCAAGTTCAGTCAATAATGAGAGTTTTGGATTGGATTGGAAAACCTTCATTCTCATAAAGAGATTAGTAAAATAATTTTTGTCTTTATTCAAATAGTAAGTCAGATAAATCAGTTTACAATAATGCATCAAGAAAAATATGGTTAGAATCAATAATAATGCAAAATGACCAATGTGTTCCATAAAGGAATTAATCACTATTCTGAAAAAAAGCACCAGAATCAGAAGTTATTAGAACCCATAAAGAGTTTAGGAAAAAAGTGACATCAAAGGAGCATTAGTTTTGAAATCAAATTAAGTAGTCAAACTCCCCATAAAGAGCAGTTCATGAAACTCAGCTGAGTCTCAATATCCGAAGAGCATCAGCATGCAATTGCAGTGGCAATCTGTACAAATAAAGCCTCAACAGGGAAATATGGGGAAACAGATGCAGCAGTAGCTACAACCGTCAAGGATAGGAAAAGGAAGGGTGAGAGTCTGGAAGCACCACCTCCAGAAGTGACAGGCAACAGCAGCAGCCGTCAGGAGTAGCCATCTGCAGTTGTCTATCTGACTAGAAACACACACTAATATCAAAGACAAGAACACATGTGAATAACATTGTTGCAGGTTAGATCACTTCTGTCCAATGGAAAGACATCTTTCGATGGTGAGCAGTCTTTGTTCCTCCTTTCCCATGGAAAACACATGAAGTAGACAGTCTTCTATCAAATATGTAACAGACATCACTAAACATTTGTGTTTCTGGAAGTGTTAACCTTGGTTCCCATGAAAGCTTAATGCAGAGTCTATTCTACCATTTATTCAATGTCTCACTGTGCGACAATAAACTATACTAAAGACAGAAACATTTAGTTGCAGATTTCTAGTAAGGTAATACTTCTCGTATTTCATGTAAGTGAGAGGTATTTTGAGATTTTCTATTCAGCACTATATGAACACGAGATAGAGGGGAAGTTCACGCCTAGTGCAAATGAAAACATGTTGCTTAAGAAATAAAATTCATTTACAAAACCAGAACATTCTGCAGTTATGACGAAGATTGTAAAAAGTCACATTAAAGTCAAGCTATCAAATACATTTGTGCATGGTTCAGCAATTTCTAAAGCTTCTATTTGTTAAAGAGAAATCTAACAGCGGCTACCGGTCAATATGGCTGCCTGATGCATTTACTACGTGACATTTTAAAATATGTTCCCACGTTAATGTTCAAGGCAAAATTATCAGATTTGTTAACTAGTTTTTAATTCAAAATTTCACCTTTTACACAAAACTTATTTATTATGCTACATAAATCAAAACTCTAATAGCCCTACACAGCAAGATGTTGTAGATATACAGAATCAATCACAGATGCACCCATTAAATGATGTGTTTCCCCTGTTTCAGGTTTGAAAAAAAACGCACTCCAGAAAGAGAGCACTGGTCAGCCAACTGCAATTTCGGATTAATTGAATTCTACCTCTGTATTAACAAATCAGGCTGTATGAGCAGAGTCTGTAATCAGATATGCAAGGAGAATTATCCACCGGCAATGCATCCTTTAGGGTGCTGGGGAATTACCCCACTTGTATTTGGCCCACTGGGCCCCCTATTAAATATGCATTAATTTAATCTGCCTGCTCCAGTCAGCTTTCAGCCTTCAGACGAGTGGAGCGGCTGAGGCTGGTCCTAAGTCAGTGCGGGAATGAGGGGGGGTGGAACTTCACACTCATTGTCGTCAGAGTTAGCACCTTGGGCTAATTTGCGCATGTTGGGTTGGTTGGTGGCCTTTCACTGGCCAGCCCGACATGCGCACTAGAGGCACCTCCACCAACACGTTAGTGAGACGGGTGTGACTTAAAGCCGGAAGTGCTGTTGGGCTCCGGTTGCTGCACTCCGTTGCTGGGCAGGGTGCAGTCACAGCGGGCATCACAGCAGAATTATATGCTTCAAATCTATTAAGGAAAAGGCCAAGAAGCTGTTGAAAGACCATGGATGGAGAAGAGAAGACCTACGGTGGGTGTGAAGGTCCTGATGCTATGTATGTCAAATTGATTTCATCTGATGGACATGAGTTTATTGTGAAAAGAGAGCATGCACTGACATCGGGAACAATAAAAGCTATGTTGAGTGGCCCAGGGCAATTTGCTGAAAATGAAACCAATGAAGTTAATTTTAGAGAGATTCCTTCCCATGTGCTATCTAAAGTGTAAGATCTGGCTGAAGGGAGTTGCATCAAGCTTGGCCTGAAAGTAGAACTGTACTAAATGATCTCTCCCTACGCCCTCCGAGCTGGAGGATGAGGCGGACGGCGCCTCCCAGCAACACCGGGACTGATGCCTTCTTTGGAACTATGACGATGCCCCACGGGCTGAAACTATAACTATTTGTACTTACCGCGGAGCCCGAGTACCCTTGGCCGATGCCAGATGGAGCTGTCCTATGCAGCTGTAGAGGAGTCTGGCTCTGGGACACCCTCTCGGCCGTCACCTACCCAGCCGGACATCGGACATTGTTTTTCATGGTTCTTCTCGGTTTTATCTGTCTCTCTCTTCGACTGCTACTACTTTGTTACCCCTGGAGTAATTTCCCACTTCAGGTCTACCTGACTCTGTCTGCCCTCCCCCCTCCTGTTTACCTTTCCCCCCACTACCTTCCATTCCCCATAAGACGTGTGTTTTGGATATGCTATGCGCTAATATCTTATATTATTGTATAAGCTCACGTTTTTCTCCTAAGTATGTACTGGTAACTGTAACTGTAACTGATGTAACTATGTAACAATGTACTGAAACAATGTCCTATCTCATGTAAAGCGCTCTGATACCTCTGGGTCTAGCCAGCGCTATGTAAAACCTTTCAAATAAATAAATAAATAAAAATCCCCCGGTCCCAGAAATGAGCGGTGAGGCCGCCTGCCTCAGCTAATCCTGGTGCTGCTGTAACTGCAGGAGCAGCATCAGGTTTGGCTCAGAGTCGGATTGAGGTCATTCCTGAATGTTCACGTGAGGCAGTGCGCAGTGGCGGTGCATCCATTGGGGCGTTGCCCCACTAATGCCACATGGCCACATTCTTCCTCGTTAACTTAACGAGGAAGATTAACTTCACCGGCGTCCTGACTCGAAATCGGGCCGGCCGGAGTCAGTCAGGACCCGTCGCTGAAGGGGGTGGGGCAGCACTGCAGGGTTGGGTTTGTTGTTGACTGACAGCAGCAGGGCAGGCCCAGTGCGCATGTTCGGGTTTGGGCTGGTCATTTTTCTGACCAGCCCGAACATGCGCACTACTGTGCCCTGCATTAGGAGAGCGAGCGAGGGCTGCTACTGGCCAGTGGCCGCAGCCCCCGGTCTCCTATGGGCAGGGACAGTCCCTGCTCAAGCCAAGCCTGGCGCTGCTGGAGCAGCGTCTGGATTGGCTGAGAGGGGTTGCCACCAGCCACTCACGAAGGTGCCAACGCGGACCCCGGCCCAGGAGCACACAGCAGAGGCGGCGCGTACTCGGCGGTCAGGTAAGTTTTCACATTTTTTTTAACTTTATTTTTACACCCCTCTGGCCCCCATCCCCGCACGACCCCCCCCCCCGCGAGTATTGCGAGCTGCGACTGGCTACTCCTGCACTTGTTGGTTGAATACAGTGCACCAAGCCAGCTCTCGACGCTGCTGGGCCCGGACGGTGAGAGTCGGCCATGTGTTTAGGGCTCCCGGAGGGAGGGCGGCGTGTGTGTGTGGATGTGCGAGGGAGCGGAATCTGCGGGGAGCAGTCTGCCGCAGGGTCAACAGAGGCTGGATTGGACGCGCCCCCCATGCCTCAGCCGCAGCCAAAACTAGCAGGTGCAGCTGAGGGGAACCCCTGACGCTGCACCCTCACCAAGATGCCCGCCACCAGCAGGAGTGTTCAGAAAACCGTGGCGGAGATCCGCTCCAGAGCTGAGGGTAAGTACCTTGGGGGACTTCCTTGGTGTGACGTATGAATGTTGCAGCCACCCAAAATGTTATGATAGGCAAACCAACGTTGCCTCTTCTGCCGTGTGGTCCCATTTCTCTTTCGCTTGAAGCTATGCCCGCTTAGTGGCACCTTGTTTGGCAGGTGCCCAGTCAACCTAGTGGAGTCTGCGCTGCCTCTGTGCACTTCCGATATGCTGACATATGGAGACTGACCCAGCTGTGAAGGAACCCTTCTAGCCTGACATGACATGACGACGCCTCTTAACTGCGGAAGCCCCTCTTTCCTTTTCGCCGGCATACTGCTGGTAGCTGCTGCTTCCTGGTTTGAGTGCCTGCAGCCCCTCGCTGCTTGTTGTCAACCGCCGCAGTCCTAGTGATAGAGCTAGATTTCTCAAATTAAGCATTGCTTTATTTTTATGTTTCAGACAGACTGCATTTAAAATGGCACACAAATTTTGGTGCAAGTGAAAACATATGGCACATGCCTAGTCCAAAGTTTTTTTTTAAAAGTGGCACTTTTGGTGCATGCAAAAGTGAAAAACATAAAATGAGGCTTGGTCATAAATGCTTTCAGTCTGAAATGCTTGTGCTGAATTAACATGTGTTTTTGCAGTGTAGAGAAAACTCGTGATTTCAGTGGCCTCTTTAGCTTTGAATCATGGAATGTGTTCTCTCTTCCCAGTTTCCTTTCCCTTATAATCTACACTCCCTGTTCCTGTCTCAAGAGACTTTGGCTTTGTTGCATATTTAGACAATGCATATTCAGTTCATAACACATCTTTTTATAATGTGTATTAATTAATTAACCATGCACCATCACTACACGGGGGCAAAGCATTTGCATGAAAAGCTATCTAAAACATTAGAGCATGTTGCTATGAGTATGTATTAACTGTGTGCGCTTTCAAAATTTACACTAGTGCATGTTTTATGCTATGTTGTACATTGCACATTTTTGCATGTTGTGCACAAATAATAAGAAAAGCTGCTTTACATTAATAGCTTTGCAAGGTATCATTTATATAGGGTATTAGTATGTGGGAGGTAAAACATAATGGGTTTCATTTGAAAATTAATACTCTTTTTGTGTTTATTTTGTTTTTGGGCCTAAGATAAAATGGCTGCCTGTGAATCCAGCAAGGCTGTGTATTGAATGAGAGACGCATGCGCAGATTATACCAGCTACATACTGCCAAGTGCCTCAAGTGAAGACCTGGTTCAAGGCCACCATGAACTCTACATTCTTGTTACCCTGCCAATGTATCAGTGTTTGTGGAATGTGTCCTTCCTGCATGGGATGTGACAGGAAGGAGGAAATAGACTGAAACATTTTTCCTAGTAAATGTTGCTAAAACATATAATTGTATTAATCATTAACGCTTTTTTTAATTAAAACTGGTGTGGGTTGGATTTGCCAATGAGAACAGGATGGTGAGACCTCGTCATCTAAGCTTATCCAATCAGGGTGCAAGCTTTACTGAAAATTGCAACCTTATTAGTATAGTCAGCCAAGAATTAGAGTATAAATAATGACCTCTTTAGGGGGCTTGGGGTTTTTTTTTTTTAGAGGCTTTAGAAGCTTTAGCGGGTGCAGTCTGAGAGCAGATTGCGTCCGAGGAGAGATAGAGGGAGGTGGGGGGCATAGGCTAGCCTTGCACGTCATATTTTTGGCAAGGCAGATTACATTCCTCTGTGGTCTGTGAAGGAGGGGCCTTTTCAGGAGCAGCGTCTCTCTGTGAACACAGAGAAGACAGATGAACAGACCAGGGCAGAGAGTGGAGCTGGATAGAACAGGATTAGATTTTGATGCTAAAACATTTAAGTTCATGCTTTGACTAATTAATTAGTTTTTGAAAAGATTTATTTGTCTTATGTATTTATTTCTCTTTATGGGAGATTTTTGCCAATTATTAATTATTGATTAGCCTTGCATAATTCACTCTTGAATTATATTTCCTGAACTTTCTTTGGAGAATTCTGATTGACATTTGATTGCCTCATTCCCTTCCTTTATGGAATGTTTTTGTATGCAACCTATAATATGTTCTGTATTAATTCTATTTTTCCTGTTTTCCAAATTCTGTAACCTGATTGATATTTGGCTAATGAATAAAGGGTCAGAGAACTTTAACTTTTAACTAGAAAATAAAACCCTTTAAAATACTCACAACTCTCTTTATTGGCTTAAATATTAATTGCATTTTTGATTTTTCATGTTTATGTAAATCTCCTGATGGTAATATACAGTGGCAAGGGTCCAGTACCTTTGCAGCGGTAAATTAGAAGGTAAATGAGGTTTTGCATTGAGAAATTACCGTGAAATTACCGCTGCATCACTAGGTTAACTCCCTTTCCTTCGCAGTGTAGCTGTATTGGTTGAATACAGTGCACCAAGCCAGCTCTCGACGCTGCTGGGCCCGGACGGTGAGAGTCGGCCATGTGTTTAGTTAGAGATCAATGGTTGTGAAGAAGTATGGAAAGACATAGATTATTTCAACTGAAAGCGGGAAACTTGTCCCAAAATATCTTTTAAAGCGGAACAAGGGGATATACTATACACTCATGACACAGAAAAACCTAAAACCCCGGTATAATGCACTGTAAGAGCGTCAGGTGCTGTGGTCACCCGACTTCTAAGAGACTCTGTGCTTGCCTATAAGAACAACAAGAAAATGCACCGTTGGTTCATATCCTTCTATACAGTTTATAGCTTTCACTTTTTTCACTTAGACTGTGATGCGAACATTGCTTTCTAGAATGTTCTATGACTATTAAAAGAGCACCTCTTTTGTCCATGTAATAAACCTCGGTGAACTTGCAAACATGGAACAGTCTTTTCTAACAAGAGTATGGCCTCTTAGTAAAAATATATTTCATTGTATAATTACTATAATCCCTATATATTTAATGTTCGCATTATTTGAAGATCGCCCTTATTTAGTAATAATACTAATGTAATTTGCATTATTAATTAAAGACAAGAAGAACAATAAAACAGCTACAGTAATAATAATAATCTTACCAATGATATTTACAATCAATATAACTACAAATGTGTATACTATAAAAAATGTAGGCTCAATAATAACAATTATTTGACCAACATTATATTAAGTAACATAATTGTTAATGTTAAAAATGACTATTAATGTCCTAGTAATAATAATAAAGGTGGTGATCTTAAATAACAATTATGATGGTGATCATCATCATGGTAATAATACAAAAATAACAGTGGTGTATTCTTAGGATCACAGCGCTTAAGTAGCAGAGTGAGATATGATTATGAAGCGCTAAACAGAAACAACGTATTATTCCTGAAAACATTTATACATACATGAGATTCTCGTGCAGGGACCCGGGAAACTTTAGAGCGCTTTCTCTTAATAAAGGACCGTTTCACAACTTTCTGGTATGCAGCAGAATATTATCACTAATTTACACCTCCACCCCCACCCCATTACCACAACCCATATCCCTGCAGTTGTAACACTATTTGATGTTATGTTAGCCGCGTAGATTCCTTTCCACGCATGACACCTTCAGGCAGATGTCGGCTTTTCATGAACAGCCCATTGCATGCTGGGAGTTTTCAACCCATAATTACAACGTGAACTACAGGTCCCAGAATGCAACGGGCCCTTAGCTAAAAAGCACAGACTGGCTGAAAGTGCTACACCTGGAAGATGTCACCTGGCAGCTATTTCCAGTATTAAAGAATGTTGTTGGGAGATTGTAAGGGGGTCGTACAGGGGCTGATACTTGTCAAGGGTTGAAGATCAGGAGGTTGTAAAAGGCTGAACTTTGTAAGTGGAAAAGGAGGTTTAAAGTTAACTGCTGGTTCGAAGGATGGTGATAGGTGGTCGTGTAAATATTTTCAGAGGGTTAGATTGTGCTTGTTGTAAAGGGGTGAAGTTATATGTAGCCGTGGCGATTGTAAGGGGCTGACGGTTGTAAAGGGACTCAAGGAGGTAAGTAACTGAAGGTTATTAGAGACCCTCGTGGTTGAAAGGGGCTGACATTTTTAAGGGAGCTTATAGATGACTGTAAGGAGACTGTAAGGGGGCTTTACAGGGGCTTAGTTTGGTTGTAAGGGAATGAGAGTTGTAAGGGGCCCTAGGGTTTTTACGGCCTCTGTTTATAAGAAATGGGGTTTGGACATATTCTAAGTATACCTACTTATAAGGAAGTTCCAATATAGTTCTATCAAATGTAAATGCAATGGTTAACTTATCTCTACATGTTCTTGCAAGCATACGGCCACTACATCTAGGCAGATGTGTGTTTTCTTTTCTTTTTTTCTTCTTTATTTTTGTCATGGTCAGGTCTGTTGGCTTTGACAAAGTTTGCGTATTTATGAATTGCTTTGATTACATGATGCTGGTAAGACAGCTAAATCTGTCTCTAAGCGAGACATAAAAAGGAGAGAGGTGAAGATTTGAGAAATATATCGGAGAACATGAAAAGAGAAAATGATTCAGACAGAAGCTGAAAAAGAAAGATATAAGTTGGGATGAAAATAGATGTTTGCAATTCCAATGCAATGTATTGTCGTTTTTGTTTTTTAAACCTGTGTTTAAGATTGTTGATGTACACGCAAACGCACTGCTTGATACGAAAACTCCAGCTGCTAATTTATTCTATAGCGTTTGTATGAAAGCTCGTGCGCAACTCCACAGGGGCCCTACTGTAGGTGTCTGTTCGGTGCTGGGAGTGTTCCCCATAGTAAGGGACTGCGTTGGAAAGAGATAAGAGGTACAATACATACAAAAATTTCGAGTGGAAAAAGTAACTGCAGTTAATTGTTTTCGATCACCCCCAGTCCTTTATAATAATACAGTTATTTTTTCTTAAATGTGTATTATGAATTAGACGGTTATGTTGTGTGGCTGTATGACTATGAGTACAACACTGGATGAGCTGTATGCCCTCATGAGTGAGGGTTGAGTTGAGTGGTGTGAATACACTGGATGAGTGGTGTGCCCTTCTGAGTGCAGCGTGAGCAGTCTACTTTTGTGAGTGTAAGGAGAGCGAAACAGTGTGCATCTTTGAGTGCAGTGCAGCGAAGGGTGAGTGATGTCTGTGTGAGTGCAGGTTGAGCAGTGTGCCTGTATGAGTCCAGGGTGAGTCATGTGGATAGGTGAATGCAGGCTTAGTGATGTGTCAGGGAAGGGTGAGTAATGGGTCTATGAGTGCAGGGTGAGTAGTGTGCCTATGTGAATGCAGGGAGAGTGATGTATCTGTGCAAGTGCAAAGAGACTTGTCAGGCTACTCCCAGAGATGTGTTCGCCAAGCCACCTCTTTCTCAAATTTGCTTGAAAATGCACCATTTGCCCACTCTTTTTTCAAACTTTTCTCGGGGGGAGAACCCCCCCAAACCCCTATAGGTGGTTCGGGCTCGCTCGCTACGCTCGCTCGCCACAGTCCAGTATTTATGCCCCACCACTTTCAAATGTCACCAGCCGCCTCTGGCAGTACGGGTGGCTGAAGGCCGTCTCTCCCTCCACACCCTCGAGCGGCATGAAGAGAGAAGTTTTGGCAGGCTGCAGCAGTGGCATGGCAGCAGTGCTCTCACCGCCACATTGTGCTGCCCGTTCACCCCCCTCCTCACCTGGAGTCGAACTTGCTGCTGTCCGGAAAGGTGCTGTGGTAGTGGTAGCGCAAAAAGTTGACGAGTGTGCCCTTTTGGGGACAGACATCAGGCATGGAGCGCTGCTCCACATGCACGTCGTCCAGAGCTGCTCAAAACTGTTTCTCGTGGCTAAGGTACAGATATCTGATTAATGTCACGGTAACCCACCCCTGACAATATAGTTTTGCTACTACAAAGTGTTTACAATAGCTACTTCCATCCTGCAATTCTCCTTGGTGCCACTAAAGTTCTTTGTGGGTGCGGTTCCGCTCGTGTATACTTTCAGCTGTAGTTTCCCATTACTTTCTGTCCCCATGTTTCTCTGCGCCCTTCTTCCACACCACCGCTCCTCTGATCAATTTGTCCTCCACTCAGGGGCTGCTCTCCTTCTGGTTCGCCTTCTTGGCTTCTCCCCCAACACTGCCCTTCCCACTCCGGGTTGCTTTCCTCTCAGCCTCCAAGTCCCCCTGCGTCAGGCCATGTCATGCAACAGCCTGTTGAAGAGCTTGGAGGCCTGCAATGACGCGCCACTAGTGCCACCCACCCTAATTCAGTCAATGCTTATGAACACAACCATTTGTTCTAGCTCTTTGTGCTTTTTTATTGTACATTGCGCCTAGAAGCTGGAGCCTGGCACTTGCTGCTCATTACAAATAATAGACAATTACAATAGGGGATATAATAATTTGACAGAGCGGAGTGAAAATAATTATTTTATAGATATTCTTTTTACGGTGGTAGTGCTACAACCAGGCCATTTTGGGTGGAGCTGGTTAGAGGAGGAGGAGTGAGGCTGAAGCGGTACGAAGACTGTTTTGCTGGGTAAATTAAGATGGTGGGAGTGCAGCAGAGGAGTGTGCAGCCACTGTGATTGTGAGTGTATTTAATTGCATGTCTCAAACTCACATACAATGTTTTTATGTGCTTGTGTGTCATGTCCACCTCTCTGATTCTGTCTGTCTGAGGGCAGAGTGCATTGCCAAAACCAGCTGTTTCATTCTTGCTTCAAGGAATGGCAAAAGCTGAGCTGCCTTAGGTCCCCAACTCCACTTTTCATTGTTTGAGCTCCTCTCAGGCTCAATAAGAGGAGGAAGTGGAGACATAAGAGGGATAGTACAGGGTTTTTCACTTAAATATGGGGTGTCAGATTAATCTATACAGACACAAGTCGAAGGAAGAAAAACATACTTTATGGACGTTTGTGGGCATTAAAATATATTTGCTCTAAGGAAATATTATTTTCAAATCTAAACACTTTGGGAATCTCTGTTTGAATAAATAGACTCAATTGTGCGGGGAAATGTAACATAGGGCACGAAGGGAGTGCCATGCCTTGTCCTTGATGAGGTGGTGTGAAAACATGAATTGCACAGGGCAAGTATCTGAGAGTTTTACGTTTCTAATTGGTACTTGTCTGGAGAGGGAGGAAGGGAGTAATTTACAGCATCTTTCATTCGAGACACTTATGGGTCATTTTGAAACCTAAAGCAAGGAGATAAAAAGCACCAAAGAGAGTTCTCATTTGACAGTAAGCCCTTAGACATACAGCAATGCGGATGACTTTCAAATTCAAATTCAAAGTGAGCTTTATTCGATTGTAGACAGACAATCATAAAAGCACATAAAACATATAATTACTACAACATTTCCTATGTAATACAAATTCGCTACATTAAAAATATTTAGCATTCCATAAAAAATAAAACATTATTAAATTGTCAGGGTTCACCTCGAATTAAAAAATAATTACTTTACTATGCGTAGAACAAATTCATATTAAATTCGTTTAAACAATTTTTAGTTCTTACTATAAATTAAAAACGATTAGGTAAGGATTTGTTTCCTTAAACTTAGAACCTTTTTCAAGAATAAGACCACCCTGTAAACACTGTGTACGTTATCTAAATATTGCAATGCCAAAAGGGCGGATCGACATTGACGAAGCCCGAACATTTTCAACACAGGGACCAGACACAGTTTCCTATCAGAGGAGTAAAATTTACAGAAAAGGATAACATGGAGCATAGTTTGTTTAGAGATATTGTCACAAGGGCACAACTGGAGGTTTTGAGACCAGTCATTTACTGTGGGGAAGGTGACTAGTCTATGGAAAACCCCCAGTCGAAATCGAATTAGAAGGAACCTATCATATGCCGCAGGGACATAAGTAAGGAAAGGTTGGATATTAAAAGTAATTAAAATCATCTGATTGTGTAGGACAGTGGGCTTTACTATCTCAGATGTCAGTCTGATAGTGTCCAGCATAGATAGGGCCATTTTTTTTAAATCCTTCCTGGTTATGTCACCAATGGAACTAGGATTAGTAAAGTACTCTGGGTGGCCAAGATCTTGTAAAAAGTTGCGAACATAATTTATACATGGAATCCTCAGGGCCCCGTCCAATCTCAGGACATCCAAAAGAATCTCTCTGTTTAATTTTGCCTCTTCTTTCGTCCAGAGTCTGTGCCATAAAAGCACAGGCTCAAGCTTAATCAAATCAGAAATAAAAGTGAGGCCCACCTCCGCATGACATATGTATGTTGAGGTACCATTCGGGACGGATAAAATATATTTAAAAAAAGAATTTTCTACTTTTTGAATGGGAAGCAGATCGACTGGCCCCAATACCCCAGTCCCATAAACTGCCGCAGAAACACATTTTGCTTTATAGATCTTAAAAAGTTCCTCAGGAGGTCTCTTGCCTAATTTTTTAGCAAAGGAACTGATTGCAGATGTACTACGTAATAATACCAGTTTTTTGCAGCCACAGCCTGTGTCCAAGTATCGTTATTGGCAAAGAGAATGCCCAAATAAGAGAATGTTTTAGTAGGCCCAACCTTTTGTCCACCCGCAAACATATCTTTGGGTTTTATGATGCCAGTACCGCAACGCATTATAAAAGTTTTAGAGGAGTTAACTCTTAACCCTAAATCATTCATAAAATTGGTAAAATTATTCAGTACCATCTGAAGATCTACTTGTGTGCGAGACATGAGCTCCGCACCGTCTGCATACAAGAGGGCTGGGATCGGGCGTCTCACCACTTGGGGAAGGTCATAATTATCATTTAAAAGGGCAGCCCCTATCCGTTTATGTACAGGTTAAAAAGAAACGGGGCAAGAACACAACCTTGCCTAACGCCACTTCTTATATGAATGGGCGCTGACCGTTCGCCCTTTAAACCGCAGCGCACTCGTGCGTTAGCATTACAATAACAACGTATAAGAAAATAAATAATGTGTATATCAACCCCCATTACTTCTAAAATTGACCAAAGTTTATTGTGGATCACGCAATCAAATGCGGCTGTGAGGTCAACAAATGCTAAAAATAGGTTCCCCTTCTTTGCCCTTGTGTATTTACCAACCAGGAGAGACAAATTTAATCCCTGCTCTACAGTTCCTACACCAGCTCGAAAGCCGTATTGCAGGTCTGACAGGATGGAATTTTCTTCCGCCCAGTCCTGGAGACGTTCCAGTATTATTCTGCCCGCTACTTTCGTTATGGCGTCCAATAGGGAAATTGGCCTATAGCACGCCGGGTCTTATCTGTCCCCCTTTTTAAAAATGGGCACAATAGTTGATTCTACCCAAGTAGGTGGAAAGACTGCACTGCAGCTAGCATTTAGAACTTGTGTTAAAAGAGGGGCCCATAGGAGAGCGTTTGATTTAAACAAATCTACAGGGACCCCATCAGGACCAGGCGCGTTGCCACCCTTACTTACAGTAAGAGCCCGCTCTACCTCATCTAACCGAAACAATAGAGCGGTGTGTTGGTTGGGGGACTTAAAGTTATAGTCCTCCAGTGCACTACTATTTGTCTTGTCAAGATTGCCCTCACCCCGATACACTTTTGCAAAGTGAGCTATCCATTGGTCTTCCGCTATTGCTATTTCAAGTGATGGACCATCTTCTCTGGACAAAAAAGGGGCCCTAATAATTTTCCAGAAAGCCACACTATCATTAGCTATTGAGGCTGAGTGTAAAGCGTCCCACGCCTCTTTCTTTAGTGTGGCTTTTCTGTCCCTAATTGCGTGTTTATATGCATCTCTAGCCATCCTTACACTACTTTTATTTCTTGGGTTTTTATGTAGCTCAGATTTTAGTGCATCTAGTGTCGAACCAGCCCTTCTGCGGTCCCTTACCACTATTATGTCTAGTAAGAGACTCTCTGACTGCGTTAGTTATTACCTGAAATGAAGCTAAGATGTTTTCTGGGGTAGCTGTCTCACTCAGACATGTTTCAATAGCTGAGTTACATTTGCCCACCACAGTTTTGATCAAATTAGCTTGATCCGCTAAGGACCAACATAGGGAATAACCATTGATACTTCCTATGGCTATGTTTTCTAGCTGTTGATTTTTCTTATTGTGTCTTAAAATTGTGGTGGACGGTAGGAAAATCGCTAAGCATAAAGGGACGTGATCGCTATGGGACTCATCGGAAACATAAAAAGAGTGAAGCCTATGTGCATGACTATTGGTTACTAAAACAAAATAATAGATCGAAGACCCCGGCCATTAAATGTCCAGGGCATAGGAGCAGGAGCAGGGCATACTTCGTTTGCATAACCCAAATCGAGGGAAAAAATAATCTCGTTCAGTTGTACTCCCAGGACTGAGTGCTGAAAATGGGACGAGCATTCCCCATCCTCATTTACGGCTTCACATAGTTTGTCCCCGGCGTTCACACATAATGTACAGTTAAAGTCTCCAACAAGTATAAACATAATATATTCCCCCTTCCTACGGCCAACATTTTTCAACACCTTCAGTAGATTTGGGATCACAACTCTCACTTTATCAGGTGAGATATTATTATAAAAATTGGTAACAACTATAGAGTGCATCGAATCAATGTCCATTTTGACAAGCTGGTAGTAATTATCATTAACAAGCATTGATATGTTCTTAAAATTTATTTGAGCTGATATGTATATGCAAAGGCCCCCTTAGCTCTACCACTCAAACTATCAACTGCAGGGGTATGGTATGTCCTATATCCATTCAAATGGACCACCTCCTTAGACCAGGTTTCCTGAAAGCATAGGATCTCAAAGCGACTAATAAATTCTCCCCACAAAAGATTATTTAACTTTGAAGAAATGCCAGCAATGTTCCAGGAGAGAACGTTGCATAAGGCATAATTACCACTTACGGCACTGTTAACTATAGCTGCTTCTTTTGGACCCCCGATTTCATTACGAAAAGGGGGAGAGACATGTAAGGTATCCTGAAATTCAGCCATATTTTTTACTTCCATATCTATCAGACTTTGGCCCTCAATGCTATCATGTTTCCTGATGAGGGTGGGGGCGGGAAGAACAACACCCGCCACAAGATGACCATAGATTTCCCTGACGGCAGGCACATTCACAGCAGGATTGGGGGGCACCAGATTCCCCATAGGAAGTCAATCGATTTCCTCCAATGAGTTCAGGGCTTCAAAGCGATTATTCACTGGAATCGAGAATAAGGGCTCCCCAAATCCCCCGGAATTGCCTCCCCCAAACATGTACCCTCGGGGCTTTGGAAAATTCGATGGTTTGTAAAAATAGCCCAGAGGTAGAATGTGTATATCGTTAGGATTGCAAGGCCCATTGTTACCCCTTTCCAGAATTGTATGCACGAGGGAGGGGAACTAAAGGTCAGCACAACACAGTCGCCTCGAAATGACTTGACTGAGGGGCCAACCCACCCAAATCTACGAACCATTTTAAATTTCGAAAAGAGAGAATTATGTAAACCAGTCCTTAAGCTCAGGAAATGAAGTGACTTATTCCTTAATGCCGCCCAGTGCTCAAAAACATTATGAGACAAAGGGGGGACATTTGCCAAGACCACTGTGTAAGGTGTAGCTGCTGGGGGCAGGTTCAAGATACACGGAGGATGCTGGGTAGTTTCTGATTGATCATCAGAACTTATACCTTTCACTTTCACTTTCTCCCTGTTCTGACTTGACGTCCCAACAGTCAGTGCTCCATGCTCAATACTAGAGGGGTTGCTAATAGGTGCCACTAGAATACCTTCTTTAGAGAGAGGCAACCTATTGTAAGCTAGTGTTTTTGCTGTACTTAAATCCTTATTACTAGTGGAACTTCCAGCCTGTATTTGTCCATTAGAGGTACAACTCGATGAAGTGCCAGCCCCCATTCCTGCCTCCCTGGTGTTTATATCGCAGGGACTTGGCTTAGAGCAACCCAATAGGGCAATTGAACTACTTACGTAGTCCTCCAAACTGGTTAACTTAGCTTCAACACGGGTTATTTTTACCATAATGGGTTCCAGCAGAGTAGATAACATAATTTCAAGTCTACCCCAAAAAGTCCCTCCTTGTAAACTGTTAGCAACTATATCTATATCTTTAGGATTATTAGCATTCGATTGATCCTCATTGGGTACTCTTGCCTTAATGGAAGTTTTAGCTGATTTTCCTTTTGGTCTCTGCGCAGGTTTAGTCAGTTTCCTGGTATTCCTGGTTTTCTTTTTATTCAAGGGGGGTTCTACAGTATGGTCAGTATTAAAGTTAGCTTTTTGCCCTCTAGTGGTAACTGTGGGCCTGGCGGGGGTAAGCTCTGGTTCAGAAGATGAGGAAGAGACAATATCTATCGGTTTAATTGGTGCTTTGTGTGGCATTCCACCAGACCGGGAAGAAGATGCCTCATTATTAATCTCCGCGCAAGACTCAGTAAGTACAGGGGTCAAAGAGAGTCTACATTGTGCGGGTAAAGGCTCCAGAGACAGCCTCTGCTCAGTAAGTTTGATTTCATTTATGAGCACTGATTCAGCCCTTTGCAAAAAAGCGTCTAGAGTACCCACAGCCCCCCTACCTTTATTTGATCTACACTTACTCATTTTCAATATGCACGCAAGAAAATATATTTAGTGGCCAGTACAAGAAAACAAGTCCCGAGTGACACAAACTGCAAATATCTACCTCGGGAGCAAAACCTCAGACGGATGGCCCAGCCCAGTCTCTACCAGTCTCGGATGGGCTCAGACGGGCTTGCCCTTGGTCCGGGCTACGTCCCGCGCGCGTCCCGCGCCGCGGGGGGAGAGGCAGCGCTTTATGCACGATGACCACGCCTCCCCCTCACTCACGGCAGCTGGACAGAGAAGGTTGCACCCTGGGAACTGAAGTCCTCTCCCAGGGTGGTGACGGCAAGGGTGCAGCAGGTGATGAATCAATGTGACCCTGGGACCTTGTCCCACCAGGGCTACTGCAGGAAAACCACGGGAGCGTCGGACGTCAGAAAACCAGCGGCAGCAGCAGTTAAAAGCGAGTGGCAATGCGGATGACTTAAGAAGTGAGAACTGTTGGTAACAATCGGTATTCCAACTTTAGTTTCGGATATCTAATTTCAGGTCAATCGCTTATTTAATTTATTTGGAGCGAACCTCAGGCCAGGAAAAGAAAATGTGCATATTATTATGACTACACCGTTGAGCAGCAAGCAAGCCAATTACGCGTTTGTGTATCTTTTTGTGTGAATGTTCTGTTTTTCAGTTTATTTATGTGTGCACTGTACCGAGTACAGACCTAGGCAGGAATGTGTTGCTGTCTTGTGGTGTTTATGTTCAGTGAGGCCCGAAACTGAGTGGTAGAATGGTCCTCGGTGCGGATGAGGCACAGGGAAGGACTGCTGCCAGTCTCATGTCCAGCTCCAGAACACTAACCTTCCCTCTCCAGTGCTTCCCGACCCTGTGCCTCACCAGTGGCAATTTGCAAAGGAAAGGGTGCACTGTGCTCTTGTGAACAGTGAGTTAGCATAGCAGTTCTCTTATTATACTGAATAAGCAGCTTCCAGCGACATTATCATATGAAATATTTTTCTTGTTGTATTAACCACAGTTTCACAATTGCTTTATTACACTTCTTGCTTTCTCAAATTTGCTTGCAAATGCACCATTTGTCCACTTGTTTTTCAACATTGTCCCGGGGAGAGCCCCCGGAACCCACTTGATGACAGTCGGGCTCACTCGCTATGCTTGCTTGCCACAGGTCACTCATCATGAACTTTTACGCCCCCACCACTTTCAAATGTCACCAGCTGCCACTGGAATTATCGAAACCAACAGGTCGAATTAATGACATATTATGTGAAACAGCTATTAGTATTTATAGTTTTGAAACTAGTAATCCTAAATTGACACTGCTGCTAGAAAGCATTAAATATGAGTTTAAGGAGATGAAACAATAAAATTAATTCTGTGACCCTGAAAAATGACTGGTTTGATAAAATGGATTAGAAAATGATTAAGATGCTGTACAGGATTGAGATTGAGAAAATAGAAGAACGGGTATCAGAATGTGAAGATAAAATGATTAAATCATCGTTCAGATGTGCAACTGGAAAAGAAGTGACATATCATCGAAATAAGCAAGACGAGAGGGAAAATCACTCACAATGTTCCAACCGTAGATTTGTAGACATTTCTGAGCATAAAGAGAACAATACTAGTGATAGAGCGCCATGTTCTTGTGAAATTTGTAGGGGTGCATCATAATCACCGTTAGTTCGCACCCGCATATATCCAGCTATATATCAATGAATGGCTAGTAACATGTAGTTATAAACCGCAGTTATTAGGGTGAATAGAAGCGTAATTGTGCTATTTTAATCATGCAAATGTAATGCTTAACTGAATCGTGTTTAAAATAATGCCTAAATGAATCAGCCCATGTGTAATCGAGATGCAGTAGTTTAAACGTGTACCATATTAAGTTGCACATGTAGTTCACTTTTCGCATATAAAATGTAATGAACCAATGCTTATAGAAGTGATTAAGGGTTGTGTGTTTAAATTGTGTAAAGGCCTGACTGCATATACGCCAAGGAAAGGCCTGGTTGTTCTTATGTTAGCTTATTTTACAGGCAGAGAAGGTTCTCTTGGAAAGGCTCTCTGGGCACCGACAGTAGATTTAATTAGCACAGTAGAGGGTTTCTGTTGAACGTATCTTCTGTTGCAGGTGCAAGGACACATGCCTCGTTAGTTAAAGACTGGCTCTTTGTTTCACGAGTTAGAGCGATGGGAGACATGGAAATGGGAGTGCAATGGAATTTAGGGATGATACTTTCAGCGGAGAAGGTGCCTGGGACTCAAGGTCATCGCAACCGTCCAAGATGAAGTAACCGTTTCGATGGAAAAGTACAAGAAAGAAGACCTGGCCAAAGAGGCGTGACAAAAGGCGTGTTCAATTGTATTTGGGTTTTGTATTAGGGATAGTGCCCCGAGGGTGGAGGGCAGAGAAGAGGTAGGAGAGACCAGAGAGGAGGACAGAGAGGGATTTAGAGAAGGAGCAACTTAAATCTGAGCTTAAGTACTAAGTGAGTGCACTTCTTAGGAAGTCTTCACAGCTGACACCTTTTACTTACTCTTGCCTGGGAAATTCGTTAAGTAGGTATGTCATCTTAGAAGTAGAGTAGGGACAGTCAATGGGTTTTCTGCTTGCTTAGATAAATGAGGAATAATATAGAGATTGGAGCTGTTATTGCTTGTCTAATACTTCTGGAGCTAACGATTCTTCTCATCCTGAGTCGGATGAGACTCCTGCGTAGGATGCTATTTGTATTAGTGCCCATTTATTTCTTTAACCTCGTGTTGAGGTGCTTGCACGTGCAGTTATTCTTGGCTGTAATAAACCCACGAAACTGAATTCGGAGTCAGTGGTCTTTGTAGGAGAACCAGATTGAAGAAGAAATGATTGCATAACTGAAAAGATTTTCTTCCCTTCACACTATTCAGCAGGTAAAAAGATCCTGGCGACCTGAAGATTCTTAGAGGTGATAGGATAAGAATCAGCGTTATCAGTTGGTAGCAGAGTAGGATGGTTTCCTCTGATAGTAAGGGGAGATCTAGATTAGGATAAGAGATTAGTTGCCCCATAGAACCCCAGTGATGGTGATCCAGTGGATCGTAAGAGGAGGACGTCGGCGGTCGCTGAAAACTGACAGAGAGTGACGGTGCGGCGGAAGTAGCAGTTCGTGGTAGAGTGAGTATGAAAAGGATGATGGTTGCTAGATTGGGGTGTTTAATTGTTGTGTAGTGTCTTGCGGAGTTGGAATGAGAGTTGTGTGATTGAGGATCGGACCGTGAGCGCGCGCGAGGCCGAGAGACATTGTGGTGTAGAAGACACCCAGAATAGAGATTGTTGACCAGAGATAGTGGGGATCATGAGACGTCATTGATCAAACCACTGAAGATAGGGAGTAAATGTGTGAGTGTGTGAATAACCGACGCTGGTCGTGGGTTGTTGTGTGCAGAATATTGAGCAGTTGAATCCTATCGATTGTATTAGAGGTGATTGTCCGGTCGTTCCGCGGACAGACAGTTGCCAAATTGAGGTCAACAATTTCGAGAGGCTGATCGGTCATTGGAGGACCGACAGTCAGAGAGCTAATTGTTCGGTAGTACGGACCATTGCTTCAGAGTGTGACTGAGACACGTGCGAACGAGAACTAGAGAATTAGCAAAGAGGGGAACTGCTGCGAGCGGAGGAAGCGTGACGTCAGACAGTGCCGCGCTGCGATAGGCCGGTTTGCGTGAGCCGCGCTGGCATTGGTGGATTGAACCAGGAAGCGAAAACAGAATATTGGGTGCGAACAGATATCCGCTTTACCATGAAATGTTTTAAAGTTTGACGAGAACTTTGCAGAGGTGTCAGACATGTGGTTACTCGGGGTGGAGAGGAAGCCCCTCCCGAGGATACGCCGGCACATTATATGGCTACGAATGTAGGATTGCATACCATAATTTGGCTTGAGAACTAGCATAAAATGACAGAAGGGGAAGGAGAATTGACTTTCCCACGCTATGGCACTTTCAGGTTAGAGGTGTTGTACCAGCTAAAGACTATAATGGCTTCTTTACGACCATTGCCTAGACCGACGCAGTTTGAGGCGGTACATGCATGGATTAGGGCAGCGTATGACAGGAAAAGAGATAAGAGCCAGGAAAGAGTGAAGAAATCGATCAGGGCCTTTCAAAATGCGAGGTGGGATGCACTGGAGAAAAGGTGGAGAGTGGAAACGATCGAAGGAGATAGGTTGTACCCACTGCTAATAAAAGATGGGAAAATAACAAGAGTTGAAGAGGACGACAGTGATACAGATGACAGTCTGTTAGATAGGTTGCTAGCAGAGAGACCACCTCCATTTAATCCAGATTTAGAAGAGGGAAAACCAACTTCAGCAGTAGAACCGGGTGAGACGCAGAACCAGACTAACATGAGGGTAGTGGGAAGAATTTCCACAGGACAGAGGGAGCGGCAACACAGCCTTCCATTGGGAATACCCGATTACCGGACTCCCTGACAGTACCGGTTACCATTGGCCCTATAGTACCGGTATATGACCCAGACCGAGTAAGAGAAGGTAGTTCAATACAGACGAGAGGAGAAGAAGGAACCAGTGCTAGTGGGAATGGGTTCGGAGTACAAGTGATTCACTTCCCAAAGCCATTAGACACAAGTACGCCATTACCAGCCACTGCAGACTCCTCTTTTAGACAGGAGGATGAGAGACCAGTCAGGCCAAGATCTTTGCACGAATCTAAGTCAGCTTTGAGGATGTGGACACCAACAGTAAGAACCCAAAGTGATAGGATGCCAGGCGATAGGGGACAAGACATTTCGGAAGATAGACCAAGTTCTAGGAGTACGATAGAAGGGAATAAGTCACAAGGACAAAATAGTGACTATGATGAGCGGGATGGAGCAGCGTGCCAAGAAGTACTGAGGAGTGCAGTGCAGGCTAGGTTGCTGGACGTAGTAAGACTGAAAGCGGAGGTAGACGAAATGATTAGTGGAAGCCTGCCTTTGGAAAGAATAGAAATCTATGGGCCAGATGAGCTGCTTTTCATAGCAAAAGATGTAACTCGGAAAGCTAGGATAGCACATGAGAAATTGACAGCATTAGCCAGGAGATATGAGGTAGACTTGAATAAGACAAAAACATTGCAAGGACCACATAGGTTGCAATATAGTGATCAGGACTGGAGGAGAAAAGGATCACAGGATTAAGGACGCATACCAAAGATCTGATCGTAGGGATGCGGATTTGGAACTTGTTGGACAACTGGGAGGAAAGGTGGTCAAAGAAGAAAATAGCAAAGAAAATTGTGGGAGAAACGCCGCCTCTGGGGGGGGGGGCGACGGGTGTTGGAAACTTTCTTTTACGGGAAGTACAGAACGGAGGGTACGTGCATGTGCCGTGGAGTAGAGGTGACTTGGCTGCATTTACAAATGACTTTCCTCGGCTGAGGGAGAAACCCGTAGAGTTGTACAAACAGGTTGAGCGGTTTGTTAAAATTTCGAAGGTGCTGTGGACTGATTTGAACACCTTGTTTGACATAGTGGTGCCGGGAGATTTGTGGACAGCTTGTAAAATCGCCGTTGAGTGGCCGACTTTTGAACCTGAAAGGGACGCTGTCACGAATGGTCCGTCACCCCTTGTTATGAAAAAGTTTGAGCAAGTGATTACATGGTTGAAACTAAAGATTTCGCCTCAAGATATAGATTGGGTTAAGATAGACCGAACTGTGCAGGAACCTAAAGAAACGGTGCACGAATATTATGAAAGACTTTTGTAAGCTTTTAAACAGTATAGCGGATTAGATGCATTAGACCCCAAGGATATGGGACAATTTGTCTCAAAGTTTGTGCTGGGCCTGAGACCAGAAGTCAGCCTCATGATACAGCACCATTTGATCTGTTGGCAGAACAAGCTGGTAGATGAAATCTTGCGGTATGCGAGGTATTGTAGCGATGAGGTGGACTCGAAGCATCGAAAGCTAAAGGACAAATTGATGCTCGTTCAGATGCAGACAGCTCAGGGCCAGCCTAGTGGAGGAACCTTAGGGAGAAGACAAGGAAATTACCAAGGGAACCAGAATGGGCAAGGACAGGGAAAAGGGAAACCCATCGATCCCAAGACGGGGGTGGATGTGGCGACACTGAAGAAGACCACTGCGTGTCATCTTTGTCACCAGATCGGGCATTGGAAGCGCGAGTGCCCTCTGAACCCAGCCAACCAAGTGCAGCAAGAGGTAGAAGGGGTTCAGGCACCTGTGCCGGAGGTAGTCAACACTGTGATGAAGCCCAGATCGATGAAAGGGGGGACATATAACCCACAAGTATCGGTCCCCCAGCCACCAAGGATCTCGCAGGGAATACGAACTTACCAGCAGATGCCCCTTTTCGAAGGGTATGATGAGTATAGTCCAGACCCGTTATCTTGATGGTGCCTGAGGGGGGGAGGAAGACTGCACACTTGGAGCGGTCTTGGAGGTAGACCAGAGAGGACCTTTTGTGGAGGCAGACATTGATGGTCATCCTACCACGCTTTTGGTTGACACTGGTGCTACCTGGTCTACTGTAAGATCAACAGTAGTCCCCAACCAACCCCTCTCGGGACAATCGATCCAAGTTGTTGGAGTGGCGAACAAAAGAATAAACAGCCCACTGACCGAACCAATTCCAGTGAGGATAGGTTCCTTCCAAACTAGACATCAGTTTGTGGTGTGCGATACGAGTCCAGTTTGCCTTCTGGGAAGGGATCTGTTATGTAAGTTGAACTGCACGATTTATTGCACGCCTAAGGGAGTGGAGGTTCAGACGAGGGACGATGATGCTACTTTTAAAGTTGCTAATCAGCATCTGTGTATAGACTTGTATCCAATGGTGACCGTGGAGGAACTTCCACCGGATTTGAGAGATCCCGTGTCACCTGAGGTGTGGGAGTTCACAGGAGAAGAGATAGGACTAATCAAAGGGGTTGAACCTGTGCAGATCGAGGTGAAACAGAATGTTGAGTTCCCTAGAACGCCTCAGTACAATCTGTCGCCTGAAACGATCGCAGGGATTAAACCTGTAATTGAGACTTTCATCAAAAAAGGCATTCTGAAGGAGATCAGAGGTAGCCCCTGTAATTCACCTATTATGGGACTACAGAAACCGAGCGGGAAATTCAGGATCGTGCAGGACCTGCGAAAGGTCAACACGATAGTGGTCCCTTGTTGTCCAGTGGTACCGAATCCATCAGTGATACTGTTTCAGATACCATGCGAAGCCGAGTGGTTTACTGTCATTGACTTGTGTCAAGCATTCTTCTCGATACCGCTCCATGAGGAAAGCCAATTTCTTTTTGCGTTCCGGCTGGAAAATCGTGTGTTAACGTGGTGTGGTATCCCTCAAGGGTATACAGAAAGTCCATCAATTTTTAATCAGATCCTGAAAAAGAATCTTGAAACGTCTCGTATTGCCGCAGAACTCGGTTCTCGTGCAATACATAGACGATTTGCTTGTTGCCTCAGAAACGGAAGATGCTTGCAGGATAGACACGGTAGCCCTGTTGAACCATTTAGCAGAGAACGGGCACAAGGTGTCTCCAAATAAGTTGCAGTACTGTTTGAATGAGGTACAGTACTTGGGACACAGATTAGAAAAAGGCAAGAGGAAGGTGTCACCAGACCGAATTGAGGCAATAAGGAACATGGCAGTGCCTACCACACAGAGGGAAGTCAGGATGTTTTTGGGAATGGTCGGCTATTGTCGGCAGTGGATACCTAGTTTTTCCTTGAGAGCAAAGCCTTTACAGAGGCTTACGCACAAGGATGTGAGTGATACGAGGAGTGCTTGATGTCATTCCTAAAACTGAGAGAGGAGTTGTGGAGTGCCCCAGCTCTGGGAATGCCTGATTACAACAAGGCCTTTTCACTGTTCTATTGTGAGAGAGAAGGATGTGCATTAGCAGTCTTAGCTCAGAACCATGGAGGTGTCCGTAGACCAGTTGCCTACTTTTCAGCTACTCTAGATCCAGTAGCTTCTGCGTTGCCCGGATGTCTAAGATCCGTTGCTGCAACAGGTGTCAGCATTGAAAGATGTGAAAGCATTGTAATGGGTCATCCTTTGACTGTATATGTGCCACACTCGGTTGAATTGTTGATGACCAGGACTAAGACTCAGCACCTAACGAATAACAGGTTAACAAGGTATGAGCAAGTCATACTCGCCGCAGAGAATGTGACTCTGAAAAGGTGCTCTGACTTAAACCCTGCGACATTAATGCCCATACCGAATGTAGATGATGAAGATTGTGCGGACCATGATTGTCCTGACGTGACTGAACTTTGCACCAAACCAAGACCTGACATTGTCGATGAACCACTGATGGACCCAGATGAAATTTTCTTTGTCGATGGTTCATGTCTAAGAGACAGCGTCGGTCAACTAAGAGCAGCGTTTACTGTATGTACCATTTCCGGAGTGGTTGAGGCTGCCTGCCTAGAAGGAGTACGCTCCGCGCAGGTAGCTGAAATCATTGCTTTGACTCGTGCCTGTTTGGCTGCTGATCGAATTCGAATCACGATTTACACGGACAGTCAGTATGGGTTTGGTGTGGTTCATGACTTCGGACAGCTGTGGTCCCAGAGGGGATTTTTGACATCTGGCTCACCCATTAGGAATGGAGAATATGTAAGACAACTGTTAGATGCATTGCAATGTCGGAAGGAAATCGCAGTTGTAAAGTGCACTGCACACGGGAAGGGGGAGGATTTTGTGTCTTTGGGAAATAATTATGCGGACGAAGTTGCCCGCTTCTGTGCAGAACAGGGATGCATATTTACAGAAGGTTACACAGGAGAGAGCCAAGAAAGAACCGAGCTCAACATGATGTTGGCCATGGCAGACACTTGGGAGGAGCTCAAGCGACTGCAGGATGAAGTTTCAGATCAGGAACGGAATGGATGGATCAAAGCAGGGTGCGAAAGAGGGGATGTGGATGTTTGGGTCTCCAGTGATGGGAGAGCTGTATTACCAGAGAATCTGCTGAGCCCGATGGCGAGACTGATACATGGACCGGCACACCTTGGTAGAGATGGAATGATGCGTGTGTTTAGACAGACGTGGTATAATCCCCGATTTCGTGCAATGGCTGAAACAGTATGTCAGAGGTGTGTCACGTGTCAGCAGATGAATGCTGGAAAGAAAACAGTAGTCACCTTGAGTCATATTGGGAGGTCAGGAGGGCCCTTCAATAGGATACAGTTAGACTTCGTGGAAATGCCTAAGTGCAATGGGTTGAGATACATCTTGGTGCTGGTATGTGAATTCTCACGGTGGGTGGAGGCTTACCCGACACGCAGGTGTGACACACTCACAGTGGCTAAGTTATTGTTGAGGGAGCTCATCCCGAGAAGGAATCAGATAGAGGAAGACATTTCCACAGTGAAATCATGAAGTTACTTTGTGCCGCATTGAATATTGATCAGAGACTCCATTGCAGTTACCGACCAGAGGCTTCTGGGATGGTGGAACAAGTCAATGGAACTTTGAAAGCTCGGATGGCAAAAATGTGTTCATCAATATCCCTGAAATGGCCTGACGATTTGCCGCTCGTACTGATGAGCATGCGAAGTGTCCCAGATAGGAGGACTGGATTGTCCCCCCACGAGATATTAATGGGAAGGGCATGCGGTTGCCAGGAGTACCAGCTACAGCGTTGATTAACATCACTGATGACTTGATTCTCGATTACTGTAAAGGACTATCTGATGTGGTCCGTTCTGTGTCCCAGCAGGTGCAAGCTGCAGCTGTTCCGGCCTCGAGTGATCTGTGCCACGACCTGTGTCCAGGCGACTGGGTGCTTGTCCGAAAGCACGTGAGGAAGAGCTGTTTGGATGTTCGGTGGCGAGGCCCGTACCAGGTGATACTGGTAACGAATACAGCAGTGAAGTGTGGAGGATTGCCGAACTGGGTACATGCCTCCCATACCCGCAGAGTTTCAGCACCCTTGGAAGAAACAGCTCCTCTCGTGAATGAGAATCCAGCTGATGTGGCAGGGCCACATGAGAGGACAAGTCAAGCTGTAAGGGTCGCTGACACAGCTGGTGGTGCACTAGAACAAGCTGAAGGGGGTTTCGACAGCCCTAACCTCGACTCTGACTCGGAAGACAGAGGTGGTGCTGTGGGTGGCGTAGAGTCAGATTCAGCAGAAGGAGGAAGTGGTGCACTGGGTATAGCAGGGGAAGGCGGAAGAACGACCAGAACTGAGAAAGGTTGGCCTGAAAGACAGAGGTGACTGAATCTGAGGTTGGCACCCGAAAGAGATCTCACCCCAGTGTCTGAAACGTCGGAAACAGAAGCAAGTGACGAAGAGCAGACTCAAGAGGGTCGGCGAAGGTCGAAAAGAACAAGAGTACCCTGCCGGAGATACTCTACCCCTGAGTGGACTTACACAGTGACTGATGCAGGGGGTAGTGAGTACGGGGAGACTGAGGTCTGTGCAAGTGGTCAACAAGAGCCCGAATGTGGTAGTGAAGGTGGTGCTGTTGTTGCCAGGGCTCGAAGTCGAAGGAATACTGACCCTCACCGTTCCGAATCCCCCGCTTCTGAGTAAGGTCCGACAATTGGTTTTGCATCGACTCGAATTTCCGTCTTTTGGGTTTGAGCCGTCTTCACATGAAATGGTAATCCTGCGTCTTGAACTTTTGTATCACGTTCTGGAAGTGCTCACTAATGATCTTATCATGGATAAAATATAACCTGTGTAAATAAAAGTCTAAAGAAGAAGATAACCTAGGTCCGAGTGGAAGAAGAGTAAACTTAGGGACTTTCCACCGAAGAGGAACGAAAGTTAGGGAAGTCTTTTTCTGGACTATGTAAATAAGACTGTGGCTGAAAAGGGGATTTCCAGAGGTTTCAAAGTTTCTTGAGCTGGTTAAGCAGGTCACGAGTGGAGGACACAAAGACTTTTGAGTGTTCATCGCTGAAACCAAGAACCTTTGAGAACTTTCGAAATCATGGAGGTTGGAGATCCAAATCGTAGATCTAAAATGATTGTAGGCATACTTATAGGTGGTGTGATAGTTTCTATAATCGTAGTAATTGTAGTCTCATATACAGTTCCACATGAGCTAGCAGTGCAGGGGGTGCCGGGGACTCCTACACCTACTACACCTAGCCAAAAAGAGGTAAACATAGGAGCTAACAAGGCTTTGCTGATAGAAGAAAGTCGTAGATTGCATGTAGATTTGTCTAGAAGTGATTTCAAGCTCAATGCTTACGCCAAGCTGCTATACGAGTACGTGGATGCGATGGATGCGAAAGTGGATGAGGGTATTAGGTATCACCATCTTCCACTGACATATGGAATTTCATGTAGCTTGTTGCTTAGTATATTCTATGAAAGAGATCAGTTTGAGTATTTCTTTTCCAATTATGATGCAGTACTTCCTGAAGTTCCCGCTTATAAACATTTGAATAAGTATGATTATTATAAGTCGGAGGATAGACTTAGGAAGTTCTTCATACCATCTTTGGAATTGGACACAGCATATGCCCACCGACATAATTTGACGTGTTCATTATCAGATGTAGAGAAAAAGTTCATGGATCAGGTAGAAGACAGGTATAGAAAACTAACACAGACACGAGACACAGGACATAGTACGGTGGATTGGACAGAGGAGGAAAAATTGCATCGAACAAAGGGAAGTTATGGTCCTATAGCCTTGGACAAGGAGCAGAGGGGAAAGCTGTGTGTGAGACGTTATCAGACCTATTATGAGAAGGTTCCAGTGGGACAGAGTACGTGTGATCATGTTTTCACCATGGCAGATGTGGCAAAGAACTTTCTCCTCGGCCCTGTACAAGTGATACCTACGGTGTATTTTGTGTGTGGAAGGAATGCCTATGTGAGATTGCCTGCGAACTGGTATGGTACATGTTACTTGGGAATAATATTTCCAAAGATTTACCATACTGAGGATTTGGAACTTTTGGAAGGTGGAAAGCATTCAAGAGTGAGGAGAGGTGCGAGTGCAGGGGTCGTAGTGGGAGATATCTTTGGAGCCATGATACCAAGTTTGGGAGTGATCTTGAATGATGTGAAGATCCGGAGACTGGCGACTGTGATAGACGAACTATCGATGAACACAGCAAAATCGTTGGTACTGGTGGAAGGGGAGATGTTGTCGATAAGGACAATGGTTTTGCAGAACCGCCTTGCTTTGGATGTCTTACTGGCAAAAGAGGGCGGAGTCTGTAAATTATTGAGGGTTCAAGAGTGCTGTACTTATATACCAGACCACAGCAAGGATCTGGAGAAATATATAAGTAACATCACTACTATTCACACGAAGATAGCGGACTTGACTGAAGAGGAAGCTTGGGAAAAAGTTGGAAAAGGGTTTGGTCAAGTGGGAAGCTGTTTGCGAATTTGGGGAAGGGATTCCTTGGCTATGTTCTGAGACCTCTCCTTATCGTGGTGGTTTGTGTGGTTTGTCTGTGGGGTCTGATCAAAGCTTACAAGTGGTATCGAGCAGGCCGAGTTGAGAGAGCTCTGAGAGAAAATGAGACGAGAATGGCTAGACTGCAGGACAGTCAATATCAGAGACTCAAGAGAATGGAGAATCACAGACCAGGGAGAATGGCAACGAGTTCTGTTTAGGTCGGTTCTTTCTCCAAGGGAGTTGAATAAAATGTGATGACAGGAGTCATCAAAGGGGGGAACTGATAGAGTGCCATGTTCTTGTGAAATTTGTAGGGGTGCATCATAATCACCGTTAGTTCGCACCCGCATATATCCAACTATATATCAATGAATGGCTAGTAACATGTAGTTATAAACCGCAGTTATTGGGGTGAATAGAAGCGTAATTGTGCTATTTTAATCATGCAAATGTAATGCTTAACTGAATCGTGTTTAAAATAATGCCTAAATGAATCAGCCCATGTGTAATCGAGATGCAGTAGTTTAAACGTGTACCATATTAAGTTGCACATGTAGTTCACTTTTCGCATATGAAATGTAATGAACCAATGCTTATAGAAGTGATTAAGGGTTGTGTGTTTAAATTGTGTAAAGGCTTGACTGCATATACGCCAAGGAAAGGCCTGGTTGTTCTTATGTTAGCTTATTTTACAGGCAGAGAAGGTTCTCTTGGAAAGGCTCTCTGGGCACCGACAGTAGATTTAATTAGCACAGTAGAGGGTTTCTGTTGAACGTATCTTCTGTTGCAGGTGCAAGGACACATGCCTCGTTAGTTAAAGACTGGCTCTTTGTTTCACGAATTAGAGCGATGGGAGACATGGAAATGGGAGTGCAATGGAATTTAAGGATGATACTTTCAGCGGAGAAGGTGCCTGGGACTCAAGGTCATCGCAACCGTCCAAGATGAAGTAACCGTTTCGATGGAAAAGTACAAGAAAGAAGACTTGGCCAAAGAGGCGTGACAAAAGGCGTGTTCAATTGTATTTGGGTTTTGTATTAGGGATAGTGCCCCGAGGGTGGAGGGCAGAGAAGAGGTAGGAGAGACCAGAGAGGAGGACAGAGAGGGATATGGAGAAGGAGCAACTTAAATCTGAGCTTAAGTACTAAGTGAGTGCACTTCTTAGGAAGTCTTCACAGCTGACACCTTTTACTTACTCTTGCCTGGGAAATTCGTTAAGTAGGTATGTCATCTTAGAAGTAGAGTAGGGACAGTCAATGGGTTTTCTGCTTGCTTAGATAAATGAGGAATAATATAGAGATTGGAGCTGTTATTGCTTGTCTAATACTTCTGGAGCTAACGATTCTTCTCATCCTGAGTCGGATGAGACTCCTGCGTAGGATGCTATTTGTATTAGTGCCCATTTATTTCTTTAACCTCGTGTTGAGGTGCTTGCACGTGCAGTTATTCTTGGCTGTAATAAACCCACGAAACTGAATTCGGAGTCAGTGGTCTTTGTAGGAGAACCAGATTGAAGAAGAAATGATTGCATAACTGAAAAGATTTTCTTCACTTCACACTATTCAGCAGGTAAAAAGATCCTGGCGACCTGAAGATTCTTAGAGGTGATAGGATAAGAATCAGCGTTATCACTAGTATGGAAACTTTGACTGAGATATTGATTGTTGCACATTCTTACTGATTTCAGCCAAAGCTTTACAATTATGAGAGCACATACAATTCCCTCTTTACTTGCTCCTCATGTTTAGTATCCAATAACTATATTGATCAATGTTTCTGATTGTAGGATAAAATAATTAATTCTCGCCAATGCAATTCAGAACAAGTCAATTAAAGTGCAATACAAATGTGTTTTTAGGGTGTTTTTCAGATAACTAGAATTTTGCTCTGTGGAGGCACAAGCTTTGCTAGTGCAGCAACCTATGCCTAAAGCTCTTTATAGAGCCCGATTCAATTCAGTTTGTTTACAGATGTTAAACGAGCTCAGGCTATCTTGAATGAACTCCATAATCCTGGTTCCTGATGATTGTTGAGGAGACAGTATTGACATGGCAGGGTGGAGGGGGGCGGGGGGATTGAAGTAAATGATAAGCACCAGCACTAAAACATTGTGCCATATGGGTCAGCTAGGGGTGCCTGGGTGAGAATAACCCATGAGGACAGGAATGATGGGGGTGAGAGGGACAAAAGGATTGGCCCTCAAAAACACGGAATTGTATTAAGGCGTTTTATTGTGTCTTATACGAGTATTACTTGGGTAGCAGACAGCTGTGAATTAATGCATGTTGATAAGCTACACTGCGATTTCAGCTTTGAAAGAATTGTTGCATCATATGAAATACATCAAATATGGGCACTAATAGTTTGCAATGTGAATAGCACATTGATCGTATCTTTACAGACTATTAGAGCACAAGGGGAAGCTGGATTCCAAAAATGTTCTTTAT
Source organism: Calotriton arnoldi (assembly GCA_963921515.1). Classification (NCBI taxonomy): domain Eukaryota; kingdom Metazoa; phylum Chordata; class Amphibia; order Caudata; family Salamandridae; genus Calotriton; species Calotriton arnoldi. The sequence continues at coordinate 600,457 of CAWUFW010001712.1, read as the reverse complement.
GAGAATTTACATGCTACTAAAAGTTTTATTGTAATTATGTTTGTTGCTTTTTAGCAGTAAATGGTGCAATGCAATTTTCCTTGAAGCTGTTTTGTTTAATTTCACGTATGTGGGAAGTTTGAGGGTGAAATCTAAAGAGGACATAGTTTGCAATCATGACTCTTTTGGTAGTGGATAGCCTAAAAATATTTTCATTTAATGTCAATGGCTTGAATAATCGCAAAATACACCGTGCCATTGAGCGTGGATTCTTACATATAATCTGTCTGTTATTCTTTGCATGAAACCCATGTCCTTCCAGATAGGCTGTCGAATGTTACAATGTTTTAAACATGGTCAGGCTTTAGATGTTTTCCTCCATGACTACTGCTCTCAAACATTTGGATAACTTTTCTCTGTGATGTTCTACCCTCCGTTGCAACTCACTCCTTCTTTTCTTTCATAAATTGTCAGCTTCCTTTCTGTTCTGCCAATTGGCACTTCCTTGGCATTAAGCATATGTGTGTTAGACCTAACATCCTTGGCATTGCATTCCCCCAATCATTTTTCCTTCCCCCTCTGTTTTTAAATTAGATTTGTTGGCATTAGAACTCAGTGCACTTTATCACTGCTAACCAGTGGCAAAGTGCTTATGCTCTCCTCCTAAAGCTTGGTAAAATTGGACTTAACCTAATTGGTACATGTAATTTACTTATACATCCCTAGTTAATGGTACTACCATACCCAGGGTCTGTAAATTAAATGCTACTAGTGGGCTGCAGCACTCATTGAGTCACACACTAAAGTAGCATTTAAACATGCCTTAGGCTTGCCATTTCGATGTGGTAAAATAAACCTTTTGTCAGAGTTAAACCTTCCTTTTTAATACTGATAAATCACTCGTAAGGTAGGCCCTAAAGGCTCATTGGGCAAGGTTCATGGTATTTAAAAGCAGGACATGTAGGTTCAAGATTTACAGTAATGTTTCACTGCTGTATGCTATCTCTACTATAGGCTAACACTGGCTTACCTTAATACACTTAATAACTGCTAACTTCAGTTTGGGACTTGATAGAAATATGCTGTTTACACTCAAATTAATTGTAATACAAAATCCTCTTTAGTGGTAAAATCAGATTTTAAGTTACTATTCTGAAAATGCCACTTTTAGAAAGCTGCAATGATTCTGCCTAAACCAACTTTGCCTTTTTGTCAGTGTCCTGGGTTACATGACTATGAGTGGCTCTCCTGTAGTGGACTGGGCATTCTTTCAAGATATGGGAACAATGAAGGCCTATGTATGAGGGAAGTGGCTCTTCCAGAGAAGATGGCTTGGGAGGAGATGTATCCTGCCCTGATTGCACTTCAAAGTGCTCTCCCTGCAGCACACACAAAGGAACCTGACTCCAGGCCTGCGTTGCTTTGTCACCTTAGAAAGTTTGGAGCCAGGACCAGGGGAAGGGAAAGGGGCAGAACTGACCAGAACCTGTTTTGGTGGTTGGTCAGGAATTACCCCACACAAAGGCATGCACAAGGTACAAATGTGGCATCTTCAGAACCTCTCATCAGAACACTCCTTGGCCAGTGGAAGATTCAGAAGGAGGACTGCCCTGCTGTCTGAAGAAGGATGATTGAATCTGCTAGCCTTGAACACAGGTTCTCCAGAAGTGACTCCAAGGGTCAGTTGGCTGACCTCTTGTTTGAGCTACAGGGATACAGCAAACTTCCAGAGGCATCCATGCAACAATCTAGCTGATCAGCACCAATTGGACTTGCCTAGACCTGCCTGAGCTCTGCTGCTGGACTCTGCTGGAGTGAGTCTTGATCCCCAAGAGGTGACCACCACGTTCCTGCACCCATGGATGGTATCAGAGTATAGTCCTCCTGAGAAAAAGGTAAAGATACAGAAGTTTGGGCTCCTCGTGACCACAAAGTGACCTCTTTGCGCCGAGCATCGACTGCCCGAGATGACACCAACCAGTGGTACTTGCCTTTTCGCCAACAGCGACTGTTCATGATGACCATCAGCACAAAGCTCCCGTGAGACGATCTCTTCACGCTGACAGTAACTAACTGCCTGCGTTGACCACCAATGCAAATCTTTAGCGATGACCAGCTCTTTGAGCTACAGCAGTGACGGTCCACGATACCCGACCTGCTCCTCGCACCGACAGCCTCCTCCTTATAGTCGTCGCTAACACAAATAGCACTCTTTGAGCTGACTTGAGAAGGTAACTCTTCAGCGGAACCAATCTGGTCCCTGTATCTGACCTGCACTCCATCGTGGTTGGTCTGAACTTGTGACTTTTCCCCGGTCTAGCGTGACTAGATAACCACACGTGCCGCTTTATGCTTTTTGGAGCAATTTTCAACTAAAACTTAAAAAATTCATATCTCCAGTTTTCCTGGTTGGAGTTTTGTCATTTTGGTGTCGTTTAGGTAAAATCATCTCAAATTGTCTGAATTGGTTTGGGGATTTTTTTTGTGCTGTATTTTCACTTTATTACTGTTTGAGCGCTGCATAAATACTGTTCGTATTGCCTCTAAGTTAAGCCTGAATGTTTTTGTGCCAAGCTACCAAAGGGTTAAGCACGGGTTTATTTAGTGACTTTGGTGGTTAATCCTGACAAGAGTTATGTTTATTATTTAAGTGGTACTTCCACCCCTCTCAACTAATTAACCAATTTGTTACAATGTGTTTCTGGAGCTTTTTTTGGGCTTAGCTTTGTCCCCCTATTACGTGCCTTGGTGCCTTATTCTTCCTGGCTCTTATTGAGTTCTTGAGCTAATCTTTGATACTCTTTTTCATATTCACCTCACAAACTCCCACTTTTATGGAACTGGCAGTATGCAATCTGAAGATGGTCATCATATCAACCATCTAAGGGCCAGATGTATCAAGCTATTTTGTGTTCGCAAACACTGTGGATCGCAAAAATAGGGCGTTTGCGAACGCAAAATAGCTTGTTCCAATGTATGAAAGTTTTCACTATCGCAAAATTGGTATTCGCAAAAATTGCGAATTCCAATTTTGCGAATTAACAAATCTGCGAATTTTCATTTGCGAATTCGCAATTTGAGTGTCTCAAATTGCGAATTTGCAAAAATGGTGCTCCCAAATTGCGAATTCGCAAAACAATGTATGAAACATTCGATAATTGCGAATGAGCCAAAAATCGCAATTTTGCATTTTCAATTTGCCACCAACTCAGGCCAGGTGGTAATCAGGTGCAACCTATTTAAACAGGCCCAGAGTGCCTCAGTTTCTTTCACAATGGAAACGCTGTATGTCATAGCGAGGAGGATGCGGATTCAAGCTGCAGCACAGAGAAGGAGGAGGAGAAAGGAACGCATTTACAGAGTGCGCATAACCCTGTTTCAGCAGACACAGGAAGAAATCCATGACAAATATAGACTAGACTCAGCAGCAATACTAGACCTGATAGCTGACCTACAACCAATACTGGAGCATCCAACCCGCAGGACCCAAGCCATTTCGACACATGTGCAGGTCCTATGTTCACTGCACCTACTAGCATCAGAGAGCTACCAGAGGGTGATAGCTGCAGCAGGAGGGGTGTCCCAAAGTTGCGTTTCACGCTTCTTGAATGCTTTCTTGGATGCAATGGTACAGAGGATACACCATTACATCAGATTCCCCACTACACAACAGGCATTGCAGCAGACCAAATTGGATTTCTACCAGATAGCACAATTCCCACATGTAATTGGGTGCATTGATGGGACACATGTAGCCATCTGTCCCCCCTCAGATAAAGAGTATGTGTTCAGGAACAGGAAATCCTTTCATTCACTCAACATCCAGGTCATATGTAACGCCTCACACATAATAACTGACATAGTGGCCAAATATCCTGGCAGTATGCACGATTCATTCATATTCAGACACAGTGGAATATACACACGTCTCACTGGGGGTGAATTTGGCGAAGGATACCTGCTAGGTAAATGCATGTTACTCACTCTGATGAACTCATTAGATCTGTGGAAATAGGACAGTGATTAACCATATGCCTTTCTTCCTGTAGGTGACAGTGCATATGCTGTGCACTCCTTCATACTCACACCATACCTCAATCCTGCAACTCAGAGTGAAAGGAAATACAATGCTGCACACAAGTCTACGCGCAATGTCATAGAGCGGACATTCGGACTACTGAAGAGCAGGTTCCGCTGTCTACACAAAAGTGGAGGAGCACTGCAGTATAGGCCAGAGATATGTTGCAAAGTTGGGGCCACTTGTGCCATGCTGCACAACCTAGCAACAACCAATGGCATACCATTGGACCTCACAGATTCTGATTCTGATGAAGAGGAGGAACCAGGTCCACGTCCCAGAGCAGCAGGTGGTGTAGGTGCAGCAGATGGCAGACAGAGACGTGATGAAATAACACGCAACTATTTCTAGGTGAGTAATGATGCCACAAAGCAACTCATGACTGTTGAACAACTGTGTTTTTTTATTAACCTTAACATCAGGTAAAATGTGTGCTCACAGCCTTCAACTCATTACTTGTGTGTGGCTTTTGTTGTTCAACATGGCATGTATACAGTCCATGCACAAATTACAAAAATTTTGCTCATATGACCTCACCCATTTGCATGCCTCGGCCGCAACACTGTCTATTTCTTGCACCCACGCACAGCACTTGAACGGTCAATGTTCACACTGCCCTCCCTTGATGAGGCTTCAGATGCTGTTCCTTGCCTTACACACCGCCGTCTAGGTTCAGTCAGCTGTGGAGTAATGCTGCTGTGGCTGGAAGCCTTCTCACTGTCCCCTGCACCCAGAATACCTGTGCCAGCTATGTTGGCTGTCTGTAGCTGTTCAACAGCAGTGGTGTCCTGCACCAACCCCCTGGCAACATCCTGGCTGCAGTATGCCATTTCCACCTGCATGGACACAGTGCGTCTGGAAAGAACAGCTGTGGCATTGCACAGACGGTTAACTGCCTTGGTGTAACCATCCAGACGGCTAAATAGGCATTGCTTTTCTCTGTGTCTGGAGGCATGGTCCCTCTGCATGGTGATACAGAGCTCTTTGATGGCTACAGTCATGTCCTTAATACTGTCTGCATTAGCTCTATGGCCCTCTGCCACAGTGTTGTTGAGCTCCCTGATGCCGTCTTTGATGTCAGTCATAATGTGATTTAGGGACACCAGCTGCCTTTGCATTGACCGCATGCTTTTTAATTGCAGCCGCTGCACCTTCACCATAGTGCCCTCCAGCCAAGAGAAGACAGAGGATTCCTCTCCTTCGTCAGCCGCATGTTGTGCCCTTGCTCTGCGTCTTATGCGACTGCTGTTGCTACGCTGCACAGGAGACTGGTCATTTTGACGCTGTGCCTGCTCTTCGGGCCTTGACTGTGGCTCATCCTGGATGGCTTCCACTCCTGCCTCCAACTCCTGAAGTGGAGCCACAGTGTACCTGCGTGGTCTTGGTGCAGGTGTTGTTTGTGTTGTGTGGCCTGACTCCTCTTCCCCTGCCTGTTCCTGTAGCTGTGGTGCCTCATCAATTGGTGTTTCTTCACCCTGTGGTGCAGGTTCATCTGTGAATACAAGAGAACTACTCATTGTGTGTCCTGCTTTCTGTTATTTTCAAATTAAATATACTTCAGTTGGTATACCTAAATGCTGTGCTTAACTTGGTCATTTACTGGTGTGTCTCAACTGCGGATATGTTTCTCTGTATCAATGCTTTACTATCTTATGTGTGGGACTGCATCTCCCATGATGCATTGCTGGGTGGTAACAAAATTGTGGCATGAAGTGGCAATCATCCTTGATAACTGAGTAATTTCTAAGTGGGGTGTTTGGTGAGTAATGGGTCTGGGGTAATTTAGCATTCATCCTACCTTGGGTGGTGGTGGGTGTGGCTGAGCTGTCAATGTCTGCTACGCCACTGATGGATTCTGGCTGTAGGGTGGACTCCACCAAGTCCTCAACGGGATGTGGATGCCAGCTCTGTAGATGGTCCTCCACTGGTTTTCTTTGCGTCCGCAAGCCTGCTTGCAATCTTCTCGTTTGCCCTTGAGCGCAAGTCGTACCATCGCTTGCGTAGATCCTCTATGGAGCGCTGTGTGACACCAATGGCATTTACTTTTGCTTGTATGTCCAGCCAGAATTTCCTCTTCTCTGACTCAGGGATGTGCAGGGATTTTTTGCCAAAAAGCTGTTCATGGCTCTTCACCATTTCCTCAATGAGGACCTCCAATTCTTTTTCACTGAATTTTTGTTTTCTTTTGCGTCCTGGAGCCTCCTTTGACTTCTCCTGTGTATCCATTGTGTTTTTGTGCCTCTCTTTGCACTCCTGATGTGCTCCTGAGTGGTGTGCTCCTGCTCCCAACCTCTTACACAGCCTCAGGCACTCATAAACAGCATGGGCAGTCACACTTCCTGGTTGTGATGTCATCAGACTGCATCCGAATAGCAGATTCGCTAATTTGCTATTTCTTATTTTGCAAAATCGCAATTACAGATTCGCTATTTTGGTAATCGGTAATTGCGATTGCGAATATTACCGAATCGCAATTTTTTACCTGCAAAGCGTTTTGCGATTCTCAAATAGCGATTCGGTAAAAATTGCTATTTGGGAATCTCAAATTGCATTTTTGATACATCTGGCCCTAAGTCTTTTCATAGAAAAGAAGGGGCAACATAAGGGTGCTACTAGATTAATCTAACCTTAGCTTTCACATGGAGGTTTTTAATGCGGTCAGGTATTTCAGAAGCTCTTCCTTGGAGATACCTGTTGCCCTAATCAATGATCCATGAAAGCAGAATACCCTATGACTACACGAAGGAGTCTCAATTTCTTTCTGGCAGAGCAGGCAATAGAGGAAAGCAGTCCTTAACCATAGCCCGATTAAGTTAATATTAAGTTATCTACGCTTCCTGATTCATCAGATAGTTATCTATCCAAAACCTGTTTGTGAGAATGTGAGATTTTGAACTGCTTTACATATTTTCATTTCTTCATAAAGTAACCTCCTTGTACTTCACTTTAAATTCATTTGATGGACATTCATTACTAGGAAACAGCCTCGATCCCACACTATAACGTCCTGGAAAGCTCTCCTTCTCAAACTTCAAAACCCAACAGTGTTGAGAACTAAAAGTGGGATCTATTCTGAGAGACAACAGAACCATAATAGCTATTAACCACTTCATTAGTGTAGATTTAGATGGGAATAACAGACAATTTAAAATTATTGTAGAACAAAAATAAAGCCTTTATTGAAGAGAGAGAATTGGCTCAGAACTATCCCAACAGTAAAATATCTTTTTAATGTCTTACATGTGTTTTGACTTTAGTAATTCCAAAGTGGAACTTTTTTTAATATTCTCAGAATTTGAATGTAATGAGAACACATTGTTTCTGTTTTCCTCAGCTGCATACGCGCTTTGGATAAATATCAGAAGAAAATAGGGTCCGATGCACAAAAGTAATCTGAGACAAAATCCTAACTTTACGACTTTCGGTATTCACAAAAAGCATATAGGAGTAGTAAAGCTAGGATTTTGTCTCAGTTAAACTTAAGTTTTGGTCTTAAGTTTAACTCAAGTAAAACTTAAGTTTAACTGAGACAAAATCCTAACTTTACTATTCCTAAATGCCCTTTGTGAATACCGAAAGTCGTAAAGTTAGGATTTTGTCTCAGATTACTTTTGTGAATTGGGCCCATAGGATCTAAAAATGTCTCCACCAATTTATTTATGTGGCCCCACACGCTCAATTCAGAAGCCATTTGCTTTCTGCAGAGATCTATTTGGAATCTGCCATAGTCTATAAGGCTCTTGAAAATCAGTGGGCAGGATATCTGCCAAGTTTTTTGAGACAAATTAACAGGGCGAGCCAAGCCCGAGCCAAGCTAGGCTCTAAGAGCCCATGCATGAGATGACCCCTAAAAAATGTTTCTATGCTAACCAGGCAACAAACCTCACGTAAAGTATGATAACATTTCTTTGAAATTCTAAAAAGTGTGTTACTTTAACATATGGACACTTTGGCTTTTCTATGGTACATTATAGCACTGCACTGAGAGGTACTTATCAACCTTTCCTTCCCCCCAACCCTGGTGACAGTACCATTAGTTAAGTAAGAGGCAAGATAGTTGTCATGTGCACCCTGTGTATGGACCAGACTCTTAAAGATAGAGAAACATTATAGTGTATTAAATTAAACACAATATGTTTTTGTACTGCCAGGGTCGGATTGGGGTTAATAATAGGCCCAGGCACCCCAAAAACTGGCCCCCATTTGTAGCTTGCACCTTTTGCAAATCATTTGTTGTTGGTGTCACAGGGTTAATGTTTGGAGATCTATGGGGTAAAAGAAGAACCTGGCAATCACCACTTTGATAAAGTGACGAACGGTCAACTCAGACTTTAGTGGAAAATAGAATCTCTCTCTAAAATTGAGAGACTCACGTGCCAAGGTGGAAAAAGAAATTGAAAGGTGTGGTTCCACCTCTCTGCCCTGCAATCGAGCATCGGCCTGGTCTGCCGGGAAGAAATCAGGAAGCAAAGGATGCAGACTAGCCACGCCGCCTGGCATGGCCAGTAATGGGCCAGGGCCAACTCAACAAGATGATGGATGGAGTGCTGAAACTTTTCAACCCCTCACCCCCAGTCAAGAGATCTGGGTTTAATACATCGTCCTTTCGCTCATTATGCCACCCCAATTTGGACCCAGCCATATGCAAATCAGTCTTGACCCTGCTCCTCATGGGAACAGTCCAGCCCGAACTGCCAGGCCACGTCATCCCTGGATCGGAAACAAGCATCCCCGGACCGGTTTCGGGGTATCATCCCTCATCAGCCAGGCTGGGTCTAAACTAGGGTGGCATGGTGAGCAAAAGAACTATGGATTTAACCCAGATCTCTTGACTGGGGTGAATGTTTGATTTGTTCCGCATTCCGTCTATCATTTGTGTGTCTTTTGCTGTAATGGGCCAGCCCAGCAGGCAGGTGGGGTACCAAAAACCCACTTGGCCACTGCTTTTGTTCACTGACAAGGTCGCTCAGGCTTCCCACCTCAACTACACTCAGTGTGGCCATCTGGCAGGGGAGGGAAAGGGCACATGCCATGAGCAAGAGAAGGACCGGTGATCCCCACATGTCTTACCGTTAGCTCAATGGGCCTGAGGCCACCGGATGGGCCTTTGGTGAGGTATAAACTGTAAAACTGCAAAAACATTGGTCACCACACTGCACAAAAAAGCAGCCTACAATTGACCCACATGCACTGGTCCATCATTCAGTGCCCGACTGCCCGTGTTCCCAATATGTACAGCTTATATTCTGAACTCACATATTTGAAGGTGCTTTTATATGCTGGAATGTAGAAAAAGGAGGATGGAGAAATTAAACATTTGCCCAAGATCACAGAATTTGGTTAAGTGGAGATTAATCACATGTTTTCAGGTTTCACATCTTACAAATGAGCCACTAAATCGGTATTTGTCTCTCCTTTTTTCTTCAAATGTTAATGCTTTGATTTTAACTCTTTGTGCATTGGGGTAGCGGGAGGGAGGAAGGCAGAAGTGACAAGAAAGCTTCTCTCCTTTTGGCCTGGAAGTTTGAGGAAGACCTCGAGCCGAGCCAGAGTCAAGCATCGTGCTCAAGCCTGGCTCGAGCTTTCAATAGACACACAATGTCTCGTCCACCTCTACAAGTTTCACATTCTTAAAGCTCTAAATAGGACCCTATATTGACATATACTCCTGTACTAACACACACATGGGTGCTACTTCCTTTCATCCCAAGCAGAGGATGACCTTTGCAGTGAGTTATTTAAAAACATAGCTTCATCCATTTCAATAATAAATCCTACTTTGTGAATTTTTCTTTTTATAAAAAAAAACTACTCATGCCCTGCTTCAGCCTTTAACACCCTCTCTCAAGTTCTCCACTCAACTCTCTAATTTTTTTCTAAAATCAAAAATATCAACTTCTTACCATTTACGAACTTTGATCCCATGAGTAGTAGTGGCCCTGTGGTTCTGCGGGATGCTGTTTCTTCCCCTTGTTGCTATTTACTGCAGGAATTCACCCGTATCTCTCTGGAGGTGTCTGCAAATGCCCTTAGAACATGTAAATGGGGATCTCCTGTCGACCCCTGCCCTCCTCATATTCTGATCTCGGATAGCGACGCTATCAACCCCCATTAAATCAGCTTCTACATCAGTCCATTCGGTTGACCACAGCCCTAGCGTCTGTAAATAGGCCAAGCTTATTCCTCCCTTGAAAAAACCATTGGCAGACAAAACCAACCTTCCTATCTTTTAACCAATCCCTTTGCTGCGAGCCTTTGCCAAGATGTTGGAGAAGCTCCTTAATAAACAACTTTCTGCTTTCCTAGAGCAGAAAAAGTTACTTCACTCTTCCCAGTCGGGGTCCGCCTGGGCTTCAGCACCGAGACTACCCTGCTGGACGAGGCAGATACGATCAAGCTAACAGTGGATCAGGGGAAGCAGGTGGCCCTGTTTCTTCTTGATCTATCTGCGGCTTTTGACACGGTCTCGCATACAACACTTTTATATCGCATCGGTACCATAGGTGTTTGTGGCTCCTCATTTGCTTGGTTCCGTTCCTTTCTGGCTGACAGGTTCCAATCAGCTTGAATGGCCCTATTCGCCTCGGAACAAAAACCCTAGGGTTTTGGGGTTCCTCTAGGGTCTGCAATGAGCCCTACATTATCCAATTTGTATGTGACCCCATTGGCGACCTTGATAGAATCTAATGGTGTACAAATAGTATCCTATGCCGATGATACACAGCTGCTTCTCACTCTAGACAAAAATGCACCTAATACGATGAGCACTTTTAAGGCTTGCATGTCCGCTGTGTTCCAAAGGATGCGTAACAGCTGCCTTCAATGCAATGCCAGCAAAACAGAAATCCTGCTCTTCGGGATTCCACTGCCCAGCTGGGAAAATAACCTTTGGCCAAATGATGTCCCGCCACCACCTGCCCCTGTCACAGTGGCATGCAATCTGGGGGTGAAATTTGATAAAATGCACCCTTTGCCCCCTCCTATGTGGCTAGTGTAGTAGGTTCCTGCCTTGGACTGCTAAACATGTTTAAAAAGTTCCTTTACCTACTCCCCCTTCCACAGAAAAAACTGTGATCCTGGCCCTGATTATCTCAAGGCTGGATTAGGCCAACTCACTATACTGGGCTTAACCGGCCTAGCTCCTGAAAAGATTACAGCTGGTGCAGAACGCCGCTGCCAGGCTTGTGTCCTTGAGTATAAGATTTCAATGACCACAAGTTGTGTGCTTTCTCTAAAAGAGTACTTGCATTCAGCCTCTACTACCTGGTGGACAGTTTCTCCTCACCTAACATGGCTAGCACATTACAACATAATGACACAATGTTATGTAAAGGGACCTCTCCATAATGCTGCACAATTAATGGCTGCATTTTTGTTGATTTCCTCCCACCTAAATGAAGCACTGTGGAGCATTCAACTTAAGGCGACCACCTGTCTGCTACATATGTGGACATCCATAAATTCAGACTAATGTCTGCTGTCCATTAGCTTTTAACTAATGACATTTGCCATTATTTTTAGTACTTCTGAATTGCCTGACAATCAATCTCATGGCTGGACATATTCTGGGAGTTATCTGGGAGTGTGAGTGACTTGTTATTTGCATAGTGACCTCGGTTTGACTCATTGGCTGAACCCAGTCAGTCCTAGCATGCTGCAAAGAAGGCCATGGAGTCCTCACGTGCCTCTATGGTATGCAAACAGTGTCTGAGTTGTGCTCCAACTGAACTTCGCTGGGGGGATGGCCGAAGCTAAGTCAGCTCTGGACAGGGCACTAGCTTGATCTGGGCTGATACAGTTAATCCTGGCTCAGGCAATTGCTGCTGATGCTGCCATTCACATTCTGGATGGGAGGAGAGAGGGAAGCGTAACGGTGGTTGCAGTGTGGAGCTGGATTGACCTCGGGTGGTGAAAGTGAATAATGGTTAGAGCTAAATGGAGCTCGTGGAGTGCCATGAACTTCTGCAGAGTTACAAAAAACCTCTGCGAGATTCCGCGGAATTCCATGAATGGGCGGAAATAGGCATGTCACGCTGCTCGTGCTGTGATTTGGCGCCAGGAGCTAAAAAATCAGCACAAACGGCACCACACAGTGTGTCAGGGGCTGCAGCTTCTCAAGTTGATTTTCCTGCCGCTCATTTAGATTTTCTACTTGAGCAGCAGCTTTCTGACCACAAACAGTTGCGACCTCACGCGACTGCCCACAGTGGAGAAATCTCACCGGGTGCCCTCCTAGTGAATGAAAATCGAGCTAGGGGATGCCAGATCTCGCTCGCGCACACCAACTTAGTGTTGGTGAGCCGCCCATGAGAAAAAACTGTGCCATGTGGCGGTTGTCGGAATTTAGCCAGAACGCCGCGTTACAAGCATAATGCGGAGTGGCCAAAACTCTGCCAACTCTGCTGGCAGAGCAGACTATATCGCACTCCCCTAATAATGGTGAGACCTGGTCAGGTGCACAGTTGCTAAGTGCAGAGTAAGAGGTGTGTGGGTGCACATTAAGCGATGTACATGCATGATTGCAGAGTGATCAATGTCTGTATAAGTGAGTGCATGCTTTTGTGAGTGCGGGGTGCAGGGCATTAAAGCAAGACCTATTAGCATAATTAAAACTTGTTTGCCCAGTGCTACTTGACAGTACTGCCTTAACCTTAACATGCAGCAAATCATCAAATCAGGGGTGGCTTCTCCATTTGAGCGGAGGAACTTCGCCCAAAAAGCCCCTCGGCAGAAAAATAAAATGGTAATAAAGGTTATTTATTACCGTTTTATTTTTCAGCAACCCGTCCTGAACTAAGTGTCAGGGTAGGGCCAATGCTGCTGAGTGGCAGCAGCGGCGAGCTGTGCAGTGCGCTTTAAAATGAGCATGTCCCTTTGACCGGCCATCTTGCGATGGCCAGCCAGACATGAACATTTTAAAGTTCTCTAACCTAGCTGTCTTAGATAGCTGGGTTAGAGAAAGCACAGGCCTCTAGTGCCCTTAGGAACGCTGAGAGAGCCTGCTCTATCTAATCCTGGTGCTGCTCTCATACTGTGAGAGCAGCACTAGGATTGGGTAGAGCAGTTTCCTGCATCCAACATCCAGAAGAACCCTGAGTGAGGAAGTCGTTGCACTGCACGTGGAAGGTAAGTCTATTTTCTTTCTTTTTTTTGTGCCCCCTACCCTACCACCTTCGGTACATGCCAGTCGCCACTGCATCAAAGCTCATTTCATTTTTTTCTTTTAAGTAACAGTCAAAAGGCTTCATTTATATGCATTTGGTAATGTGTACATCATACATATATGAAATACAGATGTTTCCTTCATCTTGGAAATATCGTACCATCAGTGTCACCCCCTGCCAAAATCCAAACCCCACATTTTGCCATCCAATATCATGTGTTGACAACCACCAGTTCAAGCAGTAAGGTTTTTAAGTTTCAAAAGTAAGTTTATTGAAGAAACTAAACAAACATCAATACTTCGTACAATCAAACATTAAAGATGACGTAAGAAATAGCAGTGGTAATTCAAGTTCTGATTGGAGGAGAACAATGAGACATATTTTTTAAAAGATACAAAGTGCTGGTTTGTCAAAACTGCAATAAAAGATGTTAGAAAATTGCAATTACAAGGATGAGTTGAAAATAAATTAGTGAATAATAGGGAAATGAATAACATTCTAAACATTGTAATTATCAATAGAAGGGAAGTCAGGGAGGTTGAACAACTTCTTGTAGCAGGGGAATAGGAGCAAAATACTTTTTGCGCTATTATCTAAAAAAAAGTGTGACAGGAGACCATATCTGTAAACGTTTCTTCGCAAGAGATAGGGATATACAAAAGTTGTATCTAGTCTGTGGTTATGACATACAGCGTACCACCAGGTTAAATATGACAGTTTAGATGCATCCTTCCAATTTTTTGTTATCCGTTGAAAAGCAACAGTTAACAACAAGTCTATGATTTGCACTTGTGATTGACCCATATTCCAATCCTCAGATAGACTTCCCAGAAAATTTTTATTGAATGAGAAAGAGACTGTAGTATGAAAAATAGCATTAATCTGAGTCCAGATTTGTCTCCAAAATCTAAGAATACATGGACACTTAAAAAGTAGACACTTTAAATCAGCATGCTCAAAGGAGCATGACGAGCAAATATCAGGAAGTTCAGCATGCATTCTGTGTAATGTCATGGGTGTTAATAAGAGCTGGTTATAAATGAAAAAAAGAGTTTGTGTAGTATTTGCTGCCCTAGAAGATTTTCTAATTTTTGTCCATATTTTGTTCCATAGGGAGATGGGCCATTCTATATCAGACAGCTTCCCAGGAAAGTTCTATTTTTGTTTTATCTTTGTCTGTGGAAGAGTGCGCCAGACGAGAATAAATGCTAGAGGCTTTGAGATTTGTACGGAGTAGGCTATACCATGTAGAGCCAGTCAGAGAGAAGGATGAGCTCAGAGATTGAAAGTAGATGTATGCTTCAAGTATTGCATTTCGTAAGATTTAGAATTTGTGTCGAAAGGAAAGGGGTAGTTGAAAAAGAGAGCGCACCCTCGAAAATGTAAGCAGTGTATGTTGGTCAAAAAGCTGATGAACCCAGAGTAGTCCCTTATTTCTCCATGTTGCCCAGTAAATGGGTTTGTTTTTGACTAGTATATGTTTGTTGTGCCAAATGGTGGAGGAGAGAAAGGTGTCGAGATCATTCGGTGTGGAGGGAAGGACAGTATTTAATACCTTGCAGGAATATTTAATAACTGGCGAAGATATCTTTTGCGGTTTACGTGTAAAGGATAGGTATTCAGGGAATGAGAAGGGAGAAAGGAAAGATTTCTCAAGATCAAACCAGAGTGGGGAGTCTGATGATACTTAGGGAAATCAGGGAAATTTACATCTCCCTCCGATTTTGGACGTGATAATTTTTGTATCAACATTCTAGATTTTTTGTTGTTCCATAAAAAGGATGAAAGGATGGAATTGATTTCATGAAAAGACTTAGCAGGTATGAATATTGGAATATTAGATATGATATAAAGTATGATAGGAGAGTGCATCATTTTGATGGTATCCAGATGACCCCAACAGGACAGGTAAAGGTGATGCCATTTCATAGTAAGTGTATTTAATTTATCTAAGCATTTATCTAATTTAGGGAGACTGATGTTTTGATAGATGGGGTAAACCATAGGCCAAGATACTTGATATGTTTGGGACTCCATGTAAAGTTAGAAATTGAGAAGTCCTCTTTAAAAGTGTATTTGGTCAAGGGCAACATTTCACATTTCTCATTGTTTAATTTGTAACCAGATACCATGTGATAGGAGTTAACCTCTTCCAAAAATGCTTGGAGTGCACTTTGCGGTTGGGAAAGAAACATTAAGACATCATCTGCATAAGCTGCTAATTTGATCTGATGGGTATTAGAAGTAAATCCAGTTATGGAGAGGTTTTGTCTTATTTTAGATAAAAAAGGTTCTAGTGCCAAATTAAAAAGAAAGGGGGATAGAGGGCAACCTGGCGCACTCCTCTATGTAGAGTAAAATATGAGGAGGTGAGGCCATTAGCAAAGATAGCAGCTTTGGGTGCAGAGTAAAGTAAAGAGATTAAGGAAATGATTTTTGGGCCAAATCCAAACCACTTGAGTGTGTGGAAAATAAAAGGCCAATACACTCTGTCGAATGCCTTTTCTGCATCTAAGGCAATCGCTGCAAGGGGTTGTGAAAAATGTGATGTTTTAGGAAATATATCAAAGAATTAATGTGTATTGTCAGTTATATAGCACCCTTTTACAATACCCGATTGTTCCTTGCTGAGTAATTGGGGGAGATAAGATTCAAGTCGAAGGGCTAAAGCCTTAGAAAAAATGTTGCAGTGAACATTGACCAGGGAAATGGGTCTGTAGTTTTTACAATAACGTGAATCTTTGCCCTCATTTGGGATGAGACAAATTAGGGCCTCTAAAAAGGAACCTGAGGAAGTGTGTGAAGTAATAAAAGAAGATATGAGGGTGTGCAAGTAAGGAAGGAGTATTGGGGCAAAATGTAAGAAAAATTCAACTGTTAAATCATCTTTACCTGGGGCTTTATCCTTTCGGAGAACCTTCAAAGCATTGAGCATCTCCGTCTGAGTTATGTCGGACTCCAAGAGATCCAAGTTTGTTAGGGGATCTGCAGTCTTTTGTATAGTAGAAGGGTAATAGGATATATCCGCATCTGTAGGTGTGTTCTCTGGTGTGTACAATGATTTGTAGAATTGTACGAACTCTTGTAGAATCTCAGAGTCTTAATGCTTTGATATTTGATTTGCATCAAGGATGGATTCCATTTGAGATTTGTTCTGCTTAATCTTGAGGTAATTGGCTAATAATTTACCAGATTTGTTTTAGCCCCCGTAAAATTTCGCACTAGTTTTCAATAGATACAAAGAGGTGTTCTCTGTTAAATCCTTATTAAACTCAATCTTAGCCTTTATAGGTTCTGACAGACAGTTCTTCGACTTAGAAGTGTAAAAGGAGTGCTCCAACCTCTTTATCTTAGTTAGAGGTTCGTTGTTGAGCATTCAGGATTTTTTCCGTTTGATGGAGACAAATCTGATGATAAAATCCGGTACAGCAGCTTTAATGCGTCCCAAATAGTATGAAAAGGAATATTGTCAGTTTGATTGATTTGGAAATATTCTTGAAAAAAGGGCACAAAAGAAGAATTTAAATTTGGGTCTAGAAGTAGGGAGTTGTTGAAACGCCATCTCTTGGGAAGCACAGTTTGGGGAAAAATATACAATTGAATCCAAGCGGGAGCGTGATCAGATATTAGTATGGGACCAATGTCAGCTGAACCTAAAGATTGAGAAACATTGTGTGAAGTAAAAATATAATCAATTCTGGACTGGGTCTGATGAGGTGGGGAGAAAAGGGTGTACTCTTGTGAAGAGGGATTACAAAGTCTCCATGCATCTGTTAGATTTCGTTGTTTTATGGTTTGTAGAAAAGATTTATGTTCCTTTATGTGGAGTGAAAAAAACCTTGTATTTCGGTCTAGAAAAGGGTCAACTACCTGATTGCAGTCGCCAACGAGAATAAAGTTCTCTTCAGGGTAATATGTAAGTAGCCGTGATATTTGGGACCAAAAAGAAGCATCTCCATTTGTAGGGGCGTATATATTAAACAAGGAAACTGGAGTCTTCCCAATTAATAGATTGGTGAACAACCATCTGCCCTCGCTATCTGAATCCTGAGATAAAAGCTTAGGGTTAAGTGCCTTATGACATAAGGTTCTAACACCATTTCTTTTACCATCCCCAGGAGAGAAAAAAACTTCTCCAACCCAGCTCTTATTGAGTTTTAGTGATTCAGACATTGTAAGATGGGATTCTTGTAATAAGGCGATGTTGACATCTAGTTTAGATAAATATGCTAAAACTCGTTGTCTTTTGATGGGGGAGTTTAAGCCTTTGACATTCCATGTAACAATTTTTAAAAACATAGAATATATATACAAAATGAACAATTAAATCAACCAGCATTGATGCATATTGCATATATCATAAACCAAACTACAAGTACGAAAATAATGACATTGAAAACCAAAGGATTGAGAAAGAGAAAGGAAAGAGGATAAGAGATTTGGAGATGATAATAAAATGTAATAAAGAAAGAAGAAATCAGAAGAGAGAATAAGAAAAACCTAGAAAAAAGGAAGATTGATGTTAGAACTACAAAAGGAAGAGAGAACATATCTACATAAATTCCGAGACACATAAGGAGTGAGGGGGGATGAGGCCACATGGACTAGATGACACGTCCAGACTCCATGAGGGAAGGCGGGAGGGTGGGTTATATGACAAGGAGACGAATCTTGTAACCTGTAAGGAAAACAAAAGTGATTGTTAACATCTAATAACTTTTATTGAACAAAAACCGTTACCATATTCTTAAATAGGAAACCTGAGAAATATCTAATATAACATTAATATAAACAATAGGACTAGGCAATCTACTTAGTATGTGCTGTAGAAGTATCCATAGTGTCCATGCTGTGAGAGTTAAGAAAGCTTTTCAGTTTGACTGGATCATCGTAAGTAGAGGTCTTGTTGTTGTGAGTAACTTTAAATAAACAGGGATGAAAGAGGCCAAAACGTGCACCAATGGAGCGAAGATCTGGTCTCATAGCTAGGAACTCCCTGCGTCTATCAGCGGTATTCTTTGCATAATCCTGTGAGAAGAATAGAGGATTTCCCGAACATGAGACACGTTTTATGGCTCTTACTGCTGATAAAACCTTAAGAAGGTCAGTGTACTCTAAAAAATACATTATGACTCCTCTTGGATTCCTCATTTTGGAGGTACATCTATTTGGAGGACCCAATCTGTGGGCGCGTTGAATGTTGAGAAGAGTGCCTTCTGCCAAATAAAAGGATTATTGGAAGAGTTGATTTGAAAAAGGCAATGGGGTCAGAACCTTCTGGTAAACCATACAGCCGAAGATTATTCCTTCTGTTCCTGTTTTCGAGATTCTCGACTTGCTTCTGAAGGGACAGGACCTGAGACTGAAGAGCGTTTACCTTAAGACTGGATGACCCTAGAGATTCAATATTCTGCTCAATTGTAGTAATTCTTTCTTCCATTCGTGACCATCTATCTGTTAGAATTTGTAGCTTAGAGTTAGTTTCTTCTACGAATGGGCAAAGAGCGCAAATCTTTTCTAACAGAAGATCCATCGAGACCGTCGAGACTTGTTTTGGAGGGGAAGGAGGGTCCTTTTTCAAACATTTCGTTGGTGCTTTGCTAACTGCAGACGATGCGTTAATACTGGACGATGAGGCACCTTTAGGTGAGGAGGTCGTAGAATCTTCCATTGTGGCAAGGTGTGTGAAAAAGTTTTTTCGGTTTATATGCTTATGAGTTGAAGGTGTCAGCAAAGTATTTGTTTTTTTCAGTCTGCCCATATGAGGAGACAATAGAAAGCAGCGTGAAAAACTTATAATGTAGGAGACTTCCAGTAGAATTATTATGTAGTCGCTTGTTTGATATGTCACTACGTATGGTTAAACAACGTGAGGAAAGTCAACTAAGCCTCACAGCGAATTTGTCAGCAATTAACTTGCACTGCTATTACCTGAAGGAGCCAGAACTTGGAGCTGTTTTATTCAAGATATCTGTATAACCATAAACCGCAATTTCAATAGATGCACTTCTCACAGGCAATTGCAAGAGTCATGAATATGAAACACTACATCCTCATCAAAACTGATTCAAAGTACTGCAAGATATGATCATGAATCTTATTCCAAGGAAGCCAAAAAGGTTTTGCTCAAGGCGATTAAATAACAGCAAATTGTCACCTCAGAAGAACAACATATGAGGCAATAAATAACGTATCCCATTTCATTGCTGGCAAGTCAAAGAGATGACCTCCATAACTCACAGGAGAGCCTGCAGTCTCTAAAGCGCCTGAGGAGAGTATGCACTTACTGCCGTGTGCGTTCGTGTCGCTTCAAAATGCTTCAAAATGATGGGCGGCGTCTCGTCAGAGCCGCTCGCGAAATGAAAATTAAAGTTGGAGGCCCACAGAGTGTTAAAGTGTGAAACACTCACAGCCTCGTCATCCTCATCAGCAGCGGAGCTTGCAAACCGATATTCAGCGGCCCGCAAGCTCCTTCTTTGTCGCTTTAGCAGCCGCTCCCGGAACGTCCCGCGGAGGGTCAGGGAGACGCCACCATCTTCCTTGGGCGCTAGCCACGCCCCCCCGCAAGCAGTAAGGTTTAATCCTACTTTGGGTTTTTGTTTTTACATTCTGTCTTTTTGATATACTGTACCTAGTTAAACATATTTATTTATATTAGTCTACAGAGCTGGTATAATTTTAGTGATTCACACACGTTACTTGTTGATGCAGTACCTTATATATATGTGTATGTTATGGTTTAGTTGCTGTGGATGTTGGTGTTTCATAAGCATTAGACTAGAGAAAGTCCCTATAAACACGAGGCGTTTGTAATTTGCCCTTGAGCACGTGTGTACAAATCCCATTTGTGCAGACATCTGATTTGCTCCAGAACACATTTTTGACAGTCAGGCCTAAATTATTTGTGGCGGCAGCAATTTGGCTGATTTATTTCTGAAGCTGCAATGAACGTTACCGCCTTTTCATGACATACTCTTCCACTAATTTTGAAAGGAGTGATTTGCTTTTTTTTTTACATTAGAGTAGCAGTCATATCTGACACGTTTTGCGCATTTGCCTTACTTTAAGCCAACTTTACAACTTTATTACTTTTTGACTGTAGAAAGTGCTTATTTATATTTACGTTTAGCTAATCCAGTTGATTCTTTCTAACTTTTGAACAGAGTTGGTGTGTGCCCTTATGGTCATTCTCCTGGGGCCTTTTATAGCTCAGGAGGCGAATGACCACAGGAGCAGACTTATTAAATCAATCCTTTATATCTTTTTCCACGGCTTTACTCTGGGAAAATAGTTTGTTTCATGACCGTCGAGGGATTGCCTAATATGAAATACCAACAAAAACTGCAATTTGATTCTTATAGCAGAAAAGGAGAGTGGCTGAGGAAAAGAGGAAATAAGCAGTTAGCGTTAAGGACGGGATTTATTTGTACAAACCTCTGACTTCATGAGGGGAGAGCTTTACAAGATGGCCACAGCTTCCTATGCAACAGGCCTGCTGAGATGGTTGAAGACCATCAGCTTTTCAATGAAATGGACCTCCCAGCATTTGTGCGCCAACATTCTCTGCATCTTGAAGGTGTTGTGTTAACGAAATTTGAATTCCAATTTCAAATGAGAAGTTTTGAGGCAATGTAGGATTTAATTAGTTTATGCTTATTTTCAATTAAGTATGCTCTCATGAATATTTGATGCCTACACATGGTTTTATAAACAAATAGATCAAGTTTACTAGCAGTCATCTAGGGCAGCAAGCATTCATGACTGATGAGGTATTTCCTGGTATCTAATGACATTGTCAATGTGTGCTAGCTGACAAGCGCAATAATATTAACAGAGATGCATTATTTGAAATCCATTACTTTCTTGCTTTTGAGAACGATTTAAAAAAAAAGTTATTTATAAAGTATTTCTAGGTTAGGGCTTGGTTTAGCAAGTGATTCCCATTACAGATCAACAGGGCTGTGTTGTTAATATGACTATGACTTGGTGTTTTCCTATTTCTGGAGTTGTAATACTGGCAAAGCTCAAAGACCTGTGACGTGAAGGGTCGCAGATAGTATTACCAAGAATATTTTCCATATCAGAGGAGGACAATGAAGTCTCTCTAAATGTTTAGTGATAAATAGTATGGTATTTGTACAAGAAAACACCATCGGTGCAGAAAAATAACTTACTGTTAGCAGATAGTGATGCATTAAAAATCCAGCTACAACAATTGTAACTGCAAAATCCCTCTAAAGGCTTCTGCTTCATCATAATTATTGTCTTAGGAAGTTGTTCTATTTGAATCATGTTTTTTATGTTGTTTGTATTTAAATAGAGCTTTTCCACCAGATGTGCCCCCTTCTCTGGAAATGTGCTAAGCCCCTGCATTACACATCCCATGGCTTCAGGGCCTCGTAGACCCGAATGGCAATGCGCTCTCAGATAGCCCAGATTGTGTGGGTATGCACAAGCAAGGGCAATCAGAGAGACAAATGATGGCCAGAGTGGCAGCCATTAATGTAAATAGTAACAACAGTGACGGTGTGCACTCTCATTGTTAGAAATGGGATTTCTGGTTGGCTAAAGCTTGCGCCAAAGCCAGGCAGAAACCATCACTCTAGTCAGGGCAAGGGAGTTACATGCTGAAGATAACCCCTGCTCACCCCCTTGGTAGCTTGGCACGAGCAGTCAGGCTTATCCCAGAGGCAATGTGTAAAGCATTTGCGCAACACACACACAGCAGCAACACACTAGGCACACCACAAAAGGAACTCCACACAAGGTCATATATAAAAATAGCCTTTGTATTATCATAAACACATTAGAATAGTAATCACACAATATACACTGTGCCAACTGGCACTAAGCAATATTTACAGGGGATTATATACACATGACAGGGCCAATTGGGCCACTGTCAGAACCATCACCAGCACAAATAAAAAATGTAGAACACAACCAGTAATGACTGGCAATATACCGTACTCAGCATTATATCCTGTAACATAAATCATAGTATTCAATCAGCATCATATCAGGCGTAAAATACACTCTGCGCCAACCTCATAAGCCTAAACATATTAGACCATAACCTCCTAATCATAATTCACATTAGAGGCATAAATCAGGGTGCATAAATCACATTTCCTGCGCACCACATAAATCACATTAGGGCCTATCGCCCTATCAACCTAACACTGTCCCTCTGGCCAACTGGCCTTCTCAGAGGGCACAAATGTTCTATGTCCATAATGTCAGGGCACGCTGCCAATGCAGCAGAATCCACACGTGCGCAATTGCGCAGGCCTAAACGTTGCAGCTGCCACTAATTGCTGTACAGCTGGGAAAATCAGATGTGGGCATGGGCACACACTGTGCCCTCTGGGTGGGTCCCCACTGGGACTCTCCAAAGCAAATGTGCAAAAAGTTGCAGTTGACCGCGCTGGTGCGGCGCAGCTGTGAATAAACAAATTAGCCCTGGCACCACTGTGCCGCCTGAGCCCCTCTCTGGGACTCTCTAACAACATGCTGCCAAACGTTGCAGCTGCCCGCGCTGGTGCGACGCAGCTGTGAATAAGGTAAAGGGGCCCTGGCACAACGGTGCCCTCGGGGCCCCCACTGGGGCTCTCTGAACAAATCCGCCCCCATCGTTGGAGCGGCCCGCTCTCTGGCGTGACCGCTCAGGAACTAGAACTGGCACTGTGCCTCGATCGGCACGAACAATGGACAATGGAGAAGCCCCCACTCACCAGGGCTGCGGGGGAACTCCTCCTCTGGTGCTCTTCTCCTCTCTTTGGCTCTCGTACTCCTGAGGAGCCCGCGAGGCTCCCCCTGCACTTTACCTTCACCCGGTCCCTCTCCGGGGACCCGGGATTTTGCAGGGGAGCCCGCGAGGCTCCGGACGGCATCTCCGGCAGGCGGGACTTCCTCTCCCTGCTCTGCCGGTCTCAGAGGCCCCGTCCACAGTCAGGCAAGGCCGCCTGACTTCCTGGGCCGAACCGGGCCGCAGCAGTGGCTCCTTTTACGGCGCTGCAATGCGGGGTGGGCACCCGCTAGCAAAATAAAAGCGTAAGCGGGGTGGGCACCCGCAATTTAAATATTTATAAAGCGGGGTAGGCTCCCGCTCGGCAGGCACAATGCGGGATGGGCACCCGCTTTCCTGTCATCAAATAGGGGGGGATCCCCACGTCGGGATTCCCTCCAACCAGTTGCAGCTCGGCGCTGCAAGGCCCACACGCTCTTCTCCTCCTAAAAATAAAGGGTGAGCGCTCTCCAGGCGCTTAGATGTCCAAAGATCCATAGCAAAGTTCAGGGGCACAGCTGGGCCCAGGGAGACCAGCACACAGGGCCCTCTAGCAGGGAGGCAAGCCCCCGTGGCGGCTCCTCCTGGGCCCCCAGCAGCAGCAAGCCCCCAGCAGTCCAGAATCAGCGCAAAAACATGAGGTCACAGCCCCTATACTTATACTCCTTTTCTCTTTTGTCTGCAGTGCTGGGCTTGGGGGAACCAGATGCAACTGGTTCAGGGGGGAATTGGAGCACTTTGTGTACCAGGCTCCTCTTCCCCTTTGTCAGGTGGGGGCTCAGTGATCAGACACACCACAGGGGGTGGAGCAGGCATTGTACAGGCTAGGCACAGACCTATTCAGGGTCAGAGGATTACTCCTCCCACTACTCCCAATGCAGCTGTCCCATTCAGCCTAGCGCTGACTCACCCTGCCCCTCCTGGAGCCACACAAACCTCCCAGCCCCTGTCACTCAAAAGCCAGACATGCAATTCACATCAGGCAGGCAGACACACAGCACACAGAAATGCCAACTTCTAAAAGTGGCATTTCTAAAATAGTTATAATAAATCTGCGCACACCATTGCGCAGCATTTATTATTACCATTCCAAATATACTAAACTTTACCACGCTGCTCCTCTCATATCAGGAATTACCACTGAAACACTTATCAGGGAATCCCCAATGTATTCCTATGGGAGGGCAGCCCCACAGTAGTGAGAAACTAAAATGGCTGTTTGTCACTACCAGGACATGTCACACACTTAAGGTACATGTCCTATCTTTTACCTACAATGCACCCTGCCCATAGGGCTAGCTAGGGCCTACCTTAGGGGTGACTGACATGCAGGAAAAAGGGGGTCACAGACATGGCACACACTTTAGGTGCCACGTCACAGCGGCAGTAACACTGCGCGCACAGGCCCTGCAATGGCAGAGGCCTGAGATAGGTTTGCAAGGCTACTTTGGTGGGTGGCGCAATCAGCGCTGCAAGTCCACCAGTAGCATTTAATTTACCAGCCCTGGGTATATGAGATACCACTTTACAAGGGACTGACAGGTAAATTAAATATGCCAAACAGGTGTAGACCAATCTTACCAAATGTAACACAGAGAGCGCACGCACTTTACCCTGTACAGCAGTGCTAAAGTGCCCAGAGGCCTAAAACCACCAACACCATGTCAGAGAAAAGGCTAGGAAAAAGGCAAAAAGTTTAGGGATGACCCTGCAAAAAGGGCCAAGTCCAACACACATGTATGCACTCTCATTGCTAGGTGTCATAGTGTTTTTAGGGCTTGAGCAGAGCGACAGTCGACAGCAGCGCAGGCTACCTATGTTTGTGAGAAATGGATTATGTCCTTCAAGGACATTTCTAGTCATCATGGAACGATGGGCATATGCAAGAATACACAGGAGCCACAAAAGTGACTTAATGGCCTCCCCGCAGTCATAGGTAACAGGAGGACAGCCCTCAGGAGGAATAAGTTGCGTACATTCAGCATGTGTGGGACAAGGCTAGTATATGCATGCCCTTCTGTGGAATTGCTCTTACAAAGACATCTGTACAAAAACATCTGTAAGGCAGATCCACGTAGTACCCTTATTTCTGTTTATCAATGTAGGTGCTCAGTAGAGAGATCATTTGGATCACTGGAGAGGAGCGGTTTACCTTGCAGATGCATATTTAGACTACTACCTATGTAGTCTATATACTAAGGTTCCTGTTAAAATAGAAGCCCATAAGAAAAATTCTGAAAAATGGTAAACACATGTAAAAGTAAGGTGCAAAAGAACCTATCTTACCACAAGTTAGGAATTTTATCCTAAAAGATGACAGCTCGCACAACAGGAAAATCTTGTTGTCTGCTCCCAGCGTGGTTTCAGCATCCGTGTAGTCCGTTAAGTCCATCGCCTGTGCTGACACTCCCAGTTGTGCTTTTTTTAAAGGTAGGGTAAGGCAGGTTTGAGTCCGTCATTAGTTTTTATGGAGAGCGGTAACTTTTCCAATGGCTTTTTCGATGTTGAGTCATCCATATTAGAATCCTGTAAAGCTGAAGATTAGTTGGACAGGTTGAGCCTTATAAATGTGAACTGCTACACTGTAGTGGTTTAGTAAGAGAGAATCATGGTCGGATTTCTTATGCGAGGGATTATGAATGGCATACACAGACTGGAAAGTCAATCTGAATATTATCATTCCAGGTCTTCCGTACTCAAGGGAGCCTCATATCAAGGCTAGGTCCATCATTATTTTCAGTAAGGTACTTCCACTATAGCCGTGGGTTACATGTGTCATACACTGGCGTAACGAAACTTGAGGGTTCCCCCCTGCAAGGTACGTGGAGGGGCCCCCTCCAGACTCAATCGGGAGCTCTCCGCCAGAGTATTGTACTAAGGGGCCCCCCCGCACCGCGAGGGCTGCGGGGGCCTGTGTTACACCACTGGTGTCATTGTCCATATATGAATGGTGTACGTTTAGGGAAAAAAATCATAAATATATATGAGATGTGTTATGATTGGACAAGGATTCATCAAGTATCAAGTGTAAATCTAGTGATGGCATTATTGTGTATAGCAAAAATAACCCTATGTAATGTGGCTTGGATGCACTGTAAACTGAAATTATTAAAACTGGATTTGGTTATGTTTAAACTGTCTATCATTGGGTTGTCATGGTAAAGAAAGGTTTGCTTTCAAACGTTAATGTATGATATATGTGCAAAGTATGGTGGAGTATGGCATACAGAGAAAAGGAAATAGTTTTCTTTCACTATTGTATGTCATTGTATATGATGGACTTGTCTAGTCACATTAAATGCGTTCCTCTTCAAAAGTGAATGGGGGATGCCTTGTTTCTCGTGTAATAAGACCATCATAGCTTCTAGTTTGATTGCTCTAGGTTGGTCAGTCCTATAGTCTTAAGGTCTCTGGCTTAGACTCAGGGATGGTCTTTAGAGGAGCAGAGGCACAGGTTGTGTGCTATGGGAGAGTCTAGCAGTTCCCTTGGCATAGATCCTAGTCAGCTATGCAGGCAATAGCTTAACTGTGTCTATTTCCATTTTGGGAGGGGGTAAGTTGAAATCCATTTGAAGAGAGGGAACGGGATTTATCGTCAATTTATTGGTAGCTGGTCCATTGTGTGAATCCCCGCACACCTCCAAATGTTCCATTAACTCGGCTGTCTATCAATGGTGATTCCAGAATTGGCCCATATGGGTCATTTGTGGATCTTGAGATCACCAATAAGTAATTTATGAGAGGTCAGCCACGTCCTTACCATTGTTTAAATAATTGGGTTAGTGGTTGCCAAGGGTGGCATTTTATAGGCATACAGAGGACTGACACCCAGTCCATTTTGGTGAGGCCTTTTTATCGATACCCAGGAACTGTGACTCTTTGCCCCCTGGGATCATGTATGCTAGTTGTGAGAGATGTAATGGCAACTAGTTGAACTTAATGCTACAAAAGCCCAATCCCCCAGTTGTCTCTTAGCAATCAGTTTCAAACTTTCAACCTAGTCTGTGCTGACCCCAACACAAAGGATCTAATATCCCTATCAGTGGCCCTTAACATTCTGAAGGGTATTGTCAGGGAAGCATACCCATCATGTGATTAAAACGGGGTGGCTACCATCATGTTATTAATTTGTACACTACACCAGAGGGACAAGTTTAAGTGGGTCCACTTCATGTATTCGTTGGACATTTTGGTAATCAGTGAATGCAGATTATCATCCGCCATTCGTTCTAAGCCCCTATTGACATATATCCCTAAATATTTCAATCTTTCTGCTTTCCAGTGGTAGTTATGGCCTCTAACAGAGGCTGGCAGAGTAATTCTGGACATAGGGAGTGCTTTGCTTTTGCCCCAGTTCACTCGATAGCCTGAAATAAGACAGAGGAGTCTCCTATGGTAGTCATTAGAGATGTTTCCAAGTTCATCAGATCAAGCAATGTATAGTCCACATTTAATAGTATTTTTGAAGGGCCAGCAATAGTCATGTTCCCCATTATTGAATTTTAATGGTGAATAGTCTGTGCGAGGGGCTTCCAATACCAGTAGAAATTAGAGAAGTGACAGGGGGCATCCCTGTCTCATTACGTGTGAGACTTGGAAAGGGTCTGACAGAAAACCACTTCAATTGATCTGTGCAGCGCGTGACTCATACAGCCACTTCACCCTAGTGAAAACATATGTGTCTGAAGCACATCTGTGAAGTGTTCAAAACATGTAATCCCATTATCTCCTATCAAATGCCTTCTTGGAGCTAAGACACTTTAACAGTCACAACAGGTGGACTATTGATCACATGTGATTGTGGGAGGTCTTGCCAGGGACAAATCCCCCCTGGGTATGATCTATCAAAGAAGGGCGAACCTTTGTGAGCCTCATAGTAATGATCATCTTCAGGATTGTATTGTGCACATTGAGTAAGGAAATCAGGTGATAGCTACTGCATTGTAGGGGGTCTCTACCCAATTTCGGGGGAACTGCAGTTAATGCTTTTTTGGAGAGTGATGGCAGAAAGCCACTAGCTTCAACCATATTATAGGAATCATAAAGCGAGTCAATGATTTCCTCTTTGCACCATTTATAGAATAATGGTGCAATTGGTCATACGAGGGCCAGTTTCAAACTAAAATTATGAGCTGATATTACCATTATCTTGGAAAGTGCCAACATAGCAAGTGTGATGTACTTATTGAATGCTTCAGGGCAACACTGTCCATCAGACTACAGCACCGTTAACACCTACTTAGGGCCCCTTCATAAGTACCATGGTAACCCATTAGAATTACAATTTTGTGAAGAAAATAGCATGGGAGTTATTCCCTGACTTCATCTGCTGAAAGCAGGCAAAGTTCCCCCTGTGAAAATCCAGCACAATGTGGGAAAGACAAACCCGAATCGGTGCAAAACACCATCCGTGCATGTCATTTGCCTCACTGTCCTGTGATGAGAGTAATTCTCCCCTGGGATTTACCAATATCTTCGGTATCGGTAGCTCTAGGGAGTAAGGAGGGGAAAATAGTGGGCAAAAAATGATTTACAATTCCTTGTGACAAGACTGAAAAAACAACGATGATGGTGGAAGTCTTTGCTTGCAATTTTGGATGCATATTGTAAGTTCAGCATTGAAACAGTTCTAAAATTGATGATTGCCTTTCATTAACAATAGCGTATTGATTTTCTCCTCAACTGAAGTTGTGCAGCCTATTTGCTCCACCATATATCTGTACAGCATACTTTCGCATAGCTGTCTGCCAGTTCCATGCAATATCATGCTCAGCACCCCATAAACAACATGGTCACTGACTTAAACTTCAATAAACTATGGTAAATCACAGAAGCAGGCTCACAATCTACATACTGTCTACAGCAGCAGGGTATCAATCAGGTGACATAGGTGAAACTAAGCACACTATAAAATGAAGAGTCATGCGTTTCTAGTTTGAGCACTAATACACAGTAGCAGCCCGTCCCATGCCAAAGTGGTGGGGTGGGCCCGGGTCGGTAGGAGGGAGGTGGGGGACAAAATAAATAAACTTACCTTAATGCCGCCGCCGCCATCTCCTGCCGTATCGTGCTCTTCCTGATTCTGGGCACAGGCACTCAGAATGCACTGTGGCCAATCCTGATGCTACATGAACGCAGCGTCAGGATTGGCCTGAGCACTGGCAACTTGCACTCCCAGGCAGACTGGGAGCCTGTGCCTGCTCTCTCCAGCCCCAGCAACGTAGCTGGGGCGAGAGAGAGCTTCACTGCGCATGAGGGTTTGGCTGGCCTGAGACGGCCGGCCAAACACCTCATGCTCAGTAAAGGGAGTGCCCACAACTCCCCCACCAGCAGTGTCATGTCCTGGACCCGCCTCAAAACTTGTCAGAGTCCTGGGGGCGGGTCCAGGGGATTAAAATAAAACGATACTAAAACGGGTGTAAAACATGTTTTTATTATCGTTTTATTTGCTGGTGGTGGCAGAGGGGAGGCGCTCCTCCGCTCTAATGGAGCGGCCGCCAGGGCTTATACAGTTTTAGTTTATTGCTCTGCAACAGAGCACAGCAATTGGGCTTGATAGTTTTTCTCAAACATTTTACAGTGATTCAGTTATATATATTTCAAGTATTGCCCAATAGCAGAAGATCCACTTGACACGGTGAACTGCCTTTTTGTGAAATATTGTATAGTAATTACCGTACTGTAACTCAAACAATACAGTTTCCAAGGTTAGTTGAATAGAGTCGCACTGGCCTATGGGTCAATAAGGCAGAGCCAAAAAGGCTGGTCTAATAGGCCAGTGTTTTTGCTGTTCTTTTGTCTGCTTGTGGGCCTTTTTAACCCCTTCGATGCTCGTGACGAGCTCAGCTCATCACGACCACACCCGCGATCGGAATGTCCAGCACACGAGCGGAATTCCGATCGCGGTCAAGGGGTTAAGGTTGGTTTTTACTGTTGATTTCTCTCATGTTACCACAGGCATAGCCCGCAGAAAGCACAAATGCATGCATTCACCCTTACCTTGCAAAACACCTATGCAGCTTGTTCTTTACAAGTTCAAAACTGCCCCAGTTTGCACTTTTTTTTCGCATCTGATTCGCTAATGGCGGTCACCTTTCTTTGGTACCAGAGCCTAATTTTTTATCCCAGTATGACCCTTTATAGAGCAATTGAAGACAACATTAAGACCTATTCTTCAAAGTACAGAAACTAAAGTAAAGATATCGTAAAATTGTTTTTCATATCCCTTATTTGAAAGAAAGAGGCATCTCATTCTGGACAATGTTGGATACAGAGTGCTATGATGGCTACAGATATTCATGCAGTTCCTGTCTGGATGTGTGGAAAAGACAGGTCTTTCTTCGTGATGCCCTCACACACCCCGGGAGGTGTCATGCTTCATCATCGGGCGTTTGCCCCTCGTCAGGCCGGCGCTGCAATGCCTGACGGGCTCCCGAAACCGGGGCTCTTTGCCGGGGATCTTTTGAAGAAGAAGCCGTAGGGGCCCGGAGCAAGGGTAGGACGAGGGCTAGTTGCCTGTCTACGCCTATTACCGGAGCAACGACGTGCTCTGGCCATCCCTGTCAGCCTTAGACTTTGTGACTAGGGGTCTACAGTACTCCCCAGTACACGTCTACTAGGGCATTCCTACCGGTCCTGGTAATTTATGTTACTGTACTGAATACCAGACGGTAGTGCACTTTATCACCCTTCTTCTCTCTATTGGTCCTGACGAAGTGCCAATCGACCCGTTAGGGGCAAACCAGGCACGAAACATGTTGACCACTCGCACTTAGACTGCCCTTGAGGAACATTATTTCCACACAGGGGTACACACACGGTTTTTAATTAAGCTAGAGCTACCTAGTTTATTAAAATTTGATTCAATAGGACTGCTCCATACCTATTTTAATTATCCTACCACCTTATGCACTACCTAACCCCCACACCCGCATGCACCCTACGGCTTCTTCTTCAAAAGATCCCCGGCAAAGAGCCCCGGTTTCGGGAGCCCGTCAGGCATTGCAGCGCCGGCCTGACGAGGGGCAAACGCCCGATGATGAAGCATGACACCTCCCGGGGTGTGTGAGGGCATCACGAAGAAAGACCTGTCTTTTCCACACGTCCAGACAGGAACTGCACACCCCCTTTAGATACTTAGCTATACCCGGGAGCCTGTGTGCAGGACCTCCTAACTCGGCTCCCTGTCCCTCCTTTTCGAAAATACAGATATTCATGCTCACTTGGCTTTGGTACCTAATTGCTTTCATGCAGTATGGCCCTCTGCAGCAGGCGCAGTGCCCTTTGCAAGGGCAGCCTGATGTAGACCTTGAAAAGGGAATGCCTATCATTAACTGCAATGTCTGGATGTCACGAGCTACAGACAAAGCAGGACATATTTCCTTATTTCGGATGCTATGTCCAGGCCAGCTACTTTGTCATCTAGCAGTAGAGCACGGCTGCATCATCCCATTGGAAACTGGAAATGTCTATGTTTGCTATACAACCACCTAACAAACAGTCTCTGACTAGGACAAGCCAATGGACATGGCAATGTGTGGGTGATTTTCAAACTCTCACTTGAATTGGGCAGTGCTCTGCCCCACAACCAAATGTATTGCATTGTAAGAACAGCCCCTCCCATTCTGCTCCCCCCAAATCTACCCCTTTCTCTTAATCCCTCTTGTAATTAATTGAAATCAGGATAAGTAGTATTATCTTTTGGACTGTTTACTGAATGCTCCTCTAGGGAAGATCAGGCTATTGGGGAAAAAGGTTTGAGGTTGGGGACATCTTTAGGCAATCCTGATGCTGCGTCTACTCATTCTTGAAACACTTGAGTAACACTTGAAGCAATTTGTCTATCTAAGTTTGTTGCGCTGCCACCATGTTTTATGCAGGTGTTCATAAAACAAGTGTTTTGTTTTTTAAACATAAAAATAGAATCACTCTGACACCTTGGCTGTTTTCACCCAAGGTGTAGGGGGCATTTTTACATTTATTTCTGTTCAGGCTGACAGGCTTTTCAATGAAGTTCTGGTTTACTTTGAAGCTAAGATCTTATTACCAAACTTCAGTATAACATCACTTTAACCTTTGTTTTTAGGTCGAAGTCTATCAGACAGCACAGCTGTCTGGTTTGATAACGACATCTTGGGGACATTCTGAAAGCTTCTGTAGCAATGCATTCCACCCATTGCTTGCCATACTCAAAACTAATGCGTTCTATGCTGATGCACTCTATGCCAATCTAGTCTGTACGATATGCCTCTTCACTCTAGGCCACTCTACTCCACTGCACGACACTCCACTCAACGACACTCCACTCCACGATACTCCACCCTATGACACTCTACTCTATTAAACTTCACTCCACTCTACGACACTACTCCACTATATGGCGCTCTACGCAACTTCCTATACCATGCCACTTTACCCCACTCTATGAATGACACACTAATTCACTCTATTCCACTCCACTCTGACACTCTATCCCTCTTCACACTACACCACTCCACTCTACAACACTCTACTTCACTCTATGCCACTCCACTCCACAAAATCTACTCCACTCTACGCCAGTCTACTCTACAACACTCTACTCCACTCTACACAAAACCTTCTATGCCACTCCACTCTGCTCTAGAACTCTTCACTCTAGGACACTCTATGCCACTACACTTTATGACACTCTACTCTACTTTATGACACTGTATTCCACTCTATGCCACTCAACTCTACGACATTCTACTCCACTCTACACTCCTCCACTCTATAAACACTCTACTCCCTCCACGATGCTCCACTACACTATGCCACTCCATAACACTCCACTCTACTCCATGACCCTCTAATTTATGACACTCCACTCCATACCACTCTCCCTTATGCCACTAACCTTTAACCATGCTGAACAGCAGCCAAGCAGGTGTACAACATGACTAAAACGTATTGGCAAAGCCAATAGCTCTTGCATAGGCGAGACCTATTGGCTTTGCCAATGCTTGTTTTCAATGAGTTGGTAGCTGTGTAATATGGGCCTATATTACCATTGAGGAGTTTTGGTGACATATAAAATCCACAAGGCAGTAGACCAAGTGGTTTATAAATATCACAAGACCCCAGAGATTCCTCATTATGTATTTTTTTATATTACACGATTTTAAAATGTTTTTCAATACTCCTTAGAAACACTTGGAGTGTATGACGTGCGTCATCCATTTAACATTCACTACTTGCCTGAGATTGCAGACACGCCTGTCAAAGTTTTAGAAATGTATGTTTTGGTGTGGGTAATGTGCCAATATTTAAAATGTGTTATGCAACAATGTGGCAACATTTTTTATATTGGCACATTACCCAAATTTTAAATGCATAGCACATTGTAAGAAAATGAAACACGTTTTTTAAAATGTTCTTTTCTTTTATAGTAGTGCATAGACATTATAGAGTAAGTTAATCAAGACATACATAAAGAAAGAAAATAAAGTGCAAAGTGTGACAGTGTAACTTTTTTAAGACCTGGTTTTGCAGGTTTTACAATGTTTATTTTCTCACACTGGGGAGGATTAATTGGTAGATGCTTGCATCAAGGCTGGGCCTGCAAGAGTGAGATTGACAGGTATGCTGATTAATGCTCTGAGTGCAGCACTCTTATTGTGAAAGCATTTTTAACTAGCACTGACAGTAATAGGAAATGTTGCAAAATAATTCAGGAATAGGAATTATGGGAAATAATTCACTGTTAAGGCCTTTTTGCTGTGAAATGTCAGCTTTTTAAACACTGGCAAACATTCAATAAGAAGGCTCACCCATGTAATATATATATATATATATATTCACTGAAAAAACCATAGGTTTCAGACACGTTATAGTTAGAAATTAGCATTTAAAAAACCTTTGAAATTCACTGAAAAAACCATAGGTTTTAGGGACAGTTATAGTTAGTTGGATATTTCACTCGTACAAAACCCGTGAAATTCCCCGTTATAGTTAGTTCAGCTAACTATAACTCGTGCCCCGTAATGCACTGCTGATGACGTCACATATTACATCACTCATGACATGGTCAGTGACATTACTGATGACATCACTGATGACATCTCAAATGACATCACTGATGACATCATCCAGTGACTGTGTGTTTCTGTAAAGTTTAAATATGTTTAATATATATAGGCAAAGGCGTATTGAAGAATGACTGGGTGTATAAGTGTCTCAATGGATGATTGAGTAGGTGCGTGACTGACTCTACAAGTGAGTGATTAAACGTATCTTACTGAATGCATGGGTTACTGACTAAACTGTGTGAATGTCTGTATCCGTCTGTCTGTTGGTGTATAAGTAGATGCATGGATTTCCGAATAGCTACATGAGTGTCTATATGGGTTATTGATTGGTTCTCTGAGTATCTGTATTGGTGCCTGAGTGTTTGTGTGGGTGGGGTGTGTGTGACTCTGTACATAGATGTGTGAGTGGGTGATTCACTGGGTGCATGATTTGAAGAGTGCATCTGTGATGGACTGCTTGGGTGGGTGAGTGTGTGTATGGGTGTGTTAGTGAGTGAATGTATATCTCAGTGGTACATGTGCGAGTAACTACATATGTAAAAGGCAGTATATATGTGTGTTAGAGTATTTAAAAGGTATAAGTGAGAGTGTGTGATTGTGAGAGTGGCTGCATGGATGCGTGTGTGCTTGTATCAGTTATTGTATAAGAGCGTAAGAATGTGCTAGTATTTGTATGAGTAAGTGAGCTGGTGTGTGTATAACTGTATAGGTGAGTAAATGGGTGTGTGATTATTTTTTTGCATGACTGACTAGGTGTGTGACTACCTCTACGGATGAGTGGCGGTGTGTGAGTGTTTATATAGGTGTATGAGTGCATATGATAGTCCTGTACTGAGTGACCGTAAGTATGAGTGACTGTACGGGTGAGTATGTAGATGTGTGTGTGTAGACCTAAGAATCAGTGAGTGGGTATGTAGATATTGGTATTGGAGTGTGTATGGTTTTGAGAATGACAGTCTGTAATTTAGAGTGGGTGTATCAAAAGTTATATTAGGGTGTGACAAGATGCATGAAATTATCACATGGATGATGTCATCAGTGATGTCATTTGAGATGTCATCAGTGATGTCATCAGTGATGTCACTGACCATGTCATGAGTGATGTAATGTGTGACGTCATCAGCAGTGCATTGCGGGGGCGCGAGTTATAGTTAGCTGAACTAACTATAACGGGGGAATTTCACTGGTTTTGTACGAGTGAAATGTTCAACTAACTATAACTGTCCCTAAAACCTATGGTTTTTTCAGTGAATTTCAAAGGATTTTTAAATGCTAATTTCTAACTACAACGTGCCTGAAACCTATGGTTTTTTCAGTGAATTTCAAAGGTTTTTTAAATGTTAATTTCTAACTATAACGTGTCTGAAACCTATGGTTTTTTCAGTGAATTTCAAAGGATTTTTAAATGCTAATTTCTAACTATAACGTGCCTGAAACCTATGGTTTTTTCAGTGAATTTCAAAGGTTTTTAAATGCTAATTTCTAACTATAACGTGCCTGAAACCTATGGTTTTTTCAGTGAATTTCAAAGGTTTTTTAAATGCTAGTTTCTAACTATGCCTACAGAGGTAGGACATGTGAAGAAAGAAGAAAAAACGCACAGAAAGAAGCAAAAGAAATGCAGAAAGAAGCAACAGAAGTCCACAAAGACGAAGAAAAGTGCAGGAAGAAGCAAAAGATGTGCAGAAAGAACCAACAGAGGAGCAGAAAGAGGCCTTGTTCTAAAATCATCCTGTGCCCACAACTTTTTCAGACGTGTACTAGTGGTAACTGATTCTGACTAACCAGAGCCAGTGCTATGCTAAAACACACTTAGAATACAGTGAAAACACCTACATACACTAGGGAACACTATGCGTTGGGGTACCCCTGTGATTAGCATGACCTCCTCTGTAAGTCCCTAGTACATAATAGGGCAGGGGGATTAAAACTACCTCTTAAAACGTGCTACAGGGCGCGTTTGCACAGTGGTGAAGGGAGTGGGGGCCTGAGGTGACATGTGTGCCAACGCGCCCCGTGGCACGTTTTAAGTTGCAGGATTAAGTCCCCTTGAATTCTGAGTGTCCCTGGGGCCCAACTAGCCCCCCAGGTACCTACAGTTAGGACCACAGAGCTGAGTTGCAGAGAGGCGTTCCAACGCCACGCACCTTTTTTCACCTGTGCAACGCAACTCTGTTGTGCTTACTGAAGGTACCTGGTGGGCTAGTTGGACTCCAGGGACCCTCAGGATTGAAGGGGACTTAATCCCCCAACTTAAAACACGCCACGGGGCCTGTTTGCACACATGTCACCTCAAGCCCCACCCCCTCCCTTCACCACTGTGCAAACGCGCCCCGTGGCGCGTTTTAAGTTGGGGGATTAAGTCCCCTTGAATAATGTGGGTCCCTGGGGTCCAACTAGCCCACCCTGTACCTCCAGTATGCGCCAGGGAGCTGCGTTGCAGAGAGGTGTTCAGAGGCCACGCCCCTTTTTGCACCTCTCTGCAACGCAGCTCTGTGGCGCTTATGGACGTACCTAGTGGGCTAGTTGGCCCCCAGGGACCCTCAGGATTGAAGGGGATTTAATTCCCCATCTTAAAACGTGCCACGGGGCCAGTTTGCACACATGTCACCTGAAGCCCCGCCCCCTCCCTTCACCACTGTGCAAACGCGCCCCGTGGCGCGTTTTAAGTTGGGGGTTTAAGTCCCCTTGAATCCTGAGGGTCCCTGGAGTCCAACTAGCCCACCATGTACCTCCAAAAAGCGCCACAGAGCTGCGTTGCAGAGAGGTGTAAAAAGGGGCGTGGCCTCTGTACACCTCTCTGCAACGCAGCCCCCTGGTGCATACTGGAGGTTCCTGGTGGGCTAGTTGGCACCCAAGGACCCCCAGTATTCAAGGGGAATTCGTTCCCCATCTGCAAACGCGCCAGGGGGCACGTTTGCAGAGTGCTGCAAGGAGGGGGCGAGGCCTCCGGCGCGATGCCGGTCTTTTTTATTTTTTTTATTTTTAGAAGGGGGGCTGTGTGGCCCCCCTTGTTTTTCTAATTTGTTGGCCCTGGGGACCCCATCCCCCAGGTCCTGCCCCCTAATATTTTGTTTAATAAAAAAAAAAATTGGAAGGGGGCCGCGTGGCCCCCCTCCCCAGGCCTTAATCGGCCCCGGGGACCCCGTCCCCCGGGGCATGGCCTTCTTTTAAAAAAAAAAAATGTTATGGAGGGGGCTGCGTTGCTCCCCCCCCTTAGGCCACTTATGGCCCCGGGGACCCCATCCCCCGGGGCCGGCCTTTGTTTTGTTTTTTTTAAATGTTAATTTGTTGGGGCGGGGGGCCGCGCGGCCCCCCTCCTGGGCCACTACTAGCCCCGGGGACCCCATCCCCCGGGGCTGGCCCTCTCCGTTGGGGACCGTGGGGGGGTCCCCAATCCCCCCACGGTCCCGCCGGCTCCCCACGTCCTTCCGGAGCCGGCATTGCTTTTCCACATGGGGAGCTGCTAAGATGCATCTCCCTGTGTGGAAAAGCAATCGGCTTTGGTTTTTGGAAGAGAGAGCAGGTTTCCCTGCTCTCTCTTCCAAAAACCAAAGCAGTTTGCTATGACAGGACGGGAGCCACGAGGCTCCCGTCCTGTCATAGCAAACTACAGTGTCCCGGGGGTAGGCACCCCGGGACACTGCAGGAGCCGGCCCTGGGGGGTGGCGGTCCCCAGGGCCATCACGGGCTCCAGGAGGGGGGCCACGTGGCCCCCCTCCCTCCATTGGCAAAGCCCCGGGTAGGTGGTGGTCCCTGGGGCTCGGGGGTCCGTAACGGACCCCCATATTGAAATATTTAGTGCCCCGGGGAGGTGGCGGTCCCGGGGCATGTGGGGGGGCTGGAGCCCCCCCACACAGGTCATAGTATTTTTTAAACAAAGAAGCCCCGGGGGGTGGCGGTCCCCGGGGCTGCGGGAGGGCCGAGAGCCCTCCCGCACCATTATTTTTGTAAAGCCCGGGAGGGTGGCGGTCCCCGGGGCTTGGGGGGGCACATAAAAATCAAAAACCCCGCATGCCGCCGGGACTTGGCCCACCCGGGGGCCAAATAGCATTGAAGCGCGGGAGACCGCGCTTCGATTTTTTTTTTTATCGGCTGGATCCGCGCACCCAGCGCGTTTTTGCCGATTTAAAAAAAAAAAAAAATAAAGGGGGTCAGGGTGTTTCTACCCTGCCCCCTTTTTGCGTTTTGCGCGATTGTTTTACTGCTTTCTTGTGCCTCGGTTCTACCGAGGCACAAGATGGCTGCCAACACTTCCTGGTTTGGAGTGTTGACAGCCAATTAGCATACAGCTCGTGATCGGGAGGGTACGCGGACCCTACGCGGCCATAGATATATATGTGATTTTACTTGTGATTTTCTCAGGAACTACTGAAAGGATTTACACCATTTAAGCAAAAGGCACGACTCTGAACCAAGGGCTACCTTTTTGGCAAATTTGGTGTAATTCCGTTCAGCAGTTCGGGCTGTAGCTGCGATGAAAGGTCCCTATGGAAAAATGAATGGGGAAAACACGTTTTGGGACCACCCTTTTTTCTCGGCCCCCGCTTGACGAATCACCCCGAGACTTTCAAGATAGGAGCGGACCGGAGCACCCCGCAAAGTTTGAAAATTTCGCGACGATTCGTCAACCGGCGCCAAAGTTATTTCAAATAGAATGTTGCGGATTCCCTATGGAAAATAGGTCCTAACTATAACTATCTACTGGCGACCGCCAGTAGATAATATATATATATATATATATATATATATATATATATATATATATATATATATATATATACGTATATATAGAACTATACATTATATATGTTTATATATGTACATGTATATAATGATATGCTTATGTTTTGAGGCAAGATTGCATCCAGCAGACATGAGTAGCTCAGACATATCTCATTTAGTATCTTCTCATTTCTAGCTTAAGGTCAGCAATTTGAAAAATATGCTGATGTGATTGGCATGGCCTAGTAACTCACTTTTTCATTGCAGCATTTTTGTAAAGTATGTGTAATGCGGAAACAATGGCAATCAGTTAGCTTCTAATTGAATATGACATTCCACAGACAAAGTAATTTTCAACATTCGGAAGAAATAGCAATTGAATCATACTTTAGACTTCTCATACATTCTCTTCAACAGGATAAGTAGGGGCATGTCAAATTTGAACAAAAACAAATATCGAAGTAGACCAAAATAATTGAAAATGTCACTCCCCTATGTGTCCTCTGCGCTGTGCTGGTTTGATGGGAAGAGTTCCTGGCTATCCTCTCCACCTAATCATTGTACTACATGGAGCCATTGAGGGCCAGATGCCACCTGAGCAGTATCACACACTGGAACAATTTGGGGGCAGAGGGAGAGGACTCACCGGTGAGTCACAAAGACAGAGCATGAGGTTGGATGCTTTTGGACAGGAGCTGAAATGGCCAGGTGGAGGGGAGGCAGAAGACCTCTGATGCTGGTCCGCCTTTGCCTATTGGTAGGACATGATTGCTTCTGCCACATGTGCAAGGCCCCTGGAGATCACCTGATGACCAGCTGCCACAGGGCCTTCTAGAAGTCAGTCCAGGTGAGAGGACCACGGTGGGGTCACACACGAGGGCTCACTGCTGGGCACTCATAGTAGGAAGATGCATAACAGGGGGATGTTCTGCAGGCCCCATGAGGTTTAGGGCTCCAATGATGGAACCGTCTGTTCCTGGGACAGCAGAGTCTAATGTTGCTCCTAGCCAGGAGGAAACCCATTGTCTGACTCCTCCTGGCATGTGGTGTCCAACTCTACTACCCACTCTGCTGAGTCTTCTCAGTCTCTGCCAGGAGTCTACTTGACTATGTCACTCCTCAGGAGGGTGCTCTCTCGCTGTTGGTGCCCTCCCTCTCCTCCTTAACAGTGGTGCTGTCTTCTGATGCCAGCAAAGAGGCTGAATTCCCAATTCTTCTTAACCCCTTGTTCTGACATTTGTCACTTTTTTCCAGGTTGGCTGTTGAAAAGAGATGGTGAATGATCAGAAGACTCATGGGTGCATATGTCTATTACCTCATGTATATAACAGGGCACAATGCCATTATTATAACATTCTCTATGACAAAGACTCTCATTCATTGTTAGAGTTTGTAGATTTATGTATTGTCACATAACCCATTCCTCTTTTTGTTTAGTGCAAGGTTGATAACCATTTTTAACAGTGGGTGGGTATTGGCAACAGAGGTGCAGTTGTAGCACATGGCACTACATCCTTCAACGTAAACCTCTGTCAGATAGCTAAATAAAGTAATGTAACCTTTGTACATTGGATGCCTTCTCTTACTCAAACAAAGTCACCCTCACATTCCCTCACGATGTCACACATGAATGTTGGAGTGATTTAGAAGGCAAGAGGTGACTGGTGGGAGCAACATGCATATGGATGTGTGATGGTATCTTCTTCTAATTGTTTATTGTTTGTGCATGACTTAACACTGACGTTTTTGTGAATGTTACAATATCACAGTGACAATGATGGGTTGTTCATACTGTCTATGGTCTGTGTCTGACATGAGGCAAATAGACATGGGCATAGGTCCCATTTGGTTTTAGCAATAAAAAGGGTAAAACATTAGAACTTATGACCATGGTGATATTAACTGTTTTTGAAACCTATACAGGACATATCATGACTAAGCTCTTATGTGTCATTATGTTACCTGACTGCATATAATACTGTTTGTAGATAGATTTGACAAACACTGATAATACTTAAACTGATCATATGCTCTCATTTAGACCTTATGCATTACACTATGTCATACAGACAGAATGACCATAACAAAATCTAGAAAGTAGTAGACATGACACAACTAAACTTTGAAACCACAGATGACATAACATGCTGCTGCTCATTAGCCTCCAGATTAGTGGCCAGCCAAGCTACTCTATGGACCCTCCATTGGAAAGGGCTGAGTCAGGGAATGCCCCTAAGTGGCTCAGAGGACAACTCCAGCGTATCCTGTGCCTTCAGCCATGCCAACTTCTGAGGTCCACCCAGAGCTACCCGCACTCCTTGGGTCAATGTGCATGAACACCCACAGAACCTGACAACATCTGCTTAATTTGCAAGGCATGCAATATTGCTCAGCTGGATCTCCAGGCCACCATATAGATGAGGAAAGTTTTGGAAGATCCCACCTCCCTCATGACCTCAACTTCCTGTGGGGGAGAAGTTGGGGGGGGCTCTCATCACGTTCCTCAGTCAATTTGAGAATTCTAGGATACATGCAGCAGCAGGATGGGGTAGAAAGTTTTTTTGTTCCAATGATAATACCGGACCGTTTGTCTTCTTCCACTATGCAACTTACTGTTTGTTGTGGGTGGTGGAAAACTCTGCTTTGCTACATGGTTCTATGTTGCATACCAGAGGAATCCACTTCCGTTACTTAGGATTACACAGGTTTGCCCTAGAAACTAGGGAAAATGAAAGAGAGCAAAATGAACACTATGCCTGGAGTAAGGGGTGGCACCCTGTGATACCATACAACACTTTGAAAAAATAAACGTAAAAGGTGTAAACTAAGGTATGCACATTTTCTGTGACATATGGTAGGTGTATTTCTCTGCAATCTACATGTGGGGGTCTCCTGATAGAGGGAAATTGTAATAGAGGAATATGTGGATGAATAATTGAGTGCATTGTGTGCAGCTGCATTTTACATTTATGAAATGAAGTTTGATTGTGGCATCATGGTGGTGTACAGGGATGTCTCAGGGTGGTACATCTGGATGGTGTCATAGTCCACCTTTCATCATCAACTCAACGCTATACAACAACTGAGATGCAGCAACCAAACTAGCAGCTCTGGTGAAATGTGAAACCACTAGCTGGTCACACACCCACAGACCTTGACTTCTCAACAGTGGCCAACCTTTGGAACCTG
This sequence comes from Calotriton arnoldi, assembly GCA_963921515.1. Taxonomy (NCBI): domain Eukaryota; kingdom Metazoa; phylum Chordata; class Amphibia; order Caudata; family Salamandridae; genus Calotriton; species Calotriton arnoldi. The sequence continues at coordinate 558,487 of CAWUFW010001712.1, read as the reverse complement.
GATGGGGCAGTAGTTCATCAGTAAGGCCTTATCCAACATTGCCTGCAACAAAGATGCGATATTTGTTTTAAAGCTATTACCAGGAAAATGCTAAAAACATTCAATACATGAACGCAACCAACGTTACAAATTATGGGTGCATTGGGATAAGTGAATTTAGGAGTAAATATCTTTGTGAAGCCATCACTCAGATACACATGCAGGCCCAGTGTGAGTTAGGTAAACTTACACAGTGGCTACACCAAATTCTCCAACAACCAACTGACATGCAATAGGTGACTGTTAGCTAGCACCATCATCATCATCATTATAACTTTATTCGGTTATTGCAAACCATTAAAGTGCACAAAACAATATAAAACACTAAGCTATCGCAAGTGCAATTAATCAAAAATAGATATAGAAATCAAATGGATAGTCTTAAATGGATCACTCAATAAAGGGAGGAGGGCAAACTATAGTCCAATCACGCAAGGTCATCGCAAATCTCTTCTGGTCCACCAGGATTGCTTCCATTGCAAAAGAAGTCCGTCTCAACTTGAAGATCAGATCCAGTTTTTAAGCATGTTAAAAATACAGTACAAAGCTAAAATATCATAAAACCAAAAATAAGGAAAGCACGTGACAGTCAGGTACTACAGAAGACTGACAGCTGTACAGCAATACATAGAAGCTGAAATGCAAATACATGTGCAAATGAACAGTAAAATGCAACCAAGATAAATTTAAAAGTTACACTAGGAGACGTGTACACTTATACCATGCACCCTGCAAGTACTTCACTACAGCACACACAGCAAGTGGGTCTTTTCCTTTCATAAAAGCCAACAGCGCAGCTGTCCGATTGAGTATACCCAACGTGTGACACTCCAGGATTATCCATTTAGAACGACTTGCTGAATATGCTAGACAAAAAAAGGAAAGGTTCCTCAGTCTCGTTGTAATAGGAACAAACATAGCATGCTGTGGAATTCCTGGCAATAGCTAACCAAGTGCTTGAAAATGCTTTGCCATAGCAAAATTTTAAATAAAGAGATCTCACAGAGGCAGGGCAAATGGTATCTAAACATTTTCATAAAAAGGGAGCACTTTAAAAGTTAAAATATATTGAGTTAACACACCTTCAGCTCCAGGGGTCATAAGTTTAGCATAGTGCCTTTTACATAATGCCACTTTTAACAGTTCCATGAAGCTCCTGCCAATGAGCACGAGAAAATTCCAAAAAACTTCCAGGTCGAGCTCCATCAAGTTCGCCTTGATCGATTTTAGCCAAGGAATCTAACTCGAAGCTCCTGACCTTCTGAGAATGTCAGCAAGTCCCTCCCTATACCCCTACAGCACATCTGACTTTCACATACACACCCAGTAAACTAATGGGTGCAATTTGGCAACCAGGCCCAAAGGCCTTAGTCTAAGATTGAATCATACAGGTAACAAGGGGCAAATCTGGGAGAGTGCTAATAATGATTGTACAAATTTGTTTTCTTTGCAACCCAGATTGGTCAAGTCTGAATGGGCCCATAATTCCCTTCTATACAACACCGCAGTTAGAACCTGTGCCGTATATATTTGGAGGGGGGATTAATAGGGTGGGACTTGGCTGTTTTGACAAACTAAAGTAAGGCTGTGTTTTACTGTAGCAACACTCTTTTGCATCTGGGCCTCCCATGAATTGGAGTCTGATATCCTAATACTAAGATAATCAAAGTCCCTCAATCTATCAAGGGAGACACCTTGCAATGATAATCACCCTTACGTTGGTAAAAGACAGGGGGCATATCTACCAGGAAGTGCCGCAGGGTGGAAACGCAAGCCCTTTGGCTGCACGGCGCTGCAGCACTTCCGAAGCACAGGAATGCGACATATTTACAATAATATGTTGCATTCCTGTGCTCTCCCCTGCGCTGGCGCACAAACTGCAGCCATGGTGCAAGGATGCCTGCGTCATGGGGAGATTGTTTTTGTGCAGGAAAGGGTGCCTTCCTGCACAAAAACAATCACTACATGCATTTTCCTCTTTCAATGCGTGCTGTAGAATGCAGCACGCTTTGAAAGAGGAAAAAACGAGGAGAAATGAAAACATTTCTCCTCGTTGCGCCTCGCTACGCCTCCCCTGGGGAGGCGTAGCATTGACACGCATTTCCAGATTTACGATTCCTCGTAAATCTGGAAATGTGTCTCATTCCATGGGTGTTGCGTGGGAACACCCACAGCAACACCCATGGAACGCCCCTTCCACGCAAAGTGCTGCGTGTGAAGGGGCCATATTTACAAGGAGAGGAAAAGTCACGCAGGGCGGCTTTTCCTCTCCTTGTAAATATGGAGAAGTGAAATGCGCCTTCAGTACGTCACAAAAGGTGACGTACTGGTGGCGCAGGGGGGTTGTAAATCTGCCCCCATATACTTGGTCTTGGCTGTATTCAGCTCAAGGCCACACTGGTCACGAAAGAGAGAGACTCGCTGCAGCAAAATTGACAACCCCTTAACAGTCTTTGATAGCAAGAGGGTGTCATCGGGGAACAACAAGGCAGGGACCTTGATTACTGCTAATGTAGGGGAGTCATTGTTGCAATCAGTTAGGAAATCCACACACCCATTAATAAATAATAAAATAGGGTGGGGGCCAGGACACAGCCCTGACGGACCCCTACTTTCTTTAGGAATACGTCTCATCAATTCCCATTAGGGCCCCATCTACCTTGGGGGTAAGTGCCTTCATGAAGTCTAGTTAGAATTTCTAAAAGTTGATAGGACATCCCCTGCTTCCTCAGTCCACCCCACAATTTTTCCCTCGGAACCAGATCGAAAGCAAAGCAGAGGTCAACAAAGCTGACAAACAGGTGATGTCCACCGTCTTCCACTTGGTTACCAAAAATCTGAAGGTTTGGTCAACAGTGCCTACATTATCTTGGAAGCCAGCTTGAAAGTGGGTTATCACTTGCCCATCAGCTAATCACACATGGGGTTTATCAAGGATTTGCAAGCCAAAACGTTTTTGAGTGGAGACTATCAGACTAATGGGGCGATAGTTCTGCAGAGCATCCGTGAACGCTTTTTAGGTCTCGCCTAGCGATGCAGCGCAAAGCGCTGCTCGCTATGCGAGATCTATTGTTGTCAACTTGGGTTTGGAAGGGGGACAGGAGATGTGCACTTGCCCGGACAGGCGATGTGCACGCTCACGGCGTCTGTTTAAGCTTCAGCCCAGACAGCCGATGTGCACGCGTACGGCTCGTGGCGTTATTACAACACCTGCTCGCACCATACGCGTGCACATCTCCTGTCCAGGCGCGGCACGCTTACGTCAGCACGCGTATGGCTCGTCTCCCTCAACGCGCGCATGGTGTGCTTTTGCTTTCCCTCCCTACGGCGTTTCAGCACACGACCCGTGATCAGACACACAACGCCTCTGTGGGACAGCAAAACACTATGTAAGAGCACACACCGTCACCGGACACACTGGTAGTGTAACGGTAAGTGTCTGCGTGTGAGAGGAGACACTGGCTGCGTGTGAGGAACTTGTCTCTGGGTGCGCTGCCGACGGAGCCCGCGAGTCTGGTTTTTCATTCCACCTAAAGCCCTGTCCTTAACCCCATTCATATTTGTTCCTCTACCACTGTGTCTCTCCTCCCGCTCTGACCGTGACTGACCTGAGACGTTCACGTAGTTGTCGGGGCGAGGTGATTTAGTTATGACCCTGGATGAGGAGCATCGGTTTGTGCGGGATCTGTAGCAGCGCAGGCTTGAATTCATTTTTTGGAGGACTTCTTGTTTGTTCTGGGTGATTAGAATTCAAACTTGTGACTAACAAACTGCGCACAGGTTTTCTCAGCCGATGCCGCAGTGACCCGCTGAGCTACCTTCCCGCTTCCTCCAGAGGTTTGTTCTCACCGTGAAGTCGGGGCTCCGGTCCTCCTCCGCGGGCTCCCTCCAGGCCTGGGAGCACCGGCCTGGGTGCTGCGGCCCCTGGTAGCGGGGGGCTGGCAGAGCCCCCGATGCAGAACTTGTCCTTGTGCTTCTCCAGCAGGGGGAGGGAGCGGAAGGCCATCTTACACTTCTGGCAGCGGTAGACCCCCAGCTCGTCCATGCTGCCCCCGGACAGGGTCAGGGGAGGGACGTGGGCCGGTCAGGGCGGGGGAGCTATCTGTGCTCTGGGAGCTTCCTGGGGGCTGAGGTCGAAGTCGAGGTGGTCGGTTGTTCTCGAAAGGGGCCCTGTCTCTTCTCAGGGCCTCTGTCCTCTCTTGGTGTGCTGCCTCATCGTGTGCTCTCGAGGCTGTCTCCTCTTTCAGCTCTCTGTTTCCTCTCAGGGGCTCTGTCTCTTCTGTCTGTCCTCTCAGGGGCTCTGTCTCTTCTGTCTGTCCTCTCAGGGGCCCGGCTCTTATGAGGCTCTGTCTCTGGGAGTGCGCACTGCGCGGCCCCTCTCTGTCCTCTCTTGGTGCGCTGCCTCCTCGTGTGCTCTCGGGGCTGTCTCCTCTTTCAGTTGTCTGCTTCCTATCAGGGGCTGTCTCCTATCTGAGCTCCTCGGCCCCTCTCTGTCCTCTCAGGAGTTCTGTGCCCTCTGTCTGTGCACCCTCTCCTCTGAGGGATCTGTCATCTCTTCCGGAACCTTCTCTCCATAGGGGCTCTGTCTCTAATCTCTCTCCTCTCAGGGGCACTGTCTCTGCTCCCTCTCCACTGGGAGGCTCTGTCTCGTCTGGGAGTGCGCACTGCGCGGCCCCCTCTGTCCTTTCAGGAGCCCTGTCCCCTCTGAATGTCCCTCTCCTCCCAGGAGCTCTGTCTCTGTGTTCTTTCTCCCCCGGGAAGCTCTGTCTCTCTGCCCTCTCTCCACTCAGAATCTCTGTCTGTGCTCTCTCCTCCAAAACACACAGACCGGAGACAGCTCAAACTCGCGTCAATGCGAGACCTATTTGCAATGCAATAGGTCTCGCATTGACTGCAGTTTAAGCTATTGACATTGCAAATAACAATGCCTTTTATTTTTGTTTTCTTTTTAAAAACATAAATAAAAGGCATTGTTATTTACAATGCCAATAGCTTAAACTCGTGTAACTGCGAGACCTATTGCATTGCAAATGCTTGTTATATATGGGAACAATCTCTGTGCCTTTCCAGGTTTAAGGTATAGGAGCACCTGCAAAAATGGTGTTTGAGATTATATTGATATACAGGAGCCATATATCCAAATGTGATTGAAAGAGATCCGCAGGGATCTCAACTAGGCCTCCAGCTTTCCCCTTTTGTGCAGTCCCAGCTCTCTCAACATCTGTTAAAGATAATTGTAGGAGTTGTTCAGGGTGGCGATCACCACACTCTACCATTGGGCTGGGGGAGTAGCTGCATCTACACATGGCTCACAGGTTAAAGGAGTACTATAGAAGTACAGAAATTTAAAATTATCCCCCCGAACTTCACCCTGAATATGAATTTCTGGACATATTGGGAACAGCCATGTTTGACGATGTGACAAAATGTTTCAATATCTTTACTAGTTGCTGCACTTAAAAGGTCGGCCCATAATTCATCGTTCAAGTTTGCTTGAACTGTCCTGAGTGCAGTTTTATATTGTACTCTGGCTAATGGAATCGCACTTCTGTTCCCTTCTTTGATAGCGTTCAGCAGGGCACGATTTGCTTCCCTGCATGCAAAATTGAATCAAGAATTGATTTGAGCTAATTTCCTTGCAGGCTTAAAATACTTCTCGGAAACCTCCCTAAGCTTTGTAAAGCAATCGTTATGACTTGCTAAAAGACGTTCACTAGTATCTTGCTTATCAACTACTAGATTTAGTGTAGAAAATAGGATATCATACATTTTTACAATGGCTTCTTCTGAGGTAGGAATAGCGTTTCACTTTAGGGCACTTCTAGAGTTAGCGACTTCAAGTGCAACACAGCCTGGGCATTTCTTGCCACCTCTACCCATGCTGCCCCATGCCCCAGGTTCAAAACAAGAGGAAAACTATCGTTAACAAGTCTATGGGGGATTACCATATCAATCAAAAATCCCCATACTCTAATGTGTAAGAGGATATAATTAATTTTACTCCTATAATTGAGTCTGTGAAAGGTGGGAAACAGTGAAACATCTGGGGCCGTATTATGCATTGTGATTGTTTGCGCCCCGCGCACCTTGTAAAAGGTGCGCCAGGCGCAAACAATCACAATGTGCCCCATTATGATGTATGCGCTGCCCCCAGGGCAGCAGTGACCTCGCACTGCCCTGGGGGCAGCGCATTCATGTGAAAACACGGAGCAGCCGCTCTGTTTTCACAGTACAGGTGGCACCCGCTGGCACTTTTACAGGGAATAGAGATCCCCTTACAGGCGGGTGCTGTCAGTGACTGCACCCGCCTGCAAGGGGATGTCTGGCGGTTCATGGGACCCCCTTTACCCCCTGCAGAGGGCTGATGTCAGGAGGCACACTGACAGTGTGCCACCTTTTAAATGGCGCACTGTCAGTGTGCCTCCTGGGGGCTTCTTTGACTCTGCGCCTGCGTCTGTAATATGGCGTGGGCGCAGAGTCAAAGGAATTCCCTCATTTGCATAGGGCACGCCCCTATGCAAATGAGGGAACGCCCTCTGTTGATAGCGATGGCGCTTTAAGTGCGCCGGTGCTATCGGTATTGTAGAAGGGGACGCACAAGAGTCTGCGCCCCCTTCTATAATACCAAAGTTCCCCGGGGGCGTGCAAAGCAGGCGCAAACGCCCGTTGCGCCCCCGGGGTACTTATTGTAATACGGCCCCTGATGTTGTACGGCCATTACAAGCACTCAGCCCATGCAACAAGCAGATAGTGCTTACTTGCAGTGCTGCAGCAGATAAGCGAGTAATAGGTGTCACCTCAATAAAGAGGATGCCCAAGATGAATCCTCTTTAGCTATTAGTTCTGAGAAGCATGCACTAGGCTCAAATGTAACGTTAAAATCACCTGCTGTGATGATGATGTGCGGCTTAGCATAACTATTAATAAAACTGTCCAAAATCTCTAAAGTTGGGGATGGTACTTTAAAAGAAGTGGACCTATTATAAACATTAATAAGAAGCCAGGACTTCCAACCAGGCTCAACAACCTCTAGCCCCAGTATGTCTTGGACTGTACTGAAATCTCTCTCATTTGTCCCCCAAATGTAGTTTTGACCCATATTAACAGGCCACCAGAAGGGTGGCCAGCCGCTGAATGGGTGGCGAATTTACTATAGCTTCGAAAGCCGTCCCTATGCTCACTTTCTGTGGCCCATGTCTCCCGGAGCACATACAAGTCAAATCTGTCATTAAAAGCATTCCATTCTGGTTCAGCCAGTTTGGTGGAGAGGCCGGCTATGAGGCCAGGAAGAGCATCTATAGCACTCTTTACTAGTAGGCCCATGAGAAATCACAATCGTGGGGCCTACAGTAAGTCCAAGGGGAGAGGCCACCTGCAGTCCCTGGTAGATTCCATCAAGTGCCAAGATAATTATGGGAGGGTGGCCTGTTCGCCTGTATCTGTGGAGTGAGGCAACAGCCCAGACATCACCTCCACCCCAGCCATGGGCATAACTGCAGCCTAAGGTGAATCCCTTTCTTCCTCAGAAAGTCAGTCGATTGCCTAGATGTCAGAGAGAGGGGCATAACGATTATTAGTTGGAATAGCAAAAGAGCATACTCGCTGCATAGTTAGGCCCATAGGAAAAATTGTAGGTCTTCAAGGCTGCCGATAAAAGGAGCCCAGTGGGATCAATACTACCCTACCCTTGATTGTGCAGGTAGATTCCAATAGGTTAAAGGCTCTGGCAACAAGAGCAGGAGACCTATAGTTGACAATGACACAGTCCCTCTTTATGTTTTTCTTGGAGGGGCCAACCCAGCTCACGCCGCGAGCTATTAATATTTCATCATAAAAACATGCATGTGGGTCCACATTGCCATGAAGCCAGTGAGTAACTTTGTTACGTAGTTAGTTCCTCATAGAATTCAACCTTATTCTCCACCAGGGGAGGAACACATGCTTGAACCATCACATACAGGCATGCCTCAAGGGGCCGCAAAACAGTAGGGTGAGTGGGAGGGGGAGACAAGCCCATCTCTCCTTCATTACTTCTCGCTGGGTTCTTTGTTCCCTTAGGCCCGTTGCACCAACAATCCCACCGGAACATCATTAACCTTTCACCCTGCTACCCTATCCACCACTCCTGATGCAGTTATGGAAGCTGGGGAAACAACTGGCAGAGGTAAAGGTAATGGGGTGTCAGTATCCGGATGTAGCTGGGTGGTTAATCTACTGTCCTTCATAGCTGATTCTACTCTATCTAAGTGGGGAGAGAGCAGATGCCTCTATTGCTTTGACTTCTACTGAAATCATATTCAGAAAAGACAAACACTTTACTAAGCCCCAAGGATTGGGCATTGGCGACTGAGCCTCTATTAGTATGGAAGGAGCAGGCTTATCAATATTACCCTTAGCTTTCCTAGGATGTAGTGCTTTCCTTTTCCTCTTGAAAGAGGGGGGCAGGGGCGAAGCAGATAAGTCATCCATGGGCATTGCAAAGGAAGCCTCTCCACGGGTGCCTATAATAGTTGCACGTTGGTCCCCTTTGGGGCAGGGTAAGATCTGCCCATGGTGCCCACTGCACCCTGCAGGAGAGGTAAGAGGGGTAGCTGTAGTAGAAGGAAGATTGCGAGTGAGTGACAGCCTGGTATTCACTAGCTTGATATCCTTTGCAAACACACCTACTGCTCTGGGCAAAAAACTGTGCAATGTCATTTTATGAGGAGGTTCTGTCTTTGGGGTTGAATTTAGAGGAGTCTTTGCAGGGTTCAAAAGATCTTTATGCCTACACATCCTACAATTAATTACTATCACTCCCCAGCTAAAAGATGCAAGAAAAGGTACACCAGAAAAACAAATACAGGTACAAGTAATAAAAAAACCCTTCCAACGTTCTAGTATGCTATATGATATATAAACAATACAAAAGCAAAAAGGTTAAAAAATCTGCTAAAAGTCCGCAATATTATGATTTGCCAATACACCTTGAGAGGAAATATCTTGTGCAATAGATTCCGCTGTTTAAAGTACAGAAAAGCATTCATACTAGGAATCCACCAGAGGACAAACAGTATCTGGCAATTTGTGGATAAAGTCATGTCACCTCAAGGGCAAATGGTACGCATAGCATAAGCAGTACTTGTGGTACTCAAGAGTTCAGATACAACAAAGTTGCATCCAAAGCTTTCCATAAAATCATGAGAGCTTAACATTAAAGTCCAAGGCACCTGCCCTTGTCTCCGGAGGCCTCTGGGGGCCTCTTTTATCCTAGAAGTATCCTGACGGTGCAGCTTCGGGTCACAAACCGGGTCACAAGCCACACTGGGGCTGCCAGCCAGCTACACCAGTCTCCAACATATCCAAATGCCTTTCCCCACACCTCAGCCACTAATCAAAAACATTCAAGGGCAGTTCGGGTCTAGTGGGCTGGGAGATGAGGGATTATGGGACTAAATCAGCTGCAGCACACGCATCCACTTCTGTGACTGCCTAGTGAAGATTAATCTGAAAATGAATGCCACTATGGGGTCTCTAAGAAAAAACTTTGCAGCTTAGCAGCTTTACTTTCACCGTTCGTTTAGGCCAGCCAAGCGAAGATCACAAGTTCACAATGTCTCAATGTCTCAGTGTTCGTGCTTGGAGATAGAATGCTAACAGGATACCGAGATCAGGCTCGGCCACCTCTACTCCAACGCCAATGGGGATTTGGGGGGCAGCCGACCGGAGGGAGGTCTGCCCCCCGGGGTCTTTGGGAAAGTGGTGCAGTCCAGAGGACTGCACGGCGGGTTGGGCTATATTTGGGCTATTGGATAGCCCAACATATATAGTGCCTCCATTTTGAGTGCCAGCCACCATTTTAACGTGGTGACACGGTGGCTGGCACTCTCTACTAGATTTTGTCTAGTTTTGTGGTGGTAGCTAGGCCGGTGTTGGCGCGTTGTAGGTAGTGATAGCCAGAGGTGTAGGTAGGTTTTGACTGGTATTACTCTCGTCCTCTTACCTATGGAGGACGAACGGGCTGCGCAGGCGGTCCAACTTTTGGAGGCAGGGGGAAGGCTGGATCTCCTGAAGGATGGGGCCGGAGCAAAGGCGTGTCCCCCGCGGAAGTCTGCCGGGGGGTCGAAGCAGCAGTGTTGGCCTGCGCACCAGAGCGCAGGCCTCCGGCCTCTCAGCAGGTCAGGGGAAGGGGCCACTTGCGAGCGCGGAAAACGGCCTCTCGTGCCAGGCAGGGAGTAGCCTGCATAGGCCGGGGCGGGGATAGGAGGAAAGCGCGTCTCCGCCTGGGCAGCGGGCTGTGATAAAATTAGTCAGGAGTCAGGTGTGGCCCCCCGCGGGAAGGCCTCGCCAGTAAGGCAGGCAGTAGCAGAGTGCGAGGCCTCCGGGAACACAGTGGAGGCCTCGCCTGAGGCACCGGGGGGTGTTGTGATGCAGCAGGAGGCTGCTCAAATGCTCGGCAAGGCCTCACGAGGAGGGAGTGGGGGCGGGGCGGCGGTCAGGGAGCCTGCGGCCTCGCGCAGCACTGTGCAGCAGGGGGACTGGGCAACGGACCATCCCACACATAAGGATGTGGTGGGGCTTGAAGAAAAAATAAGCCAGCTCAGGGTATTGAGGGCCCTCGAGGCCCCCAGTCCTGTGGTGGACTTTAGGGAAGTATACAGGCAGTTGATGGAGGAGGAGGGGGGAAGAGGGGTAGGAGCCAATTATGAATCATGGGGCAGAGGAGGGTCAAGGAGTGGTTTGGGGGAGGGACTCAGGGCTGGACAGAGCTCCTGTGGGAGCCAGAGCAGGGTTGCGCAGGGGCTTTGGGGGAGGGGTTCCTGGAGAGTGTTCGGTGGATAATAGAACAGGGGCCCCTGGACTGGGGGGTACTAGCAGGCTGTCAAGTGGGGTAGATGCCTTGGTATGGAGTGATGGGGAGGAGCTGGGTGGTGGAGGGGAGGAGGGTTGGGACAGGGTGCTGTCGCCGGTCAGGCATTGGGTGGTGAAGCCCCCAGGTAGGGTCTATGGCACGTCAAGGGGTTGAGGAGCTATGCGGGACATGCTGGGGGGAACAGGGGTCGGGGGGACTGTCAGGGTTAGGGGGGCGGATTTCTAGTTGGGGCCCCAGCACTCCCCCGGGCAGAGCGGAGACAGGGGCTAGGGGTCCTGCTAGGTTTTGGGTTTGGCCTGACCAGCACACCAGACCATGTTCCTTTTTTACAGAGTGGCACGCATATGGGGGGGCACGACTCGGGGGGACCCCGTGCAGCTCAACGGCCCCAAGGAGAAGAGTCAGCGAAGCCCCGAGCGGCTAGCTGGCATGCGACGGTGGACCCCAAAATCACTGCCGCAAGTGAGTACAGCGCAACCCCGGCAGTGCACCGGGTGGAAGAATTCAGAGCATACTCCACCACTTTGGATCAAGGGCATACATACAACACAGCAGTAACAGGTTGGGGGGCAGGGTACAGCCCCCCATGTAAGGTTCCAGCACAGGGTTGGGGAGATAGTGCTGGCGAGAGGACACACGTACTGCTAGATTATGACGAGGACAGTTTGGAAGAGGGGGAGCTGAGGGAGGAGTTAGAGACACATTGGTGGGAGGAGGGAGTGGCGGGGGGACCGCTAACATATATACTCCTAGTGTTTTTCAGGAGGAACGAGCATAGCAGTGCCGGGTGGGTGCGGATAACCATGGTCCACAGTTGGCGGCAAAACGTTGGGCCCCTGAGCGGTCACTGACATTGACACCAGGTAAGAAGCCGAAGCAGGGGGTACATGCAGTGGCAGAGGGGAGGAAGGGACCCAGTGAGGGAGGGGTTAGGAATGACAGGGAAGCCCGCATGCAGAAGCTCTCAGTGGGGACTGAGGCCAGAGAGACTTTGTCAGGTGGGGAGGCCCACTTAACCATGGTATCCATAGGGGTGGAGGCCGGGGAGCCCCACACCAGCGGGGAGGCCCGCTTACAGAAAGGGCAATACGTGCGGGACACCGGAGTGAGGACATAGGACCCCCCGGTGCACACGGCTGAGGAAGTGTCCAATCCAGCAAAGACTCAAGGCAAATGGGATATAGGGGTAGGACAAGAGAGCATGGGCGACCAGCAGGACTCTGGGGACAAAAAAGAGAGCATAGAAGTGAAATTCAAGAAGCTACCATACATGGGCACAGCAAAACCTTTGGAAGCGCATTTAATGCCATTGACGAAGGAGAAAATCTGGAAAGGGGAGTATGTAGAGATCCTAACATTACAACACAGGAAACTCAGGTCAAAAGAGGGCTCTAAGGAGGAAGAGTTAGTTAGAGCTATCCAAACGCCCGCGGGTACCGGTGACTATTGAAAACTGGACCGTGGCTTTCCTTATATATGCCAGCGTTTACTGTGAAAGATTTCCAGAGAGGGCAGTAGCCATATTCAAGTACATAGATGTTAATAGGAAGGCCCATCTGAATTTCGGGGGCAATGCTTGGGCCCAATACGATGAGGAATTCTGGGCATGGCTAGCGGTGGACCAGGATGCCCAGTGGGGCGAACTAGATACGGATTTATGGCAGCACACCATGGGGCCAGCGAAATCTGGTAAGACCATATTTACAGCAAGTGGATTGCCAATAGTATATAAGCCCTTTCAAGGTCGCCCCACTCGAGGTGGGGTGGGAGGGAGCACCAGGACCCAGGGGACGCAAATGGGAGCATGCTGGGATTACAAGGGCTTATGTACAAGAGAACTATGCAAATTTCACCACGAATGCTCAAAATGCTCGGGCAGACACCCATTGGTTGCCTACTTCTCGGCTGGCACTTCCAACGCCACGGGCTATGGGCAACAACAAGAGAATGCAGGGAGTCAGACAGGAGCGCCCCAGGGAAACCAGTATGGACAGGTGGGAGGTTCCGGTCAGGTAGAGGAGCGCAGGGACCTGGTGGGAAAGGTCCATACACCCATTAACATTGAAAAATTGGCTTTCTGGCTCTCCTTTTATGACAAAAAAGACGACGCTGCGGTATTGTTACAGGGGTTTAGAGAGGGTTTCAGGCTGCGATACTAAGGCCCAAGAGTACACCGTTGGGCGACCAATTTAAAATCAGCAGCGGAGCACCTGCAGGTGGTCAGGGAGAAACTGTTTAAGGAAATACAGGAGGGGAGAATGGCAGGACCATTTGATGCATGGCCCATGGATGAGTTAGTAGTGTCACCCATTGGGGTAGTGCCCAAGAAAGAAGCAGGGCAATATCGCCCTATTCAACACTTGTCCTGGCCCGAGGGCCAGTCAGTTAATGATTTCATTCCCGCGGAGCAAGTGTCAATAACATACTAGTCAGTGGTGGATGTAGCCCTGGATTTGGTGGAGAAGGTCGGACGGGGAATGCTGATGGCAAAGAGCAACATCAAGTCTGCCTTTCGTTTGTTGCTGGTACGCCCTGCCGTCTTCCAACTGTTAGACATTCAGTTTGACGGCCAATGGTTTGTGGACAAGGCTCTCCCTAAGGGTTGCTCCATCTCGTGTGCCCTTTTTGAGTGTTTTAGTACATTTCTGCAGTGGTTATTCACATGGCACACAGGGGTGGAGCACATCACACACTGCCTAGATGATTTTTTCCTTGTAGGGACGGCAGAGACTGGGGACTGCCAGATATCACTGGAAAGTTTTCGAGGTTTGATGGAGGACTTGGGGGTGCCCCTGGCCCCCGAAAAAACAGTGGGGCCCACGCGATGTTGGCCTTTCTGGGTATTGAAATTGACTCGGTAGCCGGGGGAGGCTCGGTTGCCAGATGACAAGCAGACCAAGATGGTGAACCTACTGAACACAATGCTGGCAAAAAAGAAAGTTACAGTGAAGGAAGTACAAACGCTCCTGGGCCATTTGAACTTTGCCTGTAGGGTAGTAAGAGCAGGGAGAACGTTTTGCAGGCGTATAGGTTTGTCTCTTTCGGGCCTCCCCTTGCCCCGCCATTATGTATGACTGACAGCGGGGGTGCAGGAGGGCCTGCGCATGTGGAAAGTTTTTCTACACGACTTTAATGGCATTCCCCTGACATCGTAGATGGACATGGACTGGGACGTGCAGATTTTCTCTGACGCTGCAGGTGCATGTGGGTTTGGCCTGTACTGGCAGGGACACTGGTGCGCTGAGCAATGGCCTCCGGCATGGAGGGAGGGCAGGTGCAGCATCTCTTTCTTGGAGTTTTTCCCCCTGGTAGTGGCTGTCATGCTATGGGGCGATCAGTTGGCTCACAAAAGAGTCCTTTTCCGGGTAGACAACATGTCAGTGGTTCAGGTGGTCAACAGGCAGTCGGCCAGGGAGCCACAGCTATGGCAGCTGCTGCGAGTTTTTGTACTGCATTTCCCTAGATTTGATATTGCCTTCAGAGCCCGGCATGTTCCCGGTGTGGACAATGACATTGCTGATGCTTTGTCTCATTCGCAGTGGGAGAGGTTCCATGGGCTGACCACGGAGGCGGATTAGGAGAAGACTTGCGTGCCACAGGAACTATGGTCCATAGGAGAGAGAGATTGCTACGTTTGGTAGCCAGATCTTTAGCCCTGTCAACGAGGAGGGCTTACCTCCAGGCTTGGAGGGAGTTCTTGAAGGGTGGGGCGCTAAGGAGGCAGCAAGAGCGGGAGAGGGTGGAGGACATTGTCCAATTCATACATGGGCTCATTGAGAAGGGGCAGTACAGGGTGACGATAGATGGGAAGCTGGTGGGCATCTCCTTTATGGGCAAGCTTTGGTGGGGGTACACCCCTTCAGCGGGAGAGTTGGGGAAAAGAATCCTGGAGGGTTGGGCGAGGGAGACAGGCCCCGCGGGGCCTAAGCGGAGGCCCATGACGTTGGATATCCTAGTGCATGTGATTCAGTCGCTTCCAATGCTGTGCACTAATGACAGGGAGAAGTGGATGTTTTTGGCCATCATGTCCTGGCTGTTTTTGGGGGCGTTTTGGGTTTCAGAATTCCTGGGGGGTAAGGACAGCAGGGGCTTACGCTGGGAGGAGGTGTTTTTCTTAGATAGCGGGGTCTGGGTATGGCTATACAAATCCAAGACTGAACAGGGAGTGGTGGGTAAAGAGGTGTTCTTGAAAGCCTACCCGGTGGCAGCGGTTTGCCCCTTACGCTGCGCGGCAAAACTCTGGGGTGGGGCATATAGCACGGGAAGAGTCTTCATTCACAGGGATGGGAAACCAGTAACGGCCTTCCAATTGCTAGCGGTGTTGCGCAAGTCATTAAAAACATTGGGCCTAGACTCCAGCCAGTTTGGGACGAACTCTTTCAGGATTGGTGCTGCGACAGAGGCCAGCAGATGGGTTTGGGGGCATAACAGGATAAGAGACCTGGGGAGGTGGAAATCGGGTTTCTTTGGGTCATACATCAGGGGAGAGGGAGCTGAGGGGTTGTAATGGTCGGGTTGTCATCATTATTTCTTTTGCAGGTTCGGCTGCCGGACCCTCGGAGGCGGGATGGCAGCCTGGATCATGGGCCACTAGTTGGTAAAAGGGGTGGAACGACATGCTAGGGCGAGCTTTCACGGTGCCAACCTTGGTTTTAACAAGGACTTATACTCGATCACATGGAAAGGGAAAGGTGGAATGCGATGGAAGGAGCTGATACCGTATTTTTATAGGCACGGGGGCGGGAATTGTCCGGATGTGCTCATCATTCATTTGGGGGAGAATGATCTGGTTTCTCAAAAGGGTTTGGCTCTAATGAAGGAGATGAAATGGGACCTTAAGCAGACTTGCAAGTTGTGGGCAGGCTGCCACACAATGTGGACAGAGTTTATACCCAGGAGAGTGTGGCGGGGGGCTATCAAACCAACGGCTATTGACAAAGCCAGGAGGAAATTGAATAAAGAAATGAGGGCATTTTGCAGGGATAACGGCATTGGCAGGATCCAACATTCTGACTTGAGATTTGAGGACCTGGAGTTTTTTAGAGGGATGGAGTTCACTTGTCTTTTATGGGGATGGAGCTTTACTTGCTCCAGTTGAAGTTGGTGCTAGCCAAAGTTTTGAGGGTCGAGTGAGAAAGGGCTATGCCTGTATTGGATTCACCACTGACCAGGTCAGCCGAGGGAGGGGGTGGGGGGGCAGGGTCGGGGGTGGGTAGCCCCTGGCCCTGGGTGGTGTTTGGCTGAGAAGTTGCCAGGATTTACACAAGTTTTTTGTTTGTTAGCGGCAGTTCAGGCTGAAGGGGAACGGGTAGGAAGTTCACGCCTGGACGACATAGGAAGTTAAAAAGTTAGGTGGGAAGCTCATTGAGGTTCAAAGGGTAGTTGAGGTAGGAAAAGGGGAATGGTTTTTAGAGGTCCCACTTTCTGTTGAGCAGCTCTGATGCAAGTATGTTATTCAAGTTTGAAGAGGTTATCGGGGGAGGGCTCTTTTAGGGTTGGGGGTAGTTCATCTTAGATGAGTAATGATGTATAGTGAGGCTACAGTTTTGTAAGGCAAAGGCCCAGGTTATGTTGTAAAGTGCCCGTCTCAATAAAGTGGCCTTTTTCACACAACCCAGTTGTCAGTGGTCTGTGCTGCCCCCTCTTCCCCAACACCACGTGGACTCAACACGCAAACTCCGGAACCCCTCTGGAACTCCCCGCAGCTCAGCTCCTGGGACAGGTTCTCAGTGACGCAACTGCTTTATCTCTGGGGGTGGCTGAGATGGCAGTTTCCTCAGTTTTAGGAAGGCTCAGCCAACTGAATCTGGCTGATGGTCTGCCTACTCTGATCTGCTCTGGACGCTAGGCCAACACCAATCACCGCCAATCACCGCCAATCGCCAAACTGCTAGTGCTGCTGTCTCCTCACTCACGTGTTCGTTCCTCCACCAGTAAATATCCAGTCTTGGCGGTCCCAGGACTCAATCTCCCACACAGGATATCCAGCACCGATCATGGGACTCTGATCATCTCAGTGCACCTCCTGGGGTGCCTCAGGGGCAATGCGGTCCCCCTTCCTGGCAATATAAGTCTGAGCACCCCCGAGAGTGCAGTATCAGGTGGCCTTAGGGAGCCACGCCAGATGAAGCTTCAGTTGTCGTTTGTGCACCAAAGAAAGCAGGATGCATATTGGTGAAGCAGCCCCTTACATCGCTGCCAGCATGCATGGGAATGGAGGGCAAGTGGTGCCTGTTGCAAAAATGTTGTTCCTGTGGTGGGTTGGGGAAGTGCCATAAGGGGGGCAAACAACAGCGCCTAGACCCACAGGAAGAGTGCAATGGAATTTAATTTCATTACCACATGTTGCCTTTCCACTGGTGACTGTGACTTGGGAATATTCTCGATCAGTGTCTTGGTCATGCATGTTAGTACCTAGTGACAGGCCTGGGACTCACTTTGTAATAGATATTTCAAAATTTCCATGCACTCCCTTTGCCACTCCCACATTTATACAAAAAACGTATACCTATGAAGGCGGAGTAGAGTAGTGGCAACTACATTTTCTTTATAGTTATATTTCTTTAATGCTGGCAGTGGCACTTCCATCTGGAAAAAACGTTTGTCTTTTCAGACAATTAAAGATTTTAATTACATGCGCCAAAACGTAATATTTCCCAGGTTGTATTTGCATTCATTAAAATCACATCCTTGGCAAATATAGGTAAAACATTCATAAATGCAACAGAAAAGATAAAAATATCAAATCTATCAACATTTTTGTATGCTAGGTGAAGACTGTGACAAAAATCTGAATAACTGCTTTGATAGCTACTAAAGGCGATTGGGGACAGGACGGGGAGAGGTGAGAAAAAGTAGAACTATGAAGATGCATGACACTGAGTGATTTATGTAACAAAGCTAACAAAGACGTCCTCAATATATGTGTCCTCTGTCTTTCAAGATCTCTTGTCTTTTTACATTGACCGCAGCCTCCTGGGCAAGTGTTTCAAGTGCTTCAGATCTTTATGAATGGTGAGAGAATAGCTCCTTGACTGGCAGGTGGTGGGCTAGACTGGAGCTATAGAACTTAAATTCAGTGAAATTGTCTGAAAAATTTCAATGAACAAATAGAAAAAAGAATAGGTGTAGAAAGAGATACCAGAAAAACCTCAGAGGGTGGAGTCTCCTTCAACCAAATATTGACTCCACGGGGCATATTTACAAGCCCCTAACGCCACCGGAGCGTCGTGTTTTCTGACGCTCTGGTGGTATTGCTCTCTACCCCATATTTACAAGGTGGCGTTAAGCCACTATCATGGCTTAACGACACCTTGTAAATATACCCCTTACCGCAGCAGTTCGCTGCGGCAAAGGGGTGGGCAATGGGTGTTGCTGTGGATGTTCCAACGCAACACCCACTGATTTTTGACGCTGCCCCATATTTACAAGGATGGGGCAGCACTAAAAACTAAGACCAGGTAAAAACTGATCTTAGGATGGCGATACGAGGAGAAATTATCAATTTTTCCCCGTATTTTGCTCTTTCTATGTGTGCTGCTGCAGCACACATAGAAACAGCAAATCACCTTTACAGATTGTTTGTGTGCAGAAAGTGTGCCTTCCTGCACATAAACAATTGCCTCTGCCGCGAAGGCACTCTTGCAACATGGCACAAGGGTTCCTGCGCTGGTGCTAGGCAGCTTTTTTGGCACCAGTGCTAGGGAAATGCAGGGGTGCGCTATATTTTTGTAAATATGGTGTATCCCTGGGTTTAAAAAATGTTGGTGCGTGGCATCACTAATTTTAGAGTAACACCGCGCTTCAACATTTTATTGTAAATATCCCCCTATGTTTTCACAACTCGGCCAAAAACAAGTATATATTCCTCATGTGGTATCCTACAGAAAGTTGTTCTACTAAGGGGTGTTTCTCAAAAGCTAAAATACAGTGGAGTCTGCCTGCGCATGTTTTACTGGATAAAAGATTCTATAAATTTTTAACAGGCAGGTGAGTTATGGCCAAATTCTGCAAACATGAAGCAGTCTTTCTTGGACTTTTCTTTGTTGTTTATTTTTAGGATATTCCAGATGATTTAATAATCATTGGCTTAAATGCCAAGATTCTATTGTCATGGATACTTTCCATGGTTCACAATGCACACATGTTGTGGTACTTAAGTTTTCATGTATTATGATCAATGTTTGTGTAACTGATATTTAAAAAACCTGGGTACATTTACTATTTTGTCCTGCAACGCAGCACAGCAACCAAAGTTAACACCTTTGCGCCATGTGCATGAGTCTAGCATAGGTACAGGAAGAGTACTCTTTCAGTACAAAATACTATGCTTAGATGACTTACTTTTAAACTTTTTCAATTTTATCGGTCTGTTGTACAGTACAGCACACATTCAAAGCTTGAAAAGTTTGGAGAAAAGATATCTTTTCTCCTACTTTGTGCCTACCTCAGGAGTTGTTTTGATTTGGTTCAAGACAGCAGAGGCCCATGCAGGTGAGAGCAGTGGGGTGGTGGGTCTGGTTGGGGGGGATTCGACAGATGACCACTAGAGAAAATTAAACAAATAATTAATTTTTCCCTCATTGTCGTCTCTCGAAATCCCCCCGCCCACCCGGCCACACCGCTCTTACCTGCACAGGCTGCTGCTGGTGCAAGACCATGTACACAAATTGTTTTGCATCAAAACCCTGGGTGGGTGCCTGGGAATGACCATGAATCATCCATGGGACACCCCCCTTTACCGAAAGTAGGCAACTTTCCAGCTCTAAAAATCAACATTTGCCACCAGTTTGTGTCACTTATGGTGACTTTGCACTAGTGCAAAGTGTTGACAAACATGCCCCATTTTTTTCTTAACATTTTGGTTTCAATATTTTGAAACAAACTAAAAAGTGGGCACAACTAGACATAAAAATTGGATAAACTATGAGTGCCTTAAATATTAGTTCAACAAATATTGATCATAATTAATAGAAGCCAAGCACCGCCTCAGTTGTGCATCACAGACCGTGGAAAGTATCCCCAGTTACAGGCAGTTGTGATTTATTTTTCTAAGAAATATACACAATATACTAGAGGTGTGCCTGCTATAATGTCAAAAAGCTAGCATAAATTTCAGGTGTGTCACAAAGTGCTAGAAACAGAATAGAAAGTGAGTCAGAAGGACGCTGTGAAGTCCTTTTAATGCTCTTTACCAGAGTTTAGGAAAGCGGCGCCCAGCCATAATTATGCTGCATTCCCAGTCTTCCCAACCTGAAAGTTGCTGGGTTAGTCTGCTTCCACGACATGTTTCAGGATTGGTGGTTGAACCTAATGGTGAAACAACTAGAACCAACCTGGTAAAGGAGTGAGCAAGGTAGAGGAGGATAGAGGCTGCGAAAGACATTCGGGAACCCCCAACCCAGGACACTGCTCTAGCTAAAATTCATAGCAGAGCATTAACCCCTGCTTATGACATAGTTACAATCTAGAGGATGCTAACAACCCTCCCAGAAGCATCGGAACCATGCAAGTGCAGAAGCATGACCACAGTCTTGGCCTGCTTAAGTGCGTTGCTGTCAGTTGTACTGGCAAAAAAATCACAATTGAGATTTGCCTTGCAAGCCAGGGTAGGCCAGGGCACAACTCTGGGACTCTAAAGCTGCTGAGTTATTAAGGGATTCAGACAGCTAACATATGAAGAATGTATGAGAACAAACTAGATGTTGACGTGGGCCTGCAGAGCAGAGAGGCCATTCTGGATCATGCAAGGCCAAATCTAAACCAGACTTATGCCACAACGGACGCCACCCACCTGTGGTGTCACCATTTCACTGTAAGACCTTGGACCCGCCATGTTGACAGGTAGGCATCCCACTGAGAGCCCTTTGATCCACACATATTCCTCCTGTGATGTCTTTTGGTATCTGCTACGATAACACTGCTGCATGTACGGGCAGCAGAAACCACGGCGAGTGTTCCCCAATGGTCGCTGCAGTGGCACTGACTCTGAGGCTCAGGTTCCTGGTATCAATGATGCTTGGACCACCCCTCCATCACCATCATGTGCCATGCTCATGCTTGTTCTTTCCAGGTAAAGGATGAAAGCAATCTACTGGTGTAGGAGCTCCCCAAAGGAACCACTGATTTAAGCATGAAAGCTAATGCTGCTCTAGATAGCTGATTCTGTACCTGCATTCAGCCTATGCAACGATTCTGTCACTTTCTAATTCATTTACATACCTCAGGCTCTAAGGAGTCTGAACTTAATACCGTGTTCTACAGGAATTGTTTTCCAAATATTAATAAAATTGATTTTCTTCCCTTTTAGGTTACATAATATGGTCCTTTAGAGGCATTCATTCTACATCCGAGTGTCCATTAAAAAAGATGATAAATCCTTTAGTGATGCAGGAGGAGGGTCAGTAACAAGTGAACCACAACAGGCCAAAAGGATCCTGGTATTCCTCAGCCACCCTTCAAATGGCTTTAGGCCTACAGCAGGTAGGAGAGTCAACAGCAGAGCACTGGCCTGGTCTGTAGTTAGTGATCTCAACACAACTTTGTCCACTCAAAGAAGATCCTTCGAAATGCACATGCCTCGTCTCTGGGCTCTCTCTTTCCTAGAATTCTCCAGGTTGAGTCATAGGAGTAAACGTTATGCCTGGTGATGAAGGGCTGCTCATGTCAGCGGACACTAAAAACAGAACAAAATGCCCTTATGTCCCAGGTAGAATGTCCTACTGGTACCAGTGGGTCACATGGCAAAGAAAACTGGAACAATGTGCTGGGTGCTATCAACCTTCTTAATTTGCATATACTTATTATCTCTAATGACACATCAAGAAATAAAAACATCCTATAGAAAGTTAAAAAACCTCAAAGATGACTTACTTTTTCACTATGATAATTCAAAATGTCACCTTTGTCCTATAATAATTTAAGTTAGACTAATCTTACTCCCTCACGTTTGACTCATAAGATTCATTATTCAGCAGACAATGCATTTCAGAAGTATCTGGTAGAATGAGTGCAAAAATCAATTTGTTCATAATTCACCCTGTATCATAATTGACACTTTGGCAGTCCCCGAAATAGTATAAATGGCAATCTTTCAATATTCCAAAACTTTGGAGCATATACTCCAAGCCAAATACATTTTTGGCATCTGCGAGAGTTACCACCGGAAATAAAATGGATAACAAATTAAAGAGGCCTTCTGTTACATCCTCTAAGGCCTTATTTACGAGCGCCTTGTTAGATTCAGACAACAATGAAAACCACTGTTTGCATTGTTGTCAGAATTATGAGTTTGTCAGTTTTTATCACAACCAACAATAACCGTGTGCGATATAATATAATTTCTTTGGACAAATTTTGGCAGATTAAACCGATTTGGAGATATAGGGCCAGATACTCAAAAGGTTTTAGCAATCGCAAACCCTCCGAATCAGTATACAAGAGGGTTGGCAAATGCTAAAATCCTTTTTCCTATGTACTAAACGCATCTTACGATTCAGAAAACTGTTACCGAATCACTGTTTAGAAAAGATACCAATTCAGTATGTGGAAGAGGCGTGTTGTAGGCATCCCTTCCAAATACCAAATCGGTATGCTATGAATTGCAATGTTTTGCAACTAGATTTTGGTTGACACCTCAGAGGAGGTAGTAACCCATTTACCCCTTTGTGAATGCAAAACAAAAGTGTTTAAGATGAGGAAGTGGTCCTCTGAAACAAACAAAAAAACAGAAGGAAACTTTTCTTTTAAATGCAGTCCTGTTTCCTTTAAGGAACATGGACTGCTTCTTTTAAAGTTTTCTTTATGAAACAGCAATTACAGACATGGGAATTGCGATCTACCTCATTACTATTCATGAGGTATGATGAATTTCAAACCACTATTAATTACATAGGTCGATTGGCAAAATCCGACTCTGGTCGCCGAAATACTGTTCTCAAATTGCTTCCAGTATTTTGTGACCAGTGCTTACTACAGAGGTCTCCTTCCTTTTCTTTAATAAGAGCTTCTTACTTTCTTTGAAAATCATCTCGTGCTGCTAATATTATTAGTTGTGTAATAATGACCACATCAAATAAGATAACATTACATTAGTGGCCAATCCATGCAGAATTCCCACCAGTGATCACCTCAGGCACCATTGCTTGCAGTAATGTAAAACAAAAGCTGTATCAAAGTGCAATGAGTCTATCTGGGTAATACTAATGCCATAGCTACATTGTCACTGGCACCAAGGTAATAATATTACTAAATAGGTCTCCTAAACGTCGCATAATTTATCACTCAAATATGAGCTGTGAATATATTTTGGAAATTCAATCTTTTTTGTCCAAACATTAGCTTATGGGTTCTGAAAATACACAAATTTTCATCTCAAATCTTTTCAATGTTGGTATACATATATTCATGCAAACAAGCAAAAGCTTCTAATTTAGTAGACTGGGCTGCACACAGGAGAGCTACTTTCAGGTAGCTGGGGAGCTATCAGTGGCTCACGAGCTACTCATTAAAAGAAGACTGGTTTGGATCATCTCGCCCTAATTCAGTGTATGCCAGAGATGTGAGACCCTCCAAGAATTGCTGAGGCCGTTACTGTGACTAAAGCATGGAACAGCAGCTGCTCCAGATCTATTTAACAACTGTGTAGGAATGTTGTTGTATAGGGCACCTTTGAGATCGGTACAGAAAAAAAGGCACTACAGCAAGTGGATGCAAGGATGCATGATTGCCAATCCTATATATCCATACGTCGGCTGGTAAGGTTTGGGGCTGAGATAGTAAGTTAGAGCAGTTGCTTTAGTTGTGGGATTCTACTCGCACCCTGTTCCATTTCCCTCGTCATGTGCTAAACTGTTAAAGCTGCTTTAACCCTGACCTGATATCACACTGGGAGCTAAATTATTGAGACTACAAGCCTTGGTCGCTAACTTAGAGAATGGGTCTTTTCTTCTAGAGAAGGTGACTTGAAATAGGCTCTTGAAAAAGCCTTGTTAAACCAAGAAGATGTGAGTAACTTCAGACCTGTCACTCAACCCCCTTTTATCAGCAATAAACTGCTCTTTAATCAACTTCAGGAGTATGTTAAGGATCACAGTATTGTGCCCTTCCAGCAAATGCGCTTCCCCCCTACAGGAGAGCTGACCACATCATTTTAGTTTTGCTGATCTCCGTAGAATGTTTGATGGTGGTGTCAGAGCCCTGATCCTTCTCCACCTGTCTGTGACCTTCGACACCTTTGACCATGCCATTTTTATCTCATTCTGATCTCAAGTTTAATTTATATTGCATTTCGAGTTCCTTTCTCAATCGACCTTCATCTTACTTAGAGACCCATCACCAAGTAGTGGCTTTTCCTCTTTATTGTTCTTAGCCCAAAAATGTTAGGGGCCGATTCCGATCTCGGCCGGTAGGGCTCCGAATCGGATTCGGCTTTACCGGATCCGATTCGGAGGCCTTTTTCCCGACCGAATCGTACAGTCGTCCCAGCGAGCAAGTACGATGCGAGCGCACGCGAAATCGCCGACCGACTCGTTCCTGGGTCCGAACCGCTCCGACCGACTCATACGGACACGGCTCGCACCACGCAATGGAGACGTTACCCGACCGAGCAAGTACGATGCGCACTTCGAACAGCCCGACCGACTCGTAGCGTCCGGCTCCAAAGAGCTGTCGGAGCCGGACTTCGGGGGTCCGTGTCGGACCCCCCTGCACGCGTAGCCACACGAGTCGCACACAGGGGGGACCCAAGGGTCCCCCTAAACATGCATGTACGGTGCGAGTCGCACCGACGCGTACCCACTGTAGGGGGCCCCCCTGTTCGCGACGTACCCATTCAGTCAATGGGAGCCCGTGTACGCGTTGTACGACCGGCTCCCATTGACTTCAATGGGAGTCCGACCGAATCTGGTCGGGCAGCATACGGCCGCATCGTACTCGCTCGGTCAGACTGCGGGAGTCCGGCTCGGTCGGAAATCTCTCCGGATCCGGCTTTGTCAGAGAGATTTCCGGCCCGAATCGGAATCGGCCCCTTAGTTAGGTGTCCCGCAAGGTACCCCTCCTGTTTAGCATCCATGTGCTTCCCTTGTGGAAAGTGTTTCATAAGGAAAGGGCACATTCCTACATGCAAGTAGATGATGGATGCAGTCTGCGCATACACATTAATTCATGTCTCTCTCTATTGACCGAGATGTCTAAAGTAGCTGAGACTAGTTTCTGATGTCTCAAAATCTCCGATACTGATTCCTTTAATCAACAATTCGTTTAATGTGCCAGTTATAAAATGTCCTAGTTCATGCTTGAAAAACAAATAAATGTACCTGTGTGTAATGTAACTGGTACTCAAGTAAAGTGCTCCAATACCTTCTGGTCGAGTTTGGGCTATATAAAACTGCAAAACAAAATCTAGATTGGACTACAGCAATTAAATTTCTCTTCAATTGGTCCGAAACGCGGCCACCAGATTTATTTCCAACCTACTTAACCACGCACATATCACTCCTGTGCTCAGGCAGTTTTGAATGCTAAAGATTTAACACTCAACTTGCTTCTAAGGCTATGGTTATTGCTCACAAAGCCTTACACAATAATTCCCCTGACTTTCTGGCATCAAACGTTTCTTGGCACACTCCTAATTTCATTCTTTGCTCTGCATACCAATGCTTTCTCACAGTTTGTAGAACCCTCACATCTATCTACGAAGATAGAGCTTTTTCTAGAGAGGCAGCAAAAACCTGGAGCTTACTACCACCCTACCTTCACTCACAGGCACATTTTTTGCAGTTCAGGAAACAACTGAAAAGCTACTTCTTTAGCCTTTCCTAACTTTTGAGATCCTTTCTGAGACTCTTGTTTACTTAGTGCCAAGAAGCTTCGCCACTTGAGTGCTCTAGCAATTACCTTCCATAGACAGTGACTGAATCTCAACTAGAACTTAAGTAGGCATCTCCAGCATATCTTGTTGGAGAGGTATACTTTTCACCAAAAATAAGATATAAAGATCGCTTTCGGATGCCCATGGATGTGCGGTTGTTCACGTCCTTCTTGCTAAAGGCTGATTCATTTGTATATGTTTTGTTCCAAGGTACACTTTGGAATATGGGTCGACCACTGGGGACATGATGTATTCTGAGGAGGGCTTAGCCTGGCCTACTGTTCGAGTCCATAGACCAGTAAGGCTCTCATCAGTGGTGAGCCACATGGCCTGTGCCCAAAGTCATGGGATGTAGCTACCTTGGTGCTCTGACCCATGGATGTAGCATGCAGAGAGCATGTCCATGGTGAGAAAGTTCTCTTGTGAGAGAACCCCCCAAGCGCGTGATCGTTGGTACTCTCCATGTCAATGCAGTAGCTCAGCAGGGGTGTAACACAGGCCCTGCATCCCCTGAAACGCAGAGGGGTCTGAACTCTTCAGGTGCCCCCAAACCCTTCAGTGGTGCCCCATTCCGCCCAAGGCTAGTGAATATGTTTGAAATATGAGGGACTCTGAGGCCCCTCTTCAAATTCTGCAGGAGGGCCCTTCACAGTATTTTACACCACTGTAGCTCAGCATCACAGAGAGTGACAGGAGAAGCAGACACACATTCACCAACACCTCTTCGTTCTCCTAAAGACACCACACAATGGGGAGTGAGGCAAGATCTTTTAGATACAGGTGTCAGGGGGGTAGGTACCTCTTCCAGTAATACAGGAACAGTCCCCATGAAATTCTAGTCACGCCCACTCCAATTGGCTCTTGTGACACCTTCTGTTATGCAAAGGGACACAGGGATTGAAAGCCCATCAGAAATGGTACCCCAGAAGCTGAAGTGCACCTTCAGCAGGAATAAAGATTCAGCAACAGGTGGAAGCCTATGGAACTGGCAGGGGGATTTGGGATTCTCCCTCGAAGCAGGAAAGATTCCACCTCTGCTGATCTTTCGACTATGTTCCTGATTTAGAGCTTGGTGGACAGGTACTCTATCACAAACTTGCAGGATATCCCGTCCACCTTATTTCAAGTGAATTATATCCCAAATACAGTAAATGAATGCAGTTTATCTTTATATCAATGTTTGTGACAGAGAACCTGTCCTCCAAACTCTAAATCAGCCCCTTTATCAACAAGCATTTGCAATGCAATAGGTCTCGCAGTTACACAAGTTAAAGCTATTGGCATTGTAAATGACAATGCCTTTTATTTATGTTTTTAAAACGAAAACAAATATAAAAGGCATTGTTATTTGCAATGTCAATAGCTCAAACTCACGTAAATGCGAGATCTATTGCATTGCAAATGCTTGTTCTTTTTAGTTACCAATCGGAGTTGGGGAAAAAAGCTTGAAAGCGCTCTTTTATCTTTAAAGAGGGTGGCAGGGAAGTTACAAGGGGCTGGGTCAGGTGAGGGAAACAACATGGGGACGAGGGGTGTAAGAAACACCGGGCGTGGGGATGAATGGTGCTAAAGAGAGGAAAGTAGAGCCGGTAGTGAGAAAGCACAAGAGCGAGAAGGCAACAGAAAGAGAATGGGGAAAAAGAACACATGGAAAAGTGAGCATTGTAAGGACATAGCAATGCACACTTGCTCCAGAGTCGGGACAAACAGAAGAGGAAGGAAAGCCTTCACATCTAGCAAACAAATTAAAGTGACAATGAATTATTTCTTTAATCCCCGTCTGTTAAGCCGGCAATGGCAGCCGCTTGTTGGCTCTAGTGAAAGGCACACTTCGGATGCTTTGTAGTGCTAAGAAGTGTACGTTTCTTCAGTTTACACTAGGCTCCCCGCGGAGCGTCTGCCTGTTGCTCTGGTGTTGTTTTTGTGCTCAGACTGCTGCCCGCCCCTTCTCACCTCTCTGAGAGCCAGTGCCCCCTTTGACCCTCTACCTGCCGCCCACCCCGCCCCCGCCTCTTCTCTCGGTTCACACCTTGGTGCTTTCACACTTAACGTCCCCTCCAGCTCGCATTTTCAGAGAGGGACCCCGGGGCTCCGTATTACAGCCCCAGGATGAGGAGGAAGAAGAGAGAGAGGAGACAGAGGAAGACTTGGTGGGGGGTGGGGAGACAGATACGGTGGGAAGTGAGAGTGAAGAAAGAGGGGGGGAGAGAGAGAGAAGTAAGAGAGAGATCCAGTGGGGAAAGAGACCGAGAAGTAGGGAGAGATGAAGGAAGAAGAGAGAGCAACTGGGAGGGAGGGAATGGGGGACAGAGAGGAAGAAAGAGAGGGGGGAATAGCACCGAGGCAATAGGACTCCAAAGGGAACAAAGACACTGGGATTGAGGGGACAGGGCAGGGAGGACGGATGTAGAGGAGACGGGAGAGATGGACAGAGTGCCAGGTGCTGGCAGTGCAGCAAAAAGCAATGGAGAGAGTGCCAGGAATAGAGAGAGAGAGAGAGAGATGTGGGTTAGTGGCCAGCTCCGGAACTATGGACCCTGCGGGCTGTGCCCAGTGTTGACACGTGGAAAACAAGCATTTTTATGGAAACACAAAAACGCCCATCGCTTGAATTAAAATGGCGACTGTCTGACGCACTGAATTATAAGAGGCAAACTAAAGATCACTGGGACGGACTTGACAGTTTTCCATCAAATACGGCACCCCTCCCAACTGCCCCCATCTGGAGACGACCGGCCCAAAAGCTGACATGTTCATTCTTACACTGACGTCCCATTTTATGGAGGCGAGTGTAGAAAAGAGGTGCTCCCTCATTCGCCTACTTGAAGAGAGGGAGGGTAGAGGTAAGTAAAGCGAAAACGAATAGTACATGAAATCTACATATACAAACAATTGGTCGTAGAGACATCAAGACGCCGCCATGAAATATGCATTACACATCTTCTGTGCTGTTTTCCTTCCCCCTCAAGTCAAATAACCCGTTTGTCTTCCCTGTGGCGTGGCGTAAATCATTGCGTTTATAGCTGCCGTGTGACCCTTGGCTCTAAAATGTCCACTCAGTAACTGGGACATCCAGACAGCACCCATTTTAGAGACTAAACAGACCCCTTATGTGACGGCGTCGGGAGTTTGTAGGCTTGAGGAGTCTTAGGTACGCAAAGCCCAAACAAGTGGGAGAGGAGGGGGAAGTGCTGGGAACAGGGGCCCTCGGAATGCCTGTGCGCTGGGCTACAAATGTGCGCCGTGGGTTAGTGCACCTGCTGGAGCGATAAGTGTAACCTAAAGATTATATGTTTGTTTTTTTGGTAGTTTTATATTGCGAACTCGACCCAGAGGTATGAGAGCGCTGCACCAGGTGTATTACAGAGGGACACATTGATTTCTAGGCACGGGGAGATTAAGTGATTTGCACAAAAACACAGGATGCTTGAGCCTCCCGGACCCGAACCTGGTTCCCCAGCTTCAAAGTCGGCCGCCCTAGCCGTTAAGCCACACCTTGTCAACATACTGGTGACATAGGTTAGTGAGTTAAAGAGCATATTGGAAACATCAGAATATAACCTGCAGGTTAAATGTTAAAATACGTGAGGTATCGCTTAGTGAGTTAATACATATACTGTTGACGTATTTGGGTGACCTACAGACTAAACATTCACATATTTGTGGCGCAGTAGCATGGTAAGTTAGTGCACTCTCGGTAACTTTCAGTACTTACGTTGAACTCCCAAAGGGCTCGAGTCCGCCTTTCATTTTTCCAAGGTGGAGGCTGACTTGTGTAATACCACTTATGTACCAGGCCCCGATGTTGTCAGGCTGCAGTGTTGTGTGCCACTAAAAACAAGGGGGACGAGAGGGACGCATGACAGTGAGCCGTCCTGACACCTCCGTGGGGTTTAATGGCCTGCCCGCGCAGGGAAACACCTCATCAATATAGACGTCCCGAGGAGTCAAGCTGAACACGAGGAACAAGCAAGGCTTTTAAGCGCGTTGTCCGGGCCATTTGGTCAGCTGAGCGAGGGGCTTCGGAGGGGGGGACGCTTGCATTTTGACCGCTCCCTGAAAAGGACTAATGTGTCTCAAACTGGAGGATGTTATGCCTCGCCCGCATCAAGGGGAGCGTGCTCTGAAGCCCGCGAGCCGCCGTGCGTGTGCACATCTGCTGTCCGGCGCTGGGCGACGTCTGTTGCGTGGCGTATGGGCGGCGCATGGAGCGCGCGGCCGGAGGTGTCCGGGGCTCCCGTGAGCTGAGGGAGCCCCGTGTGTTGGAGAAGTGAGGCGGGAGCCCACCCCGCAGAGGGAAGTCCGGCGGGAGCCCACCCCGCAGAGAGAAGTCCAGCGGGAGCCCACCCTGCAGAGAGAAGTCCGGCGGGAGCCCACCCCGCAGAGAGAAGTCCGGCGGGAGCCCACCCCGCCTTCGTGAATGCCGCATGGTGCAGCCGGAGCAAGATTCAGCGCTGAGTCCCCACAAGAACCGGTGAGTGGGGTTGAGCGGGAGGCATGCTGGGCGCCTGGACAGGACATGTGCACGCGTATGGTGCGAGCAGGAGTTGTAAAAAGACGCGAGCCGTACGCGTGCACATCTCCTGTCTGTTAAGCTTGCGCACAGACAGTCGATGTGCACGCGTACGGCTTGCGGCGTTATTACAACTTCTGCTCGCACCATACGCGTGCACATCTCCTGTCCAGGACTTGCCGTACGCGTGCACCTGTCCTGTCCCGCATCGGAGCAAAAGTCGGCAACAATAGATCTCGCATAGCGAGCAGCGCTTTGCGCTGCATCGCTAGGCGAGACCTAAAAAGGGTACTGCCTTTGAAAATTGTATTATGAAATAGCAAGATAGTTTTTTTAAATCTTTTGCTTTTGGTTAAATTCTGAAGACAAACTATTGATTTGCAAATTTGGTACAAAACATATACAAAAAAACAGCCTTCAGCAAATAAGAACATGAAAAGCCAAACATCAGTGGGCATGGTATAGCGACCGCTACATCTGATTGGAGATGAATTTCTGGGTTTGGAAAATGGAAAAACCCAGTTTCGATGATTGACATGTCTGCACTGTCGCATCTTGGTGTTGCATGCGGTTTCTGATGTAAGCGCTACAGGCAGCAGAGATAGAGAAGGCTGTTTCACTAATATAAACTGGCTCTTCATCCATCATTTAACTGCGTCATTCTTCTTTCCTAAGAAAGACATCCCCTTGAATGTCAGTTCATTGTGCTGCTGTGTTTCAAAGGCAAATCCAAGGGCAAGCATTTGTGAGGTTGCTGTGCTCTGTTTAGTCTCGCTTTGTGTGGCCGAAGCAGTGTTAACATGAACAATACTTTCTTTCCTGTACCCATGGAATATGGAACGAATGAATTTAATGTTAGGATCTCAGCTTATATAAACACTATAGTAAACAGTGAGGACAGACAATAATGGGACTCCTCAAGTGTGTAGGGGTGACCCGTCAGCAGTAATGACACAAATTGTTTGGGAAAGCTAAAGCCGGGCTGGTTCTAGGACGTTTGGGGTCCCAGGCAGGAAGGGAATCTGGGAGCCCCCTCTAGTTTGCATACAGTGTCACTAGAAACGACATCACAGGAAATGACACACAAGCCATGGTCATCAATTAACTATATTGAAGGGACTTTGCAAGAAGCAACTTTTCTGGTGTAGATATCAGTAAAACTCTTACAACATAAATAATAGCACAAATAAAATAAGTACATATATTTTAAAATTATATTAAGTGGAAATACATTATATTAGTAACACTAGGAGGAAAGGTTTGGCCTAGGTGTAGGGGAGGGAGTCCATCTCCCTTGGGCCTCGCAGCACTGAACCATGACTACAAGGCCCAGGGTAAGGTCCACACTAACCTGGCCTTGCAACCATGGTCTAGAGCTGTGAGGCCAGGGTAGGGGAGCCCTATTTCCTGGGCCTCGCAGCAATGGGTTAGCGCTTTTAAAATGATTTTGCTCTCGAGGTTATACGTACTCACATCACTGTGATTTGAATAAGTATAACCTCGAGAGCAAAATTCATTTTGAAGAAAAATAAAAGTTCAATTGAAGTCACAAGTTGATTCATTGACTGCATGATCAAACTTTGAGTTCCATTCTGGAATTCGGCAGTGCACCAAAGGGACGCTTCCCTGCGGGATAGCGCAACTGTTTTCACGTTTACACACGTCCAGGATCAGAGGACGATACCTTGCTGCACGCCAACCAACCCTCAAATTCTTGTCACAAAATCCTATCAAACAAGGAGTAATTCACAGAGTGCATGATCCACACCTGTTTATATCCCTAGGAAGGGCAGCCCCTTGGCTTTGCCATCAGAATCACTAGCACCCCAGAAGACTAGCTGGAAATGTTAAACCAGGAGACACGTTTTTTAATCCACACATGGGTATGGTTCTCCACATATACTTTTGCAGGTTTTTCCAGAGACAATAAGGCAAAAAATAAAGGAATAAATGTGTGAACCTCCGATTCCATCAGTAGGAACTAGTCTGAGAATACAAACAGAATCGGGTGTTCATACACTTATGGTAAATATTGTAACCTGTGGGATTGTATTTACTGGGTAGTGTACTAGCACACAAAAAAAGCAGGTCACTTATAAAGATGGGTTAACTGGGTGGCTCAAACCTGTGACTTTCCTTAAGAACAACTGACAAAATGTGACTTATGGAAAATAAATGGATTTTTTTCTGCCTCATTGATGCTTGGAAGCTCCAGGTTTTAGTTTGGGCAAAACATTTCTAGTCCTTGTGTGTGATTTTCTTGGCATTTTGTTGGTATGCATCTCATTTCTTTGCTCCACTTGAGGTGCAGCCTCACAGTACGTGTGGTAGTCTTGCAAAGTGGGTGTTGTGATTGGCACAGCCCATACATTCCATCCTTATGGCAGCCATACCTCGTTACTTGTGTTGATTGACAATTGCAGCCCAGTGGGTGCAGATGTCATGACATGGCTTCTTTGACAGTTGTGCCCTACCAGGCCGACCGGACTCCACTCAGCAGTGACATGCAGTTGCGGCCACACAGGCCGACTGGGCCCCTCTTAGCAGTGACACATCTTCCTTCTTTAAGGCATAGGCATCAGCAGCACCAAATTGTGGACTGCAGAGGCTGTTAGCAGATACCACCACACTTGATTTAGTGAAGTCTTTGGAACAGTTCTCAGGAGGAACAACACAGAGAGACTGGTAGACTTGTCAGCTTTAGGGTGATCTTCTCCCCAACTTTTTGTCTTCCTGCTCCATTTTTGCTGATCTCGTTTTTGCTGGCCTTAGGACTCCACTCTGCTGGCAGCTGGTATATAATGGCAGTGGGGAGGTGAGTTGCAGGGGGTGGGGGAAGGGAAAGAAAAAAAAATGTAAACACCTTACCTGCTGCCGCCGCCTCTCGTTCTTCTTCGACCGCTTCCAGGGCAGGAAGCAGGACGCACCCGGCTCCCAGGCTCCCCATAGCCAGTCACAATGCTGCAATGCAACGTTGTGATTGGTCTGAGCACCGTGGTTCGGCGCTCAGCCAGGGAATGGGAGGCTGGGCATGTTCTGCACCCAGGCTGTAATGCCGCCTGGTGCAGAACATGCAAAGTGCGCATGACGGTTTGGCCGATCCGATACGGCCAGCCAAAGCATCTTGCGCACTTGGAGTGAGCAAACCACTCCTGCCCTGCTCTGTGAGCAGAGCAGCCTCACCTCTACCCAGCTGAGCAAGGGCGGAAAATAAAATGATAATAACAATGAGTTATTATTATTTTATTTTTTCCTTGTTGGCCTGCTCCGTGGGGGGACGCTCCTCTGCCTTAGCGGAGGAGCCGCCACTCTCTTTACCACTGATAACCAGTGCTAAAGTTCATGTGCTCCCTCCTTTAAACATCTTAACATTGACTTATACCTAATTGGCATCTTTAATTTACTTGTAAGTCCTCAGTAAAGTGGCACTACATGTGCCCAGGGCCTGTATATGAAATGCTACTAGTGGGCCTGCAGCACTGATAGTGTGCTGTTATAGAACTCAACTTGAATCGTATCAAACAAATGTATACCTTTGGTAAGTATGGCTGACCCTTATTGGCCGTCACTGCGAAGACGTAGATCGGCATTGTGTGCAGGATCGTCCCAGTGCATTTCAAATGGCGGCACTCGACTGCCTGGGCACCATTATGAAAATTTGGCACCCACACGTAGTACTATAGATTGTCTTGTATGCGTCAATCAAGTGATCTACAAATTATGAAGCGAAAGCCTGTTGAAACAGTGGTCATTTCACAGTGGTCACTCTAGTTATAGCTATGACAAGACAATCAATCTGGTACGGTATATGAGGATTTTAAAAATAAAGGAAAATAGGCAAAGTAAAAACAGGATGTTACTAAAACACTGAATGGTGCTAACTATACCGTAAAGTGTCCAAGGAGACAGCGGCCATTTTAGAGTTTTTGCTCGCTGATTACAAAAACGAGACAAAACCTTGTGTATTGTAGTAATTGCTAACCACCGGTAACAAGTTACCACTATACATTTTGACTCTTCAGATGATGCACGTTATTAATAATATTCTGAAAAACTGAATGCCAGGGAAAAATGGGTGGTGCTCTGTGTTGTAGAATAAATGACAAAACGGCAGCCATCTTAGAATGTACACTGGGTAAATCTAAAGACAAAACATAACATCATACATTGTAATAATGGCTGCTCAGCACCCATAGCAGTTAGTCATAGTACATACTAACCAAACAGTAGATAGCAGATGCTACAAATTAGTTGTACCATTCAAAAACAGATATTGTGGCAGTAGCTCAAATATCAATATGCGTATTGTGTACAGTTTGTCATGGCAATCACATATGTATGTAACATGGACTGGGTTAGAACCTACTTAAATGAGAGAATTCTTATTTTATTCAGGTTATTAGGAAAAAAGATAAAAAATACTTCAATAAGGATAATCAAATATTTGTGAATAATCATATTGTGCCCACTGTATATCATAGAAATATGACATTTCCACTCTGCCAATCAAACATTTCGGTTCATTAGTGTTTTTTTTGGCAAACATATGTTTTATTGTTTTATGGCAACACAATCAAATGCTGTGCAGGCGGGTTAAATATCAAGACGTTCATAGTTATATTACATTATACTGTTTGCTCAACTTCCGCATCAGGTTAAAATTTTGAGTATTTGTAGGCCACTATAGTTTATGCAACACAAATAGTGTTTGTGCCCCCATTCCTGCACAGAAGTTCAACAAACCCCCCATGCTATTTCACCCCTTACCCTGCCTCCTGAATTTCCCGCATAACATAATACCAAGTATATCTACCTCCAGTGTGGGCGGGGCACAGGTCGAGTATGAATGAAGTCAGGCCTCATGCGGTGTCTCTGCTGCATGGGCATCCTTGGGATTTAGACCAGTGTGTATGGAACTGTCAGGGGAATCAGCATCAGGTAATTTCAGGCATTCCAACAAGATATCCCAAGCTCTAGCTTTGTCTACTTTACACTGCCCCTGTCTCGCCTTCCGGAGCAGAGCAGCACCTTCATATCCTGCCCACAGTAATAATGTGTCCTTCCATTTGTCTACCCGGGGGCTAGCGGTGGCCTTCCACTGCATCGTGATTTCGCGCTTTGCTAGTATTAGGGCATGGTCCACAAAGTTAGTGGTAACTTTATATATATGTAGGCATAGAAACCCTCCCAGGAGACATGCCAGGAGGTTACGAGGTATCGTTCTGTCAGTGACTTCATTTACTCAGGTCACGACTCCGTCCCAGTAATCCTGCAGAGCCGGGCACTCCCAGACCATATGAATCATCTCCGCTCCCTGATCCCCACTCCTGGGGCATGCTACATCCTGTGCTCCAAAGGATCTCATAATTTTCCCTGGGGTAAGATATGCTCTGTGTAGGAAATAAAAGTTGATCAATTTAAACCGCGCAATATGGGAGAACTTGTATGTGTTAGCTAGTATCATAGTCCAGTTTGAGTCTGTAATCAGGAGGGCCACATCGTCCTCCCACTGTCACCTCAGTTCCTTAAGGGTCTTGTTGATATCCTCCTGTATTGGTCTTGGAGGAGAGACTACTCCCCTGATTCTAAAATCACATATAAAACTGCTCTAAAAAAATATCATGTTCTATGTAAACTGGCTCGAGCGGAATATGTCTCCTCTTCTATTTCCAATGCACAAAATTGCTCTCGCACTTTGTTTGCAATGGTGAAAAAATTGGCTGGCTCGGATACGCAGCCCACTTTTCCTATTCTAAATGAATTTCAATGCAACACTCTTGCCAATTTTTTTGTAAGTAAAGTGGAGCAAATATATCAGACACTGGATAAAATTAGGCCTTTGGTGCCGATTCAGTTAGCTTCCCCTTTTAAATCCATTTTTATAGTGGAACCTCCGATGAAATTGGAAAAATGGGCGCCTCTTGATATTAATTCTTTCAAAATTTTTCTAGGCAGTATCAAATCAGGATCTCCCTGTGATCTTCTTCCTGCTCCTATACTTTTACAACTTGAGCAGCCCTCATTGGAAATTGTTATGGAACTACTCAATGCCTCACTTCAAGAGGCTTCGGTTCCGTCCGATTGGAAACATGCTATGGTCCTTCCATTGCTGAAGAAGGCTAATGCTGATCCTGATCAGTCATCTAATTTCAGGCCCATTTCCCTACTTCCTATTTTTTCCAAAATTTTGGAAAAACATGTAAATTTGCAACTATCCAAATTTATTGAATCTTCGAACTTTTACACCCCTCTCAGTCTGGTTTCAGAGCGGGCTTTTCGACTGAGACGACTCTCCTTGGCGTTACCGAAATGCTGCGTCAACATTTAGATACTGGTAACACGGTGGCCCTCATTTTGTTGGATTTGAGCGCCGCATTTGACACGGTTTCTCATACCGTGCTAATCAAATCCTTGCAGTCACTTGGCATTACTGGGACAGCACTTGGCTGGCTGACTTCATTTTTATCTAAACGGACCTTTCAAGTTTTTTCATCGAGAGCTTCTTCTAAAATTCTTTTTTCTCCTTATGGGGTACCTCAGGGATCAATTTTAAGTCCCCTTCTGTTCAATATCTATTTACAACCTTTGGCTGCGATTGCAGAGGAGGCTGGGTTGTCTCTTTTTCTTACGCTGACGACACCCAAATAATTTTTCCCTATCTGCGGGAAATGTGCAAGGCCCCTCAACTCTCCAAATGGGCTTGAGCAACATTGCATCTTGGATGAAAACCAATTTACTCAAGCTCAATGGTGAAAAAACGGAGGTCCTCATTTTGGAAAAATGAGGACCTTTGGGGCCCTCAATATTGGCCCAGCGAAATGGGACCCTTACCCTCGCCCACCGCTCAAGCCCGTAATTTGGGATTCATTATGGATAATAAATTATCCATGAAACAACATGCGGTAAAAACTGCAGCCACCTGCTTCACCATTTTAAAATGGTTGAAGAAAATCATTTGGATGCTCCCCAATGCTACTCAAAGGACGGTAGTCCAGGCACTTGTTACATCTAGACTGGACTATGGGAATATCCTTCTTTTGGGAGCAAACAAAGATGTGCTACGTAAGCTCCAAGTGGTGCAGAACTCTGCCGCTAGGTTACTTTATAAAATCCCTAGAATGACCTCAATCTCCAATGCTTTGAGAGATTTACATTGGCTGAAAGTGGAAAGTCGGACTAAGTTTAAAGCCCTGGACTATATGTTTAAGATTAAGATTGGGACTGCCCCTCAATACCTGCAAAATCTGGTCCGCCATTATCAGCCCTCTCGACTGTTACGCTCTACGACACAGGAATTATTCATGGTTCCCAGGACCAAACTCACAAGAATGGGGGCCGTTCTTTTTCCTATCTTGGTCCTCTCTTGTGGAACTCTCTTCCCATAGCGATCCGCAAAGAAACACTTCACTTAAAATTTCGTAAATTAGTGAAAGCTTGGCTGTTTAATCAATAGTACTTACTCTTTTTATTTGTTGGTTCCTCTCGGTCTGCGCTGGGAAACCCTTTTTGGGTAGCTACGCGCATTACAAAATCAGTTAACATAACATAACATAACATTGCTCGGTACAGGAGGGTTATAGCCCTGCCCCTACCAGTCGCTCTGCAGAGTACGCAGCTGCTCTGATGGGCCGGTGGCTCTGTCAGCCCAGTCCACCAAAGTCCTCTAATGGATGTTGTCACCACACGGTGCAGCAGGAACTGTCATGAGGGAAGTTCATAGAGGTCTGATGATTCCTCAAATGATAATAGGTTACCATTTTGGAAGAGATCTCCCACACAGGTCACGCCCAGCTCTAACCAGTCCGTCACCCCTCTCAGCGGTCCTGTATCGTTCAGAGCTATTAGGCACTGTAATGGCAAATCAAATGTGTAAAGCAGGGGAGTTGGGTGCCTCGCAGGCAGCGCCACCAGATATGTTGCACAGCTTGTAACTCCCCTGGACACCCCGGTAGGGAGCTCCCGGGGGCCAAGAGAATCTTATAGAGTAAAGGGAGCCCAGGAGCTACAACTGGATCCGGATGCAGGGGGCCATGTAGCCATTGGTTGAACCATTGAATTTGGGCTGCCGGGTAATAGGCCTCAAAATCCGGTGCTGCTAGTCCCCCCTTTGATGTGGGCCTTTGCAGCTTGGCCAAGGCTACCTTGCATCTCTCCACTACCCATATCAATTCTAGTAACAGTGAATCCACCTCCCACAAATGTTTTGCGGGGGATAATAAGGGGCAATGTCGAGAAGTAGTGCAGCAGGTGAGGAAGTGCCACCATTTTCGCTAGTGCTACCCGCCCAGCCACTGACAGAGGGAGAGTCCCCCAGAAGCTTGCGTTGGGACGGAGTGCCCGAACTGCTGCATTGATGTTGCCATCTTGAATATCGCACGTATCATGATTAAGTCTGGGCAGTGAACTCCTCTCCGCTCGCGGAGTTTGCGGAGTTTTCCACACTCCGCGTTACGCGGAGCTCGCGGAGTTCCGAAAAACTCTGCTTCGCGTTGCGGAGCGGAGTTTTTTTCCTTGCTCGCGTTCGTCAACGTCAAGTAGGCGAGCGCGAGCAAGGAAAATCCATCTCCCGGCATGATTTTTCCTCATTCGCGATCGTCAACATCAAGTTGGCGAGCGCGAGCGTGGAAAATCAACCTCCCAGGGAGATTTCTCAATGCGGGTGGTCAGATTTCTCATTGCAAGTGGTCGTGTATGCTCGCGACCGCTCGCGTTGAGAAACCGCCCGCTCACGTTGAGAAAGCTGCCGCTCGAGTAAAAATCTACTTGAGCAGCAGAAAAGAAGCAGCGCCCGCTTGCGCTGTGCATGGACCGTTCGCGATGATTGCACAGTGCGGACAAGCACCTGGCACTGACAATCACCATGAACTGCATTAATCTAAAGAAACTTCGCCACTCGCGGAGCTCAGTGTAGCGCGGCAGAGTTTTTTGTTCACTTCGCGGAGTTCCGCTACGTGGAACTCTGCGAACTCCGCCCAGGGTTAATCATGATATACTTCAACTCCCAGGTATTTCATACATGAGCTCTCCCATGTTAAACCACGCAGATCGGGTGGGATAGGCATAGAGTTAGCAAGGGGGAATATGAGTGATTTCTGCCAGTTGATGCAGAGACCAGAGTTGACCCCGAACTGCCCCAGCAGTGATATTGCCCCGGGCAGGTCCTCCTCCACACTGTTGAGGAAGAGGAGCATATGGTCCACATGCATCACAATTTTATGGGAGATTCCATGCCGCTCCTGGCCCTAATAATGATTCCCCATGCATGCTCCACTGCCCAGAGGTTAAACTGCAATGTCGAACAACAACGGGGAGAGAGGGCAACCCAGCCTGGTACCTCTCCCCAAGGAACAGGAGTGGGACACTACTGCGCCAGTGCGGACACACGCTGTTGGATTAGTGTAGAGCAGCCTGGTCCACTGGGTGAAACCCCCACCTAATCCCATTTTGTGCCTCACGTGGTATAGGTAATCACAGCTGAGGCTATCAAATGCTTTCGCGATATCTAGGGAGACGATCGCCGCATTGTCCTCTCCAGGTCAGGTCATCTCCATAATAGAGAGGAGTCGGTGAATATTTAAAGCTGTATTTCGGCACAGTATAAATCCGCTTTGGTCCCTTGTGGATAAGCGTAGACATACGGGGGATGAAGCAAGTCGCTAAAATGCAACTTAAGATTTTGTAGTACATATTCAACATTGACAATGGATGATAGGACCTTACATAATGAGGAGGTCTACCTGGTTTCAGTAATGGGATCACCAATGCCTCATTAGTCATTGACGGGAGTTTGCCTGCTCGCAAGTCGCATCATAGAGTGCGACAAGCTTGGGAACAAGCACCTCCACATATGTTGCATAGAATTCTACAGGGAAACCATCTGTCCCTGGTACCTTACCTTGCACCATGTCGTTGATAGCCGCACAGACCTCTTGGATAGTCACCGGGCCACTCAGTTCCTCAGTGATCTCCCTATCGAGGTGGGGTAGCTCTGTGGGGTCTAGAAACTCCACCAGGGCCCCCGTAACCGTTCGGGGGGAGCAAACAGGGCCGTGTAATAGTCCTTAAAGCTTAATGTCTCTTTGCCCATATCGTCTATAAGGATAAAAGTACCCTTTTCAAGAGAATTTAGGATTTCATTAATTTGTTTTTGCATGTAAGATGTTTTGCCTTGATAAACCTACCTCAAATCCCTTAGCTACAAAAGTCTGCATTTTCCCTCATCTCCCCCTTTGCTTTTTCCCCTATGACTATGGGGTTTTGTGTAAAAATGTACTAGGAACCGTGCCTTGGGCACACTTCTCGATAATTTTCTTTCCGTGTGTCTTTGAACACCATTACTTGTACCGTCATGGTTGCCTTTTGTACATTCATAATTTTTTCAGAAAGCAGTAAATAAAATATTGAATAAAAGCAAGTGAACGGTCCTGCAATTCTGTGCATTTTTTTATGGTGCATTTTAAGAGCATTTTCAAAGAAAGACTGTAGTAGTTTCCCGTGCATATGTAGTGTATCGTTAGAAACTGTAATGGCTGGGAAAACGTTTCCTGTTGCTGAATGCAAATATCATACTGCATGGCTGGATTTTTGAGGGCGGGTTTACTGGGTTCCTAGGTTATTCTTTCTGAGCTAACTTCTGTGTTTATGGTCTGCTGAACTTCTGCCCCTCTGCTTTGCTTGAGCTCACTGCTATTTTAGTAAGCCTGCTCTGTTTGCTGTTTTTTTTTGTGGCGGTGACTCTTAAGCCCAGCGACGGGAGAGACCTTAAGTGTCATAAGTGTAAGAGGCTACAGGCACTATGCCGCAAAAAATGAAAGGCGTGCGGCTGCAATGCTGTGTGAAGAAGCGCTGCGGATGTGAAACCGCATAAAGCACAAATGCAAACTTAAAAAGGTAGTGCGCCGAAACAAAATAAATGCCTTGAAGTGACCAGATACATGTAACAGGGTCAGTCTCCAGGGCGGTAACAAAACATCCAAAAGGCAGGTCAAATATAAGGGATTTATCAAAGAAAGGAAAGGAATTTTGAAAGGTTGGCCAAGAGACCAATGAAATTGATGGGTGTGTAATGGGCGTGGTAAAACCGCACAGATACTGCATGTCGAGAGACAGTGCATGCGCGCTACATAGGCTCGACCTAATAAGCAACAGAAAGGTGACCAGTCCAGCTTTGCCAAGGGCCCTCCACTCCGCAGCAACACATGTCACTTCGTTTTTAGTAAAGTTTGAACCATATGAGCTATAAACAAATAACTTGTTTATTAAAATCTGCAGATTATATGGCAGATAATGGACTAAGTGGCAAACTCTTCAAATCTATAATTATGTGAAAATCCCTTCAGCTGTACAATTGCATAATTACATTGGCCCTGGTGTTGCCTTACTGTATCATGAGCACCAAGAGCAGCAACAGTAAAAACTTCCAGCTGCAGGTCTAGCTTTAAGATGCAAACATTTGCAAACAGGACAATGCATATTTTTGTATAAACATGTTTTCATGCATTAGAATATTAAGGGTGGATATATTGACTTTGCCAATGCTTGTTACCATTACACATCTTATTAAACAAAAATGGCATCAAGTGTTTGGTCTTTATGAGGAGGCATATAATAATTTAATTATACACTATTTGGTACAGCTGTACTTATACAGTGTTAAATCATTGACATTAACTGAATTGATTTGCATGTGTTTGCTCCATTTTTACAATTTGATGAGGAGCAGGGAAAGATAGTAGAATTATGGGCTTGCCTTTTTAGGGCTAATCACATGCTACAGCAGCACTTATAATCCTCTACCTATTATCAGATCAGTAAACACGAGGGACCAGAATGTCAAGGGATGCAAGCCAAAAAGCCATCACTCTTTGTCGAGGTGGGTCCTCTGCAGGGTGCTTTTAACCTCCCAATACTCATCTGTCAGTTTCCACCAACAAGAACACTTCACACAGAACACGTATTATCCCTATACATGGGCAAAAAGTATCAGCCCCCCATGTGTGAAGGTCAGTACGCATCATCATCTCAGCTCCACCTTACTCTCAGTGAGCTCTTGTAACTTTAGCAAGGCACCCATTCTGTGCTGCACAATATCTCACTAGTCCCGTTCAATGCCACATAACTTAACTCATGCCTTGTTTCCCTTCCAATAGGTCTGGAAATACCTTTGTTTCATCGTTGCCACCAAATCTCTCCGCAACCCATATCAATTCTAGTAACAGTGAATCCACCTCCCACAAATGTTTTGCGGGGGATAATAAGGGGCAATGTCGAGAAGTAGTACAGCAGGCGAGGAAGTGCCACCATCTTCGCTAGTGCTACCCACCCAGCCACCGACAGAGGGAGAGTCCCCCAGAAGCTCGCTTTGACAC
The DNA here is from genome assembly GCA_963921515.1 of Calotriton arnoldi. Lineage (NCBI taxonomy): Eukaryota > Metazoa > Chordata > Amphibia > Caudata > Salamandridae > Calotriton > Calotriton arnoldi. Next base: position 515,846 of record CAWUFW010001712.1, on the reverse strand, counting down.
GGAGCGCCCGAACCGCTGCATCGATGTTGCCATCTTGAATATCGCACATATCATGACATACTTCAACTCCCAGGTATTTCATACATGAGCTCTCCCATGTTAAACCACGCAGATCAGGTGGGATAGGCATAGAGATAGCAAGGGCGAATATGAGTGATTTCTGCTAGTTGATGCAGAGACCAGAGTTGACCCCGAACTGCCCCAGCAGTGATATCGCCCCGGGCAGGTCCTCCGCCACACTGTTGAGGAAGAGGAGCATATCGTCCACATGCATTAGGTTTTAAGATTCTTTATATCAGCTGGTCTGGTAGGTGCAGAGGGTAGTAGCTGTGTACCAGGCAGATCTATTCGTGATGAAACTTTAGTTCGATAGATCCTTGAACGCTGATGGCCCAGCCTTCTCAATCATCTCCCAAAATATCACAACTTCTTTATCTGGCTTCTTAGTATACTGCCCCTCTGGAGAGTCCTCAGTCTTTGGGCCTAATTTAGCTAATTGCATAGCTCCAGGTGGTATCAAAGTCCCTTACTCAGGAAGAATTTAATATATGGATTGATGAACTAGCATTACCTGCTTCCCACAATTTACTGCCATCTTGCACTACTCTTGGTCTGAACCAGTCTCCAGCCCCACCCACTCTGCTGGATATTCATCGGATTTAATTTTGTGCCTGATGATTTTTTTATCCTATTCTACCTGCCTCTTCGTCACGCAGTCAAGTCATTCAGCACTGGTATTCCACCTTAAGTTCTTAGATACTCATTACCAGCTCGCTCATTTTCTATTATGCAACTTTCTAAGCACACATATTTTAACATTATTGCCAACAGTTTAAGCAATCTCTTGGATACTTTCCCATGTACTTTGTCGGATGATATCCAAGGTAATAATTACAGTCTGCTTTCTTGGTTAGTCGCTGCCTTATCCGTGATGACCGAGTGCAGACCACTATTTCCCTTCGAAAGAAAACCTTCCACACCCAGTACTCCCTGGTACAGACTTCGGTCAAAGAGGAATGCAAGCTGCCTGAAAGGACCTGCCATCAAGAACATCAAGTCGTGGCCAAAGTTAGATTTATGGCCGTACTTAAGCACTGCGAAACTCAAGTTAAGAAGGCTAGAACTAAGTACTCTGCCTCTCATATTCTTTCTAGCAGCAATGCATCTCAGGAAAGGTTCAAGATAGTTAAAGAATTCTCTAACATCATTAGGGTTCAACAAGCTATTCCTCTGTCTCACCTTGTGTGGATCTTACCTTGTGGAAATTTCTCCCATGTATCATTTCTCTTTTTCACCCTCTTCTACACTACCTGAGACTGATGCCTAATAACTCCACTCAGGTCTTATCCTCCATCTTCTGTCCTATCACTCCAGTGAAATCCATCAAGATTGTAATGCTTTTGAATCTGGCCGACCAGATAATCCCTGTCTCGCACAAACTTTTCATCTGATTGCAGTGACCGTTGTTCCAGCAATCTGTAGGCTGGTGAATTCTTTATTTGAGTCAGACACCCTTCCTACTGATTTGAAAATAATTTGTTTTATTCCACTACTAAAGAAGCCATCACTGGACCCCTTGGTGTTAAGTAATTATCATATGAACTCTTAGCTGCCTTTCTACACCAAGTTGGTGTTAAGAGTAGTCAACTTTCAATTCTCGGAAATCGTTTTGAACAACTCTGTGTTTAATTCTGCCCAATCTGACTTCCGCCCTTGTTATGGAACGAAGTAGGCTTATTGGCAGTTCTGAAGAAACTCAGTACGATATTAGACCAGGGTGGGGTCAAGGCCCTTATGCTCATAGACCTTTCCAAAGTCTTTGATACTGTATGTCATGCCAAACTGGTGGGAAGGTTCTGGGGTGGAGGGGAGAGGGGGTTGGAGATGGATTAGCTATTTTTTATCAGGGCACAGACAGATAGTATTCACGCTCCCTTTTAGGCCTTCCCCCAACCCCATGCTTTGTGAAGTTAACCAAGGCTCTTCTCTAAATCCTAGGCTTTTAAGTCTTTACACATCCTCTTCATTGGGATTATCAATGAGCTCCATCTGACATGCATGTGTTCTGCTGATGATACCAAGCAGATTCCCTGGTTGCACAATAACAGCGAGGATTTGAGGCTTGTCTAAATGTTTATTCTGGCCTTGAGCACTAGCTGACTGGGTGTAATTGTCTAAAACTTAATTCAGGTAAGACTGAAGTCCTCGATCTGCCACTCTGGGTGGTGGCCGGACGCACAAGAGCACTGTCCACCTCCATCTTGTATTGTGAAAAATCTGGGAGTGATTTTCGGCGATTGGAGGCACAAGCCACCAAAGTCTTGACCTCCTGTTTTTTTCATCTAAAGGTCTTGAGAAAGTTCCTCCCATTGCTGCCAGAGAAAACAGATTCTCCTAGTCTCCAAGCATTGGTCGGATCTAGACTCAATTATGCAAACACTTTATATTTGGGCCCACCCTCATGTGCTATTCATCAGCTACAGCTAGCGCAAAATATGGCGGCCCACCCCCTGCGTACACCTCCACATTATTCTTCCATCTCCGGATTATTGTAGTCCGTACATTAACTTCCTATGCATAAACAAATTCTTTTTAAACCCCTCTGTATTTGCTTTAAAGCCATATATGGCAAAGGACCCTAGACCATTAGTGAACTGCATGTCTGGGTCAGCCCTACACACCATATATTCTTCATAAGCCTATCTTTTAAAAATAAGAATGATAAGGTAGTCTCTACAAGGGGGCAAAGCTGTCCTTTTCAGGTGGCGAGGTCATGGAATTCCCTGCCTCTCGCCTTGAGGTGTTTACCCAACAATTTGGCTTTCAGAAATTAACTGAAACGAAGTTATGTTTTTAAGAAATTACTGGTTTGTCTGGTGGGTTTAGACAGTGTTGGTGACTAGCGTTGGTAATTGTGCGCGTTATAAATACCCAAAATCAATAAATAAACAAATGTAAAAAATAACTAAGTAAATATTTGTATCCAGGGATCTGGCTCCTGTATTTATGTTTTATAATCAACAACTCTTTTTCTCCCGTTTACCAATTAGTCTGTTCTAAGTGTGTGGATTAACTCTACAGGACCACACAAAAGGTACAAGTATTCCTGTTGAATCAACCAAGTGCCCATCGTTCTACAAAGATTAACTTAATATTGGTCGGTGCGAATAATTTTCACATGTTGTTACTTTACCCAAGGAGGGTTTTTTAGAGGCCTCAGCATAAAAAAAAAGAAAGCACAAAAATACTGCCGGAGTATGTTTTGAATCAATTTGCAGTAAGTATGCTACACCTAATTTTACAGTGGCAATAAATCACGACGAGTACAGTTAATAACATTAAGAAAACCAACCCGCAGTCATTGATTTTCACACTTGCTTCAAACTTGAAACGTTCTTTTTGAAATAAAAGAGCTATATCATTACTTATAAGAAGCAATGAAAATTGGGAATGCTTGCAAAATGTCAGCTATTCTAAAACAATGAATGAGACAGACGTTAGGGGTTCATTTTGACAGGAGGAACCAACGTGATACTTTTTTCAAGCCCATCACAAATGTATTACCCCAGATGGCTTCCCTACCATTTGTGTGTGAACAGTAGACAGAGAGTAGAAAAAGGGGGTGGTTGCAAATCATTTTGCAGCCAAAAATAAAATTGTAATTATTCTTTGATGAATGCTTAAATTACGTTGGTCAATTATTTAAGTAGGTCTGTCACGCACCTGAGCATAACAAAGGTAACTGCGGCGTGCACGTCTGTGTTGGAAATCGTCTTCTTCCAGTAAAGGGCACTTTCACTATAATTATTTGGCTCAATTCAGTAATCACAGGAATTCCAAAGTAATAACTCTCAGCAGGGAACACCTGCCAGGAACAGCTTTCACCGTTAGATGGGGCAAATTAAAAAACACTTTTGCAAATATCAGGGGAAAAAACGTTTGCAAATATAAATATTCCAAAGAAAAATATCTGCTTCAAAATATAGCACAGAGAACTGTAATCTCAGGGGTATATTCACAAGAACGTGTGCTAAACAAAACAAAAAATGTTAACGCAACTTTACACATCGCAGCCTATCGCGGGAAAATAACCCTGTGTCAACGTGGAATTCACAACAAGGCGGTACCATGCGATAGTCTTCCGAAACCGCGGACAATGTCCGCGATACAACAACCGCGACGGTGATAAAAACACAAACCTCAACGCGAAAAAACATGCGATGGGCCAAAGCGCGATGAGGAAATCAGCGATAAGCAGCGCCAGGCCTGCAATACACACATGGCAGGCTGGAAAAACCACGATAAAAGTAGAAAAAACACACAAACACAAAATGACCAACACCGAAGCACCATGGAGGCAGCCGGAGCAGGCGCAGAGGACGAGCGCAACCCCACAAGCACCCTGGACGACCAGCCTGGGACCTCGGGGACAGGGAAGGGCAAGGACAAGAAGAAGAGGAAGATGAAGACGAAGTTCAGTCAGCAGGAAAACAGGATCCTGGTCACGGAGGTGATGGAACACCATCAACAACTGTTCGTCACCTCCAACGTGTCATTGGGCACCAAAAATGGAATATGGCGGGACATCGTGGACAAGGTGAATGCCGTCGGAGAGCACAAGAGGTCAATGGACGAGGTCAAGAGACGATGGATTGACATCAAGCGCAAGACCAAGGAGAAACTCGCAGGCAACCAGAAGGCAGCAATGCAGACTGGAGGTGGCAGCCCAGCGCCACAGCTGGAGCTGGATGACATGGATGAGCTGGTGTCGACAGTCATCAGTGTGGAGACTGTGGCCAGAGTCGGGGGACCGGACACTGCTCGACAGGACACAACACAACCGCAACAGGGTGAGTGACCACCAGGTACTGGGGTGACGGGTGGAGATGGCCACAATGGCACACATGCACAATCAAGCAGAGCACAGTGCACACCCACAAAGACTCTGGATCATGGCCCTGATCCACAGACTGTCACAATGTACAATGCCATGCTGTCTGAATGTGAACCTGTACCATGCGGCTACATACATGCGGACACATTGTAATACACCATCTCCCCTTCACATTGCAGGGGCACCAACAACACCTCCTGCAGAGCAGTCCCAGCCACTCTTCACTGATGGCGAGGAGGACACCCCCAGCATCGACACCCAAGCCCTCCAAGACATCATTGACATCATCAGCAACTCACCTCCAGGATCAGGGCAGCCCAGCTGCATCGAGGAGACCCCACCCACTACCCAAACCACCCAGCAGGAGGCACCCACAGCCCCGGCAGTCTCCCAAGACCCCCAGGAACAACACATGGCCTTCCAACGCCGTGTGCTGGAGGGCCAGAGGGAGATGGCTGAGCAGGTGCGGGTGGGGTTCGACCTCATGGCTACCAAACTGGACGCCATCCATGGGTGTCTAGGTCCCATCAGGGACCAGCTCCAGTCCCTAACGAACACCCACGGCCCGCTCCATGGTCTTCAACGAGCCCTGACTGACATCGCTGGAGTCATGACTCGGAGACAAGAACACTTGCCCGCTCAGAGTGGCTCCAGCGATCCCAGCCCTGAGCTGGCACACATGCGGAGGCTCATGGAGGACATGGTGCGGATTGAGGCGGAAAGGATGGCAGCCACCGCTGCACATCAGCGAAATGTAGCTGGGATCTACCATGCCCTGCAGATCCTCATCATGGCATTGCTGCCACAAGCCGTGGCGATGATGAATGCTGCTGCCCCCACACCATCCACATCTCCGCCCCCTGGTGTGTCAGTGCCTCCCAGTGCGGCAGCCGTATCCACTCCGGCACCTGATGTGTCACTGCCACACAGTGTGGCCGACAATCCTCCTCCGGCCCCTGATGTGTCAGTGGCACACAGTGCCGCAGCCGGTACTGCAACACCCACAGGTGGTGCAGAGCACACATCCGAGGACGAGGACATGGATGGGATTGAGATCAGAAGCAGGCACTAGCATTCATTTCTGCCACCTTGCCTGTTTCTGCTTGGTGCCGCACATGGCCCCATGACCTTCCACTGACCCCCGATACACTCCGCTGCACTCACCTTGGACCGCGACATGGACTGCCATATCCTGTTTGATGACCAATGACACGGCGACCAGACTGCGGACTGTACCCTTCCTCTTCCGCAGTACTTGTCATCCCCGGATGGACTCTGGCTGGCCCTCCACGGGCCCATATTGTGTAGTGTGCTTGGCATGGCCCTGTACCGCTCCAGCTGCAAGACTCCACTGGATGTGCAATAAACATCCAGAAACGCACTGCTGTGTCATGTCTTTCATCATTCATGTATGAATGTGTGGATGAATGTAGGGACAGTGATTTCCCTTACGTCAATGATGCTCATCTAGTGGGATGCCAGTCACAGTGTGCTACATTGCCTATTGGGTTCCGGGTGCCAGGGACACACGCATTAGTCACTTCCTTGTACGGACATGGACTGAACCACGCCCAGATCCCCCAAGTCATTGTTGCAAGCCCTGCGCTGGTCCGGCGTACGCCAGGCCAGACCACTCCGCTTCCGCTCCGAGGGGGGGCCCACATAGCTACATGTCGCAGGCGTACACTCTGGTGGTATGCAGGTCACTGGTCTAGTTGTCAGCATGTCACGGCCACTCCCTGAGGGCAGGTTTGCACACACACCACACCCATCCAGCACAGGCGTCACAGGCCATGTGACCCCGCCAATATAAGGGGCCGACAACGTCACATTCCCCACTGCCGGTGGTGACTGGATGATGGACGCTCCACAGTTCTCGATCATAAAGGGCCCATGAGTTGTTGCGCACAGGGTTGGTTACACCCGAAGCCTTGCGCCCGTCACGGGCCTACCACCATGTGGCGCTGACTGGGGTTGCACAGGGTTAGTGGCACCCGAAGCCTTGCGCCCGTCACGGGCCTACCACCACGTGGCGCTGACTGGGGTTGCACAGGGTTAGTGGCACCCGAAGAATTGCGCCCGTCACGGGCCTACCACCACGTGGCGCTGACTGGGGTTGCACAGGGTTAGTGGCACCGAAATAGCTGAGCGGGTGTGCAGCCTGCGATGATGACGTGTGCACTGATGTGGTCTCTGCCATTGTTGCCTCAGGACTCAGCGTCATGTGTGGGACCTGCTGGGCCGCGGGGCGGGTTCGCATGATGTGGACCATGCCATGGTGGCGGGACCGGGGCCTGGAGCTTGCACGGGCACGTGGTGTGCCAACTGGTGGACACACCGTTGGCGGCAGGTGAGCAGTGGGCCCGGGGTGCGCAAGTGCGGACAGCCAGTGCTGGCAGGCGGGAGGGGGTAGGGTGCGGCTACATGCGTGCGCAGGGACGGACAGGTGCTGTTGCCGTGTGCTGTGTGATGGACTCTGCCTTGATTGACTCTGGCCTCGATTACAGATTGCAGACCTGGTGGCTTGCAGTGTATCCCGGCACGTGGTAGGAGACACACCGTTGGCAGCAGGTGAACAGTGGGGCCTGGGTGCGCAGGGGCGGCGGTGTCTCTCTCTCTCTCTCCCTTCCTTCCCTCTCTCTCTCACTCTCTCTCCTTTCCTTCTCTCTTTCTCACTCTCTCTCCCTTCCTTCCCTCCCTCTCTCACTCTCTCTCTCCCTTCCTTCCCTCTCTCTCTCACTCTCTCTCCTTTCCTTCTCTCTCTCTCACTCTCTCTCCCTTCCTTCCCTCCCTCTCTCACTCTCTCTCTCCCTTCCTTCCCTCTCTCTCTCACTCTCTCTCCTTTCCTTCTCTCTCTCACTCTCTCTCCCTTCCTTTCCTCTCTCTCTCACTCTCACTCTCTCTCCTTTCCTTCTCTCTCTCTCACTCTCTCCCTCCCTTCCTTTCCTTCTCTCTCTTTCTCTCTCTGCCTTTCTTTCATTCTCTGTGTCTCGCTCCTTTGATGTGCGCATGGCACACGTTCTGATTTTGTGCTTTATTTTCCAGGCTGTGACATCGAGATTGTCCCTGATGGACCCGACAGGAGTCTTCCGCATTGGTGTTTTGTGTTGTATTTCAATAAAGTTTTTGGTTGTTACTTCAGTGCTGTGTGACTGTTTCTCGTTCTTCTGGCCAAACGTGTGTTATTTTTTGACTATGTGCGTCATCATGCGCTTTTTGTGGCTCTTGTGTCGTGCACGGTATGTGTATGTCCGGGGGGGGCTGAGGGGGGGGGGCTGGGGGTGGTGGCGGTGGGTGTTGTGGCCCTTATGGGTATCCGAGCTGCATGATCATTGTCTCCATGGCATCTGTGGGTCTTCAGGTGTGGCTCTTGGCTGGGCTCCCTTTCATGCTGCAGCTAGTCGTCCTGCTTAACACCAGCAAAAGGCAGGTGTTAAATCACTGGTGCTACCGCGGCTTATCGCCTGTTTTTGGTTCGCATCGCAGATCTGGCAGTTTGTTGTGAAAGTGGTGTTGTGGTTTTATCGTGTGTTTTTGCACGGGAACGCCTACTCTGCATCTCATTAGGGTTAGTTGGTGGTGTCCACCGTGGAGATAAATTTTGGGGCAGTTATCGCGGGAATACTGTCGATGTCTGCAGTTTGCACCCGCTTGTGAATGGGGTGCTAAATCTATCTCCACTTTTGATGCGTTAAGGTGGAGATAAATCGGCGGCAGGTCCTTGTGAATATGCCCCTCAGTGTTTTGAAATTGTGAGTTTAGAGTCCAAAGATTGAAAGCCGTCTGAAGAGCTGGAGCAGAAGAATGTAATCTCGATATTTGGTGATATATTGGGTGAATTCTGAATCTAATAAAAATAAAGTCTAGAGGTGACGATCCTATTTAACCTAATTAGTGAGTACCACCCACATATATGCATGGAGATCGGTTCCTGGAGGCTATTGGACGATTATTAAGTGAACCCAAACCCGGAGGTAAGGGCTAATTTCAAATTGGGAGCTCATAACTGATGTACTAAGCTGCTCCCCAGCTAAGAAACACCCATCATCATGGCTTCTGTCCTTGACATGGTGAATTTAACAGATCATTTGTTCTTGTAATATCAGCTTTCACTTGTAGAGTCTTTTCAAAGATTTAGGAAATAGATCATTTCTAGAGTTTTCTAACTTTATGTCTCTGACGCTTCTGCCAACTACGGAAACATATTGGGAACTTGAGATCTGTACATGCCCTAACTCTCTAAAATGTTTATACTTAAAAGCTGTGAATGGGCATTTATAGAAATATAAACATTATATTCATTTCTGATAGCTAATGATATATATATATATTAATAACAGTTTTTCCTGAATCTGTGCAGCCCTATGTGTCCTTGAATAGATTAACTGTAGCTGCAATTCATGTTAAAGACTTGTTAACCTCTCCATGCTAGGTAGAAACTGATCAATTATTTGATAACTGACTTTTGTTTTCTACCCAGGAGCTCCAATCAAGAAGAGCAAAATGTAGTATTTTCCGTTCACTCTAATTTTCCGGAAACACTTTTTGTATCAGACAAGATAACCATAAAACATTAAGGGCCGAAAGTTGATTCTTTTTCTGTATTCACAAACCACAAATTAATAGTAACTTTTCAGCTGCTGAGTCTTTGCAGTCAAGACGGAGAACTCTGCACATAAAAATATAGGCCTGTCTTATCTTTTTACAGTGGGGGCTGCTCGCATTGCTTAGTGGTGAGTTCAAGGGGAATGGGGGTAGGAAAACAATCAAAATGGAAGACATAATTAGAATTATTAAAATTGCACTTACCTGTTGCTCTAACAGCCTCTGCCTTGCTCCTCTCTCCCGATCCTCGAGTCCGGCTGCACACTGCGCAGACTCACAGATGCCAATCCAGGCACTTCTCTCATGCAGGGAATACTCTTCCCAGCATGAGCAAAGCGCTGGGATTGGTCTGAGCGGCCTGGTTTGCAGCTCAGACAGTGCCTGGGAGTCTGTGGCGTTTCTCCAACCCGGCTGTGCAACACAGCTGGGTTGGAGAAACCTAAGTGCGCATGTCTGTTTGGCGGGCCTAAGACAACCGGCCAAACTGACATGTGCACTTAAAAGTGCCCACCACTCCTCCCCGTCCCATGCCTATCACACAGGGAAGTCTACTGACGGCGTTCCAGTTCGGTTACCGGTGTGAGGAGAGGAGAGGCGCACACGGCTCAGATTATTAAGAACGTCTCTCAGACTCGAGGGAGTTCATGACACCTAATTAAGTAGCCACTGGATGTTTTCGATGGACCACACTTTTGGATACGTTACCCCTACTACTATACTAGCCTGATCCGTATGGAAGAAGTGCATGGCTGATTGATTAAAGGAAGACTACATTCTCAGGTGTGTGTCCTCTATTCTGGATAATACCTTACACAATCCTAGGAATCGCCTGGTGGTATTATCAGTGCCCTGATGAAGCCCTGTTTAGGGAGAAACGCGTTGGCTGCACATGTAATGGACTGAAACTATTAAAGAAGAATTTTGAACATCATTGAAGACGCAAGAACGTTCTTTCTGTTATTTGACTGTTTATACCTGTTGCCTCTCTTTCTTTTGTGTACTGTCACACAGGATTGACTGGCCCTGCCCAGTTGAAGACTCGCGTTGTCGGCTGTGTGACAGGCAAAAATAAAATTATAATAAAATGCTTCTATTATCATTTTATTTTTCATATTTTAGCAGGGGGGGCGGCGCTCCTCTGCCATTACGGAAGAGCTATCCCTGTCTTTTTATGTGCGGAGTCCTGAGCCCGGACTGAGGAGTCTTCGCATCTGTAAAGTTACCATTAAATCGTAGTTTGCAAATGCTAAAAAAGAGTAAACTTACACAAAAGTGTAAGTTTAACTTTGTGAATCAGGCCTTAAATTATTCAACTACACGTCCTGGCTGGAGTTGAAATCGCACTTAGAACTGCATTTTTTCATGCTTCAATCGCGTATTTTCCTGCAGTGTCACATAATGTTTTCAAAAATGGAATCCACCAAGGTCACCTTTATTACCACTAGAACATTTACCTCAATGATCAAAAAGGATCTATTAAGTGCATTTTTGATATGTAAGTAGAACTATAAAAAAGTATTTCAGAATAACCATATTCACTCAGTCCTTGTCGTTTTGCATGTTAAATTTGTCTGGCATTTACCATGTACTATCCTGAAGAATAGCTACAATGGAGAATGTATAAGTTGTACTCTACCATCTAACAGCTTCTACGCTCGAGAACTCCCGTTACTGTCAGCGCGTAATAAACTTATGTCAGCCACACATATGTCATCCTGGTCCAAGAAACACATTTTCCAAGTAAAAAGCATAACTCTTTTTTTATTTTTAATGGCATGTCTAATGGAGTGAGCAGCCAGTGAGTCCAGTGAATAAAATCCTTCTCTAGGCTACTTCCACCAGACTTGACAGTCTACACAAATGATGCTAACATGACATTTCCATGTCTGTCACTAGACTTTTAATGGCCTGGAGTAAAGGCCTCTAAATGTGTCAATTTCCCTGCAATTTCCAACAGTTGTCGCCTATCTTCTTTTACAGCTTTTCGTATCACATCTTCAGTAGGCTGCAGAGACTATGTAAGAGACATGTTATTCCCTTGTTGAACACCTCTTATTGTTCTAGGACTACATCGGTGTGACACTGAGTGCATCATTATTTCAATGTATTGAGTAGTCACTTCTATTCTTGCTTTAATTCCTGTTTTCCATTTACAGTTCCTTGACAAGGCTTATGGGACACCCACTACAATACCACTTCACAACACCTTTACTTCACGATTCCTTGAGAAGTAAATTAGCACTTTTACAACACATCACATAATTATGCTAAATATTTGAAGACAGGCATTTGCCTAGATACATCCATCTTCTTTACATCACAGAAGCATACCTTATATGTCTGTTTCTAAGGATTTCACAGATTGCAAAGGATTTTTATCATAAAATTGTTTAGGTAGTCATAACGCAGCAGCAATATGCCTACAAAGACACAACCAATACGTCTCTGTAATGGAAATGATAGTCTGCTACCGCTTGAGATGTCATGCTGTGTTGTCATTCATGAACAATAATATTCTCTCTTTTTCCTTCCCCATGGAGTGGGGACTCCATGGTTGATTGTTTTTCTGCAATATATCTAGGTCTTGTTTGCATTCTTTTTAGCTCTTTTCATCTTGATGCTTTTTCTAAATTGTGCCCCACTTGCTACTTTCTTTCTCACTTTCAAGAGCATAAATGGAAAACCACTGGCAATGTGACCATGTGTGAAGTCTCCCCAGTGGACTGTCTCTTTACATTTCTTATCACATAGAAGTTATTTTTAAAAACCATATATGCTAATCTCTCTTCCCAAAACTAAAATTCTGACTGGTGCTGGCAGATACATGGAGTGATTTTTTTTTTGCAGTGGTACGTTGCTCTATTTCAGGCTTGTCCAATGAGTAGCTCGTGAGGCACTGGTAACTCTTCAGCTACCTGTGGGTAGCTCTCCTCTGTATAGCCCAGCCTACTAACTTAGAAGCTTTTGCTTGGTTGAATGAATATGTATACCAAAATTGAGAATGTGTATTCGAGACAAAATTGCGTGTATTTTCAAAACTCTTTGGTTGGTGTTTACATAAAAATGGCTGAATTTCCAAAATATATTCAAAGCTCATTTTTGAATGATAAAATCATCGGGCACAGGGAAGACTTACTAATATGATCACATTGGCACCAGGGACATTCAGATATGGTGGTTCTGTGTTACCCATGTATGCTTGCAACTCTGCCTGGTGCACCAAGCCGATCACTGCTAGAAGCCTTGCATAGGGTGGCCACTAATGTAATCTTGTCTAACATGGTCCCTCTGACAACACTAATTGTATCAGAAGCTCTGGATGGTTTTCATTGAACTTACGTAGCTCTTTTGACTGAAAAGGTTGGAGACTCCTGCTCTATTTTCATTCACCATCTCGATACACCGGGAGAGATAAAGGAAAGCACGTCAATTTTGCTCCTGAAAGATTTCAGTAACTGGGTGTAGGGTGTCTAATCACACTTTTGTGATAACCTGCAGAATAACTGCAGAATTGTAGAAACCATCTCCAGGGCAGGAAAGACATTGAAATTCACTTTCATTAGTAACAAGGCCACAACTCATAAACATCTTTAAGTTTATTTTCTACATGCCCAGGCTTATAGTGCCTCCTTGCTCATTGCCTCGCTTATTACATTGTATTTTTCAAATATATTTACATGAAATATTGAACACAGGCAACACTGCAAAACTGAAAAATAAGGTTAGGGTTCCCATTTCAAGTAGAAATTCTATGGAAACACATCAATCCACCAGTAGCACTCTAATCTGCATTACAATAACGTAAATCGGTACTGTTCCATATGAAGTATTAAAGCATTTCAGCCAGCAAAATACCATCCATGACTACCCAGAGACTCACACCGCTGTGCAGGCAGAATTCCTTTGATTAATTCCCTACAGGACCATACTAGCCCAGTGATCTTTGGAACTCCCTGGCACTGTCAAAGACTATATGGTGCTTAAATCAGAAATTATGAGCAAATAAAGTAGCATAATAGTGCGGCTCCTCCGCTAATGCGAGGGAGGATCTCCCCATGCTCTGTGAGCAGTTCGAAAAGGAAAAATAAAATGATAACAACGCAGTCAGTATAATTTTATTTTTCCATCCTGGCTCAGCTGGTGCGGGGCTAGGCTGTCACAGGAGGAGTGGTGGGCACTCTCTTAAGTGCACATGACGGTTTGGCCAGCTGTCTTGGGCCGGCCAACCAGTCATGCTCACTTAGCATGTTCTCCACCGGGCTGTATTGCACAGCCTGGGTGCAGAACATGCAGAGGCTCCCACTCCCTGTCTGCGAGCCGAACACAGTGCTCAGACCAAACAAGATGCTACTGTCATGGTGACAACAGCTTCAATATTGGCTAGGGGAGCCTGGGAGCTTCCTGCCTTCTGCTTATTGCGTCGAGGACCGAGAGGCGGCGGCCTGCCTGAAAGTAAGTGGATTCTTTTTTTCGCCCCTTGCCCTGTTATCCCCACTAAGCATCAGCCGCCACTGGTGGCGTTGTATGTAAAATACATATGACTAGTGGTGATTGAATAATATATAAATAAACGCATTCAATAGCTTGCGGGCCAGAATAAGTATATCCAAGTAGTACTGGACAATTTTAAATTAGTGGGATGCAATTCTACACTGACATTTGGACAAAAATGACAAGTGTATATACCACAATATATATATTGATAATTTGTGTAACTTAGCCTCTAGTTAAGCAGGTTTTGTAACTTGTATCCAGACTCTGACCTCTGCTAAAAGGACAGTTCTTATACATATTTGTCCACAGTGGTGTACGTTCCACTATCTGTTCATTTCCTTTCTTAGCATATGTTTTATGTTTGTCTAGAGACAGCTTGAGCTGTCTTGCCAGACCCATGTAATCAAAAAACTTCATAAATAAAATATATGTACAAATATACCTTCATAGAGGGGCTTTTTGTCAGCCCTCTTCATCCCCTGATCTGTTCAGTAGTCCTTCACATTTTGCGTCCACCTACCACAGCATTCAGCAAGGAGCAGCGCAGCAGCCACCTCAGTCAACATCTTTTTTGCACTGTCAGTGATAATCATTTTGCTTGATCACATTTGCATATCCACCTAAGGCATGAAACTGGAAGGACTGGTGGGCTAAATCTATACTTTGACAGCGTTTGTTTCCTTTCCATTTTTTCCTATTTTTATTATTTTATTTATGCTTCGGTGTTTAAACTACATTTTCAGATTACAATAAATAGGACCATTTGTTCATGCCAATAAATGTCGCATTTGCCTGAGATGTGTGTTAAAGTTAAAATATTGTTTTTTATACCATTTCTAACTACACCTGTCATCTAGGAAAAACACCCACAGTTCTAATAAAATTATATGTGATAGTTATTTAAAAAAACATTATTTATTGCAAGCGTATTAGTGCCATGGGTAGGCAGAGGTGTTTTTATTAAATTTTTTATTTTGTGGCATATGCTTGCAATATAATTATCTCACCGTATTGCCTAGACTAGACCTATTGTCTTTGCCAATGCTTGTTGCAAGTCTGCTTCAAGATAAAGATGTCTCTTGAGATATAAGGTACCACCCATTTTAGTAGAAAGGTCACCGTGTATTCATTAATCAGGGTAAATGGATGATTCATCGTGGACTTTCAGCTGTGACATAGCTGGATAATAACCACATTTAAGGTTATTTTTTTAGATTCTCGATATAAATGTGACTTTTGAGTCATAAGACTGGTTTGCTGTAACTATATGTGTGGATTAATTTTAGGTAGTTAACAATAGTTGCTGAAGTCCTCCAACGCAAAAATATCCCATCTGAGATCCAAGTTATACTACCCGTGCCAAAATATTTTGGCAGTGACTTAATCCCACACTGTTTTGTGTGAAACAAAATAAGAATGACTGTAAACAACATAGCAATTTCCAGTTAAAGCCCTTATTGCAGAATGTTCTGCATGGGGAACTGGCTCTTGCTATTTATGCTCTACATCGTTGTTTTCATGGAGATGACATTTTGTTGCTGTTACACAACTTTTAACCATGTTTATGCTAGGAGAAATATGTTCACATAGCAGTTTTCTACAAATCATTTCAATGTGTGAGCAAGGAGAACTTGGCAAAGACACTAGCAGAGTATTTTATTACTCGTAAACGTGTGAGATTTGTGTACGCACAAGAGAAAAGCCGGTTAACGAGGACTGACAATTATGCAGTGGCGGCCGCCGCAAACAATGGTGGGGCGCGTGGAGGGGGCATGCGGCAGGGGCTGCGGGGGGCAGCACGGGGGGAGAGATTTAATAATAATATATTTTTTAAGAGAGGCTTAATTGAAGCTACAGGCTGCCTAATGTATCGCACCTTGGTCTTCCTGGTCCCTTCAGCCCCTGGGACATCATCACAGACTCCCTGTGCAATCCCCGTGCTGCTCTCATTCTATGAGAGCGGCACGTGGATTGGCCTGAGCGGGCTGGTTTGATGCTCCGCTCAGGCACAGGAGCCTTTGCAGTTTCTCAAACCCGGCTGTGCAATGCAGCCGGGTTGGAGAAACCTAAGTGCGCATGTGTGTTTTCCCGGCATAAGACGGCCGGCCAAACACACATGCACACTTATAAGTGCACCAACCACAACTCTCATGGCCCTGGCCCTCCCTACAGCGCTGGCTTAGATTCAGCAGCTGGAAAATAAAATGATGTTAAAATACCGTTTTATGTTTTCAGCTGCTGGCTCTGAGCCAGTGAGGCAATGCTCCTCCTCCATTGCGGAGGAGCCGCTCCTGCAATTATGGCTCCTCTAACAGCATTATCTACATTTGACGTTCCTGCAATCTTGTCTTCCCTTGATGGATGTACCACCCAAATGGTGGAGAGTCTACCCTACTTAAAGAGAGTACTGCTTAAACCAGATATATCCAATGAAGGTCCAGGAGGGATGTATCTTTGTCAGATTGTCAGTATATCTACTACACCGGATAACTTTTCATACATCACAGCCAATTCACACAAGCATTTGTGAGTGTGAGAAGTAGCGCTACAAGAGTAATCTTTTACACATTCTTACATGCCTTTGTAAATCAGGCCCAAAACATCCAACTCCCTATTAGTAAAAGTGCTAAAAGGGCACAGCTCTTTCTGTTTGCACTAACTGAATGTGAATATTCCCTGAATATTTCCATTTTAGATGTTTTGGGACCAGTTTCCCAAAAGTATGTAAGAGTATGTAAAAGAGTATTGTAGGAGTATTACTTTAGATACTACAAAATGCCTTTGTGAATAGACCCAATGAATCTAAGTGGAATTTGTGTACAAAGTCAGTGCTCATCCTCTGACTACCTGAACTTATGTTTTATATCTCTTCCATAAACTCTGCATTTAGACACAAGCTAATTAATTTTCAGATGCACCAAAATCATGAAATACGTTTTCCAGTTTGACAAAGAAGCACTGCACAATTAATGGGAGCGAGGCTGAGACCACCAAATGTCAAGTGTTTGCAGAACATTTATTGGCTGTGATTAGGATTGGATCTCTGTATTCAGAGGTTAAAGCTTTTAACAATGCTAATTCATACCATATTTCTCTGGCTGACATATGGATTTCACTCCATTATTACTTTTTATTCTCTGTGTTCTGGCAATGCTTTCATGAGACAGTTGGTATTCTTTTAAAAAGTAGAATTTGAAGAGTTAGTTATGACTTATTTGAATCAAAATTAGGGGCCCAATCACCACCCACCTATATTACTGGCCAGGCCTGGTTTGACCACTTTTTGAAGCTTTATTCGGCCTCTGGGGAGACGTTCACTATGGAGGAAGCCGGGCCCCTTACCCAGCATGCGACAAACGGGTTTTTTACCCTGAACGAGATCGAGTCCTCTCTCAGGAGAATAATACTGTCTAAGGCGGCAGGTCCTCATGGCATACCGGGGGACTTATTCTTATCAGATATTCCAAGCTGGGCTAATTATATCTTACTCCTGTCCAATACATGGTGCTCCAGTCCCAGGGTCATGGAAGGGGACAGAGGTGGTCCCAATTTATAAAAAAGGAGATAGAGGTGAATCCTCAAATTACAGGCCTATCAGCTTGCTCGGTGCCCTCCAAAAGGTCTTCTGTAGAGCCCTTCTGCACAAAATCCAGGCTTGGGAGGAAGAAAATGCAATCTTATCCCAATACCAAGCAGGTTTTAGAGAATTGACGGGGCTATCGATCAAGTATTTCGCCTTCTGCTCCTCTACTGGAAAGTGGTTGTGATCGGTCGGGGCAGTCTTTATCTAGCTTTTATTGATCTAAAGACTGCCTTCGACTTAGTTCCCAGGCATAAGCTATGGCTTGTGCTTAATGACATGGGGATTCCGCCACCTATCCTCAGCCTGCTAGTTCGATTGCACGTGGGGAACTATGCACAGGTCAGATGAGGGCCGCAGGGACAACTTACAGAGCGTATCCCAGTTAGTAAGGGAGTGCGCCAAGGTTACGTCTTGGCTCCCACCCTTTTTTCACTGTACATGAACGGGGTGGTCAGCTTTCTGCAACAAGAACCTGCAGACGCACCAACCTTGGGGGGGGACAAGGTACCAACCCTATTGTTTGCAGACGATACCCTGCTGGTGTCCAAGACTCCGGCGGGACTTCAGCTTCTGCTCAATAGATTCCAGTCGTTCTGTGATACCAGGGGTTTGGTCATTAACAGTACCAAAACCAAATTCATGGCCTTTAATCTGCATAAGTCCTTCAAAGGCAGTGTAGGGCTAGATGGGTTCCCCCCTAGAAAGAGTCGGTACCTTCGACTACCTAGGTATCCGCCTCTCAGATAGAATGTCCTGGAATCCCCACATCACCAAGATGCTACTGGGTCACAAGCGTGTTAAGGGAGTGCTAGGGAGGGAACATCGCTCCTCACTTAGTAGACCGTTCCCTGCCGCCTTGCAGGTCTATGATCTGAAGGCTGTTAGTGCATTGCTGTATGGCGCAGAGTTGTGGGGCTTTGACAAGACACCCGAGCTTAGTACCTCAGAGAATAAATTTCTTAGGAACCTCGTGATGCTTCCCCAAAGTACCCCGCTTACACCACTAATGCTCGATATGGGCAGGCGCACTATTAGTGATAGAGCGAAGCTCCGCCCGCTGCTTTATTGGGCACGCATTATGAGAACTCCGAAGCTACTGCCCTTTGCAGAAGCTCTGGCAGAGGTCGCCCGTCTTGACACGTGCAATAAGGTAGGGTGGATTAATAATGTCAGGAATTTGGTGTCAGATGTCGGGCTCAAGGGTCTTTGGGACAAGCCAGATCCCACCCTGCTACGAAAAGTGGCCCTGAAGCAATACTACTGGAAATGGGTGGAGCAATGCGAGCTTACCAAGCCTACTCTGGGGAAACTTACCGAGGAATTTCTGCTCCATAAACAGGTTAGATTGTTGGAACCCTACCTAGACATAATTCAGGTCCCCCAGGACAGAACGTTACACATTCAATTCAGGTTTGGTACCCTACCTGTGGGCAAGGTTACAGCCAAGTGGCACTCTAACTCTTCAAGTTTAAGAAATTGCCCCGGTTGCAACGCCCCGGTGGAGTCCGTAGCCCACGTGCTGTTTGCATGTCCATCTTATACGCAGCCCAGGGACAAGTGTCTCAAACCGGTCTGTTGCCAATTGGGCACACGGAACCACTGGGATGCACTTCGCATACTGAAGTCGGATGCCAGGCCCCTTTTTGCCTGTGCTATGGCTAAGTTTCTAAGCCACATGTGGGGTATTAGAAGGAAGGCACTTATGAGATCATCTTAGTAATGGCCAGGTTGACCCTTAGTTTGAGTTGCCTTTTGGGTCCCAGTGACTAAACTTAGGTTACCCCCACTTGTTTTAGACGTTGCACGAGCACTATATTGTAGACTGATTGCATAACCTGATTGCTAGGGGTGGACCCTAAGGCTAACCCTGTGACATCCTCTGCTAGACGTTTTTACCATTTTTCATTAGTTTTTATATTCCACACTTGTTTTTAATTATTGAATCTTATTTTTAAATGTATGAAAGATTTTATGATGTACAACTTTCAACTGGCCGCTGTTGAACAGTTAAGGTACGCACTTGCCGGTTGCTATAGGGGTGTGCTTTCTATTCTAACTGTTGTGAGTAGTTGAACTGAGCACCCTATGTAATTTTGATCATATTGGTTTAATATGTTTTAGCCATGCAGGTAATTTGCTGTCAAATTACAATCTTGTGATATACGTTTTTGCATGTCTATTGTGGGTTGCCTTGTTTGAATTCTTTTTCTTTTATATTTTTAACTGTGTTTTACTATCTAAGTCTTGTGTAGCTTTTATGACTTGAACAGTCGAAATAAAGCTTAATAATGGAATGGAATCAAAATTATTTATAAGGCAGATAGTTTGTTGGCATTTAAAAATGTCTTCTCTGGACCATATGTAATAGGAATACTTGGTCATACCTCACTCCTCACAATTTTGTTTGGTTCCATCAGCTGAACCTCCCCATCCTAAGATCCTTTACAATGCCAATAAGTCAATTTCTAAATTAGACTAGAAACTTCCTCCTATCCAATGGGATCAGTAACTGTGCCAGTATCTTCCCGGAAAACATTTCCAGGAAACCTGTGATGGGCAAATCATTTTCCAGAAGTTGCAACATTATCAGCATCTGCAGTTTCATGATGCTAGACGTCTTGTCCCAATAATATGAACGGTAACCTATTCGCTGTCCATCAGCCATTCTGGAACATTATAATAGGGAGAGTGGTCTTATCTCATTAAAAATGGAATACACACAGTCAGCTCCTAGAAGGAATCTAAGGGGCATATTTACAATGAAGTGGCGGAGCGTGGCGTTAGCCTCCTTGGCTTAACGCCACGCTCCGCCACTTCAGAAACGCAGGGCTGCACCATATTTACAATAATAAGGTGCAGCACTGCGTTTCCCCCTGTGCTGGCGCTAAATTTAACTGCCTAGTGCCAACGCAGGCACCCTTACACCATAGTGAAAGGGTGTCTGCGTTGAGGGGAAGATTGTTTATGTGCAGTAAGGTGTCCCTTCCTGCACATAAACAATCTTTCAATGACGTTTTGTCACTTCTATGAATGCTGCTTACTGCAGCACACACACAAGTTATAAAATGTCATTTTTTTAACAGATTGTTTATGTGCAGGAAGGGTCACCTTCCTGCACATAAACAATCAATTAGCTTTTGCTGTACCAATGTGTGCTGCACAACGCAGCACACATGGAAACAGCAAAAACGAGGAGAAATAAAGCATTTTTCCTCGTTTCACCTGTTTAAGACCAGGTTTTCCATGGTCTTAATTTTGGCGCTGCCTCCTATTTACGCTGACCTTGTAAATATGGAGCAGCATCAAAATGAATGGGTGTTGCAGTGGAACGCCGACAGCAACACCCATTGCCCTCCCCTTTCATGCTAAGTACAGCGTGAAAAGGGGCCTTATTTGCAAGGCAGCGTTAAGCCACGTTAAATGCCTTAACGCTGCCTTGTAAATAAGGCGAAGCACATATCGCCACAGGAATGTCATTGCAACAGAAAACTACCAGTCCCCCCACAAGATGTTTCCATGTTACGTTCATTCCTTGGCATGGTCAGCTACTGTTCTAGATATATGCAAGACGTTGCCACCGTAAGTGCTCCACTGACAGACTTGTCAAAAAAGAATGTTTCATTTCATTGGTCGTGTGAATGCAAGCAAAGCTTCAAAAAAACCAAACAAGCTATTGAGAATGCTACTGAAATCGCATACTTTACTGAGAAAGAATGTTTAGCAGTGGTGTGGGCTTGTGAACATTTACACATATTCTTACATGGAAAGCGTTTCGTGCGTGTGACGGATCATCAAGCGCTGTTGACCATCTTTGGCAATCCAAAGGCCAAGATGCCTCCTCGTATTTTTTTTTTCTTTTTTTTTTCTTACTATCAGAAAGCCTTATGTTAACGGTTAAAGTGCAACGTGCATAAAAGTTTTTAGCAGCAATAACAATAAAGGTATTTGGGCAACAAAATGTCACTAAAGTGCAGCGTGCGGTGCAGTGCCCTGGTTCGAAAAAAAGCTGGACCCGGAAGTCCAGGTGAATCAAATTCAGTATGAAAAATTTAGTCACAGCTAATCCGTTAGACCATAGCACATGTGAGATTGGCTGATAGCGGTGGGGTACAGATGGTGCAGGTAGAAGCAAATGATAGAGACAGCAAGATGAAGAAGCACACAGAACCTGATAGCCGACTCCAAGAGCCCAAGGCCTAGGATGAAAAGGGGGTGGACCTGCCCTGCCTCTTCCTGGCACTGACGGGCAAGGACGGGCCCGCCCTTGGCCCGGGCTTCGCCTGGGCGCGGCCCGCGCGCGTCCCGCGCTGCGGGAGACTTGCGGCGTTTAAATCGTGCCTCCAGGTGCGCTGTTGGGCGTCAGAGCGGGGCGACAAGGCAGGGAATGCTGGGGGATGTAGTTCTGGTGAGCCGTTCCCCTCACGGCAGGTGAAAAGAGAGGAAAGCCCTGCAGCATTGGCCGTTACCCTGACGGCGGCGATGGTATGGTGCTAATGCCCCCTTCGCTGCTGCCCAGAGTGTAGAGCTGCTGTTTTCCGCGTCCCGCACTGCGGGAGACTTGCAGCGTTTAAATCGCGCCCCCAGGCGCGCTGTTGGGCGTCAGAGCGGGGCGACAAGGCAGGGAATGCTGCGGGATGTAGTTCTGGTGAGCCGTTCCCCTCACGGCAGGTGAAAAGAGAGGAAAGCCCTGCAGCATTGGCCGTTACCCTCACGGCAGATGAAAAGAGAGGAAAGCCCTGCAGCGTTGGCCGTTACCCTCATGGCGGCGATGGTATGGTGCTAATGCCCCCTTCGCTGCTGCCCAGAGTGTAGAGCTGCTGTTTTCCGCCTCCTCGTATTGAATGTTGGGGTCTACAAATACAAGTATACAACTACACAATTGTGCACCATCTGGGAAAGATCAAAATTCTGCTGACTGCTTCGCACAAGTGCCTCTACAGAGCCATGGTACCCCTTCTAAGACAGCTGAATCCTACATACATTTCATTGCGAAATCCAGTACACTAGTTGCCATTTCACTGGAACAAATTGTCACTGCCATGAGTCAAGATAGTGACATGTTAAAACTGAAAGACATTATTCACATCAGTCTTGGAACCAGTACACTTGACCTCTTACCAGTGGCATTGAATATCAGATGCTTAAAAATGTCAAAGATGAACTGTCTGCTACTCAAGAAGGCATTATCCTGAGAGTTTTGATAATTGTTATTCCGGAGAGTCTGCAAAAATAGATAATTGAAGTGGCCCATTAAGGACATCATAGAATCGTTGCCACAAAACAAGCTCGCCGAGACCGAGTCTGGTTTCCCCATCTCGATGAGAGAGTTGAAAGTGAAATTGAAGCCCTGTCATCTATGCAACTGCCTTTCATAGAAAACCACTCAACACACCTTGAACATGTTAGAGTTGCCAGAGCATGCATTGGAAAGAATTGCTGTTGAGTTGCCTTTTGACAATGGACATCACATGATGATGATTGTTGATGAATACTCCTGCTTTCCATTGATAGAAGATCTCCCATCCACCACTCAAGAAAGAGTCCTCGAGAGGTTATGTTTGCGACATGTGGTGTTCCTGCAATCTTAAAATCTGATAATGGCCCACTTTTGAACAGTTGAGAATTCAGACACTTTCTCAATCATCTTAATGTGAAGCATCATAAGAGTACACCTCTTTGACTCCAGGCCAATGGCCTTGTCGAACATTTCATGAGTACTCTTAAGAAAGCTGTTCAGCATGTTGTACTGGGAAGGCTCAACCTTAAAACTGTCTTGAATTCTACTCTTTGGGCTTACCATTCAACCCCTCACTTGACCACAGGTGAAAGCCCTGCAACCTTGATGTTTGGGAAAGCCATGACGATCAAGTTACCTCAATAGACCAACAGAAGATCAAGTACTGAGGAAGAAACCTGTATAAGAGACTTGTATCATAAATGAAAAATGAAGGCCAATGCAGACAAATGCTGATATGCAAAAGACATTATGTTTACTTGAGGTGCTTGTCCATCAGCCTAGAAAATGGAAATCTGATGCTCCCTTTGATGCTGAGCCATTTCATGTTATGACCAGCAAAGAACAAATGGTGACTGACCAACATCCTGGGGAGTCTGTCACGTGCGATTCCTCGCATTTCCGACATGTGGCTCATCACTCGTCAGGCACTGATGTCAATGTAGAGACTCGGTCTAAAATGACAATTGGAGAACCCCTGACTGCTGTTGTTCCTCCATCGCCAACGGAGATCATAGACATTTCGACTGCCTGTCTCCAGTATCCGAAGACACAGTCGAGGCGTGTGAGCAGAATGCTATGAAGACTCACTGAGGATTTATGATTGTATATATTTCTAAATTGTTTACATTTTTTATTTAACAGAGGGGCCCTTTTGGCTCCTGCTGGACTCCGTAGAACTATGACGTAAGCGTTAGAGCATAGTGAAGTGAATGCAAGTTTAAAATGTTGAGTTCGGAGTTACACACAGAAGAATAAAGTCATCTTATACCAAGCTCCGTGTGTGGCATAGTCATTAGCGAGTACACAGTCTGGGGATAACACTACAAATACTACAGGAAATAACAGTGATTCTCAAATGTTTTTCATTTTGCTTTTAGTACGGAATTACATCCCAGAGCAATGAACAACAGAAACCTAGAAAAGGACAAGCACTGTTGTGGTGAAGGAGAGTTAGCCTGCTTCCGCTGGTGTGGGTTTACATCAGCATAGTATGGATTTGACAGAAGGCTTTCTTATCATTTTTAGCACATATGTTCTCTTAAAGAGAACACGAATCTCAGCAAAACTATTCATCCTTTTATCCATCAGAGGCTGATAAGATGTTGTACATTGAGAAGGGTGACAATAAACATCTGCTATTAGCATCAAAAACTTTGACAGTGAGCATATTGACTTGTGTTATATCAACGAGGCCATTCAGGAAAATCAGAGAAGGCAGGCATGAGAACATTAACATCATATTGGTCTGAATTGTTCCCCTACTCAATAATGGTAATTGTATCACCATAGAAGGACAGAAGGCTGAGTGGACAAGGGTAGATTTAAACATATGGGCAGAAGCTTAGCTAACGATTCAGCATTTGAAGCATTAGCTCTCTGAAAAGCAGAACCAAAATCGAGAAGCTCAACAAGTGATATGATTCCAGCTCTAAAGGACATCAGAATTAACTTGTTTTAATTGAAATTTGCTTTCTATCACGCACCTGAAGCACGTTTTTTGATGTTTCTAAACATTGTAAATCAGTTCTCAATTGTATACAATGTATCGACTTCAGAAGGGTGGGATATGTGTTGGCATTACAGCGAGGTCAAAGATTCACTGCAGACTCGAGGTGCCAGAGAAATATCTTTTTCAAATAAATATCCTTTTCTAAACTTGACCTAGCTGTAAATCATCCTTAAACATCCTCTTCCCCACAATATAATGAACTTTAAAAACACTGTCCCTGATGCAACCCTTCTCTGACAGTCAGTGGCGTAACGAAACCTAAGGGGGGCCCCCTTTCAAAGTACATGGAGGGGGCCCTCCGATCCACGACGTACCACGACGTATCACGACGTACCACTTTGCCCCACTGCCAAAAAATCTGGTATATTTTTAAGGGGAACCTCCAACATTTAATGAAATGCCTCTATATTGCCTAGCTCAAAGTTTGAATAAGAAAGTGAGAAAAACTCTTAACATATAAGCTACGCCATTTGTAACATTATTGTCAAGAGCAGATTATTTTTCTGAGACAGCAATCAGAACAATGCCAAGGAGCTGGCCTATTGTCTCAGGAACTGCCTATCGCTGAAGAACAACTGCATAGGGTCTGAATTAGAACTGACATTGATGGAAAATAACTTGAAACTTTGAAAGACAATCCCAAACCTGCAATTTCACAGACTCAACTGACAATATACACGAGTAGTACACAAGATATAACTCAGTATCCTACCAGTTCCAAGAGAAATAAACTGGTGTGAATTATCTGCATGCCACACACTTGCGTCTGTCAGGGGTTGTGTATAATATTAACCACTCTATAGCATTTAAAATGAACTGAGGAAGCAATTTCGATTCCATCACGGCTTTATTAGTTAGCATGACAAAAACAGGCAGGCAAGCGAGGCTGAAGATGGAAACTGCTTGGATGCTTCAGAACATTGATGCAGATGTTTGTCTGTATTTATCATTTCTGTAGTGCAAACAATGCTAATTACAAGATTTAAGGTCCACATATTATAGACAAGTGCAAACAACACCATAAATAAAACCTCATGTAGGATAAAACCAAACCATATCAGCAAGTACCTAATGACAGAATCTATACTATCTGTAGCCGGTGAAGCAAAGGAAAAAGTGCAAATACTATCAAAGTGCATAATAAAACAATCAGCAATCCAGCAATATACACAACCCAAGTGTGTTTTGTAAAACAATCCTTTCTTCTTGCATCAAGATGAAAACACTTTCAAAGTGTATGATAAAAACAAGTCCAGCAGTATGCAGAAATGAAGCCAGGTTGGTCAAACAATTCCCCCTTTGGTTTGTTCATGAAGGCGCAAATATTTCAAAGTGACTGGTCAAACAATAACATGCACAGCAGCATACAAAAATCAAACCAGTTTAAACAAACTATGGCCCTTTGGTTTGTGCATGAAGGTGCGAATATGTCACAGTAACTTGTTAAACAATAAGTACAGCAAGCAGCTGCATACAAAAATCCCTGTACTGTACCCTTCCCAGGCACACAGACATCTAGCGCAGAGTCACTACTCCTGCGCAACACTGCATATCTACCTGAAGTTGGCCATGGGTGAGTCGAGCAGACAGCAGCTGAGCTTTTAAAAAAGTGAGTGAGCCTGGAGGCCTCACTCCAGCGACACTGGGTTAAAAGCACCTGTTCACTACTACTGATCACTACACTGTATGCTGCCACCACCCCCCTTGTGCTGCTTAACTCCTGATGAAGGCGGTAGCCTTCTACCACTATGAGGGCAACACTTTGGGTGCCCCTCCTGGTCCAACAAGATCGCATTCCGTGATACAGGCCTATGTCATGGCACACCCACATGATCTGTGCTCACCTATGACAAAAGAATCAGCATTAGGGATCCAGACAATAGTACAGTAGCAGTAGAACAGGGGTACACGTCTTTAAACATGCCGAGGACTTTTCCGCTATATATATATCCCAATTCTTTAAGGAGGAAAAAGTCATTTGAATGCAATTATTAAGGCATTTCTTGCCATGATCAAGATCATCATTGTAGTTTTCGAAAACCTCTCTCTGAAACCATAATAGTGTAGGCAAATAGCTTGTTACTCTTCTCTTCAAGCCTGAAGGTGAGCAATTGAGGTAACACTTCGGTTTTCTATATCATCTTCTCTTACTTTATTGTCTATTTTGAGTTTCTTCCTGCTAAGAAAGAGCCACAGTAGCTGAGCACTAATATTTCTCTTCAAGATTAAAATATTTTGCAATCTCTTTTGAATGCTAAAGTGGTATTTCTCACTATGCTTATAAAAGCAGAACATGCAGCAGTCATGGGTCATCGGGTAGGCACTCAGGGGAAGCCAATTCAAGGTGTCACCAAAAATGGTGCAGAGAAAATGAATGGGTTTAAATCAAAGGAGCCAGGAGATCCCCAACATGCATCTGGTTCCAAGGTTACATTGGTATCATGTCTGAAATCATGGACCTTCTTTGGTTCGTGCCAGAATAACCAGAGTCCGCCATGACAGGAGCATTTGTGGTGTTCACTCTGGTTTCCCTGTCCTTAACAGAGACGTTTTAAACCATGGGCAAAGTGGACTCTGGCCCAGGGCCCCAGGCTTTCAGGGGACCCCCGATACAGCTAGCTCTGTTCTGGAGACAGTCTTGCCCTGATGACCTTGAATAATTCAAAAACTGATTATTTTAAATGCAGTTTTCCTTTAATATATTTTTAACGTGGGAAATGTATTAGAGCCTATTACACACATTTTGCATGGAATGTTTTATGCAAAATCCATAAAAAATAGTGGGGCATATTATCAACAAACTGCGATAAATATCGCAGAGCGCGCTTAGCGCGTTTTATTCTATCGCTGGATTTCCTCGCCGAGTTAGCTGCTGCTGTGTAACAGTATTGAAAACACACATCACGATCCCTGAATATTAAATGCTAACACATTTAGAATTTGGGCCAGTGTGCCTGTGCACTGCCAGTGACCTGGCCTAAGAGGGCATGAAATACCTGAAGCTGAATCATAAATTCAAAGCTGCTCCAAACAGGGGCCCCCAAAATCCTTAAGATGCCTCTGGTCCTTAAACATTGGTGGGGTGCTTGGCGTATATTTCTGCAAGCAAATGAGGGCTATGAATTAGCTGATGTCTAAGAGCAAGACCCTCTGAAATAGCTAAATTTCACATGCACTACACTCTTGCATCAAGGACGAGTGGTTTATGCTGGATCGTACCTATTATTCTCACATGCGTAGTTTAATTTAGCAGTGCACCACTGTAACTTTATTTCTTTGGTGCAGACTTAATTTAAAAGCTAGAAGCACAGAGTTTATAAAAATAAATAAATACTCCTGCATTGAGAAGTGGTTAAAAGGAAGAGGGAGAATGAATAGCTTTAGAAACCAAGGTGATCATGAGTAAACAGCTTTTTCACAATGACCTGCAGACACACTGTCAAGATTTGACTTCCAGCTGAACAGTTTTGACTGCTGTTTTTGCTTCTATTTCTTTACTGAATCTAGTTCGTAAAGTGATAAACAGCTTCATCCCCACATTTAATAACTTACCTAACTTAGTTGCTTGCAGGCTGCTTCTGTAGCGTCCATGGAGGCAGGCGCAAACGGCTGGTGCTATCGCACACGCTGTTTACACTGTACCCATGACCCGCCCTGCCCCACCCTGCGTGATGGCACACAGATTGCGCACCAAATGTGAACGTGCTGCAGTGCGGCTGCGAGAGCCTAGCCTCTATCTCTGAAGTCGAGGGCCTGTTTTAGTAATGGCCTGGCACCCGTGCACAGAGCTAGCCTTTGGGGTGCATGGGCGGCAGGCAATTATCACTATTTAAATGCTCCTCTGCCTCGGAGACCAGGGCCGGACTGGCTACCGGGTGTTTTTTGCTGGGGAGGCAGAGTGGGGCCCAGGTTCACTGCGGAGGGGCCGATTTTGTTGCTGGGGAACTGCAGGTGCTTCTAAATAAACAATGCAAAACAAATTGCTTTAAAGCCTACTTTTTAAAACATTTGTTTAGCATTGTTTATTGAGGAGAGCCCGGTAGCCAGTCTGGCCCTGTCGGAGACTGTCCAGCCGATGCGTGCGGTGACACTGACTGTGAGTTGATATTTCGAGCCAGTTTGCAATGTGCTGAGGGGCCCCCTGGACCTCGGGGGGC
Organism: Calotriton arnoldi; assembly: GCA_963921515.1. Lineage (NCBI taxonomy): Eukaryota > Metazoa > Chordata > Amphibia > Caudata > Salamandridae > Calotriton > Calotriton arnoldi. The sequence continues at coordinate 486,866 of CAWUFW010001712.1, read as the reverse complement.
CCCCCGCACTGCAGGGGCTGCAGGGGCCTTTGTTACGCCCCTGCTGACAGTCACATGGACTGCTCCCCTCCAGTCCTGTCTTCCACAGCCATACGATCAGTTATGGTCTGGGATTGTGGTGGTCTGTGAAGTCTGCTCCAACTGTCAGGCAAGTTAAGGCATTGTTTATCACTCGCACCTTCAGTGGCATAACCCAAAATGGCAGAATGTGATGAGGGCTCCCTGAGTCTCTCATATCTCACAGATATTTATTGACCTTGTTCTGAACGGGCCCCCAATGAAAGGTTGGGTGCTCCCTGAATGGTTGGGAGCCCCCTGCAACCCGGGGGCAGCCGGAGCCTGTGCTATGCCCTTGCACGCTGCCTTTCTTGGCCGTGTTACGGGAGACACAAGTGTTGTGAGGGTCAGTGTTGCTGATAGCAGGTTGGACTGGGCAGTGGCATCAGGTTTGACCAAAGGCACCGCATGATCACTGGTGACAGAGAATAAGGGGGAAGACAAAGCAAATTGGGACAATCATTATTTACTCTGTACTGGCAAATTCCACAGAGCCACACCCATAAGATAGCAGGAGCTGCGTGTGGTCCTACCGCTGCCCGACTGACCTCTGTTTGTTAACCATGCCAGATTTTATTTAATCCACTTCCACGATGCCAGTCTGTGTCATGTCACTTCCATTTACATTCAGGTTCAAAGGTGTGATGATGTAATTTCCTGTGCTGTCAGGGTCAAGAGAGTGATGTCACTCCGGGGATTTGGGGGCAAAGGGCACACGATGTCACGTCCGCTACCCCAGGCTTTTTGGTGAATCGACTTCCATGTATGCAATTCAAAATAAAGTAAGAAGCAGCCAGTGCTATTGGACCCCTTCCCCCTCTAGGTACTGGTGTCAGTGCACCGGATGCACCTCATGCACCTCTGATTTAGCAACCTCCACTGGCTACTGTGGCATTTTGGAGGGCTCACTTCTGCTCCGTTTTGAGATGCTTCAGCGCCATTAAAAAGGAAATACATTAAGCCTATCTTGTAATTCTTAAATCAAAACATTTTGTTAATGTTTGACATTCTTTATTCAATATTTGAAGCCCTTCCAGATGTGGAGGGCTGCCCGCTCGGTTTCATTACCTAGGGTCACGTGAGGTGTGTTAGTACAGCCCTTTGTTTATTATGCTGCAATGACACTTTTTATGTCAAAGAATAGCCGGCAATTGTGTATGCCGCTGACACCTGCCTACGAGGCAGATTTTTCATTAGAAGGCTTCAAATTAATCATTCTCAAGTATATGATTTAATATTCCCAAAGGTACTGGGCTGCATTACGCCTTTCAAGTTTTCCAGTAAATATGCTGAAATAATTAGGGATTGCATTTTTCTTATAAACAAGGTACATTTCAGTCAATTCTAGAAAGTAAATTCCAAAATACAATACAATATTGGCTGTCAGAAGCCAAGGACAAATCTCGGAAAGGGTTTACCTAATAAACTATGCAGCTCTTCATTCCGCAAAGCAGGGAGCGAATAGATTGGCTCTGCTGTCCTTCTAGGACAAGTAAATCATTCTTCCAAAACTCATGGTCGCCTGTCAGCAGCAGACTGTAAACAGCAGAGCTTCCAGGCAGGGGCGTAACGTAACTCCCAACAGCACCTGCGGTGCAGGGGGGTCCAACCCATCAGGGCCCCCAATCCTTCAGGGGGCCCCATTCCACCCGACGCCCAATGAATATCTTTGAGATACAGGAGGAGTCAGGGGCTGCTTTCAGGGGGATTACAGAGCAAAAAAAATGACATCTGTATAACCGAGTCATTCAGCGCTGTGCGCGTCATTTCTCTGAGAGTTTATATTTAGTCAGTCGCTTCGCCACTGGAGGAGTGTAAAATTGACTCCATCCCGAAAGAAGTGTTAGAGGTGCATTGTAGTCTAATGTAGTCTGCACCCGCATATATGTTCTGTAAGACTAATGTCAATAATCGAAATGGGAATATAGCATATATAACGAGATCTCTGCAATTTAATACAACTTATAAGTGTGTTAATAACCCTAACTGACAGAATTGCGATTCTTCATGCAAATGTCCGTACATATGTTTATAGACAAGAGAAATAGAGTTGTGTTTACTAAATGTGATTCATTTGCTTGGAACTCTAATTAAATAATCGTGTTATTACTGTTTTAACTTTAAAAATACATGTAGAGACATTTAGATTCATTTGGGGCATATTATCAACGGCCAGCGATAATTATCGCTGGCCGTGCTTAGCGATAATTTTCTTATCGCAGGCTATCTCTGGAATTTATCGCCCTGGTAGCGCGTTATTTACAACGCATTTCTCCAGGGCGATAAAAATTCCAGAGATAGCGAGGTTATCGCCGTTTTGCAGGGAACATCGCTGGTTTTCCAGCGATGTTACCTGCAAAGCAGCGTATACTCTTGCTGATACGACCCACAGGGTCGTATCAGCATAATCCACCCCAATGTTAGGGATAGGTAAGTCTGCATTTTGGCAGACGTTAGTTTTTGGAGAAAACAGCGGTTTTCTCCAAAAACTAACGTGTGCTAAAATGCTGGGGCAAGCTTGTAAATATCGCGATGTGAACATCAGCGATATTTGCAAGGTAGTCCATCCGGGGTACGCCTACTTTGCATCTCATTAGAGATGCAAAGGGAGGTGTTGGAAAAAGGGTGCTAACATGCGATTATGCATGTTAGCACCCTCTTGCAAATAGGGCGATAGTTTTATCTCCGCCTTTTTGGCTTTTTAAGCCAAAAAAGCGGAGATAAAGCCCTTGTAAATATGCCCCATTTGTGTGTAAAAGAGTGCACATAAATGTAACCCATACACTTGTTAACTTAGCCAAATTTGTGGGCCAGAGATGCCTTTGGACTCAAGCTCACATTATAAGTTTAACCATCAAATTCTTCGCAGAAGAAATGTTGCATGTCATTTGTGTTCCTACTGCAGGTGAATAAGGCTTCCTTAGCAGCAAGAAGAGGATCTTTGTTCTCAGCAAATAGTGAGGCATGTGAAGTGCCAATTGATACAAGGAGAGTGATAACAAGATGGGAGGAGAGTTCTCATGGGAGAAGGAGATGGGACCAAGTTCGGCCAGGATATCGATTCATGAGAATAACAAGATGGTGTGAAGAAACCTAAGGGGCATATTTACAAGCCCTTATCGCCACTACAACGTCACTTTCAGTGATGTTGTAGTGACGATAGGGGCTTCGCCTTATTTACAAGGCAGCATTAAGCTGCCTTGTAAATAAGGCACCCTTTCACGCTGTAGTTAGCGTGAAAGGGGAGGGCAATGGGTGTTGCGGTGGGCGATCCACCGCAACACCCATTGATTTTGACGCTGCCCCCTATTTACAAGGGTGGCATAAATAGGAGGCAGCCCCAAAATTAAGACCAGAGAAAACCTGGTCTTAAACAGGCAAAACGAGGAGAAATGTTTTATTTCTCCTCGTTTTTGCTGTTTCACCATGTGCGCTGCATTGTGCAGCACACATAGAAACAGCAAATTGCCACTGATTGTTTATGTGCAGGAAGGTCACCATTCCTGCACATAAACAATCAAACAAAAAATGACGTTTTGTAACTTCTATGTGTGCTGCATTAAGCAACACACATAAAAGTTACAAAACTTCATTTAAAGATTGTTTATGTGCAGGAAGGGAGAGCTTCCTGCACATAAACAATCTTCCCCTCAACGCAGACACCCTTGCACTATGGTGCAAGGGTGCCTGCGTTGGTGCTAGGCTGCTAAGTTTAGCGCCAGCGCAGAGGGAAACGCGGGGCTGCACCATATTGTTGTAAATATGGTGCAGCCTTGCGTTTCTGAAGTGGTGGAGTGCAGTATTTAGCCAGGAAGGCTAACACCGCTCTCCGTCACTTCGTTGTAAATATGCCCCTAAGTGTGGTGGCATAATGGAAAATTACAAGATGGATTTGTGGGATGTATTTTGGATGCAACTGATGTTATGATGCAACGTATTGAGGGATAGCTAGAATTCTGGCTTAGGGCGTCTTGTGGTAAAGACCTCCTTGACTTTTGTGGCTTTATGCTACTTGACCCATGTTGGAGCTTCTTTTACAAAAGGTTTTGACGGCTGACACCTTTTCCTTTTTCCTATTTTATCTTAACTAAATCTTGCTTTAGTTTAGGGTTGCCACTTTGGGTAGGGTAGAGTAGGGACAGACAGAGAGTCCATGCTTATCTTTGATGACAAATTAATGCAATCTGATGCGAAATTCTGTTTCATTATTACTTATATTGGTATTATTGAACAAGTGGTTTTCTTTTTGTTAGAAAGAGTGAACCGCTTTCGAAGATTTGGTTTCATCTTATTTGCATTGTACTTTTATACTATTAGTTTACATCAATTTGATTTGGAATTTTAATCTGGAATAAAATGTACTAACTTGAAACTTGATTTCGAACTGAGTTATTGTGTAACCACGTTGGCTACACTGTATTTGGATATTGCCTTAAGATGTTTTCCTCCTCACCCCTCAAGTCACACAAAAAGACTTAGGGGCCGATTCCGATTCGGGCCGGAAAACGTACCGACCGACTCGGTACGGGAATTTAGTCCGACCGACTCGGACCGGCGCCGCACGACCCTGGTAGTACGATGAAATGCATGTGAAATCCGACAGACTCGGACGGAATACAAAACGACCGACCGAGCCGGACGGAAACAAGGCATCCGGCCGGGAAATCACGCGAAACGAACCGACCGACACGCACTCGGATTGAACCCGAACGAAACGTACCCGCGAACTCCGACCCGCGTAGTACGATGCTGTGCGTGCAAAACACGACCGACTCGCCCGGAGCACAAGCCGTACGACCGACACGCATACAAAACCCAGCCGAAGCAACCCAATACTACGCGACCGACTCGTACGCCGCATATGAAACCTAGCTGACACACAGCGGGAACGAGTCGGACAAGATCGCACCAGACAACTGCAGCGTCCTACTCGGACACAAGAACAACTCCTACATGCACCAAAAACACCAAGGAAATTTTTTTTAAAAAAGGGCCAAACAAGCAACTACTAAGCCAATAAATACAGGGAGGAAAAAAAAATGGAACAAGGACACACCTCCAACTCCACCTACATAAAGGCCACAAATCCCGACCATGATCCCTTGCAAATTCCACTGACCTGCCAGACAGAACACCATCACACAGCAACCACAGACACACTCACAGCTCATACATCACACAAGCCACACACCATTACCACACCTACAAATAGCACCCTCACACACACCCAGCTAAACCTACACTCACACACCCCCACTTGCACACACACATACACATCAATCACCACCACCACCCATCACCATGCCCCCAAAGAAGAACCATAAGTTCGTAGATTGTGAATTGGAAGTCCTGGTAGACGAGATCCTGAGGGTAGAGCCACAGTTGTTTGGTACATTGGTACAACAGACCCCCATGTCGCAGAAAACCAAGATGTGGGCGAGGATTGTCGACAGGGTCAACGCACAATCACCATGTTTGCGCACAAAGGAAGACATCCAGAACAGGTGGTATGATGTGCGCAGGAGGGTCAGGGAACTACTCAAAAGGACTACCTCCTCAGCCAGCACACCAGCAGTGGCCCTCCTGCAAAACCAGTATACCTCAGGCCCTGGGAGGAGAAGGTGCGGGCCATCCTACCACCAGTGAGCGTATACGGACTAACAGACATCCCAGAGCCTGGTGAGTACACAACTAATATACACAATATGGTGTGACTACACACACACATCACAGTCAAGGGGATAGGCAAACCATGCACACTTAGCAAATACACACCAACCAAAAGATATCCATCCCAAGATGTGAATGCTAGTCAGACAAACACAATACCTGCCATCCCATAGTGATATGTAACTGTGTCATGACATCTACAAACCTAACAACAAATACAGCAAGGCAGTGGCACAAATAGAACCAACAAATACTCCCAGATATTTACCCACCACTAGAACACCACCTCACAGGGAAGCTCACTGAAAGGAAGGAATTCTGTGTATGCTGGTCAAGTCAGTGTAGCCAATAGCATGATGGGAGTGGTAGTCACAGATATTGGTCACACCCACAATTGGCCCATCAACACCACTCTGAACCATGCTCACATCACAGGGAGTGGAAAACAACTGACAAGATGGCTGACACTGGCTACTGCTGTGGGGAGCACAAGGCCCTGCTGGGAACTGGGCACCAACAAACAACAGGAACACACTGTCAGCCATCTTGCCATTGCTGTCACACTCACACACACTGAAGTCCACTCAAAAGGAAGGAAGGATGGGCATGCTGGGAAGGGGGTGTAGGCAATAGCATGATGGGAGTGGTAGTCACAGATCAACACCTCACACCCACATGGCCCAGCAAGTTAGCACTGAAGCATGCACACCTCACAGGGAGTCAAAAGCCACTTCAAAGATGTCTGACACTGGCCACAGCTGTGGGGAGCACAAGGCCCTGCTGGGAACTGGGCACCAACAAACAACAGGACCACACTGTCAGCCATCTTGCCATTGCTGTCACACTCACACACACTGAAGTCCATCCAAAAGGAAGGAAGGATGGGCATGCTGGGAAGGGGGTGGAGGCAATAGCAGGATGGGAGTTGTAGGCACAGATATTGGTCACACCCACAATTGGCCCATCAACACCACTCTGAACCATGCTCACATCACAGGGAGTGGAAAACAACTGACAAGATGGCTGACACTGGGTACTGCTGTGGGGAGCACAAGGCCCTGCTGGGAACTGTGCAACAACCAACAGCAGGACACCACTGACTGACATCCTGAAAGACAACTTGCACTCCCTGCAATGGAAGCACGTTCCATGGTGGGATATCTGGCTGGGTGGGAAGGAGGACTCACAGCTATGACCATAGTTACAAGGACCTCCCCTCACACACCCCCTCAACACTAACTCCACATAACCCACCTGGGAGAATGCAATGCCTCACATCCTAACTGAAGATCCCACAAAGAACAACCACCCTGGGTCATGCTGTGTGAAGCACAGGGACACTCTTGGGACTTGTAGCCAAACAACTGCCAGGACAACACTCCCAGCCATCCTGTCAGCACAGGCACCCCACCCCACAGGGAAGCAGAGTCAAAAGGAAGGAAGGATGGGCATGCTGGGAAGGGGGTGGAGGCAATAGCATGATGGGAGTTGTAGGCACAGATATTGCTCACCCTCACAATTGGCCCATCAACACCACTCTCAACCATGCTCACATCACAGGGAGTGGAAAAGGACTCACAAGATGGCTGACACTGGGTACTGCTGTGGGGAGCACAAGGCCCTGCTGGGAACTGTGCAACAACCAACAGCAGGACACCACTGACTGACATCCTGAAAGACAACTTGCACTCCCTGCAATGGAAGCACGTTCCATGGTGGGATATCTGGCTGGGTGGGAAGGAGGACTCACAGCTATGACCATAGTTACAAGGACCTCCCCTCACACACCCCCTCAACACTAACTCCACATAACCCACCTGGGAGAATGCAATGCCTCACATCCTAACTGAAGATCCCACAAAGAACAACCACCCTGGGTCATGCTGTGTGAAGCACAGGGACACTCTTGGGACTTGTAGCCAAACAACTGCCAGGACAACACTCCCAGCCATCCTGTCAGCACAGGCACCCCACCCCACAGGGAAGCAGAGTCAAAAGGAAGGAAGGATGGGCATGCTGGGAAGGGGGTGGAGGCAATAGCATGATGGGAGTTGTAGGCACAGATATTGCTCACCCTCACAATTGGCCCATCAACACCACTCTCAACCATGCTCACATCACAGGGAGTGGAAAAGGACTCACAAGATGGCTGACACTGGGTACTGCTGGGGGGAGCACAAGGCCCTGCTGGGAACTGTGCAACAACCAACAGCAGGACACCACTGACTGACATCCTGAAAGACAACTTGCACTCCCTGCAATGGAAGCACGCTTCATGGTGGGATAACTGGGCTGGGGGAGAAGGAGGCCTGGATGGCAACCAAATACCACCAATGCTGGTCATGCACACACCTCAACATACACATTGACATGCCACAGGTTGGCAGGACAATGTGCTACACCAATATCACTCTCTGACTGTCACAATTTAGGAGAATGCAATGTCCTGGCCCACATCCAGAGGTACAGTCACAACTGTCAGGTGTTTGAACAATTGATGCCAGTAGAAACATAACATACAATCTGTGTCTCTCCCCAAAACAGGTGATGATGGGGACACAGCAGCAGACGAGGAGGAGTCCCTGTCCCAGGCTCCGGGGAACACTGAGCTCACTGGTGTGGATCAGCCACTGCACTCCTCGGATGGCGAAGAACCAGCTGGAACCTCCGGTGTGAGTCATCATGCAGCACCAGCAGGACCAACATCTGCACCCCCTGCACCCACCCCTCCAACAACTGCCAACACACAGGCCACCCCTGCCAACACGGACAGACCAAGGACCACAGATGACAACAGCGCAGGGACCCAGGCCCAAACTGGAGCTGGTGACAACGAGCCCAGGAACAACACCCAAGTGGGCCCACGGTCACCTGTGCGTGCCACCGCAGGTCCTGCACGTGTCGCCAGGGGTGGTGGGAGGGGTGGTAGACATAGGTCGCTCTTTGCAGAGGGGTCTGGACTGCATGATGACCCACAACTGGCACGCATCGCGGATGCGTACCAGACTAGCACCGGAGAGGTCAGCCAGGTAGTGGGGATCCTCAAGGACATACAACAGCAGCAGGCTGCCCATCATGCCCGCTTGGACTCCCACATGTCCCGTGTCGACACACACATGTCACATGTCGAGACACACATGTCACGTGTCGAGACACACATGTCTGGCATGGAGTCCAAGTGGGACACATTGGAACAACTGACAGCGGTGCATAGGGACATACTCACATGCCTCCGCCAGATCAGCACCAACATGGCCTCACCTCCCTGTGTGCCCACAACAACTGCTGCTGAAACAACTGCAAATGCCACAGGGAGGGAGGAGGACTCTGGCAGAGAGTCCCCTGCACCGCCGCAGCCTGCACCTGAGGGTCCCCCCCAAGAAGAGGGGCCGTCCGAAGAGGCCAAACTGAAAGTCCGATGGCCATCTACATCCCCCAGGAAGCCAACACCTGTTCTGGAACTTTTCCTCTGTGTGCAAACTGCACGCCCTGTCGAAGCCAACCCAACTCTCCCACATGACATGGGGAGCTCCAGTTGGCCAAATTCATCAGATGACTGTGGACTTTACTCTGGACATGTCAGCTACCAAGACTTCCAATACACATGGGAACTTTGGATTCCAATTGATATGTACAGCACCCACCATCCTGTGCACCATCCTCACACCTGTATGTAAATAAACTCACCAATACACCATATCTGCCTCTGTTGTGATTCCAACGTGGTTTTTGTCATGTAGATGGTGATCTGCTAAATGACACTGTGCATGCTAACTGCTACAGCAAGTCCAACCCCGTCATGTCAGTCATGGCGACGTGACACATATGAGGGAGACACACCACTAGGGCCACACAACACATACACACCAGGGCCATCAGACTCATCACCTATACTGATGTTGCAACTAAATACAGTGGAATGCACAGACACGCCACCTATTCACAGTCACTGTGAACTAGACTACAGGTGCAGTAAGCAAATGTCAGTCAGATGTGTGACTACAGACAACGCACATCCCAAAGTGAAGCACAGGTTTATTACACATTTGCAACATGTTGTTTCCACTACAAATGCAAGCTAATCCAACCGGGCTGTGGCCACAAAGTCAAAAAAACAGAAGATAGAAAGTCCAGGGGTGTGTGGCACATCACCTGTAGGGAAACGACTGCTTCCACCTTGGAAGTTGAATCATGGATTCGGGGGATCCAAGTTGATCAGACAACTCCGGCAGCACCCTGTGAAGGACAGACATGACACACAGTCAAAAACAATGAAGAACAGCACAGAACGGCAATACTCATGTCTAATACATGTCACGAGATAACTACACAAAACCAAGTTAGCATGTCAACACTGTTGGGCAGTACAGACCACCTGCAAGGACACATCGCTGCACGCATCCAGTCAAGTAGCACATGGGCACACTCAAACAGCACCAGAGCACCACACACACATATCATGCAAACTCAAATCACTGACATCACAACCCTCTGGAGACTCACATTCAGCTGAAGAAGTTGGTGATGAGCTGTGTGCGGACATCACCATCATCATCATCATCATCTTCACTGGCATCGTGACCCAGGCCAGGATCTTCCACAGGTGGCGGACGTTGGTCATCGTCATCCAGGATGAGAGGCAACTCCTTCCGCACTGCCAGGTTGTGTAGCATGCAGCAGACGATGACAATCTTGCACACCTTTGCTGGGGCATATGGGAGGGCCCCTCCTGTCTTGTCCAGGCAGCGGAAGCGGCTCTTCAGGAGACCAAAGGTCCGCTCAATCACCCTCCTCGTCCGACCATGTGCCTCATTGTAGCGCATCTGGGCTGGTGTCACAGGGTTCCTGAGGGGTGTCAGCAACCACGGCATGTTGGGGTATCCCGAATCACCTACAGACAGACAATTGCACATTAGCCGATTTGAAAATGTGTGCGGAAAACAACATAGCAGAACACACACAATGGTACAAAGTCAGTACACACCAACAAGCCAGGCACGCTGGTTCGGCATCTGTGACATCATCCTCGGGATGCGACTACTCCTCATCACGTAGGCATCGTGTGCCGAACCGGGGAAACGGGCACACACATGTGAGATGGTCATATCTGCAAGACATACCACCAGAGCATTGATCGAGTGATAATGTTTACGGTTGCGGTATGCCTGCTCATGTGCCTGTGGTGGTATCAAAGACACATGTGTCCCATCAATGGAGCCAATTACATGTGGCATCCTCCCCAGGGCATAGAAGTCACTCTTGACGTCAGTGAGTCGTTGACGTGTTGGGAAATAGATGTACTGGTTGAGGTATCTCAACATTGCCCCCAAAACATCGCGTAGCACACGGCTGAACATAGTCTGTGACATCCCACCAGTAGTTGCCACAGTGTGTTGAAAGGTACCGGTGGCAAAGAAGTGTAGGGCTGCCATCACCTTCACCTTGGGGGTCAGCGCTGTAGGATACGGCCGGCCAGGCTGCAAATGTGGGGCCAACCGCACTGCCAAATCCTCAATAAGCTGCCTGGTGAAGCGGTACCGTCGGATGCTGTCACGTTCCACCATCGTTGCCAGGTCTGGGAATGGTCGATGGACAGCAGGAGCCCTGCAGTGCATAGGTGAAGAAAGCAAGATTGTCAGTCACCCCACCTATGTGCCGTTCACCATACTCAATTTCACATGATACATCATCAACATACACAAGTACTTGATGTGTGTGTCGTTCCGTTTGGACATATATGGCACCTACATGGACATCATCTAACATCTCTGTTCAACAAGTGTTGACAACAGGTTCCAGGGTGTGCTATGGGACACCATTAGGCTGTGTCACAGTACCCATTAACTGCTCTCACGTTCCACACACATACCACAGTGACATGTCTGGACAGATGCTCCACAGGCATCACAGCTCATTGACAGGTAGATTCCCAGGGAGCCTGTCTTGCCACATGGACACTGGCATGACATGGCGTATCATGTACACGTCAGAAAAACAAACATGACACCCACAGGTAGTGGCCCCTGTAGCCTCTGCAGGACAGACATGGACGTCTGTGACACACACACACACACCATCAAAGTTCATGCACAAACCACGTGGATGTGGAGACTGTCTCCCATTGTGCACATGGAGTCAGAGACATGTGATACACAACATGCACACAGACTGTGGAGGGACATCACTATTGTTGGAATGGGCCACCCTGTGACGTACATGCCTTCCCACATGTGAGCCTGGGGGTATGTGACATGTCATACACATACACAACCTGGAAATGTGACCATGACACATGCTCAGAAATGAAAAGTTGCACACCACAGTGGTCAGGTGCACAACACACAAAGGACCCTGTCCCCATTAACACGTGCACAGCCTGGGTGTGTCTGCCCCCAAGTGACACCCCAAAATCCACATGTTCACCCCCATACACAGATAAGGTTATGCTGCCACACATGCCTCATAGACAGTGTGGACTGGGTGTGGTGTTGTAGGTGTGCCCCTGAGTCCCTGGAAAGTAAATGTGGCTGGCATAGGTTCACCAGTGACCAGCATGGTGACATATGCGTGTGACCTGTCCAGGGACGTGTTGTAGAGCAATGGACCGATCGGTGTGCCCGGCCGGCCCATTGCATTGAATGTGAGCGGGTACACGTTGTATGCCTGGTACGCGTTGCACAGCAATGGACCGATCGGTGTGCCCGGCCGGCCCATTGCATTGAATGTGAGCGGGTATGCGTTGTATGCCTGGTACGCGTTGTACAGCAATGGACCGATCGGTGTGCCCGGCCGGCCCATTGCATTGAATGTGAGCGGGTACGCGTTGTATGCCTGGTACGCGTTGTACAGCAATGGACCGATCGGTGTGCCCGGCCGGCCCATTTCATTGAATGTGAGCGGGTACGCGTTGTACAGCAATGGACCGATCGGTGTGCCCGGCCGGCCCATTGCATTGAATGTGAGCGGGTACGCGTTGTAGAGCAATGGACCGATCGGTGTGCCCGGCCGGCCCATTGCATTGAATGTGGCGGGTGCGCGTTGTATGCCTGGTACGCGTTGTACAGCAATGGACCGATCGGTGTGCCCGGCCGGCCCATTGCATTGAATGTGAGCGGGTGCGCGTTGTAGAGCAATGGACCGATCGGTGTGCCCGGCCGGCCCATTGCATTGAATGTGAGCGGGTACGCGTTGTATGCCTGGTACGCGTTGTACAGCAATGGACCGAACGGTGCGCACACATTGGCTGGGGCCTGGCATGGCAACGGACGCGTTTCGAAGCTCCAACGAGTCTGATGCAGTGAATTCAGTTGGCCAGCCACAACAATGTTGCAAAATCATGGGTGTCATGAAGTTGAAGATTTGAAGGATGCTGTGGGCGTGTATTAGTGCTGCAATTCCATGGATAGGTCAAATTCAGAAGATGCAAACGACTTGGACCTATCACTTTGCACACATGGGACAGTATCTGCCTCTGCAGCACACATATAATGCTGGCTGTTCCCCTGAGAGCTCACTTGCCTGCACTACATGCTCCAGGACGACATCTGCCACCAACACTGCTGCTGTTTATGCATCCTCTGGCTCCTGCAATGGCACGTACTGTGGAGAGAGCCCCAGCCTTCAGCCTTGAGGAGAACCAGGCCCTGCTGGACAGCCTCCTTCCACAGTACAGCAAGCTGTATGGGACACCAGGGAGCAGGTGAGTGTGCTGTCCACTGCCTCACTAATTGTGCATGTTGTCTGACTAGCAGGGCTTTCAGTGTGCACACCACTGGCTAGCATGCCCACTGAGTAGTTGTCACACCCCAAAGTGTGCAGTCACATGCACAGAACTGGTACAGTGCAGTGACAGTGCATTCCAACTAGGTTTACTTCCCATGCAATGATACCATGTAGTGACTGCTGGCAAACTGTTCATAGCCATTGTTGCACTGCCTGTGTACATCATATGCCCCTGTGATTGAGACATGTATATCCAACTGTGTGATGCACGTATATGTTGCATGTGTAGTAATGGCCTTTTCACTTTGTCATCCTCACAGGTTGATGCCCACCAGAAGCAGGAAATCTGGCTGACCATCGCCCGGAAAGTAAGATCCGTGGGGGTCTACAGGCGCAGGATCCGCAACTGCCAAAAGAGGTGGCAGGACCTTCGTGGCTGGACCCGGAGGATCGCAAGGGTCCAGCTGAAGCTGTCGCCTCCTCGCAGGAGGGGCGGACACCGGACCCTGACCCCCCACATGCTCCGGATCCTGGCGGTGGTCTTCCCTGACCTGGATGGGCAGCTGAAGGACAGACAGCAGCAAGGAGGGGTGAGTCCATGACTGCACTGTGCACTTTTTCTGCCATGCTATGTGCCCTCCTCTGGCCTGGTTAAACTTCCACAGTACATCAGTCATGTGGTCCAGGACCCATGTCCCTCATTTGTTACATGCCCACTTCTCCTCTGATACGCATATGTGTGGCCCTTATAGTCAGGAAATTGTCTAATTTGGGGACTGTGTCATTGCATTTTGCTTTGCTCAAGGTGGGGGACAGCATTTGTTCCCGTGACTATGTTGTGCAATTCATGGGTGGGTCAATTGCTTACACAATGCCTAAGTTCTGACATGTGATCTGCGTGTAACTTTGATATGTGGTCCGCTTGCTGCTCTGACTCACCACATGTCCCTGGGGAATGTGGCACACACCCATGCTGCTGGTGGGAACAATATTTGGGCCTCAGGAGTATGTGTATCCAGTGTGTCACACATGCTTAGCCACCTGCCTACTGTCCAGGACTCATCCCTCATACAGGTGGAGCTGGACAGTCATGCCTACTCCAGTGCATACAATACACTCTGTACTCCCACTCCCGTGTATCATCTGGCATGTTGTGGTCAGTGAAATGTACCCTCAGGTGTCTGCCTCTGTCTCATTGTGCTGTGTCTTCGTTGTCAGGACTACTGGTATGTTCATCGTTTGGGGCTCAGCATGCCATCTGAGATGTGACCATGATAGACGATACTTCTGTGACTTATAGGTGTCTGATCACTTGACTGTGCACACAGGTGTTTGCGACTGTGGCTTTCAAGCAGCTGTATTTTCATTCACAGCACACTGTGAGGTGCACATGTTCAGAGAGTTGTGTTTCATGTCCCCCATATGTCCAGTTGGTATGACGTGGACAAATAGTAGTACAGATGATGTGGTTTTTGGGGGATGGACATGTGCACTTGTCAGTCACATAACTTGCATTCCCCATGCCCTCGGATTGTGACACAGTGCAGACTGTTGTTGTCTGGCTGCCATGGCCATGTGACTTGAGACAGTTATGTATGACTTTGCACGCATTCCTGTGTCATGGCATTCAACTTCCTGGGACTGATCCTGCAGGGGAGTGACATGTGCAACATGCACCCCATTGTGGCATTGACTATCCGGACATGGGTGCATCATGGTGTCTGGTGCTGGTATGCATCACATGCATTCCTAATTAGAATCTGGCCATCCCTTCATCCGGACACCTGCACTGACTCAGTGGCAAGAGATGTGATGTGTGTATGTTCACATGCTTCACCGTGTTCCCTGCAATGTCCAACAACTGTGTAGGTGGTGCATGTGTCCACACTGGGGTCTTACCATCAGACAGGCACCAGACAGATGGGTGCAAGGGCAGGAGGGGTGTGAGTCCCATGGTTGACCATCAGACTGACAATTGGCTTCCCGAATCTGTGTGAGGACTTTAGGCAATGTTCAACTAAGGATGCCAGGGCTTGCTCTGTAATGTGCTGTACTTACTGTGGTGTGTGCGGTCAGTGCAGGTGACTGATGTTTGTCTGTTTCCCTAATTGTTTGCAGATACATCCACGGCCACAGGAGGGGACAGCTCCACGGACCAGGAGGAGCAGCGGAGCCAGACTGGGTCAGCATTGGACGAGTGGTCAGAGGGACCCAGTGGCACGGAGGGCGAGGGGAGCCACACCGAGGAGTCCTCAGCACCATCCACCTCAGCTGGGGACCACAGCAGCTCGGAGGATGACTCCCTTGTGGAGGCGGGTCTCGGCAGCCACCAAAGGCCAGCTAGTCTGTCTGGCCCCGCCACCACCACCACCACCACCGCCCTCCCATCGGCTCCCATTCCTGAGGTCCGTGGAGGCTCCCGTGCTCGGGAGCGTGTCTCCTTCGTGCCAGGCACCGCAGCCCCTGCCCCTGTGTCCCCTGCTGCCCTGAGTGAGGAGTCTGTGTACCTCCTTCGGCAGCTCCATGTAGGGCAGACAGCAATGCTGAGTGTCCTCCATGCACACACCACTCTGTTGACACAGCTGGTGTCGTTCATGGAGGGCATCTCGACGGGTATGTCTGCCCTACAGAGGAGCAATAGGTCCATGGACTCCTCCCTGACGGCAGCAGTGTCCCTCCTCCAACAGTCCCTCACCCCTCCCACCTCTGCCCCATCCACACTTCCTGCCCCCTACCTGTCCAAAGCACATGCACACCTGCACAGTCATCCACACACACAGACACGAGCAGCACAGACACACCCAAGAGTAAGGCAAGACGTGCACACAAGCATCCTCAGGGAACTGATACCACAGACACAGGGGATGGGGAACACACACACACACAGGCATCCACATTCACTCCACAGTCCTCCAAATCCTCTCCCTCCAAGACCCCTTCCCTTGCCTCGCCTGCTACCCCACATACACAGCAGGTCTTCCTGTGTGACCTCGGCCTCTTCCCCACCATTCCTGCTGACCCAGCACACCAGGGGAAGAGGAAGTCCACCCACACAGAGAGGAGTGCCCCTCGCCCCCGGACACCCTCCCCCAGGCGCAGGCAGACACAGGAGCCCATTCGGAAGTCCCCCGGAGCAGGAAGAGCAAGACCCCACCACCACCACCACGCAGCTCCAGCGCCCAGTCTCTCTCCTCCATCCCCCAGGCCACCACTGCACAGGTTCCCCCGCCACACCCTGCCCCAGGTTCCCCCACACACCGATACCGCATCCCCAGACTGCTTAGGCCCTCCCCCTGCCACTTGCTCTTCCACCCCCAACCCAGATGCTCTGCCTGTTAGTGGCACTGTTGTGGGGACCGGGTCCCCCCTCTGTCCTGCCCACCTCATCTGCCCACCCTTCCACTCCCTTGGGGTCATGCACTGCAGTGGAGTCCACAACCACCACGTCTGACTTGGGCACTGCAGTGGGTACCCAGTCTACTACATCAGTCCAGCCCACTGCAGTGGTTGCGGCACCCACACCAACTGACTTGTGTACCACGGTGGTGCTGGCCCCCCTGAGTCAGACACCTCCACTGCAGTTGCCGGTGACACTCCTGCACCCACCACCCCTTCACTGCCTCACTCTGCCATCCCCTGATCCTGTCCCTGCGGTGCCTGGCCTGCCCCTTGTATGCCCCTCCAAGGGTGATGTCCCCCAACCGTACCAGTGCAGGCAAGCAATGTGTGACCAGTTGTCACTTCTCACCCCGTTGGTACTGTGATTTTGGACTGGCCATTGGCCTTAGTTTCTTTTGGACTTCCGTTTTTACCCTGACATTTGCTGAATAAAGCCTCTTTTTGTTTACTTTTGGGTTTTCTTTTGATGTACATGATGTGGATGAGTAGCATCCTGCATTTGCAGTTGTAATAGTGTTCACATCAGGACGATGAAGTGTTGCAGTGATGGACTCCATGTGGTCCATGGGATATGTGTCCTGTTGTATTCTGGATCTATGGCATCCTTTGCTACAGTCTGAGGGTGTAAAGTTCAGCATTTGACACAGGGATGTCCTTTTTGCATTAGTAACTGAACATCTTTGTCTTACACTGATGCACATCTGGTGGGCTTACCACTGTTCAATGTTCCAATTTCCCTGACTGTGTGCCCAGCTCCACTGGACATGCAGTTTTGCACATCAATGTCGAAGGACTCATCTGTGTATACAGTGCAACTTGCTTGACAGGTGTTTGGTGTGTGTGCAGATGACTGACGTTACACCACCGTACCCAGGCTGATGTGTGCAGAGCCTTCTGTGTGTTGTGGTTGTTGACTCACTGACGGAGTGTTCTGCTGACATGTTTGGGTCGTGCACAGACAAGGTTTGGCACAGCGGACCTGCCACAGGAGTGGTGTGCCCTCATGGCAGTGTGTAATCTGGTGACATTGCGTGGGCCTGTGTTGTGTAAGCATGTCTGTGCGTGTTCCCTTCCCTTTTCCTACACAGGCTGTGTCCCTAGGGATGTTCCTGTTTGTGATGCTTGCTGAGTTGTTCTGTGTTCATCCAGCATCTTGGACCTGGTTTCTCTGTGATGTGGGTGCATGGCAAACTAATGTTCATGAGGTTGTCATCCCAGGTTGTCTTTGTTGTCAGTGCTGGGGATGCGGGCAAACGCAGATGGGACACAATCAGGATTCCCTTGGCACTTGTTGTTTACACGAGTAATGTGATTTACAGTTTGTGTTAGCTTACAGTGATTGTGACACGTTGTGTGTGTGACAGCTGCCACTCCTCAGGGTCAGAGCTGCAATGTTGGTAGTTGTGTACGTGTGTTCTTCGTGTGTCACCTTGGCTTCTTCATTGGTGTGTGACTATGGCCAGGATCCCATTGATTGTGGTGGATTTCACATCATGCCCATGTACAGCATACTGTGCTGTGTGTCAGACATTGACAAGTCTTGTTGACTGGCCATGTGTGATGGGTTTCTGCACCTTGGTTCCCACCACCACCCCTGGTATTGTCATGGGTGCATGTGCAATGTCACCAGTCCATGTGAGCTTCACTGCTGCACATTGGTGGAGATCAGGGTGTGTGGTGTTGAGTGTGTGCAAAAGTGAGTTGTTGCACGGCAAGACCCCTACCTCCATATTGGCCTTGGCTGGCAGGCCGTGCTGATTGATTGGAGCTTGTGTAGGTGTGATGGTAGTTAGTTGCTCAGGACACATGGCTGGGGTTCACAGTGTGAACGACATCTAACATTGTCATCACAGTGTGATTATCATGCAGGCTAGTGTCAGCACAATATGGGGTCCCTGGGGGTAGTGCTGTGGTGGGTCTGTCTCTTGCTGTGTTAGTTGCTGTTCCTACAAGCTTGTGTGACATGTGTAATTTGTGCTCCCTCTCATCTAACAATGCCTGATTGCCCACATAGGGGATTTGGATCCATGAGTTACTTTTGTGTGGCACTGTATGTGCATCAGTGTAATTGGTATTGAGGCCTCTTCATGTGTTGTGTGGTTGCCTGGGGACACTGACACCCCCCCTCACCTGTTGTGTTTGATGTGCAGTGTGGGTCTGCCTGTTTGTGCATCTGCACCACTGCATTGGCATATCTTTAGTGTGCTATTGGCTGTATGTTGTTTGGTGGGTTTCACCTGCTGTCCCTGGGACTCCTAGGTCATCAGTCAGCACAATGATCATTGTTTGTGTGTCCCATTGCTGCCATGGTATGTTATTTGTTCACCTCACATCTACAGTCTCCACAGGGTATCTACATTAGTGTGCCCATTGGTGCAAATATGTGGGTCTGCATTATGATGGTCACTTCTGTCATTGTGTCATTGATGGATGTTGACAGTGTCAGCCCCCATGGGTGATGTTTGTCTGCACATGGCCAAAGGTATGTCTTATTTGCACTGCACTGTTTGCCTCCCCCAATCTATGTTGCTATGGGACACAAGCACTACTTTGACACTGATGTGTTTGTTGTTCTGTGACCAGGAATCATCCATGCAGTTTGGCAGTTGCAGCTTTTTCAATGTCAACACTTACCTTTTGGTCACTGTGATGATGGGGGTTTAGACCTCATTGCCACAATGTGCAAAATGTGCTTCAGCTATGGACCCCACACTTACCTTTTGGTCACTGTGATGATGGGGGTTGGACCCCATTGCCACAATGTTCAAAATGTGCTTCAGCTATGGACCCCACACTTACCTTTTGGTCACTGTGATGATGGGGGTTTAGACCCCATTGCCACAATGTGCAAAATGTGCTTCAGCTATGGACCCCACACTTACCTTTTGTTCACTGTGACGATGGGGGTTTAGACCCCATTGCCACAATGTGCAAAATGTGCTTCAGCTATGGACCCCACACTTACCTTTTGTTCACTGTGACGATGGGGGTTTAGACCCCATTGCCACAATGTGCAAAATGTGCTTCAGCTATGGACCCCACACTTACCTTTTGGTCACTGTGATGATGGGGGTTTAGACCCCATTGCCACAATGTGCAAAATGTGCTTCAGCTATGGACCCCACACTTACCTTTTGTTCACTGTGATGATGGGGGTTTAGACCCCATTGCCACAATGTGCAAAATGTGCTTCAGCTATGGACCCCACACTTTCCTTTTGGTCACTGTGATGATGGGGGTTTAGACCCCATTGCCACAATGTGCAAAATGTGCTTCAGCTATGGACCCCACACTTACCTTTTGGTCACTGTGATGATGGGGGTTGGACCCCATTGCCACAATGTTCAAAATGTGCTTCAGCTATGGACCCCACACTTACCTTATGGTCACTGTGATGATGGGGGTTTATACCCCATTGCCACAATGTGCAAAATGTGCTTCAGCTTTGGACCCCACACTTACCTTTTGGTCACTGTGATGATGGGGGTTGGACCCCATTGCCACAGTGGTCATGGTCTGCTTGCATTGTAGGGGCCACACACATTTATGTGTGACACATGTGATAGGGGGTCACATTGTATGTTCAAAGTCATGTTCAGTGTTGTAGGCATTTGACACAATCTACACACGCTTGTCATGGTGTTGGGGGGATGTCTTTTTGTTGCATTCCTTATGTTGGTGTGTGCTTGTTGTGTCATGCATTAGCCATCCTGTGAGTGGGGGTGTTGTTGGTGGTAGGCATCCTGCCCCCCATGGGTAGGGGTGGTAGTAGTGACAGGCATCCAGCCCCCCATGGGTAGAGGTGGTAGTGGTGGTAGGCATCCAGCCCCCCATGGGTAGGGGTGGTAGTAGTGACAGGCATCCAGCCCCCCATGGGTAGAGGTGGTAGTAGTGGTAGGCTTCCAGCCCCCCATGGGTAGAGGTGGTAGTAGTGACAGGCATCCAGCCCCCCATGGGTAGAGGTGGTAGTAGTGACAGGCATCCAGCCCCCCATGGGTAGAGGTGGTAGTAGTGACAGGCATCCAGCCCCCCATGGGTAGAGGTGGTAGTAGTGGTAGGCATCCAGCCCCCCATGGGTAGAGGTGGTAGTAGTGACAGGCATCCAGCCCCCATGTGTAGAGGTGGTAGTAGTGGTAGGCATCCAGCCCCCATGGGTAGAGGTGGTAGTGGTGGTAGGCATCCAGCCCCCCATGGGTAGGGGTGGTAGTAGTGACAGGCATCCAGCCCCCCATGGGTAGAGGTGGTAGTGGTGGTAGGCATCCTGCACCCCATGGGTAGAGGTGGTAGTAGTGACAGGCATCCAGCCCCCCATGGGTAGGGGTGGTAGTAGTGGTAGGCATCCAGCCCCCCATGGGTAGAGGTGGTAGCGGTGGTAGGCATCCAGCCCCCATGGGTAGGGGTGGTAGTAGTGACAGGCATCCAGCCCCCATGGGTAGAGGTGGTAGGCATCCTGCACCCCATGGGTAGAGGTGGTAGTAGTGACAGGCATCCAGCCCCCTATGGGTAGGGGTGGTAGTAGTGACAGGCATCCAGCCCCCATGGGTAGAGGTGGTAGTGGTGGTAGGCATCCTGCACCCCATGGGTAGAGGTGGTAGTAGTGACAGGCATCCAGCCCCCATGGGTAGAGGTGGTAGTGGTGGTAGGCATCCAGCCCCCATGGGTAGGGGTGGTAGTAGTGACAGGCATCCAGCCCCCATGGGTAGAGGTGGTAGTGGTGGTAGGCATCCTGCACCCCATGGGTAGAGGTGGTAGTAGTGACAGGCATCCAGCCCCCATGGGTAGGGGTGGTAGGAGTGGTAGGCATCCAGCCCCCCATGGGTAGAGGTGGTAGTGGTCTTAGGCATCCAGCCCCCCATGGGTAGGGGTGGTAGTAGTGACAGGCATCCAGCCCCCCATGGGTAGAGGTGGTAGTGGTGGTAGGCATCCTGTACCCCATGGGTAGAGGTGGTAGTAGTGACAGGCATCCAGCCCCCCATGGGTAGGGGTGGTAGTAGTGACAGGCATCCAGCCCCCCATGGGTAGAGGTGGTAGTGGTGGTAGGCATCCTGCACCCCATGGGTAGAGGTGGTAGTAGTGACAGGCATCCAGCCCCCCATGGGTAGAGGTGGTAGTAGTGACAGGCATCCTGCCCCCATGGGTAGAGGTGGTAGTAGTGGTAGGCATCCAGCCCCCATGGGTAGGGGTGGTAGTAGTGACAGCCATCCAGCCCCCCATGGGTAGAGGTGGTAGTAGTGGTAGGCATCCAGCCCCCCATGGGTAGAGGTGGTAGTAGTGGTAGGCATCTGGCTCCCTCTGAGTAGGGGTGGTAGTGGTGGTGGGCATCCAGCCCCCCATGGGTAGAGGTGGTAGGAGTGACAGGCATCTAGCACCCCCTGGGTAGGGGTGGTGTTAGTTGTTGGCATCCAGGCCCCTATGTGTATATGTGGCATTGGTGATGGCCATCCCGTCCCTAAAGAATGATGATGGATTAAACCCAGATCAGGTGACTGGGGGTGAGTGTTTGATTTGCTCAAACGCTCCGTCCATCATCCCCTTTGGTATCGCTTTGTTCGCCCTAAGTTGGCAGGGTATGCCCAGACGTGGGTCCCTTGCTCACTTTGCCACTGGATTCAAGCTAGCCTGGATGATGACGGCTGAATGGCCAGAAACCGGTCCCAGGATGCTTGTTTCCAATCCAGGGAAGACATGGCTTGGCAGTTCGGGCTGGACTGTTCCCATGAGGCACAGGGTCAGACTGATTTGCATATGGCCATGTCTGAACTGGGGTGGTGGAGTGAGCTAAAGAATGATGATGGATTAAACCCAGATCAGTTGACTGGGGGTGAGTGTTTGATTAGCTCAAATGCTCCGTCCATCATCCCCTTTGGTATCGCTTTGTTCGCCCTAAGTTGGCAGGGTATGCCCAGACATGGGTCCCTTGCTCACTTTGCCAATGGATTCAAGCTAGCCTGGCTGATGATGGCTGAATGGCCAGAAACCGGTCCCAGGATGCTTGTTTCCAATCCAGGGAAGACATGGCTTGGCAGTTCGGGCTGGACTGTTCCCATGAGGCACAGGGTCAGACTGATTTGCATATGGCCATATCTGAACTGGGGTGGTGGAGTGAGCTAAAGAATGATGATGGATTAAACCCAGATCAGTTGACTGGGGGTGAGTGTTTGATTAGCTCAAACGCTCCGTCCATCATCCCCTTTGGTATCGCTTTGTTCGCACTAAGTTGGCAGGGTATGCCCAGACGTGGGTCCCTCGCTCACTTTGCCACTGGATTCAAGCTAGCTTGGCTGATGACGGCTGAATGGCCAGAAACCGGTCCCAGGATATTTGTTTCCAATCCAGGGAAGACATGGCTTGGCAGTTCGTGCTGGACTGTTCCCATGAGGCACAGGGTCAGACTGATTTGCATATGGCCATGTCTGAACTGGGGTGGTGGAGTGAGCTAAAGAATGATGATGGATTAAACCCAGATCAGTTGACTGGGGGTGAGTGTTTGATTAGCTCAAACGCTCCGTCCATCATCCCCTTTGGTATCGCTTTGTTCGCCCTAAGTTGGCAGGGTATGCCCAGACGTGGGTCCCTTGCTCACTTTGCCACTGGATTCAAGCTAGCCTGGCTGATGACGGCTGAATGGCCAGAAACCGGTCCCAGGATGCTTGTTTCCAATCCAGGGAATACATGGCTTGGCAGTTCGGGCTGGACTGTTCCCATGAGGCACAGGGTCAGACTGATTTGCATATGGCCATGTCTGAACTGGGGTGGTGGAGTGAGCTAAAGAATGATGATGGATTAAACCCAGATCAGTTGACTGGGGGTGAGTGTTTTATTAGCTCAAACGCTCCGTCCATCATCCCCTTTGGTATCGCTTTCTTTGCCCTAAGTTGGCAGGGTATGCCCAGACGTGGGTCCCTTGCTCACTTTGCCACTGGATTCAAGCTAGCCTGGCTGATGACGGCTGAATGGCCAGAAACCGGTCCCAGGATGCTTGTTTCCAATCCAGGGAAGACATGGCTTGGCAGTTCGGGCTGGACTGTTCCCATGAGGCACAGGGTCAGACTGATTTGCATATGGCCATATCTGAACTGGGGTGGTGGAGTGAGCTAAAGAATGATGATGGATTAAACCCAGATCAGTTGACTGGGGGTGAGTGTTTGATTAGCTCAAACGCTCGGTCCATCATCCCCTTTGGTAAGAAGCAGCAGGCAGCAGACCTACACAGCAAAGCAGTTCAGCAAAGTGGCAGTCCCTCCTACAGTACAGCAGTCCTTCTTCCTGGCAGAATGTCCTCAAATCCAGCAGTGTTCTGAGTTGGTGGTATCAAAGGCCCAGTACTTATAGCCAGTTGGGCCTTTGAAGTAGGGAGAATTCACAGAGATGATTTGAAGTTCACAAGACCCTGTCTTTCCTGCCCTGGCTCCAGACTCAGTCCAGGAGGGTATGCAATCCTTTGTGTGGGGACAAGATACAGCCCTTTCAGGTGTAAAGTATTAGCTCCTCCCTCCCATCCTGCTCAGGACCATCCATCAATATGCAGATGGCTACTCAGTCACACCTACCCCTCCTTTGTGTGTGGATGTCAAGAAAGAATGCAGGAAGCCAGCTGTCACCCACCCTGGACTTGTATTCCAGAGACAGGCAGAAGGCACCAAATGGTTTAAGTAAGAGAATGCCAACTTTCTAAAAGTGGCATTTTTAGAACTGCAATTTAAAAACCAACTTCACCATAAGTTGTGTTTTTAAATTGTGAGTACAGAGACACCAAACTTGGGGGTCTCATCTCTGGAAACTACACTTATAAAATGTGATAACGCTATCCCAATGTTATCCTATGTGAGGGATAGGCCTTGCCTTAGTGAAAAACAAATTTAAGAGTATTTCACTACCAGGACATGTAAAACTTAAAAGTACATGTCCTACTTTTTAAATGCACTGCACCCTGCCCTTGGGCTGTCCAGGGCCTACCGTAGGGGTGACCTATATGTAGTAAAAAGGAATGTTTGGGCCTGGCAAGTTGGTTTACTTGCCAGGTCGAAATGGCAGTTTGAAACCACACAAACAGGCTATGTAGTGGCAGCCTGAAACATGTTTAAAGGGCTACTTAAGTGGGTGGCACGATCAGTGTTGCAGGCCCACTAGTAGCATTTGATGTACATGCCCAGGGCACATGTAGTGCCCTTTATTAAAGACTTATAAGTAAATGAATTATGCCAGTTTTGGAAAAAAAACAATGTTACTATATTTTAAGTAGAGAGCACATGCACTTTAGCACTGGTTAGCAGTGGTAAAGTACCCAGATTTCTAAGGCCAGTGAAAACGAAGTCATCAAGAACAGGAGGTCAGAAGCAACCCCGGGCGGGTAACTCCGCTCCACCGGCAGAGTTTACGGAGTTTTGCCTACTCCGCGCTCCGTTGCGAACGCGGAGTTTAGGCAAAACTCTGACTCCCTGGCAGAGCGGAGTTAGCCGGCCCCTCCACCCTCCCTAATTAATTATAATTTTTTTAAAAGGCGCTTACCTGCTGTGGCTGCCTCCTCCTCGCTATGGTTGCTCTCCTTCCTCGTCTTCGCCGTCCTTGTCTATTGTCTATTGTTGTTGCACGCAAGACGTACAACGTAGGGGTTTCCAATAGACAAGGACGGTGAGGACGAGGAAGGAGAGCGGCCATGGCGAGGAGGAGGCAGCCACAGCAGGTAGGTGCCTTTTTTTAAAAAAATGATAATTAATTCGGGAAGAAGGAGGGAGCGGAGCGGAGTTCCACTGAGTTTTTTTCCAACTCTGTGGAACTCCGCGTAGAGGCACTACGCCAGCTCCACCTGGGGTTAGTCAGAAGGCAATAAGTCAAGGGAACCATACCAAGGATGCCAGGTCTAACAAGGTTCAAATTGCATCACATTTTCGGGTATGTTGCTAAACATTGGTTTTACCATCAGGAACTTTCCTCAGTGGTTATCAGGTTATTTATTATCCTTTTCTTGTTGTCGTATATGTGCTTAGAATGTCTATTTGGCCTTTGAGCATTGGTGAATGTCCTATGCTCCGTTTGATCATATGCCCATTGGTGCATTTTCGTTTGTGGTCAAGGAACAACGTGTTACACCGGAGAGTTCCAGGATGTGACGATGAGAACCCCTTTTTCTAGTGGTTTTTATTTTTTCTGGTAAGATACCCAACTAGTATTCACAGTGGGTAGTTTGTTTTTAAGAGTTGGATCGAGGTGGGAAACCATGATAATTAGCAAAGAAGATCAGAAAGTTTTCACCCACATGAGGGTTTGGGGATTCATTCTGTTGCTTATCATTATCAGGAATCTGCTGCTTTTCGAGGCACCATGGGAATTCTGAGTCTTGCAAAGACTGATTGAATGTGCAACAATATAAACGGGGAAGAGTGGGGATATGTTTTTCTGTAGTTTGAGAAGTTTTGATGCACTACAGAATGCAAATACTGGACTATTTTACCATTCTCCCTCCATTCATTAATGTCTTTATAGAATATAGATGTGGTAAATGTAATTTTGTTAATGTATGTTTTTGTGTCAACTTGTGGATCTGTAATGATTGATTATTTGTCTGTATTTTGTGTTTTTGATAGACCACCTTGCAACGTTATAGAGAGATTTAAGATCTGTTTTCTCTGTATCATTTTGTTATTGTGTTGGGTCCTGATGAAGGTGGTAAGAAAATTAGGGTGATACACTTAAACGTATGTCAACATCATTTAATTTGCCTACTGCTGGTGACCACATGAGGAAAGAACATATTTCGCCTCCTTGCTGCTTGGACTTTGTGTCTACAGCAGAGGCCTTGTTTTTAACCAATTACTTAATGTTTGAGTTGGAGTGACTCTGTAATGTTAGGCGCAAAGCTGATTTTGGTGTATTATGTTCGGAATTTATGTATGATTTGTGATAAACTGTTTTCTGTTTTTCCAAGAAATAATGGAATTATCATTGATAAATTAGGGGTCATTAAAATGATGAATTGAAAAAGGTTATAATCCTGATTATTAATTAAGTGTTTGGGCTTAGAAGAGTTGTGTTTTGGTTTTGATGATTAATGGGTACTCCTTTACCCTATATACCCTTCTTGCTGTTGTTTTGTGAGGAAACCAAATTACAAATGGAACCGAATGTGTTTTGCTCTTGTAGATCCTAAGATAGCTTCTTCAAGAGTGGAAACACAAATGTAAATTTCGAGTTAGCATGGCTCTGCCTTGATTCGAAGAGGGAACACACTGACTAAGGGCAGGAACTATTTTGGCTGTGAGATCTCTAAGCATCTCAGAGGCAGAAGCATTTGAGGATCTGGGTGTTGACTAATCTAGGGGAGAAGAAGGTGTGGGAGAGCTAATAATAGGAATGATGTCATCTAGGCTCCAAATTGATACCGAGGCAATGGTGATATGGATTGAGTCAGTTTGTTGATGAAAAAGGTGGTACATGCATTACAGACTTTCAGGGAATCTGGGAATATGGGCTTGCTTGGACATTCAGGCTACAGGGCAATATTCAGGGATCCATAGGTGCTCCAAGTACTGGGTCTTTTTTTATAATTCCCTAATAAACAATAAACAAATTGGAAGATATACAGCCTTGGATTCCTATCAGCATTTAATAGTGGCTACTTGATCGATAGTCATTGTGATCAAACTGCTGAAATTATTCAATGGCTAGCCTGCATATTGGGCATAACTGTAGAATGGAGGCAATAATACGTAGCAGATGAAGTGGTAGTGATTGCAGTGTCTCCAAGTCTCACTGATGGATATGATTTTGGGGTATTAACATATGGATTGACTGGGAGCAGTGCTAGTACAGAAATAAACAGCTGTATGATCAGTCTCTTGTATTATGATACCTTTGGCAATAAGACTGCAATAAAGATTAGAGCACACAAAATCTAAGGTGTGCCCTGCTAGGCCCATATTTACTAACGCTTTGCCTTACTTTCGTAACACAGTCCCTACACAAAATGTTATGCTGGGATTTACTATCCAACTCAAAATCAGGATTTGCGTTGGATAGTTTCCCACAATAATGCAATGCTACACTATGCACTGCCTTGCAATACTTTGCATCAATGGAGAGTTCCCAGAGTGGTACATGGACTTTCCCATGCAACCACCTATGGGTTTTGAATCAAATCCCTATCTGCAAATCTTTGCAGACAGGGATTTGAGGCAATATCTTATGCCTCCTTGAGTTTTAAGTTCTCCTTGTTTATCCTACTTTGCATGCATACTGCATTGTACAGCAAGAGTGTATGCACTGGAACTGCAACTGAGCCTGCCTGAGCACTGCCCTCTGCTGGAGTGAGTTCCTGAAACTCATAGGTGCCACTACAGATCCTGGACCCTTGGCTGACATCAGAGTGTACTCCTCTGCAAGAAAAGGTGAAAATCCTGAAGATTGGGCTCCTCGCAACCATGTATGGGCCCGTATATGCCGAGACTCTGCTGCCCATTACAACTGCCAATGCGAAGCTCCAGTGAGACCTCATATTCTCGCTACAGCGACCGCTAGCGAGAGCCATAGTCTGCGCTACAGCAATGACAGCCCACGGTGACCACCAACGCAAAGCTACAGCAATGAACATCTGCAAAGCCCGACAGGCTCTGCACGCTACAGTGACAACAGTCTGTGACGCATGACTTGCTCGTCGTGCTACAGCGATGACCATCAGCAATGCTCTACCTACCCCTCGCGGCCACTTCCAGTGCGAATGGAACTCTTCACGCTCAACTTAGAAGGTAATGTTTCAGCAAGGCTTACCTAGTCCCTGTATCAGGCCTGTGCTCCATCAAGGTCGCTCTGTACTAGTGACTTTAACCCAGTCTAGCACAACCAGATGACCGCGAGTAGAGCTTTGTGCTTTTGGGCCCTATTTTCACTGAAAACTTTAAAACTGCATATCTTCGGTTCTGCTAATTAGAGTTTTGTCAATCTTGTACCATTTTATTTATTAAAATGTACTCCATTTTTTTAAAATTTGGTTTGGTATTTTTCTTGTGTTGTGTTTCCACTTTATTGCTGCTTGTGTGCTGCATAAACGCTGTACACATTGCCTCTAAGTTAAGCCTAACTGCTTTGTGCCAAGCTACCAGAGGGTTAAGCATGGATTAATTTAATGACTTGTGGTTCACCCTGACAAGGATTGTGGTTGTTGCCTGAGTGGGTCTTCCAACCCCCTCAACTAATAACCCACTTTCTTACATGGCATTCCTCTCCTTTTTTAGAAGGACCCGTATATGACACCCAAGGTGGTTAGGTTAGGATGTCTTGTAGAGCGCGCAGCTGCCCCAGCAAAGGGGCGTCCCGGCGCTAAAATCAATAATAGCAGCTAGCAGCGAGGAAACCCATCATGACAAAAGAAAGAAAAAAGACCAGTGGGCTATTAAAAGCCACAGAGGCAGACAGAAGGGCATGGACTACAAAGAACCTACAGAGAAGGAAAAAGATGTGTCTTCAGTGCTTTACGAAATGCCAGATAATTATCCATACTCCGGATTTGTACAGGGAGGGCATTCCAAAGTTTGGCTGCCAGTGTGCGAAAGGAGCGCACCCCGGCGCCAGCCCTCCTGACCCGGGGGACAACTACCAGGTGTTGACCCACCAAGCGAAGATGACGAGTGGGAGTGTAGGAGGAGAGCAGGCCAGCTAGAATGCCAGGGGCAGGGGAATTCAGGATCCTAAAAGCAAAACAGAGGGACTTGAACTCCACCCGTCTCGCCACCGGTAGCCAGTGTAGCTGACGAATGGCACTGGAGGTGGGGCAGCGTCTAGGCATGCCGAGAAGGGTTCTGGCGGCTACATTTTGGACTCTCTGCAGTCTCAAAATCTCCGTCTTATTGGCCCCCAGGTAAAGCGAGCTGGCATAATCCAGTCTCGACAGCACAGATGGATGTTGGGACTTAGCACCGCATATAGAATATCAGACCTATTGAGTGAGCATTCTTAAGGGTGTACATTGCAATTACATCACTGTCGCTCACTAGTGTTTGGCTTTCTACACCTGCTTATTATTCTACTCCCATCCCATTAAGGAAGCAGACTGCTTTGCCTCACGTGCACAGGCATTCCACCTGTTGGTTCCGTGTTATTCAGTAACAGTACAAAAGGTTCAGCAACAATGTAAAAAAAACTGAAGAGAAATAGAATATAACCCTAAGCTTGACAATAGCTTTATCTTCAACCATAAACATAAATGCAGTCACTAGGATCATCTAAATCAATTAGATTCCAATGAATATCAGAGCAAGCATAGAATCCAGGCAAGTCATGCACTGAAAAATTAGCATTCCTTTGGACTTGTTCAGTGACGCACAAAACCAAGTATGTAACTGCTTCCGGGTTGCCATCTATAGTATGCAAGTGTAATAAAAAGTTCAATAAAATCTCTTGGTTCTCAACACTAGCCTATAGTTAATTTAGCAAAATTAGGCCAGTCAAAGGAGTATTCTGCACAGGGACTTTGGCTTATTGGGCTTTGCTTTTAGTTTTCTCTTTCCTCCTCCTCTTTTACCCACTGTTGCTTGCCACTCCCAGATATACACCTAAAGCGCAAA
This sequence comes from Calotriton arnoldi, assembly GCA_963921515.1. Taxonomy (NCBI): domain Eukaryota; kingdom Metazoa; phylum Chordata; class Amphibia; order Caudata; family Salamandridae; genus Calotriton; species Calotriton arnoldi. The sequence goes on along the minus strand of CAWUFW010001712.1, from coordinate 456,462 downwards.
AGTATGTGTTCATGGTTCTAATCAGTTTTGTAGACCTTTATCTTTGGGAATTGCATGTATGAGCATGTGAATTAGTACTGGAAGAGTACTGTTTTATATGTTCATAACTGCATTTCTGAATGACTGCACAGTGAGCCAGTGGTTCTACTTTTAGCAATGATTAGCAGTCCATTACATAATTTCTGTATATAATTGATAGTTGAGTTTTGCATGGTGTGCATTTTCCATTTGATTCCATCTAGTTTATATTGTAACTATATTTGCTATGTGTGAGTTATTATGAATAGAATTGTGTACAAACAACCCTTGGCTGAACCTTCATACTCCATTGGTGCTTGGACAGGTATGAATACCTTGAGGGCTAATTGCTAAGGACAATGAGCTCTCTCATTTGGAGAAACCAATAGAACCCAGAAAGACAGCCTGGATGGGCCAGTCTCATCATGGGAAGACAAAACTCTTTGAAGACTGTGGAGTCAAAAGTGGCTTGCTTTTGACCAGGTTTGCTGCCATGTTTATTAGTTGGTTTATTATATACAGAAACACTGAAAATGAAAGGAGAGTCAGATGGGAGTTGGGCCGCTGGGGAAATTTCTTTTGTTTGCCCCTTGAAGGTTTGATTATAACTTTCACCCAAACCAAAGGTAGCCTTATATTTTTGTTCTTGTGTCATTATATGGTATTGGATTTTGCAACCATACAGTCTGCCATCTGTATGGTCTTGTAGCAATGTAGGTTACAATGTTTCCATCACAAATTGGAGTCTGAAAATTCTGGGAATGAAATGTTTAGTAGGATTTGGTCCATGTGCATATTATTCATGTCAAGTCTTGGTTGGTGTGGTGTTGGTCAGTGGATTGATATGCAAAAGACCTTCTACAGGTCTGTTTGATAGTTTGGAGAGAATCTATATGTATTAAGCTGCTGCAAGTGAAACTTCTATCAGCTAAACATTGGCTGAAGGGATTCATTGAGTGTTCATATGAACCTTGGGATAGTAATATGCACTTGTTCAGCTTAGAGCTGGTCAAATCTTAGTACTGCTCTCTACTTGTTGTGACATTTGGAATAGCCATGTAAGTGGCATCTCTGTGAATATTTGGATGTATGTGAATGACTCTGCTTAGTGCATTCAATTTGTGTTATTGCACAATGTGTCTTGAAGTTAAGTACTATTTGGAGTACCCTAATAACAAGATGTTGTCTATCTGAGCAGTGTTTGATGTGTATGGAGTACCCTGTGTATTTTGTTCTGTTGTGAGTTACTAGCTGTTGAGCTCAATAATAAGTAGTTAGTTAGATTATATGAGCTATGTTGGGTGTGTTAAGAGTGTTCCTTCTACTGTATTCAGTTATATGTTTGTGTTTAGCATATCTTGCTCAGTACTATTTGGAGCAACATCATAACTAGCAAAACCGTGCTGAAGATATGTGCAATGTGCTGTCTAAGGAGTTCTGTTGGACGTTTATGTCTGATCTGTATTGTTGAGAGTTGTTAGGAATATGAGGAGAATTGTTGGAGCTTGGAGGGGGGGGGGTCAGCAGGGAAACACCAATGTCAATCAGAGGTTTGCTCTACAGTCTGTATCAGAAAAAGTACAACCATTCAACTGAGGAAAAGTGCATTCTTGTTGATTAACCACAATGCTAGGGGTAGCGGAAGTAGCACTGTACATCCTGTGATCTCAATGGCAACATAAGACGTGTCATATGACCTCTGACCCTGAATCTTCCCAGGAGGTGATGTCCCTTGGCCTTAAACCTGGTGATATTAACCCTGATGATATCACTGTAATTGACTTAAAGTTCCTATATAACTGCATGATAAATATAACACACAACATAGATTTTACATTCCACCTATATTTTAATTAGGGTGCTGTAATCATATATCAAGGGACTTTCATTCTTTTTGTCTTATATGAAAAATTATGTGTTTGTTTGAATAGGAGGACGCAGTCACACGATACACAGAAAAACGCTGGGAACCTAAATTTCTCATACCACAATGTTATGATATAAATTGTCCCTCTGGAGTAGCCCTCAATGATAAATGTATTAATTAATCCCTGGGTGAGGCAATATTTAAAAAAAAAAAAAAAGTAGTTATGTTCGCCTGAATTGATTGATATTGACCATTGCCTAATCAGAAAGGTAAATTCATTTGTAGATGCAAGTTTGCAAGCGAATTTACCTCATTTCCGTCTGCCAGGCATTCACAAAGGGAACCCTGGCAGACATAAGTTTTTTTACAGGAGTGGAGATTTCCACCACAAGTACAGAGCTCTCCACAGCCATAAATCCATCTTGGCGGGTGGGACTGAGAGTGTTCCTGGGCATTTAAGGTGTGGTTTACATCAATGAGAAATGTATTGATAAATCACTGGGAGAGGCACAAAAAAAAACCAATAATAATAATGATATTCACATGAATTAATTGATAGTGAATATGGCCTATTTGCAGCGGTAAATTAATTTGTAGATGTAAGCTTACAAGTGAATTTATCTCATTGACATCTGCGGGGATTCACAAAGGGATCCTGGCAGGAGTAGGTCCTTGTACAAGGGTGAAGTTCTCTGTCACGAATGCTGGGGTCTTCGCAGCCATAAATCCAACTCAAGTCTGGTTCTTTGAGATGTAGTTTACCTCCGAACTACGACGTTTATAGGCATTCAAGCAAACTCTTACCACTCCCCTTTCCAGTCTGGAAAGGTTCATATTTTACTCCAGCAAAATGCTGGTGCATATCCTTTTCCAGGGTTGGAAGAAAACAAAAATATGCATTTGCAACGAGGAATACATGTCCCCTGTATGGAGTTTTCTGCCACAGTGACTTCCACTCAAGGCCAATTAATTCCTAGCATGGAAATCATGTGATTTCTCTTGGAATCAGCAGTCAAACCTGTGTCAAGTGCAGCTTTCCATGCTGATCCCAATCAGCATTTGGGAATTCCAAAAAGTAGCAAAACTACACTCAACGTAGGTTTAAAAATAAGAGAGCTGTTTTACTACTATTTTTGAGGATCGGCCCCCATAAATTGAATATAAATTATGCTATTGGTTCATTTTATCCCTTATTGTTAAGTTAATTTTGATTTATGATGGCTTCTTACCCACTATCACAAATGTATGCAAATGGTTTAAGTTATTCCTTATTGTTAAGGTAATTTTGATTTATGAGGGCTTCTTACAACTATCACACATGAATAGTACATGTAGTACATGGGAGAGATTGTGTTCACACATATCATTTTTCATGTATTCACAATACTGAAACATGCCAATAAGTTGTTTAAAAAGTTTGTTTCAGTTGTTTCAATTTTTGTTTAATTATAAGAGTATGCTGTGCACTACTGAATTTATATATTTTGCAGAAAAGAAAGAAAGCTCCCAGCAGTTTCTGTAGAAAGTAAACAGTGCTCTTCAGAACACTGTTTACATTCCGCTCTTGGCACTGCCTTTGCCACTGCTGATGCCAGGGGTCACAAAGCTGTCCCAATAGTCACAAGGGGCAAGTCAGTAGTCAGAACTGTGACACCTAAATGACACCCATGGAAACGTGCAGAGGAAGATAGGATGGCAACTGTGGAAAAGGGGTCTACTGAAGCTGGGGCTGTGGGGGCGGGGCTTTTAGGAACAGTACAGATACAGGACCAATCAGGATTGTTGGTTTTAGTCAATGGAAGCTCATTATGTCCTCTTCCAGGGAAGATTAGGTAGCAGTATGGAAAAAGGAGAGTTTTCTTGCAACTTCTCTTAGTTGTAGGGTTCTTACTGTCACTAGGTTACAAACACGATAGCTGTTCCTTTACTTTGTTATTTTATTAATCTCCTTAGTCCTTCTTTCTTCTTCCAGGTGGTCATGAAGCAGGTACATGCTGCTCAGCAGGCTACCTCTCTGCACCTTCAAGAGGTTGCTTCAGCCGTGAAGGCATACTGAAAGGTGAACAGAGAACGTTGCTGCGTACACCCACATCCACACATCACATTCTGTGCCACTGCCCTCTCCTGCCAGTCATTCCTTCCTCTAATATATCTAATCCTACCCAAATTACTCCCGATGGCCAGCTGACATCCTGGTCTGGACTCGCAACCAAAGGTGCCTTCATCTGTGGAGGAATTCCAGGATGTCCTGGTCCCTGATGAAGAGAAATTGGTCAGTTGCCAGACATTTGGTACAGGTAAGAAAAGTTAGAAATAAGTAAAAAATGAAAGTAGAAAGTAGAACATGTATTGATGTGACAAACTTACTTGACCGATGGATGGCAGAGGGCTGGATTGCTGCTTGTGTGCTGTCCCCTAGTGTCTGATGGGTGGGATGTAGTGAGGACACCAGGGGCAGTTGGATCACAGAAGCTGTGAAGATAAAAATGTGGAAATAAATAATATCAGGGTTATACAAATAGTATCAGTATATTTTAAGACATAGAGATCTCCTGGAGGAAAGTTAGCAGGAAAAATTGTTATTTGTAGACATATGCTAATATGGCGGGAGAGACTGTAAGGCAGTATGATTTAAAATAAAATACAATTCACTAAAATATGCAATTCTGACAAAGTGAATGATAAGTACCACATAAACATGCTTGCAAATACATCTGTACCATAAAAGGATGTATTTGGTGATGTAAAGAGAGAAATATGTAACATATAATTCAAATGTTACATACAAAACAAGGGATTTATTTTAATTTAAAAAAAAATATATATCCCATATCTAGACACTGTTTGAAAGTGAAATATGGTTATACATATTGCAAATCATACTGCTGCAGACTTGCCAGTCTGTCATCCGTCCTTTTTGTGTGGCCAGTCCACACGTCTGTGCAGTGGTGGAGCAGAAGAGGAAGTGGTGGCAGTTAGCGGATGATACGAATGAGCACATTTTGTGCATACACAATTAAAAAATAATGATCTATTGAGTAATTATTGCAGTATTTCCCGTTCTGAGCTCACTTTGGTTCTCCCTTGATTGCTCGTATTAGCGGCTTTAAGCTGCCTTTGCTTCACACAGCCACACATAATACATTTGTTTTGGTGACATGATATTATTTTAGAAATACACTGCGCATATTATTTGTTATTCAGTGACTCTTCTTAGGGTTTAGTCTGAACATTTCGTGCACAGTCGAACAACATGATGTACTGTTTTCTTGTGCCCGGTCAGCATCATCTCCTAGCGTTTTTAGACACAACACAGTAGCACAGCTGCAGTATTCAAACACAATAGTTCTTATCATATAAACTGTGTCTCAGCCCCTTAGAGAGCAGAGGGGACAATTCCAGCAGAGAGACCAGTCTTGGAATGGAGGATGCAACCTTGCGTTAACTGAGTTTACACCTATGATTCGGACAACCTAACTACACATAACAGGCATGGTGCATGGTGCTAATCCCAGAGAGCACTAATATGTTGCTGTGCTCACATAGTGAGAGTAGGCCTAGATAGATATATTAGTTGCCATGGTTGGACTTTTCATTGTTTACAACCTGTTAGTAATGTTGATTACTTTTCTCAACTGTATCTGTTTACTAATTGCAGCAAACCTGCTTCAAAATAGACTACAATAGTTTCAATAAATATATTGCAAACTCCCTTTGTGTCTTTCTGCTGTTTACTATGCACACGCATGATTGGGAACGAAAGGTGATGATCTGTTTCCACGGTTCCCTTGGGGACTGGAGGTTCATGTTCTAGGTTTGCCGAAATCACCTGCTACTCTCGAAAGGTTAGGAGTGCAGGTGAGGCACTGTGAGCCAGTCGGATTTGGGCCTACAGGAACTGACGTGGTAGAGAGACTCAGGGGCATATGTACAAGGGAAGTGGTGGAGGGATGCATTAGCCTTCCTGGCTTAACGCCTCTCTCCGCTACTTCAGAAACGCAGGGCTAAACCATATTTACAAGAATATGGTGCAGCCCTGCGTTTCCCCCTGCGCTGGCGCTACACTTAGCAACCTAGCGCCAACGCAGGCACCCTTGCACCATAGTGCAAGGGTGTCTGCGTGCAGGGGAAGATTGTTTATGTGCAGGAAGGTTCCCCTTCCTGCACATAAACAATCTTTAAATGCCGTTTTGTAACTTATATGTGTGCTGCTTAATGCAGCACACACAGAAATTGCAAAACGGCATTTTTAAAAATGATTGCTTATGTGCAGGAAGGGGGACCTTCCTGTACTTAAACAATCATTGGCCTTTTGCTGTTTTCATATGTGCTGCACAAGGCAGCACACATGAAAACAGCAAAAACGAGGAGAAATGAAACATTTCTCCTCTTAGCGCCAGGGTAAGACCAGGTTTTCCCATGTCCTAATTCTGGTGCTGCCTCCTATTTATGCCTCCCTTATAAATAGGAGGCAGCGTCAGAATCAATGAGTGTTGCAGTGGAACACCCACAGCAACACCCATTGCCCTCCCCTTTCATCGCTAAGCATAGCGTGAAAGGGGGGCCTTATTTACAAGACAGCGTTAAGCTACTTTAAGTGGCTTAACGCTGCCTTGTAAATAAGGCAAAGCCCCTATCGCCACAGGAACGTCGCAAAAAGTGATGTTCCCATGGCGATAGAGGCTTGTACATATGCCCCTCAGTCCCTACATTCTGACTGTACAAAAGTAGGATTTTTCTGGCATAGACACCCGTGCTTTTTGCCTGGTGTCAGTGTGTTTTAACTGTAGTTCACTGGGATCCTGCTAACCAGGACCCTAGTGGCAGTGCGCACCTCTAAATTCCATGTTAAGTACTTTGCACACCCCACAAATGGCATACTGGGGTACCATTGTAAGTCCCTATTATATGGTACTGAGGTACCCAGGGCATTGGTACACCAGGGGTCTACCATGGGCTGCAGCATGTATTATGCCACCCATGGGAGCCCATGCAAACTCTGTCTGCAGAGCTGCCATTGCAGTCTGCGTGAAATGGTGCTTGCACCTTTTACTTTTCCCTTATATCCCGGCTACTGCATTTTTAACCTATAAGTCACCCCTAAGATAGGCACTTCAGCCCAAGGGCAGGGTGCATGGTTCTAAGTGTGTGGGTACCCCTGCATGAGCAGAGATACCCCTACAAACCCCAGACTCCATTCTCTGGGCTTTGTAAGTGCGGGACAGCCATTATAAGGTATGCAGCTGACATTGGCAATTCGAGATGTTCAACTACATAATGACTGCACCAAAACTGGTCATGCTTGGTATCAAACATGTTGGAATCAAGCACCTTCAACCGATTCCAGTGTTCGTTGCATGACACTATGTACTGGGGGGCTCCTTAGAGGACCCCCCCAATAACTATCTGTGTAGCCTTACAGGGTCTGACTGCCAGTCCACGCTGCTGCTGACCCTAGACAGTGTTCTGCCACTCTGCTGTTGAGCTTAACTCAGGCAGGGGAAACTGAACAAAGGATTTCCTGTGAAGGAGAGGTACAACCACCTCTCCTTTAGAATTAGGTAGGATGGGGGCACTTCCGAGCGCCACCTGACTGCATTGAAGGGCACAGTTGGTGCCCTCCTTGCATGAACCAGTTTTGCCCAGTTCAGGAGCCCTTGACTCCCGCTCTGGCATGAAATTACACAAAGGACAGGGGAGTGTCCACCCCCCCTGCCCAGCTCCTCCCTAGGGAGGTGCCCAGTACTCCTCCAGGTGGCAACTTGATTCTGCCATGTTGAATCTTATCCCTTGGGAGCATCTGACGGGCTAGGCCAGCTGAGTAGCATCCCTGACCCCCTCTGATAGGCGGGACACCACATAACAGGTCATTCCCCTTTTTAGGGTTACTTAAGGGCTCCCCTGAGGGTAGGTTCTTAGATTTGTCCCGACAACAGCTTCAAGATCCGACTGCCTGTCATCTGAAGACTGCCCAAAGACTCTTCTGCTGGTGGACACTGGAACTCTGTTGTTCTTTGAGCGAGGACCAAAGACAAGACTGCTTCAGTGGGAAGATGCATCTTCGTCCCTGTGCTTCTTCAAGTTATGCAACTCCATGGCCATGCACCTTTCGAGTCACCAAGGACTCAGCCTGCATCTCAGCCAGAATGAATCTCTCTGAAGTGAAGGAGTCGTTCCCAGCATCCACAGGCTCCTCTCCAACAAAGGCCGGTTTGCTGATCCTGTTGTCCCACGGACATTGCCCAGCTCTGCAACACAGGTGGTGGTTTGTTGGTTCTCCAGAGGCCTGACCAGTCTTCCCTTCAACTGGGGTGGCTGTAATCCCTTTCCAGCCAAAGTGAACCACCCCCCTGTGCACCGCGTCTGTTTGCTATTGCCAAGGCTTGCCGTCTCTCTTCACGAAAGATCTTCAAGCTTCAAGAATCCCCTGCCTCCAGCATCACACAGTTCTAAGAACGATGTCCTGCCTGCATCCACTGCACCATCAATCAAAGAATCAAGTGTCTTGTAGAGCATGACTACTCACCCGTAAGGGCCTCAAGGCACTGCTGATCCGTCGATGGCACTGTGGTCTTGAAGAGCCAGGTCTTGAGGGTCTTCCTGAATTGAGGCAGTGATGTTGATTGCCTGAGGTGGAGAGGCAGGGTGTTCCAGATCTTTGCTGTGAGGTAGGAGAAGAATCTTCCTCCAGCCATGTTCTTGCGGATGCGTGGGATGGTAACCAAGGCCAGCTGGGCGGAGCTGAGATCTCTGGTGGGTGCGTGGAATGCGAGGCGGTGGTTGAGGTACGCAGGTCCGGCATCATGTAGGGCTTTGTAGGCATGTGTGAGGAGCTTGAAGGTGATTCTTTTGTTGACTGGGAGCCAGTGATGTGGCTGCGTGGGGAATGTTGAGTATGAGTCTGGCAGAAGCATTCTGAATCTTCTGCAGTTTCTTGAGGAGCTTCTGGGTGATGCCGGCTTAGAGTGCATTGCCGTAGTCAAGTCTGCTGCTGATGAGTGCTTGGGTGACCGTCTTTCTGGACTCGGTGGGATACACTTTAAGGTCTTTCGGAGCAGGTGTAGCATGTGGAAGCAGGCTGATGAGACAGCGTTGATCTGGCAATTCATAGTGAGAGAGGAGTCCAGATTGATGCCGATGTTTTGTGTGTTTTCTGTGGGTGTGGGGTGTCACCAGGAGTCGTCCCAGTTGGTGAGGGTGGAGCCCAGGAAGAAGACTTCCGTCTTCTCTGAGTTGAGCTTGAGGCAGCTGTCCTTCAACGAGGTGGCGACTGCCTTCATCCCATACTGGAAGTTGTTCTTGGTGACTGTGGGCTCATTGGTGGGCCTTCATTTCCTGTGTGCTGCTGAGGCTTCCCTGCGACTCCCTGTAGCTGCTGCCAGAGGGTCCTTGAGGGGGCTCCATCGATTCCTGCTGGCTCTCCTGTGTGCTGAGGGCCAGCCTGACTTACCCTTGCTGGGTTAGTCCCACAGACCTTGCTGGTCTGCAACACAGCATCTTCACCTGCAATCCGTTGTTTGCACCTGCCAAGGCTTGTTGGCGGTACTGCCGGGCACTGACCCTCCTGCACTTGTCTACTGGCATGGGACAGCTCGTGGAAGGCTCCTGTGCTCCTGCATCATCACCTGGGCTCCACAGCTGCTGGTTCAACCTCACCGTGCAACAGTTAGAACCAAATACAAATGCTGGTATTGTGCTCCTGGCCTCCTGGTCACCTCCGGGTGGTTTGGACTCTGTACCCTCTGCTTTCAGGTTCTTCTCATCTGGCTTGCACATCCTGGTTCCACCGGCCTGGTCCACGAGACACTGTAGCTGCTGATCTTCCACGAACCTCCATTGGCATCTACAGGCCGTTCCGACACCTCATCTCTATGCACCTGGGCTACCTGGTGTAGGTATCCTGGTTTCTGGGGTATCCATGGGTGGGGTGCCTCTCCAACCTTCCTTGATCCAAGTGGTTCCTTCAGGGTCCTTTGGGAAGGGCCCTAGAACTGTAAAATTCCAAACGTGACTTACCTGGTGTTATACTATGGAGGTTTGATCTGGTGTAACCACTCTGCACCTTAGGTGGTTCCGGGTTTCCCCTGAGGTCCTCTATCCTTGGGTACTAGTCCCGTTTTGGTACTTACCTCACATTCCACTATTTTAGTGTATGGTTTGGCCCCCCGGTTGGGCCCTAGGTGTTTTTCAATGATACTTACCTATTTATGAAGTATATCTTGTGTGTAGTTTATATCTCTGGGCAGGAGATATACCAAGTTAGTGTCTAGTGCGTACTAATAAATACAAAGTATTTTTATACTCACCTGGTGTGGGTCTTTCTTGTGTGAAAAGCTTACTGACTGACTATAGTGGTAAATGCACTTGCTTTACACCCTCCTGAATATGCCTTAGTTGCTCTACACAGCTACCCCTTGAGAGCTCTGGTTTTCAGGGACCTACACACTATCACTAAAGGTTACTTGGACTCAGTGCACAGTGCCTCACCATGGGTGAACACTATAAACTGAACCAGCCTCCTACACTAACGTCCTATTCTCCCAAGGCACAGTTCTGTTTTCAAACAGAATCCCTGCAACAATATTACATAGACATATATAATAAATATATAGACATATATATATCTTTATATCAAGACATTAAAAACTCTAGACTGAGGTAGCATCATATATATCAGAGTGCCATACCTGTGCAAGTGGTTGGGATGCTCCTAGATGTGTGCTCTGGCTGTCACCCTATCCCAGTAGATGACACTTCTGTTCTTGCTGGTGCAACCAATGCACTTGAAATGGGACTGTATAAAAAAGGAATGCATTAAAATAACTCTAATCATTTAGCTGTGTGTGAGTGAGAAGTATGAGATGGGTGTGGATATCTGTGAGGGTGATGTGTGACAATAAGTGTGGAGTAGAAATGCAGTGGTAAAATAGAGGGGTTTAGTTTCTTACCGGACCTGACATTTGGAATCCCTGCTACAGTATGGTAGAGACAATACATTCTTCAAAGGGGTGTGATGAAGACAGGATCAAGGTCTGCCTCCAGGAAGATCATTTACCACCTGAATCCTGGAGAACTTATTCACCCACCTGCTCTAATCCTGCCACTTTTTCTGTTTCCCCATGCATTGCCAGAGTCTGTCCCCTGTCACATGACAACTGTTTCTACTCCACTGAGGGTGTATGAAGGCAGACAATGTAATTCCCTATAATGTTCAACAACAAAGGTAACCACAAGGTCTGACTCCTCCTCAGTGAAGCTCTTGTTCTTCTTGGGTGCAGCTGGATGCCTTCTGGACGTTGGAGCTCTAGTAAGGGCATCCTAAAGTGAATCAGTCCAAGGGGAAGAGGGAAGAGACTAAGGTGTGGGCTGTATTTATGTGCTTGCTAGATTAATCTGAGTTGGGTGTGTGTGACTAAAGTCAGTGAATGTGTTTCTCTAGACTTTTTCATTTTGACTTTTCAATAGTAGAGGCAGAGAACTCCTTCTTTCATATAAAGAGCTTACCCTGTAATTTTTAGATCTGAAATCCGGTTTCAAAATAACTAGTAGTAACTCTGCGATCATAATTTCTGTAGTAAGAATCTCCACCCTCTCCACCGTCTCATGTAAGGTGGTGCACCTTCGGCTTTCAGTCGGATTTTATGACCCATGATCAGAGAAATCATATGCAAGTACATAAAAAAAAAGAACAAGAAAAAGCAATAGGAATAGGATAATTCTTTCAATATTAGTGCACTAGCCATATTACAAGCGCCTACTTTACTTTTAATTTCATACGAAGGAAACTTGCTCAGCATTAGTTTGGCAAGAACCTTAAATTGAAGAAGGGCACAAAGTCATTACCTTAAAAGTTTGATCAAAATACAGAATAGCTCCACTTAACAGACACAAAGTCAACTTTATGAAGGAGTAGAATTTTTGGAGAAAGAAAAAGCCCACTCTATATACAGAAGAAAGGACTAAAATTATTCATGAGTGTCTAAAAAGAATACAAACTGGTAAGAGTTAAAAGTAGCCATTACACAAAATGATTATTGAATGTTTTTCGATTGTATGAAGAATTAAGTAGGCTTGTTTTGCTTTCTTTAATAAAGTCTTGTGTATGAAATCTAACAGATGAGACCACAGTGAAGAATAACCACAAAGTAACCGAGAATGTTCTCCTTTCCCAAAAAACACATTACAGGAATGAGCTGTTGAGATTGGTCTGGCAGTCTCGAATGGCGAGAGCAACTCGGTAGGGGAATGAAGGATTCATGTGGTTTCAGCAGCATCTGACCACAGGAGAGTGGATCTTGACACCCATTTTTTGCAATCCATATTAGATCGCATTATCAATACTATCATGTGTCCTGACTCATGCATACATTCCATCTCATCAACTCCCTCTCCCATTTTATTAACAATTTCTTACCAAATCACTTCACTCATGAAATTTGCCAGCATCTTCCATGTGATTGAATCAACAATTTTCACTTCTTGCATGCCTACATTCAAACTCATTCATGGCTAGAATACATTTGTCACATTTGCACTTACATTTTCAGGTCCAAATACATTGACTCCCACCTTTCCCAGTGAGTGTAGGGCATCCACACTGAAATTAATAATGGGTCAACTCCACTAGATCTTTGTCATTATTTTGGAAATCCAAAACAATTTATTACAGTTCTTTCAGCTTAATAAACCAAGCGAAGCCACACAAACAAAAATCCTGATTCTCCTCTTTTGCTAACATGATACACAAGTGCCTTTCAGGATTCAAATACTCAATACTAAGGGGTCGATTCCGATCTCGGGCGGTAGGGCACCGAATCGGATTCGGCTTAACCGGATCCGATTCGGAGCCCTCTTTCCCGACCGATTCGTACATGCGTCCGGCCGAGCGAGTACGATGCGAGCGCACGCGAAATCGCCGACCGACTTGTTCGCGGGTCCGAAGCGCTCCGACCGACTCGCACGGACACGACTTGCACTGCGCGATGGAGACGGTTCCCCGGCCGGGCAAGTACGATGCGCGCCGCGAGCAGTCCGACCGACTCGCGCCGTCCGGCTCGAAAGAGCAGTCAGAGCCGCACTTTGGGGGTCCGTGTCGGACCCCCCTGTACGCGTAGCCGCGTGAGTCACACACAGGGGGGACCCATGGGTCCCCCCTACCTGTGCATGTACGCCGCGAATCGCTTCGAGGCGTACCCGATGTAGGGGGCACCCTTGTTCACCTCGCACCCATTGGGTCAATGGGAGCCCGCGTACGCGTTGTACGTCCGGCTCCCATTGACTCAATGGGAGTCCGACCGACTCGAGTCCGAGTGCATGCGTGCGCATCGTACTCGTTCGGTCGGACTGCCAGAGTCCGATTCGGTCGGAAATCTCTCCGGGTCCGGCTCGGTCGGAGAGATTTCCGGCCTGAATCGGAATCGGCCCCTAAGTCTATGAAAAAGTAAAATAACGCCCCCTCACAGATCACTTACCATTAGCTTTCCAGAAAGGTGTATTATTATTCATTTCCATAGCGTTTTCATACCAATCAACATGATCTCTCCTTTGATCATGTCTTTGGGATCACTATGTGAAACATTTTTTAACACATTTTTATTGAAGATTTTTAACAGAACAAATCCCATATACCTGGGAACATTAAATGAAAAACTTCAGACACAGTGGTTCCATTGTTAATACAATATATGCTGGAATTATCATGAGTAAAGTCTCCGGTGGGCAATCAACCCTAAATATCAAACTTTCAAATCTCGTGCAACATTCCCCTCCAGCGACACCCCCCTCACAATATCTCTCCTGTTCACAGCCTGCTGCCCTCGGTTGCCCTCATCTATCCATGTCTGCTGCTACCCTCCAGGGGCCCCATATTTCGGGACAACCGCTAGACTGATACACTAATCGTTTGGCCCTCATGCACCATTTCATGTTGGATTCCCATTCTTGCACTTTCGGGAGTGTAGTGCCAAATACACTTGCGTATCAAATCTTGGCGAGCTACCACCAGAGCGACATTGCAGAAAATCCTTTTGCATCTGTCCAAGGATTGCTCTCCCTACATACTCATGGCCACCCGGTGCAGCGTGAGATCTAGTGTTATGTCCAGTACCACTGAGGTCCTGCGGCTCACCCCTTCCCAGAATGACTGTATCCTCAGGCAGCCCCAGAGTGTGTGAATTATTGTACCAAATCCCCTCAAGCATAGGTCGGAATCACTCCTTCCCATTTGGAACAGCCTGGTCTTCGTGAAGTCTGCCCTATGGAACACTTTAAATTGGATCAGTTGAAACCTTGCTCTGATCGCCACCTCACGTGAATAGTGCCATGTCACCCCACAGTTGTTGTCCTCCAGTATAGCCAAGTTGGCTTCCCACCTCCCCCTCAGAGTGTCTAGTGGAGGAAGGCCATTGTGTAGCAGCTTGGAATAGATTTGAGACACTGCATGGCTGGGCAGGGACGCCCCAAGCACCCTGTATACTAAAGGTGTCTCGTTGTCTGTCTCTCCCAGTGCATCTTTGTGCTGGCCTAGGATGTATGTCAATTGTAGACATCTAAGATATTGACTACCCATCAGTTCATATTGCTCTTGGAGTTCCGAGAACGGTATTATCTTGCAGTCATGCCACACATCCCCCAGCTTAGAATGATCAAGCATGTCCCATTTCCTGGAACCCTGAATGACCCGCAGGCCCTTCAATATATCGCAATATATTGCTTCCATCCCAGGGAGTTTGTTACACTCTTCCATATTTTTATGACCACGCCTGTCGGAGGGGGAAGTGGTGGCAGTCCCTGCCCCCCATAAAGGCGTCGCATATAGCCCCCCCCCCCGGTCCATTGCTCTCTAGTCTGCCATCAATGAGGGTTTCTGCTGTGGTGAAAAGGCCCAGTCATTTATTACCTGCAGCTGAGTTGCCCAATAATATAGTGCAAGTTAGGGAAGCGATCCCCCCTTTGAGGGGTTTTCTGGTCAAGGTGGCCAGAGCTAACTGTGGCACCCCTCGGTCCTACAGTAGGGCCCTAATAACATCATCTACCAACCTGAAGAACTCGTCCGGTATCTCAAACAGGGTATTTTGCAGCACATATAAACATTTTGGCAGATAAATCATTTTATAGTGGGTCGCTCGCCCATCCCATCAGAGACCGCGGGAGTTCGCACCAGTGGCGTATATATGTTTTATAACACTCAAGAAATCTGGTAGGTTTTCCTAGAGAGAGACTTCACTGTCTGTGGTTGCAAATATGCCCAGATATAGAAACCCAGCCTGTTCCTAACTTAGAAGGCAATCCCAGCGTGGGGCGGAAGCACTTTCAGACAGGATGTATGCCACCAACTTGTGCCAATTTATGTGAATCCCTGAATAAGGCCTGAAGGTCCCCAGAATCTGCAGAATTCTCAGGACAGAGTAATTCGGGTCTGCCAAATCGACCAGGATATCGTCTGCATTGAGGGAAATCACATCCTACCAGTTTGGATCCCATTGTGGACAGTGGCTTGAGTGCCACTGCGAACAGCAGGGGGGACAATGGACAGCCCTACTGGGTGCCTCTGGCCAGCCTAAATCCTATGGATAACACCCCATTGACCTTTACTCATGCCTTCGGGTCAGTGTATAGAAGTCTCACCCAGGACAGATGTCCGAAACCAAACCCCATCTTCTCCAGGACTGCCCACATGTAGGGCCATTCTAGATAATCAAATGCCTTTTCAGCTTCAAGGGCTAACAGGATTGCCAGTTCAGCTATATGGGTCCGGCACGCCAGGCACCCCTGCAGGCGATGCAAGTTGTGCTTCGTCGCCCTGTAGGGCATGAATCTCGATTGATCCGGGCACACCAGGGAGTCAACCACCTGTACCAAACGATTGGCCAAGATTTTTGCCAGAATCTTGGTTTCTAAGTTTAGCAATGATCTGGCATATAGGAGGCACAGTCTTCACTTGATTTCCCAAGCTTATGAATCAGGGCAAACATTTCTCATCGCAAGAATCCCGGCAGGGTGCCATCATGCCTACACCTATTTAACACATTTAAAAAATTAAGCATACAAGCCAATGGGACTCTGAGTTTTCCTCCGCTTCATTTGGGTTATTGCTTCAGATATGTCTGCCTCTTTGATTTCCAAATCCAGCCCCAGCCTTGCCTCATGTCCCATTCGAGGAACCGGAAGGTCCTTGACAAATCGGTCCAGATCCCTGAGGTCTCTTATGGGTTTGGCTCGATATAGGTCTTCCAGGTAGGAGGCAAAGGTCTGTGCAATTTCTGCTGGAGATTCAACCAGCTACCCATTGTTCGTCCTGATCGCCTGCACCGAGAGTTTACCCTCTTCCTTTCTACCAGCCAGGCCAGGAGTTTTCCTGCTTTGTCGCCCATTTCATAAAGTTGCCCCGGCTGTGCACAAAACTTGGTTCTTGCCTCTTGCTGGACATGAGTCTGGAGGGAGAGCCTAAGCCCTTCGATACTTTGTGCAAGTTCCCTTGAGGGGGACATCATGTAATCCAGTTCCCACTGCATTAGGGTGTATTCCATCTCTCTAGCCACCCTGTCTCACTCCCTCCTTTTCCCTGAGACATTCTGTAGAAGGCGTCCCCGCATGATCACTTTGTAAGCCTGCCAGAGAACCACCTCAGATTCTACCATGACCTTGTTATCTTGAAAGTAGTGAATGGAGGTCTCTGTGACCAGTTTACTGGTGTCCCGGTCAGTCAACTCCCAGAGGTCAAGCCTCCATCCCCCTCTAGACTTCGGGACTGCTATCTGCAAGTGTGTAACTATGGGTGAGTGGTCCGAGGTACCTCATGGCAGGAAGGCAGTATGACTGAATTGGCCCAATTGACAATAGGGCACCAGAAAATAATCCAACCTGGACAGAGAGTGCATAGTGTTGGCCGCAAATGAGTACTGGCTTGACATTGGCTGCTCACTCCTCAAGAGATCAGCCAGTCCCACTGCTTCTAGAAACTGCGGCAAACGCAGGTCTACAGAGGGCATCCCTCCTGATGAAGTCACCCTGTCCATCTTCCCCTGTGCAGTGAGGTTGAGGTCTCCACCAATGAGAAGCAAAGTCTCCGGTAACCCCGCCAGCCAACTCCCCAGTTGGTCTAATCACATCTACTGCAGCCCCAGGGGGAAGTAACAGGACACCAGAGCCAATTCTTCCACGCACCAGCTCCCCCACACTGCAGCCCGGCATCCCAGTTATCTGTCTAGGATTGCACGACCTGTAGCGGGAGGGACTTGCGGGCCAGGATTCCCACCCCTCTACACTCACTGGCAAAACGCGCATGAGCTAGTAACCTGTATCTGCCCTGGTTCAGGAAGCCGCAGCAGTTGCCCACAAGATGTGTCTCCTGCAGAAGGACGATATCTGGATCTTGTCTAAAGCGGTACCTTCACACAATGCCCTATTTTTGCTTACTAGCCAGGCCGTTCACATTCCAAGACAGTACTTTTAAGGTTAAAACCGTGGGCGCCTCAGAGCTTGTGCATACTGCAATTTTCTGGTTGTGTCAAAGACTCTATCAATCAAAAAAGAGAGGGGGGACTAGGAGCTAGTTGAGGTCCAGTACCCGTGCTCCATGTAGCAATATAAATCCAAGAAATGGGTTACTGTTCCTATGAGGACACGACTAGTATCCAGAGAGAAAATAAGGTAAAGTGCGGAAAAGGAGAATCTAGGTTCTGTTTTCACGAACAGAGACAATCACAGATTTTGTCTCTTGTTGCCCTCACACTTCCCAAGGGATGTCATACTTCATCATCGGGCGTTGCTCCTTGTAGGGCCAGCTCTGCAATGCCCTATGGGTCCCTTGAAGGGTCTCTTTGGTGGAGATCTTTTTATTACGCCGTATGATGAGTGGGGGTGTGAGATTTATTCATAGAGGGGTTGTGAAAGGTGGGTGGGTGAGTGAGTATTTAAAACTGGCTAGGGGATACCTTAAAGGTTTTTTAATATGTTGGCTCCCCTGTCAGAGTAAAAAACCTGTAGATTATTGCTACTAATGGGTTAATGATGTACCTAGTAACTAGAAGGTCGACATGTTTCGCACCCTACGGTGGTCAAAACGATCCTTGGCGCTTCATCAGGACAAAAAAAGGTTAATATAAATACTCACTCACCCACCCACCTTTCACAACCCCACTATGAATAAATCTCACACCCCCACTCTCCGCCAAAGAGACCCTTCGAGGGACCCGTAGGGCATTGCAGCGCCGGCACTATGAGGAGCAACACCCGATGATAAAGCATGATATCCCTTGAGATGTGTGAGGGCAACAAGAGACAAACTCTGTGTCAAAGACTCCCCAGGCCTCCAGACCTTACAAAGATTGTGTCTTGAACCACTGTGTCTCCCCCAAGCCAGCCCAATGCCCCCCTCCCTAATCCCCTGAGCTAACGGAGGAAAACTACCCACCACCCCAATGCCCGAGGAGTCTGTTGCTCCAATTGAACAAAATGGTACTTCATGTAGCAACTGTCCAAATACTCTGCCCATGAGCCATAAGCCCAACATATCCGTGGTCCTAGGTGACCACCTGGATTGCTGCCTCTTCCAAGTCCACTGGTGAATCCCTGGTGTCACTTCTCGAGTCCTCAGAGTCTTTCAGTAATAGGGCCCATGTATCGCCCATGGGCAGGGATTGCCTCAGTTTGATTTCTGCCACCACTTTGGCCCGCTTCGTCTCTGCCTGGTTCTTCGATGGGGCTGCAGATAGGTGTCGGCAAGGCCTCCATTTAGGCTTCCGTCTCTGCTACTCTCCTAGCCAGTCTCACTCCTGCCTCTCTGGGGTGGGGTTACCCCTTGCCTCCAACCAGTCCCAAACCTCTGCAGCCTTCGCAAACAAATGGAAGCCATCATGGTCAAGGATTCTCAACGTGGCTGGGAAGAATAGATCGTACTTGAGGCTCAATGTTCTCAGGTTCCATTTCACAGCAATCAAGGTTTCTCTCTACCGTTGCACCATGTTGGTGTAGTCTGGTTATATATTAACATAACCTCCCCCCCAGTTCCCAGGGGCCATGGGTACGTGCCACCTGCAAAATGTTGTCAGGAACTCGAAAGTTCAACAGTTTTGTGACTACCGGTCGGGTGGGTGCCACGGCAGTCCGCCTGGAACCCCATGGGTTCTCTCAACAGTGTACACATTAGAGGCCTTTCCCTCTAGAACTGAGGACAGGAGCCATTGTTTCAGGAACAGTTCCATGCTGGGGCTCTCTGTGCGCTCCGGCTGCCCCATCTGCCTCACATTCTTGTGCCAAGACCTGTCCTTCACATCTTCCACATGATCCTGAAGGTGGGCTATGGTTTTCTCCATCTCGCATGCCTTGTTGCTCTCTCTGAAAGCAGGTTTCAGGTGGGCCAGCGAGTATTCCGCTTCAACCACCCTCTCCGCAAGCTGCTATGTGTCCCTCTACCGTGGTAGGTTAGTGGGATCCCTCTCCAGGCCTCAGGGAGTCCATCACGGGCCCCATTTTCTGTGATTTTGGCCACACCATGGTCGTATGGCAACCCCACAGTTCCCGGGTCTGAGACGATCCTGGAGGTCCACTAAATACTCAAATTCTCCAACCAGGGCCGCCTTCTTCAGGGAGCCCCCTGCACCCTGACTCCACAACTCCCTTGCCACGGGAGCCAACCTAGCCCCACAGGCCGGGCCCGAGAAACAAAGTGGGACAATCACCAGATAAACAGCACCGAGAATATACGATGCCTCCATAAAATATAGGATTTAACATGTCATGATTCAATATAGTTTTGAGATGTAAAAGAGTCCAACAAGCATTGCAATATATGCAAAGGAGGTGGAATGATACATCAAACAGTAGGAAGTTAGAGATTTTTTATCACTCTAATCTGGGTGGAGTCAAAGCCCACTCCATGTATAAAAAAATAACTGTTAACCACATGTATGCAGGCAACTGCACTGTGAAGCCAATCCTAAAATTAAACCCATCTCAGGCTACTGACTCCATTGAGTCAAGACTTGAACAATTAGGCCCAGATTTTCGTAACACAAACCTGATACAAAGAGTTATGCTGGGATTTACTATCCAATGCAAATCAGGATTTGCTGTTGATAGTTTCCCAAAGCAGTGCATGGCGCAACTTTACTTTGGACATGGAATTGCACCATAATGTTACGCCTCCTCAAGGCTGGCATAACGAGGAGAAATGTTTTCATTTTTCCTCATTTTTCCTACTTTACATGCATGCTGCATTGCACAGCACACTTACAAAGCAGAAAAGTGTTAATATTTTTTGTACTGGAAAGGTCCCCTTCCAGTACAAAATCTATTGCTTACAGAAGGCACAAACCATTTCACTATGGCGCAAGGGTGTGTGCGTTGGCGCATGTCAGGCTGAACTGTACCAGCGCAGGTCGACAGGAACACAGTACCATTTCTTAGTAAATATGGCGCTGTCTAGCTGCTCGCTCCCTTTCAGAAACTGCTGTGCATCATTAATTTTTTGTATATCTGGGCCTCAGTAAGTACCTTCTAAGAGGTTATGGTTGTTGGTCATAGAGGGCGTTTAAAGAGTTGCACATAAATAAATCACTGGCATGAAGACAAATGAGGGACAAGAAATTACTACACCTCCTCAGCGGCAGCAGCAGCAAATGTACGTTTTTTTAACCTCCGTTAATAAGTAAATTTCATTTCGGCCATTTACTTAGACTTTCAGAAACCCACGAACGACAAGACGCCGAGGCCGACTGATGAATGTAACTTCCCTGCTCAAAGGCCACATCCAAGACAAAAGCGGGCTGCGCCGTGGAATTCAAATATGTGCCGAGGCACTTTAACCTTAATGGCGGCGTCGTGTTGAATTATTCAGCGCGGCAATGTTAACAAATGAGAGTCTGGCGCGAGGCTGGAAATGTCGAGAAATCTTTTTCATCTGCTCCAGCACTCTTAAATGAAATACGTGTCCGTTTTCACTTTCGCTCATTTTCAAGCAAGGAGCATTAAATGGTCTATTGCAGCCGACAGTAATTACTTGGAATTATTGGGCTATTAAGATGATCTCACTTTATTGATTACCTGCAACGCAGGGAAATCCCAAGCGTGCTTATTATAAATTCAGAGTCTTGACAGAATGATGACAAAAGGCTCTGTGTTTAAGGGAATAATTTTAGGAAATTTTCAGGTAAAGTGATACATTGAGCGCTAGAGTGATATATAGAGTAATTATAATAATAAGATTATAGCAACACTTGAACTATTCGAAGCAGTAGCCAACAGGGCTCACAGTAGTATTCAGGATAAGGAGGAAAAGAATACTGAACAGTCACTGTTAATCAAAACATTGATTTTTTTGGGCAATAGTAATACTATTAGGACTTTTTCAGAATCATTGATGGAGTTATTCTTAGGAGCACCCCACCTGGGCGGCCGAATGCAAGGATTGGTGAATGCCAAGACTGCCTAGCTTTGATTGCACATCATGTCTCTTTCTTCGACCACTCCACACACTTCTGTTTTTATTTCATGTTGCATGTTCTTTTCCATCCTTTCTTTCACCAGTTGTCATTGTTTCCCTATCTTTCCCTTCTTCCTTCCTTTCCCATTTTTTGCCTTTCTCTTGCTCTGAGTCAAAATCTGGTAAAAAAAACATAAGACCCACCATCTAGGTAGGGGATGCCCGCGCAAGCGGGAGAAGGTTTAGGGAGGGGGGAGGTGGTGGTACCAGGAGTACCAAGGTTTATAGAAGCGAAATAGGGGGTGCAGTACACGTAGGTCAACTATTTCAGAGTCACATGGGTCTAGGGGGAAGGATTTTCTATTTACTGGGTTACGATGGATTTTGCTATTCGTTTCCTGATGTAACCACTGTACCTTCCGGCCAAATGATTGGTGTCAAGCTGTATTTCATAACATCAATGTACTGCTGATTGAGCACTTGTTAGTAAAAAGAGTTATTAAAAATAAAATAAAAAATAAGACCCGATCCACAAAAATGAGTACCTGTGCACACGACCTGCAAACACTTGCTCATGATATGCACGCCCTGCTCAGCATGTAGAAGGTGTTCCCTGCCATATTTGGATTTGTCACATCTGAAAGGGGTGATTCCCATTGTGTTTTTTGGTAGTTAATCGAAAATCCTCTTGCAGAGGATTGCAAGAGTTTGTAATTGACTTTGGCAGTCCCTCTTCTGTTAAAATAGACATGCTCTGGGTACAGCAGGTTCACATGAGACATTGGTTTGCTAACATAAAGCAAAATCCGAAGTTTAATGCCCACATACATCAACGTGACACGCCCTTTTGCAACCATCCGCTTGACCACCAAGGTGACATTAAGGATAGCTTAGCATAGTGCCACCACACCCAAAGCACGTGAAGTGAGACAGGTTAAATGACTACTGAATAGAAAGATGACTTGGACCAAGATGACTTTGATAGCCATAGACTGATGATATACCTTTTGTGGAGATACTGCAGAAAGCAGTCACCATACCACTGCAGGAACAAATCAAAAACTGCCTGCTGTATGACTATCAACTTTGGGCCTCACCGCAAAACAGTAACAGTTTCCATTCAAGTGTGAATGAGGCAACAGCTAACCAAATATGGAATCCCTTCTCTCTGGCTACTGCTGGGAATCTCAGCAGCATTGAACATGGTCCACCCCCAGACCCCTGGCTACCATCCTCTCACATGGGACTAGTGGCTTCATTGGGTGGGGGTGGGGAGCCTGGTGGGACCGGGGCCCTATCTATAATTTTTTGGGCCTCCCTTATGCCCTGCACGGGATGACAGCAGCAGCCAGCAGAAACAGACTCTGGCATGTAAGCTCGGGAACAGCGATGTTGTTCCTGCTTACATTTCACATTTTACTTACTCTTGAATTGCCTAAGAGTATATTTTTTCAGGATGTTGTATATCTGTAGTTGTTTTCATGCAACATATTACTCAGGTATAGTGCTTACAATGGGCAGCAATTGAGAGCAGGCCGAATGTGGAGTGAATTTCTCACAATGCCCATGAGTGGCTCACAAAAGGGTTCAGAATACATGCTCATCCAATCCAAATATGAGCAGGTACATTGTGTTTGGCGGAAGTAAGGGGAAGGAGATGGAAGGAACTATGGGACATATGCACAAGCCCCTATCGCGACAGAAACGTCACTTTTTGTGACGTTTCCGTGGCGATAGGGGCTTTGCTTTATTTACAAGGCAGCGTTAAGCCACTTATGCTTAGCGTGAAAGGGGTGGGCAGTGGGTGTTACGGTGGGCGTTCCACTGCAACACCCATTGATTTTGACGCTGCCTTGCATTAAGCAGCACACATAGAAGTGACAAAATGGCATTTCAAGATTGTTTATGTGCAGGAAGGGGGACCTTCCTGTACATAAACAATCTTCCCCTGCACGCAGACACCCTTGCACTATGGTGCCAGGGTGCCTGCCTTGGCGATACACTGCTAAGTATAGCACCAGCGCAGAGGGAAACACAGATCTGCACCATATTCTTGTAAATATGGTGCAGCCTTGCGTTTCTGAAGTGGTGGAGTGAGGCGTTAAGCCATGATGGCTAACGCCCCACTCCGCCACTTCTTTGTAAATATCCCCCTATGTGCGGACAGAGTGAAAAGACGGTGCTGGAGAGGAAAGAGTTGAGGAGTGATATATGCATATGAAGCCTTTCATACAGATTTCAAGAGAAAAAGGGCATAAGTATCTAGATGAGAGACTCCAGAAGAAAGTGATGTGAAGAGGAGAACTGGAGTGACTGAGACACTACAAAGACCCATCACCCTTCCAAAGACCTTAGTAATGTTTAATTCACAGTGCGCTTGAAATGTTTGAATGACTTTGTATGTATTTGTATGTGTTTACAGTTTACATATACATATATTTATTACACGTGTTCACAAACTTCATGACTGCCCATTGTAGGTGTCCCCAAAACCTTTATCTGAGGTCCGATGTGTGCCTCCCTAAAAATCAGTTTTAGAGATGCCACTGCACGCGTCTCAACAGTATTGGGCACCAATTGCTTCCTAGCTACGTCTCAGGTCACTACCATGTCTTCCGGATATTTCCTAGCGACACGAGGCTTATCACAGGCAGCTGGTCCTCTCTTTGTTGAGTTAACCTCGACAGAAAGCACCTATCGAGTCCCTTCACCACCCTCGAAACCAACTGCATCAATTGACTGAGGGCTCTCATCTCTGAGTGTATAATATCTTATAAAATCCACAGTCTAAAAAACTACCCCTCTCTCAGTATGCACTTTTTAACACATGCTTTTCCTCTTTTTATATTTCAATAAAAATAACATATATTTGTTTTTAACAAATTACAAGAGTGACTGCTAAACCTATATGAGCCTTCGAGATGTTCATAATATGATCTCACAGAACATGAACTACCCTACTTTCTTAATCAAAACAAGTCAAATATTGAAATAGGCTTAGAAAGTGTCACTCCATATGCGTCATGATGATCAAACATATGCCTGACTATAAAAGTTGTTGCACTGAGCAGTTATCCAAATTCACAAGCAGACAGGGCCGTCTTTAGGGTAGTGCGACCAGTGAAGCCACAGTGGGCGCTGACCTGGAGGGTGGGCACTGACCTTAGGGCGGTGGGGGGTTCTGTGTTTAGCAATTTACGAGCACCTGCTGTAGAGTTCCTTGCGGGTCCAGCTTTCAGGCAGCAATAAAAATGTCAATATTAATGTTCCTGCTAGAGAGAGAGATTGGAATTTTCACTAGTGGCAGTTTTGACTCACCATACAGTAGCACCGAGGGTTAGTATGCATGCTGTAAAGAACAGATCTGTATTTTATGTGAATCGCTGAGTGGATTATTAAAATCTTGGCAGATGGTAGTGAGGGATTCCAAAGAGGAGGTCATGGGGGAGAGGGGCAAAAAAGAGTGTTGCACCAGGCGCCACCAGCACTAAAGCCGGCCCTGAAAGCAGGTCATTTGCCTTACATAGAAGCTGCGGGCAGGACCCATGCTTATCCATCATTCACACATTTGTAGTTCAAATGTATCATTTAATTAAATTGTTCTCTATTTGGGTCCACCCATTGACTTCAACATTGCTTTGACATCCTTCAGAGAACTGTAATAATGATCACACACAATAAATAAAATATATGCAAACCTTATTGAATAAATTGGGATTTATTAATTCAGCCATACTTTTGCACTGATAAAACATTGTCTGTCACAGCAGAGAACATACCACATGTACTAATCTGGCCTAGGTTCGGCTATGGCAACACATTACCGATAAACTGCCCAGAAATCTGACTGACGTAATCTAGGACAGTGGTGAAGATGATGTCAGTTTTATGATCCTTTGACTGTATTAATCCAGACTTAATGTCACTACACTGGTTGCCAACTGAACTTACAGTTCAGCTTCAAAATGTTTTCTGACATGCAAAGTTCTTCGACTTGATACCCTTAAAAGGCCAAGAGACAAAGTATTAATCTCAAGAAGCACTAGAGAAGCACTCAGCAAAAAAAACGATATCTAAAAATCCCCAAAGAAGAAACCCTCAGCTAATCCATTTTAGGCTGCACCCCAGAATAAGGAACTCCTTTCCCACAGATTTTTGTAAGGAAATATACTGGATTATACAAATTCCAAAAAGAACGAACCACTATTCTCTTCAAGAGAAATCCCTTGAGGAAGCCTAACTTCACCAATAAATAATTTTGATTTTCTCATCCACCTCTTCCTAAATAATCACACTGCAAGACAATGCACTTCCTGGAAGCAGTTCATGCCATGATCCCTTTAACCCAACACAGAGTGCCCTGCTGTATAGAAACCTCATCACCATCACTTTATCGCCTGCCACTTTATAGACTACAACTTGTGTTGATAGGAGTGTGCCCTCTTAGATCTTTTAATCTGTCGCCCACACAGCACTGTACATAATTCTTCCCCACTTATTACAGGTAGACCTTTACTCCACCAATAAAAAATATAAATGACTTGACTTTCCGCATTTCCACTGGCAGCACCTTACTTGCCTTAATTCTTCCCTCCTCATCCATCGACTTTCACATAGAGAAATATGATCACCTTCCAAAAAGATCAACCTGAATGCCCACTTTCGGCTAATAGCCAACATTCCAGTTGGCCCTGTCTGCTTGTGAATTTGGATAACTGCTCAGTGCACAATCTATCTACGCAAGCACCAACATTCATGCACATTTATATGCGCATGCTGCTATTTCTTTAAAATGGTAAACTATTTTCTCTAAATTGTAAAACATCTTGCTTGATCACACTTTGAAGGGATTTACTTTCAATGCCAACATATAATCAATGTGATTTGTAATAGCACATTTGAAAGAAGATATATTTTGTAGAAGTAAATATTGATAGTAAGCCAGCAGGCATGGTGCAGGTGAAACCCCTTAGAGATGTGTCTGAACCTTGCCAGTCCACATCTGATTCCACATGCCGGGCTAATTGGGCATAAATACTTCCCTTTCCTCCCAAGAGAGCAGCAAACATTCCTGTAGCCTGCGGACTGAGGAAACAGGAGGAATTTTGAGTTGACCTAAGAATGTGGGGCCCTTTCACATGATGAAAAACATATGACTTGAGTCACTTTCCATATACATGGATGTGTTTGATGCTCTCAAGCAGACCCACATTTCAACGAACATGCTGACCCCAAGGGTAAATACACTGAGCTCTGTTTTGTGAACATGAAATAGAATCACTTGGTTTGTCCTCAGTGCACAAAACATGACGACTTCCCCTATTTTTTATGTAAATCTATCTGCATTCTTTGCGTTTGTGCTACAAAGGATTTCAACCAGTATTTTAATAATCCTGCCTCAGGGTCTTAACGCTAATAGAAGCTGCAAACGAACTGGTGTAGAAACTAAACGCATTTTAGAGAGGTTTATTTTCTCTTTTGAGGCCCCTTATCACATTTACTTGCCCCACTCACGCGTTGAACTGACATAATATTCCCTCTCAGTTCAGTTTATTTAACCACCAAATGCTTCTTAGCTCGTGATCCCGGCCCGCCGTTGCTTGCTACAGTTCAGCGTTTTTGTACAGATGTCATGTTCCTCCTAAATGCCTGCAAAAGCTGTAATGAAACAATTGCTGTGAAAATACCAGTAAGATTCGGTATCTTTCTATTTTCTCGCTCAGCATGCTTATACTGAAAACAACGTTGGCACAGATGAGATCGATCCTAATGCAAGCAAGCAAAATAACAGTTTAATTTGAGTTCATAATCGAATTAGGAGCTTTTTTTTCTAGCATCTAAAAAGTGACAACTGTCCAGAAATGCAAACCGATTACAGTAGAACAGCGCAGGGTTCTTTGCTGGTAAGCTTGCACCCGTGGCATGTTGCGCAGCATACAAAAAAAAAATCTCTCTGTCAAGCAAGCATTTCTAACAGCATGCAAGACCTTTCCCTTACTTCCCTCCTCACTGCAAGGTTGTGCTGATTCAACAGTTTCCAGATGCGTGTAGTTTTTTCTTCTTCTTCTTCAGAGACGAATGCCCCCGGGGGGGCCTGCTTTTCATTGAAATTAGATGACTCTGAGCGTTTAATGTAAACGCATGTGTGCTTCACAGCTCAATGCTGCCCTCTAGCGTTAAAAGATAGCCATGCTGTCATTTCGGTTTACTTATAATCTACATTCACCAATTTCAAAAGGAACAAACAGTTTAATGACATCAATTTAAGGTCTAGGCAGGGACGTCTTTTGGCCAATATGAGTTTGTGAAGAGGGCGGCAGTGTGTAAGTAATTCTTATGATGGAAGTGTGTCAGGGCAAAAGCTAGGGTCCCAGAGATTTCTGCTACGCAGCAATATTACAGGCCTAATAAGCATGCTTTGCTTGACCCTTATGACATAACCACTTTCTTGTTTTTTTAAAATACCTCTTGTAGAGTGTTGAAGTTGGTCCAGTTTCCTTCCATACATCACTTGATCAGATCGTCTGTGAATCAGTGCGTGTTCTGTTAACGTATACAATGCCTATAGGCATGGATGTCAATTCACCCAAATGCCAGTGGTAACGGAAGTGGCATCACATACCCTTTGACACCGTGTGACATCACAGGACCTTTAGACCTGATGACATCGTGGGAATTGACGTGTGATGTTGGGCCCTGAAGGAGCCACAAACATGGACTTAAAGGAAGGGAATGTAACATTATTATCCTTTTGAAATCTAATGCTGGCTTTAAATGGCCTATCACCTTAAAAGCTGGAGGCTGCACGGGGCCTTTACGACCAACAAATAGGGAAAAGATCAGTCAAATATCACACGTACGAGATCATCAATGCCTAGAAAAGAAGCCAGGACAATTTATTTTGATGCTTTCTCTTATTGCCCATCTGCAGGCTGGGGTATCCTTGTTTGAATCCAGTTGAAAAGATTAAAAAAAAAAATTTAATCCAACTAGCAATGATCACTTCTTGGGACATGTTAGTTTAGAACAGACCTACTAGCGGTTAACATGACTTTCAACAAGTTGAAGATTAAATTACAGTGCTTGTAAGCTGCATACTTCCAGCAGTAAGCGCTGTATAATCAATGCTCATTGTTTATATATCACTTAATCAAAGAAGACAACGATGTTACAAAATGCCACTAAAACATGTTCTAGACGAAGGGTCTGGATGAGGGTTCCTGGGCCAGGGAGCACATCTTTCTGAGCATTATGAAATCAAGGAGCAGCAGAAAGACAGAGAAGAGGGTTAAAAGAGAAGGGGATTCGAGCAGGAGGTTAGCAGTACCTACAGGGCAGGGGGCAGGGAGCAGCTTCTCTAGCTTCCCATCTGTCTTTCTTTCCCCTCTCTCTCCGGTCTCACTGATGTTCTGTCCTATGTCTCCAAATTTGTCACCCTTCCCTGTCCATCTCACCCTCCTTCGCTCTCCCATCTCTCTCTACGTGTATTTCTAGCTCGCTTTCTCTCTATCTCTCTGGCTCTTTGTTTAGCTGTTGGTCTTCTCACTTTTGCCTCTCTCACATGCACTCAACCACTTTACTGCTTTTTTTGTCTCTACACTATGTGCCTCACTCTCTGCTCTTAACTATTTCCCCTAATATCTGTCCCTCAACATCTTTCCCTTGCCTTTTCTTTCTCTTTTTATTGCTATCTTTTCGTAACTTTCTATTTATATCTTCTTTCCACTTCTCTTATTTTCTTCATCTACCTCACTCATTTCCTGCCTCATACTCTCTCAGCTCTGACATTCGTATTTGTACTCTTCCCTCCTCACTACACTCTGCTTGTTACCTCCACGTTCTAAGCCTTCTACATCCTAAGATCTGGTAGGCACCCCTTCACCATACTCAGTCATGGGCAGGAGCGCTGCACAAAAAGGCTTCTGGTGGTCAGGATGCACTAGTGTGCAGTCTAAGATGGGGCAGTGGGCAAGTAAACCTATGCTTATCTTCAAAGCAGACCCCTGACTATGGTTCCCACCTGGCCGGTATTTTACCAGCCTGGCCAGTATTTTTATATCTGTGCCTGGAAAAAATTTTGTAAATCAGTGAAATAAAGATATTTTGTTCTTTTGAAATAGCAAACTAAAACAGCAACAGGAGGCTAGCTGGGATTTGGACATTTGGCTGCTTTCATAGCTGAAATGCAGACAAGAAATCTCCTGCCGTTCAAATCAGTCCAGTGTTGCAGGTTAATTGACATGGGTCGCAAGCAGCCCTGTAAGGGTAGCAAGCTTGAGCACATAAGTCGCAAATCAATCAAACAGGATTTATATAGCACTGCTAATCACCAGCAAGGGTATCCCGGCGCTGAGAGCCCAAGCTACTAGGGTGGAATCAGTTGAACAACCAGGTCTTAAGTATCCCTCTGAATTCCAGAAGAGAATGAGAGGTTCGGAGGTGGAGACTGTTCCAGGACTTCGCGGCGAGGTAGGAGAAGGAGCATCCTCCACTGTTGCTTCAGTGGGTATGGGGGTGTGAGCGAGGGAGAGGGACCCAGGGTGCAGGTGTCTGGAGGGTTGATGGATGCTCAGGTGGTGGTTGATGTATGCTGGTTCTTGATCCTACAGGGCTCTGTGGGCATGAGTTAGCATCTTGAATTGGCATCTCTTCCAGATGAGGAGTCAGTGGAGTTTCTTTAAGTGAGGGTGATGTGGGACCGTTTGGGGAGGTCAAGGATGAGCCTGGCTGCTGAGTTCTGCATGGTATGTTGTCTCTTCAGGAGGTGTGTGGTGATTCCTACCATAGTCCAAGAGGCTGGTGACGAGGTCTTCAGTGACAGTGCATCTGGTGGTGATGCAGACTATAGCTACCCCTAAACTATGTCTGAGGTCTTCAAACGTTTTGATGCCGACACCCCTTGTCAAACTTTTATAGGAGTAAGGACCCCATACAAACATTTCTAGAACCTGGTTACCCTTCATCAATGACAACTATGTACAACCATAGATGCCCCAAATTCACACAGCAAATCATTTCTACGGTGGGGAAATAATATTAAACAGTGCCTAGAAAACCAAAGGTCAATGAGCATGGGGCGTGGTCAAAGGTGTAGCTAAAAACAAACGGCCTCATTTTTGAGGAATTGACGTAGGGCTGAGCTGCAAGTCTTCTTGCTGTGCTGCCCTACGCCAATGTGAAAGGGCAGAAATGCACCGTATTTATAAAATACGGTGCATTCCCGTCCTTTCCCCTTGCATTGGTGCACAAATTGCTGCATAGAACCAACATAGGCAGGATTGTTTTTGTGCAGGAAGGGGCACCTTCCTTCACAAAGACAATCCCAAGAGGCATTTTCCTCTTTCCATGTGAGCTGCAGAAGCAACACACATAGAAAGCAGAAAAAACAAGGAGAAATGAAAACATTTCTCCTCGATACGCCACCGCTGGGGAGGCGTAAGGTTTCAGTGCTGCCCCAGGTTTACGTGATTTTGTAGATCTGGCGTATCGTCAAAATACATGGGTGTTGCGTGGGAACCCCCACGCAACGCCCATGGAACGCCTCCTTCACTCAGAGTAAGGCAACCCAGTGACTCACGCTGCTCTGTCTTGCTCCACATCTACGAGGCCAATGAGGCCATGCAAAGCCATGCAGGGTGACTTTGCGCCGCCTCATAGGTATGGTTAAGACGCTTGCACCGCCGGAGCATCAAAAAAGTGATGCTCTGGCAGCGCAAGCCTCTCATAAATAAGCCCCAAAATATTCTGTGAGTTTTTTAGGTCTTTCACCATCAGTTGCTACATATAAAATATTGGGCAGCTTAAATGAAAAATAAATAAAAAAAGTTGTTACTCAGTGGGAAATGCACTGTAGTACATTATGATAACTCTATTAGTTAAAAGTATTAGTC
The DNA here is from genome assembly GCA_963921515.1 of Calotriton arnoldi. NCBI lineage: Eukaryota > Metazoa > Chordata > Amphibia > Caudata > Salamandridae > Calotriton > Calotriton arnoldi. The sequence continues at coordinate 425,264 of CAWUFW010001712.1, read as the reverse complement.
AAAAGGGAAGTGAAAGCTATACTGATGAACACTGCGCTGAGCTAGAAGCTTTTCTCCTTTTGTCTCCACTCTTGTTTAGACGATTAATCTGCTTCCTGGCATATTATACGGCCTCAGTGGCGCCCACTAATATGTCATTATGTACTTGATGTATATTTCTCTATTTTGCTCCCACAGCTATTTACCTATGTCATCCGCAACCCGTATGTAAAGCGCTCTGATACCCGCTGCGGTCCGTGGTGACACAGGGCTATTGACTCGTGCAGAGTTCCTGGCTGACAGGATTTGTTCCTCCGATTACGGAAGACGACGGTGATTTTTCCCGTTTCCGCCGACCGCTGTTGGATTGTTGCGCCGCCGGGGAATAAAGGCCTTTATTACCCCCGAGTTCCTTAAGATTTACGATCTTGAATTTTATTATGGTTAACACTGACTTACTAGAGATAAGCCGCATCTGATTTTTTCTCCACGGACACCCAAGGAGATTTTAAGGTCTTTATTGGATCGTGAGCTAAGTAGTGGACATTCTAGCATATTTAAAGACCGTCGGATTTGGTCGGCCCGCAGCCTATAATTGTTTTCCTTACACCCCCGTCCTGATGAGACCCAAATAAAGGGGTCGAAACGCGTAGACCACCAGATAAGGAGGAACCCATCGATCGCTAAAGTGATGGATAGCTTATTCTGTACAGATATAAAGAATATGTAGAGGTGGAACAGTTGTCTCTCTCTCGTACAGTAGGGTTACCTCACAGTGGACCGCAACAGAATTGTGTGTACGGACACTGGTTGTTATAAAGAATTGGGGTCTAGGAAACGTTATAGATTTTGTATATATGTTGTTTATATATGTTGTATGTTTTTGTAAATCGTTGTGTTGAATATGTGTAAAGAAAATGAAAAGTCCCAACCAGAAATGATATAAGAAATTAAATATGGTTGCGACAGAGAATTACTTTTGAATGTGATTCATTATAGATTAATTCTAATCATAATTTATTGGGACATGGACCCCATATGTTGGAGTAATTAAAGGTACTCCTCCATAATAATATTATAATATCCGTTCCTCCACCTCATTTTCTTTCTTTTTTTGAACTGATACCCGCTTGGGGCATGTTCGCGCTATACAAAACTTTAAATAAATAAATAAATTAGTTAATGCACTGCAGAGGTCTGTGAGTAACCAGAGAGCCACAGAATTTAATCTTGGTTGGTGCAGTGGAGAATAGTGACTTGTGTAGTTTTAATGCTACAAGCTCACAGCCTTTGACAGAAAGCATTGTGAATATGTAAGTCATTATTTTATACTTGCATTACACACAGTATGATATGCTGCTACAAAATGTGCAAATAGATTTACGATAAAATGGTGCTTCCAAAATTTAGATTTTAGTAATACCAGAACGTATGTAATGCAATTTTTTTATTTTACATAACTGTCCCCTTAATACCTCCTTAGGGGTACTAAGGGCTGTGTAAATACAATTGCAATTAAAAGCACACACTTCACAGCCCAGATGTTAACACTTTGCACTACCACTCAAAAAAAACAAATCCTTGTCATCACAAAATTTGGAGTGATTCGATCAATGGCCCCCAAGCATCCTTTACACTTGCAGATTAACTAATAGCACACATTTGTATTTCATTGAGGCAAGCGGGCACCCTGGCACGAAAACTTTTCACAGCACAGGAATCTCAATTAATGAAACTTCAACTGAAGCATTTTAACGATCGAAATCAGCCGTCCTGGGAAGGTTGTCTTTTTCCAAAACGAAAGCAAGTGTTTTGGACTCCAGGCACAAGTGAGGCTGGGGATTGAGCGCCCCCCTTCCCAGGACTCCAGGGCCCACCGGGGAGTTGCCCCTCACACATTGAACAACTCTGAAATATGTCCATGCACATAAGCAAACTTCAAACTTGTCAGCTCTAGTGCCCCAGTAGCAACTACAATTGTCACCTTCATTAAAAAGAAATATCAGCTATTTGTCAGATTTTAGGTTACAAATGAGTCAGGGACTCATAAAATCCTCTTTTTAAACTGCATTTCTCTCTCTGTTTCCCATTATAGTGATTTAGGATTAAAGCAGACAAAAATAGCTGGGTCCCAGGAGCATAGGAAAGCTAGGACAGACTACTTCCACAAGTAGTCGTAATTCAATTTCCCTTTTCTAAAGCAGTCCAGTCAGACACACCAAAACTCTCAGCCCGCAGATGAAGCAAAGTTATGGTGCCTGGGGCTGGGAGATCTAGAAGGGAATGTTGTTAGGAATCATCTCCCTTAATGGGGAAAGTTGAAGCAGTTGCAAGTTTAAGGCCTGGAGCTGCTGCTTTTTCTTATGGAGCAGATGTATTTCCAAATGAAAATGTGCTGCCTTTAAAACCAGGGGTCGCAATGGCAGCACCAGGGGTAGCAAAGGACAAGCCAGGGGTCGTAACTGCGATCCCTGGGGATGTTGAAATATAAAATTCGATTCTTCTCGTTTTTTAATTGAGCTATGCGTCATCCATTTTACCTCTGCTCTCCTTTCCAGCCCCGGTTCTATCCTTGACGCCTCACCTGCACAAACATTTGTAAAGAATCTATATTGGGGTATTGCAGGCTGTGTATACATGCAGAGTTAGCGCAAAAGAACAGCTGGCGTCTGCTCGGAGTTTCCAGACAATGGTTAAGTCCTGAATAAAGTTTACACAGATAGCATATCTTGTTGTGCAGCCTCAAGACGCGAAGATTGCTCAAAACACCAAGGCTGTCAATTCTCACCATTACCTCATTTGTGTGTTTTTCTCAAAGTTCTGTTTATACCACTGGGCGTCCCTTGTTTGTGATCTTTTGCTATAAAAACCCATGTAACCATTATTCCGTGCGCTTCCTCCTTGAGTATCTCTATGGTGCTTGTCGGACGAGGCTCCCATTCATGAATGTTAATAAATGATCCTGGATTTGTACTTCACTCCAGTGTCGATTCCTCCTTACTTATTTTGAACCCGTCGACAAAGGGTGACCCTGCACCAGTGGGTTTTAGATAAAACCCACCTCCACAAATTGGCTTCCGAACGTGGGGCCCCATGGAAGGCCTGCAGTTGGACCGGGGAAGGAGATCGTGTCGGTAAGAAGAACTTCACTGAGGTGCGCAACACCTGAAGAGACTAGTTCTCGTGTCCAAGGTGATTTTTCAGCTCCCCGACTCTGATCTTCCCGGCGGCTGCTGACCTCGACTGGGGCTCTCGGACGGCCATTCTTTTGGATCAAGGAGGATCGACAGGTGGGAGTTGAAGACTACGAATAAGGTAGATTTGTATTGAACTGGTTCTTTTGGTTATTTGGAATTTGTTTGGAAATTGTTTGGAACTTGCTTGGAATTTGTTTGGTTAACATTTTAAAATGTTAAAATTATACAGGTAATGTGAGAACATTTATTTCTGTTTATAAGCTTTTTATATCTTATACAACATGCCTGTGGTTAGTAAACTTTGGAAGTTTTGTTGCTGCTGCTGCGATAAGCAGAGCATTTTGGAAGCAAGTCAACCGGCGCCACCGGAAGGTACGCCGAACTTTGAGATGTACATTAAATATGGTATTTGTCCCATTATGTATAATACATTGTGGAACAAATATACAAAAGGGGATCCCCAGTTACAGTGGCCATTAGAGGGAACGATGGACCCTCACAAACTTGGTACTTAGAAAAAGAATTGTTCGTGAGGAAAGTTAGGCCAGCTATGTTTGACAGTTTGTGTATGTGGAGGAAGGAAGTGAGGGAGCGGCAGCTCAAGGCAGAAAAAGTAAAAAGGAAACAGGAAAGAAAGACAGATTATCAGAAGTATAGAGAATTGAAGGATAAAGAAGTTCAGGAGAATAAGGAATGTTTAGATCGGGAGCATAGATTGCTAATATCTAAGGAATACGTAGTTAGACCGACGGTAATAGCTCAGGTCCACCAAGATGATGTGGATTCAGACATCAATGGATTATTGATTGAACGACCCCCACCCCCATATGTACCTTTGGTACCCCTTCCCCTTGGACCACCAAACCTCGTACCCCCTGCACCGCCGGCTCCACCTCCTCCACCCGTGATTGTCCAACTCCCTATTTTTCAACCAGTGCAGATTCATCCCTTATCCCCCCAATCCCAAGCAACTGCGCCCGAATTGACAAATGGCCCCGTACTCCCTGTACCTATCCCGGCCCCCGAATTCTTCGTTCTGCCGTACCTCAGCCACGTCAAGACGCAATAAAACTGATAGTATTAAATTGGTTGAATGATCCAGAAATGGAGGCAGGAGAAATGATAGACCAGATACAAGACTTCTCTGAGGGCGAGCTCCTTTGTCTCGTAAATAAGCTTTCTTATCAGCTTATAGTCCAATGGGAGATGACTACAGGACAAAATGGTCCCGACGATGTTAGAGCCATTAGTCCACAGTGTCAGGTAGGAGCCTTCCCTGTAGGTAGGGTTAATACCGCCATAGCAACGATAATTGGATACCGTAATGAACTTCTTACCTCTCCGCGGATAAGACCCATGAGGGAAGCCGCGCCCCAGTTCGTCCCCGCGAGAGGGAATGGAGATAATGATGATCCTAATAGTGCCGATGCTAGAGCCCACTTTATGTACAATTGGATATATACGCCCTGGAAAAGGACGGATGTACTCACTTTAAAGGCCTCCTTACCTGAGATACGGAAAAATCCTAGGGGATTTTATGATGATGTACAGGCAGCTATTGATTCCTGCGTCATGACCTTAGCTGATATTGATATGTTTTTCGGCATGATCTTGCCACCAGATATGTGGCGACTTGCCCGGAAACAGGATCATGCTGTTGAGCTAGGAGGAGATTGGGCTGCCATAATAGCAGCCGAAGCGGATAGGAAGCCTGGCAAGAAACCCAATCAGCTCATACTGGATCTCCCTGATAATATACTTACCTATATAAAAACGATGATTCCGGCAAGAAAAATAGATTGGGCGCTTCTTACTGCTTGTAAACAAAAACAGGGAGAGGCCGTCCCTGATTTCTTTACTCGCTTTGAGGAAGTGTTCCACGATTTTAGTGGCCAAGATACATCTACACCCACGGGCGCGCATTTATTTGTAGATCGATTTGTGGGAAACTTACTTCCCGAAATATCTGTTTGCCTAAAGGGATCTGAGAGTACATGGGCTTCAGTATCCCCTAAGGCTATATTAGATATGGCTCAGTATTATCAGAATCAGGTGACAACTGAGCATGATCGAAAAGAAGGGAAACTAAAAGAGTTAAAAACTAAGGTAATGATGGTTCAGGCCTATGGACCCCAGGGTCGAGGCCGTGGTCAAAATTATGATCAAAATTATAGACAAGTACCTTCATTAGGGCCACTGCGTAGACAGACGCCACTAGGGCTGGATCAATGCGCTTATTGTAAAGAGAAAGGACATTGGCGTTCTGAATGTCCTGTCTTAGCCTCTGGTGGGAGAGGAAGGGGACAAGTAAGTGGTGGCCGGGGAACTCAAGTTTCCCGACAGCAGCCACAACAAGCTCAAGCTCCAGGAAGAATTAGGTCAGATCATTATTTTGATCAACGAAATAATCAATATTCTTTGGAGGATTATGAATCAGAAGAGACTGTGGGAATGCACTTTGCCTAGGACAGCGTAGGACAAGGAGGACCAGTTGAGATACCTGTAGACCAGTCAGGACCCTATATAACAGCCACCATACTTGGGCAGGATCAGAAATTCCTAGTGGATACAGGGGTGACACGTAGCGCAATATCTCAAAAACTGGTCCCTGGGACACCCTTGTCTGGCCAAGTGATTACATCAATAGGGTTTGATGGAACACCAACTCCTAGCCCTGTGTCCCAAAAACTACCTTTGCAGGTTAAAAATTTCATTACTTCAGCCCCCTTTTTGCTTTCCCCACATGCCCCCAATAATTTGTTGGGACTTGATCTCTTGAAATATTTTCATGCTACTATACATTGTTCCCCATCTGGAGTGCGTGTCATTTTTGGGAAAAAGACATTGCCTAAACAATATAATTTTTCTCCATGCCCAGATCTTGATTCTGTTTCCCCATGTGTCTGGGCTACTGCAGACACAGATGTAGGAAGAATGGACATTTCCCCAGTACATATACAGGTTCAGGAGGGTGCTTCCTTGCCATGGATCCTGCAATATAAAATATCAAAAGAAGGTGAAGATGCGCTAATGTATATCATTGACGACATGATACTTACAGGAGTCATTGAGGAAGTTTCCTCTAATGTATGTAACAGCCCTATTCTTCCTGTCCTTAAAAGGGGCGATGGAATACGGGACAAGGTTGATCGATTTGTGATTGATTTAAGAGAAATAAACAAAATAGTGGTCCCTCAATATCCTGTCGTCTCTGATATCACCACTTTGTTGACATTGATCCCACCTACAGCCACTGTATTCTCTGTTATTGATCTCAAGAACGCCTTTTCTCTATCCCTATACAAGAGGATAGTAGATATCTTTTTGGATTTTCACTTCGAGGCCGTTCATTCAGATTTTGTAGGGCTCCCCAAGGCTACACAGAAAGTCCTAGTATTTACAGTCAGGCACTCAAACGACAGCTGGACGAACTTCTTTTGCCACCTGGAGTTACACTTGTTCAATACGTTGATGACATTTTGCTTGCAGCAGACACAGTTGAGCATTGTAAAGAGGCCACTCTCTCCTTATTGCACCATCTTGCTGTTAAGGGACATAAGGTCTCTAAGAATAAGTTGCAATATTGTCAATCTGAGGTCACCTATTTGGGTCACCTCTTGTCCAAGAAAGGTCGCACTCTCACTAAAGACAGGATTCAAACTATCCTACATATCCCCATTCCAAGTACACAAAAGGAAGTTAGGGCACTTATTGGTATTACTTCCTACTGTAGACAGTGGATCCCCAACTTCTCGCTTATTATCAAACCTCTTTTGTCCCTTGTTACTAAAGACACTCCCTTTCCCCTACCATGGTCATCTGAATGTCAAAATGCATCTCAACAGCTTCGTGCATCCCTTTGTTCTGCTCCTGTGTTAGGTACTCCAGATTACACCAAACCTTTTATAGTGTATGTACATGAGAGGGAAGGATGTGCATTATCGGTCTTGACACAGCCACATGGCAGCAAACATCGTCCATGTGCTTATTTTTTGGCTGTATTGGATCCTGTGGCCAGAGGACTCCCGGGCTGTCTTAGGGCGGTGGCTGCTACAGCCATCTCCATACGACAATCTGAAGGGATAGTGTTGAGCAGCAAGCTTATGGTTATGGTACCACATTCTGTAGACGCACTCCTTAATCAGACCAAGACACAACACTTGACTAGCGCTAGACTCACAGGATACAAACTTACGCTTTTGGCACCTCATATCACGCTCAAGAGATGCTTGACACTGAATCCTGCTACATTGTTACCCTTACCAGCTGAACAATCTCATAATTTGCATGATTGTATTTTTCTGACAGAAGAACAAACCAAGGGAATAGTAGATCTTAAAGATACAGCTTTGTTAGCTCCTGAGGGAGAGTTGTGGTTGGACGGCTCTTGTTTGAAATTACCTGATGGCACCACCTCTGCATCCTATGCCATAACAACGTTGCAGACAGTGGTAGAAACAGCTCGTATTCCACAGAGATCTGCCCAAGCTGCTGAACTTATTGCACTTTTGAGGGCTTGTGAACTCAGTCAGGGGTTATCAGTGAACATTTACATGGACAGCCAGTATGCATTTGGTGTGGCACACAACTTTGGCAAGCTTTGGAAGGAACGGGGATTCCTAACCTCACATGGTTCCAAAATACAACATGGCGAATTGGTAAACAGTCTCCTTACTGCCCTGACATTGCCAAAGAGTGTGGCCATTATCAAATGTAGTGCCCACAAGAAAGTCACAGATAAGGTGGGACAAGGGAATGCTTTTGCAGATGAAGTAGCACGAGACACTGCGAGTGCACACACAAGTAGGATGTATGTACTATGATCCCAAGCTGAAAGATGGGAAAACATGTATACAGAGATCAAGGAAATACAACAGTCTGCCACTGAACAAGAGAAAGCGGAATGGGAAAAGGAAGGAGAGTTAGATGATGAGGGATGTTGGAGGTCCAAAGATATGCTGAAATGGAAATTGCCTTATGCTTATTTACTGCCCTTTTTAACCATGGCTCATGGACCTATTCACGTTAGTGCCAAAAACACCATCTCCCAACTAGAACAGGTCTGGGATAATCAGCACATTCGGAAAACAGCTGAGCATTTAGTTAAACATTGCATGGTATGTTTACAGCACAATCCCGGGAAGGGAGAATCAACCCCCACAGGTGGATTTTCTCCACCCCAGGTACCCTTCGAAGCGCTTCAAATGGATTATATCCAGTTGGAGCGCTGCAATAATTTGAAGTATGCATTGGTAGTGGTTTGTTCTTTTAGCAAGTGGGTGGAGGCCTATCCAACCAAAGATAACACAGCCTTGACAACGGCTAAAATTCTGCTAAAAGAGTTCTTTCCCCGCTTTGGAATTTGTAGGGTCCTTTGGAGTGACAATGGCCCCCAATTCACTGGCCAGATAATAGAATACCTAATGAAAGGTTTAGGGGTAAAACAGAAGTTTCATGCTGCCAATTATCCCCAGGCAGATGGGTCTGGTAGAAAGGTACAACGCCACACTGAAGTTGAAACTAGCTAAGATACAAGCAACAATGGGCCTTAAATGGCCAGATGCCTTGCCCCTAGCTTTGTTATCTGTCCGTTCCATTCCACATAGTAAGATTGGACTTTCTCCATATGAGATTGTATTTGGTAGGCCTATGAATGTGTGGGGACCTCCAAGGCCAAATGTGATAAGGCAAATACAGTACCCTGTTTTGAGTGATTACTTGAAAAACTTGACTGAAAAACTGTCTCTGATTCACCAACAGGTGCATGAAGCCATTCCAGACAAATCAGAGGGTCCAGCTCATGGTCTCCAGCCTGGAGAATTTGTTCTAGTGAAGAACTTTCAACGTTCCAAGAATCTGGAACCTTGCTGGAAGAACCCCGAGCAGGTCCTGCTTGCAACTCGAACTGCTGTCCGCGTCACCAACAGACGTAACTGGATTAACGCCTCGCACTGCAAGCGAATCCCGGCAACTGTTCTCCAACCAGAAGGCAGAAACGATTTGAAAAACATATTGCAAACTCAGAAGAATGTTGCTCCTGTGAACGAAGAAACTCTTTTTCTGATCAAACTACGCCTTCGGTAACAAGGTACGATTTACGACCAAGGAAGGGAAGGAGCAGATAGAGATACCGGAGGACCTGCTCCCAATTAGTGGGACGGTTCGGCTGTGGCACGGTAGGATCGCAGAATCGGCTGAACTAGGTTCAGTGAGGGTTGTGATACGTGTTCAGTGGTACCCGGGTCTCTCTCCGACCTGTGGTTGTATTGATACCGTTAAGGAGAATGCAGAAATTGGGATCCAAGCTGCGAACCAAGGACAAGACTCTGTGCATGGTGACTCTGATCATATTGTTGATAATATTGGCAGCAGCCTTATGGACAGTGGAGGAAGTAATTCCGGCCCGGAACTTACTGTCTGCTACAACTACTCCTGTCCCCATGGAACATTATTACTTCACTCTTCCCTATCATGAAAGGAAGCATCGATTGTCATATCACAATAATACTTTCATACAAATGTTACATCATACTCATAATGCTACAAATACTACCAACTGCTAGGTATGTGGAATGTTGCCAGCCCATCAGAAGAAGGGGGGAACGCCCCTCATTCGCTTGCCATTTTCACATAATGGCTCCTGTAGAGCCTGGTTCGAACTTTTGTGGACCTCTGAAATCAATAATATTACTACAGCTGATGTAGGGGGACTTAATGCGCAATTGAATAAGGTGTGTTACCACGATGGCCTCCCACAAGCCAAGGGAACTATATGGAAAATGGAAGAATACAGCAAAGGAAATTCCTCCACAAGGTACGTCTTCCCCTACACTCGAACAGCCAAGGGGAATGGGCCTCCTGTTATCACTGCTACAAGAACCCGAGCAAGTCTCTGTGTAAGCAGTATTGGCAGTATCCCTGTGGGAAAAAGTGACTGTGCTACAGTATTGAATATCACTGGAACAAACAATGGCAGTTTTCTATCATCATATAACACTTACTTCATTTGTGGAAACAAAGGCTACTATCATTTGCCAATCAGATGGTCTGGAATATGCTATGTGTCCTTCTTGCTTCCTCCTGTGTTTTTAGCACCTGCATCTTATCACAAAGATCGAAAACTGTTTAATGACACTTCCTTGAAATGATTCAAGAGAACTATAAATGGTGATGAAGTGGATCAAACTGACACTTCATTACAGCAGTATGTTGATTTTAATTTGGGACTCTTTTTCTTCGTTGGTCCAGCCCTGAATAGCAGAAAAATAAGACGCTTGACCCGAGTGGTAGAGGCAGTGACTAATCAAACAGCAATGGCTCTTGGAAATATTACAGAAGAGCTCCAAATTACCAGGATTGTGGTTTTGCAAAATAGAATGGTTTTAGATGTGATATTAGCTGATCGTGGTGGAGCATGTCGCATCATCGGAAGTAGCTGTTGTGTGTTTATCCCTGACAACGCTCCTTATGTCTATGACGCTATTTCCAAACTGCATAAAATAGCTACAGAAATACATCAGGAACAAGGAACATGGACTTGGTCCGAGTGGTTGTGGGGTATTGTTTCTGCTTGGGGCTGGAAATTATTAATGGGGATAATAATTATAGGAGCCATCTTTCTCACTTGCTGTTTCTGCGTTCAGTGTGCCCCTGTGATATGTACAGCTTGTATAGCTACTTGTAACAGTATCAAGCCTCCCCCAATTAATGTTCATGAATCAAATAGACAGATGATGATGCAACTTGAAATTGATGAACTCATGAGGATTGATATACAAGATTAATATATGTACTTTAAAATGGATTAGCATAAGCTAAAAAGGAAGGACTGTTGAAATATAAAATTCGATTCTTTTCATTTTTTAATTGAGCTATGCGTCATCCATTTTACCTCTGCCCTCCTTTCCAGCCCCGGTTCTATCCTTGACACCTCACCTGCACAAACATTTGTAAATAATCTAGATTGGGGTATTGCAGGCTGTGTGTACATGCAGAGTCAGCGCAAAAGAACAGTTGGCGTCTGCTCGGAGTTTCCAGACAATGGTTAAGTCCTGAATAAAGTTTACACAGACAGCATGTCTTGTTGTGCAGCCTCAAGACGCGAAGATTGCTCAAAACACCAAGGCTGTCGATTCTCACCATTACCTCATTTGTGTGTTTTTCTCAAAGTTCTGTTTATACCACTGGGCGTCCCTTGTTTGTGATCTTTTGCTATAAAAACCCATGTAACCATTATTCTGTGCGCTTCCTCCTTGAGTATCTCTATGGTGCTTGTCGGACGAGGCTCCCATTCATGAATATTAATAAATGATCCTGGATTGATACTTCACTACAGTGTCAATTCCTCCTTACTTATTTTGAACCCGTGGACAAAGGGTGACCCTTAGATAAAACGCACCTCCACAGGAACCCCTAAATGGCGTCTATGCATATAGGAGGCTAGTTTTGGCTTTTAATCCTTGTTCAGTGCATCTTTTATGTGCCTGTTGGAGAGGCGGCATTTACCACGTGGGCTGAGCCATGCGTGCAGTTTCAACGCAAGTGGAATAACGCTTGAATGAACCACGTATATGCCTTAACCACGCATATGCGTGGTTAAGGCAGTCAGCTGTTTAGATGTAGAGCGGATGGGCGAGGAGAGGAACGGGATGGATTGCGAGAGGAAGGACCGGGACATGGCTTGGTAAGTGGGGCTGGGGACGGGTTTTGGGGGAGTCCTTTGTAAGGCTGAGGGCCGGTTTTAAGGCTCAGGGCAGTGGGGTGGGGTCAGGGTAGTTTTTAGGGCTGGGGATGGGTTTTAGGGCTCAGGGCGGGGGGAAGGGGCAGTTTCAAGGTTCAGCACGGGGGAATTGGGGTCGGGGTAGTTTTTGAGCAGTGGCCGGGTTTTTGAGCTCAGGGTGAAGAATCACAGTTTTTAGGGCTGGGGCGGGTGGATTGCAGGGCTGGGTTATCGGGTTTTAGGGCTCAGGGCAGGGGGGCTGGGATGTGAACTTTACCATGCTTATTCATTTACCAATCATGCCTTTACAAAGGAATTAATTGTAAAAGCATGCATGGTAAAGGCATGTGTGATAAAGACGCGGTCGTTGTTCAGACCGCGTTGTTTAGGCATGTGTGGTTAAGGCATGCGTGGTTGTATCATACAACCGCCTGTTGTGGTGGTGAAACCATCAAAAAGGGATACACTTGAGCATATGTTCGACCTTCTTTACTTACGAAGGATATTTATTTAGTGACATTTGGTTTTTAATTTCACCTCCCTGAAGCAGACCACACTGCAGTGTAAATAATAAGGTATTTATAATTCTTGGCAACAGCTCCCTCATGGGTCATTTGAAATGTTGGCAAATATTGCAGATACTCCCCGCACTCTTGGGCAAGGTGGGCGAGCTCTGGTTTGGGCAAGGCCCTTGGACAAGGCGGTGGGGGATAGTGCCACACAATACATACACCCTGTAGAATGACACGAGTAGAAATTATCAATAAGCCTTCCAACACCCTTGGGCAAGGCATAGAGTAGAGGTCTCCAATGCCACTTTCCCTGGTGAGAGGGGCGCTATATAAAATCCCTTCCCCAACAGCATTTTTGAAAAAATCTCAAACTTCAGGAGAGATTTTATCTCTAAGTATTTAACCCAGGTTTGGGGGCTGCTAACTAAAACATCTTTCTACAAGTTCACAAGGAATAGGTATGGCTTGCATTTTAAATTTTAAATTACAAGCCACACCAACTCAACTAGCCTTACAATGATGCAAGTTGTTGAGGCACAGAGAGCAGCTGCAAATATAGAGCAGGATGGCACATTAAGAAGTTTCAGTGGCAGAGAAGTTTGATACATAGGGGCTGCAAATGCGGTGGGGAATTACAGTAGATGAGCAGTTGGTGGGCAGGGTGGCCTATATGGGATGCAGGGGACAGTGGTGCACAGAGTGCCTGTAGAGGTGAAGTGGTCCACAGATAGATTCCAGCTTGTTGGGGGGGCTGCATAAGGGACAAGGGGCCAAACATAAGGGCACAACAGCATTAGTACATAAATTGTTTACAATGGCGAGGCAGACTGTTACACAGAGGGACTTCAGGGAGTAACAAGCAAACAGATGGTTTGCAGTGTAGTTGGGGGCACACAAAGGAGCTGCAGGGATGTGGAGGGGCACATAGATGGCCAGCAAGGATGTAGAAGGGTGGCCCACAGGGGTATGGAGTGGCAAAAGACACACATAGGGGCTGCAAGGGCCATGCAGAGCTGATGTAGGGGAGTTGGTGCATGCAGAAAAGCTGTAGACAGGGGTAGAGAGGCACAAAGAGTGGTTGCAGGGGAGGTTGACACACCGGTGTTGCAGGAGAAGAAGGGTGCAAGAGGGACTGTTGGGGCCATGAGACACATAGAGGGGAGGTGCACATACAGCAGCTGCAGAAGGATGGGACCCAGCAAGGGCTTGGTAGTGGACACACAGGGACTGCTGGGTAGGTCAAAGCAGACAAGGCCTTCAGGAGGCTGAGGGCCCTCTTAGGGGCCACAGAAGGTGGGAGCTCAATGAGGGGATATATGGGGCATGGGCCACACCCTCCTTCATATGCCAACACATACATCAAAACAACGACCATCAAACACCAATATTCCAACCATTAGATGCCAGCACATAAACAATCTTATTTCCATACTTCCAATATCGAACACCAGCACACCAAGATCACTCATCAACATAAGCAACATCATTCTTCATACAGCCATCATCAGGCACCAATACACACACCAACATGCTTCCCCACATGCAACCTCACATACGGAGCACATCCACCATCAATCAGCTACACAGCCCTAATTAAAAAAAACAACAAACATAAAGATTTCCTGAAAAGCTCTATCTGAAAAAGAGCTACAGTTGACTAACATGTTATCAGTTGCTTTGCCACAAACACTAAAAAGCCATGAAATTCATGAGTTAAAGTATTATCTTCACCTTGCGTTCCAACCCACGATATTATCCTTAGACCCCACTCTGGTTATATCTTGAGAAAGCTTGATGTAATGTGTTTCAGATGCAACTTCATTACGATTAAGTTGATAAGCATGTGAAAGGTTATAAGATGCCTTGATTATGTTCTTGAAGTGGCACATCAGACCATTGGTTAATGGTGACTAAGTGGGTGCACGTTGTTTAGTGTTTTGGAATAGAATGGTTGCTGTATGATGGTAGATGTGTGCGGGTATAATCTTGAATGTTTGAATGTATGATGGTAGTTGTGTTGGTGTATAACTGTGGCTGTGCTTATACATATATATATATCTATATATATATCTATATCTATATATCTATATATCTATATCTATATAAATATATAGATATAGATATAGATATATAGATATATAGATTACCTACTGGCGGTCGCCAGTAGGTAGTTATAGTTAGGACCTTGTCTCTATTCAAAAAGCGTTTTTTCTTTTGCCAATATCTTTGTCGCCATTTGATGAATCTTCGTGAAATTTTCAAAACTAATGCCCTGCTCAGTTTATCTCCTGTCTTGAAAGTTTCGGGGTGATTCGTCAAGGGGGGGCAGAGAAAAAAGGGGGGTCCCAAAACACGTTTTCTCCATGTTAATTTCCATAGGAAACTTTTGTCGCAGCTACAGCCCGAACTGCTGAACGGAATTACACCAAATTTAGCAGAGAGGTAGCTCTTGGTCCACAGTGCACTTTTCACTTTAAATGATGTAAATCCGTTCAGTAGTTCCTCAGAAATTCATATTTAAAGAAACATTAGTATCTAGTGACCGCGGTGGATCCGCGAACCCTCCCGAGCATGAGCTTGGCTCTGATTGGCTGCCAACACTTCAAACCAAGAAGTGTTGGCAGCCATCTTGTGACTGGGTTGAACCGAATCACAAGAAAAAAGTTGAAAAAAACGATAAAAAATAAGAAAATGTGGCAGGATAGAAACACCCTGACCCCCTAGGCCGGGGCTTTAATTTATTTTGGGCAGCAGGGCCTCGTGGGCCCCTCTAAGCCCCGGGGACCACCACCTCCCCGGGGCTACTTTTAAAAACTAAGTGTGGGGGGGCTCGAGCCCACCCCACACTGCCCCGGGGACCATCACCTACCCAGGGCACACTTTATTCAAATATTGTGGACCCCCAGCCCCGGGGACCACAACCTCCCCAGGGCTTTAAACCAGTTGGGAGGGGGCCGCGCGGCTCCCCCTTTCTCCACCACTCTGCAAATGCGCCTTCTGGCACACTACTGGTTGGGGGATGAAGTCCACTTTACTGCTGAGGGACTTTGGGGGCCAAGAAGCCCTCCTGGTACCTCCTGTAAGTGTTATGCAGCGGAATTCCTTAGCGCAGCCACCTTTTTCCACCACTCTGTAAATGCGACTACTAGTTAAAGAAGTATTTTCAATGTAATAGGTCTCACATTTGTGAAAGTTAGGGCTATTGGTGGTGTAAATGTAAAAGTTTTTTACTAATGGTTTTTGGAGTGGAGTGGATGTACGTTGTGTGTAGTGGAATTATGTGGTATGTTTTGCAGTAAAGTTATGTGGATAGAAAGTATGTGGTATTTAGTGTATAGGAATTATGTAGAGTGGGATTATGTGTTATGGAGAGTAATTATGTGGTATGGTAGTCTGTGTTGTGAAGGTGTAACCCCAGGTTTAGTCTTCCTCATTTCCATAGAAGCTAAACTATAAACTCAATGAGACCATAAAAGAAGGAACCACTGAGGAGCACTTTTGGACCTAGTCAGAGGTATGAGCAGGGCCACTGGAATTATGCGACTGTTCAGCTGCACCGATTTTCGCATAATTAGACATTTTCCGCATTTGCCACATAATCCATCATCTGCTGCATAATCTGCAGATTTGAACAAAAAAAACTTGTTTCTTGCTCAAACAGCTCAAACGTTAACCAAAAATGCAGCAACAAGTGTTGCAGCGTGGTGGAAGTCCCTTTGCAAACCTGGACTGGTCACCTGTTACTTGGTGCGCAAACCACTCTTGCTTCTTTCTGTGCCTCTCATGCCTCTTTCTGCATTTCTCTTGCTTCTTTGTGCACCTTTCTTTCTTTTTCTGCACTTCTCTTGCCTCTTTCTGCACATCTCTTCCGCTTTCTGCACCTCCCTTCTTTCTGCACCTCTCTTGCTTCTTTCTGCACCTCTCTTGCTTATTTCTTCTGCACCTCTCTTACCTCTTTTTGCTCCTCTCTTGCCTCTTTCTGCCCTTCTCTTGCCTCTTTCTGCACCTCACTTGCCTCTTTCTGCACTTCTCTTGCTTTTTTCTGCAACTCTCTTTTTTCTTTCTGCAACTCTGTTGTCTCTTTCATCACTTCTCTTGCTTCTTTCTACACCTCTGTTGCTTCTTTCAGCACTTCTCGTGCCTCTTTCTGCACTTCTCTTGCCTGTTTCTGCACCTGGCTTGCCTCTTTTTGCACCACTGTTGCCTCTTTCTGCACCTCACTTGCTTCTTTCTGCATCCCTCTTGCTGCAACCCTCTTCCCTCTTTCTGTACCTCTCTTGCCTCTTTCTGCACCCATGTTCCCTCTTTCTGCACCTCTCCTGCCTGTTTCTGCACCTCTGTTGCCTCTTTCTGCACTTCTCTTGCCTCTTTCTGCACCTCTGTTGCTTCTGTCTGCACTTCTCGTGCCTCTTTCTGCACCCCTCTTCCCTCTTTCTGCACCTCTGATGCTTATTTCAGCACTTCTCTTGCTTCTTTCTGCACCTCTCTTGCTTCTTTCTGCACCCCTCTTGCCTCTTTCTGCACCCTTCGTCCCTCTTTGTGCACCTATCTTGCCTCTTTCTGCACCTCTCTTTCCTCTTTCTACAGTTCTCTTGCCTCTTTCTGCACCTCTTTTGGTTCTTTCTGCACTGCTCTTGCTTCTTTCTGCACATCTCTTGCATCTTTCTGCAGTTCTCTTGCCTCTTTCTGCACCTCTGTTGCTTCTTTCTGCACTTCTCTTGCTTTTTTATGCATCTCTCTTGCCTCTTTCTGCACCCCTCTTGCCTCTCTCTGCAGCTCTCTTGCCTCTTTCTGCACCTCTCTTTCCTCTTTCTACAGTTTTCTTGCCTCTTTCTGCACCTCTGTTGGTTCTTTCTGCACTGCTCTTGCTTCTTTCTGCACATCTCTTGCATCTTTCTGCAGTTCTCTTGCCTCTTTCTGCACCTCTGTTGCTTCTTTCTGCACTTCTCTTGCTTTTTTATGCATCTCTCTTGCCTCTTTCTGCACCCCTCTTGCCTCTCTCTGCAGCTCTCTTGCCTCCTTCTGCACATCTGTTGCTTCTTTCTGCACCTCTCTTGCCTCTTTCTGCACCCCTCTTGCTTGTTTCTGCACCTCACTTGCCTCTTTCTGTACCTCTCTTGCCTCTTTCTGCACTTCTCTTGCCTCTTTCTCCATCTCACTTGCCTCTTTCTGCACTTCTCTTGGTTTTTTCTGCACCTCTCTTGCTTCTTTCTGCAACTCTGTTGTCTCTTTCATCACTTCTCTTGCTTCTTTCTACCCGTCTGGTGCTTCTTTCAGCACTTCTCTTGCCTCCTTCTGCACTTCTCTTGCCTTTTTCTGCACCTGTCTTGCCTCTTTCTGCACCACTGTTGGCTTTTTCTGCACCCGTCTTGCCTCTTTCTGCACCACTGTTGGCTTTTTCTGCACCTCACTTGCTTCTTTCTCCACCCCTCTTGCCTCTTTCTGCACCCCTCTTCCCTCTTTCTGTACCTCTCGCCTCTTTCCGCACCCTTGTTTCTTCTTTCTGCACCTCTCCTGCCTGTTTCTGCATCTCTGTTGCCTCTTTATGCAGTTCTCTTGCCTCTTTCTGCACCTCTGTTGCTTCTTTCTGCACTTCTCTTGCCTCTTTCTGCACCCCTCTTTCTGCATCTCTGTTGATTCTTTCTGCACTTCTCTTGCTTCTTTCTGCACCTCTCTTGCTTCTTTGTGCACCCCTCTTGCCTCTTTCTGCACCCTTCTTCCGTCTTTGTGCACCTCTCTTGCCTCTTTCTGCACCTCTCTTTCCTCTTTCTGCAGTTCTCTTGCCTCTTTCTGCACCTCTGTTGCCTCTTTCTGCACCCCTCTTGCCTCTTTCTGCACCTCTGTTGGTTCTTTCTGCACTGCTCTTGTAAATTTCTGCACCCCTCTTGCTTCTTTCTTCACCCCTCTTCCCTCTTTCTACACCTCACTTGCCTTTGTCGGTACCCCTGTTCTCTCTTTCTGCACCTCTTTTGCTTGTTTCTGCAACTCTCTTGCCTCTTTATGCAGTTCTCTTACCTCTTTCTGCACCTCTGTTGGTTCTTTCTGCACTTCTCTTGCTTTTTTCCGCATCTCTCTTGCTTCTTTCTGCACCCCTCTTACCTCTTTCTGCACCCCTCTTTCCTCTTTCTGCACCTCTCTTGCCTGTTTCTGCAACTCTCTTGCCTCTTTCTGCAGTTCTCTTGCATCCTTCTGTACCTCTGTTGCCTCTTTCTACACCTCTGTTGCTTCTTTCAGCAATTCTCTTGCCTGTTTCTGTACCTGTCTTGCCTCTTTCTGCACCACTGTTGCCTCTTTCTGCACCTCACTTGCTTCTTTCTGTGCCCCTCTTCCCTCTTTCTGTACCTCTCTTGCCTCTTTCTGCACCCCGGTTCCCTCTTTCTGCACCTCTCCTGCCTGTTTCTACACCTCTGTTGCCTCTTTCTGCACTTCCCTTTTCTTTTTATGCACCTCTGTTGCTTCTTTCTGCACTTCTCTTGCCTCTTACTGCACCCCCTTCCCTCTTTCTTAACCTCTGTTGCTTCTTTCTGCACTTCTCTTGCTTATTTCTGCACCTCTCTTGCTTCTTTCTGCACCCCTCTTGCCTCTTTCCGCACCTCTCCTGCCTGTTTCTGCACCTCTGTTGCCTCTTTCTGCACTTCTCTTGCCTCTTTCTGCACCCCTCTTCCCTCTTACTGCACCTCTGTTGCTTCTTTCTGTACATCTCTTGCTTATTCCTTTTTGTACACAAATTTACAGAGTATGCTGTTTGAAACACAGGTATTCAAGTATTTGTATGTTTATTTTTATGTAACATGTCACTAGGTAAAAGCAGAGTCACACGCATGCATACCTTCACAAACTTGGTCAGACTTACAACAGTGATATAGTTAGGATTGCTGTTTTACATTTGGTAGGCCTAACATTCTGAGCAGTCAATGAAAAGTGAACCTTCAAGAGAAAAGTGAGGGTTAAGACATCTTGGGAGAAGGATTAGTGATTAGGCTACTTTGTATAAGTCTGTGGAAAGGTACAGTCGAAGTAGGCCTCTTTCTGCACCTCTGCTGCTTCTTTCTGCACTTCTCTTGCTTCTTTCTGCGCCTTTCTTCCTCTTTCTGTACATGTGCTACCTATGTAGGCATAGTTAGAAATTAGTATTTAAAATATTTACTGAAATTCACTGAAAAAACCATTGCTTTCAGGGACGTTATAGTTAGTATTAGCATTTAAAAAACCTTAGAGATTCACTGAAAAAACCACAGGTTTCAGGGACGTTATAGTTAGGAAATAGCATTTAAAAATCCTTAGATATTCACTGAAAAAACCACAGGTTTCAGGGACGTTATAGTTAGGCTGACATTTCACTCGTAGAAAAGCAGAGAAATTCAGCCGTTATAGTTAGCTGAGCTAACTATAACTCGCGCCCCCGCAATGCACTGCTGATGACGTCACATATTACATCACTCAAGACATCGTCAGTGACATCACTGATGACATCACTGATGACATCTCAAATGACATCACTGATGACATCACTACTGACATCATCCACTTAATATCTGATGCACCTCTTCACACCCCAATATATTTTCTCATACACCCACTCTAAAATACAGACTACCATTCTCAAAACCATAGACACACCAATACCAGTTAGTACATACACACTCACTGGTTCATAGGTCTACACACTCATCTACTCATTCACCCATACAGTCACTCATTCACACAGTCATTCATCAATACAGCCACTAATATATGCACTCATATTAGAGTTACTCACGCACCTAGTCAGTCACCCAAAGAATCAATCACACTGCCATTTACTCACCTCTACAGTTATAAATACACCACCTCACTTATTCAAACAGATACTAACACATACTTACTCTCTTATACAATCACTGACACAAGCACACACTCATCCATACAGCCACTCTCACAATCACTCACTCTCACAAATAGTCATGTATATACTCCAACACTCACATATACTGCCTTTCACATATGTAGTTACACACACATATACCACTGAGACATCCATTCACTCATCAAAACAGCCATACGCACACTCACTCACCCATACAGCCCCTCGCAGACGCACTCATGAACCCATACACCCAGTGAGTCACCCACTCACACATCCATGCAGGGCGTCACATAACCCCCCACCCACCCACACAGACACTCAGGCACCCAATCAGGTACTCCAATCATTAACCCATATAGACACTCATGTAGCTACTCACCAGCCCATGCATCCACTTACACACCACTGACAGACTGATATAGACATTCACACAGATTAGTCATTCACCCATGCATTCACTAAGACATGTTTAATCACTCACTTATACAGTCACTCACTAAATCATTCATACACCCACTCATTCTTCAAATATACCTTAGCGTATATATATAACATTCTTAAACTTTTTAGAATCACTCTAGGATGATGTCATCAGTAATGTCATTTGAGATGTCATTTGAGATGTCATCAGTGATGTCACTGACCATGCCATGAGTGATGTAATATGTGACATCATACGCAGTGCATTGCGGGGGCACGAGTTATAATGGCTGAATTTCTCTGCTTTTGTACGAGTGAAATGTCAGCCTAACTATAACATCCCTGAAACCTGTAGGTTTTTCAGTGAATATATATATATATATATTATCTACTGGCGGTCGCCAGTAGATAGTTATAGTTAAAACCTATTATCCATAGGAAATCCGCGACATTCTATTTGAAATAACGTTGGCGCCGGTTGACGAATGTTCGCGAAAGTTTCCAACTTGTTGGGCGCTCCGGTCCGCTCCTATCCTGAAAGTCTCGGGGTGATACGTCAAGCGGGGGCCGAGAAAAAGGGGGTCCCAAAACGTGTTTTCCCCATTCATTTTTCCATAGGAACCTTTAGTCACGGCTACAGCCCGAACTGCTGAATGGAATTACACCAAATTTGGCAAAGAGGTAGCCCTTGGTTCAGTGTCGTGCCTTTTGCTTAAATGGTGTAAATCCGTTCAGTAGTTCCTGAGAAAATCAAAAGTAAAGTCACATATATATCTGGGCGGAGCCTAACCACACATGTCATCGTGAGATCTGATTGGCTGTCAGCACTTCATCCTGGAATTGCTGGCAGCCATCTTGGGACCAATATAAATGATAGTACCTCATTGAAATGCATTGTAGTGAATAGAAGATTTTGAGGGTCACCAAAAGGAGAACTATAAAGGGTGATAACAGGCTTTAGTTACATTAGAATTTATTTGTTGATGGTACCATACTAATTTTAGTAATTGTGGTGTATTCTAAGGTGATTTTACCATGTGAAAAACCTTCTGCTGGGATATCATGAATCATGTTTGAGAGAACACTATTTTCTCATGCTTGTCCCATGGAGGTTTGGAAGGTGCTCCAGAAGCTAAAATGAGAGCATATTTTCTGTAAATTCACATTATCTTTCTCACTCATGTGAGAATGAAGTCTGACATTCTCAGTAAAACATGTACATCCAACAAGGGCAGAGACTGTCAGTTGATTCCTTTGTGTTCTACTGCAGCTTCCCAGAGTGTTCTAAAGAACAACTAGAGTGCTAACAGCCTTAGTTATGACAAAAGTATGGCACACCTGAAGCCATCTTGATTGGAATAAACTGGTAACACTTAAAACATTTAATTTAAAAAGGAACAAAATGATGGGGTTCATTTTGTCATAGAAATTATGGTTAGTGCTGTAGAAAGAAAAATTAGGACATATTTCAAGTGTGATCTCAAATATCTTCCTGTTATATTTCAACAGGAGCAGCCTGCCAGTTGATGCCTTTGTGTTCTACTGCAGCTTCCCAGAGTGTTCTAAAGAACAACTAGAGCGCTAACAGCCTTACTTATGACAAAAGTATGGCACACCTGAAGCCATCTTGATTGGAATAAACCGGTAACACTTAAAACATTTAATTTAAAAAGGAACAAAATGAGGGGTTCTTTTTGAAATAGAAATTATGGTTAGTGCTGCAGAAAGAAAAATTAGGGCATGTTTTAAGTGAGATCTCAAATCCTCTTCTATTTCATTAGAAAATTCTGACATGCAGACTGAAACAATCACTTTCAATACCAGCAGCAGACTACCAGTTAACTCCCTGGTGAGCAGTAGCTTTACTCCAGTGATCTAATGAGCAACTAGAGTGCTAACATTCTGAATTTATGGCAGATGTGAGACACATCTGAATGCCTTCTTGATGGAATCAAAGTAAAAACTGAAAGCATTTCCTACTGAGGAGACTGCAGTAAATGAAGAAATTAGGAAACTTCATAACAAAGAAGTCTTCCAAGATGGCCACCAGTGAAAAAAGAGCCCAAATGTAGCACAAATATTACCCAGATGTAGCCCACATATAGCCCAATGACAAAAGTGTGCAAAACACTTTTTATTTTTAGTTTTTTGCAGTTTTATGTAGTGCAGACTGGTCAGGTATTGGAGCATTGCATCTTAAAACATGACCCCCTACACTACAAAAACACCACTGCACTACCTTAAACCCTAAAACACTACCCCCAGCACAAACCCCTACACTACACAAGCACCACTGCACTATCCTAAACCCTAAAACACTACCCCCAGCACGACCCCCTACACTACCCAAACACCACTGCACTAACCTAAATCCTAAAACACTACCACCAGCACGACCCCCTACACTACCCAAACACCACTGCACTACCCTAAAACATGACCCCTACACTACACAAACACCACTGCACTACCCTAAACCCTAAAACACTACCCCCAGCACGACCCACTACACAAGCACCACTGCACTACCCTAAATCCTAAAACACTACCCCCAGCACGACCCCCTACACTACACAAACACCACTGCACTACCCTAAACCCTAAAACACTACCCCCAGCACGTCACCCTACACTACCCAAACACCACTGCACTAACCTAAATCCTAAAACACTACCCCCAGCACGACCCCTACACTACCCAAACACCACTGCACTACCCTAAAAGATGACCCCCTACACTACACAAACACCACTGCACTACCCTAAACCCTAAAACACTACCCCCAGCACGACCCCCTACACTACACAAGCACCACTGCACTACCCTAAACCCTAAAACACTACCCCCAGCACGACCCCCTACACTGCCCGAACACCACTGCACTGCCCTAAACCCTGAAACACCAGCCCCTGCATGACCCCCTACACTGCCCGAACACCACTGCACTGCCCTAAACCCTGAAACACCACCCCTAGCACGACCCCCTACACTGCCCGAACACCACTGCACTGCCCTAAACCCTGAAACACCACCCCTTCACGACCCCCTACACTGCCCGAACACCACTGCACTGCCCTAAACCCTGAAACACTACCCTCAGCAAGACCCCCTACACTGCCCGAACACCACTGCACTGCCCTAAACCCTGAAACATCACCCCCAGCAAGACCCCCTACACTGCCCGAACACCACTGACCTAAACCCTGAAACACCACCCCCAGCACGACCCACTACACTGCCCGAACACCACTGCCCTAAACCCTGAAACACTACCCCCAGCATGACCCCCTACACTGCCCGAACACCACTGCACTGCCCTAAACCTTGAAACACCAGCCCCTGCACGACCCCCTACACTGCCCGAACACCACTGCACTACCCTAAACCCTGAAACATCACCCCCAGCACGACCCCTACACTGCCCGAGCACCACTGCACTGCCCTAAACCCTGAAACACCAGCCCCAGCACGACCCCCTACACTGCCCGAACACCACTGCACTGCCCTAAACCCTGAAACACCAGCCCCAGCACGACGGCCTACACTGCCCGAACACCACTGCACTGCCCTAAACCCTGAAACACCAGCCCCAGCACGACCCCCTACACTGCCCAAACACCACTGCACTGCCCTAAACCGTGAAACACCAGCCTCAGCACGACCCCCTACACTGCCTGAACACCACTGCACTGCCCTGAACCCTGAAACACCAGCCCCAGCACAACACCCTACACTGCCCGAACACCACTGCACTGCCCTAAACCCTGAAACACCACCCCGTGCATGACCCCCTACACTGCCCGAACACCACTGCACTGCCGTAAACCCTGAAACACCACCCCCAGCGCGACCCCCTACACTGCCCGAACACCACTGCACTGCCCTAAACCCTGAAACACCACCCCTGCACAACCCCCTACACTGCTCGAACACTACTGCACTGCCCTAAACCCAGAAACACCATCCCCAGCACGACCCCCTATACTGCACCGAACACCACTGCACTACCCTAAACCCTGAAACACTACCCCCAGCAAGACCCCTACACTGCCCGAACACCACTGCACTGCCCTAAACCCTGAAACATCACCCCCAGCAAGACCCCCTACACTGCCCGAACACCACTGCCCTAAACCCTGAAACACCACCCCCAGCAAGACCCCCTACACTGCCCAAACACCACTGCACTGCCCTAAACCCTGAAACACCAGCCCCAGCACGACCCCCTACACTGCCCGAACACCACTGCACTGCCCTAAACCCTGAAACACCACCCCTGCACGACCCCCTACACTGCCAGAACACCACTGCACTGCCCTAAACCCTGAAACACCACCCCTGCACGACCCCCTACACTGCCCGAACACTACTGCACTGCCCTAAACCCTGAAACACCACCCCCAGCACGACCCCCTACACTGCACGAACACCACTGCACCGCCCTAAACCCTGAAACACTACCCCCAGCAAGACCCCCTACACTGCCCGAACACCACTGCACTGCCCTAAACCCTGAAACATCACCCCCAGCAAGACCCCTACACTGCCCGAACACCACTTCCCTAAACCCTGAAACACCACCCCCAGCAAGACCCCTACACTGCCCGAACACCACTGCACTGCCCTAAACCCTGAAACACCACCCCCAGCAAGACCCCCTACACTGCCCGAACACCACTGCACTGCCCTAAACCCTAAAACACCAGCCCCAGCACGACCCCCTACACTGCCCGAACACCACTGCACTGCCCTAAACCCTGAAACACCACCCCCAGCACGACCCCCTACACTGCCCGAACACCACTGCACTGCCCTAAACCCTGAAACACCAGCCCCAGCACGACCCCGTACACTGCCCGCACACCACTGCACTGCCCTAAACCCTGAAACACCAGCCCCAGCACAACCCCATACACTGCCCGAACACCACTGCACTGCCCTAAACCCTGAAACACCAGCCCCAGCACGACTGCCTACACTGCCCGAAAACTACTGCACTGCCATAAACCCTGAAACACCCCCCAGCAAGACTACCTACACTGGCCGAACACCACTGCACTGCCCTAAACCCTCAAACACCACCCCCTGCACGACCCCTACACTGCCCAAACACTACTGCACTGCCCTAAACCCTGAAACACCACCCTCAGCACGACACCCTACACTGCCCGAACACCACTGCACTGCCCTAAACCCTGAAACACCACCCCAGCACGACCCCCTACACTGCCCGAACACCACTGCACTAAACCCTGAAACACCACCCCCTGCACGACCCCCTACACTGCCGGAACACAACTGCACTGCCCTAAACCCTGAAACACCACCCCCAGCACGACCCCCTACACTGCCCTAACGCCACTGCACTGCCCTAAACCCTGAAACATCACCCCCAGCACAACCCCCTACACTGCCTGAGCACCATTGCTCTGCCCTAAACCCTGAAACACTAGCCCCAGCACGACCCCCTACACTGCCCGAACACCACTGCACTGCCCTAAACCCTGAAACACCACCCCCAGCACGACCCCCTACACTGCCCGAACACCACTGCACTGCCCTAAACCCTGAAACACCAGCCCCAGCAAGACCCCCTACACTGCCCGAACACCAGTGCATTGCCCTAGACTCTGAAACACCAGCCCCAGCAAGACCCCCTACACTGCCCGAACACCACTGCACTGCCCTAAACCCTGAAACACCAGCCCCAGCATGACCCCTACACTGCCCGAACACCACTGCACTGCCCTAAACCCTGAAACACCAGCCCCAGCATGACCCCCTACACTGCCCGAACACCACTGCACTGCCCTAAACCCTGAAACACCAGCCCCAGCACGAACCCCTACACTGCCCGAACACCACTGCACTGCCCTAAACCCTGAAATACCAGCCCCAGCACCACCCCTACAATGCCCGAACACCACTGTACTGCCCTAAACCCTGAAACACCACCCCTGCACCACCCCCTACACTGCCCGAACACCACTGCACTGCCCTAAACCCTGAAACACCACCCCCTGCATGACCCCCTACACTGCCCGAACACCACTGCACTGCCCTAAACCCTGAAACACCACCCCTGCACCACCCCCTACACTGCCCGAACACCACTGCACTGCCCTAAACCCTGAAACACCACCCCTGCACCGCCCCCTACACTGCCCGAACACCACTGCACTGCCCTAAACCCTGAAACACCACCCCCAGCATGACCCCCTTTACTGCTCGAACACCACTGCACTGCCCCAAACCCTGAAACACCACCCCCAGCATGACCCCCTACACTGCCCGAACACCACTGCCCTAAACCCTGAAACACCACCCCTGCACGACCCCCTACACTGCCCGAACACCACTGCACTGCCCTAAACCCTGAAACACCACCCCTGCACGACCCCCTACACTGCCCGAACACCACTGCACTGCCCTAAACCCTGAAACACCACCCCCAGCACGACCCCCTACACTGCCAGAACACCACTGCACTGCCCTAAACCCTAAAACACCACCCCCAGCACGACCCCCTACACTGCCCGAACACCACTGCACTGCCCTAAACCCTAGAACACTACCCCCAGCATGACCCCCTACACTACCCGAACACCACTGCACTACCCTAAACCCTAAAATACTCCCCCAGCACAACCCCTACACTACCCGAACACGACTGCACTGCCCTAAACCCTAAAACACTCCCCCAGCACGACCCCCTACACTACCCGAACACCACTGAACTGCCCTAAACCCTAAAACACTCCCCCAGCACGACCCCCTACACTACCTAAACACCACTGCACTGCCCTAAACCCTAAAACACTACCCCCGCATGACCCCCTACACTACCCAAATACCAATGCACTACCCTAATCCCTAAAACACTACCCCCGCACAACCCCCTACACTACCCAAAGACCACTGCAAGACCCTAAACTCTAAAACAATACCCCCCGCACGACTCCCTACACTACCCAAAGACCACTGCACTACCCTAAACCCTAAAACACGACCTCCTACACTACACAAACACCACTGCACTACCCTAAACCCTAAAAAACTACCCCAGCACGAACCCCTACACTACCCAAACACCACTGCACTACCCTAAACCATAAAACACTACCCCCAGCAGTACCCCCTACGCTACCCAAACACCACTGCACTACCCTAAACCCTAAAACACTACCCCCAGCAGTACCCCCTACACTACCCAAACACCATTGCATTACCCTAAACCCTAAAACACTACCCCCAGCAGTATCCCCTACACTACCCAAACACCACTGCACTACCCTAAACCCTAAAACCCTAAAACACTAACCCCAGCACGACCCCCTACACTACCCAAACACCACTGTACTACCCTAAACCCTAAAACACTCCCCCAGCACGACTCCCTACACTACCCAAACACCACTGCACTACCCTAAACCCTAAATCTACCCCCAGCATGACCCCCTACACTACACAAACACCACTGCACTACCCTAAACCCTAAAACACTACCCCCAGCACGACCCTCTTCACTTCCTAAACACAACTGCACAATTTGTTACAGGCGTTGCAACGCAGGCCTGTGGTGCTTACTGGAAGTACCTGGTGGGCTAGTTGGGCCCCAGGGACTCTCAGGAATCAAGGTGACCTAATCCCCCAACTTAAAACGCGCCACGGGGCGGGTTTCACAGTGGTGAAGGGAGGGGGCGGGGCCTCAGGTGACATGTGCGCAAACACGCCCTGTGGTGCGTTTAAGTTGGGGAGTTAATTCCCTTTGAATCCTGGGGGCCAACTAGCCCACCAGGTACCTTCAGTAAGCACAACAGAGTTGCGTTGCAGAGAGGTGAAAAAGGTGCGTGGCCTCGGAACGCCTCTCTGCAACTCAGCTCTGTGGTCCTAACTGTAGGTACCTGGGGGGCTAGTTGGGCCCCAGGGACCCTCAGGATTCAAGGGGACTTAATCCCGCAACTTAAAACGCGCCACGGGGCGCGTTTGCACACATGTCACCTCAGGCCCCCTCCCTTCACCACTGTGCAAACGCGCACTGGCTCTGGTTAGTCAGAGTCAGTTACCACCAGTACCCGTCTGAAAAAGTTGTGGGCACAGGATGATTTTGCAACAAGGCCTCTTTCTGCTCCTCTGTTGGTTCTTTCTGCACATCTTTTGCTTCTTTCTGTGCATTTTTTCTTCTTTCTTCACATGTCCTACCTCTGTTGGCATAGTTAGAAACTAGCATTTAAAAAACCTTTGAAATTCACTTAAAAATCATAGGTTTCAGGCACGTTATAGTTAGAAATTAGCATTTAAAAAACCTTTGAAATTCACTGAAAAAACCATAGGTTTCAGGCACGTTATAGTTAGAAATTAGCATTTAAAAACCTTTGAAATTCACTGAAAAAACCATAGGTTTCAGGCACGTTATAGTTAGAAATTAGCATTTAAAAACCTTTGAAATTCACTGAAAAACCATAGGTTTCAGACACGTTATAGTTAGAAATTAGCATTTAAAAAACCTTTGAAATTCACTGAAAAAACCATAGGTTTTAGGGACAGTTATAGTTAGTTGGACATTGCACTCGTACAAAACCCGTGAAATTCCCCTGTTATAGTTAGTTCAGCTAACTATAACTCGCGCCCGCAATGCACTGCTGATGACGTCACATATTACATCACTCATGACATGGTCAGTGACATCACTGATGACATCACTGATGACATCTCAAATGACATCACTGATGACATCATCCATGTGATAATTTCATGCATCTTCTCACACCCTAATATAACTTTTGATACACCCACTCTAAATTACAGACTGCCATTCTCAAAACCATAGACACTCCAACACCAAAAACTACATACCCACTCACTGATTCTTAGGTCTACACACACATCCACTCACTCACCTGTACAGTCACTCATACTTACAGTCACTCAGTACAGGACTATCATATGCACTCATACACCTATATAAACACTCACACACCGCCACTCATCCATAGAGGTACTCACACACCTAGTCAGTCATGCAAAAAATTAATCACACACCCATTTACTCACCTATACAGTTATACACACACCAGCTCACTTACTCATACAAATACTAGCACATTCTTACGCTCTTATACAATAACTGATACAAGCACACACGCATCCATACAGCCACTCTCACAATAACACACTCTCACTTATAGCCATTTAAATACTCTAACACACATATATACTGCCTTTTACATATGTAGTTACTCGTACATGTACCACTGAGATATACATTCACTCACTAACACACCCATACACACACTCACCCACCCAAGCAGTCCATCACAGATGCACTCTTGAAATCATGCACCCAGTGATTCACCCACTCACACATCTATGTATAGAGTCACACACACCCCACCCACACAAACACTCAGGCAGCCATACAGATACTCAGAGAACCAATCAATAACCCATATAGACACTCATGTAGCTATTCGCAAATCCATGCATCCACTTACACACCAACAAACATACGGATACAGACATTCACACAGTTTAGTCACTAACCCATGCATTCAGTAAGATACGTTTAATCACTCACTTGTAGAGTCAGTCACTCACGTACTAAATCATCCATTCAGACACTTATACACCCACTCATTCTTCAATACGCCTTTCCCTATATATATTAAACATATTTAAACTTTACAGAAACACACAGTCACTGGATGATGTCATCAGTGATGTCATTTGAGATGTCATCAGTGATGTCATCAGTGATGTCACTGACCATGTCATGAGTGATGTAATATGTGACGTCATCAGCAGTGCATTGCGGGCGCGAGTTATAGTTAGCTGAACTAACTATAACAGGGGAATTTCACGGGTTTTGTACGAGTGCAATGTCCAACTAACTATAACTGTCCCTAAAACCTATGGTTTTTTCAGTGAATATATATATATATATATATATATATATATATATATATATATATATATATAGCTGCAGGCTTGCCCAACACTTCATCCACGAAATAAGGCAAGAGTGGACCCAAAATACGTTTTGATGATTTTATTCAGCAATCACCATGTCGCCATGACGCGTTTCGGCCGGTAAGCCGGCCTTGATCACATGTCAGCGCCAAAGGCGGGATTACTTCTTTTTAAAGTGCAAGTGTCATGTGATAGCAGCTATAGACATGGTAAACATACTACACTGGAAAAACATATCAAAGCATAAATGCATTAATGATATATAAATTGTATAAAATTCATCCAGGGTAAAAAACATCATGGTAAAATACATATATTCAAAGCCAATTATTAAAAGAGGGAAAGATAAAAGTATAAATACTGATATTCACATCCTGGCTATAAAACTATGCCTTAAGAAACTGCTATTTAAAAAGAATTTTTTTCTAAATAAGTGCATTATGTAAACCCCCCAAAAATATCCTAATGTGCCAGTCCTATATTATATACCTACTTGTGGAAATAGTGCAATATAAGTGCAAAAATACAAACTATGTGCAAATGGTTGCTAGCACTCACCCGGAAAGGACTAATGCCGTTTCCACTTCTATGGAACCCATAAATTATATATATATATATATATTATCTACTGGCGGTCGCCAGTAGATAGTTATAGTTAGGACCACGTTTCCATAGGAAAAGCATTTTTTGATGTGCTTATAACTTTGGCGTCGTTTGACGAATCTTTACAAAATTTTCCAAAAAGGTCCTCTTTTCAGGTGAGCTCCTATCCTGAAAGTCTGGGGGTGATTCGTGAAGGGGGGGCTGAGAAAAAAGGGGGGTCCCAAAACATGTTTTCTCCATGCAATTTCCATAGGAAACTTTAGACAAGGCTACAGGTCAAACTGCTGAACAGAATTACGCCAAATTTGGTAGGGAGAAAGGTCTTGGTGCAGAAGGCACGCTTTTGTTTAAATGGGGTAAGTCCATTCAGTAGTTTTAGAGAAATATCTAAATTTACAGATATCGATATTTGAGAATTCTGACATCTGATTGGCTGAGGCGTTACGAGCACGAGCGTGCAGCTCATTAGTTGCGAACTGTTCAAACTAGGAAGTGTTGGCAGCCATTTTGTGACTGAGTTGAAAGGCGTAGGGCGAAACAAAAGAGAAAAATTGTGTAAGAGGGTATAGTAGGAACACTGTGGTCTTAGTTTAAGCAGTCTGTACGGTGCAGAGGCAGGGAGTTTGAATGTTGCGTAGGCCGTGGAAATCACGTCCGCAGACGTGGAAATCACGTCCGCAGAACAACGGTGCGCGGTATTGCGGCAAGGTTGCGTAGGCTCTGGAAATCCCGTCGGGAAAATAACAATGCGCCGTATTGCAGCCTTCCTTTAATATAATGCGCAGTCATGTTTACTTATAATGAATGCAGTGTTCACTTTTATGACGGACGGTGTCACTTTCTTACACGAAAATTAATATTATGTGGGAGGGCGTGTTCTGTTGGTGTGTCTGGAACAAAATTAACGTTTAATTGGCTGAGGTGTTCCAACAACGAGCTCAATGTTCATTGGCTGCGAACCATTGAAAGTAGAAGTGTTGCCAGCCATTTCCTCCCCGTCCGCGGAGTAGCAGGGACATCTGATTGGCTGACATGTTCCAAGCAGGACCTTCCCAAGCTTAATGTTCATTGGCTGCGAACCATTGAAAGCACAAGTGTTGCCAGCCATTTCCTCCCTGTCCGCGGAGTAGCAGGCACATGTTATTGGTTGACGTGTTCCAAGCACGACGTTCCCAAGCTTAATGTTCATTGGCTGTAAACCATTGAAAGTAGAAGTGTTGCCAGCCATTCCCTCCCCCTCCGCGGAGCATCAGGGACATCTGATTGGGTAACGTGTTCCAAGCAGGACCGTCCCAAGCTTAATGTTCATTGGCTGTAAATCATTGAGAGTTGAAGTGTTGGCAGCTATTCCCTCCCCCTCTGCGGAACACCATGGACATTTTATTGGCTAAACTGTTCCTAGTACAAGTTTGTTCATTATTGGCTGGGAACGGTTCACTGTCGTGAACCATTTTGTGACGCACTTCAATGGAGTACGGGAAAAGAAAGTAGTAGCGGGGAGGGTAGGAACACTATTAACTCTGTACAGTGGTCACAAGGTGGTGGAGAGGGATTGTGAAGGTAAAAATAGTTTTTTATATATTTTAAGGGCCATTTATATAATTGGCGTGGGGTGTACAAATCACGGCGGGAAAATAACAAGGTGTGTTGCGGTCTTCGTTTTATTAAGTTTGCGGGTGGGATACTTCCCAGGAGCACTGTTTAGTTATAATGTGGTGTTTACTTTTCTAACGGGGAGCTGTGGTTGCGCAGCAAAAATTTCAGTCTAGGTTTGAAATAGTTTTTATTAAGCAATTACAAATATACTTTGTTTGGAAACTGAAGCTGTATATATCAAAGGGGTGACAAATAAAAATGCAATTCATAAAATATCCCTTAAGCGTGGGCACACCCTCCCTTTTTTTCTGCTATAGTTTGTAAAAGTGTTGCCCCATATTCTTGATAATATAAGAGGGCATGAGTTACTTTTAGATAAAGTAGAAAAGAAGTGCTACAAGAAACACTCCCGCACTACATCATCTCAGGTCACAAGAACAATAACAAGTAAAAAACAGTTAAACACAAATCACTTTATATTACATAGAAATGTACGCTTTATCATTTTTTATAATTTCTATTATTGTAGAATTTGGGAAAGTTCGGTCGTAGTGCTTAGATCACGTACTCCTTTAAGAATATATAGGATAGTAGTATAATAATATACACTACTGGTTGTATATATTCTATAGGGAGAAGGTGAATAGGAACCGTAATAGACAAAAATAGAAATAGTAAAAAAACATTCAGAAATGTAGGGTTTATCAAAGGTATTCACTAAGAAAGTATCTATGGAAACGATTTTTTTTTAAACTGCAATTTCAAAAAATATTGTCACTGTAAAAATATCTGATCAAGTAAGTTATAAAGGTCAGTAAACTGTATTTCAGATGGTTTACTCCTGGCGGCGAGAAATCTCCAATTCCTGTTGTGTGGAAATATCACACTCTTACAATATACACAGTGTCACTGATGGCACACAAAAAGGAAAATTAAAATGAAGTCATCAATACAAAACAAGAGCAATAACGAAATACTTTCCAGCGATGAGTATGCTGAGAGCTTCTTTTCTCCGGGACTTTGAAATCTTCCATCTTTGCGCCAACGGGTCATAAAGTGCTCTGAGATCACAATGACTGTTAATATTATAATATACATATTCACAGTATATGATCCCAAGAAAGAAACAGAGTAAGAAAGAGAAGGTGCTGACGTTAAATATAAATCTTTAGTCTTCGCGTATACGGGTCATAAACTCCACTGAGGTCAGTATAAATGTTCATATTACAATATACATACTCACACTATATGATCTCAAGGGAGAAATCGATTAAAAACCAGAAGCTGCTGACGTTACATATAAATCTTTAGTCTTCGCGCCAACGGGTCACAAACTCCTCTGAGATCATAATGTGTGGTTATTATAATATACATACTCACACTATATGATGTCAAGGGGAAATAGACTACAAACTAGAAGCTGCTGACGTTACATATAAATCTTTAGTCTTCGCGCCGACGGGTCACCAACACTTCTGAGGTCAAGTACAGTGTCAATATTATAATATACAAAGTCACACTATATGAGCTCAAAGGAGCCAGAACAGGAACAATGTTTGCTGTATTCTGTCTGTTTCTGAAAACAAGCTGCTGACGTTACATATAAATGGCAAAAACAACCAATAACACTTTTTTCTAAATACAAGTGTTTAAAGATTGACAAATAGCTACTTATTATAAATATCTAGTATTGCATAATCAAACAACTTACAACTCAGGATTATGTTTTGTGGCCGCAAAAGAAGAATCCGACTGTAGAAAAGACACCTGCATCACTGAATGGAGACGCGTAAATAACTCGCAAAAACGAAACTAATCTATCAACGGGTGTGGTTTATATACTTTTTGGTTATTCAGTAGTCTATGGAAGGAAGATGCGGCTCCGCCCATTTAGATGTCACGTTTTACAGTTGACACATGCTCACGTTTTAACTGTTTCACTTGTGCACGTGTTGGGAAAAGTTACAAAATGTGAAGCGGAAAAAGTTTCGATTTCGAACCTAACACGTATAAGGTCCTTAATATGTACATACGTTGGAGAGCTTAAAAACTGTTACCCGGAAAACCGTGTAATTTCCATTCTCATGAGTAAATACATTTATTAATTGCCGTAATTCTAAATAGAAGACATAAAAAAAAAGATCTATCAGAATAGAAGGAAAAAAAAACGTGATAATATTTCTCATCACTATGGTTTTAAATTAAAAAAATGCGAGCATTTGAAAAGCGTACAGCTAACCCTGGAAAGGTGTGCCGCGCTCGGGGACGTCAGAAAGATTGAGCAAGGTGTTGCCCACAGTGACATAGTGGTGGGTAACGTGCCGCTGGAGCCGGGAATCGAACTGTGAACGCTGTTGTTCGAAGTCAGGTATCATAGCTGCTCCGTCACACTTTTTCCACACTTATATGTTAATTAGTGCTAATTAAGTTTTAAACATTGTTAAATTATAACTTATAACAGACTACTGTTACAGTTAGTTTTTCACTACAAAAAGTATGCACGTCTTTTTTAAATTTAGTTAACAACAATATTGGTTTTAGGGACATTGTAGTTAGAAATTAGCATTTAAAAAGCCTTTGAAATTCACTGAAAAAACCATAGGTTTCAGGGACGTTATAGTTAGAAATTAGCATTTAAAAAACCATTGAAATTCACTGAAAAAACCATAGGTTTTACAGACGGTATAGTTAGAAATTAGCATTTAAAAAACCATTGAAATTCACTGAAAAAACCATAGGTTTTACAGACGTTATAGTTAGAAATTAGCATTTAAAAAACCTTTGAAATTCACTGAAAAAACCATAGGTTTCAGGGACGTTATAATTAGTTGGACATTTCACTCATACAAAACCATAGAAATTCCACCGTTATAGTTAGTTCAGCTAACTATAACTCGCGCCCACAATGCACTGCTGATGACGTTACATATTACATCATTCATGACATGGTCAGTGACATCACTGATGACATCACTGATGACATCTCAAATGACATCACTGATGACATCACTGATGACATCATCCAGTGACTGTGTGTTTCTGTAAAATTTAAATTTGTTTTATATATATATGCCAAGCTGAATTGAAGAATGAGTGGTTGTATAAGTGTCTGTATGGAGGATTTACTAGGTACGTGACTGACTGTATAAGTGAGTGATTAAATGTGTCTTACTGAATGCATAGGTTAGTGACTAAACTGTGTGAAAGTCTGTATCAGTCTGTCTGTTGTTGTGTAAGCTGCTGCATGGGTTGGTGAGTAGCTGCATGAGTGTCTATATGACTTATTGATTGCTTGCTTGAGTATTTGTATGGCTGCCTGAGTGTGTATGTGTGTGTGGGTGGGAGGTGTGTGACTCTGTGCATAGATGTGTGAGTGGTTGATTCACTGGGCGTATGGCTTCAAGAGTGCATGTGGAAACAGATGTATGGGTGGGTGAGTGTGTGCATGGGTGTGTTGGTGAGTGAATGGATGTTTCAGTGGTACATGTGCAATTAACTACATGTGTAAAAGGCAGTATATGTGAGTGATGGTGTATATAAATAACTGTATGTGAGAGTCAGTAATTGTGAGAGTCGCTGCATGGATGAGTGTGTATTTGTATCAGTGATTCTATAACAGAGTAATTATGTGTTAGTATCTGTATGAATAAGTGAGCTGGTGTCAGTATTACTGTATAGGTTAGTAAATGGAAGTATGATTGATTCTTTGCATGACTGACTAGCTGTGTGAGTAACTCTGGATATGTGGCAGTGTGTGAGTGTCTGTATAGGTGTATGAGTGCATATGATAGTGTTGTATTGATGTGTGACTACATGTATGAGTGACTGTATGGGTGAATGAGTGGATGTGTGTGTAGACCTAGGAACCAGTCAGTGCGTATTTAGTAACTGGTATTGATGTGTCTATTTTTTCGAAATTGGAAGTCT
This sequence comes from Calotriton arnoldi, assembly GCA_963921515.1. Lineage (NCBI taxonomy): Eukaryota > Metazoa > Chordata > Amphibia > Caudata > Salamandridae > Calotriton > Calotriton arnoldi. The sequence goes on along the minus strand of CAWUFW010001712.1, from coordinate 388,495 downwards.
GTATTTTAGAGTGGGTGTATCAAAGGTTGTATTCAGGTGTGAGGAGGTGCATCAGATTTTCACGTGGATGATGTCATCAGTGATGTCATCAGTGATGTCATTTGAGATGTCATCAGTGATGTCACTGACCATGTCATGAATGATGTAATATGTGACGTCATCAGCAGTGCATTGCGGGGGCGCGAGTTATAGTTAGCTGAACTAACTATAACGGTGGAATTTCTATGGTTTTGTATGAGTGAAATGTCCAACTAACTATAACGTCCCTGAAACCTATGGTTTTTTCAGTGAATTTCAAAGGTTTTTTAAATGCTAATTTCTAACTATAACGTCTGTAAAACCTATGGTTTTTTCAGTGTGTATATATATATATATATATATATATATATATATATATATATTTTACCATCCTCTTGGAGCCGGCAACCAGCAGCCTGGTGCGTGTCAGGGTTAGAAGAAACCCAAAACTATTCCAAGTCACAACGTCGCAGCACTCTGCGCAACACGCACTCCTTCCCAAAATGAATCAGCAGTTCGATGAAGTTTATCTTTTAAGTTTATTCTCATGGCCAAACCAGCTCAACGCATTTCAGCGTCTACACGCCTTGGTCACGGGTAAAGGCACACACGGTGTCGGCCATTTTTTAAAGTGCTCGTGCAAGTACATACAAAGACATAAAAAGAGGACTCCCGTAAACTTGTGAAAACAATTCAACCCAGAGCGGCCATCTTAAACTATGCAAAAGAATCATGTAATACATCAATAACAAATACGGTATTGAAAAGGTATCGTACTGCTAACAATCATTGCTAATTTTGAGTCACCAGTCCAAAGGCTGATATAATCAATATCTCAAATTAAACAAATTTTCAAATTAATCGTAAGATTGCAAACTTAGCAAAATCATACTTTGTGATTGTCAGTCATCTTATAGCGTACATATCGATATCCATCCACAATAAAATCCAATATCATCTATGCATATATATATCATAACACAGTGGCCTGATAGAAATTAATTATCTTTGGATTGATTTAGTGGAGAATTATATACAAAAAAGTGACACGTGCCTATATTTCTGTAATTATAAATCACCTAGTACACAATTGATGAACGATTATCACATATTAATAACCATGTACATATGCAATCAATAATAACGCCCAAGTGGGCTAGTTCCTCAGTAAGTCTGTACTCCCAAAATTCTGAGTCTATAGTTGTTACATGTATGCAGTGCTTAATTTGTAAAATATTAAGTGCCAGGGCTATGACCAGGAGGCCACTGCAGCTTGCACCACCCATCGCCCCTGTCATCGCTGCCAAAACAACTACTAACCATCTCTCTCACATGTAAATGCGACAGTTCAGATTATTCCAGGTCCCCAGAGCTCCAGGAATGGCTGGGGAGGCAGGTATTAGTAATTTTTTAATGTATATTGTTTTCCTAAACAACTGTTATACTGCTCATCTCTAAATTACATGAGCAGCACCACCTTGTGGCAGACTGCCCTATGTGTGGTGTTGACAATTAGGTGCCGAGCACCGGAAACCAATTAAGTGCCGGTGCTCAGCACCGGAAAGCTCCGGCTCAAATTAAGCACTGCATGTATGTGAAGACCTTCAATCACTAATCCTGGTACACTTAGAAGATATACCTGTTAACAGGCATGTGTCACGATTCCACCTGTGTGAAACACAATAAGCACAAAAGGAGAGCCTATGATTAAAAACTAAGTGAATTGTGCCTAATAAGTGTAAAGTTAAAAACAAGCTAGAAGCAACACAGCGAATAATGCAATGGTTTTGAATAAACTACAGAAATACACAATTACAAGCATTAAACATGATTATTCACCTAAAAAATAAGCAAATTCCTCATCTGAGTTGAAACTCCCACATACTCACCCATACGGTTACACACACACTCACTCACTTACTCATAAAGATACTAACAGATACTCACTCACCCATACAGTCACTGACAAAAGCACCTGGGCGTAGTTTGTGGAGTTTCGCTATGCGAAACTCTGCGAAGTGACAAGAAAAGTCAGTGGAGTTCCACAAGTGGCAGAGTGCAGTGCGAACTGCCGTTCGCACTGGTCTTCCTGCCGCTCAGGTAGAAATTCTACCCGAGCAGCAGCTCAGGCTCGTGAACTTACTGTTCGCGAGTGTGAGTGGGGAAAAAACTTTGCTGCACTACACAGAGTGGAGTTTTCTGCACTCCGCAAGCTCTGCGGAGCACGGAGTGCAGAAAACTCCTCAAACTCCGCGAACGGAGTGGAATTCACCGCCCAGGCCTAGTCTCTCACCCATACAGCCACGCTCATATTCACTCACTCACCCATACAGTCACTCACATACCCCATCTCTCACCTATACTGCCTTTCACATACCTAGTTACTCATCCATATACCACTGACACATGTACTCACTCACGAGACAGCCATACACACACACACTCACACATACAGCACTTCACACACATACGCAGTAACCTATAGAGCCACTGACTCACCCACTCACTCATCCATATAGACAGTCATAAACACCCTCACCCACCCACACAGACACTCAGACATCCTTAGAGGTATTCAGACAACCAATCACTCACCCATACAGAAACTCACATACCCACCCATACAACCACTTAGACTCCAACAGACAGATACAGGCATTTACACAACCAGTCACTCAACCAGACATTCAGTGAGACACCTAATCACTCACTTATACAGTTAGTCATGCACCCACTGAATCATCCAATTAGGCACTCATACACCCACTGATTCACCAATACACCTTAGTATATATATTAAACACTCATAAACATTTTTTAAAACACTCACAGTCACTTGATGATGTCATCAGTGATGTCATTTGAGATATCATCAGTGATGTCACTGACCATGTCATGAGTGATGCAATATGTGAGGTCATAAGCAGTGCATTGCGGGGGCATGAGTTTTAGTTAGCTTAGCTAACTATAACCAATGAATTTCATTGGTTTTGTGAAACCTGAGCCTAGCTATAACCTCCCTGTAACCTTTGTCTTTTTTCAGTGAATATATATATATTAGTGGCTGTATGACCCCTGTTATTACCTGAAAAACTTGAAATGAGATTTATTTAGGACAGGGGTCTCCAACTTTGTCTGTGATAAGAGCTACTTATGGTAAATGAATATCATCCTGAGCTACTAATATTATTAGTGTGGTAACAGTTACCACGTCAGACATTATTACATTAGTGGCCACCCCAAGAAGATTACCAGCAGCGACAACCTTATTGCTTCAGGCTGGGCCACCGGCAGAAATGTGAAAAATGCTTTATGAATTTGGAATGCCTCTCCATGGTTAATATACGACAACAATAACTGCAAAGCCCTTGCATCAATGTAATAATTTTTGTAAGAAGTCAGTCCAGTGACTCATAGTTGAACAATCAAAAATCACCATTTCAATTTTGGGATACATACATTAATTCAACCAAGCAAAAACTTCTAATTTAGTAGGCTGGGATGCACACTGGAGAGCTACTTACAAGTAGAGGGAGAGCTATCTGTAGCTCACGAGCTGCTCGTTGATGAAGACTAATTTAGGAGAACCATTGATTACGATTATAAGGATGTAAAAGAATGGTGATGTGGCTTACTTGTTGGAGTGAAACTGGAGAGAATTGGGTAATAGCGACTGTATCAGTAATTGGTGAGTTAGGATATGATGGTGGGTGCATGAGTATGTGGTGCTGGTTTTGAGCGTGTACTATGAAGCACGTTTATATATATGTAGGCATGTGTTTGGCATATGATGGTGCCTCTATTGATATATGATGGTGGATACAGAGAGGTATGTTGGTGGGTGTGATTGTGTGAAAGTGGCTGTGAAGCTGTCTGATAGGTGATGTGTGGGTGTATACGGGTGGTTGTGGAGACCTATAATAGAGGGTTTTTTACATTACCCCACATCACGTAATTACGTCGCAGCAAAATTATAGTGCAGAAACAGAGGAACAATGCGAATGATCAGAATGTGAGTGGCTGTGATTCACTGTACTTGTGTTTTGGTGGTTCAACTTTTTCTCAAGAAATACATCCTCACATCCAAAATGGACGCAAGGACATATTTAGTGCTAAAATGTACTGTTAAGTGATAGGTTTGCTTTTCGCATAATTTCACCTAATTCCATGAAAACAAAAAACACTAATTTTGCACACCCAAAATGCATATAGGAAAGTGGGTGTGTTAACAGGGCCAAACTGCCAATCACAGCATCCATAGCAAATCATGTCATAATTTTTAGCCCCACACTGAACAAAGTGTGCAAGTGCATACATGCCATTTGCAAATAGACCCTGGAGAGGTTGTTCCTTCAAGAAATTAATACTTAAATACAAGGGCGAAATGGGGCTTCACAACAGAATTCTTTATACTGACTTGCCATAATATTTGAAGCATTGTAAGTTACCAAGTACTCACACCATTACTTTAGCACACAGACAGATTCTGCCCTTAATAGAGCCACGAAGACCCAGACTAAGGAGTGACTTTCCCATCATTGTAAAATATGAAGCAGACAGCTGAATCTGCAACAAGGAACTGAAAGGACAAGTCTGTCTTCTATTCTTAGAGCTACAATTCTATCCAACCAGGAAACATCTAGAAGTGATTTCGTTTGCGATTTGCAAGTGGAGTAACTCAGCTAGAATGCTTGGCATGGTGAATAAATCTTTGAAAAAGCTGTGTTGAGGGAATTGAGAGAGCAGGATGCTTTCATGAGAGAATGAAGCCACAAGAGCAAATGAAGCCATTTGAAAAATTTGCCAAGAAAATTATATCACAAAAATGTTTGGCCAGCCAAAAAAATATATGAGTATTCGTTGCTAAGGGGTTTGAAACAAAACCTCCTACATTCTCTAGTTTCAGGTGGCTGGCCCTCCTCTCTTTCCCTCATGTCATTTCCCCCTTTTTTATCTGAACTATATCCATGTTTTCCCTCCTCTCATGTTTGCAGATTCCAGGTGCCATCCTTTTCATGTGTGGCAGGCCTGCACACAATAGACTGTCTTCAATCTGCAGAGCCATCTGATAAATAGAAATGTTGCTTTGACATCAGTCGTGAACAGATGTGCCAAGTCATGTATTGTAAACCAGTGCATATATACAGCAATGCTGAGACTAGTTTCAAAATCTATTTCCACAAAAAAAGAGAAGCAATAACCAAACATGTGTATATAAATAGTCAGTCCAAAGTACAACTAGTAGATCCTTTCCGTGTGCATTTTATCTTGACAAAGGCTTCCTCAGGGCAGCAAGCATGTAAAAAACAAACATGTAACAAATCACAAGAACAGAAAAACATAACATATTCATATTAAAAGACACATCAATAAATCCAATCTTGAACAAACATTAAAAGTCGCCATCTAGGCCTTTCCATAGACATTAACAAAATAACATGACCAAAACATTTACAGAAAGAAAACATACATTCGAATCAACAACAAACATGAAAATCAGTCTCAGAAAATAGTAAAATACAATTTTGTTGGTGTACAGACATGAACACACATATTCAAATCAAGTTATAACGTATCGTACACAAAAAAATCTAAACTCAAGTGGAGTCAAAAATGATGTCTGGCCGATGAGCAGCTGGCAGTTAGAGGTGGGCTATTGGGGTGTATTGTTATGGTGACTACTCCAGGTGGTTCGGCATTGGGTCCCCTGGCTGACACAGTTTGTTCAGTAGTATCAAAAATCTTTCACACCAAACGATCAATGGCAGAAAAATTTATTAAGCTGAAAATAAGAGATGGGCACGTATTCCGTTGATATTCCCTTTCTCCGTCCTTGTCCGAAGAGATGGAAAACATGAATTGCGCAGAAATGAGGGACACAATAACCTTGTTCAAAACCCCCCAGGCCAGGAGAAGCTCTGGTCTACAGGTGCCAGAGCCAGGTCCCCATGTCAGGCACCATTATAATCACCAGTCGCGGCCAGTGCAGGTAAGCGCGGTGTGGCAAGGCAAGGCGGGGGGGGGAAAGTCGACAGACGACGGAATGGGATTTATTTATTTATTTAATTTTCCCTATTCCGTCGTCGGTTGACTTCCCCCCTTTTCGCCCTGCCCCATCGTGCTTACTTGCTCCGGCCGCCGCTGATAACCACTGCATGCAGCCACTACTCCATGGTAGCCACTCAGAGGCAACATAATTTGACCTCCAGGTTTCATCCTGCAATTTAGCCAGTAGGCTGCAACTCCCAAAAGATGCATTGCATAGCTGTTTCTAAGTACCTTGGATTTACTGAAACCCAGGGGAAATCTCATTCATCACCAGGAAAAGAGGTCACGCTGTAAGATGGAAAATGTACATCTTATATAGTTTTTTCTGAAGACTACAGCTCCTAGACTCAGATGCAATCTCTTTCTCTTGAGAGAGACAGGCATGATCGTTTTACCTTTTGAGATTAAAACACTTGTCTACTCCATGACACACCATGAGACCATGAAATAGGTACTCTCAAAACGTTTAATGTTTTGAGTGCTGCATATAACAGGTAGGTGAAGGGAACACTAAAACATACTGACTGTAGTCGACAGGAAAGAAGTGAACCATGCAGTAGGAAAGCTATCGTGTGCACTACATGCAGTGGCACCATGGACTCCTGGAGTATCAGGCGCTCTAGACATCATTCATGGCTTTTTCTGTCAAATTCTTGGTAGAGGGCCTATTTTTCTTGCTTGTATTAGGGACGATGGCACCCTTGCTGTACCTCAAGAGCCATGAGAGAGCTTCACCAGCATTTCCTATCTGAATTTTGAAGATTAGAATTTGGTTGTCAGGGAGTACACAGGGACAAGGTGACTTAAGATTTAGAGGGGATTGAGTGGAGAGCCTCATTTTATTGGCTGAAAGAGTGTAATGTTCAATCAAACTAAACAAAGAAACCAAGGCTATAAGAGTGGAAGCAGAAGCAACAACAGTGGGCTCAAAGTTCAGTTGGTTTTTATAATAACAGATTGTTTCCTGTGGAAGATTAAAGTTGCAAAATTCTGAGGATGCTCCTCGGGTATTGAAACCAAAGACACCAGTTGGCTCATGGTTCTGAAGATGGCCTTGTCAGTATTTCTAGCTACTTCAATATAATTCAAATAAAATTCAGTAAAAGTCGCTTTAAGCAATATTTTCTATTGGTGTTGAGCTGCTTTGTGTGCACATATTCACTCAGGTGCACAATTTGAGCGCAAGTAATGTGCTTTCTTAACATTGATAATCGAATGTTCTAATTTTGGCAAATTAAACATATGTAACTGAAAAGTGTAAATTTTTATGCTGAATAATGCATGCATAATAAATCCAAAATTGTAGTAGGTTATCACACTTAGGGGCTAATTACGAGTTTGGTGGTCTTTCGACTGCCCTATTACAACTAGGGCGGTCAGACCGCCCTTGGACCACCGCAACTTCCAGGTATCAGAGATCCCTGGCAGTGATGCGGCGGTCTTGAGGTCGCAATATGGTCCCGCCAAGCATATTACAAGTTTCCCCTCCATCACAGTTTTAATGGCGGTTTCACCTCCATGAAAACCGTGGCAGAAAGGAAACAAAGGAGCCCTAGAGGGCCCCCTGTTGCCTCTGGGCCCCGGGATGCATGTAATGGGGCACATGCTGTGCCCCCTTTTGTTCATGCTGTGCCCCCTTTTGTTCATGCACAGCATGGACTGCAGCAGTCCATGCTGTGCATGTACTTATCTTGATGTACCCATTGCAGTGCCTATTTCAAAGGCACCGCCGTGGGAACGCCAAAGAACCGCCCACCAGGCCAGGAGAAAAGTCCTAATTTGGCAGGCGGCTCAACCACAGGTTTGGCGGTGCGGGCGGTCCTGCTCCCGCACCACCAAACTCGTAATCAGGCCCGAAGACATTAAAAGCACATGAACAAATTAACTTATTGTTTTGACTTATTTTAGCCTGACTACTGATGCCATATTAAATGTGGACTTTACACGTTAAGGTTAAGAGGCCTGTTTTCACATTAAACTGTTTTCTTGCATAATGTGTTTTTCTCTTCCACTGCAGATGCTGTAACTTTCCAGAAGCCTTCTGTTAGCTAGTAAATATGCATTTGTTATGTATTAGACACCTGACAGTGAGGTTATCAGTGGGAGGAGAGGAGATGGTAGGAAACGTGACTCGTGGAAGGAACTGTCTGAACCACAAGATGTGACCAATGTAACAATTAAAGTACTCGATTCTGTACTCCATTGTGAAGACGTGAGAAAGTAGGAAGTTTACCTGCTCCCAGAGTTTGCTAGAAACTGATTGGTTGGTGGGAATGGGGAAACGTAAGTTTTGTTTCTAATGATGTTTTGGTAGAATTATATTAGTGTATGTTCCTTAGTTTAGGGAGGACAGGAAAGGAGAGAACCCATCAGAGTCCCTCCCCTTTTCACTCAGAGACTAGGTACACCTGCTGTTTTTCCACTGTTTAAGTGCAAAGGCTTCGCCTATGCATTTTCATTCTCTCATCAGAACCCTTCATTTGGATTTCTGATACTGACAACTTTCCTTGCTGATTGAAGAAGATTACCTTTCTTTTATGCCAAAAACCCTATACATTTAGATTAGGGATTTTCTGTAAGGAACACACTTGCTGTATTCTCTCTAACTAAATTTAATATTTACTAAATGAATACATCAATTTGAATTAATGTGTTAATAAAACCCTTTGACTCACACCAACTCTCTTTATTGTTTCTTATAAAATCCCAACTGTAAACATTTGCTCCATATCATCTCTCCTTTTCGACGAACAAAGGTCCATACGACCAAAGGCGGGGGTTATTTAATGATTATACTCGATGATTAAGATACAAGAATCCCTGCTTCAGCAACATTAATTGTGATATCCATTTGTGCAGTAGAGTAAAGAGGAGGCTTGGTTTTACTATGGGTTTTTCTGCATTCATGGGGGCAATCTCACCAGCACCCTATACAATCCAGTAGCAAAAGACTTATAGTTCAGGTCAAGATAATTTTCTAGCATATACAAATAAAGAGCTAAAAGTTGATTATTCAGTTCTTTTGGAGAAGTATTAGAACAAATTCTAATGGGAATCAGACCCCAGGCAGCACTGCCAAATCTCCTCTTGATATTTTTGAAGTTTAATCAGCAATATTTCTGTAAACTTCAAAAAGATAGTGGACATCTCCAGACACCTGGGCAGATTGTTTTGCTATGAGTGTTCAGAAAACAGTTGCTGAAACAAATATATGCACACAAACACGCAAGCACACATACTCAAAACACATACACATGTGCATGCACGCACACTCACACATTTTAATACTGCTACATAGGTGATCCAGATTCATGGTTCCTGACTCTGCCTTTCGTGCAAATACCACACCAGAAAGAACAAGAGCAAGTGGATGTTATCATGAGTGAAATCTTTTGCTTGCCCCTGTATGGTACACGTTTTTGTTCAATCAGAAGTGGAGATAGGGATGAGGGCTACACTCCTTCATCATACTGTTTAATGTGGCGACATTAGATATTTTGGTATTGTACAAATAGTTACAAGCTGCACAGTTGCCACATTGTAGTGTCCACACTGGCGGAAAGCCCCAAGCAGTATTAATGGAGCTATTGGAAGGAGTTTATGTATTAGTGCTGACAAAGTTGTCTCCCAAATTGCAGTTCTCTGCCTCGACTGCAGAGTCTCCGCAGTCATAAACTTACTATTAGCTTGTAAATTGTGAATACCCAAAGAAGTATAAGTTTAGCTTTGTGAACCAGGCCCTTAATGTTAAGCTAACTCATATACATTTGGGGGGGTGGGTAACCTTTCTAATTTTGTTTTTGTTACATATAAGTTTTTTAACAAAATTGGGGTACATTTTTTTAGGGAGGTTTATTTCTTCACAATTTCAATATTACAAGTGTTTACATGTTTTATTTGCTATATTACTTCACTTTTATCTGCATGCATGTTTTGGGGATATTTATATTGGTTGACAATGTTTGGTTCACTGACAAAATATCAAACCACACATATTGCGGGACATAAATATTGTGTCAAAAATAATCAGGCACAAAAATATTGTTATCCTATGCCTATAATGTAAATAAGAAATATATTGAAAAACATATCGTTATACACTAATATCAAACACAAAAATATTCCAGTCTGTGCAACAGTAGGGATTGTGTTGGATTACAGCGAGGTAAAATCTACTATTCGCACAACAGTCTGTGCAACAGTAGGGAAAGTGTTGGATTGCAGAGGGGTAAAATGTACTATTCCCACTCCAGTCTGTGCAAGAGTAGGGAAAGGGTTGGACTCAGGAGGGGTAAAATTTACTATTCCCACTCCAGTCTTTGCAACAGTGGAGCAAGTGTTGGATAGCGTAGGGGTAACGTATTGTTCCCACTCCAGTCTGTGCAACAAGAGAGAGAGAGTAGTTCACTTAAAATATTTTAACAACTACATTAAATAACAACAAATATAAATATTTGAATCTAAAATATATACACATTTTTTTAAATGAAACAATTTACATATTTATTACACTATTTAATAAACATTCTAAATTAAACAAATAATAATAATATAATTAAAACACCACACTATATTTTCACAATTATAACAACCAACAAGTATAATGTAATTTAAAATCAAAAAGCACAATTAACACATAACATAATAAATAACACATTTTTTAAACAATAAATAACTATTTTTATGTTTATTATTACTTAAATAACTTCCACCCTATACCTCTACAAAGTAAACAACACACACCTAAAATATATCTTAAAATTATAATAATTGCGCATTTTACATAATTAATAATCAATTAATAGTAATGAACTAATAATAAAATAACTATATTTAGTTAACTTCCTTTTTCCCTATAAGGCCAAAAATGCACACCTAATATCTATTTAAACAAATCTCAATAATTTACATATTTAATTATCAATTAAACATTTAATAAAAATTAACTAATAATAAATTTATTATATTTAATTAACTTCCCACCCCTTACCCTTACAAACAACCCGCACCTCATAGATAACTTAAGCATTTCTTAATTACACAATTCACATAATTAATTATCAATTAAATAATTATTAATAATTGACATTCATTATTGATTATTATAATTAATTTCCCTCAAACCCTTTACCCCTACAAAAACCACAACATACACCAAACATATTAATACAAAATTAAATTAATTACCCAAGTTACATAATAAATTATTAATTGAATAATTAATAATAATTCAAAATAAACTATTAAATAATTATAATTAAACTACTTCCCAGCCTATAACTCTACAAACCCAACAACCCACACCTAAAACTTAACATAATAAAAAAAAAAATTACACAATTAATAATTGATATTAATTAATAATTCATTGTCAATTATAATGAATTTACTTCCATCCCACTATGGTGTCGGTCGTAAGCTTGTCCGGCCGACATTGTAATAGGGTCCAAAGATATTTTTACATTGATATTAACAACATAGATATTTTTACATTGATATTACTTACCTTAACATCGATATTCTTTTCAACAATATTTTTGCACACAATATTTGTGCATCACAATATTTAAAACTCGATATTTCTGCTCCTCAATATGTTTTTTCTCGATTTTTTGTCTGAATACTTTTTGTATTACCAGAATATATTTGGTCTCACTCCTATTTTTCCATTTTGTACATTTATTGTAGAAGTGGGTTTGGAAAATTATATTTTAAGCCCTCTCTTCCATTTTTATATCTTCCCCGATTTTTGGAAGAGTGTAATTAGAAATGTTTATCTTAGTCCCCAAATGTTTCCAATTAAAAAATGGTATTGGATGTGGGACTCGAGTTAGAATAGTAAATGTTACCTCCAACCTCCAAATTATGTACTTTCCCATATGTTTGTGGTATTGGAGTTAAAATAGTGTATTCCCTTTCACCTACTAATGTATACACTTTCACAATGTTTATGGGAAGTTAATGGAGGAATTTCCAACATCCTCATTCTTGCAATTTCCGTAATAAAATGGTTTGTAGTTACACTGGTAAATTAACAATTACATTTATTAATACCTTACACAATATTATTTTTGCTTCATAATTTAAAGTAATTATGTGTGAAATCAATATCAAGTTTACATTTTATTTGTAGTTTATTTGAAAAGTAAAACCTGTTACACATTGGATAATTAATAGAAAAATAAAGATATAATTCACATGTATTTATGCATAAACACAATAATAATTCAATATGTATGAACATAAATTAGGTTTATACATTTAGCTATTGTTCCAAGTAAATAAATAAACAAAAGTGTTTTTAAGTTAAACTTACCACAGGTACATACACAAACATTTAAATACATTTCTAAGTTAGGAACAAATTCAAAAAATATTTTGCATGTTAAGTAATTGTTAGTTCTTTTAACATTTGGTAGAATAAATGCACTTTTAAATATATTAACATTGCCTTACATGTTTCTTAATTATACATTTTTCAAATTTTACTTCATTCGAAAATACTATACAGTAAATAAAAATAATATATATATTTTTTGTGAATGGTATGTTTATTTGGATTTCAGAACTTGTGACCGCCGCTCGCTATCACGTCCATCAGGAGACCGCCCGACAAGCAGGCGTTAGTCCGACCGCCCAATTACAATGCAACTGCGGGGCTGGCGGTCACAAGACCCACCATGAATATACCAGGTTAGGTACCTGGATTCAGGACATGTCTTCGGATTAACTGTGGCTGCTACATCTGTCTCCAGGGGCAGCCCTCCCCACCTGAGGCTTCCAGATATGGGGTGTCTCGCACCATGCAGAGTACCAGGCGGATGTATGTAGGTGAGCATCTTCCTTGTTTGGGAGCATTCGTGTTTGGTATCGAGGATTCAGGAGAATGTTTTCATGGTCCATACCCTCTCTGGGACTTGGGCTGTTGACATAGCTTAGGCAGTTTAGAGTTGGTGACTGGAGGCACAGGGTCCTTCCCAGTGGCCAGACTTGGGGGTCGTGGCATGGATTTCTATCTTTTCCGCAGCCCACTCCCAGGCTTTCTTGGGGGTGTTGAAGAAGTAAGAGCAGGATTTGTGGATCACTTTCAGTTTTTCCGGGAAAAAGTAACTTATATTGTTAGGAATTTTTCCCTAGGTTTCAGTCTGACGGCACTCAAATAATTTAAAGTTGTTTCTGGATTGCCTTTGTGTAATTGGAAAAGATTATAATGTTGGTTGACTTGAAGGTTAGTTCCCCGTGTGTGTTTGCTATTCACAGAATGTTGTCTCTGTCGCGGTAGTTTAGAATTTTAGCTATGATACCTGCACCTAGTTTGGGTCCCTGAATGAGGGCTCAGTGTGCTCCCTCCACAATGAACTATGGGTAAAGAACCCACTTCAGGATCCAGGATGTGACCCAGTGTTGTATGAAGGTTTCTGGGTAGGGAGCTTTGCTACATTCTGGGATCTCCATGAATTGAAGATTATTGCGCCTGGACCGGTTCTCAGTGTCTTCTGCTCTAGCCTCCAGGATGCGGGTAGTGGAGTTCAGCGTCGTCACCTTTGCCTTAAGGTCAACTGCATTATCTTCCATGGTGGAAACTCCCCCTTCGACGTCCACCCCCACTTTACCGATTTTTGTTGCTAGTGCCTGTCTGGAGGCTTGAATAATTTGTAGGATTTGTGCGACCTCCTTGGCGGCCAGGGGTTTTGGAGTCTGGGGGACTCTGCATGTTTTTTGGCACCCTCTGAGAAGCTGGTGTTATAGTTTTCTATTTTCGACTGAGCTTGCATTGGTGGGGCTTTGTGTTTCCCCATGTCCACCCCAAGCAGAGTGGGTCAAGGGATGCTGAGGCTCCTATGCTGGCATCAGGGTGGCGGGAGTTCCTAAGCTCTTAATGGCGAGCCGGGTCATGACTCTGTAGCCTCACACCCACCCTTTGGGCAGGTGAACACTTCAGCTCTTGCAGATGTCTCTGTGAGAGGAGGCTTCCCATGTATTTTCCTCTGGTCCGCTTACCTTGGAGAGGCAGTGGAGGTAGCACAAGCAGCCAGAGGCCTACACACAGCTGTGTCTGGTGTCGCAAGGAATAGTTGATCACAGTGTTTGTTGCTTGAGGAGGCGTGGGGCCTGTCATCGTTCCGGTCACCTCGTCTCTGAGGGGAGTGCATCAGGTCCCAATTAGGCTGTGGAATGCCGCTGCCGGAGTCCCCAGGGTCACAGAGATGAACGACCCCCAGCTGTCAGAGTTCAACTGCAGTGCAGGGGGCCAAGGACCAAGAAGAGCCGTTGCCCCCAGCCTGCCTACCTCCGACTCATTAGGAGAGGTATCACTAGCAGCTGAGGGCAATTCTTTCAACCGCTGCAGTACCCGCAGCAGCGCCAGGAGGGGTCAGCTGACCCCATCACCTGGGTCACCCAGGGGGCAGCAGCCGACCCCCGAAGCAAGTTGGGGGACAAGACCAGGGCCTACCACTAGCTCCTCTGGGCCCTAGGGTGGGGGGATTCTGCTCAGTCACTCCGCTTCAGCCCCCGTCACATCCACTTCTCTGCAGAATTTATTTAATCCAACTCCCAGAGTTTGGAAGTGCTTATAGATGACCCTTCAAGGATACCTGGGAGCATATATGCTGTTTTTCTGGGTTCTAGTAAGAAGTCCTCTTGTCAATTTGATAATTTTAACTAGTGAAAGAGAAGCAAAAGGACATAAACAATGGTAGAAATAACAGCAACAACTGGCTCAGGCTGACAGAGGCTGCTCATAGAACACAAATCAGAGAAAAAACTCACAACACACAGAGAACTCATGTTGCCTGTTGAAGAGATAGTTTCAATCTCCCTTTCTCATTCCTCCTCCGACCTCTGTAAAGCATCCCCCTTTAGCCCTCATTATTAGATGACCACTGTCAGATGCTATTAAAACCTATGTATCCCTTATTTACTGACTACCATAATTATCATCCATAAGGGTTTTTGAGGAATAACAGGCAGATTTTAGTGCTTACCGCACTAAAATATGCATAGTGCAATATATACAAGCATATCCACTGATAAATATATTAATCCTGATAAATATCATAATTCTGAGATGTGACATAAGAGGATTTACCTCACATATTGGAATTTATCACCACACTCATAATGAGTATCTTAACTCACCTCACCTTACATTCCCGCAATGAGAATCAAGGGGAAAAAGCTGCAATTATGGAAGATCTGATGACTGCAGTGGAGAGATTCTCAGTTAGCAGGAGACCCGCGATAACGAGAACCATGGGTCACATTTTGAGGCCAGTCAGTTCCTACAATTTCTGACTTGCACCAATACAATATTCATAGGCCACAGATGGACACCTCTTGCTGACTGAACCAAACATGGCATCTTTGACAAATTGTACTGATCTACATATTTGCCTGGGTTCAGAATGGGTGCATGCCACACAACTGATTCCATCGGGTGCAACCTTTAGCCGACATAAGTTGAAGTTGAGAAGCCACAGAATAGTGCTGTTTTTGTTTATAAATAATTATTTTTCTGTTCATATAAAATTATGAAAATCATTATTATATGAAACCTAGCATTTTGGGCCAACCCTCTTACCGTTCATCCTCTGATAGACCATTCTTTCCGACTGAGAGGTGAGGGTAGTTAACATTACATCAATCAATTTCAATTAACAGTGTAACCTATTTGTCTACACAATAAGGATCAGGAATCAGTAGCTAGAGTTAAGAAGGTTTATTACAAATTTGCCATCAAGTTAAGGTACGCGAATCTCAGCAGCATGCTATAACGATACAGAATAACAACTGGGAAACCCAACATCCTAAAGAAGGCAAACAGTATTAAGCAAAGAAGAAGTCCAGTCACAGCAATACAAAAGATCAGTAAGTAAAATCTGGTGCTCAGAGAAGAGTTTCTTGTCTTATCTCCTATACATGAATAGTCAGTCAAACTCTCTTTATTTTGGTAAAATACCATAAAAGAAGCAAAGATACAAGATAGACATCGCCCATGTCAATAAAGAGACAGGGCAAAACATGGGGTAAGACTTGACATTACAATTGGAAAATGACAGTCAATAAAAAGTTAAAATGCAAGCAATAAAAAGTTAAAACAGGTATCATACAATTGAAACTTACATCAAAAAAATACTTTCCAACCACGGATAGGTTAATATGCTAATTAGGCAAGATCCCCTGTCTAGAATGCATGTGCATTATAAAAAGGAAAAGCAATCATTAACAGCGGACAATTATAAAAAATCAATTGCAAGATCAATCATCACAGTAGAAACAAATGAACGGCAATCAAGAGTGTGCATTAGACAAAAAGAAAAAAGGATAGAGGCTGTTCACATCTTCAAGTTAGATGGCCAGAAAAGTGCTTAAGTCGGCAGTTCTCAATAGTTCTCAATAGTAGGCGGGGGGGCTGTCTGTGCCCTCCTTCTGATTGCCCATGAGTGGCCTAAAGATTTCGCGGTTGCACACACAAAAAGTTGTGATGAATCTGGTTGCAGTACGCGCATGGCCTCTCTAAAATCTCTGGTGCCAAATTGCCTGCAAACAGGAGTCAACCATTTACTCCTAGGTTTAGTGTATGCTGTACAGGCAAAGAGAAAATGTCCAAGGGTTTCGTGCGGGCATGGGCAACAGGGGCAGCCCTTTTGCTGTGCTCTATTGGCCAACCATGAGTTTGTAAAAGCATTAACTGGCAAGCTGCCATGCCTCGACTGGATATACAGCTTCCTATCAGCCGGCACTTTAATGACACTTTAATTATATCAAGGTAACTTTCAAGAGTGCGGCTGATTTTAAAATCTCTGAATCTTTCAGTCAATCTGCCCTGGGAGCCATCTACGTATGCTTTAGACTCAACCCAATCCCAATATAATAGCTTAATCTGCCGTCTATTCAGGGTTGGAGGGCAGGCAGTGCTATGGCTAGAGAGGCCTAAGCATGACATAAGGCTTTTGACATATTTGATCCAGCCTATATTATTCGCACTGTCTAAAGCACAGACTTCCTCAAAGGCCGCAGCATAAGATGACAACTCTGGGGTGGAGACCATCCGCTGCCAAAACAACACGGGCGAAGCTTCGCTTGATCACTAATGGGTTTGATGCCCATGTCGAGCAGGAGTGGGCATAGGGGGTACTTTGCGGGAGAGAGGTCAGGTTTCTGAGGAACTTGTTCTCCTGGGTTGTCAAGTCACTTGCTCTTTCCATACCCCAAAGTTCAGCTCCGTAAAGAACACTGCTTACGGCCTTGCAGCTATAAAGTTTCAAAGCAGGTGCAATAGGCTTGGTGTAAGAGAGGCAGTGCTCCTTACGTAGAGCTCCAGTTACCTGAGATAGGCCTTGTTGAGATGGTTCTTCCATCCTCCGATAATTTAATTCCCAGGTAATCAAAGGAGCTCACTCTCTCTAGTGGAGTACAACCTAGGAACAATTTTCCCTTAAAGGACTTATGGAGATTCAATAGCATGAGCTTAGTTTTAGATGTATTGATTTCCAGTCCCCTCCTGTCGCAGAAGAGCTTGAATTGATGTAAAAGTTTTTGCAGGCCCATTGGGGTCTTCGAGACGAGAAGAGTATCGTCTGCGAACAGAAGGGTGGAAATTCTCTGCTTGGCTAAGGAGGGGGCGTCCGCAGGGGTGGCTGATAGAAGTTCGACAACACCCATTAATGTAACGTGAAAATAGGGTTGGGGCCAGAACGCAGCCTTGACGGACCCCACGCTGTACTCCAATGGGGTCAGTAACCTGTCCCTGGCTACCCCATCTGACCATGGCAAAGTTCTCTGGGAGAATACTCAGCGGCATACCCATATCCCTGAGCACCCGCCATAGTTTGTTTGTGGGAACGAGATCAAAGGCAGATTTCAGATCTATGACTGCGATGTATAAGCTCCCTTTGCCCAACAAAACTACCTTCCAATAGATCATAAGGAGACGAAAGACCTGATCGACTGTGCCAGTTTTCAGTCTAAAGCCCGCTTGGAGGGAAGAGAGAATGTCATTCGCCTCCATCCAATCCGTAATTTCCGCTAATAGCGATAGACTGAGGACTTTCTGGACACAGTCGATCATGCTGATTGGTCGGTAATTGGAAGGGTTTGACCTGTCGCCCTTTTTAAAGATTGGAATCACTTCCGCCCCCTTCCAAGATTCTGGGATCCTCCCTCCTCCCGCAATATCATTGGCCAGGGTCAAGATGTATGTTGCCCAGTTTTCCCTATCAGAGCGGAAGAGATCTCCTGGGATGCCGTCCGGCCTAGGGGCTTTGGTGGGTACAATTGCATCCAGAGAGGTCAATATTTCATGTCTGGTGAATACAAGATCATATGATAATCGGAGTGGTTCGTGCACTACTGGTTCACTATCAAAGTTTTTAGGGATTGAGTACAAGGCTCCAAAGTGATCTTGCCACTCAATAGCTGGAATATTATTGGCCAGGGGTGGGGACCTTTCGTTACTGCCCTTACCCACAAGTGTCCAAAACAGCCTGGCATCTGGGTGCAAGATGGATTCCCCAAGTTCTTCCCACCTCCTTTCGTCCTATTCCCTCTTGGCCTTATATTGCACCAGTTTGTATTGGCCCCTTAGTTCTCGGATAAGTGGGATATCCTTTTTCCTTAGGGCTAGGAACAGATGTTCTTTCAAGGATCTGCACTCTTTTGAAAACCATACGGTCTTTTTGATCGATTTCACCTGATTGGGGCGGGCCTTCAGTGGTGGAACAATAAAGTTTGTCGCCAGATGGTTAAAAAACGAGGAATGTAGAGCACTGCAGCTAGTTGGTGTGATCGTGTCATTTGTCTGGGGAAACAGCACCCCTAGATGAGTTTCAAGATCCCTTTTTAGAGTAATGAGTTTGTGTTCATCCGCCACAATTGTGGGCCATTTAAGCCGCCGTTTATCGTTAGAGGGAGTCACCTCCCTTGTGGCAAGGAGAATAGGAGCAGGCCTATTCATTTCACCCCACGGGTGCTCCATTGTCATACTCAGAGGGTTGTGGTCACTCTCACATGTCTGAGTTATCGACATGTCTAGTACAATGGGCCATAGCGTAAGGTCCACAAGTATATAGTCTATCCTGCTTGATCCATTTGGCCTAACAAAATTAATTCCCCCTTTTTTTATCAGAAATGGTCCTTTCGTTTGCAGCCCGAAGCCTATGTGCCAAAGTTAGGGAAGTCAGCTGGAGGGCAGCTTGTGTCCACTTCTTTATTGGAGGTAACTCCAAGGGAGGAACCAGCCACTTATTGTCCTCTCGTTAACTTCGAGGATATCTTCCCTATCAAGGGGCTCGAAAGTTACATTGAAGTCACCTCCAACAATCAAGGGATAGGCAGCCTGATTTGTGTCCAGTACCTCAACTAGGGCCTGCAGGGTTGGTGATTTCCCTGCTCTAGGACTCCTTGCATAGTCATTAAAAATGTCAATGCACTTGCCCAGTGGGCCTTTAAGTCTAACCAAAGGATATCGCAGTTATTAGTAGGGAACTCCTCAGAGGCACAGTTTAGTATGGTATTAATCAAGATGAGGAGCCCTCCAGAAGGACGGCCATGTTTGGAGGGGACTGCCGGTTTGTGAAAGGTTACAAAACCTTGGATAAAAATGGGGCTCAAACTCCAGGTTTCCTGCAGGATGCAAATCTCGTGTGAGTTAATAAGCTTGAGCCAGTGCGGGAGATCTGGTTTCCCCCTTATGCCTGCCACATTCCATGAAATTATTTTTAGTTTCCTAACATCTATAGGAGGGGATGGATTGGAAGTGGTAGGTGTCAAGGCAAATTGGACCATATAACTGGGCGCATGGATGCACGAAATCCTGTCATCAGGCTGTACGTCATCTCCCAAGTTTGTAACCGAATGAGCATATGAGAGAGAATGGATGCTGGGGGGCACCCTCTCATGCTCAACGGAGCAGCCTTCGGGTACAATATACGACAGAGGGAAAGTAGCATTTTGATTGGTGTTAGGGGGGCACACACATTTCCCTGGAAGCTCTGGTATCAGTCAGTCGTTCTGTGAAGGAGGCGAGAGTAGTATGTCCCTGGGTGACACTGCTATATTCTTGGAAGTGGACACACAGGGGAAGACATTCATTTGCAATTGAATGTTGGTAGTGAGTGGAGGACAAGATCTAGCTTCCAGGGCAACTAAGTTATGTAGTAGGTTCTCACTTGTGAGGGTAAGTTCTACTGCGTCAACAGTGTTGTTATTCAGGACGCATATTTTTGCCTTCAAAATGTCGTCCCAAATCACTGATCGGCAGCCCCTTACATTTCTAATCCAGTGAATAGCTTTGTTCTTAAGGGCTTCCCCCGACTCATATTTGGTGTTAACTTTAGGGACATTGGTCATATAAATGGTACATTGGGGGGCATAGTGGGGGATTGGACGGGACCTGAGAAGTGGCCTTAGAAGTGGGAGCACCTCACTGCGGCCTGAGGTCTGGTGGAAAGGTTCTTTCGCTATGGCCGCCGAGGACCCGGTCATCCCCCTGGTGTTTCCCGTTGAGCCAGCTATGGATTTGTCATGTGGGGCTAACGAATTACTGAAATCTCCTTCTTGTCGACAAGTTTTACAGGCCAAATAAGCAGGATTGGTACTGGGGGTATTACGTATTGTTGGTGAGTTGCGAGTGATGGGCTGGTTATGTTGTGTAAACGTGGCAGTCCCCAGAGGGCCCAGGGGAGGTGCTGGTTCCAGGCCACTGCGATCTACAATTGTGCGATATAGTTTGGAAATAAGTGTATTCAAAGCCCCTACTGTTTCTTTAAGGGCTATGATTTCCCTCTGGAGTTCGAGGTTGGTTGGTAATGTCCCATTGTCCACCACCCTGCAGTCGAGATGGTGAGTGGTCGTGTCCATCCTGCAGGGTGCTATGTCTGCGGGGCCCAAAGGCTCCCTGTAGATTAATGGATTTGGGTTGGCTGTCTGATCCGCAAGGGGTGCAAATCTGTTGCTCAAAGTAAGATCTGTAGGGACCCCACCTTGGGTTTCGCTAAGATTACTCTGGGGGCTAGAGGGGGATGTGTCAATGGCTTCGGGGGCTTCTGGTGCCCGTTTAGTACTAGTTGCCTTTTTGAAAAGACTAAAAATACCATCAGAACCTTGGTTGGCAAGTGAAGTAGCGGATGGAATAGAGGGTTGGGGGACCTTAGGGGAAGGTACAGGTGTAGTGAGTAGTCCTTCACAATCATTCAGTATATTATCTATACGGTCTAACACACTTTCCCCGCGTGCCCCATCTCTCTCAAGCCCTGGACTAGTGTTCCGAATCCGCTTCTTGGTCTTTTTCTTTTGGGCAACTCCCAACCCTCCCTCAGTCACTTTCCTTTTGCCCATTTGCGCCGAGCTGGGTGGTAAATACAAAAAAGAGCTGTGTAGGACTAGATGGAATCAAGTCACAGTACCTTGGTGTAGGGGAGATTCCGTCGACCAGGAACCTTAGATTGCAAATGTCAGATGGGTGGCCAAGCCCCCTCCGGGCTCTGACGGGCGCAGATGGGCCCGCCCTTGGCCCGGGCTTTGCCCGGGCACGGCCCGGGCATGCCCACGTGCGTCCCGCGCTGCGGGAGCCCCGAGCAGCTTTTCAGCCCCTCCTGGCGCGAAAGGAAGATGTGGGTGTGACGGCTCCTGCCGTGGGCTGATACCTGTTGGGGGCTGTAGTCCCCCTGACCAAAGTGCAGCAGTGCTTAGCAGCAATAAAGGGCTGAATAAATCTGGAATTGTCTACATTAAAGTCCAAACTAAAAGGATGGTTCATTAGTCTAAGGAATCTCAAAATTCAGGGAACTGCAGAAACATAGAAAAAGTTCAGGGAAATATGGGAAGTGAGAGAAGGTGTCAGTAATGAAGAAGCTCAGTCAAGAGTATTCTTGGCTCAGGGGAATTTGGAGTGTTTAGCCTAAGCCACACTCAGCAAGAATCAAAGAAATCTCTCAAAGTCAAAGGAATACTGGCTCTAACATTAGGCAGTGTAGACTCCAGCTATTCACACCAAAATCACTCCAGTACCACCCTTATGTTCACATCATCAGGGGTTCCATTGTCCTTTTCCATCCTCACGTTTTAAGCTGCAACATTTGTGAAATACCCACACTGAACATGGGAACGACATCGTCCATGCTCAACCAACCCATGTTGTAACATTGCTGAATAGGACTTTTGAGCTAATGCTCTGGCTCTCCATGTTTCTTCATCAAGGTCTTCTTCTCAGGCTCTCTCTCTATTGCTAATACAGTGTTGCATCTATTCTCAAACTAACAATGTATGTGAATGCACCTGCAAGGGAAAAGTCATGCAAGCAGAAATGGAAAACAGTATTTTATGCAGAATGGAAACCAGGCCTACTTAAAGCAAGTTTAGAAAATTAATCAATGGTGCACATTTAATATGCGTGTGCACGTTTAAAAAACATAAATGAATATAACTTATCAGTACATTAGATTCATATTGCATATGGCATACAGTAAATCTTTAATAAGCATGTGTAAGTATGGCTAAGAACTACATTTTATATGAAATATAAGTGTAACATTAGTGCACACATTACATAAATCCATTATAGTTTCTAGAGTAAACACATTCTTAATGTGTGAGGATGGTTTATTCGTCAGTTCTCCAAAGAATATCTCATTTAATATGGTTAAGGCACACAGTGTTAAGTATGAATTCTGAAACTCTACAGTGAATGCACTCCTATAATAATGTCAAGTGCATCATTTCATTTTGATGTTGTTAGGTCATACAGAAATCATGTGCTAAGTGCACTTTCATGCTATGCATATGTGACATATACAGGTGGGGTAAAAAGTTTGCTGTACCAGCATATAATCATTTTCCTCATAGTATGTACCAAATGCTGAGTCAAGCACAACCCCAATATCCTGCTGCATTTCAACATGAGGTGCATCTTCCTCACCACTTGGCTGTCCAAGGCGGCCTGTAAAAGAATGAAAAGGATGAATGGATATGGCATACTGGATAATCAATTTCTTTGTTCTGTTTCATAACAATTCTTTACCCACCACAGACTTCGAAATTCCATCCAAATACAGTGCCATTGGAATGCAGGTTACACTGACATTGGTTGCTGATGCTGAGGAATTTATAAAAGAACAGAACAAATAAATGAATTCAGGAGAGTGCTTATGATCATGTTAATGTGATATTTAGACAATAAGTACTATTCAATCCTTGACCATATTAGATGGCCAGTAGTGTACATGAACAATATTTTAGAGTTTGGATTAATACTACTTTTAGAATCACATAAATCCAGTTCTTCTCTTAAACCACTTTGCCACTTTTTGGTACACACTATCTTAGGCCCGCATTATGATGTCCACCTCAGACAGGATCAAAGATCCCAACGGGACGGCGGTCCGATTCCTAACCCTACTCTGGAGATGGTGCCTGCATAGGCACCGTCGTAGGGATTAGGATATCCCTTCTGACTGCCTGTTCATGGCGGTCCCAGTATGGACACTCAGAAATAATCTGTTCAGTGATTTGAGACATGATAAATACAGCCACAACCTCACTGTGAGACAAGTTATCCATTGGGATGCACGCTACTTCTTGTCGAGGGCGGAGACAAACCTACCTTTAAGTCACAAATCCTCCCCCATTCGATTGTCATTTCAGCAATGAAATACTGCCTCTCAGTTTTCTGGGAATTGTTCATAGCTAAGTACACAACAGAAACATGTTGTTCAGGCGTACATAACTGCCATGGTCTGGCTATCCTAGATTGATTTGATTGAATATGGTCTGCTAAATATGATCTGCTGAAGATAACTCTGGCTACTGGCTGGGAACCTAGTTATGATTTCATCAGCAATATTTAACCCAGGAGGAAAATAATGTGTATTCAGTCACCTTGCAGTTCTCATTCGACCCCCCAACTCAGCTAGCCTCTTAATATCCTAAGTGGTTATTTAAATAAAGGGATTGCTGCAACGGTTGGGTTCCCACTTTTCAATCTGTAGATAAAATTAATACAAATACTAATTCCTTTCTTAATGCACTATCTCTGTTGATTTGGGAGCCATATGAAAAACTGTGCAGTGATTATAAAACTGTCATCCTGTCAGCCATTTAGCCTTTTTAATTAAAAAAATATTAATCCTTAACAGCACATCTACTACCAAGGCTTTCTCTTGCTGTCAGCATGAGGCAATCAGTCCTTTTATATCTGCACCATAAAGGAGCAGCTGAATGGATCATTAAGGATCACTGAGGCCAGTGCTGAAATTGAGCTGGTGGTTTCCGGTGCTCCTCACCGGCAATATGTTGTCAACAGCGAAACCTATGACAGCCTGCCACATGGTGGCGCTGCTTGTCTGATTTTAAGAGGAGCACAACAACAGTTGTTTAATAATTCAATATACGTTAAAATGACTAATACCTGCCAACCAAAGCAATAAGAATAGCTTGGGCTGCAGGTATTAGTAGTTTTTAATGTATATTTAAAGCCTGAATTATAACACTTGTAGGAGTGTGATGGTTAGCTGTGCTGGAACTGTCATTGGCAGCGCTGTTGTGGGCAATGGGGGGGTACAAGTTCCAGTGGTATCCTGACAAAGGACCCTGACTATTATTTTTTAAGCACTGACTGAGACATAGAAAAGAGGACTTCAACTGAAAACCTTATAAGTGTGTTTGCACCTCTTTCTAAAAAGAGGGCTACGACCATAAAGAAGAAAAATACAGAATTACATAGTACTGGAAAGTGCTAAGGTAGATGAATTCATTTCAGTTGTTATTTGGAGTATTTGTGAAATGAATTCTGAAATTCCAGTATACTATCACAGTATAAGTTATGGGAAAAGTGGGCATTGCCCAGTCTTAATTATATTTTTAGATATTTGATAGGTGGCAAACCCTTCAAAGTGTGGTAATGCTTTGTGAAGACATGGGCCATTTGTAGTTATTGCAGATGTTTATGCACTGCAACTGTAATGCAGAACCCGGTAGTGCTTTGAAGTTAATATTCTGAAGAAGAGGAATTAGACAATTATTCTGTTATGCAGGATTACAAAGATTATGTACTAGCAGTTTTCGAACAGAGTTACAGATTTACCCTGTCTAGCAATCTCAGTGTCTACTATCCGGGTAGCACTTTCACCGGCCCTTCCACTATCAGCCAGAATTGTTTTTAACAGATTTATATCTTCATAGAGTTGTGTATTTGTACACGTTTGAGGCAACTATTGCTAGTGCCAATTTTATGAAATACATAAAATAATGTTATATTGGCCCATATGAATCATTAAGGGCAAGCAAATTGTGACTGTGCATTCAAGAGCTTCACTCTCAAGGGTTTCGTGTACCGGGAAGATATGTTATTTGCCAATGTTATGACGTCCAAGCAGTTATATAGACTCAGAGCTAAATCTGGTAAGATGGCAATTTAGAATCAATACATTTTGAATACACATTTTGGGAAATATTCTTCTGTCTCTCAAGTTGTAAGTCAAATTACTGGAAGTAAAATTGGAAATCATGTAATACTTTTAGTGCAACCCACTTTGTTATGGTGTTCAGCTATCCATTGCAAGGAACTCCAATTTGACAGTGGTTAGCACCATTACACTTTATCTTTCAAATAGAGTGTTTACATGGTATTTTTCATATCTCTTCCCCTGCCCTTCTTTTTTCGACCTCCTCCTACAGTTACGCCTGCTGCATTCTTCTAACTTTATTGCTCCCACCCTATCCTCTCCTCATTTAAATGTATTTTTCTAGCTGTTATGTAAAGTCCTCAATTGCTCTTTGTGGCTAGATTCCTGCTGTACAAATGCTGATAATAAATTCATACATATAGCACTCTTGAACCAATGCGTTTTGTGCACAGCACAATAAACTCTGTAGGAGATCATGCAGTGAACAAAAAGCCCTTTAGCAAAGAAAATAGGCCCTATATGCATTTGGCTTAGAATTTGGTGGGCAGATAAGGAACAGAGCCATATTATGTATAAGACGCAACTCCCTCTGGCCCACAGCACGCCCATAACTGGATGCCCTAGGTGCAGTCTAGGACAGTGCACCCTATCACAGTTAATAAGCTGCACCCAGCACAGGTGGGAACTCACATCTGCGGAGGGGCAGCGCATTAGTAATGGCAGGCAGTATATTTGATGCTGTGGGTCCACCTTTCACTATGGGTGGAAATGCAGAAATCGCCCTGTAGGCAAGTGTAGAGAGTGACTGCACCCATTTGCAAGGGGATTTCTGGGGTTTCAATAGAACCCCCTTTTTCCCCTTTCAAGAGGCGCCTTCGGTGGGCCACCATAATATTGTGCACAGTCAGTGTGCCCCTCACAGCTCTTTCGCTTCTGTGCCTGCAGCTGTAATATTGTGGTGGTGTAGAGACAAAGGGCCTGATTTAGATCTTGGTGGACGGGTTACTCCATCACAACGGTGACGGATATCCCATCAGCCAAAATATAAATCCCATAGGATATAATGGGATTTATATTTCTGCGGATGGAATATCCGTCACCGCTGTGAGGGAGTAACCCAGCCGCCAAGATCTAAATAAGGCCCAAAGTGTTCTGTCATTTTCATGGTGCCACATTCTCATGCAAATGTGTGAGCACACCCTTGAGACCACTCTAGCACGGCCTATATTACAGAAGGGGATGCACAAGAGTCTGCAGTTCGTTTTGTAATTCCAAAGTGCCCTGAGATGCAGAAAGCAGGCACACACTCCCATTGTGACCCCTAGGTACTTAGTGTAATATGGCCCCAGGTGAGTTTCAAGGGTTTCTTAAATGATAAGAATGTGGATTCAATTAATAAATATGATGAACAGGACTTCCAGCTAGGAATAGCGCCCGAAAACACATACATTCAGTGTATGGGAGGTCTTGAATTTAAGAGCTTCTAGATATAAAGATGTTTTGATCCTGACACCCTTTTGGCTTAGCAAGATGAAATTGTAGGTAGCAGATTCTGAATGTAATCCTGAATTTGCCTGTTAGTGTAGTAAGTGGTAAGTAATAGCATCTTTGTTCTTATTCATAAACAGAGTGCGGGAATACAATGGGGTTCAGCACCTAATATTGAGCTGGGCCGTCTGGCCCCAGTGAAATAAGCTGAATCTGTCCCGGTGTAATTTGCCAACACCAGGACACAAGTCAGCAGTGCCTGCACGTTGTCTGCTTTCTGTTCGGAGTAGCAACGTACAAGCGGCGAGGGGGGTTTCTTATTTTAGATTCCAGCTGGACCCAAAACAAAGGCCGAATTTAAAGGGCCATCAGCCCTCCTTTTGTCGAGCATCCTCCTAGCTGAGAGCTATTTGGAGGCTAACACCTAGATACCAGGGCAATGAAAGGAAACAAAGGCACACAGTTTGTTATCACTTCTTAAGTACTTAAGAGAAAGCACGATTTGGAGGTAAGTTTTTGATTTTGTTCAACCCCTGAATATAAGGGATATGCATGCTCTGTACGAATGTCAGATGTATCAGTCTGTATGAGTAGATACATGAATAACAATTTAAATAGCACTTATTATTTTTTATATTTAATTCTTTGATAACACTACTGATCCTCTTGTAGGGTGTCAAACCGCTTTACATCACATACATACACACACATTATACACTGACGATAAATCATAAAGTGTGTAAATTACTTTATAGGATGTTACATAAGACAATGAAGTTTCAGGATGTAGGAGTCTCACATTGTTAATGATTTTATGTTAAGAGTGCATGATCAGGAGAAACATAAAGTTAGGATTTAAGACCTAATGCAGTGCTTTGGTTTGTCTATATATTAATAAGACTTCATTACTACCTGAAGACAGTGGCGTAACACAAGCCCCCGCATCCCCCGCAGTGCGGGGGGGCCCCGAGCTGCAGGGGGGCCCCCTCAGCACAGTACTCTCGTCCGAGAGCTCCTGATAAAATGCGGAGTGGGGGCCCCTCCCTGCACCTCAAATTTTGTTACGCCACTGCCTGAAGAAGCCCTTTTAGCAGCCTTATAATAACAACAGATTAAGAAAAAAACAATAAGGTTCTAAGCCCATGCCTTGAAGTTAGCCTGTAGGTCCTTGAGGCCGGATCACAGCTCACTGTGCTGTATTAGAAAGGTTGCAATCTATCAACTGCAAGCAATAAAAGAAATTCAGTGTCAAAAGAACATACCTATGTACAGAAAATCTAAATCTGTCATCCGCATGTTACACCATGTGCTTTGCAGGAGACACATTACCCCATGATCCTACTTTATGAGTCAAAACTGTGACTAGCCAAAACACTGATCTCTCCAGCAAGTGCATTAACCACCAGAGTTATCTCACCATTATTATTATTCCCTACGATTTACTGGGCACACAAAGCTCTCTGCAGCAGGTCCCTTGACCCATAAGATATTTTAAAAGGCAGCCTTTGCAACTAATTAATCCATAACAGATTTACTATCAGGTTTCTCCTTGCTGCCAGTTTCTTTGTCGAAGAGTTTTTGAAAAATAAATATCTAAGTATACTGACAGACGGCTTTTCAAGACTCTGCCCCTCTTGACTCCTCTCCCTTTTCAGGACACCTTGACCTCCAATTTATGGGTTGCCAAAGTACATTTTTTCCAATTCCAGCATTGCCTAAATAACTCACGTTATCGTAGCCAAAGCGTTTTGTCTGCAGTGCACTGAATTGTTAATATTTGTAATGTAAATGTGTAATTACAAACCCCCCACCCCAAAAAAACTGTACAGTGCGGCCCCGGTTCCATTGCCTACCCCTTCTCCATCACCTCGGGGCTCATATGAACCAGCTTCATCCAGATGCTGCTCCCCGCAGGGTTCTTTGTGTCCCCGCATGTTCAATGTCCTCCCGCCACTTCTAACGTGTTCTAATTAAAGCGCTTCGGAGCTCGTAGAAACACATCTAAGCTACATAAAAGGGAATCAAACTGCACTCACCAAGAAATCAATCCCAGAATCGTCTATAAATACCACATAATAATATCCAGATGCGACACAGACCTTTTATTTCATGGATCGTGGTTGGTGGTTTTGCAGCTTTTCCCCAAGCATGAGCTATCTGCTCTATGCTCATTAATGTAACATGAAAATGGTATTATGTTGCTGGGATTTGAGAATGGGAGCAGAAAGCAAAGTTAATTCCATTTCAGATATGACTGTGCCACACAAGATACGTATTTTGAGCCTTTTTGGAAGAATAAATGATAATGGAATGAAAACAAGATAACAAATCAATAATGTATTTCCTTTTCTGGAGACATTAGAGGCGCGCATGATAAAACATGGATAATGATTTCGCAAAATCAGTGTGTTAAAACGAAGAATGATGCGCAGGCATGTCTTGTAGAAAAGGTAGTAGATTTATTCTTGAGATAACTTCTTAGGTTCCAGGTTACAGGATGTTAGTCTGATCCATAAAAGTGCCCCACCAGGAGCAGCCTCCTCGCTGCTCAGCCCTTCCACACCAACTGATTCTCCTTTCAATACAAACACACTCAACATTCTATATGACCTCACCATAGGCTGAGCAGCAAGGCAGAGAACCACAATAGGGAGAGTGCATTGAGTAAAAGGTACATTACAACACATCTCCCCCCTTATAATGATCGAAAACATTCAAAATGTATGAAGATGATAAAACACACATTTGTCAGAATCATTATATCAAAATGTATGAAGATGATAAAACACACATATGTCAGCAAGGAGGATGCATAAACAGCAAAATCATTATACATTACATCCTTCCCCCTTATAATGATCATAAACAACAAAGAATGCAATATAAGGAGATATATTCTCAAAAACAGTGGATGCTATCCACAATAACTCACCAGAAACTGCGGGTACCACACCACCACACCACACAGAGTACCCATTGCGCCTCATACTAGTGCACAAGAATGCGGCAGAACCAGGGATCTACAACCCTCCACTGCACATACTAATGGCAGGACAGGTCTAACCTCAAAGAAAGGAATAAGACTCCACCCATACCAAAACAGGGTAACTTTAAACCCAAACCAAATTCAGGGTATAATTAAACCCTAAGCAAATCCAGGGTAACCTTAAACCCAAAGCAAATCCAGGGTATCCTTAAACCCAAAACACACTCAAAACACTCTATGGGTATCTTTAAACCCAAGGCAAATCCAGGGTATCCTTAAACCCATGACACTCTCGCAACATACTATGGGTATCCTTAAACCCATGACAATCCAGGAGTATCCTTGAACCCGAGACATACTGGCCAAAACATGGAATTCAGAAAATCTAGCACAGATGCGCACAATCATGACACTCTCGCAACATACTATGGGTATCCTCAAACCCACGACAATCCAGGGTATCCTTGAACCCAAAACATACTGGCCAAAACATGGAATTCAGAAAATCTAACACAAATGCGCACAATCATGACAAAAGGGAAACAGTAAAGGTACCACTAACCCCTAAAATAGACAGTAGGTATGACTAACCCACCCAAACCCACCTTGTGGACATCACACTGACTTGACAAAAGCACACCCCCTCACATTAAATTGGAACCTCTGAGAGAACGAAGAAAGTACCACCCCATATAAATCAGTGAAGATGTTAAGTTCCCCACAAACCCCAAAACACTCTCGAACATACTCAGGGTAATTCAGACCAGCTCTCTTCATTCCCAAAAAACAGGAAACCTTCATAACAGTACGCTGTGTAGCAAGAATAAACACATTACACTATACGCTCACGTAGCATTAAACATGAATACAGAGATGATTGTAAATCCCAAGCTCATGTGTACATTATTCTTTGCTCTCCATGTAGCGCAAGGCATATAGGATACATCGAAAACTGGATTCCTGACTAAAGAAATCTTCTGCCATACTGTCCGGTGAAATTCCTTTGCTGCAAGCCCATCCCCCAACATGCCAGAACATGGACAAAACTGGCATCCAATCACAGCGTCCGCCATGCACAATGATTGTGCTGGAAAAAATCGAAAGTCAAGGTAACCGCAACTCACAGTCATGAGGACACCCACGCCGCACAAGACTATACCCAGAAGCTGTACCACATTACCCAACTGCGAGCTTCTAGACAAACCTTAATGTTTATTCAGGCATCGAAATACCGCGTTGTCCCCGGACTCCATGTAGCCTTGTTCATTCTTCATTGCGGCAAGCAAAAAGAAAAACAGCGTGGTTGGCAGCAGAGCGTGGTTGGATCCACCAGAGAGAAAGGAATATGCGGCCGCCCACCACAAGATGGCGGCACGCAGCACACGTCGTATCGGGTGGCTCTCGGCACGTCAGGGCAGAAAAGCGTCCTCAAGCAGTCACAAACTGCTTGGATACAATCACGTCAGAAGAAAGAATCCAACGAAGCCATCACAGCGGGGCTCGAGGCACAGCAGGTAGGATCGCGCGCTGTATATTTTCAAATAGCAGGAATCTCTGTCAAACTGCCAATTGCCCAAACTTGCCCAAATTTGTGCTAACAAAAAAAAACGATGCCCCCAACAGTTCCACTAATAACTTGAACTTACAGCATACTTAGTGGTGCAGTCCAAATGCCAAGGGTCAGCCAGTGCGAATAGAATTGTGCACAAGATCAAACAGCTCACAGAATGAAATATTCCGGCGTGAGCTCTCCACCACAGTAACTCCAGAGTTAAGCTTGACACAATCCAACACAGGTGGCACACCATACTACGACACTCCTCTTGTGTGTAAAGATCCTCCCAACAACGTGATGCAGTAAGCAAATCCACACAACTTGGCTGGGAAAGAGACAAGTGACAGTAACCTCCAACAGTAATAACAGCAGGAACTGGCAGGCCCAGGTTAGGGCTGACCGGTCCTAGGTGATGAGGTTGTAGGAAAGTCACTTTTCTGACAGAGGAAAACCTCCTCAAGGCTGTTAGGCTAGTTACTTGTTTGGGGAACACTCACCCAAGTCCGGTATTAACTGGCACGTCCACGATGGGGCCGACCGGTCTTCTGGTCACTGGTGGGGCTTCAGGACTGCCAGCTTGCTTCTTCCAATTGGGCTTCTTCAGTTTCTATAGAGTTTAGGTTTCATAGATATCAGTCCATTCAAGGTAGCTCACGCAGGTTCTTTCAGAATCGTCGCAAGTGTTAAAACGAAGAATGATGCGCAGGCATGTCTTGTAGAAAAGGTAGTAGATTTATTCTTGAGATAACTTCTTAGGTTACAGGTTACAGGATGTTAGTCTGATCCATAAAAGTACCCCACCAGGAGCAGCCTCCTCGCTGCTCAGCCCTTCCACACCAACTGATTCTCCTTTCAATACAAACACACTCAACATTCTATATGACCTCACCATAGGCTGAGCAGCAAGGCAGAGAACCACAATAGGGAGAGTGCATTGAGTAAAAGGTACATTGCAACACAGTGCCCATAGTAAAGTTGAATATTTGCATTTGTTGTTTTGACACCAACAATGTGCGCAGGCTTTATTCAGAATCTGACTTTTTTAAATCAAGGTAAATTGAAGAGCCAAATATTGTTCACGGGTCTGAAGTCTCTATTTATAACTCAGCTGATTTGTTACTTACATGTCTTTCTATGGTCATTTTTGAAGCCATTTGCATTACTCACTCTGGGTCGTCTTCAACCTGTGAGTGAGGCCACATGGAGAGCTCCACCACCGGCGTCAAACCTTCTAATCTGCTCCATTACTAGCCCCGCCCCCAGCGCAGACGCATACGCTGAGCGCATACTAGCCCCAGCCTTGCAGAGGCACACACTGAGAACAGTCAGCAAATCTCGGATATCTGCTTTCTGATAACGGGATAAATTAGGGAGGAATAAAAAGGTGGAAATAAAAACAAGGGTTATAAGTCCTTGAGAATAGGAAAGCAAGAGATAGGAGGGAATGCTCAGATTCATTGAAATACCCTGTTCACAGGAAATGAGTCTACGGTCCTTATTACGAGTCTGGCAGTTCATGGACTGCCAGACTCGTGGGGGCACAGCAGTGGCGGTCTTGCGATCACCCTTTTAAAACCAGGGAGGTCGAACTGCCCTGGGACCACTACAACCGTCAGGGATCAGAGATCCCTGGCGTGGCGCCTGGCGTTCTTGAGGCCGCTGCGCCGCTCCGGCCCCACAAAGCATATTGCGAGTTTCCTCACCGCCACACTTTTCAATCTCTTGACTGGGTGTGAATGTTTGATTTGTTCAGCATTCCGTCCATCATTTGTGTGTCTTTTGTTTTCTCGCCCTATGTGCGCCGGGTATGCCCAGACGTGGGTCCCCAGCTCACTATGCCACTGAATTCAAACTAGCCTGGCTAATGAGGGGTGATACCCCGAAATCGGTCCCAGGATGCTTATTTCTGGCTTGGCAGTTCGGGCTGGACAGTTCGCATGACGAGCAGGGTCAAGACTGATTTGCATATGACTGGGTCTAAACTGGGGTGGCATGGTGAGAAAAAGAACATTGGATTTAACCTAGATCTCTTCACTGGGGGGTGAATGTTTGATTTGTTTTGCATTCCATCCATCATTTGTGTGTCTTTTGTGTACACTTTTTATGGCGGTGTGACCACCATGAAAGGTGTGGCAGTGAGGTAACAAGATATTTAATATTTGTCATTGTTTGATACTGAAGAAAATGTAGAATGAAGGTTAAGAGAGACCATAGTGTTTGCAGGCACGGTTTTGTTATGTGATATGTCATCGCGACAGAGGCTATTTGTCACAGGAGATTCTTTTTTAAAAAATTAAATTCTTTATTTGACATTTTCTTGTATACATTTCGCAAAAAAACGGTAAGGCCTCCTGCCCTTCCTGTCTTATCCCCCTCCCTCCCCCTTGACCCAAATCAGAATTGAAGCCTATTTTTGAAGAAAGTTAAGAAAAAGAAGACAAAATACATATTTGGGCAAAAGCATACATAAACATACATCGTGATTTACACCCTTAATTGATAGTAAGAAAAAGAAAGACGACAGGGAACAAGCTCCCATCCTCCTTATCCCGAGATGGGTTTGATAGCTCCCTCAATCTCATTGATCCACAGCCTAATGGGGGCCCAGATTTCATAGCCTCTTTTCCGGACTCTATGTCCCTTTCGTCCATATACCGCCATCTCCCATCGGTATACCGCTAGAAGTCTGCCCTGCCATTGGTGCCCAGATGGTGGCTCAGGGTCTAGCCAGAATGTAGCCAGACAGAGTCTTAGTACAGTCATAGCTGTAAATAAGAATATCTGGGTCGGCCAAGGCTCCTCCAGATCGCTCACACATAAGACTATCAACTGGGGGGTCAAATAGATCGCGAATCCCAGCTGTTCTCCCAGGCGTTTAGCCACATCCACTTTAAGAGTATTAAGCTTGGGACAGGTCGTGAGCATATGGACGATATCAGCTGCAAGGTACCCACATCGCGGACAATGAAGACCCGAAGTCCCCCCCCACTTGGATATCCGAGCCAGAGTGATATATAAATTAAACCAGGTTTTAAAGCACTGTATCTGCAGATTGGCCGCAATGAATGCTGTTTGAGCCAAGTGGAGCGAGTCTTCACACTCTCCAATCCCAGCTTGTAAAAGGTCCTGCCAGCGGTCCATATGTTTCATGAGATCATCCACCATTTCCTTATTTAGTAATTTATATATAGTAGCCACTGTTGGTGGAGACCTCAGCAATACGTCTATCAGAGTGACCCTAGAGAAACCGGCCTTTCCCCCTGACTTTTTAACCAAGAAGTCTCTTACTTGTAAGTACTTAAAAAATTGGCCGTTCCCTATCCCGTATTTATCCTTAATTGCATCGAAGGGTAGTATCCCCCCCTCTTCCACTATGTCCCCGATTTTCCTCAATCCCCTCTCATCCCAATATTTCATGTATCCATCATGAAAGATGGCTGGGAGTAAGTCATTGTTATACATGAGAGTGTATCTGTTAACCAGGCCCAGTCCAAACTTCTTCCGAACAGCTGTCCATGCCTTAAATGCGCCAATCAAGATCTTGAATCTGACACTCTTAAAATAAGCAAAATCAATATGGCGCATGAGACATCCTCTAGCCTCTGTTCCTAATATTAGTTCATATATAGAGACAGAAGGCTCTTCCTCTAAATCAGCTCTTTCCACTGTTAATAGGCCTTCCATCTGCTGCAGCATTGCTGCCCAATAGTATAATTGGAAGTTGGGAACGGCCCAACCTCCACGATCCCTTGGGAGAGTCAAGAATTTTAAAGCTCTCCGGGGGCGTTGGCCGGCCCATAAAAACCTAGAGATCAGCTGGTTTAAGGCTTCAAACCAAAAATTATCAACCTCTAAGGGAATGGCTCTGAAGAAGTATAAAGTTTTTGGTAAGAAAATCATTTTAATAGCATTACTTCTCCCCATCAGTGTAAGTTTCAAATTATTCAATCTAGCAAAGTCAGTTTTGAATTTCCGGAGCACTGGGTCCAGGTTTAACTCAACAATTTTCTCCATGTTCGCCGTGATCTCTACCCCAAGATACCTGGCATTCGGGACTACTCGGTTATCATTTAATTGTACCGTGGTGTTCATCACAATTTGCGTCTTGCTTTGATTAAGCTGATATCCTGAAATATGCCCAAAGTTGGCAGCTTCCCTTTCAATTTCGGTAAGGGCATCCCCCGGATTTAGGGTAGTGATTGCCAAGTCATCCGCATAGGCGAGAATCTTCGTGTTCCCCCCCTTATTATGCATACCCAGAATTCCATTGTTTCCCTCAATCTTCCTAATTAGAGGATCGATATAGAGGGCAAACAACAAGGGGGAGCAAGGGCACCCTTGTCGTGTACCCCGAGTGATCGTAATTGAATCAGACATACCACCCATTGCCACAACTCGAGCAACTGAATTCCGATACATGGTCTGTACTGCACTGATAAAGCCCCTACCCAAGCCTTTCCTCTCCAGTATAGCCCACAGAAGAGGCCAGGAGACCCTATCGAAGGCGCTCACCGCATTCAGCAAGATCAATGCCATAGGGTCTCCGGCAATCTTTGAAGAGTCAAATAAAACGATGGTTCTCCGGATATGGTCAACCGTACTGGAGCCAGGGACAAATCCATGTTGGACAGGGTAAACCAGCCTCTTAATTACTTTAGCCAGTCGGCTAGCTAAAATTTTGGCATATATCTTAATATCACTGTTAACCAGCGTGATTGGGCGATATGACCCAAGTTTGTTAATGGGTTTGCCCTTCTTTGAGAACACAACTATATTGGCAGACTTCCATGACTCAGGGGCCATCCCCCCTGATTGTGCACTTAAAAATATCTCCCTCAAACATTCGTGTAGGCAGGGTGCACATTTTTTATAAAATTCACCCGGGATTGAGTCCGTTCCAACCGCTTTCCCTGCTGGAAGTGAATCAATTGCCCTCCTTACATCATCCTCTGTTATTGGTGCCTCTAAAAACTCTTTCTCCTCGAGGGATAGTCGTTCCCCTGGCAGGCCCCTTAGATAGTCCTCTATTTCTTTGTCCTCACAATAAGTGTCCTCAGTGTATAGCAGCTGGTAGAACCTCTGAAACGAGGAGCGCACTGCAGCAGGCTCAGAAATTAGGCCATCAATCGGGTCCCTAATTTCAGCGATTCCCCCCTGAACTATCTTTTCTCTGGTGCGTACGGCCAGTAAATGACTCACCCTTTCGTTGTTTTCACATATTTTACTACGCCAGGCCATAAATTTCCCAGCAGATCTTTTAGCTGAAAGCTCAATTATTGCGGATTTCCCTACTAAGACTCTAGATTGTGCTTTAATCGTGTCTCCCCCTCCTGCAATTGTCTCGATCAGTTGCGTTTCCACTGCCGCCAATTCCTTGTATAAATCTTGCGAAAGCTTCTTCTCCTTCCTCTGAGCCGCCCAACCATATCTAGATGTCTCCCCCCTTATCCCAGCTTTGAGGGCATCCCAAACTACGTCAATACTGGCGCTCCCTTTATTCTCCTCTATGAACCTAGGGATCCAAACCTTTATATGCTGAATAAATTCCTCATCACAGAGCATGGCCCTATCAAAAGTCCATCACGCCACCAGAGAGGGATTAGCTTGGATGCTCACTTCCAGTACCAGGGGGTTATGATCAGACATGACCCTTGGATATTTATATATCTTGCAGGACTGTACTAGTTCCTGTGAGACATAAAAATAATCCAGCCTAGCATGTACTTGGTGTGGGGCAGAAAAGAAGGTATAGCCTGGGTCCCCTGGTTCTTGCATCGCCCAAATGTCTAAAAGCCCATGAAGCGCACATAGCTGTGATAAAGATTTAAAAACTTTAGGTTTGCGTCCATGGTATCCTCTTCCCCCTAGTTTGTCCTTTTGAGAGTTAATATTTATATTAAAATCTCCACAAACTATTAAGGGGAGTGGCCACCCCACTAATTCGACATTCAGCCACTCAAACAGCGCTGGGTCATCAAGTACTGAGCCATACACGGAACACAGGGTGAACATACTATAATCCATACAACATTGGGTGATCACCCATCTTCCCATTTTATCCGAACTCGACCGTGGAAATCTGGCTCTCCCTTTACGTGCCATGACTGCTACCCCCCTCGTTCGAGTCCCCTGTGAAGCACTAGAGATAAGTTGAAAACCTGCCAGCTCCGCTACCTCCTGTCTGCTTGCTTCAACATGTGTCTCCTGAAGGCATACGATATCAGCCTTCAGAAATTGGATATCCACATTAATCCTGCGCTGTTTCTGTGGATTATTTAGGCTATTATGGAGGCTATTTTTAACTTGCCCATTCACCCAAGTGCTCGTTTCCATCGTGACCATACATCCTATTCATTGTAGTTTTGAAGAATTCTTTTGGATCAGCCCCCGCTTCCCCCCCCTGCCCCTTCGCTAGGCAAAAAAGGTCCAAAGACCCTTGTGATGCCTCCTGTATCCTGCTGTTGCCCCCAGCCGCTCTCCTTCTAAACTTAATCAAAAAGAAAAACAGAGAAAACTCAAAATGGAAATCAGAGGAGACGAATTTCCTCCCAAATAGACATTGCCTCATAGGGACTAAGCTCTACCATTTCTCTATTTTCGTGAGATTTCCTACAGATTCTCTTGGGCCTGCATTTTTGTGGAAAAAACCTGGAGGTTCCCTTACGAATGACCTTAAGCCGTGCGTGGCTCATTAGATACACCTCACAACCCAACTTCTGGAAGTGGGTGATTAGCTGACGGAGCCTCCATCTTCTCTCCACCGTAGTGTGGCAAAAATCAGGCCTAACAAAGAACGTGTGTCCCTCAGCTGAGCGCCTGGCTTCAGGTCTAGCTTTATCAAAGACTACCTGCCGTAAAAGAAAATTGCCAAAAAAGATATGAATAGCCCTAGGTTTGACATTCTGATCGCTCTGTCCCCCTCTCTTCTTTAACATCAGAGGGAATCGGTGTACTCTCTGCACCTCCGAATCCCAGTCCTAATGTGCCAGTTCTGGGAAGGCCCCCTTAAACAGCTGAAGGACAAATCCGCGAATGTCATCCCCTTCTGCATTTTCTTCAATGCCTAGGAGTCTCGAGTTATTCCGCCGCTGGTGGTTTTCAAAATCCTCAAGCTTCCATAAAACATCAGTCATTCTGTCTTCGTTCGCAGTGGCTTGCTGTCCCGTAGCCTCAGCCCCTGCCTCCAGTACCACGATCCGCTCTTCTAACGCTGTTGTGCATTCCGCAATCTCAGAGCATGCCTTGTTGACTTTTCGAATGCTCCCTGCAATTTTTTTGTCGCCAAGTGAGCTCTCTTGTGCTTTTGTCGCGCTTCTACCTGCATTTGTTTAAGAGTAGAGTAAATTAGCCCCATCGATGGAGAGGATTCTGAGATAGCCTTAGGCTCTGAAAATAGCTTAGCAGCTTCAAGCTGTAATCCGACATCCCCCATTTCTCCAGCCTCTATCCCGAAGTGAGTGGTTGAATAGTCCCACTTCATCTGGCTCGACCTGCTATGATCTGAATCTGAGACCCTGCTCTTCCCACCAGTGCTCTTCTTTTTTTTTTTTCAGGGCAGATGCGCGTTTCTGCGTAGTTGGTTTTATAGCAGGACTGTCAGTGTCCCCTTCAGAGGTTTCCAGATCTGTATACCCATTCTCACTGCCATTAGAAATTTCCGATTCATCCGTGAGGGAATAAAATGTATCCCCTTCAGGGGTCCCTACTGTCTTAGTATGTGCTCGAGTGGTATTTAAAGTACTTAAGTCTAGAGACTTTTCGACATCAAACTCTCCTTGTGTCGCTGGAGTCGTTTGCTCCAGCCGACTCAGATCTGCCCCCCCTTCCGCCCCATTGCCTTGCGGTAGGATCAAGGTATTTGCCTTACTGCCTGCCCCCTTTGGAGTCTCTCCAGACAGCATCTCCTTGCTCGCAGTGCTTTGTAGTATGTGTTCGCCAGCACTCACTGATTCCTTCAGAGCCTTTGCGCTTGCCCCGTCCTTGTTTGTCAGTTTCTTTCCCCCGCCTGGTCCACATCCTGAGAACATCCCAGGGACCGTAGGTTGCTTGAGTCTTGCCACCAGCTCGGCGGGACGCTGCTCACTCACTTTCGATTTGCCGCTTGTCTCCTCCTCCTCGCGGCCTGCAGCATGAGCAGCGTCTTCACTCTTCCAATCAGCCGGAGTCTTCCGGGCAGGCAGCAGCCCTCGCGCTCCTCCAGTCGCTCCGGTCTCTGTCCGCTCCTTTGGAAGTTTGGCTTGTTTGGGGGGCATTTTGGTGTACAGCGAGAAGAACCCGTCTCTTGCAAAGGGAGCCAGAAGTTTAGCTATGCTTCGAGCCAACAGGTATGTTCTTTGCTTTGTTCCTTTGATGCCTCGATGAATTTCTTTCACAGTATTAGCCAGAAGTGCTCTGATTTCTTTTCCCTGCTTCATCCGACTGTTTTATCCACGACCATAAGTTTTATAAGTAAATATTGTTTTTAGATGTGAGGGCGAGCGGCTCCCGCAGCAGTCACACAGCCGCCATCTTGCCCTCTCTCACAAGTCTCTTCTATTGCCAGCTGGCACACTCCTACTTTGTTTGTGGACAGTCATTACTAGTCACAGGAGATTCCTGATGCTTTTCTGATCCCTCAGAACAAATTCTGAGTAAATGCTAAGAAAGTCTGGCGATCAGTAGTAACTCAAGACATAGTAGCAATTTTATATCATGGAGTGTTGAAGAAATTAATATGTTCAAGCATATCACATTCTATACCCCACATAACAACAGATATGTGAATAGTTCTTCCAAACTTTCCTGTGGGGACTGGGCGTGACCACAACATCAGTGGTGCAGTCATCTGAAGCAGATGGGTAATAGGGATGTTGTTGTCATAGGAGAACTAATACAGTTCCAAAAGGGGAAAAAGGAGGACCTTTCTCAAAAACACAAAGCAAGTGTATACCTCCATGCCATAATAGTCATTACTCATTTAATAATTTGCTCACTTATCCACAACTAATATGGCCCTTTTTAGGTCTCACCTACATGCCACTGCAAGCTGTCTGTTGGTGAAAAGACCTATTATCAGCTTGCAGTGGGCTTCGACCCCAAACACTGCTTACCATTGGTTGGCTTTACTGTCACTCTCATTTGCTTGCTTTTTATTTGTTAGCTTATGTGGGTTTTCCTTCTTCCTCTTGTGTTTGTCCCTCCCCTGGAGCATAGTTTAAGTTTAAGTTTATTTTGCTTGATTAATTAAAATCTTTGCAAATACATAACAAAAAAAAAACAAAAAAAATTCCCCTTGTACACAAATAAATACAATTAAAAACAATTTAAAAAGCACATAATGTAACAAAGGTCATCATTTGCATATTCCTGTTTTATGGTGTTAGCTGTTTAAAAGAGGTTCTCATAGACTCTTACGTCTCATAAAATACTGGCTAGCAGTGACAACCACACCTTCTCAGATCGGATGCTCAGCATAACCATATCCATTGTCCATATTAATTGGGTAAAAAAAATTCAAGTAGGACTAAAACAAAGTAAACACTTAGGAGTTTTTTAGCGTGTTCCTGGTAGCGACAGAATTTTAAGTTTCTTAGTTACCATCTCAAAAAATTTTGTTAGCCGACAGATAAGCTGGACGTCAGTAGAATTGAAGCAAAACTTCACTGCCTGCCTACAGGTCTGGATCCCGTAATACCTAAAAGGGACGTAACAAGATGCATCTTATGTCCTTTAAGTTGGAACAGTTGCAGATAACATGAATGATATCTTCCTTACCACTTCCACATAG
Organism: Calotriton arnoldi; assembly: GCA_963921515.1. Lineage (NCBI taxonomy): Eukaryota > Metazoa > Chordata > Amphibia > Caudata > Salamandridae > Calotriton > Calotriton arnoldi. Next base: position 347,231 of record CAWUFW010001712.1, on the reverse strand, counting down.
ACGACAGGTCAGACTACCGCCGTCCCTTTCCCATGGGGGAAGATGAGGTTTGATCGCAATTACCCCCATGCGCAACCTTAAAAATGTTTCCTTCCTGCTTATCTTCATTCCAGCACTCAAGTAGGCTTGGGGTTTTAGCCTTACATAGTCACTGAGCACTATCCAGCCGTGTGCCTTTTTGGTGAGAATTGCTTTGTCTTCTAAAATAGATAGCATAGATGCTGTTTTTCTCACTGCTTTTTTGAAGGAAAGATGATCCGTAGATACAGCCCAAAGATCAGACAGGCCCAGTGTCTCAATTGAATCAAACAAATAATCCCTGGCTGGACATATTTCCTGATTTTGCAAGGCTTTCCAAAGATGGAAATTTAAAGACCCCGCCTCAGCTCTTCGGATTTTGTGCCAACTTTTAACGTAGGTACTCCTTTTTTCCACCGTTTGTCTTTGGATCCCAAATTCTAACCGGATTTGAGCCGGAGAGACGTATTTTGGGAGATGGAAAATAGCTCTGTAAGAATTGGCTGTTGTGACGTCTAAAACTGCTGCGTCTTTCCCTTTTAGAGCCTCACTCCCATATGTCAATGTAGGCAGCAGTTTAGCCCTCAGGACCTGTAGAAAAGGACCAAGCGTAAGGTCGGGAAGGCGTCTCTTCAATGACTTCAATGATAGATAAGTTGTAGTCCCCTTTCTTCGCATGGACTCTAGATGACGTTTAAATGAGCTTGTATGATCCAGTAGTATTCCCAAGTATTTATAACTTTGTACTTGTTCCAGACGTTGGCCATCAAGGAACCAGCTATTGATCTTCTTTTTGTGGTAGTTGACTGCCATAATTTTGGACTTCTTAAAATTTATTTTGAGGGAGTTCCGGCTCGAAAAACTGGATGTTGTATTTAATAAGTGCTGAAGGCCAATTGGTGTCCGACTGATTAAAACCAGATCATCGGCATATAGCAGATTTAACATTAGCTTGTTCCCCAGGTTAGGAGCATGAGATACACAGCTGTCCAGCTCCCCGGGCAGATCGGCCAAAAAGAGATTAAAAAGAATCGGGGCAAGGACACACCCCTGCTTGAGGCCTTTCGAGGTCGTAATTCGTTTTGAGATGTGTGACCCTGCACCTAGTTTGACCCTGATCCATGTGTCTGTATGCAGTTGTTTTAGCCGGTCCAAAAGTGTGATTGGTATACCCCATTTTTCCAATTTTCCCCAAAGTTTGGATCTATTGACATAGCCGAAAGCAGCTGTGTAATCAATAAAACACAGGAAGAGTGGTATTTTTGATACTTTGGCTGCGTCCATTAGCGACGTGAGAGCCAATATATAAGTTGTAGTTCCTTGGCCGCTGCAAAACCCAGTTTGATTAATGGGGATAATAGAATTGTCTGAGGCCCAAGTTGTTAATTCGTCCAGGAGTGTTCCAGCATAGTATTTGGCATCAACGTCGAGGAGGGCGATCAGTCGATAATTGTTTTGATCATTCCTTTTACCTTGTTTAAAGATTGGGCTGATGATAGATCCTTTCCAAGAGTCTGAAATAATTACTCCGGTGTTTAAGCCCTTGAAGACTGATAATAGAGCCTTGCTCCAAAAACCGGCGTCATGTTTGTATAATATCGGGGGGATCCCGTTAGGGCCGGGCGCTCCCGTGTCTCTACTCTTGTTTATTAGGCCTTTTATCTGTTTTTCCGTGGGAACGTATCCTTCCTCTTCGGTGTAGTCTAAGAGGTTTAATTTGCCAGCCAACGGGATCCCCTGTTGCTTATGGATGTTAATGCTGCTGACCAAGTGAGCTTTGGGTATGCAGTTTAGTATCGGGTTTGATTTCTAGTGCCGCGATGCCCGTACCCTTGTTGAAATCCCCTTCCATGTTGTTAAAATGGGCGGAGAGGTACTCAACCCAGTCCCCCTCTGTTATATTGGAACTAATTCCTGGGTGGTTCGGTCGATCTAACTTATGGATTCTTTGCCAAAACTTAGCACTGTTCTGTTGCTTGGCATCATGCAATAGTTTAACCCATGTTTCATCATTCTTTTGCCTTATTTTTCTCCACTTCCTCTTTCTCAATAGTGCCTTCGTTTATCGAAGAGTCAACTGCAACTCCAAGTTACCCGGTATTTTTCGCAGTTGTCGAAGGATTTGATTTGTAATACGTTTGAGGCTCTTGGTTTCCGGACTGGAGTTCGCTTTTATTAATACGTCTTCTGATTTTCTTAGTATTGACCCAGTCCTCGTCGCAAAATTGCCACAAAATGTCTTAATAAAGTTTTCCCATGCTGTTACAATTGTGGCGCCGGTTTCTTTTTCTCTCTCGAATAAGGTTTTGGCAGAGGCTGATAAAGCTTCAATATTGTTGGCGTTGCACCTTAGGCGCTTTAAATTGGATACTTCTTCGCTTCCAGTCGGGTTCCAAGTATCCAGTATAACAACTGGCCTCGCATTCAGCAATACTTCCTGTGGGAGGTGATCACTCTGGACATTATCACCTATTTTAAAGGTTACTATTTTATCAAACATTGCTAGTGTTGCAAACGTATAATCTAAGTAGGAGGATGTTTTTGAGGAATGGAAGGTGGCAACTGGTGGGTTATCCTCCAAGAAATGGCCGTTCAGTGCTCTTAAATTTAAGTGTTCTAGTTCTTGTAGCAGATGTTTGGCCCATCTTGAAGGTTTGCCAATATTTGCTTGGCCCTGATTTGGTATCCCCCAAAGTGATGTAAGTTCATGCACTGGGCCGTCGTCTTGGCTTGACCCAAGAAGGTGTAGATTGAAATCACCAGCAACAATTATGTGATCAATGTCTTGCTCATCCATAATCCGTTTTATTTCGTTTGACAGCTCCTTTACGGCTTTTTGTTTTCGTTTAGGGTGCACGTAGATGTTAATTATTATAACTTCTTGTGTCGTGTTGTTAAATTTAAGCTTTATCTGTATTGCATGTACTGCATTTGGAGGTGAAATTTTTGCCTCTATGGGCTTTATTGAGCCCATTGTGATTATTGAAGCCAACATCATTAATCCCCTGAGCGGCGACCAAAGTTGGAGACCTTTGTTGCCGGGACGAAGTAGGAGGAGTATCCTTGGAGTTCTTTGACATTATCTTCCCAGGTTTCCTGGAGAAGTATTAAGTCGAATGTTTTCAGGTAATTAACTACTTCATGATCGACCAATTTGGCTGCCAGGCCGTTAATGTTCCAGATGCAGAGTTTAATTTGACCTAGCGCGGGTGGAGCTGTCTTTGGTATGTCACACTCTTGTCAGTTTGGACGGTCTGTTAGTATTGTACGAGTTATTTGCGGCTGAGCTTCAGATCCCGGTTTCAAAATTGGGATTAATTGCCCTAAACTTCTGCATGAGTTAGAGTCCTCTGTACAAGCAGTGAGTTCGCCAGGGGTTCTGCTTCTTGCCCCTCTTAGGACTGAGGTGGTAATTTTATCTGGGACAGTGATTCGGGCTATTAAAAATGGAGTTGGATAAGGAGATTTCAATTCGACTCCCATTTTTATACCCCAATGTTTGAGCGTGCTTTCCTCTTCCTTGATTTTATTCGCAATTTCACTAGTGCTCCATCTTGTCCTCGTCACCTCTGGGCCCAGACAGTTATTATTTGGAAGGAATTCTATAGAAAGTAGGTCTGATGAGTTTATATTTCCAAGGCTAGGGATGGAATTTAGGAGTCGTAGAACATTCCCTCTGTTTAAAATGTCGTCTCTTCCTCGTGATTCATATTCAGGAATGAGAGTGATGCTGACCACTTCTTCAGTCGGAGTTTCCTTGATTCTGTAAGTAGGGATTCCGTCCTGTAGGCGAGGCCTTATTTGCAGAGGGTTGTTCGATATTTCTCCTTGATTTGCAGATTTACGAGAAGATGACGGGAGGGTAGTTGGAGACTTAATTTTATTGGGTAAGCAGCCTTGTTTTGCAATGCCCCCCGTCAATAATTTTTGTTGATCCTCGTGTTTTAACGAGTAAACTTCGTTGGACGATGCGCCCTGTGATTGATCTTCCTTGTTGTGTTTTAAAATTGCTGGATTTGTTGCCATTGATATTGACTCCTGCCTCTCATTTGTTGTTGGGATGTTCCTTCTTGCTGGATCTTTTGCTGTTAGTGTTAACTCCTGCCTCACATTCTCTGTTGGAGTGATCCTTCTTACTAGCCTCGATGGTGGTCCCGAGGTGGCGGCCATAGTTGAAGAGGGCTCTACGAAGGAGTGGTCCGACATGCCAGGCAAGACGGAGCATAAACTAGTCCCGGTTTCATCAAAGTCGGGGTCTGGTTCAACTGCACTGACAGGAGATTTGCTTAGTGTGTTTAAAGCAAGAGATAGTAGCTTCTTATTGCGACCCTTCCTTTTTTGTTTATTGCGAACTTTCCGGGGAATAGGATTTTTGTTTGAAGGAGCCGTTTTATTAGGGCCGTTATTGGCATTGCTTCGTTAGCTACAGCAATGTTGGAAGAGCTAGTTGCTGTTTGTTCGATTTTTTGAAGTTCAGACAAGGATGTCCTTTCTTTGTACTGACCATCTGTAAATATAAGGGACGATGGAACACTGCCGTTTATTTCTGATAAAATGACCCCTAACATAGTCGGTAGTGTTGTGAGCTTATCAATTATTGGGGCACAGGTGCATTCAAGATAAGTGGATTGGCTTCCGTGCAGTGCTTCTTGTCCCCGCCTAATTAGATTATTAAGCTCTGAAAGTTTTTTATCAATCCCTGACGTAAAGTCAGCCAGTGTCTGAAGAACCGTAATCTGTAGGTCCATTTTATGCGATTGATATTGTAGTGCTGTAGTTGAATATTGCATTGAATTTAAAATTGCCGCCCAAATTGGTTCAGTGGATGTAATAGTGCTGCGATTACTTCTATCCTGCAATGGTGTATTAATTGGTACATGAAATGAGTTATTATGAACAGGTTTTAAGTTATATGAAGCGACAAGCTCCTCCCATTCCTGAGAGGCCAGGAAGGACAAGTCCGGGCTTGATATGTGAGAGTCTACATAAGGAGACATCGTATGACGTTCTGCTGGTTTGCTGGCCGAGGGGCTGTTGGGGCCCACCAGGTGTTCAAATACACTTGGCCCCCCTGATTTTGATTTATGCTGTTGGAGTGGAGAACTATTTTTTGGGGACAGCGAGAGAGCCATTCCCAGTTGATCTATAAGCTGGTTCTGGGGAATGCCTCCTAATGTATCAATTCCAACTATTGCCCCTGAATCCTCTTCAAAGACATTTTCAGCTGTCCTATTGTCAGCTGTACTTTTTGGAGAATTCTGGCCGTCTGTCGTAGGTGTGTTCCTTTGATCGGTTTTAACTTGATTTTCAACTTGGTTGTTGAGTTGGTGAAATAAGAGTTGAGGTTGAGGTTGAGGTTCAAGTAACTTGGTGGGTGACACAAAAGAAGCTTGATTAGTTGACTGATGAGTTGAACCAAACTTCTCTGGCTGTAATGGCGATTGCAACCCTTTTACGTTCGCGCTTTTTGAATAAATTGCTGTACCTGGATCTTTCAGAAACACGAACTTTGTGTAAATTTTAGGTTGAATGGTGCGGGGTGTAAGCTTTTGCGGGGGCCCCATCAAGGCTTATAAGAGCACAGACCCCTTGTCTTCCTTGTGTTCCTTGTAGATGCGTCAGGTTGGCTGGTTGGTAAAAAGATGATTCTCCCATTTTTGACGTTGCGTTGGTGTCGTTGCTTTTAGTGGGAGAGATTGTGCCGGGGCGGGTCCTAGTAGTCCCCATGGCTGGGGTGCGTTCTGTGCTTTCTGTGCTTACTGTGCTTGCTGTGCTTATTGTGCGTTTTTTAATAGATACTGACCCCAGTCGTGGGCCACTTACCACATCTGTGCTCGCTTTTGCATTGCCTTGTTTTTGTTTGGACTTTGACTTTGATTTTGATTTTGGTTTTAAAGGAGACCTCCTTACTCGGCCCGATCTCATGACTCTGTGGCCCGTGTTTGGTTTAACACGCAGTATGTCCTGATTCAACCTAGTATTCCACACAAGGTCGCCTTGCCAAACCGCCGCCGCACCGCTCCCCCGCTCCTCTCCTCTCTAGTTCAACCTAGTGTTCCACACCAGGCTCTGACGCTGCTTTACCGCTGCTTAAACAAGATCAGTATCACTGGGGCAGCCAGGCCCTCAAGCCGCCCCCAGCAAACCTCTCCTTGGCCCCTTATCTCATCTACTCTCCAGGCACCACGCTGCATACGCTGCCAGGTAAGGAGGGATCGTGTCCTCAGCTCCCCAACCTCAGCAAACACGGCAACACTGGAGCCCGATAATGGAGTGGAGCATAGGGAGACAGGCTGAGTATTCACTTCTTTCTCTCTTCTGACTCAGCACTTGGGTCTCCTGGCTTCCACACTTCCAGAGGCCAACCCGTCAGCACCCCGTACACCAGCTCGTGGAGAAGACGACAAAGGGAGTTTCAGTCTGAAGCAGCAAAAGCAGGGGGGGGGGTGGCAAAGCTGGAGCCACCAAACCACGACACCGCAAGAGCAGGCGAGGTAGGCCAAAACCCGGATCAGCCTTCCCCCTGCCCTCTGCTCCACTCTATCTTGCTGGCTGTCACAGGTGCCTAGAGAAAACCAGGTAATGCGGCGCTATGGGCTACAAGGGTGCAAGGCTAGGGGGCCAGGGGGGGACCAGTGCTAGAGGCAGAGATTCGGCGTCCTTCCTTCCTCGGCGTCACTGGCTCCACTTGCTGCTCCCTGTTCTCAGCTGCACACTGCTGCTTGAACTCGCAGCTCTCAGCTCACAAACCCTCAGCTCCTCCGGCCGCTCCTCCGGCGCTAGATCAAAGCGACGCGCTGCTCCCAACAGCAGTATTGACAGGAGCACTGTGGGGGGGCCGCACTTGACTGCCCGGCCGCCCGCAACTCGGTGGTTCGTATGGAGGCAAAAAAATCAGTGGGGCCAAAAGCTGGGAGCTGGGAGCCGCGAGGCTGCAATTCGGTGTCTTCCTAGCTTGCACGCTAGCTTGCACGGTCGGCGTGAAAACGCAGAAACTGGATCCTTGGAGCATAGATGTATTACTTGTATCCTTTCACTACTTGCTTTACAAGCACTACATTTTTCTTTTAGGTTAAGCATTCCATGAGAGTACCTATATATTTTGCAGCTATCTCCTTCATGTAGTTCTCACCCTCTGCACTCTATGTTGCTCGTGTGCTAACCATTGCCCCTCCATATTGACTCGCCCTTGTGAACTTCTCCTCTCTCTTTGTTGCTTTCTCACCGGTGTGCTTTTTCCCTACCTATGCCACACTGCTCTCTCTCACTCACTGCTTCACCCCGTGTTGTTTCCCCACTCGTCCTTTGTGATACTTTCTCCACCTGTGCCCTTACTGATTCTTCTCCCCACCCAAGCCCTTCGTGTTGGCCACCGCCACATCGAGGGTGAGTGGTACAACGAAGTCCATGATGGTGTCGTGGAAGTTGCCGCGCTGTCCCAGTGGTCAGTAGATGAGAGTGCCACTGAAGCTGGCTGTGACGTGGAACTTGAGCGACAGGTGCTCCATGTTGAAGGATAGCGTGTCCGTGAATGTGGTGCAGCTGATGGTGTTTTTGTGGATGATGGCAATTCCGCCTCCAGGCTTGTGAAGTCTGTCTTGCCTGGGAATCTTGTAGCCAGGGGGGATGGTGTTGATGATGCCAGGTGCTGATGCAGGGTTCAGTCATGTTCCATGAGGAAAGTAGGTCAAGGGCAGTGTCATGTAGTAGGTCCCAGATATTTGTTGTGTGTTTGGTGAATGAGCGGGTGTTGAGAAGCATGCATGTGAGTGTGTAGTGTTGTGTGGGTGGTTGCAGGACTATGTGAGTGTGAGAGAGTAAGGTATTGTCTGCTGTCGGTACGGTGAGAGTTGGGTGTGGGTAAGTGCATGGAAACTTGCAGTAAGAGCAGCAGATTGATCCTACGGTGTTGTGTGGGGAATAGAGTTGCAGCGTGGTAGCAGTGGAAATGCAAAGGACCATGGTTACTGGTGTTCAGCGTGGTCCAGGCGCGGATGGGAGCAGATGGGCTTAACTTTGATGAGCCTTTGGCGCACCAGCAGCATGCCCGCTGCACATGTCCACGCTGTGGCAGCCATTAAGTAGAGCCTGGGAGGGGAGGAGAGTGATGTCACTTCCTGTGCAGATGGATGTTGGGAAATACAGTGATGTCACTTCCTATACAGATGGATGATGGGAAATACAGTGATGCCACTACCTGTGCAGATGGATGATGGGAAATACAGTGATATCACTTCCTATACAGATGGATGTTGGAAATGAGTTCTCTTGCTTGATTTCTTCTTTTAAAGACATCTTTAGTAGGAAACCAGTGATGTCACTTCCTGTGCTGAATATATTAATGTTTTTTTTATTTATGATTGTTTTATCGGCAGGCATTGTGGATAAAGAATTTTAAATGCTCTCTATGACGCACCACATTTTTTGAGTTTATGTGATTTTAAATGTAATATTATGGAGATGGTATTCGATCTGTCTAAAAATTTGACATGCACTGTGGATTAAGCGCACGAAAAGCACTTTATGATGCATCCTGTTTTTTTAACTCATGTGATTTTATATCAATTTTTATAGAAGATGACCTTATTTATTTATGTCTACCCATTTGATTCTTTCTATTGTATAATGTACGTGCTGTGTACTTTTATGATCCCTTGTGATCGAAATAAAGTAATGATGATGATGATTGTTTTTTATCAAATGATGGTGGTGGTACAAATAAAATGGTCTCTAGTTCAGAGCTAAAACGGTGTCAGAAGTCTTCCTTAAAAGAGACAGGCTTTACAGTGCTGTTATTATTACAGATGGTCTATTGGCATGGAGTTTCCCATATCAAATCCTACTGAGGCTCTTTCATCAGAAATGCAATAGCTTACCCCCTCGAAATAAGGCAAAGGTACCACGAGGTGTGCAGAACAGAACATTTTACGTTGTATGTCCCATTACTGCCCACTTCTGGGTGATCCCTCTAAAGCCAGATTTGAATCTGTGACTTGCAGGTCTAACATAAACTTGAAAAGCAACTGAGCAATCCACTGAGCCATCTCAGGATGCACTCAATAACGAACTATATTTACAGGGGTCTCAAACTACCCTACATCAAGAGTTGATAGATCATACACTCTTGTTTTTGCTTTGCTCTTTAGGACTTCTACTCCTTGTTCCATAAAGAGAAACTTCAAAATATATCCCCGATTGCTAAGGCTTTAGGTTGAATGGTAACATCTGATAACAGATGCTCAACGATTAATTGTATGTTTCTGACTTTGAACTGTGCACACATTCACTACGTGCACTAAAAACTTCACAAGGCTCACTGACAATTAACAATGCAGATTTGTCACTGCCCCAAACACCTTAACCAAGCAACTGGGCTGACAGACTGATGCTGAACAGTGCACACATTGCACTTCACTTACCAAGAGCTTCATGCGGCAACCAGGGCTTATTGACTATAACAATAAACAGTGCAAGCATTACAACACGACCACTAATGATTTCACCACGCTCAGCAGGCAGAAATCAGAAGAAAAATAGACAGGATCAAGCACCAGACATGCTTGACAAAGTAGCTTATTAGTTTTTTTCGGATGTAACATCCTTAAAAACACACAAACAGATAAAACAATTTAAATTCATTACATTCAAATCACAACTAAATTTGACTCAGCTAGAATTTATAAAACAGCCATTCATCTTAACTTGGTCAAATTCAACAAATCGGTCTGAAATATTACACATAATGGAAATTCAAAAGTGCTAACAAATCATTAAAAAGCATCTATTCTAAAATATTAGACTTAAAAAGTTCAAAAATAAATACTTGCAAGTCATTATGAATCATAAAGAATGCTCTATATTACAAGATAAAACATTTTTTCAAATGGCCCACGCAGAGGAAAAAATCTTTGCAACACTGGTAGTGTGTTCATCGTCAATATTGTTTCTCAAAATTCTCTGCGCAGTTTCGCATTGTCTAATCCCTAGAAGATGACAAACTGGTTTAATCCACTTCTTACGGGGATTACATAAACGTTGCAAAAGAAAAACAAATGATGCACAGTTTCAGACTCTCCTCTGCAAGACAAATATATAATCCTACAACAATATTTCAACCTTGTAGGTGGAGGCAAGCAGTCCAGAGGGACAACCATTTTCAAAAAAACATTTCATAGCACATTTATTGCATAAACATTGCAGCTTTATTGAAGTTGTTCTCTGATAATTAGCTCATTAAGAGCTGAGTTGCCCTTCCCTGTGCTGAGCTTTTATTTAACATTTGGGGCAGTCCACTCAGACCTTCATAACTTCTTTCCCCCAAAATGTATCCAGGCCAATTCTGCATTGCTTTTCCCCCAAATGTGGAGCATTGTAAAGGTACTGAATAAATAGGCAAAATGTGCCCACATTGATTTTTTTTCCCTACAGAAAATGGAAAAAGCGCTATGGAATAACAGCATGTGTTGTTTTTCTAAAAATAGCACCAGCAAAAGAATTGCTATGCTAAGATTGCTCACATCCTAGCTTTCAGTAATAAGCAGGGCAGATTTTGTTTTTCACCACAGTTTTTTACAATTTTCTAAGTGGGGACCAATAGTTACTATTTTTTCAGTTCATGCCTACTTGCAATACTGAGGGAAAGAGGTGTAATACACCTAGGGAACTCATAAAGCTGTATATTTCTCAAAACTAGCTAAAAGTTGAAATTCAGAAATCTGCAACTGGTCATGTATGGAGATTGCTGAAGGTCATCACAAAAATACTAAACAATGAAATAAAAAATTGTGAAAGTAAGTAGGAAAAAAAGAGGAATAAATGAGAAGATTGTCCTTTGTAAGTTTTTGCACTGAATGGCAATCTACAAAAGTAACATATCCTTAGGTCTAACAGATTGTGGCATAGATATATGTTTTTTTCAGTTGTACAAACTACACAATACCCTGAGTCACCACGAGGTGTGGCTTACAAAGATTTTTCATTTTTTACCGACTGTGCACCACTTCAAAAAGAAAAATGTAATGAAGAAAAAGGTATATGAAGAAACTATATGCTTATTTGAAATGTACCTAATAATCTGAGTTTGGAGATGAGTTTTATTTGTATCACTCCATATTTTGGATTACCCATAATTAAGGCTCCCTGTTTTCCATTTTTACTGATTTTGACAGATAAATAAAGACAGAAAACCATTTATTTACTTGTCTATATTTATTTTTAAATGTGGATAAAAACGGAAATTTGGTTCTTTTTGAGTGAATCTAAATACACTTTGCCATGACTGCCACGCCAATAACTGTGTGGATTGATAGGTAAGGGTAGTAAAAAAGAAAGGAATTTTGGTAAAGAGGCTTAAACAGCATTAGAGATGCACAAGGCTGATACTGAAATGTGCATATCTTCATATAAGTGCATTGATTTATCTTCTGCGGGTGTTCATATCAGTGAAACCTGGCAGGCATTCAAGCAAGACTGCATATTTATTGGTTAAATAAATGTGGAAATATACCAGTTTCAGCATTATTTTTTTTCACAAAACCCATTATAAATATTGATACAGATAAAGTTGACAAAAAATAAATATGGATAAACACAGACGGAAATGTCAAAAAATAAATACCATAAAACCGGGAGTCCTACCCATAATACTTGACTGTTTTGAGTGGATTTTTTAATGTGTTTTGTGCACACTGACTTAAAATTGGAAGTGAACAAAAAATAATAATAATATATTGCAATGTATAACATCAAATGTCCAACTATTCTGCATTTCCACACTTCTAGTGATAAAAACAGCACTCCACAGGTGTAGGGGGACTACAGTATGGGACAAGAAAGGCCCAAAATCATTACCATATGAAGAGAAGAAATGTTCGAATAAAGTATACTTTTGTGATGGTGGCTGCAGCTATCTGTCATATTTGGGACCAAGGTCTGCCTTAACTCAAACAAACCTACCAACCTCTGGGACTTGTGAAAACTACATAACCAGAGGTGACCAAGGTAGTGTGGCTTGCATGAACAAACTCCTTTTTCTTAACCAGAATGCCCACCAATTCTCAAATGTTGGAAGAAATAACAAAATGTCCTTATATATGCTCATATTTCTGTGAGAGAAAGTTCAGAAACCTTCAGGCAACAACAGAAGACTTACCAGCCCTTGTTTCTATACTTTGCTGATGAGATAGGCACCTCACTTGTGGGACAAGAAATGGGCAGAAACGAACAGTAAAAACATCTAGAATTGTACTTTGAAATTCCATTGTGGATTGGGGTGTGGCTAACTGAGGTATTTGGATCCATCTTCAGTCGGCACTCAGTGAAAGCTACTAACCCGAGGCATTTCTGACAAACTGAGACTCAGGGAGTTCATGGTGGTGTGATTTGTGTGTATTGCACTACTTTTCTTGTGGGTGAAATCAGAGTTCCATAATCTGTGGTGAACGATAAAAGTCCAACCAAATAGCTTTCCCACTTCTCCCAATAAAAAATAGTATTCACTTGTGAGGGTTGGCCTAAAACCCTGGAAAGGAACTGAACAGCAATGCTCCATGGAAAAAATAAGGATTTTGCTTTGATTTTACATAGATTCTGAACTGGTTGGCTACTCTATGTGGGCTCTGGGTTGGCTGGCACCCAAGGAAGCCCAGGGAACTACAGCCAAGAACAAAAAAGACAATAACTTAGTTGTCACCCTTACTGGCATAGTTCCAACAGAACAAAACATGAATGTATTTAACAAGGGATTCACACCCACTAACAATCTTGACAAATTTTAATTGAGGTGTGACTTCTTAGTACTTTTCTGGAGATACGACTGAAGGCCTATGTCTCCTCAACCGAACCAGAAGAAGATGAGAGAGGTGACACGAGTCTGTGAGACAAATCACATTTTTTCTCCTCCTCTTCACAATTTCCCTTTGAAGGTGACAGAGTTTGAACTGGCAGTAAGCAAAGAAGTGGAGAACATTGACACTAATGAATGGAGCACTTTGTTTAAATTATCATGACATGAAAAGACAAGAGTTTCAGTCAAGTTCGTAATTGATTATCAAGCCAGCAGATAAGGGTGGGGCAATTGTGTTACAGAATGTCAAAGTGCATAACGATGTGTGTCTATGTTTGGGAAGAGACTGCCGTACTTACAGCATTTTTACTACTGACCCTACAAATTAGATGCTTCTTAACATCAGAACATCAATTAATGAGGCCTTAACTAATACACGTATTTCAAAACCCAAAGCATACTTACTGGTAGCTAGGAATTCAATACCACCTTACTTTTACACTCTACCTATGATGCATAAACCTACCAGACTTCCTCCCTCTTGACTGGGTGTGGGACAGTGAATCTTCAAATTCAGTGATGCCTTTTTTCGACCCTTGGTGATAATAATGCCACCATATATAAAAACACAATAGATATATTGAATCTCTTAAAGGATCTGAGTATTAATCCTGAGAAAGAACTCCTTATTGGGCTAGGTATCCAGTCTCTGTGCACCAGCTTACATCCAGAAGAAACTTTGAGGGTGTCTGAGGAACTATTATATCGCTCTGATTGGAATTATGCCACCCCAGACATTGTGTAATAAAACTAATGAGCCTAATTTAAAAAAAATAGTTTCTTTAAATTTGACTGAACACTATATCTACAGACACATGAGATATCAATGTGTAGTACATTTGACCCAAGCATAGCTTGCTTACATGTTCATAGTTTCGAGGCAAAACACATTGGTCGGATAATACCCATCATAAACAAAATTTTAAACTATGGCGTGTTACATTGATGATATTTTTGTAGCATGGGATGATGACCTTAGATCAGCAAATAACTTAATTACCTGGCTAAATGAACAGAACCCGTTCGTCAAAGTCACACACTTGCTATTAAACTATGAATTGTATTCCCTTAACCTAATGGTAACAGCTAAAGATGGGCAGTTATTCACTAATGTTTTTCACAAACCTACATACATGAATACTCTTTTATTATTTAGCAGCTTCCACCCTCCCCCTTTATGAAATAACGTTCTGTTTCAACAGTTCCTGCGCCTTTCATAAAACTGTTCCTTCTTGACCAATTACAGGCAACAAGCTGTTATCCTGTCTGAAAAACGTTTGGAATATCAATATCCTGAAAGGTTAATGGATAGGGCAAAGAAACAAGCCAGAAACAATAATTGTGAAGCATTGCTCGGAACACACACTAAATAAAGAGAGGACAAACTGATCTGTGTTACCACCTTTAATACAGGATTATATAGAATCAAGAAAATCATAACTATACTTTGGTACATACTGTGCTCCAGCAAACTCCATTTTGAAAAACAAATGTTTTCATTCAGAAATTGTAATCTGGTTCATATGTGGCCAAAAGAAGACAGTAAAGGAAAATGGATAACCTTGTGTGGCTTGCCTCTAGTTACAGGATATTTGCCCTGTGGCAACTGCAGTGTTTGCAAGTTCACAAAGCCAATTATAGTGTTAGATTTTGGTCTGCATACACCTGGGACTCTACAGTAGCACACTAATTTTAATTCCACAAAAGTAGTCTATTTGATCACTTGCCCATACATAGGCATGACCCCACGGAAAGTCCAAATGAGAATTAGTGAGAACAGAAGCAATATCAGGTGCAAAAAGATAACTTCTTAACTCACCACAGGTTATTAGGAAGCAGGGCATAGTGATAATGATTTAATGTGGGTGGTTATTGACTGGTTACAGAATGCTACAACTGTTACAGAACAATACTGGGTGTATAGACTAAGAAGACGCATACATGGTGTACATTTTGATATTCCTTGGTCAATCTTGATAAATACTGCCTTTGACACACAACTCCTAATGACATGGAAACTATTTTTTTTACTGGCATAGTCCGAGGTCTTATACCTCTGAGGTTATTATGTACAGTAGGAACAATCCAACTAAACTATTAAGTATGATGCTTAGAGAGAAGCCGAATATTGATTGTCACTGTGAATGTAGGGTTAACCACAGTTTCTGATAACCCACAGCCCCCACAGAGATCAGCCTATAAATATTTTTAGAACTGGTAAGTATAACACTCATATCTATTCTCTAATTGAACTACATCCTATAGCAATCTGTTTACACACAGAATTTTTCTGTTCTTTACAAACTTCTTACCAAGATAAACAACCTCTGATTATCAGTGCATATACACTTTGTTTTTACAAGGAGCGAGTTGCTTGCTTTCCCCTTCCAACACACAATGACATGGAGCAGCTAAAATATTAAAGATGGGTATGCAGGATGAGATGACGCATCAACTTTACATGTAGCGGCATGGAAGTGATGTAGTGGAAATCACATTTTATTTGTAGGGGTGCATTATAATCACTTGTGTAGAGCACACCCGCATTTACTCTTTTGTCGTATTAACATGAGGTGTTAGAATTGTGAAATGTATTAACTTAAAACGTGATGTGCTTAGACCAATGAAAAGTAACATGGAGAATGTAACTAGCAGGAAACATTAACGTGAAGAACTCATGTTATGAAACTGACAATTATTCATGTCTTAATTGGTGCACAGTCAAAATATCAAATTTTTTATATTGATGTAAAGAAATATTGAGTTCATAATATCGAGAGTATGAAATATCGATGTTCTGTATATCGATGTAGTTAATATCGTTATGAGTTGTTTTGGTAAATATCGATGTTAGTAATATCGATAGTAAAAATATCGACATCTCAAAATATCGTTTTTGTATGTTTTTTCAAATATTTTAGAGTTAATGTTAAGTAGTAAATTTTTTAAAATTTTATAAAATAAAAGTATTTTTTTATATTGTTTTAGGAGTGGGATGTTAGGTTATAGGGGATAAGGGTGGGGAGTGTTTTAAAATAAAGTAATTTAATTTGTTTAAATTTAAAAATTTTAAGTATGAATTTATAATTATTTTTCAAATTTCAAATTAAATTTTAGGAGCAAATGTTGGGTTTATAGGGGATAAGGGTGGGTAGTGTTTAAAAATTTTTTTATTTGTTAAAATCTTAAAATTTTAATTATGAATTTATAATTTAATTTCGAATTTGAAATTTAGGAGTTGGATGTTGGGTTTATTAGGAATAAGGGTGGGGAGTGTTTTTAAAAATATTATTTTAATTTGTCTAAATTGTAAAAAATAAAATATTTATTTTAAAATTATTTTCGGATTTCAAAGTAAAATTTATGAGCGGGATGTTGTATTTATAGGAGATAAGGGTGGTTTTTGAGAAAATTAAATGTTAAGATCCAAATTTTTTTATATGTATAGCATAAACAACATTTAATATTTTAAAAAATGTAGGGAAATTTACAAAAATGATTGTGATATTAAAAAATTATAAAAATTAAAATATATAATTTAAAAAAATTAATTATAATATTATACAATATATTTAGTAGTGTGAACATGTGTTAATTAAATAGTGACTATAGTGGGAATAGTAAATTAATTAAGTTTAGTGTCCAGCACTTACCCCAATTATATACAGAGTGGAGTAGGAATAGTAATTAAATTAAATTCAGTGTCCAGCAGCTACCCCAATTAAATACTGAGTGGAGTGGAAATAGTAAATTAATTAAGTTTAGTGTCCAGCATCTACCCCTATTAAATACTGACTGGAGTGGGAATAGTAAATTAATAAAGTTTAGTGTCCAGCACCTACCCCAATTAAATATTGACTGGAGTGGGAATAGTAATTAAATTAGGTTTAGTGTCCAGCACCTACCCCAATTAAATACTGACTGGAGTGGGAATAGTAATTAAATTAGGTTTAGTGTACAGCACCTACCCCAATTAAATACTGATTGGAGTGGGAATAGTAAATTAATTAAGTTTAATATCCAGCACCTACCCCAATTAAATACTGACTGGAGTGGGAATAGTAAATTAATTAAGTTTAGTGTCCAGCACCTACCCCAATTAAATACTGACTGGAGTGGGAATAGTAATAAAATTAGGTTTAGTGTACTGCACCTACCCAATTAAATACTGGTTGGAGTGGGAATGGTAAGTTAATTAAGTTTAGTGTCCTGCACCTACTCCAATTAAATATTGACTGGGGTGGGTATAGTAATTAAATTAGGTTTTGGGGCCGATTCCGATTTCGGCCGGAAGGGCACCGAATGATGGTCGGAGCCCTTCCGACCGAATCGGAACGTGCCGGCCGGATTCCTTTCCGACCGAGCCATTCCGATGGGCTCGGTCGGAAAGGAATCCGACTGGGATTTCCGGATGGTTTACGACGGGCTCGGAGAGCCCGTCCGCCGTCCGGAAATCCTTCAGTACTCCCCCGGCCGCCTCTTCATGACCGAGGGAGTACGATGGCAGTATTTCACTGCCTTTTCGTGCCGGTCTTTTCCGGCACAAAAGACAGTCGGTAACTGTCTTTGGGGGCCCCCATGGGAGCGAGGCCGCCGAATGGCGGCCTGGGGGCACCTATGGTGCCCCTCTGTTGATCCCTGCACCCGGTGGCAGGCACCTTGGGGTGCCGGTTACAGGGTGCAGGGATGAACTGCACCCCTGCTTCCGCAATGCAAGCATGCATTCTGCTCGGAATGCATGCTCCCATTGTGTAGTATACGAGTGCGACCGAACAGGGTTCGGTCGCATCGTACTCGCAGGGCCGTAACCGACGACAGCAGGTCGGTCGGTTACGGCTCCTGACCGATGTCGGACGGACCTGAGTCCGTCCGACATTGGAATCGGCCCCTTAGTGTCCAGCACCTACCCCAATTAAATATTGATTGGAGTGGGAATAGTAAATTAATTAAGTTTAGTGTCCAGCACCTAGCCCAATTAAATATTGACTGGAGTGGGAATAGAAATTAAATTAGGTTTAGTGTCCAGCATCTACCCCAATTAAATACTGACTGGAGTGGGAATAGTAAATTAATTAAGTTCAGTTTCCAGCACCTACCCCAATTAAATACTGATTGGAGTGGGAATAGTAAATTAATTAAGTTTAGTGTCCAGCACCTACCCCAATTAAATACTGATTGGAGTGGGAATAGTAAATTAATTAAGTTTAGTGTCCAGCACCTACCCCAATTAAATACTGACTGGAGTGGGAATAGTAAATTAATTAAGTTTATTGTCCAGCACCTACCCCAATTAAATACTGACTGGAGTGGGAATAGTAATTAAATTAGGTTTATGGTCCAGCACCTACCCCAATTAAATACTTGTTGGAGTGGGAATAGTAAATTAATTAAGTTTAGTGTCCAGCACCTACCCCAATTAAATATTGATTGGAGTGGGAAAAGTAAATTAATTAAGTTTAGTGTCCAGCACCTACCCCAATTAAATACTGACTGGAGTGGGAATAGTACATTAATTAAGTTTAGTGTCCAGCACCTACCCCAATTAAATATTGACTGGAGTGGGAATAGTAATTAAATTAGGTTTAGTGTCCAGCACCTACCCCAATTAAATACTGACTGGAGTGGGAATAGTAATTAAATTAGGTTTAGTGTACAGCACCTACCCCAATTAAATACTGATTGGAGTGGGAATAGTAAATTAATTAAGTTTAATATCCAGCACCTACCCCAATTAAATACTGACTGGAGTGGGAATAGTAAATTAATTAAGTTTAGTGTCCAGCACCTACCCCAATTAAATACTGACTGGAGTGGGAATAGTAATAAAATTAGGTTTAGTGTACTGCACCTACCCAATTAAATACTGGTTGGAGTGGGAATGGTAAGTTAATTAAGTTTAGTGTCCTGCACCTACTCCAATTAAATATTGACTGGGGTGGGTATAGTAATTAAATTAGGTTTTGGGGCCGATTCCGATTTCGGCCGGAAGGGCACCGAATGATGGTCGGAGCCCTTCCGACCGAATCGGAACGTGCCGGCCGGATTCCTTTCCGACCGAGCCATTCCGATGGGCTCGGTCGGAAAGGAATCCGACTGGGATTTCCGGATGGTTTACGACGGGCTCGGAGAGCCCGTCCGCCGTCCGGAAATCCTTCAGTACTCCCCCGGCCGCCTCTTCATGACCGAGGGAGTACGATGGCAGTATTTCACTGCCTTTTCGTGCCGGTCTTTCCGGCACAAAAAGACAGTCGGTAACTGTCTTTGGGGGCCCCCATGGGAGCGAGGCCGCCGAATGGCGGCCTGGGGGCACCTATGGTGCCCCTCTGTTGATCCCTGCACCCGGTGGCAGGCACCTTGGGGTGCCGGCCACAGGGTGCAGGGATGAACTGCACCCCTGCTTTCCACAATGCAAGCATGCATTCTGCTCGGAATGCATGCTCCCATTGTGTAGTATACGATTGCGACCGAACAGGGTTCGGTCGCATCGCACTCTAGCAGGAGCCGTAACCGACGACAGCAGGTCGGTCGGTTACGGCTCCTGACCGATGTCGGACGGACCTGAGTCCGTCCGACATTGGAATCGGCCCCTTAGTGTCCAGCACCTACCCCAATTAAATATTGATTGGAGTGGGAATAGTAAATTAATTAAGTTTAGTGTCCAGCACCTAGCCCAATTAAATATTGACTGGAGTGGGAATAGAAATTAAATTAGGTTTAGTGTCCAGCATCTACCCCAATTAAATACTGACTGGAGTGGGAATAGTAAATTAATTAAGTTCAGTTTCCAGCACCTACCCCAATTAAATACTGATTGGAGTGGGAATAGTAAATTAATTAAGTTTAGTGTCCAGCACCTACCCCAATTAAATACTGATTGGAGTGGGAATAGTAAATTAATTAAGTTTAGTGTCCAGCACCTACCCCAATTAAATACTGACTGGAGTGGGAATAGTAAATTAATTAAGTTTATTGTCCAGCACCTACCCCAATTAAATACTGACTGGAGTGGGAATAGTAATTAAATTAGGTTTATGGTCCAGCACCTACCCCAATTAAATACTTGTTGGAGTGGGAATAGTAAATTAATTAAGTTTAGTGTCCAGCACCTACCCCAATTAAATATTGATTGGAGTGGGAAAAGTAAATTAATTAAGTTTAGTGTCCAGCACCTACCCCAATTAAATACTGACTGGAGTGGGAATAGTACATTAATTAAGTTTAGTGTCCAGCACCTACCCCAATTAAATACTGACTGGAGTGGGAATAGTAAATTAATTAAGTTTAGTGTCCAGCACCTACCCCAATTAAATACTTACTGGAGTGGGAATAGTAAATTAATTAAGTTTAGTGTCAAGCACCTACCCTACATCTGCACTTCCGAGTCACCAAGTCTGTCAATAATCCCTATGGCGAAAAAATCTCCACGTCCATCTCCCCCACCTTTAAAGGGGAACTCACCATTTCCATCTTCAGAACAGGAAACATTCTCATACAGGCCATCACATTTGATCGTCACTTCGCGACACTACTCTCCTCTTTAACGCAACAGAACCATCAAACCCATCCTCCCCTACCACTCCCCACCCCGACAAATGTCCCAGAACAATGCCAGCCGCCCTCCCCTGCCGATCCACTCTACAACTCACGGACCTCCACCCTGACAAATGTCCCAGAACACAGCCAATCGCCCGACTCACTCTATGACTCATGGACATCCACCATCACTCATTACAACCTCACTACCCCCATTATCACACTACGCCGACAAACACCCACTATCACGACATCCACTAATCCCACCAGGACCAGCAAACGCACTGCTAACAAACACCGCAAAGCTGATCTCGAACAGACAGATCGGACACAAACTGCAGTCTCCCCACTACGGGACTCGATACAGCCACACCCCTCCTGACCTCAGTAGAGTCGGCTCTACCCTCACGACCTATCCCCAACTCCAACACTGACCCTACGCCATCTGCCATAAACATCCCCAGGTCCAACGGCACCGACAATGCCTCGGACGCTGACCTCCCCCAAAGCATTGCTCACTCTCCATCTGCCTTTAACATCCCCAGGTCTAACGGCACCAACAATCCCTCGGACGCTGACCACCCCCAAATCATTGCTCACTCTCCTTCCTCCGACCCAAGACCACATGCCCAACCCACCCCCACCACCAATATCACTGCCAATCCCCTGGACTCTGACCCCCGCCAGACCTTTGCTCACCCTCCTCCCTTTGGCCATAGTCCCACAACACCTCCTCCTTACATCAAGTCTGGAAACATCAATGACCCAACTCAACACGCTCAACCTATCCCTACGCCTACCCCCAATGATTCCGTTCATTCCCAGAACCCAGCACTCTCTCCTTCTACAGACCCTAGTCATACGCTGCCCCCTCTGAAGACTAGTAACCCTTTTGACTCCCTAACCCAACAACTGACCAGGATGGAGCAAAAAATCGATGCTCTAGCTGCCGACATCCTACATCTACAACTAGACCGGCCCAACTTATTCAAGCCACCTTGCTCATGCTATCCGGGTAGTTACACTCCTCCTCCCCACACAACTGCTTCCATGGCCCCGCCCGACCCCCCATGGCCCTCCATTCCTTTGGGTAGGCAGGCTCATCGACCTAATCGAGCTCTCTGCACCCTTTCCATAAGGGAAACAGAGGAGATCAACAACTCCCACCCCGCAACAAACCAGAATACAGCTCCCGTCCCAATCCCAGTCATTGTTGGCACAAGCAGAACGCCCAGAACAGTCCACTCGCCCAGACCCCCGGCGCAATACACCTCTATCCCTACAGCACACCCCGACATTATAACGTCCTGCCCTTTATCTTGCATGATCCTCAACTGCAGATCAGCAGTACAACACACAACAGACATTGCCGAAGTTATGCTTAGGGAAGAAATAGACATAGCATTTCTCACAGAAACCTGGCTCAATGATCACTCCAACCCCATTCTTGACCTACTCGCCCCTCCAGGTTACAACGTCATTAGATAGGACAGACCGCTCAAATCAGGTGGAGGGCTAGCAATCGTCCACAAAGAAGGTATTCTGATCACTGCATTAAAACCTGCAGAATACCTGACTCTGGAGTACCTTGGCATCGAACTTGCAGTCAAAGGCAACACCCCCATCAAATTTCACACCATCTACCACCCCCTGGGAAGCGCACCCTCTTCGCCGAAGAACTAAACGACCTAATAACACGCTTCTCCCTAACAGACACGAAAGACGTGTTCCTGGGTGACTTCATTATCCACTGGAACAACACAGAAGACACCATTGTCCAGAACCTCTACAACCTGCTTGAAATAACCAACCTAAAACAACTCTGCAATGAACCAACTCACATCAAAGGAGCAACTCTAGACGCGATCATCACCAGAAATGAACTATTCTCTCTGAGGTCAATCTCGCCCATTGACTGGTCTGACCACCACCTCATCTTGTTTAATATCAACTCACCTGTCAGACACCAACCAATACAATCCGACAAACCCAAGCACTGGATCAGGAACATCAATGAAGTCCCTATCTCCGAACTTGAATCCAAGATACACGCCCATCTACAGTCCCAGCCTACCACTATATCGGCAGATGACCTTACAGCTCACTTTAACTCAACAATGACGGAGGTGTTAGATCAAGTAGCGCCACTCAAACTTAAACAATTGAGATCTATCAAATCTAAATCATGGTTCAATGTGGATCTCAATACCGAAAGACGACAACTCAGACTGGCTGAAAGGACTTGGAGACAAGACCCATCAAGAAGGCACCTAGCACTTCTTAGGTCTGCTCGGTCAGAATATAAAAGCACATCTTCAGAGAAAAGGCCTCATTCTTCCGCAGCCAACTAGACCAGGCTAAGAATAGACCTAGAGAACTCTTCAATATTGTCAAAAGGCAAACGAACCGCGAATCCCCGCACGAAATTATAGCAACCAAGGATCGATGCGAAGAAATTGCCAGCTTCTTCGCAGACAAGATCACAAAAAATGAGCAATCCTTCATCCAAACCTCCAATACACCTTCAATCTCAACCTGCCCCCCACTACTTGCCCTCGACCAAGCAGATCTAATTCATACCAAGGACAACCAGGTCCGCTGCCAACTGAAAAATGATGCGAATTGGTCGGACTTCGAACTTGTGTCGGAAAATGGGGTCTTCAATATAATTCGAGCTTAAAGCCCACCTCCCACACTTTGGACCCCCTCCCAGCCACTATTGTACAAAAACTCAACCACATCATTACCCCTTTATGGACTAAGATTATCAACTCCTCTCTCACATCAGGCAGTGTACCAGACTCCCTTCAATTAGGACAAATCACACCCATACTCAAAAAACCAGGAGCCGACCCTAATGATCTCAACAATCTCAGACCTATCACCAACCTCCCGTTCCTAGCCAAAACCTTGGAGAAGTGCGTTCTCCAACAACTTAACAAACATATTGATGACTTCGACCTCCTCGACACCTTTCAATCGGGATTCAGGAAAGGGTGTAGCACTGAAACAGCCATGCTTAATATTTCTGACGATATACACAGAGCCTTAGACGAAGGTGAAGCCTGTCTTCTCATCCTTATTGACCTATCTGCGGCTTTTGACACAATTAATCACCTAGCTTTACTTGAGACGCTGAAGGGCCGTTCTGGCATTGATGGCATGGTACTAAAATGGTTTGCTTCCTACCTCCAGCACCGGTCTCAACAAATTAAAATCAACTCCTGTCTCTCTAAGTCAACTCGAGTCACACTCGGGGTCCCTCAAGGCTCGATCCTCTCCCCTGCTCTCTTCAATTTCTTCATGGAACCCCTTACAATCATTCTGAAAGAAGCAGTAGTTAAATATCACCTATATGCAGATGACCCTCAACTCTACTACAAAATCAAATCACCCAGCGACATTCAACACCTCAATGTCACACTAACCAAAATCCAATCTTGGTTTAACGCAAACCACTTGAAGTTGAACCCAGACAAAACGGAATTAATACTGTTCGCTACAAAAAGTAACCACCTTCCTATCCACGACTGGCTCAAGAACCTGAATGCCCTAAACTGCTCCCTCACTATAACCGACTCGGTTAAGTCACTAGGCATTACCTTGGACAAGAACTTATCGATGAAGGACCACATCAAAAACTCTACAAAAAGTGTGATGTACTCTTTAAAACACCTGAAGAAAATGAAACCTTTCATTCCCCAAGACGATTTCAAGACTGTTGTTCAATCCCTAGTCCTATCCAAACTGGACTACGGGAACTCCATCCTTACAGGGACACCAAAAGCTCACCTAGCCCCTCTAAGGTCAGTCCTTAACATGGCTGCTCGACTCATAACAGGGGTTAGAAGGTTTGATCACATCACACCATCCCTCCACTCCCTCAACTGGCTACCCATTAAAGGCAGATGTATCTACAAATTGGCCTGCATCACACACAAAACCCTCCACTCACATTCCCCCAACTACCTTAACAGCAAACTCGTCAAAGCTGGAAGATCCAGATCCCTGAGAAGTTCCAACTCACTTCTTCTCATCCCTCCGAAATTCAAAAAGACAACCACTCAGTCCCGATCCTTTTCTGGTAACGTACCCAGGATATGGAACTCTCTTCCGATTGACCTCAGATGCAACCCCTCCTTCCCGTGCTTCAAAAGGGACCTGAAACTCATTCTCCTCAAGAAATGCCTTACCGTCCAAGTCAACGAACCAAGACTCCATAACCTAGTTGACTCCTGCTTATTTGTCCATCATGGATAAGTGGAGATTGGACTGTTTTCAACCTCGTGAGCTCCCCTCTATCCTTCACTGCATGCCAAATTATAATGTGTTGCTTATATCCTCATGCACCGTTATGTCCTGCTATGCAATGTACGACTACATTGCATATAATGTTTGGCTTATATCTGTATGCATCCCTCTGTCATGCTATGTTATGCACCTATGTATGTAAAGCGCTCTGATACCCCTGGGTCTAGCTAGCGCTATATAAAACTTATAAAATAAAATAAATAAATAAAATACCCCAATTAAATATTGACTGGAGTGGGAATAGTAATTAAATTAGGTTTAGTGTCCAGCACCTACCCCAATTAAATACTGATTGGAGTGGGAATAGTAAATTAATTAAGTTTAGTGTCCAGCACCTAGCCCAAACAAATATTGACTGGAGTGGGAATAGTAATTAAATTAGGTTTAGTGTCCAGCAGCTATCCCAATTAAATACTGACTGGAGTGGGAATAGTAAATTAATTAAGTTCAGTGTCCAGCACCTACCCCAATTAAATACTGATTGGGGTGGGAATAGTAAATTAATTAAGTTTAGTGTCCAGCACCTACCCTAATTAAATACTGATTGGAGGGGAATAGTAAATTAATTAAGTTTAATGTCCAGCACCTACCCCAATTAAATACTGGTTGGAGTGGGAATAGTAAATTAATTAAGTTTAGTGTCCAGCACCTACTCCAATTAAATATTGACTGGATTGGGAATAGTAATTAAATTAGGTTTAGTGTCCAGCACCTACCCCAATTAAATATTGATTGGAGTGGGAATAGTAAATTAATTAAGTTTAGTGTCCAGCACCTAGCTCAATTAAATATTGACTGGAGTGGGAATAGAAATTATATTAGGTTTAGTGTCCAGCACCTACCCCAATTAAATATTGATTGGAGTGGGAAAAGTAAATTAATTAAGTTTAGTGTCCAGCACCTACCCCAATTAAATACTGACTGGAGTGGGAATAGTAAATTAATTAAGTTTAGTGTCCAGCACCTACCCCAATTAAATACTGACTGGAGTGGGAATAGTAAATTAATTAAGTTTAGTGTCCAGCACCTACCCCAATTAAATACTTACTGGAGTGGGAATAGTAAATTAATTAAGTTTAGTGTCCAGCACCTACCCTACATCTGCACTTCCGAGTCACCAAGTCTGTCAATATTCCCTATGGCGAAAAAATCTCCACGTCCATCTCCCCCACCTTTAAAGGGGAACTCACCATTTCCATCTTCAGAACAGGAAACATTCTCATACAGGCCATCACATTTGATCGTCACTTCGCGACACTACTCTCCTCTTTAACGCAAGAGAACCATCAAACCCATCCTCCCCTACCACTCCCCACCCCGACAAATGTCCCAGAACAATGCCAGCCGCCCTCCCCTGCCGATCCACTCTACAACTCACGGACCTCCACCCTGACAAATGTCCCAGAACACAGCCAATCGCCCAACTCACTCTATGACTCATGGACATCCACCATCACTCATTACAACCTCACTACCCCCATTATCACACTACGCCGACAAACACCCACTATCACGACATCCACTAATCCCACCAGGACCAGCAAACGCACTGCTAACAAACACCGCAAGGCTGATCTCGAACAGACAGATCGGACACAAACTGCAGTCTCCCCACTACGGGACTCGATACAGCCACACCCCTCCTGACCTCAGTAGAGTCGGCTCTACCCTCACGAGCTATCCCCAACTCCAACACTGACCCTACGCCATCTGCCATAAACATCCCCAGGTCCAACGGCACCGACAATCCCTCGGACGCTGACCTCCCCCAAAGCATTGCTCACTCTCCATCTGCCTTTAACATCCCCAGGTCTAACGGCACCAACATTCCCTCGGACGCTGACCACCCCCAAATCATTGCTCATTCTCCTTCCTCCGACCCAAGACCACATGCCCAACCCACCCCCACCACCAATATCACTGCCAATCCCCTGGACTCTGACCCCCGCCAGACCTTTGCTCACCCTCCTCCCTTTGGCCATAGTCCCACAACACCTCCTCCTTACATCAAGTCTGGAAACATCAATGACCCAACTCAACACGCTCAACCTATCCCTACGCCTACCCCCAATGATTCCGTTCATTCCCAGAACCCAGCACTCTCTCCTTCTACAGACCCTAGTCATACGCTGCCCCCTCTGAAGACTAGTAACCCTTTTGACTCCCTAACCCAACAACTGACCAGGATGGAGCAAAAAATCGATGCTCTAGCTGCCGACATCCTACATCTACAACTAGACCGGCCCAACTTATTCAAGCCACCTTGCTCATGCTATCCGGGTAGTTACACTCCTCCTCCCCACACAACTGCTTCCATGGCCCCGCCCGACCCCCCATGGCCCTCCATTCCTTTGGGTAGGCAGGCTCATCGACCTAATCGAGCTCTCTGCACCCTTTCCATAAGGGAAACAGAGGAGATCAACAACTCCCACCCCGCAACAAACCAGAATACAGCTCCCGTCCCAATCCCAGTCATTGTTGGCACAAGCAGAACGCCCAGAACAGTCCACTCGCCCAGACCCCCGGCGCAATACACCTCTATCCCTACAGCACACCTAAATCTAAATCCGTATTTGTAAAGCGCGAACTACTCACCCTTACGGGTCTCAAGGCGCTGGGGGCCGTAGTGGAAATTAAGTGAGCTATTGCCCAGAGTCACATGGTGCTGAGCTGAGCTGCCGCCGGAGCCGGGGATCGAACCGTGAACCCTGTTGCTCCGAAGTCAGCTGCCCTGGCCGCTGCACCACACCTCTGGCCACACACCCCGACATTATAACGTCCTGCCCTTTATCTTGCATGCTCCTCAACTGCAGATCAGCAGTACAACACACCACAGACATTGCCGAAGTTATGCTTAGGGAAGAAATAGACATAGCATTTCTCACAGAAACCTGGCTCAATGATCACTCCAACCCCATTCTTGACCTACTCGCCCCTCCAGGTTACAACGTCATTAGACAGGACAGACCGCTCAAATCAGGTGGAGGGCTAGCAATCGTCCACAAAGAAGGTATTCTGATCACTGCATTAAAACCTGCAGAATACCTGACTCTGGAGTACCTTGGCATCGAACTTGCAGTCAAAGGCAACACCCCCATCAAATTTCACACCATCTACCACCCCCTGGGAAGCGCACCCTCTTCGCCGAAGAACTAAACGACCTAATAACACGCTTCTCCCTAACAGACACGAAAGACGTGTTCCTGGGTGACTTCATTATCCACTGGAACAACACAGAAGACACCATTGTCCAGAACCTCTACAACCTGCTTGAAATAACCAACCTAAAACAACTCTGCAATGAACCAACTCACATCAAAGGAGCAACTCTAGACGCGATCATCACCAGAAATGAACTAGTCTCTCTGAGGTCAATCTCGCCCATTGACTGGTCTGACCACCACCTCATCTTGTTTAATATCAACTCACCTGTCAGACACCAACCAATACAATCCGACAAACCCAAGCACTGGATCAGGAACATCAATGAAGTCCCTATCTCCGAACTTGAATCCAAGATACACGCCCATCTACAGTCCCAGCCTACCACTATATCGGCAGATGACCTTACAGCTCACTTTAACTCAACAATGACGGAGGTGTTAGATCAAGTAGCGCCACTCAAACTTAAACAATTGAGATCTATCAAATCTAATTCATGGTTCAATGTGGATCTCAATACCGAAAGACGACAACTCAGACTGGCTGAAAGGACTTGGAGACAAGACCCATCAAGAAGGCACCTAGCACTTCTTAGGTCTGCTCGGTCAGAATATAAAAAGCACATCTTCAGAGAAAAGGCCTCATTCTTCCGCAGCCAACTAGACCAGGCTAAGAATTGACATAGAGAACTCTTCAATATTGTCAAAAGGCAAACGAACCGCGAATCCCCGCACGAAATTATAGCAACCAAGGATCGATGCGAAGAAATTGCCAGCTTCTTCGCAGACAAGATCACAAAAAATGAGCAATCCTTCATCCAAACCTCCAATACACCTTCAATCTCAACCTGCCCCCACTACTTGCCCTCGACCAAGCAGATCTAATTCATACCAAGGACAACCAGGTCCGCTGCCAACTGAAAAATGATGCGAATTGGTCGGACTTCGAACTTGTGTCGGAAAATGGGGTCTTCAATATAATTGCGAGCTTAAAGCCCACCTCCCACACTATGGACCCCCTCCCAGCCACTATTGTACAAAAACTCAACCACATCATTACCCCTTTCTGGACTAAGATCATCAACTCCTCTCTCACATCAGGCTGTGTACCAGACTCCCTTCAATTAGGACAAATCACACCCATACTCAAAAAACCAGGAGCCGACCCTAATGATCTCAACAATCTCAGACCTATCACCAACCTCCCGTTCCTAGCCAAAACCTTGGAGAAGTGCGTTCTCCAACAACTTAACAAACATATTGATGACTTCGACCTCCTCGACACCTTTCAATCGGGATTCAGGAAAGGGTGTAGCACTGAAACAGCCATGCTTAATATTTCTGACGATATACACAGAGCCTTAGACGAAGGTGAAGCCTGTCTTCTCATCCTTATTGACCTATCTGCGGCTTTTGACACAATTAATCACCTAGCTTTACTTGAGACGCTGAAGGGCCGTTCTGGCATTGATGGCATGGTACTAAAATGGTTCGCTTCCTACCTCCAGCACCGGTCTCAACAAATTAAAATCAACTCCTGTCTCTCTAAGCCAACTTGAGTCACACTCGGGGTCCCTCAAGGCTCGATCCTCTCCCCTGCCCTCTTCAATCTCTTCATGGAACCCCTTACAATCATTCTGAAAGAAGCAGGAGTTAAATATCACCTATATGCAGATGACCCTCAACTCTACTACAAAATCAAATCACCCAGCGACATTCAACACCTCAATGTCACACTAACCAAAATCCAATCTTGGTTTAACGCAAACCACTTGAAGTTGAACCCAGACAAAACGGAATTAATACTGTTCGCTACAAAAAGTAACCACCTTCCTATCCATGACTGGCTCAAGAACCTGGATGCCCTAAACTGCTCCCTCACTATAACCGACTCGGTTAAGTCACTAGGCATTACCTTGGACAAGAACTTATCGATGAAGGACCACATCAAAAACTCTACAAAAAGTGTGATGTACTCTTTAAAACACCTGAAGAAAATGAAACCTTTCATTCCCCAAGACGATTTCAAGACTGTTGTTCAATCCCTAGTCCTATCCAAACTGGACTACGGGAACTCCATCCTTACAGGGACACCAAAAGCTCACCTAGCCCCTCTAAGGTCAGTCCTTAACATGGCTGCTCGACTCATAACAGGGGTTAGAAGGTTTGATCACATCACACCATCCCTCCACTCCCTCAACTGGCTACCCATTAAAGGCAGATGTATCTACAAATTGGCCTGCATCACACACAAAACCCTCCACTCACATTCCCCCAACTACCTTAACAGCAAACTCGTCAAAACTGGAAGATCCAGATCCCTGAGATGTTCCAACTCACTTCTTCTCATCCCTCCGAAATTCAAAAAGACAACCACTCAGTCCCGATCCTTTTCTGGTAACGTACCCAGGATATGGAACTCTCTTCCGATTGACCTCAGATGCAACCCCTCCTTCCCGTGCTTCAAAAGGGACCTGAAACTCATTCTCCTCAAGAAATGCCTTACCGTCCAAGTCAACGAACCAAGACTCCAATAACCTAGTTGACTCCCTGCTTATTTGTCCATCATGGATAAGTGGAGATTGGACTGTTTTCAACCTCGTGAGCTCCCCCTCTATCCTTCACTGCATGCCAAATTATAATGTGTTGCTTATATCCTCATGCACCGTTATGTCCTGCTATGCAATGTACGACTACATTGCATATAATGTTTGGCTTATATCTGTATGCATCCCTCTGTCATGCTATGTTATGCACCTATGTATGTAAAGCGCTCTGATACCCCTGGGTATAGCTAGCGCTATATAAAACTTATAAAATAAAATAAATAAATAAAATACCCCAATTAAATATTGACTGGAGTGGGAATAGTAATTAAATTAGGTTTAGTGTCCAGCACCTACCCCAATTAAATACTGATTGGAGTGGGAATAGTAAATTAATTAAGTTTAGTGTCCAGCACCTAGCCCAAACAAATATTGACTGGAGTGGGAATAGTAATTAAATTAGGTTTAGTGTCCAGCAGCTATCCCAATTAAATACTGACTGGAGTGGGAATAGTAAATTAATTAAGTTCAGTGTCCAGCACCTACCCCAATTAAATACTGATTGGGGTGGGAATAGTAAATTAATTAAGTTTAGTGTCCAGCACCTACCCTAATTAAATACTGATTGGAGGGGGAATAGTAAATTAATTAAGTTTAATGTCCAGCACCTACCCCAATTAAATACTGGTTGGAGTGGGAATAGTAAATTAATTAAGTTTAGTGTCCAGCACCTACTCCAATTAAATATTGACTGGAGTGGGAATAGTAATTAAATTAGGTTTAGTGTCCAGCACCTACCCCAATTAAATATTGATTGGAGTGGGAATAGTAAATTAATTAAGTTTAGTGTCCAGCACCTAGCTCAATTAAATATTGACTGGAGTGGGAATAGAAATTATATTAGGTTTAGTGTCCAGCACCTAGCTCAATTAAATATTGACTGGAGTGGTAATAGTAATTAAAGTAGGTTTAGGGGCCGATTCCGATCTCGGCCGGTAGGGCACCGAATCGGATTCGGCTTAACCGGATCCGATTCGGAGCACTAATTCCCGACCGAGTCGTACGTGCGTCCGGGCGAGCGAGTACGATGCGTGCGCTCGCGAAATCTCCGATCGACTCGTTCGCAGGACCCGACCGCTCCGACCGACTCGCACGGGGACGACGCGCACCTCGCAATGGAGACGTTTCCCGGCCGGGTAAGTACGATGCACACCTCGACCGCTCCGACCGACTCGCGCAGCCCGGCTCCAAGGAGCTGTCGGAGCCGCACTTTGGGGGTCCGTGTCGGACCCCCCTGGAAGCGTAGGCGTGCGAGTCGCACACAGGGGGGACCCATGGGTCCCCCCAACACGTGCATGTACGGTGCGACCCGCATCGACGCGAACACACTGTAGGGGGCACCCTTGTTCGCGTCGTGCCCATTGAGTCAATGGGAGCCCGTGTACGCGTCGTACGACCGGCTCCCATTGAGTTCAATGGGAGTCCGACCGAATCGAGTCCAATAGCGTGCGTGCGCATCGTACTCGTTCGGTCGGACTGCTAGGGTCCGATTCGGTCGGAAATCTCTCCGGGTCCGACTCGGTCGGAGAGATTTCCGGCCCGAATCGGAATCGGCCCCTTAGTGTCCAGCACCTACCCCAATTAAATACTGGTTGGAGTGGGAATAGTAAATTAATTAAGTTTAGTGTCCGGCACCTACCCCAATTAAATACAGGCTGGAGTTGGAATAGTAATTAAATAAGGTTCAGTGTCCAGCACCTACTCCAATTAAATACTGAATGGAGTGGGAATAGTAATTAAATTAGGTTTAGTGTCCAGCATCTACCCCAAATAAATACTGGCTGGAGTGGGAATATTAAATTAATTAACTTTAGTGTCCAGCACCTACCCCAATTAAATACAGAGTGGAGTAGGAATAGTAAAATAAGTTATTTTAATGAAAATTATTATTGTGTATTTATGTTGAGTGGAGTAGTAAGCATAATTTAGGGGAGTGTTTTTAAAATATATGAAATTAATATTATTAGAGTTAAAATTAGTTAAAACATATTAGTTATATTTACATCAAGAACAGCTATATCATGTATATATTACACAATGAAAATTATGCATTTTATAGTATATCATTTATTACAAAATATTTAATTATGTACATTAAATGTGATAGCAATGAAAAGGTAGTCAAAAAAGAGAAATCTCATTTTTATTAATACTTTTTATTATATAAAACATAAAAATGACAGGTAAATCCAAAATGTAATTTTTTATTAAACAGTAGAAAATTAATCACAAACTATATATATATACAGGAGAGTGTATTTATTACATAAACAATACAGTTTACCAATATGTATATTTTAACAAGTAAATAATACAAAAAAATGTTAATAAAAGAAATTGTACTTCACAATTGTTTATATGTTAGAAATATATCATGATGCATTTGAATTTTTTATGCACATTTTATACATTAGTATATATTTATAATAAGTGCTAAATATTGTTTGTCATTTTTAACATTTTTACAACTGTTACACATTTTGGTATTTATTAACATAATGTACTGAAAATATTTGTACAATACATTTCAGATAAAATAACATAGTTTAATTTTGTAATACAAACATAATATATTTTAATTATTATTAATAATAATAAAATATTAATATTAATAATTATTACGTTTAATAACAGTTGTTCATTTATTTAAAACTGAGATATTTTTTAACAAAAAACAACATTAATAAAATGTTTTAGTAATTGTTGTTTGACATATATACATTTTTCTAATTATAATATTAAATATTATTAATTCATAATATTTATTATTATAATTTTACATAATATAAAAAAGAGAAAATAAATATAAATAAATCAGGTATATTTTAAAGTATTTTATTAGAATGTAACAGTAATTTTTAAACCATTGTATAATATTAAATAAATAGTTTAGCTATTTATTTAATATGTTTATAGTTGCCATGTTTGTTTGGGGCTTTAATTTAGTAACCGCTCGCTGTTGTTTTGGGTCATTTGGGAAGAAAGAAGCTCGCGGTTGGGAGCTGCTTCACGTCTAAGAAGGTAAGAGTAATTTTCTTTAATATTAAACTATTTTAAGTGTATTTTGATGGTAGTAATGTTGTAATTAGTGTGCGTGGAGTTATGTTTTAGAAGTTATGGTGTGTTTAGTGTTTTATTTAGTTATTAACTGCTAACGTGTTCCGTATTTGCGGCCTACTTAGATTTTTTCTATTTATGTTGTTTTTACGTTAATACTATGTGAATAATGTTTGTAGTTATGTTTTTAAGTGTATTATGTGTACATTTGTGTGGGTGGGAATGTTTTTTTTTTTATTTGTAGGTTTTACGACAAAGAAGTTTGGAATTACGGAACATTGCAAATTATTTTTATTTAAGGAAGTGTGTATTAGTTATATTAACTAATAATTATTTTATACTTCCTTCATTTTTCGGTTTTCATGGAGCGGTTTTTAATTTTATACTATTTTTCGGGTTTTTTATGGTTACTGGATTGTCGATTTTTCCCTGGAGGATTAAGTTTTTGATACAGTTGTATTGGGGTTCCTTTTTAATATCTATGGATTGTGAACTACCTGGATTACTTGGAAGATGTGGCATTTTCGTATTAGAGCAACGGGAAAGGTAAGTGTTTTTAAATATTTTAATTGTGGGAGGGAAATGATTTTAATTTAATTGCAGTTGTTGTTTAGTTGCTTTGCTGTTTAATTAATTTGTGTATATATATGTATATATACATTTATAACACATATTAGACAAATTAATTAATTTTTTGATTTAAAAGAATGCAGTTTTTATCTAATCATTTTTTTCTTCAGAATAGTATATTTACATTGTTTATATGTTTTAGAGTAGAGTTTTAGCTATCATATTTAAGTACTCAAGGCCCCTTGTGGAAGGGTATAGCTGAACTTGCTGTTGGAGATACTGATACATTTGATTAGTTTGTCTAGATAGTTTGGGTTTTAATTGGATGACAGATTGTTGCATTCTGAGTTCTTGGAAGCTTTGTTCTTTTTGTATGGCAAGTAATAGTTTATGTAGGATAGGAGTGCTTCATCCTGTAGAAGATAGGAAGACATTATGCCAACCCTCAACTGCATTGTTTGTTTTAGCTTCTTGGTTAAGTGTAGTTAGATACACATTCCACCAAGGAATTTGAAATTTAGGTTGACGCCTATGGCCTGATCTGTGTAATCTCCCCACCCAGGTATCCTCAAAATAATCTAGGAGGGAGATAATTTTTGTTCATTTTGTTGGTAAAATGGACTTTCAATTAAAATGTTATAATGCTCAGCCACATCTGCCACTGGCACGTAGGCCAGGACAATTAGATTTTTAATTTGGTATGCAAAGGTAATATTTGTTGCATATTCCACACATAGAGGGTCATTACGATGGCGGGCGGACAAAGTCCGCCCGCCACCGTAGCGGTGAATGGGACCGTCCGCCATAGGAGCGGCGGTCCCACCGCGAGTATTAGGATGCCACCGCCACGGTGGCGGTGGCATCCCCTATTCCCAACATTGCGGCGGGTGGTGTTCACAGCACCGCCCGCCACAATGCTGGGATTGCACGTCATGCATTGGCATGCACAAAGTGACAGGCACCACGCGGTGCCTGCCACCCTGTCCATGCCAATGCAGGGGGGTACCTGCACCCCCCACCCCCCAACATCCTGGGGGCCCGCTACAGGCCCCCAACTGCGAAGACCGTATGCCTTTCCATGGCGGCATTGCCGCCATGGAAATGCTGCTCTCCGCCACCATCCTAATATGGATGGCAGTGTCTTACAGACACCGCCACCATATTATTGCCCTTTTCCGCCCGGTCCCCTGTTGGACCGGCGGAAAACCGGCGGACGGTCTTTCCGTCCGCCGGGCTCCCTCAAGCCATCGTAATGTGGCGGAGGGGAAATGGCATGCGGGCGGAGGGGAATGGTGGGCAGATTGCCACCGCCATACGGGCGGTGGCGATCCGCCCGTCATCGTAATGACCCCCTAAGTGCAGATTTCTGTAAATGTCTCCATAAACATTGGTTGAAATGGAAGTAACATCCTTGTATAGATGTGTGGGGATACAATTTAAGGATAGAATTTATCATGGCTTGCTCAAAGTCTATTATTATTCTTTAAGGAAAACAGTCGTTTGTTTCTTGCTTTATTTTACCTAACATTTCAGTATATGTTGCATTCTGTTTATTTGGTAACAATGCATATATAAAGGGGATGCAACTGTTATGATATTGCCCATTAATACTGTAAAGTTGGTAGAATGGTTTGGGGCATATTGTGAAGGTGCCATCCATCATCCAGGTTTGGCATTGTTGAAATTTAGTTATATTGTTTGCTGTAGCAAACACAATAATACTTTTATCTTTATTTTTATTGTCAAAGAAAATAAAAGGTTCATCACTGTGTGTTATACTTAGTTCTGGGGGAATTATGACATCTTCAAAATTTTTACGTGTAGGTATTGTGGTTGTTGTTGCTTTTTTGGTCTTAGCTATGGTTCTTTTAATTGTAGCAATGGATGGTAATTGACCGGTTGCTTCTTTGGGTACTTTAGGTAAAATTCCTTTAAGTATAACACTTGTAGGAGTTTGTGAGCTAGTACTTAATTATTTTGTATTATCAAGGGTTGCTCTCACTTCAATTTCAGAAACATTCGGTGGATGGTTATGTTCTCTAGTGTATAATACAGTTGTTTCCCTGGTGGTAGCGCGACCATAACATTTATTTGAATAATATTTTGAACATTTCCAGTTCACTTTAAGGCCCGTTTGCTTCTCTTTGGTGTAGACGTACCCCATGTAACACAATAAGAATTACCCTTTCTGAGATGCTATAAATTGGGCACCTTCAGTCATTGTGATGTGGAAAATTCTATAAAAAATGTATATGAACATATATGAAAAAGCATATTATACATGTTTATAGGGTTAAAAAGAAAACATTTTTTACATATACTTACCAAGTGTTATTTAGTTGTCTTTAAATGGAGATGTTCTTTGTTCAATAAATGCTGTTTGGTCGAAGTTTTCTGTGAAAGGAAAATAAAGCATATTTTATTTGATGTTTTACAATTTTACATGGGGTGGTATTGGTGTTTAGGATAGACTATAGCTTCATTAACGTTTTTGTTAGATTTTATAAAGGCTTTTAAAAGGTTTAAAAAACTAAATGGGGTGGTTTTGGGGTCTGGGATATATTAGGTGTTTAGTTGCATTTTAGGGAGATTTTACAAAGGCTTTTTAAAGTATACTTACTTTGTTAGTGAGCTGTTTTTGCGAGGTAAATTATTTTTTCTCGTTCTTTGGAGTAATATCTGTAGTGGAAATATAAAGAGATAAAATATATAAGTTAGTAATTTTAGTTAGCAATTGAAATCTGTGTTACATTTTAATTTAACTGCTTATTTAGAAATGGTAATTTACTTACTTTTTCCTAAGTGTAGTAGGCTTTATTTTGATGCAGTCTTTGATTGTGGTCAAAATCCGGCAGAGTTTCGCCTTCCTTAATTATTTTGGTTTAAGGTGTAAAATAAGACTGATTTTTCTTTGTTTATATAGTGTCTTTTTAATTGTTTGTTGAATTTCATTGGTTTATTTCGATCTTCTGTATTTTTATTGGTTAATTTTTACTTTGTTTCTTGGTTTGGGAATTGTTTTCCTTATATGGAAAACGCTAATTAAGAGTAATTTTTTTTTTGGGGTGAGGAAGGAGATGTTGAACTAATTATATTTTAATAAAATATATATAAAATGTATTAAAATGTTTGAATATGTTGCAAGTATATATTTTAAAATATTATTTTTGGTGTGTTTATTATGTTATTATTTATTTATGTTGTTATAATTGTGATAGTTATGTTTTTGGTTCAATTTAATGTGATATGTATGTTTATGCAATTTACTGTATTTATGGTGTTTAAAGTAATTGTTTTAATGTATTATTGAGTTGTCGATGTATTGAAAAAAACGATAATATTGATGTCTATATTTTTGTAGTCGATATTTTAGACATGTCCTATATTTATTTATAAACGTCGATATTTTGTATAGCGATATTTATGTGTGCGATATTTGTGTTGTCGATATAGTTGTATCACAATATTGTGGTATCGATATTTGTGAATTTTTATAATTAAGTATGCAACATCGATATTTTTGATATCTATATTTTTGCGTCGAAATATTTGCAGTTCGATAATGTGACTTTCGGTATTGTGGGGACTTCCTCCAGTAACAGGGCATCACCCGTGTGGTTCTTGCGCAGTGTGCAAGCAGACTAAAGTGACCAAGGAGATCTGTTTCTCCGCTAGTTTCAAGTGGACCCTTACCCGCCATACAAATTGCAACACGACACAATGCATTTATATGGTAACCTGTCCCTGCGGCCTTAGATACATAGGCATGACAATGCGTACAGTCAAGACCCGGATAACTGAACACAAAAGCAACATTAGATGTCAAAGGGTCACAACCAGACTGTACACGCACTTTAAAGACACCAAACATCACCCTGACTCCCTCCAGTGGGTGATCCTGGAAGCCCACAACCAGATTTTACAACCAACGCTTTTCAGGATTGAACAGAGATGGGTCCATAGACTCTCTACACACCGTGTAGGGCTCAATGATGACATTCCATGGAGCTCACTGATTTAACTGTATCCATACCCTGAGTTCTTTGTAAATGAGTACATTATCCGATAACATTTGCTCTGTGGCACTGACCATTGTCTATCAGTGGTGTGCCTCTTAACACTAGGATTAACGGATATGATCGACCTCTTCACACCTATGGGTATGCGGTCCCCACTGACACATCATCCTTGAACCATCAGTCTACGCCTTCGTCTGTCTCACACTGTTTGACTGACCTTGGTACAACCCAGACGTTGTCAACTCCAACTGACACCATTACACCCTTGGCAAGCTCGCTTCACGCTGCCTTCATTATATCACCACGTACCATCGCTCACACGATTTCTGCCTTTGATTGTCAACCTCGTAGGCGACCACTACTAATACTGCGATGAGACACTGACACTAGACCTATGTACGACATTGACATACACCTTTCAGGTACTTATCTCAGGTACTTTTCCAAGATGGCCGCTCCATTCACCAGCATCCCATCAGTTTTTCCATCATGGCCCCCAGTCCCGCAAGATTTCCCATGAATCGCGGGATGACTCGCGGGCTTTTGTCTGACCATGAGTATTTCTGACAACCTTATATTGACACATCCCATCGCTTACAAGGCTTCTGCCTTTGATTGCCAACCTCGTAGGCGGCCACTACTAATACTGCGATGAGACACTGATGATACTTGATCTATGTACAACATTGATACACACCTCTTAGGTACCTCTCTAAGATGGCCGCTTCATTCACGAACATCCCATCAGACCTTCCACCATGGCCCCGAGTCTCGCGAGATCTCTCCTGAACCGTGGGAAGACTCGCGGGCTTTGAACTGACCACGAGTATTTTTACCCTCCGGACCAGTCTTACATCACCATCCCGGTTTCGGCGGCAGGGTAGGTCAGGAAACGAGCGTTCACCGAGCGTGGGTAAGTGGATCTTTCTCTACCCGGATCGCCTCGACGCCCTAACTAGCATGTGGGTAAGTGACTTTATCGGGGACGCTCTGAGTTGACGCCTCCCACCCTCCCTTCCCCCTTGGGGGCATCCAACCCGTTCCGTCCATCCCTGGTTGGTGGCATCCCTGTCAGGTGGATACCATGGTGACCCATACTCGGTACTGGCCTGTCAGCATGCACACCACCGTGAGCAGCTACTGCCCCGGGACCGCCACTATACGGGAGGCATGGGCCAACGATCGCCTCCACAGGACATGGGAGCTGGTAGCGGACCCTGGGCACCCCATTACTGTTGATTGCCCCTTGTATGTTTCTGCCGCCAGAGCCCCCCCTTGTGTCTCACATTGACAGAGTTGGTTCATCTTATGACTACATTCAGCCTCCTGTTTCCCTACCTTATCCCCTAGGACACACATTGTTGCCCATAATGACCACCGGACTCCGTTGCAGGCAACCTTAGACAGCAACTTTGGTGAGCCGTGTTCTAGCATATCTGTTTTTACTAAATAAGTTTCTCATCTTGAGTGTCCTCCATTTTTAATGTTTTTATTATCATGTGCTTATCATGTATAGCTGGGATTTCCATTATACGATTGTCGCATGAATTTTTCCTTTGTTCACTACACCATAAGCACGGTGTAGAGCATGGGTGTATATGCACTAATACACCTACACACCTTGTCTGAGTATTTTGAACGGGAAACATCCTGAACAACGACTCCGGAACAACGAGTTCTGGAGTCACGAAAGCGGAACTCCGCCCTGCCCGAACAACGACTCAGCCTTAACCACGCATGTGCGTGGTTAAGGCTGATTCGGTCTAGTGTTCGGGCAGGGCGGAGTTCAGAGGAGCGTCGCAGAGGAACAGGTAAGAGGGGTTAATTTTCAGGAGGTGGTGGGGGTTTAGGATTAGATTTTAGGGGTTTGGGGTTTAGTTTTAAGGTGGGGGACTTAGTTAAAAAGGTGTTGTGTTTGTTTTTAGGGTGTGTGGGTGATCGTGTTTATTATTAGGGAAGGGGGAATTAGTTATTAGGGTTTGTGGGTGATCGTGTTTATTTTTAGAGTGGGGGAATTAGTTTTAGGAGGACGGGGGAGATTGGTGTTAGTATGCAGGGGTTGGGGGGTTTGGGGTTAGTTTTTAGGGGTTTGGGGTTAGTTTTTAGGGGTGTGCGTGATCGTGTTTGTTTTAAGGATGTGTTGGTGATTGAGTATATTTTTAGGGTGGGAGGGAATTAGTGTAGTGTGTGTGGGTGATCGTGTTTACTTTTAGGCTAGGGGAATTCGTTTTAAGGGGTGGGGGATGGGG
Organism: Calotriton arnoldi; assembly: GCA_963921515.1. Lineage (NCBI taxonomy): Eukaryota > Metazoa > Chordata > Amphibia > Caudata > Salamandridae > Calotriton > Calotriton arnoldi. The sequence goes on along the minus strand of CAWUFW010001712.1, from coordinate 306,863 downwards.
GTACTAGTTGGAAAGCATTTTTAACACGCATTCCTTTACCACAAAAAATCGTGGTAAAGGAATGCATGGTAAAAAATCGTGGTTTAGACAAGGTCGTGGTTGCGACCTCGTTGTTAGGAAAGTCGTGGTTGGGGAACTCGTTGTTCCAACATACAACCATTTTGAACGTGATGCTGAGTTAATAATCGTAAATACGTATCTTTTGTCCCCACATTTAGGATACCTACCTGATAACATGGTATGTAGGCTTTTCGCTTATCATGTCGTGTAGATAGTTATGTTGGTCCTGATGAAGTGCCTTGATCCTCCTGACGCATAGAGCACGAAACATGTTGACCTTTAGAGAGTAGAGCATATACAGCTAGAAACCCTTTTATCTAGTTCACTGCCACTCTCCCTGTTTTTACTCAGGCAGTTTACCTCCCAGAATAAAACTCTACTAGGACTAACTGACCTGTTTTAATCCACGCACTGCACATCTACACACACTAGGCCCCTCACCCCCACTGCACCCAACGGCAGAAACAAAAGACCCCCGCCAAAGAGCCCCGTACTGGGTGCCCGTCAGGTATTGCAGCGCCGACCTGACGAGGGGCAGGCTCATATGATGAAGCATGACACCTAACTTGTTAGGTGTGTGAGAGCCCTAGTTCCGACAAGGGAATTTCCCCCTTGTTTTCTACTCTAGGTGAGACGACCAATCCTTGGTGTCACTTCCACCTGCACTCCCACGTTCTTCTACTCAGACCCTGAGGAACTTCATACCCTCTTTGCTCACTGTCTCTGTGGGGCATGTATGCTGGACCTCTTTAAACTTGCCCCTCTGTCCCTCCTGTTTGGTACATGATCAGCGAGGGCTACCCCCTTGGGACTCTTTTATAGGTTACCAGGGATAATTTTTGTATCCCATTTGGCCCATACCTTGACATTCTCTCAACAATCATGGACAACCACCATGGCCTCAGCTTCGGTGACGAAGCAGTATCAGACATTCTAGACAGGACACCATCTTTATTGGGAGCCGATGGCACCACTGCCTCCGGCTCATTATTGGATGACTGGAATTCCCTAACCACCCTGAAAAAGGAGTGGCTTAAAATAACGCTCCATGGCGCCCTTATGACAGAATACTTACGAGCTAATATTGCCCCTTCGGGCCTGATTGTGAGCAACTTCCCAAGACTCTTTTTGGATGATGCCACCTTCAAAGAGTGGTCCCTAGTTGCATGGAAATGCACTAGGGACTGGCTCGTGCTAATCATTAACACAGCCAGAAGGCTTGCAGATGCACTTCTAGTGAGGATTCAAATTGCAGAAGGGGCACTAAAAACAACTGTGCAGATTACAGCGTATAAAACTCGACTAGCAGAAATCAATGCCGAGATTTCTGATAACAAGGATTATTTGATGAAACAGAAGATATCTAAACTGCAAAAAGATTTGCAGAAATTTGAAAAAGAGAAAGTCTACCCATACCTCAAAGCTGACTATACGTCTGCCAAAATGAGTTATTCATCGGACGACAACTCAGATAGGAGAAGCTCGACAGACAGTGAATCCAGTGCAGGGAGTTGGGGTAGTAATAATTCAAGGAGGGCACATCGCCCCAATCAGTACTATGGTGCACCGCCATACCAGGGCCCAGCAGTCTACCAGGCCCCCCCCCCCTCCATTCTGGCAGTACCCACCATACCAACATGGGCCACCTCAGTTCTTCCAGAATAGCAACGCCCCTTTTTTAGACAGAGGCTGGGGCAGAGGAAGAGGGCGCAACAGAAGAGGATCTCAAAAACAGGTTCATTGGGAAGACCAATCAACATACAACATAGAGACAAGGAGCAGAATACAAGGCAAGAGACACTAGTGGTAAACCTCTCTCACCGTCCACTAACTGACCAGGAGCAGACAGTGTTGGAGAAAGGTTTGGGTTTTGTTCCCACCCCCCGGGTTGATTCATTCAGAGACGTTTGCGAGGTCCAGAACTTGTTTAGAAAGGTACAGCTCAAAACCTTTTTTCAAGACCGTCCATCTAATGAATCGGAGGACTCAGGACTGAGAAACCCTTCGACCTTTACCCCCAACAATAGCATGGTCCCTGTGGAAGTTGTAACATTTGAGAAAGCTGTTCTCAAGGAATTAGCCCTTCCCCATAACAAAACTCCTTTTCACAACCTATCAAACTCCGAATTGAACGCAGCAAACAGTCTTGCTGAGGACACAACCATCACAATCAAGCAGGCAGACAAGGGTGGGGCCACTGTAATCCAAAGTACTGTCAATTACGATGCAGAATGCAGTCGTCAACTTCTTAACGACAGATACTACACACCGATAACAGTGGACCCTACCACCCACCTCACCACCATGATCTCCACATTGGTCTTCGAGGCTGAAACCAATGGTTGGATCAGCCAGAAGGAGGCGGCCTTCTTGGTAACCAAGGAACCGAGGGTACCATACTTTTACACCTTACCCAAAATTCATAAGGGTACTACCCCGGTTCCAGGCCGCCCAATAGTCTCTGGTATTGACTCAATATTGGAACCCCTCTCTAAATTTTGCGACTACTTTCTCCAACCCATTGTGAGACAGACCCCCTCTTACGTCCGGGACACCACAGACATACTCAGGATTATTGAGGAGACAGACAATGCCAACGAAATAGGCCTGCTTGTCACTCTTGTCGTGGAGGCTCTATACACAAACATACCCCAGAGAGCCACACTATCAGTCATAGAAACCGCGCTAAACGAACTGGAGTGGACCTCACCCACCCCTGTATCGTTCATCATGGAATGCGCAACCCTGGCTTTGACTGAAAATTTCTTTCAATACAAGAAACAGCTATACCATCAAAGCCAGGGGAATTCGATGGGCAGTACCTTTGCCCCCAGTTTAGCCTGCTTGTATATGGCTGCTTTTGAAAGAGACATCATCCACAACACTAACAACCCATATCTCTATAACTTGAAACTGTGGAGACGTTTCATAGACGATATCCTCATTTTCTGGAGAGGGGATCGCTCTACATGTGAGGAGTTTGTCACTTGGGTTAATGATCAAAATGAATTTCTAACATTTACTCACACCATCTCGGAGACCGATATCCCTTTCTTAGACCTGAAAATCCTACTGACCGGGCGGGTCACTCAGTACCACACTTTATAGAAAATCCACTGACCGCAACAGCTTATTGCTATATAACAGTCACCATCCTAGAGCGCTGAGAGACAACCTCCCCTTCGGGCAGTTATTATGCATCAGGCGTAACTGTACTAAGACCTCTGATTACAAAACAGAAGCCAGCACTCTGGCTGCCAATCTCAGGGCAAGAGGTTACCCAGAACGCAGAATCAGGGACTCCATGAAACGGGCTAGGAACAACCCTAAGGAGGCCCTCCTCAAGGTACATCCCAAACCCACGACAGACACCCTAACGTGTGTCACATCATTCACCCCAGATTCAGCCCGCATTAAGAAAATCATCTTAAAACATTGGGCTATCTTAGGTACAGGTGACCTATGCATCCCTAGGCCAAGGTTTGCATACAAACGGACACGGAATCTCAAGGATATTCTGATACACACTAGACCTAAACAAATCAGACAAACCACACAGCAGACCCTGTGGGGACTTCCTCCAGTAACAGGGCATCTCCCGTGTGGTTCTTGCGCAGTGTGCAAGCAGACTAAAGTGAACAAGGAGATCTGTTTCTCCGCTAGTTTCAAGTGGACCCTTACCCGCCATACAAATTACGACACAATGCATTTATATGGTAACCTGTCCCTGCGGCCTTAGATACATAGGCATGACAATGCGTACAGTCAAGACCCGGATAACTGAACACAAAAGCAACATTAGATGTCAAAGGGTCACAACCAGACTGTACACGCACTTTAAAGACACCAAACATCACCCTGACTCCCTCCAGTGGGTGATCCTGGAAGCCCACAACCAGATTTTACAACCAACGCTTTTCAGGATTGAACAGAGATGGGTCCATAGACTCTCTACACACTGTGTAGGGCTCAATGACGACATTCCATGGGGCTCACTGATTTAACTGTATCCATACCCTGAGTTCTTTGTAAATGAGTACATTATCCGATACCATCTGCTCTGTGGCACTGACCATTGTCTATCAGTGGTGTGCCTCTTGACACTAGGATTAACGGATATGATCGACCTCTTTACACCTATGGGTATGCGGACCCCACTGACACATCATCCTTGAACCATCAGTCTACGCCTTCGTCTGTCTCACACTGTTTGACTGACCTTGGTACAACCCAGACGTTGTCAACTCCAACTGACACTATTACACCCTTGGCAAGCTCGCTTCACGCTGCCTTCATTATATCACCACGTACCATCGCTCACACGATTTCTGCCTTTGATTGTCAACCTCGTAGGCGAATACTACTAATACTGCGATGAGACACTGACACTAGACCTATGTACGACATTGACATACACCTTTCAGGTACTTATCTCAGGTACTTTTCCAAGATGGCCGCTCCATTCACCAGCATCCCATCAGTTTTTCCATCATGGCCCCCAGTCCCGCGAGATTTCCCATGAATCGCGGGATGACTCGCGGGCTTTTGTCTGACCATGAGTATTTCTGACAACCTTATATTGACACATCCCATCGCTTACAAGGCTTCTGCCTTTGATTGCCAACCTCGTAGGCGGCCACTACTAATACTGCGATGAGACACTGATGATACTTGATCTATGTACAACATTGATACACACCTCTTAGGTACCTCTCTAAGATGGCCGCTTCATTCACGAACATCCCATCAGACCTTCCACCATGGCCCCGAGTCTCGCGAGATCTCTCCTGAACCGCGGGAAGACTCGCGAGCTTTGAACTGACCACAAGTATTTTTACCCTCCGGACCAGTCTTACTTCACCATCCTGGTTCCGGCGGCAGGGTAGGTCAGGAAACGAGCGTTCCCCGAGCGTGGGTAAGTGGATCTTTCTCTACCCGGATCGCCTCGACGCGCTAACTAGCATGTGGGTAAGTGACTTTATCGGGGAACGCTCTGAGTGGACGCCTCCCACCCTCCCTTCCCCCTTGGGGGCATCCAACCCGTTCCGTCCATCCCTGGTTGGTGGCAACCCTGTCAGGTGGATACCATGGTGACCCATACTCGGTACTGGCCTGTCAGCATGCACACCACCGTGAGCAGCTACTGCCCCGGGACCGCCACTATACGGGAGGCACGGGCCAACGATCGCCTCCACAGGACATGGGAGCTGGTAGCGGACCCTGGGCATACCATTACTGTTGATTGCCCCTTGTATGTTTCTGCCGCCAGAGCCCCCCCTTGTGTCTCACATTGACAGAGTTGGTTCATCTTATGACTACATTCAGCCTCCTGTTTCCCTACCTTATCCCCTAGGACACACATTGTTGTCCATAATGACCGCCGGACTCCGTTACAGGCAACCTTAGTCAGCAACTTTGGTGAGCCGTGTTCTAGCATATCTGTTTTTACTAAATAAGTTTCTCATCTTGAGTGTCCTCCATTTTTTATGTTTTTATTATCATGTGCTTATCATGTATAGCTGGGATTTCCATTATACGATTGTCGCATGAATTTTTCCTTTGTTCACTACACCATAAGCACGGTGTAGAGCATGGGTGTATATGCACTAATACACCTACACACCTTGTCTGAGTATTTTGAACGTGATGCTGAGTTAATAATCGTAAATACGTATCTTTTGTCCCCACATTTAGGATACCTACCTGATAACATGGTATGTAGGCTTTTTGCTTATCATGTCGTGTAGATAGTTATTTTGGTCCTGATGAAGTGCCTTGATCCTCCTGACGCATAGAGCACGAAACATGTTGACCTTTAGAGAGTAGAGCATATACAGCTAGAAACCCTTTTATCTAGTTCACTGCCACTCTCCCTGTTTTTACTCAGGCAGTTTACCTCCCAGAATAAAACTCTACTAGGACTAACTGACCTGTTTTAATCCACGCACTGCACATCTACACACACTAGGCCCCTCACCCCCACTGCACCCAACGGCAGGAACAAAAGACCCCCGCCAAAGAGCCCCGTACTGGGTGCCGGTCAGGTATTGCAGCGCCGACCAGACGAGGGGCAGGCTCATATGTTGAGGCATGACACCTAACTTGTTAGGTGTGTGAGAGCCCTAGTTCCGACAAGGGAATTGCCCCCTTGTTTTCTACTCTAGGTGAGACGACCAATCCTTGGTGTCACTTCCACCTGCACTCCCACGTTCTTCTACTCAGACCCTGAGGAACTTCATACCCTCTTTGCTCACTGTCTCTGTGGGGCATGTATGCTGGACCTCTTTAAACTTGCCCCTCTGTCCCTCCTGTTTGGTACACTTTCGGTATTATGTCAGTGATTCGTATTAATTTGCTCTCTTATTTTCCTCTCTTCTCTATATGTCTAACCATTTTAACTCTCCTTTCATTGGTTTCTTTAACAGACTCGTGCTCCTCATTACTTAAATTACACACATACTCCCAGTTGATATTTTTAATTTTCTGACCAATTTGTGCAGTTGTATTTAGGAATTTACTATATTTAAAACCCTTATTAGCAGGTTTGTCTTTGTAGATAGGTAGATCTTTCAGCAAGACGTTGAAATCCAACAATTAAGGAGACAAAAATGAATTTTTGTTAAAAATACAAACAAACACATTGCAGGATAAATCATAACAAATCGGTTGTTGTAAGTAGGTGGCACCTTCATCTACATAAGAGGGAAGAAGAGTACACACAAAATAATCTTTGACTCCTGTTATCTGGACATATTCACTCAACGTTTTAGTGTAAATATTATCTTAAAATCCACTAGCTAAATTTCCCCTATGTGTCAGTATGTTATGTTTCACTTCATTAGGTACTGTAGTTTATTTATCATTTGTGGGGACATATCACACAGGAGAGAGAAGGCACAACAACAGGCCAACTAAGACTATTAATATCATTAGTAGAACAATCAGACTAATAATTTTGCAGCATCTGCGATATGCTGTTTTCTATTCAGTCTAAGCTAAAAGTCATTGTGAAACTCCCAAAGGGAAACACAAATCTTCTTTAAAACAATAATAGACTTTTCCTCTTATTTCTTTGAAAACATTGATCAAATAAACTTCAAAAGTGTCTTCTTTTTCAGTTATTCTCAGTTCTTGCTCTCAAAATGTTTTTGTTCTTCTTTTCGAATTTGGTTAGAAATTCTCAGTTTGATTTAGTCGTTGACATTCTCTTAATGTTTCAAGGTGGTTCCTATTCTTCAGGTTCACTTTCAAGTGCTCTTTCAAAGTGTGTTGGCAACAGTTTATTGGACTGTAGATTTCTTGTTCTGACTTTTCTTCTTTTTCTTTCTGAGATCCTGATGCTAATTATACCAGGTGAAGCATACTTTCTGTTTGGAGTTCCTCTTTTTTCAGGACACTAATAACAACTTTTCTCCCCTCTACACTTCCATGCTGCTAAAAAGAACCAATGGATTGTGATTCTAGAATAGGTCCAGAACTTGTGGGCCCGGCCCTTTCAGAAGCAGAATGCGCAGAGCATTTATCGCCTCTGTCTCCCAATTCCCCAGCAGGGAGAGGGGAAGCACAAATGTGAAGGTTACGCTTGTCTCTTGATGAAGTAAGTCGAGGTGGGGTCTTTATACCACAACGGATTCCTCTCAAACAAGAATTTCAAAATACGGGGGCAGATGCTCAAATGCCATTACACACAAAAAAACGGAAAGAGGTCCACATACCATGTGGGACTAATTGCCTTTAGGAGAGGTTAGACTGTGTGGATCCCGCAACATTTGGCTTCATACCCACTATGATACCATTGGGAACCAACTGCTTGGCCCGCTTCTTTCAAGAAAAGCCTATGAGCATGATAAATATATGATTGCTGCAATAATGATCTCAGAGGGGTACATACTCTTTATTTCAGTGTGTGGCTGCAGAGAGACGTCCCCTTCCACTACTTCCATGGGGCAATTAGTTTAAAACATCAGGGTGAGTGTTGTTTGCTGTGCTGCCTTAAGAGTGATGTGACAAGAGCCGTATTTCTCATGAGTGCAAAATAAGTACACCATTTGCAGTGTATCACTGGTTTTGCTTATGCATGCTTCTACGATCGGCCTACAGTCCAAAATGTGAGTCTTACTACTGAATGTTTTTATTTTCAATGTATTGAAACAGGACGTCCATACTCTCCTGATACAGAGAGTATTTGTACGTACATACAAATAGTATGAATACCTAGGTATGAGTACCTCGGTATGAGTACCTCTAAACATGCATACATAGGTTAGAGTGCTCCCCTGATTAATGCATTAATAGACATATACAGGTGGAGACTTACCACTACAAAAACCACCATCCTGACCAAAATAACTGACTTGATTTGGCCAAACGGACTGGCTGAAACATTTCAAAGACAACAGAATGTTGGGGGAATTGAGTCCCTGTTACATTGGCCAATGGTTTTAATCTAGTTTGAGAAGCCTTACTACAATTGTATTGGGTCATTCCTCTAGACAAGTTTAACACTTTTCTCCAAGCTCTACCTATAATCAGGGCCACTGAAATTATGCGATTGTGCATTATAGTGAGGTACCACCAGAAAGTGTCCTTTCAATGGTACCTCTCCAGTTCAGATCGGTGCCTGCGAACTGAGCTCTACTGTTCTCCGATAACTGAAAGCAGCTACTTTTAGTCTCACATTTGATGATGTCAGCACGAATGACGTGTTTGTTGCTCGTCAACAGAAAAAAAAAACAATTCCTCAATTAGTATGGAAAGAGGAGAGCCTACCCGAATCGATATCTTGATATATGCTGTTAATTACCACATGCAATTAGCAATGCAATGACCCAGGATTTGGAAATTATCTCCATTTCGTTGGCGAAAACTTGGAATAATACGGTAATATCACACCATGAATTCACCCCGCAATTTCTGAATTCTCAGGTGCCATATTACCACGTCAGGAGCTCCATGACTCGCATGCGGAGGTCCTTAAATTCAACCTGAGAAGCCCTGGCTTCTCTGCTGACCGACATAGCACTGTTTATAGATTGTAGTCACCTGTAATCACTGTATTAATCTTCCACAACATGTATTTTGCAGTTAAAATACATCTACTTATATTCTGATTTGCCCATTGAACAGTCGAGTCGAAACACAACAAACATTCCTTCACCTCTCCTCAGGATTATATTTCTTTCTATTTTAAACGAGAATGCAGGGAACCCGCCGTGTTTTCTGAATTGTATATTTAGATCTGTCCTAAGAGACAGCTTTAGCTTTCTCACCAGTATCATGTTTTCAAAAAAATTCAAAAGAATTTGTTTCTGCCCACCCAAGCCCTATATAGGACGGGATCTGCCAGTTCGACTATTGCCACTTTTCACCGAGTGAAAGAATTTTGCTCTTCTACCCATGAACATTCACTTAAAAAGACGTGCACTTCAGTAACAGGACTGGTAGGCAGTCTCTGCTTTTACTTCTGATTTAATTTCATTTTTTCAGTGTATTTTGGCAAACGGGGCTTTTTGCCTACTTTTTTTCTCAACATATTCACTCTAGCTGTATATAAAAGACTTTTAATTATTTTTGCACTTTTAATATGTATTGCATTTTTTTGCCAACAATAGAAATAAAACACAGTAGTTTTATCAAGACGGCAATTGGCTTTGCCAACGTTTATTTTCTGTAGTAGTATTTTAATTTGTTTCAATTTGAGAGTAAAGTCCGCCTCCTTGTGGCCAATTGGGCATAATGCAATTTTTGATCGACGAGTCAGTTGAGCAAGACAACGATGCGATGTAAAGTAAGTCAATTATAGTTACGTTTATTACATTTGGGGGTTATTTACTAAGTTTTACGACGCTGCTCTCGTGGTTTTTGCTAAAGATTATAAAATCCTACTCAAAACTGCGCATCACTAGGAAGGCACCCAGCCCCTAGTAAATCTGGGTCTATAGCGCGGATATGTGAGGAAAGGTTTGCAGAAAATGTGCACCCCATTGTCTTAAACCTAAAGGCAAGGTTGAAAATGTGAACATTTTGAGTTGTGATTTAAAAGTACCTGCTGAGCTCAAAGGTGCCAACTTTCGCTGTGCCTAGGTTGCATTACATCAAACCACTGTAGGGGCTATGCTATGCACTGTGATACTTTGGGAGCAAAACTGTGCAACAAAATGTGGACACCCCAAAATGTATCTCAATCAGAGTTTCCTCATTTCTCTGGTTTGGAGACGGTGTGAACCTCACTGTTATGAGGCAATGTGTACCTGCGTAGGCACGTCTCAAAGCACCAAAAGAATAATTTCATAAATGGATGGGCCCACTCAACAAATGAGTTCTAGTCCAATGGGAAAGTTAAAGGATTTTATTACAGAATTCAAAACTGAGAGGATACACAGCCAATGCCATGAAAGCTCTTAGTGCAGAATGATAGAAAGAGTAAAAAAAATCAGGAATTATTTTAAGTCCGGAGTGGACAACAAAATTAGGAGAAAAATGGACTGCATCCCTAGCAGCATCTAACCCTTCAGGAAAGTCTTCTTCTGTGTCACCCACAAAATCAAGGGCGTTTTATACATTATTCTTGCATATGAAATTTCAGGATCTGCAGATTCATTGTCGTGTGAGCAAATGTAGAATTTCTTCAGCAAATCCGAGCACATGAAAAATAAACGTCATATTGACTTAACACCTAAGCACTAACCCACTAAATGAATAATTATTCAGTACCCTTAGCATCCTCTACACTAATGTCAACCAGGGTTGCTAGAACAAAACAAGATACATTAGCAATAATGTGTTATGTGAACGGAAGGACCTTGTAAATGTTTAAAGTCATGGCTGAATTTGGGAAGATTCATAGATAGCAGAATAACAACAGTGAAAATAAACCAGTACATTTCAGCTTGACTGTGTGCTGCGAAGTTTGCGAGAAGAGAAGCTGGGGGGGCGGGAGGCTTGTGGTGTGGGGTGGAAGTAGGATGAGTGAACAAGATGGTGTTTGCAGTAAAAATGTAGGGGCATATTATCAAGGAATAGCGATATTTATCGCTAACCGCGCTTAGCGCGACTTTGGTTAACGCCGCCTATCGCTGGAAAATATCGCTGAGATAACACCCTATTAACAAGGTTTATCTCCATAGCGATAAAATTTCCAGCGATAGCGGCAAAATGTGAGAATATCGCTGGAAAAGCAGCGATATTCTCGCATTATCGCTAAGGTGGATTCAGCATTAGAATCCACCTCCTATACTTTAAACAGGTAAGGCATCCTCACTAGCAGGTGATAAAATCTAGTGATAAACGCGCTTAGTGCGAATTATTTTATCGCTTCGCCTGCCTTGCTAATAGGGGGTAGTGGTGTTAGCGACTGTTTTCAGTCGCTTTTAGTAGGGAATGCCTTCCTTGCATGTCATTAGCGATAATTATCGCTGACATGCAAGGCGATGTGAATCCCGGCCGCTAACGCCTAAAAGCTGTCGCTAACGCCTGTTAGCGACAGCTTGCTAATAGGGCGATAAAAATATCGCCGCTTTAGCGGCAAAAAGTGCCGCTAAAGCGGCGATAAGGCCCTTGATAATATGCCCCGTAGTTTATTTAACATATATCAGCAAAACACACTTCTGCATGTCAGAAAATTCATTCCAAAAGCAATAGCACTACATCAGGGTATACCTGTGAAATCAAGAGTGAAAATTCATTCTGCACATTGTAAATGATGCACAAAAATATACACCCATAAAAATGTGTTACAAATCCCCCTTCAGATTATTCTATAATGACTAAAACACACCATTAATAAAAGTTAAACTAGTCAGGAATTATAATACAGTGTGTATCACTTTTTGTTTCTGGTTGATTCCTCCATCATCTTTAGCTGATTGTAAACACGAGCCTTGATATTCTCCATCTGGAGCTCTTCTTCTCTCTCTCATTTTAGAGATTTCCTCCTATTATTACTCTCACAATTTTGAAACAGACACAAGGAAATATACACAAGAGACATAGAATAATTCCACAAATCATTATGATTATTACAGATGTTAGGATTAGTTTTATAGTTCCCGCACCAAATTATCACTCTATTCACCAACCTTGCTAATCAAGGAACCTACAATCTCCCTCAAGCTGTGTTCCTCTAAAGCCTGTACTTGACAAGAAATCTTAGTTCTATTTGGTACTTACACGTTAATAACCCTACTGTTATCAGGTATAAAGTTACAGCATTCCTTGACCTCTAACACGTTGCGCACACTACCTTCCTCCGCAAGAAGGATATCTAGCTCTAAGCGGTCTGACAAAATCATTGCCCATATTGCAGCTATCTTAGAATTAATTTGAGTTAAAGCTCCTGTGGTGGTAGAAGCAAGCAGGTCCAGAAGCGTAGACAAATGTCTGATTTTCACATCTTTCATGTTCACGTCTATAGGTGGAATAATGTCTCCTAATATATATAATACTATTTGTCCAAATCCATGTTTCACTTTCCTCTAACCAACTATAACAACCATTTCACTCTTGTGATAGACTCTAGGAAACTCTTAAGCAAGATAACATGATCCAACCCATTCATGAGGCAGATTGAAATAAGCAGGTTTACTACACACATAATATATTCCTCTCAGAATCCGCTCTTCACCAATCACAAAATCACCGCCGTTTATAAATTAACTCCTTACACATTCACTTTCTTCCACATATTCAACTGTCTCAATTCTTGTAGGTTCACAACACACATCTCACCCTTTCTTTCATGTTCCATTCTCAATCTTGGATTCAAATTTGACAATCTAAATTCTTTTTCATCTTTAATTTGCTCTCTTATTTTCCTCTCTTCTCTATATGTCTGACCATTTTTACTCTCCTTTCATTGGTTTCTTTAACAGACTCGTGCTCCTCATTACTTAAATTACACACATACTCCCAGTTGATATTTTTAATTTCCTGCCCAATTTGTGCAGTTGTATTCAGGAATTTACTATATTTAAAACCCTTATTAGCAGGTTTGTCTTGGTAGATAGGTAGATCTTCCAGCAAGACGTTGAAATCCAACAATTAAGGAGACAAAAAGGAATTTTTGTTAAAAATACAAACAAACACATTGCAGGATAAATCATAACAAATCGGTTGTTGTAAGTAGGTGGCACCTTCATCTGCAGAAGAGGGAAGAAGAGTACACACAAAATAATCTTTGACTCCTGTTATCTGGACATATTCACTCAACGTTTTAGTGTAAATATTATCTTAAAATCCATTAGCTAAATTTCCCCTATGTGTCAGTATGTTATGTTTCACTTCATTAGGTACTGTAGTTTATTTATCATTTGTGGGGACAAATCACACAGGAGAGAGAAGGCACATCAACAGGCCAACTAAGACTATTAATATCATTAGTAGAGAGGAGGAGGCGTGGCAGCCGTGCATGATGGCCGCAGCCTAGAGGAGCTCCGGGACCACCGAGAAGTCCCCCAGCAATCCGCCACACAATCCGCATAAGAAACTGACCCCAAGGACTGAAACCAATCACCGGAACGTGTGGGGCATCCGCCGATCGCACTTGGAGGCCGGAATATCTACTCAGTGCGACCCCAGAGGCGCGTCCGTGGTGAGGCCTACTCGCCTGACTGCAGCAGCGGCCTCGATTCACGCAGCAACCCAGCGGGAGAGCACCCGAGTCGCGGCGGCCGCACCGGAAACGGCAGGTGTTATAATCATAGCAAAATACCGGCAGGAAAACGGAACGACCAGCCAGCATCGGGCGGCCTTGCCTGCAGAGAGCCTGGAGAACGGTGTGACCCCTGGTGCTGCCCCCGGGAGGCAAGAGACAGAGTAAGAGCGGCGGCTGCGGAGGGATCGCGCCGGAGTGGCCGAACGTGAGCTGACTGCCTCCTTTCATGCACAGAGGTGCCCGGGGCGGAGACATAGGGGTGCCATTCCTGCCTACAGAATAGAGCGGGCCAGCAGATCAAACGGCGCACCGCATAGAACCGAGAGGAAAGCCCTGGCTACACACGTGGGCGCACAGAGACCTGAGATCACAGGCAACGCGCAAGTACCGCTGCGTACCACCAATTGCGGTTACTACACCGAGCAATACCGGGAACACTGCTGGCAGGACCCTCACCGCGGTGCCCACGCCTGGCCCTAGTGGATTGAGAAGAAGCTGACCAACGCTGGGCACTACGACCTCTCGGGTCACACCCGGGCCTAGCCAGGGGCCCACATTGCTGCCCCCCCTACTGACGCTGCTCACATCGCGTAGCGGGAAAACCAAAAGGCCGAGTGTGACGCACAATCACACGGCAGGCAGCGGCGAGTACCGCTCCGCGCTCCGACCAGGCACCAAATTGCCCATCAACCAGATACTAATGGGGGGCAGAGGCCAGGGCACAACACAGCAGGTCAAACTAGACAAATATGCCTACTCTAAAGACCTCCCGGCCCTGCCCGATAAAACTGCCTCCAAAGAACCGACCCCCACGCAGGAGGGCCAGTCGGAAGTCACATTACAGGATTTTATGTCTGATCTCACCAGCGTCCAGACCATAGTAGGATCAATCTCAGCGGACATCTCCTTCCTTCGCGCCGACTTTCAGAATATGTCCACGAGGGTAACGGAGGTGGAAAAGGTAACGACGTCCCTCGCCAAAGACACTACCACCCTGCAACGGAAAGTCAGTCAGCTAGAAGCGGAAAACAAGCTAATGGCGGACAAGCTAGATGACCAAGAAGGACGTTCTCGGCGCAACAACGTCAGAATTACGGGCATTCCGGAAAGCGAAGGGGGACCAGCAATGGACCTGTACGTAGAAGAGCTCATCAAGACACGGTTCCAGCCGAGAGGACTATCCAGTTTTTTCTCGGTCGAGATGGCTCACAGAGTACCTGGGGGCAGGCCCAAGCCAGGGACTCCCCCCAGACCCGTTTTGGCTCGTATTTTCAACTTCCGCGACCGAGATGCCATTCAGCAGACGGCACGGGTGGCCCCACTGCTGCGTATAGAGAACTCAGTGGTCTCATTCTTCCCGGATTACACAGCAGTAGTCACCAGGAAGAGAAGGAGCTTCCTTGAAGTGAAAAAAGAACTCAGGCGCAGAGAAATCACCTACTCAATGTTGTTTCCAGCAAAGCTGCGGGTAGTGGCTAATGGCAAGACTTGGTTCTTTGATGCGCCTGAGGAGGCCCATGACTGGCTTGAGGGCTGGCGGCAGGTGGGAAGCTCACGACGACCGGCGAGACAACCACAACGACGTCCGATGGGGGAGGCCTCACTAAACGAGAGAGATGACGGCGAGGAACAAGACCCACCACAGGAGGAGGCTGGAAGGTGAAGTTAGGCCACATCCAGCAGTGAAGGTCGCACACCAACGGAGGGACTTTCTGGATGAGGGCGGCGAGACTTGATGTCCAAATACGAACAGTACCAAGCAACTAAACCAGGCCGGCTGGCTCGGATCAGAGACTGGGACGCTACAATGGAAATACGTTGATACACGTTCTGCTACGTACTACATATATTTGGGGCAAAGGGGGAGTTCAAGGGACGTCTCGGACTTCACTCCCTCCCGCACGCAAGTACTGTTAATGGGATTGAAGCACTCTGCACTGTTGGGGTGGCGGGTAGTTGGGAATCCATCTTGCAGGGAGGGGGGTGGAGGGAGGGGTGCAGTTCAAGTGTAAATTTGTTGATGTTAAGCTATTTACAAGAGATCACTCACAGCTGATGCAATTTGCCGCAAGGACGGTGCCACACAGAGGTGGTACCCCACCAAAACTACTCCAATGTCGACCGATTACTCACATACCCAGGGGACCGTAACGCCTGACCCTTTGCACTCACAGCCCGAAGACACACACACACTGAGTTCCCCCCTAACTGTAATATCCTGGAACGTGAATGGTTTGTGCAACAAAATAAAGAGGGGATTAGTATTACAATACCTCAAGAGACACACCCCATCAGTCGCCCTCATCCAAGAATCACACCTAGTAGGCACGGCCACTAAGGTGCTGGACAGGTGGGGGTTTAAAATGGCGGTTCACTCCGACTTTACATCGGGTTCCAGAGGGGTGGGGATCCTGATCAGGAAAAGCTGCCCTCTGGTAATAACTAAGACATGCAAAACACACAAGATGATGGACGGAATGCTGCACAATGGCAAACATTCACCCACAGTCACAGATCTGGGTTTAATCCATCGTTATTTTGCTTCACCACGCCACCCCAGTTCAGACATAGCCATATGCAAATCAGTCTTGACCCTGTGCCTCATGGGAACAGTCCAGACCGAACTGCCAAGCCATGTCTTCCCTGGACCGGAATCAAGCATCCTGGGACCGGTTTCGGGCTAACAGCCCTCATCAGCCAGGCTAGCTTGAATCCAGTGGCAAAGTGAGCAAGGGACCCATGTCTGGGCAAACCCTGCCAACTTACGGCGAACAAAGCAAACACAAGGAGATGATGGACGGAGTGCTGAAACTTTTCAAACACTCACCCCCAGTCACAGATCTGGGTTGAATCCATCATCATTCTTTAGCTCACTTTGCCACCCCAGGATGCTTGATTCCGGTCCAGGGAAGACACGGCTTGGCAGTTTGGTCTGGACTGTTCCCATGAGGCACAGGGTCAAGACTGATTTGCATATAGCTGTGTCTGAACTGGGGTGGCAAAGTGAGCTAAAGAATGATGATGGATTCAACCCAGATCTGTGACTGGGGGCGAGTGTTTGAAAAGTTTCACCACTCCGTCCATCATCTCCTTGTGTTTGCTTTGTTCACCCTAAGTTGGCAGGGTATGCCCAGACGTGGGCCCCTTGCTCACTTTGCCACTGGATTCAAGCTAGCCTGGCTGATGAGGGCTGTTAGCCCGAAACCGGTCCCAGGATGCTTGATTCCAGTCCAGGGAAGACGTGGCTTTGCAGTTCGGTCTGGACTGTTTCCATAAGGCACAGGGTCAAGACTGATTTGCATATGGCTATGTCTGAACTGGGGTGGCGTGGTGAAGCAAAATAACGATGGATTAAACCCAGATCTGTGACTGGGGGTGAATGTTTGCCAATGTGCAACATTCCGTCCATCATCTTGTGTGTTTTGCATTTCGCCCTAAGTGGGAAGGGTATGCCCAGACGTGGGTCCCGTGCTCAATACGCCACTGGAGTCAAGCTATCCTGGCTGATGAGGGCTGAAAGCCCGAAACCGGTCCTAGGATGCTTGATTCCGGTCCAGGGAAGACGTGGCTTGGCAGTTCGGTCTGGACTGTTCCCATGAGGCACAGGGTCAAGACTGATTTGCATATGGCTATGTCTGAACTGGGGTGGCGTGGTGAAGCAAAATAACGATGGATTAAACCCAGATCTGTGACTGGGGGTGAATGTTTGCCAATGTGCAACATTCCGTCCATCATCTTGTGTGTTTTGCAATAATTAAGACATGGACAGACGATCAGGGGCGCTTCGCAGCACTCTCCTGTCAATGGGAAGGGCGAACATATAATCTGGTCACTGTGTACATTCCTCCAGCGCTCCACAATCTCGCCCTCCCGGCCCTTGGTACTTTTCTGCTAGCACTACCGCCTGGGGAGTTAATCATAGGGGGCGACTTTAACGCCACAATAGATGCCACACTGGACAGACACCCACATAGGGAACAGGGGACGACTTCATCACCCCTCCGGGAATTCCTGGACGCACTCGGGCTGGTGGACATGTGGCGCACACGCCATCCCAAAGAACGCCAGTACACCTACCACTCGGGGGCACATAATAGCCTATCGCGAATTGACTATATACTTACCTCCCCCACAGGTATGGAAAGCGTATTAGAGATCAAACACCTCCCCAGAGGTATATCGGATCATGCCCCCGTGTTCCATGACATATACATCACACCTCATGGGGAGAAGACGCACATACCCCTACATCCTGGGTACCTTAAAGAGCCAAAAATATGGAAACGCCTACATAAGACCTCTGAACACTATTTTCGAGAAAATATGCAATCAGTGACCTCCCCCATCACCTTATGGGAAGCATATAAAACAGTCCTCCGCGGACAAGCTATTTCCCTTATCACAGCCCACAAACGGGACAAAACACAGCAGGTTTGGGAACTTGAACAGGCGGTCAGCCGGGCAGAGAGCACGCATGCCGCAGACCCTACTGATCACACGGCCCACTCCCTCAACCTGGCAAAACAAGCCTATAGGGATCACGTATGGGAGGAAGCTAAGGGGAAAATCACGAAAACACAACAGACCATCTATGACGTTGGGGACAAGGCGGGCAGACTCCTAGCCTGGTTAGATAAAAAAGAACGAGCCAGTCGCTGGGTGGCACAGCTCCACCTGCCTTCAGGGGAGACGTTAACGGATCCAAATGACATAGTCACGGCATTTGCACACCACTACGAAACAGTATACACCCCCGTGGCAACGACATCCATAGAAGAAAATTTGGCCTTTATCAACGACATACGTCTGCCAAGGCTTTTACCACAAGACATTCAGGCGCTGGAGGCGGATCTCACAATAGATGAAATCACTGCAGCCATCAAGGGGCTTCAGTCAGGGAAGGCACTGGGTCCCAACGGTATTCCTGTGTAACTTTATAAAAAAGAGGCAGACATGTTGGTGCCCCACCTGTTGAGAATGTATGAGGCCAGCCTAGAGACAGGAACACTCCCTAGAGACCAGAGGGTAGCAACGCTTATCGCGATTCCAAAACCAGGTAAACCCCCACAGGAGTGTACCACCTACCGTCCGATTTCGCTCCTTAACGCAGAAGCGAAAATCCTTGCGAAAGCACTGGCGGCCAGGCTACAGCCCCATCTCGCGACCCTGGTACACCCCGACCAATCCGGCTTTATGCCGGGCAGAAACACGGCAATGAACCTTCGGAGACTCCATGGCGTGCTGGCCAGAATACCCACCATCCAGGAGGATGCAGTCATTCTCTTGCTGGATGCCAGTATGGCCTTCGACTGAGTAGAGTGGCCCTTTCTTTTCGCGGTGCTGCAGTACTTTGGTTTCGGGCCCAAATTTTGTGCCTGGATTCGGCTGCTCTACGCACAACCACTGGCGCAAGTGGTAGTCAATGGACGACTCTCAAAGGACGTTCCTTTGGGGCGTGAGACCAGGCAGGGATGTCCCCTGTCCCCTCTCCTGTTTGCTTTAGTGCTCGAGCCCTTGGCGGCATGGATAAGGAGGGATCCAGTCATATGCAGGTTAAGGTGGGCAGAGGGTTGGGAAGACCGCATTTCCCTCTATGCAGATGACATCTTGCTATATATGGCGAGACCTCGACGGTCCCTCTCCCGCCTGCTTGATATCTGTGAGTCCTACGGCAGAGTCTCCGGTTACACCATTAACTGGGCAAAATCGGTGTTATACATACTGAAGGGCCCTCCCCCACGCCTGCCCCGGGGTGTTGAGATACCGATAGCAAATGATGGGTTTAAATACCTAGGCATACACATTAAGCCACACCCCACACAATTCTTTGAGCGCAATCTCCTGCCACCCCTGAAGAGACTCCGCAATGATGTGAAATGGTGGCATTCCCTGCCGCTGACACTACTGGGGAGGGCGGCCCTGTTCAAAATGATGGCTCTCCCCAGGTTTTTATACGCTCTACAAAACACACCTGCCCCAGACTCTAACTCCTACTTCAAGTCTGTTGAGGCGGAGGTGGGACACCTCTTGTGGGAGGGGAAGCCCCCACGAATAGCGATGTGTAAACTTACACGGAGTTGGTATGATGGTGGAATTGCCCTGCCCAACATTCAATTATACTATTGGGCCTCTCAGCTTATAGTGATCAATCAGTGGCTCCATGCTCCGCAGGAGGAACCAGCCTTACGTATGGACAGGCACACTCTAGGCACAGACGGAATCCTGGGCGCCCTGTACAATATATCGCGGAGGAAGGCACTGATCGGCCCCACGGCACTCACCGTGCATGTCTGGTTTGTAGCACAGCGCGCGCTTGGTTGGGAGGGAGTGATAACACAACACACGCCACTCTGGGACACCCCTAGGTTGGGCAAGCTGCGCACTAGTAAAGGTTTCTCCCGATGGGAATTAATAGGCATATCCACGGTTGGGAACCTGTGGAAAAAGGGGGGAGTAGTCCCTTTTGCACAGCTACAAGCAACATACCAGATGGCAGGGACGGAGCACTACAGATACATTCAAATAAAACACGCACTAACAAAGGCCATACCTCCCAGAACTGACCTCCCCGAGTCCTCGCCACTCGAGGATCGACTATTAACGGACTATCTCACCAAAAAGGCAATTTCTTTAACATATCGCAAATTGGTCAATAACCAAAAAGATCCCACACACAATCTTAGAGAGAGGTGGCAGGCTGAGGTGGGTGAGATGTTCGAGCAGGACTGGCAGGAGGCACTGACGTCCCCGCGGGAGGTGCCGATCCCATCTAGACTAAAGCTCGTGCAACTTAAAATATTGCACAGAACGTACTACACCAGAACTACACTTTACAAAATAGGGAGGACTGATACACCGCTTTGTCTTCGGGGATGCGGGTTAGCGGGCTCCTTTTATCATACACTATGGGATTGTCCCCGCATCACACCATATTGGAGGGCGGTCATGGCTACGATCACTCGAGTGAGTGGCTCCAATGTCTCCCCGGAACCAAGGAGATGCCTACTCAATGTGTGGGACCCAACAGACCTCAACCATGCGGAGCAAGGCTGGGCGACCCTGAGTATTACACTAGCCAAACGGAATATTGCTCCACACTGGGGGGCACAGACGGTCCCTTCTCACCAACAGTGGTGTTGTGACTTAGACAGCACTATGATTGCGGAAAAAGCACTATTCAGTCATAGAAGGTGCCCACGAAAATGGATGAGAGTGTGCGGGAAATGGAACACATTTCGAGGGAACCTATGCGCCCCACCACCAGAGGAATAAGATCCGGAACTGAGCGAATGACAAACACAGAGGTTGCTCTACTGGGGATGTTTTTATGTATTGTAAAGTCAATGGTCATGGGTACTGTGAAGGAACGAATGTGCACGTATGTAATGTACTCTGTGGCACCGATATGGATAACATTAGACCTGATAATTCACAAGATAAACATGATTGTAATTAGCTGTGATTTAGCGCAAATAATAATAAAAAAATGTATAAATAAAATAAAAAAATATCATTAGTAGAACAATCACACTAATAATTTTGCAGCGTCTGCGATATGCTGTTTTCTATTCAGTTTAAGCTAAAAGTCATTGTTAAACTCCCAAAGGGCAACACAAATCTTCTTTAAAACAATAATAAACTTTTCTTCTTATTTCTTTGAAAACATTGATCAAATAAACTTCAACAGTGTCTTCTTTTTTCAGTTATTCTCAGTTCTTGCTCTCAAAATGTTTTTGTTCTTCTTTTAGAATTTGGTTAGAAATTCTTACAGTTTGATTTAGTCGTTGACATTCTCTTAAGGTTTCAAGGTGGTTCCTATTCTTCAGGTTCACTTTCAAGTGCTCTTTCAAAGTGTGTTGGCAACAGTTTATTTGACTGTAGATTTCTTGTTCTGACTTTTCTTCTTTTTCTTCCTGAGATCCTGATGCTAATTATACCAGGTGAAGCATACTTTCTGTTTGGAGTTCCTCTTGTTTCAGGTCTCTTAGCAGATGGTGATTCATGTTCACTGTTTTCTGAGGCTAGTTCAATTACTTCAGATTCTCTATTGTTTGGCTTTAGTCTCTCATTCTGCCAGTGTTTTTTTGCAAGTTATTTTTAGTGACTTAGTTGCTTCAGCCCTTGTATCTTCACTTGTGACTACTACTGAATCCTCTCCACTTACTGATGGACTTGAGTCTTTCATTGTTTGAATTAAAAATCACTTCTTCTTACATCCACTCATGCCTTTGACTTTGACATTGAAATAGCTCTTCACTCTGACTGCACTGCTACTGGCCTCTTTAACAAGATCATCACTTTCATCAAACTGAACTTCTATAATTTTATTGTCTTCACCAGTTTCAACGGTTTCACTTTCAAATTTTTCAAACCCCTCTGAATCCATGATGTGAAACTGATTTTGACTCTGTGCATAAATTCAAGTCAATATCTCTTTATTCAGATATAATAATATCCATAAAAAAATCACCAAGACAGGAAAAAATACACCATAATACATTTGACTCTATTTCACAATATATGTTTAAAAAAGATAAAAATATAAATAAACTATACATAGACCTCTTAAAAAGCGGATCAAAATTGTCTCGGTGAGTCAGTGATTGTTCTCACCACTCCTTCATCCACAGCCTTCACTCTTTTCATGTGAGCGGTGTGGATCTACTGTGGGATTCTGGCACACTCCACAGCAGTGTTAGTCGCCAATATAA
The DNA here is from genome assembly GCA_963921515.1 of Calotriton arnoldi. Classification (NCBI taxonomy): domain Eukaryota; kingdom Metazoa; phylum Chordata; class Amphibia; order Caudata; family Salamandridae; genus Calotriton; species Calotriton arnoldi. The sequence continues at coordinate 284,441 of CAWUFW010001712.1, read as the reverse complement.
CTTGATAAGGGCCATGCCACCTTTCTTCCAAGCAGCTTTTCTGAACGTGTCTTCTGACAACTACCCAATCGCCTGGGCTTAATGTATGGCACTGAACATCTTGTGTTGGTTCTGTTTCCAAGTTCACCTGGTGAGAAACAGATTTCACTATATCAGCCAGACATTTGCAGTAATCGAAAATAACGTCATCAGTAATTAAAACAAGTGTAAATCAAGTAGAATATGCCAGTCTCACTGATCTGCCCACCAGACTTTTTGTCAGGGGTTCTATTGATACTCATTAAAACAAGAGAAAGAGTGACTGGCTATTTCAAACCAGTGAAAGCATATACTTTGGCCAATTGGTTCTCTATGGTACCATTTGTTCATTCAACTACTCCAGAAGATTGAGGACGATAACTACAATAGAACCTATGATCAGTTTGGAGAGCAGTACAAATCAATTGTAAAATTTCATTTTTAAAATGGGAGCGATGATCTGTCTCGATAGAGGTTAGGAGGCCAAATCTTAGCATTAACTCCCTCAACAAAGGTTTGGCAACTGTCAGGCTGGATGATCTCTGGGTGGGATAGGCCTTGATCCATTTAAAAAGCAGGCAATCACAGAAATGAATTTTAAAGCATTGTAAACTGGCATTCCAACAAAATCTGTTTGAAGTGTTTTGTTGGAATGGGCCCTCTGATTTACCAATATGACTTATAAGAACTCTAGTTTCACGTTCTTAATTATTCTTTTGACAAGTCAGAAAACAGCTGCAGATATTTTCTTCAACATTTCTAAAATGTATATGTTCCAAATACTTTTTAAAAGTTCTAACTATAGAATCTCTCTCTGAGTGTTACTGGTTGTGTAAATAACAGGCCATAGGATGTAACATTGTCAGACAATACATACCGAACCTAACATTTCCAATTTTCTTTTCTTAACTCACATCTTTTGTGTTTGTTACAGAGCTTTTTGGTGAGACCTCACCACAGAGTCGCTATGTCATTGGTTGGTTGTTAACAAAGACGTGCTGTAAGATGATCCCTTTCCTATTCTATTATCTTTTCTGTTTTTTTGCTTTGTTTTGTTGTTTTTAACCCTTTATGTTCCCTTCACCCTGTTTCCTTTTGTATCCTCCCCAGCCCTGATGAGTCACGGGATATGTCCCAGTGACGAAACACGTGTCGGCTGGTTTCTGTATCTAACACAATTGGTGTTGAAATAGAAATAAACCTCTTGGTTCCAATACTGATGCCGACCTTCACATTTATGTAACGTACTGCAAACAGACTAACGTTCTGTTATTACCCTCACCGCGTGTGCCCAGGACAATACTCATTTCACAGTGTGAATCCTGCGATTCATACAATTCCCAGGGGTTATCGGGTTATTCCCCTGACCTGGCAGCACCGCATGTACATAAATCTATAGTTAGCACACGCAATAGCTTGAGCGCCATTTTCCTGTTTGTACTAAAAACCCCCCACCTAATTTCCACTCCAAATCCATGTTATCTGTTTGAACAACTGTACTATCTCCCGCTGCACCCACATTCGGTACTACAACAGGACCAGGTTCTTCTCAAAGTACTACATTGGTATAAGGAGGAGGTCTGGAATTCAAAAGATCATTCAAAAATGTATCTTTCTCATCTGAATCTTGAATGTGTTTTTATTTCCCTCATCAATTTTCTTTTTGTCTGTTGTCTCTTTGTCTATTGCAGGGAAACCCTTACCACCTCCATCATATCTCACCTCCAACACCTTTCCTGCTTATCCCACTTGCTCTCAAGCTGTTGTCTTAATGAACCGTTAACTTTCTCACCTTTTCTGTAGCCATTCAATCGCATTTTTTAGTGCCTCAAACCGTGTAGGTCTAGGTAACAGCTTTCAGTCATTCATTGTTTGTCTCAGGAAATCTAGCTTTCTAATGTTAAGGTGCCCTCTAAGGGAAACTGTTAGTCCTTGTTCAAAGTGGTATATTCATGACATTCATAAATCCAGATACATATATAATACCCAACGTCCCTCATTGTGTCGGTTGCAGATGTTCCCTCAGATGGTAATTTCAGACCCTCAATAGAAGATACAATAGAAACCTTAGGCTTTTGCAACACAATATCCATTAGTTTTGCTCAAAACAATCCAAATTTCACACAGAATAAACTAAAGAACACCAACCAATCCTCGTGCGGCTCTGTCATAGATCAACCAATTACAGCACGTCTTTGTTAACAACCAACCAATGACATAGCGACTCTGTGGTGAGGTCTCACCAATCTCAGCACAGCTCTCTGGCTGACTACCCAATCACAGTGCAACATTTCTGTGAAAAATTGCAAAGTCTTTCTCAATGAGTTCACACTGAATAAAATAAAAGAAACCTTGTCTGCTCAACCTCAATAGAAAGAAAATCAGCAAGTTTAAATAAAACACATCACTCAAGCAATAGAAACAATAGCAGTACCTTTGTGGCACTGTTTAAAACACAATTCACCCTTAGCAGACTCCAGTCTAATGCCAATCCACCCATGATTGATGAACCGCTCCAGTTCACTTAAAAGAAAGAGACACCAACCTAAATTAAACACACAATATCCTAAAAAGGAAAACTCGTTAATTCAGAAAACCTTATCTGTGTGCATGCGGCGCCTGGAAAACGCACTACCTTATGCACACAGGTAAAACCACACTATATCGAGATTTTGGATTTCTACGAATCCAATAACGAAATCCAACCAAAATCTCTTAATTTCAAATCACAAATAAGAATGTTACATCAGAACAACAGTGATGAAACAACCAATTGAAACCAGAATCAATATTGCATAAACAAACACTTCACATGCAACATATAAATCCATCTCTCAATGTAATACTCAAATCCTCAACTGTTCACCATAAGCACACCAAATGCATTAAAAATTCACCAGAAATATTCCACCCTATTCATACTTACAAACCAGATCGTTCAGGAAAAGCACTGCAAGTCAGGTTCTCAGCATAAATCCTCCAGGGTAATCCACTTCGGAAAATAGATTATCACTAAAGACGGAGCAAAAGAGAATTTTCCAAATCTGAAAGAAGGTGCTCATTAAAGTGCAACTATCCTTTGCTTCCAAAAACTGTGGGAGCAAAACAGTGCCCCAAATTTTGGATGCCCCAAAAGTCACCTCAATTAAAGTTCCAACATTTCACTGGATCGGAGACAATGTTCATCTCAATTTCATGAGGCAATGTGTCCCTTGCGTTAAGACACCTTTCAATGCATCAAAATAAGAAAAAACAAAATTTAATAAATGGATGGGCCTACTCAATAAATGAGTTCTAGTTCAATCGAAAAGTTAAAGGGTTTTATTACAGAATAAAAAAAAAAGACAATGCAGAGTCAATGCCATTAAGGATCTTAGTGCAGAGGTATAGAGAGAAGGCAAAAATCAGTTATTAGTTTGAGTCCCAAGTGGGCAGCAAAATCAGGAGAAAATTGACAGCATCCCTAGCAGCGTTTACGCCTTCAGGAAGGTCTACTTCTGGCTCACTCCCAAAATCAAGGGTTTTTGATACATTACTCTTGCATATGAAATTACAGGCTCTGCAGATTCATCGTGGTGTGAGCAAATGTAGCATTTCATCAGTAAATCAAATCACACGAAAAATAAATGTCATATTGGCTTAACACCTAAGCATTAACCCACCACATGAATAAATATTCGGTACCCATAGCACCTTCTATTCTAATGTCATCCGGAGATGCTCGAACAAAACAAGATACATTACCATTACTGTGTTATTATAATTGTAATTGCAATTACATTTTTGTATATTTATGTGTATGTATAGGACACAGTGAGCAAACAGAAGGACGTTGTGAATGTTTCAAGTCGTGGCTGTCCTGGGGAAAGTTCATTGAGAGCAGAATAAAAGTACCTTTGGAAATAAACCAGTACATCTCAGCTTGACTGTGTGCTGCTGAGTTTGCAAGGAGAGAAGGAGGGGAAGTAGGATGAGTGGCAGAGATGAATTCCATCATAAACAAGATGGCGTTTGTACAAAACATTTGACCATTTTAGCATATATTAGGAAAACGCGCTTCTACGTGAAAATGTGTTCCTAAAGCAATATCACTACATCAGTGTATTCATATGAAATTGAGTGTGAAAATGCATTCTTCACATTGTTAATGATGTTCAAAAATATAAACCCATAAAAATCTCTTACAATTCAACATTATATTACGTTGAAATAACAATTGTGCCATGCATGTACACACTTGCTACTTGGAGTCTCCAATTTTCCAGAGCCCACAATAGATTTCAGTGTAACTCAATGCACGTTCCTTGAAGATTTATATAAGGAAAGCAATGACAACCAACATGTCATTTTCGCTTGGCATTGCCTAAATGAAATGCTTTGGGCGATTTGATTGCATTTCACTTTCAATGCAGGTACACACTCCAGAACCCATATTTCTATGGTAAAGTAATTTCATTTTAACGAATTATTCCACTTTTGATGTCGGTAGAGGAAGCAGGGTAGACGAGTTAGGACGTTTAAGGCTATCAACTTAGGAGAGGATGTGGCATTACGGCCCGACCTGCCAACATTAGAACTAAGGAACTTAGGGGCTTATTATGATGGCGGGCAAATCGCTACCGCCGGGCCGGCGGTGGGCACCGCTGGGCCGCCTGTGGCGATCTGCCCGCCATCTGTACCTGATTTACCCCCCGCCATATTAGTATGGCGGGGGTATCACGGCGGACGGAAAGACCGTCCGCCGCTCCTCGCCGGCAGGCAATCGTTCATGATTGCCTGCCGTGTGAATCTGGGGCATAACATGGTGGCGGTGCTGAGCAGGCACCGCCATCCATATTATGATGTGCACACTTAAAGGCCTTTCCACGGCGGCAATGCCGCCATGGAAAGGCCGGTGGAAATTGCTTTGGGGGCCCATTATGGGCCCCCGGGGGGTTAGGGGGGTGGGGGGCTGCACTTGGGGGGTACCTATGGTACCGCCCTACATTGCCATACACAAGGTGGCAGGCACTTAGGGCCCCATTACGATGGCGGGCGGGCTTTGTCCGCCCGCCACCGTAACGGAAAATGGGACCGACCGCCAGAGGTGCGGCGGTCCCACGAGGCAAATTAGGGTGCACCCGCCACACTGGCGGGCGCATTCTGACCTTTAACATTGCGGACGGTGCTGCTGGGTGCAGCTCCGTCCGCAATGTTAAAAGTGCATGGTTTGCATTGCCATGCACAACGTGACAGGCACCGCGTGGTGCCTGCAACCTTGTGTATGGCAATGTAGGGGGGTACAATAGGTACCCCCCAAGTGCAGCCCCACACACCCCAAATCCCCCGGGGGCCCGTAACGGGCCCCCAAAGCAATTTCCGCCGGCCTTTCCATGGCGGCATTGCCGCCGTGGAAAGGCCTTTAAGTGTGCACATCATAATATGGATGGTGGTGCCTGCTCGGCACTGCCACCATGTTATGCCCCAGATCCGCACGGCAGGCAATCGTAACGATTGCCTACCGGCGGAAAAGCGGCGGACGGTCTTTCTGTCCGCCGCGGTACCCCCGCCATACTAATATGGCAGGGGGTAAATCAGGTACAGATGGCGGGCGGATCGCCATCATAATAGGCCCCCAAGTTCGAGTCCCAGCATTGACTCACAACATCGTGAGATTCTGGGCAAATCACAGGCGAGGATGTGGTGCTATGGCCAGATCTATACATTTTGATTAGGGAACCAAGTTTGAGACCTGGCGTCGGCTCACAATATTCTGTGAATCTGGGAAAATCACCCCATCTCCTCATGCCTAAAAAAATTAAATTAATCTGATCTTGTGTAATGTAATCGGTACTCATGTAAAGCATTCAAATGGCATTAGCATGTAGAGTAATATTCCTAGCTCTGAAATCATTTTACTTACTTACATAAATGGCCTTTTTAGGTCTCGCCTACGCAGCGCGCATGCGCTGCATAAGAAAAAGACCTATAGAAATCGCTTCGGCTTTTCAGCCAAAAACGTGCACGCATTGCATTGATTTCAATGGCAATGCGTGCACGTTTGGCAATTCCCTTGCGGGAGCGAGCTTTGGCAACATATGTTTGCTCGCTCCCGCAAGGGAATCGCTGTGTGTTCTCTCGCACTCCCCCGACCCCGCCCACTTGTTAGCCCAGTACTGCCACACTCTCCCCCACCCCCTATTTGCGCAAGGCGCGCGCGCTTGTTTTCTTTTATCGCTGTACGTGTTACTTTTTCCTTGGAAATAGGTGGGTGCTGGTGGGGGCACGTGGTTTTCTTGGCACACCAAAGGCAGCGGGAACATATGCTCCCAGACTCGCAGAGAGATGAAAGTGATCCAGACTTCGTTTTACATATTTCAGTATGAGACAGAGGAGCTCGGCCCTTCCTGTTTGAGGCTGTAGATTAGATACTGTGTGCTGAATCCAGATTTCAATCCCCGCTCTCATTTCGGGGGTGGGTCACGATATTGCATGGAATATATTGCAAGGCAGTGATACCACATCCACTATATCGACCTATCACTAGGTACTCGTAAGTGGAATTAAGAAATGTAAATATATATACTTCCCTTACAATGAAGTGGTAAGTCGATGAAGTGGATGCAATTTTATTGTATGTCAATATTAACAATAATGGTTTTTGGTCATAGAACACCTCCCCCACCCCCATCAGACTGGCTTTGTTGCTGCACTCAGTATAACCAAGCTGCTGTATGTTTCCTGTACTCGGGCATCATCATGCTGGTCTGAATGTTTGACTGCAGTGTCCGTTGACTAGTCTGTGTGCTTGCCTCAGGTATACACAGACTGGTTTGATTGACGGACTCCGGTGTTAGCAGACTGGTGTGGCTTATGGACTTCGGTGTCAACAGGCTGGTTTGATTGCTGAATTCTAGTATCAGCTGAATGCTTTGATTGTTGGATTCTGGTATCATGAAACTGGTATGGCTGTAGACTCTAGTATCTGCAGACTGGCTTGGTTTGATTGCTGTGCTTTGGTCTCCGCAGACTTGCCTGATTGCTGCAGTCTGATATTGTAGGTGTGCCTGATCAGACTCTGGTCCTAGCTGTGAGAAGTTGGCCTGGTATATGCTGTCCACTAATTATAGTGGGCACCTTGCACCAGTCCAAACAACCCCTTATTGGAGATAGGTTAAAGACAACCTTTATTGAAAGCTATCCTAGTGGTAGCTATGGAGAGCAGCCTTCAGGCTAAGTCTTGAAGGAATGTAAAGCAGCTTGTTTTACCAGTCTATAATCTCTTGCGTGATCAAATGAAAGAGCACCACACCAGGTATATATTCAAAATATATGTATTTATTGCTAAACACACCCCTCTAGTCTCTTTATGAGGCTAGAGTTCGAAGTACATAAGTTAGAAGTTATTTAAACACAGTAATAGCACAAATACACGTTTGGGCCCGAGGGGCGTACCAAACCATATACCAATAAAGTGGTATAAGAACCACGACTGAACTAGACACTAGGCCTAGAGCCTCTAGAAGTGCTTGGACCACAAGGAACCACCCAAGGTAGTGACACAGGGGACCCACGGGGGACGCGTGCAGTGTAAATACACAACCGCGATACGCCGTTGACTTCTATGGAGAAAGTCGCGATCAGGAAATTAAAGAAAAGGGACACTTAAAGGAGGACTTGGAGCAAACCCTTTGAGAACTAGTACTTTGAAGAGTCTCTACCCACGGGAGCACCGGAGTACTCGTGTTACCTCACCCAGGGAAGCCGGGTGCATAGGTGCCTTTCGGGGTCGGGTTTCGTCGTCGATTTGAATGGCGATCTGCTGCAAAGTGCTGCTGGTGACCAAGTGGAAAGTGTCCGGGTGGATCCAAGGGTGGATCGGAGATCTGAAGAACCTGAAAGCAGAGGGGACAGAGTCTGGGTCACTAGCCAGTGACCAGGAAGGCGATGGACAGATGCCCACCGATGTCGAGTGCTTCAGGTGCATTGATGGTCGTCTTGACTCTTCAGCCACGAGGTCCAGGAGGCGTTGTCGGAGACCAGGAGCAGGATTCGGGCTGGTACACAATGTCTGTCGAGTGCTGAGGTGTCGGCGACCAGATTGGACCCAACAAGCCTTGGCAACGGCAAGTCTTGATGAAGATGAAGATCGTCGATGGTGCAGACCAGCAAGGTCTGGGGAACTCACCCAGCGAGGGTAAATGAGGGCAGGCCTGAAGCAACCAGGATGCCAAGTAAGAAAAAGATTGGCCTTCGTTAAGGGCTACTAGCCAACGGGCTAGCGACCGCGAAGGAGCCTCGAGACGTCGCACGTGGATCTGGCTCACAGGACACTCGTGGAGTGGAGGCCAGTGATCTTCGGTGTAGTTGGTGCTGGAGGCTAGGGCTACTCGGAGCCCAAAGCACGACTTCGTGGGAGACCCAGAAGAGGATGCACTTGCAAATGTGCTTGGTGTCCAGGGGTCACGGTCTCACGTCACCCACGATAGCTACGGGCCTCAGCTTTGCTGGGGACTCAGGGTAGCCTTGGGGAAGTCTGAGAATCCACCTCTGGTGATGCGATGACTTCGGTGTCTGACGGGAGCTTCAGAAAGGCAGACCGGACAGATGTATCTTTGGTGCCTGCCAAGCAGGGGAGTCACTCCTTGACCCCAAGGGAGATTCTTCTGTCCTCTAATCTTGAGTAGAGCATTGAAGGTCCAGGATTCTGTTTCAGAGTTTCGTCCAGGGATAATCTAAAGTCCTAAGGACTGGGTTCCTATACTTATACTAAGTTTAGGGGTTGGACTACTCTGTGGCCCCACCTATGGGTGGGTCAGGGCAGAGGGGTGGCTACACCCCTTTCCCTTTGTCCAGTTCGCGCCAAAGCAGGGGCTGCAAGCCCTGATCCGGTTTGAACTGGGGTATGCACAGGGACACCAAATGTGCCCCCAGTGCAGGACTTCAAAGCACCCGAAAGTGCTCCCGCCCAGCCCCAATACACATTATCCTGTCTGGGAGGTGGTCACACCTCCCTGGGACAGAAACCTATGTCCAGGCCTCCCCTGCCGGAGTTTCGTCCAGCAGCAGGAGGCCAGACTCGTGTCTGTGGCAGCAGCATCCATTTTGTGATGCCAGGGCTTTGGAAAGAAGTTACCGGGCTAGCCAGAGTTAACATGTCTTTCCCTCTAGAAAGGTGGAATGCTACCCCCGCCGCCAGGATTGGCGGGGGGTAGTATTCCAAGATGTTTGACACCAAACACGACATGTTTAGGTGCAGCCATTCCAAAGTTAGCATTTAACGCAAGGTTATAATGCGCTTAAGAGTATATGGTCAGGCTGCACTACAAACAGCATCAGAGAAGGGTCTCCGAACGCTGCAGAGGGGCCCTGCTCATGCAGGGGCACCCTCTCACATAGGAACCATGCACTCTGCCTTTAGGATTGATAAGGCCTGCCTTAGGAGTGACTTATAGGTTTATATGTGTGTATGTATTTAGTGATATAGGTAACCTATATCACAGTAAAGGGTGCATGCACCACCTTACCCAGGCTGCAGTAGCAGACCTGTGGTGTCAGTTTGGATGGCCTTCCAGGGGTGGCATAATACATGCTGCAGCCCCTGGTAGGCCTCTGAGGTACCTATGCCCTTGGTACATAGTATACCATATACTAGGGACTTATAAGGGCACTGCAGATTCCAATCAGTGATGTGCCTAAGGCACATGGAAACCATTTTAGAGAGGAAGCAGCTAGGCTGGGGTTCTGATTAGCAGGGCCCCAGCCAGACTAATGTCGAAAAACAGTGAAGCATCAGCAAAAAGTGGGGTTACCCATGTGAAGCAGATCCTACTCTCCTACACAACCCCACCCCCAAACGTAGGGACATTAATCTAACCTTGCCCAGTTAAGTCTTCATGTTCTAAGTGGAAGTACCTAGAGAGTCCATCTGCATTGGCATGGTTACTCCCAGGTCTATGTTCCACTGTAAAGTCCATTTCCCTAAGCAGTTTGGGGTTTTCACCCTTCATTTGTTTTAGCCATAAGAGGGGCTTATGGTCTGTCTGAACCAGGAAGTGTGTACCAAACAAGTATGGCCTCAACTTCTTCAGAGCCCAGACCACAGCAAAGGCCTCCCTCTCTATGGCTGACCAACGTTTCTCTCTAGGGGTCAGCCTTCTGCTAATGAAAGCTACTGGCTGATCCTGACCTTCTTCATTCAATTGTGACAGTACAGCCCCTACCCCCAATTCAGATGCATCAGTTTGAACAATGAACTTCTTGGAGTAATCAGGACTCTGTAGAATGGGAGCAGTGCACATGGCCTGCTTCAGGTCATCAAATGCCTTTTGACAGCTAACTGTCCACTGAACCTTTTTGGGCATTTTCTTAGAAGTTAAGTCATTCAGGGGTGTCACTATTGATCCATACCCCTTGACAAATCTCCTATAGTACCCAGTCAGGCCTAGAAGTCTCTCACCTGAGTCTGGGTAGTGGGAGCAGTCCAGTCCATGATGGTCTGGATCTTGCTCTGCAAAGGTTGAACCTGGCCTCCACCCACAAGGTGGCCCAGGTACACAACCTGACTCTGCCCTATCTGGCACTTAGTGGCCTTGATAGTCAGGCCTGCCTTTTGCAGGGCCTGTAAAACATTCCTGAGGTGGACCAGGTGATCCTCCCAGGTGGAGCTAAAGACAGCAATATCATCTAGATATGCTGCACTATAGGCTTCCAGACCTGTGAGGACTGTATTCACCAACCTCTGGAAAGTGGCAGGTGCATTCTTCAGACCAAAGGGCATCACCACAAATTGATAATGCCCACTAGGGGTTGAGAATGCTGTTTTGGGCTTTGCAGTATCAGCTAGTCTGATCTGCCAGTAGCCAACTGTCAAGTCAAATGTGCTGAGATATTTGGCTGAGGCCAAAGTATCTATGAGCTCATCTGCCCTTGGTATTGGATGGGCATCAGTCCTAGTGACTGCATTGAGACCCCTGTAGTCCACACAAAACCTCATCTCTCTTTTTCCACCACTGGTGTGAGATTTTGGCACAAGGACCACTGGACTAGCCCAAGGGCTATCTGAGGGTTCAATAACTCCCAACTCCAACATTTTCTGGACTTCAGTCCTGATACAGTTCCTGACATGGTCAGGTTGCCTATAAATCTTATTTTTAATAGGCAGACTGTCCCCAGTGTCCACTTCATGAGTGCACCAGGTGGTCTGACTGGGTGTCAGTGAAAACATATGTCTAAACTGATTGAGAACCTGTCTACAATCAGTTTGTTGCTGGGTAGTGAGGCTGCCTGCCAAGGCTGCACCATCTACTGACCCATCGTCAGGGTTCTGTGAGAGCAGGTCAGGGAGTGGGTCACTCTCTTCCTCCTTCCCTTCATCAGTAGCCATGAGCAAGCCCATGTCTGCCCTGTCCACATATGGTTTTAACCTGTTGACATGGAGAACCCTGTGGGGACTCCTGGGTGTTCCTAGGTCTACTAAGTAGGTAACCTCACCCTTCTGCTCAACAATAGTGTGGGGTCCACTCCATTTGTCTTGGAGAGCTGCTGGGGCCACTGGCTCCAACACCCACACCTTCTGCCCTGGCTGGTAAACAGTCAGAACAGCCTTTTGGTCATGCCAGGCCTTTTGAAGTTCCTGGCTAGCCTCAAGGTTTTTGGTTGCCTTTTCATATACTCAGCCATCCGGGAGCGGAGACCAAGTACATAGTCCACTATGTCTTGCTTTGGGGGCTTGAGAGGTAACTCCCATCCTTCCTTCACCAAGCACAGTGGACCCCTCACAGGGTGGCCAAACAGAAGTTCAAAAGGGCTGTAACCAACCCCTTCTGAGGCACCTCCCTATATGCAAATAAAAGGCAGGGCAAGAGTATGTCCCATCTTCGCCTAAGCTTTTCTGGGAGCCATTTAATCATGCCCTTCAAGGTTTTGTTGAATCTCTCAACTAAACCATTGCATTGTGGGTGATAGGGTGTGGTGAACTTATAAGTCACTCCACACTCCTTCCACATTGCTTTTAAGTACCCAGACATGAAGTTAGCACCCCTGTCTGATACTACCTCCTTAGGAAAGCCCACTCTTGAGAAAATTCCCAGGAGGGCCCTTGCCACCACAGGTGCTGTAGTGGTCCTGAGGTTGATGGGAGACAAGGGTACCCCGATATATGAACCTGGGGTGATAATGGATTTATAAAAAACAATGGTTCAGGTGTGGCCTAAAAAGGTCCAAAAGCAAAAAGCGTGACCCAGAGTGGGGCACTTATTATTTCCAGCAAAGAAATTAATTCACTAGGGAGCAGGAAAAAGAGTCTGTAAAGGGTCATGTAGGTCACAAGATGACAGAAATTTATTCGTAGCAATTTCAGTTTTTATGGTGCTCACACAGTAAGTGAAAGAAAACGTGCTGTGAAAGAGTGGTAGTGAATTTTTAAAAGACATCGCATTGACAACAATATGGTAGAACTCCCTAAATTATTTATACAGGTTTTTAGGAGTTCATGTTGTGAAATGGTCGACTACCACTCTTTCACAGCACGTTTTCTTTCACTTACTGTGTGAGCACCATAAAAACTGAAATTGCTGCGAATAAATTTCTGTCATCTTGTGACCTACATGACCCTTTACAGACTCTTTTTCCTGCTCCCTAGTGAATTAATTTCTTTGCTGTAGTGGTCCTGAGGGGAATAGCTTCTGGGTACCTGGTGGCATGATCCACTACCACCAGGATAAACCTGTGCCCAGATGCTGTTTGGGGATCCATGGGACCAACAATGTCAATCCCTACCCTTTCAAAGGGCACCCCCACCACAGGTAGTGGTATCAGGGGGCCTTTGTAGTGCCACCTGCCTTGCCACTGGCCTGGCAGGTTACACAGGAGCGACAAAACTCCTTGGTGTCTTCAGACATGTGGGGCCAGTGAAAGTGAGGGACAATTCTGTCCCAAGTCTTGTTCTGGCCCAGGTGACCTGCCAAGGGAATATCATGGGCTAGGGTCAATAGGAAGCCCCTGAACTTCAGAGGTATAACCAACCTCCTGGTAGCACCAGGCTTGGGGTCTCTACTCTCTGAGTACAGGAGTCCATCATCCCAATACACTGTATGGGGACCACTAGCTTTCCCAGCAGCCTCAGCAGCAGCTTGCTGTCTGAGGGGTTCAAGGGAGGGGCAGCTCTGCTGCTCCTGGCTCAGATCTGCCCTAGAAGGTCCCCTGTCCCCAAGAACTCAACCTGGTCAGGTTCAAGTTCCTCTGGGACAGTTCCTTCTTCAGGACTGAGATCATCCCCCTCAAGGGACTGATCTTCTTCCTGAGCCAAGGGGAAGGCACTGCCTTAACCCTACTACTCCTCCTCTTGGAAGGCACTTGGTCCATTCTTCCAGAATCCAAGGCCTGTTCAGTGCTAGACATTTTGGCTTGTGACCTGGTCACAGCAAACACATCTGCAGGGATCCCCAGCATTTCTGCATGGGTCCTGAGCTCCACTTCTGCCCAAGCAGAAGTCTCTAAGTCATTGCCAAGCAAGCATTCGACTGGTAGGTTTGCACTCACCACAACCTTCTTAAGGCCAGTTACCCCTCCCCAGGAGAAGTTAACAACTGCCAGAGTATGGTCTGTTCTGACATTGCTAGCATTGGTCACTTGGTACATCTCACCAAGTATAACTTGCCCAGGATTCACAAGGTCTTGTGTCACCATTGTGACACTTGCCCCTGTGTCCCTAAATGCCAAAGCCTCTCGTCCATTGATTAAAGGCTGTTGTCTGTACTTGCCCAGATTACTGGGACTCACAGACGAGGTCACATCCATGCCTCCATCACAGACTAACACAGCCTGAGTCAGTTCTCTGACTAGGTCAGAGCCCAACTCAGTACCCAGGGTGAACCCTACTAAACCCTTGGCTGGAGCACTCCCACCAACTGTACTAGGGGGAACAGGTGCCTTAGGGGCATTGGTGGGTGCTGGACTTGAGTCTTTGGACTTGGTGCAATCACTAGTCCAGTGGGTCTTTTGCTTACAGACCTTGCACCATGGTTTTCTTTGGCCTTTCCCTTTGGTAGACTGTGAATCCCCACCTGAAGAAGATTTTTGGGGGCCTGATGAAGACTTTTGATCTTTACCCTTCTCCCCACCCTTTTCAGAGTTCTTAGCATCTTGCTTCTTGGTTTCCCCACCTTGGTTCTGTACCTTCTGCTTCACCCTGGTTCTGACCCATTTGTCTGCCTTCTTTCCCAATTCTTGGGGAGAGGTCAGATCAGAGTCTACCAGGTATTGATGCAACAGCTGATTTTGACAGTTATTAAGAATCTGCTCCCTCATTATCAGATTGTACAATCCTGAGAAGTCACACACCTTACTGCCCATCAACCAGCCTTCCAGAACCTTGGCAGAACAATCCACATAGTCTACCCAGTCTTGAGTCTGTGCTTTTTGGGTATCTCTGAACTTCAACCTGTACTGTTCAGTGGTTAGGCCAAACCCATCAATAAGAGCACTCTTCAAGACCTTGTAATTATCAGCATCCTCCTCTCTAACAGTGAGGAGCTTATCTCTACCTTTGTCTGCAAAGGAGAGCCACAAGATTGCTGCCCACTGCTCCTGAGGGACCTTCTGTACTTTACAGGCCCTCTCTAGAGCAGTTATCCACTTGTGGATGTCATCCCCATTCTGATAGGGAGGGACAATCTTGCTCAGGTTCCTATGGTCATAGGACCTTTCCCTATCTCTAGGGACATGGCTGCCACCATGGGACTCTAGTCCCAACTTTCTTCTCTCTCTAAAGAGATCTAGGGACTCCCTGTCTATAGCCAGTTGCTGTTTTCTGATTTCAAGCTGAGCTTCCTCATATTGAACCAGCCTCTTTCTTCTCTCATGAGAGGATTCCCTCCTATGAGATGAGACAGAGCTCCCTATTGAGGTGCCAGAGTGGTTAGACTCCTGAGAAGGAGATCTAGACTTTCTGGGCACACTCATAATCCTTCCTGGGGGACAAAGAGGGCATCATCCTGATCATCCTCTTCATCTTCCACAGGAGGGATTGGGTTATCCAGGTCAGGGTCATTGTCACCCTCCTGGCCAGTTTCAGAGGGGAGCTGGGGGTATTGGTACCCCTGGCCCCTTCCTCTTCTTCTGCCCCACCCTCAGCTCCTACCCCTTCAGTCCCCAAGGGCTTACTAAGGTCATAAGCCACCAACAACTCTTTAAGGTGTTGGGTGGTGGGACTTTGGCCTGTCCTTAATTTCCTCAAGTTACATAATGCTCTCAATTCCAAGAATGGGAGTATATCATACTTGGAGGGTGGAAGCTCAGTGGCTTCCTGCAAGGATTCTTAGATCCTACCCTTAAAGACATTACTAGTGTGGTGTGGTGTATGCACTACCTACTCTAGTGTGGCCTACTAAACTCTCTTGAGTTGTAGAAAGGGTTGTGCTATCCCTTAACACACAACTCTAAGTTCAGTAGAACTTACTGTATTCTAAGCTTAAATTATATGTACCTTAGGTACCTTTAGTGGTTTTCAGTTGATCAATTCAATTGAGATTATCTGGTAAAACAATAGCAAGCTGGAATCCCACACGCTGCACACCAATGTGAGAAGTTGGCCTGGTATATGCTGTCCACTAATTATAGTGGGCACCTTGCACCAGTCCAAACAACCCCTTAATGCAGATAGGTTAAAGACAACCTTAATTGAAAGCTATCCTCGTGGTAGCTATGGAGAGCAGCCTTCACTCTAAGTCTTGAAGGAATGTAAAGCAGCTTGTTTTACCAGTCTATAATCTCTTGAGTGATCAAATGAAAGAGCACCACACCAGGTATATATTCAAAATATATGTATTTATTGCTAAACACACCCCTCTAGTCTCTTTATGAGGCTAGAGTTCGAAAATACATAAGTTAGAAGTTATTTAAACACAGTAATAGCACAAATACACGTTTGGGCCCTAGAGGCGTACCAAACCATATACCAATAAAGTGGTATAAGAACCACGACTGAACTAGACACTAGGCCTAGAGCCTCTAGAAGTGCTTGGACCACAAGGAACCACCCAAGGTAGTGACACAGGGGACCCACGGGGGACGCGTGCAGTGTAAATACACAACCGCGATACGCCGTTGACTTCTATGGAGAAAGTCGCGATCAGGAAATTAAAGAAAAGGGACACTTAAAGGAGGACTTGGAGCAAACCCTTTGAGAACTAGTACTTTGAAGAGTCTCTACCCACGGGAGCACCGGAGTACTCGTGTTACCTCACCCAGGAAGCCGGGTGCATAGGTGCCTTTCGGGGTCGGGTTTCGTCGTCGATTTGAATGGCGATCTGCTGCAAAGTGCTGCTGGCGACCAAGTGGAAAGTGTCCGGGTGGATCCAAGGGTGGATCGGAGATCTGAAGAACCTGAAAGCAGAGGGGACAGAGTCTGGGTCACTAGCCAATGACCAGGAAGGCGATGGACAGATGCCCACCGATGTTGAGTGCTTCAGGTGCGTTGACGGTCATCTTGACTCTTCAGCCACGAGGTCCAGGAGGCGTTGTCGGTAACCAGGAGCAGGATTCAGGCTGGTACACGATGTCTGTCGAGTGCTGAGGTGTCGGTGACCGGATTGGACCCAACAAGCCTTGGCAACGGCAAGTCTTGATGAAGATGAAGATCATCGATGGTGCAGACCAGCAAGGTCTGGGGAACTCACCCAGTGAGGGTAAGTGAGGGCAGGCCTGGAGCAACCAGGATGCCAAGTAAGAAAAAGATTGGCCTTCGTTAAGGGCTACTAGTTAACGGGCTAGCGACCGCGAAGGAGCCTCGAGACGTCGCACGTGGATCTGGCTCACAGGACACTCGTGGAGTGGAGGCCAGTAATCTTCGGTGCAATTGGTGCTTGAGGCTAGGGCTACTCGGAGCCCAAAGCACGACTTTATGGAAGACCCAGAAGAGGATGCACTTGCAAATGTGCCCAGTGTCCAGGGGTCACGGTCTCACGTCACCCACGATAGCTACGGGCCTCAGCTTTGCTGGAGACTCAGGGTAGCCTCGGGGAAGTCTGAGAATCCACCTCTGGTGATGCGATGACTTCGGCGTCCAATGGGAGCTTCAGAAATTCAGACCGGACAGATGCATCTTTGGTGCCTGCCAAGCAGGGGAGTCACTCCTTGACCCCAAGGGAGATTCTTCTGTCCTCTAATCTTGAGTAGAGCGTCGAAGGTCCAGGATTCTGTTTCAGAGTTTCATCCAGGGATAATCTAAAGTCCTAAGGACTGGGTTCCTATACTTATACTAAGTTTAGGGGTTGGACTACTCTGTGGCCCCACCTATGGGTGGGTCAGGGCAGAGGGGTGGCTACACCCTTTCTCTTTGTCCAGTTCACGCCAAAGCAGGGGCTGCAAGCCCTGATCCGGTTTGAACTGGGGTATGCCTAGGGACACCAAATGTGCCCCCAGTGCAGGACTTCAAAGCACCCGAAGTGCTCCCTCCCAGCCCCAATACACATTATCCTGTCTGGGGAGGTGGTCACACCTCCCTGGGACAGGAAACCTGTTGTCCAGGCCTCCCCTGCCGGAGTTTCGTCCAGCAGCAGGAGGCCAGACTCGTGTCTGTGGCAGCAGCATCCATTTTGTGATGCCAGGGCTTTGGAAAGAAGTTACCGGGCTAGCCAGAGTTAACATGTCTTTCCCTCTAGAAGGGTGGAATGCTACCCCCGCCGCCAGAATTGGCGGGGGGTAGTATTCCAAGATATTTGACACCAAACACGACATGTTTAGGTGCAGCCATTCCAAAGTTAGCATTTAACGCGAGGTTATAATGCGCTTAAGAGTATATGGTCAGGCTGCACTACAAACAGCATCAGAGAAGGGTCTCCGAACACTGCAGAGGGGCCCTGCTCATGCAGGGGCACCCTCTCACATAGGAACCATGCACTCTGCCTTTAGGATTGATAAGGCCTGCCTTAGGAGTGACTTATAGGTTTATATGTGTGTATGTATTTAGTGATATAGGTAACCTATATCACAGTAAGGGGTGCATGCACCACCTTACCCAGGCTGCAGTAGCAGACCTGTGGTGTCAGTTTGGATGGCCTTCCAGGGGTGGCAAAATACATGCTGCAGCCCCTGGTAGGCCTCTGAGGTACCTATGCCCTTGGTACATAGTATACAATATACTATTGACTTATAAGGGCACTCCAGATTCCAATCAGTGATGTGCCTAAGGCACATGGAAACCATTTTAGAGAGGATGCAGCTAGGCTGGGGTTCTGATTAGCAGGGCCCCAGCCAGAATAATGTCGAAAAACAGTGAAGCATCAGCAAAAAGTGGAGGTACCCATGTGAAGCAGATCCTACTCTCCTACACTAGCAGCCCGCTTGATTGTTGAACTTTGGTGTCAGCTGTTCGGTTTGATTGCTGGACTCTGGTATCACCAGACTGGTATGGTTGCTGGACACTGGGCTCCGCAGTTGTCTAGTTGTTGCAGCTTGGTAGCGCATGCTTGTCCTATTGTTGGAATCTGATATTAGCAGTCCTTTCTAAATGCTAGATTTGATTATCAGCAGGCTGGCCTGATTGCTGCGCTCCTGTATGGGTTGCATGTTAGAATAACAGTAGCAAAAATATTGTATGGCATAAATATCGCAGCCTATCATTTACAAAATATCACTCCTTTTACAACTCAACAGAGCAGTTGTTTTTTAATGAACCTCACTGTAATGAAAATGTAGTTTAAAATCTGCATGGATACAGGCTTATGCCTTGTAGGTTACTTACAGCTGTTTACAGAGGGTGCATAATTCACTGAGCTTTTTACCAGCCTTGTAACTTTCAATGCTCTACCACGACACTCATTATCACCCTGACTATTTTTTCAAAGTTTATACATCCACACACAGTTACTGCGCAAACCCTCATTGTCTCCATCAAATGCATTACCCCCCTAATGCTATAGCATCAAAATTATTAGATACACATATTTATTGGCAGCAGGTCCTTAACCCCTTATGCTAAGTTAAAATGTCCAGTTGATAACGTTAGACCTGGTTTGCCAATTGATTTCATGGTAGAGCTTGAAAAACACATTAACTAGATAGGCTGACGGTAATCCATTCCACTCCTCCTTACTGTGCTCATCAGGACTCTGCACCTCAAAAGCTCTCTCCCTCACTGCCTCCAATCTGTAACCCAATGCGTGGGTTTCCATGCCTTTCAGCACTGACCATACTTTTCATAGCATTTCTTACTAAGGTTTCAAACAATAAACAAGCTAAGGTGTATGAAATTCGCGTAATTTGCTTTTGTGTAATGAAGCAAAATTTCAGTGAAATTATGTGAAATGCAAATCCATCATTTCATGCTATATCTCAGTTCAAAATGTGTCCTCACGTGCAAAAAAGCAAAAGCACTACGAACAACAGCTGGTCGTGTTTTGTTTTTCCCAGGCGTTTCCAGTAAATTTTTACCGCTAATGGCACGTTTTTATAGCGAATGGTGCGTAAATACACAAAGTGGTGTAATTTCGGAAATTCTGTGTAACAACCGTAATACGAAACTTCAGAAATTGCGTGAATTATGCTGGCATAATTTAAATTTCACCCGAGTGTACCTTATTCCTGGCCGCATGGTTTCTTGGTGTTAAAATTCTAAGTTTGTGTCCACCAGCATCTTCCACCCGCTTTTCCTTCTCTTCCTCCTATCTTCCTCTCTTCATTTTGTTACAATTTCTCTGCTGTCCCTTCGTCATATTCCAAATTTGTTTATCTACCTACCATTTTGTCCACCTTCTTTCCCTATCCTTGGTACCACCCCTTTCCTTCTCTCTTGTGCTCCTTTTTTCCCCACTCAGTTGCCCCTTTATTTACCCAATCTTTTTTTCATCATTTTCCCCTTATACCTATTATTTTCCCTTTGTCAATTGCAAATGTATATGTATGTCTGTATGCGTAAGGAATTTTTAGAATCCAGGTTTTCCACTGGGGTCACGTGGACTAAAGTGCAAGACAGTGAAAATGAAGCAGCACAAAAGCAGGCTCATTTAGAGTTATTCACAACAGGAGAATTTGTATAAATCAGCAGTTCTACTGCCCTGACAAACTTCCGGTTCCCTGCAGGTGCAACCTCCATGAGAAAGCCTATGCTGACAGTGCCATCTGCAACACAGCCACCTGTTTTAGAGCATTAAAAGGATTGCCCTTTTTAGGTCTCGCCTGAGCCAGCGTGCATGCGCTGCTCTGCGAGACTTTAAGTAAGGGCTTTTCAACTCTAAACACACGCTCGTGCGTGTGCTTTTTTTTTTCACCCGCTATTGGCCTTTGCATGCGTCTTTCTTAGAAAGACAGCACGCAAATGGCCCAAGGTGGGTGCATGTCCCGCCTTCTGTCTACTGTAGCCTAGGGTGCTCGGGAGCGAGCAGTAGCGCCATCTGTTTCCAATTATCGCAATTGGAAACAGATGGCGGTCAGCGCTAGTCGCGCTGGTTTTCCCTTGTAGCGCGCATGCACACCACTCGTGTCCTACCCGGCGCAGCGGCGGTAGACGCTCTCGGGGAACTCACTCCTGGACCCGCGCTGACTGGCAGCTGTGCGCTGGCTTCGGGAAGCCGCTAAAGCGGATGGTTCGAAGCCCTATATCAGCACACCTGCAGGCCCGTCCCTGGCGCTGCATATCACAACAGCAGACATCTGGCAGGGCCACTTTCACAGCGCCTAGTGATTGATCAACACTGTATGCTGCGAATGGCTTTATGGACTGAACGCCTTCGGCAGAAATCTGAGCTAAACGTGCTCGCCACAGACCCCAATCTATGTTCAGGATTAATGTTCTTTACACTCCCTGGCACGTTATCACTGGCAGGGCGGCCCAGAGCGTTGAGCGCTCGCTGCTGACAAACGCGGTGTTCTGAAGGTTATGGTGCTGAATGCTGACAGCAGACTCAGCCGTTCATCCTTTTGAGATAGGTACATTAAGTGCCATAAATTAAGCAGCAGTAATAACGTATGCTATTTACAGCACTTAGAATAAAGACATTGGTTATAAGTGAGGTTGCTCAGTGGCTTAACGCACCTGCTCGAGAGATGGATGTTTAATCTATGGGTCACGTGTGTATTCCAGAAAGACATGTGAGTGGAATAAAGAACATTCTGAAGAAGGATTTGAGTAACCTGCAGGTCAACTCACAACTGGGTTTTATAAGTGCAAATACAAAAAAACTAGAAGACATTTTTTATGTTAAAATCTTTTTTAATCAGGTTTTTAGTTGTATATAATGTCGTCTTCGTTTGTATAAAGGTAACAAAAATGTTTAACACTTTTTATTATAACTTTTCAACATAATGCACAGCAGCCACAATGCTCTACAACATAGCCAAAAGTTCTGGCTAAACACATAAGGTCCCAAAGGCGAGACCTATTGGCTATGCCAATGCTTGTTTTAATTGTCAAAACCCAGATAAAGCACAAGGTAGTGTACTCCATGAAATCCCTTGTTAAAATGTTTTGGGTGTGCTACTCCCTCACTATATTAGCTTCCTTACAGTTTTGGGGGCATATTTACAAGCCCCTTGGACCACAGGAGCGTCACTTTTTTTGAAGCTCCGGTGGTGCAGTATGCTGACCCATATCTACAAGGCCACGCAAAGCCACCCTTGCGTGGCTTTTCATGGCTTTGTAAATATGGCTCCCTTTCACGCATTACTTTGCGTAAAAAGGGCGTTCCATGGGTGTTGCTGTGTGTGTTACCAAGCAGCACCCATGGAATCTGACGGATTCCCAGAATTACAAGGTTTCGTAAACCTGGAAATGCGTCAGCTTCTAGCTCCTCCCCAGGGGAGGCATAAAAGTAGTGCAACGAGGAAAAATACCTTTATTTCTACTTGTTTTTTCCTCTTTCTATGTCTGCTACATTCTGCAGCACACATAGAAGGAGGAAAACACCAGCAATGATTGTTTAGGTGAATGAAGGTGCCCCTTCCTGCACATAAGCAATCATCCCTGCAATGCAGGCACCCTTGCACCATGGTGCAAAGGTGTCTGCGTTAGCGCTATGCAGCCTATTGTCTACCAGCGCAGAGGAAAGTACAGGGATGCATTGTATTGCTGTAAATAAGATTCATCCCTGCACTTACCTAATGGCGCGGCGTGGTGAAGCACGCTGGCTTGCAGTGCTGCGTTATTTTCTTGTAAATATGCCCCTGGGTGTGTAGCCTTGGAACAAAGTATTTCAGATTTAGGCACATAAGTGACATGTAATGCCACATGTAATTGCTCCCTGAAAATACTGTGCCATAGGTCCCATTGTTGTAAGCATAGTTTACCGATCCTCGGATATGCAAATCAGTATACAACAGAAAGCATTGTGAAAGCCATTTTGAAAAATTGTCAAAAGGGAAGCAGGACTAAAATGAGGAAGACGTATTTTCAAAAAATTGCCCCTTTCATGTTTTATTTGCCAACATGGTTTTTAGGTCAAAGCCTGTCTGGTTGCGAAAAAACGTCTTGTGGGCATTTTTAAAGCTTCCCTGAGAATGTATTCCACCTATTGCTTACCACTGACTTTGTGGTTTGTAACTCACCTTTTCTGGTTTTCTTTGTTTTAGGCTGTCCAACACAGCATGTCTTCGTCCCTCCCATGGAGCACAGCTTGTTCACCACCCCCCAGCGTTCCTTGTAGTCTTCCACAAGTCCTCTCTTTGTGTAAACAGGCCTTTACATTTTGTTCTTATCTTGTCACATTTGCTGTGTGTTCAAAGACAGAGGTCAAATGTCAGGCTGTGTCTTCCAAGGGAGCTTGGTGTTTACTTTTCTTTCTCTAACTTCAAAGTGAGAGGATTTATGTGGCAATCTTGCCGGGTACAGGGAAAGAAAAGTCTGTAAATGTCTGTAAATGAACTGTGCAAATATTTCAGAATATATCCGAATTAGGAAAGCACAAATGAAACACATTTTTTTGTAATTCTTATGTGTGGTGGAAACAAATATTTTAACACATTCAAAACAAATCAGTACACTAGGTGATGCCATTTCCACACATTATCGTTTGTGCTCTGTTTTACCGGTAAAACTGTATGTGCAAATACAATGGTCATTTCAAGTAAAAATAAGTTGTCTGTAATGGTAGTGCACTAACACACCATGCATACTCTACTCTAAGCCCCTCCACTCTATGCCACACTGCACTCTACAGCACTCTACTTCCCTCTACAACACTCCACTCTATGCCAAAACACTCCACTCCGCCACACTCCACTTAATTCTCTGCCACTCTACGCCACTTCACTCTTTGCCGGGAAACAGCGTTTACAACGCTGTTTCCAAAATGCATGGCTTCACAACGCGGTCGTTACAATGACCGCGTTGTTACCACGTGTGCCATTACATCGCAAGTCTTATCAACGACTTGCTGTAGGGCGCTTGCAACACCAGGGAATGTGTTGGATTTTAAATCCAACACCTTCCCTGCTGTTGCACAAACTGAAGTAGGAATAGTAATTAATACTATTCCTAAGTCCAGTGCACCCCCTACAGCAAGTCATTGATACGACTTGTGATGTAATGGCATGCGTGGTAACAAAGCAGTCATTGTAACAACCGCGTTGTGAAGCCATGCGTTGTGAATATATGCGTTGTAACGTCATACATTCCTCTTTGCCACTCCACAACACTTCACTCTATGACACAACACTCTATGACACTCCATGACACTCTATGCCACTCTACACCATTCCACGCTATGCCAGTCCACTCTATGACACTTTATTCCACTCTACGCCACTTCACCCTACACCACTCCACTCTATACACTCCTCTCTATGACACTTTACTCCACTCTACACCCCTCAATTTCACTCTACACCCCTCAACTCAAGGCCCTACCACTCTACGCTCCTCCACTCTCTGACAGTCTTCTTTACTCCACTCCACTCTACGACACTCTACTCCACTGTACTACACTCTACTCCACTTAACTCTATAACACTCTACTCCACTCTATGCCACTGTATTGCACTCCACTCTATGCCACTTCACTCTAGGCAACTCTATTCCACTCTACACCACTCCACGTCACTCCACCCTGTGCCACTTAATTCTACATCACTCCACAACTCTACTCTATCACCACTCCACTCTACGACTCTACTCCAGTCCACTCCATGACACTCCACTCTACGACACTTTATTCAACTCTATGCTGCTCCACTCTATGCCTCTCCACTCTACTCCACGACACTCCAGTCCTTGATGCTCCACCACACTCCACTCTACTCCACGACAATTTACTCCACTCTTTGCCAGTCTACTCCACTCTTTGCCACTCTTCTCCCCTCTTTGCCACTCTGCTCCACTTTTCCCCACCCACTCTAAATCACTACATGCCACACCACTCTGCTCTACGCCACTAACTTTTAGCCATGCTGAACATCAGCCACACTGGTGTAAAACATGTCTAAAACACATTGGTAAAGACAATAGCTCTTGCTTGTTCTTATGTGCCAGTTCCACCGACAACACACCTGTACAATTACAGCTTTGGAGTCTCTGTTGCTTTCCCTCACTCCGCCTTCTTTCATCACTCCACCTTCTTCTAGCAGAAGGGACTTCGGACCCTGTTTTATTATTACATGAATAATTTGGCTTGTCTCCCACTAAACCTCTTTGGAGAATAAACACCACATCTATTTTCAAATAAAGTCCATGAAGGTCATGACTCTATGCTTGCCTTTGACCGCGGGAAAAGCGAGCTATAATTTAAGGGTGCCCTACTTTTACTATAAGGTTCGGGAGAACGAGTACATGAAGAACAACAAACTCAGTAGGCACTCTAATGCTTCTAAACTTGTATTTGTATATCATTAACCTGGACTATTGCAAGAATATATCATAACCATCCATAAAAGTGTTACCATCCTTGTTTCACAATTTAATATCATTTTACTAAATACTTTAATATCCAAAAAGAGTTCAAATGTGCAATTATTAACTATAAGTACTAGTGAATCATGCTTTGAAGAAGAAAGCCCTTCCCCTGAATAAACCACTCATTCACACAATCATACTCACGCATAACACTAGTTAAAAACAATGGATCCCAGATCATGGATTGTTATGATGTATTCTTTGCCATAGTCCACATTGATGATATGCAAGTTTACAATAAATACAGGATGAGTGGGAATGCCTATTGAGCTTGCTGTTCTTCATGTACCCTTTCTCCCGAACCTTAAAGGAAAAGATGGGCACCCCTAATTTATAGCTTGTTGACTTTGACCATGTACATCACTCAGCTGCCTTTTTGCTAGGTTCGTGTTATAGATAGAAATACCATATTCACACATACATACATACGTGAGGAGTGTGTCATGCTAACCAAGTTGCAAAGAAGAGTACAAGCATATAATAAAATCTGTAATGTGCTAATGGATTTTTTTTTTCTAAAATGTAGGGGATTGTGTTATTGTATGTTACAGAACCAAACTATCTACTAAAAGGACCTTACAGGTTCGGTGCACAAACAGTGATACAGCAGAGTGACCTGATTAGCTGATGTATAATGAAATCCTACATTGTGAATTTCTGACCTTGGAATTTGGACTAACACACTAAGGTGCATATTTACAAGTGAATGGTGAAGCGTGGCATTAAGCAAACATTGCTAACGCCACACTCTGCCATTATGAAAACATAGGGATGCACCGTATTCACAAGAATGCGGCACACCCCTCCATTTCCCCTAGCGCTGGCGCTAAATCTAGCTGCCTAGTGCCAACGCAGGCACCCTTGCACCATAGTGCAAGGTTGTCTGCGTTGGGGGGAATGATTGTTTATGTGCAGGAAGGTGTTCCTTCCTGCACATAAACAATCCAGAATGTGAATTGTAACTTCTATGTGTGCTGCATTGTGCAGGGCACGTAGAAGTGGCAAATTGTCATTTTTTAAATGATTATCTGCAAAAAGGGACACCTTCCTGCACACGAACAATCATTCATGGCGATTTGCTGTTTCTATGTGCGCTGCACACTGCAGCACACATAGAAACAGCAAAAACAGGGAGAAATTAAGCATTTTTCCTCCTTTTGTCATGTGAAGACCAGGTTTTTCCTGGTCTTAATTTTGGTGCTGCCTCCTATGTACACCAACCTTGTAAATAGGGGGCAGAGTCAAATTCAATGGGTGTTGCGGCAGAACACCCACCGCAATACCCATTGCACGCCCCTTTCATGCTAAGTGTAGCGTAAAAGGGGGCCTTATTTACAAGGCGCCGTTAAGCCACGTTAAGTGGCTTAATGCCGCCTTGTAAATAAGGCATCGGGTTTATGGCCACAGGAATGTCATAAACAGTGACGTTCCTGTGGTGATAGGGGCTTGTAAATATGCCCCTTAGTTCATAGGCTTACCACTTTTTTGAGCTGTTCAAACCCAAAACATGAACTATTTGAATTTATAATTTGCACCAGGCTTTATATGGAGAAAACAGCAGAAACAAAACTGCAACAGTGGGCAAATGTGGGCTCGGGTCCTGGCACAAATAGAAGCTTGTGAGCGAATTGGGATTGTGGCCAATTTGTAAGAAGGGCCTAAATGTTCTTTCGATCCTGTTTAAACTTAGTGCAAACTAGACAGCAGCAGGTAGGTGATGTTCTCCACCTGCGCCAGTGGTACATGATAATCCACCACCAAACCAGCTCCTTAAGGTGCAAGTTCCTCACATGGCCCAAAAGTGTTATCTCCTTATATTATACACCGGCACCGGACCCTGATACTGCCCACTTTTTCCAGCTCATCACATTATCCGTCTCTTGCAGCTTCTCACTCTTCCCATCAGCACATACGTCTCACACAACCTGCCCAAGGGTTCCAGATGCTAACACTGACAATGTCAGCTCCTCACACAGTTCCCCTGTGCCAACCCCTCTCACTGCCTATCAGTGTCAACTTTTCTCACTATCCACTATCCATCAGCTGCCAAAGCCAACTCCTTATCCTGCTCTCTAGTGCCAGATCCTCACACTGCCCACCAGTGTCAGATCTGTATTCTGTCTAACTCTGCTTGATAGTCACATTGCTAACTCCTCATTTTGCCCATCAGTACCAGTTCCTCACACTGTGCACGAATGTGACCTTCTTTCACTAATCACCATTTCCAGCACTGGCTATCAGTGCTATCGTGTCACGTATACCAACAGTCCTCCTATAGCCTCCCACAGCCCAATACAGCCAGCTCCTCATTCCACCCCTGTTGCCAGCTGGGTAAAATAATTAGAGTCATTTCCTCTGCAGTCTAATGCATGGAAAGTTCTTTTAGTAATTTTAGTAACCGTCTGTAATTTGATGCAGGGTAAAAAAAATAGAATAATCCCCTTCTGTAATCCATTATAGGGTGAAGCAATCATAATAATTTCCTCCATCCCAGACTTCGTTCAGAGGGTTAGGGAGCAAACAGGGGCTACTGGGTTTCAACCATGGGGGTTGAAGTCATTTGCCCCTGATGTCCATAGTCAGGCCTACTACGGATCTGCAAACTAGACCAGCTGCAACTGGGTGTATATACAGCAGTTTAAGATCATTCAGTGGTTTCCCAATTTGGGTTCAGTGTCTCAAATCACACCACAACTTCACAGATTGGGTTCGGGTGGCTCAGGTCACGCTGCAACTGCACAGGTCAGACTCAGTGGCTCAGGTTCATAGGCCCACTGCAGAGGCCCACCGATTCTACATGCTCACCTCATAGCGATCACACTGCACTTTACCCCTGCTGTACAACCACTCCTCGTGCATGGTTGACAGGCTCATTCCCTCTCTCAGCAGGGAAGCTGGCTTCTAGGAGCTTCAGGACTGGTAATCAGTTCTTGTAGCAAGGGGTGGACTAAGCTGGTGTACTCTCACATCTGGGAAGTTGATTGTCAGGCAGACACTAGCTCTGGTTGTAAAGCAGTCCTCTGAGTACTCTGCAGAGCACTGTCTTCCTTGGTCGCAGAGAACTTGAAACTGGAACAAGTGGGTCGGAGGGTACTCTTTTTGTACACTCAGACAGGAGTACACTTTCCAAAATTTCAGAGCTGTGTTGCGGTGGTTTTCATTTTAAGTGTCCTCTCCAAGCTGCTCTCCAGATATAGCCTTTGCTTGGTGTGATGCTCCTCTAAGCAGGGTCGTCCCCAGTCTGAGCACCCACAACAGGGTTGAAAGAGTTGTGAGATTCAGGAAGGCTAATCATCAGTTCCTCTCAGAAAAAGGCCTAACCAAATTTCTAAAGGAGCCTTGTCGTCTCTTTAACCACATCAGTATCTATAGGCCAGATTTATATTTTGACTAACGGCCCGTCGTTCTGGCATGGGGATGGAGAAATTTAGTCCATCCCCATGGCGGAGGGTCCACCCACCAAATTTAGAAATGACTGCAGAGCAGGTAGATATTTATAATCAATTGGCAGGAACCGCTGTCACAGTAGTTCCTGCCAGTGTATAACGTTGTTTGATACAAGGCTGCATCAGCATGACGCAGGTCTACACCAAACAGTTTTCTTTTTTTTCAAAAAGAAAACCCCAAAATGGGATTTTCTTTGTGAACGTAAAAAAAATAATGCTCCCTTGCCATTGAAGTAATCTAGGATGGTGGGGGGTCACTATTTGCAGTTTACTATTTGTCACCACCAGGGTTTGCCTGGCAATGATGGACAGTAAAGCTCATTCTGATTGGGTGGATGGCCATACAGCCATTTCTCTGATGGCCCTTACTCTATCAAGGTGTCGAAGATATTTGGCTATGGCGATGATGGACTAGTCACCGCCATTGCTCAACCTAAGATTCACCCGCATAAAATTTAGCAGGTGGACCATTATATTGGCATTATGTATACTCTGTTGCCATTACAATGGAGTATACATACAGTCAATTATACAAAGGGATGCTGTTCCTCAGTCATAAGAGAGGAGAGGACCCTGGCAGGTGGCTCAAATGGTCCAGTCAAAGGGATCCCAGGTGGGGGGATCCGATTGATCGGATAAAAGTGCCCTCACACACCCAGTAGGGTGTCATGCTTCATCATACGGCACTCCTCTTTGGGCCAGCGCTGCAGTGCCCGATGGGCGCCTCAGTGGGGGCTCTTTGGTGGAGATCCTTTGATCTTAAAGCTGTATGATGAGTGCAAATAAGGGGGTGTGGGAGTAGGGTGGTGCGAAGGTGAATAAAAGTAGTTCTCTCTAGAAGGAACAGTACACTAGTGGGAGTCAAGGTGACCCCTTATTGCAAGTCTATATAGGTGGTCACTAGTCAATTGACCTTCAACAAACCAGTTTTTTCATTTAAAAGAAATAGAAGTATGAGGGACAGATTGGTGCACAGTAACACGTGGCAGAAAACTTCGGAATGCCAAACCTCATTGTGGGATCTCCCTCCAGTTACAGGACACTTTCCCTGTGGGATTGTTCAGTATGCCCTCTAACTACACCATCAAAAACAATAGACCTTGGCCTCCTTACAGCTTGGGAGCATAGGGCACATACCAATTTCAACAGCTGCATAGTGATATATGTCATTTCCTGTCCATGTGGCCTCAGCTACATAGGAATGACTATGAGAAAAATTAAAATCCACACAAGTGAGGACAGAAGTACAATCAGGTGCAGAAAAGCATTGACTAAATTGACGACACTTTCTTGAAAAAAAAAACGAAAAAGATTTAAGATGGTCAATTATTGAGAAACTTACCCCTCAGGTTGGGATCAGCAACAGACTCCTAGAAAAGGAGCAAAAATGGGTCTACAAATTGAAAACACATAAAAGGGGACTTAACGATGAAATACCACGGAATCAACTGATCTTCTGTTAGTCCCATTTTGTCATACCAAAGAAACGTTAGGAATATATTCAGTTTCTCCCAGGGAAGGGTATTGACCTAAAGTCTTGCCCCTCATTAGACACTGGTTTGGGGGCTCTGTTAGTACTCCAAAGGAGGATGCGCCTTTGTTTTTCTTATAATTAAAGAGATTCCTCCTGACAAAAACCTTCAAACAAAGACAATTGAATACTGCAGGAAAGTAGTTTGGTGAGCCCCTGTGAGTGGTGCGAGTGTTCACTGGTATCATGGAGTAATAGATGACATGATTGTTATGAATGTCCATCAATTCCTATAAAATCGGTTTAGCAATAATTCTTGCACCCTCTTTACAACACAAACAGGATTTGATTGACTGTTTTTCAGCCTCTGTCAAGTGAGGCAATGCACTGCGTACCCTGTCTCTCTGGAACCCACTAAAATGTTGGGGAACTACTCCTCTCATCACTCTAGGGCCCGCAGACGACGCGTGGGTTTAGGGAGACTACGTCTCCCATCATTCAAGGGCCTGTTGCACAGTAAACACAGACCTGTCCCTAATAGTCACATTCAGACGTGATGTACCGGAAGGTTTCAGCATTCTGTCCGGCACTCGCACATCCATGGGCGTTAGCATCGTGCGTTGGCAGTAACATAGCTGCTGTGAATTTATTGTTGAGTGGGGCATGTTCCCCCCGCTAACGTTTGAGGCCTGTTGAAACCGGCTGGGCCCCAGGAGAGATAAAAACTCACGCTCACCTGCACTGCACTGCCAGAAGCCTGGGAGAACAGAGCCATGTAGGTGACAAAGAGGGTAGGAATCCTTGACGAAGTAAGTGCCTTTGTGTGCTGATTATTGAGTTATTTCCTTAACAACACTAGCGGTTCTGATAACGAGTACAAATTGTGGATTTTCTTTGTAACCTCATTTGGCTTTAAAACTTGACAAATATGTTTACTTGCTCTTTTTAGGGTTTGACTACATGGCCACTCCCTCTCGCCCCCGTGGGGTTAGTTTTTCCCACACATTGGGTGAGTGAAGAAACAGTATGCTATTAATTATCTCAGATGGTCTTTCTTGATTAGGTGTTTGTGTGTGTGTATCCCAAAACTCCTAGTTGGGGATCTTTGATTGATGGTCTGTCTAGATCATGAGCACCACAGTGTAAGTTGCAAAAATCTTTTGACTGTATGATGGTACTCACTCTTGACATAAGTATGAGGTGAGACAGAGGTGCACTGCAAAGGCGTGACTCGCAGATCTTTGTGTTACACGCCATGTTGAGACGCATGATTAGGAGTAGAGTCAACACCAGTGAATGACAATAATTGCTCACAATGTGTAGCATGTGATTAGGCACACATGGTAAGGAGATGTGCGTGTCACGTATGAGAAGCCACATGGTGGCATCTTTTCCTTATGCCACGTTATTTGTATTCACAGGAACAACCCAGAATGGCAAGTATTACACTGCCTGTGCATGCTTTAAGTGAATCTGCATGCCACACAAGATCACAAAAATACGTCAGTGGGGGAGTGATAAAAATACAACCCCTCCATGACGAAAGCCCAGGACCTTTTCCAGGCCATTAGTGTAGGGCTAAAACATGTTGGTTGGTTGGTGAATATAGGGTCATAGGACCATTGTATCCTAAAACCCTGATCTTATTATATTCTTTTAATCTTTCCCATCCACCCCACTAATAAAGGAATACCGTGGGAGTGGATGTGGAATTTTTGTCTTTAAGTTACACCCCCTATTTAACATTCTCTAAAAGAACTCCCTGGAACATGGTTGAGCCCACCTTGATCTTTAGGAGTTAGCGTGACCCGATGATGAAGCATGCCACTATTAGAGTGGGTGAGGGTAATACTAATAAAAACATTTTTTTCCCCTTTTCCACTTCTTTAGAAGTGGTGCATAGGTGGGGCATGTAACTTCTTGTCCCCGTTTTGGTTGATGCATTTGCTACTGAGGAATACCTCAGAGTTAATAGTATGTTTATGTAGGGAGTACGTATCCTTTTATCCTTGTGCAAATGTTCTCTCCACCCTTTAGGTTCTGGTAGGATTCTTCAAATCCTCAAGACCTTTGTTTTGAGAAGGGTTGGAAATATGAACCTATCATTTCATAGCAGACTTGTGATTGTGTTTAAGCATGAGGTGAAGCAGTGAATTTTAAGAGAGAGGGAGTTGCATTTTTAGACCCAGCTTCTTGGTGGTTATGCTTGGTTGGTAGTTTGAGGGTTTTTAGTCCGGCCTATATGAAAAGCATTAGGTATCATGTGGCAGGCTCAGAGGAATGCTTCAATTGTGTAAGAACAATCTTGAAGGTGCACTTATGCATGGAGTGTGTTTTAAAAGTGTAAGTAGATGGAGTTACTCTTGTAGATACATAGCATCATCTTCTAATCTGAGCTATGTATGGTCATCTGAGTGTGAACAGCAAAAGTAATCATTCCAATAATAATTAGAACAACACCATGCATTAGATAAAACTGCTTTAATGTAAAGTAGAGCCGTCAACAGTAGCAAGTGTTGCTGTGTGACCAATAATTCTTCCCTCGTGGCTCAGGCATGATATAAACACACAAAGAATGTGATGGATGATAAAGTAGACCAGTCCTAAACCAATTAGATTGCTTGCAGGTCTCACAGTAACTGACTCAGTTGATGTCCTAGCTCTCAGTTACTTTTCCCTTATTATAGAATTCAATATTAGTTAGTAAAATACTTTCTGAAAAAAGGTTGATACTATAATTACTAGTAATAGCCTATTTTGAGCAGCATATTCACATTGCATTTTTGGAGGAAAAATTTGGAAATATTAAAATAGTTGAGGTGGCATGTACGCATCCAGTCATATATCACCATTTCATTGAATAGATATTCTAAAAAAGTAGAGAGCAATACTTTTTAAATATCTTTATTTTATTGTGATTATTAATACTGTAATCACAAATGCAAACACATTGGACATACATAGCTTGCAAATATGAACCAGAATAGTATTATAAAGAAAACATACTCATAATTATATTCAAGTCCCTGTTTAAATTTGATAGATGTTATACATCGGCCCTGTTTCTG
Organism: Calotriton arnoldi; assembly: GCA_963921515.1. Taxonomy (NCBI): domain Eukaryota; kingdom Metazoa; phylum Chordata; class Amphibia; order Caudata; family Salamandridae; genus Calotriton; species Calotriton arnoldi. Next base: position 251,576 of record CAWUFW010001712.1, on the reverse strand, counting down.
AGAGAAAACTCTGAGAAGATAAGAGATAAGAACTCAACAGTCAACCAACAGGCACAATAACCTATTGCTCACCCGCTGCTTATTTTAATAAAAAGAAAGTACTTTAATCTCACAGCAAAATGAAATACTGCACAGTTCAAATAGGTATACAGTTACAGAGTTGTAATCTCATCTACAAATCTCAGAGAGGCGCTACAATCTGTATGGAGGCTTCTCCCAGCTATGGGAATTCTCTGAGTAGCTATGCTCCTTTGCATGAACTGTGGGCAGAATCAATAATTAGGCAATTAGGCAGAAGTTCACACAGGCAAATTGTAGGGTTTTTAATGACATATTTGCCTCTGTGGTTCAGTCTCTCAGTCTTTTCATGGCTAAGCTTTTTTATACCTGCTTGGTGAAGATGCAGCTCTTATTGTGTTAGCGATGCATTCTCAAACCCACTCTTGCAACAGCCGTTTCAATAATGCAGGACTATGATGGCAGCTTCACTTGGCACATGGGCTGCTGGGAAGGGATCAGCATGGTAGGTCTGCACAGCAGGCACTCACCTTTGGCAGTTGTGACTTATCTGACCAGACACAGATATGTGCTTAGTTTCAGCAGCTGGAGCCTCTGGGCCGCAGTAAATGTTTGTCTTTGGCAGCTGTGGCCTCCCAGGTGGGATCAAGGCTGTCATATCTGCTGCAACAATGGCTTATTTTGTACAGCAGGCCCAGCGTCAGGCAGTGCAGCACCAGTCTCTCAGCACATGGCAGGGTTGGTAGGTGAAATTTTGATCTGTAGTTGAATGTCTTGCCATAGATCACTACAAGGACCCATCATAACATGTGCTAAGTCTTGGCTTCATTCCCTCTTTCAGCCCGCTTCTTCTAGGTGTTCCTCAGGGATCACTGACATAATATCGAGGAAGAAAATATCGACCTGACAAAATATCGAGTTAAAAATATCGAATACCAAAATATCGACTCCCTATCTACAAACAGGTAAGTACAAAAATATCGAATCAAAAATATCGTTGTAAAAAATATAGTTAGTCAAAATATCGAATTTTTAAATCTCTTAAAAGTAATGTAAAATTAATAAGATAATAAATATAATTAAGTAAAACATACTTAAAAATACTTAAATAACTTTCAAAGTAATGAATAATTAATTTAAGTAAAAAAAAAGAAACATACATTTTTATTTCTTAATACATACATATATTAACGTAATATTATTAAAAAATATTCAATATTTTTAACGTAGGATAGCGGGAGGGTAAAATTTACTATTCCCACTCCAGTGAGTGCAACAGTAGGGAAAGCGTTGGATAGCGTAGGGGTAAACATTACTATTCCCACTCCAAAGAGTGCAACAGTAGGGAAAGCGTTGGATAGCGTAGGGGTAAAAATTACTATTCCCACTCCAGTGAGTGCAACAGTAGGGAAAATGTTGGATAGCGGGAGGGTAAAAATTACTATTCCCACTCCAAAGAGTGCAACAGTAGGGAGAGCGTTGGATAGTGTAGGGGTAAAAATTACTATTCCCACTCCAGAGAGTGCAACAGTAGGGAAAGCGTTGGATAGCGGGAGGGTAAAAATTACTATTCCCACTCCAGTGAGTGCAACAGTAGGGAAAACGTTGGATAGCGGGAGGGTAAAAATTACTATTCCCACTCCAAAGAGTGCAACAGTAAGGAAAGCGTTGGATAGTGTAGGGGTAAAAATTACTATTCCCACTCCAGAGAGTGCAACAGTAGGGAAAGCGTTGGATAGCGGGAGGGTAAAAATTACTATTCCCACTCCAGTGAGTGCAACAGTAGGGAAAGCGTTGGATAGCGTAAGGGTAAAAATTACTATTCCCACTCCAGTGAGTGCAACAGTAGGGAAAGCGTTGGATAGCGTAGGAGTAAAAAGTACTATTCCCATTCCAGAGAGTGCAACAGTAGGGAAAACATTGGATAGCGGGAGGGTAAAATTACTATTCCCACTCCAAAGAGTGCAACAGTAGGGAAAGCGTTGGATAGTGTAGGGGTAAAATTACTATTCCCACTCCAGAGAGTGCAACAGTAGGGAAAGCGTTGGATAGCGGGAGGGTAAAAATTACTATTCCCTCTCCAGTGAGTGCAACAGTAGGGAAAGCGTTGGATAGCGTAGGGGTAAAAATTACTATTCCCACTCCAAAGAGTGCAACAGTAGGGAAAGTAATATTTTAATAACAATTATTTAATTATCAATACTAATAAACATTATTATTAAAATTAATTACCAATTACAAAATATTTAATAATTAATTAATTATAAATACCAATACAATTTATTTATTAAAAATTATTTACCTATTAGTAATTAATTAACAACCAATTAATATTCAATACCAAAAATTTATAAATAAAAAAAATACCAATTAATAATTAACAGTAAATTAATTATCAAAACAAAAAAATTATTTTCAATAATTAATTATTTACAATTAAATTACTTCCCACCATATCCCCCTATCAACCCACAACCCGCTACAAATAATAAATTAATAGAATTAACATAATTATCAATTAATCAATTAATAAAAATTAATTACCAATTAATAAAAATGAATTACCAATTAATAAAAATTCATTACCAATTCATAATTAATTAACAATAAATTAGTTATCAAAACATAAAAAATATTTTCAATAATTAATGATTTACAATTAAATTACTTCCCACCATATCCCCCTATCAACCCACAACCCGCTACAAATAATAAATTAATAGAATTAACATAATTATCAATTAATAAAAATTAATTACCAATTAATACAAATTAATTACCAATTAATAAAAATTAATTACCAATTAATAATTAATTAACAATAAATTATTTATCAATACCAATAAATAAAAATAAATATTTACTTAATTACAATTAAATTACTTCCCATCCTATTCCCCTATAAACCCACAACCCGCTACGGAATTAAATGACGCAAAAATTAAATAACATAAAAATCATTGCTTTAAAAAATTAAACATACATTACGAAAACTAATATAAACTTTTAACACATATACTAACATACAAAACACTTTGAAAAAATTCGATATTATTAAAAATTCGATATTTTTTAATGCCTATATTTTGTACTTAGATATTTTGACAATCGATATTACTTACCTTAATTTCGATATTTTTAACGACTATATTATGTCCATTCGATATTCTGTCCATTCTATATTTTGGATTCGATATTCTGTCCATTCGATATTTTTATTTCGATATTATGTCTATTTACCGTTCCTCAGATGGGACATATGCTGGATTCTCCTCCTGGACAGTCTGAAGGGACCACCTACACTTCTTCCCTCTCTGAGAAAGCAGGTAGGCTTGTCAGTACTAGGCCATACACCAGCTCTTCAGAAAGAAGTGCAAACTTCCAGTGATGTCCCCTCACTTCTTGAAGACTGGCTGTCATGTAAAGAGTAGACCTGGTCACACAACAGCTGTTCAAGTACTCCACAGAGCACCTCCTTCCTTGGTCATGAAGAACTTGTAACTTGAACAAAGAGGGGTGGTTTGGGTATCTGTGACGAGTGTCAAAGTAGATGAGTATTACCTGGTAAAGGCAACACAGGCACATGGTATAGTGTGTCGGCAACAGGGTTACACTAAAACCAAGAGCAGACACTCCTGCAGGTTTTGGTGAAACACCCAGAACTGGGTTGTTGCAGTCAGCTCCTGCTGGCGGGATGGCTGTGTCTGAAGCTTCTAGAGGGAGTCGACTTTGATTCCAATCCAGGCTACACAAAGAAAAACAAAGCAGACCACAGTACAATATGAGTAAACCGCCATTCCTGAATCCTTCGCCAGTGACTGTGGGACCACAGAAGAGAAGGAGGAGGGGACAGTTTTTAAAGAGGAGGGGTTACAACAAATCGCCCAATAAGTATCTTGGGGATGTTAGGGCTATTCCTTCTATTTGGAACTCCACCAGAAGGGAATCAGAAGTACATTGCTGTATACCATAGAGGGACATTCCCACCCCAATATTGTCTACATTCTGTTATTAAACAGCCCAATTCAGTGCTTCTGCACTAACCCCCAGAGATTGTTAGATCTTTTTGCAAGGTCTTAGTTAAGATCTGCAAAGTCTAGCCCAGATCCACAGCACCCATTCAAAATACCCCCATTCACTTCCTTCCCGTTGTAATCTCTCTGTCAATCATTACACCCACTATAGCACTGTCTGATGGCTCTTCGGTCTTCCCTTCTGGACCTCAGACCATCCTGCCAAAGTTATGATTACCTCTATCTTTCTGACAGCCCTCTTACACTTCAGAGGGCCCTCAAACCTTCCACCAACTGTATAGCTACTGTCACCACCTCCTTTTTGCATAGCCATAAAAATCAAGTAACATTTACACCATCTCAGTGAGCCTCAGCCATAATATCTCTGGTAGTTCTGAGACCTCTCAAACCGCACCGGATGGCCTCTTCCAGAATCCTCATCACTGGCTGTTAGAAATGGGGTCTCTAGTTGGCAGAGGGATACAACTTGTCCAAGTAGGGACCACCGCTCGAGTCAGGGTAAACTAGATACACACTAAAGGATAACCTGGGTTCACCCTCTAGTAACTTGGCAAAGAGCAGTCAGGCTTCTCTAAAGAGGCAATGTATAAAGTATTTGTGCAACACACACACATACACACCCAGTAAAACAATGAAAACACCACAAAAAGACTCCACAAAGGCTTAGAAAAATAGACAATAATTTTATAAATAAATCAAGACCAAAAAGAAACGAAATCCAATGTATAAAAGTAGAGTTATGAATTTTTAAGGAATAAAAAGAGTTCTAGCACTTAGAAACAATAAGCACCAATGTTTATAGTTAATAGCTTAGGCAAACTGCGATGGAGAGCAGGCTTGCTACAGGACCCACGCAGGTCCCACTGAACAAAGTACCTTATTCTGATTGCAACAGCGAGATGTGGGATGCAGTCGAGCGATCAGCCAATGTCGATTCCACAGGGGTGGCGATGCATTGGTTCTGTAGACAAAGCGCTGAGATGTGTTGATTCGGAAGTGCGATGCGCTAGATTTCTCCACGAAGTAGAAGGATGCATTGATATATCCACACTGCCACAGTGGCGATGCGCGGTTCCGATGCGTTGGGGCCCTCAAGTTGGTTCCAAGAGCGATGTGCCGATTCTACTCCGGCAACTGGGTCGATACACTGGTTCTGTTACACGCAGACCTGCGATGAGTTGATTTCGGTGATGAAAGTATCTGGGTCAACTTCGAGTGAACTAGGCACAGGGCAGGGGTAGAGACTTTGATATCCCTGAGTCTCAAGCAACAAGAGGCAAGCCAACAAGCCTTTTGAGATCACTTCTGTGCAAGGCAGAGTCCAGCTCTCCTCAGCAGAGTCAGAGAGCAGGCAGGCAGCAGGGCAGCACAAGAGAAAAGCAGGCCTTCTAGGTCAGGAGTCCAGCAGAGTATCAGCCCTTGATGCAGCACAGCAGTTCTTCTGACAGAGTCCAGTTGTAGGTCCAGCAGTATGTGAGTTGGTGGGGGCAGAGATCCGGTACCTATATCCAGTTGTGCCTTTGAAGTGGGGGTGACTTCAAAGGAGAGCCTTTGAAGTGCACAGAAGCCCTTTCATCCCAGCCCTTGCTCTAGACTATCAGTTGGGGGTAAACAGCCCTTTGTGTGGGGACAGGGCACTGCCTATTCAGGTGTGTCAGCCCCTTCCTCTCTTCCTGCCAAGGAAGAGCCATCAGAATGCAGATGATTACTCAGACACACCTAACCTTCCTGCGTTTGTGGCTGTCTAGAGGGAATGCATGAAGTGTAGCTGTCACCCACCTCAGATGTGTATTGGACACAGGCTGCAGGCACTCCAAGCTGTAAGAGCAGAGAAATGTGCACTTTTTAAAAGTGGCATTTCGAAAACAGTAATGTTAAATCCAACTTTATACGTAAAGATGATTTATCATTACAAATCTAAAGATATAAAATATGACACAGCTTCTCCATTCTAATCTGGAATTACAGCTTAAAAGTGGATTAAGGAATTCCCACTTTTAACCTATGAGAGGAGTAGGCCTCACAGTAGTGAAAAACAAATTTAGGTGTTTTCACTACAAGGACATGCACAACTTAAAAGTAAATGTCCTACCTTTTATTACACAGCACCCTGCCCTATGGGCTACCTAGGGCCTACCTTAGGGGTGAGATATTTGTAATAAAAGGGGAGTTCAAGGCTTGGCAAATGGTTTTAAATGACAGGTCGAAATGGCAGTAAAACTGAACACACAGGCTCTGCAGTGGCAGGCCTGAGACATGTTTACAGGGCTACTTGTGTGGGTGGCACAGTGCTGCAGGCCCACTAGTAGCATTTAATTTCCAGGTCCTGGGTAAATGGTGTACCACATTACAAGGGACTTACAAGCAAATCAAATATGCCAAACAGGTGTAAACAAATCATACCATGTTTAAAGGAGAGACCACATGCACTATAGCACTGGTCAGCAGTTGTAAAGTGCTCAGAGTTCTAAAGCCAACAAAAACAATTCAGCAAAAAGAGGAGGAGGAAGGCAAAACGTTTGGGGTGACCCTTCACAGAGGGCCATTTTCCAACACTAGCCCTCAGACCATTACCCTGTCTGGTTGTAGCTCCCTCCCACTGCCTTTAAGAGGCTTTCACCTCCTATGATGACCTTCATTGTCCAGAAAACAGCTTTCTTCTGGAGTTCATAGCTAAGAGTCTGTTCACCCCTAGCCCTCACAGACCACTGAACACATCTTTTGCCCCTCAATGATCTCAGAACATCTATTGAGGCTCTCAGAGCCTCACTATTGCCTTCACAGTACCTCATTTGGGTTTCTGATTTTCTTTCTCTTGCCCTATGCCCATCGATCAGGCCCCAGACCACTACCGCATGATCTCTGCTGCCTTCTGAGCCCTTCAAACCATTTCTTTAGCCTTATAACCCCACCATTCATCTTCATATGCTTCTAACAGCCAAGTGTTTTGCATACTACCACTCTCAGAACCTCTTTGCTGATCTTCCAAACACATCTACTGCATAGGCACTTCTACCATCGTTCAACTTGCCCTCAGAGCTTTGCAGACCATGTGCCTGATGCTGAAGATACCACAGCTGATCTCAGTTTTCGGTGCTAACATTGCTGCTAACATTGCTGGTAAATGGAGGCTTGGTTACTCAGAGCCCTCTATGGGCCATATGAGGCCCTATTCTGCTCAACAGAGCCTTCTTCTTTTCCTGTGCTCCTCTATGCTGATTTTCACAGCCCTTTGTCCCCTTTTTAGCCACAGATTTTTTTTCCTGACTTCAGCCCACTGATATACTCAAACCCTTTGTGCCATCCAGACCACAACCTTTTCATCCATCCACCTTAAGATCCCTCTGCCAAATGTGAATTCCTCTGCCCCTTTTCCTCCTCAGCCCACTGCGTCAGCATCAGACAGCATCTGCTGTCTCTCGGTGCTCAAAGTGTGATAGTTCTGGCTTGTTATCCACTTTCTATGATGTGATAGCCCAACCCATATTTACCATCAGTCCTTTAAGTGGGCTAAAAAAGATGGGGGCATCTCTGGAACTTGACTGCAAAAAAGCATGGTTAAGAACCTTTTACAAGAGGTCTATCCTAATACATGTGGCCTAGAATCACTCAAGTCTCCTCCTCATTTTGCACCTTCTATGCCTCGTGGTTTTGGCATTCCTCTTTCTGATCCAATTCCAGTTTCTTCTCTACGGGGTTGGTTTGGTCCTCTTGTCCTCCTTCAGGCCCTGGTCTACCTAGGCCAGGTCACCCTGGTGTTGATTTCTTGAATAGTGGTGCTCCTGGTTCTAGTCCATCCTGACCCTGGTTTTTCTGGCCCTGCTACTTCCTGGCACTTTCTGGTCCTGGGCATTTCTTGTAATGGTCCTTTCTGGGCCTCCTGGCCCTGGACCCCTTTGTCCTGATCCCACTGATCCTCCTCACCCTTACCCTGCTGGTTTGCTTGCTCCTGCTCCACTAAACCCTGCTTGTCATGGTTCTCCAGGGTTTGGCACTCCTAGGCCCCTTGATTTGGGTCATCCTGATCCTCCTGGTGCTGGTCCGCATCCTCTACGTCCACCTGATACAGCATCTACTGGCTCTAGTTCTCCATATTGTGTCCTCATGTGCCTGGTCATCTTGGTTCAGATACGGTCTGCTTGGTCTTCTCACTCTTGCTTTCCTGGTCCTTTTAATCCTCGGCACCCTGGCCATCCTGACCCTGGAACTCCAATTCTTGGTCCTCATTCTTATAGTTAACTTTTTCCACGGTCTCTTGGACCTGGTCCTCCTAACCATCCTATTCCTGGCCACTTTTGTCCTGGTCTTCCTGGTCCCTCTTGTTCTTGTCTTCTTATGCTGTTCTTCATAAACATTGTCTTCTGGCCATCCTGGCCGCGTGGCTCTGTTCCTGTCTTATCCTGTTGGCCCTGGTGACTTTGTCATGGTCCTTCTCAGCCTGTACATCCTAGTCCTAGTACTGCTGGTCCAGGTCCTGCTTGTCCCCTTAGCCAATCAGACATCTTGTGCCCTGGTTGTCCTAATTTTAGCCCACCTACAAATTGCCCTCATGATTTGGGTTAGCCTACTCATCCTGGTTCTGTTCATTGTCCTCTTGGCCCTCCTGATACTGCATCCACTGGTCCTGGCCATCTTGATGCTGTCTGGTTATCATTGTTTGGTTCATGGTCATTGGTCCTGGCCCTCCTGGCCACCCTCGTCTGGACCTCTTGGTCTTCCTGACTCTGGTTGTCCTTGTTATATCTGTTCCTCCGCACCCTGGTCTTGCTTCCCACATTCTGGTCAATCTGCCTCCACTTGGTACTCGTAGACCCGGTCCCCTAGACCCAGATTTGTATTGCTCTTCTGTCCCTGTTCCCACTCCTTATGGTTCTGATCCTTATAGTCCACCAAGTTCTCCTGGTTCTGGTCCTCCTGCTGCCCTTGGTCCTGGCCCCCTGATCTTCATAGTCACTGTCCTGCTTGTCCTGGTCCTGCTGGCCATTGTCCTCTGGTCCTTATCTTCAAAGTTGTCCTCTGGCCTTAGTTTTCCTAGTCCTCCTTTGCTAGTACTCTTGCAATAACTTGTTTCAGTCCACTGCTGATCATCCAAGTCTTTCTGTGTTCTGATATTCTGGGACCTCCTGTCCATTCTCGACTTAATCCTTTTAGGCCTTGGCCTTCCCAGTCATCATTACCAGGTACTCTCACACTGGTCCTATGGATCCTTGTCCCCCTGCTTCATAGGATTTCTGTCCAGGCCCTTTTTATCCTCTTCACCTTAATCCTAGTCCCCTGGCCCTACCCGCTGATTTACCTGGTCCTCTTGGTTTGCATGTACCTAAACCTTCTGCTTCTGGCCACCCTGCTCCATGTAGTCCTGGTCTTAGCTCTGATGCTTCTTTGCTTAATCCTTCTGGATCTGGTCTTCTACTACTGGTTCGACGGGCCTTGGTATACCTAGCCTTTCTAGCCCAACCTGGTCTTCCAGACCCACCCTAGTCCTCCTAGTCCTCCTGGTACTCTGGTTTGCCTTTTGTTTGTATCCCTCTTACCATGGTCTCATCTGTCCTGGTCCTCTGAATACTGACCTTCCTGGATCTAGGCTTCTTTGTTCTTGTCCCCCTGGCAGTGGCCCTCCTATTTCCTGTGGTGCGGGGCACACTGTTCCATACAATGCTTCTCATTCTCGTCTAGGGTCCTTCTGAGTCTGACCCTTATGGACCTTCTGATCCAGGTGCCAAGGGGCCAAGACTCTATGGTCCTTTTTATTTCTTCTGGTCCTGCTAACCAAGGGCATCCTGGTCCTGCTTGCCCTGTTGCTTCTCGGTCATGATCATCCCGGTCCTGGTCCTTGTGCTTCAGGTATCCTGGTCCTCTATGTGGTCATGGCCCTCCCACCCCATCCTCCATTCCCTTATTCTCAATGTATTCATCCTCTTGAGTCTCTCTATCTAGATCTACTATTCTTGATACTGGTTCCCCTCATCCCTCTTGTCCTGATCGGTACTTTTCTAGCCTTCCTAATTTTTCTTGTCCAGATCTTTCTGGCCCTCCTTGGCCTGGACCTTCTGTTCCTTCTGGCTCTGGTTCTTTGGGTCCTGATTCCTCATTCCACATCCTCCTAATTCTTCTCGACCTAGTACCGGTTCCCATAAACCTTTTTCTCCCAGTCCTGTTCCTCATTTGTTTGTTCCTCGTCCCTTCTGGCCTTGGACGCTGTCGTTCTTGTGGATTATGTCTCCATTTTGTCCTGGTCCTCGTCGCTCTGATTGTCCTAGCCCGCCTGGTGGTCCACTTTCTGGTCTTTATCTTCCTAATGGACATCACCTCCTCCTACAGGTGCTCCTCCTATCCCAAGTGCCTTCTACAATGACTTTAGTTGCGTACAGCCTTCTAACCTGTCACTTAGATTTATATTATTTTTTCTTTTGGTTTCCAAACTTATTTTGCTGAGACAAAGCTGTCACGGACAGAAATAGGGCTCAGTAGAGAAAGGACTCAGACCACTAAAACAATGTTTAGTATATTAAAAACAAAACAACAATTCCCACGATACATTGGGCAGGTGACTAAAATGCCAGTGTGGCTAAAGGGGAAACTCATGACATGGGACCACTAAGTTGCTGTGCCTGAAACCCACTCTGCTAGTTGAATGAAGTGAACATGTGTGTATATTCAGCTGGAAGTGGAAGCTCTAGGAACAAACACTACCCTCATGAATTACCTGGATGCTTGCTATCTGTCCCCTGCTTTCAGTTCCTTTGTTCCAAATCAGCCCCATCACTGTGTCTCCAACTAGTTTACCTTATGCCAATACCCCTAACACTGTGGCCTCCTTGCACCAAATGCCTAATGCATACATGCCAACATGTTAGAAGGGAAAAGAGTGAGATTTTAAAAAAATAACCGGGAGAAAGTATTTCCCTTCATTGACTTCTGTTGAAGAAGAGACAATTTCGGCCGGGAGGCAGCCAAAATTAAGCCACTGGCTCGAAAAATTCCGAGTCTCCCTCCTGAATCGGGTCTATTGGCATGTATGCTAATGTAAGTGGCTCTCCCTCTGTCACCCAGATATGGTCTTTCTTTCTGCACACCTTGGGGCACATTGACAAGGAATTGGCGTAGGGCAGTGTCACAAATCAGTTTGCTGCGCTGCCCTCAGACAATTCGAAAGGACAGGAATGCATTATATTTACAAGATACAGTGCATTCCTGTCCTTTCAGCCAGCGCCGGCGTACATTTGCAGCCATGCGCCAACGCAGGCACTCTGGCATCATGGTGCAAGAGTGTCTGTGTTGTTGTCACGATTGATTCTGTGCATGAAGGGGCATCTTCCTGAACAAAAACTATCGCAAGAGACGTTTTCCTCCTTCAGAATGAAGCACACATGTAATGAGGCAAAAACGAGGAGAAACATTTCTCCTCTTTACTCCTGTTCAAGGGAGGTGCAAGGTTTTGGCGCTGCCAGGTTTACCTGATGTTGTAAATCTGGGGCAGCATCAAATTTCATAGGTGTTGAGTGGGAACACCCACAGCAACACCCATGGAACGCCTTTCACACAGAGTATGGCAAGGCAGCGACTTGCGCTGCTTCACCCTACTTTGTATCTATAAGGCCATGAAAAGCCACGCAGGGTGGCTTTACATGGCCTTGTAGAGATGGAAAATCCCTGTGCACCACCGGAACATCACAAAAAGTAACGTTCCAGCGGCGCACAGGGCTTGTAAATATGCCACCTTGTTTGCTGCTGTTTATTGGCTGTTGCTGCGGAGCCAGGTCTGATATGCTAAGCAAGTACAACTTCCTTGAAAAGAAGCCCAAAACAAGCATACGACCTACCAAAAGTATGATCATGCACAATAAAAAAACTATGTATTTGCTTGATGGAAGAAAACCTATATGTACCATGCATTAAAAACAACCATTCTTTTCAGAAATAACCTTAAAGAGTCATATGCAGACAGCCAAATACTCACAGACTGTCGTGCAAAATATCTGTGTGCCATAACCTGATGCTTCTAAAGCAAAAGCTTTTCTGATTTCCACTTTATACAACACTGAGCTTAATTCATGTGTTTTACTTTTGCACATCTAAATATGCACTTGCTTTCAAATGCTTCATAAACTTAACTGCGTGCCCATTACAAGATGGCCACCACCTTGCCACTGCCTAGAGTCTCTATTTTGTTCATGTCCAGCTAAATAAAGTCTTCCTTGACACTATTTATCCGGTCGCCAGTAAAATAGAGCCTGATTTCTGCTATTTAGCGCGCAGCCAGATAAACAGTGAAGTTTCAGATAGTTAGCCAGCCGCTGGCTATATAGTAGAGAGTATGTACTATTTGGTGACCAGCAGGATAGATAGCCACTTCCTTTCTTTAGACACCCTCCTCTCATCATATTTATGTTATGAAGTTGAGAAACACTTTTTACTCATAAAGGCAAAATGACTTCTTTGTACACTTTTTTATGTTATATATTTGATGAACCTGAGTGATAGCCAATTTTACCTTGAAAACGTGCATCGTTTTATTTATGACTTCCTATCTAGGCAACCTGTATCTATTTTGTAAACGACATTAACTTGATATTTAAAGTAATGTCTACTTATGCATTCAATGTACAAAGTTTCTGTCATACTATGATACACATTACACATCTTCTATTTAAATGTCCTTGTTCTCCCTGCCTTGCCATCTGGAAAGATATCTTTTTTTCACTTTCCTACTCTAAAAATTACATGCCATGCCAAAACAGAAACAATATGGTGTGGGGGGATGTGTAGAGGGAGATGTTAGAGGCAGAATACAATCACAGTTTGGAACATCCTCGGTCATATATTACTCTAAAGCTTAACCTAGTCTATTTGGCATTGACAATGCACGCATATTAAGGCGTCTGATTTGTGAAACCGAAGGAAACATAAGATTGCTTTAGTTTCAGTAGTGTCACTGTGCCACACAGCACCAAGCTGAACAAACACAAGAAGCAATAGAGCATTATTTGCTGCAACACTAAACCCTATCAACTCCAGAGTCATGGTGTGTGCATGTCACGGGTCTGTGGCCAGTATGTCATGGTGGATTAGTGATTTAGCCATGTATGGATTCTTCGGCCCCTCACAAGGCTGGGGTGTTGTATCTTCAGACGGGTATGCAAACTGCAGTGCGACAAGGAAAACGTCCACACCTGTTAAAGTGTTTCGAAAAAGAAACCATGGGGAGAACGTATAAATGGTTAACCTGTAAACCCAGGGACATTTATGCTTTGAAATCTATTTTAGCATTGTTCACTGAAAACATGTTTATTTTGCAACCGGGATAAAAGAGAGGTATTATATATGTTCATGTGATAGGCAAGTGGAAGTGTAGTGCACAAAAGTGTTTAGCATGGAGCCCAAAATTGATGCAGAGTACTACAATCAAGATCATGTCAAGTAAAACAAACCAACAGTGCCGGATTACAAAATATTTTGAGAGCCCCTATCTCATGTCCTTGGAAGTACGGCAATTCAGTGCTTGCTCCAAACACCATTTACCACTGTATTATGAAAACATAATTCTGCAGGGGGTTTTGTTGTGATATTCTCTGTTATGTTTAAATGTGTTCCTCCGTTGCTTTGTGTAGGTTATTGAGTTATTTTCTTTTCTGTTATGTTCTGTTGTTAACTTTAGATACGTCAACAAATGCTGCTACAGTTTCAGTCAAAAGCAGCACATTATTTTAAAGTGCTTATATCAAACAACCATTTCAACTGTCTAAGGTGATGAAATAGCACTACACCTACACTTCAACTACTTAAGACACTAGTCAGTGCAAACACGGTGGCAGAGATATAGTCTAACCTTAGTGCTGACAGTACAGATAATGTCATACGGCCCACACTGTCCTGGGACTATTGTTCCATACCAGTGACAACGTAAGGATTTGTGGGGCCTGGGGCGAGATATATTTTGGGGCCACCTGTTTGGAACAACTCTGAATTCATTGCCCTGTTTCAGATTATTCGGGCCCTTGGGATTCCAAACAATATTGTATACATGTTAAACCTTTAGAAATGGGGGCACACAAAAGGGGCCAAAAACTCAAGCTTCCTGGTGCTATCCAGCTCAATAAAGCTTAATTAAGCATTAATACAGCCATTTCTTTTGAGCTTGGATATACATTTTTGGCATTCCTTTTTAAATTTAGATCACGATTTTCAGGTTAAGCCTCCAGCACAAGCTGTCTGGTGTGACTGGCCTATTGTGAGCTTACAACGGGCTTACAGCCTACACTTTGCTTACTATTGGTTGGCTTTATTGTCACTCTCATTTGCTTTCTTCTTATTTGATTGCTTCCATTCATCTTCTGTTTGTCCTTGCTCCAGAGCATAGCCTCTTTACAATCCTTTTGATTGTCTCACTTTTATCTTTCCACTACTCACGTTTAGGGAATCACTTTTTTCTTTTTCATTCAACGCAATATGAGAGTGCATGTATTTTCCAGCTCTCTCCCTCTTGTGCTGCTTCACCCCTCAAGCACCCCCACCCCTGCACTGTGTTGCTCCCCACCACTTCCAGCTTGTCTGTAGCTGTATAGCAACAGGGATATGTTTGCTGGAGTACAGCTGAAGAGCAGACTTTAACAGCTGATTTCCTGCATTCCACATATTGCATGAAAGCACAAGCTTTGGTACACAAATGCTTTTATGACATTGGGGAAACAGCCATCTGCTGCACTCCCTCAGCTGACATCAGAAGTGAAGGTGTGCTTAACATGACACTTCTTCTGAAGACCCATAAATCTGATCCCTGGGCAAGTAGTGTTGGAACAATTTTCAGAGTTGGGTTGCTGCAATCAATGTTACAGAACCCATGCCATAGGGATTGTGAAAAATCTAATAATCACACAAAGACCAAGCATAGAAAATGACCCACGCCCATTTAGCAGGAGAGTGGTAAGGGTGTTGGGCCCGATTCACAAGAGTACTCTGAGACAAAATCCTAACTTACGACTTTCGGTATTCACAAAAAGCATTTAGGAGTAGTAAAGTTAGGATTCCTAACTTTACTACTCCTAAACTGAGAAAAATCCTAACTTTGCGACTTTCGGTATTCACAAAAGGCATTTAGGAGAAGCAAAGTTAGGATTCCTAACTTTACTACTCCTAAACTGAGAAAAATCCTAACTTTACAACTTACGGTATTCACAAAAGGCATTTAGGAGTAGCAACGTTAGGAGTTAGGAGTAGCAAAGTTAGGATTTATTTTTAGAGCAAATTTAGCGGTGGGGGCTGCACAAAATGGGCATGCACCCCCCCCCAAAATCAGTCTTGCTGCCCCACCTGGAAGGCAGATGGGGGCAATAGCCCCTGCTCTGCCCCCCCCCCCCCCCAGGGGGCAGAAAACACACTAGGCACCAGGGATTTCTTTTATGTATAAAGGAGTGGGGACTGCCCAAAATGGGCATGCCATGCTCCCCCCAAAAAAATTCCACAGTCTTTCTGCCACCCCAGGAGGCAGATGGGGGCAATAGACCCTGAAGGGGGGCAGAAAGCCCACTAGGCACCAGGGATTATCTTTTTCATTATACAAAGAAATTAGCCACAATCTTTCTGCCTCCCCCAGCAGGGAGATGGGGGCAATAGCCCCTGATCTGCCCCCGGGGGGACAGAAAGCCCACTAGGCACCAGCGATTATGTTGTTTTTTTAATACGTAGGGCTGCCCAGAATGGGCATACTAATTCCCCAACCCCCAAAAATATCTTTCTGCCCCACCGGAAGGCAGATCGGGGCAATACTCCCTTATCTACCCTCACCGGGGGGGGGGCAGAAAGCCCACTAGGCACCAGGAATATCTTTATGGGCATGTCAGGGAGAAGCCCCATAGGCAAGGGTCGCTCCCCTTTTTTTTAGGCACACATTTTGGCTGTTTCAGTGATATTTTTAGTCTCATCTGACCCCAAGAGGGGGCAGAAAACCACTAGAAACCAGGGAGAGTTTGTGTTTGTGTGAACTGGAGTTTGGCTGACGGTCTGCTTGTACTGACCTTTGGCTGGCATTTTGCTGGGGGTGTGTGAGGATCTGCACTTGGCTAATGGTGTGTGTGGACTTGCGCTTGATGATGGTGTGTGTAGATTGGTTCTTGGCTGGCGGTGGTCGGAGATGGATCTTGGCTGGCAGAGTGCGTGGGTGGGGCTTGTTGGCACTGTGCGTGGATAGTCCTTGGCTGACTGTGTGCATGGATGGCATTTGGTTGGCGGTTTACGTGGATGGCACTTGGCTGGCGGTGTGTACTGATGGTGCTTGCCTGGCGGTGTGCGTGGATGGTGCTTGGCTGGCGGTGTGCATGGATGGCGCTTGGCCGGTAGTGTGTGTGGATGGTTGTGGGCATGTACTTGACTGGCAGTGTGACTTGCATGGATCCCCCAGCGTTTTCTTACCCAGAGTCCCCCGCAAACCTCAAATTTACTTACAAAGTCCCATTTTCCTCACATTTCTGTGTGGGTAAGTTGTAGGATCACCGTGCAGGCACAAATTTCCTACCACCCAGTATTCCCCTTGGTCTCACAGAAAAATGATGCCTAACTTGGGTGGGTGCCCAAACAAGTGTCAATGTAAAAATTTATAAACAAATTGCCCTTTTGGACCCGCTTTGGTCCCCCACCCTCAATATCTACACATTTTTGGCCCTTCCATGTCATAGGCACTTGGCCCATCCACACAAGTAAGGTATCATTTTTATCGAGATACCAAGGGGAACGCTGGGTGGAGGAATTTTGTGCCGGTGCGGTAATCCCACACAGAAATGTGAGAAAATTTTGATTTTTTAGCTAAATTTGAGGTTTGCAGAGGATTCTGGGCAGGAAAACATTGGGGGATCCACGCAAACCACACCTCCCTGGACTCCCCCAGGTGTCTGCTTTTCAGAACTGTCTGGATTTGGTAGGTTTCCCTCGATGGCCGCTGAGCCTGGGACCAAAAACTCAGGGAACCCCTTTGCAAAACCAGGTCGTTTTGTGATAGATAATTTTGATGTCTCCACAATACGTTTTGGGCCCTTCCCTGTTGCGGGTACTTGGCCCACCCACACAAGTGAAGTACCATTTTTATCGGGAGACCTAGGGGAACGCTTTGTGGAAGGAAATTTGGGTCAGCCCGGTTATTCCAGAAATTTCCCATACAGAAATGTGAGGAAAATTTGATTTGTTTAGCTAAAGTTAAGGTTTGCAGGAGATTCTAGGTAGGAAAATGTTGGGAGATCCATGCAAGCCACACCTCCCTCGACTCGCCTTGGTTTCTAGTTTTCAGAAATGTCTAGGTTTGGTAGGTTTCCCTAGATGGCCGCCAAGCCCGGAAACAAAAACGCAGGTGACTCCCTCATAATTTTGACGTCTCCACAGTACGTTTTGGGCCATTTCCTGTCGCAGGCACTAGGTCTACCCACACAAGTGTGGTACCATTTTTATTGGGAGACCTGGGGGAACGCTGGGTGGTAGGAAATTTGTGGCGGCCCAGTGATCCTACAACTTTCCCAGACAGAAATGTGAGGAAAACATGATTTTTTGCTAAATTCGAGGTTTGCAGGGAATTCTGGGTAGGAAAATGTTGGGAGATCCACGCAGGCCACACCTCCCTGGACTCCCCTGGGTGTCTAGTTTTCAGAAATCTTTGGGTTTGGTAGGTTTCAATCGATGGCTGCTGAGCCCGGGACCAAAAACGCAGGTGACTCACTCGCAAAACCAGGTAGTTTTGCGATCGATAATTTTGAAGTCTCCACAGTGTGTTTTGGGCCATTTCCTGTCGCGGGCACTAGGCCTACCCACACAAGTGAAGAAACATTTTTATCGGGAGACCTGGGAAAACGCTGGGTGGTAGGAAATTTGTGGTGACCCGGTGATCCTACATCTTTCCCACACAGAAAAG
The DNA here is from genome assembly GCA_963921515.1 of Calotriton arnoldi. NCBI lineage: Eukaryota > Metazoa > Chordata > Amphibia > Caudata > Salamandridae > Calotriton > Calotriton arnoldi. The sequence goes on along the minus strand of CAWUFW010001712.1, from coordinate 233,633 downwards.
TGAGGAAAACAATTCTTTAGCTAAATTAGAGGTTTGCAGGGCATTCTGAGTAGGAAAATGTTGGGAGACCCACACAAACCACACCTCTCTGGACTTCCCTGGGTGTCTAGTTTTCAGAAATGTTTGGGTTTCGTAGGTTTCACTAGATGGCCGCTGAGCCCGGGACCAAAAACGCAGGTGACTCCCTCGCAAAACCATGTAGTTTTGCGATTGATAATTTTGAAGTCTCCACAGTACGTTTTGGGGTGTTTCCTGTCACGGGCACCAGGCCTACCCACACAAGTGAGGTACCATTTTTATCGGGAGACCTGGAGGAATGCTGGGTCGGTGGAAGTTTGTGGCTCCCTGCAGATTCCAGAACTTTCCATCACAGAAAAAATGAGGAAAATGTGTTGCTTTTGACAAAGTTTGAGGTTTGCAAGGGATTCTGAGTAAAAGAGCCTGGTCAGAGCTACAGAAGTCACTCCATCCTGGATTCCCCTGGGTGTCTAGTTTTAAAAAATGTACAGGTTTGCTAGGTTTCCCTAGGTGCCAGCTGAGCGAGGGTCCAAAATCCACAGCTAGGCACATTGCAAAAAAGGGTCTGTTTTCACTGGAAAAATGTGATGTGCCCATGTTGCGTTTTGGGCTGTTTCCTGTCACGGGCACTAGGCCTACCCACACAAGTGGGGTAGCATTTTTATCGGGAGACTTGGGGGAATGCTGGGTGGGTGGAACTCCCTATTCACAAAAAAGGACCCAGGGATAACCCCTCGAATTAACGCCCAATTTCATTATTGGACAGTGCAGGCAACATTTTTGGTAAGCTGTTGTTGACTCACCTGGCAACATGGATGGAGACCAAGGATACAATGTTTCATCTGCAAGCCGGCTTCCGAAGGAGCCGGAGCATGATTGATCAAGTTTTATGTCTGTATTTGATCTGTTTAAAGTATGTTACTTTGAGGAAAACACCACTCTTTCTGGTTTTTATTGATCTAAAGACCGCTTTTGACAGTGTGGACCGGACTACACTCAGGGGGTTGTTGGAAGACCATGCTGTCCCCAAGTACCTATTTAATCTGAATCCATACTGGAGACACAGCAGCCATAAAATATGGCCCTAAAGGTGAGTGCACGAATGCATTTGGAGTAAACTCAGGGGTTAGTCAGGGGTGCGTGCTGGCCCCAGCCCTTTTTAACATGTATATCAATTACATAGGGAAGTCACTTATTGACCTTGCACAGGATGTACCCAAATTGGGGAACGATCAAATACAGATCCTTATGTTTGCCGATGCTGCAGTTATTTTAGTACGCACCGAACTGTCTATGCACCGCCTATTGGAAGGCTTTGAACGTTTTTGTATATCCAGAAAACAAACAATAAATGTCCAGAAAACTAACTTTATGATAATAAACTCAAAGGCCAAATCAAAATTAAAGTCAACTTTTCAGGATCTATGGCAATCAAGTAGAACTGGTGGGAACCTTTGACTATCTGGGCATACGGATTGATGACAAGTTACTTTGTGGCAGTCAAGTAATTAAGTCCAAATTAGTCTTATCCCAACAATCGGGGCAGTAAAGAGATTTGTGAGTAGGTGTCATAATCGTTTGATAAAACCAGCCTTGACAGCATATAAAACCAAAGCAATAGCCGCAAGCACCTATGAGGCCGAAATCTTGGGCCATACCAACATAAAGGCCATATTAGTAGTGGAAAATGCTTTTTTTCAGGCGCCTCTTGCACCTAGACCCAGGGACTCCAATGATAGCACTTAGAGCTGAACTGGGAACAAGTTCTGTGGCAGACTATATTGCTATTGGACCTGTAAGCTACTGGATTTGTCTCTGGTCAACACCGGATCTTTTGGAGTACCAAAAGGGCCTGAAGCATATTCTAAATCTGATGAATTGTAACAAACTGTTGTGGCTTAGACATATTGAGTACATTTTAAAAGCAATTGGTTGCTCAGACACCCTGAAAACATAACCAAATCCATACTGCCATCGGTGAAAAGAAAATACTGGGATTTTATGTGGCAAAAATCTGCAGACACAGGTAGTGCCTTGTTAACTAAATATTTGGCATCAAAGGCTGACCCTGGATCGGAACCTTACAATGATATATTTTCCCATCCAAAAAGGGGGTCTTTTTCATAGCTTCAGGCTAGGCACTTTACAGATCCACTCATATACTAAATCTTGGTCCAAGGGCTATGGTAGGAGAGACGGAATGTGTGACTGCTCCCTAGGTGGGCGAGAAACCTTGACACACTTTTTGTTACTTTGTAGTAACCCCTTGTCTCTTCGTAGAACTTATCTCCACCCTTATTTTTTAAAATATAGTACGAGGAGATGTAAGGATGCTCTCTTACCGTGTTACAGAGCAGACCACCTGGAGATCTACCAGGCCGTAGCCTCATATATATACTTCGCCTGGAAAAGAAGATGACCGGCTATAACACAGGAATAGAGAGCACTACTTCTTAAAATTCTGAGCAAGGAATACTGACATTCTTTTAACTTTTATAGCTCTATGTTGATACGTACGAGTCGGACACTGGATTACTTTTAATTCTTAATTTCTGCTATTGATTCAAATTGCTTTAGCACATTTCCGGATGGAAATGTTTCTTGGTAACCGCATGTACTATTACTTTATTTATTCTACAGATACCTAAGTTTCATCAACTATCTGTGTTCCACACAGTTGCACTTTTGTACAGTTCATGGCAGCATCCTTTTTAGCATGCTATACAGCTTTCATATTTATTCATGAAGTATTTATTAGTAGGCTATTGTATCCAGACAATATTTACACTGCGGGCAGCACTTTTATCTTGTCTGTTGCAAGGTTTCATAAATCCTTTTTCAATAATTCCATTTTTATGCGCGATGGGCATTTCTGCTTTCCTGTGCCTGGGAGTGTATTCCGGGGAATGAATCAGTGTGATTTAACAAAGTTGTTGTTGTTTTTTTTACTCGTATTTTTATTGTATGCTTTTATTGTATGGCTATTTTGTAAAACTGAACCAATAAACTTGATGTTAATGTTGAGAAACCATTACACAATTCGAGCACCTGCACATCACCTTCGTGATTTTATTGTTCTGTTGTGTCTGCCATTGTACTGTCCAGTGAAAGCATTTTACATGGGCGTCAGGGCGTCACGTGTCTGTTTATTTATTTCAAAGTGCTTTTCTTCTGTGTTATGTTCTCTAAACGCTTCTCAAAAATCATGTGGAAACATCAAAATAGCGAGACATTTTTTTTTTGTTCCACGTGGGGGCAGCATGAGTTAATAGTTCCAGTATTTACAAGCCTGTCAGATTTTCCAATACTAAATAAGTTAGGCCGAAACAGAGCACAATGTGCAGATGCAGCCAGGGGCACGTGACTCAACTTGGCATTTTCTACTGGACATCTTCCAACTCATTCGGGAGAAAGGCAAAGCAAGCCGAAAAGCAGTGTTTTTTCCTGGCTCTTTGCTGTTAATTTCACTCTCAGTCACACTATTTTGAAACATTTGTCTTAAAAAATATGTCTTATGCCTCTGGACATATCTATAAGATATGCTACTGATGAAGCAAGCGAAAGAATCATGTCTATCAGAACAATGAATTAAAACAAATGCAACATCCGCGTAAGTAAGCAATCTCACATGCCAGCCAAATTAATTTTTATCACAAGAACAAAAATCTGAAATAAGCATTCACTTTAAAAAATACATTCTTATAATTTCATTTTTGTAACTAATAAAATATACAAATAAGTAATATAACTATCTGAAAGGCGGGAAACGTTTTTCCAGCTGGCAAACTGAACTGAGAAATGGAGTCACGAGTCATTTGTAATCGGTGTCGGCAGGGGCGCAAATAGACCCGAACTTTGAGGGGGGCTAACACTCCCAGCCAGAGCTGGCTCTAGCACTGGTCGCACACGGTGCAACAATCTTTTTTGGCGCCCCCCGCCCCATTTCCTCCTTCTCCATGAATTCCCTCACTACCACTCACCAACAATGCCCCTCATCTCTCTATAGCACCTTTCTGACAAACATTTCATTTTTTAATAGCGCTACTCATAGTTTACTCACACTCAGTTTTGTGATTTGCATGGTACACGTTCTTTGTAGCATGCACATTATCCCTCTGTGCTGTGTGGGTGGTAGGAGTGCCCATGTGAGTGCACGGTGAGTGATGTGACAGTGTGAGAGTAGGGTAAGAGGAGTGACTGCAGGGTGAGTGAGGTGACCATATGAATTTGGGTGCGGATGTAAGTGCAGAGTGGGACGAATTAATGCATGGTTAGTGATGGGCTTGTTTGAGTGAGATTGCAGATTGAGCAGTGAGGGGGACAGGTGAGTGAAGTGTCACATGAGTGCAGGGTGAGTAGTGTGCTCGTGTGACGGCAGGGTGAGGTACAGGTTGAACAGTGCATTGTGAGTGTAGAGTGATCACTATGAGTGCAGGGGGAGCGGGTGAATGGTGTGAGTGCATGGTGATCAGTGAGAGTGCATAGTGATCGCTGTGAGTGCAGGGTGAGCATGAAAGTGAAGGGCGAGAATGAGGAGTGAGTTGTCTAAATGCAGGGTGCATTCCCAGACACTTGAAGTAACTCAGCTTGTTATTGACGGTGGCGTACCGTTTCAGATATAAGTTAAACTATTGCTATTATGGCATTAATCAGGGATCGAGGGTGGAGGAAATAAATAATGTGCTGATCCTGCAGCACACTTCCAGTCTTATGATTAGAGTTGCCAGCTCATTATTTTGATGTCGCAGACGGTACAAAAATAAACAGTCACCTAAAGCCGTATTTTCAGCATTTATCTGTACATACTTTGAACAGCAAATATAAATAGAAAGCACTTTTAATTGTGTTCTAGGGCTGCCTGAATGTTCCATGACTAATAATTAAAGGGAACAAAGACAGAAATGTCACATTACAAATCAATACATACTTTTTTATTTGTAACCCTATTTAGTGTCAAGACGAGGTCTTTGCAAGCTCTTTAAACAACACATGGCTGGCATTTTTCTTTTGGCAACCCTACTTTATATTTCTTTTCATGAAACGCATTCTCACACTACGACAGTAAATGTAAAATATAAATGTAAGGAATAGGCAGAGTGGGGGCCCAGGGGGTACTGGAACCTGAAAAAAAACTAAGCCTTGGGAACCAGTTGACAAAGCAATGTAAATATGCGAATGGTCCTTAAAGACCTGTAAAAAACTCAGGCATGCTGGAAATACAACTCCAGACACTGCCCAGCCCAGCCCACAGCAGCATGACGGGGGGCTGAAGCCCATTTAGCCCTATGGGCGTTGCACGCCTGAGTGTCGGTCACCCCGGCCCAATCAAACGATCTTCGATATTTGCAATAATGAGAGTTTCCTATTAAACTGAGCCGGACAGCATGCCAAGGCTAGAGAAATTCAACCATGTACATATGAGATGTTTCTAAATACAGGATAAGTGCAAGTAAGGAGTTAAGCGACAAAAGGGGAAGTGAAAGTTAGTAGCTCTTTACCCCGCTCACCCTCCTCCTCCCTCTGGCTGCTCCTTGGTGCTTTGTGACCACTTAACCTGCTGGTCTGCACTCACCTTACTTGTCACCCACGTGCCCAAGCCCATGAGCATTGGCGGCTGGCGGAATTTCAAAGTGGTGGGGCGAGCAAACATTCATGACTCGGCAGCGCAGCGGAAGTAAACATAGTAAAACACTAGAGAGTGAGAGGCCGGCTCTTCATGCACTATCACCTCAGCAGGGATAGGATTACACTGTCGCTCTAGGCTCGGCAAAGCCAAGCATCCTCTCATTATGTGGAACCTGGTGCAGTATGGTGTCCAGCATTGCAGGGTTCAGCTTTCTGCCCAACCCCCCACATAGCCAGGATCGCCCTCGAAGTACCCCTGGGCCGGGACCGGTCCTAGTAAATGTGGGGCTCCAGGCAGAATAGGAACATGTGAGGCCCCTATAATTTGCATAAGATTTAACCTCACAGGAAGTGACATCATAGGAAGTAATATCAATTAGCCATTATTTATATGGCATTGATGAAGCTGCTTTGCAAGAAGCTACTTAAATTGTTTGGATATCAGTAAAATGGTTAAAATAGCATTAATAATCCTAATAAAATACGTATATGGATATCAAATCGCTATTAAGTAGAAATACATTAAATGAATTAAACTGGGTTATTGTTCTATTGAATGGGATGAATGAAAATGATATGTTAACCGGGCATTCTGGCACTAAGAGATGTCCAAAGGAGAGGTGCAGACTTTACTAATGTGAAGAAAGGACAGTTTTAAGTGCTTTTCCAAAAACCTGGAGTTACACCATAGCTCAAGAGGGAGATAGTTCCAGTCCTGCACAACTAGAAAGGAGAAGAATCTGCCTCCATTCAGGGCCATCCAAATTTTAGGATGACACAGGAGTTTGGTTGACACTGAGTTTGGGGTTCTGGAATGAACGTAAGGAGTGCTGTGCTGTAGAAAGAGAGAACCTTTTTAATGTAGTGCCTTGCAGATAGAGGGTTTTGGACCAAAAACCCAGCAGACAGCAGAGAGGTGAGAAGAAATGGCATAGCGATGCAGCCATCTCAGATGAGGAGGCTAGCATGGTTCTGAATGATTTGAAGGGTAGTAAATGCAAAAAGGCAGGAAGCCCAAGAATGAGGGCATTTGCATAATCTAGTGAGAACATAATTGACTGTACAACAGCCTCACAGTAGTGAGAGGGTAGAAAAGGAATCATTTTCTGTGGCTTATGGATGTAGTAAAGGCAAGTGGATGAAACATGGTTAATATGTTCTGAAAAAAAGAGAAGGTGCTGGAAAACGAATCCAAGATTTTCTAGCTGACTCCGCCAATGTGGGCGATTGACCTACTTCCACCAGCCACCAAAGAGAACAACATATGGTATGTGTTAGAAATGGGGGTCTCTAGTTGGCAGAGGTAGATACCTTTGTCCTAGTAGAGACCCTTATTCCTAGTCAGGGTAGGGGAGTTACACTCCTAAAATAACCCCTGCTCACCCCCTTGGTTGCTTGGCACGAGCAGTCAGGCTTATCTCAGAGGCAGTGTATAAAGCATTTGCACATAACCAACAGTAATACAGTGAAAACACTACAAAAGGACACCACACCAGTTTAGAAAAATATCCAATATTTTTATATATCCAAAACAAGACCAAAACAATAAGAATCCAACATACTGTACTTAAAAATATATACTTTGCAAGATATCCTTAAAACTGCGGAAATACCTCAAAAACACAGTTCATACGAGTCTAACAGTTCCAGCCGACCGCCTTGGTACGGGCCACCAAAAGCGCGGACAGACTCGGTAACAGTACCTTTCTCGTTGCGGCAGGCACGTTGGTGCGAGACGGTCGTGGCAACCGTCGTGGTTGCATTGCAAAATGGAAGCGGTGCAGGGTGCGGTGCCCTCTCGATGCAGTGCAGGCAGCGGATCGGTGACAATCGTCCAGACGGCGTCGGTGAGATCAAGGCTTACGGTGCAGGGCGAGGCGGTGCTCGCAGGTTGCGGTGCAAGTGACAGGGCCAGTTAGCGGGAGTTGGCGTCGGTCGGCCCAGATGGCTGTGTGGGATGAGGCGTTGCGTCGTGAAACTTGCGAGCGGTGCTCCCGGCCACGATGCGGTCACGGGTGTCGAAGTCAGCAGCAGCGATGGTGTCGATGAGACCAGGATGGCGAAGTGAAGCGAGGCGGTGCCCACAGGTCACGGTGAAAGAAGCTGCTCGGTGGTGGCAGCGGTGGTCGTTGTCAGTGAGACCAGGGTTGCCGTGCGAGATGCGGACGGTGCCTTCTGTGGTGCCGTCAGGACACAGAGCCAGCGACAGATTTGGTGACGGAGACGTTGCGTTTCCCTTCTCTGTGGCAATTGAAACAGTGGTTCCAGAAGCGGTAACCAGAGGTTGCTGAAGTCTTTGCAGTCCCTGAGACTTAAGAACAGGAGGCCAGCTCTACTTCAATCCCTTGGAGGGACTCAGCACAAGTAAAGAAAGTTCAGTCCAGTCCTTTCACTGCCCAAGGCAAAAGCAGCAACTGCAGGCCAACCCAACAAAGCAACAACACAGCAGAGGGGCAGTACTCCTCCTGGCAGCTCTTCCTGCTCTTCTTCTTGGCAGGTTCCTTGATTCCAGCGAGTTCGAAAGTTCTGGGGTATTGGCCCCAATATTTATACTCAAAATCCCTTTTTTCTCACAGGCAGAGAGTGTCTGTGCTTAGTCCAAACCAGTTCTGTCCTCTCTGGCCCAGCTTCCTGGCAGGAGGTGGAGACAGCATTGTTCAAGGCAGACCAGGCCCATTCAGGTGCAAGGAAATCTCTTCCTACTACTCTAAATGCAGCCCAGGTCTATTCAGCCCAGCCCAGACTCATCCAGGAAAGGCAGGACACACCTCGCCTCCCCCCCCCAGTGGCTGTCTGAAGAGAATGCACACCCCCAGCCCTTGTCACTCCAAAGTCAGGCAGTCAATCCACAAACCCAGCAGAGGCACACAGGATGGCTAAGCAAGAAAATACCTACTTTCTAAAAGTGGTATTTTCAAACACAGAACATAATAATCATCTTTACTAAAAGATGCATTTTTACATTCTGAGTCCAGGCATACAAAACTCCATTTCCCTATCTTGTCCCAATGGGAAGTTATGCTTATAAGATGTTATAAGTAAAACTCCCATTCTTTCCTATGGGACAGATAGCCTTGCAGTGGTGACATACGAAACACACTGTAATTCACCACCAGGACATGTCACACACACCAGTACATGTCCTACCTTTAACATACACAGCACCCTGCCCACGGGGGTACCTTGGGCCTACCTTAGGGGTGTAAGCAAAGGGAAGGTGAGGGCCTGGCAAGTGGGTGCACTTGCCAGGTTGACATGGCAGTTACAAACTGCGGGCAGACCCTGCAGTGGCAGGTCTGATATACCTTTTCAGGGCTACTCATGTGGGTGGCACAATCAGTGCTGCAGGTCCACTAGTAGCATTTGATTTACAGGCCCTGGCACGCTCAGTGCACTTTGCTAGGGACTTACTAGTAAATCAAATATGCCAATCATGGAAACCACCAATCCATAATAACAATTTACAACAGGAGCACTTGTACTTTAACACTGAACAGCAGTGAGAAAGTGCGCAGAGACACTAAACCAGCAAAAACAGTCAAAACCGGGAGGTCAGAAAGCAAAAAGACAGGGGAAACACGCCAAACAATGCCAAGTTTAACAGTATGAGATCCTTTAAAAATGAGAACCCTTGATTTATCACTACAAGGTTTTTATGGGTCTGTCTTCATTCAGAAATCAGCTGCTAGCATACAAGTACAAACATATTCTTCGGCAGAGACCTGATTGCTACTGAGGGAAATCATGTTTTGGTATCAATATGTGCAAGATATCAGCAAGAAACCAAAGGACTATATGAGTAAGGCTAACTAGGGATGATAAAGATTAAACAGCGGAGACCCAATAAAATCACCAAGCCATAGGTTTACTACATAACAGAAATAGGTGGCGAGTGGACTGTTTCAGATTTCCCAGATAGGATAGAGGTAAGCCACACCAGGAGAATACCTTAAATTCCAGATTGTACTAGTTGATTTATAAGCACTGGCTGGGAATCAGTGTCAAATCTGACACTAAGGTTGAGTAACATTAAGGCTGCTCTAACTCCATGATCAAGAGTCAGCCACAAATCATCTGACTCAGCACAAAATGCTACTTCAATCTACTGGAGTTGTCAGAATCTAACTGGCACGATGTCAATTAAGAAATTACTTTTTATGAAAGAAATTTGGAAGTTGACTTTTTTTTCTAGGATTTTCGAGAAAGGTGCAAAAATGTATCCCCAAAGATGCTACGTTTTGAGCCAGCTGAAGATTTTAAGAGCATTTTTACCTCCCCTTCAGACTCTTGCTTTTTTGCTTCAATTTTCTCTTGCTGGTTCTGCCTATCCTACTTCCATCTCTCCACTCCTGTGTCCCTTCGCCCAACCTATTATCATCTTTGATTGGTTCTGCTTTCTTCCATCCCCCTCACACCATTACTTCTCTCTCCACTCTGCTCATGTTCCCTTGCTGGTTCTGTCTCTCTTATATCCACACATCTTACCCATACACCCCCCTTCAACTCTTATCTCTCCCCCAGCCTCATAACTTCTTTCCTTGCTCTGCTTTATTTACATCCATCTCTCCCCTCCCATCCTCCCGGAGCTTGCTGATTCTGGCCCTCTTAAATCCCCCTCCCCCTCAATCCTCTACTCTTTTCCTTATCTTTCCCTCAGACTCTCACCTTACCATCTCTCCTATGCCCTCAGGATTGTCCTGTTTCCTACTGGTTCTGTCTCTTATATCCACAGAAGAGCTACTGGAAGAATATTAACTAATCTCAATAGCGACACTGGTATCCATGCCTAGATCAGCACACAAATTAGTGGTAAAAAGGGAGAGAAAAGCCTAACCTTGACTAGGAACATTGATGCAGCCTCCAGATATAAGCATAGCAGATATATTAGAGACACCTTTTCTAGCTTAAGGCAACCTTACTTTGATTTTAATGTGTGGCCTCAGAACAAGACTGTGTTTCTGAGATTCAGGTTTTTTTTATCTCCCTTTTAAGGCTTTTGATCGTTCATGGAAACTAAAAGGCTGCACGGACAGGTCATGTAGAAAATGCAAGTTAGCCAAAGTGTCCATTGAACATATAATGTGCCTATGTCCAGCCCAACTAGACATGCGAAAAAAATATTTAAAGTCAATGTTTAATGCTGAGGGCATAAGAGCAATACCAGAGGGTGTATTATTGTGCTTTAAAGGTGGTTCTGTAAAAGTGGTGGGTAAACTTGTAAAGTTTGTGAGGCAGGCGGTTAAGCTCTGGGAGAAAAATACTTAACTTTGGGCCATATGTATCAAAAAAGAGTTTTGCGATTCTCAAATTGCGATTTTTAGCGAATCGCAATTAGAGAATCGCAAAATGCAATGTATGTAGGATTTGCTAAAAATCTTGCGAATCCTACATATTCCTTATTTGCAAATCGCAAATTGAGATTCGCAAATAAGGAATACCTTCCCATTCAATCCTATGGGCTAGGAGGCCCATAGGAATGAATGGGAAGACATTCTCAATTTTGCGATTACCAATTAGAGAATCGCAAATTGAGAATGCAATTTCAAGGTTGAAAGGGTGCCAAAAGGACACCCTGTTGCACCCCTGAAAAGGGCATGTATGTGCGACATATGGCACTTTTAAAAAATCCAAAAAGTGCTTTTTTAAAGAAAATCGCAAATTACCACCAACTTGAAGTTGGTGGTAATTTGGAATTCCTTAAGGCCAAATAGCAACTTTCTGGTGCTTCCAGAATTGCATTTAAGGAATCGCAATTTGCAATTCCTAATTGCATTCGCAAAATAGAGAATCGCAAATTTTGCGATTCTCTATTTTGCGATGGCCTTTGGGATGATACATCCCAAAAGGCTTTTCCCATTCGCAAACGGGCAGATTCTGAGAATCTGCCCGTTTGCAAATGGGAAAAAGGCTTGATACATATGGCCCTTTGTGTTTATTTTTTTTTAAAAATGCGTCGATTTTTAATTACGCTTTTTAATCAGTATATTGTGATGTCTTTTATGTCAGGTGATTATTGTATATAGTTTTATGTGAACTTTAAACCATAAAGCATTCTCTCTCCTCAGTACTTTACACTCCACTTCATCTCTGGCTGACTCTTATAGTACCCATTGATTCTGCCCCTCTTGCATGTACCTCTCACTAGTCCCTCCCCCCCCTTCACTTACGTTCTCTGTTGGTTTTGCCTCTCTCACCAGCTCACATCCATGTGCTACCCTTCACCTCTCATCTCTCACTCCAGCCTTGTACCTTTTTTTGCTCATCTGTCCCCCTTAAATCCACCTCTCCCCTTTAAATCCACCTCTCCCCTTTTACCTCCAGCCTCTTACCTTGTCTCACTGTTTCTGAATCTCTTACATCCATCTCCCTCTTCCATGCTCTACACTTCAATCAATCAATCAATCAATGACGCGTTTGTTAAGCGCTACTACTCACCCGTAAGGGTCTCAAGGCGCTGGGGAAGGGGGGTTTCGCAGGTTCCAGTCCATCAAGGAGGGGGTCTGTCGAAGAGCCAGGTTTTGAGGTTTCTTGTGAAGATGGGGAGAGATGTTGTCTGTCTGAGGTGGAGCGGGAGGGCGTTCCAGGCTCTGGCCGCGAGGAAGGAGAAGGAGCGGCTGCCTGATCTGGTCTTTCTGGTGTGGGGGACCACGGCGTAGGAGAGCTGGGCTGATCGTAGGGTCCTTTGGGGTGTGTGGAATTTGAGTCGGCTGTTCAGGTATGCTGGTCCGGTGTCGTGAAGGGCCTTGTGAGCGTGGGTGAGCATCTTGAAGGTGACTCTAGCTTCGATGGGGAGCTAGTGGAGTGTGCGCAGGTGCTGGGAGATGTGGCAGTGTCTTGGCAGGTTGAGGACCAGTCTTGCGGCGGCGTTCTGGATGGTCTTTAGCTTGCGTGTGAGGTTTTTGTTTATTCCGGCATAGAGTGCGTTGCCGTAGTCGAGTCTGCTGGTGACCGGGGCATGAGTGACGGTCTTTCTGTATTCGAGGGGGATCCATTTGAAGGTCTTACATAGGAGGCGGAGGGTGTGGAAGCAGGAGGACGAGACGGCGTTGATCTGGCGGTCCATTTTGAGTTCGGAGTCCAGGATGATTCCCAGGTTGCGTGCGTGGTCCGTGGGGGTGGGCGGACTTCCGAGAGCGGGGGGCCACCAGGTGTCGTTCCAGGCGTCGAGGTGTGGGCCCATGATGAGTACTTCTGTTTTGTTGGTGTTTAGTTGAAGGCAGCTGTTTTTCATCCATTTGGCGACGGCTTCCATGCCTTCTCGAAAGTTGTGTCTGGCGGTGTTGGGTTCGTTGGTTAGGGAGAGGATGAGTTGGGTGTCGTCTGCGTATGACACAATGTTGAGTCCGTAGGTTCTGACGATGGGGGCGAGCGGAGCCATGTAGACATTGAAGAGCGTAGGGCTGAAGGATGACCCCTGGGGGACTCCGCAGGTGGTTGGTGTAGGGTCCGAGAGGAAAGGGGGGAGTCTGACCCGCTGCATTCTGCCAGAGAGGAAGGAGCGGATCCAGTTGAGGACCTTGTCTTGAATTCCTGCGTCGTGGAGTCTGCGTATTAGGGTACGGTGAGAGACTGTGTCGAACGCCGCTGAGAGGTGGAGGAGGATGAGGGCTGCTGTTTCTCCTTTGTCCAGTAGGGTGCGGATGTCGTCTGTTGCGGCGAGGAGGGCGGTTTCTGTGCTGTGGTTTTTTCTGAAGCTGGATTGGGAGGAGTTGAGGATGTTGTGCTCTTCGATGAATGTGGCGAGTTGGCTGTTGATGGCTTTCTCGATGACTTTCGCTGGGAAGGGGAGCAGGGAGATGGGTCTGTAGTTTTTGAGGTCGGTGGGGTCCACTGAGGGTTTCTTGAGGAGGGGGTTGATCTCGGCGTGTTTCCAGTCGTCGGGGAACGATGCGGTTGCAAGGGAGCGGTTGATGGTGTGGCGGAGCATGGGTGCGATGGTGTCGGCGGCTCTGTTGAAAATGTGGTGGGGGCAGGGGTCTGTGGGGGCCCCGGAGTGGATTGAATTCATCGTCTTCAGTGTGTCTTCGGTGGTGAGGGCTGTCTAGTTGTCGATCGCTGGCTTCATGGTGTCGGGGGTGGTTGGTGAGGGTTCAGTGTGTTGGTTGTCTTCGTCGAAGTTGTCGTAGATGCTCTTGATTTTGTGGTGGAAAAAGGTGCTGAGTTTGTCGCAGAGGTCTTGTGAAGGGGGATGTCGGTGGACTCGCTGGTAGGTTGGGCAAACTCCTTGATGATGTTGAAGAGTTCTTTGCTGTTGTGCGCGTGGGTGGAGATTCTGTCTTCGATCGCTTTTTTCCTCGTTTTTCTGATGAGTTGGTGGTGGACTTTGGTGGCGGCTCTGAAGTTGTTGTGGGCTTCTGTGGATTTGGTGTTCCTCCAGTCCTTTTTGAGGTGGCGGCAAGTGCGTCTGGACTCTCAAAGTTCGGTGGTAAACCATCTAGCTTTCTTGGCGTGGGTGGTGTTGTTTTTCTTGAGGGGGGCTAAGGTGTTGGCGCTGTCAGTGATCCATCTGTGCAGGGTTCGGGCTGCGGCGTTGGGGTCGTCGTTTTCCGCGATGGTAGGGGTGGAGTTGCTGAGTGATGAGGTTAGCTGGTCGTCGGTGATTCTGGTCCAGTTTCTTCGTGGGAGTAGGTGCTGGTGTCTGTGGATGGTGGGTGTTTTGAAGGTGAAGTGGACGCATCGATGGTCGGTCCATGGGAGTTTGGTGGTGTGGCTGAAGGTGATGGAGTTTCCTGTTGTGAAGAGGGGGTCGAGGGTGTGTCCTGCTGAGTGCGTGGGTTCGGTCACAATCTGGCGGAGTCCAATGTTGTGGAGGTTGTCCAGGAGGGATGTGGTGCTGGGGTCCAGTTGGTTGTCGAGGTGGAAGTTGAGGTCTCCCAGCAGGGTGTAGTTGGTGGATGCGATGGCCTGCGGGGAGATGATGTCCGTGATGGATTCGGCAAAAGGTCCGTGGGGTCCAGGGGGTCGGTAGATGAGGGTTCCTCGGAGGGTGGTGGTGGGGCTGGCCAGTATCTTGAAGTGAAGGTGTTCCATCAGGTCTGTGGGCTCGTCGGGGAGTGTGCTCAGGCGGAGGGTGGATTTGTGGACGATGGCGATTCCTCCTCCCTGGCGGGTGGGGCGGTCCGTCCTGGAGATCTTGTATCCTTGGGGGATGGCATGGCGATGTCCGGTCCCGAGGAGGTGTTGGTCCATGTTTCGGTGAGGAACGCTACGTCCGGGGTGGTGCTGTCGAGGAGGTCCCAGATTTCGGTGGCATGTTTGTGGAGGGATTGGACGTTGAGGAGGATGCATTGCAGGGTCTTCGGTTCAGTTGTGTTCTTGCGGGTGGGTTGCGCTGGGTCCATGGTCTTGGTGGTGCTGCAGGTGTGCCGGCAGGGGTGACAGCTGAAAGGTCCGTGGGCGTCAGCCGGTGACGCTAGCTTGCAGTTGTTGTTGTGGCCTGGGTTGAGTGCGTGGAGTGTCGCCGGGTCGTAGCGTTGGCGGTGCGGAGATCCAGGGTTCTGGGCACTGGTCGCGGACGGGCGCAGACAAGCTTGCCTTTGGCACGCCAGCGGCACGGCCGCACAGCGGCCGCCATTAAGTAGGGGTCGGGGAGGGCTGGACAGCTGGGAGGCGGGAGCGGGGGGGGGAGCAGGATTGGTCGCACTGGTCGTGCTGGGGGGAGGGGCCGTGGGGGCAGCAGAGGTGGGGAAAAACGGGCGGGAAAGGAGGAATAAGGGGGAAAAAGGAGAAAAAGAGTGAAATAAGGGAGAAAGCAGGAAAAGCACAGAAAGCAGAAAAGTGCAGAAACGATCTAAAAAAGGGTGAAAAACGGAGCGGACAGCGGAGCGAGACAAAGGAGAGCAGAGGTCCACTGGACCACCAGGGAGGCTAAGGAAATAAGGAAATAAGTGGAAAAATGAGAAAAGGCAGAAAAAGTGCAGAACAGAAAAGACAGAGGGAGAAGCAAAAAACGAGTGAAAAAAACAGAGAGGAGAGCGGAGCGAGGCAAAGGAGAACAGGGGTCCACTGGACCACCAGGGATGAGGCGCAGGTGATCTTGCGGGTGGAGGAGGGCCTCGAACACCAGCAACAATCAAGAGTGCCGGGGCTCGGGGAGGGCCTCACTCAATGGTGGAACTGCGAGGGTGGGAGAGCAATTTCACTGACAATTAGTCAGTGGTCTTGCTCGCCTGTCCCCGCAGCGGCCGCCATTAAGTAGGGGTCGGGGAGGGCTGGACAGCTGGGAGGCGGGAGCGGGGAGAGGAGCAGGATTGGTCGCGCTGGGGGGGAGGGGCCGCGGGGGCAGCAGCCGCGGGGAAAAACGGGCAGAAAAGGAGGAATAAGGGGAGAAAAAAGGAGAAAAAGAGTGAAATAAGGCAGAAAGCAGGAAAAGCACAGAAAGCAGAAAAGTGCAGAAACAATCTAAAAAAGGGTGATAAACGAGTGAAAAACGGAGCGGACAGCGGAGCGAGACAAAGGAGAACAGAGGTCCACTGGACCACCAGGGAGGCTAAGGAAATAAGGAAATAAGTGGAAAAATGAGAAAAGGCAGAAAAAGTGCAGAACAGAAAAGACAGAGGGAGAAGCAAAAAACGAGTGAAAAAAATGGAGAGGAGAGGAGAGCGGAGCGAGGCAAAGGAGAACAGGGGTCCACTGGACCACCAGGGATGAGGCGCAGGTAATCCTGTGGGAGGAGGAGGGCCTCGAACACCAGCAACACTCAAGAGTGCCGGGGCTCAGGGAGGGCCTCACTCAATGGTGGAGCTGCGAGGGTGGGAGAGCAATTTTACTGACAATTAGTCAGTGGTCTTGCTCCTCATCCTTCCCCCAACTCTGATTTTTCTCACTGATTCTGCTCCCCTTTCATCCCCCTCTCTCCTCCCCGTTGCACACTTAATCTCTCATCTCTCCCCAGCCTCTAATCTTTTCTCACTGGTTCTGCCCCTGCAACAGCTACTTCTCCCCTGCGTCCCTACCCAGCTTCTTACTTGCTCTTGGTGAATCTGCCCTCTTACATCCACCTCTCAATCTTCCCTTTACTCGCCACTTAAGTTCTCCTCATCATTCCACTTCTTTTATATCTGCTGCACCCATTCATGCACTATCTCACACCTTTTACCATTCCCTCCAGCCTCAACTTTTTTTCGCTGGTTCTGCACTTTTTAGATCCACCTCTTCCCTCCATGTTCTACTCATCATGTTTCATCTCTCTCCCGCCTCTATCCTTCTCTTGCTGGTTCTGACCCTATAACATTTACCTCTCCTCTCCATGTGCTGATCTTCGCCACTTTTCTCCCCAGTCTCTTATCTTGTTTTGCTTGTGCTCCTTCTTTACATCCACCTCTACCCTTCCATCGTCCCACTCTCCCCAATCCTTTTACTAGTGGTGGCTGGTGCCTGAGGGCACTAGAGCACCAATGCAAAGTATCGATGGGCACAAAAAGAAGCTACTTTGAACAGCTTTGAAAGGCAAAAAGTATAAACACCCAAACTAACAGCCAGTTTGCATGTTTACTTTCATCAGTGCTATGCTCCTTCTGCACCCTTCACACATTCACTAGCCAAAGAGAAACAATGCATGCTCCCTAAAACGCACGACTGTGAAATATAGGAGCATGCTTGGGTGGTGATGCATTTGTAGCCATGTCGCTCCAAGCCCTATTAGAAGCCATGATAGAGTAGGGCTGTAGAAGGGTCAGCCCCTGACCCTATCCTGTCTTCTGATAGGGCTGTCAGCAAACTCATGTGCAGAGACACAGACTCGAGGACTGAGTGAACCAGAGGAGAAGAGCTGGTACATAGAAACCTGTCTCTGTACCAGTTGGTAAGTTGGACTGTCCACTGCTTGTGGTTTCTCCTGTCCGTTTTGCTCACCACTGGTCAGGGTTTTGTTTCCAGACTAAAGCCTTGGCATGCTGTGCAAGTTGTCACACATTGTATCAGCTTTTTTAGCCTATGATCACACTGTGTGAAAAATCTTTGAGCCGGAATCATCTATGATCATACAGTGTCACATTCCTGAGAAGACTGTCACAGCATGTTGGGTTTTTAAGTGTCCAACAACATAGCCTTATTGCACATGTAAATAAAGATGTATTCTCTAAGTAGTAACCATGATTGTACAGTGAGTTTATTTTAAAAGCTGAGACAATGGATCAGTGTGGTGTGTTGGCACTATTCTCCCATGTACCTCCTGTGCTGCAGTATTTCCTATTTCCGAGTTTGAACACAAACCTATATTTTGCGGAAAACAGTGAGAGCTCTTGGTGTAAATCATACATATAGTAATTTGAATGGACTATTTTTGAATGGCAATGTCTACCCTTGAGTAGGAACACATTTCAAGGGGTAGGAATACTTCAATAGCAAAAAAAAGTAAATGGAACAAAAACTTTTTTATATAGCGCTTAATATCACACATTTACCAGTACTAAGCTCTGTAAATATATTTTATTGATAGCTAACTAAAACTTGTGACCTACTGACCAATGCAATTTAAATTAAAATATGTTTCATCCCCTACACAAACGAGCATTCTGAAGTAAGTTGAAATGTCAAATTCCTGGATAGTTCCCCTGTGTAAAGTAAACAATATACTTTGAGTCCAGACGGAGATAACTTTTAGCATCCTCTTTGGTCAGGGTATTTTGACCCAGGTATGGCAGAAATAGTGGCAAAAATAATTTTCACCCGCTTTAGCAGTAATGTTTACATTAGGACCCACATGCAAATGGCTCTTGCTCCTGTTTTGTCCTCTAGGAAAAGAGGAGACAACACAGGTAGGGAACACATGGAGTTATAATGGTGTACCAAAGAGAAAGGAGCTTAGAGAGCAGAATGTTTTGCACTAGAGAACAGTACACAATAAGGAGAGGTGATTACTGGGGGAGAATGTTGCAGACAGGAAAGTGTATTCATTGAAAGGGTAGAATAGAGAGTATGGGAAAATAGGGATTACAGAAGGAAGAAGGGAAAAGACAGGAGTGTAGTTCTTACATGAGAATGAGGCACAGGAAAGTGTTGCAAACTGGTTAGAATAGATCACACATGTGGCTTCTTGACCACTTTTTATGGAAACTTTAGCCACAAATTCTATCTTCTGCCACTTTTCAAAGTATTCTTGAGGAGGGTGGATCCCCAAACCTACTGGGAAGGGTGAGGGTTGCCTGGCACACCACAAATTATTTTATGTTTTATTAGGGACCTCTGCATTTCAAAGTTCACCAGTCATCCACCCTCTTACCTTTTTTGCATGGATTCTACTCATCTTACATCATTATCTTTTGCCTGCAATGCCCTTCACCTCATCTCCTCAACTCTCTACCAGCTTGTTTGCATTGATTCTGCACATTACATCTATCTCTCCTCTTCCCCGTCTCCCTTTCCGCCAGCCCAGGGCTTTAAGTGGGCTGAAAAAATGGGTGGTTCTCTAAAAGAAGTGTGTAATTAAGGGCGTAGCTTAAACCCATAATCTACATTTCTGTGATTCCCATAGTGTTCCATCTGACAGGTACTTTGGTTCCTCCCTGTGCTTTCTGTGATTGAATCCAGAAATATATCACAACAGCTGCATACACCTAAAAACAGCCAGGAGTATTGGTTTTATCAATGGGTGTTAGCTGTTTAAGCTAATTGAGTAACAACAATAAATTATTTTACTTTCACCTTGTCACTGTTTTGACCAATGAGTAGCTCCTTCACACACATTTCCACAGAATCACGACTGGAATCCAGGACCATTGCTCTTTGTTCTCTGCAGAGAGGCTATGTATTGAACGATCATGTGCTCTGAACACCTTTTTGACCCACAGACAGGCACAATGTGAAAGTTGTACTGACTAGAGCCTCAACTCCAAAGTGCTCAACTGTAACCTGTTATAAACACCTGGAGACGACTCAGTACAAAGTGTGCATCATTCAAGAGTAATATGCTGTGAAATGAAATACAGAAACACACATCCTGGAAATAGCTAGCACTCTTGGGGAATTCAAGATTAAGTAAAGCATGTGAAAAATAAACAGGAACAAAATCACTGCCATGGATTACCCTAACATCAGAGCCACTGGAATTATGTGGCAGGAGAGGGCTAAATTATGTGGCAGGGCGAGTAAATTATATGGCAAGTAAAAGCAAATTATGCGGCATGATGCAGCACATTTTGAAATAGTATTATTTCATTTTTTTGTCATTTTTAAACTTGGTAACACTGTCTGGGCATTGGTTGCACCCCAAAGTACCAATTTAACACCCAAATTTAGCAATGGGAAACAGAAAGTTGACTATTCCAGCTTTGCAAAGGGCCTTCCAACACGCAGTAACACGTGTCGCTGCATTTTTAGTAACTTTTGAACCATTTGAGCTAGAAACACATTTTTTGTTGTTAAAATTTGTACATTATGCAGCAGATGATGGATTATGTGGCAAATGCGGCAAATATATAATCATGCAAAAATCGTCACCGCCACACATTCACATAATTCCAGTGGCCCTGCCTAACATGCAGCGTCAGACTGAGCTAGAAAATAGGCCCCCAGTACCAAAATAAAAGGGGCCTCCATTAGTGAGTTAGGTAGCTAGAAAAGTGTCCCATGTTTGCAAACTAAGACAGTTTTCAACTTGTAAAGAAATTTTTTGTAAGGTATGGAAGACTGCATTGAGTTGAGTTTACAGCAGGCAATGTCTGCTTTAATATCATGAAAATCAACAGTAAAAACCGGCTCACCTGACCATAACGCATGTCAAGAAATAGCCCAAAAACTGCCTACATACTGACCTGACAGCATGGCTTTAAGTGGCATGAAAAAACTGGGGGGTCCTCAAAGGGGCGTGGGCGATGTAATAAAGGGCGTGGCGTAAAAACATGTAAGCTATAAATCTGTGCATAGCATAGCGTGCCACCCAACTGGTATTTTGCTGCTTCTGTCATTGCCTCCAGATAAATAATACAAGTAAAATTACACCTACAACAAGCCAGGACTATTGACTTTGTTAGTGGTTATTAGTTGCATAAGATGAATAAGCAACAACCACGGCTTTGTTGTATATAATATTGAAAATGCTTCCGTTCTGACATGATGAGACTGTGAAAGAACTATAACGAGTCTTGTTGAAGTTACATCAAAGGCAGTGAAGGGTGGTACGGCTGCAGAGTTAAGATTTTTTTTTCACTTTGAGGGTGAAGGCAAAAAAGGAGAGCCCGATAGGATCCTGTCTAAGCACTTGCTTTTTAGAACTGTCGGTGCTGTACACTGGCAGGACCCGGCCCACTTAAAGCCCTGCCTGACAGATTAGACCGTCAGGCACAGTCTGATTGCCCTATAGGTCAATCTGACCCTGCTAACGTATTATACATTAATTGTGCAGACACTGGATCAATGTTTTTGCAGGCAAAGTTAAGGAAATTAATATAGGGCCCGATAGGGGCCCTTTTAAATGTCCATTTTAATTTACTACCGGGTCTAAGACTTAAGTGACCCAGCACACTTTAAGCCCTGTTCCATCCACTTTTACATGCTGATTCTGCTCCTCTGCATGCACCTCTTGTCTCACTGCCGTACTCATTCCTATCTGCTCCCCCCTCACTTTATTCTGTTTGTGTTACCCCTTTTATTCACCTCTCTGCTCCCTTTCTCCTCGTCCTAGGTGAGCAGTTTATATTGTGATGTACCGCCATTCTATCTTTTGGTATGCGCCCTGCAGGATATTCTGCTTTTCATTCATACAGGGGCAGGGCGCACTTCACATGCAAGGGCACTTTAATTACTTGTCTATTTGCTGTCATCAACATGCAGATACAGCCATTAGGCCCAGCAGGGGAGATTGATAAAAGAAAGAAAAAATATAAACTCTTAGGGGGCCCCCTGGGCCTCGAAACTCTGTCGTCTTTAAAGATGCGAGGCCCCATGGCTGCGAGCAGACGCGGGGCCCTGGGCAGCTGCCCATGCTGGCCATGCCTAGCACCGGCCCTGCTCTCAGGTGACCATGACGCATCCTCTAAGTCAGGATTCTCCAACGGGTAGCTCATGAGCTACTGTTAGCTCTCCAGCTACCTATAAGTAGCTCTCCTGCGTGCAGTCCAGCCTACTAAATTTGAAGCATTTGCTTGGCTGAACTAATATATGTAAAATAAAATTGAGAGTTTGTATTCAAGACGAAAATGTGTGTATTTTCAGAACTCATAAGCTCATGTTTGGAGAAAAATTGCTCAATTTCTAAAATATATTGAAAGCAGATTTTTGAGTGATAAATCATGTGGCACTGTGCAGCCACATTATTAATACCATAACCGTGGTGCCATGGGTATTGTCAGTCAGTCAGGCAAACATAAGTTTATTTTAGACCGCAGTCTTTAAAAACATTTACAACATAAAACTCATTATATCAATTATTCTTAACATTATAAAACCATTCCAAGATCGAATCAATCCAAGCATTCAGATAATATTAAAAGGATTTGCTCCTAACCTTCTGTGTGATAAAATGCTCAAAGCTTTGCTAAAACCTCATTCACACTCAATAACATTTGCCCCAAAGCAAAGGTTACATCCAAAATCCTCAAATCCAGAAGTAACTTAAGTGCTTGCCTCCTTTTTCTAATCCCGTGTTTTTTTAAATTGCCTTTAATAAAAACGTCTGTTGTGTTAAAAACTACTGACAATCCACAAAAATATGCGTTAAATCTCCCATTCTTTTAGGACCACATTGGCAAATTCTATCCTTATCTAACAGAGAACCTTGTGCCAGGGACATTGGGTTAAGCATCATCCATTTAAAGGCACATGAAACTGACAAAACCTTTTCACACTGCTGGTGGACACTAATGTAATCTTGTCTGGCGCTGCCACCAATACAACACTAATAATATAAGTGGCTCCTTATCATTTTGATTGAACATAAGTAGCTCTTGTTCCAGAAAAGGTTGGAGATCCCTGCTCTAAGTTCTCTTTTACGCAGCAGAACTCAGTCTCTTTCTCCCCTCAAGAGAGTCGCACTGGATCCCAGTCCCTGGTCTCCCCGAACAGAGACAGGCTCTGGTCTGGCACCCCACTGGAGCAGGCACACAACTCACCGTTTACAAACCACATTGAGCTGAGCAGGTGGCACCCCAAGCCTTCCAACTGACACACCATGTAAACAATACAGACCAGGAGGAGTTGTCACACACGGAAGGGGCCCAGCGTGTAGGCACAGTAAGCAGTAAGACATGCATAGATCATATAATTAACACAACGTCACAAATAACATACCAACTCTTTTCCAGTGCTTCCTCCCGCTCCGCGCATGGCCCGGTGACGTCCCAGACTGAGCCAACTCCCCTAACTTATCCCGATGCCGGCTGCTCTCATTGTATTCTATTGTAATTGCATTTATATAGCACTTACTACCCCTGACGAGGGGTTGAAGCGCTTTTTTCGGCGAGTAGCACGCTAGTCCGGAACCCATAAAGGATTAGTGTTGAATTAGTATAGTGAAATATGAAAGTAATTTGAGTGGTGGATAGGTTAGTCAGTTATTTGGTTTCAGAAGGATAGCGGAAGGATAGAAGAGGGAAAAAAGTTTGCATTTATATAGCGCTTGTTAACCCTAATGGGGTGTTGAAGCGCTTTTTTGGCGAGTAGCACGCTACTCCGGAACCCATAAAGGATTAGTGTTGAAAATTAGTATGGTGAAATATGAAAGTAATTTGAGTGGTGGATATGTTATTCAGTTATTTGGATAGAGAAGGGTAGCGGTGCATAGAAGAGGGATCGAGGTTTGCATTTGTATAGCGCTTGCTACCCCTGATGGGGTGTTGAAGTTCTTTTTTGGCGAGTAGCACGCTACTCTGGAACCCATAAAGTGCTGTTACCCAGCATGAAAGCAGCACTAGGATTGCTTGGATCGGGCTGGTTCACCGCTCACACTGGCCTAGGGGCCTGTGTTGTTTATTCACCTGGCTGTATAACAGCTCAGGCTGGAGAAGTTTAAACTGCGCATTTCAGGCTGGCCTTCGCAAGACGGCCGGCCAATGTTACATGCACAGTTTAAACTGGTGTAGCCAGTGATCCCTGCTCCCAGTCTGCACTCAGCAATTGCCCCGCCCGCAGTGGCCCTGATACTCAGCTCCGACGGCTGACTGAGCAGAAAATAAAATGGTAATAAAGTCACTTTTTTACCATTTTATTTTTCACTTTTGCTCTGCCCTCAGCAGGGGGGACGATACTCCTCTGCCCAAATAGAGCAGCCGCCACTGCCCATGAGCCTGAGCAGACCCCACCCGCTAGCTTTGCTAACATTCTTTGTAGCAGGTTGCCCCATGATGCTATTTTTACTGAAACCTTGAAAGTGTAATATCTGCGGTTCTACTGATTTTTGGCATGTTTGTCTTGTTTTAATTATTTAAAAAGCCTCAATTTTTTTAAACTTAGTTTGAAATCCTTTTTGTGTAGTGTTTTTTCTTTATTATTGTTTAAAGTGTTGCACACATACTTTACACGTTGCCTTTAAGTTAAGCCTGAGACTGCTCTGTGCCAATTCACTAGGGGGTTGAGCACAGGTTAAATTTGGGTATGCTTGTGTCTTACGCTGACAAGGAGTGTGGTTGCTGT
The DNA here is from genome assembly GCA_963921515.1 of Calotriton arnoldi. Lineage (NCBI taxonomy): Eukaryota > Metazoa > Chordata > Amphibia > Caudata > Salamandridae > Calotriton > Calotriton arnoldi. The sequence continues at coordinate 209,423 of CAWUFW010001712.1, read as the reverse complement.
TTGACCAGGACTCACACCCCAGTCAACCAGTAACCCCATTTCTTACACAGAGGTTCAGCTGTGAGGATTTGACCTCGTGTTTGTGCAGTGCCATACAGTAATCTTGTGTTACACTACCATACCATATAAATAAATCAAGATAAATTTGACCCTTTTAAATTCTCACCAGTCTTCTGTTTGGCTGGTTTTACTTTTTTTTCTAAATTTAGGTTCCCTACCTCTTTGTCTTACCAAGGAAGTGAAGCGGCTCAGTGTGTATAACTTCTGCAGAAACTCTCCAAGGAGAGTGGAATACATACAGGAAATAAAGCCACAAAGCTGGACCTTCAGATAGCCCTCCACACCTATGAGGAAGTCACTAGGATGCAATCCCAGCCTGAGGACTCTGAGAATAAAGCTCCCAATGTCAAGGATCTGGATGAGGGGGAACTTGATTTGGGAATGGAGGATGGCCTGGCTGTGTTCCCTGAGCAGGGGCTCCTAGAAAGGGGAGAACCTCTACCTACTGAGAGAGAGCCCAGTGTGGGTGCAGGAAGTAGTGTGTCTTCCAAAGCCCTGTCTTCAGAGGAGCTGGAAGACAGGAATTCAGAAAGGGAGCTCAAGCTGCAGTTGGCCAAAATGAGACTAGAGTCAGAGGAAACGAAGGCTGAGAGAGCCTTAGCAGAAAAGAGATGGTTGCTGGAACATGAGAAAGCCTGAAATAACTGGAATAAAAGCTAGACAGAGCTAAGAAGCCAGCAGAAACTGTGGCAGCTTATATGTAGTGTCTGAAGGCAACAAGAAGGTAGCATACCCAAAGACACAAGAATTATATTGACAAGTGGCTCACTGCGAATGATGTAACCCTGAGGGTTCACAATATCCTAGAGGAACACTGGGGGGTGGCTTGGGGAAGCATATCCCTACAGTAAGGGATACATTACTCACACTAGCAGTAGATGAACAGACCAAGTACCCCCCCTTTAAGGCCCTCCTTATTGCTAAGTATAGGCTGACCAGTGAGAAATACCACCAGAGGTTACGGGACAGCCACAAACTTCCTAACCAGTCTTGGGTAGACCTCATAGATTACTCTAATAAGGCACTGAATGGTTGGGTGACGGGCGGCAGAGTTAATGACCATGATGGGCTGACAACCTAATTCCGAGGAAACAGAAGCTCAATATTTATTTTACAGAGCTGCGTCAGCTCCAGGTGGATAACAAGCTGACGGATCCCAGGAAGGTTGCTGAGAAGGCGGACATCTGGGCAGTACCTGGGTGTCCAAGAAGGCATCTGGTGGTCAAAGCTCCCACCAGAATAAGGAGGGGGAGATAAAACAAAAAAGAGTTCTCACAAGGCCCCCAAAATAGTTCACAGCAGAAAGGTCCAAATATCAACCTGGCCACCAAACGAAAGGTTTTGTGGGCAAAAATACAGGTACGTTTGTCTCTAAGTGCTACAAGTGCTACCAGTATGGGCATGTTCAAGGAGATGCCAAGTGCTCCCACTGCTGCTCTCTGCAGGCCCACTAATTTGTACAAATTGGTTACAATACGGGCTGATTCAACAATAGATGATTTTTGTGAAATTAATTCAATTGGTTACAGATACAGGCTGTTCTCAACAGTGTAAACAAGTTCAGTGCCCATATATTGTACAAGTGCAGAACTGAGTTCAAATTTCCTCAAAAACGGACTCTTGTGGCTGCATCAAGAGAACTGTGGGAGGGGAGAGTCGCTCTTCTTACATGTGACGCAATGGTTGAGCTGTCAAGGGCAGAGCAGCCTCGTAATGTACATCCTACTCCTCATTCTTCCCGTTGATTGTTAGCATGAGCCCAGTGCTGAGACTTGCCAGCTATTGACTGACAAGGTACCAGAATATTCTGGACGAAATACCATCTGACAAAAACAGTGAGTCTTATTTATTGTTTTAAAAAACATTTCTGCTTTGGAGTTAATAATAGAAAAGCTGCAGCCAATGGCATTACATTTTTGCAGATTTGGGGCGTACTATTTAGAAGATCTTTTTGCTATTGATATTCTGACCTACAACCAATTATGAACTACCAGCATCTCTGCCCAGTGAGAGAGCTATCTATGGTAACAGCGATGTAGCGGGTGTGGCCCGTGGTTATGAGCGAAGGGGCCCCAACCCACCACCTTTTTCCAATGCATGAAAAGTGTCTGTCAGGCTGAGTAAAGGTCAGCCTGACAGACACTTTTCATGTTTGGATCAGGCAGCCAGGTGCTGTACCTTCAATAAATGTGCAGGCACCTGACTGCCTGAACCAAATTTTGCCAGGCTGCAGATTTCACAGTCTTATGGGCATGACCTCCTCAGCCCGGCAAAGTGCTGCAAGGTCCTCCCCCTCATGATGACGAAGCGAGTCACCAATAGATTCGGCCCTGACAGCTTAAGTTTTAAGCCCTGAAGTGCCCAGGCTGAGTGCCCATAAGTGACACTCGTCACAGAGTGTGGTGAGGTCAGCAAGATTCACTTACCCCCAAATCACTTCTTCCCCTATTCTCTTACCCAAACCCTCCAGAAACCACCAAGGCTTCCCTACCGCCATCCAAGATAAACAATATATTTTTTTTTAATGTTGGGTGTGTGCGTGTGTGTTTATGAATGTTTGTGTATTTGTGCGTGCTGTGAATCCGTGTGTATGTACTTGTGAATGGTGGGTATGTGTGCATGTTTGTGAATGAATCGGTGTAAGCGAGTGTGCATGTAGATGGCTGTGAGTATGCGCATATAAGAGAGAGTGTGTGTGTGTGCCCGCCCCACCACTACTCCACATTACAGGCCACTACTGCTCTGTAGCTAAGCAAAAGATGGCCTTCTTCAGTAACATGCGCAACCTGATAAAAACCCATTTGCAAAACAGCCTGTGATGATGGGACCTGTGTCAAACCCAGGTGCGGCAGAGTATGGCAGCAGCTGTCCTTGGACGGACAGCATAAAGAGGGCTTGTTCCTCCACTCTTCCCATGAGATTGATGACAAACAAGGGGGCAGGACTAAGCTATCAGATCCATTCCCAGGGCCCTCAGAGAAGAAGAAGTCAAGCTAGAGAATGAAACAGCTACACATCATTGGAGTTACAGAAAGGACAACTCCTCCAAAGACGAAACATGGAGGGAGTGTAAAAGAAAACAGACACTCAGGATAGCACATAGAATTATTACATGTGTTTAATGAAAAAATGACCAGCAAACATTAAAAATAAGAAAGGTAATTGCCTAATCAACTTACCAGAGCTTTGCCTTCAACCAGTTGATGAGCAGCAGCTGGTGCTTGAATCCATACATTTTGGTACACATGTGTATACACTTTTTCTCAATGCAAGTGAATGGGTATCTTCACCCTTTGGCCTTTCCTCATCTGCTGCCCCACCCTCTCTGCCTACCCCATCAGACCCTGAGGTCTTTTTGAGATCATCCAACAGCAGTACCTATATGAGGCGTTGGGTGTTTGCAGTTTTTCCTGTCTTCAATTTCCTAGTACTACACAATGCTCTCAATTCCAAGAATTGGAGGTTGTCATACTTGGATGGTGGAAGCCCATTGGCTTCTGGCAGGAACCCACTGGTTCCTGGCCTTGAAGACATCACTAGTGAGGTGTGGTGTATGCACTACCTACTCTAGTGTGGCCTACTAAACTCTCTTGAGTTGTAGAAAGGGTGTGCTAAGCCCTTGACACACAACTCTAAGTTCAGTAGAACTTACTGTAATTTTAAGCTTGAATTATATGTACCTCAGGTACCTTGAGTGGTTTTCAGTTAGTCACTCACTTGAGATTATCTGGTAAAACAAAGGCAAGCTTGAATCCAACCGCTGCACACCAATGTGAGAAGTTGGCCTGGTATATGCTGTCCACTAGTTATAGTGGGCACCTTGCACCAGTCCAAACGACCTTTATTGATGATAGGTTTAAAGACAACCTTTATTGAAAGCTATCCTAGTGGTAGCTATGGAGAGCAGCCTTCAGGCTAAGTCTTGAAGGAGTGTAAAGCTATTTGTTTTACCAGTCTATAATCTCCTGAATGGCTAAATGAAAGGAGACCACCCCAGGTATATATATAAAATATATGTATTTATTTCTAAACACACCCTACTAGTCTCTTTATGAGGCTAGAGGTCAAAGCACATATGTTACACTTCAAATATCACAGTAAATTAGCACAATATACGATAGGCCCTAGGGGCGAACCAAACCATATATTAAGAAAGTGGTATAAGAACCACGACTTGACTAGACACAAGGCCTAGAGCCTGTAGAATCGCTGGGACCCCAAGGAACCACCCAAGGTAGTGACACAGGGGACCCACGGGGACGTGTGCAGTGTGTGAACACAGCGACGAGCTCCGTAAGCGTCTATGGGGAAAGTCGCGGTTAGAGTTTTAAAGTTTAGGGACACTTCCGAGTGGACTAGGAACCAACCCTTTGGGACTTAGAGGGTTCTAGGGCCAACACCCATGGGAGCGTTGGAGTACTCGGGTTACCTCACCCAGGGAAGCCGGGTGCATAGGTGTCAAATGGTGTCGGGCCGCGCCGTCGTTTCCAATGGCCGCTTGCTGGAAAGTGCTGATGCCGGGAAGATGCGAAGTGTCCGAAGAGATCCAAGCCTGGATCAAGGATGTGAAGAACCTGAAAGCAGAGGGGACGGAGTCTGGGTCACTAGCCAGTGACCAGGGGCACGATAGTTGAATGCCCACCGATGTCGGGTGCTTCAAGTTTGTAGAGGTGAAGATTGTCTCTGCAGCCACGAGGACCAGGAGGCGTCGACGATGACCAGGAGCTGGATTCGAGCTGTCCCACAAAGGAAGTCGCTTGCTGCAGTGTCGGTGCCCGGATTGGACCCAACAAGCCTTGGCAACAGCAACCCATGCAGGAAGAGAACAAAGGCTTCAGTGCGGACCAGCGAGGTCCGAGGGACTCCCCAAGCAAGGGAAAGTCAAGGAAGGCCTGGAGCAACCAGCAAGGCCTGTTGAAAGTAGAGTTGTCCTTCTGAGGGACCCACAAGTTGACGGACAATGGATCGCAAAGGGACCTCAAGCAGAATCACAAAATGGTGGCCCACAGGTCACTGGGAGTGGCCAGGCCAGCAATCTTCGGTGGATTCACTGCTCGGGGTTGGGGCTATAAGTACCCCAAAGCACAGCCTCTAGGATTGACTAGAAGCTTATGCACTTGCAAATGTGCACAGTGTCCAGGGGTTCTGGTTCCACGGTACCCACGAGGGCTATGGGTCTCAGCTTTGCTGGGGACTCGGGTCAGCCTCTGGGAAGTCTGTAAACCCACCTCCTGGGTTGCAAAGTTGTCAGCGTCCGGCAGGAGCTTCGGAGATGCAGACCGGACAGATGCATCTTTGGTGCCTGCCAAGCAGGGGAGTAACTCCTTTACTCCAAGGGAGATTCTTCAGTCATCTGGCGTTTAACAGATCGTCGAAGGTCCAGGATTCAGTTTCAGAGTTTCGTCCAGGGATATCTAAAGTCCTGTTGCCAGGGGTTCCTATCTTATACCCAAGGAAGGGGTTGGACATACTCTGGGGACCCACCTATGGGAGGGTTTGGAAAGAGGGGTGGCTACACCCATTTCCATTGTCCAGTTTCGCGCCAGAGCAGGGGCTGGTAGCCCCTGCAACCGGTTTGAACTGGGCTATGCACAGGGACACCAAATGTGCCCCCAGTGCAGGATTTCAAAGCACTCTGAGAGTGCACCCACCCAGCCCCAATACACTAAAGCCTGTCTGGGAGGTGGTTACACCTCCCTGTGACAGGAAACCTATTGTCCAGGCCTCCCCTGCCGGAGTTTCGGTCAGCAGCAGGAGGCCAGACTCGTGTCTGTGGCTGCAGCTCCATTTTGTGATGCCAGGGCTCTGTTAGCTGGTACCGGGTATACCGGTGCTGTCATGTCTCTCCCTCTAGAAGGGTGGGATCATACTCCCACACCAGTTACTGGTGTGGGGGTATGATTCCAAGGTGTTTGACACCAAACACAACATGTTTCCGTGCAGCCAGTCCAAAATTAGCATTTACCGTTTAGTTATAATGCACTTAAGAGTATATGGTCAGGCTGCATCACAGACAACCCCGGAGAGGAGATTCCGAAGGCTTCAGAGGGGCTCTGCTCATGCATGGGTACCCTCTCACATAAAACCAAGCACCCTGCCTTCAGGATTGATAAGGCCTGCCATAGGGGTGACTGATAGGTTTCTATGTGCAGTGATAGGGTGAGATATAGTGAACCTATGTCTCAGTAAGGGGTGCATGCACCACCTCACTCAGGCTGCTGTAGCAGTCCTGTGGTGTCATTTTGGAAGGCTGCCCAGCGGTGGCATAATACATGCTTCAGCCCCTGGTAGGCCTCTGGGGTACCTATGCCCTGGGTACATAGTATACCATATACTAGGGAGTTATAAGGGCACCCCAGAATCCAATCTGTGGTGTACCTAAGGTACTAGGAATCAATTTAGAGAGGAATCAGCTAGGCTGGGGTCCTGGATAGCAGGGCCCCAGCCAGACTAAAGTCGAAAAACAGTGAAACATCAGCAAAAAGTGGGGGTAACCATAAGAAGCAGATCCTACTCTCCTACACAACCCCCCCTCCCCCAAACGCAGGGACATTAAACTAACCTTGACCAGTTGAGTCTTCATGTTCTAAGTGGAAATATCTGGAGAGTCCATCTGCATTGGCATGGCTACTCCCAGGTCTATGTTCCACTGTATAGTCCATCCCCTGTAGGGAAATGGACCACCTCAAAAGTTTGGGGTTTTCACCCTTCATCTGTTTTAGCCATAAGAGGGGCTTATGGTCTGTCTGAACTAGGAAGTGAGTGCCAAACAAGTATGGCCTCAGCTTCTTCAGAGCCCAAACCACAGCAAAGGCCTCCCTCTCTATGGCTGACCAACGTTTCTCTCTGGGGGTCAGCCTTCTGCTAATAAAAGCTACTGGCTGATCCTGACCTTCATCATTCAACTGTGATAGTACAGCCCCTACCCCCAACTCAGATGCATCTGTTTGCACAATGAACTTTTTGGAGTAATCAGGACTCTGCAGAATGGGAGCAGTGCACATGGCCTGCTTCAGGTCATCAAATGCCTTTTGACAGCTAACTGTCCACTGAACCTTTTTGGGCATTCTCTTAGAGGTAAGGTCATTCAATGGGGTCACTATGGATCCATAACCTTTTACAAATCTTCTGTAGTACCCAGTCAGGCCCAAGAAGGCTCTCACCTGAGTCTGGGTAGTGGGAGCAACCCAGTCCATTATGGTCTGGATTTTGCTCTGCAATGGCTGAACCTGGCCTCCACCCACAAGGTGGCCCAGGTACACAACCTGACTCTGCCCTATCTGGCACTTAGTAGCCTTGATAGTTAGGCCTGCTTTTTGCAGGGCCTCCAAAACATTTCTTAGGTGGACCAGGTGATCCTCCCAGGTGGAGCTAAAGACAGCAATATCATCTAGATATGCTGCACTATAGTCTTCCAGGCATGTAAGGACTGTATTCACCAACCTTTGGAAAGTGGCAGGTGCATTTTTCAAACCAAAGGGCATCACCACAAATTGATAATGCCCACTAGGGGTAGAAAATGCTGTTTTTGGCTTTGCATCATCAGCTAGTCTGATCTGCCAGTAGCCATCTGTCAAGTCAAATGTGCTCAGAAACTTGGCTGAGGCCAAAGTATCTATAAGCTCATCTGCCCTTGGGATGGGATGGGCATCAGTCCTAGTGACTGCATTGAGACCCCTGTAGTCCACACAAAACCTCATTTCTCTCTTGCCATCTTTGGTGTGAGGTTTAGGCACAAGGACTACTGGACTAGCCCAAGGGCTATCTGAGGGTTCAATGACTCCCAAACCCAACATCTTTTGGACCTCTGTCCTTATACAATCCCTGACATGGTCAGGCTGCCTGTAGATTTTATTCTTGACAGGCAGACTGTCCCCAGTGTCCACTTCATGAGTGCACCAGGTAGTCTGACTAGGTGTCAGGGAGAACATATGCCTGAACTGGCTGTGAACTTTTCTGCAGTCAGTTTGTTGCTGGACAGTGAGGCTGCCTGCCAAGGCTACACCATCTACTGATCCATCATCAGGGTTCTGAGAGAGCAGATCAGGGAGTGGATCACTCTCTTCCTCCTGTCCCTCATCAGTAGCCTTGAGCAAGCCCATGTCTGCCCTGTCGACATATGGTTTCAGTCTGTTGACATGAAGTACCCTATGGGGACTCCTGGGAGTTCCAAGGTCTACCAAGTAGGTAACCTCTCCCTTCTGTTCAACAATTGTATGGGGGCCACTCCACCTATCTTGGAGAGCTGCTGGGGCCACAGGCTCCAACACCCACACCTTCTGTCCTGGCTGGTACACAGTCAGCACAACCTTTTGGTCATGCCAGGCTTTTTGTAATTCCTGGCTAGCCTCAAGGTTTTTAGTGGCCTTTTTCATATACTCTGCCATCCTGGATCGGAGACCAAGTACATAGTCCACTATGTCCTGTTTAGGGGGTTTGAGAGGTAACTCCCATCCCTCCTTCACCAGACACAAAGGACCCCTAACAGGATGGCCAAACAAAAGTTCAAAAGGGCTGTAACCAACCCCTTTTGAGGCACCTCCCTGTAGGCAAATAAAAGGCAGGGCAAAAGGATGTCCCATCTGCGCCTGAGCTTTTCTGGGAGACCTTTGATCATGCCCTTCAAGGTTTTGTTGAACCTTTCAACTAAACCATTGCATTGTGGGTGATAGGGAGTGGTGAACTTATAATTCACTCCACACTCCTTCCACATTGCAGTCAAGTAACTAGACATGAAGTTGGCACCCCTGTCTGATACTACCTCCTTAGGAAAACCCACCCTTGAGAATACTCCCAAGAGGGCCCTTGCCACCACAGCTGCTGTGGTGGTCCTAAGTGGAATTGCTTCTGGGTACCTAGTGGCATGGTCCACCACCACCAGGATAAATCTGTGCCCAGAGGCTGTCTGAGGATCCATGGGACCAACTATATCAATCCCCACCCTCTCAAAGGGAACCCCCACCACAGGTAGTGGTATCAGGGGGCCTTTGTGGTTCCACCTGCCTTCCCACTGGCTTGACAGGTGACACAGGAGCGACAAAACTCCTTGGTGTCTTCAGACATGTGGGGCCAATGAAAGTGAGGAACAATTCTGTCCCAAGTCTTGTTTTGGCCCAGGTGACCTGCTAGAGGAATATCATGGGCTAGTGCCAATAGGAAGCCCCTAAATTTCAGAGGTATTACCAACCTCCTGGAAGCACCAGGCTTGGGGTCTCTACTCTCTGAATATAGGAGTCCATCATCCCAATATATTTTATGGGTGCCACTAGCATTCCCAGCAGCCTCATCAGCAGCTTGCTTTCTGAGGGTTTCAAAAGAGGGGCAGCTCAGCTGCTCCTGGCTCAGATCTGCCCTGGAAGGGCCCCTGTCCCCAAGAACTCAACCTGATCAGGTTCAAGCTCCTCTGGGACAGTTCCTTCTTCAGGACTAAGATCATCTCCCTCAGGAGGCTGATCTGTATTCTGAGTCAGGGGGAAGGCTCTGCCTTAACCCTACTGCTCCTCCTCTTGGGAGGCACCTGGTCCATTATTCCAGAATCCAGGGCCTGTTCAGTGTTAGACTTTTGGCCTGTGACCTGCTCATAGCAAATACATGTGCAGGGATCCCTAGCATTTCTGCATGTGTCCTGAGCTCCACTTCTGCCCAAGCTGAAGTTTCTAGATCATTGCCAAGCAAGCATTCTACAGGGAGGTCTGCACTTACCACAACTTTCTTGAGGCCAGTTACCCCTCCCCAGGAGAAATTAACAACTGCCATGGAATGGTCTGTCCTGACATTGCTAGCATTGGTCACTTGGTACATCTCACCAAGTATAATCTGCCCAGGAGCCACAAGATCTTTTGTCACCATTGTGACACTTGCTCCTGTGTCCCTGTATGCCAAAGCCTCTTTTCCATTTATCAAAGGCTGCTGTCTGTACTTGCCCAAGTTACTGGGGCTCACAGAGGAGGACATGTCCATGCCTCCATCACAGACCAGGACAGCCTGAGTTAGAACTCTGACTAGGCCAGAGCCCATCTCAGAACCCAGAGTTAACCCTACTACACCCTTATTCTGTGTACCACCAGTTGTAGCTGCACTAGGGGGAACAGTTGCCTTAGGGGCAATGGTGGCTGGACTTGAGTCTTTGGACTTGGTGCAATCACTGGTCCAGTGTGTTTTCTGTTTACAGATCTTACACCATGGTTTCTTTTGGCCTTTACTTTTGTTAGATTGGGATTCCCCCCCAGAAGAAGATTTTTGGGGACCTTGAGAAGACTTCTGGTCTTTACCCTTTTCCCCACCCTTGTCAGAGTTCTTAGAATCTTGCTTCTTTGGGTCACCACCTTGGTTCTGAACCTTCTGCCTCACCCTGGTTCTGACCCATTTGTCTGCCTTCTTTCCCAGTTCTTGGGGAGAGGTCAGATCAGAGTCCACCAGGTACTGATGCAACAGCTGATTTTGAAAATTATTAAGGATCTGCTCCCTCATAATTAAGTTGTACAATCCTTTGAAATCACACACCTTACTGCCAAGTATCCAGCCCTCCAGAGCCTTAGTAGCACAATCTACAAAGTCCACCCAGTCTTGATTTTGTGCCTTTTGGGTATCTCTGAACTTTATCCTATACTGTTCAGTGGTTAGGCCAAACCCCTCAATCAGTGCACTTTTCAAGATTTGGTAATCATCAGCATCCTCTTCTCTTACAGTGAGGAGCTTGTCTCTACCTTTGTCTGCAAAGGAGAGCTACAAGATTGCTGCCCACTGCTCCTGGGGGACCCTCTGAACTTTACAGGCCCTTTCCAGTGCAGTAACCCATTTGTGGATGTCATCCCCACTCTGGTAGGGAGGGACAATCTTGCTTAGGTTTCTATGGTCATGAGACCTTTCCCTACCACTAGGGAAGTTGCTGCCACCATGGGACTCTAGTCCCAACTTTCTTCTTGTTTTCTGAAGCTCTAGGGACTCCCTATCTAAAGCCAACTGCTCTCTTCTGATTCTAAGCTGAGCTTCTTAATACTTGAGCAGTCTCTCTTTCCTTTCATGAGAGGATTCCCTCCTATGAGAGGAAACAGAGGTCCCTATTGAGGTGTCAGAATGCTTAGACTCCTGAGAAGGAGATCTTGACCTTCTAGGCACACTCTCAACTCTCCCTGGTGGGATAAAGAGGGGGCCATTGTGGCCATCCTCCTCATCTGCAGGGGGAGCTGGATTTTCCAGGGTAAGATCATTGTCATCTTCCTGGCCAGCTTCAGAGGTCAGGTCATGGGTATCTTCACCCTTTGGCCTTTCCTCATCTGCTGCCCCACCCTCTCTGCCTACCCCATCAGAACCTGAGGTCTTTTTGAGATCATCCAACAGCAGTACCTCTATGAGGCGTTGGGTGTTTGCAGTTTTTCCTGTCTTCAATTTCCTAGTACTACACAATGCTCTCAATTCCAAGAATTGGAGGTTGTCATACTTGGATGGTGGAAGCCCATTGGCTTCTGGCAGGGACCCACTGGTTCCTGGCCTTGAAGACATCACTAGTGAGGTGTGGTGTATGCACTACCTACTCTAGTGTGGCCTACTAAACTCTCTTGAGTTGTAGAAAGGGTGTGCTAAGCCCTTGACACACAACTCTAAGTTCAGTAGAACTTACTGTAATTTTAAGCTTGAATTATATGTACCTCAGGTACCTTGAGTGGTTTTCAGTTAGTCACTCACTTGAGATTATCTGGTAAAACAAAGGCAAACTTGAATCCAACCGCTGCACACCAATGTGAGAAGTTGGCCTGGTCTATGCTGTCCACTAGTTATAGTGGGCACCTTGCACCAGTCCAAACGACCTTTATTGATGATAGGTTTAAAGACAACCTTTATTGAAAGCTATCCTAGTGGTAGCTATGGAGAGCAGCCTTCAGGCTAAGTCTTGAAGGAGTGTAAAGCTATTTGTTTTACCAGTCTATAATCTCCTGAGTGGCTAAATGAAAGGAGACCACCCCAGGTATATATATAAAATATATGTATTTATTTCTAAACACACCCTACTAGTCTCTTTATGAGGCTAGAGGTCAAAGCACATATGTTACACTTCAAATATCACAGTAAATGAGCACAATATACGATAGGCCCTATGGGCGAACCAAACCATATATTAAGAAAGTGGTATAAGAACCACGACTTGACTAGACACAAGGCCTAGAGCCTGTGGAATCGCTGGGACCCTAAGGAACCACCCAAGGTAGTGACACAGGGGACCCACGGGGGACGTGTGCAGTGTGTGAACACAGCCGCGAGCTCCGTTAGCGTCTATGGGGAAAGTTGCGGTTAGAGTTTTAAAGTTTAGGGACACTTCGGAGTGGACTAGGAACCAACCCTTTGGGACTTAGAGGGTTCTAGGGCCAACACCCACGGGAGCACTGGAGTACTCGGGTTACCTCACCCAGGGAAGCCGGGTGCATAGGTGTCAAATGGTGTCGGGTCGCGCCGTCGTTTTCAATGGCCGCTTGCTGGAAAGTGCTGCTGCCGGGAAGATGCAAAATGTCCGAAGAGATCCAAGCCTGGATCGAGGATGTGAAGAACCTGAAAGCAGAGGGGACAGAGTCTGGATCACTAGCCAGGGAGCAGGGGCACGATAGTCGAATGCCCACCGATGTCGGGTGCTTCAAGTTTGTAGAGGTGAAGATTGTCTCTGCAGCCACGAGGACCAGGAGGCGTCGACGACAACCAAGAGCTGGATTCGAGCTGTCCCACAAAGGAAGTCACTTGCTGTGGTGTCAGTGCCCGAATTGGAACTGGGGTGGTGGAGTGAGCTAAAGAATGATGATGGATTAAACCCAGATCAGTTGACTGGGGGTGAGTGTTTGATTGGCTCAAACGTTCCGTCCATCATCCCCTTTTGTATCGCTTTGGTCGCCCTAAGTTGGCGGGGGTATGCCCAGACGTGGGTCCCTTGCTCACTTTGCCACTGGATTCAAGCAAGCCTGGCTGATGACGGCTGAAATGCCAGAAACCGGTCCTAGGATGCTTGTTTCCGGTCCAGGGAAGACATGGCTTGGCAGTTCGGGCTGGACTGTTCCCATGAGGCACAGGGTCAGACTGATTTGCATATGGCCATGTCTGAACTGGGGTGGTGGAGTGAGCTAAAGAATGATGATGGATTAAACCCAGATCAGTTGACTGGGGGTGAGTGTTTGATTGGCTCAAACGTTCCGTCCATCATCCCCTTTTGTAGTGCCTGAATTGGACCCAACAAGCTTTGGCAACAGTAACCCATGCAGGAAGAGAACAAAGGCTTCGGTGAGGACCAGCGAGGTCCGAGGGACTCCCCAAGCAAGGGAGAGTCAGGGCAGGCCTGGAGCAACCAGGGAGGCCCATTGAAAGTAGAGTTGTCCTTCTGAGGGACCCACAAGTCGACAGACAAGGGATCGCGAAGGGACCTCAAGCGGAATCACAAAATGGCAACCCACGGGTCACTGGGAGTGGCCAGGCCAGCAATCTTTGGTGGATTCACTGCTCGGGGTCGGGGCTATAAGTAACCCAAAGCACAGCCTCTAGGATTGACCAGAAGCTTATGCACTTGCAAATGTGCACGGTGTCCAGGGGTTCCGGTTCCATGGTACCCACAAGGGCTACGGGTCTCAGCTTTGCTGGGGACTCGGGTCAGCCTCCGGTAAGTCTGGAAACCCACCTCCTGGGTTGCAAAGTTGTTGGTGTCCGGCGGGAGCTTCGGAGATGCAGACCGGACAGATGCGTCTTTGGTGCCTGCCAAGCAGGGGAGTAACTCCTTTACTCCAAGGGAGATTCTTCAGTCATCTGGCGTTTAACAGATCATCGAAGGTCCAGGATTCAGTTTCAGAGTTTCGTCCAGGGATATCTAAAGTCCTGTTGCCAGGGGTTCCTATCTTATACCCAAGGAAGGGGTTGGACATACTCTGGGGACCCACCTATGGGAGGGTTTGCAAAGAGGGGTGGCTAAACAAATTTCCTTTGTCCAGTTTCGCGCCAGAGCAGGGGATGGTAGCCCCTGCAACCGGTTTGAACTGGGCTATGCACAGGGACACCAAATGTGCCCCCAGTGCAGGATTTCAAAGCACTCTGAGAGTGCACCCACCCAGCCCCAATACACTAAAGCCTGTCTGGGAGGTGGTTGCACCTCCCTGTGACAGGAAACCTATTGTCCAGGCCTCCCCTGCCGGAGTTCTGGTCAGCAGCAGGAGGCCAGACTCGTGTCTGTGGCTGCAGCATCCATTTTGTGATGCCAGGGCTCTGTTAGCTGGTACCGGGTATACCGGTGCTGTCATGTCTCTCCCTCTAGAAGGGTGGGATCATACTCCCACACCAGTTACTGGTGTGGGGGTATGATTCCAAGGTGTTTGAAACCAAACACGACATGTTTCCGTGCAGCCAGTCCAAAGTTAGCATTTACCATTTAGTTATAATGCACTTAAGAGTATATGGTCAGGCTGCATCACAGACAACCCCGGAGAGGAGATTCCGAAGGCTGCAGAGGGGCTCTGCTCATGCATGGGCACCCTCTCACATAAAACCAAGCACCCTGCCTTCAGGATTGATAAGGCCTGCCATAGGGGTGACTGATAGGTTTCTATGTACAGTGATAGGGTGAGATATAGTGAACCTATGTCTCAGTAAGGGGTGCATGCACCACCTCACTCAGGCTGCTGTAGCAGTGCTGTGGTGTAATTTTGGAAGGCTGCCCAGGGGTGGCATAATACATGCTTCAGCCCCTAGTAGGCCTCTGGGGTACCTATGCCCTGGGTACATAGTATACCATATACTAGGGACTTATAAGGGCACCCCAGAATCCAATCTGTGGCGTACCTAAGGTACTAGGAATCAATTTAGAGAGGAAGCAGCTAGGCTGGGGTCCTGGATAGCAGGGCCCCAGCCAGACTAAAGTCGAAAAACAGTGAAACATCAGCAAAAAAGGGGGTGGGGGGGATAACCATAAGAAGCAGATCCTACTCTCCTACACACATGATAAACAGAAACCTACAGATAGGAACTAATGAGCAGGTGCTAGGCTATTCTTGTAAGAAGAATACGAGAAGGCTTTTGAGAGGAAGATATATCTTTACAAGCAAAACGCTGCTATTGCTTTCTTAAATCCTCGCTTCAAAATGAGGCTATGCTTACTAAAACAGTTCTCCAATACTGTTATGTAGTGCAAGAGTGGTAGACAAGCACACACATCTCTCGAGTCACCTGTTGAAACTCGAAGAAGTAGTGGTAGAAAATGGAACTATTATTTTGTTTGAAGTCATTAGTGGAAAAGATTACAGTGCTCGAGTTCCATGAGTGTGAAATATGGACCAGGCGCATTAGACAGATGACTATTCCTGATTGGACCATATAAATAACTTTGTCAACATCAACATCCCCTACCCTTGGTTGTCTTATGAATCATTGTATAGGCTTATGTCAATCAATTCATATAGCTTTATGATTGTACTTATACAACCTTGGGTTTAAATGTCTGTATATTTCTCTAGATATGATCACATTTTTTAGCACTGCGTTGTCTGCACTAATGTTTCACTCTATGTTATGCACTTGAATCTTTTGCCAACGAATAATGGTATCAGAAACTGAGAGAGGACATTTTTGATTTATTCCATTCCAGAATGAAATCTTTCTTTGCACGATCATTCAGACATTCTGAAGTAACATATATGAATGATTAGATTACCTAGGAGTAACACATTAGATGATCGCTTAAATGAGTCCCTCCGTACAATTGTTTGAATATAATTGTGCTTCAGGTCCTGTTGCTCCTGCTTATCTTCCTGTCTCTGTACTATTTCGAGCTTGCTCTAAGCCATGGATTTGTACACACACAATCTTTGTCTTTGGGCTCCTTCCATTCCTACCTTCCTGTGCAGTTTCTGAGAAGCAAAAACCGGGACAGGCCAGACATAAACGTAGGACTAAAGACTTTAGTCTTACTTCTATATCTGGCCTGATTCATTTTTTATGCATAGACTTATAAATATGCAAAGTAGAATTGAAAGGTATGCTCTCCTTTCACAGGCGCCTCTGAAGTCTCAGATAATTAAAGTAATGTATCTGTTCTCCGCTGCATGCTCCCAGCAGAGGAGGAGAGACACAGTGAGGAGATAAAGGGGGGGCAGGGTGGTGGTCCTAATGTTATAAGCAAGGTAATGGCCTAATCTACTTTCCAGAGCTTTGCCACCAGCAGCTGCTGGAGCTCAAATCCATTCAGTTTGGTACACTTGTAAACACTCCACCCGGCACCCCCCCCTTACTCTCCTCCCCACTGTGTCTCTTCTCCTCTGCTGGGAGCACGCAGCAGAGAACAGATACATTTATTTAATTATTTGAGACTTCAGAGGCGCCTGTAAAAAGAGAGCATACCTTTCAATGTTTCTTTGCCTAATGGTCTGCCCTTTGTCCCAAAAACCGGGACATGTATTTAAAATTGTGTTGGGACACTGCGACAGTTCTCTGAAGACTGGGACTGTCCGGGGAAATGCGGGACATCTGGTCACAGTCATTACAAACAAAGTGAACCAATGCACGCAGAGCAAGCAAGCACAATAGAATATACACAGTTAGACTTCAGCTAAATTTGGTTCAGCGTGCTTATACTGTCCGGCTGAATCACCAGGTCCAGTTTCCCTAGAGGAATCCATTACCACAGACACCTGAGATCGTTGTCCGGAGTCTGGTCCAGCACGCGCCCTTTTTCTTCTAACGAAGACATTTCCCGGAACAGTTTAGCTAAAATGTGCACTGTACAACACAGGAGAACTAAATAGACACTTTTTTAAAAAAGCTTGTAAGGGGGCATCAATGCTAAGACTTTGGTGGGCTTCAAGCAGGTACAAAAACGAAATTGCAAATGATTACTAAAATATATCAACAGATGTTGAGGCACATATGTGAATTTGCATTCCCATGTTTTACAATCAATCATTAAAGCTTATGTATATATGACTTCATGCTATTAGGGATAAATAAGATGTAGAGGTGAGTGCAAAGTCCTGACAGACTGATAGCAGTAGAGACTGGGCAGATGAGAACTACAAAACAAGGGCCATGGATAGCCTGAGAGATGACTCCTTGGGTCATACTGGGGAATATAGAGCGGTAGCCCCAGTGTAACCTAGCAGTGAGGAAATGGTCAACATCTGGTCAGCATGACTAGCAAGTGGCCGTCTGGGACTCCCCTGCCCTTGTGCCCCCCCCCACTGGGAGTATACAGTGCTGCACAATTCAGCAGAGTCACTGAGGAAGAGAATCATTTACAGTCTCGGGCACACCCAGTATGAAGAGATGCTACATGACTGAACAACACACTTGCAGCACCAAAATAGGCTGGACCAATATGATTTCTGCACACAGAAGGAAACAGAAAGAAAGGATACCAGTAAATGGAAAACTAGACTAACATGAGAGAATATACATAATCAGTGGCGCCTCGCATAGGGCGTGCTGCGGGGCGGTGGGCGGTGGAGTGGCAGGGTGGGGGGGTAGTAAACTCGAACATACGACAGAACGGAGGAACGTAATAATTACTTTCCTCCGTTCCGTCGTATGTCCGAGTTTACTACCCCGCCCCACCCTGCCCCTCCCCCGCCCCGCCCCACCACCCCGCAGCACGCCCTATGCGAGCCACCACTGTACATAATCAACAATGAATGATGACCAATGTGCAATTTCAGGCCAACCACGATGAAACCTGGGTCGGATACACTTGGAGGCATATTATCAACGGCCAGCGATAATTATCGCTGACCGTGCTTAGCGATAATTTTGTTATCGCAGGCTATCTCTGGAATTTATCGCCCTGGTAGCGCGTTATTAACAACGCGTTTCTCCAGGGCGATAAAAAAATTCCAGAGATAGCGAGGTTATCGCCGTTTTGCAGGGAACCTCGTTGGTTTTCCAGCGATGTTCCCTGCAAAACGGCGATAACCTTGCTGATACGACCCACAGGGTCGTATCAGCATAATCCACCCCAATGTTAGGGATAGGTAAGTCTGCATTTTAGCAGACGTTAGTTTTTGGAGAAAACAGCGGTTTTCTCCAAAAACTAACGTGTGCTAAAATGCTGGTGCAGCCTTGTAAATATCGAGATGTGAACATCAGCGATATTTGCCAGGTAGTCCATCCGGGGTACGCCCACTTTGCATCTCATTAGAGATGCAAAGGGAGGCGTTGGGAAAAAGGGTGATAACATGCGATTATGCATGTTAGCACCCTCTTGTAAATAGGGCGATAGTTTTATCTCTGCTTTTTTGGCTTTTTAAGCCAAAAAAGCGGAGATAAAGCCCTTGTAAATATGCCCCCAAGTGGATTGGTCCCAGTGAAAGTCTGGAAGTCAAAAAGGCAAAAAACGTTCTAATTCTCACTTTAGAAACACATTCTTTAGCTCAGTCTTTTCAGCGTGATTAGCGCTCTAGTTCCTGGTCTTTATTACTACGCCTCCTTGTCAGGACGGAGGGCTTTAAGAAGGGTGCACAGAGCGTGCTCATATCCTGATTATAACCAATTAAAATTTTACTTCCCAGGTTTGTTTTGGGAAATTTGAGAGAACTGACACAAGGTGAGTCTTTGATTTCCTTCTAAGGCTGGAGGTGCCTGGCACCCGAGTAAGTTGTGTCCTTCTTTCCTTTTTATGGTTTTGTTTTCTCTTATTTTTGTTAGTTTTGGTTTCTAAAATTGTGCATGAGGCAAGGGAGCTTGACTTCAACACACAGGATCTTGCCTGTGATCCACTTTTGTAGTTCTTTGCCCCCTTTCTTTGGAGACACTGTTTTAGCTTGCCTCTTCAGCGCGGTTAGAGCTCTAGCTGTTGGTCTTTTTGACAATGCCCCCTTGTCAGGACGCAGGGCTTTAAGACAGGCACTGCTGCTGCGCATCCATGTAGCAGATGCACGTAGCGGACACACCGCTGGTGTGTGGAAAGTGCTCCAACGGAAAGTCCGTCTGCGCATGTCTGCACCTGGACTGCTCTCGGTGCCACCCCCCTGGTCATCTGCCTTCGAAGATTAGTCAGTATTTCTGGTCAGGAGCTTTTGTCAATTAAGAACAGGCGCGGCCCGTGGTAGGAGTGCCGGTCGGGCGGTGACGTGGGGCGGGGGAGGGGCAGGGTGGGGGGTAGTAAACTACGGATTAAGGCCGAATACAGGTAAGTGAACATTTAAATGAATAAAACGAATTTCGTTGCGCGCACTGCATTGCATTTGGCAGAGTAAGTGTTTTGACAAGACTTCTTTCCTTGGAACTAATACTCACACTTCTAGGTTAATATTTTCCTCACCTCTGCAGAAAAAGCAGCAAAGCACACACTCTATTGATTTTGTTAAATCCTTAATAAGACAATATGTGTAGTCGATGTTCAGGTGAGTACAGTCTCTCCATCTATTTTTTACAAATTTGCGTGCATGGCATGAACAATTTTACCATAGAGGCAGCCGACACATGTTTTGTCCACAGGAATTTTTCAAGGCTGCACAATCATATAGAAACATTTCAGCATAAAACGCGTTAGATTTATATTGTATCACAAACGGTGATCATGTTAACATGCCACCATGTGTACCATGGAGGAAATCATAGCCACGAAATGCACAGAGTCCTAAGGTATAGAAGTTGAAAGAAATGATACCCATAGGAGAAGGGAGCTTACTTTGTGCGGCAACCCTCGGTTGACCGTAAGCCTTCATATGAACTTCTTTTGTGTTTTGTCACTTTGGGCAGTTATTTTTGGCTTCTCAGCTCCCATGGCATTTGAGGTTTTACCTTGTTCAGAATGCAAGTGTGAACAGTTTCACTCATAAATCATAAAACCCAAATTAGGATGGTTTAAATTGTGGATTCTATTTTCTAATTTGTACCAGTGACTGTTCCCATACAGCATGTTGTTAGCGTGCTACTGGTTGACTTACATTAGTGATGGTGTCGTCAATGCATATTATATAAATTTCAGTTTTTTTTTTTGTTTGATGGTTAGATTATGGTTTGCATCTTCCGGTTTTGCACCAGTGACTATTCCATTATGGCATATTTTTAGCGTGCCCGTTTTTTACTTATATTAGTGACGGTTGTTGTATAGTACATGATTTTAACTTCTGGGGCTTTTCGAGTGATAGTTTCCTTTACCAATCCACAAAGTTGGCACTTTACGGGGGAGCACTTTACGGGGGATATTAGCAACAACTTGCAATAATTTTTCTTATCGCCGCCTATCGCTGGATATTATCGCGGAGATAACACGCTATTAGCAACGTTTATCTCCAATGCGATAAAATATCCAGCGATATAGCGGAAATGCGTGAATATCGCTGGAAATCCAGCGATATTCACGCATTAACGCCATGGGGGACTTAGCCTGACAATCCACCTCCCATACAACAAACAGGTAAGTCATGTTTTTAGCAGGTGTTAAATTCTAGCGATATTCGCGCTTAGCGCAAATTTTTTTATCGCTTCACCTGCGTTGCTAATAGGGGGAAGTTGTGTTAGCGACTGTTTTCAGTCGCTTTTAGTTGGGAATGCCTACCTTGCATGTCATTAGCGATAATTATCGCTGGCATGCAAGGCGATGGGAAAACGGGCCGCTATCGCCAGAAAGCTGTCGCTAACGCCTGTTAGCGACAGCTTGCTGATAGGGCGATAAAAAAATCGCCGCTTTAGTGGCAAAAAGTGCCGCTAAAGCGGCGATAAAGCCCTTGCTAATATGCCCCTACATTTTCAGTTTCTGTACGGTGCCATGCCGGGAGGTGGGCCCGCATGTTCCACTCCCCCAGTCTAAGTGCGACTAACCTGGCCTTTATCCACAACCAATAAGTGCAGGTGATGTAATTCTGTTGCTTCCTGGGGATGTAAGAATTAATTACTGACCAGGAATGAGAGCTCTTACTCAGGGTTGCCATATCCTCTAGCCATGACAGCTTTTTTGCGGTGGGTGCTGTAAGCTTTTTAAAAACCTGCTGTGAAAGTTGCTTGCCCCATTCCTCGGTCAGTGAGAGTTCCGTTAATTTACCATTGAGGTAGCACTTGTTGGTCGAGGTGGAACCTGCACCTGCTATTTCGAGCCAGATTAAGCCATGCATAGTGCCTTGCAGAGCAGGTCTAA
This sequence comes from Calotriton arnoldi, assembly GCA_963921515.1. Classification (NCBI taxonomy): domain Eukaryota; kingdom Metazoa; phylum Chordata; class Amphibia; order Caudata; family Salamandridae; genus Calotriton; species Calotriton arnoldi. The sequence continues at coordinate 188,278 of CAWUFW010001712.1, read as the reverse complement.
GCCTGTGACAGAAATTTAAAAATGAGCTACTTCTGGCCCAGTGCTGTTTTACTGTGTTGAACTTGAGCCTTATTTGCACCGGGGACACTCTCATTGGCAAGCGAAGGGCAGATTTGTAAATTTGAGTGATGTAATTGTCTTTTGTGGTGGCCTCCCTGGCGAGAATGATTTTGCTTACTTAGGATAGTGCGGGGATGACCTTTGCTTTCATCACCTGGAGTAGAGGGTCTAGACTCAAACCTAACATTTTCTGTGCAACAGACAGAGCAAACATGAGGCTGGTGCCTTTGGTTTTCATAGAGCGTAGATGGGATTTGAATGAGCCTTGGCTGTCCAGGTAGATGCCCAGATATTTGTACTCAATATGTCACCTGCCTCGTCCTGCTGTTTTCTCCCTGAATGTAACTGTCATGGTTTTTGTGAGGTTTATCTAAAGCCTATTCCCAACAGTGTAAGCGTATAAGGTGGATAGTTTACACTGAAGGCCAATTTTGGTTTGGCTGAGGAGCACAAGGTCATCTGCGTATAGCAGGTGGGATACACGTCTGCCTCCCATTTTGTGCGGGTGGCAGTTTACTTTGTCAAGCAACTCCGACAGATCAGCGATATATAAATTGAAAAGCAAAGGAGCAGCACACATCCTTGCTTCAGCCCTGTATTTGTGGGGATCTACCTTGAAATGATTTGTGGGAATCTTACATGGAATAGAACCTTGGGTCACGATTCAAATTTTCCTATCGAACTGATGAAATTGGTATTACCTTATGCCATCAGAGCAGCAGCTTTCATGATTTTGGGAGATTTTAGTGATCATATTGATTTGAACTCCAATAGCAAGGCACGGTCATTTTTAGAGACGCTTGCAGCTTTTAAGTTTATTCAATCAGTCAATCAAGTCAGTCACATTGTTGGGAATAGGCTGGATTTAATACTTACTAATTGAGAGAATCTTCTTTGTGAAACTCCTTTACAGTTACTTTGGTTGGATTATCTGGCAATTTCATTTTCGACTTTAGTGCCTCATAGTTGCAATCGTACTTCTAGGAATGTTCCAACCGGACCGTGGCATCACGTGACACAGCATGATTTTAATTCTCATTCGGCAGCACATCCACCTTCCTTCTTGGTTGACATATTGGTAGATTGCAACCTCATCAAAGAAAGAGTAAATCAACTCTAGACGCCTTGGCCCGTTTACAACCATGTCATACAACTACCAGAACTCATCTTGCCCCTTGGTTCACTCCTAGTCTCTTAAAACTAAAGTGTCATAGGCATTAGCTTTAAAGAAAATGGTGTTTGCCTTTAACAAGCATGGACAAAGAAGCCTTTGTGGCCAGTGTAAAGTTATACCAAAAAGAGATTAGATTAGCCTATTACGCATCTAAAATTGCGTCAGCTAAGCATTCTAGTAAAGCAGTATTTAAGATTGTAAATTCTATGATCTCTCCAGCCGCAATTACACAAAAAGTTAATTATTCTCAAGCTACCTGTGATTATTTCGTGCTCTATTTCAAAGACAAGATTGTGACCATACACAATTCTTTTGGTGGGGCTATATTAGTACCTATTCACTCCAGCACCATCTGCGAAGGCCCACATTTGAGGGAAATGCTGAAATTATTGAATGAATGTTCTTCAAGGTCACTTAATTAACCCTATCTTCCTCACATTTTAAAATTAGGTGCCTCTACTATATTGCCCGCTCTCCGCACTTTATTAAATTCATCAATTGAATCTGCATTGGTTCCAGCTCTTTGGAAATCGGCCACAGTGACTCCCATTCTAAAAAAACCTAAGGCGGATCCATTTATTCCTGCTAATTTCAGGCCCATTTCTTTATTGCTGGCCTTAGCTAAGGTGTTAAAATCGCATATCATCTCTTTACTTAATAAAATTTTGGACACTAATAACCTCTTGGATGCTACGCCAAGTGGCTTCCGGACAGCTCATAGTACAGAATCATTACTCCTTATGGTGACCTAAAGTCGGAAACACTTGTAGATAACAAGGGCACTGCTGCCCTCATATTATTAGATCTCTTTGTGGCCTTCAACACTATTTCCCATAATATTCTTATTCATCGTTGAATTGTAATTGGTGTTGAAGGTCCTGCTTTATATTGGTTTTTGGGTTTCTTGAAGGAATGACAATAAGGGGTTTGACTACCACCTTATTCTTCTAACTCTGTTCCAATAGAATGCGGGGTACCACTGAGCTGTTCATTGAGCTCGATGCTCTTTAATGGTTATATGGTCCCTGTGGCCAAGCTCATTAAATGCTATGGCTTTGAAGTGTTGTCCTTTGCAGATGATACTTAATTGATCGTCCCTTTGTGTATGGATGATGGGCAAACCAGACAAAAATTTAAACAATTTATGATATTAGTTGCAATTTGGATGTCACAAAATCACCTAAAATTAAATTCCAACAAGACAGAATTATTAATCCTTGGTCCTAATCATCAAAGTTGGACAAACGAGTGGGCTGTGCCCCCTTCGTGTCAAGTTGAATTTCTGCGTAATCTTGGAGTCAGATTTGTTTGTCAATTTTCTTTCCAGCAGTAGATCAAGTCTGTAACTGCCACTTGCTTTGACTTGTTGAAAACACTCCATAAATTTATTTCTTTTTTACCTTCATCAGCCAAGAAAACTGTAATTCAGGCGTTAGTCACCTCTAGGCTAGAATATTCTAATCCCCTATATTTAGGGACTTCGAAAAAACTCATGGACAGATTAAGATTGTTCAGTATGCAGCGGCTAGGTTGATACTTATTATCCCTAAACATAGATATGTTTTCTTTAGACTAAATGATCTTTATTGGCTGCCAGTGTCTAAAGGAATCCAATTTAAGCTGTAATCTCATATCCACAGAGCTGTTTATAAAACTGGTCCGATCGGTCTGCAGAATATTTTGTTCTTCTAAACCCCTATAAGACCCTTAAGGTCAGCTAACACTTTCACCCTACAACCGCCCAGATTTCTAAGGGTTAGATGGGGTGGAAGCTCTGCAACTGTATCGGGTGCCAGATTATGGAACAGTCTGCCGCTTGCACTTTGTTCCATCAAGGATCAGTGTTTCTTTTAAAAAAATCTCAAAACCTGGCTTTTTATTCTGACTTTTAATTAGACTTTTTCTTTGGCTCTACGGTGTCTGCCTCCACTAAGGTTTTGGCTGGGTTGGTCTTAATCAGGTAATGGCACCTAGAAGCTCATCTGTGAGAATTTGTTTGTGCTGTAAAAATCTTTTTTCATTTCATTAGAAAGGGACTTTGTCACTTTTGAGAAGAAAACTCCTCTCCAAGCGCGTTGCCGCTGAAACTGTAGCCGTCGTCATAAAATCCAAGGCTGGATACTTGAAGCAGGTTGGTCCTGCTGGCACTCTAGAGATTTTAAGATTTCTCACTGGCAGTTTTTTAAGTCCCAACGCAGAATGGAACTTAGACATTTATTCAGAGGTGCGGGGATCTTTGAGTGGGATGAAGCTGAAATTCAATCCAATGCTGTGACACTGTGGGTTGGATAGTTTTTCTGTCAGGTCTCGACCAAAAGTTTTTAAAAGTTTCCAAACTTTGTTTTGGCGCTCAAACAACCACAGGCGTAGGGCTTGTTGAAATTACATTACGCCACTATATTTTGCATAATTTGGGGAATTTTGTATTACACCAGTTATGCAAAATTCCCTAAAGTGCTCTATTATACTAATTCACAAAATAATGCACCATTTCATGCAATTTATGCAAACATTTACAGTGAACACACGTGAACATACAGAACATAAGTATTAGTTGTTTACTGTGCTTTTGTTTAAATGCGTCCTCAAGCAATATATTTCTGCAAGGTTGCCTCACACACTAAAAAATAGTGAATTTCGCGTAATTATGGGTACTTTTACATAATTTTGGCATAATTATATTAAACCAAATTACCCAAATTTCACCGACCTCTACACAGGAGTACACTTCTAAGATCCCCTGGACCTCGGACTGGCACTTAGAGACTCTTAGGGTTTCAGACAGAAGCCAACAGCAGGTCCAGTTCACTGTAGCCACATAGGAGGTCAGCCAACTGAACCTTGGCGTCCATTTCTAAGGCCTGCAAGACCTCAGGGGAGACACTTAGAGGCGCTCAGGGTGGCAGCCAGAGGCCAACAGCAGGCTCCAGTCCAAGTCCAGTTGCAACTGGTCAGCTGGGCACTTTAGGAAAAAAGCCTATTGCAGCTTATTGTGTTCAGTAGCCACATAGGAGGTCAGCCAATTGACCATTGGAGTCCATGTCTTTTTCCTGGGGACAAGTGGGAGCAGATTCAGCCCTATATGGTCTCCTCACAGATCTCAAACAGCAGGTGCTGTTTTTCCTCTTCTTCTGTGCTTCCACAGGTCCAGAACGTGTTCTGAGGATGGTGTCTTGGGAGGCCACATTTAAGCCTGTCACCAGCTAGTGTGTGAGGGTGACTCCTGGTTCTTCTCCAAACAATGTGGCAAAAGCTCCCAAGGACAACCCTAGCCACTTTTGCAGCAGTTCCTGTTTGCCCACCCACTGCAAACAATTCAACAGTGCACCTTACTCACAACATCCAAAATGGGAAACCCTGGTCCCCTTGTTCAAAGCCTGTGTGCCCACGAGAGGTGTGGCTAGAGTAATGATCAGTCGCCTCTTCTCTCATTACTCAACACTAGTTCTGGGAGTAGCTTTCCTTCCACTGTGCTTGGTGCCAGCCTGACTAGGGGTACAAAGTCTGGGACCTTTCAAGGTGTCTTCTGACTTTTACTTGTTACAGGACAGGCCCCTTTGCAGTTACTTAAGTTCCTGGGCCCACTACAACTGGCCTTCCTGCAAGGGGAAGACAGCATCTTTCCACTCCCAGATCATTGTCCCTACTCCAAGAGCAGTTTTCCCACCTCATTAAGGTCAAGCACTTGATTGATAGCTGTTCGAGAGCTAATGTAAATTAGCCTCCAGAAGCTTCAGGCAAGGAAAAGGTAACTTTGTAAAAGTTACATTTCCTAAATATATATTAAAATCCAACTTAACTTTTGAATTGGGCTTTTTATAAATAAACAGTAAAAAGAGAGGTTGGATTATTTTACTTGTGGGTCCCAAACCCAATATAGCAGAACAAATATTTTACCTGTACTCTAGTGTTCTCATAGGACAGTTGGAGCTTTACAAGACATTTCTGTGTGTCCGCTTTTTAAGTACTATGCACCCTGCCTTGTAGGCTGAAAGGCCTACATAGGGATGACGTAATAATATTTAAAAATGAGGTATTTCCGTTGCCAAAAGGGTAATTTTGCCAGGTCACACTGCAGGTTTTAGACTGCAGCTTTCAGACTACACATGATAGGCCCGAAGCTATGTTTTCCCTGTCACACTAGTGGATAGTACAATATGAGCTGCAGTCCAAGGGGACATTTAACTTTCTAGGCAATAGGAGTATTTTCTGCACCATATACTAAGACCTTATAAGAAATTTAACTAGACAATCAGGGATTAGCCATTTTTTAGGTGTCAGAGCACATACACTGGACACTGTGCAGAGTCTAAAACACCAGCAATACAATTCAGTAAGAAATTGGGGTGACCATGCGAAAAGGGCATTTCCTCACAAAAAGGTTATGTTGTAAATGTTAGGTTAACAGGCGTCTTGTGTACAGGGGACATGGGTTGTTCAGAATTCACTGCACGGGGGAGTAGGGTAGGGGTAGAAGGGTTTTTGTTTAACAGTTCACAAATGTTTCACATCAGGTATGCTCACTCTTAAGATGAAACCCACTGGTCACACGTGAAACACCAAGATATCTGTGATATTCCATCATATAATCTATATCATCCAGAAACACAATACACTTAAGGTTCTTAAATGTGAATTGGATGGGCACATGCTTAAATGAGGTGTTTTGTTTTGCTTGCTTAATAGGCATAAGCTAGAAGTTGTGATTATTCAGCAAACTCACCTGATGGGTAATAGCAGGAAGTTCATGTGGGGGACTAAATATGATCTTCTAGAACATGATGAATACGCACAGGCCTCATGATGAGTTGCAATTCTGGTAAAACCATTGTTCGCAACAGATAAAACCTGTACTGGTCTGCAATGGTAGCTGGAGAATACAACATTGGAAACATTTTATTATTGTCAATATTTTTACCCCCAGGTAAGAAGACCAAACATTGGAACTGGCGGCAGCAATGATACTGCAAGTTGCAACTTGGTTCTACCCACCCAACTGTATAGGCCACACCGCACTAGAAATGAGATGACAGGAAGAACACAACTGAAAACATTTACACAGGCACTGGGACTGTAGGATATATGGAAGCATTGAAATGCCAGTGCTTCTCTGTTCTCCTTTTTCATGGGGGCACACAACTCCATCTCAAGACTACACTATCTCGTTGCACCAATTCAAGAGTGTGGAAGGTTCAGGGATTCCTCTTGCAAGGGGCATATTTGAGCATTCACCAATAGTGGTGACATTTTACACAAACGCCTTCAGGTTAAACAAATGGAGATTAGAAGCATGTGAGTTACATGGCTGGGAAGCAGTCCAAAATGTACTGCTTCATTTAGACTATAGCATGTGGTTGTGACTCTCACTGGACTTCCAGCCACTATATTTGGAGACATCTGGTGGCCCTGGTGAGATGTCTGTGCCATCTGAGGAGCCGCTGCCACAGCAGCTTCTCTGAAGGCGTTGAAAGTTTGCTGAGCAGCCACCATATTTCAGGCAACCACTCAGAAATGTTTTTATATTTCTAAAACAAAAAAATAATGACCCTGACACCCTTGTTATGAGGTTCAGAAGAGATGTGCTGATTAGAGGGTTAAGATGGAACCATAATTTGGGAAGATGTTATTTCATTATATGCTGATGATGCATTCCTTTATTTAGCAGACCTTGCAATGTCCATTGGAAAAATTCTGGACATGGTAACCAAGTATAGCAGTTTGTCAGGGTGCAGAGACAGAATATTGAGTACAAAATATCGAGTTGCACAAATATCGAGTCATTAATATCGTGGGTCAGAAATATCCAAAGCAAGAATATCGTGGTCAAGAATATCGATTTAAGGTAAGTAATATCGATTTTAAAAATATCGAAGTGTTTAATATTATTTGCAAAAATATAGTTGTTAAAAATATCGTTTTTTATTATTGTTATGTATGTTAGTATATATTTTATATGTATTTGATGTATGTTTTTATGTATAAGAATTGTTTGTATTTTTAATATATGTGTTAACTTTTTAGTAGTTATTATTTTTTTTATTTGTGTTTAGCGCTTTTAGTTCTGTAGTGGGTTGTGGGTTTATAGGGAAAAGGGTGGGAAGTAATTTAATTATATTACATTTATTAAATTTTTTTTATTTGAATTTTGTGTTTTTAGTTCTGTAGCGGATTGTGGGTTTATAGGGGAATAGGGTGGGAAGTAATTTAATTATATTAAATTTATTGATTCATTTTTATTTATTAATATTTGTTTCATTGATATGTTATAGTGTTAAATATGTAAAGTAATTTAATATTAATTAATTAATAATTGGTTATTAATTAATTTTAATTGATTAATTGGAAATTAATTATGGTAATTGTGTAATTAATATTAGGTGGGTGTTGTGGTGTTTAAAGGTGTAAAGGGTGGGAAGTAATTTATTTTTAATTTATGAATTAATAATTGGTTGTTAATTTGAATTAATTAATTGGTTATTAATTTTGGTTAATTTGTAATTAATGTTAGGTATGTGTTGTGGTGTTTATAGGTGTAAAGGTTAGGAAGTAATTCATTTTTAATTGATGAATTATTAATTTGTTGTTAATTAATTAGTAATTATTTATGGTAATTGTGTAATTAATTTTAGGTGTGTATTGTGGTTTTTATAGGAATAAAGGGTGGGAAGTAATTTGTGTTTAATTAGTTATATTTAGTAGTCAATTAATGTTAATTATTTGATATTTATTTTGGGTAATTGTTTATTTTTTTGTGTCTTGTTTTTACTTTTAAAAGGGTAAAGGGTAGGTATTGAATGAATTTTAATTATTTAATTATTAGTTGTTAATAGTAATAGTTTTTCTTTTACAAATAATATTTAATTGTGTTTTATTATTTTATAGTTTAATTTAGGTGTGTGTTGTGGATATGTGTACTCAATGAATGTTTATTATTTGTTTTTATTAATAAGATTTGTTTAATTGATTATTAATTATGTTACTTATGGAACTAAATTTAATTAAAAATGTTGAAGTGTTTTGTTATTGGTGTGGTGTTATAGGGTAGGAAATAAAATAAATACATTTATGTTTTAAATAATATTTTTGTTTGTTAAAATTTGCTACTTTTAAATAATTATTGTTTATAAATGTATTTATTAGTTTATTTTATATTTTATTTGTAAGTTTTTGTTATATGTAATTAATATTATAATATGTGTTCTTTTTATATGTTTAATATATTTATTTTATATATTTAAAATATTGTTTATTTATTTTTATAATTTTTAATATTTTTTGTTTTTTTTCCAATTGTTCAAGTGTTATTAGTAATTTTTGTTTTTCTGCTATCCAGCACTTTCCCTACTGTTGCACTCACTTGAGTGGGAATAGTCATTTTTGCCCCTCCGCTATCAAACACTTTCCCTACTGTTGCACTCACTGGAGTGGGAATAGTAATTTCTACCCCTCCGCTATCCAACATTTTCCCTACTGTTGCACTCACTGGAGTTGGAATAGTAAATTTAATTCCTCCATTTTCCAACACTTACCCTACTTTTGCACTCACTGCAGTGGGAATAGTAATTTTTACCCCTCCGCTATCCAACACTTTCCCTACTGTTGTACTCTTTGGAGTAGGAATAGTAATTTTTGCCCCTCCGCTATCCAGCACTTTCCCTACTGTTGAACTCACTGGAGTGGGAATAGTAATTTATACCCCTTCGCTATCCAACACTTTCCCTATTGTTGCACTAACTGGAGTGGGAATAGTAATTTTTGCCCCTCCACTATCCAACACTTTCCCTACTGTTGCACTCATTGGAGTGGGAACAGTAATTTTTACCCCTCTGCTATCCAACATTTTCCCTACTGTTGTATTCACTGGAGTTTGAATAGTAAAATTAATTACTCTGCTATCCAACACTTACCCTACTTTTGCACTGATTGGAGTGGGAATAGTAATTTTTACCCCTCCGCTATCCAACACTTTCCCTATTGTTGCACTCACTGCAGTGGGAATAGTAATTTTTACCCCTCTGCTACCCAACACTTTCCCTACTGTTGCACTCTTTGGAGTGGGAATTGTAATTTTTGCCCCTCCGCTATCCAACACTTTCCCTACTGTTGCACTCACTGGATTGGGAAAAGTAATTTTTACCCCTCCCCTATCCAACATTTTCCCTACTGTTGCACTCCAGGAGTTGGAATAGTAAATTAAATTCCTCCGCTATCCAACACTTACCCTACTTTTGCACTCATTGTAGTGGGAATAGTAATTTTTACCCCTCCGCTATCCAACACTTTCCCTACTGTTGCACTCTTTGGAGTGTGAATAGTCATTTTTACCCCTCTGCTATCCAACACTTTCCCTACTGTTGCACTCTTTTGGAGTGGGAATAGTAATTTTTTCTCCTCTGCTATCCAACACTTTCTTACTGTTGCTATCACTGGAGTGGGAATAGTAATTTAATTTTTACCCCTCCGCTATCCAACACTTTCCCTACTGTTGCACTCACTGGTGTTGGAATAGTAAATTTAATTATTTCGCTCTCCAACACTTTCACTACTGTTGCACTTATTGTATTGGGAAATGTAAGTTCTACATTTATTTTAATAGTTTAATGTTTTAATTTATTATAAAATGTTTTTTTGATTTTAAATTATTGATATATATATATATATATAAATTTCTATAATTTTAAAGTTTAAAAATTAAATAAAGATAATAGTTAATACATTATTTTAAAGTAAATATATGTATATGTATAAATTATTATGTTTATATTTTTTTAAATTAAGTTTATTTGTTATATTTAGTTAAAATGTATATTAAATTTAATTTATTTTGTTAAAAATAATATTAATATTTAATATATTTACTATATATTATTTTATTTTATATATATATATTTAAATCGATATTTTTTACATCTATATTTTTTACCTCGATATTTTTGATTCTATTTTTTTGTACTTACCTTTTAAGGTATTGGGGTCGATATTTTTGCAGTCGATATTTTGTTTTTGATATTTAGAACATCGATGTTTATTACATCGATATTCTATCAGTGAACCGTTTGTCTGGCCTTTGTGTCAAGTGGGCTAAGTTAATACTTTTTCTGCTCACAGAATAATTCCTCCACTTCTTTGAGGGCTGGCCCTGTCCCTTTAACATTGTTAAAGGCAACATTCACTATCTGGTTATATTTGTAACTAGGGATAGCCAAATGTTTCTGAACAGAAATCTGTATAGGATTCTCATTTGATTCACAGAAGATGTGGTGCATTGGGGAACATTCCCATTCTTGGTTATGGGTAGAGCAGAATTATATAGATAATGACTCTCCCCTGAATTTTATGCATTGTACAAACCACACCTTTCTGAGCACACTAGAAATATTTTGTCAAGATCAGCATATTAGTAAGAACCCTGCTGTGGAATGGCAGAAAGGAATTGATATTACCCTCAATTTGGGAGTGTATGAGGGAAGGATCGTGTGGCCTGATATATGAAAAAAACTACTAGGCATCCCAACAGATAGTTGTTAATGGCCGAACATTTGCCTCCCAAGAAGAGCCACCCCTGAAGAATGACAGACGTGTCATGCACCAGAGGGCTAGCCTAATGCCATATATGTGAGTATGATACAGAGGATTCTGCCAAACAGTACCATAGCAGTTGTGAAGGTGTGGAACACAGCGTCTAGACAAACAGGGATGTGAATATTCCAAACTTGTAAATGCTACTATGGGACTCCTCGCTGTTACACAATATGCTCAATATGTCAGGGTTAATCAAATAGGGTAATATAGGGATGTAAAGGCTGGGGGATGTGTGGGGGATCAGGCGGCATCAAATCATATGCAGTTATGAAAGTAGAATGTATCCTTGCACATACAAACATTGTTAAACATACGCAGGTCAAACATGCCCTCCACAAATATAAAAGACACATAGGCAAATGTTCAAGCACAATCCCCCACTTTAATTTGGAGTCTTGTCTTCACCGCTGGGAAACATGCTATAGCCTTGATAATAGTACATCAACTAACAATACGAATAGTACACTGCAACCACTTAAAGGAATTTGAGGGAGATATGAGCCCACTGGGAGATGATGATGGAAAAATGTGCAAATGTACCCAATAAAAATCAGGTCAGGATTTAGAGCTATACAAATAAAAATATTATTTGACCTACCCCCAGGCTGGCCTTGCTGGACTACAGGGGAGATAATACCATTGCCTAGACTGGGCACAACTCATTGTCAGGCCTTGCGCTCTGCAGGCTAAGCATACTGATCCCACAAGAACATCACATTTCCACCAATTCAAGACATAAAAGTACATCTTGTAGTCATCCAATAAGTGACCTCAAGGTTGTGTGGCACTTTGAAGGTGTCTGTGAGGTACAACTAGCTCCCAGACAACAGTTTGGTGAGGCCTGAAGTGGGCTGAGTGATATGTGGGACTGTACTCATAGCTCATATCATCCTCAACGGCTGCTTAGAGTATGCATACACAGCTCCTGCTGTAAAGCTTATACATTTCTTTCCACATATACCATGTTCTGATTAGCAAATATATCATAGGTACAATAAAATGTATACATGCATAGATATGTGCATGCAACACAAATAGAATCTAGGGTTTATCACACGTCACAATGTTGATGTTAAGTACATTGCTCCCAATCCATTACATGATTCTCCTATGTAGGGACCACAAAATGTTACAATAGTAATCTGAATTCACTTTTGGACTCAGAGGCACATTGTACCCTATAGGAATGGAAAGGATGGAGTTGAACATCAGAGATGATAAACAGCAGCTAAAGTGGAGGAGATATTGATAGCAGCCACGTATGCGGTCATCAGCGTAGACGGACACAGCCCTTGGGCCGCGACCATCACAATCACCAACGTTAGCCTATTGTTTTGTCTGCCGTGGATGAAACAGCCCACCGCGTGATCGACTTCCGGCAGCAGTGGTAGGTTCCAAATGTTCTATATGTGAGGTCAGGAATCTGCCATTTTTTCGGTTGGATCTACAGTATTGGTGACTGTTAAGTGCGTCACCACCACTACAAATGTGTTGTAACATGTTTACACATGTATTACTCAATTGCTCTGTTCTTTAATTTATACGAACATCAGTGTAGTGCATTACTGTGCATAAATGCTATATTACCGCGGTGCACTGTACACTACCGGTGACGGTATTTTGTGAGAACATTTCAAACTTTACAATATTAGGGTGCTCATGATACATTTATGGATGTATAATGTGCATATTTCTATTACAGACACATGTGAAGACCACAATAGGGATTATAGGTGGATGTTGGACAGTAGACAAATATTATGTGAATTATGTGTAATGCTTTCTGAAACAGTTATGTTTTGTCACATGACTTTTGACTTACTCTTCATATATGTTACTTTGGATACTGTGACCAATGTTCAAAATTGTTTTTACTCCACACATAGGTTAACTGTGAGAGGGAGGAGACGTCTGCCTCCAGAGTACCGCCCATTTCCAGACCTTCAGATCATGGAAGAAAGGGATGTCATCAAGAAGTTTATTTTGAATAGGCAAACAATACAGGATTTATGTCATCAGTTGGAGCCTGATCTCCTTCCTCAAAACACTAATCCCACATGCATCCCACCTATTGGGAGACTTATGGCAGTATTGCATTTTATGGCCACAGGTTCCTTTCAATACACTGTGTCTATATCTGGTGGTATGTCACAACCAATGTTTAGTGGTGTACTATAAGACCTGCTTTCAGCAATGATGAAACACATTGACAGCTACATCCAATTCCCCTGATGTGAGGATTTAGCCAATGTGAAGGTTGACTTCTATGGTTTTGGTTGCAACCCACATATTGTTGGAGCAATTAATGGCACCCATATTGCCTTAGTGCCACCGCAAGCCAGGGAACAAGTTTACCATAACAGGAAGCACTTCTATTCTATCAACATGCAAGTTGTCTGCTTACCGGATTTGTACATCTCAAACATCTGCGCCCGGGTCCCAGGATCAGCCCATGATTCCTTCATACTGCAGAATGTCACAACTACTACCGGAGAGGGCCTGGCTTGTTGGTAAGTTTGATCTGTCCTAACTTTGGGGCCTATTACGATGGTGGGCGGAGGCACCACCGCAGTGCTGGCGGCAGCGGAAAATGCCATTTTCCGCACGCCAGAAGCGGTCTCCATGCCCACCATATTAGTATGGTCAAACACAGCCCATTTCCCGTCCGCCGCGGTGCAACGCGAACCGCCAGAAAAATGCGCCCGCCAACGCGGCGGTGGGAGCCAATGGAGACCCTCCGCCGTGCGGAATGTCGTCCCGACCGCCGTACAAATCAGGATGCCCCAAACAGCCAGTCGCACCGCAGCGGAGAAACCTCCCAACCAGAGACAGCGGAAGCACAACAGCGGAGCGCGAAACCTGATTCCCGGTCCCATCCGCCCGGTCCCGAGCGCAATGGATCCAGCTCTACACGTCTTCCCGGCCCTGTACCTGATACACCACCAGCAACTCATGCACCGTCGCAGACGTCGCCGCAGGTACGCAATAACACAACTCCGCACACAACAACAACACACAACTCATGGACAGATATAGGGTTCCTGTGCACAACAGACACCCTGGTTGGACAGGAACACATCCAGAAGTGTACCCACACATGTCCTACCTCTCACCAAATCACCCCTCCACATCCAGGTCACCCACCAACCACGATCTTGATGTAATATCCCGGTCACATCACCGCAGCGGTGAAGACGCGGGAAAACATGCGCACAAGGCAGAAGGCAGGGCCAGCGCAAGGCATGGGCAATGCACAAAGATCATAGGGCCACACCTCCAACCTCCACACAACAGGCCCCCACCCCAAACATGGAGGGACATGCCATGTGCCAACCCTGTGCTCCCCTATGCACAATAACCAGCCAGGTGAACCCACACCCTGCACCACACACAAAACAACTAGGGAGACAGCACAGCAGGTGGGGCTGCAGAGGAACACACAGCACAGAAGCACAGGGCCAGGGCAATCCACACAACACACCTACACCACACTCATAGCAAGAAAACAGAGTCCAAGCACACAATTAACACCCATACAGATAAGGAACAATCACTGAACTGGACATACAGCCTGCCAAGTCACACAGACATACCCCACACTGACACACAGCCACATACACAGACCAGATGTCAGCAGCAATGGAGGACAACAAATAGGAAATCTAAAGTGAGGTGCACACAAATGGTAGGCCAAGGAACATATAACAACACCCTCAGCCCATCAAATCACACATGGCTGGCACAGTGAGTGAAGTCAAACCACAGTCACCTCAGTGCAACAACTCATGGAGACAGCAAGGCAACCCATGGACAGGCACAGGGATGAAAGGAAGGGTCTGAAGTCCAACAGTGAACAGCCACATATCTGCATCCAACTACCTTACCGGTGTATGTCAGCAGCACAACACACAGGGCCCATTGTAACACTCCATGACTGTCAAACACAAGTAGGAACCTTCACACATACCCCACCCCCCACCCCCTCACACCTACAGCACACAACACCAGTGTCCAACACACAGAAGGTTGCCAATAATATCCAGTCAACACACTGACAAACAACCACACTCCCTGGGGGGTATCCACAAACATCACACACACACACACCCAGGGATGCCTGAACCAATGCTTGCACAAAACCAACAGCCAAACACAAAACTCCATTACAACACACACAGAAGTACAACCAGACCAGACCTGACCTGTGCAGCAAAACTGTGGGAAGGCAATGGGAGCCCAGACAGAACAGGAGTACACAACCTCATCAGTCAGGAACAATGCACAGACAACATACCACAACACAGACAAGAAGTGCATCACCACAAAACAATCATGGACACAAACTGGGAGAAATTGGCCCACAATGATACACAGACAGACATACCACACCACCCAGAAAGTCAACATTGCGTCATAATGTACCACATGCTTGCACATGCACAATAATGACAACTGACAGCTCAAATATGAGAGGAGAAAACACCCAGGGTGCACCCAAAACAAGCACAGGAACAAGAATAGCCCCAAGTGCATGTGACAGACACACAAGTAATGCACACTACACTGGCAGGACACAACTGACTGAAAGACAACACACCAACAAAACACACACACTGACATGCAAATACAACAGCATATACAGAGCATCTGTCAGCTGCAATACACAACACAGCCCAAACACTGCCCACATCCACATCAAACGCACAACAGATGCACATGCCAATACATCACATTGCAAACACAGCAGGACATCAGGGGATGCACACCAGGCAAGGACAAGGCAACATACACTCAGCACTGCATGCACGACAAGCAGTGTGTGCACACTAAACATACCAGTTCCACACAGACATGAGTGACACACCATGAACACCCACAACACCAATTAGCACAGCACACAGACAACATCATACTCAGGAAGTGAAGCAGTACCTCAGCAAACACACATACAGCTAACCCAACACCCACAGATGCACAAGTCTGGGACACCCAGGTGAAAACAACATGACCAGAGGACTGTGCAGCACAAACAGTTGAACTGCATCTGAGCAACCATGGCTGCAAAACAGTATCAGAAAATCACATATAACCAATAGGGAAACTGTCATGAGTGGCACATTGGTCCTGTGCACAGATCAGCACCACAAACCATAGTGTAACAAATGAAGTGATGGGGAGGCACACACACTGTCAACACAAGGGGACAGCTGACCTGAGAGTGAAGTGTTGTGTACGTCAGTAGTGGACATGGCAGGAGTGCACCATACACAAATAGATGGAGTGCAGATTCACAATGGGTATGCATCAGAAGCACAGATAGGGGATGGTATGACTCTACACCCCACATGCCATACTGGAGGCAAAAAAGCACCAAGTGACAGCAATGCATGAGAAAACACACCCCCAATGTCAGTGTGGCCGAGCAGGTCTGCACAGTGACCAAAAAGAGTATCAAGACACATGGCTGATCAACAAAACACAACACTGAATTGTCAGTCACACACTCTGCATACCCACAATTGCCACCAACAACAAGTTGTGGTCCCCCAGAAGTGCAAGGACGCACCAACACACTGCACAGTGCACAACCTACAACTCCCACATGTGCACACAATCACAAGCACAGGGCTGACCTATCAAACAAACAGGCACTCAAATCCTGGCTGACACATGTGTGCAGTTGACATTGCAGGGGCACACACACATCAACACTACAGACAAAGTCACCCCCTTCACACTGCACACTTCTTGACCACCCAAATGCACACATAGAAATCAACCCATGTGACTAGGATGACTGGCCATCACAAGATGACCATACACCAACACTGCTGTGCACACATCAAGTAAGATCACACATACATGATGACCCTGGCCAGCCTGCCTGTTATCCTGTGGATAGAATCCCACCTTGTGCTGGCAGTGCATACAAACATGACATGTGTACAACATAGCTAACCTGACAAAAGAATGATTATGATAACAGTAGTCCATCACAAACCACCATCATTGCACCCCCAAGCCTCAGAGTCAACAAGAACTGAAGTGCCTGTCACCCCTGTAAAACCATTAAAAAGTGAGACAAGCCATTGACAATGTTGAAGTGGCATACAGTGCATGTGTCACAGTAAACCATACCCACACAGAAAACCCTGTATTCAGCAAGGACACTGACAAAACAGACAACAGGAGTAACTGCCTTTATTCACATATTGCACAGATAGGCACCAATAGTAGACAAGAGCAAGGCCAGTGGCCAGTCCAAGGTGCATATGAGGTACATGAGAAGCTGCACAGGGAAGGGGCAAACAGCAGTGAACATCAAGGCCAGTGGCCAGTCCAAGGTGCAGATGAGGTACATGAGAAGCTGCACAGGGAAGGGGCAAACAGCAGTGAACATCAAGGCCAGTGGCCAGTCCAAGGTGCAGATGAGGTACATGAGAAGCTGCACAGGGAAGGGGCAAACAACAGTGAACATCAAGGCCAGTGGCCAGTCCAAGGTGCAGATGAGGTACATGAGAAGATGCACAGGGAATGTGTGTGACCGTACCCTGCCATGGTCAGCAACACAGTCAGGGGGTTAACAATGTGCAGTCCAGGCACCACTGTGGGAGAGACAGGTGTGTGAGGGGGACTTCCACTCAGACTTGGCTGTCAGTCGAACTGGGAGGTGGGTGAGTGTCGGCGACAGTTGGAGGACTGGACCGGAGAGAGAGAGGCCCAGCTGAGGTAGAGCGATCAGTGGCTTTTGAAGCCGGAGGGCTATTTGGACCAGGTGGTGTGGTGGCACGTGGAGGTGGAGTTATGCTGCCGTGAGACAAAGTGTGGGTGGGAGATTGTGGTGGGGTGCCTTTCCACTTCTTGGGGATTCTAAATGGCTTCCCTGTCTTGGTATTAGTGGTAAGTGGGGTGGACACAACAGGCACACTCACCACCAAAGCTGCATCAGGTGCAGACGGTGGCCCTCCCTCTGGGGACATGCTGGATCCAGTGGTACGCTTGGCCTGGCCTTGCCTTTGCCCCTCCATCCCCTGTTTACCAGGTGTCCCCCCTACAGTGCCCTCCTTTCCCTGCTTCACAGGGCTCTGGATGGGAGTTGAGGTTGTGGGTGAATCTGCCTTGGAGCTCTTCTTATGTGTACTCTTAGCAGGCACCAGCTTCTCAGCGGGCACGGAAACTGACTGCTTGTCTTTGCGAGACGCTTTTGGGACAGGACAGTCCTTGGCTGGGGATGCCTCTGAGGCATGTGAGCCTGAGGCCTGCTTCTTGGCTTTATGGCCCTGGGTGTCGCCTGACGGGCTTTTGCCTTTGCGCTCTGGGGTGGCTTTAGTTTTCTGTGGGGATGGTGTCTGTGCCCTGGACCGCTTGGGCTGCTGCTGCTGTGTGCTGCATGTGCTGTATCTTGCCCTTGAGCTCTGTGGTGTGTGATCACTATCGTCAGATGTAGCCACTGGCAGGGGGATGGCCAAAGGGACTGGAGCTGGACTCTGTGACTGTGCCAGCTGCATGGCTGTCGTCACTACGGAGGACAAAGCTTGGACAGTCCGGTGTACCCACCCACGTCTGAATGAATGCCCTCCATGAAAGCAACGACCTGTGCCAATTTTTTGTCATGGTCTAGGAAGGCGTTGATGAGAGTTGTCTGGCCCACACACAGCTGGCGCAAAAGGTCCACAGACTCAACACTGAGGGCAGCAGGGGAGACAGGAGCAGGGGCAGTGGTGCCTGGGGTGAAGGACACTCTTCCCTTCTTCCCAGCACAAGTGGAAGTAGTTGGGAGGGTAGTTGGGAGGGTGGGCGCTGGACGCTGTGTGGTGGAAGAGGAGGCAGAGTTCCCGCTCCCTGTGCCTGCCAACAGAGATGTGTCACCGCTGGCGTCAGATGACGTTGAGGTTGGTGTCTCTGGCTGTGATTCCTCAAGCAGACTCCTGTCCCCCACCGACGCGGTGGTTACATCAGTGTCACTGTGCTCGTGTGTAGCAGTCGTGCTTGATGCCTCACCACTGGTGTCCGTCCCCTGTCCTTCTGTGCCCACGGGAGATGCTGCATGAGGGAGAGAGATGTAGGCTCAGTTCATTGGCATCAACACAACCATCATATGCAAGCAAAGCACTAAACAAGATAATGATATCTCCATGTTGCACACCACCCTGTGCAGTATCATTGTGCAACCTCAATTCTGAATTCGAATTTTGCGTGTCATCAAGCAAACGTGGCATAAGTGAGCCATGTGATGACCACACAGCCAAATTGCCTGCCGGTGGCTCAGTTTAACCAGACACACAAATACCTCTGAGCACACCTCGGGCCCTGAGCGGGGCAAAAATGTACCTTCCAACATGTTGCCACTGTCACATCTGGAGGGAGCAGAAGGGGACAACACAGATACAGACTTCAACATAACAGTCCACAATGGCCATGGGCACATGCCATCCACCATGTCGTACTTTGGGGCCCAAATACAGTTGCACATTGGTGTCAGATGTCTAGTCCTCACAATTCTGAGGTCAGGCAATGCACACATTGATGAAAGAACACTCAGATGATGCACACTGCTGTTCCCTTCCATGGGATTTCCATGACTACCCCAATGCAGACGATGCCAGAAGGCCACGACTCAGAATGCAATGTCAAGGGACATTACCCCAATGACATGAGAAAGTACAGGTAGGGAAAATGCATGACAGCTGCACCCAACACAGAGGCCACTTACAAGCCACTGCATCACACTACCAACATCACTGGGCCCAGCGCTGGCCCAGGCTGTGAACACATGCAGCCACTCACAACCAAAGTCACCCTTCCCAGAATAGTCACCCCCAGCTTGCTGCTGATGCTCCTTCAAACGTGCATCCAGCTCAGGCTGTGTCACAGCTAAGATGCGGGCCATCAGTGGTGTCATGCTCCTGCGCGCCAACCTGCCAGTCCGAGGGATCAGCCCCAGCGTCATCTCCGCCACGTTCTTGCTCAGCCGGCAGATGTCATCCCACCTCTTGTGACAGTGCGTGCGCCGCCGGTTGGAGACACCCAGAGCCCGCACCTTGCATGCAATGGCCCTCCACACGGCCTTACGCTGGTGGACTTTGAGCTGCAGGCATGGGAGACAAGAGGGGGAAAAAATCAGTGCCACAGTGTTATGTACCACTATCTCACAGTACAGGAGCATGATACTAACTCATCCCAACTTCACAGATATGTGTAGCAGAGACAATAATGCATCTCACATGGTACATTAGCATGGAAGAATCATACGCAAATGCATGCAGGTATGAGGGTGGACACAGTACCTGCACATCTCATACACATGCAGGATGTCAACACAGAAAGCTATGTGTAGGCTGCCCACATCTACTGTCCATGTTGAGGGTGAGCAAGACATACATGACATTTCAATATATGTTCAGGGGAAGACTCACTGTGTCCAACACTGCGCAGCCCTCAATGTCCTTGCCCTGTGAATGGCTCACTGTGTCATGGGGGTCAAATTGAGGGACATGATCCTACAAACCCACACACTCTCCCAGGGCCTGTTGTGTGCAATTTATAGGGCTGAGATGGCTCTTTGATTGAGAGTCCTGGAAAAAACACACATGTGACACTCTGTACATTCAGTGATGTGTGCTTGTCTGCTTGGGCAGTGACTGTGCAGGCCAGGTGTGATCACACTGAGGTCCAACGTATCAGAAATGTCACATGAAGGGACAATTTGAGAGCGTGAACAGTGCCTACACATGCCAGTCTGTACACATGCTGGTGGAAATGGAAGGGCCTGTGCACAATAGTACGGCAATCAGCTGTGTCATAGGTGAATGACCACCAAGAGTGTCACCCTCGGGTATTGACGTCCTGAGCATAGTGCTGAACTATAGATGATGCCAATTGTGAGTCAGACACAATTCCATCACTACCCTCTGGACGAAAAGCCTTGCTAAGGCCACAGATGAGCCTGTGAAGGACATCAGGGACCCACACAGCCAGTCACACAAGCAATTACTGTCCTGACTCCTGCATTACCAACTTGCTGCGTCACTGTATGGCTGACAAGACAATACATGTTCCTCCAGTTCTGATGTTCAGGCAGGGAAACGTGTGAAATAGGCTACACACCCCTTTCACCTGGTGACAGCATGCTAGGCAGTGCATGACACAAACCCATACTCTCAGGCACATACTGCACCACATCAACGTCATGTGTGCACCCCCTGCACTCTCACTTCTACTCTGAAACACTTACATACATTTGGAGCACCATATAGCCTCCCATACTGTGTGAGCACCTCGTCCACCAGGACCTCCAGCTCCTCTGTGGTGAAGGGACTGGCACGGATCTTCTCAGTCCTCGACATCACTGTGTCCAGGAGACAGGAGCAGCAGCAGTTGGTGGTGAGGGATGGCAGGCAGCAGGCTCTGGAGACAGGAGCAGCAGCAGTTGGTGGTGAGGGGTGGCAGGAAGCAGGCTCTGGAGACAGGAGCAGCAGCAGTTGGTGGTGAGGGGTGGCAGGCAGCAGGCTCTGGAGACAGGAGCAGCAGCAGTTGTTGGTGAGGGGTGGCAGGCAGCAGGCTCTGGAGACAGGAGCAGCAGCAGTTGGTGGTGAGGGGTGGCAGGCAGCAGGCTCTGGAGACAGGAGCAGCAGCAGTTGGTGGTGAGGGGTGGCAGGCAGCAGGCTCTGAAAGCTGTGGAAATGTGAGGCTCTCGCCCACACATATATAGCCCTCTGGGGTAGTTTCAGTGGTTCTAAGCTGCTGCAATTGGTGTTTCAGATCAGCCTTTTTCAAATGCATCCAATGACCGCCTCCGCGGTGGCGGAGCACGCCTACCGCGATTTTCAAAATAGCAATAGGCTACCGCGATTGTGGTTCCCATTGGCTGTAAGGGCATGGTCCATGGCGGTGACACACCGCAGGGGCCAGGCTGGCGCTACCGCGGTCGTGCATCTTTCAATTGCATCCAATGACCGGCTCCGCGGTGGCGGAGCACGCCTACCGCGATTTTCAAAATAGCATTAGGCTACTGTGATTGCGGTTCCCATTGGCTGTAAGGGCATGGTCCATGGTGGTGACACACCGCAGGGGACAGGCGGTAGCCACCGCAATATGTGTGCCATGCATTTGAGGCAGTGACCGTGATTTTGGTATCAGATCACCTTGACAGAACTTATGGACACGTCATGCAGTGTGAATGGCCAAAGGCAAGTCTTCCACACTGCACAGTAGACACATGATTTATGGCACAAGATTGTGCACTCAATGCCAATTTGACCTTTACCCCACTGCTGACTGCACATGCCATGTTGTTGTATATGATTAGGAACTTTGGCATGTACTCACTCACATGTCACTTGTGGTTTTCTGGGCATGTACACAGAACAGTGTTGTGATGGACTCTACAATGGGTACACATGTCAATGTGTGAAAGGTCTGAGCAACTTACAGTGATGAATGTCTCACTACAGAATGTGCAGATTTGACTGTCTACTTTTCCTGGCTCATGCACATACTTGTCAATAAACGCACAGTGTTGGGTCATTGTGTGGTTGATGTGTGCCCTGTGTGACTTACACAAGAAGGTTTGGCAGTTACAGCAGCTATGTAGAAGACAGTAGTGTTGCAGTTTCACACATATGCTTTTGGTACTACTCTCTGGGCTGCCCATGCAAGATGTGGCCATGTCCCTTTGTGCATTCACATAGTCGGATATTGTTTGTGAGATGCTAGCTGTGTGAAAAGTGGACAGGTGTACGGATGGTGTATCTGAAGGTGTCCCTACAAGTAAGTTGTTTTGTAAGTTGTACTGTGGTGCTAATAAACACAAACAATCCCTGCTCTTAATTAACATTCAACTCTACTGATCATGTGTGGAGCCGCATAAACAGAGAAATTACACTATATCACTCTAAATAGGTGCATTACAGTTATGTAATAAAAACACTATAATTGGAAAAAGGTTTCAGTCTTAAAACATGAAAAAGTTTTATTTGGGTAAAATCATGTCATACTTCATTAAAACAATTTCATTAAAAATCATCATATCAATAATCAACAATATTAAAAAAGAAGATACATAAGTGTTCATAGGCAAGAAAACTAAAAACGGTCGACGCGGCGTTTCGGTGAGATCACTTCACCTTCTTCATGACTGAGTTTTCTACAAATTAATTATAAACATAAAACAAAATTAAGCTATACATACATATCTTTTAAACAATTTATCCACAAAGCATGTGTCTTAGAACTGAAACTAGAGTAACCTATTTCAATATTGGTACCCACAATTAATGCCTCCTATATTGCTTATATCCACAATAGGTCTTTAACCCAGGAACAATCATACCGCTAGCTATTTATTACAGATATCATGTCACCCATGTTATAATGCAGTCCTATTCACAACACATGATCAGTAATTACTATTTGGAAAAAAACCTATTGTAAACGTGCATTTTCTAACAAGTTTCATTTTTTATATTTTTTATAAACACTCAAAAGTTATAATGAATCAGCGTTATTTGTATGTCATGATTGAATGTTCCATACAATAATAAATAAAAACCTTGTGGGACACCAACCCATGCATTGCATGTATATATAGCTTTATCCAGTAACCTCAATATCTCACATATTAAGCATACCTTCATGTGTGATTAGATCATCACTATATTCGTTGGAGCCACCGTATTATAATTAGATTTGGCAAAACCTTCAAAAAATGTTTAATAAAAAACAACGTCATATATAGGCATCTTTAGTTTGATAAATGTATTATACCCAGGGTTTTACATAATGGGCTTACCAATAATGATTTATGGTTGCTGAATGACACACTCTTGGCCTGTTTTGGACCAGGAAAGTGGTGTATAGTAATATTGAACAGAGGGTGTTGCTCCACTCCGTATATTTTCTAATACATGGACCGTGTCTGGTTTGTTCTAAATAAATGGAAACCAGAAGGAAATGTTATAGTTTTCAATTTTGTGCGGTATTGTATTAATCATTAGTATTACACCGCCGGTCTGTGCGTGTACTAACCTAATATAAATCTCATCCTATCATTCCTATTCACATAAAATGAAATGAGAAACTAAATTAGCATAGCCCTTATCAACTGGGGTAGAATAACTTCGTCAACTACGCTACATGATCCTTTGCTATGTACATAAGGACTACAGTTACTTTCAGTACTAATTCTGTTTTGCGGATATCTTATGCGATCTACAATATAAATATTATTATTTAAGACAAAATAACAGCGTCTAAAAGATATTTACAACTCTTATACCATAAAACAAAGATCTTTTCTTAAAAAGACTATTTAGGACTATGGCTAACCTCACGCTAGTATATTAGCGTTATATCGTTCCGACACCTCAAAGTCAGAGATCTTACCGCTGAGTATTACATCGGCCTCCCTGCTCCAACGATACGACTTCCGGATTGATTTCCGCAGTTGTAAAGACCCGGAGGCGTTTAAATACAACCTCCCGCTTTATCACGTGATTTTGCGTGAAACAATTTGCACTGAGATTTTTAAAATATAAATTCACAAAGGTATTAATAAAACACCAAAATATGATACTGCTAATAAGATTTAAAACATCTTTTGTATATATTAACTGAATATTAAACGAAGCGGTCTAAAATCGCTAAAATGGCGGCCATATTGGAATGGTACCCTTAGACCGCTTTAACTGATCTAGATGCTAGAAGTCACACCTACTATACACGACACTATCCACAGAGTATAGAGTATAATGTTAGAATTACCAAACCCTATTGCGTAAGTAAATGTGTACATTCACTTTCAAAAGCACAAGCTTAAAATCGGTACAGAGATATTTATAAGCACATCTAATCGCGACTCATACCTTAAGGCAATCTCGCAAATACAGAGTACCTAGTTTATTCACTTCCTTTGAGTGTTACAACCGCAGTATATGGTATAGCAACAGTGTAAATTGAAATTTGAAATTAAGATTAAAATTTAAAATTAATAAAACCCGCCATACTATATAGTATATGCCATATATTCTATATATAACAAGTTCTGTTATCCAAGGGCATATTATATAGTTATCCGTGGGTGGGGACTAAATTAATTTTTCCCAATCTTCTCTGCTATTAAGGCCTTGTCTGCATGTGTTGAACTTAGACATATAGAATTGTTCACGTTTTTTTCTTTTTGTCGTACAGTCACCACCACGAGCATTCATTTCAATGTGTTCAATCACACACCACTTTAGATCTTCTATTTTGTGTCTTCTGTCCATCCAGTGTTCAACTAATGGAGCAGTTCTTTTATTAGTCCGTATAGCAGATTTATGTTCTGTAATTCTGGTACGGATCGCTCTAGACGGCTCGCCAATGTAGCCTATCTCACAGGGACATACAATTAAATAAACGAGATTTTTAGAGCGACAATTGGTGAAGCTCCTGAATGTGTGGTTTACTCCATTGTGGGTAACACTGGGGCCTCTAATAATATTTTGACAATTATTACAGGAGCTACAGGGGAATGTACCTTTTGGTAACGGGGCATTCATAATGCCCAGTTGACTATCCTCCCTAGTAGTCTTATATGTATGCACCAAACAATTTCTAATGGTTCTATTACGCCTGAAGGAAAACATGGGTTTATCTAGTTTATCCTTACTCTGTGTTGCAATCAGATGCCAATTTCTATGTAAAATATTCTTAACTTTATTACTTATGTTGCTAAAATTCGTCACAAAAATTAGTGGCATCTTTTTAGATTGTGATTTCACTATTTTCTGATCGAATAGAGACTCCCTATTATAATATTTTGCTCTTTTGTATGCTTGTCTTACAAGCTTCTTGGGGTAGCCCCTATCAATAAGTTTCTTAGTGAGTATATCAGAGTGTGCATTAAAATCTTGTATTTTGGAACAATTCCGTCTTATTCTAAGAAATTGGCCAAAGGGAATATTATCCCTTTGGCAAGCAGGATGGTTGCTTTTATAGTGCAAAAGTGTGTTACGATCTGTAGGTTTAGAAAAGAGCTCAACTTTCAATAAACCATCCACGTTTTTGATTTTAATATCCAAGAAATCACAACAATTTTTGCTGAAGGATGACGTGAAACGTAAATTAACATCACCCATATTGAGCCACTCAATAAACTCCATAAGGGATTCTTTGGTGCCTTCCCATATAAAGAAGACGTCATCAATATATCGCGACCAATTAGAAATGTTTTCATAAAAAGGAGCTACCGTATTAAAAACATGTCGGTCTTCAAACATAGCTACATATAAACAGGCCAGACTGGGAGCACAGGTAGCTCCCATGCTAGTCCCTTTGATTTGTTTGAAAAAGGCTTCAGTAAATAAAAAAATATTATTTTTAAGTATAATCTCAACACATTCGACTATAAAAATTGCATGAGATGACAAATCACAGTCATTATTACTGAGAAGATCTTTAATCATTTGTATGGTATCATCCTGTGGTATATTTGTATATAGTGCCTCAATGTCTAATGTGACCAACCATTGAGTGTTTGTATTATATGGAAGGTTTTCCACTTTACCAATCATAGAAGTGGTATCCTTTATATATGCTTTCTGTTGTGTCACTAGAGGTTGCAGGAAAACATCGACATATTTACTTAAAGGTTCAGTGAGAGAGTTAATACTAGAGACAATAGGTCTCATCGGGGGATTTATCATATCCTTATGGACCTTAGGCAGGCCATACAGTGCTGGAATAGTTGGATTCGTGTTTCTAAGGTAATTATATTCATCGGTACATATAATACCATCTTCCTTAGCTAATAACAAAAGGTTATCCACCGTATGTATTAATTTATTCCATTCCTCCTTATTAGATTTCTGATAGTGAGAATCAATATTTAAAAGAGAGATCATTTTATTATTATAGTCACTAGTATCCATTACTACGATACTACCTCCCTTGTCTGCTGGTTTAATGGTTAAACTATGACACTGTTCTAGAGTTTTCAATGCAGTATTTTGCTGTGAGGTAAGGTTTTTATCAATCCACAATTTTTTATTCAAAAGTTCCTCGACTTCTTTCTCTACTACTCTTTCAAAAAGCTCAATGTTTTTATTTACTAAATTAATAGGGGGGTCCAGGAAGATTTAGGTTTCAAACCCGACTTATTCTCTATGATCGGTTTCTGTTTACCTTCAAAGAATGAGTTAAGTCTTATTTTTCTAAAAAAGGATTGTAAGTCTCTTTCCAGGTTGTATTTATCTATAGGTGAGACAATCGCATAACCTAAGCCTTTCTCTAAAACTTTTGTTTCGTCTTGAGTCAACGGTCTATTGGACAAATTGATTACTGATGCTTTATCTGTTAGTCCCACCCTTTCTGACTCCGAGTCTTCATATATGTACGATTCTGTGTGGGGTTCAAGGGAAAGAAGCCTGCTCTCCCTCTGCCTCTCCCCCGATTCTGACTGTAATTCACTTGACGTTGCTCTAAAAAGAGAGAGTGTCTCTGCTGGTACTAGGGACAGACTCCTTTTCTTTATTATTTCTATTATCTTGTCTCTTGTCATATATAGCCTCATTCTCAGATTCAGAGCTGGTATATGAGGTATCAAAAAATGTAACCCTCTTCTGAGGGAAATTCCGTTTTGGTTGTTGCCAATGATTTCTCCTGCTGTAGACCTCTTCTCTTGATCTTTCATAGAAATCTACATGCAGATAGGGATAAACCCGTTCTAAGTTATATTTTGTGATGTCTTTTCTTATTTTGCTAGATTTTTTATTCAGGAGATATTCTTTATACCCAGACATATCTGCCTGGATATCTTCTAATTTCTTTTTGGCTTCCTCTAAAGTAGTGCTCTCTCTCAATTTCAATTCCATCTCTTCTATTTCTTTTCTCTCTATAACCAAAATCTCATACGCTGTTTCAATAATTAATAGCATCCAGTCACGGCTGCACCTATTAGCTATCAATGTCCAATTCTCAAGGAATTTCCGAATTTTAATAAAAATGCCCGGCTCATTGGTCACCTGTAAACCCTTGGGTATAATACCTTTTTTACAATATTCGATTAGGAAATCAGCATGTAACTCTGTTCTTATTGTTTTCTTTTTACAGTTCCATAACGATCTCCATTCTTCCTCATTATTATCAGTTGATGTAATAGACGATACATTCTTAGAGGAACTATTTATAATTTTAGAAAATTGCTCCTCTGAAAACCCATAGGTTTTAAAACCATCCATATTATGGAATGGTCACTTGTTCCCCAGAGATATGGAGACACTAGACACACAACTCCCCAGCTAACAAGCTGTACTTCAAAATGAAAAAAAGATAGGAGACACCCCACTAATAAGAGGAGGGAAGGGGTAACATCAGCAAATAAACACAAACAATCCCTGCTCTTAATTAACATTCAACTCTACTGATCATGTGTGGAGCCGCATAAACAGAGAAATTACACTATATCACTCTAAATAGGTGCATTACAGTTCTGTAATAAAAACACTATAATTGGAAAAAGGTTTCAGTCTTAAAACATGAAAAAAGTTTTATTTGGGTAAAATCATGTCATACTTCATTAAAACAATATCATTAAAAATCATCATATCAATAATCAACAATATTAAAAAAGAAGATACATAAGTGTTCATAGGCAAGAAAACTAAAAACGGTCGACGCGGCGTTTCGGTGAGATCACTTCTCCACCTTCTTCAGGACTGAGTTTTCTACAAATTAATTATAAACATAAAACAAAATTAAGCTAAACATACATATCTTTTAAACAATTTATCCACAAAGCATGTGTCTAAGAACTGAAACTAGAGTAACCTATTTCAATATTGGTACCCACAATTAATGCCTCCTATATTGCTTATATCCACAATAGGTCTTTAACCCAGGTACAATCATACCGCTAGCTATTTATTACAGATATCATGTCACCCATGTTATAATGCAGTCCTATTCACAACACATGATCAGTAATTACTATTTGGAAAAAAACCTATTGTAAACGTGCATTTTCTAACAAGTTTCATTTTTATATTTTTTATAAACACTCGAAAGTTATAATGAATCAGCGTTATTCATATGTCATGATTGAATGTCCCATACAATAATAAATAAAAACCTTGTGGGACACCAACCCATGCATTGCATGTATATATAGCTTTATCCAGTAACCTCAATATCTCACATATTAAGCATACCTTCATGTGTGATTAGATCATCACTATATTCGTTGGAGCCACCGTATTATAATTAGATTTGGCAAAACCTTCAAAATTTTTTTAATAAAAAACAACGTCATATATAGGCATCTTTAGTTTGATAAATGTATTATACCCAGGGTTTTACATAATGGGCTTACCAATAATGATTTATGGCTGCTGAATGACACACTCTTGGGCTGTTTTCGACCAGGAAAGTGGTGTATAGTAATATTGAACAGAGGGTGTTGCTCCACTCCGTATATTTTCTAATACATGGACCGTGTCTGGTTTGTTCTAAATAAATGGAAACCAGAAGGAAATGTTATAGTTTTCAATTTTGTGCGGTATTGTATTAATCATTAGTATTACACCGCCGGTCTGTGCGTGTACTAACCTAATATAAATCTCATCCTATCATTCCTATTCACATAAAATGAAATGAGAAACTAAATTAGCATAGCCCTTATCAACTGGGGTAGAATAACTTCGTCAACTACGCTACATGATCCTTTGCTATATACATAAGGACTACAGTTACTTTCAGTACTAATTCTGTTTTGCGGATATCTTATGCGATCTACAATATAAATATTATTATTTAAGACAAAATAACAGCGTCTAAAAGATATTTACAACTCTTATACCATAAAACAAAGATCTTTTCTTAAAAAGACTATTTAGGACTATGGCGAACCTCACGCTAGTATATTAGCGTTATATCGTTCCGACACCTCAAAGTCAGAGATCTTACCGCTGAGTATTACATCGGCCTCCCTGCTCCAACGATACGACTTCCGGATTGATTTCCGCAGTTGTAAAGACCCGGAGGCGTTTAAATACAACCTCCCGCTTTATCACGTGATTTTGCGTGGATCAATTTGCACTGAGATTTTTAAAAATATAAATTCACAAAGGTATTAATAAAACACCAAAATATGATACTGCTAATAAGATTTAAAACATCTTTTGTATATATTAACTGAATATTAAACGAAGCGGTCTAAAATCGCTAAAATGGCGGCCATATTGGAATGGTACCCTTAGACCGCTTTAACTAATCTAGATGCTAGAAGTCACACCTACTATACACGACACTATCCACAGAGTATAGAGTATAATGTTAGAATTACCAAACCCTATTGCGTAAGTAAATGTGTACATTCACTTTCAAAAGCACAAGCTTAAAATCGGTACAGAAATATTTATAAGCACATCTAATCGCGACTCATACCATAAGGCAATCTCGCAAATACAGAGTACCTAGTTTAATCACTTCCTTTGAGTGTTACAACCACAGTATATGGTATAGCAACAGTGTAAATTGAAATTTGAAATTAAGATTAAAATTTAAAATTAAAATTAAAAACCCGCCATACTATATAGTATATGCCATATATTCTATATATAACAAGTTCTGTTATCCAAGGTCATATTATATAGTTATCCGTGGGTGGGGGGACTAAATTAATTTTTCCCAATCTTCTCTGCTATTAAGGCCTTGTCTGCATGTGTTGAACTTAGACATATAGAATTGTTCACGTTTTTTCTTTTTGTCGTACAGTCACCACCACGAGCATTCATTTCAATGTGTTCAATCACACACCACTTTAGATCTTCTATTTTGTGTCTTCTGTCCATCCAGTGTTCAACTAATGGAGCAGTTCTTTTATTAGTCCGTATAGCAGATTTATGTTCTGTAATTCTGATACGGATCTCTCTAGACGTCTCGCCAATGTAGCCTATCTCACAGGGACATACAATTAAATAAACGAGATTTTTAGAGCGACAATTGGTGAAGCTCCTGAATGTGTGGTTTACTCCATTGTGGGTAACACTGGGGCCTCTAATAATATTTTGACAATTATTACAGGAGCTACAGGGGAATGTACCTTTTGGTAACGGGGCATTCATAATGCCCAGTTGACTATCCTCCCTAGTAGTCTTATATGTATGCACCAAACAATTTCTAATGGTTCTATTACGCCTGAAGGAAAACATGGGTTTATCTAGTTTATCCTTACTCTGTGTTGCAATCAGATGCCAATTTCTATGTAAAATATTCTTAACTTTATTACTTATGTTGCTAAAATTCGTCACAAAAATTAGTGGCATCTTTTTAGATTGTGATTTCACTATTTTCTGATCGAATAGAGACTCCCTATTATAATATTTTGCTCTTTTGTATGCTTGTCTTACAAGCTTCTTGGGGTAGCCCCTATCAATAAGTTTCTTAGTGAGTATATCAGAGTGTGCATTAAAATCTTGTATTTTGGAACAATTCCGTCTTATTCTAAGAAATTGGCCAAAGGGAATATTATCCCTTTGGCAAGCAGGATGGTTGCTTTTATAGTGCAAAAGTGTGTTACGATCTGTAGGTTTAGAAAAGAGCTCAACTTTCAATAAACCATCCACGTTTTTGATTTTAATATCCAAGAAATCACAACAATTTTTGCTGAAGGATGACGTGAAACGTAAATTAACATCACCCATATTGAGCCACTCAATAAACTCCATAAGGGATTCTTTGGTGCCTTCCCATATAAAGAAGACGTCATCAATATATCGCGACCAATTGGAAATGTTTTCATAAAAAGGAGCTACCGTATTAAAAACATGTCGGTCTTCAAACATAGCTACATATAAACAGGCCAGACTGGGAGCACAGGTAGCTCCCATGCTAGTCCCTTTGATTTGTTTGAAAAAGGCTTCAGTAAATAAAAAAATATTATTTTTAAGTATAATCTCAACACATTCGACTATAAAAATTGCATGAGATGACAAATCACAGTCATTATTACTGAGAAGATCTTTAATCATTTGTATGGTATCATCCTGTGGTATATTTGTATATAGTGCCTCAATGTCTAATGTGACCAACCATTGAGTGTTTGTATTATATGGAAGGTTTTCCACTTTACCAATCATAGAAGTGGTATCCTTTATATATGCTTTCTGTTGTGTCACTAGAGGTTGCAGGAAAACATCGACATATTTACTTAAAGGTTCAGTGAGAGAGTTAATACTAGAGACAATAGGTCTCATCGGGGATTTATCATATCCTTATGGACCTTAGGCAGGCCATACAGTGCTGGAATAGTTGGATTCGTGTTTCTAAGGTAATTATATTCATCGGTACATATAATACCATCTTCCTTAGCTAATAACAAAATTTCTTAGAATAAGACGGAATTGTTCCAAAATACAAGATTTTAATGCACACTCTGATATACTCACTAAGAAACTTATTGATAGGGGCTACCCCAAGAAGCTTGTAAGACAAGCATACAAAAGAGCAAAATATTATAATAGGGAGTCTCTATTCGATCAGAAAATAGTGAAATCACAATCTAAAAAGATGCCACTAATTTTTGTGACGAATTTTAGCAACATAAGTAATAAAGTTAAGAATATTTTACATAGAAATTGGCATCTGATTGCAACACAGAGTAAGGATAAACTAGATAAACCCATGTTTTCCTTCAGGCGTAATAGAACCATTAGAAATTGTTTGGTGCATACATATAAGACTACTAGGGAGGATAGTCAACTGGGCATTATGAATGCCCCGTTACCAAAAGGTACATTCCCCTGTAGCTCCTGTAATAATTGTCAAAATATTATTAGAGGCCCCAGTGTTACCCACAATGGAGTAAACCACACATTCAGGAGCTTCACCAATTGTCGCTCTAAAAATCTCGTTTATTTAATTGTATGTCCCTGTGAGATAGGCTACATTGGCGAGACGTCTAGAGAGATCCGTACCAGAATTACAGAACATAAATCTGCTATACGGACTAATAAAAGAACTGCTCCATTAGTTGAACACTGGATGGACAGAAGACACAAAATAGAAGATCTAAAGTGGTGTGTGATTGAACACATTGAAATGAATGCTCGTGGTGGTGACTGTACGACAAAAAGAAAAAACGTGAACAATTCTATATGTCTAAGTTCAACACATGCAGACAAGGCCTTAATAGCAGAGAAGATTGGGAAAAATTAATTTAGTCCCCCCACCCACGGATAACTATATAATATGCCCTTGGATAACAGAACTTGTTATATATAGAATATATGGCATATATTATATAGTATGGCGGGTTTTTAATTTTAATTTTAAATTTTAATCTTAATTTCAAATTTCAATTTACACTGTTGCTATACCATATACTGCGGTTGTAACACTCAAAGGAAGTGATTAAACTAGGTACTCTGTATTTGCGAGATTGCCTTATGGTATGAGTCGCGATTAGATGTGCTTATAAATATTTCTGTACCGATTTTAAGCTTGTGCTTTTGAAAGTGAATGTACACATTTACTTACGCAATAGGGTTTGGTAATTCTAACATTATACTCTATACTCTGTGGATAGTGTCGTGTATAGTAGGGGTGACTTCTAGCATCTAGATTAGTTAAAGCGGTCTAAGGGTACCATTCCAATATGGCCGCCATTTTAGCGATTTTAGACCGCTTCGTTTAATATTCAGTTAATATATACAAAAGATGTTTTAAATCTTATTAGCAGTATCATATTTTGGTGTTTTATTAATACCTTTGTGAATTTATATTTTTAAAAATCTCAGTGCAAATTGATCCACGCAAAATCACGTGATAAAGCGGGAGGTTGTATTTAAACGCCTCCGGGTCTTTACAACTGCGGAAATCAATCCGGAAGTCGTATCGTTGGAGCAGGGAGGCCGATGTAATACTCAGCGGTAAGATCTCTGACTTTGAGGTGTCGGAACGATATAACGCTAATATACTAGCGTGAGGTTCGCCATAGTCCTAAATAGTCTTTTTAAGAAAAGATCTTTGTTTTATGGTATAAGAGTTGTAAATATCTTTTAGACGCTGTTATTTTGTCTTAAATAATAATATTTATATTGTAGATCGCATAAGATATCCGCAAAACAGAATTAGTACTGAAAGTAACTGTAGTCCTTATGTATATAGCAAAGGATCATGTAGCGTAGTTGACGAAGTTATTCTACCCCAGTTGATAAGGGCTATGCTAATTTAGTTTCTCATTTCATTTTATGTGAATAGGAATGATAGGATGAGATTTATATTAGGTTAGTACACGCATAGACCGGCGGTGTAATACTAATGATTAATACAATACCGCACAAAATTGAAAACTATAACATTTCCTTCTGGTTTCCATTTATTTAGAACAAACCAGACACGGTCTATGTATTAGAAAATATACGGAGTGGAGCAACACCCTCTGTTCAATATTACTATACACCACTTTCCTGGTCCAAAACAGCCCAAGAGTGTGTCATTCAGCAACCATAAATCATTATTGGTAAGCCCATTATGTAAAACCCTGGGTATAATACATTTATCAAACTAAAGATGCCTATATATGACGTTGTTTTTTATTAAATTTTTTTGAAGGTTTTGCCAAATCTAATTATAATACGGTGGCTCCAACGAATATAGTGATGATCTAATCACACATGAAGGTATGCTTAATATGTGAAATATTGAGGTTACTGGATAAAGCTATATATACATGAAAAGCATGGGTTGGTGTCCCACAAGGTTTTTATTTATTATTGTATGGGACATTCAATCATGACATATGAATAACGCTGATTCATTATAACTTTCGAGTGTTTATAAAAATATAAAAAATGAAACTTGTTAGAAAATGCACGTTTACAATAGGTTTTTTTCCAAATAGTAATTACTGATCATGTGTTGTGAATAGGATTGCATTATAACATGGGTGACATGATATCTGTAATAAATAGCTAGCGGTATGATTGTTCCTGGGTTAAAGACCTATTGTGGATATAAGCAATATAGGAGGCATTAATTGTGGGTACCAATATTGAAATAGGTTACTCTAGTTTCAGTTCTTAGACACATGCTTTGTGGATAAATTGTTTAAAAGATATGCATGTATAGCTTAATTTTGTTTTATGTTTATAATTAATTTGTAGAAAACTCAGTCCTGAAGAAGGTGGAGAAGTGATCTCACCGAAACGCCGCGTCGACCGTTTTTAGTTTTCTTGCCTATGAACACTTATGTATCTTCTTTTTAATATTGTTGATTATTGATATGATGATTTTTTAATGATATTGTTTTAATGAAGTATGACATGATTTTACCCAAATAAAACTTTTTTCATGTTTTAAGACTGAAACCTTTTTCCAATTATAGTGTTTTTATTACAGAACTGTAATGCACCTATTTAGAGTGATATAGTGTAATTTCTCTGTTTATGCGGCTCCACACATGATCAGTAGAGTTGAATGTTAATTAAGAGCAGGGATTGTTTGTGTTTATTTGCTGATGTTACCCCTTCCCTCCTCTTATTAGTGGGGTGTCTCCTATCTTTTTTTCATTTTGAAGTACAGCTTGTTAGCTGGGGAGTTGTGTGTCTAGTGTCTCCATATCTCTGGGGAACAAGTGACCATTCCATAATATGGATGGTTTTAAAACCTATGGGTTTTCAGAGGAGCAATTTTCTAAAATTATAAATAGTTCCTCTAAGAATGTATCGTCTATTACATCAACTGATAATAATGAGGAAGAATGGAGATCGTTATGGAACTGTAAAAAGAAAACAATAAGAACAGAGTTACATGCTGATTTCCTAATCGAATATTGTAAAAAGGTATTATACCCAAGGGTTTACAGGTGACCAATGAGCCGGGCATTTTTATTAAAATTCGGAAATTCCTTGAGAATTGGACATTGATAGCTAATAGGTGCAGCCGTGACTGGATGCTATTAATTATTGAAACAGCGTATGAGATTTTGGTTATAGAGAGAAAAGAAATAGAAGAGATGGAATTGAAATTGAGAGAGAGCACTACTTTAGAGGAAGCCAAAAGAAATTAGAAGATATCCAGGCAGATATCTCTGGGTATAAAGAATATCTCATGAATAAAAAATCTAGCAAAATAAGAAAAGACATCACAAAATATAACTTAGAACGGGTTTATCCCTATCTGCAAGTAGATTTCTATGAAAGATCAAGAGAAGAGGTCTACAGCAGGAGAAATCATTGGCAACAACCAAAACGGAATTTCCCTCAGAAGAGGGTTACATTTTTTGATACCTCATATACCAGCTCTGAATCTGAGAATGAGGCTATATATGACAAGAGACAAGATAATAGAAATAATAAAGAAAAGGAGTCTGTCCCTAGTACCAGCAGAGACACTCTCTCTTTTTAGAGCAACGTCAAGTGAATTACAGTCAGAATCGGGGGAGAGGCAGAGGGAGAGCAGGCTTCTTTCCCTTGAACCCCACACAGAATCGTACATATATGAAGACTCGGAGTCAGAAAGGGTGGGACTAACAGATAAAGCATCAGTAATCAATTTGTCCAATAGACCGTTGACTCAAGACGAAACAAAAGTTTTAGAGAAAGGCTTAGGTTATGCGATTGTCTCACCTATAGATAAATACAACCTGGAAAGAGACTTACAATCCTTTTTAGAAAAATAAGACTTAACTCATTCTTTGAAGGTAAACAGAAACCGATCATAGAGAATAAGTCGGGTTTGAAACCTAAATCTTCCTGGACCCCCTATTAATTTAGTAAATAAAAACATTGAGCTTTTTGAAAGAGTAGTAGAGAAAGAAGTCGAGGAACTTTTGAATAAAAAATTGTGGATTGATAAAAACCTTACCTCACAGCAAAATACTGCATTGAAAACTCTAGAACAGTGTCATAGTTTAACCATTAAACCAGCAGACAAGGGAGGTAGTATCGTAGTAATGGATACTAGTGACTATAATAATAAAATGATCTCTCTTTTAAATATTGATTCTCACTATCAGAAATCTAATAAGGAGGAATGGAATAAATTAATACATACGGTGGATAACCTTTTGTTATTAGCTAAGGAAGATGGTATTATATGTACCGATGAATATAATTACCTTAGAAACACGAATCCAACTATTCCAGCACTGTATGGCCTGCCTAAGGTCCATAAGGATATGATAAATCCCCCGATGAGACCTATTGTCTCTAGTATTAACTCTCTCACTGAACCTTTAAGTAAATATGTCGATGTTTTCCTGCAACCTCTAGTGACACAACAGAAAGCATATATAAAGGATACCACTTCTATGATTGGTAAAGTGGAAAACCTTCCATATAATACAAACACTCAATGGTTGGTCACATTAGACATTGAGGCACTATATACAAATATACCACAGGATGATACCATACAAATGATTAAAGATCTTCTCAGTAATAATGACTGTGATTTGTCATCTCATGCAATTTTTATAGTCGAATGTGTTGAGATTATACTTAAAAATAATATTTTTTTATTTACTGAAGCCTTTTTCAAACAAATCAAAGGGACTAGCATGGGAGCTACCTGTGCTCCCAGTCTGGCCTGTTTATATGTAGCTATGTTTGAAGACCGACATGTTTTTAATACGGTAGCTCCTTTTTATGAAAACATTTCCAATTGGTCGCGATATATTGATGACGTCTTCTTTATATGGGAAGGCACCAAAGAATCCCTTATGGAGTTTATTGAGTGGCTCAATATGGGTGATGTTAATTTACGTTTCACGTCATCCTTCAGCAAAAATTGTTGTGATTTCTTGGATATTAAAATCAAAAACGTGGATGGTTTATTGAAAGTTGAGCTCTTTTCTAAACCTACAGATCGTAACACACTTTTGCACTATAAAAGCAACCATCCTGCTTGCCAAAGGGATAATATTCCCTTTGGCCAATTTCTTAGAATAAGACGGAATTGTTCCAAAATACAAGATTTTAATGCACACTCTGATATACTCACTAAGAAACTTATTGATAGGGGCTACCCCAAGAAGCTTGTAAGACAAGCATACAAAAGAGCAAAATATTATAATAGGGAGTCTCTATTCGATCAGAAAATAGTGAAATCACAATCTAAAAAGATGCCACTAATTTTTGTGACGAATTTTAGCAACATAAGTAATAAAGTTAAGAATATTTTACATAGAAATTGGCATCTGATTGCAACACAGAGTAAGGATAAACTAGATAAACCCATGTTTTCCTTCAGGCGTAATAGAACCATTAGAAATTGTTTGGTGCATACATATAAGACTACTAGGGAGGATAGTCAACTGGGCATTATGAATGCCCCGTTACCAAAAGGTACATTCCCCTGTAGCTCCTGTAATAATTGTCAAAATATTATTAGAGGCCCCAGTGTTACCCACAATGGAGTAAACCACACATTCAGGAGCTTCACCAATTGTCGCTCTAAAAATCTCGTTTATTTAATTGTATGTCCCTGTGAGATAGGCTACATTGGCGAGACGTCTAGAGAGATCCGTACCAGAATTACAGAACATAAATCTGCTATACGGACTAATAAAAGAACTGCTCCATTAGTTGAACACTGGATGGACAGAAGACACAAAATAGAAGATCTAAAGTGGTGTGTGATTGAACACATTGAAATGAATGCTCGTGGTGGTGACTGTACGACAAAAAGAAAAAAACGTGAACAATTCTATATGTCTAAGTTCAACACATGCAGACAAGGCCTTAATAGCAGAGAAGATTGGGAAAAATTAATTTAGTCCCCCCACCCACGGATAACTATATAATATGCCCTTGGATAACAGAACTTGTTATATATAGAATATATGGCATATATTATATAGTATGGCGGGTTTTTAATTTTAATTTTAAATTTTAATCTTAATTTCAAATTTCAATTTACACTGTTGCTATACCATATACTGCGGTTGTAACACTCAAAGGAAGTGATTAAACTAGGTACTCTGTATTTGCGAGATTGCCTTATGGTATGAGTCGCGATTAGATGTGCTTATAAATATTTCTGTACCGATTTTAAGCTTGTGCTTTCGAAAGTGAATGTACACATTTACTTACGCAATAGGGTTTGGTAATTCTAACATTATACTCTATACTCTGTGGATAGTGTCGTGTATAGTAGGGGTGACTTCTAGCATCTAGATTAGTTAAAGCGGTCTAAGGGTACCATTCCAATATGGCCGCCATTTTAGCGATTTTAGACCGCTTCGTTTAATATTCAGTTAATATATACAAAAGATGTTTTAAATCTTATTAGCAGTATCATATTTTGGTGTTTTATTAATACCTTTGTGAATTTATATTTTTAAAAATCTCAGTGCAAATTGATCCACGCAAAATCACGTGATAAAGCGGGAGGTTGTATTTAAACGCCTCCGGGTCTTTACAACTGCGGAAATCAATCCGGAAGTCGTATCGTTGGAGCAGGGAGGCCGATGTAATACTCAGCGGTAAGATCTCTGACTTTGAGGTGTCGGAACGATATAACGCTAATATACTAGCGTGAGGTTCGCCATAGTCCTAAATAGTCTTTTTAAGAAAAGATCTTTGTTTTATGGTATAAGAGTTGTAAATATCTTTTAGACGCTGTTATTTTGTCTTAAATAATAATATTTATATTGTAGATCGCATAAGATATCCGCAAAACAGAATTAGTACTGAAAGTAACTGTAGTCCTTATGTATATAGCAAAGGATCATGTAGCGTAGTTGACGAAGTTATTCTACCCCAGTTGATAAGGGCTATGCTAATTTAGTTTCTCATTTCATTTTATGTGAATAGGAATGATAGGATGAGATTTATATTAGGTTAGTACACGCATAGACCGGCGGTGTAATACTAATGATTAATACAATACCGCACAAAATTGAAAACTATAACATTTCCTTCTGGTTTCCATTTATTTAGAACAAACCAGACACGGTCTATGTATTAGAAAATATACGGAGTGGAGCAACACCCTCTGTTCAATATTACTATACACCACTTTCCTGGTCCAAAACAGCCCAAGAGTGTGTCATTCAGCAACCATAAATCATTATTGGTAAGCCCATTATGTAAAACCCTGGGTATAATACATTTATCAAACTAAAGATGCCTATATATGACGTTGTTTTTTATTAAATTTTTTTGAAGGTTTTGCCAAATCTAATTATAATACGGTGGCTCCAACGAATATAGTGATGATCTAATCACACATGAAGGTATGCTTAATATGTGATATATTGAGGTTACTGGATAAAGCTATATATACATGAAAAGCATGGGTTGGTGTCCCACAAGGTTTTTATTTATTATTGTATGGGACATTCAATCATGACATATGAATAACGCTGATTCATTATAACTTTCGAGTGTTTATAAAAAATATAAAAAATGAAACTTGTTAGAAAATGCACGTTTACAATAGGTTTTTTTTCAAATAGTAATTACTGATCATGTGTTGTGAATAGGATTGCATTATAACATGGGTGACATGATATCTGTAATAAATAGCTAGCGGTATGATTGTTCCTGGGTTAAAGACCTATTGTGGATATAAGCAATATAGGAGGCATTAATTGTGGGTACCAATATTGAAATAGGTTACTCTAGTTTCAGTTCTTAGACACATGCTTTGTGGATAAATTGTTTAAAAGATATGCATGTATAGCTTAATTTTGTTTTATGTTTATAATTAATTTGTAGAAAACTCAGTCCTGAAGAAGGTGGAGAAGTGATCTCACCGAAACGCCGCGTCGACCGTTTTTAGTTTTCTTGCCTATGAACACTTATGTATCTTCTTTTTTAATATTGTTGATTATTGATATGATGATTTTTAATGATATTGTTTTAATGAAGTATGACATGATTTTACCCAAATAAAACTTTTTTCATGTTTTAAGACTGAAACCTTTTTCCAATTATAGTGTTTTTATTACAGAACTGTAATGCACCTATTTAGAGTGATATAGTGTAATTTCTCTGTTTATGCGGCTCCACACATGATCAGTAGAGTTGAATGTTAATTAAGAGCAGGGATTGTTTGTGTTTATTTGCTGATGTTACCCCTTCCCTCCTCTTATTAGTGGGGTGTCTCCTATCTTTTTTTCATTTTGAAGTACAGCTTGTTAGCTGGGGAGTTGTGTGTCTAGTGTCTCCATATCTCTGGGGAACAAGTGACCATTCCATAATATGGATGGTTTTAAAACCTATGGGTTTTCAGAGGAGCAATTTTCTAAAATTATAAATAGTTCCTCTAAGAATGTATCGTCTATTACATCAACTGATAATAATGAGGAAGAATGGAGATCGTTATGGAACTGTAAAAAGAAAACAATAAGAACAGAGTTACATGCTGATTTCCTAATCGAATATTGTAAAAAAGGTATTATACCCAAGGGTTTACAGGTGACCAATGAGCCGGGCATTTTTATTAAAATTCGGAAATTCCTTGAGAATTGGACATTGATAGCTAATAGGTGCAGCCGTGACTGGATGCTATTAATTATTGAAACAGCGTATGAGATTTTGGTTATAGAGAGAAAAGAAATAGAAGAGATGGAATTGAAATTGAGAGAGAGCACTACTTTAGAGGAAGCCAAAAGAAATTAGAAGATATCCAGGCAGATATCTCTGGGTATAAAGAATATCTCATGAATAAAAAATCTAGCAAAATAAGAAAAGACATCACAAAATATAACTTAGAACGGGTTTATCCCTATCTGCAAGTAGATTTCTATGAAAGATCAAGAGAAGAGGTCTACAGCAGGAGAAATCATTGGCAACAACCAAACGGAATTTCCTCAGAAGAGGGTTACATTTTTTGATACCTCATATACCAGCTCTGAATCTGAGAATGAGGCTATATATGACAAGAGACAAGATAATAGAAATAATAAAGAAAAGGAGTCTGTCCCTAGTACCAGCAGAGACACTC
Source organism: Calotriton arnoldi (assembly GCA_963921515.1). Classification (NCBI taxonomy): domain Eukaryota; kingdom Metazoa; phylum Chordata; class Amphibia; order Caudata; family Salamandridae; genus Calotriton; species Calotriton arnoldi. The sequence goes on along the minus strand of CAWUFW010001712.1, from coordinate 146,532 downwards.
TCTCTTTTTTAGAGCAACGTCAAGTGAATTACAGTCAGAATCGGGGGAGAGGCAGAGGGAGAGCAGGCTTCTTTCCCTTGAACCCCACACAGAATCGTACATATATGAAGACTCGGAGTCAGAAAGGGTGGGACTAACAGATAAAGCATCAGTAATCAATTTGTCCAATAGACCGTTGACTCAAGACGAAACAAAAGTTTTAGAGAAAGGCTTAGGTTATGCGATTGTCTCACCTATAGATAAATACAACCTGGAAAGAGACTTACAATCCTTTTTTAGAAAAATAAGACTTAACTCATTCTTTGAAGGTAAACAGAAACCGATCATAGAGAATAAGTCGGGTTTGAAACCTAAATCTTCCTGGACCCCCCTATTAATTTAGTAAATAAAAACATTGAGCTTTTTGAAAGAGTAGTAGAGAAAGAAGTCGAGGAACTTTTGAATAAAAAATTGTGGATTGATAAAAACCTTACCTCACAGCAAAATACTGCATTGAAAACTCTAGAACAGTGTCATAGTTTAACCATTAAACCAGCAGACAAGGGAGGTAGTATCGTAGTAATGGATACTAGTGACTATAATAATAAAATGATCTCTCTTTTAAATATTGATTCTCACTATCAGAAATCTAATAAGGAGGAATGGAATAAATTAATACATACGGTGGATAACCTTTGTTATTAGCTAAGGAAGATGGTATTATATGTACCGATGAATATAATTACCTTAGAAACACGAATCCAACTATTCCAGCACTGTATGGCCTGCCTAAGGTCCATAAGGATATGATAAATCCCCCGATGAGACCTATTGTCTCTAGTATTAACTCTCTCACTGAACCTTTAAGTAAATATGTCGATGTTTTCCTGCAACCTCTAGTGACACAACAGAAAGCATATATAAAGGATACCACTTCTATGATTGGTAAAGTGGAAAACCTTCCATATAATACAAACACTCAATGGTTGGTCACATTAGACATTGAGGCACTATATACAAATATACCACAGGATGATACCATACAAATGATTAAAGATCTTCTCAGTAATAATGACTGTGATTTGTCATCTCATGCAATTTTTATAGTCGAATGTGTTGAGATTATACTTAAAAATAATATTTTTTTATTTACTGAAGCCTTTTTCAAACAAATCAAAGGGACTAGCATGGGAGCTACCTGTGCTCCCAGTCTGGCCTGTTTATATGTAGCTATGTTTGAAGACCGACATGTTTTTAATACGGTAGCTCCTTTTTATGAAAACATTTCCAATTGGTCGCGATATATTGATGACGTCTTCTTTATATGGGAAGGCACCAAAGAATCCCTTATGGAGTTTATTGAGTGGCTCAATATGGGTGATGTTAATTTACGTTTCACGTCATCCTTCAGCAAAAATTGTTGTGATTTCTTGGATATTAAAATCAAAAACGTGGATGGTTTATTGAAAGTTGAGCTCTTTTCTAAACCTACAGATCGTAACACACTTTTGCACTATAAAAGCAACCATCCTGCTTGCCAAAGGGATAATATTCCCTTTGGCCAATTTCTTAGAATAAGACGGAATTGTTCCAAAATACAAGATTTTAATGCACACTCTGATATACTCACTAAGAAACTTATTGATAGGGGCTACCCCAAGAAGCTTGTAAGACAAGCATACAAAAGAGCAAAATATTATAATAGGGAGTCTCTATTCGATCAGAAAATAGTGAAATCACAATCTAAAAAGATGCCACTAATTTTTGTGACGAATTTTAGCAACATAAGTAATAAAGTTAAGAATATTTTACATAGAAATTGGCATCTGATTGCAACACAGAGTAAGGATAAACTAGATAAACCCATGTTTTCCTTCAGGCGTAATAGAACCATTAGAAATTGTTTGGTGCATACATATAAGACTACTAGGGAGGATAGTCAACTGGGCATTATGAATGCCCTGCTACCAAAAGGTACATTCCCCTGTAGCTCCTGTAATAATTGTCAAAATATTATTAGAGGCCCCAGTGTTACCCACAATGGAGTAAACCACACATTCAGGAGCTTCACCAATTGTCGCTCTAAAAATCTCGTTTATTTAATTGTATGTCCCTGTGAGATAGGCTACATTGGCGAGACGTCTAGAGAGATCCGTACCAGAATTACAGAACATAAATCTGCTATACGGACTAATAAAAGAACTGCTCCATTAGTTGAACACTGGATGGACAGAAGACACAAAATAGAAGATCTAAAGTGGTGTGTGATTGAACACATTGAAATGAATGCTCGTGGTGGTGACTGTACGACAAAAAGAAAAAAACGTGAACAATTCTATATGTCTAAGTTCAACACATGCAGACAAGGCCTTAATAGCAGAGAAGATTGGGAAAAATTAATTTAGTCCCCCCACCCACGGATAACTATATAATATGCCCTTGGATAACAGAACTTGTTATATATAGAATATATGGCATATACTATATAGTATGGCGGGTTTTTAATTTTAATTTTAAATTTTAATCTTAATTTCAAATTTCAATTTACACTGTTGCTATACCATATACTGCGGTTGTAACACTCAAAGGAAGTGAATAAACTAGGTACTCTGTATTTGCGAGATTGCCTTATGGTATGAGTCGCGATTAGATGTGCTTATAAATATTTCTGTACCGATTTTAAGCTTGTGCTTTTGAAAGTGAATGTACACATTTACTTACGCAATAGGGTTTGGTAATTCTAACATTATACTCTATACTCTGTGGATAGTGTCGTGTATAGTAGGTGTGACTTCTAGCATCTAGATCAGTTAAAGCGGTCTAAGGGTACCATTCCAATATGGCCGCCATTTTAGCGATTTTAGACCGCTTCGTTTAATATTCAGTTAATATATACAAAAGATGTTTTAAATCTTATTAGCAGTATCATATTTTGGTGTTTTATTAATACCTTTGTGAATTTATATTTTAAAAATCTCAGTGCAAATTGATTCACGCAAAATCACGTGATAAAGCGGGAGGTTGTATTTAAACGCCTCCGGGTCTTTACAACTGCGGAAATCAATCCGGAAGTCGTATCGTTGGAGCAGGGAGGCCCATGTAATACTCAGCGGCAAGATCTCTGACTTTGAGGTGTCGGAACGATATAACGCTAATATACTAGCGTGAGGTTAGCCATAGTCCTAAATAGTCTTTTTTAAGAAAAGATCTTTGTTTTATGGTATAAGAGTTGTAAATATCTTTTAGACGCTGTTATTTTGTCTTAAATAATAATATTTATATTGTAGATCGCATAAGATATCCGCAAAACAGAATTAGTACTGAAAGTAACTGTAGTCCTTATGTACATAGCAAAGGATCATGTAGCGTAGTTGACGAAGTTATTCTACCCCAGTTGATAAGGGCTATGCTAATTTAGTTTCTCATTTCATTTTATGTGAATAGGAATGATAGGATGAGATTTATATTAGGTTAGTACACGCACAGACCGGCGGTGTAATACTAATGATTAATACAATACCGCACAAAATTGAAAACTATAACATTTCCTTCTGGTTTCCATTTATTTAGAACAAACCAGACACGGTCCATGTATTAGAAAATATACGGAGTGGAGCAACACCCTCTGTTCAATGTTAATGTTAATGTTAATGTTAATGTTAATGTTAATGTTAATGAAACTTGTAAAGCGCAGCTGCTGCCCAAAGGCGTCCTGGTGCTAAGCACTACCTGGTGGGTGACCTGACGGAGAGTTATGCAGAGAAAAGCCAGGTTTTCAACTCCTTCCTGAAGGAAAGGAGATCTGTGGCCTTTCTTAGATGCACAGGAAGATCATTCCAGGCCCTAGCGGCACAGTAAACGAAACTCCTGCCACCCCAACTGGCTTTCTTAACTCGGGGAATAGTCACCAGCTTAGCTTCCGAGGAACGTAACAATCTTCCAGGAACATACCAGAGTAGTCGGTTTCTCAGGTAGACTGGGCCACTGCCCATCAAGGCTTTGAAAACCATACACAGTGCCTTGAACCGTGTCCGTTGTTTCACTGGAAGCCAGTGGAGATCTCGAAGATCCTTTCCCACTGAGACGAACCTAGGAATGCCCAAGAGCAGTCTTGCTGCCGCATTTTGCACAATCTGGAGTCTGTTAAAAAGTTTCTTTTGTAAACTCAGATACAGACCGTTACAATAGTCCAGTCGTGACAAGACGAGCGCAGTGACTGCTGTCCTAAAGGTATCTTTGAACAGAAATGTTTTTATTTTTCTCAGCTTTCTGAGAAGAAAGAAACTGGTGGATACCACCCCGCTAACATGATCACCAAAGGTGAGTTTGTCATCCATCACCACACCCAGGTTCTTTGCTTTCGCGGAGGGCGCTGAAGGTGTGCCCATTTCCTCTGGCCACCAATCAGGTGACCAGGGGTTAGCCTTATTTCCAAATAGCAAAACCTCCGTTTTGCCGGCATTGAGCTTTAGGCAATTAGATGCCATCCAGCCTGCAACAGATTTCATACAATCATGACATCTCAGGCTAGTCTCAGCTTCTTTGCCCGGCTGAAGGGACAACACAATTTGAGTGTCGTCTGCATAAGACGTCACCTGAAACCCAAAGGATCCAATCAGGGCCGCCAGCGGAGCCACATATATATTTAAAAGTGTAGGACTGAGGGATGAGCCCTGTGGCACCCCGCACGGAAAGGAAAACGGCTTGGACTTATTCTTACCTATGTCCACCGTTTGGGTTCTATCTGAGAGAAATGATTGTAAAATGTTCCAGGCCTTGCCCTGAACCCCTGCAGTAGATAGCCGGTCCATCAATACTTCATGATGGACCGTATCAAAGGCTGCCGAAAGGTCCAACATGATCAGAATCGCAGCACCTCCTTGGTCCAAGGCCTCTCTTATTTCCTCCGTTGCTTTAATCAAGGCTAGCTCTGTGCTATGTTCAGCACGAAAGCCAAACTGCGTAGGATCCAATGAACAGTTAGTGCGGAAGAACGTGCTAAGCTGGGTGTTCATGGCCTTTTCAATAATTTTAGCTGGCAGTGTGAGACGTGAAATAGGTCTGTAGCTGTTCATATCATTAGGGTCCAGTTTAGGCTTTTTGATAAGAGGAAGAATGGAGGCTTGTTTCCACATTATGGGAAAGTGACCTGACTCAAAAATAGAGTTGATCATAGAGGTCAGAACCGGGCCAATGATCTCAGGAAAGAGTTTAATCACCGAAACTGGACAAGGGTCCAAGGGAGATCCAGATCTACTCGCCATCAAGAGCTTAATATTACTATACACCACTTTCCTGGTCCAAAACAGCCCAAGAGTGTGTCATTCAGCAACCATAAATCATTATTGGTAAGCCCATTATGTAAAACCCTGGGTATAATACATTTATCAAACTAAAGATGCCTATATATGACGTTGTTTTTTATTAAAAAAATTTTGAAGGTTTTGCCAAATCTAATTATAATACGGTGGCTCCAACGAATATAGTGATGATCTAATCACACATGAAGGTATGCTTAATATGTGAGATATTGAGGTTACTGGATAAAGCTATATATACATGCAATGCTTGGGTTGGTGTCCCACAAGGTTTTTATTTATTATTGTATGGGACATTCAATCATGACATACGAATAACGCTGATTCATTATAACTTTCGAGTGTTTATAAAAAATATAAAAATGAAACTTGTTAGAAAATGCACGTTTACAATAGGTTTTTTTCCAAATAGTAATTACTGATCATGTGTTGTGAATAGGACTGCATTATAACATGGGTGACATGATATCTGTAATAAATAGCTAGCGGTATGATTGTTCCTGGGTTAAAGACCTATTGTGGATATAAGCAATATAGGAGGCATTAATTGTGGGTACCAATATTGAAATAGGTTACTCTAGTTTCAGTTCTTAGACACATGCTTTGTGGATAAATTGTTTAAAAGATATGTATGTATAGCTTAATTTTGTTTTATGTTTATAATTAATTTGTAGAAAACTCAGTCCTGAAGAAGGTGGAGTAGTGATCTCACCGAAACGCCGCGTCGACCGTTTTTAGTTTTTTTGCCTATGAACACTTATGTATCTTCTTTTTTAATATTGTTGATTATTGATATGATGATTTTTAATGAAATTGTTTTAATGAAGTATGACATGATTTTACCCAAATAAAACTTTTTTCATGTTTTAAGACTGAAACCTTTTTCCAATTATAGTGTTTTTATTACATAACTGTAATGCACCTATTTAGAGTGATATAGTGTAATTTCTCTGTTTATGCGGCTCCACACATGATCAGTAGAGTTGAATGTTAATTAAGAGCAGGGATTGTTTGTGTTTATTTGCTGATGTTACCCCTTCCCTCCTCTTATAAGTGGGGTGTCTCCTATCTTTTTTTCATTTTGAAGTACAGCTTGTTAGCTGGGGAGTTGTGTGTCTAGTGTCTCCATATCTCTGGGGAACAAGCGACCATTCCATAATATGGATGGTTTTAAAACCTATAGGTTTTCAGAGGAGCAATTTTCTAAAATTATAAATAGTTCCTCTAAGAATGTATCGTCTATTACATCAACTGATAATAATGAGGAAGAATGGAGATCGTTATGGAACTGTAAAAAGAAAACAATAAGAACAGAGTTACATGCTGATTTCCTAATAGAATATTGTAAAAAAGGTATTATACCCAAGGGTTTACAGGTGACCAATGAGCCGGGCATTTTTATTAAAATTCAGAAATTCCTTGAGAATTGGACATTGATAGCTAATAGGTGCAGCCGTGACTGGATGCTATTAATTATTGAAACAGCGTATGAGATTTTGGTTATAGAGAGAAAAGAAATAGAAGAGATGGAATTGAAATTGAGAGAGAGCACTACTTTAGAGGAAGCCAAAAGAAATTAGAAGATATCCAGGCAGATATCTCTGGGTATAAAGAATATCTCATGAATAAAAAATCTAGCAAAATAAGAAAAGACATCACAAAATATAACTTAGAACGGGTTTATCCCTATCTGCAAGTAGATTTCTATGAAAGATCAAGAGAAGAGGTCTACAGCAGGAGAAATCATTGGCAACAACCAAAACGGAATTTCCCTCAGAAGAGGGTTACATTTTTTGATACCTCATATACCAGCTCTGAATCTGAGAATGAGGCTATATATGACAAGAGACAAGATAATAGAAATAATAAAGAAAAGGAGTCTGTCCCTAGTACCAGCAGAGACACTCTCTCTTTTTAGAGCAACGTCAAGTGAATTACAGTCAGAATCGGGGGAGAGGCAGAGGGAGAGCAGGCTTCTTTCCCTTGAACCCCACACAGAATCGTACATATATGAAGACTCAGAGTCAGAAAGGGTGGGACTAACAGATAAAGCATCAGTAATCAATTTGTCCAATAGACCGTTGACTCAAGACGAAACAAAAGTTTTAGAGAAAGGCTTAGGTTATACGATTGTCTCACCTATAGATAAATACAACCTGGAAAGAGACTTACAATCCTTTTTTAGAAAAATAAGACTTAACTCATTCTTTGAAGGTAAACAGAAACCGATCATAGAGAATAAGTCGGGTTTGAAACCTAAATCTTCCTGGACCCCCCTATTAATTTAGTAAATAAAAACATTGAGCTTTTTGAAAGAGTAGTAGAGAAAGAAGTCGAGGAACTTTTGAATAAAAAATTGTGGATTGATAAAAACCTTACCTCACAGCAAAATACTGCATTGAAAACTCTAGAACAGTGTCATAGTTTAACCATTAAACCAGCAGACAAGGGAGGTAGTATCGTAGTAATGGATACTAGTGACTATAATAATAAAATGATCTCTCTTTTAAATATTGATTCTCACTATCAGAAATCTAATAAGGAGGAATGGAATAAATTAATACATACGGTGGATAACCTTTTGTTATTAGCTAAGGAAGATGGTATTATATGTACCGATGAATATAATTACCTTAGAAACACGAATCCAACTATTCCAGCACTGTATGGCCTGCCTAAGGTCCATAAGGATATGATAAATCCCCCAATGAGACCTATTGTCTCTAGTATTAACTCTCTCACTGAACCTTTAAGTAAATATGTCGATGTTTTCCTGCAACCTCTAGTGACACAACAGAAAGCATATATAAAGGATACCACTTCTATGATTGGTAAAGTGGAAAACCTTCCATATAATACAAACACTCAATGGTTGGTCACATTAGACATTGAGGCACTATATACAAATATACCACAGGATGATACCATACAAATGATTAAAGATCTTCTCAGTAATAATGACTGTGATTTGTCATCTCATGCAATTTTTATAGTCGAATGTGTTGAGATTATACTTAAAAATAATATTTTTTTATTTACTGAAGCCTTTTTCAAACAAATCAAAGGGACTAGCATGGGAGCTACCTGTGCTCCCAGTCTGGCCTGTTTATATGTAGCTATGTTTGAAGACCGACATGTTTTTAATACGGTAGCTCCTTTTTATGAAAACATTTCTAATTGGTCGCGATATATTGATGACGTCTTCTTTATATGGGAAGGCACCAAAGAATCCCTTATGGAGTTTATTGAGTGGCTCAATATGGGTGATGTTAATTTACGTTTCACGTCATCCTTCAGCAAAAATTGTTGTGATTTCTTGGATATTAAAATCAAAAACGTGGATGGTCTATTGAAAGTTGAGCTCTTTTCTAAACCTACAGATCGTAACACACTTTTGCACTATAAAAGCAACCATCCTGCTTGCCAAAGGGATAATATTCCCTTTGGCCAATTTCTTAAAATAAGACGGAATTGTTCCAAAATACAAGATTTTAATGCACACTCTGATATACTCACTAAGAAACTTATTGATAGGGGCTACCCCAAGAAGCTTGTAAGACAAGCATACAAAAGAGCAAAATATTATAATAGGGAGTCTCTATTCGATCAGAAAATAGTGAAATCACAATCTAAAAAGATGCCACTAATTTTTGTGACGAATTTTAGCAACATAAGTAATAAAGTTAAGAATATTTTACATAGAAATTGGCATCTGATTGCAACACAGAGTAAGGATAAACTAGATAAACCCATGTTTTCCTTCAGGCGTAATAGAACCATTAGAAATTGTTTGGTGCATACATATAAGACTACTAGGGAGGATAGTCAACTGGGCATTATGAATGCCCCGTTACCAAAAGGTACATTCCCCTGTAGCTCCTGTAATAATTGTCAAAATATTATTAGAGGCCCCAGTGTTACCCACAATGGAGTAAACCACACATTCAGGAGCTTCACCAATTGTCGCTCTAAAAATCTCGTTTATTTAATTGTATGTCCCTGTGAGATAGGCTACATTGGCGAGACGTCTAGAGAGATCCGTACCAGAATTACAGAACATAAATCTGCTATACGGACTAATAAAAGAACTGCTCCATTAGTTGAACACTGGATGGACAGAAGACACAAAATAGAAGATCTAAAGTGGTGTGTGATTGAACACATTGAAATGAATGCTCGTGGTGGTGACTGTACGACAAAAAGAAAAAAACGTGAACAATTCTATATGTCTAAGTTCAACACATGCAGACAAGGCCTTAATAGCAGAGAAGATTGGGAAAAATTAATTTAGTCCCCACCCACGGATAACTATATAATATGCCCTTGGATAACAGAACTTGTTATATATAGAATATATGGCATATACTATATAGTATGGCGGGTTTTTAATTTTAAATTTTAATCTTAATTTCAAATTTCAATTTACACTGTTGCTATACCATATACTGCGGTTGTAACACTCAAAGGAAGTGAATAAACTAGGTACTCTGTATTTGCGAGATTGCCTTAAGGTATGAGTCGCGATTAGATGTGCTTATAAATATCTCTGTACCGATTTTAAGCTTGTGCTTTTGAAAGTGAATGTACACATTTACTTACGCAATAGGGTTTGGTAATTCTAACATTATACTCTATACTCTGTGGATAGTGTCGTGTATAGTAGGTGTGACTTCTAGCATCTAGATCAGTTAAAGCGGTCTAAGGGTACCATTCCAATATGGCCGCCATTTTAGCGATTTTAGACCGCTTCGTTTAATATTCAGTTAATATATACAAAAGATGTTTTAAATCTTATTAGAAGTATCATATTTTGGTGTTTTATTAATACCTTTGTGAATTTATATTTTAAAAATCTCAGTGCAAATTGATTCACGCAAAATCACGTGATAAAGCGGGAGGTTGTATTTAAACGCCTCCGGGTCTTTACAACTGCGGAAATCAATCCGGAAGTCGTATCGTTGGAGCAGGGAGGCCGATGTAATACTCAGCGGTAAGATCTCTGACTTTGAGGTGTCGGAACGATATAACGCTAATATACTAGCGTGAGGTTAGCCATAGTCCTAAATAGTCTTTTTTAAGAAAAGATCTTTGTTTTATGGTATAAGAGTTGTAAATATCTTTTAGACGCTGTTATTTTGTCTTAAATAATAATATTTATATTGTAGATCGCATAAGATATCCGCAAAACAGAATTAGTACTGAAAGTAACTGTAGTCCTTATGTACATAGCAAAGGATCATGTAGCGTAGTTGACGAAGTTATTCTACCCCAGTTGATAAGGGCTATGCTAATTTAGTTTCTCATTTCATTTTATGTGAATAGGAATGATAGGATGAGATTTATATTAGGTTAGTACACGCACAGACCGGCGGTGTAATACTAATGATTAATACAATACCGCACAAAATTGAAAACTATAACATTTCCTTCTGGTTTCCATTTATTTAGAACAAACCAGACACGGTCCATGTATTAGAAAATATACGGAGTGGAGCAACACCCTCTGTTCAATATTACTATACACCACTTTCCTGGTCCAAAACAGCCCAAGAGTGTGTCATTCAGCAACCATAAATCATTATTGGTAAGCCCATTATGTAAAACCCTGGGTATAATACATTTATCAAGCTAAAGATGCCTATATATGACGTTGTTTTTTATTAAAATTTTTTTGAAGGTTTTGCCAAATCTAATTATAATACGGTGGCTCCAACGAATATAGTGATGATCTAATCACACATGAAGGTATGCTTAATATGTGAGATATTGAGGTTACTGGATAAAGCTATATATACATGCAATGCATGGGTTGGTGTCCCACAAGGTTTTGATTTATTATTGTATTGGACATTCAATCATGACATACGAATAACGCTGATTCATTATAACTTTCGAGTGTTTATAAAAAATATAAAAAATGAAACTTGTTAGAAAATGCACGTTTACAATAGTTTTTTTTCCAAATAGTAATTACTGATCATGTGTTGTGAATAGGACTGCATTATAACATGGGTGACATGATATCTGTAATAAATAGCTAGCGGTATGATTGTTCCTGGGTTAAAGACCTATTGTGGATATAAGCAATATAGGAGGCATTAATTGTGGGTACCAATATTGAAATAGGTTACTCTAGTTTCAGTTCTTAGACACATGCTTTGTGGATAAATTGTTTAAAAGATATGTATGTATAGCTTAATTTTTTTTTATGTTTATAATTAATTTGTAGAAAACTCAGTCCTGAAGAAGGTGGAGAAGTGATCTCACCGAAACGCCGCGTCGACCGTTTTTAGTTTTCTTGCCTATGAACACTTATGTATCTTCTTTTTTAATATTGTTGATTATTGATATGATGATTTTTAATGAAATTGTTTTAATGAAGTATGACATGATTTTACCCAAATAAAACTTTTTTCATGTTTTAAGACTGAAACCTTTTTCCAATTATAGTGTTTTTATTACATAACTGTAATGCACCTATTTAGAGTGATATAGTGTAATTTCTCTGTATATGCGGCTCCACACATGATCAGTAGAGTTGAATGTTAATTAAGAGCAGGGATTGTTTGTGTTTATTTGCTGATGTTACCCCTTCCCTCCTCTTATAAGTGGGGTGTCTCCTATCTTTTTTTCATTTTGTCGTACTGTGGTGCTAGTCATTGTTTCCGTTGTGTCAGTCAAAACGTAAGATGTCAGACACATCTCCTGGTGTATTGCATTGACATGTGTCCTCTTTCATCTCACCTAGGAGGAGACCAAATCTGCATCGTCCCTTCACAGTGCTGGCAGACATGGAGGATGAGGAGGTAATACGGAAATTCCGGCTGGATCGAGACACCCTCCAAGACCTATGCGCTATGTTGGAGCCCCACCTGCAGCCTCGCAGGACATATCCAGGTGCTTTCACAGCAACGTCGAAGGTGATGGCGGCCCTGCATTTTTATGCTTCTGGATCTTTCCAGCACACTGTGTCCAGCGCAGGTGGGCTGTCACAACCTATGTTCAGTATGGTGCTATGGGATGTCCTGTCCGCTATGATGATCTCTAAGGACAGATATATCCATTTCCCCAGGAGGCATGAATTGGCGGCTGTGAAGGGCGATTTTTATGCAGTTGGGCACATCCCCAATGTTGTTGGTGCCATTGACTGCACACATGTTGGCCTGGGTCCACCACAGGCACGGGAGCACATCTACAGGAATAGGAAACATTTCCATTCCATCAATGTGCAGGTGGTGTGCCAGGCCGATATGATCATCTCACACGTCTGTGCCAAATTTCCTGGCTCCGCCCATGACTCCTACATCATGCGTAACAGCATTGTGCCACAGCTGATGGATAATCTGCTTCCGGAGCGTGCATGGATTGCGGGCGAGTACGCAGTGTCAAGTAGCATGCTGTGTGTGTGACATGCTGTCCTCTGCCTCAGTTGTATTACAAAGTTGGTCTGTGTATCTCCCACCTAGGTGATTCTGCATATCCCAACCGTCTTGGTTGCTGAGCCCACTGCGAAATCCCAGGACCCCAAGTGAAATCCGCTACAATGATGCCCATGGGAGGATACGTCGTGTGGTGGAACGTACTTTTGGTCTCCTGAAGTCAAGGTTTCGCTGCCTGGACAGGACCGGAGGTGCATTGATGTACTCGCCCAAAAAGGTGTGTCAGATTGTAGTTGCATGCTGCATGCTCCACAACCTGGCCTTGCGCAAGGAGATCCCCCTGCTCCTGGACGCTGATGATCAGCCGAGGCCCCCGCCTGCAAACCAACCCATGTCCAGTGACGAGGATAGTGGAGAGGAGGAAGGTGTCGACCTGCGTCAACAGCTCATCAACCGCTACTTCACTTGAAGGTGAGTGACAATGTACAACAGACCCATTGTCTGCTGATGTTGTTGTTGGTGAAAAGGTCTATGTGAACTTTGTGACTGCAGCCTGTTGTTGACTCAGTGCTGGCCTCCAACGTTTCTTGGACAGGGTAGTTTTGCACAGTTCCAGGATGTCTCTGTCGGTACTGTTGCTCATTGTGATGTGTGCATGTTGGAGTACCTTGATGACAGGTGTTGTGTGACGGCTGTGATGCCACCGCGTGACTAGTGAATATTGTTATGTTGTGTTTTTCCAGGTCCCATCAGCCTCTCCTTGCCTACAAACAATCCGTGCTCCTGGTACATTGTACTCATGGTGAACATTGCACATCCTGTGATTAAAACACGGAGCAGACACAACAACATTGGTATGTAAGGAGTGTTTATTTACAATGGGTACATGTGACAGTGGAGTGCATATTTACCAAAAGGTGAATGGTGAAGCAATGAGTTGTCAGTGATGGAAGGTGAGAATATCAAGTAGTCACCACATAGATGTGGTGACCCAGTCCAACAGACGGATGACATTCACATGGCAGTGTGGGGAAGGACAGTCTACGAAGTCTATGGCAGGGTGAAGAGGGGTGCCATCATGGCTGGCTCCTTGACTGGCATTTGGCAGGTGCTTTGCCACGGGATACTCCCAGGGATTTCTTAGGACGGCCCCTTGATCGTTTGGCAGGGGGGGCCTCTGCTGCAGGCCAGTGGGGTCTGAGGAGTCCCCCCTCTCCGTGGTGGCAGGGGAGGGTGTGGAACTGTCATCCTGCGGGCCACCAGGGGGAGGTGCAGGTGTTGTTTGTGCCGCAGGCCTGGCCCTCAGTACCGCCACTAGCTGGCCCAAGAGGTCAACGATTTGGCCCATGCGGGTGTCTATGGACCTCAGCAGCAGGCGGAGCTTGCGGGAATCTTCCTATGCCTGGCCCATTTGTCCCTGGGCCCGTTCATAGGCCCCAATGACTCTGGTGATGTTGTCCAGGGCTTCGGTCCCAGTGTCCGTTTGGCTCAAACTCCTCCTTGCCCTCCCATCTGCCCTGCTGTGACGGACCTGTTGCCTCACCACTGCATGCACCTGCATACTCTCCCTGCCCTCCTCTGTTGTTGGGGTGGGGTGGTCATCCTCTGGGGCAGGGCGAGTGTTGCAGGCAGCACTGGTGGTTGTGATGGTGGTTGTGGTGGTGGAGGCCGCACAGGTCGTTCCAGCAGGGGTCAGCGTGGTTGTTGTTGTTGCTGATGTGGTGGTGGGAGGGACAGTGGGGACCTGGGACCTGTTGCGCCCTGGCATGCCAGATGGGCCGGCTTCAAACTCCGCATCCTCGAAATCCAGGGAGACATCATCAGTGAGTCCATGTTCCGAGGGTGGAGGCGGGCTCTGCAAGTTGGTGTTGTCATCCTCTGCAGTCAGTCCTTGGTCACCTGTGGGACAGAGGGGAAATGGTAACTGACGGGCACCCCTCAGGCTTGCTGTTCAATGTATCTTATTTACAGGTCATGCAACACACAGTTTACTAGTTTGCACATTGCATGTCTGCACAGTAAGGTGCATCTTGACATGATGTGGAGGTACATACATCAATATTCAACAGTGTGACATGTCAATGGATACCATGCCCCACGTGCACATTTTGTGATTACGAGGACATGTTGTCATCTGTCAACTGGCGGCTATACGACTTGATGTGCAGCATCTTTGCTGATTACTCTGCCTGGCATGCGTCACATCTGCGCATGAACTAGCCATTGTCATCTCATGCATACCTTTGTCAAGTCCTGTGCTTTGATTTATTTTTTCTACAGACCATGCTTGCTTTGTTTTCATATGGTCCTTCAAGCTCAGCCCACAAGGATCTTACAGGTAGCATTCAGTGCTGTACATGTCTGGGCCCGGATTCACTTCAACATGGTATTTGGTGAGTCAAACTTTTGTTTCTGTGACACTTACATACGCTTAGCTGTCTGCACACTGTAATTTGATATTGTATCTGTGTCAATTTTGTTGGGATGTGAGGGCTTGTGTTGTCATATGGCTCCATGCTTTTGGGAAGGAATGGTGGTGTGCATGCACTGTCTACTCACCTGTTCTGTTGTCACATTGGGGTGGAGTTTCCAAGAAATCTCTCTGGCTGTGTGTTTAAGTGCTACTTCCTGCTCAGGGGTGGGACAGGGGTGCCTGGTGGGAGTTGTAGTGCAGGCCTCCCACCCCCAAACAGCCCTCCCTGGGAAGATGGCTACCTACCTGTTATGTGAGGGGGAACCTTACAATGACTGCCACATGCTTCTTGGTGGGTGTGGAGTGCTACATCCTGCTCAGGGGTGGGACAGGGGGGCCTGGTGGGAGTTGTTGTGCAGGCCTCCCACCCCCAAACAGCCCTCCCTGGGAAGATGGCTACCTACCTGTTAGGTCAAGGTGAACAATGCAATGGCTGCCACATGCTTCTGGGTGTGGGGGGTAGTGCTACATCCTGCTCAGGGGTGGGACAGGGGTGCCCGGTGGGAGTTGTAGTGCAGGCCTCCCAACCCCAACCACCCCTTCCTGTGAAGATGGCTACCTACCTGTAAGTTTGGTTGTTGTAATACGATGGCTGCCACATGCTTCTGGGTGTGGTGGAGTGCTACATCCTGCTCAGGGGTGGGACAGGGGTGCCTGGTGGGAGTTGTAGTGGAGGCCTCCCACCCCCAAACAGCCCTCCCTGGGAAGATGGCTACCTACCTGTTATGTGAGGGGGAACCTTACAATGGCTGCCACATGCTTCTGGGTGTGGTGGAGTGCTACATCCTGCTCAGGGGTGGGACAGGGGTGCCTGGTGGGAGTTGTAGTGAAGGCCTCCCACCCCCAAACAGCCCTCCCTGGGAAGATGGCTATCTACCTGTAAGTTTGGTTGTTGTAAAATACGATGGCTACCACATGCTTCTGGGTGTGGTGGAGTGCTACATCCTGCTCAGGGTTGGGACAGGGGTGCCTGGTGGGAGTTGTAGTGCAGGCCTCCCACCCCCAAACAGCCCTCCCTGGGAAGATGGCTACCTACCTGTTATGTGAGGGGGAACCTTACAATGACTGCCACATGCTTCTGGGTGGGTGTGGAGTGCTACATCCTGCTCAGGGGTGGGACAGGGGGGCCTGGTAGGAGTTATTATGCAGGCCTCCCACCCCCAAACAGCCCTCCCTGGGAAGATGGCTGCCTACCTGTTAGGTCAAGGTGAACAATGCAATGGCTGCCACATGCTTCTGGGTGTGGGGGGAGTGCTACGTCCTGCTCAGGGGTGGGACAGGGGGCCTGGTGGGAGTTGATGTGCAGGCCTCCCAACCCCAAACAGCCCTCCCTGGGAAGATGGCTACCTACCTGTTGGGTCAAGGTGAACAATGCAATGGCTGCCACATGCTTCTGGGTGTGGGGGGGGAGTGCTACATCCTGCTCAGGGGTGGGACAGGGGTGCCTGGTGGGAGTTGTAGTGCAGGCCTCCCAACCCCAAACACCCCTTCCTGTGAAGATGGCTACCTACCTGTAAGTTTGGTTGTTGTAATACGATGGCTGCCACATGCTTCTGGGTGTGGTGGAGTGCTAGATCCTGCTCAGGGGTGGGACAGGGGGGCCTGGTAGGAGTTGTTATGCAGGCTTCCCACCCCCAAACAGCCCTCCCTGGGAAGATGGCTGCCTACCTGTTAGGTCAAGGTGAACAATGCAATGGCTGCCACATGCTTCTGGGTGTGGGGGGAGTGCTACATCCAGGTCAGGGGTGGGACAGGGGGCCTGGTGGGAGTTGATGTGCAGGCTTCCCAACCCCAAACAGCCCTCCCTGGGAAGATGGCTACCTACCTGTTGGGTCAAGGTGAACAATGCAATGGCTGCCACATGCTTCTGGGTGTGGGGGGGAGTGCTACATCCTGCTCAGGGGTGGGACAGAGGTGCCTGGTGGGAGTTGTAGTGCAGGCCTCCCAACCCCAAACACCCCTTCCTGTGAAGATGGCTACCTACCTGTAAGTTTGGTTGTTATAATACGATGGCTGCCACATGCTTCTGGGTGTGGTGGAGTGCTAGATCCTGCTCAGGGGTGGGACAGGGGTGCCTGGTGGGAGTTGTAGTGCAGGCCTCACACCCCCAAACAGCCCTCCCTGGGAAGATGGCTACCTACCTGTTATGTGAGGGGGACCCTTACAATGACTGCCACATGCTTCTGGGTGGGTGTGGAGTGCTACATCCTGCTCAGGGGTGGGACAGGGGGGCTTGGTGGGAGTTGTTGTGCAGGCCTCCCACCCCCAAACAGCCCTCCCTGGGGAGATGGCTACCTACCTGTTGGGTCAAGGTGAACAATGCAATGGCTGCCACATGCTTCTGGGTGTGGGGGGAGTGCTACATCCTGCTCAGGGGTGGGACAGGGGTGCCTGGTGGGAGTTGTAGTGCAGGCCTCCCACCCCCAAACAGCCCTCCCTGGGAAGATGGCTACCTACCTGTTATGTGAGGGGGGACCTTACAATGACTGCCACATGCTTCTGGGTGGGTGGGGAGTGCTACATCCTGCTCAGGGGTGGGACAGGGGGGCCTGGTGGGAGTTGTAGTGCAGGCCTCCCACCCCCAAACAGCCCTCCCTGGGAAGATGGCTACCTACCTGTTAGGTCAAGGTGAACAATGCAATGGCTGCCACATGCTTCTGGGTGTGGGGGGGGAGTGCTACATCCTGCTCAGGGGTGGGTAAGGGAGACCTTGTGGGAGTTGTTGTGCTGGTTGCCTGGTCACATACAACCCTGTTAACGTTGGCTGCCTTTGGGGTGATTAAGATGGAGTGCATGTTACATCTGTGAGAGCTGTGTTGGGTATTGTGGTGCGCATGAATGCATTTGGGCCTGGCAGGTTTCGCTTTGTAGTTGTGCAAGACAGTACATAGCAGTGTTATGAGAGACATTTGTTGGTCCACAGCGGTGGCTATGCTACAGCCCTTCCACCGGCTCTCCCATTCATCACTGTTTGCGACCGCGGCGGTCGGGAACTGCGGAACGTACCGCTGTCACATCGGGGGAATCCTAATTTCACGGGCGGTTACTCCGCGTGCCTGGCAGCGGTTTTGGGTGTTTCCGCTGTGAATCCGACCCTCGCGGACGGTTTATCACCAGCTCCGCCCGCTGCGGGTGGGTTTTCGTTGCCTCTTTCCACCGCGGTCGGGTTTTTATGGCGGTTGATCCTAATCTGACCGCCGGTTTTGCCGCGGTACCAGCGGGCGGTTGATTTCCGCTACCATGGCGGTCGGGGTGGTTTTCCGACCGCCATCCTAATAGACTCCTTAGTGTGGGTGTAGGTAGGATGATCAGAAAGTGTGTAACTTATTGTTGCACCTATGTCTGTCTTCCATCTAGGAGACTCAGTGTATCCCAACTATCCATGGTGGTTGGCACCACTGAGGAATCCAACTACGCCAGGGGAAGTCTGCTTCAATGAGGTATATGACAGAACACGGCGGCTAGTGGAGCTGGCTTTTAGGCTCCTGAAGGCCAGATTCATATGTCTGGACAAGACTGGGGGAGCCCTCCTCTACTCACCCGTGAAGGTGTGTCAAATCACCCTGGCCTGCTGCACGCTCCACAACATTGCCCTGTGATGGAACATCCCTTATATCGTAGATGACAGAGACCATAAAGTGCCAAGGGGTGAGGATCCTGAAATGCCAAATGATGATGATACTGGGGAAGAGGAAGTTGCTGACTTGCTTCTAGATCTCATTGACAACTTCCTCTCATGAGTGTAAGTATGTTGTGGGATGTCATGACTTCGACTATTAAAGTAACGCGTGTTGTGATTATGTGAGGAATATGTTTAGGGAAAAATTAGGAAGCTTAAGCTCTGGCAAAATCTGGGGAAAGGTGTTTGTGGAGGAAGGTTTTGACACATGCTCAGTTTGTTGGTGTTGCTTTGTTTAGCTTAGATTTTTGTCATGGACTGTGTTCTCCAGGCGTTGACTATGTGAATTGTGTCATAGCTAATGTCTTTGTTTTGGTCTTTTTTAGGTACCTTCACCATGGCATCTTTATTTGGACATTTCAGAGCTGTGACATTATAGGTATATGATGCTGTTTGGATGTACAAAGGGCATATGGATTGTTCTTGGGAATGTCTGTCACAGACCTTTGGTGTACAAAACCCGTACCAAGACTGCTTGCACAGCGATAGTATGGAAGCTAAGAGGAATCCATTGGACTTGTTCTTTGTCGTGTGGTGATCCTAATGCAATATGTGTGCAATCATGTGCTCCAACAAAATGTTGTAGTGGGCCCAAATCATGCTAGTCTCTCTTCACATTGGCTAAATCCTCATTGTGTGTAAAGTGTATGTAGCAGTTGATGTGTCTCCTCATTATAGGACAAAGTGCTTGTGGCACATCCCTGACAATATGTTTGTGACATTCTACCAGATGCAGCAACACTGGATTGGAATGCCCGTGTGATCAGAAACTTTTGTACTGCCATATGTCTGTTTATTGGTTTTAATGGTGTGGGATTCTTTTTATGAAGTAGGTGATATGGCTCCTGCTAATGACATAGACCAATGGTATTTTGCCTATTCTATAGGAAATTGTCTGATGTATCCCCTCCTTCCATGTTGTTAAGGTCTGCACCTGAAAATGTGATCACTGACACATATTATTTGAGTCATGTTTGATTTGATATGTTTCTGTCATCATGCCAGTCTGTGATTGGAACAATGGAATAAAGATGTTATAAGACAAGACACTTGTATGTATGTATTGGTGTGACATGGTTGTGAACCTGAGCTAAACATTGTGTACATGCAACAAATCCATGCTTTCACAAGTAGCTTGTTTTGGCATTGTAAAGTTCACATGGGAGTACATATATACATTGCTAGATGTGAGAGTTACTACAGCAGACAATGAGTTTCTGACTTGTGTATTTATTAAAGTGGTAAAGGTGAAGAGATACATTGTACAAAAACAAACATAAAAAAGTGAAGTAGTCAGTCATGGTGAATGAAACCATAGTTGTAGATGCCAAATTGTCTGAAGTTCGAACTCCAAAGTCCAAAATAGTATTCCCATCCGAAATGGAAAAATGTCCAGAAATAGTCCACAGAGTGAATGTGTTGCACACACTGGAGGAAATTAAGGTAGAGATTTCTTGTTGGCGGTGGTGGGTGTCTTTCCATCCGTACCTCCTGGAGTTTTGCATTCACGTCCCCTCTCGCGACTGTGGGAGATCCACTGCTGCAGAGATAGGGGTGTCTGCAGGCGTGTCTTCCTCTGACAGGGCCTCTCTTCCTGTGTCTGCTGCAGATGTAGATGGCCCGGATGTAGTTGGACCACAGAAAGAGGTAGATGGTGGTGGAAAAGCCCCGCACAGGGTTGTGTTGATGTCCTGCAGCACCCCAATGAGCTGACCCATGTTGGTGTTGTGGGTGGCCAGCTCATGGTGTATGTCCCTCTGCAGCTGTTTCATCTCCCAGATTTACATCAGTACCTGGCCGATCACGTCTTGGGAGTCCTGATAGGCTCCCCAGACTTGGTTGATGTTGGCCTGGGTGTGAGTGGCCCCAGTGGCTTCACTCAGAGGGTCCACAGTATCCCTCTCGCGAACCCTACCCCCTCAGGCCTGGGCCTTGGCCCAGGGTGCACTCTTCTACTTGTTCCTGGTTCCTCAGTGACTGGGTTGGTAATTGTCACCTCAGAACCCATGACTGGGGAGCACAAGATGGGAGTAACTATGCTAGGTAAAACAGGTCGGGGGCAGGGGTTGTCTGAGGTGTTGCAGCTGGGGTGGGAGGTGTTGGTGTGGGCACAGTGAGACTCACTGTTGCCGCCTGCCCTGGCTGACCAGATGTGCCGGGACCATCACCCACATCCACATGGCCAGGAGTGTTGTCATCACTGAGGGCTTCATCCGGAGGTGACGTGGCAGCCTGTTCAGAGGACAAGCCCAGGGTAGCTGCTGTGCCAGATCGGCCTGTAGTGAAATAGAGAACATTGTTTTTTTTTTAGAGTTTTATATAGCGCAACTAGACCCGAGACATCGGGTATCAGAGTGCTTTACAGGAGCACCAGTTTCGTTACAGATGGACACATTCATTTTTGTTAGGCACGGGGAGATTAATGATTTGCCTAGAACCACAGCATGTTGAGCGTTGTTGCCAAGACTCGGACCCGGTTCCCCAGCTTCGAGGTCGACCGCTCTAGCTATAAGGCTACATCCCCTCTCCGTTGTTATTGGTGGAAGTGTGATTTCTACATCCAGATAGATGTTTTGTGCCACAATAATTAGAGATCTAGGGAAAACAAAATAGGTAGAGATTACTATTGTGATATATTTCTGTGGTATTGAACTTGTTAACAAGACATTTGGAAACATTCAATACATGTACTAGAATTGAACAGCTCATAAGATGTGCTGATATGTTGCATTATGGATTAAGGAATGAACTTGACATCTCCCAAACATTGAAGACAACACAGTGGAGAAGTAACATGTGTATTTGACCATTCCAAGGCCTTGTTGTGTACAATATAGCGGAACACACAACTTGGTTGTATATTTAGCATTAGTCATATTGTGAGCAGTGCAGAGTCAATGGGTCACCTGCCACTTCAAATCAGCTGGCTTATCTGAGTGCCCTAAAAATATTTGAGGTTCACACTTGATATGGTGTCACTCATGCCATCAATAGTTTCAGTTGAGGAGACCAGGACAAAATCAAGCTAAGTAGGCAGACATGTCTCTGAATAGAGCATTGTATATAGATTCCTTAGTCCATGAGAAATAAACATCAGTTGTAACATGTCAGACAAGTGAGAATGGGCAAAAGCACTATATCATCTTGTTATTTGTTACAGAAACAGGGCTCCATAGTAGTTGTAGTCATTTCAAACTCTACTTCCCAACACTTGACAAATGGTTAACCTCATGAGAAGTGAACATCAGTTGTAACGTGTCAGACAAGTGAGAATGGGCAAAATCACTATTGCATCTGGTTTTGAGTTATAGAAACAGGGCCTTATGGTAGTTGTAGTCATTTCAAACTCTACTTCCCAACACTTGCAAAATAGTTAGTGTTACATACCTGTTGTCAAAATGCAGTTGGGCTGGACCATACATTTACATATTGACACATATCATGGGTCCTAGGATGATGCTTTAATAGTAGTACACTTACAGACAGCATTCCAACATGTGGAATGTAATGAAGATTGATACATGTGATCTTATATTCAACAATACACATTGACACCGACAATCAAACATCTCTGATACTTTGAGTATTGGATGTTAGGAAAGCAGATAGACAATACAAAAGCAAAAGCTGAGATGAGAGTATAGTGACAGTTAGTGAGGTGTAACTTACCAGACTCCATTCCCCCAGCTTTTCCTGTCAAGCCCTCAGAATGCAGGATGGCCAAGACCTTCTCCTCCCAGGAAAACAGTTTTAATGGGGCGCTGAGAGGACCACCGCCAGTCCTCTGGGATTCCAGGTGTTGCTTGGAGGCCAGGAAACGCACCTTCCCCCTCAGGTCGTTCCACCTCTTCCTAATTTCCTCCTTTGTGCGCAGGGTGGCACCTAAAGCATTCACTCTGTCGACTATCCTGTCCCACATTTCCCTTTTCCTACTGAGAGGAGTATGTTGGACCTGGGCTACAAACAATTGTGGCTCCACTCTTATGTTTTCATCCACCAAGACTGACAATTCAGCCTCTGAAAAATTGGGATTTTTTATGTCAAATAAGTGTAAATTAAAGTGAGTGACAATGAAAAAATAACATCAGGGGACATTAGAAAAAAATTCAACAAACATGTGTGAGAGTGTTAAATGGGATAGGGAAAAAAGGGCTGCCTTCTCTGCACAAAAAAGTGTGGTGTCTGTTTTGATGTGCTGCAGTGGAGAGGCAAAGGATCATGGTCTGGGATGTAGTGTGTTTTATAGTGTGATTTGCAGGTGTGTCTACTTGGCCAATGGATATCAGCTGTGTTGTTTTTGTATACATCCAATGGGCACTTTTCTGATACTTTGCTGAGAGCGTACCGTGACGTCCTACTTCCATGGGGAAACCACCACGAGGGGACCGCCAGTACAACTGAGTTTTTGTTATTCGGCTCGGCGGGAAGCCGCTGCCCTGACAGTGACAGAGTACGCATCTCCAACATTGCAGTCCACTGCACCACTGGAGGGAACCACTCCGTCAATAGGCGGTTGGCGGTTCAGGCTCCATTCATTGTTATATGGCGGGCAGGAGACCGCCAGCTCAGCGGTCTTCTTAGGACCGCCGCCGCAGCAGTACGGTGGTGAGACTGCCAAACTCGTAATAGAGCCCGAGATCTTCATTCCCTTTGGGATTCCCCAGATGAAGCCTCTGCAATAGCCAAGCAATTGATCAAGGAAAGATTGAGAGAATATTTATAGAGGGGGATCTCAAGAGTTGCAAGGTAGGCAGTTTGACTGACAGATTCTTGGATTGCAAAAACACCCCAGAATATGAAGCATCTTTTGACAATATTATAGGTCTCCTACCCAAGCAGCTGTATCTAAAATTTAGATATGGGTCCCTCCCTATCCATAGCTTTACTGCTAATTGGGGAAATAACACTGGCTTGAGCATCTTATGTCTAGCACGCAAGCTGGAGTCTGAAACCTTGCACCATTTCTTTTCCTTTTGTAACACATAAACATTTTCCCATAAGAAGTGGTTCAAACCAGTGTGCCAATTCCTAGGCTTTAGACAATATGAAGCTGCCCTAAGAGTTCTGAGTTCTGGTGCTAGAGATGTGATAGTTATTAGCATCACCACATTTTTACATGCTGCATGGTTTACGTGAAAAAAAGACACCTTGAGGGCACTTCTGGCAGCTTCCCTAGTAGCAACTGATGTAATGGTAAGTCTTTTCTGCAATTGCCCAAATTTGTTCATGCCTTGCCTCATTTATATGCTATATTGTTACACTATTATATGATCTTTTTTAGCTTTACCGGCTAAAGGTATGGCTCTGTTTCATGCTGACTATCTCACTTCCCTGAATTATATCCGGATGTATTTCATTTAAAAATCTTTTTAATCACTATCTTGAATATGATTTTGCACAATGTGAATTCTGCTTTTTTTCAGAAACTGTGTTTTATAATCACTATAATGAGTTTTTGTAACCTTGTAACTTGCTATTTTGCACAGTATTCTGAAATGTCAATCATTGTTGTAAGTTTTTCGATCCATCTTCTATTCTGTTAATGATGCAGTGCATCTGAAATGTTATCAATTTTAAAGATAGCATGTATTATATTCTTGTATGTTTTATGGATTGAGAATCCCAAAAAAACAGATTATCATCATCAGCATTTATTTCTCTCTCAGCAATAATCACCCAGTGTCCTCCATTTTTTCACCTCTCCACTCATGCCTCCAGTTTAGACCAATGGTACACATGTAGTAATAGAGCTAACTTTAATTATACTGTTCTTTTCCTTCAAAGTCCCTTTGTTAAGGTCACAAAAAGTTATAATATTCCTTAACATCTTCTTTGTTAGCCATACTATGTTATTTCCAATAATGCTCAGGAGCATATCACAATCTACAAAACGGGGGGTGTACATAACTTGGTTGCTAATAGTTTTAAACATTCAAAACCGATTAAAATTAAGGGACAATGTCTGTAGAAGGTCTCTTACCATTCAAGATATTTTTACCATACCAAAATCAAATGTATATTTATAAATACACACATTGCAATGTTTAATAATAGTGATTGTCACAAAATATTTTCAATAATGCATTTAAAAAAACATGAATATGTTACTGAGTCTTTTTTAACATTTTTCAGACCACAAAGTGAAGCCAGAGAACCAACCACAAGGGGTCCCTGCACTCCAGCTGAAAAGTATACAGCTCTACCTCAGAGCCGTTTAAAAAAATCTTATGGTAAGCTCTCCTGGGGTCATGCATTGAATGACTCAGGAGACATACTGTGTGTTTTTTTCAATGCTGCCGATGGGCTGCTGCACTCCCTGAAGCCCCCCACACCATTAGAAAATGCTTGGTGTTGTCCCTGCCCACCAGGAGACAAATATATAATAGGGGATTCATTATGGGGCACTCCTTCTGTGGAGCAGTCAATAATAAATGAGTAACTCCTGTAACTCCCCTTTATGTTAGGGGCTGCAGGTGGAGCCTCAAGGCCCCGAAGGTCCCAGCCAGCTCCCCAGCCACCACTGTGATGACAGCTGGCCGTTTTTATTTTTTTATTTTTAAAGTGGGTGCCCCAGTGTCCACTCCGGGCACCCACATGCAGCTAAATCTTGGGGCCATGGGAAGAGCAACAGGACCCAGGACCTAGTAGGCTTTCCAGTCACCACTCTGCAAATGAGTCTCCTGGCGCACAACCTGTTGGGGGCTGAAGTTCCCTTAACTGCTGAGAGACCTTGTGGGCCAACTACCCCTCCTGTTACCTCCAGTGAGTCCCTTACAGCGGGATTCCTGAGAGCTAATCAGAGTCCTCGCCCCTTTCTTCCACTCAGCAAACATTATTACTAGTTAAAAAAAATATTGCAATTCACTTAAAAAAAAACAAAGGTTACAGGGACGTTATAGTTAGGAAATAGAATTTAAAAAAACCTTAGAAATTCACTGGGAAAAAACAAAGGTTACAGGAACGTTATAGTTAGGCTCAGATTTCACTTGTACAAAACTAGTTAAATTCAGTAGTTATAGTTACCTGAGCTTACGATAACTTACACCCCTGCAATGCACTGCTTTTGACCTCACATATTACATCACTCATGACATGGTCTGTGATATCACTGATGACATCACTGATGACATCTCAAATGACATCATCCACAGAATCACTCACACACCCACTCACACCTCCATACAACCTCTTGTACGCCCACTCTCACCTCCCACACAACCACTCACATACCCATTCATAGACCCATACAATTAGTCATACCTCCACTCACTCCTCCATAGAGCTACTCATACATCCACTCACTCACTCAAACAGCCACTCACACAACCGTTCACTCACCCATACAGCCACTCATACAACCAGTCACTCACCTGTACAGCCACTCACGTAGTCACACACTCATCCATACAGCTACTCACACACCCACTTATTTAGCTATACAGTCACTCACCCACCCACTCACCCATACAGCCTCTCAAAACACTCACTCACCCATACAAGCACTCACACACTCACTCATACACCCACACAAACACTTACATACCCATTTACAAATCCATACAAGCACTCACACATCCACTCACTCACAATACAGCCATTTACATAGACACTATCCAATATAGCCACTAACACAACTCCTTTAACCAAACACCCAAACAGCCACTCACTCACCCATACAGCCACTTACATATCCAGTTACCTACCAATACAGCCACTACGCATCCACTTACCCAGCCATAGAGCCACTCACACTGCTACTCACTCACCCATACAGCCACTGACACACCCACTCACTCACCAATACCGCCACTCACACAGCATCTCACTCACCACACAGCTACTCACACAACCACTTAATAACCCATACAGCCACTTACACACAATACACACAAGGATACATACAGTCACACAGCCACTCACATAATATATGTTAGAAGTAGTATCACTCAGTAGTAGTGCATCTAGTATACTAATTTAACTTTTGTATTAGGTTAGTATATATGTTTAACACCCATAAACTCTTAAAACACTCTCACAGGATGATGTCATCAGTGATATCATTTGAAATATCATCAGTGATGTCATGAGTGATGTCACTGAGCATGTCATGAGTGATGTAATATGTGAGGTCATAAGCAGTGCATTGCGGGGCGTAAGTTATCATTAGCTGAGGTAACTATAACTGCTGAATTTCACAGATTTTGTACGAGTGAAATCTGAGCCTAGCTATGTTACACAAGCTATTTACTCATATTCACATATACAAGCTGTTTACACATATCCAAGTTATCTACACATATTTAAGCCCATCAATTGTTCCAAAACTTCAATTTAGCTAAATACATTTGATTCAAACACCCACACTGATTACAAGTATTTTCCCTATTTTATTTCACACGACTCGGGTATTCTGTCTACATCTCCTAAAACTAGTTCTGACTTTAACAAATAGCCATCTAATTCAACAGAAAAATATCTCTGAAATGCATATACTCCTAATGACCTACTATTTATAAAAAAGAACTTATAATTTTTTTAAGACTGGTTTTTCTCTATCAGATATCAATTCTTTCATTGCCCACTAATATGTCCAATGTTAGGGGTTCCCCTTGAAGCGGCTTCCCGCCCGCAACAATCACTGGGACTTTGTCATTTGGGCCAGGAAGGGACTTCATCCCCCAGCCACATCGCGCTCCAGGAGGGGGCAGTGCTAACTGCAGATGCGCTCAAAGGCCTGACATCTCCCCGTAGCTTGGTACGCGCCCGAGCATGTGTCCGGGCAAAGACAGGACCAAGACGGGCTTGTCTTCACCCGGAAGAGGCTGGGCCACCCCCTTGGTTCCTCCGCTCCTGCAAGCATCTTCCCCCTACTGAGTAAATAGTTTATTTACCATTTGATATTTGGATTCCGCTCTCCAAACATAGGCAAACATAAACTTGTATCTGTAAAGGACTTTGCGTCAACTAACCTTGCCATCTCTTATCCTGAAACCACACTGGACTCCTTTTTAGTTTGAGCAGTCAGTGTGGTGTCCAAAGAAATAGAAATAGAACTTGCAGAAAGGCATTTGTCACTAGACAGAGGTGATGGGCTCAGCATTGCCTACACACGTATGAGTCCGACCCATCCAGTGCCCGCAGATGAAATTATAGATAGCTGCTTTAACTTAGCACAGTGGGTGTACAGAGGAGCCCCCGCTCAGCTGCTTGCGGGAGGGGTGGGGCAGCTTCGTTAGAAATGGAAACAGCTACACCTGACCTCTCAGAAATCAGCAGAGGGTGTGAACCCTCAGCAAGAAAAAGGAGGAAAACCAAGCTAGGCACCACATCTGGAATAACAAATAGCAATCTCACATCAGTAATCTCCGAATGCCCGATGCAGCATGCACCCAAGAGCTTCTAGAAACCATCATCCCCTGTTATGAAGAGGATCAGTTCCCTGGAAGAGGTCATCAGGGACTTTTCATCCAAGATAACCATGCAACCTTCAACCGTTGTCTTCACGCAGCCTAGTGACCAAGTTATCCCCATAAATGCTGAGAGTCTTAAGCATGAAAATGGACCCCAGTATACACAGTGTCCTCTAGGGAGGCCCCCATTGCCTGGACAGATGCCAATATGGCAAGTAGCTCTGCGCCGGCTTCTGAGAGAAGACATGTGCCGAGAGCAGACAAACCTTTAGGCAGCCTTAGACAAAGAAGGCCCTCCAGACCTAGTAGTATTCGTAACTCCCCCGCCCATCCCAACTCCTCAAAAGTACAACAGACTTTGAATTTACCCCATGAGTGTACCCCATATGTGGTGGTCCTAATGGGGGTTCCATCAGTTCAAGCTCATGGAGGAGAAACACATACCAAACTCAAATACAAAGTCTGTCATTGGCTCACACGAACCACCGCCTTTGCGTCCTGGGAATATGATAATATCTTATTCGTGAGGAGAGTCTGTTGGATTTGTCCTTCCCTAAAATCTAACAAGGGAGACTGCATAGTGATAAACTGCAGGTATCCAGACTTGGCTCACTGCTTGAAAAGAACTGGCATGAGGTCCTGCAATGGGGAAGCACAAGTGCCTTTATGTGTTCTCCCGCTGGGGAACTTCTACCATCCTCGCCTAACAAACGCACAGGGACAGGAGGCAAGGGGAAGCGCCTTTTGCACCTGAGTCGTTTTACAGGGAGTCCCCCCAAATCCAACTTGTAATAGATTACTTTCACTCTCACAATTGGACTCTAATGAGTAGTTGAAAAAGCATGGGAAACACTACAGAGGGCTCCATGGCAAGTTAGAGTCCACGCAGATTTCACCCTGCATATGGAGGATGACTATTATATTATCCTCAAGGAGAGTTGCGTCCAAAATTCAGTCCATGGTGCCCACATTTTGTCAGAGAGGGATGGTGCCTGCCTAGATCTGGTACAAACACCTTCGATAAAAACCACATGACAATTTAGTACGGATAAACACTGCTAGCACAAATTGACCCCTTGGTGAGGGGCCACATGACCCCCCTGACTCAGAGATGATTCTACCTCTTAGCAACTTATTGAGAGGCCCCAACCCAGCCCAGGAGGCTGTGGGATCCAAAACAAAGAATCCATCTGTAAATCGTCAATGGGACTTACAACTTCTCTCCTGGAGCATAGCAGGAATAAGTTTGAAATTGATTAATAAGGCATGGCTGTCTTTCATCTAAAAATTTGATCTCTTCTGCTGCCAAGAGACTTGGTCATGTGACTGTGTTGCTCTTGATGGGTTTTGTTCCTTCAGCTCCCCCACTATTCTGTCTAAAGTAGGGAGGGGCTATGGGAGCCTTCTAGTGCTGGTCTCTACCTCATTAAGGTGTTTTAATGTTAAGACATTAAGTTCTGGCCCCATTATCAGATTCTTAAATTATCCTTACCTAGGGCATTTAACATTATTTTAATTAATTTCTATTATAATTTTATCTTGACACAACCTGTGGAAATTATTGAGGACCTGGAACATACCCTTATCGACATATTAAGTAGAGAATCCTTAAATGTTTCTTTCATTTGAGCGGGGAACTTTAACATTGCCAAGTGTCCACATAGTGGGTCAGGGGTCTGTGGAATTAGAAATGAGACGGGAGAGCACATTGGCCACTTTCAGCATATGGCGAAGCCCTGACAAGTTTAATTTTAACTAATAAGCTGTTCTTCACCTCTGAGACAAACAGTGATCATAGTGTGGATGTTCCACCTTTTGTTGGTAGAGAGAAAGGTAGCATGATCAGCCATATTCTTCTGTCTGAGGATTTAGCTCCCCTACTGAAAAAATATGAGGTGTGCCCATCGCCATTTAGTGACCACCGTCCCGTAATTGTTAGCCTTGCCCTCCCACTATTAGCTTCTCAACCTATTAAGGTGACTCCCCCTTTAACCCACACACCTAATAAGGGGGTATGAAGGAAATTAATCTACGTTAACCCTGATGCAGTGTTCAGGGACCTTAATATCCAATGTTGCCTCTCGGATGCTGCTGACCCAGCAAGTATATGTGGCAGTTTTGTCAAGATATGCCAATTAGTCTAGGAAAGACTAACCTCCGATAAACTCCGAACAGACCACCATGTGCAATCCTGGTTTTATCATGAATGTACTAATGCTGATACAACACAAAAAAATATCTAATACAGTTCGAAGTGGCCAGGATGCATTCAGAATAGCAGGAGGGGGGACGCAATTGATACCTTGAAAGTGTGGTCCTCCTAAAAGATAATAGGGCATTCTGGGAGATTGCAAATCGACCATTCTTTTCCAGAAATTCAGTCACAGGTATAGAATGTCAAATATTGAAGCAAGAATGGGTCGAGCCTTTTACTGGCATTCTTAGCCCTAGCAATGGCGGTATCAACCCCCTGCCACAACTGATTTTTCTGTCTCAACCCAGAACTTTTAAAATTCAATGAGACTGTTACGGTAGCTAAAGTTCGAAAAGCAATCTTAAGCTCTGCAACAGGGAAAGCACCCGGACCAGACGGTGTCCCAGTCAAGCTTTTTAAACATAATCTTGATTTATGGGCCCCCCTGGTAACAAGTGTTTTAAGAGCAGCTGTTAAGGAGGGACTTATAGAGACCTGGAGGGAATCTATAATAGTCCCTATTTTTAAGAAAGGAGAAAGAAACTTCCCCGCAAATTATAGGCCCATCTCGCTGTTAGAAGCCTCAGTAAAAATATTTGGCAGGGTAATCCTAACAAGATTAGAAGACTGGGTGGAAGAGAAATCTTTTTTGCTGAAGTCCAATATGTGTTTCTCCCGGGCTTGGGTACGACCAAGCAAGCCCTTAACCTATCTTTGATTCTAGGTAAAAATGTCAAGGCCAGGATAGGGGCCTTACATATGGCTTTCATGGACCTCTCCTGTGCCTTTGACTTAGTGGACAGAGACATATTATGGGACATCATGGGTTGACCCCGCTTTATTGCACGTTATAAAAAGTTGACATCAAGACACCCACATAAGGGTCTGTTATACCCAACAAGGAGATTATACGCCTCCTTATTCAAGTAAATCGAGGCGTAAGACAAGGCTGTATTGTGGCCCCTTTTTTATTCTTAGCCTACATTAATGCCTTGGAGACCGTTTTAACATCATGCACTTGCAACGTCCCTAAAATAGGTTCCCTCCTAGTCCCTATGTTATTATATGCGGACAACAGGGTTTTAATTGCACGCACAGCATATGGATTACAATCACTTTTAAATGGTTTTATTTTATGCAAGAGATGAAGATCAAAGTGAATCATAAGAAATCTTATGTCATGACCTGTGACCCAAAGAATACCCGGTCAAAAAAATGTTTTATTGGGGGAACCGAAATTTTAAAATCAATAGATTTTAATTAGTTAGGTCTTATGTTTAATGAGAGCATGAACTGGGAAAGATTGATAATCAAGAGAAGACAGGGGATGGAGGCTGTTTTTGAATCAATTCTTAGATTCACTAGGAAGTTAGGACACAAGCCCTTAGCAGAAATGATCACGCTCTATAAAAGTAAAGCCCTTGGCGTGGGCACGTATGGAGCGGGAGTCTGGGGGCATACAATGCCCAAGGCCCTACAGGTGGCAGAGAATACATTTTTAAATAGGCTATAAGGGACGCAAAAGACATTCCAAGTTTTATTACTCTTATTGAACTTGGGGTAGGCTTTTTGGAAGATATGGTAGGTTTGGCTCCAACTATGGACCAACTGTGGACCAAAATTTGGACCACCCAAGAACTGGGCTTTTCCCGAAGCAGAGTCAAACATTGCCTTGCACAGAGTAATATGATAGCCATCCCTATGCTTAAATATATCAAAAATATCCTGTGCGACCTGGGATTGATCGACAATTTTGAAGACCCGAATAAGATATCCCCACATTTTAAGAACCTAGTTAAGGAACATTAAATTGCAAATAGGGGGGAAGCTAGCTTCACGAATGTCTTGGACTCGATAACGGTCCAATGACATGAGCCATTGTTCACCAAGAAGGGCATGGAGCCTTATCTGACATGGGTAAAGGCGCCGGAGCTTAGATTTTATCTCAAATGGCTTTGAGGGAATAAGATACATTTTTTAGTGGCCTTTCCTGTTTAAGGTACTTAGTTCGCAACATTACCGTGTTGCCCCTGTGACGGAAGGCCGTATCAATCAACCAAGCACTTTATGCTTTTTTGTGCGTTCATGGTTTCTTCACCCCATTCTTAGTGGCAGACCTTTTAATAAGGGTTTGCTTTTCCTCCAGCGCCTTGTCTCCATTGATATGTTGCTCAGTCTTGAACTTTATTACACAAGTATTGAAACTGAGAAGGAAATATGCTTTGTAACCTAAGAAACGCTAGTGTTTTAAACCTGAAGTATTCCTTGTGATAGCTTAATCTCAATATGAAATTCCTCTTTCTCGCTGGTTTTGACATTTAATCATGTCCTGGTTTGACTGTAATAAGATGTTTTGAACAGTGTTTTTACTGTGCTTTTGTGGTCAATTGACCGAATAAAGTTGTTGAACTGAACTGTCCAGTGTTACTTAAACTTGTGAAAAGTCACAGAATTTTAGGGCGTTTTCAATGTATATAATGCCCAACGCTGAACAGCATATCTAATACCAAGGTAACCAATACTGTTGTTACAGCATACAGTAAGGAAAGGGGTATCACTTTCAAAATAGTTAAATTAAAGAGAGTTTTCATTTTATACTGCCCATCTTCCTGTGCATTAATCAACAGTCATCGTAAAAAGGGTACTCTAGATCATGCGCTTTCATACAAGGTGATGTGTGTTGATGCTTCAAACACATATGACACTCATAATATTAAACCATAAATCATAGTTCAGTGATAGCTGGGGTGATCTTCACAACTTGTGGTCTTGAAAAGAAAAACTTAGCTAAGTCTTAAATTATACAACTCAACCACTCTACCAGCTCTATCATGCATCAGCAATAGTATACTCTAGATTACAAAATCTAATACTAGCAGGAGTGGTCTCTGTACTGAATGACTGACCCAATATCGGAGTCAACAATATTATGTAACACAAACTATTGTGTCAAAAATATAATTTACAAAAATATAGTTTCCTATTCTTATAATGGTCAGTACAAAAATATCGAAAAATATATATTGTTTCACCCTGTTGTTAACCCCTTTGCTGCTAGGCCCCAGAAATTAGCCAAAATACAGCTACATTTTTTTTTTTTTTTTATGGGAAAAAGTTCTGCAAATAAAAGCATCGTTTTTTTTCCCTGCAAATGGTATCAACAAAGGGTTTGTGGGGCTGAAATCACCATTTTCCCAGCTTTCAAGGACTGACAGACTTTTATCAGAAAACCAACATTTTTTACACAGTTTTGGCATTTTACTGGGACATAGCCTATTTTTGCTATTTTTTGTGCTTTCAACCTTCTTCCAGTTAATGGTAGGAATGGGTATGAAAGCAATAATGGATCCTGGAAAGCTATACATTTTAGAAAAGTATACAAAATTCTGCATTCAGCAAAGGGTCATTTGTGTAGATCCTTTAAGGTTTATTTATAGAAACAAACAGTTGAAAATAGGAAAAATTGAAAATGAGTTGAAAAAAACAGCCATTCGCTCCAACGTTTTCACCTGTAACTTCTTCTAATTATGACAGATGTTTGAAAACAATATACTGTTACATCCGCTGAACCATTCTGGTTGTGGGGATATATAGGACGTGTAGGTTCACCAAGAACCCGACGAACCCAGAGCCAATAACTGAGCAGCGTCTTGCAATGGTTTTTTATTATGTACCAGGTATATAGCAATTCATTTGGGAAAATATATAGTGAAAAATCGGGATGAAAGACACCTATGTATTTCTGACATCGGAACAAAATATAGAGTTTAGAAAAGGCAGCTATTTGCACATTTCCGAAATTGTGAGTACCCATACTAGCATGAGAATTATAGGACATTTTTCAAAGTGACTTCTTTTTACACATTGTCTTTCATTTGGAAGGCAGAAATGCATCAAAAGTCAATAGGTAATAACAGTTGCTCTACAATTCTGTGTTACCCTAAGTTTCCTGATATAAATGGTACCTCACTTGTGTGGGTAGGCCTAGTGCCCGCGACAGGAAACGGCTCAAAACGCAACGTGGACACACTTCATTTTTACAGTGAAAACTGACCCTTTTTTTGCAAGGTACCTGACTGTAGATTTTGAACCTTAGCTCTGCCGGCACTTAGGGAAACCTAGCAAACCTATACATTTTTTAAAACTAGACACCCAGGGGAATCAAGGATGGGGTGACTTGTCTGACTCTCACCAGGTTCTGTTACACATAATCCCTTGCAAACCTCAAACTTTGTGAAACATTTTCTTCACATTTCTGTGGTGGAAAGTTCCGGAATCTGCGTGGATCCACAAAATTCCACCCACCCCGCATCCCCTAAAGTCTTCTGAGAAAAACGGTACCTCACTTGTGTGGGTAGGCCTAGTGCCCGCGACAGGAAACGGCCCAAAACGCAATGTGGACACACCACATTTTCACTGTGAAAACGGACCCTTTTTTCTGCAAAGTGCCTAGCTGTAGATTTTGAACCCTAGCTCTGCCGGCACCTAGGGAAACCTAGCAAACCTATACATTTTTGAAAACTAGATACCCATGGAAATACAGGATGGGGTGACTTGTCTGGCTCTCACCAGGTTCTGTTACCCAGAATCCCTTGCAAACCTCAAACTTTGTCCAAAAAACACATTTTCTTCACATTTTTGTGGTGGAAAGTTCTAGAATCTGCATGGATCCACAAAATTCCACCCACCCCGCATTCCCCAAATTATTCTGAGAAAAATGGTACCTCACTTGTGTGGGTAGGCCTAGTGCCTGCAACAGGAAACGGCCCAAAACGCAACGTGAACACAACACATTTTCACAGTGAAAACTGACCCTTTTCTTGCAAAGTGCCTAGCTGTGGATTTTGAACCCTAGCTCTGCCGGCACCTAGGGAAACCTAGTCAACCTATGCATTTTTGACAACTAGACACCCAGGGGAATCCAGGATGGGGGGACTTGTCTGACTCCCACCAGGTTCTGTTACCCAGAATCCCTTGCAAACCTCAAACTTTGTAAATAAAAACACATTTTCCTCACATTTCTGTGATGGAAAGTTCTGGAATCTGCGTGGATCCACAAAATTCCACCCACCCCGCATTCCCCAAAGTCTTCCGAGAAAAATGGTACCTCACTTGTGTGGGTAGCTAGGGATCAAAATCTACAGCTAGGCACTTTGCAAAAAAAGGGTCAGTTTTCACTGTTAAAATGTGGTGTGTCCACGTTGCGTTTTAGGCCGTTTCCTGTCGCGGGCAGAAGTCCTACCAATGCAAGTGAGGTACCATTTTTATTGGAAGACTTTGGGAAATGCGTGGTGGGCTGAATTTGTTTAATTTACGCAGATCCCAGAACTTTCCATCACCGAAATGTGAGGAAAATGTGTTTTTTTTAACTAAGTTTGAGGTTTGCAAGGGATTCTGGGTAACAGAACCTGGTGAGAGTCACCCCATCCTGGATTCCCCTTGGTGTCTAGTTTTCAAAAATGTACATGTTTGCTAGGTTTCCCTATGTGCCGGCTGCGCTAAGGCCCAAACTCCACAGGTAGGCACATTGCTAAAAACAAGTCTGTGCCTAGTGGGCTTTCTGCCGCCCTGGGGGGAAAATCGGGGGGAGGGGGGTTTGCCCCAATATGCCACCAGGGGGGGGCAGAAAGACTGTGGAAATTTTTTTGGGGGGTGGGGGCATTGGTATGCCAATTCTGGGCAGCACCCACCCCCACACATAAAAAAAGCCAGCGTAATCGCTGGCGCCTAGTGGGCTCTCTGGGGGGGCAGATCTGGGGCTACTGCCCCTATCTGCCTCCTGTGGAGGCAGAAAGACTGTGGCATTTTTTGTGGGGGGGTGGGGCATTGGCATGCCCATTCTGGGCAGCCCCCACCCCGAACTTTGGAAAAAGAAAGATCCCTGGTGCCTAGTGGGCTTTCTGCCCCCCGGGGGGGCAGATAAGGGGCTATTGCCCCATCTACCTCACAGGGGGGGCAGAAAGACTGTACCATATTTTTTTGGGGTGGGGGCATTGACATACCCATTCTGGGTAGCCCCCACCCCTACGTATAAAAAAAACAAAAAATCCCTGGTGGCTAGTAGGCTTTCTGCCCCTCCCGGGGGCAGATCAGGGGCTATTGCCCCCATCTGCTTCCTGGGGGGGGCAGAAAGTCTTTTGCCTTCTTTGGGGGGGTAGTGTGGGGGCATTGGGATGCCCATTCTGGGCAGCCCTCACCCCCTGGCCTATAACAAAATAATCCCTGGCGTCTAGGGTGCTTTCTGCCCCCCCGTGGGGGCATATTGGGGGCTACTGCACCCATCTGCTCTCCAAGGGGGGAGAAAGACTGTCTTTGGCAAAAATCTATGGGGGGAGCAAAGGCCCTTCCCAAGGGGCCGCTCCCCCCTCCCTGGTACTAGTGGGTGGATCCCTGCTTGTGGATCGCCCTCCTGGGGTGATCCCCAAGCAGGGATCCACTAGTGAAGATTTTCCCCTTTCCAACGATACCTCTCCCATGTGTTTCGGTGCTCGGGGGGCTGAGATAGCCCCACAGGCACTGAAACTGTGAAACTGAAACTAAGTTTCAGTTTCGTTTTCATTACGACAGCGCGCCATGCGCCCGATCGTCATTACAATGAAAACCCCTAACAGGCTTCGGGAGGTTGGGGAAGCTCTTCCCCACCTCCCAAGGCAAAAAAAAAGGGAAATCCCTCTGCTGTCTGCAGCAGAGGGATTTTCCGTGCCTGTGCTCATGACGGAATGGTTCCGTCATGAGCACAGAAGAACCGGTGCTCATGACAGAACCATTCCGTCATGAGCACCCAACGGGTTAAAAAACATGCATAAATATTGATCATATATATATGTTTTAAGACTGTAAGGAATGCGTGCCGTTTGGTTTTTATAAAGATACTGTTATGATGCCTCAATTTGCAGTTAAAGACTCGAATAATAATCCAGTCCGGGTTGTACACATTGCATTGTGATGCATGATGGAACTTGAGAATAAGAGGAACTTTACAATTACCGGCATAACTCTTAGAAGCACAGTCTGTAAATAACTTAAAAGGAATCTCATTTATAGAGTTTATACTGTTGTTACCAACACTGAGAAAACGAAGTTATGCAGTACTGTTATTGTTATTTTCCCCTCATGGTTGTGTATACCCAATCAATGCAAAGACTAGTGCGTCTTTTATGTTTAGTGATTGAAAATACTTTAAAAAGAGTACCAATATGGCGCATTGTAGGTTGACAAAGGCAGCGTGACTGCCAAAACGCGTCCCTCTTTTTGATGTTCCTGTGTCCGATGTGACTGGTGGAATAAACAGGAGAATTCCCGTGACAACGAGTGCCGGCTCCCTTTATCATATAGGGGTTTGGGGAGACTATTTTTCATATTTTCAGCGCAAGCGGTAGCGCTGCAATCTGTGCACCACCAGCGATTTGGTAGCACGCCAGCACACCGCAACTTTTGCTTTAAGGATGTTACAGGCAGGCGTGCCCCCATGTAGGGAGTGCGACGATGGAGACGAGGAGAAGGCCCATGTGGAGAGGAAGGTTCAACGCTGGAAGTTGAAGTTCATTCGGCGGGGACTGGAGCTCCTCTGCGAAAGGCATATCCTCACCCTAGGAATACCACCCTTACTTTGGAGCTGGGCACCGCGGACGGCACTGGCCTAGCAGCGGTGATGTCATGGGACCCTACGACTGATTATGTAATCGGGTCACACCGGACACGGAAATTTCATTATTCACAGTATAAGGTCGCCTCTGTGAGCTCCTTTCTTTAATGGAAACTGTTCAGGTTGAAAGCAGAGTTTGTTTCACAGTGAGCAGACAGCCCGTTGGAACGAAGGAGATAGGAGCTGATAAGGAACTGAAAGGTGACTAATCTGGAAGTAATTTTGTTTTAAGACTGTAAGGAATGCGTGCCATTTGGTTTTTATAAAGACACTGTTATGATGCCTCAATTTGCAGTTAAAAACTCAAATAATAATCCAGTCCGGGTTTTACACATTGCATTGTGATGCATGATGGGGCTTGAGAATAAGAGGAACTTTACAATTACCGGCATAACTCTCAGCAGCACAGTCTGTAAATAACTTTAAAGGAATCTCATTTATAGAGTTTATACTGTTGTTACTTCTGTAAAAATACTATGTATGGCAGCTTGTCCCACAGTTTCAGTGTGTGAGCAAGCCTGCGTGGTCAGGCGAAACGCGTTACTGAAGAATAAACCAACTGTTGGTAGCACATTCTCCTGAGTTATCGCTCTATTAATGTGTACTGAGGAATATATATATATATAATGTTTTTTTTCTTTACATGAAACAGAAAAAATATTTGCAATTCAAAAAATAAAATAAGAAATAATAAAAAAACAAAAAGACATTTACAAAAAAAGTTATAACATTTTAAAATCAAATAAAAATATAAAAACGTGCTATTAAATTATAAACAACCATTAATAACAAATATATGTAACGAATATTAGGAAATGTTTTGGAGACTGGGAATAATAGATAGTCTATTCCCACTCCAGTTTATGCAACATTAAAGAAAGTGTAGGACTTCCAAGGGGTTAAATATATTTTTCCCACTCCAAACAGTGCAACAGTATGGAAAGCGTTGTACTTTGGAGGAATTATATTTACTATTCCTACTCTATTCTCTGCAACAGTAGAGGAAAGCGTCGGACTTCAGAGTGGTTAAATTTTCTAAACCCACTCCAGTCTGTGCAACAATAGGAAAAGCGTTTGACTCGGAGGGGTTACATTTACTATACCCACTCCAGTTTGTGCAACAGTAGGGAAAGTGTTGGACTTCAGAGTGGTAAGATTTACTATTCCCACTCCAGCCTAAGAAACAGTAGGGAAGGATTTGGACTTCTGAGGGGTAAGATTTTCTATTCCCACTCCAGTCTGTGCAAAAGTAGGGAAAGTGTTGGACTTCGGAGGGGTTAAATTTACTATTCCTACTCCAGTCTGTGCAACAGTAGAGAAATCATTGGACTTTGAAGAGGTAAGATTTACTATTCCTGCTCCAGTCTGTCCAACAGTAGGGAAAGCGTTGGAATTCAGAGGGGAAAGATTTACTATTCCAACTTCAATCTGTGCAACAGAAGAGAAAGCGTTGGACTTTGGAGGGGTTACATTTACTATTCCCGCTCCAGTCTAAGCAACAGTAGGTAAACTACTTCACTTCAAACACATTATGGGTCATAGTTATGAAGCCAGCTGTGTCGCACTTGTGATGCATGCGCGACGCAACTCAAAAATGAGATTTATGAAGCCACGCAAGGCTACTTTGAGTGGTCCTGAGTGGCTTCATAAATTTGGAGTACTGCAACGCAGCACAAATTGCTGCATTGTGTTACTCTGCCCTGGGAAGGCGTTCAATTGGCATTGCGTACGTGTTCCCACGCATCTCCCATCGTTCTTGACACATTCCCAGATTTTCCTAAAGTGCTAGACCTGGGAATGCCCCAAAAAGGTACTCCTTCTCAGGAAAGGCGTAACAAGGAGAAATATCGTTATTTCTCCTTGTTACTTCCTCTATGTATGTGTGCTGCATTCTGCGGCGCACATAAAAAGAAAAATAAGCCTCTCAGGATTGTTTTCACACAGGAAGGTGCAATTTACATAATTGCTCATTCATTGCATAATTAATTAATAATTAATTGGTAATTCATTATTACTAATTAATTGGTAATTCATTATTACTTAAGAAACTTCCCACCCAACAACCCTACAATCCCACACCTAAAATATTACTAAAATATATAATTATTACACAATTGACATAATTATTAATGAATAATTGATCCTTGATTGAAACAATGTTGTCACTACCAGAAAGGAGGTAATACACCAAGCATTACCATCATGTGTGATGTCTCATTATTAGATGTTATAATTACTCTTACCTCAGAAATAGTTGTTGGTGAACTCTGTGCATTGTGCATGTCCCTCTGCTGCATGTGTACCCTCCTGCTGCACCAATAGTGGTGGTAATTCATCATCAGAGTCAGAATCAGGCTCTGTGGGGGTGTCATGGAGACCATTCTTCATTGCGATATTGTGCATTATGGCACATGTGGTGATGATCTTGCAGCATGTATTCGATCTGTACAGTAGAGCCCCACTGGTCTTGTGAAGGCAGCGAAACCGGAGCGTCAGGATCCCAAAGGTCCGCTCTATGATAGAATGCATTGTCTTGTGTGCCCTCTTGTACTGCCTTTCACTTCTTGTCCTTGGATTCAGGTAACGTGTGAGTAACCAGGGACATAAGGCACATGCACTGTCACCTTAAGAGCATGAGAAGGAATGCCATTAGGTCACATTACACAAACTGAACTGGCCACCATATTCATTGAGTCGCGATTCTCTTACCTAGTAAGAAACCATTGCAAAGTTCACCCTGTGGCAATAGGTTTTGTATTCCCCTGTGACGGAACATGAATGAGTAGTGGGTGCTGCCTGGGAATCAGGCCACAAGGTCATGTTATGATACAGCAGGCATCACAAACTACCTGCACATTGAGGGAGTGTGAGCTTTTCCTGTTCCTGTATATGTATTCAGTTGCTGAGTGGGGACATATTGCAATATGTGTGCCATTAACATTGCCAATGACTTTGGGGAACTGTGCTACCCTGTAGAACATCAATTTGGTTTTTCGAAATAATTGGGGGGCATTGGCGAATGGTATATACTGACTAACTTTGCTCATCATGATATCCAGAAACCTGTGAAAGAACATGGAAAAAGAACTTTGTGATACCCCCCGGTCACTGCTGTGACCCCCTGATAACTGTCAGAAGCTAAGAGGTGTGGGCAACACAATACCTGTACATGTGATGAGATTGCGTTGCTTCTGAGTGTTGGGGCCTATAGCTCAGGTTGTTACTCAGCAATTAATCAAGTATTACCTGACTACTGAGTCTGTACCTCTCATAAATTTCCTCCTCAGTTCGTTCAAACAGGGTGACCCGCACCCTGAATATCCTCTCCTGTCTCCTCCTTCTTCTCTGCCACCCAGCCAAAATCCTCATCCTCCATTCCAGAAAGTACAAAACCACCATTGTGAAAGAGCCTGATGCATTTTGGGTGCCTTTTTATAGTTTGCACCTGATTACCACCTGATTCGAATCAATGCTAATTGCATTTCCTAAATGGCCATTTTGCGACTAGCCGCAATTAGGAAATCCGTTGTACATGTGGTTAGCGATTCGCAATTTGAAAATCCCTATTTGCGGTTTCCTATTTTGTGATTTCCAAAATACGATTTCTACTAGATAGGAATCGTATTTTGCACCAACACAAATGCCTTTCGTACATTCCGAAATGGCATTTTACATTTCCTAACGGCTCGAAATTGTTTGCACCGTTAGGAAATGCAAAATGCCTTCGTACATGTGGCCCTATATGTGCTAGTGGTCCATAGGACAACATGGGCTGCCAACCGGGCACCCTCAAGATTGGTAGCTCCATTATGGTACCACTAAATAAGTCATGTTTGGTATCAAACAACATGCCTTCTCCCCCGACACGATTCACGTGCCCTGGGTGACATGGCATGCACCCAGAGGGCACTTTAGAGATGGCCTCTTGGTTACCCCCAGCTTTACTCTGCTCTAGGTGACCAGTCTGCACTTTCCCACACCTGCTGCTGCCAAGACAGGATTCTTACCTCCTGCCAGGCAGTGTGATCAGTCCCTAGAATCAGAAACAAAGGCTGGGCAGGAAGGAGGTCACCCCTCCCTCCTCTCCAGCTGGCTATTGAATTGGTACACCAGAGTGGTGAGCTTCAAAGGCTGCACCGCCTCTGATATGCATCTGGGCTGTACCCCTGAGAAGGAAAAGCCCTCCTCTTGCCCCAGGCGCGCTTGCACCTGGACACGGTGGGAAATTAGCTATGCATGAGATGTACACCCCCAGGAAGGCTGGCCACGCCTCTTCGGTTGGCAGCCTGGACTGTACACCTAAAAATGAATTCTGCCATCTTTAGGAGGGCAGAAATAGTGCGTCCTGGGTAGAAAAGGTGACCTACACCACCGAATGTGGTTACCTCAGGGACGTACTAGCTGCAGGGACAAGCTGCCCATTGGCTACTAGCTCCCACATGCCTAACTCCCCTAAATCTAGGATTTAAGAGACCCCACTGACACCAGAACCTCAGATCTGAACAACTTACTTCAAAGAAGGACGAAGAGGAGACCCATGTCGGCGACAACAGGACTTTGCCCACCAGCATAAAGCAAAATAGGGATACTTTGTCCCTATGGCAACAGACTTGGAACGGAGTGAATGACCCTCATCGTTTGCTAAGATCCGACACTCCTGCAGAGAGGGACCCTTCTGGAAGCCAGAAGCACCCTCAGTCTCCCCTGGACTAGTGGCACTAGTCTCCAGCAAACTGCAGGTAAAAGCACTCACCAGATCCAAAGAATCGACCAAATCCAGGTTGTCCAGTGCGTTGTGGGAATTGTAGTCTCACCAGCCCCAAAGTTTCAGGCCGCTACATTACTCCCCCAGACCCAGTGAAGTTCCAGAAGCTTTTCGTTTTGCTTACCGCTGCGAAGGCTTGCTGGTCACCAATACCGTAACCGACTCCTACACTTGAAGCTGCATCTACAGAGAACACAGTGCAACCATCATCCAATGTCAGCAGCTGTGTACCTGTTGTGTTTTTGCATTCTGTTTCTTGCAACCCTGTGTAAGCAGTAAAATCAGCACCACCCGTGGTTCCCGATCAGCATCAAAGGGCACCAAGGACAGCCTGAACAACTCTGCACCCGGACTTCACAGGTTAGGCAAAGTTGATCTGACGGTTGTGGCTTGGTCCTGGGGCCCACATGACCTTAACTCTATAAGGCTTCCAAGTAATTCAACTTGCAAATGACTGATTGCCAATAGTGGATTTTGTCATTGACCACAATGTTATCTTGTCTTACTGCACTGATTTAATATTGCTTCAAAAATCTATAACTCCGGTTATATGTATGCTATTCCATTCATCTTGGTTTATAAATTAAGATACAAATACACTCTATTGTTATAAATTGGTGTGGGATTTCTCTCGTGTTGTGTCAATTACTTACCATCCACGTTGGTGCTCTGAAATGCTTAACACATGTTCCTCTAGTAAAGCCTGTTTGCCTGTATACCAGGACTGAGCTAGGGATTTATTAGTGTGAATCCAAGGACCATCTTTGGGATATCGTAATAATATTACATGGCAGGCTACCCAGCCATACCACATAATATTCCACTTTCCTACAGCAAGTATTCATTTCCCATTAGATCATCGAATATTTTGTTGGCTCATAAGGTACTACTGTAAATATATTTTTTAATACATTTTTAAAGTGATCTATCTTTACCTATCTCAAAAGAATACTTTGCGACTGTGAGCTTCATAAAATTCGATTTCCTACGCATCTTTCAAAATATTTTTGTAGGACTTCATAATCTCCCAGGTTTCATTATTTTTGCTGCACAGACAATACAGATATATTTTTTTACCTGAATGAGAATTAAATATTGCATGCTTCTGTGATATGATTTGATGGAACTCTATTTTTACTCTTTTAGGCAAACTGTGGGTTGTAACTAGTTTTGCAGGTTTTGTTAAATAACATAATTCAAAATCAATAAATTGTAAAGTAAAGAAAAAGAGGGAAGTTACCATCAAAGGCCTCAGTGCTACAGGGTGGGTGCTAAGCAGGCTGTCACATATGCATGCTTGTTTGGGTGATAGATAGATCCACGGTTCTTATTTTTTTATTTTGGTCTGTTTCGATTAAAAATTTGAAAAAGTTATACAAGTGAAAAGTTCCAGATTGGGTATCGCCTTGTCGGCCTTGAGTTTAGACAAACAGAGTTTCCTTTGCAGGTCACATCTCCATAAAAGTGGGAAACAGTTCTTTTTGCCCATGCTAGTAACAAAGACTGGTCATCTGTAAAGAACTGGTGACTGTAAATACACTGTAGGAAAGAACAGTCCAATGAGAAGGTTTTGATTTTTTTGGTGAACATTTACCAATACCCTATTACTGTTTGTTGCTATAACTG
This sequence comes from Calotriton arnoldi, assembly GCA_963921515.1. NCBI lineage: Eukaryota > Metazoa > Chordata > Amphibia > Caudata > Salamandridae > Calotriton > Calotriton arnoldi. The sequence goes on along the minus strand of CAWUFW010001712.1, from coordinate 102,064 downwards.
TCTGATGTATTTAGTTAAAAGCATAAAAGATTAGGAAAAAGCACGGTTCCATGGTTAAATACACGTGAGATTATAAAAGCAAAACTTCACAACCAATAAAATTTAAATACAAAGCTTAGGAAACTGACTAAGGTCATTAACACTAGGTAACATGCTAGAAAGGCCACCCCCAAGGCCATTGTATCCTGCTGTTTTTAAAAAAACGTGGAGCAGCTCGAAAGCATAAAAAGAGAATTTAAAGAAAACATAAAGTAAGCGTTCGTTCTTCAACTCTCCCCTCTTCTTGTAAGTACACACCTTAGAGCCTTTTCACGTTTCTTTATCAAGGCTAATTAAAACCCAATACAGCTCTCGGTAAAATCTGTTCAAAATCTTGAAGCACCTGTTATGACAGAATGCCCAGAGACATGGTAGCTAGGAGCCAAGGCACCTGCTACCTTATGTCTCACAGTATGTTCGATTTTGTGCAGAACTAACAGCAAAAAAGCAAATGTCGCTTTTTTTCATTTAACAGTTTTACGTATCATGCAGAATCTGAAGTGGATTCGTTTATTGAACACTATTAACATTTCTCCAATTTGAATAGTTATGTATATTAACGACTAATACCAATATTTTAAATTTGTATTCAGTCGATACTGCAAACTTACCAGTGAGTAATAAGGATCTGTAGCAAGCATGTCTTAACAAATTAATAACTTTTAACAACTTTATTGTAAAAGTTACGTTTAGCACAATACTATAATGCCATTGTGCGAGAATTAGAATGCAAAGGTCACAAAAAACTTGTTATTTTAGATTATGGTTCTAGGCAGAACTCATTCAGTCAAACACAAATTCCTTGAATTTTCATGTCATTTTTGGTGGTCGGCAGCATATAGAATGAGGCCGAGTTCATCAAGTATTTTAAAAATAAATAGATTATTTTTGAAATGCCCTCCCTAATCCTCTCCCCTACCTCATTTATTGCACTGTTCGCTCCCCTGTACACCCGCTGCCAAAACCCTAATGCATTCGCCTGCATAGTGCTCACAATAACAAAAGCTCTATTTCTGTAATCGCAGAAGATAGTTCTTCTGTGACGTCTGCAGGGTGACAGACATAGCACAGGGGTCATCTTCTATAAATATAGAAGCAGAGCATCTATGTATTAAATGAGCCCGATGAGGTGAGGTGGCCGAGTGTACAGTGACAGCTGCCATGACACGGGAGGAACTGAAAAGTTTAGCTTTTGCTTTGCTGTGTATGGGCCATTCTAAAATATTAATGTATGGAAGAGACAAACATAGGAGGCAATGTTTGAACCCAAATCGGATGCACAAATATTCAGATGTAGCCTCCTAAAACAGTTTCCCCAGTTTACTCACTAGCATTTCCAAAGCCAACTGCATGAGGTAACAAGCAGCCAACAAGCCAGTAGTGTGAATGACAAATGGAACATTTACCGTTACTTCCCCCGCAATGTCGATGATAAAGTGGCTGCACTACACATATAAAAAAGACAGAAGTTGACAGTGGCAGGGTTTGTGCCTCATTTATAGGCAAACAATGACATATGCAATGGCCGCAGGGTGCAAAGAAACACGTATAGCCTGTGGTAAAGAAAAGGGCCAAGATTGAAATACCTTCTAATGCATAACTGATAAAACAGGTGTATGCAGAAGGGTGGGGCCGACAGTCAAGACATGTGACAAACGTAGTCAATGAAGTGCGCCACGCACAGAATTTTGTAGACGAAGAAAAAATACATACAGAAACTCAGGGGACTGTTCAATTTGAGGAAGTTAATAACAAAAATGTGCTTTGGCGCAAGAATACTAGAGTGTGAAAAATGAAGAGTTGGGATGCTAGCCAGGGTAAATGCCGGTGGTTTCGTCTGTTTGCAAGCATGCCTCCCGTCAGATTTTGTGTGTTTGATGGAATTCCCTAAGTGGCCAAGGGTATGCAAATATGTGGGAACCTTGCTCACTGTGCCTTAGGATCCAAGCTATTCTTCAGTGACAAGGCATAACAAGGATAAAACCGGTCTGGGGTTGCTTGCGTTCCCTTTTAATGGTAGGGGGGGGGGCTTCTCTAGAGGTCTGGGATGCACTGTTCCCATGAGGAGCAGGGTCATAAGGTGGGTCTCTGTCTAGAGTGGCAGAGTGAATGACACATAAAAGCTTGGAATGCTACCCAGAGCGAGTGCCAGTGGCTCTGACTTTTGGCAAGCATTGCTCCCATGCTTTTTGTGTGTTACCACATGAAGAAGCTTAAAATGAGCACAGATACACTCACCTAGATGCTGTTATCGTCACAACTACTAGCTACAAATATAACAGTGAATCACAGTGAAAAGATGCTAGTAATACATGTTGCTGTCAATATCTAAGAGGAATCAAGGATGCAAACAGGATTGTGATCTAAAAAAAACTAAAACAGCTAACCTAGTCATTCCAGACCTGATTCAAAAACTGCACTTTTGAGTAATTTTACACATCTGAGTAAGTTTACTACTTTTCGGTATTCCCAAACTGCACTTTTGTAGTAACTTATACATTTGTAGTAACTTACACTTTTATAGTAAGTCCAGCACTATTCATGGCCAACCACTGGTACTGCAACCTCCATTATTTTCTATGGGAGGGTGTTGCAGTGCAAGTGGTTGACCATGTGTAGTGCTGGACTTATTCTTTTTTTAAGTAGTAACTTACACTCAGAGTTTGTGAATGCTGAAAAGGAGTAAACTTACTCAAAAGTGTACACTTACTCCAAAGTTTAACTTACCTTTGTAAATCAGGCTCTATAATCTTGAGAAAAAAGATAGGAAAATACATCAAAACAGCCTATATTATACCCAAACTGTCCCCAAAACCAGAAGACCTAACCTGATTTTTTGCTTATCAGTACCAATCCTGAAAAAGGTGCAAACTAGCGCTCTGTAAAAAATCAAATTATGCAAAATTCAGATCATTTTGTGATGTATAGTTTAAAGTATCTCCTGGATAAATTAAAACCGATGACTCATCTTGAAACAGCAAAAACCCATTTTACAGTGAAACACCAGCCACATAGTTATAAGAGTAAATCAAACAATAAAGCTTAAATCTAACAGGGGAAGTCAAAATAAGCAGATAGGCAAGGAACCAGACAACTGAGCAGCAATGCAGTATTCCTCTCCCTAGATGAATGAAGATGTGAATTAACATAGTTTGGCTAGCACATGTACACTACAACTATACCCCTACTAACCAATATTGACAGTGATGGTTTCTTTAAGACATGCCTATTGTACAAAATATGGGATGTGACTAAATTGGAGTATTAAGGTAAAAATCCCCACTTGGCTTTGTGTTATATTATATCTTGTGCTGCAATGTCTTGCAAATTATGTGTAATAGCTTTTCGATTTCTACAATTGAGATCTAATGCACAAAAGGTAGCCTAAAGCTGATGATATTACTAATGAGTTATAATATTTTAATTACTCAATGGGAAACAAAAAATGCGATCAAAGTAATTTCCTCTTGATACTTATTCATCAAAGCAATTCATTGGTGACATTAATAATATTAATCAGTATGCATTCAAGTATTAGTGAAATTTCACATCCATCAAATGTTTAAACCTTTTGTTACAAAAATGTAAATATTTCTGTGATTATGAATTTGCTTTCATTCTGTTGTTGCAAAGCATTTTAAGGCCTTTGCAAGAATCTGGAAAGCATTATAAACTTTTACAGTGTAATACAATTTTCCCAAAAGTCTCTCACAATTTCACTTTCTTGTGTATATGCATATTTTTGAGCAGTTACCTGCCCTTGGACTTAGGACTGTATCACCTTTTCATAAATGTGTAGTTTGTCTTAACACAACAGGCGTATTTGTAGGCACATGTTCATCCCGGAGGACTCTCATGGTGCTATTGATAACAGATGTTTAGTATTGCCCAACTCAATGGTACTCATTTTATGACATTTGGAAGGACTAAAGTCTAAAGACCTGATTCCGAGTGTGGCGGTCTGACCGCCGTACTGCCGCGGTGGCGGCCCCTAGAAGACCGCTGCGCCGGCAGTGTTCCGCCTGCCATATTAGGAGGCATGCAGCTTGAAACACCGACCGCGTCAACAGGGTTGCTCCCGCCTGGCCGCGGCGGTCTGCAATGTTGGCGATGCGTACCGTCGCCATCAGGGCTACGGCTTCCTGCCGAGCATATTATGACAAAACAGTTGTACTGGGGGTCCCGCTGCGGCGGTTCCCCAATGGCAGTAGACCGCCGCTGTATGCTCGCAGCAGAGCACCACAGCAGTGCCCATTGGTTGTATTAAAAAACTACACAGCTGATGTCCATTGGCCAAGTGGATATGCCTGCAAATCACACTATAAAACACATTCCATCCCTGACCATGATCCTTTGCTTCTCAACTGCAGCACTGCACGACAGCCACCACCATTTTGTGTTTTTGAGATAAGGCAGCCCTTTTTTCCATCATACCATTTAACACTCTCCACACCCTTTTTTGCTCTTTCTTGTTATCTCTAATATCCCTTGCTTTTTTTTCATTGTCACTTAACTTTAATTTGTAGTTATGCCTCGCTCCAAAAAGCCACATTTTACAGAGGCTGAGTTGTCTGTCATGGTGGATGAAAGTAGAGCCACAATTGTTAGGAGCCCAAGTCCAACATACTCCTCTCAGTAGGAAATGAAAATGTGGGCCAGGATAGTCAGCAAAGTGAATGCTGTAGGTACTATCCTGCGCACACAGCAGGAAAGTAGGAAGAGGTAGAATGACCTGAGGACGAAGGTGCATTCCCTGGCCTCCAAGCACCATCTGGAGGCCCAAAGGACCGGCGGTGGTCCTCATAGCACCCCATTACAATTCTTTCCCTGGGAGGAGAAGGTCTTGGTCATCGTGTATTCTGAGGGCTTGACAGAAATAGCTGGGGGAGTGGAGCCTGGTAAGTGACACTTCACTAACTGTCACAATACTTCAATGTCCTTTTTGCTCTCACCTCTACTTTTGCTATTATGTTGTCTATCTACTTTCCTAAAATGCAATCCTCAAAGTATCTGAGACGTTGGTTTGTTAGTGAAAATGTGTATTGCTGCTTATAGGATCACATGATTCAAACTCCATTACATGCCACATGTTGGAATATTGTCTGTAAGTGCATTACTATAAAAATATCATCACAGGACCCATGATTTGTATTCATATGTAAATGTATGGTCCATCCCAAATGCATTTTGCCAACACGTATGTTACACTAACCGTTTGTCAAGTGTTGGGAAGTCGAGATTGAAATGACTACAACTACCATGAGGCCCTGTTTCTGTAACAGAAAACAAGATGCAATAGTGATCTTGCCCTTTTTCACTAGTCTGATATGTTACAAATGATGTTCACTTATCATGCAGGCTACTATTTGTCAAGTTTTGGGGAGTCGAGATTAAAATGACTACAACTATCATGAGGCCCTGTTTTTGTAACAGAAAACAAGATGCAATAGTGATCTTGCAAATTCTGACTTGTCTGACATGTCACATCAGATGTTTAGCTCTCATGGACTGTACAATGTACATACAATACTCTACTCAGAGACATGTCTGACTACTTTGCGTGATGTTGTCCTTGTCTCCACAACTGAAGCAATTGATGGCATGAGTGACACTATACCAAGTGTGTACCTCAAATATATGTAGGGCATGAAGGTAACTCAGCTGATTAGAACTGGCAGGTGACCCATTGACTCTGCACTGCTCACATGATGTCTAATGCTAAATATACAACCAAGTTGTGTGTTTGCCTGTATTCTACACAACTAGAATTGAAATGGTCAAATACACATGTTACTTCTAGACTGTGTGGGTTTAAATGTTTGGCAGATGTCATGTTCATTGCTTATTCCAAAATGCAACATATCAGCACATCTAATGAGCTGCTCAATTCTACTACATGTATTGAATGTCTCCAACTGTCTTGTAAACAAGTTCAGTACCATGAAAATAGATTACAATGGAGGACATGAACAAGAGAAAGGCAGAGAGTTACCCAGTGGTGTAACTAAACTTGAACCCCTTCCCCCACCCCGGCCTTAATCAGGAGCTTCCCGGCCAGAGTACTGTGCTGAGGGGGCCCCTGGAGCTTGCCCCTCCCCCCGTACCGCGGGGGCTGCGGGGGCCTATGCTACGCCACTGGAGTTACCTGGCATAACCACCGACATCCTTATTTGAGGCAATCGGAGATTTCTGTGCACTTACTGCGGCACACAGTGCTGCCGAATGCTGATCAAACAGCAACACTGAATGAGAAAAAAATCCATACAGTGAGATAAAATATCAGTGTACAAATGTGCCTGGACACGATAAAATAACTTTCCTTTACGGTTACCAGACATCCTCACGTCATCACCACACCTCCACTCTAGTTCTGGGATTTAATTGAACAAATAAGGGCATTCTGAGAGCTGTAGCATTGGTCCAATGCATTTGAACGCCCGAGCTCCAGCACCATCCTTTGCACCATCCTTCCTGGCCTGGACTCCATCGACCAGATCTCTTTGCGGCAGGGGAGCCGCCAGCACGTCACTAGCATGCCAGGAGGCGCATAAAACTGTGCCAGGACTCCCGCAGCGTGGGACATCCGAGCTCCAGCACCATCCTTTGCACCATCCTTCCTGGCCTGGACTCCATCGACCAGATCTCTTTGCGGCAGGGGAGCCACCAGCACGTCACTAGCGTGCCAGGAGGGGCATAAAACCGTGCCAGGGCTCCCGCAGCGCGGGACGCCAGAGCTCCTGCACCATCCTTTGCACCATCCTTCCTGGCCTGGACCACATCGACCAGATCTCTTTGCAGCAGGGGAGCCACCAGCACATCACTAGCGCGCCTGGAGGGGCATAAAACCGTGCCAGGGCTTCCGCAGCGCGGGACGCCCGAGCTCCAGCACCATCCTTTGCACCATCCTTTCTGGCCTGGACTCCATCGACCAGATCTCTTTGCGGCAGGGGAGCCACCAGCACGTCACTAGTGCGCCAGGAGGAGCATAAAACTGTGCCAGGGCTCCCGCAGCACGGGATACGCGCGGATGCGCCCAGGCAAAGCCTGGGCCAAGGTCGGGCCAGTCCACGCCCAGAGGAGCCCGGAGGAGGCTGGGCTGGGCCACCCCTCTTCCACGTAGATCTTCTTGAGGTTTACCACACCGACTGTTGGGTGAGTGTGCTTGCTCATCCTCGATTTATTCAGTCATCAGGACTCAAGGTCACAGCGTGCTCTACCTTTTTGTGTTGTGGCAGAAAGTGGTCCTGTTTCAAAAGTCGCTCTATGCGCTACCACAAAGGGCTCACAGTGATAATCATTTCCGATAAACATAAGGAAAAGTGGGGCAGGCTTACTCTCCACTCCCCGCCTTCTCCACTATTATACCATTTTGTCAGAACAACTTTTATGCTATAGTCGCTGCTAGAAGTCGGACTCATCGTCCTTGGCCGGAGCCAAGACTACTACCCTGTTTATTCCGTCAATTGTGGGTTCTCAAGACTTTGAGACACTAATAGAAACTGATAACAAACTCTGTGCTTAGTCCAGCTCTGAACTGTAGTTCCAGCTTTGATTTGGGTCTGATTTCCAGTTATCAATTCCTTATTGTGGTATAGCTATTGTCATTTTTAAGTTTCATCAGGGCTATTGTCTTTGGGGGCCTTAACTATCATATTTTTGTACGTGATCCAGCAATCAGGGATCGATATTTTTCACTAACATAGGCCCATTTACACTACCCAACTAATCCCTTCACACTGGGGTTCAGTGTGATGCAAGTTTATTCCTAACTCACTAAATATTCTTTAGAACCTGCATTTCTCCTTACAAATAAATGTGGCGACGAACTGATAGTTGAAAAGTTGATGACAATAATAAGTACTAAATCTATGCTACTAAATAATAACAGACTCAGTGTGTAGTTTATGTTGTTATAATAAAATAATGTGAGAATAAAAATGCTCATCAAGTACAGTTACACATAATGCAAATCATAGATTATCACAGAGAGAAAACATTAGCAATGTATAAATTCAAACTCATATCAAATAAACAATGCATTGAAGGAGTGGATAGGCGAAAAGATAAAAGTTTCAGAGACAAAATACATTTGCAAATGAATATGCAAATTTAGGAGATTATCTATACTAACCTAAGTAAGAATCAGGGAAATCTACCCCTCTGGCCAGTCGGGGCAGCAAGGCCACTCAAGTAGAGTCGAGTGACAAAGATTTAAGTCAGGAATCAGGAAACAGGTAGGCCTCTATCTGGAAACAGCAAACCGACGACAACGACGATCTCCCGCTAGCTAAACACCAGCCAACCCCTAAACCACACCCACCGGGGACTTTCATTTATACCCTAAAACCTAAATGTCCAACCCACATATGGTTCAACATGAGCACAGTCTCCATCTCCCATTGGCTAAGATTGGGGGTGTTCTGTCACACCACTCTCGTCATGTCCATTTTATTAGACACCGCTTTGTTTAAACATTAAGCATTACGACAGATTCATCCCAGGAAACAACTTTGAACACAATCATAGTAAACATTTCCTGCAGTTCCTTGAATGTTGCAAATCTCTACGCCTCTATTATTCACCTCTGCCATCTCGTCAAGGAAACTGTTCTCTTCCATTTGTAATCTAATTTTTCTTTTCCGCTACTTGATAGACATTCAGCGCTCCATGAAGGTCGCATTTTTTCATGCCTTTGTGCTCTCCTTTCATTCGAATCTTTCTTTTGGGACATTAAATGATTTTCAGTCAATTTAACCCTCAAACTGACATGCAGAAGTGTAGGCCCATGCTTGCCTTTTCTACAAAAACAAATACAAACATTTATTATTTTCATGAAATGTAATTTCATTTTACACACCATCCCAGCATTGCACTAACCCATGCACAACCCATATTATTCCTAGCAAAATATTATTAACGTGCACAAAAGCAGCATTAGTTTTTATCAAAGCAGTTTTGCGGCCTAGTTCCAAGCATTAATACACGCATTAGTTTTACACATGCGTAAAAGCATTTCCCCTTAGTTTAGCGTTTTTGATAATATTTTTCACAGCACACTGTTAATAAATGTTACTGACGGTTCAATCCGAGCAGGTTTTATTTTCTCAAAACCCTGCTCCATCAATCCCCCCTTTGATGGCCTTTTTGAGCCATCATCAAAATACCCATCACATACAAGTTACCACTTATTTAAAATACTGTACTTCTTTCTCGTTTTATCATTCTTCCATCTAAGTCTTTCATGATCTCATAGTAATTTCCTCTCATATCCTCTAATTCTATCTTTTCTCTCTTTCTCTTTCTAGCTCTACGTTTAAGATCTGATGTCTCTTTCTTTCTACACTTGCATTTGCAACATTTGTAAATCATAATACTCATTAATATCACTATAATTACTGAAGTAACATGTATTAATATTTTTCCTAACAAACTACTCCCTAAGGTAGAAAACCAATTTCCCACTGAGGAAAAACTCTTACCAAGTTTCTCCCATGCACCGTCAACCTTTAGTTCAGTCAAATCTTCATGAAGTTCTGTAATATTTTTAATACACCCCTCAACATTTTTACTTTTGTCAGAGATATAAGTACAGCATTGTTGTATTTTCAACATGCTAGGGACTCCACCCTCTTTTGCCAATGATATATCAAGGGCAAGTCTATTTTTCAAAACCATTGATCTAATTGCAACCATTTCAGTATCAATCATCAAGAACCCACCAGCAGTATCTGTTGATAAACGATAAACGATCAACCACTCTGAGACAGACGATGGAAATTGCATGCACACATAACAATCTCTTGCATTCATTGTGTTAACGTATTCATACAACAATTTAGTAAAAACATTTAACGAAAAATCATTAATTGATTTATCATGATGATAAACACTATCATCTTCTATCTTTTCTATATTAGTATTTACATCTTCTTTAGTAATAGAATCAATTCTCTCACTTCCCACATCATTAGTATTATTTTTGTGATTAGTCACCATTAGAACAGGGACAATAACAATCAGTGTTAACCACATCAACGTTAGTAGTAAGACACTACATAAGCAAGCATTAATACATCTACGTTTAAAACTATGATTTTGATATCCAGTCTCTGTTACCTTTGCCATTTTAGACACTATATAAAAAATTAAAAATCTAAGAAAAAACCTAAAAATCTTTTAAATCTTTTGAAAAAAACTTATCCAAAAGCCATCTAGAGTAGTGTATCCTTACACTTTATGCCTCTCTACTTTACCCCCTCTTTTTTCTTTTTTTTATATCTCCTCCTTCTTCAAATCTTTTGGAAGTTTCAGAATACTCTTCATTGAAATTGTTGCACCTTTATTTTCACAGTTCTCTTTTAAGGTGGTTTCAGTTTGCTTTGATCACTTTGATCAGTACCAGCTTCTTCTTCATTCTCATTTGTATTTTCAATTTCTTCCAACACCACATATGTCCATTCGGGAGCTGTGTATTTCTTACTAGGAATTCTTATTCTTCTTGTTTTTCGTATCACTTCTTCTTCTGAATCACTTTGTCCAGTTTGACTTGATATTTCATTTATTTGATCTGGCCTTTTCTTTTCTAGAGTGTATTTCAGTCTTTTCACTCCTTTTGGCCACACATCACCTTTTCTTGCTTTCTTAACTTGAACTGCTTCTTCACCTTCGTTATCAAGTTCACAAGTTCTTTTATTCAGTTCTTTTCTTTGTTGTACTTGCTCTTGATTTTCATCAGTCACTTTCTCTTTTTCTTTCTCAACAGCAGTTTCTTGAGACCCAGTAGCTGGTGCCCACTTTATTCGACTTGTACTTGGTTCTTCCTCTTGTTCAGCCTTTTCAGAATCTGTAACACTAGATTCTATAGCTTCATGTTCTTCAGCGTCTGGTTCTTTCCTTTGCTTTACCAGTTGATGTTCTTTTTCTTGTCTTTCAAATGGACTTGGGACTCTTCTTGTATGACTTGCATGAATCCAATTTGGCAAGCCACCACACTTTACTGCTGTCGTTGTTACCAATATGATCTGGTATGGTCCATTCCACCTGGGTTCTAAACACGACTTCCTCACATGTTTCTTGACCAGAACCCACTCTCCTGGACTCAAATCATGTGCTTGATCCGGTTGTGTTGTGGTTGCAATTTCTCCAACCTGATGAGACACAGAACGCACCAGATCAGCCAATACTTTGCAATAATCAAGCACTAGATCATCAGTAATATTCATCAGTTTGTTTGCTGGTACAATTGCTTGTCTCATGGCTCTCCCCATCAAAATTTTGTGAGGACTTAATCCAGTCTTTTTCTCAGGAATGCTTCTAAGACTCATTAATACCAGGGGTAAAGCGTCTGGCCATTTCAGTGTTGTAGACACACATACTTTTGATAGTCTGGATTTAATAGTGCCATTAATTTGTTCGACCACTCCTGATGCTTCTGGTCGATAGGTACAATGCAGCTTTTGCTCAATTTGTAATGCTGCGCAAATCATCCGAATTATTTCATTATTAAAATGAGTTCCTCTATCTGTTTCTAAAGAGACTGGAAATCCAAATCTTGGAATTATCTCTCTTAAAAGCAATTTAGCAACAGTTAGACTGTCATTTCTTCTTGTTGGATAAGCTTCTACCCAGCGAGAAAACAAACAACCACCAACACATATTTCAGTCCATTACAAGGGGGAAGTTCTATAAAGTCTAACTGTAGTCTGGTAAATGGTCCTGCTGCTTTTCCAATTCGACCCCAACTAACAACTGTTTTTCTACCTGGATTTTGCTGCTGGCACAATATACACCTCTGGCATAGACTCTCTGCAATGACCCTAAACTTTGGGTTGTACCATGACTGCTTGAAGAGCCTGATCATAGCATCTCTTCCAACATGTGCAATTCCATGGTACAACCTTGCCATCTGAGACAGTAAACTATCTGGCATTACTGGTCTTCCATCAACATACACCCACACTTCATCTTCTGCTTTCTTTTTACAACCTGATTTTATCCAGTTTTCTTTCTCTTCTTCATTTGCTTCTTCCTGAAGCTGCCTAATTTCTTCCCATGTTTCCAAAGAAGAAAACATCAAGTGGCAATTTGTATGTTTTTTCTCCATCCCTCTGTTGATTGAAATTGAATTTTGTGCACAGAAACGAGCCACTTGGTCTGCGTATCTGTTTCCATTTGTCACATAGTCATTTCCTGACTTGTGTGCTGAACATTTTACCACAGCAATCTTTTTGGGCATTTGTAATGCATTCAATAGATGCATCACAGAAATCCTCTTTGCATCCACAACTGACCAAAATCATGCCCCACCCCAAAACAATATTGACTATCAGTGAATATGGTTACTCTCAGATTTTTGTCAATTATACATGCTCTAGTTAAAGCAATCAGTTCAGAAATTTGAGCACAATTTATCCCCTTTAGACAGGATGCTTCAAGAACCATAGACACTGTACATACTGCATAAGCAGCACTTAATGCACCTTTTTCATCTCTCAGACAAGATCCAGCCACGAACATCACACTATCTGACTATTCTAGTGGTGTATCCTTTATGTCAGGTCTTGGTTTCGTGCAGAATTCTGTCACATCCAAACAATCATGATCTGCTTCATCCTTCACTTCTTCACAATTTGAACTTGGCAACAGGGTTGCTGGGTTCAATGTTGTACATCTTGTCACTGTCACATTTTTAGCTCCCAAAATCACTCTTTCATATCTAGTCAGCTGACTAGACGTCATATGCTGAGTCCGAGTCCTTGTTAATAGGATCTCAACAGAATGTGGCACATATACTTTCACTGGATGTCCCATAACAATTGTCTCGCTCTGCTCTAGACTCACACAAGTAGCAGCCACTGCTTTTAAACAACCTGGTAATGCGGCAGCCACTGAACCCAAAGTAGCAGAAAAATATGCCACTGGACGACGTGCCATTCCATGTTTTAGTGTTAGGACTGAAAGTGCACACCCATCTCTCTCACAACAGAATAATGCAAAATCTTTTGTGTAATCTGGCATTCCCAATGCAGGTGCTCGACAAAGACTATCTCGCAATTCAATAAAAGCTTTCATCCAAATCAATCGGATCAACCACGTCTTTATGTGTCAACCTCTGTAAAGGTTTTGCAATCAGTGAAAACCCACTGATCTATTGTCTACAGTATCCAACCATTCCCAAAAACATTCAAACTTCTTTTTGAGTTTTAGGAGGATCCATCTGCAAAATCACATTGATTCACATTGATTCTGTCTTGCGTTACTTTTCGAACTCCTTTCTCAATTTTGTGTCCCAAATACTGAACCTCTTTTTGACAAAACTGTAATTTTGCTGGTGACACTTTATGCCCACCTTCTGCCAAATGATTCAGTAAGGCAATTGTATCTGTCACACAGGCTTCTCGTGTTTTTGATGCCACCAGTAGGTCATCAATATACTGCACTAACACAGAATTTTCTGGCATGATCAATGACTCCAAACATTTTTTCAAAATCTGATTAAAAATCGAAGGACTCTCTGTATTCCCTTGAGGAACTCAGCACCATGCCAAAACACGGTTTCCGAACCGGAAAGCAAAAAGATATTGGCTATCCTGATGCAAAGGTATCGAGAAAAATGCTTGACACAGATCAATTACTGTGTACCATTCAGCATCACAAGGAATTTGATAAAGAATCACTGCTGGATTTGGTACTATTGGACAGCAAGGTACTATGATCTTATTTATTTTTCTCAAATCCTGAACTATTCTATATTTTCCACTTGGTTTCTTAATCCCCATAATAGGTGAGTTACAAGGACTACTTAGTATTTCTTTTAGAATACCTTGCTCAATCATTTGATCAATTACAGGAATTACTCCTGCTGTTATTTCAGGACTCATCTTGTACTGAGGTGTGTTTGGATATATTGCACCTGATTTAACTGTAACCTGAATAGGATCCACACCCTTCATCAAACCAATGTCTTTTCCTGTAAAATCCCATACATCAGTTCTTACTGCATTTCTCAACTCTGCAGGTAAATCTTCTTCTGTAAGCAATAAATATAAATCATTCACTTTGTCCCTTGCTTCGCTAACATCATTTTAAAAGCAACATCCTCATCTGGTGTTTGAAAAGCAATACTATCTGGCGTACAATAGAAGGTGCAATTCATCTTACAAAGCAAATCCCTACCTAAAAGGTTCACCGGACTTGTATCACATACCACAAACCGATGCATGTCTCTGAATCTTCCAATATGAACTTCTATTGGTCTTGTTATTGGAGTCTTAATATGTTTATTTGAAACTCCCACAACTTGGATAGTTTCTCCCGAGAGGGGTAGGTTTGGAATTTCTGCTGCTCTCACAGTAGAACGGGTAGCACCAGTGTCCACTAGGAATGTAATATCATTACCTTCCACTTTTCCATCAACAAAAGGACCTGATTGATCTACCTCTAGAGATGCGCCAAGCACGCACTCTTCCTCCCCCCTCAGGCACCGTCATTGAGATGAGTCTGAGTCACTCTCTGAACATTGCAATAAATACTGTGAAACCACTTGTACATTTTGATTCTTACCAACTTGTTCCCCTTCATGAAATCCAGAATTCGCACTGTATCTCTGTACTTGAGCATTCACATTATTTGGCATAGGAGCTTGAGGCACTTGTACTTGTTGTGTCTGTGGTGTAACTACCTGCTGCTATTGTTGCTGTTGTTGATTCACAACCACTTCATTATGCATCTGCTGATTGAAATTTTGATTCATTCCATTATTTTTCAGTAAAGATCTACACTCATTCCTCCAATGTCCAAACTTTCTGCACGCATGACAAGGAAATTTCTATTTCAGTTCTTCCCTACTCATCTTACCTCTACCTCTACCTCCATTTGGTACCTGACCATTTTGATTTTGCCCTTTCATCTGAAAATCTGTTTGGGAACCATTGTTTCCATCTTTCTGTTCTGCCACTTTCACCTGTGCCCACATCATTTCCTCTTTCAGCTTTTTATGCCTTGACTCAATATCATCACTACAATATTTAGCATATCTCACAATCTCATCGAATGTTTTACTCTGCCAACAAATCAAATGTTGCTGAATCATGTTACTAATTTCGGGTTTTAATCCAGAAACAAACCTATACACAAAGTGTCCCATATCTTTATCACCTATACTTTCAAAACCTCTATACTGTTTGAACACCTGTAACAACCTTTCATAATAAGTATGTACCAATTTTTGGGGTTCCTGGGTTGTTCTGTCAATTTTAACCCAATCTGTTTCTTTTGGAGAAATTTTACTTTTTAAGAAAGTAATTACTTGATTATATTTTTTCATCACTTCTTCTGAAGGTGCTCCTGTTTTCACATCTCTAGGATATTCTTCTTTTAGCCAGTCAACAGTAATTTTACACTCAGTCCATAAGTCAGCTGGAACTACAATCTTGAACAAACCATCTAGATCTTTTAACAAAACTTTTGAAACTTTTACAAACCTCTCTACCTGTTTGTACCACTCGACAGGTTTTTCTCTCAACCTAGGAAAATCATTTGTAAAGGAGAATATATCCTGTCTTGACCAGGGAACGTGAACATGTCCACCACCTGGAACTTCTCTCATTGGACATACCATTTCAGCCTGTCCTGTTTCTCTTAATGGAAATAAAGACGTATTTTTATTTACAAGCATTTCTTCCTTCTTTTTCGCCCATCTACCTTTCCACCATTCTAAATCACCCCATTTTTTCAAAGTATTCATTAATTCTTTTATTTGTAATCGTTTGCCAGATGTATTCAAACTCTCCAAATCCTTATCAGTAAAATCCAATCTATACGTTTTTGCAAAACTTTAGACTTTTCTATGTCTGCTCCATATTCTTGTGCAGCTTCTGCCAACCTCTCATGTAGATTCCTTGCTTTCCATGTAATATTCTTACACAAAAATAACAACTCTTCATCCCGCTACTTACTCAATCTTTCTGGACTTATTGTACCAATAATCATTTCTTCCAGATCCACTCTCAATCTAGCTACATCTATACTCGATTGTGATTTATTCTTTTCCATTCCTCTTATCCAGTCATCTAACTCCTCTGGCGAAGGACCCACTGAACTTCCTGATACTGAAGTTGTTCCACTGGCATTCTACACTATTTTTCTAGGATCCACCTCTACACTTCTCTTTGGTGTTTCAGTTACATTTTCACTCACTGGAAGATCAATCAATGAAGTACTCATCTCAACCTGTTCTGATCCACTAACATTCCTGGCATTATTCACGGGAATTGTTAATGCATGTACTCTCGATATATTCTGACTCTCACCATACAATGGAACTATAGGACCAATCGTTACTGGTACCGATAATGCTTCTGCATTCAGACTCATCTGACTAATTCTCTGAGTTAAATCCTCTCTTGACTTATTCAACATGTCAATCTCATTCTCCTGCAACACTCGAGTGTGTGAAGCTACCAGAACTTGTGTAACCTGTGAAACTTGTGGAGTTTGTGGAGCTTGTGGAACCTGAGGAACTTGTATTTCAATTAGTGGTGCATTTGGAACTGTTTCCCCTGAACTTTCCTGATATGGTGGAGGTCTCTTTAATAGTATTTCATTTAACAACTCGTCATCAATCTCATCCGAATCATTATCTAGTTCCGAAGTCTCTAAATTATTATTTTTCTCTTTACTTTTGCCTCCAGTCTGATCTTCAGCAACTATTACTGGATATAATCCATCCACAATTACATCTCTCCTCCATCTTTTCTTTTGATCATCCCATCTAGCCTCAGAATACCTCGTTATTATATTCCTGTATTTAATTCCATTCCTGTCTCTCTCCCTTTTATAAGCCTCATGTTCCCATTCCTCAAGCGCTTCATACAGCGTAGGTCTAGGACTTGGCTTTAATAAATTCATTCGTTCTCTCAAGTTCTCCAAAATCCTTACATTAAATGTACGATGTTCTGGAAAAGCTAAAACTCCATCATTTTCCGTATAACTCATCCAATTCTCTAACCATGTACACGTATGATACCCACGTTCCAACATCATAAAGGAAGCAGGCGTTCTCGGAGGAGGTATAGGAAGTCCCTCTCTAGTAACTATCGGCTTGTCTTTATTAAATAAATATTTTATTCTTTTTACCAATTTCATTTTTAAACACTTTTTCTCGCTAAATAAACCAAAACAAACAAGAGAAAACTTCCGTAAATCCTCCCACTCTACTGGCTAAATCCCAACCAATACCAGCGCGACTCACAGCAACCAACCAATCGCGGCTCACTACGTATCCGCTATCTCAACCAATGCTAGCACGGCTCACAACAACCAACAAATCACGGCTCACTACACGTCCACTAACTGACCAATGCCAGCGCTGCTTTTTGTGACATCAGTATTACTCCTGCTACTGACCCTCCCTTTACAAAATAATACGGCAATGTATTTTCTAGGTTTTCTCAACTATTTCTTGTTAGAAACAACACAAAACAATGCTACTTTGTCTGCTCCACTAATAAAAGAGATAGTTCGATTCACTCGAAGAGTTTTCTTTTACTTCTAGTAAAATAACGACCAGCGCTACTCTACTCTCAATCAAGTTAAAGGAGGTCTTGGTACTCCTCTGGGGATACTAGACAAAGTTTCGGAAGAGGACTTTCCTTTCAGAAAGAGGTCTTGGTACTCCTTTGGGGATGTAAGGCCAGAGTTTCGGAAGCGGACCTTTCACTATTTCATGTAATCTTCTTTCAATCGAATATGTTCCTAAAATAACATCGTCAGCCTTTCGCTGTTTGATATTACAACAACAGACAAAGTACTTCTGCAGTGTGATACCTTTTCCACACTATTCTTCTGCCACTTAGGCTAAAATAACATCATCCTAGGATCTTAGGTAACTCCGTACCCGCACTTCCAAACAACATAAAACAAAAGACACTAACTTTTCATGTTAATAATCAATAAATCAATAATCAATAATTATTGCCAAACTAATCAATAATTAAGCATCCTCTGCTACCAAAACTGATTCAGCGATCAGGGATCGATATTTTTCACTAACATAGGCCCATTTACACTACCCAACTAATCCCTTCACGCTGGGGTTCAGTGTGATGCAAGTTTATTCCTAACTCACTAAATACACTTTAGAACCTGCATTTCTCCTTACAAATATATGTGGCGACGAACCTATAGTTGAAAAGTTGTTGACAATAATAAGTACTAAATCTATGCTACTAAATAATAACAGACTCAGGGGGCCGATTCCGATCTCGGTCGGAGGCGCACCCAACACCATTCGGTCGGGAAAAAAGCCATGCGAAAGCCTGTTTCCCGACCGATCCGTACAGCACACCGAACGAGCAAGTACGATGCGCACAACAGCAAAGAATCCGGCCGAGCCGTACTCACCCAAACCAGGTCCTGTTCACCGACCGAGGCGAATCCGGAAACGCCGAATCGAGTCGCACGGAAGGAAAAATGCAGCCCCGTCCGGCCGGACAAGTACGATGCGCTTTCCGTACGCGCCGAACCCGTCGCTACGCACGGCACATCAAAGCATCCGGGAGAGGCACACATAAGCTCCGATTCGCGCCACAACACGATCCACGGCTCCGAGATGAACACGGCAGCGACGAGGACGACGCGAAGCGACGAGGACGAGGCGAAGCGACGAGGACGACGCGAAGCAACGAGAAGGACGAACGACACGAACCAACCATGAATCCCTTCGTCCCGATCATACCAATATTCTACATATACTACCGGAACAGGCACGGACGCGTACGGCGCAGAAGGTAAGCCAGACACCAACCACAAAACACATACAACACGTACACGACACATCACACACACACAGAGGGATGCAGAATATACTTACACCAGCAACAGCAGCACCATAGGGGCGGGATGCCCATCACCAATGCCACATATGCACACAGGGGCCTGAATGCGCACCACCACCCCTACCCAGGGGGGCAGGATGCCTACCACCACTACCACCCTTACCCAGGGGGCTGGATGCCTACCACTACTACCACCCTCACCCAGGGTGGGCTGGATGCCTACCACTACTACCACCCTCACCCAGGGGGGCAGGATGCCTACCACTACTACCACCCTCACCCAGGGGGGCAGGATGCCTACCACTACTACCACCCTCACCCAGGGGGGCAGGATGCCTACCACTACTACCACCCTCACCCAGGGGGGGCAGGATGCCTACCACCACTACCACCCTCACCCAGGGGGCAGGATGCCTACCACCACTACCACCGTCACCCAGGGGGCAGGATGCCTACCACTACTACCACCCTCACCCGGGGGGCAGGATGCCTACCACTACTACCACCCTCACCCAGGGGGGCAGGATGCCTACCACTACTACCACCCTTAGCCAGGGGGGCAGGATGCCTACCACTACTACCACCCTCACCCAGGGGGCAAGATGCCTACCACTACTACCACCCTCACCCAGGGGGGCAGGATGCCTACCACTACTACCACCCTCACCCAGGGGGGCAGGATGCCTACCACTACTACCACCCTCACCCAGGGGGGCAGGATGCCTACCACTACTACCACCCTTAGCCAGGGGGGCAGGATGCCTACCACCACTACCACCCTCACCCAGGGGGGCAGGATGCCTACCACTACTACCACCCTCAGCCAGGGGGGCAGGATGCCTACCACTACTACCACCCTCACCCAGGGGGGCAGGATGCCTACCACTACTACCACACTCACCCAGGGGGGCAGGATGCCTACCACTACTACCACCCTCACCCAGGGGGGCAGGATGCCTACCACTACTACCACCCTTAGCCAGGGGGGCAGGATGCCTACCACCACTACCACCCTCACCCAGGGGGGCAGGATGCCTACCACTACTACCACCCTTAGCCAGGGGGGCAGGATGCCTACCACTACTACCACCCTCACCCAGGGGGCAGGATGCCTACCACTACTACCACCCTTAGCCAGGGGGGCAGGATGCCTATCACCACTACCACCCTCACCCAGGGGGGGCAGGATGCCTACCACTACTACCACCCTTAGCCAGGGGGGGGCAGGATGCCTACCACTACTACCACCCTCACCCAGGGGGGGCAGGATGCCTACCACTACTACCACCCTCACCCAGGGGGGCAGGATGCCTACCACTACTACCACCCTCACCCAGGGGGGCAGGATGCCTACCACTACTACCACCCTCAGCCAGGGGGCAGGATGCCTACCACCACTACCACCCTCACCCAGGGGGGCAGGATGCCTACCACTACTACCACCCTTAGCCAGGGGGCAGGATGCCTACCACTACTACCACCCTCACCCAGGGGGGCAGGATGCCTACCACTACTACCACCCTTAGCCAGGGGGGGCAGGATGCCTACCACTACTGCCACCCTCACCCAGGGGGGGCAGGATGCCTACCACTACTACCACCCTCACCCAGGGGGGTCAGGATGCCTACCACTACTACCACCCTTAGCCAGGGGGGGCAGGATGCCTACCACTACTACCACCCTCACCCAGGGTGGGCTGGATGCCTACCACTACTACCACCCTTAGCCAGGGGGGGCAGGATGCCTACCACCACTACCACCCCCACCCATAGGATGGACAATGCATGACACAACCAGCACACCACAACCTAGGGAATGCAAGAAGAAGACATCCCCCCAACACCATGACGAGCGTGTGTAGACTGTGTCAAATGCCTACAACACCGAACATGACTTCGAACATACAATGCGACCCCCTAGCACATGTGCCACACAAATATGTGTGTGACACACACAACGCAAGCAGGCCATGACCATTGTGGCAATGGGGTCCAAACCCCCATCATCACAGTGACCAAAAGGTAAGTGTGGGGTCTATAGCTGCAGCACATTTTGAACATTGTGGCAATGGGGTCCAAACCCCCATCATCACAGTGACCAAAAGGTAAGTGTGGGGTCCATAGCTGCAGCACATTTTGAACATTGTGGCAATGGGGTCCAAACCCCCATCATCACAGTGACCAAAAGGTAAGTGTGGGGTCCATAGCTGCAGCACATTTTGAACATTGTGGCAATGGGGTCCAAACCCCCATCATCACAGTGACCAAAAGGCAAGTGTGGGGTCCATAGCTGCAGCACATTTTGAACATTGTGGCAATGGGGTCCAAACCCCCATCATCACAGTGACCAAAAGATAAGTGTTGACAAAGTAAGAGGTGCAACTGCCAAACTGCATGGATGATTCCTGGTCACAGAACAACAAACACATCAGTGGCAAAGTAGTGTATGTGTCCCATTGCAACATAAATTGGGGGAGCCAAATCCTGCAGTGCAAATAAGACATAACTTTGGCCATGTGCAGACAAACAACACCCATGGGGGCTGACACCGTCAACAATCATCAATGACACAATGACAGAAGTGACCATCCGAATGCAGACCCACATATTTGCACCAATGGGCACACACATGCAGATACCCTGTGGAGACTGCAGATGTGAGGTGAACAGATACCATACCATGGCAGCAATGGGACACACAATCAACAATTAGCACCAAATGAGGGCTCCCGTCCCATCAGCCTGGTCATGGAAGTGCCAACGGAATCATCAGCACAGATCCAACACACTTGTATAGCAATGTTGCACTGACAACACAGATGAGTCCTTCCCCATTGATGCCCAAACCTGCATGTTCACTGGAGATGGCCACACGGTCAGGGAAGTAGACGAATAGAACAATGGCAGGCACAACAGATGTGCAGGGGTGGAAGCCACAAATGTGAAATTGCCAATCTAAGTAGGAAATCCCATTGCCAAATACTGAACACATGACACCCTCAGATGCTGCTATGGATGACATGGATACACCACAGGATAGGACACATTCCCCCTGGACCACATGGGTTCCTGCACAGTAACACTTCATTATCATGAGACCAAATATCACCATCACTGCAGCAAGGGCATGGTTAGCATCATCAACATCATGTACATCAGAAGCAAAAGCACTAGAGAACAGAAAGTTGCTTTATTCAGCATATGTGGCATTAAAAGTAGAAGTCCGGTAGAACATAAACAAAGGCCAATAGCCAGTCCATCAACAAAGTCACAAGTGGGTGACAGTGGCAGATGCCACCCTACACATGCCTGCACAAAACCAGGGACAATCCACTAGGAGGGGCAACCGGGGGGTAGGCCAGGCACCGCAGGGACAGGATCAGGGCTCACCAGGAGGAAGCAGGGAAGGGGTGGTGGGTGCTGGAGAGCCACTGACAACTGCAGTGGAGGTGTCTGACATGGTGTGTGCCGGCACAACTGGGGGGCATGGCTCAGATGTTGTGGGTGCTGGCACGACTGCAGTGGACCCTGCAGATGGAGTGGACAGGTCCGCCACTGCAGTGCCCAAGTCAGACAGGGTGGTAGTGGACTCCACTGCAGTGCCTACCACCAGGGGAGGAGAATGGGGAACAGGCAAGGTGGGCTGGACAGAGGGGGAGGACACCCTCACCACATCAGTGGCACAGACAAGCGCAGCGGGGGGTGTGGTGCCGGGAGAGCAAGTGGCAGGGGGAGAAGGCCGGAGCCTCTTGGGGATGGTATATCTGTGGGTGGGGGAACCTGGGGCAGGGTGTGGTGGGGGCACCTGTGGAGTGGGGGCCTGAGGACTGGAGTAAGGAGACCTGGTGCTTGAGCTGCAGGGCGGCGGCGGGGTCTTGCTCTTAGCACTCCGGGGGGACTTGCGGGTGGGGGCCTCAGTCTGTCTGCGCCTGGGGGAGGGTGTCCGGGGGCGAGGGGCACTCTGCTCCATGTGGGGGGCTTCCTCTTCCCCCTGGATGCTGGGGCAGCTGGATCGGAGGGGAAGAGGCCGAGGTCACTGAGGAAGAGGCGCTGGGTCTTTGGGGTTGCAGGTGAGGCAAGGGAGGGTGCTTTGGAGGGAGAGGCAACTGAGGACTGCGCAGTGCCCGTGGATGCGTGTGTGTGTACCAGGGCCCCATCCCCTGTGAGTCTGGTTTCAGTCCCCTGACTGTGCGTGCGTGTGCATTTAGTTTGTGGCGTGTGTGTCTGTGTGCTGGACGTGTGTGTGCTGCTGTGTGCCTGTGCCGGTGTGTGTGTGCTTGGGACAGGTAAGGTGCTGGGGAGTGTGGATGGAGCAGAGGCAGGAGGGGTGAGGGACTGTCTGAGGAGGGACACTGCTGCCGTCAGGGAGGAGTCCATGGACCTGTTGCCCCTCTGTAGGTCAGACATGCCCGATGAGATGCCCTCCATGAACGACACCAGCTGAGTCAACAGTGCGGTGTGCGGATGGAGGACACTCAGCATGGCTGTCTGCCCTACATGGAGCTGGCAAAGGAGGTACACAGACTCCTCACTCAGGGCAGCAGGGGACACAGGGGCAGGGGGTGCGGTGCCTGGGCCAAAGGAGACACGCTCCCGAACATGGGAGCCTCCACGGACCTAGGGAATGGGAGCCGATGGGAGGGCGGTGGTGGTGCTGGTGGTGGCGGGGACAGCAACACTAGCTGGGGTGTGGTGGCTGCTGACACCCGCCTCCACAAGGGAGTCATCCTCCGAGTTGCTCTGGTCCTCAGCGAGAGGTGGATGGTGCTGAGGACTCCTCGGTGTGGCTCCCCTCGCCCTCCGTGCCACTGGGTCCCTCCGACCACTCCTCGGCTGCTGACCCAGTCTGGCTCTCTGGCTCCTCCTGGTCCGTGGAGCTGTCCCCTTCCGTGGCCGTGGATGTATCTGCAAACAATGGGGAAACAGACAGACATCAGTCACCTGCACCAAACGCACACACCACTGTGAGCACAGCACATTACAGAGCAAGCCCTGGCATCATTAGTTGTACATTGCTAAACGTGCCCTAACTGAACAGGAGAAGCCAATTGTCAGTCTGATGCCAAGCATGGCACTCACATCCCACATGGCCTTGCACCCATCTGTCTGGTGTCTGTTGGATTGCAACACCCCAGTGTGGACACATGCACCAAGTACACAGTAGTTGGACAGTGCAGAGGACACGGTGTGGCATGTGGACATGCACACATCACAGCTCTTGCCACTGAGTCAGTACAGGTTTCCGGATGAAAGGGATGCCCAGAGTCAAATAGGAAATGCATGTGATGCATACCAGCGACAGACACCATGATGCACCTATGTCCTGATAGCCAGCGCCACTATGGTGTGCATGTAGCACATGTCACTCCCCTGCAGGACCACCAATAAGTTGACACATGCCATGGCAGAGGCATGACTGCTAAGTCATACATCACTGTCTCAGTGATGTATGACTTGGCAGCCAGACAACAACACTATGCACTGTGCCACAATAGTAGGTCATGGGGAATGCAAGTCCTGGAGCTGCACAAGTGCACATGTACATCCCCCACACAACACATCATCTTAACACTCATCTGTCCAGGTCACACCTATTGGACATATGGGAGACCTGTGACACTACCCTCTGAACCTGAGCCCCTCACAAATTGCTGTGAATGGGGAACAGCTGCCTGAACTTCACATTCGCATACCCCAGTCTGCACGGGCAGCTGATCAAACACCTATGTGACACACAAGTATCGTCTCCTATGGTCACATCTCCAGGGGCATGCTGAGCCCCTACCAAGAAACACCCCAGCAGTCCTGGCAACTAATCCACAGCACACTGACACAGAGGCAGACACCTGAGGGCTCAAATCACTGTGCACAATGTGTCAGCTGATACACGGGAGTGGGAGTACAGAGTGCATTGCATGGCCTGGAGTAGGCATGACTGTCCTGCTCCACATGAATGAGGGATGTGCCCTGGACAGTGGATAGCTGGCTATGTATGTGTGACACACGTAATCTGCACACTCCTGGGGCCCAAACATTGTTCCCACCCGCTGCATGGGCGTGTGCCACATACCCCAGGCACATGTGGTGGCTCAGCTCAGCAAGTGGACCGCATATCAAAGCAACACGCAGATCACATGTCCAAACCCAGGCGTTGTGTGAACAATGGATCCACCCATGATGCCCACAACAGAGTTAGGGAAACAGATGCTGTCCCCCACCTTTAGTGAAGCAAACTGCAAGGACACAGTCCCAAGTGACACAATTCCCTGAATGTAAGGGCCACACCTGGGTATCAGATGAGCAGTGGGCAGTGCACAATAGAGGGACATGGCTCCTGGACAACATGACTGCTGCACTGTGGCAGTTGAACCAGGCCAGAGGAGGGCACAAAGCATGTAATACAGAGTTCACAGTGCAGTCTTTGACTCACCCCTCCTTGCTGCTGTCTGGCCTTCAGCTGCCCATCCAGGTCTGGAAACACCACCGCCAGGATCTGGAGCATGTGGGGGTCAGGGTCCGTGTTCCGCCCTCCTGCGAGGAGGCGACAGCTTCAGCTGGACCCGTGCAATCCTCCGGGTCCAGCCCCGAAGGTCCTGCCACCTCTTCTGGCAGTTGCGGATCCGGCGCTTGTAGACCCCCACGGACCGGACAGCCCAGACGATGTCCTTCCAGATTTCCTGCTTCCGATGGGCATTAACCTGTCAGGATGACAAAGTGAAAAGGCCATTACCACACATGCAACATATCCGTGCATGACACAGTTGTATATACATGTCTCAATCACAGGGGCACATGATGTACACAGGCAGTGCAAAGCTGACCATGGACAGTTTGCCAGACGTCACTACATGGTATCATTGCATGGGAAGTAAAACCATGTTCAAATGCACTGTTACTGCACCATACCTGTCCAGTGCAAGTCACTACACACTATGGGGGGTGACAACTACTCAGTGAGCCTGCTAGCCAGTGGCGTGCAGACTCTCAGCCTTGCTAGTCACACAAAATGCACATTCAGAAAGGCAGTGCATAGAACACTCACCTGCTCCCCTGGTGTCCCATACAGCTTGCTGTACTGTGGAAGTAGGCTGTCCAGCAGGGCCTGGTTCTCTTCAAGGCTGAAGGCTGGGGCTCTCTCCACAGTACGTGCCATTGCAGGGTCCAGAGGGGCAGAGACAGCAGCAGTGCAGTGGCAGATGTCGTCCTGGAGCATGTAGTGCAGGCAAGTGAGCTCTCAGGGGAACAGCCAGCAATATATATGTGCTGGAGAGGCAGATACTGTCCCTTGTGTCCAAAGTGATAGGTCCAAGTCGTTTGCATCTTCTGAATCTGGCCAATCCATGGAATAGCAGCACCAAAACACGCCCACAGCATCCTTCAAATCTTCAACTTCATGACATACATG
This sequence comes from Calotriton arnoldi, assembly GCA_963921515.1. Taxonomy (NCBI): domain Eukaryota; kingdom Metazoa; phylum Chordata; class Amphibia; order Caudata; family Salamandridae; genus Calotriton; species Calotriton arnoldi. Next base: position 75,785 of record CAWUFW010001712.1, on the reverse strand, counting down.
ATTTTGCAACATTGTTGTGGGTGACCAACTGAATTTACAGCAACCGACTCGTTCGAAATTCGAAAACGCATCCGTTGCCAGGCAAGCCCATTGTCAATGGGTGCGCACCGATCGGTCCATTGCGGTACAACGCGCACAGGGGTACAACGCGTACCCGCACACATTGAATGCAATGGGCTGGCCGGAGGCACCGATCGGTCCATTGCGGTTCAACGCGCACAGGGGTACAACGCGTACCCGCACACATTGAATGCAATGGGCCGGCCGGAGGCACCGATCGGTCCATTGCGGTACAACGCGCACAGGGGTACAACGCGTACCCGCACATATTGAATGCAATGGGCCGGCCGGAGGCACCGATCGGTCCATTGCAGTTCAACGCGCACAGGGGTACAACGCGTACCCGCACACATTGAATGCAATGGGCCGGCCGGAGGCACCGATCGGTCCATTGCGGTTCAACGCGCACAGGGGTACAACGGGTACCCGCACACATTGAATGCAATGGGCCGGCCGGAGGCACCGATCGGTCCATTGCGGTTCAACGCACACAGGGGTACAACGCGTACCCGCACACATTGAATGCAATGGGCCGGCCGGAGGCACCGATCGGTCCATTGCGGTTCAACGCGCACAGGGGTACAACGCGTACCCGCACACATTGAATGCAATGGGCCGGCCGGAGGCACCGATCGGTCCATTGCAGTACAACGCATCACTGTACATGTGACTGGCATATGTCAGCATGCCTGTCTCAGATGGACATATGCCAGCCACAGATAGCTCCCAGGGAGTGAGGGGCACACCTACATCACGACAGCATGTCCAAACTTTATCATAAGGCATGTAAGGCTGCATTTCCTATTGTGTGTATGTTGGTGTACATGTTGTCCTGTGGGTGTCACATGTGGGCAGCCACCCCCAGGCTGTGCACGTGTTCATGGGGACAGGATCCTGGGTGTTACGTGTACATGACCACTGTGATGTGCAACTGTTCATATCTGTGCATGTGCCATGGTCACATTTCACAGTGGTGTATGTGTATGTCATGTCACATACCCCGTGAGTCCCATGTGGGACGGTATGTTTGAGCCAGGGTGTCCCAGTGGCACAATAGTGATGGTCCTCCACAGTCTTTGTGCATGTAGTGTTTACAATGTCTCTGATTTCATGTGCACAATGGGAGACAGTCTCCACATCCACGTTGTGTGTGCATGGACTCTGATGTTGTGCGTGTGTGTCACAGACGTCCATGTCTGTCCTGCCGTGGCAAGTGGGGCCACTACCTGTGGGGGTCATGGTTGTTTTGCTGTGGTGTATACATGATACTCCATGTAATGCCAGTGTCCATGTGGCATTACAGGGTCCCTGGGAATGTACCTGTCGCTGAGCTGTGGTGCCTGGGGCACATCTGTCCTCACATGTCACTCTGGGGGGTTATTGTGACACGGCAGCAGGAGATGGGAACTGTGACACGGCCTCATGATATCCAATGGGCCAACCTGGGACTAATTGATGCCACCTGTTGGACCGTGTTGACAGATGTTGGCCATGTATGTACCATACATGTCCTTCCGGTACTGCACACTTCATGTAGTTGTGCCTCATAATGATGTATGTTGGGATCTTGAGTGTGTTCAATGCCGCATATGTGGGGTGACTGACAATCTTGCTTACTTCTTCTCTGCACTGCAGGGCTCCTGCTGTCCATCGACCATTCCCAGACCTGGCAACGATGGTGGAACGGGACAGCATCCGATGGTACCGCTTCACCAGGCAGCTGATTGAGGATTTGGCAGTGCAGTTGTCCCCACATTTTCAGCCTGGCCGGCCGTATCCTACAGCGCTGACCCCCAAGGTGAAGGTGATGGCAGCCCTACACTTCTTTGCCACTGGTACCTTCCAACATACTGTGGCGACTGCTGGTGGGATGTCACAGACCATGTTCAGCCGTGTGCTCCGCGATGTTTTGGTGGCAATGTTGCTCTTCCTGAACCGGTACATCTATTTCCCTAGACTGCGACGACTCACTGACGTGAAGAGTGACTTTTATGCCCTGGGGAGGATGCCGCATGTAATTGGCTCCATTGATGGTACACATGTGGCTTTGGTACCACCACAGGCCCAGGAGCAGGCCTACAGGAACCGCAAGCACTACCACTCGGTCAATGCACTGGTGGTGTGTCTTGCAGACATGACCATCACACACGTGTGTGCCCGTTTCCCTGGTTCAGCACACGATGCCTTTGTGATGAGGAGTAGTCGCATCCCCAGGATGATGGCACAGATGCAGAACCAGCGTGCCTGGCTTGTTGGTGTGTACTGACTTTGTGCCATTGTGTGTGATCTGATCTGTAGTATTCCGCCCACTTTTCCAAGTCAGCTAATGTGCACTTGTCTGTCCGTAGGTGACTCGGGATACCCCAACATGCCGTGGTTGCTGACACCCCTCAGGAACCCTGTGACACCAGCCCAGATGCGCTACAATGAGGCACATGGTCGGACCAGGAGAGTGATTGAGCGGACCTTTGGTCTCCTGAAGAGCCGCTTCCGCTGCCTGGACAAGACCGGAGGGTCCCTCCCATATGCCTCTGCGAAAGTGTGCAAGATTATCATCGTCTGCTGCATGCTCCACAACCTGGCAGTGCGGAAGGAGTTGCCTCTCATCCAGGATGACAATGACCAACATCCGCCACCTGTTGAGGATCCTGGCCTGGACCACGATGCCAGTGACGATGATGATGATGATGGTGATGTCCGCACACAGCTCATCACCAACTTCTTTAGCTGAATGTGAGTATCCTGAGGTGTCATGTCAATGATGTGAGTTGGCATGATGTGTGGGTGGTGCTCTGGTGCTGTTGGAGTGTGTCCATGGGCTACTTGACTGGATGTGTGTTGCGATGTGTGGTGACAGGTGGGCTGTACTCCCCAACAGTGTTGACATGCTAACTTGGTTCTGGGTGGGTATCTTGTAACATGTATTGTGCATGAGTTTTGCTGTTCTGTCCTGTACTCCATTGCTTTTGACTGTGTGTCATTTCTGTCCTTCACAGGGTACTTTCAGATTCGTTTGGTCAACTGTGTCCACCGACGACGTGATTGCACATCCAGGCTGGTAGCTGTTGTGTCCCTACAGGTGATGTGCGCCACACCCATGGACTTCCTTCCGTCTACAGTTGTTGACTGTGTGCCCGCTGCCAGGTGGGATTACCTTGCATCTGTAGTGGTTACGGCATGTTGCAACTGTGTAATAAACCTGTGCTTCACTTTGTGATGTGCGTTGTCTGTGGTCACACATTTGACTGCCATTTGCTTACTGCACCTGTGGGCTACTTGACTACAACTGGGAATGGGTGTGGTGTCTGTGCATTGCACCGTCTTCCCTGGCAACATCAGTGTAGGCAATGAGTCAGATGGCCTAGGTGTGTATGTGTTGTGTAGCCCTGGTGGTGTGTCTCCCTCATGTGTGTCACGTTGCCTGTACTCACATGCCTGTGTTGTCCTTGCTGTTGCAGTTCGCATACACAGTGTAATTTTGCAGTTCATCATCCCCATAACAGCACCCACGTTGGAATCACAACAGAGGCAAGTATGGTGTATTAGTGTGTTTATTGTGATACATTTGTGTTAATAGTGCATAGGATGGGTAGTGCTGTACATAAATCTTGCAATCCCAAGTTCCTAGGGAATTGAAAGTCCTGGTAGACAGGATCCCCAGTATCGGGCCACAGTTGTCTGACACATTGGTCCAACTTGTACTCCCCATGCAATGTGTGGGAGTAGTGTTGCCGTCAACAGGGTGAACAGTCTGTGCACAAAGGCGAACATCCAGAACAGGTTCAGGCTTCCTGGGAGTTGCGCTTGGCCATCGGCCTCTCACTTTTCCCTCCTCGGACGACCCCTCTTCTTGGGGGGGCCCTCAAGTACAGGCTGCTGCGGTGCAGGGGACTCTCCGCCAGAGTCCTCCTCCCTCCCTGTGGCAGTTGCAGTTTGTTTGGCACCAGATGTTGTTGGCACACAGGGAGGTGTGGACTGGTTGCTGTTCATCTGGCGGAGGCATTGTAAAATGTCCCTGTGCACCGCCGTCATCTCATGCAGTGCATCCCACTTGGACTCCACGCGGGACATGTGTGAGTCCACACGGGACATGTGTGACTCCACGTGGGACATGTGGGAGTCCAAGCGGGCATGATGGGCAGCCTGCTGCTGTTTCATGTCTCTGAGGAGCCCCACTACCTGGCTGAGGTCTCCGGTGCTGGACTGGTACGCATCAGCTATGCATACCAGTTGTGGGTCATCATGCACACCAGCAACGTCTGCAAGCAGCGACCTCTGTCTCCCACCCCTCCCACCACCCCTGCTGACATGTGCAGTGTGTGCAGTGGCACGCACAGATAACCCTGGTCCACCTTGGGGGTTGGTGGTGGTGGTGGTGTCCATGGCCCCAGGTTGGTCCAGGGTCCCTGTGCTGGTGTTGCTCCTTGTTCTGTCCATGTCGGCAGGGATGGTATTCGTGGTGACAGTCGTTGGAGGGGTGGGTGCAGGGGGTGCAGCTGGTGGTCCTGCTGGTGCTGCAGCTGGTGGTCCTGCTGGTGCTGCATGTTGACTTGCACCGGATGTGCCAGGTTGTTCTTCATCGTCCGAGGAGGACAGAGGCTGTACGACGCCAGTGAGCTCGGCATCCTCTTGAGCCTGGGACTGGGACTCCTCAGCGTCTGCTGCTGTGTCCCCATCATCACCTGTTTTTGGGAGACACTAACAATGTATGTTATGTTTCTGCAGGCATCAATGGTTGACACACCTGACAGTTGTGACTGTGCCTCTGGGTGCGGGCCTGTACATTGCATTATCCTAAGTCGTCACAGTCAGGGGTTGATATTGGTGTGGCACATTGTCCTGCATTATTTGGGCATTTCTATGTATTTTCTGGGGTGTGAACATGGTCTGCATTGGTTGTGTTTGGTTGACAGCCGGCCCTCCTTCCCACCCACCCAGCCAGTCAGTTAACCCACCATGGAACGTGCTTGCGTTGCAGGGAGTGTAAGTTGTCTCTCAGGATGTCAGTCAGTGGTGTCCTGCTGTTTGTTGGTGCACATTTGCCAGCAGGGCCTTGTGCTCCCCACAGCAGTAGCCAGTGTCAGCCATCTTGTGAGTCCTTCTCCACTTCCTGTGATGTGAGCATGGTTCAGGGTGGTGTTGATGGGACAGTTGTGGGGGTGACCAATATCAGGGACTACGACTCCCATCATGCTATTGCCTCCACCCCCTTCCCAGAATGCCCATGCTTCCTTCCTTTTGACTCTGCTTCCCTGTGGGGTGGGCTGGCTGTGCTGACAGGATGGCTGGGAGTGTTGTCCTGGCAGTTGTTTGGCTAGAAGTCCCAAGAGTGTCCCTGTGCTTCACACAACATAACCCAGGGTGGTGGTTCTTTGTGGGATCTTGTGTTAGGATGGGGGGCATTGCATTCTACCAGGTGGGTTCTGTGGAGTTTGTGTTGGGGGGTGTGTGAGGGGAGGTGCTTGTGACTATGGTCAGTGCTGCAAGTCCCCCTTCCCACCCAGCTAGCCAGATATCCCACCATGGAACGTGCTTGCATTGCAGGGAGTGTAAGTTGTCTCTCAGGATGTCAGTCAGTGGTGTCCTGCTGTTTGTTGGTGCACAGTTGCCAGCAGGGCCTTGTGCTCCCCACAGCAGTAGCCAGTGTCAGCCATCTTGTGAGTCCTTCTCCACTCCCTGTGATGTGAGCATGGTTCAGGGTGGTGTTGATGGGACAGTTGTGGGGGTGAGCTATGTCTGTGACTACGACTCCCATCATGCCATTGCCTCCACCCCACTTCCCAGCATTCCCATACTTACTTGCTTTTGTGTGGAGTTCAGTGTGTGTGGGTGTGAGAGCAATGGCAAGATGGCTGACAGTGGTGTCCTGCTGTTGGTTGGTGTGCAGTACCCAGCATGCCCTTGTGCTCCCCACGACACAGCAACAGTGTCAGACATCTTTGATGGGCCTTTCCACTCTCTGTGGGATGTGCATGCGTGAGTGTGAGCTTGCTGGGCCATGTGGTGGGGGATGTAGAGCTGTGACTACGACTCCCATCATGCTATTGCCTCCTCCCCCTTCCCAGCATGCCCATGCTTCCTTCCTTTTGACTCTGCTTCCCTGTGGGGTGGGCTGGCTGTGCTGACAGGATGGCTGGGAGTGTTGTCCTGGCAGATGTTTGGCTAGAGGTCCCAAGAGTGTCCCTGTGCTTCACACAACATAACCCAGGGTGGTGGTTCTTTGTGGGATCTTGTGTTAGGATGGGGGGCATTGCATTCTACCAGGTGGGTTCTGTGGAGTTTGTGTTGGGGGTGTGTGAGGGGAGGTGCTTGTGACTATGGTCAGTGCTGCAAGTCCCCCTTGCCACCCAGCTAGCCAGATATCCCACCATGGAACGTGCTTGCATTGCAGGGAGTGTAAGTTGTCTCTCAGGATGTCAGTCAGTGGTGTCCTGCTGTTTGTTGGTGCACAGTTTCCAGCAGGGCCTTGTGCTCCCCACAGCAGTACGCAGTGTCAGCCATCTTGTGAGTCCTTCTCCACTTCCTGTGATGTGAGCATGGTTCAGGGTGGTGTTGATGGGACAGTTGTGGGGGTGACCAATATCAGTGACTACGACTCCCATCATGCTATTGCCTCCACCCCCTTCCCAGCATGCCCATGCTTCCTTCCTTTTGACTCTGCTTCCCTGTGGGATGGGCTGGCTGTGCTGACAGGATGGCTGGGAGTGTTGTCCTGGCAGTTGTTTGGCTAGAAGTCCCAAGAGTGTCCCTGTGCTTCACACAACATAACCCAGGGTGGTGGTTCTTTGTGGGATCTTGTGTTAGGATGGGGGCATTGCATTCTACCAGGTGGGTTCTGTGGAGTTTGTGTTGGGGGGTGTGAGGGGAGGTGCTTGTGACTATGGTCAGTGCTGCAAGTCCCCCTTCCCACCCAGCTAGCCAGATATCCCACCATGGAACGTGCTTGCATTGCAGGGAGTGTAAGTTGTCTCTCAGGATGTCAGTCAGTGGTGTCCTGCTGTTTGTTGGTGCACAGTTGCCAGCAGGGCCTTGTGCTCCCCACAGCAGTACCCAGTGTCAGCCATCGTGTGAGTCCTTCTCCACTTCCTGTGATGTGAGCATGGTTCAGGGTGGTGTTGATGGGACAGTTGTGGGGGTGACCAATATCAGTGACTACGACTCCCATCATGCTATTGCCTCCACCCCCTTCCCAGCATTCCCATACTTACTTGCTTTTGTGTGGAGTTCAGTGTGTGTGGGTGTGAGAGCAATGGCAAGATGGCTGACAGTGGTGTCCTGCTGTTGGTTGGTGTGCAGTACCCAGCATGCCCTTGTGCTCCCCACGACACAGCAACAGTGTCAGACATCTTTGATGGGCCTTTCCACTCTCTGTGGGATGTGCATGCGTGAGTGTGAGCTTGCTGGGCCATGTGGTGGGGGATGTAGAGCTGTGACTACGACTCCCATCATGCTATTGCCTCCTCCCCCTTCCCAGCATGCCCATGCTTCCTTCCTTTTGACTCTGCTTCCCTGTGGGGTGGGCTGGCTGTGCTGACAGGATGGCTGGGAGTGTTGTCCTGGCAGTTGTTTGGCTAGAGGTCCCAAGAGTGTCCCTGTGCTTCACACAACATAACCCAGGGTGGTGGTTCTTTGTGGGATCTTGTGTTAGGATGGGGGCATTGCATTCTACCAGGTGGGTTCTGTGGAGTTTGTGTTGGGGGGTGTGTGAGGGGAGGTGCTTGTGACTATGGTCAGTGCTGCAAGTCCCCCTTCCCACCCAGCTAGCCAGATATCCCACCATGGAACGTGCTTGCATTGCAGGGAGTGTAAGTTGTCTCTCAGGATGTCAGTCAGTGGTGTCCTGATGTTTGTTGGTGCACATTTGCCAGCAGGGCCTTGTGCTCCCCACAGCAGTAGCCAGTGTCAGCCATCTTGTGAGTCCTTCTCCACTTCCTGTGATGTGAGCATGGTTCATGGTGGTGTTGATGGGACAGTTGGGGGGGGCAATATGTGTGACTGCGACTCCCATGATGCTATTGGCTACACTGACTTGGCCAGCATACACAGAATTCCTTCCTTTGAGTGGTCTTCACTGTGTGTTGGTGTTGTTGTGGTGGCTACATGTCTGGATGTGTTTGTTAGTTCTATTTGTGCCACTGCCTAGCTGTAGTTGTAGTTGTGTTTGTACATGTGTTGGCACAGTTGGATGTGACTTTTTTGATGGCATGTGTTGTGTTTATCTGACTGACATACACATTTTGGGATGATTCTGTTCTGGTTGCTGTGTAATTGCTATGAGTGCATGGTTTGACTCTCCCCTTGACAGTGATGTGTGTGTTTTGTGGCAGTATATTGTGTACATTTGTTGTGTACTCACCAGGCTCTGGGATGTCCTCTAGTCCATATACGCTCACTGGCGGAAGGATGGCCCGCACCTTCTCCTCCCAGGGCCTGAGGTATATTGGCTTGGCAGGAGGGCCACTGCCGGTGTATTGGCTGTTGATGTAGTCTTTCTTCAGCATGTCCCGTACCCTCCTGCGCACGTCATAGCACCTGTTCTGGATGTCGGTCTTTGTGCGCCGACATGGTGATTGTGCGTTCACCCTGTTGATGATCCTCTCCCACATCTTGGTTTTCTGCGACATGGGGGTCTGTTCGACCAGTGTGCCAAACAGCTGTGGCTCCACCCTGAGGATCTCGTCTACCATGACTTCCAATTCACTATCTAGGAACTTGGGATTCTTCTTGGGGGGCATGGTGATGGGTGGTGATGGTGGGTGATGTGTGTGTTGGTGTGCAGGTGAGGGTGTGTGAGTGTGTGTTTTGCTGGGTGTATGTGAGGTGGGTATTTGTTGGTGTGCTGATGGTGTGTGGCTTGTGTGAGGGATGAGCTGTGGGTGTGTGGTTGCTGTCTCTTGAGTGCTGGCAGTGGAATGGCATTTGCAAAGGCTCATGGTTGTGATTTGTGTCCTTTATATAGGTGGAGTTGTGGGTGTGTCTTTGTTCTCTGTCCCCACCCCCCAGTATTTATTGGCTTGGTAATTGCTTGTTTGGCCTTTTTTTGGGTGATTTTTCCTTTGTGCTGTTTGTGTATGTTGGAAACGTTCTTGTGACCGAGTCGGACCCTGCATTAGTCTCGTACGGTGTTCTCCGTTTCGTTCACGCTGTGTTTGTGCAGTTTTCTATGCTGCGTACGCGTCGGTCGCGGTGTTTTGTGTTGCTTCGGCTCGGTTTTGTATGCGTGTCGGTCGTACGGCTTGTCCTCCGTCCGACTCGCTCGTGGTTTTCGCGCCTTGCATCGTACTTTGCGGTTTGGAGTTCGCGTGTACGTTTCGGTCGGATTTGTTCCGGGTGCGTGTCGGTCGGTTGGATTCGCGTGTTTTTCCGGCCGGATTGCTGTTTTCCGTGCGGCTCGGTCGGTCGACTTGGTTTCGGTACGTGTCGGTCGGATTTTTCGCGCCTTGCATCGTACTTGGCGTGTCGTGCGCCACGGGTACGTGTCGGTCGGTATTATTTCCGGATCCGAGTCGGTCGGTGCTTTTTCCGACCCGAATCGGAATCGACCCCTCAGTGTGTAGTTTATGTTGTTTATTATAAAATAATGTGAGAATAAAAATGCACATCAAGTACAGTTACACAAAATGCAAATCATAGATCATCACATAGAGAAAACATTAGCAATGTATAAATTCAAACTCATATCAAATAAACAATGCATTGAAGGAGTGGATAGGCGAAAAGAGAAAGGTTTCAGAGACAAAATACATTTGCAAATGAATATGCAAATTTAGGAGATTATCTATACTAACCTAAGTAAGAATCAGGAAATCTACCCCTCTGGCCAGTCGGGGCAGCAAGGCCACTCAAGTAGAGTCGAGTGACAAAGATTTAAGTCAGGAATCAGGAAACAGGTAGGCCTCTATCTGGAAACAGCAAACCGATGACAGCGACAATCTCCTGCTAGCTAAACACCAGCCAACCCCTAAATCACACCCACCGGGGACTTTCAATTATACCCTAAAACCTAAATGTCCAACCCACATATGTTTCAACATGAGCACAGTATCCATCTCCCATTGGCTAAGATTGGGGGTATTCTGTCACACCACTCTCGTCATGTCCATTTTATTAGACACCTCTTTGTTTAAACATTAAGCATTACGACAGATTCATCCCAGGAAACAACTTTGAACACAATCATAGTAAACATTTCCTGCAGTTCCTTGAATGTTGCAAATCTCTACACCTCTATTATTCAACTCTGCCATCTCGTGAAGGAAACTGTTCACTTCCATTTGTAATCTAATTCTTCTTTTCCGCAACTTGGCAGACATTCAGCGCTCCATGAAGGTCGCATTTTTTCATGCCTTTATGCTCTCCTTTCATTCGAATCTTTCTTTTGGGATATTTAATGATTTTCAGTCAATTTAACCCTCAAACTGACATGCAGAAGTGTAGGCCCATGCTTGCCTTTTCTACAAAAACAAATACAAACATTTATTATTTTCATGAAATGTAATTTCATTTTACACACCATCCCAGCATTGCACTAACCCATATTATTCCTAGCAAAATATTATTAACGTGCACAAAAGCAGCATTAGTTTTTATCAAAGCAGTTTTGCAGCCTAGTTCCATGCATTGATACACACATTAGTTTTACACATGCGCAAAAGCATTTCCCCTTATTTTAGCGTTTTTAATAATATTTTTCACAGCACTCTGTTAATAAATGTTACTAAGGGTTCAATCCGAGCAGGTTTTATTTTCTCAAAACCCTGCTCCATCATACGGTAACTCTGGATGCCAGACAACTGTAGGTATTTATTGATTTTAAACGTGACATACTTTCCATACTTACTACGGTAGATTCTATCAACCACTATCTAACCTTTTGACCACTGTTATGGGGAAAAGAAAATTGACTAACTGTGAGCGAGGAGGTGGGACTGAGGGGACCCGTCTGAAATCGAGCAGAAGCAAGCTGGCTCGAAAGGTCACAACCAACAACTGTGTATTGGATCGTATTGATGATCTAATAGTGGAATGCCAGGAAATCCTAACACCTGACTCCAGTATAGTCACCTTGGCTATTCCACCACCATTTGAGGGACCTTCACACTCTTACAGTCCCACTCCCAACTCCACAAAATAGATTCCCACAATGTTCACCAAAACGAGGTCTAGAAAAACTTTGCCCCCTCATTCTACTAGTGTTACATATCCTACAGACAGAAATGGGTCTCAGGAGACAGTAACACTCTCACTCCCTATTGTGGAAGTAGAAAAAACTCTGAATAATATCGACATTGCCAGTTCCACCACTAATGTCTTATCAAACAGGTATCAATCACTTCAAGATCAGCCTAACACCCAGCAGGAGGAAATTCAGGAGTTAGAGCCAGATTCTCTCCTCCCAAGGCGGACTACAGAACCCTCAAAAAAAGATTCAAGTGTACAATGGGACGGGAGCCTCCCGGGGAGATAGTCTCACAGAGTGAGGATACTGGTTGGATTATTTCAGACCTGAGGGTAGAACTATCCTCACTAAAAACACTAATATTAGCATTTAGCACACAAGTTAAAATTCTGATAGAGGATCCCCCGAAGCACGTTACCCAGAACAGTTAAAGGGGCCTATGCAGGAGCCGGTAAACACACCAAATAGTATAGTTTCTCTAATGTCCTTTCCCACCCATCCCCCAGAACTATGACCGTCAAAGATAGCTATGACGCAACCCTAAACAGAGATTCCACAAATGAAGGTAGTGGTTGCCACCAAGCTTTAGGAACGATCAGGCGCAAAGTAACGTCAGGCCCATTTACAGGATAAATGTACCCAAAGTTACTTCATATACGAAACACGAGGGCAAAGATTCCTCGATAAATAAATCCATACATTGGATTCGCAAGGTGAGGGGTGCAGATCTATCATTAGAGAGGATATTGTATGGGCAAAAAGATTATCACACCACAGTTCCTCCACAGATTCTATCGAACTATATATCAAGGTTGCGAACTTAGCCCATAACCTCATAGCCCTAGAGGCAAGATCATCTTCACCCTCTCCAACTGGTATCAGACTAAAATACAACCCCTTTAGCAACCCGCAACGGTGTGCAACCACTGGCAAAGGAATCCTCTTAGGCACTGACTCTCCTTTAGCCGAAAATGATTGACTGGCGAACCAAATCAATCTACTTTCCTCACCAGTACCCTATAGTAGAAAGGATGAGTACTCAGGAATTAAACCGAGCCAGGGCATAGATCCAATACCATCTTTTCCAAAGCCCGGTACCTTGGAGCCTCCTGTTTCGCAACAGCTCTCATCTGCTACCCTGAGAAAAGAGGTTCCAATACGGCTTGATAGCATGGTAGGCCATGTACCAGGCTCTCAATTGAACATGCCCAGCTCCCCCAATCAGCATACGAGTGAACATCATGTAGCTTCCGTATATTATCATGGAATGTTGCAGGGGTGAGGCCCAAGCTAGCACTACCACACTGGTCCCAGTATATCAAGCAATTTGATATTTGCTGTCTGCAGGAAACATGGTCGACTACCCCAGTCTTCATCCCTGGCTATGTCACCTATTGCCGTCCAGCAGTCACCAGTAGATCAGTACGACCAGCAGGGGGACTGCTGATATGGGTAAAAATAAACCCTCAATGCATTACCAGAGAACTCAATATCAAAAGCTCTGACATCTTAGCTATACACATCAGGGGCAGGAATGGTACAGGCCTTGATCTTTTTAATGTTTATGCCTGCGGCACCAAGGCTAGTTGTAGCTCTCCTACCATCCAGGATTTGGAAAATTGCTTAGAGGAAAGGGATCTAACATCACCGGTAATAGTAGTACAGGACTTCAATACCACCTATGAACCCCTGGATACCCACGATATAACTGATAGTGACAAGGTGAACGAGATGTGGTTCGTTCCCTCCTTAGACTTGCCACCCATTAAAAAATGGACCGGCACAGCTATACAGCTACATGCTGTGACCCTCGAATAAGGGCTTAGAGCAGCTAATGGTCGGACCAAGTCCGATAGGAAGGGGGCTAACACTTTTAACAGAACTACCAATACGAGCTGCATCGATTACATTCTCCTAGATGTTAGACTGTGGCACGGGGTGCTGGACATTGTTGTTGGGTCAACCATTGACAGTGACCACAACCCTCTTGAGCTTGATATGTCACCCCTGTGGGACACTAATATTGACCACCCACAAACTCGACTTACCACTAAGGAGATAGTCCCGACAAACAATAACAGGCGACTTAAATAGGCACGGGTAGCTACTGATTCATCTAAGCTAGAGGCTATGAAAGATAAACTGCTAGAGAGCACCAACGAGTTAATTAGCCTGCTGGAGCAGCACGATAGCTTTACAAAGATTTCATCATGTCACACCCGCTTCTTTAAACAGTTAGCTACATATTTTAGCACCCCTTTTAGACCACAGACCAAATCAAAATTCGCCAGTCCTCATTCCTCCTGGTTTAACCAGGAATGCAGAAAGCTAAGAACTCAACTGGCCATGGCTGTTAGAGCCAATAATGTGTCAGACCTGAAAATAGTGAGGAGATCCTATAAGAATGCCCAGGCCAAAGCCAAAAAGGACTGGGAAAAGGATAGATGGCTTCAGATCAAGGAAGCCTGTCAGAACAAGGATTCTCTGCAATTTTGGCTCCTGGTGACCAGGGAGACTCAGATAGACCGAGGCCCCCACCAATAATATCGCCCCCTCTTACTGGGAAGAACACTTCTCCGCAGTCTAATCTGGTACCGAAACATCAGTCTCTGCAGATTTGACTCCTATACCAACTTCTGTCCAGACCCCTGTTTTTTTCACTCTTGAAGAAATATCACGTAGTATTCACTCAGTGATAAGGAATAAGGCTTCAGGACCTGATGGCATCCCTGGAGACGTCTTCCTTGCAGATACAGCTAACTGGTCCAAATATATATGGGCACTTGCAAATGGTATCGCAGCCGGGGCAGCAATGCCACCTTCATGGAAGGAAGCAGAGGTCATCCCGGTATTCAAAAAGGGTGACCGCTTACTCCCCTCCAACTACAGGCCCATTAGCCTGATCGATGGTGCCCAAAGGGTCTTCTCCCGTGCCCCTCTCACGAAGATCACAGATTGGATGGAGGAGACTAACATCTTATCTCCCTTCCAAGCGGGGTTCAGAAAGAAAGTAAGCACCATCGATCAGGTTTTTCGTTTTTCACTACTGGCCTGGAAAACAGTCACCTTAGAGAGGGGTAACCTATACACAGCATTTATCGACTTAAAGTCGGCCTTTGATCTCATCCCCGACACAAGTTATGGCAAGTCCTGCAGGAGATGGACCTTCCGCCACCACTCCTTGCGATGGTTATCCGCCTTCATGAGGATAACTTCGCAAGGGTCCGATGGGGAGAGCAAGGGCAGCAGACAGATCTGATCAGAGTCGATAGAGGGGTCAGACAAGGCTGTGTGTTGGTGCCTACCTTGTTTTCACTCTTCATCAACGGGGTGGTCCATCACCAAGCGGAAGTCCCAGCTGATGCCCCCTCGCTAGGGAAGGCCAAAATAACAACTCTGCTATTTGCGGATGAAACATTGCTGGTCTCAAAGACCCGCTGTGGCCTCCAGCTGCTGTTAGACCGCTTTGATTCCTTTTGTGGGTCGAGAGGCCTGAAAGTCAACACATCGAAAACAAAACTTCTAATGTTGAACCCCCACAAATCTTTCAAAGGTAAATTGACACTTGGGGATCCCCCTCGAGAGAGAGCAGTCACCTTTGACTATCTGGGTGTGACTCTCTCAGAGGAAATGGCCTGGAAGCACCACATAGCAAAGCGGACTCTTCAGCAGAAGCAGATCTCTGGGGCGCTGCTGAAGGAGCATAGACGCTCCCAGTCAAGACCAATAGCAGCGCCACTACAGATTTACGACCACAAAGTAGTGGCTCCGCCTTTATGGGGCTGAATTATAGGGGTTTGAGAACTTAGAGGGCCTCCTTATAACTGAGAATAAATTCCTGAGATCCATCTGTACTCTTCCCCAAAGTACCCCACTCCTTCCTCTTAGGTTTGATATGGGCAGGCAATCCATTGAGAACAAGGCACAACTTTGCCCTTTGCTTTTGTGGCTGTGTCTGAACCAAACCCTTGAGCTTTCACATTATGCAGCTGCGGCCGATGAAGTATGCAAACTCGACCATTTTAACAAAATCAGGTGGTTTACCAACGTCAGATTCCTACTCACAGTGATAGGCTTAGGGAGCTCTTGGAACGCTAATAACCTTGTTCTTTACCCAGTAAAAGGCTGCTCAAATCGCAATACTGGAAATGGATGGCTCAGATTAATGCAACATTGTCACAGGGTGGCTGCCTCACAAATTAATTTATGGACTTCAAAACCCATAGCGGACACTAGTAATATTTGGAGGCCATTACAATACCACAGGATAGAAAGCTTTATATCCAATTTAGATTTGGATCACTTCCTGTGAACTCCTTCACAGCTGAGTGGCCTCGACCCGTACCAGTCCACTGAGTCAATCGCGCATATTTTTTTTGTCTGCCCATTGTACACCTCTCCGAGATGCAAGTGGTTGGCACCTGTCTGTAGGCTGCTGGGAACACAATGCCACCAGGAAGCATTGCGTATTTTAAAATCGAATTCAAGAACACTCGTTGCTTGTGCAGTAGCTAAGTTTCTCAGAAAAATGTGGATAATCAGAAGGCGCACACTTCAGAAGTAATATGTTTGCTATAGCGTCCTTCTTTTCCACCTTTTTAAACCCACTATTCGAGATCATGCCAGCAACAGTAGGAACTTTAAAACTGTTTGTCCGTTTTTTGTATCTTGTTTTTATAGTGGGACTTCAAATGCACTTTAACAGGGTTTTCCCCCTGGCTAACTATACTTTTAGGCTTTTTATCATTTTAATCGATCATTTTTAACTATTTTTATCATGTCCGTTATTTTGCCAATCAATATTCTATTGTAAATCAGTCAATGAACACTGTCATACATTCAAACTTGAAATTCAGTACTGTAAGCATTTGCACTATGATGGTTTCAACATATGTAAGATATTATCGCAATGTATTCTTTATTATTACTTTGCATTGTAAGCATTTGCACTTTTATGGTCGGAATGACCGAATAAAGTTTGACTTGAGTTGAATGAAGTTGGGGAACACACCTGAAAACAATAAGTTGAAGATTACAATTGTATTCTCTACCTATTTTGTTTATTCTTAGGTCTCTACTTACTGTGACACAAACGATGGGGATGTAGATACCACACTACCGCCAAAAACACTGTTCTCTATTTCTCAACAGGTCAACCTGGCAAAACATCTGGCCAGAGCTTGGCCACCGAATAGACTCCCACTGCATCCCAGGATCAAGCCCTCAGTGATGACAACACTCCTGGAGATCTGAACGTGGATGACCTTCCTGGCCCATCTGGTCAGCCTCGGCAGATGGCAGCAGTGGGTCTCACTGTGCCCACAACAACACCTCCCACCCCAGTTGTAACACCATAGCCAAACCCCAACCTGTGTACCTAGCACAGTCAGTAACATCTTGTACCCTTCAGTCCTGGAGTCTGAGGTGGCAATCACCAACCCAGTCACTGAAGAACCAGGAACCAGTGGGAGGGTGCAGCCTGTGAAAAGGGCACAGGCCATTGAGGGTAGGGTTCGTGGGAGGGTAACTGTGGGCCCACTGATTGAGCCTAGTGGGGCCTCTTAAACCCAGGTCACCATCGACCAAGTCTTGGGAGCCTATCAGGACTGCCAAGGCATGATGGGCAGGGTACTAATGGAAATCCGGGAAATTAAGCAGCTGCGGCGGGACATACACCAAGAGCTGGCCACCCACAACACCAACATGGGCCAGCTCATTGGAGTGCTTCAGGACATCAATACCACCCTCTGCAGGACTTTTCCACCACCATCTACCTCTTCCTGTGTTCCAACTACATCCAGGCCATCGCCACAGGAAGGGAGGCCTGGCAGAGGAATACACGTCTGCAGACACCTATGTCTCAGCAGCAGTGGATCCCCCTCATCCGCAAGAGGGAACATCCACCAGAAATTCCAGGAGGGGCAGATGGCAAGACACCCCCCATTGCCAGTTAGAAACCTTGCACCTATTTTCATCCTGTGTGTGCAACACATTCACTTTGTGGACTATTTCTGGACACTTTTTCATTTCTGATGGGAGTACATTTGGGCATCTACAACTATGGTTTCATTCACCATGACTGACTTCTTCACTTTTGGTTTTCCCTGTTTGGTTTTGCACATTGTTAAAGTTAATCTTGTTCACTGCAATAAATACACTAGTCACAAACTCATTGCCTCCTGTAGTATCTCTCACATCTAGCAATGTGTGTATATATACTCCGAGGTGATCTTTACAATACCAAAACAAGCTGCTTGTGTAAGCATGGATATGCTGAATGTAAACAATGTTTAACTCAGGATCAAAACCATGTCACACCAACATATACATACAAGTGTCTGGTCTTATTACAATGTTCCAACCATAGGCTGATATGATGTCAGAAACATAGCAAATCAGACATGACTCAAATATTCTGTGTCAGTGATCACATTTTAAGTGCAGACCTTAACAACATGGAAGGAGGAGACACAAGCAACATAACAATAGGTGTACATCATCAGCTGGAGCCATATCGCCTACCTCATAAAAGGTATGCCACATCATTTAAACCAAGAAACAGACACATGGCAGTACAATCCACAGGGCCATTCCAATCCAGTGTTGCTGCATCTGTCACAAACAAATGTCAGTGATGTGCCACAAGCACTTTGGCCTACAATGAGGAGACACATCAACAGCTACATATAGTTCCTACACAATGAGGATTTAGCCAGTGTGAAGGCATAATAGCATGATGTGGGCCCAACACAACATTGATCTGGAGCACATGATGGCACACATTTTGCATTAGAACCACCACATCACAAGGAGCAAGTCCAATGGAACCCTCTTAACTTCCATCCTATTGCTGTGCAAGCTGTCTTGGTACAGGATTTGTACACCCAAAGTCTGAGATGGACATTCCCAGGAACAATCCATGTCCACTTCATACGTCAAAACAGCATCATATACCTGCTAATGTCACAACTCTGAAATGTCCAAATGAAGATGCCATGGTGAAGATATCTAAAACAGACTAAAACAAATAGATTAGCAATGACACCATACATATGACAATCAATCATTTTATTTGCATAGTTAATTAAAACCGTTGCAATACAAAAGAATTTCAATTAAATCAAAAGTGTACATGCATTAAACTACCTTCATCACATTTCTTGTATTTATAAATTATTACTAAAAACATTGCTCTACTCCGGCGAGTAAAGCTACAAGGTATATATTCGCTTTTTATAGCTGCATTACTCCATTTTCTGCTCACATAACCTCAGGTATTTTACTAGGCAACAGTTCAGTTGTGGATCGGTGGATGCGAAGCATGCCAGTACTGCTTTCCTTCTGGTGCGAACCCCTCGTAAATTAAATTGTCGTTTTAGCAGTTGTTTCCGTTCTTTTAAAAGTTCTTTGCAGGAGCATAATATATGCAGCAGGTCTTCTGTCGCTGATCCACATAAGCGGCATGTAGAACCTACTTTCTCCCTTAGCCAAGACGTTAAGTGCTGTGTGAAGGGTAACAAGCCGAGCCTATATTTCATGAAGCTGATCTTTATGTTTTTGCATAGCCCAGGTTGAAATAGTTTTGCGCTATAGGCTTCGCATAGGAGTTCAAAGTCATCCATCCATGGGCCCTTTTTGATAAGGAAGCCTTGTCCTCCAGCCATGAAAGGTGTTTCACTGACTTCCATACCAGTTTTTTAAAGGTGGTGGCTGTTGTAGGTGTTTCCCAAAGCTGGTTTAGCCCCATGTTGTGTAAACTGCTATTGAGATACTCCGCGGCAGGGGATGCAGTGTGTAGTTGTATCTCCTTCCATAACTGTTCATTTAGAGTTCCCTGGGGGCTTTCCGCACTTTGTCCCAGGCGATGATGTAAGCCCCTTGTCTTGCAAGCGATTGTTTCTGTAAACCAAACTCAAGTCTGATTTGTGCAGGCGAGGTGTATTTAGGTTGCACGAAGATAACCCTATAAGCAGTTGTTACTGTGGCATCAAGTGTTTTGGCATCTCTTCCTTTCTGTGCCTCGCTGCCGTAGGTGATTGTTGGTAGCAGCTTTGCGCGGACAACCTGTGCCAAGGGCAGGGTCGATGGTCCTTTTAGTTTGATGTTTAAAGATTTTAAGGAGGTAGCTAGCACAAGGCCTTTGTGCCTAATGCTGTGCTTCTGAGCCAGGAATCAGCCACCTTTATCTAGCTTCACTCCCAGGTATTTATATTCCCTTGTGTCCTCAATTCTGGTCTCTCCCCAGAACCAAGCGGGAGGCTGTCTCCTTTTTTCCCGACCATCATGGTTCTAGTTTTATCCAGATTTATCAATAAATCGTTTGCTTTGGAAAAATCATGTGTAGCATTTAAAAGATGTTGAAGCCCTACTTTTGTTTGACTGATCAGGACTATATCGTCCGCATATAGGAGACAGGGTAGCAGTATGTCTCCTATTTTTGGGGCATGTGAGTTGCAACTGATTAATTTCGGGACTAGGTCAGCTATAAACAAGTTAAAAAGTGTGGGCACCAGGACGCATCCTTGTTTCAGCCCTTTTTCCGTTGGAATTCGCCTTGACAGGAATGACCCATTGCCCAGCTGACCCATGTGTCAGTGTGCAGATTTATCAGCAGATTTAGTAGGGACTGTGGCAGCCCCCAGCTTTGTAGTTTAAGCCAGAGTCTGTTGCGGTTGACGTGGTCGAAGGGGCCTTGTAGTCAATGAAACATAAGAAAAGGGGCCTCCTTGCAGATTCTGCCTTGTCCATAAGCATAGCCATGCTGAGTATGTTTGTAGTTGTCCCAACTGATTTCGCGAATCCAGTCTGATGTAATGGGATTGTAGATTTTTCTTTGGCCCATGGCTGGAGCTCCTCTAATAGTGTTCCAGCAAAGAATTTAGCCTAGTTATCTATTAGGGCCACTAGTCGATAATTTTGTGGTTTAGACTTATCTCTGGATTTGTGAATTGGTGAAATGATTGATCCTCTCCAAGAGGATGGCAAGGTGTTCAGTTCCCTTATTTCCCCAAATAGAGGTTCCAGCGCTTCTGCCCAAAACTTTGGCTCTTGTTTATAGAGAACTGGAGGTATACCATTTGGGCCGGGTGCGCCTTCTCTCCTTCCCTTTCCTATTTGCCGTTTGATGGAATTAGTATGGTTTGTGTACAGATCCTCTGTAGGTGTGTCTCCTCCTGATTTCCACGATGCCATGAGGTTATTTGCGGCCCAGGCCTTGGTGGTGATTTGAATTTCTGACATATTTTATTGTTCCTGACCATTGGCACTTTGTTCCATGTCTTGATGGAAGTGGGACCTGAGGTATTTTACCCATGCGTCCTCTGAGATGTTTGAAGAGGTTCCGTCATGGTTGGGATGGATAAATTGATTTATGGTGCTCCAAATCTGGCACTATTGTTGTGCTTAGTGTCGTCGTGTAATTTTGCCCAAAGGTCATTCTCCGTGTCTCTAATTGCGTCCCTTTTCAGTTTTTTCAGTTGCATTTTTTGCTTCTTCAGTAGTTGCAATTGTGTTTTGTCGTTTGGCTGGTGGCGGAGTTGTCTCAGTAGGCGATAAATGGAATTTTTTATGATCTTGATTTCTTGCTTCGCAGTTTGTAGTATGGGCTTCGCGCCACTGAATCTCTGCTGGGTTGATGGTTTAATCTTAGTTGCATATGCTTCCATATTTGTGGTAAAGCTTTCCCATTTCTCGACTTCTCCTTGTCCGCTCCTCAGGTCAAAGTGTTGTTTTGCAATTTCCAACATGTTGCTTTCTGCCGCTACCTCAAACTTGATTCTTTTAAGATTGATGGTGAGTTCTGATCCTTGAGGTGCCCGGCAACGTTCGAGTGTAGGCACAGTTGTTCTAAGCTCTATTTCCTGGGGCCGGTGGTCACTTTCACCATTGTCACCAAGCTGGAATGATGTAACTTGATGGAACAGATCTAGGGAGACAAAGGTGTAGTCCAGTATTGCACTCGTTCTCGCTGAGCTGTGAGTTGTTACTGGAAGATTATCTTTGGCTGTTCTGCCGTTGGTTGCTCTTAGTTTGAGATGTTCCAGTTCCTCCAGGATCAGCTGTCCTACTTTAGTTTGTTTGCATGACTGTGGCATCTCTTGCGTTGGTATGTTCCAGATTGTGTTTTTGAGTAGCACTTCTTCATCCGAGGAGGAGCCCATTAAATTTAGATTTAAGTCCCCAGTTAGGATGAGTTCAGTTGTGGGTCCTTCTCTTATGCATGTTTCCACAAAGTTGCACATTTCCTTAGCGGCTTTGGTTTTCCGTTTTGGTTGAATATAGGCATTTATTATCATGATGTTGGTGTCCCTTGTATTTGTTGTAGTTGAGGAAGCAAATACGTTTACTGCTAATAATGCCAGATTTGTTGGACCAATAGCGCGGGCAGTGTGTGCAGTTGTGTCCGCAACATATGTGACCGAACCTCCTTGCAAGTGACCATAGTTTGCCCCCTTAGTTGCGCTTGTAAAGAAACGTAGAAATCCCTGTAGGTGAGGGGGATCAATTAGCCAGGTTTCTTGAAATGCTACTATATTGAACGCCCTGTTGTAGGTGACAAAGTCGAGATCTGCTATCTTGTTTGCAAGCCCATTCACGTTCCATGAGCATATCCGGACAAGCCCTTTGGCTGTTGTCATCGGTGACGGGCAGGGGGGTTGTCAGTCTTTTTTGTTATTTATGGTTCTGGAGATCCATCTTATGTCGAAATCCTGATTTTGCAGCGTTAGGGGAGCGCAACGGCTGCTAGGTTCCTCTGATGCTTGCACCCTGTCCCTTTGGCAGTACCCCACTGCTCCTTTCAGCACGGACGTTGTTAGTCTATTTGTAGTCTTCTGGTTGTCCCTTGTGTTCGCCGGGATTAACAGATCCGGATATCCTGGCTTGATGTAGGGAGCAATGGTTATCCCCCAGGATTTTACAGTGTCACTTTCTAGGAGTATTTTGTGCGCAGTTATTGGAGAAGTCCATGTTGCTCTAGTTTTTCTCCTGCAAGAGAATCCCTGCATTTGATAAATTCTATAGACTCCAGGTCCGCCGGTTTTACCTCTTTCAATGATGGTATGTGGGATAACAGCCGCAGTATGTTGCCGCGGTTCATGATGTCATGCGGTCCTTTAGAGGTATATTCTGGCATGAACCATAAGGCACTTGTTTCCCTCCCACCTAGCCATTGATGGTCTTGTTTTCCATTGCTTGTGGGTGGGAGGTCAGCCTCCTTCTGTAAGCGTCCTGTTTCCATATGGCTCCTGTCTTTATGTTCTTGTTGTGCATTGTGTTCTGATCCTAGCCGTCGTTCTGTGCTTCCTGGGGGATTGATCCCTGGCCGGTTTGGTTGTGTTCTCGGATTGTTTCAAGGAGCTGCTCCTGGTGATGCTCTGAATTTATTGACGTTGTTTGTGTCTCGGGCAAACCTTTCTGGAGATGTTGACTAGTCCTTGTGTTTTCTCCTTCCCTTATGTTGTTGCTTTTGATTTTTTGATTACCCAGTTTCCCCAGGTTTGCTTTTCTCCCCTCGGGGGCTTTTTCAGTTGTTTTTAATGTGCGCGTGTTTCCGATGAGGCTTTGGTCCTGATTTAACTCTGGTTTTTGGATTCTCGTCACAGTTTTTGCTGCAGTTTTAGGATGATTTCCAGTAGTGTTCCCAGTTAGATCGGGCTGTGATGACGCTGCGTCTACTGTCTCCCAAACTTGATCAGACCCACTTGCTTTTTGCATTCCACTTGGAGGGCTTTGACTCAAGCCTGTTATTATTTCTGTACTCCTTGTGTTAGTTGTTTCCAGCGTTACAGTATTTTGTCGATTGGATTCTTTTCGCGCTGGTGTAGCCCCAAAAAGACGCAAAAACCCGTTCATGTTTTGGCTTTGTTTTTGATTTCGCCTTTTTCTTTTTTGTGCACGTCTTTCTTTTGCGTTCATTTTCTTTACCCCTTTCTCATCTCCTTGAGTTTCTGGCGCTTGTCTAAATTTTGTTATCTTGTCACTGTTCTCATTTTTTGTTGTGTTTAGTGTTTGGTCGGTTATTGGGAGTGAGTGGTGTTCCTCTGCAGTCTGGTTCCATTGAGTTGCTATGACCATTTGTTTAACATGCGCTATTTTATTGTCCGTATGTTAGTTGAAGGCATGATTCGCGGCCTTTTTGAGTTGTGAGCATAAGTCGCTCAGCATTGACGGCAGGGTAGCTAATTTATCAACAATCGGGCTGCATCCACAGGTTCGATAGTTGGCTAGCGCGTGTTCCTGTATCCTTTGTAGAGAAGTATTTAGCGTACCAAGCTTGCCGTCAATTGCTACCACAAAGACTGCCAAGGTGTTCATTAATGTTAATTGTGTATCCATTTTGTCCGATTGATATTGTAAGGCCTCTACCAAGAGTTGCACAGTTTTTAGCAAGCTTGCCCAGGAGTTCCCGTGATCTGTTTTTTGTGCTTCTCCTTGGTGTACTCCAGATTCTCCATTTGTACGATTGGACGAATTCCTTGTCTCTTGTGTCCCCACCATTGTCGGGTCAGCATTGTCAGCATTGTTTACCCTGTGCCCTTCTTGTTTCGAATTTGACAGGGTATCGTTCCTGTTCTTGTCCTGCCGGTATGTTTCAAGGAGAGCCTCCCACTCATCCTTGTCGAGATATGAGGACTGATCGAGCTCTTCTGGCTCTTCCATTATACTTAGTTGTGGGGTCTCTGGCTTAGATTGCGTTGGCTCTGAGCCTGATTTTTCCTTTGGGCTTTCAGCTGGTTCCGATTTGATCATTACATCGTCCGCCTCGTCCGCTTCGTCCGCTTCATCCGCTTCGTCCGCTTGTATATCTATTTTGGCCCCCGGCTGTGAGATTCCTTTGGGGTTGTCTAATTCACATATTCTTAGTATGAGTAATGGCTCAGTTAAGACGCAATTGCCCCCATCATGATTAATTCAGTTAGAGAGTCTGGGCGTTGAAGCTTTTGGGGCTGTTACTGGCGCTATTGCTGTGTCAAGGTTTAGATCGCTTGATGCTTCCTTGCTGACTTCCCAAATTACCCCTTCTCCTGTTTTCTCCTTCTTTTTCTCCATCTCTCGTGGTGTCCCTGCGTGTCCTCCAGTCTTTTCCAGTGACTGGGAGCTTTGGCTAGCGGAGTGTAGTTGGCCATGTAAAACTACAGATGGGCTAACTGGCCCTGGAGATTCCGCCACGCTGCCTTTGTTCCTTTCTTTCTTTTCACTGCCCCATTGGCAGAAGGGCCGAAGCCGGGTTTGTAGGCCCGTTGTTGCTGTAGAACTTGAGAGCAGGGTGTCACCCGCGTTTTTTAGGAAGCCGAATTAGCTGTCAATTTAGGGATGAAAGAGACGATTTTTTGACGTTTTACTTTCCGGCATAATATCTCTTGTCGGTTTTGTGTCTGGTGTTATATAAATTATGGAGCCCTCTTGCTGCCCTGCCGGTCTTATCTTTGCCTGTGGTTCGCCCACTGATCCAGGTGTTTTCAGCTTCTTTTTTCGCATGCTTGCGTTCTTAGTAGGTGCGGGCCCTGCAAGCACACGTCCTGACCTCATGGTTTTTCAGTATTATATTTCCCTTTGGGTCCTCTACTTTAGTTTTGTCTGCTTTTGTCTGATTTAGTTTTGTTTCGATATTAGTCCTTTGAAAAAAAGAAAAAGACCAAAACCCTTTGACTTTCTCCTGTTGCCTTGGTCTATCCTGGATTTGCCCTTATTGAGGAGGCTTGCGCCTCTTCATAAACCTTCTTTTGGCTTCTTTGGCTTCTTTGGCTGCGAGCTTGGGCGTGGACTTGAGCTTGTGGCCTGGTGTCCTAATGTCCTAATGTCCTGGTTTCCTTTTACCACTGGTGCCGCTGGTACTACTGCTTGCCTCTCCTATGTGGGCAGGCTTCGCTTCCCTTCGCGGTGCTCGCTGCCCCTGCCCTGGCCAGAAGAAAGATAGTGATGGAGCAAGGTAAATAAAATAAATTTGTAACCCCCATAATAGGGATAATAATTTAACGATATTAATTGTTTGCCAAATTAACCAACAATCTGCACTTTTTATAAACATTTACATCAATGGTAACTGCTCTTTATGTGCAAAACTAACTTATTTACAAATGGTAAAGTAAAACAATATTAATATAGTGATTTGCGTACTAATTAGAGCAAAATCACATGATTTGTGCTATGTAGTAGAATTGTATTATGTCAAAGAATGCGGATGGTAAGTAAACATGCCTTTAAATGTCGCTTCTGCTAGGTAACACCTAACTTGGGTACTTAGAATGACGTGTGGGAAACAGAAAGGCTTATTTTCTTTATTTTAATTATGATTGTGTTTGTTCTTATGATAGTTTGTTCGGGCCTGCTAGGCCATGCTGCAAAAATGGCTGCTGAGGCAGATGAGGTCATGCGCAGACACAAAGATGGCTTCTAAGCGGAAGAAAGCCATAGAGCTAAACCACGTGGGTACAGCTCGAGCCCAGAGTGAGAAGTGTCAAGGTCAGGCTGACCTGACTTGAGGAGAATGCAAGAAAGACTCAGCACGTATCCGTGAGAATGGAAGATGAACCCAAATGAATTAACAATGGACTGCTTAAAATGTGACCATCAAAAGTGAAACATTTAGTGAATTGTCAATTGGACTGCTATTACCCAAAGGTCGTGTGAAAATATAATCCTTAAAACAATTTTAGAACCGGTTTGAACAAGGAGGGCAATGAGGTGATTCTTACCACCCCTCCAATGGACCAATTAGCGTGATTCTCGCCCCCAAAGGTTGCAACTTTTTGTTTAGTAAGCTAGTAATAGGGTATCGGAGGACCTACTCTTAAGAAAGAGGAGCTGCTGATATTCCTTTTTTTCGCGTCGCCATTTCCGCATATTTTTTCTTTGGAGCACTGAGCGTTGATGCGGATGGAGCTGCTGCTATTTTCTATAGGCTGTTTTTCTTTATAAAATTAGTTTTTTGAACTCTAAAACTTGATTGGGAAAAGGAGCGAGACCGATGTGGGAAACCTGTAAGGGAGGTCCGTCGAGGAGGCCTTAGCGGGACAGTCAGTCAGTTTTGGGAGTTCCATGCTGTAATCTGCTTTTGGTGAATTTTTCCAAACTGCAACAAATGGGTATGCATTATAAACTTTTATAAAATGTATTTCTCATATGCTATTGAAATGTATTAAAGTGATTAATAAACTAAAAATCTCACTCATGCAACTGAATTTAGATAAAATCAATTTCTAATTAATTCAGAGTCTGTGGTTCTTTAGTTCATTTAATGAGCGTGACATTTATTAGGGTTTTAAATGATTGAGCTGGTCTTAATCGCCATCAACTTATTCTACTAGTTGGTCCATCGACCAAAGAGCGGAATACCTTGATGTTTTAGAACCAACAGGATTAAACTGAATAAACATGGGGACGCGCTGTTTAGCACACGCACCATCATCTTCTGCCTCCGTCTGCTGCTGCCTGCTTCACTCAAGGGACTAACAGGGTGCTGGAGAACCGGAAGAAATCCATCTACGCCGCCAGTGCACTGCAGGTTTTATTTCCAACCGACCTGAGCAGTGGACCACCAAGCCCAGGGTGCAGAGTGCTACCTGCAGCTGCTGCTGATGAGGGGGAGGCGCTAGGTCCATTCTGCGCATAAAGCGCTGCTCTTGCCCCCGCGGCGCGGACGCGCGCGGGCGAAGCCCGGGCGAAGCCCGGGCCAAGGGCGGGCCCGTCCTGCGCCCGTCATCGCCAGGAAGAGGCAGGGCAGTGCCACCCCCTTTTACGTTGCTTATTGACTCCAGAGGAGCTGCAGGACACCAAACAAGGTACTGTGTCGCTCTGCGATAACGTATTATTCCTCATAGTGAAAACTGGGCTTTTAAAGACACTTGTACTCTCGCCACTCGGTTCAGCTCGCGCTGCACCTTTGCCTTGTGGCTCTGTTCCCTTATTTCTTCTGATCCCCCACTGTGCCTTTCTAGACCACTCTTAGCGTAATCATGGGGAAAAGGAAAACCATGGAAGGAACGGGGGGCAAATGGAGTACCTGGTGGGGTAGGTAAGGTGAAAAAGGCAAGGAAAACCAGTAAGAATACTGCTAATAACTGTGTGATTGACAGAATTGAGACCTTAATCACAGAATGTGAAGGGATATTGGTAGCTGAGATGCCGGCGATTACTGGTGTCATCAAAGCTCCCCTTGAAAAGAGTTGTAGACAACCTCGCTCAACTACAATACCTTCCATGTTCCACAAACCCCCCATAATCGCACCTTAAGTAGTAGTGAGATTGACCACCCGGCGACAGGGCAATGGGAAACTACTCCCACCCAGTATGACAACTCACTGTCCAACGATGCTCCGAATCACTTAGAATCTTCTGTCATCATTTGCTCTAATCGTTTTGCGGCGCTGGCTGAGGCCCCTGAATGTTCGGGGGAGCTTGTACCTCAATGCCTAACTCCAAATTCAAGCCCTACGGAAAGATCACCCGAGTTAGTAAGTTCAGGTGCCCCTACACCAGAAGATCTTATGCAGATTGTTATCGCGCTCAGGTCAGAAGTAGGCGCGATGAGGACGATGATAGAGGAGCTAGTGGCCATAGTTAAACTAATACCCCTGGGAAGCATGCTACATCAACCAGCAGCTAGCCTGCCATTTAATTCCCATTCTCAACGAGCAACCACAAATACACACAAAGAAGGAGTTTCTACACACAAAGGTCCTCTCCCACCCCTCAATGCGCGTATGGACCAGGCCCACAAGGAATTTAATCATAAACGGGTGGTCTCTTCCCAAGCCCCTGCCCCTAGTAACCTGGTAAAACAATTCTCTCTGTTAACCAACCCAAAGTATATTAGACCTTTTAACTTATTAGCAAATTCTTGCTCGCGCCCAATAGGTTCTGGCCATTTAGAAAAACCTCCAACCCCTTTACTTGCGCAAACACGTATAGTCCTTATGGTCAATGTCCCTAAGCTCGTTTCGCATGGTGACCGAGAAAATGAAGATTCTTTAAAAAACAAGGCTATACATTGGATTCGCCATGTCAGGGGCTGCCGGTCATTGATACGGGATGATATAGTTAGGGCACGGAGATGTACGCCTCATAATCAACCTTCAGATTATATCGAACTTACTCTGGCCAAACATGAACTGGCTGAAAATTTGCTAGCACTAGAATATCGGACATGTCCACCTGGGTCTTCAGCCATTCAGTTTAGACGCTCTCTATTAATTGATGATACAGGGGCGCAGGGCAATACACCAGAACCGGGCACAGAAGGGGGGACAACATTAGATGCCAATGATTGACTGAGAACTGCCTCCACCTTACATCAGGAGCCTCAGGATACTGCTCCCAATAGCAACCTAAGTACCCTCCCAAGCATACAACTCTCAATCGCTCTTGATCAACCACCAACAAACTCAAGCCTCACTGATCATATTACCCATACTAAACCCTGCACCAATAAGCCGAGGGATCGGATTGTAGCCACAAACATGATTACAGATAGGGTGGCCATAGGTGTTTCCCCTGCCCTATCATCTCGGCCCCATGCTACCCCTCTACGAGTGTCAGCTCCTGTTTTGGCCCCTTGCTCCCAACTTAATATTATTTCCTGGAATGTGGCCGGACTTAGCAGTAAATTGCTATTGCCCGACTGGAATAAACTAATAGAAGGCCAGGACATCTGCCTCTTCCAGGATACTTGGAGCTTAGTTGCTCTTTACAAATCTGGTTATACCTGCTTCTTTGTACCAGCTGTTACCACAGGGAGAGGGCGCCCTTCGGGAGGTCTGATTGTCTGGATTAACATTGCTTTGGGTTGTAAAATTACTGAACGTAATTGCACAAACCCAGACATAATGAGGCTTACCATTCATGGAAATAAAGGAGCTCTAACTCTTGAGTTGTTTAACGTATACGTAAGGGGGACAAGAGGGGGAGTCTCCTCAGCCATTGTTTCATCCTTGGAGCAAGAGCTATCCAGCTGCCATCCTGCCTCACAACTTGTGATCGCGGGAGACTTTAATTGCACATTCGAGCCCCTTGGCGTGAATGACATGCTAGGGCTAGAGGAAGACGATGCGAGATGGGGTATCCCACCCCTAAGCATCCCCCCCATCAAAAGATGGTCACGAGTTGCAGTCCAGTTGAACGCACTTGCTCTGGAATTTGGGTTGAGGGCTGCAAACGGCAGAACAGAGTCAGACGTCGAAGGGGCCTGCACGTATAATAGAATTAGTTGTCCGTCCCGCATCGACTACATCTTGATAGACGTAAGACTGTGGAGTAGTATGATTGACATGGTAATAGCCCCTACTAATGACAGTGACCATAACCCACTTTGTCTGACTATGAAGGCCCTCTGGCCCTCTCTTGGCCATGCCCCTGCTGCAACTACTAATTTAGCGACTAAGGAAGTGGCCCCTTCTAATTGCAGAAGATATCTTAAATGGCCCAAAGTCGCTGTTAATGAATCAAAAATGGTTGGAATTAATCGAGTCCTGGCAGAAAATATAGCTGATCTCCAAGAGGCATCCCTTAATCCCGATGCCCCAGAGAAGGCTTTGGATATTTATATGAGAACTGTAGAGCAGATGGGGTCCTTTTTTAAAGTAGCTGTTGGTTCCAACCCCCACAAAGGATGCCCAAAAGGTAGACAGGCATGGTTTACTAAAGACTGTAGACAAAAAAGAAAAGCCCTAGCCCTAGCTATTAAAAGTAAAAATTGTTCTCGAGTCCAACTAGCCAGGAAAGAGTATAAAGAAGCGCTGCATCGTGCAAAGCTACAGTGGGAAGAATCCCACTGGCAAGATTTAAGGGATGCTAGTCTAGCAAAAGATTCCAACCGATTTTGGAATCTTGTCAGGGGAGCAAATTGGAAAGACCCTGACTTAATCCCCAACCACATATCAAGCCAAGATTGGTTTGACCACTTTAGCAAACTATACACGGGGACAGACACAACTCATCCAGAGAGGGTGTCAGACCAGCTAATTCTCTGCCCTACCTTAAATGCCAGCGACCACTTCACCTTAAAAGAAGTCGAAGGGGCAATTAAAAGAATAGTGCCAACAAAGGCCCCTGGACCGGACGGTCTTCCGGGGGATCTACTCCTTGCGAACCCTAGTAATTGGGCGAAATATATTACGCTCCTAATTAATTCCATTTCTAATGGGTGCCCTATACCTGACTCGTGGAAGGGCGCAGAAGTAGTGCCTATTTTTAAAAAAGGAGCAAGGGAGGATCCTGCCAACTACCGACCGATTAGTTTAATCGATGCCATTCAAAAAGTAGTCGGTAGGGTGTTGTTGCAGCGAATTCAATCCTGGGTTGAGGACGAGAATATCCTCTCCCAATATCAGGCGGGCTTCAGGACTAGAACAGGGACAGTTGATCAGGCATTCAGGCTGCTTCTCCTTTATTGGAAGGTGGTTGTGTGTGTTTTGTGGCAGTATATTGTGTACATTTGTTGTGTACTCACCAGGCTCTGGGATGTCCTCTAGTCCATATACGCTCACTGGCGGAAGGATGGCCCGCACCTTCTCCTCCCAGGGCCTGAGGTATATTGGCTTGGCAGGAGGGCCACTGCCGGTGTATTGGCTGTTGATGTAGTCTTTCTTCAGCATGTCCCGTACCCTCCTGCGCACGTCATAGCACCTGTTCTGGATGTCGGTCTTTGTGCGCCGACATGGTGATTGTGCGTTCACCCTGTTGATGATCCTCTCCCACATCTTGGTTTTCTGCGACATGGGGGTCTGTTGGACCAGTGTGCCAAACAGCTGTGGCTCCACCCTGAGGATCTCGTCTACCATGACTTCCAATTCACTATCTAGGAACTTGGGATTCTTCTTGGGGGGCATGGTGATGGGTGGTGATGGTGGGTGATGTGTGTGTTGGTGTGCAGGTGAGGGTGTGTGAGTGTGTGTTTTGCTGGGTGTATGTGAGGTGGGTATTTGTTGGTGTGCTGATGGTGTGTGGCTTGTGTGAGGGATGAGCTGTGGGTGTGTGGTTGCTGTCTCTTGAGTGCTGGCAGTGGAATGGCATTTGCAAAGGCTCATGGTTGTGATTTGTGTCCTTTATATAGGTGGAGTTGTGGGTGTGTCTTTGTTCTCTGTCCCCACCCCCCAGTATTTATTGGCTTGGTAATTGCTTGTTTGGCCTTTTTTTGGGTGATTTTTCCTTTGTGCTGTTTGTGTATGTTGGAAACGTTCTTGTGACCGAGTCGGACCCTGCATTAGTCTCGTACGGTGTTCTCCGTTTCGTTCACGCTGTGTTTGTGCAGTTTTCTATGCTGCGTACGCGTCGGTCGCGGTGTTTTGTGTTGCTTCGGCTCGGTTTTGTATGCGTGTCGGTCGTACGGCTTGTCCTCCGTCCGACTCGCTCGTGGTTTCGCGCCTTGCATCGTACTTTGCGGTTTGGAGTTCGCGTGTACGTTTCGGTCGGATTTGTTCCGGGTGCGTGTCGGTCGGTTGGATTCGCGTGTTTTTCCGGCCGGATTGCTGTTTTCCGTGCGGCTCGGTCGGTCGACTTGGTTTCGGTATGTGTCGGTCGGATTTTTCGCGCCTTGCATCGTACTTGGCGTGTCGTGCGCCACGGGTACGTGTCGGTCGGTATTATTTCCGGATCCGAGTCGGTCGGTGCTTTTTCCGACCCGAATCGGAATCGACCCCTCAGTGTGTAGTTTATGTTGTTTATTATAAAATAATGTGAGAATAAAAATGCACATCAAGTACAGTTACACAAAATGCAAATCATAGATCATCACATAGAGAAAACATTAGCAATGTATAAATTCAAACTCATATCAAATAAACAATGCATTGAAGGAGTGGATAGGCGAAAAGAGAAAGGTTTCAGAGACAAAATACATTTGCAAATGAATATGCAAATTTAGGAGATTATCTATACTAACCTAAGTAAGAATCAGGAAATCTACCCCTCTGGCCAGTCGGGGCAGCAAGGCCACTCAAGTAGAGTCGAGTGACAAAGATTTAAGTCAGGAATCAGGAAACAGGTAGGCCTCTATCTGGAAACAGCAAACCGATGACAGCGACGATCTCCTGCTAGCTAAACACCAGCCAACCCCTAAATCACACCCACCGGGGACTTTCAATTATACCCTAAAACCTAAATGTCCAACCCACATATGTTTCAACATGAGCACAGTATCCATCTCCCATTGGCTAAGATTGGGGGTATTCTGTCACACCACTCTCGTCATGTCCATTTTATTAGACACCTCTTTGTTTAAACATTAAGCATTACGACAGATTCATCCCAGGAAACAACTTTGAACACAATCATAGTAAACATTTCCTGCAGTTCCTTGAATGTTGCAAATCTCTACACCTCTATTATTCAACTCTGCCATCTCGTGAAGGAAACTGTTCACTTCCATTTGTAATCTAATTCTTCTTTTCCGCAACTTGGCAGACATTCAGCGCTCCATGAAGGTCGCATTTTTTCATGCCTTTATGCTCTCCTTTCATTCGAATCTTTCTTTTGGGATATTTAATGATTTTCAGTCAATTTAACCCTCAAACTGACATGCAGAAGTGTAGGCCCATGCTTGCCTTTTCTACAAAAACAAATACAAACATTTATTATTTTCATGAAATGTAATTTCATTTTACACACCATCCCAGCATTGCACTAACCCATATTATTCCTAGCAAAATATTATTAACGTGCACAAAAGCAGCATTAGTTTTTATCAAAGCAGTTTTGCAGCCTAGTTCCATGCATTGATACACACATTAGTTTTACACATGCGCAAAAGCATTTCCCCTTATTTTAGCGTTTTTAATAATATTTTTCACAGCACTCTGTTAATAAATGTTACTAAGGGTTCAATCCGAGCAGGTTTTATTTTCTCAAAACCCTGCTCCATCATACGGTAACTCTGGATGCCAGACAACTGTAGGTATTTATTGATTTTAAACGTGACATACTTTCCATACTTACTACGGTAGATTCTATCAACCACTATCTAACCTTTTGACCACTGTTATGGGGAAAAGAAAATTGACTAACTGTGAGCGAGGAGGTGGGACTGAGGGGACCCGTCTGAAATCGAGCAGAAGCAAGCTGGCTCGAAAGGTCACAACCAACAACTGTGTATTGGATCGTATTGATGATCTAATAGTGGAATGCCAGGAAATCCTAACACCTGACTCCAGTATAGTCACCTTGGCTATTCCACCACCATTTGAGGGACCTTCACACTCTTACAGTCCCACTCCCAACTCCACAAAATAGATTCCCACAATGTTCACCAAAACGAGGTCTAGAAAAACTTTGCCCCCTCATTCTACTAGTGTTACATATCCTACAGACAGAAATGGGTCTCAGGAGACAGTAACACTCTCACTCCCTATTGTGGAAGTAGAAAAAACTCTGAATAATATCGACATTGCCAGTTCCACCACTAATGTCTTATCAAACAGGTATCAATCACTTCAAGATCAGCCTAACACCCAGCAGGAGGAAATTCAGGAGTTAGAGCCAGATTCTCTCCTCCCAAGGCGGACTACAGAACCCTCAAAAAAAGATTCAAGTGTACAATGGGACGGGAGCCTCCCCGGGGAGATAGTCTCACAGAGTGAGGATACTGGTTGGATTATTTCAGACCTGAGGGTAGAACTATCCTCACTAAAAACACTAATATTAGCATTTAGCACACAAGTTAAAATTCTGATAGAGGATCCCCCGAAGCACGTTACCCAGAACAGTTAAAGGGGCCTATGCAGGAGCCGGTAAACACACCAAATAGTATAGTTTCTCTAATGTCCTTTCCCACCCATCCCCCAGAACTATGACCGTCAAAGATAGCTATGACGCAACCCTAAACAGAGATTCCACAAATGAAGGTAGTGGTTGCCACCAAGCTTTAGGAACGATCAGGCGCAAAGTAACGTCAGGCCCATTTACAGGATAAATGTACCCAAAGTTACTTCATATACGAAACACGAGGGCAAAGATTCCTCGATAAATAAATCCATACATTGGATTCGCAAGGTGAGGGGGTGCAGATCTATCATTAGAGAGGATATTGTATGGGCAAAAAGATTATCACACCACAGTTCCTCCACAGATTCTATCGAACTATATATCAAGGTTGCGAACTTAGCCCATAACCTCATAGCCCTAGAGGCAAGATCATCTTCACCCTCTCCAACTGGTATCAGACTAAAATACAACCCCTTTAGCAACCCGCAACGGTGTGCAACCACTGGCAAAGGAATCCTCTTAGGCACTGACTCTCCTTTAGCCGAAAATGATTGACTGGCGAACCAAATCAATCTACTTTCCTCACCAGTACCCTATAGTAGAAAGGATGAGTACTCAGGAATTAAACCGAGCCAGGGCATAGATCCAATACCATCTTTTCCAAAGCCCGGTACCTTGGAGCCTCCTGTTTCGCAACAGCTCTCATCTGCTACCCTGAGAAAAGAGGTTCCAATACGGCTTGATAGCATGGTAGGCCATGTACCAGGCTCTCAATTGAACATGCCCAGCTCCCCCAATCAGCATACGAGTGAACATCATGTAGCTTCCGTATATTATCATGGAATGTTGCAGGGGTGAGGCCCAAGCTAGCACTACCACACTGGTCCCAGTATATCAAGCAATTTGATATTTGCTGTCTGCAGGAAACATGGTCGACTACCCCAGTCTTCATCCCTGGCTATGTCACCTATTGCCGTCCAGCAGTCACCAGTAGATCAGTACGACCAGCAGGGGGACTGCTGATATGGGTAAAAATAAACCCTCAATGCATTACCAGAGAACTCAATATCAAAAGCTCTGACATCTTAGCTATACACATCAGGGGCAGGAATGGTACAGGCCTTGATCTTTTTAATGTTTATGCCTGCGGCACCAAGGCTAGTTGTAGCTCTCCTACCATCCAGGATTTGGAAAATTGCTTAGAGGAAAGGGATCTAACATCACCGGTAATAGTAGTACAGGACTTCAATACCACCTATGAACCCCTGGATACCCACGATATAACTGATAGTGACAAGGTGAACGAGATGTGGTTCGTTCCCTCCTTAGACTTGCCACCCATTAAAAAATGGACCGGCACAGCTATACAGCTACATGCTGTGACCCTCGAATAAGGGCTTAGAGCAGCTAATGGTCGGACCAAGTCCGATAGGAAGGGGGCTAACACTTTTAACAGAACTACCAATACGAGCTGCATCGATTACATTCTCCTAGATGTTAGACTGTGGCACGGGGTGCTGGACATTGTTGTTGGGTCAACCATTGACAGTGACCACAACCCTCTTGAGCTTGATATGTCACCCCTGTGGGACACTAATATTGACCACCCACAAACTCGACTTACCACTAAGGAGATAGTCCCGACAAACAATAACAGGCGACTTAAATAGGCACGGGTAGCTACTGATTCATCTAAGCTAGAGGCTATGAAAGATAAACTGCTAGAGAGCACCAACGAGTTAATTAGCCTGCTGGAGCAGCACGATAGCTTTACAAAGATTTCATCATGTCACACCCGCTTCTTTAAACAGTTAGCTACATATTTTAGCACCCCTTTTAGACCACAGACCAAATCAAAATTCGCCAGTCCTCATTCCTCCTGGTTTAACCAGGAATGCAGAAAGCTAAGAACTCAACTGGCCATGGCTGTTAGAGCCAATAATGTGTCAGACCTGAAAATAGTGAGGAGATCCTATAAGAATGCCCAGGCCAAAGCCAAAAAGGACTGGGAAAAGGATAGATGGCTTCAGATCAAGGAAGCCTGTCAGAACAAGGATTCTCTGCAATTTTGGCTCCTGGTGACCAGGGAGACTCAGATAGACCGAGGCCCCCACCAATAATATCGCCCCCTCTTACTGGGAAGAACACTTCTCCGCAGTCTAATCTGGTACCGAAACATCAGTCTCTGCAGATTTGACTCCTATACCAACTTCTGTCCAGACCCCTGTTTTTTTCACTCTTGAAGAAATATCACGTAGTATTCACTCAGTGATAAGGAATAAGGCTTCAGGACCTGATGGCATCCCTGGAGACGTCTTCCTTGCAGATACAGCTAACTGGTCCAAATATATATGGGCACTTGCAAATGGTATCGCAGCCGGGGCAGCAATGCCACCTTCATGGAAGGAAGCAGAGGTCATCCCGGTATTCAAAAAGGGTGACCGCTTACTCCCCTCCAACTACAGGCCCATTAGCCTGATCGATGGTGCCCAAAGGGTCTTCTCCCGTGCCCCTCTCACGAAGATCACAGATTGGATGGAGGAGACTAACATCTTATCTCCCTTCCAAGCGGGGTTCAGAAAGAAAGTAAGCACCATCGATCAGGTTTTTCGTTTTTCACTACTGGCCTGGAAAACAGTCACCTTAGAGAGGGGTAACCTATACACAGCATTTATCGACTTAAAGTCGGCCTTTGATCTCATCCCCGACACAAGTTATGGCAAGTCCTGCAGGAGATGGACCTTCCGCCACCACTCCTTGCGATGGTTATCCGCCTTCATGAGGATAACTTCGCAAGGGTCCGATGGGGAGAGCAAGGGCAGCAGACAGATCTGATCAGAGTCGATAGAGGGGTCAGACAAGGCTGTGTGTTGGTGCCTACCTTGTTTTCACTCTTCATCAACGGGGTGGTCCATCACCAAGCGGAAGTCCCAGCTGATGCCCCCTCGCTAGGGAAGGCCAAAATAACAACTCTGCTATTTGCGGATGAAACATTGCTGGTCTCAAAGACCCGCTGTGGCCTCCAGCTGCTGTTAGACCGCTTTGATTCCTTTTGTGGGTCGAGAGGCCTGAAAGTCAACACATCGAAAACAAAACTTCTAATGTTGAACCCCCACAAATCTTTCAAAGGTAAATTGACACTTGGGGGATCCCCCTCGAGAGAGAGCAGTCACCTTTGACTATCTGGGTGTGACTCTCTCAGAGGAAATGGCCTGGAAGCACCACATAGCAAAGCGGACTCTTCAGCAGAAGCAGATCTCTGGGGCGCTGCTGAAGGAGCATAGACGCTCCCAGTCAAGACCAATAGCAGCGCCACTACAGATTTACGACCACAAAGTAGTGGCTCCGCCTTTATGGGGCTGAATTATAGGGGTTTGAGAACTTAGAGGGCCTCCTTATAACTGAGAATAAATTCCTGAGATCCATCTGTACTCTTCCCCAAAGTACCCCACTCCTTCCTCTTAGGTTTGATATGGGCAGGCAATCCATTGAGAACAAGGCACAACTTTGCCCTTTGCTTTTGTGGCTGTGTCTGAACCAAACCCTTGAGCTTTCACATTATGCAGCTGCGGCCGATGAAGTATGCAAACTCGACCATTTTAACAAAATCAGGTGGTTTACCAACGTCAGATTCCTACTCACAGTGATAGGCTTAGGGAGCTCTTGGAACGCTAATAACCTTGTTCTTTACCCAGTAAAAGGCTGCTCAAATCGCAATACTGGAAATGGATGGCTCAGATTAATGCAACATTGTCACAGGGTGGCTGCCTCACAAATTAATTTATGGACTTCAAAACCCATAGCGGACACTAGTAATATTTGGAGGCCATTACAATACCACAGGATAGAAAGCTTTATATCCAATTTAGATTTGGATCACTTCCTGTGAACTCCTTCACAGCTGAGTGGCCTCGACCCGTACCAGTCCACTGAGTCAATCGCGCATATTTTTTTTGTCTGCCCATTGTACACCTCTCCGAGATGCAAGTGGTTGGCACCTGTCTGTAGGCTGCTGGGAACACAATGCCACCAGGAAGCATTGCGTATTTTAAAATCGAATTCAAGAACACTCGTTGCTTGTGCAGTAGCTAAGTTTCTCAGAAAAATGTGGATAATCAGAAGGCGCACACTTCAGAAGTAATATGTTTGCTATAGCGTCCTTCTTTTCCACCTTTTTAAACCC
Organism: Calotriton arnoldi; assembly: GCA_963921515.1. Taxonomy (NCBI): domain Eukaryota; kingdom Metazoa; phylum Chordata; class Amphibia; order Caudata; family Salamandridae; genus Calotriton; species Calotriton arnoldi. The sequence goes on along the minus strand of CAWUFW010001712.1, from coordinate 37,668 downwards.
ACTATTCGAGATCATGCCAGCAACAGTAGGAACTTTAAAACTGTTTGTCCGTTTTTTGTATCTTGTTTTTATAGTGGGACTTCAAATGCACTTTAACAGGGTTTTCCCCCTGGCTAACTATACTTTTAGGCTTTTTATCATTTTAATCGATCATTTTTAACTATTTTTATCATGTCCGTTATTTTGCCAATCAATATTCTATTGTAAATCAGTCAATGAACACTGTCATACATTCAAACTTGAAATTCAGTACTGTAAGCATTTGCACTATGATGGTTTCAACATATGTAAGATATTATCGCAATGTATTCTTTATTATTACTTTGCATTGTAAGCATTTGCACTTTTATGGTCGGAATGACCGAATAAAGTTTGACTTGAGTTGAATGAAGTTGGGGAACACACCTGAAAACAATAAGTTGAAGATTACAATTGTATTCTCTACCTATTTTGTTTATTCTTAGGTCTCTACTTACTGTGACACAAACGATGGGGATGTAGATACCACACTACCGCCAAAAACACTGTTCTCTATTTCTCAACAGGTCAACCTGGCAAAACATCTGGCCAGAGCTTGGCCACCGAATAGACTCCCACTGCATCCCAGGATCAAGCCCTCAGTGATGACAACACTCCTGGAGATCTGAACGTGGATGACCTTCCTGGCCCATCTGGTCAGCCTCGGCAGATGGCAGCAGTGGGTCTCACTGTGCCCACAACAACACCTCCCACCCCAGTTGTAACACCATAGCCAAACCCCAACCTGTGTACCTAGCACAGTCAGTAACATCTTGTACCCTTCAGTCCTGGAGTCTGAGGTGGCAATCACCAACCCAGTCACTGAAGAACCAGGAACCAGTGGGAGGGTGCAGCCTGTGAAAAGGGCACAGGCCATTGAGGGTAGGGTTCGTGGGAGGGTAACTGTGGGCCCACTGATTGAGCCTAGTGGGGCCTCTTAAACCCAGGTCACCATCGACCAAGTCTTGGGAGCCTATCAGGACTGCCAAGGCATGATGGGCAGGGTACTAATGGAAATCCGGGAAATTAAGCAGCTGCGGCGGGACATACACCAAGAGCTGGCCACCCACAACACCAACATGGGCCAGCTCATTGGAGTGCTTCAGGACATCAATACCACCCTCTGCAGGACTTTTCCACCACCATCTACCTCTTCCTGTGTTCCAACTACATCCAGGCCATCGCCACAGGAAGGGAGGCCTGGCAGAGGAATACACGTCTGCAGACACCTATGTCTCAGCAGCAGTGGATCCCCCTCATCCGCAAGAGGGAACATCCACCAGAAATTCCAGGAGGGGCAGATGGCAAGACACCCCCCATTGCCAGTTAGAAACCTTGCACCTATTTTCATCCTGTGTGTGCAACACATTCACTTTGTGGACTATTTCTGGACACTTTTTCATTTCTGATGGGAGTACATTTGGGCATCTACAACTATGGTTTCATTCACCATGACTGACTTCTTCACTTTTGGTTTTCCCTGTTTGGTTTTGCACATTGTTAAAGTTAATCTTGTTCACTGCAATAAATACACTAGTCACAAACTCATTGCCTCCTGTAGTATCTCTCACATCTAGCAATGTGTGTATATATACTCCGAGGTGATCTTTACAATACCAAAACAAGCTGCTTGTGTAAGCATGGATATGCTGAATGTAAACAATGTTTAACTCAGGATCAAAACCATGTCACACCAACATATACATACAAGTGTCTGGTCTTATTACAATGTTCCAACCATAGGCTGATATGATGTCAGAAACATAGCAAATCAGACATGACTCAAATATTCTGTGTCAGTGATCACATTTTAAGTGCAGACCTTAACAACATGGAAGGAGGAGACACAAGCAACATAACAATAGGTGTACATCATCAGCTGGAGCCATATCGCCTACCTCATAAAAGGTATGCCACATCATTTAAACCAAGAAACAGACACATGGCAGTACAATCCACAGGGCCATTCCAATCCAGTGTTGCTGCATCTGTCACAAACAAATGTCAGTGATGTGCCACAAGCACTTTGGCCTACAATGAGGAGACACATCAACAGCTACATATAGTTCCTACACAATGAGGATTTAGCCAGTGTGAAGGCATAATAGCATGATGTGGGCCCAACACAACATTGATCTGGAGCACATGATGGCACACATTTTGCATTAGAACCACCACATCACAAGGAGCAAGTCCAATGGAACCCTCTTAACTTCCATCCTATTGCTGTGCAAGCTGTCTTGGTACAGGATTTGTACACCCAAAGTCTGAGATGGACATTCCCAGGAACAATCCATGTCCACTTCATACGTCAAAACAGCATCATATACCTGCTAATGTCACAACTCTGAAATGTCCAAATGAAGATGCCATGGTGAAGATATCTAAAACAGACTAAAACAAATAGATTAGCAATGACACCATACATATGACAATCAATCATTTTATTTGCATAGTTAATTAAAACCGTTGCAATACAAAAGAATTTCAATTAAATCAAAAGTGTACATGCATTAAACTACCTTCATCACATTTCTTGTATTTATAAATTATTACTAAAAACATTGCTCTACTCCGGCGAGTAAAGCTACAAGGTATATATTCGCTTTTTATAGCTGCATTACTCCATTTTCTGCTCACATAACCTCAGGTATTTTACTAGGCAACAGTTCAGTTGTGGATCGGTGGATGCGAAGCATGCCAGTACTGCTTTCCTTCTGGTGCGAACCCCTCGTAAATTAAATTGTCGTTTTAGCAGTTGTTTCCGTTCTTTTAAAAGTTCTTTGCAGGAGCATAATATATGCAGCAGGTCTTCTGTCGCTGATCCACATAAGCGGCATGTAGAACCTACTTTCTCCCTTAGCCAAGACGTTAAGTGCTGTGTGAAGGGTAACAAGCCGAGCCTATATTTCATGAAGCTGATCTTTATGTTTTTGCATAGCCCAGGTTGAAATAGTTTTGCGCTATAGGCTTCGCATAGGAGTTCAAAGTCATCCATCCATGGGCCCTTTTTGATAAGGAAGCCTTGTCCTCCAGCCATGAAAGGTGTTTCACTGACTTCCATACCAGTTTTTTAAAGGTGGTGGCTGTTGTAGGTGTTTCCCAAAGCTGGTTTAGCCCCATGTTGTGTAAACTGCTATTGAGATACTCCGCGGCAGGGGATGCAGTGTGTAGTTGTATCTCCTTCCATAACTGTTCATTTAGAGTTCCCTGGGGGGCTTTCCGCACTTTGTCCCAGGCGATGATGTAAGCCCCTTGTCTTGCAAGCGATTGTTTCTGTAAACCAAACTCAAGTCTGATTTGTGCAGGCGAGGTGTATTTAGGTTGCACGAAGATAACCCTATAAGCAGTTGTTACTGTGGCATCAAGTGTTTTGGCATCTCTTCCTTTCTGTGCCTCGCTGCCGTAGGTGATTGTTGGTAGCAGCTTTGCGCGGACAACCTGTGCCAAGGGCAGGGTCGATGGTCCTTTTAGTTTGATGTTTAAAGATTTTAAGGAGGTAGCTAGCACAAGGCCTTTGTGCCTAATGCTGTGCTTCTGAGCCAGGAATCAGCCACCTTTATCTAGCTTCACTCCCAGGTATTTATATTCCCTTGTGTCCTCAATTCTGGTCTCTCCCCAGAACCAAGCGGGAGGCTGTCTCCTTTTTTCCCGACCATCATGGTTCTAGTTTTATCCAGATTTATCAATAAATCGTTTGCTTTGGAAAAATCATGTGTAGCATTTAAAAGATGTTGAAGCCCTACTTTTGTTTGACTGATCAGGACTATATCGTCCGCATATAGGAGACAGGGTAGCAGTATGTCTCCTATTTTTGGGGCATGTGAGTTGCAACTGATTAATTTCGGGACTAGGTCAGCTATAAACAAGTTAAAAAGTGTGGGCACCAGGACGCATCCTTGTTTCAGCCCTTTTTCCGTTGGAATTCGCCTTGACAGGAATGACCCATTGCCCAGCTGACCCATGTGTCAGTGTGCAGATTTATCAGCAGATTTAGTAGGGACTGTGGCAGCCCCCAGCTTTGTAGTTTAAGCCAGAGTCTGTTGCGGTTGACGTGGTCGAAGGGGCCTTGTAGTCAATGAAACATAAGAAAAGGGGCCTCCTTGCAGATTCTGCCTTGTCCATAAGCATAGCCATGCTGAGTATGTTTGTAGTTGTCCCAACTGATTTCGCGAATCCAGTCTGATGTAATGGGATTGTAGATTTTTCTTTGGCCCATGGCTGGAGCTCCTCTAATAGTGTTCCAGCAAAGAATTTAGCCTAGTTATCTATTAGGGCCACTAGTCGATAATTTTGTGGTTTAGACTTATCTCTGGATTTGTGAATTGGTGAAATGATTGATCCTCTCCAAGAGGATGGCAAGGTGTTCAGTTCCCTTATTTCCCCAAATAGAGGTTCCAGCGCTTCTGCCCAAAACTTTGGCTCTTGTTTATAGAGAACTGGAGGTATACCATTTGGGCCGGGTGCGCCTTCTCTCCTTCCCTTTCCTATTTGCCGTTTGATGGAATTAGTATGGTTTGTGTACAGATCCTCTGTAGGTGTGTCTCCTCCTGATTTCCACGATGCCATGAGGTTATTTGCGGCCCAGGCCTTGGTGGTGATTTGAATTTCTGACATATTTTATTGTTCCTGACCATTGGCACTTTGTTCCATGTCTTGATGGAAGTGGGACCTGAGGTATTTTACCCATGCGTCCTCTGAGATGTTTGAAGAGGTTCCGTCATGGTTGGGATGGATAAATTGATTTATGGTGCTCCAAATCTGGCACTATTGTTGTGCTTAGTGTCGTCGTGTAATTTTGCCCAAAGGTCATTCTCCGTGTCTCTAATTGCGTCCCTTTTCAGTTTTTTCAGTTGCATTTTTTGCTTCTTCAGTAGTTGCAATTGTGTTTTGTCGTTTGGCTGGTGGCGGAGTTGTCTCAGTAGGCGATAAATGGAATTTTTTATGATCTTGATTTCTTGCTTCGCAGTTTGTAGTATGGGCTTCGCGCCACTGAATCTCTGCTGGGTTGATGGTTTAATCTTAGTTGCATATGCTTCCATATTTGTGGTAAAGCTTTCCCATTTCTCGACTTCTCCTTGTCCGCTCCTCAGGTCAAAGTGTTGTTTTGCAATTTCCAACATGTTGCTTTCTGCCGCTACCTCAAACTTGATTCTTTTAAGATTGATGGTGAGTTCTGATCCTTGAGGTGCCCGGCAACGTTCGAGTGTAGGCACAGTTGTTCTAAGCTCTATTTCCTGGGGCCGGTGGTCACTTTCACCATTGTCACCAAGCTGGAATGATGTAACTTGATGGAACAGATCTAGGGAGACAAAGGTGTAGTCCAGTATTGCACTCGTTCTCGCTGAGCTGTGAGTTGTTACTGGAAGATTATCTTTGGCTGTTCTGCCGTTGGTTGCTCTTAGTTTGAGATGTTCCAGTTCCTCCAGGATCAGCTGTCCTACTTTAGTTTGTTTGCATGACTGTGGCATCTCTTGCGTTGGTATGTTCCAGATTGTGTTTTTGAGTAGCACTTCTTCATCCGAGGAGGAGCCCATTAAATTTAGATTTAAGTCCCCAGTTAGGATGAGTTCAGTTGTGGGTCCTTCTCTTATGCATGTTTCCACAAAGTTGCACATTTCCTTAGCGGCTTTGGTTTTCCGTTTTGGTTGAATATAGGCATTTATTATCATGATGTTGGTGTCCCTTGTATTTGTTGTAGTTGAGGAAGCAAATACGTTTACTGCTAATAATGCCAGATTTGTTGGACCAATAGCGCGGGCAGTGTGTGCAGTTGTGTCCGCAACATATGTGACCGAACCTCCTTGCAAGTGACCATAGTTTGCCCCCTTAGTTGCGCTTGTAAAGAAACGTAGAAATCCCTGTAGGTGAGGGGGATCAATTAGCCAGGTTTCTTGAAATGCTACTATATTGAACGCCCTGTTGTAGGTGACAAAGTCGAGATCTGCTATCTTGTTTGCAAGCCCATTCACGTTCCATGAGCATATCCGGACAAGCCCTTTGGCTGTTGTCATCGGTGACGGGCAGGGGGGTTGTCAGTCTTTTTTGTTATTTATGGTTCTGGAGATCCATCTTATGTCGAAATCCTGATTTTGCAGCGTTAGGGGAGCGCAACGGCTGCTAGGTTCCTCTGATGCTTGCACCCTGTCCCTTTGGCAGTACCCCACTGCTCCTTTCAGCACGGACGTTGTTAGTCTATTTGTAGTCTTCTGGTTGTCCCTTGTGTTCGCCGGGATTAACAGATCCGGATATCCTGGCTTGATGTAGGGAGCAATGGTTATCCCCCAGGATTTTACAGTGTCACTTTCTAGGAGTATTTTGTGCGCAGTTATTGGAGAAGTCCATGTTGCTCTAGTTTTTCTCCTGCAAGAGAATCCCTGCATTTGATAAATTCTATAGACTCCAGGTCCGCCGGTTTTACCTCTTTCAATGATGGTATGTGGGATAACAGCCGCAGTATGTTGCCGCGGTTCATGATGTCATGCGGTCCTTTAGAGGTATATTCTGGCATGAACCATAAGGCACTTGTTTCCCTCCCACCTAGCCATTGATGGTCTTGTTTTCCATTGCTTGTGGGTGGGAGGTCAGCCTCCTTCTGTAAGCGTCCTGTTTCCATATGGCTCCTGTCTTTATGTTCTTGTTGTGCATTGTGTTCTGATCCTAGCCGTCGTTCTGTGCTTCCTGGGGGATTGATCCCTGGCCGGTTTGGTTGTGTTCTCGGATTGTTTCAAGGAGCTGCTCCTGGTGATGCTCTGAATTTATTGACGTTGTTTGTGTCTCGGGCAAACCTTTCTGGAGATGTTGACTAGTCCTTGTGTTTTCTCCTTCCCTTATGTTGTTGCTTTTGATTTTTTGATTACCCAGTTTCCCCAGGTTTGCTTTTCTCCCCTCGGGGGCTTTTTCAGTTGTTTTTAATGTGCGCGTGTTTCCGATGAGGCTTTGGTCCTGATTTAACTCTGGTTTTTGGATTCTCGTCACAGTTTTTGCTGCAGTTTTAGGATGATTTCCAGTAGTGTTCCCAGTTAGATCGGGCTGTGATGACGCTGCGTCTACTGTCTCCCAAACTTGATCAGACCCACTTGCTTTTTGCATTCCACTTGGAGGGCTTTGACTCAAGCCTGTTATTTTTTCTGTACTCCTTGTGTTAGTTGTTTCCAGCGTTACAGTATTTTGTCGATTAGATTCTTTTCGCGCTGGTGTAGCCCCAAAAAGACGCAAAAACCCGTTCATGTTTTGGCTTTGTTTTTGATTTCGCCTTTTTCTTTTTTGTGCACGTCTTTCTTTTGCGTTCATTTTCTTTACCCCTTTCTCATCTCCTTGAGTTTCTGGCGCTTGTCTAAATTTTGTTATCTTGTCACTGTTCTCATTTTTTGTTGTGTTTAGTGTTTGGTCGGTTATTGGGAGTGAGTGGTGTTCCTCTGCAGTCTGGTTCCATTGAGTTGCTATGACCATTTGTTTAACATGCGCTATTTTATTGTCCGTATGTTAGTTGAAGGCATGATTCGCGGCCTTTTTGAGTTGTGAGCATAAGTCGCTCAGCATTGACGGCAGGGTAGCTAATTTATCAACAATCGGGCTGCATCCACAGGTTCGATAGTTGGCTAGCGCGTGTTCCTGTATCCTTTGTAGAGAAGTATTTAGCGTACCAAGCTTGCCGTCAATTGCTACCACAAAGACTGCCAAGGTGTTCATTAATGTTAATTGTGTATCCATTTTGTCCGATTGATATTGTAAGGCCTCTACCAAGAGTTGCACAGTTTTTAGCAAGCTTGCCCAGGAGTTCCCGTGATCTGTTTTTTGTGCTTCTCCTTGGTGTACTCCAGATTCTCCATTTGTACGATTGGACGAATTCCTTGTCTCTTGTGTCCCCACCATTGTCGGGTCAGCATTGTCAGCATTGTTTACCCTGTGCCCTTCTTGTTTCGAATTTGACAGGGTATCGTTCCTGTTCTTGTCCTGCCGGTATGTTTCAAGGAGAGCCTCCCACTCATCCTTGTCGAGATATGAGGACTGATCGAGCTCTTCTGGCTCTTCCATTATACTTAGTTGTGGGGTCTCTGGCTTAGATTGCGTTGGCTCTGAGCCTGATTTTTCCTTTGGGCTTTCAGCTGGTTCCGATTTGATCATTACATCGTCCGCCTCGTCCGCTTCGTCCGCTTCATCCGCTTCGTCCGCTTGTATATCTATTTTGGCCCCCGGCTGTGAGATTCCTTTGGGGTTGTCTAATTCACATATTCTTAGTATGAGTAATGGCTCAGTTAAGACGCAATTGCCCCCATCATGATTAATTCAGTTAGAGAGTCTGGGCGTTGAAGCTTTTGGGGCTGTTACTGGCGCTATTGCTGTGTCAAGGTTTAGATCGCTTGATGCTTCCTTGCTGACTTCCCAAATTACCCCTTCTCCTGTTTTCTCCTTCTTTTTCTCCATCTCTCGTGGTGTCCCTGCGTGTCCTCCAGTCTTTTCCAGTGACTGGGAGCTTTGGCTAGCGGAGTGTAGTTGGCCATGTAAAACTACAGATGGGCTAACTGGCCCTGGAGATTCCGCCACGCTGCCTTTGTTCCTTTCTTTCTTTTCACTGCCCCATTGGCAGAAGGGCCGAAGCCGGGTTTGTAGGCCCGTTGTTGCTGTAGAACTTGAGAGCAGGGTGTCACCCGCGTTTTTAGGAAGCCGAATTAGCTGTCAATTTAGGGATGAAAGAGACGATTTTTTGACGTTTTACTTTCCGGCATAATATCTCTTGTCGGTTTTGTGTCTGGTGTTATATAAATTATGGAGCCCTCTTGCTGCCCTGCCGGTCTTATCTTTGCCTGTGGTTCGCCCACTGATCCAGGTGTTTTCAGCTTCTTTTTTCGCATGCTTGCGTTCTTAGTAGGTGCGGGCCCTGCAAGCACACGTCCTGACCTCATGGTTTTTCAGTATTATATTTCCCTTTGGGTCCTCTACTTTAGTTTTGTCTGCTTTTGTCTGATTTAGTTTTGTTTCGATATTAGTCCTTTGAAAAAAAGAAAAAGACCAAAACCCTTTGACTTTCTCCTGTTGCCTTGGTCTATCCTGGATTTGCCCTTATTGAGGAGGCTTGCGCCTCTTCATAAACCTTCTTTTGGCTTCTTTGGCTTCTTTGGCTGCGAGCTTGGGCGTGGACTTGAGCTTGTGGCCTGGTGTCCTAATGTCCTAATGTCCTGGTTTCCTTTTACCACTGGTGCCGCTGGTACTACTGCTTGCCTCTCCTATGTGGGCAGGCTTCGCTTCCCTTCGCGGTGCTCGCTGCCCCTGCCCTGGCCAGAAGAAAGATAGTGATGGAGCAAGGTAAATAAAATAAATTTGTAACCCCCATAATAGGGATAATAATTTAACGATATTAATTGTTTGCCAAATTAACCAACAATCTGCACTTTTTATAAACATTTACATCAATGGTAACTGCTCTTTATGTGCAAAACTAACTTATTTACAAATGGTAAAGTAAAACAATATTAATATAGTGATTTGCGTACTAATTAGAGCAAAATCACATGATTTGTGCTATGTAGTAGAATTGTATTATGTCAAAGAATGCGGATGGTAAGTAAACATGCCTTTAAATGTCGCTTCTGCTAGGTAACACCTAACTTGGGTACTTAGAATGACGTGTGGGAAACAGAAAGGCTTATTTTCTTTATTTTAATTATGATTGTGTTTGTTCTTATGATAGTTTGTTCGGGCCTGCTAGGCCATGCTGCAAAAATGGCTGCTGAGGCAGATGAGGTCATGCGCAGACACAAAGATGGCTTCTAAGCGGAAGAAAGCCATAGAGCTAAACCACGTGGGTACAGCTCGAGCCCAGAGTGAGAAGTGTCAAGGTCAGGCTGACCTGACTTGAGGAGAATGCAAGAAAGACTCAGCACGTATCCGTGAGAATGGAAGATGAACCCAAATGAATTAACAATGGACTGCTTAAAATGTGACCATCAAAAGTGAAACATTTAGTGAATTGTCAATTGGACTGCTATTACCCAAAGGTCGTGTGAAAATATAATCCTTAAAACAATTTTAGAACCGGTTTGAACAAGGAGGGCAATGAGGTGATTCTTACCACCCCTCCAATGGACCAATTAGCGTGATTCTCGCCCCCAAAGGTTGCAACTTTTTGTTTAGTAAGCTAGTAATAGGGTATCGGAGGACCTACTCTTAAGAAAGAGGAGCTGCTGATATTCCTTTTTTTCGCGTCGCCATTTCCGCATATTTTTTCTTTGGAGCACTGAGCGTTGATGCGGATGGAGCTGCTGCTATTTTCTATAGGCTGTTTTTCTTTATAAAATTAGTTTTTGAACTCTAAAACTTGATTGGGAAAAGGAGCGAGACCGATGTGGGAAACCTGTAAGGGAGGTCCGTCGAGGAGGCCTTAGCGGGACAGTCAGTCAGTTTTGGGAGTTCCATGCTGTAATCTGCTTTTGGTGAATTTTTCCAAACTGCAACAAATGGGTATGCATTATAAACTTTTATAAAATGTATTTCTCATATGCTATTGAAATGTATTAAAGTGATTAATAAACTAAAAATCTCACTCATGCAACTGAATTTAGATAAAATCAATTTCTAATTAATTCAGAGTCTGTGGTTCTTTAGTTCATTTAATGAGCGTGACATTTATTAGGGTTTTAAATGATTGAGCTGGTCTTAATCGCCATCAACTTATTCTACTAGTTGGTCCATCGACCAAAGAGCGGAATACCTTGATGTTTTAGAACCAACAGGATTAAACTGAATAAACATGGGGACGCGCTGTTTAGCACACGCACCATCATCTTCTGCCTCCGTCTGCTGCTGCCTGCTTCACTCAAGGGACTAACAGGGTGCTGGAGAACCGGAAGAAATCCATCTACGCCGCCAGTGCACTGCAGGTTTTATTTCCAACCGACCTGAGCAGTGGACCACCAAGCCCAGGGTGCAGAGTGCTACCTGCAGCTGCTGCTGATGAGGGGGAGGCGCTAGGTCCATTCTGCGCATAAAGCGCTGCTCTTGCCCCCGCGGCGCGGACGCGCGCGGGCGAAGCCCGGGCGAAGCCCGGGCCAAGGGCGGGCCCGTCCTGCGCCCGTCATCGCCAGGAAGAGGCAGGGCAGTGCCACCCCCTTTTACGTTGCTTATTGACTCCAGAGGAGCTGCAGGACACCAAACAAGGTACTGTGTCGCTCTGCGATAACGTATTATTCCTCATAGTGAAAACTGGGCTTTTAAAGACACTTGTACTCTCGCCACTCGGTTCAGCTCGCGCTGCACCTTTGCCTTGTGGCTCTGTTCCCTTATTTCTTCTGATCCCCCACTGTGCCTTTCTAGACCACTCTTAGCGTAATCATGGGGAAAAGGAAAACCATGGAAGGAACGGGGGGCAAATGGAGTACCTGGTGGGGTAGGTAAGGTGAAAAAGGCAAGGAAAACCAGTAAGAATACTGCTAATAACTGTGTGATTGACAGAATTGAGACCTTAATCACAGAATGTGAAGGGATATTGGTAGCTGAGATGCCGGCGATTACTGGTGTCATCAAAGCTCCCCTTGAAAAGAGTTGTAGACAACCTCGCTCAACTACAATACCTTCCATGTTCCACAAACCCCCCATAATCGCACCTTAAGTAGTAGTGAGATTGACCACCCGGCGACAGGGCAATGGGAAACTACTCCCACCCAGTATGACAACTCACTGTCCAACGATGCTCCGAATCACTTAGAATCTTCTGTCATCATTTGCTCTAATCGTTTTGCGGCGCTGGCTGAGGCCCCTGAATGTTCGGGGGAGCTTGTACCTCAATGCCTAACTCCAAATTCAAGCCCTACGGAAAGATCACCCGAGTTAGTAAGTTCAGGTGCCCCTACACCAGAAGATCTTATGCAGATTGTTATCGCGCTCAGGTCAGAAGTAGGCGCGATGAGGACGATGATAGAGGAGCTAGTGGCCATAGTTAAACTAATACCCCTGGGAAGCATGCTACATCAACCAGCAGCTAGCCTGCCATTTAATTCCCATTCTCAACGAGCAACCACAAATACACACAAAGAAGGAGTTTCTACACACAAAGGTCCTCTCCCACCCCTCAATGCGCGTATGGACCAGGCCCACAAGGAATTTAATCATAAACGGGTGGTCTCTTCCCAAGCCCCTGCCCCTAGTAACCTGGTAAAACAATTCTCTCTGTTAACCAACCCAAAGTATATTAGACCTTTTAACTTATTAGCAAATTCTTGCTCGCGCCCAATAGGTTCTGGCCATTTAGAAAAACCTCCAACCCCTTTACTTGCGCAAACACGTATAGTCCTTATGGTCAATGTCCCTAAGCTCGTTTCGCATGGTGACCGAGAAAATGAAGATTCTTTAAAAAACAAGGCTATACATTGGATTCGCCATGTCAGGGGCTGCCGGTCATTGATACGGGATGATATAGTTAGGGCACGGAGATGTACGCCTCATAATCAACCTTCAGATTATATCGAACTTACTCTGGCCAAACATGAACTGGCTGAAAATTTGCTAGCACTAGAATATCGGACATGTCCACCTGGGTCTTCAGCCATTCAGTTTAGACGCTCTCTATTAATTGATGATACAGGGGCGCAGGGCAATACACCAGAACCGGGCACAGAAGGGGGGACAACATTAGATGCCAATGATTGACTGAGAACTGCCTCCACCTTACATCAGGAGCCTCAGGATACTGCTCCCAATAGCAACCTAAGTACCCTCCCAAGCATACAACTCTCAATCGCTCTTGATCAACCACCAACAAACTCAAGCCTCACTGATCATATTACCCATACTAAACCCTGCACCAATAAGCCGAGGGATCGGATTGTAGCCACAAACATGATTACAGATAGGGTGGCCATAGGTGTTTCCCCTGCCCTATCATCTCGGCCCCATGCTACCCCTCTACGAGTGTCAGCTCCTGTTTTGGCCCCTTGCTCCCAACTTAATATTATTTCCTGGAATGTGGCCGGACTTAGCAGTAAATTGCTATTGCCCGACTGGAATAAACTAATAGAAGGCCAGGACATCTGCCTCTTCCAGGATACTTGGAGCTTAGTTGCTCTTTACAAATCTGGTTATACCTGCTTCTTTGTACCAGTTGTTACCACAGGGAGAGGGCGCCCTTCGGGAGGTCTGATTGTCTGGATTAACATTGCTTTGGGTTGTAAAATTACTGAACGTAATTGCACAAACCCAGACATAATGAGGCTTACCATTCATGGAAATAAAGGAGCTCTAACTCTTGAGTTGTTTAACGTATACGTAAGGGGGACAAGAGGGGAGTCTCCTCAGCCATTGTTTCATCCTTGGAGCAAGAGCTATCCAGCTGCCATCCTGCCTCACAACTTGTGATCGCGGGAGACTTTAATTGCACATTCGAGCCCCTTGGCGTGAATGACATGCTAGGGCTAGAGGAAGACGATGCGAGATGGGGTATCCCACCCCTAAGCATCCCCCCATCAAAAGATGGTCACGGGTTGCAGTCCAGTTGAACGCACTTGCTCTGGAATTTGGGTTGAGGGCTGCAAACGGCAGAACAGAGTCAGACGTCGAAGGGGCCTGCACGTATAATAGAATTAGTTGTCCGTCCCGCATCGACTACATCTTGATAGACGTAAGACTGTGGAGTAGTATGATTGACATGGTAATAGCCCCTACTAATGACAGTGACCATAACCCACTTTGTCTGACTATGAAGGCCCTCTGGCCCTCTCTTGGCCATGCCCCTGCTGCAACTACTAATTTAGCGACTAAGGAAGTGGCCCCTTCTAATTGCAGAAGATATCTTAAATGGCCCAAAGTCGCTGTTAATGAATCAAAAATGGTTGGAATTAATCGAGTCCTGGCAGAAAATATAGCTGATCTCCAAGAGGCATCCCTTAATCCCGATGCCCCAGAGAAGGCTTTGGATATTTATATGAGAACTGTAGAGCAGATGGGGTCCTTTTTTAAAGTAGCTGTTGGTTCCAACCCCCACAAAGGATGCCCAAAAGGTAGACAGGCATGGTTTACTAAAGACTGTAGACAAAAAAGAAAAGCCCTAGCCCTAGCTATTAAAAGTAAAAATTGTTCTCGAGTCCAACTAGCCAGGAAAGAGTATAAAGAAGCGCTGCATCGTGCAAAGCTACAGTGGGAAGAATCCCACTGGCAAGATTTAAGGGATGCTAGTCTAGCAAAAGATTCCAACCGATTTTGGAATCTTGTCAGGGGAGCAAATTGGAAAGACCCTGACTTAATCCCCAACCACATATCAAGCCAAGATTGGTTTGACCACTTTAGCAAACTATACACGGGGACAGACACAACTCATCCAGAGAGGGTGTCAGACCAGCTAATTCTCTGCCCTACCTTAAATGCCAGCGACCACTTCACCTTAAAAGAAGTCGAAGGGGCAATTAAAAGAATAGTGCCAACAAAGGCCCCTGGACCGGACGGTCTTCCGGGGGATCTACTCCTTGCGAACCCTAGTAATTGGGCGAAATATATTACGCTCCTAATTAATTCCATTTCTAATGGGTGCCCTATACCTGACTCGTGGAAGGGCGCAGAAGTAGTGCCTATTTTTAAAAAAGGAGCAAGGGAGGATCCTGCCAACTACCGACCGATTAGTTTAATCGATGCCATTCAAAAAGTAGTCGGTAGGGTGTTGTTGCAGCGAATTCAATCCTGGGTTGAGGACGAGAATATCCTCTCCCAATATCAGGCGGGCTTCAGGACTAGAACAGGGACAGTTGATCAGGCATTCAGGCTGCTTCTCCTTTATTGGAAGGTGGTTGTGTGTGTTTTGTGGCAGTATATTGTGTACATTTGTTGTGTACTCACCAGGCTCTGGGATGTCCTCTAGTCCATATACGCTCACTGGCGGAAGGATGGCCCGCACCTTCTCCTCCCAGGGCCTGAGGTATATTGGCTTGGCAGGAGGGCCACTGCCGGTGTATTGGCTGTTGATGTAGTCTTTCTTCAGCATGTCCCGTACCCTCCTGCGCACGTCATAGCACCTGTTCTGGATGTCGGTCTTTGTGCGCCGACATGGTGATTGTGCGTTCACCCTGTTGATGATCCTCTCCCACATCTTGGTTTTCTGCGACATGGGGGTCTGTTGGACCAGTGTGCCAAACAGCTGTGGCTCCACCCTGAGGATCTCGTCTACCATGACTTCCAATTCACTATCTAGGAACTTGGGATTCTTCTTGGGGGGCATGGTGATGGGTGGTGATGGTGGGTGATGTGTGTGTTGGTGTGCAGGTGAGGGTGTGTGAGTGTGTGTTTTGCTGGGTGTATGTGAGGTGGGTATTTGTTGGTGTGCTGATGGTGTGTGGCTTGTGTGAGGGATGAGCTGTGGGTGTGTGGTTGCTGTCTCTTGAGTGCTGGCAGTGGAATGGCATTTGCAAAGGCTCATGGTTGTGATTTGTGTCCTTTATATAGGTGGAGTTGTGGGTGTGTCTTTGTTCTCTGTCCCCACCCCCCAGTATTTATTGGCTTGGTAATTGCTTGTTTGGCCTTTTTTTGGGTGATTTTTCCTTTGTGCTGTTTGTGTATGTTGGAAACGTTCTTGTGACCGAGTCGGACCCTGCATTAGTCTCGTACGGTGTTCTCCGTTTCGTTCACGCTGTGTTTGTGCAGTTTTCTATGCTGCGTACGCGTCGGTCGCGGTGTTTTGTGTTGCTTCGGCTCGGTTTTGTATGCGTGTCGGTCGTACGGCTTGTCCTCCGTCCGACTCGCTCGTGGTTTCGCGCCTTGCATCGTACTTTGCGGTTTGGAGTTCGCGTGTACGTTTCGGTCGGATTTGTTCCGGGTGCGTGTCGGTCGGTTGGATTCGCGTGTTTTTCCGGCCGGATTGCTGTTTTCCGTGCGGCTCGGTCGGTCGACTTGGTTTCGGTATGTGTCGGTCGGATTTTTCGCGCCTTGCATCGTACTTGGCGTGTCGTGCGCCACGGGTACGTGTCGGTCGGTATTATTTCCGGATCCGAGTCGGTCGGTGCTTTTTCCGACCCGAATCGGAATCGACCCCTCAGTGTGTAGTTTATGTTGTTTATTATAAAATAATGTGAGAATAAAAATGCACATCAAGTACAGTTACACAAAATGCAAATCATAGATCATCACATAGAGAAAACATTAGCAATGTATAAATTCAAACTCATATCAAATAAACAATGCATTGAAGGAGTGGATAGGCGAAAAGAGAAAGGTTTCAGAGACAAAATACATTTGCAAATGAATATGCAAATTTAGGAGATTATCTATACTAACCTAAGTAAGAATCAGGAAATCTACCCCTCTGGCCAGTCGGGGCAGCAAGGCCACTCAAGTAGAGTCGAGTGACAAAGATTTAAGTCAGGAATCAGGAAACAGGTAGGCCTCTATCTGGAAACAGCAAACCGATGACAGCGACGATCTCCTGCTAGCTAAACACCAGCCAACCCCTAAATCACACCCACCGGGGACTTTCAATTATACCCTAAAACCTAAATGTCCAACCCACATATGTTTCAACATGAGCACAGTATCCATCTCCCATTGGCTAAGATTGGGGGTATTCTGTCACACCACTCTCGTCATGTCCATTTTATTAGACACCTCTTTGTTTAAACATTAAGCATTACGACAGATTCATCCCAGGAAACAACTTTGAACACAATCATAGTAAACATTTCCTGCAGTTCCTTGAATGTTGCAAATCTCTACACCTCTATTATTCAACTCTGCCATCTCGTGAAGGAAACTGTTCACTTCCATTTGTAATCTAATTCTTCTTTTCCGCAACTTGGCAGACATTCAGCGCTCCATGAAGGTCGCATTTTTTCATGCCTTTATGCTCTCCTTTCATTCGAATCTTTCTTTTGGGATATTTAATGATTTTCAGTCAATTTAACCCTCAAACTGACATGCAGAAGTGTAGGCCCATGCTTGCCTTTTCTACAAAAACAAATACAAACATTTATTATTTTCATGAAATGTAATTTCATTTTACACACCATCCCAGCATTGCACTAACCCATATTATTCCTAGCAAAATATTATTAACGTGCACAAAAGCAGCATTAGTTTTTATCAAAGCAGTTTTGCAGCCTAGTTCCATGCATTGATACACACATTAGTTTTACACATGCGCAAAAGCATTTCCCCTTATTTTAGCGTTTTTAATAATATTTTTCACAGCACTCTGTTAATAAATGTTACTAAGGGTTCAATCCGAGCAGGTTTTATTTTCTCAAAACCCTGCTCCATCATACGGTAACTCTGGATGCCAGACAACTGTAGGTATTTATTGATTTTAAACGTGACATACTTTCCATACTTACTACGGTAGATTCTATCAACCACTATCTAACCTTTTGACCACTGTTATGGGGAAAAGAAAATTGACTAACTGTGAGCGAGGAGGTGGGACTGAGGGGACCCGTCTGAAATCGAGCAGAAGCAAGCTGGCTCGAAAGGTCACAACCAACAACTGTGTATTGGATCGTATTGATGATCTAATAGTGGAATGCCAGGAAATCCTAACACCTGACTCCAGTATAGTCACCTTGGCTATTCCACCACCATTTGAGGGACCTTCACACTCTTACAGTCCCACTCCCAACTCCACAAAATAGATTCCCACAATGTTCACCAAAACGAGGTCTAGAAAAACTTTGCCCCCTCATTCTACTAGTGTTACATATCCTACAGACAGAAATGGGTCTCAGGAGACAGTAACACTCTCACTCCCTATTGTGGAAGTAGAAAAAACTCTGAATAATATCGACATTGCCAGTTCCACCACTAATGTCTTATCAAACAGGTATCAATCACTTCAAGATCAGCCTAACACCCAGCAGGAGGAAATTCAGGAGTTAGAGCCAGATTCTCTCCTCCCAAGGCGGACTACAGAACCCTCAAAAAAAGATTCAAGTGTACAATGGGACGGGAGCCTCCCCGGGGAGATAGTCTCACAGAGTGAGGATACTGGTTGGATTATTTCAGACCTGAGGGTAGAACTATCCTCACTAAAAACACTAATATTAGCATTTAGCACACAAGTTAAAATTCTGATAGAGGATCCCCCGAAGCACGTTACCCAGAACAGTTAAAGGGGCCTATGCAGGAGCCGGTAAACACACCAAATAGTATAGTTTCTCTAATGTCCTTTCCCACCCATCCCCCCAGAACTATGACCGTCAAAGATAGCTATGACGCAACCCTAAACAGAGATTCCACAAATGAAGGTAGTGGTTGCCACCAAGCTTTAGGAACGATCAGGCGCAAAGTAACGTCAGGCCCATTTACAGGATAAATGTACCCAAAGTTACTTCATATACGAAACACGAGGGCAAAGATTCCTCGATAAATAAATCCATACATTGGATTCGCAAGGTGAGGGGGTGCAGATCTATCATTAGAGAGGATATTGTATGGGCAAAAAGATTATCACACCACAGTTCCTCCACAGATTCTATCGAACTATATATCAAGGTTGCGAACTTAGCCCATAACCTCATAGCCCTAGAGGCAAGATCATCTTCACCCTCTCCAACTGGTATCAGACTAAAATACAACCCCTTTAGCAACCCGCAACGGTGTGCAACCACTGGCAAAGGAATCCTCTTAGGCACTGACTCTCCTTTAGCCGAAAATGATTGACTGGCGAACCAAATCAATCTACTTTCCTCACCAGTACCCTATAGTAGAAAGGATGAGTACTCAGGAATTAAACCGAGCCAGGGCATAGATCCAATACCATCTTTTCCAAAGCCCGGTACCTTGGAGCCTCCTGTTTCGCAACAGCTCTCATCTGCTACCCTGAGAAAAGAGGTTCCAATACGGCTTGATAGCATGGTAGGCCATGTACCAGGCTCTCAATTGAACATGCCCAGCTCCCCCAATCAGCATACGAGTGAACATCATGTAGCTTCCGTATATTATCATGGAATGTTGCAGGGGTGAGGCCCAAGCTAGCACTACCACACTGGTCCCAGTATATCAAGCAATTTGATATTTGCTGTCTGCAGGAAACATGGTCGACTACCCCAGTCTTCATCCCTGGCTATGTCACCTATTGCCGTCCAGCAGTCACCAGTAGATCAGTACGACCAGCAGGGGGACTGCTGATATGGGTAAAAATAAACCCTCAATGCATTACCAGAGAACTCAATATCAAAAGCTCTGACATCTTAGCTATACACATCAGGGGCAGGAATGGTACAGGCCTTGATCTTTTTAATGTTTATGCCTGCGGCACCAAGGCTAGTTGTAGCTCTCCTACCATCCAGGATTTGGAAAATTGCTTAGAGGAAAGGGATCTAACATCACCGGTAATAGTAGTACAGGACTTCAATACCACCTATGAACCCCTGGATACCCACGATATAACTGATAGTGACAAGGTGAACGAGATGTGGTTCGTTCCCTCCTTAGACTTGCCACCCATTAAAAAATGGACCGGCACAGCTATACAGCTACATGCTGTGACCCTCGAATAAGGGCTTAGAGCAGCTAATGGTCGGACCAAGTCCGATAGGAAGGGGGCTAACACTTTTAACAGAACTACCAATACGAGCTGCATCGATTACATTCTCCTAGATGTTAGACTGTGGCACGGGGTGCTGGACATTGTTGTTGGGTCAACCATTGACAGTGACCACAACCCTCTTGAGCTTGATATGTCACCCCTGTGGGACACTAATATTGACCACCCACAAACTCGACTTACCACTAAGGAGATAGTCCCGACAAACAATAACAGGCGACTTAAATAGGCACGGGTAGCTACTGATTCATCTAAGCTAGAGGCTATGAAAGATAAACTGCTAGAGAGCACCAACGAGTTAATTAGCCTGCTGGAGCAGCACGATAGCTTTACAAAGATTTCATCATGTCACACCCGCTTCTTTAAACAGTTAGCTACATATTTTAGCACCCCTTTTAGACCACAGACCAAATCAAAATTCGCCAGTCCTCATTCCTCCTGGTTTAACCAGGAATGCAGAAAGCTAAGAACTCAACTGGCCATGGCTGTTAGAGCCAATAATGTGTCAGACCTGAAAATAGTGAGGAGATCCTATAAGAATGCCCAGGCCAAAGCCAAAAAGGACTGGGAAAAGGATAGATGGCTTCAGATCAAGGAAGCCTGTCAGAACAAGGATTCTCTGCAATTTTGGCTCCTGGTGACCAGGGAGACTCAGATAGACCGAGGCCCCCACCAATAATATCGCCCCCTCTTACTGGGAAGAACACTTCTCCGCAGTCTAATCTGGTACCGAAACATCAGTCTCTGCAGATTTGACTCCTATACCAACTTCTGTCCAGACCCCTGTTTTTTTCACTCTTGAAGAAATATCACGTAGTATTCACTCAGTGATAAGGAATAAGGCTTCAGGACCTGATGGCATCCCTGGAGACGTCTTCCTTGCAGATACAGCTAACTGGTCCAAATATATATGGGCACTTGCAAATGGTATCGCAGCCGGGGCAGCAATGCCACCTTCATGGAAGGAAGCAGAGGTCATCCCGGTATTCAAAAAGGGTGACCGCTTACTCCCCTCCAACTACAGGCCCATTAGCCTGATCGATGGTGCCCAAAGGGTCTTCTCCCGTGCCCCTCTCACGAAGATCACAGATTGGATGGAGGAGACTAACATCTTATCTCCCTTCCAAGCGGGGTTCAGAAAGAAAGTAAGCACCATCGATCAGGTTTTTCGTTTTTCACTACTGGCCTGGAAAACAGTCACCTTAGAGAGGGGTAACCTATACACAGCATTTATCGACTTAAAGTCGGCCTTTGATCTCATCCCCGACACAAGTTATGGCAAGTCCTGCAGGAGATGGACCTTCCGCCACCACTCCTTGCGATGGTTATCCGCCTTCATGAGGATAACTTCGCAAGGGTCCGATGGGGAGAGCAAGGGCAGCAGACAGATCTGATCAGAGTCGATAGAGGGGTCAGACAAGGCTGTGTGTTGGTGCCTACCTTGTTTTCACTCTTCATCAACGGGGTGGTCCATCACCAAGCGGAAGTCCCAGCTGATGCCCCTCGCTAGGGAAGGCCAAAATAACAACTCTGCTATTTGCGGATGAAACATTGCTGGTCTCAAAGACCCGCTGTGGCCTCCAGCTGCTGTTAGACCGCTTTGATTCCTTTTGTGGGTCGAGAGGCCTGAAAGTCAACACATCGAAAACAAAACTTCTAATGTTGAACCCCCACAAATCTTTCAAAGGTAAATTGACACTTGGGGGATCCCCCTCGAGAGAGAGCAGTCACCTTTGACTATCTGGGTGTGACTCTCTCAGAGGAAATGGCCTGGAAGCACCACATAGCAAAGCGGACTCTTCAGCAGAAGCAGATCTCTGGGGCGCTGCTGAAGGAGCATAGACGCTCCCAGTCAAGACCAATAGCAGCGCCACTACAGATTTACGACCACAAAGTAGTGGCTCCGCCTTTATGGGGCTGAATTATAGGGGTTTGAGAACTTAGAGGGCCTCCTTATAACTGAGAATAAATTCCTGAGATCCATCTGTACTCTTCCCCAAAGTACCCCACTCCTTCCTCTTAGGTTTGATATGGGCAGGCAATCCATTGAGAACAAGGCACAACTTTGCCCTTTGCTTTTGTGGCTGTGTCTGAACCAAACCCTTGAGCTTTCACATTATGCAGCTGCGGCCGATGAAGTATGCAAACTCGACCATTTTAACAAAATCAGGTGGTTTACCAACGTCAGATTCCTACTCACAGTGATAGGCTTAGGGAGCTCTTGGAACGCTAATAACCTTGTTCTTTACCCAGTAAAAGGCTGCTCAAATCGCAATACTGG
Source organism: Calotriton arnoldi (assembly GCA_963921515.1). NCBI lineage: Eukaryota > Metazoa > Chordata > Amphibia > Caudata > Salamandridae > Calotriton > Calotriton arnoldi. The sequence continues at coordinate 15,859 of CAWUFW010001712.1, read as the reverse complement.
AAATGGATGGCTCAGATTAATGCAACATTGTCACAGGGTGGCTGCCTCACAAATTAATTTATGGACTTCAAAACCCATAGCGGACACTAGTAATATTTGGAGGCCATTACAATACCACAGGATAGAAAGCTTTATATCCAATTTAGATTTGGATCACTTCCTGTGAACTCCTTCACAGCTGAGTGGCCTCGACCCGTACCAGTCCACTGAGTCAATCGCGCATATTTTTTTTGTCTGCCCATTGTACACCTCTCCGAGATGCAAGTGGTTGGCACCTGTCTGTAGGCTGCTGGGAACACAATGCCACCAGGAAGCATTGCGTATTTTAAAATCGAATTCAAGAACACTCGTTGCTTGTGCAGTAGCTAAGTTTCTCAGAAAAATGTGGATAATCAGAAGGCGCACACTTCAGAAGTAATATGTTTGCTATAGCGTCCTTCTTTTCCACCTTTTTAAACCCACTATTCGAGATCATGCCAGCAACAGTAGGAACTTTAAAACTGTTTGTCCGTTTTTTGTATCTTGTTTTTATAGTGGGACTTCAAATGCACTTTAACAGGGTTTTCCCCCTGGCTAACTATACTTTTAGGCTTTTTATCATTTTAATCGATCATTTTTAACTATTTTTATCATGTCCGTTATTTTGCCAATCAATATTCTATTGTAAATCAGTCAATGAACACTGTCATACATTCAAACTTGAAATTCAGTACTGTAAGCATTTGCACTATGATGGTTTCAACATATGTAAGATATTATCGCAATGTATTCTTTATTATTACTTTGCATTGTAAGCATTTGCACTTTTATGGTCGGAATGACCGAATAAAGTTTGACTTGAGTTGAATGAAGTTGGGGAACACACCTGAAAACAATAAGTTGAAGATTACAATTGTATTCTCTACCTATTTTGTTTATTCTTAGGTCTCTACTTACTGTGACACAAACGATGGGGATGTAGATACCACACTACCGCCAAAAACACTGTTCTCTATTTCTCAACAGGTCAACCTGGCAAAACATCTGGCCAGAGCTTGGCCACCGAATAGACTCCCACTGCATCCCAGGATCAAGCCCTCAGTGATGACAACACTCCTGGAGATCTGAACGTGGATGACCTTCCTGGCCCATCTGGTCAGCCTCGGCAGATGGCAGCAGTGGGTCTCACTGTGCCCACAACAACACCTCCCACCCCAGTTGTAACACCATAGCCAAACCCCAACCTGTGTACCTAGCACAGTCAGTAACATCTTGTACCCTTCAGTCCTGGAGTCTGAGGTGGCAATCACCAACCCAGTCACTGAAGAACCAGGAACCAGTGGGAGGGTGCAGCCTGTGAAAAGGGCACAGGCCATTGAGGGTAGGGTTCGTGGGAGGGTAACTGTGGGCCCACTGATTGAGCCTAGTGGGGCCTCTTAAACCCAGGTCACCATCGACCAAGTCTTGGGAGCCTATCAGGACTGCCAAGGCATGATGGGCAGGGTACTAATGGAAATCCGGGAAATTAAGCAGCTGCGGCGGGACATACACCAAGAGCTGGCCACCCACAACACCAACATGGGCCAGCTCATTGGAGTGCTTCAGGACATCAATACCACCCTCTGCAGGACTTTTCCACCACCATCTACCTCTTCCTGTGTTCCAACTACATCCAGGCCATCGCCACAGGAAGGGAGGCCTGGCAGAGGAATACACGTCTGCAGACACCTATGTCTCAGCAGCAGTGGATCCCCCTCATCCGCAAGAGGGAACATCCACCAGAAATTCCAGGAGGGGCAGATGGCAAGACACCCCCCATTGCCAGTTAGAAACCTTGCACCTATTTTCATCCTGTGTGTGCAACACATTCACTTTGTGGACTATTTCTGGACACTTTTTCATTTCTGATGGGAGTACATTTGGGCATCTACAACTATGGTTTCATTCACCATGACTGACTTCTTCACTTTTGGTTTTCCCTGTTTGGTTTTGCACATTGTTAAAGTTAATCTTGTTCACTGCAATAAATACACTAGTCACAAACTCATTGCCTCCTGTAGTATCTCTCACATCTAGCAATGTGTGTATATATACTCCGAGGTGATCTTTACAATACCAAAACAAGCTGCTTGTGTAAGCATGGATATGCTGAATGTAAACAATGTTTAACTCAGGATCAAAACCATGTCACACCAACATATACATACAAGTGTCTGGTCTTATTACAATGTTCCAACCATAGGCTGATATGATGTCAGAAACATAGCAAATCAGACATGACTCAAATATTCTGTGTCAGTGATCACATTTTAAGTGCAGACCTTAACAACATGGAAGGAGGAGACACAAGCAACATAACAATAGGTGTACATCATCAGCTGGAGCCATATCGCCTACCTCATAAAAGGTATGCCACATCATTTAAACCAAGAAACAGACACATGGCAGTACAATCCACAGGGCCATTCCAATCCAGTGTTGCTGCATCTGTCACAAACAAATGTCAGTGATGTGCCACAAGCACTTTGGCCTACAATGAGGAGACACATCAACAGCTACATATAGTTCCTACACAATGAGGATTTAGCCAGTGTGAAGGCATAATAGCATGATGTGGGCCCAACACAACATTGATCTGGAGCACATGATGGCACACATTTTGCATTAGAACCACCACATCACAAGGAGCAAGTCCAATGGAACCCTCTTAACTTCCATCCTATTGCTGTGCAAGCTGTCTTGGTACAGGATTTGTACACCCAAAGTCTGAGATGGACATTCCCAGGAACAATCCATGTCCACTTCATACGTCAAAACAGCATCATATACCTGCTAATGTCACAACTCTGAAATGTCCAAATGAAGATGCCATGGTGAAGATATCTAAAACAGACTAAAACAAATAGATTAGCAATGACACCATACATATGACAATCAATCATTTTATTTGCATAGTTAATTAAAACCGTTGCAATACAAAAGAATTTCAATTAAATCAAAAGTGTACATGCATTAAACTACCTTCATCACATTTCTTGTATTTATAAATTATTACTAAAAACATTGCTCTACTCCGGCGAGTAAAGCTACAAGGTATATATTCGCTTTTTATAGCTGCATTACTCCATTTTCTGCTCACATAACCTCAGGTATTTTACTAGGCAACAGTTCAGTTGTGGATCGGTGGATGCGAAGCATGCCAGTACTGCTTTCCTTCTGGTGCGAACCCCTCGTAAATTAAATTGTCGTTTTAGCAGTTGTTTCCGTTCTTTTAAAAGTTCTTTGCAGGAGCATAATATATGCAGCAGGTCTTCTGTCGCTGATCCACATAAGCGGCATGTAGAACCTACTTTCTCCCTTAGCCAAGACGTTAAGTGCTGTGTGAAGGGTAACAAGCCGAGCCTATATTTCATGAAGCTGATCTTTATGTTTTTGCATAGCCCAGGTTGAAATAGTTTTGCGCTATAGGCTTCGCATAGGAGTTCAAAGTCATCCATCCATGGGCCCTTTTTGATAAGGAAGCCTTGTCCTCCAGCCATGAAAGGTGTTTCACTGACTTCCATACCAGTTTTTTAAAGGTGGTGGCTGTTGTAGGTGTTTCCCAAAGCTGGTTTAGCCCCATGTTGTGTAAACTGCTATTGAGATACTCCGCGGCAGGGGATGCAGTGTGTAGTTGTATCTCCTTCCATAACTGTTCATTTAGAGTTCCCTGGGGGGCTTTCCGCACTTTGTCCCAGGCGATGATGTAAGCCCCTTGTCTTGCAAGCGATTGTTTCTGTAAACCAAACTCAAGTCTGATTTGTGCAGGCGAGGTGTATTTAGGTTGCACGAAGATAACCCTATAAGCAGTTGTTACTGTGGCATCAAGTGTTTTGGCATCTCTTCCTTTCTGTGCCTCGCTGCCGTAGGTGATTGTTGGTAGCAGCTTTGCGCGGACAACCTGTGCCAAGGGCAGGGTCGATGGTCCTTTTAGTTTGATGTTTAAAGATTTTAAGGAGGTAGCTAGCACAAGGCCTTTGTGCCTAATGCTGTGCTTCTGAGCCAGGAATCAGCCACCTTTATCTAGCTTCACTCCCAGGTATTTATATTCCCTTGTGTCCTCAATTCTGGTCTCTCCCCAGAACCAAGCGGGAGGCTGTCTCCTTTTTTCCCGACCATCATGGTTCTAGTTTTATCCAGATTTATCAATAAATCGTTTGCTTTGGAAAAATCATGTGTAGCATTTAAAAGATGTTGAAGCCCTACTTTTGTTTGACTGATCAGGACTATATCGTCCGCATATAGGAGACAGGGTAGCAGTATGTCTCCTATTTTTGGGGCATGTGAGTTGCAACTGATTAATTTCGGGACTAGGTCAGCTATAAACAAGTTAAAAAGTGTGGGCACCAGGACGCATCCTTGTTTCAGCCCTTTTTCCGTTGGAATTCGCCTTGACAGGAATGACCCATTGCCCAGCTGACCCATGTGTCAGTGTGCAGATTTATCAGCAGATTTAGTAGGGACTGTGGCAGCCCCCAGCTTTGTAGTTTAAGCCAGAGTCTGTTGCGGTTGACGTGGTCGAAGGGGCCTTGTAGTCAATGAAACATAAGAAAAGGGGCCTCCTTGCAGATTCTGCCTTGTCCATAAGCATAGCCATGCTGAGTATGTTTGTAGTTGTCCCAACTGATTTCGCGAATCCAGTCTGATGTAATGGGATTGTAGATTTTTCTTTGGCCCATGGCTGGAGCTCCTCTAATAGTGTTCCAGCAAAGAATTTAGCCTAGTTATCTATTAGGGCCACTAGTCGATAATTTTGTGGTTTAGACTTATCTCTGGATTTGTGAATTGGTGAAATGATTGATCCTCTCCAAGAGGATGGCAAGGTGTTCAGTTCCCTTATTTCCCCAAATAGAGGTTCCAGCGCTTCTGCCCAAAACTTTGGCTCTTGTTTATAGAGAACTGGAGGTATACCATTTGGGCCGGGTGCGCCTTCTCTCCTTCCCTTTCCTATTTGCCGTTTGATGGAATTAGTATGGTTTGTGTACAGATCCTCTGTAGGTGTGTCTCCTCCTGATTTCCACGATGCCATGAGGTTATTTGCGGCCCAGGCCTTGGTGGTGATTTGAATTTCTGACATATTTTATTGTTCCTGACCATTGGCACTTTGTTCCATGTCTTGATGGAAGTGGGACCTGAGGTATTTTACCCATGCGTCCTCTGAGATGTTTGAAGAGGTTCCGTCATGGTTGGGATGGATAAATTGATTTATGGTGCTCCAAATCTGGCACTATTGTTGTGCTTAGTGTCGTCGTGTAATTTTGCCCAAAGGTCATTCTCCGTGTCTCTAATTGCGTCCCTTTTCAGTTTTTTTCAGTTGCATTTTTTGCTTCTTCAGTAGTTGCAATTGTGTTTTGTCGTTTGGCTGGTGGCGGAGTTGTCTCAGTAGGCGATAAATGGAATTTTTTATGATCTTGATTTCTTGCTTCGCAGTTTGTAGTATGGGCTTCGCGCCACTGAATCTCTGCTGGGTTGATGGTTTAATCTTAGTTGCATATGCTTCCATATTTGTGGTAAAGCTTTCCCATTTCTCGACTTCTCCTTGTCCGCTCCTCAGGTCAAAGTGTTGTTTTGCAATTTCCAACATGTTGCTTTCTGCCGCTACCTCAAACTTGATTCTTTTAAGATTGATGGTGAGTTCTGATCCTTGAGGTGCCCGGCAACGTTCGAGTGTAGGCACAGTTGTTCTAAGCTCTATTTCCTGGGGCCGGTGGTCACTTTCACCATTGTCACCAAGCTGGAATGATGTAACTTGATGGAACAGATCTAGGGAGACAAAGGTGTAGTCCAGTATTGCACTCGTTCTCGCTGAGCTGTGAGTTGTTACTGGAAGATTATCTTTGGCTGTTCTGCCGTTGGTTGCTCTTAGTTTGAGATGTTCCAGTTCCTCCAGGATCAGCTGTCCTACTTTAGTTTGTTTGCATGACTGTGGCATCTCTTGCGTTGGTATGTTCCAGATTGTGTTTTTGAGTAGCACTTCTTCATCCGAGGAGGAGCCCATTAAATTTAGATTTAAGTCCCCAGTTAGGATGAGTTCAGTTGTGGGTCCTTCTCTTATGCATGTTTCCACAAAGTTGCACATTTCCTTAGCGGCTTTGGTTTTCCGTTTTGGTTGAATATAGGCATTTATTATCATGATGTTGGTGTCCCTTGTATTTGTTGTAGTTGAGGAAGCAAATACGTTTACTGCTAATAATGCCAGATTTGTTGGACCAATAGCGCGGGCAGTGTGTGCAGTTGTGTCCGCAACATATGTGACCGAACCTCCTTGCAAGTGACCATAGTTTGCCCCCTTAGTTGCGCTTGTAAAGAAACGTAGAAATCCCTGTAGGTGAGGGGGATCAATTAGCCAGGTTTCTTGAAATGCTACTATATTGAACGCCCTGTTGTAGGTGACAAAGTCGAGATCTGCTATCTTGTTTGCAAGCCCATTCACGTTCCATGAGCATATCCGGACAAGCCCTTTGGCTGTTGTCATCGGTGACGGGCAGGGGGGTTGTCAGTCTTTTTTGTTATTTATGGTTCTGGAGATCCATCTTATGTCGAAATCCTGATTTTGCAGCGTTAGGGGAGCGCAACGGCTGCTAGGTTCCTCTGATGCTTGCACCCTGTCCCTTTGGCAGTACCCCACTGCTCCTTTCAGCACGGACGTTGTTAGTCTATTTGTAGTCTTCTGGTTGTCCCTTGTGTTCGCCGGGATTAACAGATCCGGATATCCTGGCTTGATGTAGGGAGCAATGGTTATCCCCCAGGATTTTACAGTGTCACTTTCTAGGAGTATTTTGTGCGCAGTTATTGGAGAAGTCCATGTTGCTCTAGTTTTTTCTCCTGCAAGAGAATCCCTGCATTTGATAAATTCTATAGACTCCAGGTCCGCCGGTTTTACCTCTTTCAATGATGGTATGTGGGATAACAGCCGCAGTATGTTGCCGCGGTTCATGATGTCATGCGGTCCTTTAGAGGTATTTTCTGGCATGAACCATAAGGCACTTGTTTCCCTCCCACCTAGCCATTGAGGCTCCCTCCCACCCACAAGCAATGTTTTCCATTGCTTGTGGGTGGGAGGTCAGCCTCCTTCTGTAAGCGTCCTGTTTCCATATGGCTCCCGTCTTTATGTTCTTGTTGTGCATTGTGTTCTGATCCTAGCCGTCGTTCTGTGCTTCCTGGGGGATTGATCCCTGGCCGGTTTGGTTGTGTTCTCGGATTGTTTCAAGGAGCTGCTCCTGGTGATGCTCTGAATTTATTGACGTTGTTTGTGTCTCGGGCAAACCTTTCTGGAGATGTTGACTAGTCCTTGTGTTTTCTCCTTCCCTTATGTTGTTGCTTTTGATTTTTTGATTACCCAGTTTCCCCAGGTTTGCTTTTCTCCCCTCGGGGGCTTTTTCAGTTGTTTTTAATGTGCGCGTGTTTCCGATGAGGCTTTGGTCCTGATTTAACTCTGGTTTTTGGATTCTCGTCACAGTTTTTGCTGCAGTTTTAGGATGATTTCCAGTAGTGTTCCCAGTTAGATCGGGCTGTGATGACGCTGCGTCTACTGTCTCCCAAACTTGATCAGACCCACTTGCTTTTTGCATTCCACTTGGAGGGCTTTGACTCAAGCCTGTTATTTTTTCTGTACTCCTTGTGTTAGTTGTTTCCAGCGTTACAGTATTTTGTCGATTAGATTCTTTTCGCGCTGGTGTAGCCCCAAAAAGACGCAAAAACCCGTTCATGTTTTGGCTTTGTTTTTGATTTCGCCTTTTTCTTTTTTGTGCACGTCTTTCTTTTGCGTTCATTTTCTTTACCCCTTTCTCATCTCCTTGAGTTTCTGGCGCTTGTCTAAATTTTGTTATCTTGTCACTGTTCTCATTTTTTGTTGTGTTTAGTGTTTGGTCGGTTATTGGGAGTGAGTGGTGTTCCTCTGCAGTCTGGTTCCATTGAGTTGCTATGACCATTTGTTTAACATGCGCTATTTTATTGTCCGTATGTTAGTTGAAGGCATGATTCGCGGCCTTTTTGAGTTGTGAGCATAAGTCGCTCAGCATTGACGGCAGGGTAGCTAATTTATCAACAATCGGGCTGCATCCACAGGTTCGATAGTTGGCTAGCGCGTGTTCCTGTATCCTTTGTAGAGAAGTATTTAGCGTACCAAGCTTGCCGTCAATTGCTACCACAAAGACTGCCAAGGTGTTCATTAATGTTAATTGTGTATCCATTTTGTCCGATTGATATTGTAAGGCCTCTACCAAGAGTTGCACAGTTTTTAGCAAGCTTGCCCAGGAGTTCCCGTGATCTGTTTTTTGTGCTTCTCCTTGGTGTACTCCAGATTCTCCATTTGTACGATTGGACGAATTCCTTGTCTCTTGTGTCCCCACCATTGTCGGGTCAGCATTGTCAGCATTGTTTACCCTGTGCCCTTCTTGTTTCGAATTTGACAGGGTATCGTTCCTGTTCTTGTCCTGCCGGTATGTTTCAAGGAGAGCCTCCCACTCATCCTTGTCGAGATATGAGGACTGATCGAGCTCTTCTGGCTCTTCCATTATACTTAGTTGTGGGGTCTCTGGCTTAGATTGCGTTGGCTCTGAGCCTGATTTTTCCTTTGGGCTTTCAGCTGGTTCCGATTTGATCATTACATCGTCCGCCTCGTCCGCTTCGTCCGCTTCATCCGCTTCGTCCGCTTGTATATCTATTTTGGCCCCCGGCTGTGAGATTCCTTTGGGGTTGTCTAATTCACATATTCTTAGTATGAGTAATGGCTCAGTTAAGACGCAATTGCCCCCATCATGATTAATTCAGTTAGAGAGTCTGGGCGTTGAAGCTTTTGGGGCTGTTACTGGCGCTATTGCTGTGTCAAGGTTTAGATCGCTTGATGCTTCCTTGCTGACTTCCCAAATTACCCCTTCTCCTGTTTTCTCCTTCTTTTTCTCCATCTCTCGTGGTGTCCCTGCATGTCCTCCAGTCTTTTCCAGTGACTGGGAGCTTTGGCTAGCGGAGTGTAGTTGGCCATGTAAAACTACAGATGGGCTAACTGGCCCTTGAGATTCCGCCACGCTGCCTTTGTTCCTTTCTTTCTTTTCACTGCCCCATTGGCAGAAGGGCCGAAGCCGGGTTTGTAGGCCCGTTGTTGCTGTAGAACTTGAGAGCAGGGTGTCACCCGCGTTTTTTAGGAAGCCGAATTAGCTGTCAATTTAGGGATGAAAGAGACGATTTTTTGACGTTTTACTTTCCGGCATAATATCTCTTGTCGGTTTTGTGTCTGGTGTTATATAAATTATGGAGCCCTCTTGCTGCCCTGCCGGTCTTATCTTTGCCTGTGGTTCGCCCACTGATCCAGGTGTTTTCAGCTTCTTTTTTCGCATGCTTGCGTTCTTAGTAGGTGCGGGCCCTGCAAGCACACGTCCTGACCTCATGGTTTTTCAGTATTATATTTCCCTTTGGGTCCTCTACTTTAGTTTTGTCTGCTTTTGTCTGATTTAGTTTTGTTTCGATATTAGTCCTTTGAAAAAAAGAAAAAGACCAAAACCCTTTGACTTTCTCCTGTTGCCTTGGTCTATCCTGGATTTGCCCTTATTGAGGAGGCTTGCGCCTCTTCATAAACCTTCTTTTGGCTTCTTTGGCTTCTTTGGCTGCGAGCTTGGGCGTGGACTTGAGCTTGTGGCCTGGTGTCCTAATGTCCTAATGTCCTGGTTTCCTTTTACCACTGGTGCCGCTGGTACTACTGCTTGCCTCTCCTATGTGGGCAGGCTTCGCTTCCCTTCGCGGTGCTCGCTGCCCCTGCCCTGGCCAGAAGAAAGATAGTGATGGAGCAAGGTAAATAAAATAAATTTGTAACCCCCCATAATAGGGATAATAATTTAACGATATTAATTGTTTGCCAAATTAACCAACAATCTGCACTTTTTATAAACATTTACATCAATGGTAACTGCTCTTTATGTGCAAAACTAACTTATTTACAAATGGTAAAGTAAAACAATATTAATATAGTGATTTGCGTACTAATTAGAGCAAAATCACATGATTTGTGCTATGTAGTAGAATTGTATTATGTCAAAGAATGCGGATGGTAAGTAAACATGCCTTTAAATGTCGCTTCTGCTAGGTAACACCTAACTTGGGTACTTAGAATGACGTGTGGGAAACAGAAAGGCTTATTTTCTTTATTTTAATTATGATTGTGTTTGTTCTTATGATAGTTCGTTCGGGCCTGCTAGGCCATGCTGCAAAAATGGCTGCTGAGGCAGATGAGGTCATGCGCAGACACAAAGATGGCTTCTAAGCGGAAGAAAGCCATAGAGCTAAACCACGTGGGTACAGCTCGAGCCCAGAGTGAGAAGTGTCAAGGTCAGGCTGACCTGACTTGAGGAGAATGCAAGAAAGACTCAGCACGTATCCGTGAGAATGGAAGATGAACCCAAATGAATTAACAATGGACTGCTTAAAATGTGACCATCAAAAGTGAAACATTTAGTGAATTGTCAATTGGACTGCTATTACCCAAAGGTCGTGTGAAAATATAATCCTTAAAACAATTTTAGAACCGGTTTGAACAAGGAGGGCAATGAGGTGATTCTTACCACCCCTCCAATGGACCAATTAGCGTGATTCTCGCCCCCAAAGGTTGCAACTTTTTGTTTAGTAAGCTAGTAATAGGGTATCGGAGGACCTACTCTTAAGAAAGAGGAGCTGCTGATATTCCTTTTTTTCGCGTCGCCATTTCCGCATATTTTTTCTTTGGAGCACTGAGCGTTGATGCGGATGGAGCTGCTGCTATTTTCTATAGGCTGTTTTTCTTTATAAAATTAGTTTTTTGAACTCTAAAACTTGATTGGGAAAAGGAGCGAGACCGATGTGGGAAACCTGTAAGGGAGGTCCGTCGAGGAGGCCTTAGCGGGACAGTCAGTCAGTTTTGGGAGTTCCATGCTGTAATCTGCTTTTGGTGAATTTTTCCAAACTGCAACAAATGGGTATGCATTATAAACTTTTATAAAATGTATTTCTCATATGCTATTGAAATGTATTAAAGTGATTAATAAACTAAAAATCTCACTCATGCAACTGAATTTAGATAAAATCAATTTCTAATTAATTCAGAGTCTGTGGTTCTTTAGTTCATTTAATGAGCGTGACATTTATTAGGGTTTTAAATGATTGAGCTGGTCTTAATCGCCATCAACTTATTCTACTAGTTGGTCCATCGACCAAAGAGCGGAATACCTTGATGTTTTAGAACCAACAGGATTAAACTGAATAAACATGGGGACGCGCTGTTTAGCACACGCACCATCATCTTCTGCCTCCGTCTGCTGCTGCCTGCTTCACTCAAGGGACTAACAGGGTGCTGGAGAACCGGAAGAAATCCATCTACGCCGCCAGTGCACTGCAGGTTTTATTTCCAACCGACCTGAGCAGTGGACCACCAAGCCCAGGGTGCAGAGTGCTACCTGCAGCTGCTGCTGATGAGGGGGAGGCGCTAGGTCCATTCTGCGCATAAAGCGCTGCTCTTGCCCCCGCGGCGCGGGACGCGCGCGGGCGAAGCCCGGGCGAAGCCCGGGCCAAGGGCGGGCCCGTCCTGCGCCCGTCATCGCCAGGAAGAGGCAGGGCAGTGCCACCCCCCTTTTACGTTGCTTATTGACTCCAGAGGAGCTGCAGGACACCAAACAAGGTACTGTGTCGCTCTGCGATAACGTATTATTCGTCATAGTGAAAACTGGGCTTTTAAAGACACTTGTTCTCTCGCCACTCGGTTCAGCTCGCGCTGCACCTTTGCCTTGTGGCTCTGTTCCCTTATTTCTTCTGATCCCCCACTGTGCCTTTCTAGACCACTCTTAGCGTAATCATGGGGAAAAGGAAAACCATGGAAGGAACGGGGGGCAAATGGAGTACCTGGTGGGGTAGGTAAGGTGAAAAAGGCAAGGAAAACCAGTAAGAATACTGCTAATAACTGTGTGATTGACAGAATTGAGACCTTAATCACAGAATGTGAAGGGATATTGGTAGCTGAGATGCCGGCGATTACTGGTGTCATCAAAGCTCCCCTTGAAAAGAGTTGTAGACAACCTCGCTCAACTACAATACCTTCCATGTTCCACAAACCCCCATAATCGCACCTTAAGTAGTAGTGAGATTGACCACCCGGCGACAGGGCAATGGGAAACTACTCCCACCCAGTATGACAACTCACTGTCCAACGATGCTCCGAATCACTTAGAATCTTCTGTCATCATTTGCTCTAATCGTTTTGCGGCGCTGGCTGAGGCCCCTGAATGTTCGGGGGAGCTTGTACCTCAATGCCTAACTCCAAATTCAAGCCCTACGGAAAGATCACCCGAGTTAGTAAGTTCAGGTGCCCCTACACCAGAAGATCTTATGCAGATTGTTATCGCGCTCAGGTCAGAAGTAGGCGCGATGAGGACGATGATAGAGGAGCTAGTGGCCATAGTTAAACTAATACCCCTGGGAAGCATGCTACATCAACCAGCAGCTAGCCTGCCATTTAATTCCCATTCTCAACGAGCAACCACAAATACACACAAAGAAGGAGTTTCTACACACAAAGGTCCTCTCCCACCCCTCAATGCGCGTATGGACCAGGCCCACAAGGAATTTAATCATAAACGGGTGGTCTCTTCCCAAGCCCCTGCCCCTAGTAACCTGGTAAAACAATTCTCTCTGTTAACCAACCCAAAGTATATTAGACCTTTTAACTTATTAGCAAATTCTTGCTCGCGCCCAATAGGTTCTGGCCATTTAGAAAAACCTCCAACCCCTTTACTTGCGCAAACACGTATAGTCCTTATGGTCAATGTCCCTAAGCTCGTTTCGCATGGTGACCGAGAAAATGAAGATTCTTTAAAAAACAAGGCTATACATTGGATTCGCCATGTCAGGGGCTGCCGGTCATTGATACGGGATGATATAGTTAGGGCACGGAGATGTACGCCTCATAATCAACCTTCAGATTATATCGAACTTACTCTGGCCAAACATGAACTGGCTGAAAATTTGCTAGCACTAGAATATCGGACATGTCCACCTGGGTCTTCAGCCATTCAGTTTAGACGCTCTCTATTAATTGATGATACAGGGGCGCAGGGCAATACACCAGAACCGGGCACAGAAGGGGGGACAACATTAGATGCCAATGATTGACTGAGAACTGCCTCCACCTTACATCAGGAGCCTCAGGATACTGCTCCCAATAGCAACCTAAGTACCCTCCCAAGCATACAACTCTCAATCGCTCTTGATCAACCACCAACAAACTCAAGCCTCACTGATCATATTACCCATACTAAACCCTGCACCAATAAGCCGAGGGATCGGATTGTAGCCACAAACATGATTACAGATAGGGTGGCCATAGGTGTTTCCCCTGCCCTATCATCTCGGCCCCATGCTACCCCTCTACGAGTGTCAGCTCCTGTTTTGGCCCCTTGCTCCCAACTTAATATTATTTCCTGGAATGTGGCCGGACTTAGCAGTAAATTGCTATTGCCCGACTGGAATAAACTAATAGAAAGCCAGGACATCTGCCTCTTCCAGGAAACTTGGAGCTTAGTTGCTCTTTACAAATCTGGTTATACCTGCTTCTTTGTACCAGTTGTTACCACAGGGAGAGGGCGCCCTTCGGGAGGTCTGATTGTCTGGATTAACATTGCTTTGGGTTGTAAAATTACTGAACGTAATTGCACAAACCCAGACATAATGAGGCTTACCATTCATGGAAATAAAGGAGCTCTAACTCTTGAGTTGTTTAACATATACGTAAGGGGGACAAGAGGGGGAGTCTCCTCAGCCATTGTTTCATCCTTGGAGCAAGAGCTATCCAGCTGCCATCCTGCCTCACAACTTGTGATCGCGGGAGACTTTAATTGCACATTCGAGCCCCTTGGCGTGAATGACATGCTAGGGCTAGAGGAAGACGATGCGAGATGGGGTATCCCACCCCTAAGCATCCCCCCCATCAAAAGATGGTCACGGGTTGCAGTCCAGTTGAACGCACTTGCTCTGGAATTTGGGTTGAGGGCTGCAAACGGCAGAACAGAGTCAGACGTCGAAGGGGCCTGCACGTATAATAGAATTAGTTGTCCGTCCCGCATCGACTACATCTTGATAGACGTAAGACTGTGGAGTAGTATGATTGACATGGTAATAGCCCCTACTAATGACAGTGACCATAACCCACTTTGTCTGACTATGAAGGCCCTCTGGCCCTCTCTTGGCCATGCCCCTGCTGCAACTACTAATTTAGCGACTAAGGAAGTGGCCCCTTCTAATTGCAGAAGATATCTTAAATGGCCCAAAGTCGCTGTTAATGAATCAAAAATGGTTGGAATTAATCGAGTCCTGGCAGAAAATATAGCTGATCTCCAAGAGGCATCCCTTAATCCCGATGCCCCAGAGAAGGCTTTGGATATTTATATGAGAACTGTAGAGCAGATGGGGTCCTTTTTTAAAGTAGCTGTTGGTTCCAACCCCCACAAAGGATGCCCAAAAGGTAGACAGGCATGGTTTACTAAAGACTGTAGACAAAAAAGAAAAGCCCTAGCCCTAGCTATTAAAAGTAAAAATTGTTCTCGAGTCCAACTAGCCAGGAAAGAGTATAAAGAAGCGCTGCATCGTGCAAAGCTACAGTGGGAAGAATCCCACTGGCAAGATTTAAGGGATGCTAGTCTAGCAAAAGATTCCAACCGATTTTGGAATCTTGTCAGGGGAGCAAATTGGAAAGACCCTGACTTAATCCCCAACCACATATCAAGCCAAGATTGGTTTGACCACTTTAGCAAACTATACACGGGGACAGACACAACTCATCCAGAGAGGGTGTCAGACCAGCTAATTCTCTGCCCTACCTTAAATGCCAGCGACCACTTCACCTTAAAAGAAGTCGAAGGGGCAATTAAAAGAATAGTGCCAACAAAGGCCCCTGGACCGGACGGTCTTCCGGGGGATCTACTCCTTGCGAACCCTAGTAATTGGGCGAAATATATTACGCTCCTAATTAATTCCATTTCTAATGGGTGCCCTATACCTGACTCGTGGAAGGGCGCAGAAGTAGTGCCTATTTTTAAAAAAGGAGCAAGGGAGGATCCTGCCAACTACCGACCGATTAGTTTAATCGATGCCATTCAAAAAGTAGTCGGTAGGGTGTTGTTGCAGCGAATTCAATCCTGGGTTGAGGACGAGAATATCCTCTCCCAATATCAGGCGGGCTTCAGGACTAGAACAGGGACAGTTGATTAGGCATTCAGGCTGCTTCTCCTTTATTGGAAGGTGGTTGTGTTAGGTGGAGGCAGCCTCTATCTTGCCTTCATCGATTTGAAGACTGCCTTTGATCTGGTCCCTAGGGGCCAATTATGGAAAGTCTTGGGTGAGATGGGCATTCCCTCGCTTATTCTTAACATGCTTGTCCGACTGCACGAGGGCAACTATGCCCAAGTAAGGTGGGGGTCACAAGAGCAAAAAACTGATAGGATTCCGGTGAACAGAGGGGTTCGCCAGGGCTGTGTCATGGAGCCTACCCTGTTCTCCTTATACGTGAACGGGGTGGTTAGCTTCCTTCGGGAAATTCCAGCTGACGCCCCGGCCCTGGCAGGAGATAGGGTACCTACACTTCTGTTCGCAGATGATACACTCTTGATTTCAAAGACCCCGGTTGGGCTACAGAAACTCTTGGATAGGTTTCAGGATTTCTGTACTTTAAGGGGGCTGATCATCAACACCACAAAGACCAAACTGATGACATTCAACCCCTACAAGCCCTTTAGATACACTTTTACTCTGGGTGGAATACAATTGGAGAGAGTCCAGACTTTCGATTATCTAGGCATTCGACTCTCCGAGACAATGCACTGGAATCCCC